>OY856409.1:817812613-820445113 GCA_963693085.1 Alisma plantago-aquatica | reverse complement strand
AAATGTTAGTCGTTGTTCATTCTCTTTAATAGGTGTAATAAGGAAGAAGAGGCCATCAAATACACAAGGCACCAATTTATTTAATTGAACAATACAATTGGGGTCATTTTCTTTTCCTTCTTAGCAAGTGTAATCAGCCTCTTATTACATATTATGATTTCTGCATGTCTATTACAAAGTGTCTACCATCTTTATAATTTGCTCGTGCATATTACAATGTATCCAATCACATTACAGTTTGTTCATGTATAACACAAACATCATAAACCTACCAATATTTTGCAATGTACATAAAAAATTATAATATGTCAAAATAAATTGTAAGTTGGGTAGACATTTAATAATGTATATAGAAAAATTGTAACATACATGAGAAGCCAGTAATTTGGGTGGACATTTGCAAAGTACATAGAGACACTATAGCTTGTAATTTGAGATGACATTTTGTGACGACATTATAACATGCATGAATAAACTGTAAGGTGGGTGGACATTTTATAATGTACATATAGAAATTGTATCATGTATGCACAAACTATAAAGTGACTTTTTATCTTGTATGTACATAGAGAAATTGTACATTCAACAAAATATAAGATGTATGCCATGTATGAATAGATAGTAAAATGGGCAATTTTTTTTGTAATGTACATAGATAAACTGTAATATCTCATAAGAGATTGTATTATGGGTAGATTTGCATAGTGGAATACAGCTGGATAACACTCATACTTCAAGAAAATAGTAACTTTAACAACACATTAACAATGAAAATTCATACCAAAGAACGTACTTGTACATCAGATAGATATTTTAACAAACATTAGAGGTTCGCATAAACAAAGTGAGGATAAGCATATGGATGATTGATGCCTTTATACAATGACAATGTCTATGACAAAAGAGAAAATTGCATATGGTTTGCCTATCTTATTCAAGCTTGTTCATGGACTACAAGCTAACTAAACCATTGACAAAAGTGGCTGGTTAGAAACACTATCATCCTCGATTGATGCCAGGCACCACCTTCACGCTGGCGAGGAAGTAACCTGCTAATGGGGAGCATAGCGACATGAAATAGTTGATAGATTGGTACCCAATCGACAACTGCTATAATTTTTTATTCTAAACTATATCTGATGTAAATATCCTCTGGTATTGGGCAAAACATTGGTGGATCTTCTGAAAAAAGCTATGCTTGTTTATCGGTAAGAAATATGGCCTACAATTGTCAATCAAGAACACTACTTTTTGTCTCCCCTTAGGGTACCTACCAATGAATTAGATTAATTCGTACAATTTTCTCAATGTTGTGAGGACCTCATCCGGGAAAATCTCATGTGTGGACTTCAAGAGCCTTTCTTGGGGTGGAACAATTCAACCCTATAGAACAGACACATGTCCTTCTTGTTGGTGGTTTCCAATTCTTTATTCTGACAAGCTTCCTCTAGCTTGTAGATGTGGTACCTGACGAGGATGAGAACATTGAGAAAAAGAATGAGAGCCGACACAATGGTGGCTGCTACCTCTATTATGTTACTGCCAACTCTCCCAATCCTTCCACTGGCATTGCAAATGCCGAGAAAGTTCCCAATTTTGTCATCGTTCCCATGTCCCTCTTCGATACGTATCTCAGCGTTGTCGGTTCAGGCTGGCTTCTGAGAAATTGAGTATCATGAAGAACAAAATGAATTTGAACGAATGGAGAGGTAGGAAGCACTCATTCTGAGAGGGGGGCTTAGGTGCATGAGGATTTTACAGTGGGGCAAAATCCACCTCTACGTGTGTCATGAGTTGAGGACACGAGACATTGTAGCTAGTGTGATTGGGGACGGTGGGGACAATCAGAATGACAGGGATTAACAGGGACAGGTAACTTTAGCAATCTAGCTGCAGAGGTAGTAAATAAATATCATATATATATATATATATATATATATATATATATATATATATATATATATATATATATATATATATATATATATATATATATATATATATATATATATATATAGACACACACACACACACACACACACACATATATATATATATATATATATATATATATATATATATATATGTGGGGGGGGGTGTGTGTGTGCGTGCATGATATGTATATATACACATATATATACATATATGTATGTGTGTATGTCTATATATAAATTATAATATAGTGAATATTTAGAAAAGAAATATTTTGAAATCCCTTTCAGAAAAATGGAAAAATATTCTCATTAGAGATGAAGCAGATGGGACATCATGAGGTCCATGAACTAAACAAAGATATTTATCGTGGTCAAACATTTAATTTTCCATATTCACAAGCTAAGTGAGTTAGCAATCCTAGTATCTATGAAGAAGTTGTAAATGTCAATGATTTTGAAAGAAGGAGCTCAACTCCAACAAATAGGTTGAATATAACTTGATCTATGAACTCAACATAGTTGATGATATGTCAGTAGGTCAACCATTTTATTTTCATGGATCTATTTGAAGAAATCAAGCAAAATATTATGCTCAAATTTATTCTTTTGGGATTTGAAGAATAAAATAGATATTCTACACATGATTGAAATCACTCTATTGAAAGGGAAAAGGGAGTGCAACTTCAGACCAAGAATGTAGTCCAACTAAACTACGGGGTCTGCATAAGGCACCCCAACTGACTAGGTTTATAGATTTTTTTCCCATATAGTCTCCCATGAAAAAATTCCACAAATACTATCTATCGTGGAAAAGTCAAAATGAGATAGGTATAAAAATCATGAAATAGGAGGAGATGATAGTGAGAGAGGATTCAACAAACCAATTTAGCAATTTTAATGAGAAAATTAGTATTCCAATGATTAAACATTTTCCTTGTTTGTGAAAAAATAGGATCCTAGGCCTCTAAACTGAAACTAAGGGTAGGGAGAAGTAAAATAATGTATTAGAATGGAAAACTCTCAGTTTGATAGCCCAGAAGATGTTGAAATCTTATTCACTATTCAAAATAGAAGTTCCAATTAAGGTTGATTTGTGACAATTGATCATTAATCCATATATGTGGGAAAAGATCCACAAAGTGTATGAAGTCAACAATATTTTTTTCATTACATTTTAAAATACAATGGCATCCTCAACAAATTGGATGATATTTAATTCATGTAAAACTTGTTGAGCGCCCTATCCAAGATGCTATTATCCATGGTCATACTCATCATATGGACAAGAATGTCATACTCATCATATGGACAAGAATGGAGGTAAAAATGATAATGAAATAAGAAAACATAGGGCCACCTTTCATAAGCTCATTAGAGATAGAAAAATGATCAAAGGGCAAAATATCAATCCAGTTGGAGAACTAAAATATCTTAATACAACTATGGATTCAACCAATTCATTGATCTAAGAAACCATAACCATAGAGACTTTGTGTGATAAAATCAAAGTTAACATCACCAAATGCCTTTTCAAAGTGTGATTTTGAGCATAAGAAGAGGAACATGGTCAACATAGAATGTATGAATGAATTCATTAGCTAAGATATAAGTGTCTTGAATATGTGTCTTCGATGAAAGATTCTTATTCAAACCCAATAATGGACATAATATGAGGCTTAAGTCTATCATTTAAGACTTTAGAGAAAATATTATAAGAAGAGTTGATCATAAAGATAAGTTTGAATATCTTAATATATTTAGGGTTCTCTTGCTTTGATATAAGAACAAAGTAAATATTGTTTGAAACCCTAATTTGACTAGAGATGTCCCTATTATGTCGAATAAATAGTAGAGGTTCAATATGGATAGTTTATCAAGATTCCAAGAAGCTTGGTAAAAGTCAATACTAAAGTTGTCTTGACCAGGAGATTTATGTGGGTTCATCTAGAATATGTGTGAGTAAATATCTTCCTCGTGAAACTCATATGTTACAAGCTAGAGATTAGAGTTTTTTGAAGGGTAAAGCCGCTCCTAGTTGAAGTAAAAAAAAGTGTGTGGAATTATGTTTATGATAAAAGAGAGGCCTAAGTAATTGACAAAATGCAAGGTAATGATGTGTTTTGGGGAGTATGCACATTATTTATCACCATATTAAGGACGAGGGAGTTATTCTTCCTCTTGTAACAAACATGGTGGAAAATTATGTGATTGTCCCCCCTTCTTTGATCCAGTGATATTTGAATCATTACTTCCAAAGGATCTCAATGTACGAATTGAGGTCACCGAATTGCACTTTTTTGAGAACCAATAACAACATGGTTAGAATTGAGATTTTTGTCAAGAGTGAGAATTTTAGCCTGAATACAATCCATCAATTTTTAAATGTTTGCAAAAGTCGTCTTATTCCAAGAGGGAAGGGTAGATCTCAACTTCTTGATGTTTTTTATAGAGTGACCCCTAGAGCATTATATGAAGGATAGTTTATCTAGGTTTTTGAAACAAACTTAGAGAAAGAAGAGTATTTTTAACAAAAGCATTTGAAGAAGAAAGGCTATGGACACCAAGTCTGGAAAAAAGTATTGTGAATGATAGGGGAATAATCAAAGATAACCCTACAAGAAGCCAAATTATGAGGTAAAGGTGTGAAGAATCCCATTTTTAGAACCCAAAAGGTGGTCTATTCTGGACTAAGAGTCACCTATATTCTATGTGAAGTTTGTGTTGAAGGTGGAGAGATCAATTAGTCTTTGTGATAGATGAACTTTTTTAAGAGATAATCATTATGTTAGTGAAGTTGGTAAGTGGTTATGTTGAAATTCCCCTCGGGGAAAAAAATCTTATTTTTATGTTATCTTAAAATTCCTCTAGAAGGCAATATTATTCAACACTATCCCATCAGAGTCAATATTTGTGGGTTTTGTATTTATTGTTACACATACACTTTGTTCTTGAATATTGTCTAGTATTAGCGAAATACGATCTACACTCAGAGGATTTTTTGTGACTCAGCTAGAATAATTTTTATATACTTTTCTAGAAACACTTGTCATTTTGTTCAACTCGTAAACCTAATTCATTTTTTAGAACTAGATCTTACCAACATTAAGGTGCCAGCTCGGCATCAAAAAGTCAACTACATGTGTAGGGAAATGACTAGAAAGAAAGACAAACAACCTACTTATAATACAATCTTCTGCTAACAGGTTAGCTAACTCATTTGACTGACGCCTAAAAATCTAAAAAGATATGTTAGAAAAGCAACTACTGAGAAAATGAATGTCATTGAGAAGTATTCCCAATAGGTCTGGACTCTGGACACCCACATTGATTCTAGAATGTCCATTGAAGAGTCTGATTCCACTATAACATTGTCCATGTTCAGATCATGACTCTTTTTTCATCCTTCATTCATCGCCCAAGCTTCCACGCATGCAACTTTCTATAATCCTACCTTCTTCAGGATCGTAACATGTACAGATGAGCCATCACAGTCCCGCCATACCAGTCCAGTGTCGTTGAGACCCTGAGCCCCCACAACAGCGTCACAGTTGAGCTTGGTGGTTGTTGGATCCTGTGGTCTCCTATTCTAGGCATCTCTTCTAGATGGAGTCTCACAAGATCCTCCATGAACCTCCTGATGGTCCTTGATGAGGGAGTGAAGTGTTCTCTACTTGATAGGGGGTCGGGTGTTGTTGCCAAAGACAATGTTGTTTCTTTTGTTCCATATAGCCCAAGGAGAGGCAATCACATAATCATCCTCATCAACATTTCTGGTGTCAGTAAAGCATAATATAGTGTAACCGGTATATCGAGATTCCTCCTCATGGACACATGCCTGGGTGGCTGGTGGAAGTCCCTATCGCAACTCCCATGCTTGATTGCACCAGAGAAAAAGGTGTTTGATGTCCTCCTTCTCAGCATTGCATACTTATCGTGTAGGAGGCCCAAGGTGACTAGGGCCCCCGAGCAGCACTGCCAGAGAAAGTGCACTACCTTAATGAGAAGTCCTTACCGCCACACTATGTGCCACCGCTTGGCCACATCCTCATCACAACCCAGATGCAAAATTGATGATTTTTGGCTAGCCATCCATTAGGTGGAACAAACAATGTAGTCTCCTTTTTTACTCGTCCACCAAAAGGTGCCATCCTGTTATCCCCACTCCTTGATTCAGAATAGAGAGTACCTTCGTAACAATGCTCTATGTGAAGATTGTATCAATCAAGTTGGAAACCCATCCCACTAGATCTCTACATATGAGTTGATCCATCTTTGAGATCATATTGCAAATCAATCCATGTACTAGTTCCAGGCTAATGCATGCACCTAGGATCTAGTTATCAGACCAGATAATCATATTAGTGACATCCCCACCCTCCATTGCATCCCTTCCAGAACAATGTGCTTTGAGTTCCATATGCTTCACCACGTGTAGCTTGGATTGTAACTACGACTAAAATCTAAGATGGAGTCATTGGGAAAGTATCTAACTTTAAGCACTTTATACACTAGGGTATCCCTCCTATGAAACAATCATCATATCTATTTTTCCAAAAGAGCTTGGTTGAAGACACTGAGATTTCTGAAACCCATCCCACCTTGATTGTTCAGTTTGCATTGTTTCTCCCAACTAACCCAAGCTGTCTTTCTCTCTTTCCCTTTAGCCCCCCATCGAAACCTAGCTATGCAACAGATGATTACATCAAGAAGGCCTAATGGGAGCTAGAAGATTCTCATGATGTATGAAGGTATAGCCTGCTCCATGTCTTTGATTAGGACCTCTTTCCCTGGTTTAGATAGTAGCTTATCTTTCCAACCTTGTAGTTTCCTTCATATGCGTTCCGGGATAAAAGCAAAAACTTGTTTTTTGGACCTTCCAAGTTCGATAGGCAAACCAAGATACTTGTCATGTTTGTCCACTTCCTTCACCTTCAACATCCCTTTTATCTATTTCCTCTTCTCAAACCGGACCCCTTTGCTAAAAGCAACTTCAGTCTTGGATAGGTTAATCTTCTGTCAGATACCTACTCATATTGGCTGATGATTTCAACTAACTTTAGACACTCTTCTCTGGTTGGCTTAGAAAAGGATCCAATCATCTATAAAGAAAATGTGAGAAATATGAGGGCCATGGAGTCTTTCTTTATTGTCATGGATAATATTTTATTATGTCGTCAAGTTAAGAGAAATAGAAAAAGATTCATAGTATAGAATAAAAAGGTATGGTGAAAAAGGATCTCCCTAGCAAAGTCTGTGGGTTGGTTGGGTCCTTCTGGTACGTTCCCTGTTGATGAAAAAGGAATGAGAGACATTTGACATGCAATCCATGACCTTCTTCCTCCACCTATTCCCAAATCCAAGCCTCCCCTGGATGTAATCAACAAACTTCCACTCTACTCTATCATATGCTTTAGACATATCTAGTTTTAGAGCAATATGTCCATGCCTTTTCCCTTTGTCCCCCTTCATAGAATGGAAAATTCATAGGCAATGATCGTGTTATCATTAATGAGTCTACTGGGAATAAAAGCACTCTGGTTCTTAGACACCATCCCATCCATCAGAGATTTCAGCATGTTGGCCATGACCTTAGAAACAATTTTGTAGATGACGTTGCAGAGACTAATGGGCCTAAAATCCTTGATCTCAGTTGGTTTTTGGAGTTTTGGAATCATCACCAATAAAGTAGAATTTCATCTCTGAGATTCTCTTATCAAATTTCCACCAACCCTTGATGTAATTGGATACATCATCCCTTGACAATATGCCAATGTTTTTGGAAGAAAAATGCCTTCATACCATATGGACCAGGAGCATTATTGGGATGTATATTTTTAAGAGATTCTTTAATCTCTTCATCCATGAAATCGTTGTCTAGTTTCTCTTGTACGTGACTATTATTTTTTCTAGATATGCCTTGGTAGCCTCCTCCCAACACATGGGGTTGGAGATTTGAAAAAGCCTTTAGAAGAAACCAATAATAATATGTTCAATATCTCTGTCACTAGTCTCCAATTGTCCCTCTTTATTTTTTAGCCCCTCAATTTTGTTCCTCTCCTTGCGTTGTGCCCCCTTGTGATGGAAGTATGTTGTGTTTTTATCTCCCGACTTCATCTCATTTACTCAGGCCGGGGCATGCTAAAACTCCTCATCCTTCCTGTGTCGCTCCGGGAGTTTAGAAGCAATGCCTGATTTGTTTGTTAGCCACATGATGTTGGTTTAAAACCCAACTAGAACACTAGTGTGTGAATATAACATCAATCCTACACTCTCATTGTAGAGGCATGTAATGAGTATTGTTAGTGAAGAAAAATAGTTTTCTTGTTCTCATTATTGTCATAATGGATGAGAAGTAGAAGGTAGAGTTATCAACATTAGAATGAAGGTGTAGAGTGATTGAGGAGGAAGCCCAAGGAGTTGCAAGGTGAGTAACAACTTGGAAATTCTATTTTATCAAAAGATCACAGCTTAGACCTACCAAATGCTTTTGAATGCAATCTAAGAAGATGACTCATACCATGGAATGTAGGTGTATAACCAAAAGGTAACCGTTAGTCTCTTGGATAATCATAACATTGATTTTATTATTGCTAATGTATTGACCGATAGTCTATTAACACTTATATGAGACCAAAATCACAAACATTGCAAGATGCCAAAATCATTCAGAAACAATAAGTAAAAGCATTGTTATCCAAACTATTGAAAGCCAACTGCAAAGATTTTAAAATGCTATAAAATATTGTTTACATATAGTATATTTTTGAAACATAAACATAGAACGGTGATTCCCGTCCTCTCGCTCCCTCTCGCTCTGGCGATTAGGGTTCCACGAGTTGTGGACGTCCACTCCCTTAGATTAGGGATTCTCTCTTGCAGGTTCAAGCGTGGGGGCGTGCTTTGGGTCTCGTCTTCATGGCGGCAGATTTAGCATATCGTTATGCAGGATTGAATCTATCAGACGAAGAGGATGAACTGATTGATGGTAGCTTGGTGGGAAACGGGGAGGAGGAAGAAGACCAGGCCGAACTGGCATTGGTAGGGCACCTCCTAACAGACCGCACCTACAACTTGAAGGCGATGGAATGGAAACTAAAACAGGCATGGAGTCTTCAGGAGACAGTGATATTCAAGAAACTGGATGGCGACACCTTCGTTATGCAGTTCTCGCACTGGCACGACAAGCTACGTGTCAAGGACGGTGCGTCGTGGAACTTCGATGGACGCCTGTTGCTCTTCAAATAGGTTGATAAAGAGGAGCAACCAGGGCACCTGCAAATCAATCATACACCCTTTTGGGTACGCTTCTACAGAGTGCCAATGGGATACAGAGGGGAGGCGATGGTGCGGGAAATTGCGGGGTGCATTGGCGAGGTGGTGGCAACGGACAGAGATGGATCGGGGTGGGACTCTTCAGTCTGAGTTCGAGTAATATTAGACGTGACCCGTCCATTGAGGAAAACCCTAAAGCTGAGGGTTCAAAGTGGGTGCATCGTCGACGTGGATGTGAAATACAAGCGGCTAGCGATGTTCTGCTTTAGTTGCGGCTTGATTGGCCATGTTGATAGGGACTGCAACGTCAACGTGGAAGGGGGCGAGCACCAGCAACGATGGGGACGGTGGCTACGTGCGTCTCCATGGAAGCAGCAACGGGTGGAGAGTAATCGGGAGGAGGGCAAGGGAGGTATAAGGAGGAAATTAACCTTCAAAGACGACAGAGAGTCTGGAGGGGGGCGTCGTGGGGGGGTGACACAGGGAGTAGTGTGGGGGGAGAGAGGGGGTGAGGGTGACGACAAGGAGGAGGGCGTCGGCTAGTGTGCGGAGCAGGAATGGAAGGAAGTGGGCGAGAGGGAAGGTGGGGCGTGGACTGAAGGGGCGAGATGCGTCCAGGGGCGTCGGGGCATCGGGATGACGACAGGGGGGGGATCGTCAGGCATCGGCAGAACGGGCGACGGGGGGGCGTCAGGGGGAGCTATGGGATCAGGTGTCGGAGAGTCTGTCGATGGCAGCGAGGGGGAGGGACGTAGAGTACCATGCAGATGAGGGGAGGGGCGCAACGGTACCAGCGGATGAGGGGCCGGTGCAACACAACAACGGGGCGTCGGCGTCACAGCGACGAGAATAACAGAGAGAGGAACCACATTGTGTTACACAAAGGATGAACTATTGGGGATTAAAGGAAGGCACCGTATTGATGAGGAAGCTACGGAATCTGATCCAGAGGGACCAGTTGATGCAGCGGATGGCAATGATGGACTGGGCGCACCCATGCAAAAACAGGTAGAGAAGGTGGACAAGGTGCACCGAGCACGCCAGCGTCAGACGTGGGAAGGGAAGGAGGTAATGCACAACGTCAATGTAAGTGTAACAGACAGTGTCCAGTGTAGAGAGGAAATGAAGGAGCATGAGGACATCAACGGGAAAGGGCCAACATCCACTGAGGACTGCAACACATCTAAAACAGTAGTACCCAAGAGATTAGTAACGAGGGCACAGAGGAGGAAAGAAGTAGGGATGTGAATGAGGAAGGGGAACAAATAGGAAAAGGAGAAAAAGAAACACCAACCATGGGTCTATAAGATGAGAAGGGGGCGAGGCTGGGAATCCTAGAAGAGGAGGTGGTGTGGGAACAAACGACAAGGAAGAGGGGGAGGAATGGAGAGGTGTGTGATATGGAACTTGATGAACTACCTATGATCGAGTCAGGGGGAAAAAGATACAGGATGTTCGACGAAGTGGAGATGGACAGCTTTGGGGTCACCAGGACTCAAGTAGCGGAGATTGGCGAAGCCCAATCCCGCGAAGGACAATGAAAATCCTCAGCTGGAACTGTCAGGGATTGGGCGACCCTAACACGTGCAAGGCTCTCCGAGCGTGGGTTTGGAGAGAGCATCCAAACATAGTTTTCCTCATGGAAACTATGATTGCTGATAGGAAGCTAGATGAAGTGAAGAGGAGTTGCGGGTTTACTGATGGCTTGTGCATATCCAGTGAGGGGCGGGCAGGTGGCATGGGCTTCTGGTGGAAGGACATTGACGTGGAGGTGGTAAACTACTCTCAAAGACATGTGACAGTTGTGGTCAAAGACATTAACAATGGCGTGACATGGAGAGTAGTGGGTATCTATGGATGGGCAGACCATGCAAATAAATACAAGACCTGGGAGCTGATGAGGAAGATAAAGGAAGAGGTAGAGGATCTAGTCATTTTCTTCAGGGATTTCAATGAGATCGTATCCAATACTGAGAAGAAAGGTGGTCCACCCAAAGAGGAAAGATATATGTAGAATTTTCGAGACGTGATAGATGATTGCGAGCTGATGGATGTGGGTTTTGAAGGAAATATTTTTACATGGAAAAGGGGCCTCACGGAGAGAACTCTTGTCTAGGAGAGACTTGATAGATTCCTACCCGAGCTAGAATGGAGAAACATATTCACTATCTGCAAAGTTTTTCACCTGCCCATACACGAGTCAGACCATGCACCCATAATTCTAAAGGCGAACAGGAGAGAAAATAATAGAAAGAGGAAAGGGCACTTCATGTTTGAACCAATGTGGGTGGGGGAGGACAGTTGTGGCACGGTCATCAAGGAGGCATGGGGGGCCGAATAAGGAAGTGAGTTGTCAACAAAACTGATGAGGTGTAAGGAGAGCCTAAAATCATGGGCATCCGAGAAGTTTGGAGAAAGAAGAAGGAAGGTGAAGGAGCTTGAGAACGAGCTTAAGGGGCTGCAAGCTCTCCCCCAGATCAAATAAATCTAGATAGGGCGGAGGAAAAATCAAAAGAACTACAATACTGGCTGCAGAAGAATGAGGAATATTGGGCGGCAAGGGCCCGTGTGAAGGAACTAAAAGAAGGGGACCGTAATACTGCCTATTTCCACCAAAAAGCTTCAAACAGGAGGCGGAGGAATAGAATTGACTGCTTAGAAGATGAACAAGGGGTCATGAAATCATAGGAGGAGGACATTAAAGCAATTATCATTAAGCATTTTACACAGCTGTTTCAGTCTAGCAATCCCACGGGCTTTGCGGAGGCTACAAGAGGGCTGCGGGAGATGATAACAGGGGCCCAAAGGGAGGACCTTGAGAGGGATATAGAGGATGAGGAGATATGGACAGCTCTAAAACAGATGCATCGAAATAAGGCACTGAGCCCAGACGGTTTGAAGGCCATGTTCTACCAAAAATATTGGGGTATTGTTGGGAAGGATGTGGCGAGCTATATCAAAGGGTGGTGGAAGGGGGAGAAGGAAATAGGGGAGGTAAATGATACCCTAGTTGTGCTTATCCCAAAGACAGACACGCTGAAGACGATAGGGGAATTCCGACCGATTAGTCTTTGCAATGTGGTATATAAGATCGCATCCAAAGACATGGCGAACATGTTGAAGCCACTTATGGACAGCATTGTGTCGGAGAATCAAAGTGCTTTTGTACAAGGAAGATTGATCACAAACAACGCCCTTATTGCATATGAAGTGTTTCATGCTATGAAGAGAGACCAGGGAAGGAAAAAAGGTAGCCTTGCTTTGAAGTTGGACATGTCAAAAGCGTACGACAGAGTAGAGTGGAGGTTCCTCGATGCCACTATGGAGAGATTGGGGTTTGGGATGAAATGGAGGAATAAGGTCCAAGAATGCATAATGTCCATCAAACACATGTTCGCCTTCAATGGAGACAAAACCCAAAGCACAACGCCTATATGCGGACTTTGCCAGGGTGACCCTCTATCCCCCTACCTTTTCATTATATGTGCAGAAGCTTTTTCATCTTTGATTTCTACTGCTACACATGAAAACCTCCTACATGGCATAAAACCAAGTAGGGGGGCGCCATCTATCTCACACCTTTTTTTCGCAGATGATAGCTTACTCTTTGCTAGAGCCAACACCTCCGAATGTTTGAAGATAGCTTAAATTGTCAGCCAATATGAACAGGCATCGGGTCAAAAGATAAATTTCTCTAAGACAGAGGTTTTCTTCAGCAAAGGTGTGGTCTCTGATCTCCAAAACCCGAGATAAACACATAACTTCGAGTTTAAACTTAGCGGAAGCGATTCGATTAGCAGCGGAATACCAAAAATCAGCGGAAATTAAAAACTTTTTGAGATAAAGCATTGAAACCATAAAAATTCATTCATAAAAGGAGATAAACTGTTTACATCTCTGTCAAATTACTTCTTGAGTAATTATACACATCATGATTCAAAATCTCAAGAATCATAACAAAACTCAGACCAACAACTCCAAGACCTGAGAGTACAGAGGACACATAGGACTGACTCTATCTACACCACATAGCAGGTTAAATCTCCACCTGAGATTTACTGCTGCTCCTGATGCTGTTGCTGCTGGGACTGGTCACCTGTAGACCGGTTCCTCCGTCTTCGACGACCACCTAAAAAGTGGAAGTCTACGGGGTGAGACAATTTTAAATAATTGTCCCAGCGGGAGTTATAACTCTCCACTAGAAGCTTTATAAGGCAAAAAAAAGAATAACTTAAGCAGTAAAAGCTTTCAAAGTATTCAACGGCAGTTTTGGTAGTAAGCAAGAGTTCAACATTTATGAAACATGAAGAACATATGCACTATACAGTGTAACATCAATCAATTAACTCGTAGTCATCTCTAATAGGTATACTACGTTGTAGATTATGTTTTTCAAACATTATTATCATTCCCTGCGGAGATGAGGTATACCACTCATACTCCAACCGATCACTGTTACATGCCTCGGTATCATACTAGGTCATTGAAAGAGCCAGATTTCTCATTACCTTCACCTTCCTCAATCAGTAAGAGGATTACTTGCAGGACATCTTGTGTCTCTGCTATTATAGCTTACCAGGGTAATCTGGTCCTTCACTATTTTAGAGTTACAATGGCATTTTGTACTCTCTTCGTCATCAGGAGATTTCGTGTTTACCTTCCACTGATACGGTATCTGTGCTTTCTTCGTCATCAGGAGATTTTGTGTTTACCTTCCACTGATGCGGTATGGATTTGTAGTGAAGGATTGACGGATGACACATCAACATCAATACCTACACTAGGATGTAAGGTTCTACACGTCCATATACCCCACATACTCAAAAGTATGTGATCCAGGAGTTCCCTTAGGAAAACCTGTTTCACCATCATTTGATCTCTGACAATGATGGATCTATGATCAGGGCTCTACATGGTATGATTACACTTGATTAGTTAGGTACATTCAGTATTCTTTTAACATCATACATTGTTCTCAAACAATAACATTAGCATAGCAGCTATGAAGGGAGAATACTAAATGTAACAAGCCTAACTCACATTAATTATCATTTCTCAATACTCTCATCACAAGTCATCTCTAAAGCATGACCTTGATGGGATTTATGGCTCTCACAGCCCATCAATCTCATAAGATGCCACTGACAAGGCATCAAGATATTTTACTATTCATAAAGCTAACAACATGCTTTCAATGAATGTAGCATCATCATCCATACCTGGATATGATCATTCTCATATAAGAACCTGCATGGTTAATTCAACTGATAAAAGAAATTCAATTCAAGAATTATACCTTCACTCTTGCCATAAGAGCTAAGTTCCCTGATTCTCATCAATTAGGGTTTACTATTCACATTACATGTCATCACCCTAGAATTAGGGTTTACTATTCACATTACATGTCATCACCCTAGAATTAGGGTTTACTATTCACATTGCATGCCATCACCCTAGAATTAGGGTTTACTATTCACATTATGGTGAATTGAACTCATAACATCATTATGTATGAGGAACATCATCATTGATGCTCTCAAATTTAGGTTAAGATTCATCATTTATCATAATTAGGGTTTCCATGATCTCACATAGGTGGATCATACCCTAATCATGCACATTCATGTGTATTGAAGGTACTTTACTTGAGTTTCCACCATAAAAGGGTACTTTCTCTCTCTTATGATACTTTCTCTCTCCTCTTACTAGTAGATGGTGATAACACCACTCTAGATCAGGTTGGGTTAAGTCCTCATTGACTAACATAAGTCAAAACATCACTATCATGTGATTAGGGTTTGATTAGAACAAGGTATCACTCAATTGAACCCATTTAAGTTGAAACGAGTGTGAACCCATTTGAAATGAAATGGGTGTGGACTCATTTGAGTTGAAACGGGTGTGAACCCATTTGGATTGAAACGAGTGTGAACCCATTTGGATTAAAATGAGTGTGGACTCGTTTGAGTTGAAACGGGTGTGGACATGAAAGGTGATATAAAGGTTATGATAGAATAGGATATCCTATGTTGAAGCCTTCAATTGGCCCAAGCCATGTTAACCACTTACAAATTGAGTCAATTAGGATGAACCTCAATCAATTGGACACCAATTTGACCTTCAATTGAAAGCCAATTAGAGTTAAGTCTAACTCAATTAAGGTTTCTAATCGGCTAATCATCAATTTTCAACAATGTGAATCAAATCAAGGTTGAACCTATCAATTGAACTCCAATTGGGCCCAAACTTGGCCCAAACGGTCTTGTGATAGTTTGGATGACCTCCAAACGATCTTGAGACCATTTGCCCAAAGTTTGACCAAAAATCAAGTTGGTTGGATAAGGGTTGAACCCTAAATAGGTCTAAAATCAGCATTTTTATCAAATCGTCAACCTATCGAAATTAAACCCTCAAACCATTAAATTTCGTTAACCTTAGACCTCCAAAGGGTCTTGGGGTGTCACTAAACGAGTGTGAACCCGTTTGAGTGAACCCCCAAATGGTTTTGAACCCGTTTGGGTCCTTCAACCCAAAACTCAACAAGATCTATACTTGAAAACAACAATTTTAACCCGATTAGGGTTAGGGTGTTGAAGTGCCTTCAACTCTCAATTGGTTAAGAATTTGACTTTGATTCTTTGCAGGAATGAAACTCAACATATTATGAACAGGAATCTCAAACGGTCAATGCTCGGTCAACTCACTCAAATGGGTTGAACCCGTTAGCCCAAAAAGTTCAAGTTAATCAGTTTGGAAAAAAATCAGTACTTAATTCAATTCGATTGCCTAATTGATTGGCCTTCAACCTACGATTCCTTTGGAGTTAACCCCTAAAATTTGGTCGGTCATTAGCCTTCATGATTATGAATAGGAATCCTAAACGGTCAACGCTTGGTCAACGCCCTCAAATGGGTTGAACCCGTTTGCTCCAACCGACCTTGTGAACCCGTTTGCCCTTCAAACGGTTTGGTCAGGGGGGGGGGAACAGGACCGTTTGATAAAGTAACTTTGGTAATCACACCCATCTTCTTCTACCTATGTCAAGGTCAGTTATTCCACCGTTTTGCTTGCAAAAGCGCAAGGAAGAAGGGAGGTAGAAGAAGAACTAAATGCTAAAATTGCAAGAACAAATATGCATATAAAGCAAAGAGTTTAAAGTTATAAAACCCACCTTAAGGTCGTTCCTTGAGCTCCAAGATTCCAAGCTTCAAGCCTCTAATGGTGTCTTGAGCTCCACAGGTCGGCCAAGGGTGCTTCTCCAAGGAAAGGTTGGGAAAAGATGGCTAGAACGAGAAAGCTAAGTGAATTAGCCATGAAACCAACCTTACACAAGAATTTTCTCCATGAATTCAAGCTAGAAGGTGGTGTTCTCTTACCTAGAACAGGTTGGTCGCCCTCCTATTCTCCAGAGCTCTGTCCTAATTCGGTCTAAGCAAGGAAATAAGAAAGGAAATGAAGGAAATGTTCCTTTACAATCAAAGGAAGGGTGTATATATATATCTTGGGGTCATTTCCAACATAAGGACAACTAGTTTCTCCTTTTCTTAATTAGGTCCCTCCTTTCTTATAGGCACGTCCCTTCTCCTTATTATAAGACACGTTTCTCCCTTTCATACTTAAGCAAAACTCATCTTAAACCCAAGGTCCAAAGGTGAAGAAGGTCAACTTTCAACTAGGGTTCATACATGAAAGATCTCCATACCCATATATGGTGAATTTCATGCACAAAGATCACTTTTCATATCTGATTATTAATTGATGCATCTCTTTCATCATTTCTACTCTAAATGATACCAAGAGTCATATAAGATGCTCTAGAAGGTGTACTTTACAAATTTCACCCACAATTTGGGTAAATTACACTTTACTCCAAATTAGGGGGTTTAAGCATTAGGATCACTCCACAAGCTGCATCTGAATGCCCAAGCTTGGAAAATCCATCATGCCTAATCATATTCACTCATATGATGTCTCAAAATCAAAAGAACATCTTAACCTATGAAATTGCAAGTTAAACCCTTAAACTAGGTAATTTGCACATGGGTCCCTGCATTACAAAATAATGCTACAACTTTGTTTATAAAGGAGCAAAATTGAAATATATGTTCCTGAGGAACTTAATTACATGCCAGAGAATACTCACATGTGTTTAATTACATAATTTAGGCAAAACGTCTAGGGTTAGGTTATAACCCAGGTCAGGGATGTTACAAATTATCCACCCTTTACAAGGATTTCGTCCCCGAAATCGATAAAACGCATTAAGAGAAAAGAGTAGGGTATTTCCTTCTCATCTCATCCTCTAGTTCCCAAGTGGCTTCTTCAACACCACTGTGGTTCCAGAGGACTTTCACAAGACTTATATCTTTCTTCTTTAACTTTTTAATTCTGTTATCAAGAATGGACACTGGTCCCTCCTCATATGTTATATCTTCATTCAATTCTACTTCCATAGGTTGTAGAAATGACTTGGTGTCGGGGTGAAATTTCCTTAGCATGGAAATGTGAAAAACAGGATGTAACTTCTGCAACTCCTGAGGTAACTCTAGTCTATAGGCTACCCTTCCAATTCGCTCAACGATTGGATAAGGTCCCATAAATCTAGGAGCTAACTTCCCTTTTCTTCCAAAATGAAGGACTCCTTTCCAAGGTGAGAACTTGAGATACACTCTGTCTCCAACCTGGAACTCTAGGGGTCTACGACGTTTATCAGCATACGACTTCTGCCTATCATGTGCAGTCTTAAGCTGTTGCTGTATAACTTTAATCTTCTCTGTAGTTTGCTGCACAAGATCAGGACCTAACAACTGGTGCTCACTAGTCTCATACCAACATAAGGGTGATCTACAACGTCTACCATACAAAGCTTCATAGGGTGCCATATCAATACTATGTTGATAGCTATTGTTATAGGAAAACTCTATCAAACTTAGGTGTAGATCCCAACTTCCAGGAAACTGGAGAACACATGCTCTTAATAGGTCTTCCAAGGTCTGTATAGTCCTTTCAGACTGTCCATCAGTCTGTGGGTGAAAGGTTGTACTAAACCTTAACTTGGTGCCTAAAGCTCTGTGTAACTGCTCCCAAAAACGACTTGTAAACTGGGGACCTCTGTCAGAAACTATAGAGACAGGAACTCCGTGCAACTGCACTATCTCATCAACATATAACTGAGCTAGCCTTTCTGCATAATATGTTGTTTTGACAGGTAAGAAATGCGTTGTCTTTGTCAACCTATCAACAATTACCCAAATGGAATCATGTCATTTGCTTGTCCTGGGTAGGCCAACAACAAAGTCCATGGTCACATGGTCCCACTTCCACTGTGGTATGGGTAAAGGTTGCATTGTTCCTGCAGGCTTCTGGTGCTCAGCCTTAACCTGCTAACACACTGGACACCTCATCACAAACTCTGCAACATCCTTCTTCATCCCGGGCCACCAATACATATCTTTCAAATTTCGATACATCTTGGTGCTCCCTAGATGCATAGCATACATTGAAGAATGAGCTTCTTCCAGGACTAGCTTCCTCAGGTTATCCACATATGGCACTATCATCCTCCCATGATAGCATGCCACATTGTCATCTGAGTCATGGAAACCATCTCATTTTTCATCACCATACTCAGACCTGATCTGTTGAACTGCAACATCCTCTAACTGTGCCTCCTTTATCTGCTCTCTTAGAGTAGGTTTAATATGCATCTCAGCTAACAAACTGGCTAACAATGACACCTTCAACTGTACATTATTTTGCCTTAAAGAGATAAGCATATCTCTCCTAGAGCATACTAAAGAACTTAGTTGTGCTCTATCCATGGTTGATGTTGCTGATTTCCTGCTCAAGGCATCTGCAACCACATTGGCCTTGCCCGGATGGTAATCAATCGTACAGTCGTAGTCCTTGATTAACTCCATCCAGCGACGTTGCCTCATGTTAAGCTCATGCTGAGAGAAGATATACTAAAGATTCTTGTGGTCTGTGAATATCTGGAATGTTTCTCCGTAGAGATAATGCCTCCAGATTTTCAAGGCATGAACCACAACAACTAACTCCAGATCGTGTGTCGGATAATTCTCCTCGTGCTTCTTAAGCTGTCGGGAAGCAAAAGAAATCACTTGTTTATCCTGCATCAACACACATCCAAGTCCATTCTTGGAGGCATCACAGAAGACTACATATCCTTTTCCTTGCTCAGGTAGCACAAGCACAGGTGCACTTGTCAACCTCTCCTTCAACAGTTGGAAAGATTTTCGACACTTATCACTCCAAGAAAAAGGAACATCTTTCCAGGTTAACTTGGTCAAAGGTAAGGCTATAGAACTGAAATTCTTAATAAACCTTCGATAGTAACCAGCTAACCCCAAGAAACTTCTAATCTCCGTCGGTGTTTTCGGTTGTTCCCATTGTAGAACAAATTCTACCTTTTTAGGGTCAACACGAATACCCGAGGCAGATACCACATGTCCAAGAAAAGACACTTCAGGTAACCAGAACTCGCACTTGCTAAACTTAGCATATAGCTTATGTTCTCTTAGCAAGGTCAAAGTTTGGCGAAGATGCTGCTCATGCTGCTGAGCATTCTTACTATAAATCAGAATGTCATCTATGAATACGACAACATACTGATCAAGGAAAGGTCGGAAGATTCTATTCATGAGTTCCATAAATGCAGCTGGTGCATTAGTTAGTCCAAATGACATAACTGTGAACTCATAGTGACCATATCTTGTCCTAAAGGCAGACTTGGATATGTCACTATCCTTAATGCGGAGTTGATGATATCCAGATCTCAAATCTATCTTTGAGAAGACTGTTGCACCATGCAACTGGTCAAAAAGATCATCAATCCTCGGCAAAGGGTACTTGTTCTTTATTGTTACTTTATTGAGTTGTCTGTAGTCAATGCACAACCGCATTGACCCATCTTTCTTTTTAACAAACAAAACCGGAGCACCCCAAGGTGAGGTACTCGGTCAGATGAAACCTTTCTCAAGTAACTCTTGAAGTTGTTTCTTGAGTTCTGCCATCTCGGAAGGCGCCATCCTATACGGAGTCTGGGCTATGGGTTTCGTATCTGGGACCAAATTGATCTCAAAATCAATCTCCCGAGGTGGTGGTATACCAGGAAGTTCTTCAGGAAACACATCCTCAAATTCCCTGACTATAGGAACTTCAGCAGGATTGGGACTCTCCTTGGTAACATCTACCACATGGGCCAAGAATGCATAACATCCTTGCCTCATCAGCTTATCAACAACCATAGCTGATACAAGACAGGTGGGCAGAATCTTTCTTTCTCCTTGAAAGATCCATGTGTTGCTTTCATCAACAAACACAGCCAACTTGGACTCACAATCCAAGACAACTCTATACCTCTCTAAGGTATCCATTCCTAGGATTATATCAAATCCTTGCATATCAAGTGGTATAAGATCCACTTGAATGCGATGATCAGAAAAGAAGAGGATGCAGGGAGAACATACCTCCTGCAAAATGACATACCCTCTCAACGGAGTCTCCAACAACAAACTATCTGCCCTATGACTGACAGTCATATTGCAGTTGTGAATCACTCTTCGAGTGATGAAAGAGTGCGTAGCACACGGGTCAATCAGAACAGATACTACACAAGATTTAGACATATCAGAATATAAAAGTTCCATCTGACCTGCCACTACTTGTGGATTGACCACTGCCTCTGGTGGGTTCTTAGCATAGAACCTCGTTGTAGCTTGGTGTTGAGGTGGTGCTGATGATCCAGCTTGAGACGCTTGCCCGCGTCCTCGAGCTGCTCCTTGAGATTGCCTTCTCTGTGATCCCTATTGACCTTGTCTCGGAGGCTGTGTCACACTGACAGGCTTAGATCGGCAGTCCTTCATCAAATGTCCCACCTTACCACAGTTGTAGCAACTTCTCTCCAGTTGTTGTGGTCTTGGTGGTCCAGTAACTGACATTGATGCAGAACTGTGAGTCCCTTGAGGCGGTTGACCCCGTCCTCTACCTCTACTTTGTGACCATTGAGTTTGAGAACTCGATCTGGGTGGTGGAGGGTTAGGTGCAGAGAATCTAGGTTTATTGGAATTCCTAGATGAAGAACCCTGGAACTGTGGATATCTTTTCTGGGTTTGCCTCTTCTCAACCACAGATCTCTCTATCCTTCGGACTGACTCAACGAAGGTAGAGAATCTCTCTCGGTTTTCTAAGGCAGACACAGGGGTTGACATATCAGCATTCAAACCCTTCTCGAATCTCCTGATTCTTTCCTCTTCTGTGGCATCCATGTGCGGGCAGAACCGCAACAACTCCATGAACTTAGCTTCATACTCGCTAATGTTCATCATGCCCTGCCTCAGTCTCTCAAACTGAGAGATTTTCTCATCCAGGAAGGTCTTCGGGAAATATCTATGAATAAATTCCCGGCGAAACTCTTCCCACGAGATCTCTATTCCAAGTCTCTTCTGCTCTTCCATGTTCCACCAGTGACCAGCGCTTCCTTTGAGAAGATAGACTGCATGTATGACCTTCTCAGCTTCAGGGATATTGAGAATCCTGAAAGCCTTCTCCAACTCTATCAACCACAGATCATCATCTGCGGGGTCGGCAGTCCCAAATTACTCAGTAGCTCCGACACGACATAGTCGCTCAAACGTCTTCCTGATACCTTGTCCTTCAGGCTGGACAGGTGCCCTAGGTGCAGGCATGGGCATCCTGTCGGTTATGTGTGTCATGGAAGTCATAAACTGCCCAAACATCGTCTGAACTGCTGGGTTACCCATATCGGCTGGGTCAAACTGGGGTGGCTCCTGGGGTGGCTCAGGTGCAGGCTGTTCTATTTCTGGAACCCTTGCATCGCCTTGAGGTGCACTAGCACTACTCTCTGCCACATACTCATCATGTGGCTCAGCCATCCTTATGTATCTTCTTCTCTTGAGGAGCAGAAGATTCTATTAGATAAGGAAGGAATACTAAAGATAGACTCGACATCCTAAGTCCTATGCCTCTGTAGACTCAGCGAACCTAGAGCTCTGATACCACTTAATTGTGGGCTCTGATCTCCAAAACCCAAGATAAACACATAACTTCGAGTTTAAACTTAGCGGAAGTGATTCGATTAGCAACGGAATACCAAAAATCAGTGGAAATTAAAAACTTTTTGAGATAAAGCATTGAAACCATAAAACTTCATTCATAAAAGGAGATAAACTGTTTACATTTCTGTCAAATTACTTCTTGAGTAATTATACACATCATGATTCAAAATCTCAAGAATCATAACAAAACTCAGACCAACAACTCCAAGACCTGGGAGTACAGAGGACACATAGGACTGACTCTATCTACACCACATAGCAGGCTAAATCTCCACTTGAGATTTACTGCTGCTCCTGGTGCTGCTGCTGCTGGGACTGGTTCCTCCGTCTTCGACGACCACCTAAAAAGTTGAAGTCTACGGGGTGAGACAATTTTAAATAATTGTCCCAGCGGGAGTTATAACTCCCCACTAGAAGCTTTATAAGGCAAAACAAAGAATAACTTAAGCAATAAAAGCTATCAAAGTATTCAACAGCAGTTTTGGTAGTAAGCAAGAGTTCAACATTTATGAAACATGAAGAACATATGCACTATACAATGTAACATCAATCAATTAACTCGTAGTTATCTCTAACAGGTATACTACGTTGTAGATTATTTTTTTCAAACATTATTATCATGCCCTGCGGAGATGAGGTATACCACTCATACTCCAACCGATCACTGTTACGTGCCTCGGTATCATACTAGGTCATTGAAAGAGCCGGATTTCTCATGACCTTCACCTTCCTCAATCAGTAAGAGGATTACTTGCAGGACATCTTGTGTCTCTGCTATTATAGCTTACCAGGGTAATCTGGTCCTTTGCTATTTTAGAGTTACAGTGGCATTCTGTACTCTCTTCATCATCAAGAGATTTCGTGTTTACCTTCCACTGATACAGTATCTATGCTTTCTTCGTCATCAGGAGATTTCGTGTTTACCTTCCACTGATGCGGTATGGATTTGTAGTGAAGGATTGACGGATTACACATCTACATCAATACCTACACTAGGATGTAAGGTTCTACACATCCATATACCCCACATACTCAAAAGTATGTGATCCAGGAGTTCCCTTAGGAAAACCTATTTCACCATCATTTGATCTCTGACAATGATGGATCTATGATTAGGGCTCTACATGGTATGATTACACTTGATTAGTTAGGTACATTCAGTATTCTTTTAACATCATACATTGTTCTCAAACAATAACATTAGCATAGCAGCTATGAAGGGAGAATACTAAATGTAACAAGCCTAACTCACATTAATTATCATTTCTCAATACTCTCATCACAAGTCATCTCTAAAGCATGACCTTAATGGTATTTATGGCTCTCACAGCCCATCAATATCATAAGATGCCACTGAAAAGGCATCAAGATATTTTACTATTCATAAAGCTAACGACATGCTTTCAATGAATGTAGCATCATCATCCATACCTGGATATGATCATCCTCATATAAGAACCTGCATGGTTAATTCAACTGATAAAAGAAATTCAATTCAAGAATTATACCTTCACTCTTGCCATAAGAGCTAAGTTCCCTGATTCTCATCAATTAGTGTTTACTATTCACATTACATGTCATCACCCTAGAATTAGGGTTTACTATTCACATTACATGTCATCACCCTAGAATTAGGGTTTACTATTCACATTACATGCCATCACCCTAGAATTAGGGTTTACTATTCACATTATGGTGAATTGAACTCATAACATCATTTTGTATGAGGAACATCATCATTGATGCTCTCAGATTTAGGTTAAGATTCATCATTTATCATAATTAGGGTTTCCATGATCTCACATAGGTGGATCATACCCTAATCATGCACATTCATGTGTATTGAAGGTACTTTACTTGAGTTTCCACCATAAAAGGGTACTTTCTCTCTCTTATGATACTTTATCTCTCCTCTTACTAGTATATGGTGATAACACCACTCTTGATCAGGTTGGGTTAAGTTCTCATTGACTAACATAAGTCAAAACATCACTATCATGTGATTAGGGTTTGATTAGAACAAGGTATCACTCAATTGAACCCATTTAAGTTGAAACGAGTGTGAACCCATTTGAAATGAAACGGGTGTGGACTCATTTGAGTTGAAACGGGTGTGAACCCATTTGGATTGAAACGAGTGTGAACCCATTTGGATTAAAACGGGTGTGGACTCGTTTGAGTTGAAACAGGTGTGGACATGAAAGGTGATATAAAGGTTATGATAGAATAGGATATCCTATGTTGAAGCCTTCAATTGGCCCAAGCCATGTTAACCACTTACAAATTGAGTCAATTAGGATGAACCTCAATCAATTGGACACCAATTTGACCTTCAATTGAAATCCAATTAGAGTTAAGTCTAACTCAATTAAGGTTTCTAATCGGCTAATCATCAATTTTCAACAATGTGAATCAAATCAAGGTTGAACCTATCAATTGAACTCCAATTGGGCCCAAACTTGGCCCAAACGGTCTTGAGATCGTTTGGATGACCTCCAAACGAATTTGAGACCGTTTTCCCAAAGTTTGACCAAAAATCAAGTTGGTTGGATAAAGGTTGAACCCTAAATAGGTCTAAAATCAGCATTTTTATCAAATCGTCAACCTATTGAAATTAAACCCTCAAACCATTAAATTTCATTAACCTTAGACCTACAAAGGGTCTTGGGGTGTCACTAAACGAGTGTGAACCCGTTTGAGTGAACCGCCAAATGGTTTTGAACCCGTTTGGGTCCTTCAACCCAAAACTCAACAAGATCCATACTTGAAAACAGCAAATTTAACCCGATTAGGGTTAGGGTGTTGAAGTGCCTTCAACTCTCAATTGGTTAAGAATTTAACTTTGATTCTTTGCAGGAATGAAATTCAACATATTATGAACAGGAATCGCAAACGGTCAATGCTTGGTCAACTCACTCAAACGGGTTGAACCCGTTTGCCCAAAAAGTTCAAGTTAATCAGTGTGGAAAAAAATCAGTACTTAACTCAATTCGATTGCCTAATTGATTGGCCTTCAACCTACGATTCCTTTGGATTTAACCCCTCAAATTTGGTGGGTCATTAACCTTCATGATTATTAATAGGAATCCCAAACGGTCAACGCTTGGTCAACTCCCTCAAATGGGTTGAACCCATTTGCTCCAACCGACCTTGTGAACCCGTTTGCCCTTCAAACGGTTTGGTCAGGGGGGGAACAGGACCGTTTGATAAAGTAACTTTGATAATCATGCCCAACTTCTTATACCTCTGTCAAGGTCGGTTATTCCACCATTTTTCTTGCAAAAGTGAAAGGAAGAAGGGAGGTAGAAGAAGAACTAAATGCTAAAATTGCAAGAACAAATATGCATATAAAGCAAAGAGTTTAAAGTTATAAAACCCGCCTTAAGGTCGTTCCTTGAGCTCCAAGCTTCCAAGCTTCAAGCCTCTAATGGTGTCTTGAGCTCCACAGGTCGTCCAAGGGTGCTTCTCCAAGGAAAGGTTGGGAAAAGATGGCTAGAACAAGAAAGCTAAGTGAATTAGCCATGAAACCAACCTTACACAAGAATTTTCTCCATGAATTCAAGCTAGAAGGTGGTGTTCTCTTACCTAGAACAGGTTGGTCGCCCTCCTCTTCTCCAGAGCTCTGTCCTAATTCGGTCTATGCAAGGAAATAAGAATGGAAGTGAAGGAAACGTTCCTTTACAATCAAAGGAAGGGTGTATATATATCTTGGGGTCATTTCCAACATAAGGACAACTAGTTTCTCCTTTTCTTAATTAGGTCCCTCCTTTCTTATAGGCACGTCCCTTCTCCTTATTATAAGCCACATTTCTCCCTTTCATACTTAAGCAAAACTCATCTTAAACCCAAGGTCCAAAGGTGAAGAAGGTCAACTTTCAACTAGGGTTCATACATGAAAGATCTCCATACCCATATATGGTGAATTTCATGCACAAAGATCACTTTTCATATCTGATTATTAATTGATGCATCTCTTTCATCATTTCTACTCTAAATGATGCCAAGAGTCATATAAGATTCTCTAGAAGGTGTAATTTACAAATTTCACCCACAATTTGGGTAAATTACACTTTACTCCAAATTAGGGGTTTTAAGCATTAGGATCACTCCACAAGCTGCATCTGAATGCCCAAGCTTGGAAAATCCATCATGCCTAATCATATTCACTCATATGATGTCTCCACATCAAAAGAACATTTTAACCTGTGAAATTGCAAGTTAAACCCTTAAACTGGATAATTTGCACATGGGTCCCTGCATTACAAAATAATGCTACAACTTTGTTTATAAAGGAGCAAAATTGAAATATATGTTCCTGAGGAACTTAATTACATGCCAGAGAATACTCACAGGTGTTTAATTACATAATTTAGGCAAAACTTCCAGGGTTAGGTTATAACCCAGGTCAGGGATGTTACAAAAGGGATAGCGGCAGACAAGTAGGAAGAGTTGAGGTAGCTCCTTGGGGTGAGAGTTGTAGATAGGCACGCCAGTTATTTGGGCCTTCCAACAGCTGTGGGCAGGTCAAAGAAGCAGGTGTTCAGCTACATTAAAGACAGAGTTTGGAGAAAGCTTCAAGGGTGGATAGAGAAGCTAATGTCAAAAGTAGGGAAGGAAGTGCTCATCAAAGCGGTGGCCCAAGCTATTCCCACATATGTCATGAGCATTTTCCAGCTGCCGACGGGTACTATAGAGGAGATCCAGTGGATGGTCACTAGATTCTGGTGGGGAGCAAAAGAAAAAGAAAGGAAAATATCATGGATGAGTTGGGAGAACATGTGCAGACCAAAGCGACAAGGGGGTCTTGGTTTTAGGGACTTCTACACCTTTAACCAAGCTCTCCTGGCAAGGCATAAGTGGTGGCTAGCAAACAATCTAGAATCTCTCGTGGCTCGAGTTCTCAAAGCTAGGTACTTCCCAAGGATGACCATATGGGAAGCAAGAAGGGGGCACAATCCTAGTTTCTCTTGGAGGAGCCTGTGGGGAGCAAAATCGTTGTTAAAAGAAGGAATGCAATGGAGAGTGGGGGATGGTACGAAGGTGAGTATCTGGGATGATAGGTGGCTGCCTAATGAGGGTGAAACGCTTGCACATTTCAAAAGGGAGAATGGGCCAGATTTAAACACAATCAGGGATCTCATGACAGAAGATGGTTCTCAATGAGACGCAGGGAGAGTCAATGAGTGTTTTCCAGTGAGCTACGCTAGAAGAATACATGCTATACACTGCAGCATGAGGGACCCAGAGGATACTTTGATGTGGTGGCCTTCAAGGGATGGAGAGTTCATTGTTCGATCTGCTTACTGGTTGGGGCTGCTAGGGAAGGAAGAGGCGAGGAATTTCACATACCAGTGGGGGGATTCACTATGGAAACACATTTGGCACGATGGATGGAGTCCGAAGACAGTGCACTTTCTATGGAGGGCAAACACGGGAAGTCTAGCGACACGGGGGTGTCTTTTTGACAGACATTGCGTGGAAGATGGTGCATGCACGCTATGTGGGGCTGAGAAGGAGACGATTCCCCACATGCTCTTCTGCTGCCCGAGTGCGGTGGAAGTGTGGGAGCATACATCGAGTGTAGTACAAATGTGGGTGCACGACACTAGTGATGAAGACATCATCTCATCCTTGATAGCAGCTTTGGAGGGCAGGCCAACACACGAATCTGAACTAATGGTGGCGGGCATGTGGACAACATGGAAAGTAAGGTGCACTCGGATCTTTCAAAGCAACGAGGTTCGTAGCGGATATTTACTATTTGGAGCGCTGACGACGGTGCGTCAGGCTGGCAACGGGCGCAAGCAGAAGAGGGGCGGGGTAGGCCGATGAGGGGGCATGCATGGTGCACGACGGGGGGCGGTGGAGTGCAGCAGGATGAGGGGGGTTGACGGAATCCAACTAACATCGCATGGGCTGGATAGGGGAGGTAGGAGAGGGAGCACCTGCCCCGACGGCCAGCAGGTGGGGGGAATGGCAGGCGACGCTCACCAGGATGAAGACGGGGAGCACGACGCTGAGACGCCATACGAACGTTGCAGGTGGAGGAAGCCAGCACATGGGAAAATTAAGATTAATGTGGATGGCTCGGTGGGTGAGGATGAAGGAGTGGGCACGGGTCTGGCTGCTAGGGATGAGACGAGACGTTTGGTGGGCATATTGGGGAAGAAAATCACCCAAGGAACGGGAGTAGCCATCACCGAAATGCTAGCAGCGAGAGCAGCACTTCTATGGGCAAAGGAAGAGGGATATGATAATATAGAAGTAGAGACGGACTCACTGGAAGCAGTCCAAGTGTGCACCAATAAGAAGCCACGGCGGGACTACCTAGGAGCGATTGCTGAAGACTTCAAAGCGCTGCAATATCAGTTTACTACTTGTAGTTTTCTTTATGCTAATCGTATGTGTAATAGGGTTGCCCATGAGGTAGCCAATCTAGCTCGTAGAGGTCAAGTAGATAGTTTTTCCTTTACGCATTCTTTTCCTTCAAACTTGTTAGCTCTTGTGAACCTTGATTTATCTAGCTAATAGAAGTTGTGCCGGGGAGCCCACCTTGGGTTTCCCGCCCCACCCTAAAAAAAAAATTGAAACATAAACATAGAATGTGTATTTTAGGGAGTGGGAAAAAGGAGCATTAGAAGGCAATATTATTCAACGCGCTCTCTCAAAGGCCCATTTTCCAATATGTATGTGTGTTTTGTATTTATCTTTAAATATATATTCTATTGTTCCCTACTGTCTAGCATTAGCAATATATACAATCCACACCTTGTCTGGATTAGCACTATACACAATCCACACCTAGAAAAAATTTACGGACTCTACCCAAACATACAAACATCAACGAATAATTATTACCTTTAGATACTATGTCAGAAGCTCTTGTCAATTCGTTTAACTAGTAAGTTTGGTCAATTTGTTAGCTCAGGTCGCTGGTTTAAAACCCAGTTACTACAGAGGGAATATAACACCAGTCTTCTATTGAAAAATGCAGTGCTCAAAGGACACTCCTCTTGAAATATGAAAGAAAACTGAATCTACTGATTGCATAAGCTTGGTAGCTTTCATGCTAATATGTATCAAATATCTAATTTGCCACTATGGCAGTGTTCATATCTGGTTCTGGCAATTTAACGTTGGGATTACAAGTATAATTTCCTGGCTCGCCGCAGCATATATTAAACGTTTTGTTGCTTATGAATATGTAACTTTTGATTTGTTTTTAGTTGGAATACACTTTTTGGTATGAATTCTATATTAAACAACTGAACATGCAAGTCTTAAACCCAAGTCATGGGCCAACATGAACATGTCAGACTACAGTCACCTTGATTGACAAGATGTCCTGTCCATGAAGAATGCTGTAGTCTTCGGTCACTTCGTTTGCAACCACAAGCATCATCTTATTTCAGAATGTAGAGTGCCTTCAAGTGCTGGGTGCAATTGATGCGGTTACTTGCTGGTGGGTGGATGCTGAGAACTGAAATCTACCCGGCAGATGGAATGGTATTCAGTGAATAAATCATTCTTGTTTTCTCAATTGATGACAGGCAATTGAACCCCAGCGACCTGCATAATTCAGTGGCGTCACATCAGCCATTAACTACAGTTCAGAGTACAAGGACAAGGTTAACAGTGACCGGGATTTCCTAAGCCACTGGCTTCACTAATGCACTATAACTGCAAGTAACGGACCCTAATTCTTGCCAGGACAAACAGTGAGGAGAAGTGGCGACAACCGCCCCACCGGATGTCATTTTCGGATCCAACCCATCTTTAGTTGTGGCAGTCGAAGATACAAGGCCCAAAGCCGCACAATAATTGGTCTCCAACTGTCCAAAACGTTAAAATGTCCTCTTTTCCCGAGTCATGAAGTACACGCCCACTAGGGGATGCAACACGCGTAAGGTATTATTGTTGTTAATTCCATCGGGATATAACGATATTCCCAAAAACGTCGATCAGGCTGACGCTTCACTCCTAAATGTTGTAGCTAAATAATCAATGTTGGTTAATCTAATGGGAGGAAGCGAAAAAATTACTTTAACTCGCTTTCTCACGAAAGACTGAGTAATCCTTGTATTATTTTATTGAAAACTACAAGATTACAAGAAAATAGAAGGGAGGCGGACAACAAGCTGCACCACCACCCCTTTTTTTATTGAGTAATTCATTGACAAAAAGTGGTACGTCATCTATATATAATATCAATCTCAGGCAAGTAACGAATATAACCAAATCATCTAACTCTCCACGAGAACAAAGATTGAAGAAGAATACATTACACAGCTGTAAGTATGCAATGTTGTTTTGTAATACGGCTTTCTTGTACTAGATTCTTATGGAATGAGCGATTTAACTCAGCATAATCTTGGTAGGAAAAGAGAGAAGATAGAGGATGACTTCCTTTACACCGAAATACACCCATCAAACCAAATTAAGTTATTCTATGAGGCTCATAGATCATCAAACTCTAAAAAATAGAGAAAAACACCCTTACAAGGAGAGCTCCGTGTCTATACAACACTCCTATGTGTGAGATATTTATTATTGAGAAAAGCCAAGCTAAATACCCACATCAAATTGCAACCCCAAGAAGAACATGTCAATAAGGAGAGCAAGAAGAAAAGTCTAGGCGGCTGTAAGATCTGAGATTGCTATCAAGGCGATGTGAATGAAGCACTAAAATATTTCTTTACAATACAAATAGTTAAGAGCATGTTGCAAAAGAAGGCGCCACCAACCAAGACCACAAGTTAGTTCAGAAATGAAATATCATAATCCAACTACCTACGTACGACTTCTTATAAATTAGTACGCAATCTATAAAAATCATTTCTTTTTCAGCATAAAAGTAACTACGTAGACTATGTTCCCTAGACTGGTCGCCTACTCCTTCATTGGCTCAAGGAGCAACAACCAAGGCTAGGTTTTCCAGTACCAGTTTTTCACCTTCACCTGATATTTTAGCACTAAAGAGGAACACCCAAACATCAACCTTTCATCATTGTGAGAGATTGTCACAATAGGTGGGAGCAACAAACCAAGAAAGAACTAAGGAATAGATAAGGATATATCATCTAAACTAAAATAAGAATGTTATAGTAGATTTTGTCAGAGCTTGGTGAATATTACCTCACTACAGATGAGAGTTTACAAAGCTTGAAGAAAATCAGACAAGAATCAGAATATGAGCTCCTTATACAAGAGTTTTGAATTCAAATCAGACAAGCATGATAAAAGAATCTTGCACTATTTTCTTAGAAGAAATAGACAATGTAACTCTTTAAAGGTAGTCTCTTGCTAATTTGAGAAACAAAACATCGAGATTGAAACAGGCTTCTTTGATGGAGTCTCGAGGTGTTTTGTACTCGTCTAGAGACCAAAAACTAAATTTGGTTAGTTTTATCACATATATGGATATCCTATTTATGTAAATGGTTAGGTCTAGGACACTTGTATTTAGGGTTTTAGAGTAAAAGAAGAGTGCTTGTAAAAGATAAATTTCTACATAAATGATTTTTTTTGTATTATATTATTTTACACCATACTCTAAGAGAGTCTGGTCGTGCCAGATTAAGCCACATGGAAATATGTACTTGATTCAATACATATCTCTAGTGATTAACTTACCATCAAGACTAGTCTGTATAACATTTAGCTTGACTCAGTTATGGTCATTCAAACTAGAATTTTGCTAAGGTCTAACTTCAAGATCTAGGTTTAGTCTTGGACTTCATCAGTTGAGCCACAATTTGCAAAATCATAGTCTGTCCCACTAATAGATACATTTGAATAAATTACTAAATTTCCAAAATTGAAAGTGTGATCATTTTGGAGTTTTGATTTATATTTTCCATGAGTACTGAAAAAATGGTAGTACTAGATTGTCTGGAATACTATTATATAATTATTGTCAAGTCTGGATAAGTATCAACTAGCATTCTTTATGCATTTAACACATGTTTAGTTTCTTATAATAGCTCAAACTGGCTTGAAATACTGGAACGGACAAGTTAGGTACAATATATTAAGTATTTTTAATTCCCAAAAAAAGTATTTTTTAATAATGAAAATAGGTTATAAGGTTTTGCATAAAAATCTTATCATTTTTCTAGTAAAAATACTACAAATAAAAGGTCATGATTGTATAGATTACAACTATTTTCTAATGCTCAAACTTTGTAATTGTTTTCGACACAAGGAAAGATTGGAAGATTATTTTTTCAAAAAGTTTTAACACTTAGTCATGTATGGGAATTTTTATACATATAGCTAGGCTATTCACATGCTATTTTCAAACAAGTGATATGTTGAATGTTAAGTCCAATATTTATTCTAGAGAGATATAAAGGTTATGATGACAAAAATATTATAATAGAAATGTACAATGTACATGATTCTCTTATCAGTAATCATAGACAAGTATTTTTAATAGCCCATTTATTATCACTCAATCAAAGATATAGATTATATATTTAGTATGGATAATGATGAAAATTTATCAAAGTTTTGTGTATTTGTTCGCCTATTTAAATCACTAACATTCACCCATTTATTACCTATCGAGGGTTCAATGGACTTCACATAAATTAAGCTTCATCTTCCCTTTTGTTAAGATTTTTAAGATTTTTTTTTGGAAAAATTGACTAGTCGAATAAAACATAATAAAATATGGAATTCTAATCAGCTCTGTGCTCCCTGACGTGTGACACAGCTCCGGCGTCCTGAGCGACGCGACTAGGGTTTCTTCACTGGTGGCTGGCTTGGGGGAGGGGGATCTGGCTGCCGATGGGCACCACCTTGCTCCCCCTAGGCCTCTCCTCGCCAGAGTGCGCATAGGATTTAGCTACAGGAGGTGGGCATCGTCAGATCGTGGCTTTCGGTGGATCCCCTTGGCGCCCGTGTTAGGGCTTCAAGTCCTTCCAGCCCTGGTTTTCCCTAGCGCTACTGAGGGGCTAATCGGTTGTGTCAGTGATTGGGGGCCAAGCGGCGCTTTGGTTTGTCCCAAGTGTGAGCAGACTGACTATCCTCTTCTAGCTACCAAGTCCTACGACACCGAGCTCCTCCTCCCTATCTTCTTTTTCTTTTTCTTGCTTTAGTTAGTTAGTTGTTGTTGGCCAGTGGTTGTACTCAACTTGGTTTCTCACCGTCTAATCGGCATTTGTTACTCATCATTTCATCGGCGTTTTGTGTCTCTCCTTCGTGAGAGTGTAGTTGCTTTTAGTCTCGACCAGAGCTCAGATTTTGATTCATCTTAGATATGTTGCTTTGTTGTATGTCTTCGCGTGTAGAGGTGAACTCCCATTGGATCATAGGTCTTAGACTGCTCTTTGTCTATAGATCCACACTTGTTTTGAAGGAAACTTATAAGAAAAGCTGGTTATATCAACATCGAAGAAAAGGGATCAATGCAGAAATGTTTTATTTGCATTCCAATATGAGTTTCGGTAAGATTATGGGTGTGTCAATGATCATTGTATGTTGTGATGGTTGTTCTCCCTCTTTATGTAGATGTCGTATGGCTAAGTGATGTATTTAATCTATTTTTCTCTAAAAAAATATGGAATTCTCAATCCCAACTGAAATTATGTTGTCCTTTTTAATCTAATTAAATCCATATCTTTTTTATATGGAAAGAAAAATGGTAACAACTAGCCTCTAGGTTTATATCTCTCCTCTTGTTGATCATTTTTTCCTCCATGACAAAATTCACAATCAAAATAGATTTCACATGTTTTATTTATTTTAAATCTTATAGAAAATTACAAAACATTGATATTAAAAGAAAAACATGGATATGAAAAGACATTTCTTTCCTGCCAAGGGATAGCTGGTGGATCCATCATTTAGTATGGGTTCCACATGGCAGAAAGAAATGTCATGCCAGTTGAAAACCCTATGGAATGCATTGTTTTTTTAGGCTTTATACTCAAGGAATTGTCTTGACTCTATTGGTTTCCTTTCATGTGATCCACTATTCTCAAAAATCTTTTCAAGACTTCTAACCCCCAAAGTTTAAGTAAAAAATTAATACCTATTCACCATATCAAAGCCTCCCTTTTAAATCTCACGAAGAAAGAGAGAGACTACCCTCCCTTTGTGTAAGATCTTGTTACCTAGTGCCTTGAAGTTACTTCTTCAAGAACATCGACTCCCTTACATAAGAAGGCTCTGGAGTCATTAAGAAGTAACATGTTCATATTATTTATGTATCAATTTTCTATTTTGATCATTAACTCATCCTTCAACTAGATAAATCGATAAAAACTTTAATAACTCACTCAATAAATGTTTTTTCCAATGACAATTTCGATGCTTGACTAGACTATATTTTTCTTGTTGATCTAATTGTAATCCTATTGTGATGTTTTTAACTATGCTCTTTATGATGTACATCTAATTGTCTTTCTTGATCTTTCACTTGTTCATGTGCACAAAATAATAGATCTTGCTCATATAGAACCTCTATTCTAATCATTTTCTATTTGTGTTCATACATCTCATACCAATTTTCTGGGATGGATTTGCATCATTGGAGATTTAGAGGTAATCTAGATAGCATAATAAATAAAAGAGTTTTGGGGTTGATGATAGAATTTTATAGTTATCTTGAGTCCCCAAATACTCACACCCACTAATATTTTTCTCTTTATTTTGTCATTCTATTTTCTTTAACCAAACCTATAATGGATGATTCTCACAAACTCGAGATTTTGAATAGCAATGCTATTTTTTTGGCAACACAGTGGCGCCTAACACTTCCCTGCTTGTTATAGGATTGTCGATCTAGTTTATTGGTCACTATTTCCACATTTTATCTTCCCATAGATGGTGTCACTTTTTGGTCTTTTTTGTGTTTTCCACTAGTTGAAATGCTTATCCACAATTTACCTTGTTTTTCGTTTAACATAAGTAACATCTTTATGGTTTTCATATTTCCCATTATTTTGTAAGCAACCTCGAGAATAGCCTTTGCAGACATTTCTCATGCAAGTAAAATAGTTTGGCTAGTCTGCTCTAGACAATTCGAGCTACTTCTTTTGGTATATAATGTTTCCTATTGAGTTTGATTTATTTGGGGTTTTCTTTATGCTTCCTTTTCATGGTTTCTTGTATGCTTTCCATTCTACTTCCTTTTAGGGTTTTCTCTCCACTTCATTTTAGGGTTTCTTGTTTGCTTCACTTTAGGGTTTCTTTATGCTTACCTTTTAGGGTTTCCTTTTTTCTTCCCTTTAGTTTCCTTTTTGCTTCCCTTTAGTTTCCTAGTTTGTTATAGGATTTGTTTAGAGAAAAAAATGAATAGAGAGGTCTTGTCAAGAGAAAGATTCATTCTTTGTGCATTCATAATTAATTGCTTATACAATTGTTTAATTTACTAAACTGGTGGTATATCTACATGTTTTCTTTGGGGTTCTCCCTCTTGATCTTTACTTTCAATATCTTTTTTTCATAGAACTTCAATTATTTTCTAAAAGTTTCACAATTGCACTTTATGATAATTTAAACTCATGCATCTATAGCATGTTCCAACACTCACATTGGATACTTAGATGAGGAATGGGGTGTTACTAACGGTACTAACACATTGGAATGTTGGTCACTCAAAGGACTTTAGGACATCCCTTATCCTAGCACTACAAATGATTATGAACTTCGTAGTCACTAGATGTATTTGAAAAAAATATCCAAATATATGGAAACTGGGTTACCCCCACGCGAGAGCCATCACACCATAAAAAAGTTAAGGACCAATCCCTCATATATATGTCATTCTTAAGTGATGTTGTAAATCACATCTAGACTGATGGGCCAAGTGGAAGATCTGTGCCATCTACAATTATTGTCCATTTACATTCCAATATTGTTGTTTTCTACATCCCTTGAGATTTATGCTTATGTTCCATATTTCTTACTAAAATATTAATGTTTACACAACCATGCCAAACATCATCAACAATATCCCAAAAATTCAATGATCTTACCATGAATTTGGAATCTTATATTGCACTAGAGGCTACCAAAATTCACTTTTACACCTTAATCATTATGTGTTTTGAATATGATCTACTCGGAGGCCTACTTTGTTCCAAAATTATTTTCAAATTAACCCTCATACTCTCATGCTTATACCACCCTCCCCAAAGATCTTATGACATGATCCATGTTACATGGTTGTCTAGTTTTGGACTCACCACTCGAGCCCACCACTAAAATGCAAAGCTTGTGACACCCACCAAAAAAGTCTATGCATTTTCACGGTAAAGATATGTCCTTTCATCTAAACAAACCATAATGTCCTTCATGTTTTACCTCATTGTTCAACATCTTTTAGCCATAAATTCTTACATGCCTGGTATCATCAAGGCTATCCTCTTGAAAGACTATTCAACTCAGGTTGGTCACTTCAAAGATAAAGCTTCCTGATCTCATCAAATATGCACATTGCTTCATAATGAGGATCCATGCCAATTCATACTATATCTATATGATCCGTAGGATCTTCCATCTTGACTAAGATGTTACCTAGTAGGTGTTCTTCCAATCTTTGCCTACCCTGAAAATGATCCCAGACCATCACCCAAAACTAGAACATTATCCAACATTTGTTGACAATTTAGCTCAGTCTCAAAATGACCTAAAATTGGACTGCCTTCCACCACCATGATCCTTGACCATGACTTAAAATTAGACTACCTTCTGCTAAATACAGTCCTAAACCATGACCTAAAACTAGACTATAATTTTCCAAGTTGATATTGCCCCTTCCAATAAAGTCATAGACCATGACCTAAAACTAGACCACCATCCCCACATTCCACTTTCCAAGTTACGAGTTAGTGAGAAATCTAGACCCAGGTTGATCACGATTTTGACAAGGAGAACTATAAAAATACAATACTCTCCTAAAACCTCGACAATGCCCTAGAAGAAATTAGATTGGCCTACCATAAACCTTAATACAGTCAGATTCCCACCCTCCCCTTTCTTGAACAATGATCTAAAAGACTCATGCCTAAAAGGAAAAGAGCTCACCTAAATAATCTACCCCATTTTGTTACTAGGAATATTCCATGACAAGTTGGAAACTCCTAGCATTGTAACTGGGCTAGGGATAGGCATCCTCTTATCCACCTTTAACCCCAATTCCCATAAAAATCCCTAGAAGATTAAGACCAGTTGAAGGATTACAGAAGACCAAGCATACCCTTTTAATACATCTTCTAAAAGAGGAAACAATTTATTTCTCAAGCCATAACTGAATGCTAAGTATTTAACCCAAAAGTGATTTATTCTTGTAAGTATGGACTAAACCATGTGCTTTAGACATATATATCTGATTTGAAGGTCTTCACGAGTTGTTCTAGGAGTCTGTATTTCACTAAGTCTTATAATCTCTTAGTCAATATGTCTAGTATAAGAACTACCAACAAGTAGTATGATGAGGTTCATGTGGCAATATCCATATTCAATGACGCGTGAAAGTTCATTGGAGCATCAAAGATTCCAAAAGGAAACCATCAACCACAAAATATTCATGCAACAACACTAGAATGTTAGCATGAACTCCTTCATAAATTTCATTAGATACAACACACATGCATCCATTCAACTATATTTATCATGAAAAGACTTGATATTGATCATCTGTCTATGGAGGGATTATGCAAGATCATTCTCATACAACTCATGGAATATGTATCTACATCAGCCAAGTCCGTTCTAGATAGACCATATCAATATCAACCACCTACGAGCTCAAACAATGCTTTGGTAGAAACACAGGCTCGGACAAATAATCAGTCACCATCCCTGTATGGAGCCTGAAGAAGAGCTCGAGATTGAGGGAGTAAGTGAAACTATAGAAGAACCAGAGACAAAGGACAAAAATGCTAACCATATCCATCTTGGTGAAGCAAGTAGATTCCATGACCAAAATCATGTCTTCTACTCACCACCTCCCTTATGGTACAATCCCTACATGGGGGACCTTATGTTTTCCCACCACTAGAGTATACAGTGTCGCCGATGATAGTGAAACTTCTAGTTACACCAATAATTGAGGACACTAAAAATAATCATGCCAAAGATACATTTGTCGGTGACCCCATCATGATGGTAATCCTTTGTAAGCTTATATAGTTAGAGGAGAAGAAATGTGGGATTTAGATGTTTATGGACTTTTTAACTTTCAAACAAGTATTTAGGGGAAGTTGATTCAATCACTCAAGTAATTCCTACTACTCTAATATGGTGGAGGTGCAAGATGGTGACAAGATATTAATCACATGTTTTGCTTGAACCCTACCAGAGACAACCCTAGCATGGTGAACCAAATAAGACTTGGAATCTCTTACCAACTATATGGTATTATATAAGAACTTCGTTGACCATTACACTTAGAACCTCGATTAGATCTAGAGTAAGGAGGATTTGGAAGTGTTACAAAAAAATACAAATGATAGCTTCTTAGAGTTTGTGGTAAGATGGCATGACCTAATAGCATGAATACAATTCAAACACAAAAACAAGGAGGCTCTCAATATGGTGATTAGGATGCCCTATCCTGCACTAACTACACTCCTCTATTTATAATGCTTTAATGCATTCTTAAAATTGATTCAAGATGGGGTTAAAGTAAAGCTCCATTAAAAGAAGTTTAAATCAACATATTGGCTCACTTTCCAACCTTTCATGCAATCTTCAACAATAAAATACAATTAGAAAGAATTATGGTAGCTACATTGTTGATTCCAGCCAATAACAACAACTCTTGGCTTTACCCAAGAGGGTTCATCCAAGATTAATAGAATTAAAATAGAAATACCTTTTTTTTTGTCGCAAAAACATGCAAAAATATTGCAACTCAATACACAATATTTCTAATCTCAATTGTTGTATACACATTGTCAACATCAATCTATACAATATTGTGGGTATATACCACCACCTTTTCAACCGCCTATAAAGAACATCATTACAAATAAGATGCCACCACAAGGAGATGTATGAGTAACTATCACATCCATAGAAGATCATACAAAGCCTAAGAGGAAGTTCACTCCTATAGGATCCTGTCTTAGTACCATTCTGCCAACTATTCAACATCACTTGAATTCCTTAGCCATAAGGGATCTTTCCAATCCCTTACCAAAACAAAACAACATCAACAACCACTATTATTTCCATCATACAAAGTAGCACAATAGAGACACATGTTTTTCTCTAAGACATGATGTAGAATTGTTGATTGAGTCAGGAGAAGTGGAGACTTATACTCCTAAAAATGTCATCATCCTCCAATTTATGGAAGCCATTAGTGTCATGAACAATCCCATAGTAGGTAAACAAATTGTTTGAAGAAGTCCCTTGACAATTAGTGGAAAATCACAAACATTATCACTACTATTCAGGAATCGAGACCCGTGATACCTTAAATTTTCAAAGGTCAATCATTATACCGGGGGAATGGCCTCATTACAATTCTCAACTAGTTTAGATACCTAAGCCAACAGTAACACCAATCAATACTATAGCCAGTTGAGTTCAAGGCATCTACACTAGTCATGGAACATCCAATTTATAATCAAACATCATTTAATAATATGCAAGGGATTGATAATTCATCATATCCACTCATCACACCATCAATTATTCTTATTACCTCATGGTATCTACCAACTGATTATATGATTGTTATAGAAAATCTTATAGCATCCTCTCTTTGTGTCATTCAACCTCAGTATTTATCTTGATCATCACCATACATCCTTGATAGGAATCTAATTATATATCAAAATAGTGTTTCTATCGCTTAGTCTTGCTTCATATTAGATTTAATCCACACAATTAGTTGCATTTTTTCATACACAAGAGATTAGATCCTAAGTAACTTCTACAATGTCCTCATTGTATCATTATTGTTTACTTCAATTCTTTTATAACACACATGGGTTAGTCTGAGATTACCTCAATCTCCCATCATCTCCTCTATCATTCTACATATCTATCATATCAATCCATATTCATCATATGGTTTCTCCACTTCTTATAAGGATTTTACACGTTAAATCCTTCTCATAACATATGTTTTCTATCAACTTCCTCGTACACATCCATACATTTCATATACTACTTTAGGATTCCCCTAACTATTGCACATAATTAAAGCTTCATACATAGAGTCATATCTCCTTAACCTCATCATTGTATGAAATATTAGCTCCACATGTGATTTTTCTATCCATACAAGGTTTCATTTCAAGTTTCAAGTACTCTATTTAGATTATTCATATGTGGATAAAGCATCATAGTTTCATATGTTTTCCTTTAATCGTCAAACTATTATGTTTTTATGAGTTCAAACATGACTTTTATCTTTGTTAATCTATTAGATTAATTCTTTCATTCAATTTCATAACCAATTTTTACATAGTTCTTGTTAAACTATCTAAACTTAATCTAGGTTTTGCATATCTCCTCAACAATTGTCTTATTTTTCATCATGGTTTCACATATAGTATACTCTTTCATTTGTTTCCAATTGTCTACCTAGTTATAGTACCTAGAAGGAAATTAACTAGAGAGTTCCACATTGACTCTTACCTCAAAACTTGCATGCCTAACTAGTACACTCAAAGATTGAGTTCAAGTAGTTAGTATCATGCTTGTGTCATGTTTATCACTTAGTTACCATTTTAATCATAATACCTATTTTCCTTGTAGACTCAACTAACATATTCTCAGATATCCCATATGTTAGTATGTGTCCTACTTATTGACAATTAAAAGACCATTAGGACAAGTCCTCAAACTTACCCAACTTAAATCTAACAACCATAAATATTTGAGTCAAAGCATTCCAAATAAGGCAATACACATGCAAAATTGACTATCAATGATTATAATAAAACCTCACATCATATTTTACAGAAGTTTATCATTTTACATCAGAATCATTTTAAGAGAAGACGTGATAGGAACCTTACAAACCCCATTGTTGATATCCTCAAATATACAACAATATAAGAGGTCTAAATCATGTTACAACATGTACTCATAAGAAAACACTAGGTAAATCAACGTACCTCATACCTTATAGACTATCCAACCATCTCTCAGGAAATTGAGAGTACAAGGACCCTCTAGAGTTAACTATATTATTTCTAGTTACATCTTGATCCACATGTCCTTTCCACTGCTCCAACATATTGAACATGTGTGGTGAAGCATTAGGGTGAGACCCATGTCCTAACAATGACACCTTAGATATCTCGCACCTCATTCAGAGAAAAGATAACTATAACACCCCTGACCTGGGTTATGACCTAACCCTGGAAGTTTTGCCTAAATATGTAATTAATATACTTTTGAACACTCCCTGGCATGTAATTAAGTTCCTCAGGAACATTTACTTTCAATTTTGCTCCTTTTTGTATAAAGTTGTAGCAATGTGTTGTATGTAGGGACCTTTGTGCAAATTACCCAGTTTAAGGGTTGAACTTGCAAAATTCACAAGATAAGATGTATCTCTGATGTTGAAACATCATGAGGATGGTTATGGTAAAGTTTGAGGGATTTCCCAAGCTTGAGCACCAAGGTATAGCTGTGGAAGCAATCCCCATGCTTAGAAAACCATAATTTGGGGTAAAGTGCAATTTACCCAAATTGAGGGGTCCAACTTGTAATTCTTAATATCTAGAACATCTTTTAAGACTCTTGTCATCATTTAGAGTGGAAATGATGAAAGGGGGCACATCAAAGATGGATCAGATGAGAAAAGATGATCTTTGTGGTAAAAGACACCTAATTTGGGTATAGAAACCTTTCATGGAGGTACCCTAGTTGTAGGTTGGCTTCCTTTACCCTTAGATCTTGAGATTTCATGAGATTTGCTCAAGGATAGATAGGTTTGGACGTGCCCTTGAGCAAGGAGGGACCTAGATGTGATTTCCAATCTTGTGAGGTCCTTAGGGTGTAAAAGAGGCTAAAAGTATATAAGCCCTTTTCCCTTCCAATTAAGTGAACGAACTTTCTTTCCTTCACTTCTCTTCCTTTCTTGCTCAAACGACCAAGGATAGCTCTGGAGCTCAGGGGGACGACCAACCTGTTCTAGGTAAGAGAACACCACCTTCCAGCCCGAATTCATGGAGGAATTCACTTTCTAAGGTTGGTTTTGTGGTTAGCTTACTAAGTTTTCTTGTTCTAGCCAATCAAACCAACGTTTCCTTGGAGAATTCACCTCTGACCAAGTTGTGGAAGCTCAAGGACGCCATTAAAGCTTGGAGCTTGAAGGCTTGGAGCTCTAAGATCAACCTTTAGGCGGGTTTTATAACTCTAAACCTTTGCTTTATATGCATGTTTAATTCTTGCAATTTACTTGGTAAATTCTCCTTCTACCTCCCTTCTTCCTTGCACGTTTGCAAGCAAATCAGTGGAGAAACCGACCTTGCTAGAGGTTGAAGAAGAGGGGCGTGATTCCCTATGTTACTTTTTCAAACGACCTTGGACCCTTTTGGTCCAAACGGTTGCAAACCGTTTGGGTTCAAACGGTTTCAAACCGTTTGCTCTCAAACGGTCTTGCAAGACCGTTTGGATTGAAACGGTCTCAAGACCATTTGAAAAAGTTGACCAAGGGACGACCATTTGAGGGTCTGTTCCTAATATATTGAATTTCATCTCTGCAAAGAATCAAAGTCTAACTCTTAACCAATTGAGAGTTGAAGGCACTTCAACATGAAACCCTAATCGGGTGAAAAAGTGCTGATTTAACATATAGATCTTGTTGAGTTTTGGGTTGAAGGACCCAAACGGTCTCAAGACCGTTTGAGGATTCCTCCAAACGGTCCTAAGACCGTTTGGGAACAACCCAAGACCGTTTGAAGGTCTAGGGTTGAGTTAATCTAATGGTTTGAGGGTCCAATTGTAGGAAATTGATGAATTGATGGAAATTGCTGATTTTGACCTAATTGGACTTCAACCTTAGTCAAAACGACTTGGATTTTGGTCAAACTTTGGGAAAACGGTCTCAAGACCGTTTGGATGATGTCCAAACGACCTCAAGACCGTTTGGGCCAAGTTTGAGCCCAATTGGAGGTCAATTGATAGGTTCAACCTTGAATTGATTCACATTGTTGAACATTGATGACCAATCGATTTGAAACCCTAATTGAGGAGGATTGAACCCTAATTGGCTTGCAATTGAGGGTCAATTGGATGTCTAAGTGGTTAAGGCTAACCCTAATTGACTCAATTTATAAGTGGTTAGCATAGCTTTAGCCAAATGAGGGCTTCAACACACATATCCATGAACATTGGTGACCTTTGAACCCCTTTGGAGGTCCAAACGGTTTGAGCCCATTTGGACCAAACGGTCTCAAGACAATTTGAGACCAAACAGTCTCAAGAACGTTTGGGGCCAAACGGTCTCAAGACCGTTTGGGGCCAAACGGTCTCAAGACCGTTTGGGCTCAAACGACCTCAAGATCGTTTGGTCCAATCGATCTCAAGCTAGTGTGATCAAACGGTCTCAAACCGATTGAAGCTCCAAACGGTTTGGTAGTCAACCCTTCCAAACGGTCTTCACCTCCAAACGGTCTCAATACCGTTTGGATCCAAACGGTCTCAAGACCGTTTGGGTGGTTGAAACCGTTTGAAGGTTGAAACCGTTTGGAGATTGGTGATGGTTTGTACTTAACCATTTGATGGTATAATTAGCTCAATGATGATCCAATCAAAACCCTAATGGTAACTTAGGTCATTAAGGGACTATGTGATTAGTGAGTTAACCCATGATGGTGATCATGTGGAAAATTACCAAAATACCCTTGAGGGGTCTAAAGGGGTAAAACCTTGTTCTAATCAAACCCTAATCACATGATGTTGATGTTTTGGCTTATGATAGTCAATAAAGACTTATCTCAACCTGATCTAGAGTGGTGTTGCCACCATCTACTAGTGAGAGGAGTGAGAAAGTATTTCTAGAGAGAGAAAGTATCCTAGAGAGAGAAAGTACCCTTTTTAGGTGGAAACTCTAGTGAGATACTTCAATTAAGATGAATGTGCATGATTAGGGAATGACCCACCTATGTGAGGTCATGGAAACCCTAATTATGATATCTAATAGATCTTAATCTTAATTAAGAGCCTTAATGATGATGTTTCTCTTACATGATGATGTAATGAGTACAATTCACCATGGAGGTGAATAGTAAACCTAATTTTAGGGTGATGACTTGAAAGATGAATAGTAAATCCTAATTGTTGAATTGTTTACTATTATCTGTTGAATTAACCATGCAGGTTATTATGAGATGATGGTCACACCCAGGTATGGAATACCATGTTATATTCATTGGAAGCATGTCTTAAGCTTTATGAATAGTGAATCATCTTGATGCACTACTAAGTGACATCTTTTGTGATTTATGGGCTGTAGGAGCCATAAACACCATCAAGGTCATGCTTGACAGATGACTTGTGATGAGATAACTGAGAACTGGTGATTGAAATGAGTTAGGCCTGCTACATTTTAGTATTCTCATATATAGCTGTGATGCTAATGTTTTTGTATGATGTTAAGAATACTGAATGTACCTAACTAATCAAGTGAAATGTAGAGCCCTGATCATAGATCCATCATTGTCAGAGTCTAAATGATGGTGAAATAGGTTTTCCTCAGGGAACTCCTGGATCACATACTTTTGAGTATGTGGGGTACATGGATGTGTAGAACCTTACATCCTAGTGTAGGTATTTGATGTAGATTCATGTAGTCCGTCATACCTTCACTAATAGAGAAAGGGTGAGAGGATTTGATGTAGATTCATGTAGTCCATCATTCCCCACCACAAAGTCCAAAAGGTGAGATGTATCCCTACACTCCCTTAAAGACACAAACACCGTATCGGTGAAAGATAAACAAGAAATCTTCCGATAGCGAAGAGAGTACAGAATGCCACTGTAACTCTAACAATAGCGAAGGTCCAGTTTACCCTGGAGAACTATTATAAAGGACATCCCGCCAGATGTCTATCAAACAATCCTCTAACTGACGGAGGAAGGTGAAGGTCATGAGAATCCGGCTCTTTCGATGACCTAGTATGATACCGAGGCAACTTAACAGTGGTCGGTTGGAGTATGAGTGGTATACCTCATCTCCACAGGGCATAACAATAATGTTTGAAAAACATAATCAACAACATAGTATATCTGTTAGAGTTATCTACGAGTTATTTGATTGATGTTACCTTGAATAGCATAGATGTTCTCATATTTTAATATTGATTGAACTCTTGCTTATCATCAGAACTGCTAGTGAATATCTTGAAGGCTTTTATTGCTTTAGTTATTCCCTGCTTTGCTTATAAAGCTTCTAGTGGAGAGTTATAACTCTCGCTGGGGAAATTGTGTATAATTGTCTCACTCCGTAGACTTCTACTTTTTAGGTGGTCATCGAAGACGGAGGAACAAGAACTCAGGTGACCAATCCCAGCAACCGCAGCATCAGGAGCAGTAAATATCTCAGGTGGAGATCTAGCCTGCTTCATGGTGTAGTATAGAGTCAGTCTTATGTGTCCTCTGTACTCTCAGGTCCTGGAGTGTTTTGAGTATGAATTCTTGAGAAGTTTTGTATCATATTGTATATAATTACTCAAGAAGTAATTTGTCAGTGATGTAAACAGTTAAACCCTTTTTCTATGGAAAAGGTTTGTGGTTTCAAGCTCTTGTCTCGAAAAGTTTTAATTTCCCGTGATTTTTGTCTTCCGCTGTTTATCGATTGCTTCCGCACATGTTTAAATCGGGATTAATTCGTGGTTTGGAGATCGGAGCCCATAATTAAGTGGTATCAGAGCTCTAGGTTCGCTGAGTCTACAGAGGCATAGGACATAGGAAGTCGAGTCTATCTTTAGTATTCCTTCCTTATCTAATAGAATCTTCTACTCCTCAGGAGAAGAAGATACTTAAGATGTCAGAGCCACATGATGAGTATGTAGAAGAAAGTAGTGCTAGTGCACCTCAAGGCGGTGCAGGAGTACCAGAGGTGGAACAGCCTGTACCAGAACAACCTAGAGAGCCACCCCAGTTTGACCCAGCTGACATGGGTAACCCAACAGTCCAGACAATGTTTGGGCAGTTTATGACTACCATGACACACATAACCGACAGGTTGCCTATGCCTGCACCTAGGGCACCTGTCCAACCAGAGGGACAAGGTATCTGAAAGACGTTCGAACGACTACGTCGTGTCAGAGCTACCGAGTACCATGGGACTGCTGACCCCGCAGATGCTGATCTGTGGTTGACAGAGCTGGAGAAGGCTTTCAGGATCCTCAATATCCCTGAAGCTGAGAAGGTTAGACATGCTGTCTATCTTCTCAAAGGAAGTGCTGGTCACTGGTGGACCATGGAAGAGCAGAAGAGACCTGGAATAGAGATCTCGTGGGAAGACTTTCGGTGGGAATTTGTCCAAAGATATTTCCCGAAGACCTTCCTAGACGAGAAGATCTCTCAGTTTGAGAGACTGAGACAGGGCATGATGAACATTAGCGAGTATGAAGCTAAGTTCATGGAGTTGCTGCGGTTTTGTCCGCACATGGCTTCCACAGAAGAAGAGAGAATTAGAAGGTTCGAGAAGGGGTTGAATGCTGACATGACTACCCCAGTGTCTGCCTTAGAGAACCGAGAGAGATTCTCTACCTTCGTTGAGTCAGTCCGAAGGATAGAGAGATCTGTGGTTGAGAAGAGGCAAACACAGAAGAGGTACCCACAGTTCCAGGGTTCTTCATCTATGGACTTTAAGAAGTCTAGATCCTCTGCACCTAACCCTCCACCATCTAGGTCTAGTTCTCAGACTCAGTGGTCTCCAAGTAGAGGTAGAGGAAGAGGACAACCACCTCGGGAGACTCAGAGTTCTGCATCAATGTCCGCCACTGGACCACAAAGACCACAAGGAAGAAGCTGCTACAATTGTGGTAAAGTGGGACATTTGATGAAGGACTGCCGATCTAGGTCTGTCAGTGTGACATAGCCTCCGAGACAAGGACAATAGGGATCACAGGGAGGACAATCTCAAGGTATGGGTCGAGGACGCGGGCAGGCGTCTCAAGCTGGATCATCAGCACCATCTCAACAACAGACTACGGCGAGGTTCTATGCTATGAACCCACCAAAGGCAGTGGTCAATCCACAAGTAGTGACAGGTCAGATGGAACTTTTATATTCTGATATGTCTAAATCTTGTGTAGTATCTGTTTTAATTGACCCGGGTGCTACGCACTCTTTCATCACTCGAAGAGTGATTCGTATCTACGATATGACAACCAGTCATAGGGAAGATAGGTTGTTGTTGGAGACTCCGTTGAGTGGGTCTGCTGTTCTGAAAGAAGTATGCTCTCCCTGCATACTCTTCTTTTCTAAACATCGCATTCAAGTGGATCTTATACCACTTGATATGCAAGGATTTGATATAATCCTAGGGATGGATACCTTGGAGAGGTATCGAGTTGTCTTGGATTGTGAGTCCAAGCTGGCAGTGTTTGCTGATGAAAGCAACACATGGATCTTTCAAGGTGAAAGAGAGATTCTGCCTACCTGTCTTGTATCATCCATGGTTGCCGATAAGTTGATGAGGCAAGGATGCTACGCATTCTTGGCCCATGTGGTAGATGTTACCAAGGAGAGTTCCAACCCTGTTGAAGTTCTGATAGTCAGGGAATTCGAGGATGTGTTTCCCGAAGAACTTCCTGGTATACCACCACCCCGGGAAATTGATTTTGAGATCAATTTGGTTCCAGATACGAAACCCATAGCCCAGACTCCGTATAGGATGGCGCCTACTGAGATGGCAGAACTCAAGAAACAACTTCAAGAGTTACTTGAGAAGGGTTTCATCCGACCGAGTACCTCACCTTGGGGTGCTCCGGTTTTGTTTGTTAAAAAGAAAGATGGATCGATGCGGTTGTGCATTGATTATAGACAACTCAATAAAGTAACAATAAAGAATAAGTATCCTTTGCTGAGGATTGATGATCTTTTCGACCAGTTGCGTGGTGCAACAGTCTTTTCCAAGATAGACTTAAGGTCTGGATATCATCAAATCCGCATTAAGGACAGTGACATATCCAAGTCTGCCTTTAGGACAAGATATGGTCACTATGAGTTCACGGTTATGTCATTTGGACTAACCAATGCACCGGCTGCATTCATGGAACTCATGAATAGAGTCTTTTGACCTTTTCTTGATCAGTGTGTTGTCGTCTTCATAGATGACATACTGATTTATAGTAAGGATGCTCAGCAGCATGAGCAGCACCTTCGCCAGACTTTGACCTTGCTAAGAGAACATAAGCTATATGCTAAGTTTAGCAAGTGTGAGTTCTGGTTATCTGAAGTGTCTTTCCTTAGACATGTGGTTTCTGCCTCGGGAATTCGTGTTGACCCTGCAAAGATAGAATCTATTCTGCAATGGGAACAACCGAAGACACCGACGGAGATTAGAAGCTTCTTGGGGTTAGCTGGCTATTATCGAAGGTTTATTAAGAATTTCAGTTCTATAGCCTTACCTTTGACCAAGTTAACCCGGAAGGATGTTCTTTTTACTTGGAGTGATAAGTGTCAACAGTCCTTTCAGCTGTTGAAGGTGAGGTTAACCAGTGCACCTGTTCTTGTGTTACCTGAGCAAGGAAAGGAATATATAATCTTTTGTGATGCCTCCAAGAATGGACTTGGATGTGTGTTGATGCAGGATAAACAAGTGATTTCTTTTGCTTCCCGACAGCTTAAGAAACACGAGGAGAATTATCCGACACACGATCTAGAGTTAGCTGCTGTGGTCCATGCCTTGAAAATCTGGAGACATTATCTTTACAGAGAAACTTTCCAGATTTTCACAGACCATAAGAACCTTAAGTACATCTTCACTCAACATGAGCTTAATATGAGGCAACGTCGCTGGATGGAGTTAATCAAGGACTACGATTGTACAATTGATTACCATCCGGGCAAAGCTAATGTGGTTGCTGATGCCTTGAGTAGGAAATCAACAACATCAACCATGGATAGAGCACAACTAAGTTCCTTAGTATGCTCTAGAAGAGATATGCTTATCTCTTTAAGGCAAGACAATGTGCAGTTGAAGGCATCATTGTTAGCTGGTCTGTTAGCTGAGATGCAGATTAAACCTACCTTAAGAGAGCAGGTAAAGGAGGCACAACAAGTAGATGTTTTTGTACAGCAAATTAGATCTGAGTTTGGTGACGAGAAACGAGAAGGTTTCCATGAGTCAGAAGACCAGGTGGCATGCTATCATGGAAGGATGATAGTGCCAGATGTGGATAACCTAAGGAAGTTAGTCCTGGAAGAAGCTCATTCTTCAATGTATGCTATGCATCCAGGGAGCACCAAGATGTATCGAAACTTGAAAGATATGTATTGGTGGCCTGGAATGAAGAAGGATGTAGCTGAGTTTGTTCTGAGGTGTCCGGTGTGTCAGCAGGTTAAGGCTGAGCACCAGAAACCTGCAGGAACAATGCAACCATTACCCATACCACAGTGGAAGTGGGACCATGTGACCATGGACTTTGTTGTTGGCCTACCCAGGACAAACAAAGGACATGATTCCATTTGGGTAGTTATTGATAGGTTGACAAAGACAGCACATTTCTTACCTGTCAAAACAACCTATTCTGCTGAAAGGTTATCCCAGTTATATGTTCAAGAGATAGTGCGTTTGCACGGAGTTCCTGTCACTATAGTTTCTGACAGAGGTCCCCAGTTTACAAGTCGCTTTTGGGAACAGTTACACAGAGCCCTAGGCACCAAGCTAAGGTTTAGTACAACCTTTCATCCCCAGACTGATGGACAGTCAGAAAGGACTATACAGACCTTAGAAGATCTGTTGAGAGCATGTGTTTTCCAGTTTACCGGGAGTTGGGATCTACATCTAAGTTTGATAGAGTTTGCCTATAACAATAGCTATCAACATAGCATTGATATGGCACCATATGAAGCCTTATATGGTAGATGTTGTAGATCACCCTTGTGTTGGTATGAAACTGGTGAGCACCAGTTGCTAGGCCCTGATCTTGTGCAGCAAACTACGGAAAGGATTAAAGTAATACAACAACAGCTTAAGACTGCACAGGATAGACAGAAATCATATGCCGATAAACATCGTAGACCCCTAGAGTTCCAGGTTGGAGACAGAGTGTATCTCAAGGTATCGCCTTGGAAAGGAGTCCTTCGTTTTGGGAAGAAAGGAAAGTTAGCTCCTAGATTTATGGGACCTTATCCAATTGTTGAAAGAGTTGGAAAGGTGGCCTATAAACTAGAGTTACCTCAGGAGTTGCAGAAGCTGCACCCTGTGTTTCACATTTCCATGTTGAGGAAATGTCATCCAGATACCGAGTCAGTTCTACAACCTATGGAAGTAGAATTGAATGAAGATATAACGTATGAGGAAGGACCAATGTCAATCCTCGATAACAGAACTAAAAAGTTAAAGAAGAAGGATATAAGCCTTGTAAAAGTCCTCTGGAACCATCGTGGTGTTGAAGAAGCCACTTGGGAACTAGAAGATGAAATGAGAAGAAAATATCCTGCTCTTTTCTTATAATATGCTTTATCGATTTCGGGGACGAAATCCTTTTGAAGGGGTAAAGAATTTGTAACACCCCTGACCTGGGTTATGACCTAACCCTGGAAGTTTTGCCTAAATATGTAATTAATATACTTGTGAACACTCCCTGGCATGTAATTAAGTTCCTCAGGAACATTTACTTTCAATTTTTCTCCTTTTTGTATAAAGTTGTAGCAATGTGTTGTATGCAGGGACCTTTGTGCAAATTACCCAGTTTAAGGGTTGAACTTGCAAAATTCACAAGATAAGATGTATCTCTGATGTTGAAACATCATTAGGATGGTTATGGTAAAGTTTGAGGGATTTCCCAAGCTTGAGCACCAAGGTATAGCTGTGGAAGCAATCCCCATGCTTAGAAAACCCTAATTTGGGGTAAAGTGCAATTTACCCAAATTGAGGGGTCCAACTTGTAATTCTTAATATCTAGAACATCTTTTAAGACTCTTGTCATCATTTAGAGTGGAAATGATGAAAGGGGGCACATCAAAGATGGATCAGATGAGAAAAGATGATCTTTGTGGTAAAAGACACCTAATTTGGGTATAGAAACCTTTCATGGAGGTACCCTAGTTGTAGGTTGGCTTCCTTTACCCTTAGATCTTGAGATTTCATGAGATTTGCTCAAGGATAGATAGGTTTGGACGTGCCCTTGAGCAAGGAGGGACCTAGATGTGATTTCCAATCTTGTGAGGTCCTTAGGGTGTAAAAGAGGCTAAAAGTATATAAGCCCTTTTCCCTTGCAATTAAGTGAACGAACTTTCTTTCCTTCACTTCTCTTCCTTTCTTGCTCAAACGACCAAGGATAGCTCTGGAGCTCAGGGGGACGACCAACCTGTTCTAGGTAAGAGAACACCACCTTCCAGCCCGAATTCATGGAGGAATTCACTTTCTAAGGTTGGTTTTGTGGTTAGCTTACTAAGTTTTCTTGTTCTAGCCAATCAAACCAACGTTTCCTTGGAGAATTCACCTCTGACCAAGTTGTGGAAGCTCAAGGACGCCATTACAGCTTGGAGCTTGAAGGCTTGGAGCTCTAAGATCAACCTTTAGGCGGGTTTTATAACTCTAAACCTTTGCTTTATATGCATGTTTAATTCTTGCAATTTACTTGGTAAATTCTCCTTCTACCTCCCTTCTTCCTTGCACGTTTGCAAGCAAATCAGTGGAGAAACCGACCTTGCTAGAGGTTGAAGAAGAGGGGCGTGATTCCCTATGTTACTTTTTCAAACGACCTTGGACCCTTTTGGTCCAAACGGTTGCAAACTGTTTGGGTTCAAACGGTTTCAAACCGTTTGCTCTCAAACGGTCTTGCAAGACCGTTTGGATTGAAACGGTCTCAAGACCATTTGAAAGAGTTGACCAAGGGACGACCGTTTGAGGGTCTGTTCCTAATATATTGAATTTCATCTCTGCAAATAATCAAAGTCTAATTCTTAACCAATTGAGAGTTGAAGGCACTTCAACATGAAACCCTAATCGGGTGAAAAAGTGCTGATTTAACATATAGATCTTGTTGAGTTTTGGGTTGAAGGACCCAAACGGTCTCAAGACCATTTGAGGATTCCTCCAAACGGTCCTAAGACCGTTTGGGCACAACCCAAGACCGTTTGAAGGTCTAGGGTTGAGTTAATCTAATGGTTTGAGGGTCCAATTGTAGGAAATTGATGAATTGATGGAAATTGCTGATTTTGACCTAATTGGACTTCAACCTTAGTCAAAACGACTTGGAATTTGGTCAAACTTTGGGCAAACAGTCTCAAGACCATTTGGATGATGTCCAAATGACCTCAAGACCGTTTGGGCTAAGTTTGAGCCCAATTGGAGGTCAATTGATAGGTTCAACCTTGAATTGATTCACATTGTTGAACATTGATGACCAATCGATTTGAAACCCTAATTGAGGAGGATTGAACCCTAATTGGCTTGCAATTGAGGGTCAATTGGATGTCTAAGTGGTTAAGGCTAACCCTAATTGACTCAATTTATAAGTGGTTAGCATAGCTTTAGCCAAATGAGGGCTTCAACACACATATCCATGAACATTGGTGACCTTTGAACCCCTTTGGAGGTCCAAACGGTTTGAGCCCATTTGGACCAAACGGTCTCAAGACCGTTTGGGGCCAAACGGTCTCAAGACCGTTTGGGCTCAAACGACCTCAAGATCGTTTGGTCCAATCGATCTCAAGCTAGTGTGATCAAACGGTCTCAAACCGATTGAAGCTCCAAATGGTTTGGAAGTCAACCCTTCCAAACGATCTTCACCTCCAAATGGTCTCAAGACCGTTTGGGTGGTTGAAACCGTTTGAAGGTTGAAACCGTTTGGAGATTGGTGATGGTTTGTACTTAACCATTTGATGGTGTAATTAGCTCAATGATGATCCAATCAAAACCCTAATGGTAACTTAGGTCATTAAGGGACTATGTGATTAGTGAGTTAACCCATGATGGTGATCATGTGGAAAATTACCAAAATACCCTTGAGGGGTCTAAAGGGGTAAAACCTTGTTCTAATCAAACCCTAATCACATGATGTTGATGTTTTGGCTTATGATAGTCAATAAAGACTTATCTCAACCTGATCTAGAGTGGTGTTGCCACCATCTACTAGTGAGAGGAGTGAGAAAGTATTTCTAGAGAGAGAAAGTATCCTAGAGAGATAAAGTACCCTTTTTAGGTGGAAACTCTAGTGAGATACTTCAATTAAGATGAATGTGCATGATTAGGGAATGACCCACCTATGTGAGGTCATGGAAACCCTAATTATGATATCTAATAGATCTTAATCTTAATTAAGAGCCTTAATGATGATGTTTCTCTTACATGATGATGTAATGAGTACAATTCACCATGGAGGTGAATAGTAAACCTAATTTTAGGGTGATGACTTGAAAGATGAATAGTAAATCCTAATTGTTGAATTGTTTACTATTATCTGTTGAATTAACCATACAGGTTATTATGAGATGATGGTCACACCCAGGTATGGAATACCATGTTATATTCATTGGAAGCATGTCTTAAGCTTTATGAATAGTGAATCATCTTGATGCACTACTAAGTGACATCTTTTGTGATTTATGGGCTGTAGGAGCCATAAACACCATCAAGGTCATGCTTGACAGATGACTTGTGATGAGATAACTGAGAACTGGTGATTGAAATGAGTTAGGCCTGCTACATTTTAGTATTCTCATATATAGCTGTGATGCTAATGTTTTTGTATGATGTTAAGAATACTGAATGTACCTAACTAATCAAGTGAAATGTAGAGCCCTGATCATAGATCCATCATTGTCAGAGTCTAAATGATGGTGAAACAGGTTTTCCTTAGGGAACTCCTGGATCACATACTTTTGAGTATGTGGGGTACATGGATGTGTAGAACCTTACATCCTAGTGTAGGTATTTGATGTAGATTCATGTAGTCTGTCATACCTTCACTAATAGAGAAAGGGTGAGATGATTTGATGTAGATTCATGTAGTCCATCATTCCCCACCACAAAGTCCAAAAGGTGAGATGTATCCCTACACTCCCTTAAAGACACAAACACCGTATCGGTGAAAGATAAACAAGAAATCTTCTGATAGCGAAGAGAGTACAGAATGCCACTGTAACTCTAACAATAGAGAAGGTCCAGTTTACCCTGGAGAGCTATTATAAAGGACATCCCGCCAGATGTCTATCAAACAATCCTCTAACTGACGGAGGAAGGTGAAGGTCATGAGAATCCGACTCTTTCGATGACCTAGTATGATACCGAGGCGACTTAACAGTGGTCGGTTGGAGTATGAGTGGTATACCTCATCTCCACAGGGCATAACAATAATGTTTGAAAAACATAATCAACAACATAGTATATCTGTTAGAGTTATCTACGAGTTATTTGATTGATGTTACCTTGAATAGCATAGATGTTCTCATATTTTAATATTGATTGAACTCTTGCTTATCATTAGAACTGCTAGTGAATATCTTGAAGGCTTTTATTGCTTTAGTTATTCCCTGCTTTGCTTATAAAGCTTCTAGTGGAGAGTTATAACTCTCGCTGGGGCAATTGTGTATAATTGTCTCACTCCGTAGACTTCTACTTTTTAGGTGGTCGTCGAAGACGGAGGAACAAGAACTCAGGTGACCAATCCCAGCAACCGCAGCATCAGGAGCAGTAAATATCTCAGGTGGAGATCTAGCCTGCTTCATGGTGTAGTATAGAGTCAGTCTTATGTGTCCTCTGTACTCTCAGGTCCTGGAGTGTTTTGAGTATGAATTCTTGAGAAGTTTTGTATCATATTGTATATAATTACTCAAGAAGTAATTTGTCAGTGATGTAAACAGTTAAACCCTTTTTCTATGGAAAAGGTTTGTGGTTTCAAGCTCTTGTATCGAAAAGTTTTAATTTCCCGTGATTTTTGTCTTCCGCTGTTTATCGATTGCTTCCGCACATGTTTAAATCGGGATTAATTCGTGGTTTGGAGATCGGAGCCCATAATAACACACAGTAGAAAGCTCAAAGATCAAACTACATAGATTTCATAAAGGTTGGTCCACATATCATTGGTCCATCCTAGGTACTCAGGTTACAACACTAGAGAAACAAGGTATAAATCCCAAAATACCAAGTTATGGTCGTAGCGTCTCTCTATAACATATCATCGTACCAAAAATAAAAATGGGGTACAAACAAATTTTAAAGATGTCAAGGTGTACCTAACCCAAACATCCATATATATTCAACAATATATGAAATCGAGCATCTTCTCACAATATTCACTATAACATGTTCAAAATAAAGGAAATAGTTCTACAAACTTGAGGAGATACATGATTAGGGTTATATTTATCTTATTAAGCCATCTACATGTATGTCATTGCATCAAACAATTTACAAACAAGGAACATATATGTAGTTGCAACATAAATCAAGTCTAAGAACTCTAGAAGATATAAAACGTATTCACATATACCATACAACCCAAGAAGGGTACAAGTAATCAACTTTGTCCATGTCAAGTCCCAATTCATCAAATTAGGGCACAAAAAGGCCCAAGGTACCAATATAAGCCATAACAAGTGATGGAGCTTCCACTTACGTGGAATTGCATGCACCACTAAAAATCCTAAAGATAGTAAATCTTTAGGTTTAGCCTTGCTTATACTAAGTTAAAACTCCACCCACGTATGCTAAGACACGTGGAAGTCTTATCGTAGTATAGTTAAGGGTCGAATCCACGGGACAACAGTTTTGTTGAGATTAACAAGATGGAAAACGTTAGAATTTCACTTAACCCCTTAATAGTTGATATTTAATCCAAAGATTTGATTTGGTTGTTTTAAACTAAGAGCAAGTAAAACAAAGCAAGAAAGTAAATTTTAGGTTGTAAACAATGATAAGGAGCCACTAGGATGTGATCAGCTTTCACCGCCACTACACATGGATCAAAACATGCAACATAAAACATAACCTGCAATAAGAGTCTAAACAGTTAGTATCTTTGTAGATTTAGTTTCCTTTTGGAGAACTAACTACGAGAAGCGTGGGAATGTTGCAATGCCATCCATCCCCGAACGAATGGTCACCTACTTTACAACATTCCCTTCGCAAAGTGTGTTCCTCAACTTATCAAGGTTGTACTTTCATACGTCAACTGATTCCATTTCATAGTATGAAAGTACAACGATGGAAGTGAGTTTACTCCACTTCTTGAAAAACACTCCTAGATACTGAAACAGATGCATGGTGGATACATGCATCAAGAACCAACATTCAATCGAGATTCGAATCTAATAGTACAAACGTAGACAATTCATACTAAAAGATAAAAGATAACACGAGTTGGTGATCAAGCAAAAAACATTGATTAAACGATTGATGTCAAACTGAAAAGAAAGTATATCTCTATTGCAAACTATGGATTACATTTCATGAAATGAAAGCATGGGTAGCGGGGCTACTCCCCGCACCCTAGTGAAAGAGACTACTCGCTCATAGCTAGGACAAAGGAGGAGGCAAGAAGAGAGAGAGAGAACGTCATCCCCACAAAGGAGAGAGGAAAGTCAACCCTTTGGAAGGAGAGAGAATGACAATCTTTACACTTCATAGGTTTCTCGATGATGGGGTCCCCTCTTCCCACCTTCTTTGGCGAAGAGAGAGAAAGTAGCTTCAGGATGGAGCGTGGATCTCAGACCGGTAGTCTTTGGGTGGAGGATGGAGGTTGGAATAGCTCTGGAGTAGTAGAGGCAACCTCTAGGTGTCTGAAACTTGATGTCTTTGGGAGGACCCCTTGGGTCTTATTTATAGACCTTAAGTGAAGTCCAAACGGTTTGGTCAGTTTTGAGTCCAAACGGTCTTGAAGACCGTTTGGACTCTGAGACCGTTTGGACTCTGAGACCTTTTGGGCTCTGAGACCGTTTGGACTCTGAGACCGTTTGGACTCATGCAGTCTTGAGATCGTGTGACTCCATGCGGTCTTGAGATTGTGTGACTCCATACAGTCTTGGGACCGGTTGGCTTCATGCGGTCTTGGGACCGTGTGAGTCCATGCGGTCTTGGGACCGGTTGGCTTCATGCGGTCTTGAGATCGTGTGACTCCATGCGGTCTGGGGACCGGTTGGATTCATGCGATCTTGGGACTGTGTGAGCTCATGCGGTCTTGGGACCGTGTGACTCCATGCGGTCTTGGGACCAGTTGGATTCATGCGGTCTTGGGACCGTGTGAGTCTATGTTGTCTCGGGACCGGTTGGCTTCATGCAGTGTTGGGACCGGTTGGCTTCATACGGTCTTGGGACCGTGTGAGTCCATACGGTCTTTTGTGATTTTTGTGTCTTTTTCTGTAAGTAAAAAGGAGAAAAGTTAATCTAACAGTATATTTGCAATAAAAGAGGATAGCTAGGGATTCTGTCTAATTTATCTAAGAAAGAGTGTGGAAAACTGAAGAATATTACTAAGATAACATCACAAAATTGGAGGTTATCACCCCCCCTAACTTAGAGTCTAGCTTGTCCTCAAGTTAGATAGAGCTGAGACATGTAATAGCAATGCGATTTTATTTAGTTAAGATTTCCATACTCTTACTTCAATTCTAATCCCGAGATCTCCTAAGGTTGTATCAAAGATTTTTGCTTGCCTTAACTCTTTCAGGTATTGAGAGTTGCTTGGATCTCAGGTTTCCTCCATATCTCATAGTCTGCATTGGGACCACTTTTTATTCGGTGCATGTCGTTGACTCTAATCAGCTTTATAATTCTCTAAAAATCCTACCGGAAGCTAGAGTGGGTATGAGGGTTGGCTAAAGGCTTAATGTGTAACTCCCCCTTCAAGTGGGGGAGGGGTTGTCTACGCTTTTAGGGTCTCACTACCGGGCACAATACATCTTCCTTCTTGAGGGCAGCTAAATGTACCGGCTGGGCGAGTCCTTTATCAGCCTTTCATATATTTAGATACCATAGGGTTTCACTACCGGGCACGACACATATACCTTTGTGAGGGTAGCTGAATGTACCGACCGGGCAAGACCTTCATTGGTTCTTTATATAGATCCTTATTCATGGAACAACTCTCATAGTTTTATTTAACACTCTGGCTTGTATTCGTAAACTCACAAGCTTAGGTTATGGGGTTTTTTTAGGGAAATTAATTGGGCGGCCAAACCTCTTTTATTTGAAGAGAAGAAAGCTGTTCTTAGAGTTTCTCGACATGCACTTATTTGGTCCACTTGTGAGACTTCTTGATTTGGATTTCACCTGATGTCCCTCCCATCCTTGAGAGTGATTGGCTTATTTCGGCCTTGATGCTGACCTTTGGAGAGTCAGATGTAGAAATGAAGCAAAAGCATGAAAATTCAAGAGTGGAGAGATTTTATTAATTCTCCATTACATGTCTAAGTGCTATTCTTGTTATTACTTTTTGAGGACTAACTAGATTCTGAAGTTAGCTGGGGATGACTTTGTTCCAAGAGGGGTATTCTTCTTTATGTGTGAGGTTTACTTTAATAGGGAAATTGCTTTTAAAACAAAAATTAAATGCACAAAGAAAGTTGTAAAATTTTGTACATAATTGAAAGAAAATGTAGAGAGGGAAGGCTTTGAAAATGATACCTCACCCTTGTCCAGTGTACTCCCCCCCATCTTATCACTCACTCTTTCTGCAGAGTGTCAAAGTGATAGGTTGAGAAGTACAAGGACAAGGGCATCAAGCTTCTGTTAGTCCTTTATTGGCGCCATGTGTGCGAAGGAGATTGGCATTGAACTTTCCTCGTAACGTGTGATAATCCACTTCTGTCATGTCCTCTATTGGTCTTCCAAGTACCATGATGGTGTATATCCAGTAGAGGATGTGGAAACCATAGTCGTTGGACTCGCGGAGCTGCTGTGGGCACTTGTGGCTGAAGGTGGGGCGATGGAAGTGTTCTTTACCGTATGCCCGTGTGTGCTTGCTGAGAAGGGCATGAAGTTGATCGGCACACTCCTTCGCCACCTCCTCCGTAGGCGTTCTTGGTGTTGTAGTGTAATGTTGTTGATATGGATTGTACTGGTTGTCGGAACTGTTGTATATGATTGTTGTTCCTTCATGAAGATTTGTTGCCAACAACATCCAGTGTTCGGAATGAAGGAAAGGGAGCATGATAAACTTCAGAGTCGTATGTTGTAGGAAGGAAATGAGTGCCTCAGTCATTCGAAAGTTCTTTAAATTTAGGAGATCATCCTTCATATACGCGGATGCCATATAGGTTGTAGGGTGATTCTGTCTGAGAAGAAATTGATAGGCGACCATCAAACTTACGGATAGAGACCCTTTTGTCTGTGCAGTTTCTCGTAACGCATCTTCCATGACCAAAATGTCTTCGGACATGAAAATGAGGTCATCTTTCTCGGCATAAAGCCTTGACATGATGAGACGAAGTTCATTGTCGGAGAGACTTTTGCAAACGTTGAGGTCAAAATTGGGGAATGTTGGTAAAATAGCAGACAGGGGGACCATTTGTGAAGATGATCTGTTGATGGTCGCCCCGGTTAGCAACTCGGTAACTCCTTCATCATCCACTAGATTGAAAGAGTAAGGGTCCCATGTCTTCTTCTCGGGAACCGTGGCTGACTGTTCTTTCTCCAACTCCTCTATTGTTTGCCTGAATGGCTATTTTGGAGGACATTGGATGGCCGAAAAAAGATAGCAAGGAACATCGTTAGGTGCCATAGTTGGGTCATTGAAGAACCGTCTATCACAGATTAATTCCATGGCGTAACAACCTCATAGAGTATGAAAATCTTCAGTGGCCAGTTCTGTAAAAGGGATTTGCTGATTGAGCGCTTGAATATGACGTATAACATAGAAAGCACAATCCCTAGAACCTTCTTGAGTTTGGGCATGGGGTTTGATGATTTGGAACCAAGGTTGGTTCCAATTATTGCGTAAGGATGGGCAAGCAGCCCAAATCAATTTCAGGAGCCGGAAAGGGATGCATCTTGCCTCCCTGGCCTCTATTTCGGTGAAATTGATTATTCCGGCTCTTAGTTTAGTGGCACAAAAGTTGTACACATTGGCATCTCGAGCCACGGTGTCCATGATCATTAGTAGCCAGTGACCAGAGACTTGGAAAGGCACGGTAATTTAGTGTGCCTTTCTGGAGAGGCCCCTCTGCAACCGTTCGATTGATTTGCTTTATAATTTTTTGTATATAAGACTCATAGCTAGAGCGGGTGATGCGTTAAGAATGGGTTGCTGCCGCCTAGAGCTTCTGTAAGTTTCGATAGAATTGGCAAGGAGGACTCGGAAGACTACCATCTTCACTGTTGATTGTGGACGAAGGATGGAGCAGAAGACTTCACGTGTCAACTTGCGCTGATTATTCGTATTTTGGTAGATAACATTGCCCCCATCTTTGACATTGTCTACAATAGTGTTTAAGATAAAGATATCTTGAGCATCTAAGGTAGAGATGGCCGCCAAGTCTAAGTCGTGCATTTTATGAGGTAGTTGTGGCGGCGGGGGTAGCTCTTGCGAAGGGAGGGGATAAGTCTGCTCCAGATTGTGTATGTATTGTTGCAGATCTTCATCTTTGTCTGAGTCAGAAGTTGATTCTAGATCTTCGTCTGTATCCAAGCTAACTCTTTCTAGATCTTCTTGCTCTAGGGAAAGGGCACCAATTGGTCTGGTGCAGAAAGGTGTTGAGCTGATGTTGCTTGTTGTTGACTTGTGCTGGTTCCGAGTAAACACTGTTGGAACTTAGCAAAAGCTGCTTCTTTAGTAGATTCCCCTAGGGATCCCATTGCTGAATAGTCAAGGAATTGATCCTCATAGGACATATTAACGTTGTCAATGTGCGTTGGGGATTTGGGATCTTTATCACCGTCGTGGTGATCTTTTTGTTTTGATGCAGCTCCTCAGCTTGTGCCCTCCCCAGCATTGCCTGGGTTGTCAGATTGGTCGTCTGAGGAGGTGATATTATTGGAGTTAGCCGAGGAGTCGAAATCATCATCCTCATCTTCGTCTTCTTTGCCTTCTTCGTCGGCAACCGTCTTTTTGATGTGCTATTGTGTAGTCTTTTTGCACTGCCGATGGGTTGCTTGTAGCTCATCAAACGCCACTTGCACGTGCTCATGGGATTCGAGTAGTGCATCGTGTGTTTCCTTAAGATCTGAGTATCATCCCTCGGCATAGAGGATTTGTGCTATAAGATCTTGTACTTGAGCTCGTAGTTGGTTACACTCGTTGTTTGTTGACTCCTCTTGGCGACTGTGGAGCTGTGTGAGGGTGTTGTCGATGTCATCCAAACACGTTCTTAGAGCAGTTTGTTGCTGCTTAAGGTCACACAGGGTCTCAGGTAGAGGTTGAGTCTGTGTAGAGATCCTATCAATTTGCTTGGCCAGTGCTTCTTGCTTTTTTTTTACTCCAAGGACCAGCTCATGCAAGTTTTTGTAGTGGTCATCGATGTGATCGACTTTCTTGGCCACTACGTCCTATCATTACTGAATACTTTAGAGGATGCTAGGCAAGGCGTTGTTCTGCTCGTTCATCTTGGCGACCTATTGAGAAATACCTTGCACACAGGAGAAAATAGATTGCATTATATTAGAGGGTTCGGTGAGGAGGTTTCAGATGGCGTCAAATTGGCGTCCGAATTCCTCACCGGCATTTGAAAAAGGGACCCCAGATGCGGAAGGGTGGAATGGCTGGGGTCGGGGTGGAAGGGTGGTAGTGCCTTGTGAAAGAGACACTGGTAATGGTCCCGCGAACTGCATGGTGACCGTAGATGGAGTCACCAGCGGTGTCGGGGTGGTGGCGGATGAAGGGAATGGTAAATGGCTGGGTGATATATGAGGGGGTGAAAAAGTTGAGGAAAAGAGGGTGGAGATGGGAGCGGAGAATGTGAAGCCAGGTGTTGGAGCGGAAAAGGGGGTGCTCGGAGAGAAAGATGGAGAAGTGGAAGATGTGGGTGGAGGGATTGTTGTGGAGGAAGGCGGGGTGGTGGTAGATGGTGGGAGGGTGGTGGATGGGAATGTGGTGGGGGTGGTGGTGGTGAGGTCATCATGTAGGCTCATGATGAACTAATCCAAAGAAGAGGTAGCGATTGGTTCCTCCAGAGGGGGGCATTTGGTCTCCGGTTGTAGCTTTGATGTTGGCATCCCCGACAGCTGTGGTGGTTGTAAATGTACCTTAGATGGTCGTTTTACTGGTATTTTTGTTACCCTAGCTGTCGGGGCGGTTATGCTAAGCTCTGTTTGGCCCGCTTTGGTTGTCTTTTCTTGTACTTTGATGGAAGCTAGGAGTTTGGTTATCTCTTCGTCAGTGAAGAGAATTTTGACCTTGTCATAGTCCGCTAGCTCTAGAAGTGGTAGCAGAATCATGGAAGATCTGACTATTGGGCAGAAAATGTAATATTATTGCGCATCCTTTTCCTTGATAATATAGGAATTTTTCAAGGTTTTCTCGTTGGTGAGGATGTCGCCATTGATCTTCGTGCATTGAGGGAGTAATCTGTCCATCTTGAGATATTTGATGATGGAAGTTATGTGCCTGCCCATGCAGATTTCTTTTCATATGGCGTAGGCTGAGCATTTTTGTATCATATGCCGTCTGATGTTGATCGGCTTTCCTTGCAAAATGGACCATAGGAGAAAAAGGTCGACACTGATAATGTTTCCTCCCTCTGTTCTGGGGAACAGTGCACTGGTATGGATTTTGTGAAGCGTGCGCATGAACCCAGACTGAATATTAGAGGCTTTGCATGTCTTTGCCTCATAAGTGGGGATCTCTGTTAGGGTCTTCCAGAAGCTGTCTATTGAATAGGGAGTTCTCCGTGCCAACAACTTTGGCTTGTTTGAGTTGCTCCAGGTTGTCAATGAAAATTTGGTTCAGAAGATTTTATGTTATAATGACGTTATTGCCAAAAAGTTTGGAGACGAGCCTGCGGTCACCTCCGTCCCTTGTTCTATGCGTAATGTCCACTGCTTCTTTGGTGAGATGGGTAAAAAATTCTGTGATGGGTTCGACATATGAAATTTCAGGGACAAAGCACAGTCTGGAGAGATTGGTGTTGTCTAGCATGGTGAGGATTCTGTCGTAGATCCCCATCTTGAGCAGTACGCTTGAGTAGACGTACTTTGTTGGTTTCAGAATTTTTTCAGTGGAGGGGAGGGTGTGGATGTAAAGGTTTTCTGGTGATGGTGTGGTGGTGGTGAGCACTGAGAAGACGGGGGTGGTAGCGGGGGTGGTAGTGGCGGGTGTTGGGACGGACTCTACAAGGGTTTGTTCCCTAGTAGTAGCGGGGCAGACTTGCTTCCTTGGCCGTTTCTTTGATGGTTGTTCTTTTATAGCTTCCTGAGCTTTTCGTTTCCCCTTCGATTTGTCGGTTGGGGATGCATCTTCAGAGTTGGGCTCGTATTCGAAGCCTTCATCACTGGAAGAGATTTCTTCCACTTCTTGTTCAGGTTCCTCAGCCAGACATTTGTTGATGCAGTCAATTTCACACATGACTGCTATGATGTTGACCTTTGGTGCAATCTTTCTAGTTTCTTTGTATGTGTATACTTCCTTCTGGAGCTTTGCATGACTTTCCATTAGTTGCTCCGTTGTCCAGAAGGGAGCGTCGTCATTTCTGATGGGTTGCTTTGCTGGTGAAGCCATTTCTGGAGATGGAAAGTCATGTGTTAAAATAATAGGTTTATTATAAAAAATTAGATTTTGTATATGCTTATGTGTTTTTATGTTTTAACGAAATATAAGAGGTTTTGAAAAGCCAAATGGTTTTGAAGACCGTTTGGCTCCAAACGGTTTTAGGATCGTTTGGCTCCAAACGGTTTCAAGACTGTTTGTCTCCAAATGGTTTCAGGACCGTTTGGCTCCAAACGGTTTCAAGACCATTTGGCTCCAAACGGTTTTAAAGACCATTTGGCTCCAAACGGTTTCAGGGCCGTTTGGCTCTAAACGGTTTCAAGACCGTTTGGAAGGTGAAACGCCAGAGGAGCGGCATGAGATGATAGATGTGATATCGGCCTTGATAGAGAAGGCGGTGACGATAAGGACGATGGTGGTGATAGAAAACGAAGCCGCGGCGACGTCGAAGACGTCAGCGATGGTAAATACGGGGGCGGTGCACAGACAGGAGCGCCGATAATGCGGTGTGCTGGGCTACCTTACAGCAACGGGCAGAGATGATGATGGTGATGCGAGGAGAGGCGGTGACTGAGGTGGGATCATCATGAAGACACATAGAACTGGGAAGGACGGTGGAAAAGAGAGCCTAGGTCGCGAGTTGCGCGGGAACGGGAGCAGAGATGGAGCAGTGCACCTAGGGTTTTAGAAAGCTCGAGAGTTGAAAGAAAGAAGAAGGAGAGGGGGTAGGGTTATATTTATAGGTTACGGGGGTTGACCTTACAAATTCTCTAGGTCAAATGGGTTGGAGACCGTTTGGACTCCAAACGGTTTCGAGACCGTTTGGCTCCAAACGGTTTCCGGACCGTTTGTCTCCAAACGGTTTCAGGACCGTTTGGGAAGGCTAAGGTTATTTTGATTTTTATATTTTTATGTTTGTTTTGGTTATGTGAATTTTTATATTTTCAGATGATACCTAAGTTAGCTAAAGGAACAGAAAATAAAGATAAAAGACGATACTCAGATCTTGGGTTGCCTCCCAAGTAGCGCTTGAGTTTTACGTCCCTGGCTCGACGAGGTTTTGATTTTGCTATGGTGATGTTGTGGGGTCTCTGATATGAATAGTCTGTCTCGGGGTTTTGTCCGTTGGAGTATAGTATTTATTCAATCTTTGTCCATTTCCTATCCTTTCTCCTCCATTATCATCAACAATTGTGATGGCTCCAGTTGGGTATATATGTTTGATGGTAAAAGGCCGGGACCACTTTGTGCGGAGTTTTCTGGGGAATATTTTGAGCCTGGAGTTGAAAAGAAGGACTTTATCTCCAATGGCGATGTCTTTTCTTTTTAGATGACCGTCGTGCCACATCTTGGTTTTTTTTGTAAATCCTGGAACTTTGATAAGTGGTCATTTGGAGCTTCTCTAGTTCTTGTAGTTGGAGTTGTCTGTTTTCTATGACACTTTTAAAATCAAAATTCAGTTGTTAAATGGCCCACCAAGTCTTATGTTCCAGTTCCACTGGAATATGACATGATTTCCCGTATACCAAACGAAATGGGGTTGTTCCAATTGGTGTTTTATAAGTTGTTCAGTAAGCCCAAAGGGCATCGGGAAGCTTGGTGGACCAGTCAGTACGGTGTCTATTGACTATTTTTTCTAAGATTACCTTCATTTGTCTATTTGAAACTTCAACCTGACCACTAATTTGTGGATGGTAAGGCGTGGCAACTTTATGGTTGACTCCGTATTTCTTTAAAAGGGCTTCAAAGCTTCATTCCAGGAAATGGGTCCGTCCGTCGGATATGACAGTTCGGGGGACTCCGAATCTGGGAAAAATGATATCTTGAAACGTCTTAATGACAGGTTTGGAATCGCTGGAAACTGTGGGCATAACTTCTACCCATTTCGAGACATAATCCACTACGACCTGTATGTAGGAGAAACCATATGAAGAAGGAAAGTGACCCATGTAGTCTATCCCCCATGCGTCGAAAAGTTCGATCTCTTGCCACAACGTGAGGGGCATTTCATTCCTTTTAGATATGCCTCCAGAAAGTTGACATTTGTTGCATGGTTTTACAAAATCATGGGAATCTTTTGCTATTGTTAGCCAAAAGAAACCCGATTGCAGAACTTTCATAGAGGCTTTTTTGCACTCATGTGTCCCCTAGTGGGTCCGGAATGGCAATGCTCTAAAACAAGTGTAATCTCTTCTTCAGGTAGGCAGCGACAGAAAAGTCCGTCTGCGCATAGGTGAAAAAGGTAAGGTTCGTCCCAGTAGTAATGCTTTACATCGTGGAGGAATTTCTTTTTGTCGTGATGAGAGGCAGAAGGGTGGATGATTCCTGTAGCCAGATAATTTACTATGTCGGCGTACCAGGAGAATCCATTGGTAACTTTCATTAGTTGGTCATCTGGAAGGGAGTCTCGAATAGGTACTTTATCTTCATCCTTGACTTCAATGCGGTTGAGGTGATTGACGACGACGTTTTCCACTCCGCTTTTGTCTTTAATTTCTATATCAAATTCTTGAAGCATTAACACCCACCAGATAAGTCTGGGTTTTGCGTCTTGCTTCTGAATTAGATATCGTATGGTGGAGTGGTCAGTGTAGACAATGACCTTTGATCCAATGAGGTAGGAGCGGAATTTTTTGAACGCATTGATGACAGCTAAAAACTCCTTTTTCGTAGTGGTGTAGTTCTTTTACGCTTCATCAAGAGTCTTAGACGCATAGTATATTCCATAAGGTTTTTTTTATCAATTCTTTGTCCTAACACTGCTCCTATAGCATAGTCGTTGGCATCACACATTATTTTAAAAGGTTGCGACCAGTCAAGTGCTCTCAGAATAGGCGCAGAGACTAGAGCATTTTTTAATGTTGTGAAGCTTTGTAGACATTCTTGATCAAAATTGAACTCGACATCTTTTGTCAATAGTTTAGTTATGGGTTTTGCGATTTTCGAGAAATCTTTAATGAATCTTCAATAAAACCCAGCATGTCCCAACAATGCTTGTACTCCTTTTACATATTTTGGCGGTGACAATTTTGAGATGACATCGATTTTTGCCTTGTCTACCTCAATCCCTCTGTCACTCACTCTATGTCCGAGGATGACACCTTTTGTTACCATAAAAAGGCATTTTTCCCAATTTAAGATAAGGTTCGTTTCCTCACATCTTTGTAAGACTTGTCCAAGGTTGAGTAGATAGCTGTCAAAGGAATCACCGTAAACTAAAAAATCATCCATGAAAACTTCCATTATAGATTTCGTTAACCCTGCAAAAATAGCAGACATGCACCTTTGGAAAGTAGCAGGTGCATTGCACAGGCCAAATGGCATTCTTCTGAAGGCATAGGTCCCAAAGGGACAAGTAAAAGTAGTTTTCTCTTGGTCTTCCGGGTGTATAGGGATTTGGTAGAACACGGAATAACCATCTATATAACAGAAGAACTTTTGATGGGTTAGGCGTTCAAGGACTTCGTCAAGAAAAGGCAAAGGGTAGTGATCTTTTCACGTTGATTTGTTTAATTTCCTGTAGTCGATGCACATCCTCCATCCTGTCACAGTCCTTGTAGGCACTAGCTCATTTTTGTCATTTAGCACGACAGTAGTTCCTCCCTTTTTGAGGACCACTTGGACAGGGCTGACCCATTGGGAGTCTGAAATTGGGTAGATGACACCGGCTTTCAGCAATTTGAGGACCTCAAGGCAAACTACTTCTTTAAGGTTGGGGTTCAGTTTCCTTTGGTGTTCTCTTGAAGGATTAAATTCTTCTACCATGGGCAGTCTATGCATGCATAAGGCTGGGTTTACGCCTGGCAGGTCAGTTATTTTGTACCCAATGGCTTTCTTATGTTTCTTTAACTCAACGAGAAGTCGTTCTTCCTGGTCTTTTGTTAGAGTGGAACTGATGATTACTGGATATAGTTTTTCTTTATCCAAAAAGACGTGCTTAAGTCCTTTTGGTAGGGTTTTCATCTCGGGGGCCTTAGGTACTTCCGTTGTTTCTAGAACAGTGACCGATTTGAGCTCCTCAAAAGTGACTGTAGGTGCTTCTTCAACTTTCTCTAGATGTTGCAAGCATTTTTGAACTAGTTCGTTGGCTGAGAGTTCGACTTCTGGATTTATTAGGACGTTTTCTAACTCATCAGATGGTTCAAAAATTTCCAATTGGGACATTTGATGTATTGCATCTAAGAGAAAGACTTCCTCTTGAATGTTGGGGCCTTTCATACTGTCGAGGACCCATAACTAAATTGCTTCTTTTCCTAGTCTTAGAATGATCGTGCCAGCTTCAACATAAATAAGTGCCCTGGCTATGGTGAGGAAGGGTCTGCCGAAAATTATTGGGTATCTTAAATCTTCCTTAATGTCCATAATGAAAAAATCACACAAGACATAAGAATCCTTGCCTATCCTGACTGGAATGTCCTCAATAATTCCTAGAGGTGCAGTGATGGTGGAATCAACTAACTGGATTGTCATCGTTGTGGGTAGCAAGTCAGTGAAACCTAATATTTTACACATGGAGTAGGGCATGATTGATATGCTAGCCCCTAAGTCAGCTAATCCTTTTTTGCTCGAGGCATTTCCAATACAACACTGAATATCGAAGGAACCATGGTCCTACTTTTTCTTTGGCATCTTATTAAGAATGATATCGGAGGTGGTCTGAACTAGTTTGACGGTCTCTTGCTTTTCAGTAATATACTTCCTTGATAGCAAAGTTTCCAGGTATTTAGCCCAAGCTGGTACTTCGGAGAGAGCATCGAGGAGCGGGATGTCGATATAGAGTTTCTTCATCGCCTCCTTAAATCTTTGGAACCTAGTGTCCATTTTGGTCTCTCTCAATCTTCTTGGATATGGTATACTAAGTTTATACTGCAGAATTTCTGGCTCTTTGGAAGCTTGTTCTTTTTATTTGCCTTTCGCGTTCTCTGCGGACTTCTCAGTTCCTAGGTCTGGGCTTGCATTTGGAATGAGGACAGGTGTATCATCATCATCATGAGTGATTCTCATTATTTCATGAAGGGCACATCCAAACCTGGTAGTGACGACATTCAATTGCTCTAGTCTATTTTGGTCGTGTCTAGGGTTTGACTCAGGTTGTCCTGTAAAAGTGCCTGCTGGTGGCTTTAGTTGAGCAGCAATTTGTGCTAGTTGGGCCTCCACCGCCTTCTACTGAGCTTGCTGATTGGCAAGCATGGTTTGTTGTGACTATAGTATCTGCCTGATCATAGTCATCTCGTCTTTGGCTGGGAGGGGGCATTTTTCTGAATGAGTTGTTGTTGACCTTGATGTGGTTGTTGCGGAGGTGGAGCTAACTGAGGTTGTTGCGGTTGCTGCAACTGAGGGTGCAATTACGGGTGCAGAGGAGGATGATTATATTGATAGTAGGTGGAGGGATTTCTAGGGTAGTTGGATCTTGGGAAGTTGTTTCTGAGGTTCCCTTGATTTTGGTTAAAGTTACCTTGGAATCCATGTGGCAACCTATTGGAGGATCTGCCTTGTGTTTGATGTTACGGGTTAGCAGTCCCTGCAGGGTTCCCATATTGAAAACCGGGGTGGTTTCTTGGTTGATTTGGATTATAGTAAACTTTTTCCGGTATGGAATGAATGGAATTAACTTGTTCGGGCATCTGATCTTCAGGGTGTTCAATGATTGGTTCGTACTGCTGTTGTGGTGGGTGCATATCCATCATCACATTGTAAAGCAGACCACATGATAGAGTAGGGTGATCAGATGCGTGATAGGCTTCACAAGTCCTTGTAGAAGCCTTAACCTGTTGGACTTGGGGGTTTTTCTTCTTATCATATTCTCCAAATGAAGTTTCAAGAGCCTGTTGTTTATGAGATATAGTCTTTAAAGCTTCAACAATAGCCTTCATTTCCATTGATTCCTCAGCTTTATAAACTTTGAGGGTTCCCTTTCCGGATGATCGCCCCCAATTGGATTGGTTCTCAGCTCCAAGTGTAACAATTTTCCAAGCATCCTCATAGTTCTTCCTCATAAAATTTCCTCCAGATGAGGAATCTAGAAATTTCTTGATGTCATCACTCACCCCCTATAGAATGTTTCTATTAACTGATTTTGGGAGATGTCATGATGAGGACACTTTCTTTGAAGCTCCTTGAATCTTTCCCATGCTTCTGCGAGTGATTCTCCAGGAAGTTGGGCGAAATGGTTGATCTACCCCTAATTTCGTAAGTTGACGAAGGGGGGAAAACTTCTCTAGGAACTTTTCTTCCAAGAGAGCCCAGATGGTGATGATTGGCTCCCTATCAAGCGAATTGTACCAGCTCAAAGCCCTTCCAGACAGAGTGAAATGGAAAAGATGTAGCATTATCACATCAAGGGCAACTTCGGCTTGCGGGACAAGTCGACAGAGTGCCTTGAACCTCTTCAAGTGATCCATGCAATCATCTCCGAAACCACTAGTGAATGAGATGCCCTGCATGATTTGAATCCATTATGTTCAGATCTCGAAGTTGGGTACGTTGATGATCAGAGGTCGAACTGGATGATTGTCTTCATAGTTCTTGGGGATGGCATAGTCCCTCAATTGCTTGTTTCTTAGCTCTAACTGGGCGGCTTGGTTAGTTGCTTCATTTTCAGCTCGTATGTGGGCATGTTCTTCAACACAGATCTCTGCTTGAATCTGATCATGGGTGTCAGCAATGAGTTGTGCTCTCTGAGCGGCTATGGCAGCATTGACCCTTTCCAACACTAATGTAGCTTGCTGTTGATCTTCAACCATTTGCCTGGCTCTTTGGTGGTTAAGTCTGATGCGGCAGTGGAAGCTTCTCTCTACCTCAGAGTCGTACTCTGGATCAGGGGAGAATCTGAGGTTATGCGATGGTTGCATACACGTCTTCTACCTGAGTAGAGAAAGAAACACACCTTTTAGATGATGCAGGAGATATGATGAATTCAAGAAGATATGGACAAATGGTTAAAGGAAAGTGTAAAACCCTAACCAACTAGCAAGATAGTAAATGAAATTAAAATGTTCCGTTGTCCCTGGAAATGGTGCCAATTTTTGATGGACCTTCACTTACGTGGAATTGCGTGCACCACTAAAAATCCTAAAGATAGTAAATCTTTAGGTTTAGCCTTGCTTATACTAAGTTAAAACTCCACCCACGTATGCTGAGACATGTGGAAGTCTTATCATAGTATAGTTAAGGGTTGAATCCACGGGACAACAGTCTTGTTGAGATTAACAAGTTGGAAAACGTTAGAATTTCACTTAACCCCTTAATAGTTGATATTTAATCCAAACATTTGATTAGGTTGTTTTAAACTAAGCGCAAGTAAAACAAAGCAAGAAAGTAAATTTTAGGTTGTAAACAATGATAAGGAGCCACTAGGATGTGATCGACTTTCACCGCCACTACACATGGATAAAAACATGCAACATAAAACATAACCTGCAATAAGAGTCTAAACAGTTAGTATCTTTGTAGATTTAGTTTCCTTTAGGAGAACTAACTATGAGAAGTGTGGGAATGTTGCAATGCCAGCCATCCCCGAAGAATGGTCACCTACTTTACATCATTCCCTTCGCAAAGTGTGTTCCTCGACTTATCAAGGTTGTACTTTCATACGTCAACTGATTCCATTTCATAGTATGAAAGTACAACGATGGAAGTGAGTTTACTCCACTTCTTGAAAAACACTCCTAGATACCGAAACAGATGCATGGTGGATACATGCATCAAGAACCAACATTCAATTGAGATTCGAATCTAATAGTACAAACGTAGACAATTCATACTAAAAGATAAAAGATAACATGAGTTGGTGATCAAGCAACAAGCATTCATTAAACAATTGATGTCGAACTGAAAAGAAAGTATATCTCTATTGCAAACTATGGATTACATTGCATGAAATGAAAGCATGGGTAGCGGGGCTACTCCCCGCACCCTAGTGAAAGAGACTACTCGCTCATAGCTAGGACAAAGGAGGAGGCGAGAAGAGAGAGAGAACGTCATCCCCACAAAGGAGAGAGGAAAGTCAACCCCTTGGAAGGAGAGAATGAAGATCTTCACACTTCACAGGTTGCTCGATGATGGGGTCTCCTCTTCCCACCTTCTTTGGCGAAGAGAGAGAAAGAAGCTTCAGGATGGAGCGTGGATCTCAGAGCGGTAGTCTTTGGGCAGAGGATGGAGGTTGGGAATAGCTCTGGAGTAGTAGAGGCAGCCTCTGGGCGTCTGAAACTTGATGTCTTTGGGAGGACTCCTTGGGTCTTATTTATAGACCTTAAGTGAATCCCAAACAGTTTGGTCAGTTTTGGGTCGAAACGGTCTTGAAGACCGTTTGGACTCTGAGACCGTTTGGACTCTGAGACTGTTTGGGCTCTGAGACCGTTTGGACTCTGAGACCGTTTGGACTCATGCGGTCTTGAGATCATGTGACTCCATGCGGTCTTGAGATTGTGTGACTCCATGCGGTCTTGGGACCGGTTGGCTTCATGCGGTCTTGGGACCGTGTGAGTCCATGCGGTCTTGGGACCGGTTGGCTTCATGCGGTCTTGAGATCATGTGACTCCATCCAGTCTTGGGACCAATTGGCTTCATGCGGTCTCGGGACTGTGTGAGTCCATGCGGTCTTGGGACCGGTTGGCTTCATGCGGTCTTGGGACCGTGTGACTCCATGCGGTCTTGGGACTGGTTGGCTTCATGCGGTCTTGGGACCGTGTGAGTCCATGCGGTCTCGGGACCGGTTGGCTTCATGCAGTCTTGGGACCGGTTGGCTTCATGCGGTCTGGGACCATGGGAGTCCATGCGGTCTTTTGTGATTTTTTGTGTCTTTTTCTGTAAGTAAAAAGGAGAAAAGTTAATCTAACAATATATTTGCAATAAAAAAGGATAGCTAGGGATTCTGTCTAATTTATCTAAGAAAGAGTGTGGAAAACTAAAGAATATTACTAAGATAACATCACAAAATTGGAGGTTATCAATAAGGCCCACTACATCAATTTAGTTCACACCAGCCTAAAATTAGGCATCAACATAGAATATTTCTCTTCCACTATTGGATTTCCACTATGCAAACTAAAGCACAAAACATATTCCATATTTATAAATAGAACCTCTCATATTCATCATTTAGTACAAAGAATGATTATTCAACAAGTCGAACTATCATTATTCCAATGTATGGGCTATACTTAGGAATTGCCATATTATATGATTTTCAAGAGCATATAATAATAACTTGATATATCTTCCAAGTCCTACTTGGTTATAAGAAATTGTACATCATTATTCGATGGAAAGATAATTACCCATAACATGACATCAATTTTCCACCTTAATAGTTTCACCATCTTACCTAACATCTTATGTTTCTCCATATTCAAACTTGGATTAAGTATAACCATTGAGCACTGACATTACACCACAAATAACACCCATATCATTGCACTCAAGATTTCAAACTCATAGAATCAATCCTATATGTATATATATTATACTATATATGGGTAGTGAGCAAGTGAGAAACATGCTATGGTGAGAGAATGAGAGGCATTTGAATAAGTATCAAGTTATAGCTTGTTTTCAATATCCAGCCTTATGGATTGGAAGAACATGATTTTATTTACCTTCACACGGAAATCATGTAATCAAATATTTTTTACATACCCATATGTACAATATACACATTATACATCCCACGGTCAGCCTTAAAATAAATATTGAGCATCAAAAATAATTTGCTTGTTGTGAATGCAATACAAGTCCTACGACGATTAAACTTTATAGGAAGGTAAATAATAAATTATATTTTAATCCATAAGGTTGGATTATGAATAGATAATCATTGTATAGAGTTATTCCAATGCCTCTCATTCTCTCACCAAGATATGTTTCTCACTTACCATTGTCCTATATATACATATATAACAATACAAACACACACATATATATATACATATATATATATATGTATATATATATATTAGAATCAGGAAAATATATTATGACTCCCTCTTAAAAATAATGAAGGTCAAAGAGTTACATATATCACAACGCTACACCCCAACAACAAAACCACTCACACATATATCTAACGTGTAGTTTGCGCTTTACATATTTACAATTTTTTATAGAAATACTAATAGTTCCTTTGTTTATACCTCTATTATTTCTATTATTTCTTTGGCTCCATATGTGATAGCAAAGTGCAACAAACAATGGCCTCTTATTGTCTCCTTTACCACAGCAGGTAATCATCTTCTTTGCTTCTTCCTCCAAGGCCATTTGTAACTGGAACTCCTTGTATACCATCTCCAAGATTACTTTTGTAAATTTGCTGCTCCCAAATAGATGGTTGTGGGACGCTTCCCCTTAATTTCACAAAAAATATAGTGGAAACCCTCATTATTCCACTTGTGTATCTTGTGAAGTGTAGCCAACGCACCATGCAGAATTTTAAAGACACCTATTTCTCAAGCCACATATGTTCCATCACCATATCTTTTGTAACTCTTGTTCTTATCACCTCCCACAAGTCCACCCTTAGGTTTTTAATCCATCAACCTCCTATTTCTTGGGTTCAAATAAATGCTTCAGTTGTTGCCATAGATCCTTCATAACATTGATAGTGTGTGAATATTATTCCCTTGTTCTTGGCTTAAAATACATCCCACATGGATGTCTTTATCTCATCCACTTTCCCCATACAGAGATCCCTTCTTGGTATATTGTTATTCTTATCACGATTTCCCAGTTAGCTATATCCCTGGGAGTTTTAGATTCATACCCCCTCTTCTCTGGGTAAAGCCCACCTTATATACCTCATCAAATGGTAATCACTTGTCCACACAAAGTTTGAGATCTTAATTTCAATCTTGTTAAGAACGGACCCCAATATCTCACCTATTTGCACCCAAAAAAATAAGAAGTCCTTCAATAGAAGTATTGGTAAGGGTTGCTCAATCCACCTTGGATGTGTTTTGTTAAGGCTATCTACTAATCATCTCATCAACTATGTCCATACAATCAGCAAAATCTTTCACCTATAAATCACCTCTTACAAGTGAGAAACTTAGGTACTTGGTAGGAAACTTACCGATCTCCACCCCATGGCTTCTTACAATCTATCTTTACACTAATGACAATTTTTTGATAGAAAAAGATGGGTCTTGTTTGCATTTATGCATATCCTAGTTTGTTCTCCAAGACTCCTATGTAGGGCATTCAGAACCTCAAGCATTATGTGCTTCTATAAATACTAGGACATCATTGAAAAAAATTAAGTTACTCATCACCTTTATTCCATGCATAGTGTACACTTTAATGACCTTCCTTTCTTCAGCCTGCTTCATTTTCTGTGAGAAGTATTCCATGACCATTGTGAAGAGGAGAGGAGAAATAGGATCCCCTTACCACAAGCCATTACTTCCTTTGAACATTCCTATAGAGGCACAATTTTCAAGGATAGAGAAACTCATAGTCCCTACCCATTGTTTCATCTAGCTAATACACTACTCAGGGATCCCATTTGCTACATGATCCACCATAGTTTATTCCACCTGGAATTGTCATATTCCTTGGACACATCTAGCTTCAGACAAGGTTTTATGCACCCCCTCATTACATTATAATCCAGTAAGATCTCACCAGTCAAGAGTGCACAATCACTTATGGTTAACTTGCAATTAAAGCTCCTTAGTTCTCAGGGATAAGAAGTGGGAGGACTAACTTCAATCTTGATGCCAAAAATTTTGCAATGATTTTATACTAGAAAGAGCAACATGCTATGGGTATAAAGTCAACAAGGGATCCAGTTATCTTCTTCTTTGATGTAAGAACCAGAAAAATATGATTAACCTGTCTCACCGTGTTTCAGTCCTTGATAATATTTCATGCCTTCTTATAGAAGAAAGAATGCAAGGCATCTGACCCCAATGACTTGTTGCTTCCAATACTCTAGAGAGCGCCCTTGACCTCTTGTTCATTCACTTCCCTTGTAAGAATATTGTTGTTTGTACTTGTAAGTTTGAACTTCCATTCCATCTCCTCATCCTCCACTTATACTTCATAATTCTTGTAATATAGAGTGTTGTAGAATTGTATGGCCCATTCTTCCAGATCCTCCTATTTGTCGACCACCCTACCTTCTTCATCAATAATTTTAGAAATTATGTTACTTGCTTCTCTTCTCCTTACTACTAGGTGGTACAACTTTGTGTTTCTATCACCATTCTCCATCCACTTCTCCCTGCTTCTCTATCAAAAGAATTTCTCCTATGCATTCTTGAGGTCATCAAGCATATTTCACAGCTCTGCATCTCTTTTGATTAGCCCCTCTTTGAGTGGATTCAAAAGAAGCAACCTCCTCACCTCCATGCATTCCTGATTTGTTTCTTAAATCAGATTTGGGATATTTACTTCTGCTTTAGTGCACTTCTTTACAGAAGCTTTGGTGTTTTCCATCTTCTTTTTAGAAGTAAACATTAGGTTCCCATGCACCTGCAAACTTCAACTCTCTCTGACAACTTCATAAAACCCTTTTTAGTCTTCCCAGTAGTTGAGGAACCTGAAAGGATTTCTCTTCTATTTCTTCTCTATGATATGTACCAACAGGGGAGCATGATCACTCAAATTTGAAGCACCTACCTTCACCTGTATATTGGGAAATAGCTTTAACCATTCCTCATTCACTAGTACTTTCTTCAGCTTGCTTGCTATCCCATCCTATGGTTTTCTTTTATTGTTCTATGTGAATAGGTTACCACATATCATGGGAAGCTCAAACAACTCATCTCTATCAATAGACCTATTGAAAGAATCAATCATTGTTTTCAGTACTAATCTCCCTCCTCTCTTTTCCCCTTATAGTATGAGATTCTTGAAGTCAACAATCACCATCCAGGAAACTATCACTTGCCCAGAAAGTAAAGCCAAGTCCTATCAAAGCTATTGTATCCTTTCAACATCATTATGAGCATACACTGACCAAACACATGTGTAGACCTATTGTGTTTTTGCATTCCACTATATATGTTGATCAGACACAATCCTCACTATCACTTGCCATGCATTTGGTTTCCACACCAGACACACCCTTGTAACTCAGAGTGCTCCACATCAGACATGTGATTCCACCATTGTAGAAACAAGTATCCCATGGTTTGTTTATTCTTCTCCCTTATCTTGGTTTCAACTAGTTCCACAAGTGAGGGTCCACTTGAAGCAATCCAATCTCGAATCTCCTTCTTCTTATTCATGTCACACCCCCTTAATATTACGTAGTAGTATGGACATATTAATAGGTCTTTTGGCCTCTTGTTTGCCTCATAGGATCCTTTTTTTTTATCTTCCTCCCCTCCTCATTTCCATTTTAATTTGTCATTTCCTTTTCTTCTTTGTCAGAGTCACACAATGCTTCAAATTTATTGGTTGTGTCCAAGATGGCTCCCACCCCATGAATCTTTGGAATCACAACCTTCTTGGACCCCTTCTTGTTTGAAGAGTAAGAGATGAACTCTCCCTCCTCCTTGTCCTCATGTTGTCCCATCTCAAATACCTGACTCCTTGAGTCCCCAATTCTAATTTTTGCTGCCTAATCTTTGTCATCCGACTCAGCATTCATAACTGCACCTTCTTATTTCTTTGGAATTTTGCTTCTTGTCTTTCCATTCCTTCTTTGTCTAAACTCCATCATCCACATTCTCAGGTGGTTTGTCTGTTATGATGTCACAATCACCATCCTTGTTCCTAGAAGTCTAACAGGTATAACATCTCGACGACACATGTTCGTATCACACCTCCACCAAGATGGGATCCCTTCCTTGCATGTTGAGCCACACTTTGTCTGTGATCTCACCATTGACCCTTAGCTCCATGAGCACACATGCCTCCTCCTTCTCCAGCGATCGGTCATCAATGTGCAGTACCTTCCCTACTCCATTTCCAATGGTACCAACTTCTCACCTTTTCCATGATTGTCTGAAAGACTTTAGAGACATCCAAGCCAGGATGGTGAAGAAGATGTCCCTCTTCAGTTCATCTCCATGGTGGTAGTCCTTGGCATCCTCCAACTGAGTGTCTAATCACCTAGGCCCATGATCCAGGACCACCGTCTTATCAACACCATTGGAGAAGTGGGCCAAAAATCCCATTCTCCCTTGGCAGTAACTCAAGGGCGCCCTTCAATTTCCATGTCCTCTAAATCCATACTTGGAGATGCAGATAGTAGGGCCTCTTCCCTACAACATGGGTCATTATTCCAAATTCTCATATATTGTGCATTCTCTCAAATTCATCCTCTTCTAGGACGATGGGAGTCTTCCCCTCGTCGCATCTAGGCTCTAGGTATCACTCTTCTTCTCCGTGTGGCGCTGACTATTTCATGTCCTGGTTCCTAGCCCTCCCGACCGTTGTTGCCAGGTTCTTCTCATTCGATGCATCAGTCAAGCTAGGGTTTCTAGCGCCTCCCTTGGCATTCCGTTGGGATCTCCAGGTTCTTGGGTGAATGGGGGTTAGGGTATGGCAATTGGATGGCAGTGAAAGGATGGACAATGAGGGTGTGACACTTTGACATTGTCATAATCTCCTAGGTCGCTTGGGCAATCTCCAGTGCGAGCCCTAGGAGAGAGATGGGTATATATATATATAAATATGCACATATATATATCTATGTGTGTGTATGTAAGTACACACATATATATAATCCATACTTGAGGTACATTTTTATAAGGTTACATTTTATCACACACTCAGACAAACCCTTATGTTATAGAAAGAGGGAAAATGGAAGACATAGTCATCATGTGAGGAAGATAATTACCCCATAAAAATTCTTTATCACAAACAAGCTTCCCTACTTACTTTAAATTACATTCAAATTTGAAACTCTTTACTTTGTAACTACTACTATGACACATATCATGTGTGTTCATACAATTACAATTCTTGAACCATAATTTCTTTAAGCTTTATTAATGACTCAAATAATCGTGCACAACTAAAAAAGATATAAGATGGTTCAAAATATAATTTAGTAATCATTAGGGCACAAACCACCCATGGTAGTCATTAAATTGACATAGTATATTTTTAAGACTTTTATCTAACTGTTATGCTTCTAAAATTGTTACTCAATCATTTTTAGTAACAATTTCACATATATTGTATAATTTAAACCATGAATGATTAAATATGCATGAGATCAAGATCAGATTACTTCATAAAATTAGGAATAATATTAAATATTAGGATTACATTTGAAATGTCAAAATAGTTACCAAGGAATCATCTTTTAGCACATTAGAGGATTATAGAGTGAGATTAGGGTATTTTAAAACACTGATGTACTAATTTCAAATTTTCAGTCCATATTGTATTTAAGAGAGTAGGAATTTCTGATAATGAATCATTACTAAATGGATGAGGAAGGCTACAAAATATTAACTCACTTCAAATTAGAGCAATACAATCCCTAAGATTCGACTTTTAGGACTATTAATCATGTGATAGAGCAAGTTTTCAGGATTTACATGCACAAGATGGAAAAAGAAGCTGACAAATTCCATATCACTCACCTCCAAGGGTTGTGTTCAAGTGTTCCACTCTTAATATCCACAAAGTGCCTCACATTTCTATATCATCCCTTCAAAATCTATACAACCTAAGCTACGAGCAAGATCTAACTTCCCTTAGGAAAAAGAGAGGGAAAAGGAGGGTTCTTTAGATGTATGGGATATGTTCCACCATGGAACCCCAAGGGACTCATCCAAAGGAATAATATGAGGTGTGAAACATTATGAAAATAGATATTAGAAGATGCAAATTACATGTTAAGGTTGGAAACAAAGCCACCAAGTTTGGAAACACCTTAGAGAAGCTTGATCAACAACATGCATACACATGCATTGCCATGAACGCTTCAATCCATGGACATTTCCCTCACCAAAGATTTGATTGACCACCTGGCTCTCTTCCACATCGTTACAGAAATATGTGGTTTCAAATTAGGATGTTGGCCGATTGGAAGGGGTTTTATAAAAATGCCAAAATAGTCCATAGCTAGTATCGAAAATACTCATCAATCAATGTAAATCAATCATTGGTCAATGTAGGCAACATCATCCCTCCCAGCCTTAGCATCAACCCATGCATCATTTCCATCAGCCAATACAAGTTTTCCATCAATTTACAGGCCTAACCCTCATCGGTTGACAAACTAGAACTCACATAAATTTTCACACCTAGGAGCATCATCGGTTAACATGAACATTCTTCTCATCGATTTACAACTTAGGAGACTCATTGATTGTAAGCCTACCTTATCACTATACTCTCATAAGTATGTAATCCATGATTTTTATTGGTTTGTGAGGCCCAAGACTGGCATCGATAAGTTCAGAGGTCCACCGGACATCACACAACCACCACACGTAGTTAGGGTTGATGAGCAAGGGATGGAACTATAATCCACTAAGGATAAAAGCATTCAAGAAAAAAGGCAATATTATGAAAAACAACATAAGTCAAGATACTAGAAACTCAATTTCCAATTATTTCCTAAATTCTAGTGACATTGCATATTAATGCACAAACATACATGAACTTACAAGATCAACATAAATAGTGTCCAGTAAAAGTCAAATTAGAATGATCTCAATTGATATAAAGGGAAAACAAAGTGCGAATATGAAAAAAAACACTAGTTTAGATATATGACAAACAATTTGCAATTAAATCCCCATATTATGGTGCTTTTACAATTAATTCCACATCCAATAATAAATATGAAATTAGGGAAAACAAAGTACAAATGGAACCAAAATAAGGATTTATCTTATTCAGTTATCTCAAAAATTAGGTAGGTGTACATTTATGATAATAAAGCAAAATTGGAGGGAAAATATGATTAAGCTTGGTTCATGGCCTCATTGGTTGTCGCACCCCGATCTCACACTAACCACAGACCACGAGATTAGGGCGCGACGGAGGGATTTACACATAAGACAAACCATTCATCACTTTTTAAAAAACATCTTAAAGACATTAAGAAGATAACCTGAGTTATGCTGTAAACTAAAGCCAAACAAACTGTAGAAGCTTTTCTATTAAACTAACAAGAGATATATACAAAGTCTACAACAAATTACATTGTTCAACATAAAGTAAAGCATAACAGGTAATTTACATCTTTATACACATTCCACATACGCACTCTCTCTCTCACCCACACCATGTTCCAAGGATCGAGGGGAAAGGACTAAGAGACCTCTAACTAAACTAACTACATATACCTTCTACAGACTAAGCGTTAGGATGAAAAGATCCTTCTGATTCCTGTTGCTGATGTTGACCTGAAAAATGTTTGAGTAGAGGTATGAGACTACTTGCTCAGTGAATAGCATTTCATTTAGCTATCACTAATCAACTCATCAGATAGATAACATTTATATAAAAGATAAGTGCAGTACTAAACAGGGCAGTTCTAATGACATAGCACATTTACAGATAACAATCTCATTTCAAAGCAACATCAAATATTTTAAACAAATAAACTAATATAGAGAATTGGCACAGAAGTTCAAATCTCTTAACATATTAAATTTACTGTGATCCTATATGATTACATAATTATATCATTATTATGCCCTAATCATATGCAGTGTACTCTGCATATAAAGATCCGTAGCGAACTACGATCCCACCGTACAAGACTTAGCGACACACCCGGGAAATGCTAAGTCTGACTGCCAGCCCTATTCTGCTACAGGACCACAGGCTCTCCGGCCTACAGGCTCTCCGGCCTCATTGCACTAACTCTGAGTGCTCTAGACTCCTCCTCTAACCTGAGCACACAGGCGGAGAGTCTCAGTGGGTTACCACCGTGACTCCGCACGGATTATTGTTAAATAACCCCTATTTACTCCAGTGCCACCGTGAATCCGCACGGATTATTGTTGAACACTGCCTCTCTGTCCTCGTGCCACCGTGACTCCGCACAGATTATTGTTGAACACGAATTTCACCCCTAAGAAGCAGAACTCTCAAAGGGGTTCTACGGTGTTAGGGCACCTAAGTCTATTAACTGATTAACATATTAACATTTAAACAGGAATATCACATTTCATACTTATTTCACATTCTGAACATCACTTGAAAACACATATATATATATATCATTTGTCATCTTTAAACATGACTCAGTATCACTTATCCAATTTCAATGCTAAACAACCATCTTTAATCAGCATATACATTGTAACTGTAATAAAGAAATTCCATCTTTTTCATCAATCATATTACGAATTTCAAGTTCCAATGAATCTATCATACTCTATTGTATGTGCTACACTGTTTAGGAGTTATACCAACTGATAATGAAGCAATTGAGCACTTAAATTGAGGTAAATAATGATTTCTGAATGAACTGCCACTCATAACTCAGAAACTCGACCGATCACTGCACAACTCGACCGATCAGCTTGCAAACTCGACCGATCAACCTGCTGTTCGATTCCTGTTAAGAAAACTCGACCGAATCACACATAACTCGACCGAACGGCGTACAGACTGAAAACCTAAACAGACCTGCTGATGTCGATTTCACTCGAATTAGCGGGCAAAACTATAGATTTGCGCAGCAAATCACCTGCAACCGATGCACACAACCACGAACTAGTTGTAGGAAAGGAGGAGGACGAACTAGGGCTGCTCTTCGCGCCCTTTCCTTCTCCTTGCCGCCGCTGCTACTAGCGCAGCTCCTGCTGCAAGCGTAGCTCTGGCTACTACTGGTTCAGCTGGCGAAGAAGAACGGTGAGGCGAAGATGAAGGGCCGCAGCTGCTGGCCGGAACCAAGCTAGGGCTCCAAATCGTCTTCTCTCCCTGGTCTCTCTCTCTTTCCCTCTCACGCGAAGAAGAGAAGAAACGCTATGCGTTTCTCTCATTTCTGATAAATGAAACGAGTAAAAGAGGAAAGAAAGGATAAGAAGGAAAAACCTAGGGACCAAAACGTAAAGTCCAAGAACTTTCAAAAACTACAAACAGGTCCCTGCAAGCCCAAAAACATACAACTTTTGACTCGAAAGTCAGTTTCAGACGATTTCTCTGGCAACGCCTCAAGCGCAAGATCTTACAGGTTTTAAGGGCTAGGATTCACACTACGCACATATATTATCTGTTTTGAATGTTATTAACAAAAGCATGCTTATAACTTAGCAAAGCAGCTAAACACATGCTTAACAACATACTTACATGGTAAGCTCAATGCGGGTCGTAACAATCTCCCTCCCTTATAAGAATTTCGTCCCAAAATTCCTAAAAGAGAAAAGGAAACTTGCTACGCATCTCAGACTCAAGCTCCCACGTAGCTTCTTCAAGGGTATGATTCCTCCACAGAACCTTCACTAAAGGTATCTCACGGTTCTTAAGCTTCTTGATTCGATGATCAACTATCTGCACTGGTCCTTCCACGTAGGACACGTCTGTCTTAAGTTGCGCCGGTTCTGGATCTAAAATCTTTTCTGTACTGGGATGACACTTCTTCAGCATAGACACATGAAACACATCATGAAGATTTGCCAACTCAGACGGGAAATCCAACCTGTAGGCTACAGGTCCAATCCTCTCAACAATAGGATATGGGCCCATATACCTAGGGGTCAACTTGCCTCTCTTGCCAAACCTTAGCACTCCCTTCCACGGTGAAACCTTTAGATAAACCTCGTCACCAACCTCAAACTCAAGAGGTCGACGTCGTCTCTCTGCATAACTTTTCTGTCTGTCCTGAGCATCTTTCAACTGCTCCCTGATCACAGTTATCTTCTCTGTAGTTATATCGACTATCTCAGGTCCAAGAATTTCTTTCTCGCCAACCTCGTACCAACAAACTGGCGATCTACACTTCCTGCCATATAGAGCTTCATATGGGGCCATTCCAAGACTAGAATGGTAGTTGTTGTTATATGCAAACTCCATCAGACTTAAGTGTTCTTCCAAGTTACCTCTGAACTACAGAACGCATGCTCTCAGCATGTCTTCAAGAGTCTGAATGGTCCTCTCAGATTGACCATCTGTTTGTGGGTGAAACGCTGTACTGAACCTCAGCCTTGTGCCCAACACACGATGTAACTGATTCCAGAACCAAGATGTAAACTTTGGATCTCTATCAGAAATAATGGAAACTGGAATCCCATGTAATCTGATTACCTCGTCCACATATATCTTGGCCAGCTTCGGAACATCAAAGGTTGACTTGACAGGAGGAAAGTGAGCAGACTTAGTTAGTCTATCCACAATCACCCATATTGAGTCTGAACCTCTAGGTGTCCTGGGTAACCCTACCACAAAATCCATCGTGATGTGTTCCCATTTCCATTCAGGTATAGGAAGCGACTGTAAGGTACCAGTAGGTTTCTGATGCTCGGCTTTAACCTGCTGACACACTCCACATCAAACCACGTACTCAGCCACATCTCTCTTCATACCAGACCACCAGTACAGCTCTTTGAGATTCCTGTACATTTTTGTGTTACCTGGATGCATGGCATACATAGAAGCATGCGCTTCTTCAAGAATTTGCCCTTTCAGCTCACTGTTCCCAGGTACACACAACCTGTCATGAAGATACAACACACCATCGTCAGAAAACCTGAATTCTATTCTTTCCTTCCGACATATCCTGCATAACCTGCCACAACTTGTCATCATTCTGTTGCAACTCCTTAATCTGATCATAGAAAGTAGGTTTGACCTGCATCTGAGCAATCGACCCACTTTGTCCAGTCACATCCAAGTCTAAGTTCAATTTTCGCATATCTACAAGCAAGTCTCTCTTGAAACATGCCATAGAAAATGCATCTTCTGTTGAACTTGACTTCCTACTCAAGGCATCTGCCACAACATTCACTTTACCAGGATGGTAATCGATTGTCACATCATAGTCCTTGATCAGCTCAAGCCATCTACACTGTCTCAGATTCAAATCCTTCTGAGTGAAGATATACTTCAAGCTCCTATGGTCCGTGAACACCTGACATGTCTCACCATACAGGTAGTGATGCCATGTCTTAAGAGCATGAACTATGGCAGCCAACTCCAGATCATGAGTAGGGTAGTTCTCTTTGTTCTTCTTAAGTTGTCTAGATGCATAGGCCACAACCTTGCCTTCTTGCATCAACACACAGCCTAAACCTCTCCTGGAAGCATCGCAGAACACTGTATAACCTTTATCTGCCTCCGGCAAAACCAACACTGGTGCTGAAGTCAATTTCCCCTTCAAGATCTGAAAACTTTTCTCACAGTTATCAGACCAAACAAACAGTGCATCCTTCCTCGTCAAGCGTGTCAAGGGTGATGCTAGCACACTGAAGTTCTGTATAAACCTTATGTAATAGCCTGCTAATCCCAAGAAACTTCTAATCTCAGTAGGAGTCTTAGGTTGTTCCCACTGAAGCACAGAATCAACTTTCTTAGGATCAACGCTAACTCCATCTCTTGAGATAACATGTCCAAGAAATGCTACCTCGGGCAACCATAACTCACACTTGCTAAACTTAGCATACAACTGATGTTGCCTCAACAACTACAACACTACTCTCAGGTGTTGCTCATGCTGTACATCATCTCTGGAGTAGATCAAAATATCATCTATAAAGATTACAATAAACTGATCTAGGAACGGTTTGAAAATCCGATTCATCATATCCATAAAGGTTGCTGGGGCATTGGTCAGCCCAAACGACATGACCAGAAACTCATAATGCCCATACCTGATTCTGAAAGCTGTCTTGGGAATATCAGAAGCCTTTATTCTGAGCTGATGATATCCAGATCTCAAATCTATTTTAGAGAAGATCGTCGCTCCACGCAACTGATCAAACAGATCATCTATTCTCGGCAAAGGATACTTGTTCTTAATAGTGATCTTGTTCAATTGCCTATAGTCTATGCAGAGACGCATAGTACCATCCTTCTTCTTAACAAACAGCACTGGAGCACCCCACGGTGAAGAACTGGGTCTAATGAAACCCTTATCCAGCAACTCCTACAGCTGCACCTTGAGTTCCTTCAACTCTGCAGGTGCCATTCTATAAGCTGGCAGTGCTACTGGATGACTACCTGGATATACCTGAATCTCAAAATCAATGTCTCTGACAGGAGGTAAGCCTGGCAACTCTTCTGGAAAAACATCAGAAAACTCACGAACCACATGCACATAATAAACACCGGCGGTGCTCTTCTCTGCTTTAGTGTCAACCACATGAACAAGGAACGCTTCACATCCTTTCTGTAGCATCTTATCAGCTACAGCAGCTGATACTATGCACGTAGGCAGAACTTTCCTGTCTCCAGTAAAGACACAAGAAAATTCACCTTGTTGAAAGGTAGCTTCCTTCATCCAATAATCGAGTTGCACTCGATATGACTCAAGACAATGCATACCCAAGATGACTTGAAAAGTATTGACATCCAGGGGTATGAGATTAGCAGCAAAGGTGTAACCTCCAAAAGATAACAAGCATCCGGGACAGAACTCAGTCAGAACTGTTGGTCCACCTAGTAGAACCCTCAACACTAACTCATCTACCAACTCTTGAGTTAACAAATTAAGTTCACCAACTAAAGAACGTCGTATGAAAGAGTGAGTAGCACCCGGATCTATCAAAACTGAAACTGGTATACTATTAAACAAAAGCATCTCTCCTGTAACGACTTGTGAAGAGATTATACCTTCCTGAGGTGTCAAAGAGAAGAAACGTGTTGAAGCTCTCCCTCTGCCACACTGTCCTCTCTGACCACTTCTGCCACTAGGCACTCCACCACCTCTGGAACCAGAAGCCACAGAAGAACTCGGAACATCATGGTACTGAGGCTGGAAAGCTTGTGATGCTGCTTGTTGAAGCTGAGGACATTCCCTTTTGAGGTGTCCTATTTGTCCACAGACAAAACAACTTGGACCCCAACACTGACCAGTATGTGGTCTTCTACATTTGTCACATGGCGGTATCTCTTGTCTCTGGGGACCTGTCACTGACATTGACGACACAGAAGACTGTCCACTAGAGGCACTGCCCCATCTCCCTGGGTTGTATCTCCCTCTGCCTCTAGAAGAAGTAACATCCTCATATCTCTATCTACTGAAACAGCTAAAGCCACACCCGAGTTTAGAAAAGAAACCTCTACCTCCACCTCTATATCCACTACTGGACTGTCCTCTACTGAAATCTACAGATCTGTTCTTGGACTCAGGCACCTTGTCAGCATTCACAGATTCTTCAACCTATCTATCAGCCTCAACAAACTCACCAAAGTTCTCTCTGTTCCTCCTACTAGTAGCAGAAACTGTATGCCGAATCTATGGCCTCAGTCCTTCTTGAAACCTCCTGCATCTCTCTATGTTGTCGGGAACAAGCTGCGGAAATAAGTTCGCTAACCGGGTGAAAAGCGCTTCATACTCAGTAACTGACATGTTCCCCTGCTTAATGTTCTATAACTGCCTGATTTTCTCATTAATGAAAGTAGGTGGATAAAATTTAAGATGGAACTCTTCAGAGAAATCCTGCCAAGAAAGCTCTGTACCTCTCCTCTTATCCTCCACACCACGCCACCACAACTCTACATCGCCTGTCAAAAGATAGACTGCATGATTAATCTTTTTCTCTTCTGAAAGTTCCATCAGACGAAAGACCTTCTCTATCTGTCTCAACCACTCATCAGCCTCAGCGGGATCTGTAGTGCCACTAAACTCTGTGCCACCAAGCTTCTTCACAAGCTCATAAGATCACATCATATCCTTACTACTGGTAGAAGTAGAAGCTCGCCTATCAGCCTTGTACCTTTCTCTGGTCTCCAGAAACATCCTGTACATACGGGATGCTTCATCCACATGGTCACCACCACCTGGACCCAAGAACAGTGGATCAGGGCCAACATGGCTCTCAGCCTGATCATCACGATCAAAGCCTCTTTCTGCCATCTGCAATGATATAACATAATATTTCCTGTTAGAAAACTACAGATAGAAGAAAGACACCTAAACCTTAATCCTATTGGTCTCTTATCGTCCCCTGACTTGGACTCTGAGTAACTATGTACTCAACCTAGGCTCGGATACCAAGATGTCGCACCCCGATCTCACACTAACCACAGACCACGAGATTAGGGCGCGACAGAGGGATTTACACACAAGCCAAACCATTCATCACTTTTTAAAAAACATCTTAAAGACATTAAGAAGATAACCTGAGTTATGCTATAAACTAAAGCCAAACAAACTGCAGAAGCATTTCTATTAAACTGACAAGAGATATATACAAAGTCTACATCAAATTACATTGTTCAACATAAAGTAAAGCATAACAGGTAATTTACATCTTTATACACATTCCACATACGCACTCTCTCTCTCACCCACACCATGTTCCAAGGATCGAGGGGAAAGGACTAAGAGACCTCTAACTAAACTAACTACATATACCTTCTACAGACTAAGCATTAGGATGAAAAGATCCTTCCGATTCCTATTGCTGATGTTGACCTGAAAAATGTTTGAGTAGAGGTATGAGCCTACTCACTCAGTGAATAGCATTTCATTTAGCTATCACTAATCAACTCATCAGATAGATAACATTTATATAAAAGATAAGTGCAGTACTAAACAGGGCAGTTCTAATGACATAGCAGATTTACAGATAACAATCTCATTTCAAAGCAACATCAGATATTTTAAACAAATAAACTGATATAGAGAATTGGCACAGAAGTTCAAATCTCTTAACATATTAAATTTACTGTGATCCTATATGATTACATAATTATATCATTATTATGCCCTAATCATATGCAGTGTACTCTGCATATAAAGATCTGTAGCGAACTACGATCCCACCGTACAAGACTTAGCGATACACCCGGGAAATGCTAAGTCTGACTGCCAGCCCTGTTCTGCTACAGGACCACAGGCTCTCCGGCCTCATTGCACTAACTCCGAGTACTCTAGACTCCTCCTCTAACCTGACACACAGGAGGAGAGTCTCACTGGGTTACCACCGTGACTCCGCACGGATTATTGTTGAATAACCCCTATTTACTCCAGTGCCATCGTGACTCCGCACGGATTATTGTTGAACACTGCCTCTCTGTCCTCGTGCCACTGTGACTCCATATAGATTATTGTTGAACACGAGTTTCACCCCTAAGAAGCAGACCTCTCAAAGGGGTTCTACGGTGTTAGGGCACCTAAGTCTATTAACTGATTAACATATAAACATTTAAACAGGAATATCACATTTCATACTTATTTCACATTCTAAACATCACTTGAAAACGCATATATATATATCATTTGTCATCTTTAAACATGACTCAGTATCACTTATCCAATTTCAATGCTAAACAACCATCTTTAATCAGCATATACATTGTAACTGTAATACAAAAATTCCATCTTTTTCATCAATCATATTATGAATTTCAAGTTCCAATGAATCTATCATACTCTATTGTATGTGCTACACTGTTTAGGAGTTATACCAACTGATAATGAAGAAATTAAGCACTTAAATTGAGTTAAATAATGATTTCTAAATGAACTGCCACTCACAACTCAGAAACTCGACCGATTGGTCGGAAACTCGACCGATCACTGCACAACTCGACCGATCAGCTTGCAAACTCAACCGATCAACCTGCTGTTCGATTACTGCTAAGAAAACTCGACCGAATCACATATAACTCGACCGAACGGCGTACAGACTGAAAACCTAAACAGACCTGTTGATGTCAATTTCACTCGAATCAGCGGGCAAAACTATAGATTTGCACAGCAAATCACCTGCAACCGATGCACACAACCACGAACTAGTTGTAGGAAAGGAGGAGGACGAACTAGGGCTGCTCTTCGCGCCCTTTCCTTCTCCTGGCCGCCGCTGCTGCTAACGCAGCTCCTACTGCAAGCGTAGCTCCGGCTACTGCTGGTTCAGCTGGCGAAGAAGAACGGTGAGGCGAAGATGAAGGGCCGCAGCTGCTGGCCGGAACCAAGCTAGGGCTCCAAATTGTCTTCTCTCCCTGGTCTCTCTCTCTTTCCCTCTCACGCGAAGAAGAGAAGAAACGCTCTGTGTTTCTCTCGTTTCTGATAAATGAAACGAGTAAAAGAGGAAAGAAAGGATAAGAAGGAAAAACCTAGGGACCAAACGTAAAGTCCAAGAACTTTCAAAAACTACAAATAGGTCCCTGCAAGCCCAAAAACATACAACTTTTGACTCGAAAGTCGGTTTCAGACGATTTCTCTGGCAACGCCTCAAGCGCAAGATCTTACATGTTTTAAGGGATAGGATTCATACTACACACATATCTTATCTGTTTTAAATGTTATTAACAAAAGCAGGCTTATAACTTAGCAAAGCAGCTAAACACATGCTTAACAGCATACTTACAGGGTAAGCTCAACGCGGGTCGTAACATTGGTATTATTCAAGCACTTGGCAGAAAACTTCATGCATCATGTGTCTTATTATATTGGTAAAAACAAATGAAACATCAGAGTGATTCCTCCTATTGCAACTTCTTCCTTCAATGGCACCAATCCACAACCCATGAATATCCTCAACGACATGATTTACTTGTTGAAGAACCAAGATGGGAATTCATCTAGTGATTTGATGCAAGGCATGGAGACTTTTACTGAAGATATGAAGACGTTACAATCTTTTGGAAGCAAAAAACTCAAAGTATCACATGTATCAATCATTGACATTAGAGTCACAAAATCACCCCAACTTCTCATGGAAGAAACAAGGAGATGGTTCACATGGGAATCCATGACAACAGCAAAATAAAAAACTGGCTCCAAGTTAGAATATGAGGTGGTTTCAGGGTTAAAAGGCCTAGATCAAGTACATAAAGATGTTTCAGGCCATGGTAAATTAAAGGCTTGAAAAAAGATTAGGCTTGTTTTCCTTATCTCTATACTAACGGGAAGAGGAAAGACTTCCCTCTACAACAATGTTGAATCCAAACAACTTGGATGGGAAAATGTATGTGCTTTTGAATATTTTTTTCTAAACAAAATGACCCAAGCACAATAATAAATGTAGCAACTACTTCTTCAACTCATCCAAGGCCCCCCACCTCGAATTCATGTGGAAATGCAACAAACACCCAAGAACTTACAAATGTCAACATATCATAACATCCATCTTACCAAGGGTGTGTGCAACAACAACAACATACACAAATTACACAAGGGCTTCCAATACATCATCACCATCAAGGTACACCTCCTAAACAACCACAAGATCCCTCTTCTTCCCATATGCAAGTCAATGCTTTGACTATGCTAAGTACTGTAAACTTCTTGAGTAGTCCTAGGGATGAATGGGACGTGATATTTTGGTAAATAATCATGTTTATATTATGACTATGTTAGTAGTGATATTTTGATACCAAGTATTCAAATTGTGATGCCTAGTAGTGATACTACGATACAAGTGATAGCATAATACTTGATGATACCATGGCAACAAATTTTCCTATTGTTATTCCTAGTTCAGCAAAGATGAGTGAGATACCTTATCTAGATGCATTAACATTCCTTCACCATCCAATAGGAAAAATAAGCACATAGAGGATATCTTTGAGATATTTGAGAAAGTGTATATTAGCATTCCTTTGTGCGACACCATTACTGAAGTCCCATCATATAGAAATTTCTCAAAGATATGTGTACATTTCAGAGGAAATCAAAAGGAAGGATGCTTCAAAAGGTGAAGTTCATGGAGAAACTAACCTCCATCTTACAACACTCCACTCCTACAAAGATTTAGGATCATCATTCTACCATCATTCCCTTCTACATTGTAGGGAAATGCATTAACAAAGATCTTATTGACTTGCTTATTGTGTCTACCTGATGTCATATTGTGTGTATGTTCACCTATAAATAATTTACGATTAGTATGCATTCATTGATCATGTTTATTTGACATAATTCCACCAATTTTCCTTTTTTAGGGTAAACTAAGTCCAAAAATATCTTTTTTATGTTTGAGAATTTTAAATATTTGAAGCATAATCAATGGAATCTATTTGATAAAAAACTTGTTACTTAATCAAATAACACCCAAAATAATTAGTTTCGAAAATCACACTATCAAGTAGACAAATATATATATGTTGTTAAGTAGGGTTTTACTTCTACGAACCCTAAGTAATCAATATTAACAAGTGCAAATCATGTAAGATAGACAATAAATGTGTAAAATAGGTACTGAATATCATTTAGGTAAAACTGTATCACTAATACTCAAAAACATCTTCAACACTCAAATTTTCCCAACTATCTATTGTTAATAGTAGTTTGGGTTTCATAACCCTTATTTACTTACTAAGAAAGAATTTAGTTTGTAACGATATCTCCCTATGAAAAAGTTTCATCGTCAAACTTACAAGAAAAAGGAGAATGAAAATATTCAAATTTCTTATTCATATAATAACTTATTATTTGATTTGATCTTGAATCTTTAATTTGAATATAGTACTCTAATTGAGTTTCCATTTTTCCACTAAAATATTATACCAATCATAGTAAGAAGATCTAATTTCATAAATTATTGCACAAATAAACTTTCTTTCAAGTTGATACATGATATTAAGGTTTATTATTGACATGTATCATGTTTTGTAATGTATCAACCTATACAAGTATGTATTTTCTATAATTATGTGTCACAACTAAAAATATTGAAGAAGACACTTTCTTGTTTTGGTGACACGATCTTGAAGCATCCATTTAACAAAAAATAGTGATAACTACAATTCCATTATACTAAACTAAATTTATGACTTTTTAAAAATTGGAATCATAATAAAGTGTTCATTCCAATTTCATATGATCAGTTCATGCATAAACTAAACCATATAAAAATTTACCTTCCTCAAAACACCTCTCATTAAGCTACATTTCTAGAAAATCTAAGTAGCATGAAAATTTACTTGCTTAATTGTGTCATTTCTTATCCATCATTACTTAGTTATTTTACTTATTTCTTTGATTACATTATAAAGAATTCTTGACTCTAAGTGCATAACTACAAAGATTAGCACTGAATTCTTTCCATTCTCAATTTTATTTTAACTAACATCAGTTGTATTTCAAATGCATCCATCATTCTCTTTTCTTCATCTTCCCTATACTATATACTCAATTTTCTTATTTTGAATTATTACAACTTAACATACATATTAATAGTTGATTTATCTTTCTTGTGTTCATTTTAAAGTTTCCTCATATAGCACAATTAACATACAAGGTCAAAACATTACAACATTCCTTCAGTTTCCAAGTTCCAAAACATCCTAAGATGTTTCTCTATCTGTAACTTATACTCTTTAGGTTATTTTTTTTACTCTTCATGAGATTATCTTATTCATACTGCTCTTAGGTTGTAGGAGAAGCTACATGATCTTGTACAACTGATCTGGTCTCGTATATTACTTTTCTTCTATATTTGATTTTTCTATTCCTTATATGTTACTTTATGAAATGGTTACTTTAGAGTATTATGAGTTGTAGTGCATCACTATTACTCTTAAGTGAGATGTCTCTCATGGTATTCAAGATTCATTATAAATCACTTTCTTGTAGCATATTCCTTCTTCATATTTGAATTCCTTATTGTGAACATATGCAAAGTTCTTCTATTCAATTCTAAGATCCAAAATACAAGAATACATCCATTTTATTTTAATACAAATTCATATCACTGTGACTCATTCATTTTATTAGTATTATCCTTACCCTCCTTGGATTCATTTACTCACAAAGAATTACTAAACATATTAGAATAAAATGTATTAATGTCCCAATAGAAAAACTCCAATCAATAAAATATTGAGGATGAATACATTGGTGTTTACCAAAGAATATGTTCTTTATATTCATGTAGTCCAATATCATGAAACAAGTAATGGTTTTCTTTGTTATATCCACATTTTTTATCCTAGCCTTATACATCACATATACAAGTGATTCTATTTAGTTTAGATCTTACTAAAATCATTTCTCCTACATATGCTTACTAGTTTGCTATAAATATGCTCCTTTTTATTTGTTTCCTTTATATATAGATTTATATGAATAAGGTTCATTTATATATTTTCTTATCCTTGATCCATTTTTTCTCATGAATTCTTCTACATGTACTTCTATTTTCATTTTCATTTTTCATATTTAGGATTCATGTCAAAAACTAATGCTTAGATATATTGATATATTCATCAAATAAATTCCTTTTTTATATAACTTTGTTCCATATTCTTCCATTCTATCCTATTTTGTGATATTTTTCACATGTAATCTTGTTATATGTACTTTTTTCCCTCAAATTTTCCTCTAATAATCTACTAAGATGACTTACACTTTAACTATGTGGATTCCCAATTTTTGGAAACTAGAGACTATATGTTATTCACCTTGATCTTCAGTACAAGAAATAGGTTTATAATACTAATCATAACACTATGAAGCAACCAACTAGGTTTAACAGAAGTAAAAGTGTAACTTATAAGAACATAAAGCATGTGTTGCTAGTGAATCTACCATAAGGTTGAGCTTCCTTTGGAAAAACATAGTGACTAGATTGGGGATTGTAGATGATGTGTTTTGATACAACTTGACTAAAATTGAGTGTATGTGAGAAGGAAAGCTCGTATTATTGAACATCGAGGCTACTTGGAGTCCAAGAGGATGTAGTATTTAGTCAAACCCTTGGATTTGCAAAATAGAGTTGCTTTACAAAAAGAATGAAGCTTGTATTCTAGGGAAGTAGTTCCATTGGTAATGGAGTTGCATCCAAAGATACATTGTCCCAAGTTGTTGACAACATGCATGCCCATTGAAGTGGCACATGTTTCTCATTTGAATGAAGCATCAATGAAAATGTATACATCACAGTGTGAAGGGATACATAGTTTGGGTATCTTCTTGGTACTGAAAAACTAAGGTGGAAGAACTAGGAGTTCAATAGTTGTCTTTGCACATTCTATGATAACATTATAAATCATCTTTAGTGAGGCCATGGATTTAATGTGGGTGAAATCATCCCTAACTTTCCATAGGTTTCAACATGTGACAACTATGGTCACATGAAGTTGTTAATTTCCTCCATGGTTTCTTGTAATGAAACAAACCCATTATCAATCGTAAATTTCTCATGGAATCAAGTAGAATCAGTTTGGACCATATGGGCTAGCCTAGGGAGAAATCCTATAGATAGTGGAAGAGTGTTTCATATCTATTATCAAATAACATAGATATTGAAGACATGTTGTTTCTCCTTATTTTAGTTAGTTAGTGAGTATATTTTTGAGTTGTAGTAGCCATAATAAGATCTTGAACTTATCTAAAAGTTTGTCACTCACAAATTCTTTCCTCTTTCCTTCTACTTTGATTTCTTTTTAGGATCACAACTACATAAATAGAAACTGTGGTCATCATGCAACCAAGCCCAATCACATTGGGGATTTGTGTATATGTAATAGTGTGATGCTCCATGTTGAGAGAGGGATGTGAGCATGGATAAACTCTAAATCCCAAACTCCATCAGTGCTGACCACACTTGAATATCTTGAATTCTTGGTGGCATGATCACATTGGAGTTGAGATCCTGTAGGGACTTGCCAATGATCCAATGATTATACTAGAGATTTGAATCTATCCCATTGATGAAAACTTTATGATCCTTTGATTTTATGGTGTCTATATGACTTTTCAAAGAGGCACAAAAGGAGCTGAGCATGATATACTTGAGAATTTATTACTACACTTATAATTCTCTTTCATTACATGGATCCATGTTATGTCATCTTAATTTATGAAGGTCCATACATCTTTATTAGAAGCATGTCATTTGGTATCTACATTATTTAATTCCAATACCTCTAATTGTCTTTGCTTGCCTTGAATTTTTTTCATGATACTAGAGACAACTTCTTTGCCTTTTTGTTTCCACACAAAATGAATTTGTTTAACATTCCTATTGATATCATCAAAATGTCTTGATGAAAGATTAAGATTTTGCATCATGGAAAGAGGGAATTATTTTTTTGTCCATTTTCTCATTTATATAATGTAGAGGTTTCAAATTTATAAGTTATGTGTGTTGGCTTCGATCATATTAGAGATGGTTTTCATAGAGGCATCAGGTGCATTGAAAGAAACAAAAAAGTTATCCACAATTACCACGAGAAGATCTCAACGAGAATAATATATCAATAAGGAAGGAATGTGATGTATACCTTTTCACAAAGTAGATTTGGAAATATTTCTCACAAGGAATATACAACGAATATAATTTGTAGTAAAAGTGTTTGCATCTCTCTATCTTCCACACTAAAGATGAAAACTCCATGTTGCACTACAAGAGCTGGCAGTGAAAGATCAATCTTTTCCTTGGAATCATAACAGTGTTGCACTATATCTCCTTCTCTCTCTAATCTTATGGATAATAACACATAGGTTTCACATGTCAATATATTATAACTACAAACCTGGCCATCAAGACCATATGGAGAGTCAAGAAATCATGATTTCTAATAAACCTTGGGAAATAATAAGGTAGTGGCTTCTTTCAAGCAACCCTCTCGCAGACTTCAAGTTGGCCAACTGGCTAGTCCAGTGAGCCCATTGGACTATGTTTGAACATTTTAGATATAATCACCTGATCTACTCATCTGGTCTAATCGGTCGACTGGACTTACCCGTTCAATCGATTGGTTGATTTTGTCTAGCCATCTTAATAGGATAGCTAGTCAATCTATTGTGTGGATGTAACATACTAAATTTTAGGTATTAGATCGATTTTTAGCTATAACTTTGCAATGTTTTCCTAACTTGAACTTATTCCTTCATTTTAAGACTTATGTCAGAATTTTGATCAATTTTCTTGTCCTTTGATACTAACTAAACACCTGCTTAAGTGTATGTGCTTCGATGAGCCTATGTCCCCCATGTGAGAAGTATTTAGAAATGAGTTAATGGATTAATCTCCTTGAGTCACTTTGTTGTTATTTTAGAACAATGTGAACTTCTTATGCTTGAATATCTTGGTTGGAACTCATATTCCAATAATACACCTATTATTCAACTAATGGCTTTGTAAACCACACAAAAATATATTCCTAATTATTATATATTAAATTTTGAATTACTAAGAGAGAAATTAAATTAAAAATGTCATGATCACAATTTGAGGAGTTGATATTTTTATAATTTAGACAAGAAGGAATTGAATGCATGATTAATATTTGAAAATCATTATAGTTATAGTCAAGGAGTTATAATTTTTTGAAGTAATTGTTGTAGGGAGGGTAGTATCCAATTAAATAGAAAACTAATTGCCCCTCTTGTCATCTACAACCTCCAATGGTTACGAAGGGGAGAGTCCTTCTCTATGACTCGACAAATCTCAAGATGCGAGTATTAAAACCAATCACTCGGTCATGCTGCCTTTGTTCCATTACAAACCTTGAAAATACTAGCCTCCAATCTATATAGTATCATATTCATTGAAATCCTAAAACAAGGAAACACTACTACCTGCAAAACCACCATTGGCAACACCTAGCCCCCAATTGGGATCACCATACCTCTGTAGAGAACTTGCAATGCAACCCCTCCACCACTTTTCTTCCTATCTTCATTGTAAGTAGGAAATAATTATCTTGGAACCCCTGCAGGAACCATGATGTCCTTCCATCCTCTCAGAGGTAACCTACATTCACCTTTTTCAAGACTCACTAGCCACAAGTCTGACCCTAAAGCCTAAAACACATAGCACCCTTGATCCACCACCTGCCAAACTCCACATCAACGAGAAAGTTCATGGGTGTGACCTTGTGAGCCCTTGTGCTAGTGCCATATCTTGGCCTCAATACACCTACAACATCATGGTGTTACACCATCATGCAATTCTAGCACTGCCACAACCTTGCCAACAACTGACCCACAACATTGTTGTGTTGACGCACACACCCCCCAACCCAATTATAGATGTACAACACCATACTCTAGTTCCCTGATGCATTTCTAGATCTTAACCCCCTACCCACCTTTTCAGTTCTCCACAATGGCTAGTGCAAATCTACAACAAATGGTCGGGCACCTATAAATACACTTACTATTACAACCCCATTTTTTGGGTTCGTATGATTGGAAATGCAAATTCCCCAATAAATGTACAATTATGGGAATTGTATGAATTATATGTATTGAATGGAGTCCCTTTGCAATATTTCCTTTTTGCATGTGATTTCGTGGATCATAATATGTTAATATGATTAAAAGAAAAAGAAGAAATCAAATAATGCATTATTAAGAAGGAAATTTGAGATAATGAGGAAAATATAAAAAATATGTGGAAATAAGGATAATGGAATTATCATGGATGGTATTTCGAGTCCACATAGTTTCTAATGTTAAAAATAATCCAAATAAATAATATAAAAGAGTAACAGAGAGAAAATATGAATAAAATATGCCTTAATAAGTGATAACTTGCATATGAAGAAAAGTCTCTCATAATTTCGAGTTTGAGTCCCAAACTTGGTACACACGTAGACTGAATCATCATGGACTTTCCCCTAAAATTTGGGATTAAAAGGAGTAATTGTTTGGGAGATATGAATTTTGCAAGTTTCCTAAAGTGTAAAGGATAACATTAAATGTCATAATTCAACTGTGACTTATGTTCTAATACGAGGCTTGATAGCCATTGGATCCTTGATCCAATGGTGGATATTGTTCGTTCATGTTTAGGAAAGGAGAACATTAGAAAGGGGTTTCTCAAAAAGTTTCCTCTATGGAAAATCCTTGTGTGAATCTAAAAGTTTCTCCATTAGATTTGGGGAAAGAAATTAGACCAGAAGATCCTTGGTTTCCCCTATTTTCGTGTGAGATTGGGATTTTCCCAATATCCCTATTCATATAAGACATTCAAGAATGTACAGGACATCTTGGATTCTTGAGATCGAGGCCTATATAAGGCATATACCTCCCAGAGCAAGATGATCGTATCCCCTCAGTTTTACGGAGAGCGCGTTGCTCTTGCGAACTGCTTTGGACGCAAAGTCCTCATCTTCCAGGAGCCCTATTTCCACTATAGAATAGGGTAAGTGAGGAGCGATATTGGCATATCTCTTGGGAGGGAAGGTTCACAGATGGGGGTTGTGCTGGTGGGCAAGGCAGGTGGTCGACGACCGAGGGTGTGAGGGCGACCAGGAGGGTGCTACTTGCCAGGAAACGACCAGGTGTCAAGGGGCAAGAAGCACCTGTGGGCTCCCTATCTGCTCAGGTGGTCTCGGGAAGGAGACGAAGGGAACATAGGTGGGCCCAGGTGACTGGGTAGCTAGATCCAAGGTTGGATCCACGAGCTGAGAAAGGGAGTGGCCGGGAAAAGAAAGAAATGAAAAAGGGGATGACGAGGCGCTCCACTATTGACCAAAGGTTAGCTATTTTGCTAAAATCCTTGAAATAAATTGATAACTCAAATATAAACAAGTTATATATGAAAATTCATCAAAAGAATGCAAGGAAGTCATTAAAAATATTATTGAAGCCAAATTATGCTTGAAATTCGAAAAGTACTTAAATATGTCACCGTTAATGGTGTTATTAATGGAAAACCCTATGTTTTGATGATTCTATGAAATTGAGATAAGTAATATGGATAATCTACGCGCGTATGAACCTTTTCTTAATAAAAAGTTGTTTTGAATGTTTAAGTAGATAATCCATAGGCTAAATAGCTTAAATTTAGGGTTTTATATGTTTAATTTGCATTAATGGGCTTTGAAACCCTAATGTTGGTGTTAATAGCTTCTCATGAGATATACTTCAAAATTTAATGATTGAAAGTGATATTAGGGTGATCCTAAGCCTATTAGATGATAAGAATGAGTTAATGTGATTAAGCTGAACAACTCGGGTTTTGCATCTAGATATGTTGTTTTAGGGTTTTGTTGGGGTAAAAGAGGATAGTTGTAAATAGATCTAATGGAACCCTAATGAAACTCTAATTCGGATTAGAAAGCCTAGAACGTGAATCCAAGTCAATAAAGTAGATTCTTGATAAGTGTGTAGTAAATAGGTTACATATACTTTTTAGGATTTTGTGCTTTGTGTGGTTGACTTGCTTACTTGGATTGGATTTCCTAATTGAATGGACTGTTCTTATTTACTGTGAAATCTGCAAATTAGGTATGTGGGTAATTATGAGTACATGTTTTATGTTTCCCGACATTTCTCGAGGATATATCGATTGCAATGAAATTAAACTACTTTGGTGTTTCATTACTGCAATCTTTAGAGTGAATATGATTATCACAATTTATATATGCATGTGACTCGCTCGAACCTACATACCTCTATGGATGTAAGATAAGGGACCAAGCTCCAGAGAGAAGGTCAAGCCCCAGAGGGAAGACCACAAGGCACCCAGAGAGGTGACCCCAGGTACCAAGATCAGGATGGAGAAGGTAGCCTTAAAGTCACTTGCAAGGAATTAACCCTAGAGAGAGTATCCCAGTGGTGGTAAAAGTGGTTGAGGAGTCATACTGAAAATGTAATCTTGCATTGTTGGCAACTATTTGATGTGATTATGTTGTTATAACTTATGTGCAATGTTTTGGTTGTCACCACATACCAGGATATTCATTTATGCTAATCGACATTTTATTTTTAGCATTTTAGGAATTACATGAAATTGGACAAACAGTAAAGCAGAATTTGTGAAGATTAAGTTAAATATATAAAGGAGGATTAGCTAGATAGATTTCTACTACGGTTAGAAGTCATACTTTTCCTACTTTTTTCAAGGTATGTAAAAGTTAATTTTTATTCCAGTTTTAAGCTTCGTATTTCATAGAATTTATTAATTATTTTTTATTATTTGCAAAACCATTGATCCTGTTTTTGGAATAATGCATCTGACTTCTTAATCTCTCTTAATTGGGGGTTATCGAGAAGTGGGGTCATTACAATTGGTATCAGAGCTAGGTTTTCAATTTAATCTCTAATAATTAGTAAATTTTACAAATTCTTTAAAGACCAAGGGAGTTATTAGAGGATTTTCTAATGATGGAGGTGACTAGAAAATGATCATGATCTGGAGGCTGATAAGATTTTCCTCCATACCGCTAGTTGATTTATGAGGACTCCTGGATATTGTGTGACTGCCTGGCCAAAATCAGAGGATTTGACTCAAAATAAGATACCTCTAGGATTCTCTCATCTGTCTTCTTCCCTTCTCAACCCTAATTCATATAGGATTCTAAGTGCTTAGGGTTTCTCTCTCTCAAAAACCCTCTTTTGCTTGGGATAAGATTAATAAGGATTGAGGAATCCTCCACTAAATAATAAAAATCATGTAAGAAAGATGTCATGGGCATAAGTTTTTATAATTAGAAACTCAGACTGAGTTAGTTACATGCTTAGGTTGCATGTGTTTTTGTGCCCTCAGGAGAGTGTTGTGGTTAGAGCTTCTTGTCAAGAAGATGAGGAGAGAGTTAGCCTTGGAGGAAGAAGCCTCCAGGAAGAGGAAGAGACCTGATACATCCTTTGAGGATGATGCTTACCCTAACCCTAAGTGGCAGTTAGAGGAAGAGATGACAAGCTGAGTTGGATATCGAAGTTGACCACGCAGGTATGTACGTGGGTTGACATGCATAGAGGTTTTGTGTACGCATGAGAGGCATGAGCTATGTGTGATGGTTTGACCTAGTGCCTTTTTGTGACCCGACCTTGGGTGGTCGTGCCTGTTAGGGTGATGGATATCCCCTCATTGAAGAGTTTAGTGGTGACCCTATAGGAACCCTAACAAATATATATAAGTAAGAAAGAGGCACATACCTACATAGAAGAGAGTGGGAGTAAGGCTGATAGTAGGTTTTAGACCTAGGCCAGAAGGGTTATGCCTAACGTTCATGAGATGAGCATGTAGATCCTTGGATGATATTATCCTGACATAGGTCTTGATTGTACGTTTCACCTAGGTAGGTGTAAACATGTATCCTTAAGATATTGACCCATCTTTTAAGAGAGCACCTCCAGTGGTAGGACCAATTGTAGAGTTAGCATCAGAGAGAGGGCAAGACCCAATAAAGAAGGTTTGAGACCTGGACTCTGAGACATGAAGAATCATGAGAAGTTGGGTATGATATGACCTGGTTTAGATGACCCTGAGTAGATAGTTGTGGTTGCCTCATGCCCGATCCTTAGAGTCTTTTAGTATCTCAGTTTCCTTTAGAGGAACCAAACCCTAGAATGAGAAAGAGGCTTCTTGAACCAATGTATTGATGTTATAGATGCCTACCTTACCTTTTAGGTATAATAGGAGAGTTCCTTAGACCCTGAAGAGGTATGGTAACAAGTTGTGAGGCCTCACACCTAGTTGGTTGTCCTTGTGTAGGGCTTGAAGGGTTGTTTATGTGGAAGAGTGTTAAGAAGTATATGCCCTATCTGGTATGGGTTCAGTTCATGGTGGAATAGTTGAGCATGATGTTAGATAGCTGATGCATATGAAGTGAACATGGGGTTCCTAGACCAAAGACGGGAAGTAGTAGTACCTAGTGCACCTAATGCTAATGAAGATGTTTTAGTCCCTAAGGATTCGAGTATGGAACCCCCTCATGTTTAGAGGAAAAGGAAACCCCCTTTGATTAAGGTATATGGTTGATGAACCCCTCACACATGTTGGTGACATTGGTATGAGATTGGCCAACTTCAAGGAATAAGGAACAAGTATGACATACCAAGGGACATAGCATGTCCTGTTAGGTTGTCTTCTTGATAGCTATGTGCATAAGTAGCATGATAGGGCTAAGCATGAACACGATGATGTAAACATTGGAAGTAAAGACGTTTGTGACCTTTGTTACTATTAAGAGATAGTTTTATCCCAACCTGGGAAGGGACCCTTCTGTAGGGTGAGTACCAGCTTTTGGTTAGGTTTGAGGTAACCTAAGGAGGTTTCTCATAGGAGCTTGATGAGCTAATTGGAGATCACATAGTATGGGTACGTATCTATAGACCTATGTGTGACCATCTCTAAGGGGCATGAGCATATGTTGCCATGGAGGTAACCTATATGGGGCCAGACCGAGGTAGGTAGGTCGCCATAATATCTATGAAAGGATGTAAGTTTGACCATGAGTGGCTAGAGAGATGATGTAGTTTTGGGTAAGGATTCAAGTTTGAGATGTACCATGATAGAATCCAAAGTCAATACTAGGGTGAGGTAGGGATAAGACTGATGGAAGTAGGAGTTGTCTGTTCCCTGAATGCACAAGACCATAGGGTCAGGAGGTAACAACTACCTTTACCCAAGGACCATGGGTTAGGATATTGATCACCTTCATGAGTTCATGGGACCCAAAGGGCAAATGAGGGAGGCACTCCCTGGATGCATAAGGGAAGAAGGATGACCCCAAAAGTACCCACACCCTTGAGACGTTGAGGAAAGGACTAAGGATTATGTACGCATAATATGATGACCCAAGAGTGTTTGGTAACAACCTTTTCATGGATGAAAACATGGATTCAAGATATTCATTATGTAGAGACATGTGATGTATGTTTCAACTTAGTTTGGAAAGTATACTAGCGATGTGTGATGCACCATCTCTACTCTTGGAAAGGGACAAACTCTGTATTTGGACTACAGCTAAATGCTTATTTCCTCTCGTTATGAGTGTGAGAGATAGGACAAAACACATGCCATATGCTAAGGATAAAGGTGATACGAGTCGAAACTCTTCTATGATGTTTGAGGATTGAAGGAAGTACCACACCCTTTGTAGAATATATTGGATAGGTGATTTGAGAGCATAAGGAGAACAAGTGAATATGAGAACGTACCTATCCAGAGTAGTTTGGAATCTATGAATTATATGTTTGGGTTTGATAACTAAGATGGTGAGCTCAAAGTTTTCTTGACTCAGCTAGACCTAAACCCAAGATGAGGATGATGAGTGGAGTATATGAGGTTTATGTCTTCACTATCACCTAACACGTCAGGAAGCTTATGTAGTAACAAGATGTTCTCAGATGAATATAGCTCAGGTGTATAGTTGTCTAGTATAGCCAGTAGAGAGGCTAGAAGAGGTTGCTAGGTGAACCCTACAATATTTAGAAGACTAGACCTATGTGTCTAACACCCATATACAACCAGACCCATTGGTCGAGTTGGTGGTTTCTTAGTTAGCCTGCCTAGAGCTTTATGAGATAGAAGGATGGTTGTAAGAACCTCAGATACACTTCTCAAGAAAAGAAGGTAGTGTAACTCACTACTTGAGTGTTTTAGGGTTCGGAGGGTCAACCATGAGGAATCATGACAAGTAGGAGCTCATGATTTAAAGTACACCATACAACGTGGTACTACTAAGATAGTTAAGGCTTGTAGTAGTACTATGAATACCTGAGATGTAAAAGTATATAGAGTTGCATGAGGCCAGTTGCCACACATGCCAGAGGTTGAAGGTCGAACACTAGTAACCCAGTGAGTTGCTATGGATAATGAAGAGTCCCCAAGAGGTAATGGGAGTAGATCACCATAGACGTTGTTGTGAGTCTCCCCTGGACCAAGAGAGGTCATGATGCAATATGGATTATGGTAGATCGCCTTACAAAGTTGACCTAATCCCTTTCCTAAGAGAGAGAACTATCAGTGTGACAGATCTGGTTTGAACTACATATATGAGAGAGATAGTTCAACTACACAGTGATCCGAGTCCAATATCTTGAGCATGACCTCAAGTTCACTTCCATGTTGAGGAAGTAGGTACATGAAGAACTTGATGCTAGACTGAAGTTTAGTACAGCTTATCACCCCCTAACTAATGGAAAGTCGAGAGAGTTTGATCCGAACTTTAGAAGGTTTAATGAGAGCATGTATGCTCGTTTAGGGTGATACATGGGAGCATTTCCTGCTTCTAGCAGAGTTTGCTTGTTATGATAGCCACCATAGCCAGTATCAGGATGTATGAAGATCTGTAAGGGAGGATGTGTCAGTCACCACTTCACTTGGATGATGTCGGTGAGAGGACCTTGTGAAGGTCAGAGAGGCCAATGTGTATGCAGATGAAGTTTCTTTGATCGAGCAATGGCTGAGAAAGCCCAAGATCGACATGAGTCGTGAGCTGATGCAAAGCAGACTGACATTCAATTCACTATGGGTGAACATGTGATATGAAAACCCCACCCCTCTAAGCTATAGCTAAGGAAGCTGAGTCCCTAATACATGGGTCCATTTGAGATGGATTGGTGGAGTTTCTAATGTTTAGCCTTACCCCTCAGGATAATATAATGTATGGTGTATTCCATGAGTCGGATCTAGGGCACTATGTAATGTACCAAAGCCATGTGCTGATCCATGATCCTATTGAGCTTCAAGGGAGGCTAAAATTTCCTAAATTACCTATGTAGATTCTAGATACCAAGGTGAAAGAACTTAGATGTAAGAATAAGAGATGACAAAGGTTCTTTGGAAGACCATGGAGAGGATGAAGCCACATGAGATCCAATGATGGACATTGAAAAGTCTTATCCTGATTGTTTGTATGTTTGATGGAATTTTGAGGGCAAAATTCCTATAAGAGGGGAAGGATGTTACAACCTCAATTTTTGGGTTCATATGGTTGGAAATGCAATTTCCCCAATAAATGTACAATTATGGGAATTGTAAAAATTATATGTATTGAATGGATTCCCTTTGCAATATTTCCTTTTTGCATGTGATTTCTTAGATCATAATATGTTAATATGATTAAATGAAAAAGAAGAAATCAAATAATGCATTATTAAGAAGGAATTTGAGATAATGAGGAAAAGATTAGAAATATATGGCAATAAGGATAATGTAATAATCTTGAATGATATTTCGAGTCCACATAGTTTCTAATGGTAAAAGGAATCTAAATAAAGAATATAAAAGAGTAAGAAAGAGAAAATATAAATAAAATATGCCTTAATAAGTGATAACTTGCATATGAAGAAAAGTCTCCCATAATTTTTAGTTTGAGTCCCAAACTTGGTACACAAGTATATTAACTCATCATGGACTTTCACCTAAAATTTGGGATTAAAAGGATAAACAGTTTAGGAGATATGATTTTTGCAAGTTTCCTAAAGTGTAAAGGATAACATTAAATGTCACAATTCAATTGTGACTTATGTTCTAATACGAGGCTTGATAGCCGTTGGATCCTTGATCCAATGGTGTCTACTCTTCATTCATGTTTAGGAAAGGAGAATAATAGAAAGAGGTTTCTCAATCGCTTTCCTCTATGGACAATCCTTGTGCGAATATAAAAGTTTCTCCATTGGATTTGGGGAAAAAACCGGACCAGAAGATCCTTGGTTTCCCCTATTTTTGTGTGAGATTGGGATTTCCCCAATATCTCTATTTGTATAGGACATTCAAGCATGTACAATACATCTTGGATTCTCAATATTGAGGCATGTATAAGGCATATACCTCCCAGAGCGAGATGATTGTATCCCCTCAGTTTCGTAGAGAGTGTGTTGCTCTTACAAACTGCTTTGGACGCAGAGTCCTCATCTTCCAGGAGCCATGTTTCTGCTGCAGAATAGAAGAAGCGAGGAGTGAGCTTAGTGTCTCTCTCAAGCAGGAAGGTTCACACATGTGGGATGTGATAGTGGGCGAGGAAGGTGGTCAGTGGTTGAGGGTGTGAGGGCGACCAGAAGGGCGCTACTCTCCAGGAAGTGACCAGGCATCATGGGATAGGAAGCACCTGCGGGCTCGCTATCTGCACGGGTGGTCTCATGAAGGAGACGATGGGAACATAGGTAGGTCTGGGTAGCCGGATCCAAAGTTGGATCCATGAGCTGAGAAAGGGAGTAGTCTGGCAAAGAAAGAAATGAAAAAGGGGATGACTAGAGCTCCACTATTGGCCAAAGGTAAGCTATTTTGCTAGAATCCTAGAAATAAATTGATAATCCAATATAGATAAGTTATATATGAAAATTCATCAAAAGAATGCAAGGAATTCATTAAAAATATTGTTGAATCCAAATTATGCTTGCAATTCAAAAAGTAATTAAAGATGTGACCGTTAATGGTGTTATTAATGGAAAACCCTAAGTTTTGATGATTCTATGAAATTAAGATAAGTAATATGGATAATCTATGAGCATATTAACATTTTGTTAATAAAAAGATGTTTTGAATGTTTAAGTAGATAATCCATGGGCTAAATAGCATACATTTAGGGTGGTAAGAGCTCAGTAAGTCCCAATGAAGGACCCAGGTTCAAACCCCACCGAAGGTACTTTGCGAATGGTAATTCATGCTGATTAGCTGCAAGAGGGGGGTGACTAGACCACACCCTCTCATGCCTCGAGAGTTTACCATGCCGACTTTTCCCAGGATGGGTTCTCTCAGTCATAAAAAATGCATTAATGGGCTTTGAAACCCTAATCTTGGTTTTAATAGCTTCTAATGAGATATACTTCTAAATTTAATGAATGAAAATGATATTAGGGTGATCCTAAGCCTATTAGATGATAAGAACGAGTTAATGTGATTAAGTTGATCAACTAGGGTTTTTCATCTAGATATGTTGTTTTAGGGTTTTTTGGGGGTAAAAGTGGAAAGTTATAAATAGATCTAATGGAATGCTAATGAAACTATAATTCAGATTAGAAAATGTAGAAAGTAAATCCAAGTCCATAAAGTAGATTCTTGATAAGTGTGTAGTAAATAGGTTTCATATGCTTTTCAGGATTTGGTGCTTTGTGTGGTTGGCTTTCTCACTTGGATTGGATTTCCTGATTGAATGGACTGTGCATATTTACTTTGAAATCTGCAAATTAGGTATGTGGTTAATTATGAGTACACGTTTAATGTTTCCCGACATTTCTTCAGGATTTATCGATTGCAAAAAATAAACTACTTGGGTGTTTCATTACAACAATCTTTAGAGTGAGTACGATTATCACAATTTATATATGTGTGTGACTCACTCGAACCTACATACCCCTCTGGATGTAAGATAAGGGACCAAGCTCTGGAGGGAAGGTCAAGGTGGTCAAGCCCCAGAGGGAAGACCACAGGGCACCCAGAGTGGTGACCCCAAGTACCAAGCTTAGGATGGAGAAGGTAGCCTTAAAGTCACTTGCAAGGACTTAACCCTAGAGTGGGTATCCTAGAGGTGGTAAAAGCGGTTGAGGAGTCATACTGAAAATGTAATCTTGCATGTTAGCAACTAATTGATGTGATTATGTTGTTAGAACTTATGTGCAATGTTTTGGTTGTTACCACATATCAGCATATTCATTTATGCTGATTGACATTTTTTTTGTCGTCATTTTAGGAATTACATGAAATTGGACAAACAATAAAGTGGAATCTATGAAGATAAAGTTAAATGTATCAAGGAGGATTAGCTAGATAGATTTCTACTATGGTTAGAAGTCATAGTTTTCTACTTTTTGCAAGGTATGTAAAATTTCATTTTTATTCCAGTTTTAAGCTTAGTCTTTTGTAGAATTTATTAATTATTTTTTATTATTTGCAAAACCATTGATCCTATTTTTGGGATAGCACCTGTGACTTCTTGGTCTCTCTTAATTGGGGGTTACTGGGAAGTGGGGTTGTTACACCTACAACACCACAACTTGATCCCCTCCCCCCTTCTATCCTTGTCCAATTTAGATGAGCTTCTTAATCAACCCAATCCTCAACCACTTTGTTTCCCTACAATCAGTGAGTGGATACTTCTAAACCCAAACATCATCAACCATCACTAGATCTTTGATGCCCTTTTCTAAAGGATAACTTACCCTACTCATCCTCAACCACATGGTTACCCATATCATTGTGGTATGTCTCTGACCCAGAAGACTGTTAATGATCGTATAATCCCTTTCCATCATCAATGAGGTACATGAACCCTCCCCCTCTTCTATTTTGTTTAGATTTGATAAACTAGCAACCAAGAATAAGATGAAACTTAGGCTAAATTATGACAACTGGATATACATATGGTTACATCTCCCTTTAGTTATAGTGTCATAATTAAATGAATTAATGTGTAGATGTGACCGTAAGATCATCAACATAAAAGGGAAATCCATATTAAATATATGGCCATACATACACTTTGAAACCAAGATACACATATGTATGTGTATAACATAGATAACTAAGAAGATATATTGATGTATCATTAAAGAATAAAAAGGAAATATTTCCAAATAATGTGAACCATGGTTTGGACTATATTTGACCTCAATGAATAATGTTACTAATAATGCATATAATGGAGATTACAATTTCACAAAGGGACAAATGAATCAAAATAAGGATGTGTAGAGAAATTGATTTTAGTAAACCAAAACCCTATATCTAACTATACTATTGTTTCACAACCCATATGGTATGGAACCCAATTCCTAGAAATGAAAACATGTATGTTACATATATACATACATATGGTCTATACTAGTATTACATATGGGTATGTAACACATAAATACATGAATAAGGTATACAATGAACACGATAATGATTAGGATGTGAGTTTAAAATATATAGATGCCAAATATACTAATATGGAACATTATAACAATTAAAGGTGAATTATTAAATATTATACTCCCTAAGGGGGGACAAAATTGTAATTTCACTTAGTAAGAACCTAGGAAGTGATTTCAATGCCAAGAAACAACAAATAACTCTAGTATATTCTATCTTTCTAGATTTTTGATACATTGGCATCCTTGAATCCTAGTGGGAATTTCTCAATTGGCATAGGTATTAAATTCTCAACCCTACTATTGAACTATTTATCTCCCTCTTGTATTTCATTTATATGCTTTTTTGCAAAAGTAGTGAACCAATTTTGTTACTAGACTTACCTTCTTGTTAAAGGTTACCACGACTAAATTGAATGTTAAACATTCTTGAATAATTAAAATATTGGTTGATTTTGATGTTGGCATAAAAATTTGAAATATTGGTTAAGATATTTGGCTCACTAGAATCAGCAGGTCGTAGTCGCCAACCCTATGGAGTGGATAATGGACAATTAGAGGCCCCTCTAGTACTAGTTACCCCCGCAGGAAAAGTGTTGTTCTCACATAGAGGGGAAAACACTAGGAACCTAGTCACTGGAAAAGATAATATATTAGATTGGTTGTGCCGATGGATAAATTGTTTCATTTTGAATAATTTGATATGTTGATACTAGTTTTAAGAAATATCTTTGTTGATTCTAGTTACCAATTTTAATTATTTTACCCTATTGAAATTAATATGGTAACTAGATTATTCTTTTTCTATTACCATAGTCCACTGAACAATCTTACGTAAATTTGTTCTCATAACTCTTTATTTTTTTATATAGTTCAATAATTTAATTTAGTACCAGCCTAGTTGACCCATATTTATCCTTTGTGGGCTCTATGTGTGGTTTTGTTCCTCCGATAAATCATGGACATGTGTTACATAGATGGACTAGAAGATATATGTAGGATTTGTTCCCTATTGGAGTGTAGATAGGATCATTCTTATTCTTAATCTTGTATTCTTATGTGTAAAGCTTTCATGACTCTACTATAAATGTGATTCTAATAAAGAACTGTTTATACTTTTGATGCAATTTTGTAAATATTTGATCATAAAGATCGAGTCTTTATAGTGGATCTCATCTCATTCAACCAACAACACTTTCCAGTTAAGTCTAGTTAATTGACTGGTCTATCCATTTGGGATGTTAGATTTTCCATCAGCTGACTAGGCTTCTCGTTAGTCTAGTAATGATCTAATTGATTACCAAAATATTATAGTAACCAACTAATAATGTGTCCATAATTATCCTCCTCATCCCTACACATCTTGGGCATGTCACCCTATAGGATTCACATTACTTTGGTAGTGATGTCAATGATCCTATTATCACTTTGCAAACAATGATTCATATCAAGGAAGACTTAATTTCCACCCAAGTAATTGGATAAGATGGAGAAAAACTCCAACTTAATGTCGTGACCACTACTACAACAATGTATAATCCCTTTGTATCTGATATATCGATGCAATCTGAGGCATGGAAACACTATCTTCTTAATGTTAAATCTTTGTTCCATGATACAGAGTAGACTATTTGAGTTACATATGAGGTCAATATCATTTATTGACTCAAATGAGCATGGCCATTCATTTCATTGTATCACTCATCAAGTCTCTAGGATGTCACTCCAATAGGAGTGACAAATTCCATCTACGTAACTCACAACAATCTGCATGTATCATAGTGTACCCAAACATTGTATTGTAGCTATTATTCAAATTCATGTTTACATTGGACAATCATGTAACTGTTGTAGTGTTTATATTACCCAAGCATTGTATGGTAACACTTATTCAAGGTAAATTTGAGTAGTATCTAAGTACTATAGTCACCATTATCAAATTGAGATATTATTGTGGCAGCTGTTTCTGGTTTCCATATATCATACTCAACTTGGGCCAATCCCGTATACTTGTCTAAGACAAGCACCTATGTGTTTGGCTTGAAATGCAATATTATGACTAATGATATATAGACATTATTTAACACACATACTAGTCTTTATGTATTATGGTCATCCTCATTTCCACAATAGTGTTCGACCAAAGACCTAAAAATAATGAATACTCTTAGCATGCATATGCTATCATATTCATGTCCTCATGTTGAAATAACATGTCTTGGAGTCATACATTCTTTGGATAGTATGCCATCTACTCATTATCTCATATTGGAGCAAAAATAATAATTGGAACTGTGCAAAAACTAAATATTTTGGACCATTTTTTTTCTCACCATGATTTAGACCAGAATATATAAAAAAATTTGTGTACATTCATGTTTCACGTCAGAGTTCACAAAAGCCTATACATATGTATTACATATTTAGAATGTAAATATATATCTACTTTTCAATCCACATAGGACATCTCTGACATGTCTCTTCTATGCCTTCTTTGTGTTGCATGTCCATGAATTCTCATGTGGATAAATCCACAAACAGATTAAAAGAATGGTTTGGTTCAACAAAGCTAGTATTGAATCCTTATTATTAAACTATTTAAATAAATATTCAACAAGAGGATATTCAATGTCTTTACAAACTTGGTAGAGACTATTTGATAGACTATGTTATCAAGATAGGAATTTCTTGTATCAATATTGACAAGATTTAACTATCAAGATTTCAAGTTCACATGGTTATTCAAATATATGAAGCAACATGATTGTTCAACGTTATCCACAAGATATCATAATGATAAGATCCATTTCAAATATTAAAATGCAATACCAAAATATCATATATTTTTCCAAGGCTAAAGTGACACATGTTCAATCATATATGAGAAAGCAACTCAATATCCACATTTCTAGTTCAACCTATATATTGTTGGAAAACTAATTCATGAAAACCTGCATGAAGGGACTTAGGATATTACTCAACCTCAAGTGAACCAAATATATAAGGGGTCAAATTCCAAAGGGAGTAAAAACTCTAATGGATCAATTCCGGTGAAATCTTGATACTCAACAATATTTAAGATTTACAAAATATATTTGGAGTGACTTTCTAGAGGAAAGATAAGGCTATAAACAATTTGAAATCACCACTAACACGATACCATGCATGTAATTTCAAGAGGGAAGTAAATATCTCAAAATTGGAATAGAGAATTTAGTTTCTCAAGGCTCCAAAGTTTTCATAAGATATAATGTGGACCCAAGAATTAGTATCAAAGTGAGCTACAAGGTAGAACAATATTGTTATTATTTGTCTTGGAATCAAATGTTGCTCAACTTGAATTATATAGGGTTAGGTTTTCTATCTTTTATCAGTGTTCCATACTTCCTTGATACCCTCTTCTTGGGTTTCTAATTTTATGAAGTGAAAGTATGAATGGTTATATACTTACTAGTGTACATACAAAAAAATACCAGATATATTGCTTTGTTCTTAGGTATTCAACCAATGTTGTCCCTTTATTCAATTAGTTATATCGATGGAAAATTCGTGACATATGCATATTTGTCTTCATTTAACATTCCATATAACACTATGTATTACTATTCAAGCTATTTATAATTATAATTATAATTTAGGTTTTCCTTCCATATTATCTATCTTGGATACATATTTTTCCACAAAAGTATATATATACCCATGTTACCCATATATCCAATAATAAAAAGATTCTTATAACCTATTTATATAATATCATGATATTCTATTGATCAAATAAATCAAATATTTACGTTAAACATGAATTATTCAGTCACATAATATTATTGAAGAAATATAGGGTTTGAACTTAACATTTGTCTAAATTATTATTGACAATATAGTTCCTAATAATAACCAAAGTTAAATATTTTCTATCTGCTAATCATAATAAAGAATATAAAAAAAGTTAAATATTTTCTATCTTCTAATCATAATAAGAATATGGATAGATATCCATATAGTGTACCACATTGTGAATCAACTAAGCCAATTTGTATTGTTCGATGCATGTTACAGAGTATAATCAAACCTATTATTATAGATTCATATTGTTATTTAGTTTGCAAAGGTATGAAACAATGTATGTATGTATAATGTATTTTGAAAACCTTTTACTTTACTAATGTATTACTATGCAAATATGAAACTAAGACACTTACTTGTAATGAATCGACTAACTTTTGTCAATATAGATTTTTTGTGTGTCCTAAACAATCATTTAGTCAGTTAACACATTACATAATATATCATCTCTTACTAATTTCTTAAACTCAAAATTACATGAAATCATGAAGCTACCAACCTGTAGTTCATGTATGTTGGTTAGCTCACAATCATTTAGTCAGTTAATACATTACATAATATAACATCTCTTACTGATTTCTTAAACTAAAATATATATGAAATCATGTAGCTACTAATCTTTAGTTCATGCATGTTGATTAGCTCTTAGCTTGAGATGTGAGAAGTTTGATCAAAACCCTAAATTATTATCTGAATAATCTTTCTTATCGAATGGTTTTCTTTGGGGAGGAAGTTGCAGATCTCATGGCCTTGCTACTTTTACTATTGATGCTCAATAGTGCCCATCCATGTATCTTATTGTGCAGACTGTGGTCCACCAAAGATTATAAAGGGATCTCTATGGTAGTGTTGTTGTTCAGAAGAGATAATGGATGTCTATTTGTAGGTTAACAATCATGAATGCTTCATGATAGAGTAAATTAAAGAATCATGTGAGGTGGAGGTGAAGAAGTGGTATTGGGTCTCAACATGAAGGAAGAGGGTATTTGTCAACTATTTGGTGGTTTTTGGTGGCAAGTAGAGTTGACCATGACCACTATATTAGGGAATGGTGCTTCCTTGTGATTAAGTTGTCTAGCCACAATACGGGAGGGATTCCATGACAAATTGGGTTAGGAGTGTTGAGGGAAGAAATTATGTAAAGCTACAGGGAGAAGAAGAGGAAGATGTGAGATGAAGAAGAGAAAATAGACGACATCACTAATTGCACCATTTCCTTGTGTGATGAGAAAGATGCAAAGATGTGTCAAAACTAGGTACCACATGGACTAAAGAATGAATAGTTCAATAAATGAGGACCTCATCTAAATAATGTGATAAAAAATTGTTTAGTTGGGGTCAAAAAAATTCTAAACTTGTTCAAAGTTTTCCTAGATGTAGATTATTTCGGGGATTACTTAACAAAACGTCAATCCTCCAAATATATAGCTATAAGATACTAAATTTTCTATCAGAAGTCACTCGACTTTTAATATAAAATACTACAAATAGCATTTTTTTACTTCCAAAACCCATAATTATGAAATTGATATTATTTGATCCACATGAGATCCTTTCACTATTTCTATACATAAATATTTTAAAACAAATAATACCATAATCACTCATAAATGTTGGTGGAGGGGCCAGGAAATGAGAATAAATATATATAGACAAAGAGAACCTGATTGAAAACTAATCTGTATCAAACACAATGATAATTGAATAAAAATAATTGGTTGGGATTCAGAATGAAGGACAACAATGTAAATAAGCTCATGCAAACAAAATAGGGAGACTGAGGGTGAGAGGGGGTTATGGGGACGATTGCGGTAGTGCTACAGGTTGATGCACCGAGGGGGAATGAGATAAAGGTTGGGGACCAAAAGAAGAAGAAGGAAACAAAGGTTCAAAGAACATTGGAGAAGACCAAGTTTTGTCCTTTCAATACCTGAGATAGGGTTCATGTTACAATACTCCAGGAGGAGAGGGAACAAAAATCAACATAATGAGATTGAACCTAAGTGCATGGTAGAGGAAACTGAAAAAGAACATGAAATGCTATTTCCCAATCAGAATACATAAGTAGGGGAGACAAACCCTAACAAGGAAACAAATGACACACTACAAAAACAAGCCAACAATACAAATCCTACTATAGTAAAGTGTCATCCAGATTGTGGGAACAAGGAGATGATCAAGAGTACTTCCTGGAGAAACATTTTGTGGAAGATCTATCAGTGCATGATTTATCATTGGGTATGATCTATGGCAATCCTACCGTCAAAATCATCCCAGATGCAGAGGAAGACTTAGCAAGGCCATTTATGTACTATTTGGTGGTATGACTGATTGAAATAGAAATCAGCTACCTCACGCTTCATGATAGACTGAAGCTTCTTTGTGATATAAAAGGGGGATTTAACATGTTGGGATTGAACCTAGGGAATTTTATCATCGAATTCTCATGCAAACATGATTAGATACTCCCCTAACTAAAGGACTATGGAATATATCTAGATGTTGTGTTCTCGGGTCGGAGTGGTTTCCCAGTTTCACCCCATTAGAGGATTATCTATTGCTTATCATATCTTGGATCAGAATCATCAACATGCCTTTACCTATTTGTGCCCACAATCTTAAAATATGTTGTTCTAGTTTTGGGAAATTGACAAAGGTTGACAACCATACTTCTAGAAGGAGGCATAATAAATTCACACGGTTGTCCATTGAACTGGATGCAATAAAGTTGTTTGTACCATAAGTTCTGATTAATCATGTGAAATACAAAATGCTCCCAACCAATTGTTCATTTATTTTTCACATAAGGATAAGGTAACACCTCCAACCCTAGGTCATTTCATTAAGTTCAACTTAAGGTATTCATTCTCATATGACAATTTTAAGCATAATGCATGTCTACCCAATCTCTTTCACTCATAATTAGATGAAATAAGCATTTGACTGCAGCCCAAAACCAAAGTTCATCCCATTCCAAGATCAGAGATGGTGTACACACATTATTCTAAAACTTAATAGTTTAGGTTGAATCATTATCAACATGACTCTAAACTATACTCTTTAATTCAACATCTTTCTTATATTTCATGAAGTCAAGTTCCTTCTTCACTCTTAAGTTTTTAGACAATTCCTTTCATTATTACATGACTTCTTGTATCTTTTATATCTACACCTCATATATTTTGAGCCTTAGTCACTTCCTTGAGGTCTCCAGGGGTACAAGTAATTTTGGAGTGATATCATCCTTAGGCATCTAGGGAGTGCCTCTCAGATTCACTCATTGGCCTCATGAACTCATGAGGGTGGCCAATATCCTAAGACATGGGCCTAAGGCAAACACAGTTGTTACATCCCGACCAGATGGCCTTGTGCATTCAGGATTCAATCAAGTCCTAATCTCATCAACCTCATGTACCTTGAATACTCCCTACTTGACCTTAGGATTGACTTCAGACTCTACCCTTCCCATTGGTTTACTGAGAGCACATTATTTTCATATGTAATTCTTTAAACCAGATTTCTTCCATCTCTTATGTTTCTCATTATTAACTTTATGCCCCTTCATTGGGATCATGGCCACCTTCCTATCTAGGGCTTGGTGCCATGTTAGCCTTCCCATCCATGGGCTTGACCTTTCTTGACCTTCCCCTCCAAGGGCTTGGTACTAGGCTTGGAACAAATACTGGGACCCAACCCGACCCGACCCGGCTAGGCCTGACCCGACCCGACCCAAAAATAGGGTAATCTATGTTTAAAATAGGGTCCGGGTTTAAGTCAAGCAGACCCAAATCGGGTCTTTTAATTCTGGGTTGGGCACAACTATGCCCAGAAAAATTTGTGTGCAGCAACTGAATCAAGGGCAAACTATTGGTCAATCACCTGTGACACCCAAATCATGATTTGCCTTATTTCCTTGCTGATTCAGCTTCCTTGGGTGGTCCAGTCGGTGTTGGGAAACTAGCGGCGGAGGTCTGTGCCATCAGTAGACTTGTCATCATTGGGAGAGAGGAAAGGAATCCTTCCCTGTAGATGCCGAAGCTTGTCTCAGTGGTCGCAGCATGAGAAGACGTCACTGAGGCAGAACACGACCAACAACAATGCTATTACGAGAGGGAACCAAGCATCAGGTGCGGTGTTGTGTGCCTAGGTGATAGTGAAAGATGGTCCTAGGAGGATACAAGAAGGTCGGGAGATGGTCCCATATCAGCGGTTAGTTGGGATGTCGTATGATGACCCACCTACGAGAGCGACAACATCACTTATGGGGAGAGTGATGGTGTCGCCATAGGAGACGACACCTGGACAAGCAAGCAGGCGGCTTGGAGGACAACCTTGACCTGATCTATGAGATTGATATCACCGACTGTCACGTTGGGTCCGTCTTGCTTCTCTTATTTCTTATTTGCCGGAGTGGGGTTGATGATGATCGATTGTCACAGCCTCAAAGACAATGTTTTGATGATTATTACTTGATAAATTGACAATAACCAATTGGGAAGTGCGTCCAATGCAGATATAGCTAGAATGCCCTACAGGCAGAAGTGCATCCATAACATACCAAGGAGAGTGCATCCTCTTAGGCAGAAGTGCATCCACATCCTCTATTTAAAGGAGTCCTCCTCCTTCTCTAACCTCCTCCTTTTTTACGGGAACATCTAATAAAACCTCAATCCAATTCCCACTCTATCTTCAAAATATGTTTCCCCACAAGCCCCAACTTCTATAGTTATATACTCTGGTGTTCCTCATCCTTTTCCCTCCCCTTCCACTTGACTCCTCCCAGATATGACACCTCGAGCCCTACCTCTTCGATCAATGGCACCATGCTCTCACTGGATGCCTCTCGCCGCGGAGAAGCAATGGTGGAAGTGCATCCACAACAACACGGCAGAGACAAATTGTTGGGAGCTGACCAAATATTCAAGGTATTCTGGGTCGGTTCAAGTCTAAACTTTTAGGTAGGGTAAAACTGGTTCGGGTAAAATTTCGGGTCCATATAAACAAAACTATTTGGGACGGGTCGGGACCAGACCCTATGACATTCGGTTCAGATCGGTTCGGGTCATGTTACAACCCCATTTTCTTGAAAATCTATTGTAAGGTGTATTTCCTTTTTAATGAATAAATGATATCCTTTTCTTTGAATTGTGATAAATTTCATGAGAAATGGCTTTGATTGATTGATTGTGGGCCTTGTTGGCCATTGAGCCCATTGAAAAGAAAAGGGAATTAATAAGAAAAAGAAATTGTTTTGATAAAAGAGAAATATGAGAAATTGACAATTAAAATAAGATAAAGGCAAACTAAAATTCCCCAATATGGGAATTCGTGCCTTTATGATTTCTTGAGGTCCAAGGGACCCAAAACAACAAGATAATCACAAAGGAAAAAGGAATATAAATTAATTTGGATTAATTAATGAGAAAACTTGGGAGAGAAGGAAGCCTTCTCATCCATTGCTTTTTGTTTCCCAAATTTTGTACAAAGCTAGGCAATAATTAAAGGAACGTTCCCTTAAGATTTGAGAAAGAAAGGAGCAAGGGTTTGGGAAATATGAATTTCCTAAGAAATTGACAAAAGTTGGATTTATTCTGAATAGGAAAATGATTTTCCTTTTAGTTTGGTCACGTGCCACTGAGACCGTTGGATCTCAATCCAACGTTAGTTGTTTATCTCCTAAATTTCACCCAGATTGGGAAGTTGTAGGTTATAGAGAATCTTCCATCTCCGATTCCTATTAATCTAAGGAAGATATGGGTATGCAATTGTTTCCATTGCATTCATGAAGGTAAACCACACAGGATTAACCCAACTTTTACGGGGTTTGGCCGTTAACTGAAGAAGTTCCCAATCTACGTGGGACTGCCTCCGACCCTATATATAGGGGATGCCTTGTGAGGACTCCAGTGAACAAACAAACCATACCCTAACCTACGGATAGTCACCAGGGGTGTTTCCGTGCTGCCAATTGTGTAGTTTGCCTCGACCTGCACCTCGGTCCTGTGGGTTAGCCTCGCCGGAATCTGACGAGTAGGGGCAGCCGTTTGGCGGGGTGCAGGTGAGCAATTGAGGGCGTCTTCGACTTCAAGTGAGGGAGGCGGAACTCCCTGGACCATCGACATGAGCAGAGGACGGCCGGAGCTCGAAGTCTACCATCGGGTTGACCTCCTAGATCTGCTGCTCGACGCAAGGAAGAAGAAGAGCAATTGAGGGCCTTTTACACTTCTGCCCTTCGCGTTCTCTTTATAGGTAAAGGGCACCTTCGTCCTTCACTCCCTCTGTTTACAAAAGATAAGCGTGCTCCTTCAGGGCTGTTGGATCCTCGGTGGATCCAAGGCCCATAGATCGGGCGGTCCTAGTCTTTTTGAAAAATAGCAAATAAATTATAAAAGGGGTTTTTCATATAAAAATCGTATTTTGAGCTAGGAAACTCCGATGAGAAAACTTAATACATGAAAAGTGATCAGAAAAATAAGAGGAATATATTAAAAATAGTTTGGACGTCTAAATCTATCTCTTTTTGTAAAAGAGTATGTTTTGGAAGGAAAATGTGATAATTTGTGATTAGAAACCCTAATTGATTATCAAGGATATATTTCGTATTGCAATTAGGTTAATTCAAATATGTTTAACATGATTAATGATTAAGATGGTTTTTAACATGTTTTGATGACAGAATTACATGTTTAGGGTTTTAATTCAATATGTTGATTAATATGTTTAGAAACCCTAAATTAGAGAAAAAGAAAGGAAAAGAAATAGTAATCGGAAAATTAAGGTTTTTATGATCAAAACCTGATCTTTAGAATCTTAATGGAAAATAAAACAAGGAATTAGGGTATGATGTATATTTTGATAAAAGTGAAATAAAATTGTAAAAAGGGTAATGAAACCCTAATTTTCAAGAAACCCTAAAATTGGAAATCCTAAGGAATAAATGAAATTGGATAAGTATTGATAAAAGGAAATTGGAATGTTTATTTCAGGATTTCTATGCACCTTGCTTGCTTGTCTGGACTTTCTCTCTCTACATAAATTCTATCTTCAAAACCTACGATACAGGTATGTGGTTATGCTTATGACTACCCGAATTAGTTTTCTAGGATTTTGTCGCAATTTCCATCGTGACTTGAATTAAACTGTTGGATGTTTTAATTCATGCAAATTATAGTATGAGCATGACTATCACCTAAGAATTAGGCATACTAGCTCAGATCCCAGTCCCCTTTGTAGCTTAATGGGTTTACCTAGTAAAAGGCTACCAATGGGGTAGGCCCATCAGGTCACTAAATGACTTAGTAAATGGCTACTAATGGGGTAGGTGATAACATCAGTTTTTGTGACGTTTTTGCCCTTTATTTTGTTATGAAAACTGCCCTTTTCTGCTATTTTCCTCTATTTTATTAGCATTTTCGCAATAATTGGCCAAGCAATGCTCTTACTCCGATTTTCCTATCTTTTATAGAATTTTCCTCGTTTTTGTGCAATAAGGCCGTTCCGGCCCACGAATAAGTCCAAGCCCGTCTCGGCCTCCCTGACGCCCGATACAACCCCTGCCCGACAGGGGCTGGGCGACACAAATATACTCGACGAAGAGGTGCCGCACGACAGGAACGTGCTGGCCGACACAGCTTCTACCCGACAGGGAGCCAAAGCCGCCTCGATGACCCAGCTCGTCGGGCGACACAGCCACCTACCGGCAGGCGTGCCGCCCGCCACGTGACCAATAGCCAGCACCTTGCGCCGAGAATCACTTGTATCGGCCGTCCATCTCCATCAACTAGCGTACAAGGGAGCTACGTGGCGCTTCGAGCACCATGTCTTCCCACCAACCAGCTGACTATAAATAGCAGCTACAGGGAGCCGAAAAGAAGGCTCGCACAGGACACAACGGTCGGAACAGTTTGCATTTGGACAGCTGACAGTTAGACAGTTGGGAGCTTGAGCGAGGAGATTGCGAGAGCACACGTATCGTGCCCCAGTGTTCGTCTCGGGTGACACTAGGTGAGATTCTCCTCATCCCGAGAGGGAGGGGACAGTTCACCTAGGACCGTCCCGGGCGACACTGCGGGCCGATATCGGCCGACATCACTATCCGACACAAGTGACCGACATCAATAATGCTTAACTCTTAGCCCGACACGATATCAACCCGATACGCTTAGTCTATCGAACGTGCCGCCCGAGAGGGTGTGTCGTCTGACATGAGCATATCGGCCAGAGCCCTTGACCGATGCAGTCGCCAGTAGGCGCGTGCCGCCCGAGAGGGTGTGTCGCCCGACACCTCTTTATCGGGCTAGGCCTCTGACCGATATCAGGCAGGAGAGCTATAGCACCCTGTCGCCCTTCTACATCAACGAGGCGACACCTATCTTTTAATTCTGTTATTTAATTCTTTGTTTATGCAATGTATTAAGACCTTTAAATGTGCATGGAAATGGAAAGATTCAATTACTTTTTGCTCTATGCTTGGTGTACAATGTTGGATGACTGGTCTGTTTAATATCCGAACCCTAGCTTTCATGATTTAGATCACGTTTCGATTAGCTACCGAACCATTTTCCCGTCATAACAACTTCGAGAGTTGTGTTGCGGATCTAGCGTTTGGTCCGATTCTGGAGTACGAGAGTGCCTGGAACGGAGCTGTTTTCTGTAACATTCCACTCTAACTGAAGCCCAACAACCTCGAGAGGGGTGTTGATGTAGAGGTTAGAGGTACCCGCTCTGAGAGGAGGGGTGCAGGGTGTTACCGCTACCGCTTGTTTTACTACAGTCTTATCCTCTGAACCTTGCCTGAGCTCTAGTCTTTATCTTTCTGCTTCTGTTGCATGAAAACTCCTAAAAACTGCTAAATGACTAAAACCTTAAATCTCTCTTGTAGCTCCATTTGGAGATAGTTTTCTTGTTTATTTTGTGACATCTTACCATTCCCTTTCGGGAATGTATATCTCTTTATACCTACTGGAGTGTAGCGTGTCGATTTATGGTTCTCAACACTACCCCCTTGTCCCTGTGTTCGACCCCGTATGACTACTTCGACCCCGTGAGCAAAGCTGCGGGGGCCTAGAAGGATTCGAGTTTATAAATGTGAAAGCTCGATTACCTCAAAATCTGCCTCCACTTTTGGACGCACGATTTAGGCCGGTCAACTTTCTGGCACCGTTGCCGGGGACAAGGCAATAGCGGTACTGTAAGAAGAACCTGAATCCACTAACTACACTCATGTGCCTCAAGCTTAGAGATAAGCTTGACAACACTCTTTTTCCTTTTTCTTTTCGTAGCATTATACTTTGCTTTAAATAAAAATTTCAATTTTCTAAACATAAATTTTCCATGCCTTTTCAGAAACTCTGAAGATCTGCGACTTGTCCCGCCAAGCTTTGAGACCTGTCTCGCTGTGAGCAGTCCCTTTCTACGGATGAATGTCAGGGTAAGGGCAAAAGGTCAAGCCAGCCTAACTTGGTTGGCCAGCTTTCTGCCTATATAAAGAGATAGGATACCATCATCAGCCGACTGGTGCAGAACACGCTCCCTAGCCCTGGGGCTCTGGATTCAATGTAGTGCCAGATGGCCAGCTTGCAGACGCGCCAGCGCGAGATTGATCAGTGACTGACCCAGATGGCTTCTCTGATGAAGAATCCTGCAATAAAAGCACTCCCACACCCTGAATATTCCGTAATGGCAGTTGTGAGGTCTGGAAGGACGCTGGAGCGCCCTGATGAAGCCAGGCCCGAGCCCGAGCAAAGGCCTAAGGGTGCAGATCCAGTAGAAGGAGAAGAAAGATAGGCATACGTTCGGGAGTCTGCGCAAGGTTCCCCTGAGGAGCTACCTGGCAAAAGGAATGCCTACGCTCCTAGGATCCCGTTCCCGTACAAACTAATAAATGCGAATCTGAAGAAGCGTCACGAAAGATTCATGGACTTGATCAGAAAACTGCATCTTGAAGTCCCCTTCCTTGACGCCCTGGAGGAGATGCATACGTACGCCAAGTTCCTCAAGGACCTTATCACGAAGAAGAGAAGGGGAGGAAGGATAGAGGCAGTGCAGCTAGCTTCTGCCTCGTCCGCCTTCCTCAAAGCCGACTTACCAAATAAGAGAAGGGATCCCAGAGCTTTCACAATCCCTTTCGCCATCGGGGACAACGTCGAGCGCAAAGGTCTAGCGGACTTGGGGGCAAGCATTAGCCTCATGCCTCTAAGTTTCACACGAAGGGTGGGCTTGACCGACATGGTTGGAACCAGCATGCGGATTCAACTGGCGGACCACACCTTTAAGAGACCCGTTGGCATTGTCAAAGATGTGCCGATAAGGGTTGGCGATTTCTTCATCCCTTGCGATATAGTAGTCATGGATACAGCTGAAGACCCCCGGTGCCCATTAATCTTTGGGCGCCCATTATTGGCAACAGGAAGAGCGCTAATTGATGTTTCTGAGGGGATGATCACCTTAAGGGTCAGAAATGACCATATGGACTTCAAGCTGAAAGAAATAATGAGGTGCCCGTCCATCTCTGAATCAGCATAGTTCACAGATAGTTACAATAAGTTCTGCAAGGAGATAGAGGAGGAATTCCGGACAGTAGACCCCCTCTTGAGGGCTATAAACTGTAAAGATCCTGACCTCGAAGATCCAGAGGTCGCAAAGCATCTCGACCTTCTCATCCTTTCTGAGGAAGGCTTGTCAGAGGAAGATGTGGCGGTATAGTCTGTGATGTATGTCTCTCTTGAAGGAGAACCTCAGGAGAAGACACCCGGACCAAAACCAGAGTTAAAAGCGTTACCCGAGGGCCTGAAGTACGAATTCTTAGATGAAGAGCACAAAAACCCCATCATCGTGAATGCCGATCTTTCGAGCAGCCAGCTAGACCGACTCCTTGAAGAGCTAAGACTCCATAGGGTGGCTATAGGATACTCAGTGGATGATATCAGAGGCCTTAGCCCCACCTTGTGCATGCATCGCATCAACCTGGAGGAATCTGCCAAGCCCCTGGCCCAACCCCAGAGGAAGCTGAACCAGATGCTCAAGGAGGTCATCAAGAAAGAGGTAATAAAGCTTAGGGATGTGGGGATCATTTACCCAATCAGCGACAACAATTGGGTAAGTCCGATCCACGTAGTACCCAAAAAGGGCGGGATGACAGTGGTCAGGGGTGAGAAGGGTGACGAGGTGGCGGTAAGGACCGTCAACGGATGGCGGATGTGCATTGATTACCGAAAGCTTAATCAGGCTACAAAGAAGGATCATTTTCCACTACCTTTTATTGACCAAGTTCTTGAAAGGTTAGCGCATCACGATTTCTTTTGTTTTCTTGATGGCTTTTCAAGTTCTTACCAGGTACCCATCTTACCCCACGATCAAGAGAAAACAACGTTCACCTACCTTTACGACACTTATGCCTTCCGAAGGATGCTCTTCGGACTCTGCAACGCCCCCGCTGCCTTTCAACGATGCATGATATCAATGTTCATAGATTTTCTGGAAGACATCGTAGAAGTTTTCATGGACGATTTCTCTGTCTATGGAAAAGACTTCGATAGTTGCCTGAAAAATCTATCATTGGTCCTTCAAAGGTGCGAGGAGAAAAGCCTAGTTCTGAACTGGGAGAAGTGCCATTTTATGGTACGAGAGGGCATCTTCCTCGGGCATAAGATCTCGAAGCATGGGATCAAGGTGGACGCAAGCAAGGTTGAAGCAATATCCAAGCTTCCTCCACCAAGATCCGTGACGGGGGTGTGAAGCTTCCTCGGACACGCGGGATATTACCGAAGATTCATAAAGGACTTCTCAAAGATCTCCAAACCACTGTCCAATCTTCTGGTAAAAGATGCTAAATTTGTTTTCTCTAATGATTGTCTAAGTGCTTTTCAAGCCCTAAAAGACGCTTTAACCTTACCACCAATCCTTCAAGCACCTGAATGGAGTTTACCTTTCAAGCTAATGTGCGACGCTAGCGACTACATGGTTGGGGAAATCCTGGGGCAAAAGAAAGACAAGAAGCACCATGTGATCGGCTACGCGAGTTGCACGTTGGACGAAGCTCAGGTGAACTACACGACCATTGAGAAGGAGATGCTAGCGATCGTCTTCGCGTTTGATAAATTCAGGTCATATCTCGTTGGAGCCAAGGTCAAGGTATATACAGATCACGGGGCTATAAAATACTTGATGCAAAAGAAAGATGCCAAGCCAAGACTGTTGAGGTGGGCCTTGCTGCTCCAAGAGTTCGACCACAAAATTATCGACAAGAAGGGCGCAGAGAATGTGGTCGCAGACCACCTATCAAGGATCATGACTGAGAAAGAGAGAGGACCTCCCATCAATGACGACTACGCCGATGAAGCTCTTATGTCGGCCGAAGACCAGGAAGAAAGCCTACCCTGGTTTGCAGACATCTGCAACTATCTTGCTTGTGGTGAGCTGCCTCCTGACATTACGTACAATCAGAAGAAGAAACTTCTCGCGGATGTTAAGAACTACTACTAGGATGATCCCCTCCTGTTCAAAAGATGCGTCGACAACTTATACAGAAGGTGCATCCCAGAAGAAGAAACCGCAGACATCCTGAAGCAATGCCACGCCTCTCCCTATGGTGGTCACCTAGGCAGCGAAAGAACAGCTGCAAAGGTGCTGCAGTCAGGTTTCTACTGGACATCCCTGTTTAAAGACGCGACACAGTTTGTGAAGGTTTGTAAAGAGTTCCAGTTCACGGGGAACATAGGAAAGAGGAACGAAATGCCTATGGCAAGCTGGATTGATGTGGAGATATTTGACGTATGGGGGATCGATTGCATGGGACCGTTTCCCCCATCCCGGGGGTATCAATACATTCTTGTGGCTGTAGATTATGTATTGAAGTGGGTGGAAGCGGTAGCCACCCAGACCTGCGACGCCAAGTCAGTTATCCAGCTCTTCGAGAAAACCATCTTCCCTCATTTCGGCGTCCCACAAACAGTAATAAGAGACGGAGGGTCGCATTTTGGAGAAAGACAGTTTGAAGCACTTCTGCACAAGTATGGAGTGAAGCACAAGATCACTACACCCTACCATCCCCAGACATCAAGACAGGTAGAGGTTTCTAACAGACAAATCAAGCAGATCTTGGAGAAAACTGTCAGCCGAACAAGGAAAGATTGGTCCATGAAACTAGACGACGCACTATGGGCATACCGCACCACTTACAAAACACCTATTGGAACCACCCCCTACCGTCTGATCTATGGAAAATCTTGCCACTTGCCATTGGAATTGGAGCATAAGGCCCTTTGGGCAATCAAGTTCCTAAATATGGACCTCGACAAAGCTGGAGAAAAGAGGTTTTTGCAGCTTCAAGAGCTCGAAGAGCTGAGAATGAACGCCTACGAAAATGCAAAAATCTACAAACAGAGGACCAAGTTGTGGCATGATGCTCATCTCAGGAGAAAAGATGTAAGCGAAGGAGATAAGGTCTTGTTATTCAAGTCCTCTATTCATCTTTTCCCTGGGAAGTTGCAAACAAGGTGGTCGGGACCGTTCACAGTGTCAAAGATATATCCATCAGGGATGATGGAGCTCTACGACAAAGACGATCCGAGTAAGGCCTTTAAGGTAAATGGGCACAGGGTAAAAAGGTTCTATGAAGATGAAGCGTTTGTCAAGAGGACAGAGACCGGTCTGCAAGATATGGGTACAATTAAGGGCTGAACATGATGATCCTACATCGGTCGAGCTGGCGACGCAAACCCCAGCGCTCCTCGGGAGGCAGCCCGAGTTCTTCTTTCTTTCTTTCTTAGAATAGGTTGCATTTTTCTTATAAACAGCAAAAACAAACTTTATGAATTGTAATAAGGCCCGAGTCAGAGCATGTGCCGAGCGTGCCGACTTTTCTGTTTTATGGGTCATCGCTTAATTTTCCAAAGCTTTGACGAGCATTTCTGTCTGAGGACGATGGGTTCTGCCTTGACCTATGATGTTTTGCCCGTCAAATGCTTTTTCCCGCTTTGCTTTAAGTTTTAGGCTGTGTCGGGCAGCCGCTCAGCTGGCGCGTAGACTCGCTCGTATCGGCCAGAGTTTCTTGGGCACCGCAAGCACCGCGACGGTTAGCATCCCGGAGCGACATCCGTTTCGTGCGAGGAGTAATTTCCCTTCACTTTGGCCGACGGGACTGTCGTCTCGGGGATGACATGTTTTAACCGGTGGACGTCGCGTGCGCCCTGATCTGACCGATTTGCCCCAAGCTGAACTCGGTATAAATACGAAGGGGGGCATCGTGTCGGGGTACCTCACTTGTTCAATTTTCAGCCACCTGGAACACATGTAGTGACCCGTCTTTTGCTCGTGTGTCGGCCATCTCGCCTTCACTCTAGTATCGGGCGATGTCTCCTATGAGCAAGGGTATAGCCCGACACACCTCTTACCCGACACGTTTTCTTTTACCCGACACGAGTCTTGTATCGTGCGCTTGGTATCGGTCGACTTGTTATTTTCTTATCGCCCGACATGCTTATCGTCCGACATAGATATAGACCGACACGTCTATCGACCGATAACCTTATCGCCCGACACAGGTTTCTTTAGCGCACGCTGCTGATCGGGTTTATGTGCCTTACATGATTGTATCGGCCGAAGCAGTAAAGCGCTACATATGACCTTGTCGCCTGATACACCAGTGTCGGGCGGCGAGTTGTATCGTGCGACATTCCTCGTATCGCCCAATTTTGCATCGACTCAAGTTTCTTTTGGTGGACGATACCCGAATTTCTGAAATAAGTCTTGTTTTTCTTTTATTGGGCGACACGTTCTCTTTCAGGGTGTCCTGTCGGGCAGTTGCCCTGCGCGACAGACTTATCGCCCGATCCCGTCTCGCCCAAGCTTTAATAAAGTTTTTCTTTTTATCTTTTATCTGCCTAACGTATAAATAAATTTTTATTTTAAATAATAGGTATGGCTCATACGGAGCAAACCACCAGCCGCACCAACAACGGCACGGAGATCAGCAACGACTGCCGGGTAGAAACGACAACAACAATGAAAGGGGAGATTTTTCTTGATTTGGTAGCTCCAATAGAGAGTCACCTAGTTATCAACCTGTCCCTGTGGTGGTTTAGGACCATCTCCAGGGGCAGCAAGAGTGTGGCAACCAAGGCCTCCAAACAAGTTTGAGGCACCCCGGTTCCTTCCTCTTAAGGGAGAGGGGCCACCCTGACTACACACTCCAGGGAACTGAACGAGGGACTGGTGATCAGTCCTTTCGTGCATGTTCACAATGGAGATGTGGAGAAAAGGTGGTCCAGAAGTGAATTTTGAGGGTTACGCTCAAGCTCAACCGCTACTTTGCCGAAGCGAGCCCGGTAGACAACCTCCCAATGGCATGCTGCAACTTCGAAGGAGCATATTGCAGTACATCAGCAAGCTAACCCTCACTGGCTAAACTTTACCTCACTTTTGCTTTCTTCTCTACTCTGGGACAGAGTATGGAGTAAGTTTGGGGGGGGGGGTATCCATATGCCAGTGAGGGAGGTATAAATTTTCTTTAAACTCTTCAAGCTTTCTAAGCTGACGTGCTTTTATAGCTTCCTGTATATTTGATCTACGCATGTATGCGATATATATAAATTTTATTTTCCAATTTTCAAAAACCTGCCCTTTACAAATTTCTGCCCCTATGCATACGTACAAAGTTGCTGTAATAATAATGAAAATATGTTGTTACTTTTTGCAAAGTTTATTTTCTTTGTGCTAAATGTGATGCAAGTCCTGTTATATCTTTTTGATAATGCTGCTCCAAATGAACAAAAGAGTATACTTTGCCATGACAAAACTTTCAAAAATATAATAATCTCGCGAACAGCTAAGAGATAAGTATGGAGAAGGAAAAAGCTGCCCAAACAGCAAGAATCTCTTTGTCTTCCCTCACCCAACAAAAATCCCAAAAAGAGAGAGAAGCCTGACGAGAGTGAATAAAAGCATGAGAGTTGTGCCCAATAAAAGAAAAAGAAAAAAAAATATATACCCGCTTGTTTTCCAAAAGTACCCATCTTTAGGCATGGTAGATCCGGGGCAGTGGTACGTAGAATGTGAAATCACTGCTCTAAAGCCAACTGGCTTGGACTGCAAGGACCACCTGCCCGTTAACAGACCCTTACCTGGATGGACTGATGGGAAACAAGAATGAAAAACCCAAAAAGCCTTAGCCTACCCTATACACAACTTTCTTCCCCGAAAATAAAGCTGTTTGGTGCGTAAGCTAACTTCGGAATCATACAACAAAGTCTCGCTGAAGCTGTAGAGAAAATTTTTATTGAAATAATAAGGCTAGGAAACGTGTAGTCTTTTGTTTGAGTGAAGCAGCATTATCTCTAAAGTCATTACTACACTTGTTTTACCCCTTGGCCTGAAAGTTATCCGAGCAAAAAGAAGCATCACAAAAATATAGTTTAAATATTGATTGAGGACAATCAAAATGCTAAGTTTGAGGGAGTTGATAACATCAGTTTTTGTGACATTTTTTCCCTTTATTTTGTTATGAAAACTGCCCTTTTCTGCTATTTTCCTCTATTTTATTAGCATTTTCGCAATAATTGGCCAAGCAATGCTCTTACTCCGATTTTCCTATCTTTTACAGAATTTTCCTCGTTTTTGTGCAATAAGGCCGTTCCGGCCCATGAATAAGTCCAAGCCCGTCTCGGCCTCCCTGACGCCCGATACAACCCCAGCCCGACAGGGGCTGGGCGACACAAAGATACTCGACGAAGAGGTGCCGCACGACAGGAACGTTTCGGCCGCCACACCTTCTACCCGACAAGGAGCCAAAGCCGCCTCGACGACCCAGCTCGTCGGGCGACACAGCCACCCACTGGCAGGCGTGCCGCCCGCCACATGACCAATAGCCAGCACCTTGCGCCGAGAAATGCTTGTATCGGCCGTCCATCTCCATCAACCGGCGTATAAGGGAGCTACGTGGCACTTCGAGCACCATGTCTTCCCACCAACCAGCTGACTATAAATAGCAGCTACAGGGAGCCAAAAAGACGGCTCGCACAGGACACAATGGTCGGAACATTTCGCATTCGGACAGCTGACAGTTAGACAGTTGGGAGCTTGAGCGAGGAGATTGCGAGAGCACACGTATCGTGCCCCAATGTTCGTCTCGGGCGACACTAGGTGAGCTTCTCCTCATCCCGAGAGGGAGGGGACAATTCACCTAGGACCGTCCCGGGTGACACTGCGGGCCGACATCGGCCGACATCGCTGCCCGACACAAGTGACCGACATCAATAATGCTTAGCTCTTAGCCCGACACGATATCAACCCGATACGCTTAGTCTATCGAAAGTGCCGCCCGAGAGGGTGTGTCGTCCGACATGAGTGTATCGTCCAGAGCCCTTGACCGATGCAGTCGCCAGTTGGCGCGTGCCACCCGAGAGGGTGTGTCGCCTGACACCTCTGTATCAGGCTAGGCCTCTGACCGATATTGGGCAGGAGAGCTACAACACCCTTTCGCCCTTCTACATTAAGGAGGAGACACCTATCTTTTAATTCTGTTATTTAATTCTTTGTTTATGCAATGTATTAAGACCTTTAAATGTGTATGGAAATGGAAAGATTCAATTACTTGTTGCTCTATGCTTGGTGTACAATGTTGGATGACTGCTCTGTTTAAAATCTGAACCCTAGCTTGCATGATTTGGATCACGTTTTGATTAGCTACCGAATCGTTTTCCCGTCGCAACAACTTTGAGAGTTGTGTTGCGGCTCTAGCGTTTGGTCCGATTCTGGAGTACGAGAGTGCCTGGAACGGAGCTGTTTTCTGTAACATTCCACTCTAAATGAAGCCCAGCAACCTCGAGAGGGGTGTTGATGTAGAGGTTAGAGGTACCCGCTCTGAGAGGAGGGGTGCAGGGTGTTACCACTACCGCTTGTTTTACTATAGTCTAATCCTCCGAACCTTGCCTGAGCTCTATTCATTATCTTTCTGCTTCTGTTGCATGAAAACTCCTAAAAACTGCTAAATGACTAAAACCTTAAATCTCTCTTGTAGCTCCATTTGGAGATAGTTTTCTTGTTTATTTCGTGACATCTTACCGTTCCTTTTCGGGAATTTATATCTCTTTATACCTACCGGAGTGTAGCGTGTCGATTTATGGTTCTCAACACTACCCCCTTGTCCCTGTGTTAGACCTCGTATGACTACTTTGACCCCGTGAGAAAAGCTGCGGGGGCCTAGAAGGATTCAGGTTTATAAATGTGAAAGCTCGATTACCTCGAATCCGCCTCCACTTTTGGATGCGCGATTTGTTAGTATGTATGCCCTGAGAGCCAATCATGGGATGATTGGTGGGATACATTAAGATTGATTTGATAAACATAAAAGGCGAGCTTCCAATTCTTTCTGGTTCAGTCATAGGAGATAGTGATAGAACAGATTGAATGTCTAGAGAATGACAGTACTCAATGACGTATGCTTTCAGGTTAAGGACCTGAATGATGAGATCATACGGATGCTAAGAGTTTGTACATTCTTGTTATGTCCCTAGTCGAATGTCATTGTGGAAGGTAGATAGACAGCAATGACACACAAGACTAGATTGTGGTGTTGGTTGATGACAGAATCTCATTAGTCATGATATAGAGATATCAAACCAAACACATAGGTACTTGTTAGAGAACAAGGTACCGGACAAACCCACCGTGAGTTTGACACATGGAACCATGAGATGGTAGTCACAGTCAGTACTCACAGTGATGGTGGTGAGTGTGATTCTTAGACCTGAAATCACTGCACTCAACACATGTCGTTGGGCACACTTTGACATCATCAAACGCAGTCCTGAAACATGGGTTGTTATAAAGGTGATGATTGGGTGGCTTTGACACATGGGGCTTTTGAGGGGTGAGTGATAGATATGGGATTTGTCCCTCCTGAGGGAGTTTGATATCCATGGACACTTGATGAGTAGGATTGAGAAAGGCGTGCACGCATGTGTGAATCAGTATGTGATACTGATGTCATACATATCTCTTCCAGTCTACTCTGAGATCAAGGAAGTGAATGAACGTTGACAGGATGACTGTTCCATGCCTCGAGTTCATTCGGGATATCAGTGACAAAGGAATTATACATTCGCTATAACACCAATCACAGATTGTAGGATGAAAGTTGTTCTCCAACTTTCTACTTTCACTTGGGTAGCACTGATGTGTGACTAGGCACCGCTCTTTGCTTGTGAAGTCATAAGTGTTATGGACTTTCACTGCCAACGTGAAATGGACCTGCAGGGTCACACACATAGGATTTAACCTGGAAGAGGAGTTTTGTCCACAAAGCAATGTTTAGATTGATTACTAAAGGAGTTTAGTAGTTCAAATTAAACACTCAATCAGTCGATGACTCAATATCGTATGGTTCAAGGTGTTGGACGCATTGATTGGAGTATCAGATTGATTGAAATCGCAATTGACTGATTTTTGCCCAACCTGTGCTCCCAACCGATCGGTTCATGTGATGAACCGGTTGGCTGAGGTTGCTGAACCGGTCGGCTGGAGTGTCCAGGCCGATCGGCTCATGCCCAGGTTGAAATGACCGGTTCAAGAGTTGAACCGATCGGCTCAACTGGTGCAACCGACCAGTTGGGAAAGTCATGTCGGCAAGGATTTTCCTTTCGCCCAATTCGATTGGGAATAATATTGGTATTTGATACCAATTGGGAAAGAAACAAGGAAAGTCTTTTTGAGCCGGATTAGGACCATGAACCGATCGGTTCAGGGCACCAACCGATCGGTTGGAGTGCCCCAAACGGTCGGCTCAGGTCCAACCAATCGGCTCAATGGCCGAACCGATCGGTTCAGTTGTGAACCAATCATTTCAAGTTGCGAACCGGTTGCTTTTTGTGGAAAATTCTCGAACCCTTCTACTCCTGCTTTAGTCCCGCATTGCCCGGGATGGAGAACCCTGTCCCATGACTCTCCTATATATATAGGGGTATTGGGGGCTTCTCACAGTACAGCTCAGTGCAACCAGTTGCTCTGCAAGTTGTCGTTCTCTCTGGTTTTGGTAACCGTGAGAGAGCCCGAGCAAGTGCTTCCCGCAAAAGGGAGGTGCAACAAGGGAAGGACAACTGCAGTTGCAACAGGAGGCAGGAGAGCGTGTTGGCGACTAGTACGTCAACAGGAGGGTGCGACTCCTTCCACTTCCTTGTGGGACAAGGAGAGTGGAGTTCCAGGTGGTCCGTGTGGACTACTACAGAGGCGGGAGGACACTGCCGCTTAGGAGGACAAATGTCATCCGACAGTCCGGTTCGAGTAGGAGTTGTCAGTCCCGGTGTGACCAGGAGCTGCACAGACACCGTCGAAGTCCGGAGTTGAAGACCGCGCATTGCGCGAGGTATTGTCACCGAGCAAGCCTCGGGACAAGGTATGATTCCGCAAACCATCCTTTCCTATTATATAGACGTTGACGCGTTTCCTTGGTATGGGTTGGGGAGAAATTTTTTGTTTCCGCTGCCTTCTCTGTCTCCCCTAAAACCCAACAGTGGTATTAGAGCCACGTCAGCTGTTCTATATTTTAGGAATATCGATATGATCGATTTTGGTTTGTCGCCTTTATTTATTGCATGCGATGTGAATAATATTGGCTTTATGCATGTCCAATCTTAAATCCACAAATCCCTAATTACATATATGATATGTATTATTAATGCACTCGATACGCTTCGCCCTTAAACGAGTTTTGTGGTGGATGTGTGTAGCATGATTATGGCCTATAAACCCCTATCTATGATTGGTTGTGTGTGGTTGCTTGCATCTCGGTCTGCGCACCGATCTTCCTTCTCCTATTCCTGATGTAACTCAAAATAATTCGAGATTCTCTCCTACCTTTGCTCCCCCCGAATGTAACTCGGGGTTTCTCCTTTTTAAAGCAATGTAATAAATAGGATAGATTTTATTTCCTGTTATGTCAAAGACCGGCGGACATCAAGACAACTGCTCAGACGATCGGTTCAAGGAGTGAACCGATCGATTGACGTTCCAGACGGTCGGTTCAAGGAGTGAACCGATCAGTTGATGACCGGTTCGAGGAGCGAGACGAGCGGGTGGCAGACATGACGAGATGCACGACGACCAGGCGAACTGATCGGTTGGAGGAGCCAACCGATCGGCTGGTGGCACCCAGACGACCGGCTGGAGAGTACAGATCGTTCATGTGATGAGTTGATCTACTCAGAAGGCAAGACACAGAAGTTCATCTTGTACAGGTTGCATGTGATGTAGACCTAGATGACCGTGATTCCTCTTGGCTCGAGGAATCACTTTAGGATGGCCATAATCATCACTTTTTTTATTGTTTGTGCATGTTTTCTGTGGGATATAGCATGTATATGATACGTACTATGTATTGTGGTGATTGGATATGTATATGTATATAAAAAAAAACAAATCCCTCATTAAAATATTAAGTTTTAGATGCCTTCCAAATGCGACACACGTGAAAAGCTTGATCGACCAAGTGTGGGCACGCCCAAGCGTGGTGCACCGTCTATCTCGTGGAAGCGTGAAGGATGAATGTGTGGGTCTGCCTAAGCAGGGTGCATATTCATCGTGTTTGCTTTGGGTTGGACTTAACAAGGTGACCTAGATAGGATCTAGCGCCTTGAGGCATGGAGATGATCATTGCAAGGAGTTGTAGATGACATCTTATCAAGAGTTGCATATGATGCAATTGGCAAAAGTTGCCTACCTGAGAGATCTATGTTGTGGGTGACAGCCCAAGATGGTCCATGATTTAGAGGATTTCAGGATCTTGCCCACTAGAAGATTGTACGCTGCAATCTTCCGAATTGATGGTGAGGGCTATCAATTTGAAGTAAAATAGTGGGAGCGATAATTAATTAAAGGCCTAATTATATTGTCAAACTTTCAAATCAATCAAATAAGCCAAAAATGGATTTTGGACTAAAATTGCATATTTTCCTTTTTGTAGTTCAAATGGCAACAAACAACAACAACTTTTCTTTGCAATCGGTTCTTGACAAGGACAAGCTAAATGGGACGAACTTCCACGACTGGTATCGGACATTGAGAATTGTTCTCACTCAAGAGCGTAAGCTCTATGTCCTGGATACTCCAATTCCAGAGGAACCCGCTCCTAATGCACCAAAGGCAGAAAGGGATGCTTACAAGAAGCATTCTGATGATGCCATTGATGCAAAGTGCTTGATGCTATGTTCAATGAACCATGAGTTGCAGAGGCAACATGAGAACATGGGTGTCATAGAGATGATTCTGCATCTCAGGAACATGTATGAAGATCAAGCACGGCAAGAGAGGTACAATGTTTCTAAGGCGCTGTTCAAGTGCGTCATGACAAAAGGAGATCCAGTTGGTCCTCACACACTCAAGATGATTGGGTATGTGGAGAACCTGCAAAGACTGGGATTTCCACTGAGCCAAGAGTTGGCTACTGACGTGATACTGCAATCGTTGCCAGAATCTTACAGTCAGTTTGTGATGAACTACAACATGAACAACTTTGATAGGCCACTGTCAGAGTTGTTGGGCATGTTGAGGACAGCCGAGTTACAGATGAAGAAGGACAAGCCTAAGTCCGTGATGGTGATCACGAGCAAGAAAGGCAAGTCCAAGCGCAAGGGCAAGGGAAAAGCTAAGAAAGGTTCTGAAGCTAGCCAGGAGTCCAAGCCATCTTCAGCTCTCAAGGCCAAGGGAGGTGTGACCAAGAAAGGAAATTGCCACCATTGTCAAAAGCCAGGACATTGGAAAAGGAATTGTCCTCTCTACCTGGAAGAACAAAAGAAGAAGGAGGCGACTGAAGCCTCTACTTGAAGGTGTCATGTAAATAAACTTGTAACACTTTTGAGATATATGATATCAAGATGTAAAGTGTAAAGCATTCTTACTTGGGGCAAGTGTTGCCTTTATAGATAGGAATACTTTAGTTTATTTTCAGCCAATAAGGCATGTAATACAGTTATGAACTGTTATTTCATACTTGCCAATAGATAGAAACACTTTATTTTGCATATTGTATGACAATGATGGCAATTAATAAAGAGATGTTTCAATTTATAAAGATGTGATCTTTGTGGCAATGCCTTATTTATCTTGTGATATTTGATATGCATAAGATAAGATGATACCTAAAAGTTATAGATAACTCAAACAATTTAATTAGCATTAATCATGAGAAATTCATTTCTAGTTTCCATGTGATGGATAAATCTAGACTCTTTTGGTTATAGAACCAGTAAGAGACATGAATATCTTGGACATGATTAATCAATCTTCACTAATGTAGTGGGAGAGTGATTATCCTATTAGGTATAATACATGTGATGTATTTACATATCTATTGGAATAAATGCTAATACTTCAAATGGTGTTTAGAGAAATACCAATATGAATATCATGAAGTGTTCAAGATTATCATAAATGAAGTAAAAATTTGGTAAAGTATTAATTCTTGATGAGATCAAGGAATGAAATACTTGGAACAAATGTTTGAGATCCTTATGAGTGATTATGATAGTGTATCATAGTGAACTCATGATTAAGGCATGGTGATGTCTGAATAAAGAAGGAATCATACTCTAAGGAGTTAGAGAATGATTATCAAATAACTGAATTCTTCTTAATAAATGAATACCCCACACTAATAAAAGAAATTAAGAATCACAAGGGTTGTGAGTTCTTATATTTTTAACAGATACACCTCAATTATCTATGTGATGAGTTGTTCATATGATGAGTCAACTATCAAGATGAATATGAGGAACCGAATCTTGAGTTATGGTTTATGACCATTACATCCTAAATGACATCCATGTGAACCATAAGGTATGACCTTGATGGTAGCACTCATTGGATCATATCCATAAGTGCAAATGAGTCTTAAGTGTTAAGACACATGGATAACATTTTGAGAAGGATGATGCTTGTTGATTGCAACTTAATGACTAAGACATTTGGCATATGGATACTAAAACCGCATTCCTATGAGGAATAAAACCAGGATGTGTACGTGACACAACCTATAAGGTTTATGAATCCACTAATGCAAATGAAGTCTATAAGTTACAATGGACTAATCAATGTGATTGATTGAGTACAAGCAACTCAAAATTGGATCTTTACTTTGATGATTTAGTCAAAGGGTTTGACTGATATGTCAAAGATAAAGAAGGGGTCTGTGATTTAGTGGGAGCGTATTCACATTCCACATGTTGATGTGAAATGGAAATGTTCTGGAATGGAAATCCAAAAGTGGAAATTATCTTTAAGGAAGATAGAGATGTTTCCTATATGATAGGAATAGAGATCTATAGAGATAGTTCTCGGAAAATCTCTTGACCTGGAGAGAGAAAGCATACATTGACAATCTGTACTGAAGTGTTCAGTATGCACAGATTCAGTGGGAGAAAACTTGTCCATGTTACATGGATATTAGTATCCCAAGGCCAAGTGTCCAATTCTTATGAAGAATGGGAACACTAAGAATAGATATGGATCTATCATGTATGTAATCATCCCATTATCTTGCATGTATGACATAGCAAGAACAAAAATTCATTCATCATCTTGTATGTAGGACATGGCAATATGATGTGCTCATCCTGATAACTCGTATGTGGGACATGACGAGTGGATGTCTGTCCGCTTCCAGTAAGGGTTACTGGAATACCATGAGAACTTGATGAGTTCTTGTGAAGTACTAGTTCTATGGAGATAAGGAAGAGTTCGATGTAAAGAGTTACATTGATGCAAACTTCTGAAAGGACAGAAAATTAATCGCAATACATATACATAAGATGTATAAAAGTGAAAGTTTGTTGATAATTGGAAATGTTCCAATAAAGCCATTTAAAAGGGGGAAATGTCGAGTATCTATGTGTTAGAGAACAGTAGTAGATACTATATGGATCTGGAAGTTCATAAGATGAACTTATATTTCGCTCATTGATGACAAGTCTGGAATCCTTGATCATGCAATGTGGCTAAAGGTTAGCAATGGAATACTAGATCGCATATTACGGCAACTCCATCTCATACGTGTGACGTACAGCGAAGAGATGAGAGACATGCAATTTGTACAGACTTTGGCAAGGTGTTGTCATTACTCACTATGTTGGCACTAGAGCACAGTGACATGTGGGACATGTCTGAAGATCACTATGAATATGATTCATGGGTGATTGGCTCACAGTGCAAGTGGGAGTCTGTTAGTATGTATGCCCTGAGAGCCAATCATGGGATGATTGGTGGGATACATTAAGATTGATTTGATAAACATAAAAGGCGAGCTTCCAATTCTTTCTGGTTCAGTCATATGAGATAGTGATAGAACAAATTGAATGTCTAGAGAATGACAGTACTCAATGACGTATGCTTTCAGGTTTAGGACCTGAACGATGAGATCATACGGATGCTAAGAGTTTGTACATTCTTGTTATGTCCCTAGTCGGATGTCATTGTGGAAGGTAGATAGACAGCAATGACACACAAGACTAGATTGTGGTGTTGGTTGATGACAGCATCTCATTAGTCATGATATAGAGATATCAAACCAAACACATAGGTACTTGTTAGAGAACAAGGTACCGGACAGACCCACTGTGAGTTTGACACATGGAACCATGAGATGGTAGTCACAGTCAGTACTCACAGTGATGGTGGTGAGTGTGATTCTTAGACCTGAAATCACTGCACTCAACACATGTCGTTGGGCACACTTTGACATCATCAAACACAGTCCTGAAACATGGGTTGTTATAAAGGTGATGATTGGGTGGCTTTGACACATGGGGCTTTTGAGGGGTGAGTGATAGATATGGGATTTGTCCCTCCTGAGGGAGTTTGATATCCATGGCCACTTGATGAGTAGGATTGAGAAAGGCGTGCACGCATGTGTGAATCAGTATGTGATACTGATGTCATACATATCTCTTCCAGTCTACTCTGAGATCAAGGAAGTGAATGAACGTTGACAGGATGACTGTTCCATGCCTCGAGTTCATTCAGGATATCAGTGACAAAGGAATTATACATTCGCTATAACACCAATCACGGATTGTAGGATGAAAGTTGTTCTCCAACTTTCTACTTTCACTTGGGTAGCACTGATGTGTGACTAGGCACCGCTCTTTGCTTGTGAAGTCATAAGTGTTATGGACTTTCACTGCCAACGTGAAATGGACCTGCAGGGTCACACACATAGGATTTAACCTGGAAGAGGAGTTTTGTCCACAAAGCAATGTTTAGATTGATTACTAAAGGAGTTTAGTAGTTCAATTAAACACTCAATCAGTCGATGACTCAATATCGTATGGTTCAAGGTGTTGGACGCATTGATTGGAATATCAGATTGATTGAAATCGCAATTGACTGATTTTTGCCCAACCTGTGCTCCCAACCGATCGGTTCATGTGATGAACTGGTCGGCTGAGGTTGCTGAACCGGTCGGCTGGAGTGTCCAGGCCGATCGGCTCATGCCCAGGTTGAAACGACCGGTTCAAGAGTTGAACCGATCGGCTCAACTGGTGCAACCGACCAGTTGGGAAAGTCATGTCGGCAAGGACTTTCCTTTCGCCCAATTCGATTGGGAATAATATTGGTATTCGATACCAATTGGGAAAGAAACAAGGAAAGTCTTTTTGAGCCGGATTAGGACCATGAACCGATCGGTTCAGGGCACCAACCGATCGGTTGGAGTGCCCCAAACGGTCGGCTCAGGTCCAACCGATCGGCTCAATGGCCAAACCGATCGGTTCAGTTGTGAACCGATCATTTCAAGTTGCGAACCGGTTGCTTTTTGTGGAAAATTCTTGAACCCTTCTACTCCTGCTTTAGTCCCGCATTGCTCGAGATGGAAAACCCTGTCCTATGACTCTCCTATATATATAGGGGTATTGGGGGCTTCTCACAGTACAGCTCAGTGCAACCAGTTGCTCTGCAAGTTGTCGTTCTCTCTGGTTTTGGTAACCGTGAGAGAGCCCGAGCAAGTGCTTCCCGCAAAAGGGAGGTGCAGCAAGGGAAGGACAACTGCAGTTGCAACAGGAGGCAGGAGAGCGTGTTGGCGACTAGTACGTCAACAGGAGGGTGCGACTCCTTCCACTTCCTTGTGGGACAAGGAGAGTGGAGTTCCAGGTGGTCCGTGTGGACTACTACAGAGGCGGGAGGACACTGCCGCTTAGGAGGACAACTGTCATCCGACAGTCCGGTTCGAGTAGGAGTTGTCAGTCCCGGTGTGACCAGGAGATGCACAGACACCGTCGAAGTCCAGAGTTGAACACCACGCATTGCACGAGGTATTGTCGCCGAGCAAGCCTCGGGACAAGGTATGATTCCGCAAACCATCCTTTCCTATTATATAGACGTTGACGCGTTTCCTTGGTATGGGTTGGGGAGAAATTTTTTGTTTCCACTGCCTTCTCTGTCTCCCCTAAAACCCTACACGATTTAGGCCGGTCAGTAGGTCCATCAAGTCACATTGAGTTAGAGATTGGACTACTTATAAGTAGTGCCATGTGACTCAACCCTAGATATTGATCTACCTGTTCGGTAGGATCATGCGGGGTTTAATGTGGATCTACCATGTGAGAGAGGTAGTATCCATGTCCACAGCAGGGACAACACAGAGGAAGGGGATAGGAAGGGATTGAGTAGTACTGCTTAAAATGTGATTTGAATGTTAAAAGATAATTGGTTGTTTACATTGTTAATATAGTTGCACAACTTTTTGTAATCCACCACATACCAACTTTATGTTGATCGTGTATTTGTTTTTTGGCATTTTAGGTACAAACCCTAAAAGAACAAACAGTAAATTGTCACCTTACAAAATAAGAAGTAAAGTGCAAGGAGGATTAGATAGAGCAATTCCAGTAAGGGATAGTTAGTTTCCCAAAGTTTCAAAAGGTAAATAAAGTTTTAAATTTTTCCTGCCAATATTCAGTTTAGTAGTAGAACTTCATAATTATCATTGATTATTTGTTGAACCTTTGATCCTGTTAATTGATTAACGGCTCTGACCTTCGGGTCTCCCTTAATTGGGGGTTACCGGGAGGTGGGGTAGTTACAGGTCAGGTTCCAGGTCGGGTCTGTGACACTCGGCCCATTTCCAGGCCTACTTGGTACTATGTTGTTCCTCCCCTACATGGGCTTGACCTTCTTTGATCTTTCTTTTCAAGGTTTGATCATTGCTAATCTTCCCCTCCTGGGTCTTGGTTTTCAACGACCTTCCTTTCCATGGCTTGGTCATGATTTTGTTTCCATATTCAAACTTACAAAGATAGCACAGTGGGTTTAGTTATATTCAGATTTTCATTTTTTTCTTCAGATTATCATCTTTTTATGCAACCTAAATAAGAATATCTTGTTTTAACCTCGCCACCCTTATCCTCATTTTTCAATGAATCCCTCTCTTTAGGGGAGCCTCTTGATGGGGAATCCTCTCTAAGGATTTTAGGCCCAGTGGACTATAATACCATCCCATCTAGGCTTGGTATTTCTCTGATCTTTCCATCCAGGATAGACACCTCATATGACCATCCCATATGGGCTTGGTATTCCATTACCCATCCCACTCGAGCTTGGCCATTTTACAACTTTCCCATCCATTCTAGGTTCATATTCATTTTTAGAATGATTTTCTTTCACCCCATGCTCTTTAACTCACCAGAGACCGATATAGGGTTTGAGCAGGTTACATCCATAAATGCATTATTCATAGGTTCCTTATGTTTTTGACCACATGGATGGGAGACGGTGTCACCTAACCCATTTATATTTTTATTATTTCTTTTTACCCTAATTAGAGTTCATATGGGTAGGGTTACTTTATCATCAAACTATTCTCATCTCATATGATTAGGGTTTTAGGGTCAGGGTTAGAGACTACACCCTACCTCTCAGGGTTTCCATACCCCTTGACCCTCTAAGGTTCTTTTAGACCAACCCTATCTCCATCTATAGTTTACCCTTGCAACTCATAAAACCCTTTTTCTTTTCTTCATAATTATTTATGCATTACATGTAAATTATTATTCCATGTTACTTGTACAGTATTATCCACACTTACATGTACATTAGTTTGTGGAGGATGCCTTAATTCTACTTCTTCTCATAAACCTTAACTTTAGATGGGGAGATAAATATCATTTTAGGATTTATTGAGCAAGAGGATATGAAGTGGATGAATCAAGATAAGAAGAAAACCTAAAGGTATTTTACTTTGGGAAAAAATCTTCCAACTATATCCAGGAAGGATGCACATGCCTAGGAGTCCTCATAAGCTGACTAGCAGTATGGAGGTAACTTTTGCCAGCCCCTGAGTCATGGTCCCTTCTAGACACCATCGTCTTTAGAAAATACCTTAATAATTCCCTCATATTTCTACAAATTACTTGAAATTATAAACTATTATATATTATTTGAAAATTCTAGTGCTCTAATACCAAATGTAATGACCTCACTTTTTAGCAACCCCCAATTAAGGAAGAAAAAAAGATGATATGCATTACTTTAATTTTTCCCAAGGATCCAAATTTAGCAAATAATAAATAACAAAAAATACTTTCATTAATTAACAAATATTGTTTACAAGATGTTCATCTAGAACTAACATAACCTCCCATCAACAGAATTGTACATATGAGAAGAAGTATCTAGATAATCCTCCTTACAAGTTAACTTTAATGACTTCAATAAATTTCATGTCCATTATATCTTGATATCATATTATCTAGCATGTACCTAAAACACCATGAAACCAAAATCACGGATCAAGAAATTGAAATATATTGTTTATGTGGGGTGCATGCAAAAGTGTGCAAGTTAATTAACAACATATATTTCATCTAACACTTCCAAATAAGAATTGGCATTTTCTTCACATATTTTTCTTTATTTGATAGTCATAGTGGCATTATAATTGAACATAACTAAATAAACATCCAACAGTTTAGTTGTTCAATCCTCGAGAAACACTCGGGAAACACCAAAAAACTAATGCGGGTAGTCATAAGCATAACCACATACCTCTTTTAGAACCATGCAAACTATTATTAAGAATATACTTCAAGTAAGTTCAAGAAATCTGACCAAAAAATATGAATCCAAGAAACTAAATAAATCTACATGTATGTAAATCGTAATGCGTCACCGTCTCATTAATTAGATTAAACCCTACATGTGTCATAAACTAGGATATAGGTTTTCTTGACATTGAGTTATCATTAGTGTTATGTTGGATATTCAAATTCTCACATTCATTGTTTTAGTGAGTAAAAAACCCCAATTCGTATTAGATGTTTCCAAGATTATCAAATATATCATATTATTTCATCACGAACACTTACATCAGATTATGTGCATTAACCTAGCAAGTTATGATCTTTAATCTCTAAATCATCATATGCATGATAATTCACATTAGAAGCTCTAACTATCATAATTATGGTTATGATCATATTACTTTCTCATCTTATTCAACAATATTAGACAATAGCATAAAAGAAGGGTTCTTAACATATTCAACATGTTAATACTCAAAACTGGGGTTTTTCTTGCTTTAATCACTTAATAATCATACATTATTTCTACTTTTAGAACTAGGATTAGAATTAAGTCCTAATCATATATTATTCATGTTGCTTTCATTTTTCTAATCACATTTCATGTATAACACGTCTCCATCTGAGTTACCGATTTATTTCTAGAATTATTTCAAGATAAATATTATCAGACCAATGGATGGTTGCAACACCATCATTACCTAGTGCTATGTGTGTTTTTAAGGTAGACTAGGAACTATGAATTTGACATGCGGTTCACCTTCATTTCTCCCCAGGACTGGATGATTCAGACCATCATTTACTGCTTTGTTCTGGCTATCGCTGCCGCTGACCCTAATAAGCATTTTGTAAGAACGTCGTTGCCCAATAGGACATTGGCAACATGTATGGGCTTCAAGCCCCCAAAGAGAGATTCTTAGGGGCCAACTTGCCATGGGTGTGGTGTCCCTAGGTCCTCCTCATCCACTACCACATCCTCTTCAGTTGCATCCATGATAGGTGTTTCTTCCACCTTGCACTTGGGTGGCGGCTCCATCTTTGGAGGCACAATGGCCAAGAGCCTCGGCTCCGCATTGGCACCCATACCAATGAGGATTCCATGGGATCAGAACATGAGGCGAGGGATGGTGGACCAAGGTAGTAGATATGAACTCAAAAAGGGATTCATGGAAATGGTGAACTCCCGGAGGGGAGATGATTATTGTTAATCATGCACCTCCTTTCGTTCTCCATGACTCCCTTGCCCAACATGTATCATGACGATGGCATAACCTATCATGGTGATGGAGTCTTAACCAAGCATGTATAAGCATGATTCGTATAAAGGGACTTTGGTCCTTCTCCTTTCTTCATGGGGTTTAAAACTTTGCTTCCTAGGTGTAGACGACACCCTCCTTCTTATATAGGTTCTAGGGTTGCGGTTGGTGTTGCCTAAGGAGAAAGAAAAGAGAAGGGGGGGTGGAAAAGCATACATGTTAGTTTCCTTTGTGGGTGCATGGTGGATGGGTGCTTGATAAAATAGGAAACAAGACAATGAAATTAACTATTATGATCTACCTTAGTCTCATGCCTTAATATTTCCTCATGGTAAACTAATGTTTTCGAAAATGCTTACTTTTTACTCATATGGATGGGTTTGAAGGTAATGTACCTGCCAATTCTCTTATTTGGATTTGGCAACAAAAAGGCCATCACAAAAAATAACATTCTTACATGGCACAGATTTAATAGATCCCCACCACATGAACACATATAGTACTAATTTTAATAGTCCATGGTTACCACAAAAAATTCATAAAGGAGGGAATATACTTATATGGAATTATTTTAGATAATTGGTCATCGTTGTTTCTCAACTCCCCATGACTTGGAATCTAGATTGTTCCTTTTCTCTCACTTTGGTATGTTCCTCTCAAACAATTATTCTCATTTCAAGGGAAGTTACTAATATCCTTTCCAAGTTATATTAATTGGCTCTAATGGGATATATTCCCCTAACAAAACTTTTTCCTTTTAAACATTATCTAAAAAAATACAATTATCCCATGGTATATCCTTTTCCTTATTATTTTCAAGTATAAAAAAGGTAAACAAAAATATTCTTATTTGATGCCTCAAACACGGTGTTGCCAATCTTATCAAGATAATTACCCTTTTGATTATCTAAAACATTACATATTTTATTATATTTTAACAATTTTTCCATTATCTTTATATTTACATTATCTAATAATTCACAAAGTCATTAATATTTATTTGTACATAAAAAATCTTATTTCTTTGTCTTGTTCACCAAGGTCCTATTTACTAAGTAAATAGTTGCACACATGCTGTAAAGTGGGTAGTATTATTATTCTATCAATAATTCCATTGGTGAAGCTACTTATCAACTCATGCATTTATTTATATAATTCAAATTTACAAAAATTAAGGATATTATAGAAAGGGTGGCTCCATCAACTAGGATTTCCCTTTCCAACATGCCTAGACATAACTTCTCAAGACTGGGGTATCATATGCCAATCTTGGTGTTACAACCCCAACTTTTGGGTTCATTTGGTGAGAAATGCAATTTCTCATATTAAAGATATTTTAACAAATAATGATATAATTTTTTTTGAATAAATGGATTTCGTTTACAATAGCCTTGATGGTTGTTTTGTGGGCATTATTGGCTATTGGGCCCAATAACAAGGAAAAGGAAAAGGAAATTCAATTATTAAAAGAATATTTATGAAATGGAGAAAATAAAGAAGTAGAAATCTCTTGAAGGCAAAGGAATATCCTCCAAGGATGGATTTCGTTCCTTTTGGGTTCCAAGGAGTCCAAATTTCAAAGATAATGCAACAAGAAAGAGAAATGATTAATTGAATATTGCTTTATTTAGAAGAAAGGTGAGAATATGATAATATTACAAGAAATATTTCGATAATGTTTTGTATATCCTGCTGTTGGCCGGATGTGGGCCTTTCTGTATATGAACAGGTGGTGAAATCATGTGATGGATAGACGGTTGTTACTTTGGGCGGGAATCCATATTGGACGAGATTTCACATCCACATAGTTTATAATGATAAAAGGAAGAAAAACAAAGAAAATAAAAGATTATGAGAGAGAAAATATGCTTAAAATATGCCTTATTAAGAAATAACTTGCATATAAATTAAAGCATCTCAAACTTTCAATTTTGAGTCCCAAATTTGGTACATACGTGTATTAAGTCATTATGGACTTTCCCTCAAAATTTGGGATCAATTGGATAAGCGGATTGAGAGATATAGATTTTTTTAGAAATCCTAAAGTGGCTCGATTTATCCTAAATGTCACAATTCAATTTCTTTTGGTTATATAATGGGCACGCACTGGAGACAGTTGGATTATGATCGGATGGCTTTGCATCATCTCCTACCTTGGTCTGTTTAGGAAAGTTGGAGCAATAGAGCGAGCGATTTTCTCGCATTGCTCCCTCCCTTCACGGTCCTTGGCTCAGGAAGATTGTACTCCCAATCGTTTTGGGAAGAAGATTCGGGCCAGGTAGACCCCCAGTTTTGGAAGGTCATAGATACTTTCCCCAAAAGTCCTTGTGGAGTCAGACTCCATGGACCCTGGTTGCAGGCCAAGGCTATATAAGGGGGGCCTTATACCCTACTGCGAGGGCAAAAAATCGATCTCAAGGTGCCGCAAGGCCTTGGTAGTTTTCCCTAGCGCCAAATCATTGAACAAAATGAGGATGGCGGGAGTTGTTCCTTCTCCCCTGCCAACCATGGAGGCTCCATGGTTGTCGCTGATCCCCACCACTGGATAGAAGATGAAGGCCACTGATGAGTCCGTCCGGTCCTGGCGACAATGATGGTACCTTCTCCTTAGCCTTCGGCGCTCTAGAGCCCAAGGTCAACTATCGAGTTGACCTGTCCCAGAACTTGACTCGCGAGCGGGAGCCGAGCGCAGGGAGGAAGACGATCAGGCTAAAAGACACTTTTGTCCAACACAGGTGGGATCATAAGATGGGAGTCATAAGGGTAAAAAAGTAATCTTTCTTGTAGCCGGCCGCTGATAAACGAGTTTATAAGCTGACGTGTCAAGCTACGATTGGTCGGTATAGGTTTATCTTGCAAAAACTGTAGAAATTGATAGGATTGTCTAATGGAAAAACCTTATACATGAAAGTTGTGTAGAAAAATACCAAGAATCTAATAAAAATACATTGGGAACCTAGTTCTTCTCTGTTTTACAAAAGTACCTTAATTTGCTAGTAAAATGTATTAAAAGTTGATGAGAAACCCTAATTGAAGATAAATGGTGTATTTTGGTGAATTAATGGGTCAAATTGATAAAATTAACCCTGTTTATGATAAAGGTGGATTGTTTATCTGTTTTGAATGCAAGATTTCCTAATTTAGAGTTGAATCCATAAATAAAGGATAATATATATAGAAACCCTAATTTGGGGATAAAGGAAGAGAAAAACCTTGAAATTTCGGATTAAGAAAGTAAATTGCCAAATAATGATCCTAATATTGTTGGGAATATTAAAATGAAAGAAATTGAGGGTTGTGATAAATTAGAGATCATAATATTAATAATGGAGGCAAAAACCCTAATTCCTAAGGAAACCCTAAAATTGGAATTGAAATCCTAAGTAATGTCATGAAATTGGATAAATATTAATAAAAGGAAATTGGTACTTTTATTTCAGGATTTCTATTCATCATTGCTTGCTTGATTGGGTTTCCCTTGCATATTTGATTCTGTCTTGAAATCTGCAATCAAAGGTATGTGGTTACGCTTATGAATATCTCGAAATAGTTTTCCGAGGTTTTCCGAAGTTTTCATCAATGACTTGAAATAAATTGTTGGATGAATTTAGTTCATGCAAACTATAATGTGGATATGACTATCACATAATATATGTGCCTACTAGTTCAGATCCTGGTCCCCTCTGTGGCTTAATAGTTGACCTAGTATATGGATACCTAGAGGGTAGGTCCATCAAGTCATTGAATGACTTAGTATATGGCTACCTAGAGGGTAGGATCATCAAGTCATATTGAGTTAGATATTGGGCTACCTTTGGGTAGTGCCATGTGACTCTATTACCCTATGTATTGGCTACCTGTAAGGTAGGACCATGGGGGTAAAGATCTACCTTTATAGAGGTATCATATAAGTCCACTGCAGGTACAACACAGAGTTGTGGATAGGTATGGATTGAGTAGTTTGGCTTAAAACATAATCTTGGTTGTTAAATGATTAATTTCATGATTATGTTGTTAACATATTTACATTATTATTTTTTCCCCGACATACCAGCTTTGGCTGACCGATGCTTTGTTTGTCAAAGATTTAGGTACAAAATCCCAAAAAGAACAAACAGTAAAGTGGCACATTGTGAATTCACAAATTAAAGAACAAGGAGGAACTAGATAGAGTAGTTCAGTTGTGGTTAGAAGTTTAGTATTATCCAAACTTCTCAAAGGTATGAAAAAGAAATTATTACATCTTTTTAGTATAGATTGTTGAAATTTAATAATTGTTCTTGGTTAAATGTCAAACCTTTGATCCAAAAGTTATGGGTGCGGCTTTGACCTCTCGGTCTAACTTAATTGGGGGTTACCAGAAGGTGGGGTCGTAACATTTGGTATCAAAGCGTAGGTTCCTCAGTTAACCATTAATAATTATTAAATTTTACAAACTCCATATAACCCAAGGGAGTTATTAGAGGATTATCCAAAAGACGGAGGTGTCTAGAAAAGGATCACGACCGGGGCCTGGCAATATTTTCCTCCACACCGCTAGTCGGAATACGAGGACTCCCAGATCCGTGTGACGGCCTGGCCAAAGTCTTAGGGTATGATTCAAAATAAGATACCTTTAGGACTCTCTCATCTTATTCATCCCTTCTCAACTCAAATTCTGTTAAGGACCTTAAGGATTAAGGTTTTCCCTCTTCTCCTCACCCTCTTGACGTATGGGTAAGATTAATAAGGTCTAAGGAATCCTCCATCAAATTAATGAAAAGCATGTAATTAAGATGTCATGGACATAAGCTTAATAGAGTAAGCGTAAACTAAAGAATAGATACATGCTTAGGTCGTATGACATAAGTTGTCATGCCCTCAGGAGAGACCTGAGGATAGACCTCCTTGTCAGGAGGATGAGTAAAGAAAGTTAGTCTTGGAGATAGAGATCTCCATTGCAAGTAGAGACCTGGAACATCCTCTGAGGATGATGTTAACCCTAACCCTCAGTGTTAGTTAGAGTGAGATGAAGTGGTGAATAGATATCACAATAGACCGTTGTTTTAAAGGACATGCCCTTGGGATGCCATATGATCCATGGGTGACCTAGCACCTTTGGCAACCCAACTCAGGGAAGGGTCGTGCATGTTAGAGTAAAGGATAGCTCCTTCGATGATGATGTTAGTGAAGGACCTATAGAAACCCTATGGGCTTATGAGAATAGGGCATAGCATGCACCCATGGTACGTTAGTGGTGTGAGAAATATGTTGAAACCCTGACCAGGAGAGTATGAAGGATGGCTTATGACATAAACATAAAGAACTATGGATAACCTTGAGCGAGCATAGGCTTCATCCAGGTAAGGGCATGATTTTGAGTTTGATCCTTCATGAAGAGAGGACCTCTAATGGTGAAATTGGTTGTAGGGTTAGCTCTAGAGAGAGAGCAGGAAACCCAGCAAGAAGGTTGGAATCCTAAACTCTGAGATATGAGGAGAAGTCAGGAGTTGAGGATGATGTGACCTAACTGGATGATAGTGGTCACCACATGCTTGATCCCTAGAGGTTGATGATATCTTGGTTGCCATGGGAGGGACCAAACCCTAGAGGGAGGATGAGGTTTCTAGCACCTATGTACCTATGGTATAAGTGTTTACCTTCTAAGAAAGGAAGAAGATGTTCTGTATACCCTGAACAGGATTTGTAACAGGTTATGAGGCCTTGTACCTTATTGTTTGTCCTTGAGGAGGATCCAACTCTAAGTGTTGCTCATATTGAAGGATGACAGGAAGTGCATGTCATGCCTTTTGCAAGCTTGATTCATGGTTAAGAGACAGAGCATGTAGTTGGACACCTAAAAGCGAACCTAGGGTTCTTGGGCCTAAGAGGGGAAGTGGTATACCTAATGCTCATAATGAGAGTTGAGTCTCTACAGTTTCATGATACTCCTCATGTGTAGAGGTAAAGGAAACCCCCTTAAGTTAAGGGTATGTTTGATGAACCCCTCACGGCTAAGTGGATGACATGGGAAGGTATGATCTTGATCCAGTGTTGAGGAAAGAGAATGAGTGTGACCTAGCATGGTTTAGCAAGTGGTTCGCTTGTTCCCTAATGTCTTGCTAGGGTCAAGCATGCTCATAAGGATGTAAAACCTAAGGGCGTTTGTGACCTTGTTTTTAAGAGATAGTTTTCCTCCCATCCTGGGAGAGGGACCCTTTGGTAGGGTGTATATCAGTTTTGTTGGGTTAAGGTAACCTAAAAAGGTCTCATAGGATCTTGAGAAGCTAAGTAAAAATTACATGGTATGAGGATGAACCTATAGACCCATATATAACCATCTCTAAGTGCATGTGGATGTGTTACCATGGAGGTAACCGGTATGGGGCTTGACCAGGGTAGGCAGGTTGCCATGATCCCTATGAACGGATAAAAGTCAACCCATGAATGCAGAAAGAGAGATGATGAAGGCTAGGGTAAGGTTCTAAGTTGGAAATGTACTATAATGGAATCCTAAGTCTATCCTAGGGTCAGGTAGGGATAAGACTGATGGAGTTAGGGGTTGCCTAATTCCCTAGTTGCACATGACCATAGGGTCGGGAGGTAACAACTATCATTGTCTGGAGGCCATGGGTTAGGAGATTGATCAACTTCATGAACTCATGGAACCCAAAGGGCAGATGACTAGGGCACTCTCTGGATGCATAAGGGAAGAGGGATGACCCCAAAAGTGTCGGCACCCTATAGACTTAGAGGAGATGACCAAGGATTATGTGGTGACCCAAGTTGGTTCGAGACCAGTTTTCCATGGAAGTAACTTTGATATCAAGATGAATGTGATGTTGAGACATGCGTGGCACGTTTCAACTTAGATTTAAATGTGTATTGGCAAGGTGGGATGCACCATCTCTACTCTTGGAACAGGAAGAACTCAGTATTTGGACTGTAGCCAAATGCTTATTTCCTCTTGTTATGGGAGTGAGAGATAGGACAATATGCATGCCATACACCAAGGATAAAAGGTGATGCGAGTTGGAACGTTGTCATGAGGTATGAGGATAGGGAGGAAAACATACCCTTATGGAGTGAATGATACATGGATGGTTTACAAACCGTAAGAGTTATAAGAAGATGTTTTTTTTATCATGAGCTATGAGTTATACAAGGTTGAGTTCGAAAAACCAAGAGAATAAGATCAAAGTTTTCTTGATGAAGATAGACTTAGAGCTGAGATGAGGTAATGAGTGGAATACATGGAGGTGTATGTCTTCAATGTTACCTAATACCTAAGGATGTGAAGTGGTAATGGATGCTCCGGTCGAGATAAAGCTGCCTAGTTTGGCTTAGAAGAGGTTGTTAGGCTGACCCTAAGTTTGGAAAGAAGATATGTTTGGCTAACACTTAGAGGTAACAAGATATGTTGAACAAGTTAATGGTTGTTTAGTTAGCTAGTCTAGTCCTTAATGTAATGAAAGGATGGTGATGGAACCTCAGATACCCTTCTTTGGGTCAGAAGGTAATAAAACCCTGATGAGAATGGTTTAGGGTTCCGAGGAATCGATCTTGAGGAATCATGACATACAAGAAATAATGAGGTTGAGATCACCTTACACCATGCTATTACTAAGATAATGAGTGGTAGTAGTACCACGGATGCTGGAGATGAGGCTGCATGTGATATGTTGCCATACATGACAGAAGGTGAAGGATGAGCATCGATAACCCAGTGCATTGACATAGAGTATAAAGAGTTCCCGAAAGAGAAAGGGAGTTCATCGCTATGGATGTTGTGAGTCTCCCCTGGATCAAGGAAGGTCGAGATGCAATATGGGTTATGGTAGATCGCCTTACCTAGATGACATGAGAAAGAAAGAGTACTGTCAAGGGACAGATCGGGTTGAACTACATATGAGAGAGATGGTTCGACTACACCATGAGGTTGAAAGTTCTTGCGTTTGACCTAAAGTTTTCCTTCCAAAAGGTGGAAGTAGGTACATGAAGAACTCTATGTTAGTACAGTTTATCACCCCTAACTAATGGTTAGTATGATCCAGACTAGAGGGTCTGATGAGAGCATGTGTGCTCGTTCAGGGTGATATCTAGTGACAGTTCTTGTCCAATGAAAAATGTGATGATGACCACCATAGCCAGTATCAGGATTTAAAGAAGCTCTGTAAGGGAGGTTGTGTCGCTCACCACTTCAGTAAGGTGATGTTGGAGAAAGGACCACATGATGGTTAGAATGGACCACATTGTGTGCAGATGGAGTCGCTTTGATCTTGCAATGGCTGAAAGGAGCCCATGGATGGCATGAGTCATGAGCAGATGCAAAGTAGACTGACATATAGTTCACTATGGGAGGATATGTGACATGAAAATCTAACCCCTCTAAGTTATAGCTAAGAGAGTTGAGTCCCCGATGCATGGGTTCTTTTGACTTGGTTTGGTGGAGAAGGTTAAGTTTGACCTTACCCCTCAGGATAAAGTAATGTGTGATGAGTTCCATGTGTCCAATTTAGAGCACTATGTGAGATACCTAGACGATGTGCTGGATAATGAACCTAGTGAGCCCAAGGGAAGCTGAAATGGCCTGAGTCACCTGTCCAGTTTATAGACGCCGGGATGAAAGAATTCAGAGAAAATAATATGTGATGATAAAGGTTCTTTGGAAGCACCATGAGTAAGGTAAAGCCACATAGGGGCCAATGATGGACATGGAAAAGTCTTATCCTAAATTGTTTGTTTGCTTGATAAAATTTTGAGGACAAAATTCCTATAAGAGGGGAAGGTTGTTACAACCCCAACTTTTGGGTTCATTTGGTGAGAAATGTAATTTCTCATATTAAAGTTATTTGAACAAATAATGATATAATTTGTTTTGAATAAATGGATTTCATTTACAATAGCCTTGATGGTTGTTTTGTGGGCTTTATTGGCTATTGGGCCCAATAATAAGGAAAAGGAAAAGGAAATTCAATTATTAAAAGAATATTTATGAAATGGAGAAAAGAAAGATGTAGAAATCTCTTGAAGGCAAAGGAATATCCTCCAAGGATGGATTTAGTTCCTTGGGTTCCTAGGAGTCCAAATTGCAAAGATAATACAACAATAAAGAGAAAGGATTAATTGAATATTGCTTTATTTAGAAGAAAGGTGAGAAAATGATAATATTACAAGAAATATGTGAAAATATGAGAAAATGATAATATTTCTTTATTTAGAAGAAATATGTGCACATCCACATAGTTTATAATGCTAAAAGGAAGAAAAACAAAGAAAATAAAAGACTATGAGAGAGAAAATATGCTTAAAATATGCCTTATTAAGAAATAACTTGCATATAAAGAAAAGCATCTCAAACTTTCGAGTTTGAGTCCCAAATTTAATACATACGTGGAATAAGTCATTATGGATTTTCCCTCAAAATTTGGGATCAATTGGATAAAAGGATTGAGAGATATGGATTTTTTAGAAATCCTAAAGTGGCTCGATTTATCCTAAATGCCACAATTCAATTTCTTTTGGTTATATAATGGGCGGGCACTGGAGACCGTTGGATTGTGATCAGATGGATTTGCATCATCTCCTACCTTGGTTTTTTTAGGAATGTCGGAGTAACAGAGTGAGCGATTTTCTCACATTGCTCCCTCCCTTCACGGTCCTTGGCTCAGGAAGATTGTACTCCCAATCATTTTGGGAAGAAGATTCAAACCTGGTAGACCCCCGGTTTTGGAAGATCATAGAACCTTTCCCCAAAAGTCCTTGTGGAGTCAGACTCCATGGATGCTGGCTGCAGGCCAAGGCTATATAAGGGGGGCCTTATACCCTACTACGAGGGCACAAAATCAATCTCAAGGTGCCGCAAGGCCTTGGTAGTTTTCCCTAGTGCCAAATCGTTGAACAAAATGAGGATGGTGGGAGTTGTTCCTTCTCCCCTGCCAACCATGGTGGCTCCATGGTTGCCACTAATCGCTGCCACCAAATAGAAGATGAAGGCCACCAGTGAGTCCATCCAGTCCTGGCCACGATGATGGTACCTTCACCTTAGCCTTCGGCGCTCTAGAGCCCAAGGTCAACTATCGCGAGCGGGAGCCGAGCGCAGGGAGGAAGACGGTCAGGCTAAAAGACACTTTTGTCCAACCCACGCGGGATCAGAAACTGGGAGTCATAAGGGTAAAAAGGTAATCTTTATTGTAGCTGGCCGCTGATAAATGAGTTTATAAGCCGACGTGTCAAGCTATGATTGGTCGGTATAGGTTTATCTTGCAAAAAGTGTAGAAATTGATAGGATTGTCTAATGGAAAAACCTTATACATGAAAGTTGTGTATAAAAATACCAAGAATCTAATAAAAATACTTTGGGAACCTAGTTCTGCTCCGTTTTACAAAAGTACTTTAATTTTCTAGTAAAATGTATTAAAAGTTGATGAGAAACCCTATTTGAAGATAAAGGGTGTATTTTGGTGAATTAATGGGTCAAATTGATAAAATTAACCCTGTTAATGATAAAGGTGGATTGTTTATCTATTTTTAATGCAAGATTTCCTAATTTAGAGTTGAATCCATAAATAAAGGATAATATATATAGAAACCCTAATTAGGGGATAAAGGAAAAGAAAAACCTTGAAATTTCGGATTAAGAAAGTAAATTTCCAAATAATGATCCTAATATTGTTGGGAATATTAAAATGAAAGAAATTGAGGGTTGTGATAAATTAGAGATCATAATATTAATAATGGAGGCAAAAACCCTAATTCCTAAGGAAACCCTAAAATTGGAATTGAAATCCTAAGTAATGTCATGAAATTAGATAAATATTAATAAAAATAAATTGGTACTTTTATTTCAGGATTTCTATTCATCATTGCTTGCTTGATTGGGTTTCCCCTGCATATTTGATTCTGTCTTGAAATCTGCAATCAAAGGTATGTGGTTATGCTTATGAATATCTCGAAATAGTTTTCTGACGTTTTCTGAAGTTTTCATCAATGACTTGAAATAAACAGTTGGATGAATTTAGTTCATGCAAACTATAATGTGGATATGACTATCACATAATATATGTGCCTACTAGCTCAGATCCTGGTCCCCTATGTGGCTTAATAGTTGACCTAGTATATGGCTACCTAGAGGGTTGGTCCATCAGGTCATTGAATGACTTAGTATATGGCTACCTAGAGGGTAGGACCATCAAGTCATATTGAGTTAGATATTGGGCTACCTTTGGGTAGTGCCATTCAACTCTATTACCCTATGTATTGGCTACCTGTAAGGTAGGACCATGGGGGTAAAGATCTACCTTTATAGAGGTATCATACAAGTCCACTGTAGGGACAACATAGAGTTGTGGATAGGTATGGATTGAGTAGTTTGGTTTAAAATGTAATCTTGGTTGTTAAATGATTAATTGCATGATTACATTTTTATCATATTTACATGATTATTGTTTCCCCCACATACCAACTTTGGTTGACCGATGCTTTGTTTGTCGGAGATTTAGGTACAAAATCCCAAAAAGAACAAATAGTAAAGTGGCACATTGTGAATTCACAAATTTAAGAACAAGGAGGAACTAGTTAGATTAGTTCAACTGTGGTTAGAAGTTTAGTATTATCCAAACTTCTCAAAGGTATGCAAAAAATTTTATTACTGCTTTTTAGTATAGATTGTTGAAATTTAATAATTGTTCTTGGTTAAATGTCGAACCTTTGGTCCGTAAGTTATGGGTGCCGCTTCGACCTCTCGGTCACCCTTAATTGGGGGTTACCAGAAGGTGGGGTCGTAACACTTGGCCCCGCCTACTAGAGGGGAATCAGCTCTCATACCATTTTAACAACTGGGCCCACTTCCCAAGGTTGTAGTAGAGTTTTGGGAATGATGTGTTGCCCCACAACCTACCACCAGCCTTGGCTACGTGCTTTTACCTCACTTAGGAACAACCAAAGATCAACTTCCCGATAGGTCACTCATCCTAGTACTCTGGGATGACCATGCTTAACCACAAAGTTCTCAGTGACGGACTCCCTAATAAGGAGGTGCACCTTGGTTATATGGATAGTCCAATCATTCTTTTTAATATCATTTTATTTGAGGTCTCAAATCATGGAATGGTATGGTAACCCTAGCATTGCTCAGTATGCATTAGAATTAGGTTTCAAACACTAACATTTCACATTTAGCACTTCTTACATAAACTTTAATAGGAAACCCTAACTAATATAACAATCACTTGAATTAATCATTTATAACATGAATAAAAAAATGTATGCTCAAAATGATATTAAAACAAACAACCTTCACTCAGATTTGATTAAAAATTAAGTATAGATTATACATAAAGAGAATTCATGTTAGTATTAATGAATTAAAGAAGTCATATTTAATGACATGAATATTGTAACTACCCTGCCTCCCAGTAACCCCCAATTAAGGGAGACTAAGAGATCAAAGCCATTATCTCAATTAACATGATCAAAGGTTTGACAAATAATCAATAACAATTATCAAATTTTACCAACTAAACTAGAAACTGGTATAAAATAAAACCTTGCATACCTTTTTCAAACTTTGGTAAGCCACTCTATCCACAACCTAGATTCATTTTATCTAGTCCTCCTTGCACTTTATTTCTTATTTCCTTAATGTGTCACTTTACTGTTTGTTCTTTCAATTGTTGTACCTAAAATGCCAACAAACAAAACGTCGGTCAGCATATAGGAATATGCTGGTATGTGGGAACAACCAAAATTTCACAAATATGGCTAACAATTTAATTATCACAATCAGGGTAATTAGCAAACCAATTTACATTTTCAATGTGTCATTCTCCACCGCTTTTTCCCTAACACAGGAATACCCCTCTAGGGTTTCTCTTTTTCCATTGACTTAAGTCTCAATCCCAAGCTTGGTGCCTAGGGGTCACCTCTCATGGTGCCCCATAGTCATGCAACATAGACCACCTTCTCATTCCCAGGATTAGTGTCTGGGGTCACCTCTCATGGTACCCATTGGTCTACTCTCTTGGGCCTGACCTTTATGGCATCTTCCATCAAGGTGGCATGTAGGTGCGAGAATACACAAGTATTTATAATTTTGATAACCATAGTGACTTTATAAATGCAGTATGAACATCCAAACTGTTTAGTTTCAATCAATGCAATTAACCATCCGAGAAACCTTCAAGAAAACTAATGTGATTAATCATAATTAACCACATACCTATTAGGCTGAATTGAGATAGAAGAGTTCAATCAATCCAGACATCCAAATCAAGAAAGTACAAGAAGCCTGAAATTACATTCAATTCCTTTTTATCAAAATCTATCCAAACCATCTTGCTACTTAAGGTTTCTATTCCTTTTTATGATTTCCACCTCTTTTTAGGGTTTACTTTGCAATTAGTATTTTTACTTCATTTTACTCTTTTAAACCATAATTTCTCATCTATCCTTTATTAAGGTTACCTTTTAACAACATATAACCTTAATTTCAGAAACAACACAATTAATTATCAACTAAGTCCATTAAGCCTCTTTTTCATTAAAGCTACCATTTTTATCCCTTTTATTCCATGACAAGATCATTATGCTCATTTATCATCAATTCATAGTTCATTATGGTCTAATTCACATATGAACTCGAGTTGCCATTAATTCTACCTTTATCCATTAGAAAAACCCTAATTATCATATTAAGGATATTTATCCACAATTAAGAACTTCCATACTCGAAATCACTTAAAAACATCATCTCTAAACTTTATTCACAATTTTGAATAATTAAACCCATTAAGAGTCACATGTACCAATATTAGGGTTTTAAGGCCCATAAAATTATATTCAGGCACATGAAATTCTAACTTAAACTAATTACGTGCAAAGTTCATCCTTTTTATTTTTAATGTTCCTTTTCATCATTAACAGGTTAATACCAACTTTAATCATCCATTAAACCCTACTAAATATATTAATCATCTCAAAATAGGGTTTCTTAATCTTTAATTCATCAAAGTTGATAACTTACATTACTTTTGCAATTGTAAGAGGAATTCGTTTTTATTTGCATTTTTATTAGATTCCTCTCATTTTTGAGCAATTTTCATATTTTATATGTGCTAATCCGAGCTATGAATAATTAACTACGAATTTTACAAAATCCACTAACTTTGGCCAATAGGGAGGCGCCATGTAGCCTTGTTCCCATGCAATGCTCGCTGGTTTAGAAAACCTAACAAAATGTCAGAATTGCCCTCAGTAAGTGGGTTGTTTCTTCAATACCTGGAGGGGCATTTCTTTCCAATGCTCCTCCCCTCCTTCTTCAACCTCGTACAACACGACTGCTGCTGCCCTGGCCGCCGAGCGCTGACCTTGGCGTGGCTCTGGCTCCTCATCCCCGACCCCGATGACCTCCAAGGTGCTTCCTCTGCCTCTGTGCACATGAGGATGCTTCTGGGTTGTGGCCTAGTTGGCCAGGACTGGCTGGGAAGACCTACAATCGCGGCCAGTGATGCAACCGCACAGCTGTTGCTGTGCTAGTGCTAGGGTAGGGCCATCATGGCAAAGCCTCTCCCCAGCCTCACTGGGTATCCATCCATCATCTCGACTGCACGTGGTCCCTCACTGCTTAAGAGATAGAGCTATTCCTCTATCATAGGGTTTTGAGAAAAACTTCATGAAGAAGGAGATGGGGAAGAGAAAGAGATGTGGGATCTCTCCTGAACTCGAACCAAGGCTTATCCCTTTATATAGGGGTGGGTAGCAAAGCCTTAGGTTGGCTATCCACGAGTTACTAAGTCCTTCTCCCAATAGGAACCCTTTTCCTTCAATGAGAAGAAATATTCTCTCTCCTACTTATTTCCTTGACATTCTTTATTTCTTAGATAATTAGAAATATGAAAATCCTCTCATTTATTCTCTTTATTCTTGCCTTTTAATTCATTGGCCACGAAAATATATTTTCCTTAAGTAGAAAATACTTCTTTTTTAACAATACCACATAATCCATTAATAATGTATTCACATTATATTCTTATTTTCTATTGTTGGTATTTTCTCTTTATTTTTCTTCATTGGGACTCCTTGGACCCCAAGAAACTCAAATATTTCGAAATTCCTTTTTCAGGATACTTATTATCCTTCTAGATGCATCTATATTCATTATTTCACATTATCTTGTTTATTACTTATTACAATATCTCTTTTTGAGGATTTCTCTTTATCTTTCTTTTTATTTTCCTCATTGGCATTCCTTTTAACATTAATAATCCTTTGGATATGAAAATCCACCAAGGATAACTCAATTGTACCTTTTTCACTTATTTTCCACATTTTATCATTGTTTTCAATTTCTTCTTAATTAAGAAATATCTAATTGATCTTTTCTTTTCTTATTGCTTTATCTTTGCAATTTTGGACTCCTTGGGACCCAAGGAACCCAATAGGCACGAAATCCACCTTTGGATTACACTCTTTTTCCTTCTAGAGGTTTCTACATTTTTCTTTTCTCCATTTCTTATTATTAATGGAGCTTCTTTTGTCTTTTCCATGTTATTGGGCGCAATAGCCAATAAAGCCCACAAGTAAATCAACAAGGCTATTTTAAATGAAATCCATGCATTCAATCAAAATACATCATTATTTGTTCATTTATGTTTATTATGAGAAATTACATTTCTCACCAAATGGACCCAAAAATTGGGGTTGTAACATCCTTCCCCTCTTATAAGAATTTTGTCCTCAAAATTCCATCAAGCAAACAAACAGTTCAGGGTAAGCCTTTCTTATGTCCATCAAGGCTCCCATGTGGCTTCACCCTTTCCATGGTGCTTCCCAAGAACCTTCATCATCTCATATTCTTCCATCTGAGTTCTTTCTTACCTTGGTATATCGTACCCTCATAGGTGACTCAGGACATTTTAGCCTCTCAAAAGCTGAATAGGTTCAGGGCTTATCACATGGCTTGGGTACCTCACATAGTGCTCTAGATCGGACTCATGGAACACATTACACATCATGTTATCCTGAGGGGCAAGGCTAAACACAACCATCTCCACCAATCCACCTCAAATGAACCCATATATCGGGGACACAACTTTCTCAGCTGTAGCTTGGAGAGGTCGGATTTTCACATTACATACTCTCCCACAGTGAACTGCATGTCAGTCTACATTGCATCAGCTCACAACTCATGTCACTTCTGGCTCCCTCTCAGCCATTGCACGGTCAAAGTGACTTCATCTGTACACACTGTGGTTCTTTTATGACCTTTGTGAGGCCTCCTTCACCAACATCATCTTAATGAAGTGGTGACCGACACAACCTCCTTATATAACTTCTTGCATCCTGATAAAGGCTATGGTGGTTAACATCACATCTTAAGAACTGTCTCTATGTATCACCCTGAATGAGCACACATGCTCTCTTCAGACCCTCTAGTCTGGATCATATTGTCCATTAGTAACGGGTGATAAACTGTACTGACATTGAGTTCTTCATGTATCTACTTCCACCTAATGGAAGTGAACCTTTAGGTCCTACTCAAGAACTTCTGAACTTGCACCATGATGTAGTTGAAACATCTCTCTCTCTCTCTTGTAAGTAGTTCAACCCGATTTGTCCCTTGACAATACTCTTTCTTTCTCTTGTCAGCTAGGTAAGGCGATCTACCATAACCCACATTGTATCTTGACCTTCTTGGGTCAAGGGGAGACTTACCACAACATCCATAGTGGTGAACTCCCATTCCATCTTGGGGACTCTTTATCCTCTATGCCAAAGCACCGGGTTATTGGTGTTCATCCTTCACCCCCGGCTTGCATGGCCACATGCCACATGCAACTTCATATCAAGCATCCAAAGTGATACTATCACTTACTATCTTTGTAGTATCATGGTGTATGGTGATCTTAAAACCATGATCTCTTATATGTCATGATTCCTCAAGATCGGTTCCTCAGAAACCCTAAACCACTCTAATCGGGGTTTCATTGCCTTCTTTTCTAGAGGAGTGTATCTGAGGCTCTACCACCATCCTTCCATTGCATCAAAGACTAGGTTAACTAACCATTAACTTGATCAATCGGTATCATTGCATCTGAGGGTTATCCAAACCTATCTTCTAGTTTCTAGCCAAACTAGGCAGCTATATCTCCACCAGAGCATCCATTACCACTTCACATCCTTAGGTATTAGGTAATGTTGAAGACATACACTTCCATGTATTCCACTTATCATTTCATCTCAAATTTTGAGTCTATCTTCATCAGAACACTCTGAGCTCATCCTCTTGGTTATCAAACTCAACTTCGTATCACTTGCAAATTCCACATAGCTGATGATAAAACATTCTCACAAGATGATTACCTTAATACTCTTAATGTTTGTACCTATCGTTCACTTCATAAGGGTATGTTATCGTCTCTCTCCTCATACCTCATAGCAATGTTCTAACTCATATCATCTTTATCCTTGGTGTAAGGCATGCGTACTGTCCAATCTCTCACTCCCATAACAAGAAGAAATAAGCATTTGGCGGTCGTCCAAACACAGAGTTCTTCCTATTTCAAGAGTAGAGATGGTACATCCCACCTTGCCAGTACACCTTCAAACCTAAGTTGAAACATGCAACTTATGTCTCTACATCAAAAACATCCTGATATCAAAAATTACTTCCATGAAAAACTGGTCTCGAACCTACTGGGGTTTACACACAGTCCTTGGTCATCTCTTCTGGGTCTATAGGGTGCCGACACTTTTGGGGTCATCCCTCTTCCCTCATGCATCCAGAGAGTGCCCTACTCATATGCCCTCTGGGCCCCATGAGTTCATGAAGGTGATTAATCTCCTAACCCATGGCCCTCAGACAATGATAGTTGTTACCTCCTGACCCTATGGTCATGTGCAACTAGGGAATTGGGCAACTCCTACTTCCATCGGTCTTATCCCTGCCTGACCCTAGGATAGACTTAGGATTCTATTATAGTACAAGTCCAACTTAGAACCTTACCCAAGCCTTCATCATCTCTCTCTCTCTGCATTCATGGGCTGACATCCATTCTTTCATAGGGTCATGGAAACCTTCCTACCTTGGTCAGGCCCCATACCAGTTACCTCCATGGTAACACATCCACATGCACCTAGAGATGATTATCTATGGGTCTACAGGTTCATTCTCATACCATGTACTTTTCACTTAGCTTCTCATGATCCTATGAGAACTCTTTAGGTTTACATAAAACCCACAACTGGTACACACCCTACCAAAGGGTTCCTCTCCCAGGATGGGGGGAAACTACAACTCTTGACAACAAGGTCACAAATATCCCTAGGGTTTATATTCACATGAGCATGCTTAACCCAATAACCACTAAGGCACAAGAAGACCACCTACTAAACCATGCTAGGTCATACTTATTCTCATCCTCAACATTGGATCAAGATCATACCTTCCCATGTCATCAACTTAGTTGTGGGGGTTCATCAAACCTGCCTTAAACTTAAGGGGTTTCTCTTTCCTTTAAGCATGAGAAGTACCATGCTCAAATCTATTGAAACTAAAACCTCTTCATGATAATTAGGTACACCACTTCCCCTCTTAGGCCTAGGAACCCTAGGTTCACTTCTCTGATGTCCACTATCTGCTCGACCTCTTAACTATGATCCAAACATGTATAAGGCATGGCATGCACTTCCTGTCATCCTTCTACTCAATCAACACTTCAGAGAGGAGTCCTCCTTAAGGACAACCAACAAGGTACAAGGCCTTACAACCTACTACTAAACCTCTTCAGGTCTAAGGAACTCTTCCTCTCATCTTTACCAAAGGTACAGAGGTACTAGAAGGCTCATCCTCTCTCTAGGGTTTGGTTCCTCTCATGGAAACCAAGACATCACCAGCCTCCAAGGATCAAGTATGAGGCAACCACAAACATCCACTTAGCTTACATCATCCTCAACTTCCCACTTTCCCTGATGTCCCAGAGTCTAGGCTTTCGACCTTCTTGTATGGTTCCTTCTCTCTCTCTAGAGCTAACCCTACAAACAGCCTCACTACTAGAGGTCCTCTCTTCATGAAGATGGATCAAGCTCACAAGTATACCCCTACATGGGTGATACCTATGTTCAAGCTTATGTTTGTTCAAGGTTATCCATAACCCTTCATGCTCATCTTCTAAGCTATTCAGCATACTCTCTTGGCTAGGGTTTCAACTTACTACTCGCACTACTGACATATTCTAGGTGTCTACTATGCCATACTGATATAAGCTCATGGGGTTCCATAGGTTCTTCACTAACCTCATCAATGAAGGATCTATCCTTCACTCTAACATGCACACCCCTTTATAGGGTTGGGTCACCAAAGGTACTAGCTTATCTAACCTCTCATGGCTCGTATGGCTTCCAAAGGCATGTCCATCAAACCACTTGGTCAACTGTGACATCTAACCCATCATGTCATCTCTCTCTATCTTCACTTAGGGTAAGGGTTAATATCATCCTTAGAGGATGTGTCAGGTCTCTACTTTTAATGGAGATCTCTACCACCAAGACTAACTCTCTCTTTACTTATCCTCCTGACAAGAAGGTCTAGCCTCAGGTCTCTTCTGAGGGCATGACAACTTATGTCATACAACCTAAGCATGTATATATTCTTTAGTTTGCGCTTAATCTATTATTCTTATGTCCATGACGTCTTATTTACATGCTTTTCATTAATTTGGTGGATGATTCCTTAAACCTTATCAACCTTACCCATACCCAAAGAGGGTGAGGAAAAGAGAAAAAACCTGAATCCTTATAATCCTTAACAACATTTGAGGTGAGAAGGGATGAACAAGATGAGAGAGTCCTAAAGGTATCTTATTTCGAGTCAAATCCTGAGACATTGGCCAGGCAGTCACGCTAATCCAGAAGTCCTCATATTCTGACTAGCAGTGCAGAGAAAAATCTTGCCAGCCCCCAGATGTGATCCTTTTCTAGACACCTCTGTCTTTCAAAAATTCCTCTAATAACTCCCTTGGGTTCAATAGAGTTTGTAAAATTTAATAATTATTAAAGATTAAATGAGGAACCTATGCTCTGATACCAAATGTAATGACCCCGCCTCCCGATAACCCCCAATTAAGGGAGACCAAGAGATCAAAGCCATTATCTCAATTAACAAGATCAAAGGTTCGACAAATAATCAATAACAATTATTAAATTTTACCAACTAAACTAGAAACTGGTATAAAATAAAACCTTGCATACCTTTTTAAAACTTTGGTAAGCTACTCTATCCACAGCCTGGATTCATTCTATCTAATCCTCCTTGCACTTTATTTCTTATCTCCACAATGTGTCACTTTACTATTTATTCTTTCAATTGTTGTACCCAAAACACCGATAAACAAAACGTCGGTCAGCATATAGGAATATGCTGGTATGTGGGAACAACCAAAATTTCACAAATATGGCTAACAATTTAATTATCACAATCAGGGTAATTAGCAATCCAATTTACATTTTCAATGTGTCATTCTCCACCGCTTTTTTCCCTAACCCTGGTATACCCCTCTAGGGTTTCTCTTTTGCCATTGACTTAAGGCCACCTTCTCAATCCCGAGCTTGGTGCCTTGGGGTCACTTCTCATGGTGCCCCATATTCATGGAACATAGACCACCTTCACATTCCTGAGCTTGGTGTCTGGGGACACCTCTCATGGTGCCCATTGGTCTACCCTCTTGGGCCTGACCTTTATGGCATCTTCCATTAGGGTGGCATGTAGGTGTGAGAATACACATGTATTTATAATTGTGATAACCATAGTGACTTTATAATTGCAGTAGGAACATCCAAACTGTTTAGTTTCAATCAATGTGATTAACCATCCGAGAAACCTTCGGGAAAACTAATGCGATTAATCATAATTAACCACATACCTGTTAGGCTGAATTGAGATAGAAGAGTCGAATCAATCAAGACATCCAAATCAATCAAGTATAAGAAGCCTAAAATTACATTCAATTCCTTTTTATCAAAATCTATCCAAACCATCTTGGTACTTAAGGTTTCTATTCCTTTTTAGGATTTCCACCTATTTTTAGGGTTTACTTTGCAATTAGGATTTTTACTTCATTTTACTCTTTTAAACCCTAATTTCTCATCTATACTTTATTAAGGTTACCTTTTAACAACATATAACCTTAATTTCAGAAACAACACAGTTAATCATCAACTAAGTCCATTCAACCTCTTTTTCATTAAAGCTACCATTTTTATCCCTTTTATTCCATGACAAGATCATTATGCTCATTTATCATCAATTCATAGTTTTTTTTTTGAGGTCAAACACCAGCTTTCTATTACTCCGAGCTCAAAGTTGGCTCAACCCAGCTTGATACAGATTGAGGGAGAGACGATAATAAAAAGAAAAGGCTAGAACTAACGACGGCTTCACGAGCTAGCAGGTGTCCTAGTCCATTTGCCTGTCTTCTATAGAAAACAAAACTAATTGACTGAAAGAAAGACTTTAAACTATGAATGTCTGCAAGCAGGGTTCCAAGTAGATCCGGCCTTTTATCTTCTGCCTTTATGAAGTGGATGATGGCTTCCGAATCTGATTCCACCACTAGCCTTGTTATGTGATGTTCCTTAGACTGTCGGATGCCCTCCCTAATGGCCCATGCTTCAACTGCCGGCACGTCGTAAAGAGTTGGCCGCCTGTTCCCCGCTATGTGGAGCACCTGTCCAGCATGATCTCTCCACGCAAGACCTACTCCGTCAAATCCCCATATGTGTACTGCTGCGTCGCAGTTAATCTTGATTATCCCTACGTCGGGTGCCTCCCAAACGACCCTCCTCTTCTCATTTGCAGCCGGTCGGTCAGCGGTTGATTGTTGTGCCTCGTGATGTCCAGAAATCAGCACTAGAAGATGATGCTGGGTGATGAGTGGTGGCTTCGGCTGCTCATTGAAGATGATGGCGTTCCTCCTGGTCCATACTGTCCATAGAGAAGCTATCATAATATGGTTGTCATCTTCACGTTGTTGGGTAATGAGTCTCGTGATTCCGCTATCCACACTGTTCTCACCAGCTTCTCGGATCCTTGCTTGCACTACTCCCGGGCTTTCTTTCCAGAGCTCCCACGCCTGAGGGCATCTAAACAACATGTGCCTAATATCTTCTTTTTCTCTTCCACAAATTCTGCAAATACTGTCTGGATGACAATGTCGATCATATAGACGTCCCAAAGTGCCTAACGCCCCTGTCATACATCTCCATAAGAAATGCGCCGCCTTCGGGATGAGGTTCTTCCTCCATACTAGCCTCCATCCTCTAGCCTCCTCTTGGTGTCGACGTACTTCTCTTTCTGCCGGGTTTTGGGCTGCCATCCAGTAGGTCGATTTAACAATGAATTCTCCTCTCCTATCTGGTTTCCAGTAAATGTCGTCCTCCTGCTTGTTGAGACTAAGTGGTATTTCCAGAATCTTTTGTGCTATTTCTTGGGTGAAGAGGGTGTAGATGACTTCCTTATTCCAAGTGGTAGAGTCATCTGTCATAAGCTGGTTCACCCTTTGGACATTAGTGCTTGAGAAACTGTAAGCACTTTCTATGCTTCCTCTTATTCCCGGGATCCAGGGATCCTCCCATATGTTGATATTTGACCCGTCTCCCACTCTCCACTGCATCCCTTCAAGAATGATGGCCTTTGCATTCCATATACTCCTCCAGGTGAAGCTTGGGTCGTGTCCCCTTCTGGCATTAAGGGATGTCTCCCTAGGGAAATATCTTGCTTTTAACACACGGTAGACTAAGGTATCTTGTCTGTGGAAGAGCCTCCATATTTGTTTTGCCAGTAGCACTTGGTTGAAAATATGTATGTTTCTGAACCCCAAACCGCCTTGGTTCTTTGGTTTGCACATGTTGTCCCATCTGACCCACGCCATCTTCCTCTCCCCGTCTTTTGCCCCCCACCAAAATATCACTATAGTGCTGTTTATAGAGTCAAGAAGGTACCCCGGTAGCTGGAAGATGCTCATGATATACGATGGTATGTCTTGAACCATTGCTTTGATGAGGACTTCTTTTCCTACTTTAGACAACAACTTCTCTTTCCAACCTTGTAGCTTTTTCCATATCTGCTCTTGTATATAGGAAAAGACTTGTTTCTTCGACCTCCTTATAGCCGTAGGCAGCCCAAGATATCTCCCATGCTTGTCTACTTCTTTGACCTGTAAGAGCTGTGTTATCTCTTCTCTCTTCTCCCACTCCACCCCTTTACTGAAAGCAACCTCAGTTTTGGATAGGTTAATTTTCTGTCAGGATGTCCGCTCATATTGGCTGATAATCTCAGCTAACTTCAAGCATTCTTCTTTGGTTCCTCTCACAAACAAGATGGAATCATCTGCAAAGAAAAGATGAGAAACCTGAGGGCCATGGCGGCTTGCTCGAATTCCTTGAATAATCTTTTGCTGCGATGCCAAGGATAGAGAAGTAGAAAAAGCTTCGGCACATAAAATGAAAAGGTATGGAGAGAGAGGGTCACCCTGGCGAAGTCCTCGGGTTGGTTGAATCTTCCTGGTCCGCTCCCCGTTGATGGCAAACGAATGGGATACAGTTGACATACAATCATAGACCTTGCTCCTCCATTTCTCCCCAAACCCCATTTTTTCTTGCACATAGTCAACAAACTTCCATTCCACTCTGTCATAGGCCTTAGACATGTCTAGTTTGAGAGCTATGTGTCCCTTCTTTGCTTTTTTACCCCTTTTCATAGTGTGAAACAATTCATTATGGTCTAATTCACATATGAACTCGATTTGCCATTAATTCTACCTTTATCCATTAGAAAAACCCTAATTATCATATTAAGGATATTTATCCACAATTAAGAACTTCCATACTCGAAATAGCTTAAAAACATCATCTCTCAACTTTATTCACGATTTTGAATAATTAAAGTCATTAAGAGTCGCATTTACCAATATTAGCGTTTTAAGGCCCATTAAAGTATATTCATGCACATGAAATTCTAACTTAAACCAATTACGTGCAAAGTTCATCCATTTTGTTCCTAATGTTCCTTTTCATCATTAACAGGTTAATACCAACTTTAATCATCCATTAAACCCTATTAAATATATTAATCATCTCAAAATAGGATTTCTTAATCTTTAATTCATCAAAGTTGATAACTTACATTACTTTTCGAATTTCAAGAGGAATTAGTTTCTATATGCATTTTTATTAAATTCCTCTCATTTTTCTAAGCAATTTTTATATTTTATACGTGCTAATCCGAGCTACGAATAATTAACTATGAATTTTACAAAATCCACTTACTTTGGCCAATAGGGAGGCGCCACGTAGCCTTGTTCCCATGCAATGCTCGCTGGTTTAGAAAACATAACCAAATGTCGGAATTGCCCACAATAAGTGGGTTCTTTCTTCAATACCCGGAGGGGTATTTCTATCCAATGTGCCTCCCCTCCTTCTCCAACCTCGTGCAGCACAACTGCTGCCACCCTAGCCGCTGAGCGCTGACTTTAGCACAGCTCTGGCTCCTCATCCCCAACTCCGACGACCTCCAGGGTGCTTCCTCTGCCTCCGTCGTGCCTCTATGCACGTGAGTATGCCGCTGGGCCATGGCCAATTTGGCCAGGACTGGCTGGGAATACCTGCAATTGCAGCCGTGCGGCTCCTACTGTGCCGGTGCTAGGGTAGGGCCATAATGGCGAAGCCTCTCCCCAGCCTCGCCATGTATCCATCCATCATCTCAACTGCACATGGTCCCTTACTGCTTAAGAGATAGAGATATTCCTCTATCATAGGGTTTTGAGCAAAAACTTCATGAAGAAGGAGATGGGGAAGAGAGAGAGAGATGTGGGATCTCTCCGAAACTCGAACCAAGGCTTATCCCTTTATATAGGGGTAGGTAGCAAAGCCTTAGGTCGGCTATCCACAAGTTACTAAGTCCTTCTCCCAATAGGAACCTTTTTCCTTTAATGAGAAGAAATCTTCCCTCTCCTACTTATTTCCTTGACATTCTTTATTTCTTGGATAATTATAAATATGAAAATCCTCTCACTTATTCTCTTTATTCTTTCCTTTTAATTCATTGGCCACGAAAATATATTTTCCTTAAGTAGAAAATACTTCTTTTTAACAATACCACATAACCCATTAATAATGTATTCACATTATATTCTTATTTTCTATTATTGGTGTTTTCTCTTTCTATTTATTCATTGGGATTCCTTGGATCCCAAGAAACTCAAATATTTTGAAATTCCTTTTTAAGGATACTTATTATCCTTCTAGATGCATCTATATTTATTATTTCACATTATCTAATTTATTACTTATTACAATATCTCTTTTTGAGGATTTCTCTTTATCTTTCTTTTTATTTTCCTCATTGGCATTCCTTTTAACATTAGGAATCCTTTGGATACGAAAATCCACCAAGGATAACTCAATTGTACATCTTTTCACTTATTTTCCACATTTTATCATTGTTTCCAATTTCTTCTTAATAAAGAAATATCTAATTGATCTTTTCTTTTCTTATTGCATTATCTTTGCAATTTTGGACTCCTTGGGACCCAAGGAACCCAAGAGGCATGAAATTCACCTTTGGATTACACTCTTTTGCCTTCTAGAGGTTTCTACATTTTTCTTTTCTCCATTTGTTATTAATAATGGAGTTTCTTTTGTCTTTTCCTTGTTATGGGCCCAATAGCCAATAAAGCCCACAAGTAAATCAACAAGGATATTTTAAATGAAATCCATGCATTCAATCAAAAGACATCATTATTTTTTCATTTATCTTTATTATGAGAAAATACATTTCTCACCAAATGGACCCAAAAATTGGGGTTGTAACAAATATAATGTAGTTGCAACACTTCAAAGATGTAGGAATTTGGATTTTCAAGAAATTTTTAAATAAATACTTATATTCCCCACTACTTGAAATAAATAGATTTCCATATTCATTTCATTGAAAAACAAACTCTAATCATGTTTTTAGAAGTGAATGAAATAGAATGTAAATAAAGTTTATTAACACCTTTCGGTTCCTTGTTGTTCATGAAGGAATTGAGGGTTTCAAAGAGAATTCATTTAATGTAATACAATGGACTAAAATATTTCTTATACCAATTGCATAACTAATAATACTTCCAACTAAATTATGGAGACAATCCATTTTTAATCTCTGGTTAAAAACTTCACAAGAATGGGGCTATTATGTAAAGAACAAAGTTCCTTCCTTTCTTAATAGATCATGATTGGAGAAAATCAGATAAAAAGAAGAGAAATTGAGATTAGTTACATTGTTAACTACTACGATTCACAAAGAGTACAAGAGAATCCAACATCTAATCAACTACTAACCCGGTCTTAAGATAAACATGAAGAACATGTCCCCTTTTCTAGTTTATGGGAAATATCCCTCAAGTCAATGTAACCTGAAACATGGGCTTTGGAATCAATGGAGTATCTTAACAAACATTTATAAATTGAATTTTAACTTTTGAAACCATTTCTATTTATGAAAATACCTAAATATCATCAACGTGACATCCCCAAATTTTCAATACTGTGAACTTTCATGTTACAACAAAATTGAAACTCCCATCCAAGTGTGGTTCCCAATTTTAGACACCTCACAATAGGCCAAGAAGAATAAAATCAGTAGAATTTATAAGTATACTCAAACTTATAATTATGTAAATATAATTAACATTTAAACTTGAATATGAGCAAGCCAAAAACAAAAAGTTGCCCATTGAATATATAAATACAAGGTGAATTTTTAGAATATTTGGGATTATATATTTAATTGTATAATTTTATATATACACACACTACGTCTATATAGGATCTTCTATACAATCAGTCCACATGTATATTCTCTTTCGACACAATTCCCAACTTTCACACACCATTACAGTAAAACATAACAAAACCTAAAATCATAAAAAGTGGTACAATGTAGATGATCATGATGAGTATGCATAAAGTAAAATTGTAAACCTCTCTTGGGAATATGACATGAAATTATTATGTATAATAAAAGGCATATATAAATAAAACATCTTTATTTGCAAAAGAGAACACATATTCTACCATGAATTTTCATTGTACATAAAAGTAGATCAACCACATGTGCCATTGCCAAAAAGATTTAGTACTTTCAAAATGCAATATTTTGCCCAAGAGTCACACTTCTCACATGAACTAACTTTCCAAAGAGATTTCAAACTTTTAATGCATTATTCTTCCAAAAGAATTTAAGGCTATATATAATAGAAGATATTTGTCGCTTTCATGTATTACTAATTGTATACACAAAAAATCATGAAAGGTCACTTACAAGAACACATATGTCATCCAATATCATGTACCAGGTATTTCTACACATAAAATGCATCCATACCATTCCTTAGGCCAAGTAAGAGGTAAAGTGTACCTTGAATCGAGATAACCTAATATTCTTGATGTCAATTGATTGGTCAGCCCTTGGTAAAGAGAAAACAACATCTACCATATTTACATTGTCATCATTAAACTAAGTTATGCTCATTTTAGGGTTTAAACTTAGTTAATTAGGATATTCCCAAAAATACTAGTCTTATATTCTTATTATTGGTTATGATTTTGAAATTTAGATTAGTATCAATACTCTGAACATTATATATGAGCACAAAATATCTTTGGAAGAATAGTGCATTTGAAACTACTAAATATCTTTTGCAAAAATTACATGTGAGTACTAAATCTTCTTAAGAAGAATCATGCATTTTGAAATTAATAGTACTCTTTGAAAACATATCATGTGGTTAATAAAATATGACATATAATGGAAATGCATGATATTATAGGTGTTCACTTTTTCGAATATAGATGTCTTGTTCATAAATGATTTTCTTATACATATAATAAAAAGATTTATAGTTTTACTTGTTGCGTATTAAACATGATTCTGCTCATGTGTATCGTTATATATGGTTTTCAATGTTGTTACATATGACCATGATGATGCATGATAGTTTGGAGTAGTGTGGCGAGCAGATATACATGTGGACCTACTATCTATATGGTCCATTGTAGATGTAGTATGTGTATATGTAAAAGTTTTCCATCCAATGTATTCTTAAATGTTGTAATAATTCATTGTCTATTTATATTTGAGTGGTGAGCTTTATGTTTATGGTGTTTTCTTGTTCATATTTACATGCAACTTATTTTTCAATATTTGAGTATACTTCCTTTTACTTCCTCTGATTTTCTTATTCTTAGCCTACCATGTGGTGTTTGCAATCGTGAATAACATATAGGATGGAGTTTAAATTTGGACACATAAGAGGTCAAGGTATCAAAACTGTGGGAACATCACAAGTAGTTATAGAGTGTAATATGTTCATATATAAAGTTTACAATTAAATATGTAATCTAAAATTTTGTAATAATTCATTTTGTAGCTATTTTTTGAGTGCTAAGATTTATGTCTATGGCTAGTTCATGTTCTATGTAATTATTAGATGAAATATTACAACATTTTATGTGTACATGCTATTTAATTTTCCAAATTAGTATACTATTAAGTATACTTCATTTTGACTTCCTCTAGTTTTCTTCTTCTTGTCCTATCGTGTAGTGTTTGAAATTTTGATTTACACTTAGGTGGGGGATTTCAGTATGGATGACATACAAGAGGTCTAGGCATTGAAAATATAGGGAAGTGATAAGTGGTTGTTGGGTGTAATATATATGTGCATACATAAAGGTTTTCTATTCAATACGCAATCTCAAATTCTTTAGTAATTCATCTTGTATTAAACACTAAATTGTGATATGTAGATGTGTGGCTTTTTCTTGTTCATGTGTACATGCAACTTATGTTTATGCAAAAGTATATGTTTTAGTATCTTTCCTTCTGATTTCTATGATTTTCTTCCACTTTTCACATCGTATGGTGCATAAAATTGAGATTCACACTTTGGTAGAGTTTCAATTTGGTGTTCACACATGAGGTCAAGGTGTTAAAAATTTTGGAACATCATAGACAACCTAGAAATTGTCAACCTCTAGCCTAGAAGCCAATCGACTAATGGCTAATTCACTGACCAAAGTTAGATAATTACTTTATAGAAAAGATACATAATCGTTCCATTTTAGGCGAATGACCTATATCAATTTGAATCCATTGATAACATTTATTTGACATGAGATCGTCATTTTTAGGATATATTCAACCCCAAAATTTACCTTTTCAATATTTTTAGGGTTTTCAATATGTTAATTATAATTGATGGACCTCGTTAGATATAAACATGTTGATGAATATATATATATATATATATATATATATATATATATATGAGTTAGGCTAGAATACACTCGAGTGTATTTGGAGCAGAATACACTCAAGTAATTTTTCATGATGTAACATTTTTTTTCTAAAATCTAATTAGTTGATCTTCTTAAACATCTTATGAGTAACCCATATATGAAATTTGAGTCCATTTTGACATTTATAGCTCATGTTATGAAGACCACAAAAATTATGCATTTCAAATTAGTTTTGTGCATCGATTTTGTTGTCCTCAGATGAGTGACTTACACTCATCCAAATGGGCTCAAAATTTGTATGTAGCCTAATTATAGTATGACAATCAATATCATTAGTTTACATTTTGTAAAAAAAAGTCTTGATATGCAAACACCACTTGAGTGTAGTGTGCGATCTGTACACAGGAGTGTACTCCAGCCTGACTATATATATATATATATATATATATATATATATATATATATATATATGGGATTAAGAGAGAAAGATTTCTCCCCCCTCTCCCATAACCCGTGGCGGAGGCCAGACGCCCAAGAGGGTGATAAAATATATATATATATATATATACACATACATATATATACATATACATATATATATATATATGTATATATATGGGATTAAGAGAGATAGATTTCTACCCCCCCTCCCATGCCCGTAGAGGAGGCCAAATGTCCGGGAGGGTGGTAAATCAAGGTGGCAATTGGGATTCGAACCCGGGTCCCTTCATGAGGATACACCGTGCTTGACCACTTAACCCACTCCTTGTCGGCATATGTATATATATATATATATATACATATATATATACATATATATATATATATATATAGATAGATAGAGAGATAGAGAGAGAGTCAGGCTGGAATACCCTCTCGAATGTACAAATCGCTCGCTACACTAAAGTGGCGTTTGCATATCAAGACTATTTTTTTTTTAAAAATGTAAACCATTGATCTTCATTGTCATACTATAATCAGGCTACATACAAATTTTGAGCTCTTTTGGATGAGTATAAGTCACTCATCTGAGGACAAAAAAATTGACGCACGAAACTAATTTGAAATGTATAATTATTGTGGTCTTCATAACATGACCTATAAGTGTCCAAATGGGCTCAAATTTTATATATGAGCTATTCACAAGATGTTTAAGAAGATCAACGGATTAGATTTAAAAAAAGTATTGCATCATGGAAAACTACTTGAGTGTATTCTGCTCCAGATACACTCGAGTGTATTCCAGCCTGACTATATATATATATATATATATATATATATATATATATATATATATATATATATATAGAGAGAGAGAGAGAGAGAGAGAGAGAGAGAGAGAGAGAGACAGAGAGAGAGAGAGAGAGAGAGAGAGAAAGAGAGAGAGAGAGAGAGAGTGAAGTTGGAATACACTTGAGTGTACCGGAGATGTCGTACACCTCAATCATTTTCCATCATGGAGCAATTATTTTAGAAATCTAAACCTTTGATCTTCTTAGATATCTTAAAAACATACTATATAATAAATTTGAGTTCATTTGGACACTTATATGTCATGCGTATAAAATATGCAAAAATTATGTATTTCAAACTAGTTATGTGCGTCGATTTTGTTGCCTTTGGATGAGTGACCTACACTCATCCAAATGAGCTCAAATTTTGTATGTGGTCTATTATTATTGTAACAATGAAGATCAATGGATTAGATTTTGTAAATATATGGTCTAGATAGGCAAACACCATTGGGGTGTACAGTGTGATCTGTACACTCGAGTGTATTCTAGCCTGACTATATATGAGTGAAGCTGGAATACACTTGAGTGTACCGGAGACGTCGTACACCTCAATCATTTTCCATCATGGAGCAATTATTTTAAAAATCTAAACCTTTGATCTTCTTAGATATCTTAAGAACATACTATATAATAAATTTGAGTTCATTTGGACACTTATATGTCATGCGTCTAAAAGATGTAAAAAGTATGTATTTCAAATTAGTTATGTGCGTCGATTTTGTTACCCTTGGATGAGTGACTTACACTCATCCAAATGAGCTCAAATTTTGTATGTGGTCTATTATTATTATTGTAACAATGAAGATCAATAGATTAGATTTTGTAAATATATGGTCTAGATAGGCAAACACCATTGGAGTGTACTGTGTGATCTGTACACTCGAGTATATATTCTAGCCTGACTATATATATATATATATATATATATATATATATATATATATATATATATATATATATATATATATATATAATCCTCGTAGAAATTCAAGTTGCTGTTGCGGAATGAGCATCTGGATAGGGCCAGTCTGATCTGGTTCGTAATCCCTCTGGACCAGTAAGCGTACAACAAAACTTGTTTCCATGGGCTAAAGTCAGGTTTGGTCTAAGGTCTAAGGTCCTGTTCTGTTCGGCTGTATTGAAAAACGCAAACTTAGACAGTTCGAACTGGCACCTGGAAAACAAACTACACGGCTACTTCTGGTTGCATGCAGATTGGGGGAATTGGAATTGCGTCCATTTCCGACACAGTTCGTTTTCCACTGTTACGGAGTGTTAATCAGATTGTTGGATTGACTTCTTATTCTAGATTTGTCACATTGTGTTATGGGGCAACACCAGCGTGGAATCATGTTACATCCGACCAGACGTTAGCTGAATGAATGCCCAAGATACGTTACCCTAGACAGCTAGCACCATGATTCAGTTTTTGTTTTACTTTTCGTGTTCTCAAGGTGTAGTGCTTCTTACAATTACTTCATACCAAACAAGGCCTGAATTAAGCCCAAACACGAGGACTTGAACTTCCTATTTTCTAAACAAGATGTGATGGTTTTAACAGCATTAATGGGTGGTACGGTAAATTGGTTGGATGAAATCAACTTCTTATCTTTTTTTTTTTAAAACATCTTTAATAACGTCCCAAGATTGGTTTTCAACAACAAAATCAGCTTCTTATCTATGATGTTAATGTCAGTGTTAGTACAATCTAAGTAAATCAAACTTGAGACGTTATTTAACAGAAGGTTGAATTTACAAAGATATTGATTATTTACGGAACTCCAACAATATATCTTGAAGATATCGATGCTGATGACCACGTAAAAAAAAAAAAAACAAAGCAATTTCCAAAATTGTCTTCGAATTCCACTAAAAAGGCTCCAACTAAGAACCACAAGTGTAGACCTTTTAGCACTACGCCCGTTGCATTCAAAACAATGTGCTGGTTACATTTCTAAACCAAGGGCAACGATTACATAGTCACCGTACATAAACACTCTGATAAAAAACCTATACTGTATGAGAAGGGCCGTTTTGGATTTGTTCTCCAATTTTTTCTTTCATTTTTCAAATTATAAAGTGATGAAAAATATAGTGTGGCCCTTTACTATCTATATATTATATAAGAAGGATCGTTTTAGATCTATTCTGCAAACTTTACGATCATTTTTTTAAATTATAGTGTTGTCCTTCGTTATCTATAAACGGGCCTTTGTTATATACAGAAATGGCATTTAAGAAGTTTGTTACGATTTGTCAGACCCAGTCCATTTGTAACCATGACTTTGCGGGTGTTAGGGTTTCATATGCATAATTCGACGGTTGAGGACAATCCACGAGCAGTCTCGGACGATATTAGAGGAGCTAGACGTCCCGTCGAACTAGTTGGTAACTACTGTCCACAAGAGGATGTGTTTGATAGCGATGGCCGAAATTGGTTTCACTTTTGCAAGGGACGGCCAAGTACATATATTGTCAAGAGTGTGGATTTGGGCCTTTCTTTGAGCATTTCAAGATACAACAACAGTTGAGTGGGCTAACACCAGTTTTCATAGGTCTGTTCCTTCACAACTTCGGATGAATTTAAGAAACTTTTTGTAATTTATGTTTGTACCTTCCAAATCGATCTCAATTGTGCAACTCATTCCAAACTGCCGCATATTTGCACAGTCTCTTCTAATGTCTCCTCGTCATCAATAATCTTTCCTTCTGCTAAGAAGTTTCACTTTTGCCTTCTTTGATGGTGTGCTTACGCAAGTCAGGTTGGTTGCCGCTGACCATTTTCACTCTTCGATCTGGGTCTGCTGTCTGAGTTCCGTGTAATCTTGTTGTGAGCACACAATGATACAACATGCTCTTACAAAAATCAGTTTCCTCACCTCCTTTTCTTTGTATATCTCCTCTAATGTAGTTTTCTTCTTCCTATTCCTCACCTACACTCTTGCTTTATAGCCAATGAATCAGTAGAATTAACACATACTCTCCACTTCTTAGTATAAATGACTCTATGTATTTTAAGTTATAGGAAATTTATACACTATCATTTAAATATTATTCAAGCTCACGGGTAAGACACTTGTATGCAAAATGTGATGGGCCATGAATTTATAGATTTTCAACCTTGATGGTATATTGATTATATTCCAGTTTATATTATATTTTGAACTATATCGACTAGCATGGTGTCAATAAGTGGATGAAAAAGATGTTTCTTTTTCTTCTTTATTTCTTTACATATGGCCTTATTTTTTCTTGTTTTTTTTCTCAAGAATTTCATAGTAGATTTGATTTGAGTATTAGTTCATAGAGGTCCATTCATCATGGCCCTGCTCATCTCCTCCTTCCAGTTCCCATTCCAACTCTCTCTTCTCTTTTGATCACATATTCATCTTCTTGGTTTTCACATATTTGGTAATTACTAAAGCATGCCGCTAACAATGACTACTCAGGCACATACCAAAATGGCTCTTCTATCTATTTTGATATAAGTAGTGAAGGAACATAAAGAGCAAAGAAAATAAGATAGGAGGCTAATGTGAAATTTTATTATGGATAGAAGTCTATATATAGGAGAGGAGGCAAGAACAAGGGAAGAAAACTTACCCTTATGGGCCAAGACAATTAGGACATATGGCATAATAAACTAAATAATAATAAGTCTAACACTCCCCCTCAATCTAGAATACGGGTGAAACACATATCCATCTTGGGCATACAAGATTCAATTAGACAATATGACAAATTGACAATAAAAAGTACTCCCCATTCAAGATTTTCATTCCACCTTAAACATGACTCTCCAACAAATAAAATATTTAACTGTGCTTTTTTAAGTAGTGTTGTGCAGGCTGGAAATACTTGAGATTTGGAGAAATTTTTTTAAAGTGCATTTAAAATGAAGAAAATCTGATAAATGAAATCCAAACACCAAGGAGAAATCTCATCACAATCAAACTAGAGTAGATGATCAAAAGTACCATGACTACACCATCCTAACTTGGGAGGAATGTGTGAGTGGTATAAGCGAATACTCAACACATCCCACGTACATAACATGGCACGAACGCGGAGGAACAATGTCGATGTTGAAATAGAGATATCTTCAAATCAACTGAGAAGTGTAGCGAACTAGAATTAACACAAAAGATCACAAACATGCATAACATGGGATGAGCACAAGCTGGACGAGGTGCTTATGGCTGCCATACTGGTTCTATAAATTTGGTGCATGAGCCTTGGGGGCTTGACAGAAATGAATGGCACCATCAAGGAGAGGCTCAAGTATATCAACAAAAAAGCCATGTCAATAGATGCAACTCAGAGAAGACATATGATGTGTGTTATTTACATAAAAGATTCACCACAGAAAATTATTCCCAAGATTTTAACCTTTGAAGCGGTGATCAACTCAACACAAATGACTAAGTTAATTTTAGTATAGAAAGGTATCAGTTCCATGGAACAACATGTTTAAGAGTTTTATTCCAACTAATTTCTAAGATTAATATCTTAAATTTGATTTGTAGAAAGTGATTATATCTAAAATAGGAATTTAAGATTGGAGAAACAAAATCTAATCAAATCTAAGATTTAATCAATTATTAAGAGATATTGGCGGTCTAGGGGTTCAACCCCATAGACCACATATTTACTTTTAGTCAATTCAACTCCTAAATATTTATTATTTAGATCAAGATCATTCATATTTGTACCCTTGCTGAACACAAATCTCGCAAGAGGCCGACTTACCACAAAGCCATGATCTCGATGTTTTTGGATCCTTGTTCAATCGTCCAGTAAACTCTACTAGGGATATCTTTAATAGTTTACAAGTTTCAACCGATGTTCCAACTCATGGATCTAGGATCTCATCACCAAGAGTTATAACTACTAGATAAAATGGATAGATCAATCATAAAGTTCCATTAGTTGATCTCATTAGGAAACTATGGATTCATACAAAATTGGGATATGTGATCTCATCACCCAACAAAGATATAATTGATCTAAACATAAAACAAGTACATAATCGGAAGAAAACATCTAATCAATATAATTTTAGATTCAAATACAATTAAAATAAGATATAGGCTATGAAGATACTCCCCAATGCCCCAGTATGGCGTTTTTACTTAGACATGGTAGAAACAAACACAAGAGTAATGATAGAGATATAAAGAATCATGTAACTAGGATCTAGCAACAATAAATCAATCTCTATTAGGATGAGGGCGACTCTTTTTCTTCCTCCTTTTCACCGTGCCTTGAGAGGATCTCTAAGACAACCGAGTATGGGATTTAATTTATGCTTGAACCCTCCCCCCCTTTTATATGAAGTGAATGGGATTCTAAACTCTAAAAATTGCTCTTGGCAGCAGTAAGGTAGTCTTGGTCCACAACACCGATTGGTTGACTAGAAGCCCATTTATTTGGATGGATTTTATGCAAGTTAGTCAACCAAATGGTTATCAATTGATTGATTGGATGGATTGATGTTTCATCCTGAAGGCATGCTAGTTGACCAATTTGAGGTGAGTCGGTCAGTTCTGCTTTGATAATGTTCATTCTTGATTTGGGTTCAGTTGGACGAATGGGTGACCACTCAATTGGACTGAGTTTTGGGAAATTGAGATTTCATATGTGAGTCAGCCAACCGGGCATGCTAGTCGATTGATTGGAAAACTTGGGAGGCTGATTGTGTAATTGAATCCTATGATCCTTGGATTTTGGATCTTTGAAGTGATAGTCCCATTTTCCTACAAAATTCAGGCAAATCTAATAAAATCTATAATTAAGGAGAAAAAAAGTTAAACTAAGACAATTGAATCTAAAATTAGGGAATAATCGAAAAACATCTGCTAAAGAATGATCTTAAAATGTACAAAAAAGTGACAAATATGCATTCATTAAATACCATAAGATTGAACATTGCGTGCCTGTGAGAAACATTGAATCTAAATAATATACCAAAGAATATAGACATCCTATCCTCCTCACATTCATAGAACTAGTTTGTCCTTACCACCTTTTATGGCCAAGCGATACAGATTTTTTGGAATAAAAAAACACAATTTTTGCATATTCTCTACTCAAAATTGTTTCACGACTTGTTTCTATTTCAAGACCTACAAATATACAAATGTCTTATCCCTTCTGTTTTTTAGTACTCCCTCATATTCTTCCAAGTTTTTACAAGAATAAGGTTCATTGATTGACTATATTGGGGCATGTAGATTTCCCTAGGTGGAAAAGAAGAGTAAATGGAGGTATGGAAGAATATGATTTATCCTCTATTAAACTAGACATATTTTCAATTTCTTTGTTGCAATTACATTGATTGCATTTTTTATGTGCAAATTAGCATCTTATATTTATTTATGGTATGCCCCTATTAAATATGAGGGGTATGGAAGAGGCGATAGAGGAAGAAGGGGTGTGCCACCCCAAACTTGTAGTTTGGCACATTTTTGTCTTTTGATTATTTTGGCAACTAGAGGGGTAAGAAGGTGGAAGAAGTGTAAAAGAGATTGGACTTGTGCATTTTATTTTCTAGAAATTTTATCAGTTTGGGAGCATCATATCATTAATTCATATCTTTCTGTAAAAATCTAAAGTTGAGAAATTTCACAAACAATTATACATTTCAAGTGGAGACACATTGTGTTTGATTTCTATCTATCCATCATGTCTTCATGTTGTTTCCCAGGAACAGTCTTCTTAAGGTCCTAGGTGACAAATAATTTCTAGAAATGGCAGTTATAAAAATGTTTTAAGAAAATTTACTCTTTCAGGGGGTTCATTGATTTGCATTCATAAGTAACCAATCAGTTAAACACCAAGTCATAATTAAGAAAGGGAAATTTTGAAAATTTTAAAGGTAAACTACATAACATAATAAAAATGCTAAAAAAGGAAGATAAAGTGCGTGGAATGGATATGTGCGACCGAGCTCCACCCCCAAACTTCAAATTTTGCTCGCCCATGAAAAAATTAAATCCAGGATGTAGGGAAGGAATGTGTTGGGTTGCCTCCCAAAAAGTGCCATGTTTAACATTGAAGGCCCCACGGTTAGTGTTGTCCACCATGGAGGAGCAAAAATTGGATTTTGTATAGGAATATTGTACAGTCCTAGTGGTTTTCCTTTCATCCACTCCTTTATCCTTTCTTGTATTCTTGCTTCTTTTAGCCTACCAAAGATGGTGCAATACATGTTGTAATAGCAAGGAAATAGCTAGATTTTTACCTGGTCGATTCCCATTGTTCGATGTATGATGATGAATGAGGGATCTGAGATGAATCAACTGGATAATGATGAGGGGACACAGGAGTGAGGTTCGTTGGATGCATGGTCATCCCATCATATTGGTAACTTAAATCTATGGGGGCTAGATCTACAGGTTGGTACATGGGAAGTTGACAACCCATGTCCCCATTTGATTCTTAATGATATACATATGGTATTGTCAACTCATGAGGTGTAAGGTAATCTTCATATATTGGAGTATGGTGAGGAAACAGATAGGTTAAGTGGGGACCACTTGGAGTATAGATGGGTTCTACCAATAGGTAGGTGTTTGCAAAAAGGATGTCTCTTGAGCACTCATGGTGTGTTGTGTAGGAGTGGCCTCAAGGGGGAGGGGTGTCTCTTCTAAGGTTGGTGAGCTTCCTTCCAGCTTGGAGTAGACATGTACACTCCCAATCTTCTTTGCAATGTGATCATCCTCTAAAGATATCTGACCCTCAGGCATAGATAGGGATTTTGAGGGAAAAATTTTCATTGCATCATATTGAATTGGTCAATGTAGTCTAGGAAGTATGCTTCTTATTTCCTAGTGTATTTTATGAAGGTCCCCAAGATCTTGAAGTTGAAAGACCAGTTTCCTACTTTTAGGGTCAGGAGTCCTACTTCAACATCAATTATGGCTCTTGCAATGGACAAAAATGACATGTTGAAGATATGAGGGTAAAGGTTGTCCTCCTTTATGTTGAAAACTAAACAATCATAGGTAATGTGAAAATCCCCAACTTTTACTAGTACTTCCTAAGTGATACCAAATGACTTAGTCGTGGAGGAATCAACAAGCCGGATAGTCATCTTGGTGGGTCTTGCATCAATATGGTAGAGTTTTCTACATAGGCTAAATGGTATGATAGAGATACCATCTCCAAGGTCATCTAGACCCAATTGGCTGGTAGAATCACTTATAGAGCATGAAATGTCAAAGGATCATGGGTCCTTGTGTTTACTAGGCATCTTATTTCAAAAAATGTCTGATGAAGTCCTTGACAATTTTATCATTTCACATTCTTCATTTATGTATTTGAAATTAAGTAGGAGCTTGAAGAATTTAGTTTACTGAGGCATTTTTTTTGCATCAAGTAACGAGATTGTTGTGAATACGCCTAAGCTTAATTGGTAAATTTGGGTTTACCTGGATGATTGCATGCTTAATTAGATTGATTATCACTTAAACTTGATTAATGATGATAGCTTACTCGTGATGTTACAAACATAAGGAGGAACTCTAATTATGATTTTACTTCGAAGGATTAGGGTTTGAGAGGTATAAATCCTAATCAGCTAATATTAGGGTTTTGGTAGTATATATATACAAAATTTGATAGGTATAGCAGTGTGATAAATAATTTTTCATATTTTATATGTATCTTTGATTTACTTGAAATTGTAATATGATATGAATAACTCAATCATGCACTTTACTAAAAAAATTCAGAATATTTAGATGTTCTTTAAATGTAGTTCTCAGCCAAATTACACTTACATCGATCATGCAGACTATTTTTTAACAATGTAGTGATTAATTTTCAATTATTTATTGGTAAATTGGAATGATCTTAAATGTTTACTAAAGGTTTAAAACTATGTTCTAAACAACATGATAAGTTTTTATAATTTTTATAGGAGGTTGGACCTATTCAGTAAACAATTTTCGGTAACATTTTTATGATCGAAAATTTTGCTAAAATAAAAGAAATTATAAGTAGGATCAATTTTCAATTTACCCAAGTAATTTAATTGCTCTATATGATTAACCTAACTCACTAGGAGATCCCATATTTTGTGATTCATTATAGAGAAACAAGATTCTAGAGAGAGAGGGAGAGTTAGGGTTTGGATGGAGAAATGGTGAACATAGTGATCTAGGGTTTTCTCTTCCTAGAGTTGATGAAATCAAGTAAGTTTGTCATCTATAGATATATTTTTGTGTGATTATTCTCTCATGTGTTAAGGTTGTGTCCCTCTTATGCTTTAATTCAAAATGACGTCAAAGTCTCCTTCTTTTCTCACTCTTTCCCTGTAATTCTCCATTCTTAGGGTCATTGAGTTGGAAGGAAGAAGAAAGTGATGGCTTGCAAGGAGTTTGATATGGATTCTAGAATTTCAAATATTTGGATATGATTTAAGGTGTATTCACCCCTTAAGTGAGTGGGTACTCCCTTTAATAGTAGATTGCACAAATTAAGATTAAATCCAATACAATCTTCATCTCTTACATATGTGACAATAGAAATCCTAATATGCCTTTTAGTTCTAGCTTTTGTAAGATGATAAAGAAATGAATTATTTTCCTGTTATGTTGAATGTCAGATGAGAAAATCATATTATATATAAAAATCATTCAAAGTGTAATTCCTAAAGTTATGGCAGAAGATAAGAATATACTAAAATTCAGGGTTTTCCATTATGACTAAAATTGTGTATATCTGAATGAAGAACTTTGCATGTTTGAATCTATTTGTTTTATAAATGATTGTTTTGTATGATTTTTTTAGTACATATTTATTAAATATTATCTTGGAATTCATTTGATATTATTAATGTTTGCTTGATATGTTAGTTAAGAGGGTGAAACCCTATATGAGTGGAAAGTCATAAGTTTGTGAATGGACATCATGAAATCCAATAGAAGTAATTCATTATAATGTTGTAGATTTATTTATTCAATGTTATTCTTGATCCATGGTATTTTGGTGCATGGCATGGAAATCCTAGTTTCGTTCATTCTAGGGTTTCATATATATGTTTGGTTGTATGTGAACTATTGAAACCAGTCTTTTATCGATGAAATTGTATGATGAATTAAATCCTTATTTGAGTCATGTGAAATGTGAAAGAGGAAAATGAAACCCTAAGGATATGGTATTTGGTGAGTCAAGTATTTTCAATTTAGTGTTTTTCAATAAGATAAGTGATGTTGATCAGTTTACGAAAAGAACTATTTATAAGGTTAAACTAAGAAATGTTGATTTATTAATTGAACTATGAATTTAAAGGGTGAATTAGACATTTAGATTCCCTATATACTTTAGAATCCTTCATAGGAGGCCTGCACAACTGGGAGGAAGCATGCTTCCCGACTGGGTATTTTATCTAGATTGAGGTAAGATGGAGCATAACAATTGGGTGTCGGAGTCTAGGCCATTGAGGGAAGACTCCTTAAGATTGTGAGTTATGTACCATAAACTAGGGATTCCAGTGGTACCTCTGTTGTTGGTCAGTTGGTTAGCCCTTGTGGGACCATTGATGTTGAGTTGTCTTGATTAGTGGACATCTTCATTAGGTCATATGCACAAAAAGATAGAGTGCTTTGACTCTCACTCTGAGTATCTAGGCTTAGAGGTAGGATCCAAATGTATGGCCTCTACCATTAGCCACAAAGAGCCAAATATGGTGAGGCCTATTGCAAATGGGGTCTTACTCGAGATTGTAGACATAGGAACACATGCATGCTTCTAAGTCTTGTATAATGAGATTGTAGTTTTCTACGATGCTTTCATATGTCATGGTACACATCATGTGTGTTAAACACATAATAAGATGGATGAGAGATTAATCAAGTGTGTGCAATTAGTTATTTATTCATTGGAGTTTTCTAGAGTAACTTGTTATTTGTTTGTTTCTATATTACTAGTTTCCTTTGTGATTTCTTAATAATATGCAATGATCAATTTACTCTTTGTAGTCATCTAGGGTAACCTGTCATACATATGTTTGTGAGTGACTAGTTCCTTTATAGATTGCTATTATTATTCTTTATATTCAATTGATCAATAACATATGTCTGATTATCTATGTGCTTCAAATTGTCTCTTTGAAGCATTCATTCACTGCATAAGTAAGCTCACCCCTCTAAATTTTAGGGAACAATGTGAATTTGAAGAATGTCAATGCTAGAATAGATCTGCCATGAGAGCTAAGTATCATATTAGTCAGCTTTAGTCAGTCCTTATCACTCTAGGTCCTTGCAAAGACATAAGACAATTGTAAATGGTGATGAGAAAATTTGTTTCCTTATTAATAGTGTATGTATCTAATTATCAAGTCATATATGCTAGGAAGTGTGAGAAATATAACGAATGTCTAGATATGTGTCTTTATAGTTGAAATCCAATTAGAGGAAACAATGATTATTTTCCCTTGAAATGTTAGTTTATGTGATTGATGTGAGAAAGCAAAGAGTTTGAAATAAAAGAAAAAGTTAAGAATAATATTTTTATAATGTTAAATCCTCAACTTATGCCCTAATATCATGATTGGTAGTTATCGTGGGATGTGGGTATAACATATTGGTATCAGAGCGTAAGTTGAGTTATCAAGGACCATTAGGACAGTAAGTTAGATTCATAAGTGTGGTAGTAATAGTGTGATGTTTCAATAGCTCTGGGAGGTCTGAGCATTTGGATACATTGGCCCAGTATCTGAATACTTAGGTTGACCAGTATGAAGCTACTCTGTCTATTCTTCTCTAGATGCCCTGGTTAGGTGTTCAAAAGGAGGATGGGCTAGAGAGAAACCTTAGAAGTGTTAGGGTTAGAAGAGCAGAAAGTAATGAAGGAATAATAGCATAAAGAAGAATGTGATAGAACTTTGACTTAATAAGTTATTTTGATTTTAGACTAATAGAGATGATCTTATCTATATGAATCTAACTATCCCATTTTTAAAATATATTAATGTTCTATAAGATTCTTTTACAATATGAAGTTACTTAAGTTACTGTATATATTCTTTGCATCAAGTAGACCACAAAAAATATTTAAATGAGTTTGCCCTAAGTGGGTTTTCTCTTACACATGTGAGATAAATAAGAGTCAGTTGATCCTGAGTAGCTCTTGGCTTTAGGACTGTAGGTTCATCATGGTTCAGTTGAGAGGGAGCATTACTTAGATCTAATGGATCATATTAATTATGTAACAAGAGTAGACTCTGGATAAATTAACTCAGATTGTAGTGAGAATGTACATACACTAAGATGTCAAAATATAAAGAAAATATTGGAATGATTAAGAATTAGTTAGAACTGATATCTGGGATCCAACTTTGGGGTCTCAGATAAGAAATCCAAAATTAGGGATAAAGGAAGAAGGAATATAGATTCAAGACACAGATTAGTATGTAGCATACAAAATGAAGAAGAAAGAATGGATAAGGAGACCTAATCAATAATAAATTGACAAACTTTCTTCAATTTGAAACAAAGGAAAGTAAATAAGAAATGAGTTAAACAACATTCTAAGACACACACAAGAGATGGATCATTGTGAAAAGCCTCATGATAGTGAAGTATGTCAAATAAAGAGATAGAATAGAGAGAAATCAAACAAAAATGACATATGACTGAGAATAAAGATTATTGATCAATCATGAACTTTCTAAATATGAAATATGGAAAAGATACGAGAAAATTACATAAGGCCCAAGACAAAAATAATCAATAATGAGAAACAGAACATATAGTCAAGTAAAATGCATTTATGTACTCCAAAACAAAAAGAAAATAGGAAAAAAGAGTTAAGTATACAACAAGTGCATAGAAGAATTTGCAGAAGAATTAAAGCGGAGAGAATTAGATGAAATTTGCAAACTATAAGACTAGGATAAGATACTCAGATTAAGAAAAGACAAATGTTGGAGATTATGATTTTGATTAAGGAAAGAGGGTTGCATGATATAATAAAAAGCATGGAATGTGTCATTATATAATGGAATCTAATGCATTCATCCTTGCTACCTTTTGATTCAATGTCCCTATAAAGTAACAACCTAGTTTCCATCAGTTGTATTCAATAAAGCAATCTCTATGAGCATGAAGGTGGCTCCTTTTCTCCCTTACTTGATTCGTGCACCTGAGGGTTTATCTAATACAAATGAGTATGATATGGGATTTGTGCTTGGACCCCCCTCTTTTTATAGCAAGAAATGGGACCCCAAACAATAAAAACTTCTCTTGGCAGTAGGAGGGAAGACTTGGTCTGCAATGCCACTTGGTCGAATGGAAGCCCATTTGGTCGGATGGCATTGAGTAGATCCAAATTTTATGCAAGTCAATCGAATGATTGGGTGTCAACCAGTTGATTGGGTGGATTGATGATTCATCCTGAAGGCAGGTTAGTTGACTGATTTGAGGTGAGTCAATCAGTTGTTTTGTGATAATGTGCTTTCTTGGTTAAAGTTCAACCTGTCGATCGGGTGACCAGTCGATTTGTTTGAATTCTAGGAAGCTGAGATCTAGTATGTGAGTTGGCCAACTGGGCATGCCAGTCAACTAGAATGTCCGGGAGGCTAATTGTGTAATTGAATCCTATGATCCTTGGATTTTGGGGCTTTGATGTGATTAGGCCATTTTTCTACAAAATCTAAGAAAATCTAATAAAAACTCTTATTAACGATGGAGAAGTCAAATTAAGGAAATCAAATCTAAAACTAGGGGATCATAAACAAAATGCTCCATAAGAATAATCTTAAATATGCAATAAAATTGATAAATATGCATTATCGAAGTATTAAAAGTAGCTCATCGAATATAAATTGCAATGAATCTTTGTAGTTACAAAATGCATGGGCTAGAATTTGACAAGCTTCTAATGTGAAGAAGCATCCATCTATCTCACAAAAATTTAGTGAGAATGATCAAATGACACACTATAACACAAAAGGGAACAAATGGCTAGAATAAGCACAGTAAGCTCTGCCATGATGTACATAATGTGGTATGAACACGAGAAGTTTGGTGTCAAAGTTGCAATTGAGATCTTTCAATGCATTAAAGTGGAAGCTAACTAGAATGAATCACAGATAGGCACCTATGTGCATATTGTGATAGAACACAAAGAAGTAGAGTGTGATTGGGAATGGAGTGCAAATGATGCATTGGAATCATGATGCTAAGTGGGAATGGAGTGCCACAATGAATTCAAAAGATGAACATGTTGAAGAACAAGGAGCCCATGAAAATCTAATTAGTGTGGAATGATATATATAGTCTCTTTAATACTCTTTCTTCTCATACTATCTCTCTCTTCTATTTATCCCCTGCACACCAATTATGAAGTGATTGAGTAGTCGGTGTAGAAAATTAACGGTAACTCCCTGCACATGGAATTGATGCACACACGAGGGATGGTTGGGGGATTTTTCAATAGAGAGAAAGAAAGAGAGAGGAAAAAGAACAATGCCAATTTTTTCAATAAAATTTGATTAGATATTTATGAATGAAGAATGAGGGACAATCATGGAGGCCGAAATGATTCATGGTGGGAGGATAAGCCAAGAAGAGACAGTGGTCGCCCACAGGCAGAGTCTCTTTCTTTTTCTCCCTAAGTTTAGGGTCGATGCTCGAATACCATGTGACACATAAGATGGGAGGATAATGGGATACTTTATTATGGATAGAAGGAAAACTCTCCTCTTATATATAAGAGATGAGGTAAGTACAAGAGAAGCAATCTTACCCTTATGGGCCAAGACAATTAGGCCCATATGACATAATAAACTAATAACAATAAGTCTAACAAAGAGAAGAGCTCATAATCTTGTCATATCTTATAGTGTTGTACACAAAAAGCCATGTCAGTCTGCTAGTTAATTTTCACTTAATTTTTTTGCCAAATTTTCCCATAAAAGCAAACTATTGGGTGCACAATTACAACTATGTGTATGAATTATAACAAAATCTAACTTTTTGAGTTATGGGCATGAATTATAATAAAATTGGGCTATGTGAGCTTCTTTCTATCTACTTTGTTTGGTATGGGAGTGTCACTGAACTGTTTGTTACCCCAAGTCCACACTCCTAATGGCTACATAGCCAAAGGCTAGTGGATTGGTGTGTCCATTCGTAGAATGGCACAAATATTTTGTACAAGCAGTATATATGTAAAAGAAGTACCAACAAGATGTAACTAGATACTAAACATGGAGATAAAAGACATGTACCCAATTCTAAATTTAAATGTACCCATTGGTGTTTCATTTATGATCTTAGAGTCTTGAGTGTAGTGGATCTTTATTGTGCAACTACAAATTCGATAAACAAAACATATCAATGCTAAAGCATTAAGTATGCTATGAAAAGGTATGTAAACAGTTTAAACGTAGTATAAAAGTTTCTTGGTTAGAAACATCATATAAGCAAGAAGTAGAAACAAAGCATGAACATTTAACAACAATCTTTTATACAAAGTGTGTTTTAAGTGTATTTTCCATTTTACTCAACAACATATCATGGCCATTGACGAACTTTCCATTGGAAGGGTCTGTAAGGGTGCTCAAGATTAGCCAACCCTTTTATTGACATGGTACTCCTTATCTTGACATGCCAAGTAAGGAACCCAACCTTATTCCCTTACCCCGAGAATACAGGAAGGTACATGAGGTTTGTATAATGGACAAGTTCAATTATGTTTGAGGTTTGTTCAACATATTTCAAGCAACATGAACATACTAATTATAGGGAAGAAGTACCTCAAACAAGTAACTAACAAGCCAAGCATTCATATGAGCATACATACAAACAAGCCAATACCGTAGTAGGGTGAAGAGAGTAAGCGTACCTTGAGAGTAAAGAGAATTTCATAAACCATGAGTAAGATTCCTATTCATGATCCAAACCAAGGGAACCTTGCGAAGAAAACATATAGATCACTAGGGTTTACTTAATGTAAACATGAAACATGTCATGTGGATGTTCTCCTAGTCCTAGGTTTCAAGTAATTCAACATAGTTTCAAACTTCCAATCATGCATATTATTAATCAACATAGTTCAAGGATCAACATTAAGTTCTAGGTCTAGGTGAACTATCCACATTATGAGTGTTATAAGATAAAGCTAAGATCTTATTTAGAGTCATTAATATATAATGGACAATATTGATCACGTTCTTAGTAAGGTTAGATTACAAAAGAGCAAAAATAATATATAGATCATACTAATGGTTACATGATGTCAAAAGGAGTACATGGGCATGCTACATGGCATTTCAAGCAACAAGCCATTGAAGGACATATTTATAAGCTAACCCGAAAGGTTTGATCATTATATAACATGGATGATCAAAGGGGCAAAGTTCACATGGGATTAGAATCTTGTTTATCAACATTCATGCTAGATCATACATCAAGTCAACACTTAAGCTGTTAGCCGTATAAGTGCACAAGGATGTTCCATAAGATATATAGGGATACAAAGCATTTAAGGTTACTAATTTGGAGTTCATATAATCATTAGGAGTCACTTTAGGTACACAAAAGTATAATGTTTATCATTCATCACCATTGTGCATAGTATGTCATATTAAGGTACATAAAGTGTTAAAAGATCATCATTAGGATCCTAGAAAAATAAAGATTGCATTTATAGGTGAACTCAACTGATTTGAGCATGTATGGAGGTTAGAAGCATATATGAACAAATCATAACATAAAACGAGTGACCTTTTGCATATATGTCCATATTAGTTCATATAGGCAACATTATATCATTTAGAGTTCAAGGATAAACAAAGTTTGAATCATGGAAAAAACAAGTTGTTCAAGTGATTGATATAGGATAACATTAAGTTTTGGGGCATAAAGAAGCAAGCTTGATCATTAGATGGTATAAAACATGTAGTAGGAGAGAAAAGATGTCATCCTTAGCATATTAGTGGGAAAAAATAGAATAATATTTGGAAAATAGGACCATTAAAAAGATCATGTTCTCTAGATGCAATTTCTTATATAATATGTCAATTTTGGCCCAAGGGATCATTTTATAAGAATTTTACAAGTTTTGGTCATTTTCTTGAAGAGAGAGAGAGACTGACCTCCTAGCAGTGCCAAGGTGGCACGCTAGCATTGGCTGGCGATGAGCCACATATATACCAGTGAGGCACATGTCACTTGACCAATCAACTAGGGGTTTGTGGTCCCTGGGAAAATCCACAAATAACTGGTAGAGGGGGATCTAGCCCATCAAAGCGTCAGAAAACAATTGAACGACTATTGGAAATCTATTTCCTTGTGCCTGTCCTCATGAAGAAAGGTGGAGGCCAGTGGCACTGCCCCTCACTAAAGCTAGGGAAGATGGTGCTTGGTACACTGTAGCGGCATGTGAAGGCACCGCCTGAAGTACCCACAACCGCGCAAGGCTAGGAGGAGAAAAGAAAGGGAATGGGATCATCAACATCGGAAGACCCATTCATGATGGTCGACGGAACTGGCATAGATAGGGGAATGAGGGGAAGAGAAAATAGGGTACTGGGGTTGCTGAGATGCCAAGAAAAGAGAAGGGAAGGAAAGGAGGAAGGTGTGGCAGACTGCTTGCATGTTTTAAAGGTGTGAAAAGGTGTTTAGGGTGGTCGGGCCACCTACACCGACCATCTGCTCCTATTTCAGGGGAGTAGGTGAAGGGGAAGAATCCATGTCTGTTGGATGGGATCCTGGATCCAAGGACAAGGGATCTGAGGTCTAAGGAGGGATCTTTAACAATTTATTGGCTTGCAAGTGGTGCGAGAAGGCAAGAATGGATTGCCAAGAGGAAGGGAAGGCTTAGCAGGTTAGGCACGAGGGCACAGCCACTCAATTGGGTATCACAGGTCAAATTGGGCCCAAAAGGGGAGTAAATTAAATTTAAATCATTTTAAACCAAGGGGAAAAGAGGTAAACTTGGAAGGCCCATAACTTAGGCTACGAGTGTCTGATTGAGGTGATTTTTGTACCATTAGATTCAAAATTGAATAAACTACAATATGACATAAATTCCAATAGTTTATAAAGGGTTAAATTATGATTACAAGTCGATGATGCATACTAAGCATGACACTTAGTTTAAAATCTAAATTGGAGTCAAATATATGTACAAAGTGATACTTAACTAAAATCAATTCAGAAATTGATCATAAAGTGAGTTAAAGTCACCAAGGTGTGAGTGAGGGAGGTTGTTGAGTCTAATAGGGTATCTTCTGAGTGAAGTGCACATAAATTGAATGAGAGAGAAAAAACCCAAGTCATCAAATCCTCCCCACCTTAAAATAAATTTTGTCCCCAAAATTAGAACAAGTCATCAATCATGATTAACTCTCCATATTCCATATCACAAACAACTCGATATCTCATCAACATCAATATATTTCAAAATTGAGCATCATGGTCAACATATAGTCACATAGATCATCAAATTGGAGTTATCATTTATGAGTCAAAGTTTTTGGAGAGATTATCCTATATATCACCAAATTTGGAGACATCACATTTCAAGTCAATCAGATTCAGTTTATGAGTAAGGCATGACTTTCTTTCTGAACATTTAGGGTTCTAGCTTCCATTGGCCTAGGTCGGGTTATATATCCATGATTAAGATTTCATATTTCAAAAATTCGAGACAAAGCTCATATGTTAACATCATGATTTCGTGCTCAAAATTGATGGAAGGGCCCACTGTGACAACCTGACTTTTCTCAATCCTATCTTGTAGCCTTCTCCTTCATCATTTGACCTCTTACTCAATTCAATGTGAATTTCATGGTTCGATGGTTGGGAGACTCCATATTAGTCACATCAATATTCAATTTTACTAAATGTGACATCAATTTGTACCTTTGAACTAAATACCATTTAGTTCATATCACCATATTTGTTAGATATTTTGAAGATCATGATCATAACCTTTTGGCTTAGTAACATGTGCCATGTTGTACGTGATTTAATTATGAATCCAATGGTACAAAAATCACCCAGATCCAAGCTATGAATCCAAAGTTATGGTATTTGGAAAATGACATGATCTAATTTCCTCAATATGCCTTAAGATGTTGGGCCGACCCTACATGGGCCCAGCTAGATCGTGGCCCAACTTCTTACCTTGAAACCCCCTTCTTTCCCTTCCCGTTTGGGGAAGAAACGCAAGGCACAGAGACTTCCCCTTGCCAAATCGGGAAAGAAGATATGTTACAATGGATTTAATGACCCCAAACCCTAACTCCCTGCTCCTTTTATAGCACTAGCCACCACAAGGTCGATTCCATGGAACAATAAGGCCTCTGGAGCACCCACAACCCCTATGTTGGGCTGTTGTAAAGGGAGCGATCACCAGATGTGGTGGGGGGCGTCGTCCCCTATCTATGCCCTATTCCTTCATACACAAAAGGGGGGGGGTAACGTGCGAGGTTGCCCGATGGGCTAATGGCCCTCCTGCCTGGGCTCGTACAAGGGGTAGTGCTGACATAGGCAATGAATATGTAGGGGTTTCTTACCCTACCATGATCCGTGGTGGAGGTGTGCTAGGTTGCAAGGATGGACCCCTATTTGGCCTCTATTCACGATGCTAAAATAGGGGAAGGCCGTGATCTTGGCCGCCAGACTGACAAGTGAGGACCGATAGGTCCACGAGGAAGAAGATGGGTGAGCCCCGAAGATCATCCATGGCCACCGATCACGAGCCAGGCGAACTGTTGCAGCAGCAAGCCATGTGCATAGAATTGCACATCGCCAACTAATGGTAGCTGGTGTCTACAAGCGGTGCAACATAGTAGGCAAGACCCACAGGCATAAGCTGCCACCAGATCTGAGATGGCCGATCAAGATCTCGAGGGAAATATATGGTAACGCCTCCCTTGATATCTCCTATAGTTTTAATGTGAAACTTTAAAAAATCATATATTTCTCATCTTAAGGCCAAAATGGGTAAAGTTATATACCAAATTGATCCTTTAAAAATATCTACAGAATGGAATATGGTTCAGGGCCTAATTCCATGTTTTTTTTTCTCTTTTTCCCAAAATAATGCATACTTTAATCATATGGAGTATAGTTGATTTGTGATGTTGATGGAAACTTGGATCTTGATTACTCAATCTACCCTATGATCCTTAAATCAGTACATGTGATGTATACTTGAACTAAATGAAGGTTCTACTCTCCCTATTGTGCATAAATGACTCCTTTTTGTACATATGTGCCTAGTTTGGACCTTAATGATGAACTTTGCCCTAGATTGCTGATCTTGCTGCTAATGGACGCCCACCTAATACTATTATGTGTTTCTTATGACTTAATATTCCTGATATAAAGCATCTTTTAGATCTAGGCCTCTTGAATCAATGAATAATGATCTAGGGTGCTTTATTGTGAGTCTTCTGATCCTAGAATGCATGTAAATGCCTTAAACCTTGATATGATCATAGAAAGAGCATGGAACATCATAATGGCATGAAACTTGAACCACACCATCATGATGACCTCTAGATCAGTACAATATCATATAATGAACCAATAAGCAACTTGGAACCCACCTTGGCCAAAACCCTAAAATGCATCTAATTAGGGTTAATGATGAGAATCTAATGCATATATGTAAACTTGTTCTTAATCAGGGTTGGCATATGGCTAGATGGTGAAGGATATGTTAGGTTATGAAACCTCTGAATCAGGTACGGGCCTTATCTAATTATATGGCTAGCTTTCTTGCTTGAAATGATATGTATTGTATGCTTGTTTGTTTATTTGCCCAATATTGCCATGTAGTATTGCTATGTCTTACTCGATGTTTGCCTCGTTCTATTTTATAACTTGAACACACACACACACACACACACACACACACATATATATATATATATATATATATATATATATATATAGAGAGAGAGAGAGAGAGAGAGAGAACTTCATTATAATATTGTTGATAAAGGGTTATCTCTTGGCTATGGCTTTGAGGTCCCTCTCGTATAAAAGGGTTAGCTAATTTTGTAACCCTTAAGGACCCTTCCGATGGGAAGTTTGTCAAAGGCCTTAAACATGATTGATATTGTTGATATAATGGAGTGAAATGACATAAAACATGGTTTCACATTTTGCTAAATAGTTAACATGTTTATTCTTGTTCATTTCATCTTGAAATTCTTTTCAAATTATGCAAAGCTTATAAATATGTATCTTTTTGCCCCGTACTCAGCACCTCATGTGTTGACCCATTTCTCGTATGTTGTTTTTAGGTTTAGAGATGGCTAAAAAATTAATGGGCTTGGTGAGCTATGATAGGTGTTGTAAGGCCCTTGAACTTACTTAATGAGTTGAATGAGCTTAATTACCATAATTTAATGCTTAGAACCCTAATATAACCTTTTGATATGTTTTTAAATCATAATACAAGATTAAGTTTCAAATTTGATCCAATTTGGACACTGTTTGAGCAAGTTATGCAATTTTCTGTACATTTTGGACTTTTCTACAATTTACCCAATTGAGGGGTTTTCTTTGCAATTTGTCACATAAATTATGTTCCTTAGTTGTTATATTATCATTATTGAGATTTTTGATCCATGGGGTTCCTAGTTGAGCCATTGTTTGAAGGTGTTTTTATCAAGGGTATTTTAGGGTTTTTACCTTCATGGATGAGCTACCTTTAGTAGCTATCAACTAAGGAATTATGTGATTGGCTGGGAATTTTGCCAAAGGAAAGCCAAGCAGGTCTAGAGGGACGGTGGGATAGATGCTTGTGTGTGTGCTTATGTATTTTTAATAATTTAAAGCCATGGACACTTGGATATATACTGGAATTGCAACCTTTTCTTTTTCTTAATATTAAAGTGTCATATACTTATCCAAAAGCCCCCAAACGAGCCATTTCCTCTCCATTATCTCTCTCCTTCTCCCAGATTCGTACTCCCTCTGTTCAGCTGCGATTTTTTCTGCCCAAGGAAGAAGAAGGTGGGGATCCTCTTGGAAACAAATTCTAGGGTTGAAATTGATTCTCTTTTTGGGTGTATGAAGCTTCCCCCTAGTGATATTGACCTAAAAGTGTAAGTTTTTCCTTATTTCCTCCATTTAATTATTTGTTCCTCTTTCTCCTACATCTCTCCAGGTCAGAACCATGGTTTTCCATGGTGAAAGTTCCCCTACAACTCAAAACTCCTTCCTTCTTGTTTCTTTTCTAGGGTTTTGCTTGTTTGTGGAGAGAATTGCATAGTTGACCAAGTTCAGATCTGAATCCAAGGTTTCCTTTCCCTATTTGCTCGAGATTTTTGCTGTTGGATATCTGACCTACTCTATGGAGGCGAGTTATATAACATTCTTCACTTATATTGCTTACTAGAAGCTTGTTGGTTCATGATTATGCTTGAATGTGATGATCTAAGCATAGAGAAATTATGCTTGTTTAGAATTACGAATTTTGTGGTGTTTCCTGTTTTATTCTAGTTCTATATGAACCTATAAACATGTGTACATCCTTTATAAGGTGTAACATGATCTGGGACAGGTTGATAGAAACAACCTATGGTGCTATGTACAAAACAAATGATGGTTCAAATTAGGGTTTTCAAGCTATTTCCTTCCCTATCACATTACTGATTGTCATACCATTCAACAACCAATAATGTTGCTATCTTGGAAACTAATGTTCATGATCAAGAGTGTCCAATTTATGGTGACAACCTATGGTCACCACCTTAGTTCAGGTTTTGACTCAATTAGACATTTAATTATCATCCACTAAGTATTCTACTGATGTTATCAATCGATGATGATATTGGCTTATTATTTGATGATGTTAACTGAATGTATTACTGATCTAGCAACCAATGGTGACCTAATGATCACAATTAATGGTGTATCAGGTCATCATCATATATGATGAATTAGGAATGTAATTGTAGATTTGACTATACCTTGAACCAATGGTTCCTTGGTTCAATTGATCTAATGGTTAGACCTATACTTCAATTGATAACCTTGAACAATGAACCTGATCCAATGAATAATATTGGATGCTTTAACATCCAATGGATTAGAATAAATCACATGTTATTATATGTGGGTCATAGTGAAGATAATTCAATGGTTTAATACCATTAATCGGTAGTCTTACCTTTGCCATTATATAGTTATATTTGATAAATCAATGTAATGAGTGGATGTATAACTCCCATGTGATCTAGCTTGTTATACTTAACCTTAATGTAATTATATGATGTTGATTGGTTATAATCAGACCTCTTGAATGATTAATTTGATAATGAATTACACTCTTCTTATGTTGAAACCACAATGTAGTATTATTTGAATATCATAGTGCCTTGCCATGTTAAAATCTATGGACATACATGTGCTAATGATCTTTTGAGCCTTGTTTAAGGCATGTAATGATGATGATAACCTTACTATGAATAATGTGATGGTCTTAAAGACCTTTGGGCATGTTTGAAGACATGATTGAGGTGAAATCCTCTTCATGTTCCAATAAGGGTTAAAACCCAGGAACTTGTGATAAGATATTGGTATCTTGCAATAGTATGATGATAAGTGTGGTCTGTTAATTTGCAATGAATGATAGATGTGGTAATATGATTAAGATTTATATCTCAAATGTTTTATATCTTTTGAAGTTGTTATACATATACTCTTGTTAGAAAAGAATTAGGGTTTGAATGTCCACTTGTATGATAAAGTCTTAATGCATTCAATCGGCAGTAATTAATCAAGTGTAACCTTAATCATGTAGAGCCCTGTGCCGTAGAGCCATCTTCAGTGTCAGAACTTACTAGATGGTGAAATGAGTATTCCCAAGGGAAACTCAGAGTGGATATTGTTGAGTATGCGGGGGTGGCAAGTTGAGGATATATACTTGTCATCCACAATTGCAGGTTTTGGAGGATGGCTATGGTCATGCCTCAGATATTTGATGTGATTGAGGACAACTGCGGTTGTACCTCGGATTAGAGGGTTTTGTATACCCTGTTTTCTAGTGTCGTAACTTGTACCAAGTACGGACTACTTGTTATCAGTTGACTATATGTCACTATTGGCAGTTTGACTGGTATGTCACTGCAGTTTACTCGTACTGACCGAGGGGAAGAGATCTTAGGATACCGACACTCCTAGATCTTATACGGAATTGAATAGCACTTTGCAGTGGTCAGTTGGATTTTGAGTGGTACTACTCAAACTCCCCAGGGCATAATAATAAAAGATATAATACCAGCCGTGTAGTATAATTGCTAGGGTTTAATATGTATCACATTGGTTATTTAACCCTTGTCTTGTCTTTACACTACATAGTTCTTACATGATGCAGATCTATGACAATTATACAATTCTACTTGATGTTACAACTTATTTGCTTAACTTCTTAGTATGCGTAAACTATTCAATCTGTTCATATTGTTTATTCAATATCCTAACTGCTCCATGTATTTACTATTAATTAATGTTATAATCAATATATGTTGGAGAGAGTTATATCTCTCACTGGGACTGGGTCTCACTCGTGGGTCACCACATTTGTTTTAGGTGGTCGCGGGCAACGAGGTCGAGGTCGTGCTGTGGAAGAGAACCAACCTGGTGATCAATAGATCCAGAAGGTTAGTTAGTTGTGGATGTTAGTTATAGATGTTAGTAGTAGAGTCCTAGTGTCGTCCCTGTACTCTCAGGTCCTGGTATGGGATGTGTTTTCTAGATGATATATTTGTATCAACACGAGATTTTGGTATTATGCCAATGTTTGTAAATATATGGCACGGACATGTGAAATATCTTTTGTATGTAGGATGTGACTGAGGTCTTTGGACCCATATGCAAATGCTTGTTAAAGTATATGAGAATGGAATGATGGAACTTTTGTAAATGTTCTAGAGTTTATTTACATTGTTGGAATCGGTATTAATTGTTTCACATTTTTTACTATGTGATTAATTAGTAGTTGATCGTGTTTTGTGTTTTGAGTAATCTCGTTTAGCGTGACGAGGTGTCACAGTTAAGTTGGTATCAGAGCTCTAGGTTTACTGAGTCTATAGGGACATAGGACTTAGGTTTGAGTTTGTTCTTATGTATCCAACATATCTGATCATAGTTTATGTTATGCAGATATGTCTGGAGGACATGAAGAACACGTTGAGAGTAGCTATGTTGCACTAGGAGGAGGTGCAGGGAGGCAGGCACGCAATGAGAGAGTGCCAGAAGCAGGGCCAGAGCAGCCCGCAATGCCTCATCTAGACCCGAAAATGATGGCCAATCCTGAGTTTCAGTCTATGTTTAGACAGATGATGGCCACAATTACACATATTGCTGACAGAGCACCAGCACCTCAAGCTAGGGTAGTCACCTATAATGTGGAGTCCCAAGGTGTCGGGAAGACATTTGAACGTCTTAGACGTGTTGGGGCAATTGAATATGCGGGTACTTCTGATCCAGCAGACGCTGACATGTGGTTGACTGAGCTCGAAAAGGCGTTCAAAATCCTAAACATCACAGAAGAAGACAAAGTTAAGCATGCAGTATACTTGTTAAAGGGTAGTGTTGGCCACTGGTGGGCCATAGAAGAGGAGAAAAGGCCAGGAGTTGTGATAGGATGGGAGGAGTTTCGAAGGGAATTTGTTAGTCGATATTTTCTAGAGACCTACCTAGATGAGAAAATCTCTCAGTTCGAGAAGATTTTTCAGGGAGCTATGACTATCAATGAGTTTGAATCAAAGTTTATGGAACTTTTGAGGTTCTTCCCGCACATGGCAGCAACAGACAAGGAAAGGATCTGGAGATTTGAGAAGGGTATGAATACGGAGTTGACTACTACAGCATCAGCCTTGGAGAACAGGGAAAGGTTTTCCACCTTTGTGGAATCTGTAAGGAGGATTGAGAGGTCTGCCATAGAGAAGCGTGAAGCTAATGCTAAGAAGCGACCTATGTAGTTTCAAGGGCAATCATCTGGAGGCTTTAAGAAGACAAGGTTTTTCCCACCGCTGTCACAACCAAGGTCAACCTTCACTGAACCAAGATCACATGCACCATCATAGTGGACCCCGAGTCAGGGTAGAGGTCACAATTTTCCACCAACTGGAGCCCGCAGTACCTCATCAGTTTTAGTGACATGTCCGTTTAGGCCATATCAGGGCATCAAAACATGTTACAAGTGTGGGAAAGTGGGGCATACAAGACCTTATTGCCCTATGAAATATGAGGAGGTGACTCAGCAGCCAAGGCAAAGTCAACAAGGTCCACAACAATGACAGTTTAATGGTGGCAGTGGTAGAGGACGTGGTCAGGCATCCCAGGCAGGATCCTCTGGACAAGCAAGTAGAGGACGTGGATGACAGCAGGCGACAACAAGGTTCTATGCCATGACCCAACCAGAAGCAGTGGTCAATCCTCGAGTTGTGATAGGTCAGATGGAGTTATTTCATTCTGATATGTCTGCATCTTGTTTCATATCTGTGTTAGTAGACCCAGGTGCGACACACTCTTTTATCACCAAAGAGGTGATAGATAGTTGTTATCTACCTGTTAGTCTTAGACCTGATAGCCTACGGCTAGAGACTCCTTTGGTTGATTCCGCTGAGTTGCGAGAAGTGTGCCCTTCTTGTGTTCTTTCTTTTTCTGGACACAACATTCAAGTGGATTTTCTACCACTTGACATGCATGGTTTTGATGTAATCCTTGGAATGGATACCTTGGAAAAATACAAGGTAGTCTTGGACTGTAGTACTAAGGTGGCGACGTTTCATGATGGAGATGTACAGTAGATTTTTCAGGGTGATAGGAAGATTCTTCCTACATGTTTGATGTCATCTATGACAGCTGAGTGGCTGATGAGGCAAGGATGTGAGGCTTTCTTAGCTCATGTTGTGAATACCAAGTCAGTAGGTCCTAGTATCCAGGAGGTGCCAGTGGTGCGAGAGTTTGAGGATGTCATTCCTGAGGAATTTCCTAGCATTCCCCCTCCTAGAGAGATTGAGTTTGAGATCAATCTTGTTCCTGGAACACAACCCATAGCACAGTCAGCATACAAGATGGCACCAGCAAAGATGCAGGAGTTAAAGAAACAGTTACAAGAACTGTTAGAGAAGGGTTTTATTAGACCGAGCACTTCCCCTTGGGGTGCTCCCGTGTTGTTTGTTAAAAAGAAGGATGGTTCAATGAGGTTGTGTATAGACTATAGACAATTGAACAAGGTGACAATAAAGAATAAGTATCCTTTACCGAGGATTTATGATCTTTTTGATCAGTTGAGAGGTGCCACTGTGTTTTCAAATATAGACATGAGGTCAGGTTACCATCAATTGAGAATTAAGGCTAATGACATATCCAAGTCAGCTTTTAGGACTAGGTATGGTCATTATGAGTTTGTGGTTATGCTGTTTGGGCTAACCAATGCACCTGTAGCTTTTATGGATATGATGAATAGGGTGTTTAGACCTTATCTTGATCAGTGGGTGGTTGTGTTCATAGATGATATCCTGATATACTCCAAGGATAGTCAACAACATGAACAACACCTTCGCCAAACACTGACATTGTTGAGGTAGCATCAACTATATGCAAAGTTTAGCAAGTGTGAATTCTGGTTATCTGAAGTGTCTTTTCTGGGCCATGTTATATCTGCAAAAGGCATTTGTGTTGATCCCAAGAAAGTGGAATATGTACTAGAATGGGAACAACCAAAGACACTGACAGAGATCCGTAGTTTCCTAGGTCTGGCAGGTTACTACAGGAGGTTTATCAAAGACTTTAGTTCTATAGCGTTACCCCCAACTAGGTTAACCAGGAAGGATGTTCCTTTTGCTTGGAATGACAAGTGTCAATGTTCTTTCCATCTTTTGAAAGAAAAGTTGACTAGTGCACCAGTGTTAGTACTGCCAGAGCAAGGAAAAGGCTATATTGTCTTTTGTGATGTTTCAAAGAATGGGTTGGGATGTGTGTTGATGCAGGATAAAAATGTGATTTCTTTTGCTTCACGACAACTTAAGAAACATGAGGAGAATTACCCAACACATGATCTGGAGCTTGCAGCAGTGGTCCATGCCTTAAAGATCTGGAGAAACTATCTTTATGGAGAAAAGTGTCAGATCTTCACTGACCACAAGAATCTACAATATATTTTCTCAAAACAGGAGTTGAATATGAGGCAGAGGAGATGGATGGAGTTGATTAAGGATTATGATTGCACAATAGACTACCATCTAGGGAAAGCTAATGTGGTAGCTGATGCATTGAGTAGAAAGTCATCTTCATCATCAATTGTAGATAATGTGCAATTAAATTCCTTGATGTGCCATAAGAGAGATATGCTAGTGTCTCTTCGCCAGATGAATGTACAGCTAGAAGTTTCCTTGTTGGCAGGATTGTTGGCACAGTTACAAGTGAAACCTACCTTAAGACAACAGATTCATGATGCACAACAAAATGATACTATGATACAGAATATCCAATCAAGGATTGGTAGTGAAAAGCATGATGGCTTTCACAAGACAGATGATGGTATAGTTTGTTACCATAATAGGATAGTAATTCCTGATGTTGATGGGTTGAGGAAGATGGTACTTGAGGAGGCTCACTCCTCCATGTATGCAATGCATCCTGGAAGTACCAAGATGTACCAAAATTTGAAGGACATGTATTGGTGGCCAGGTCTAAAGTGTGATGTGGCAGAGTTCATTGCCAAATGTCCAGTTTGTCAGCAGGTGAAGGCTGAGCACCAGAAGCCTGTAGGGACATTACAACCCTTACCAATACCACAATGGAAATGGGATCATATTACTATGGACTTTGTGGTTGTTCTTCCTAGGACAACCAAGGGTCATGATTCCATATGGGTGATAGTAGACAGATTGACTAAGTCAGCTCATTTTCTGCCAGTTAAGACAACATTTACAGTAGAGAAATTGGCACAAATATATGTTGATGAGATAGTCTGTTTGCATGGCATTCCAGTGACTATAGTTTCCGACAGAGGTCCACAGTTTACAAGTCATTTTTGGGAGCGTCTGCATTCAGTAATGGGAACACAACTGCGATTCAACACAACTTTTCATCCGCAGACCGATGGCCAGTCTGAAAGGACTATTCAGACTTTAGAGGATCTCTTGAGGGCATGTGTGCTGCAATTTCTTGGTAGTTGGGATGTACATCTAACTCTGATAGAGTTTGCGTACAACAATAGCTATAAAAGGAGCATAAATATGGATCCTTATGAGGCTTTGTATGGGAGACGATGTCGGTCTCCTCTTTGCTGGTATGAGATAGGTGAATATCAACTTTTGGGTCCTGAGCTAGTACACCAGACTATAGAAAAGTCTAAACTGATACAACAACAGTTGAAAACAGCCCATGACAGGTAGAAATCTTATGCAGACAACCGACGCATACCACTTGAGTTCCAAGTGGGAGATAGAGTATATCTTAAGGTTTCTCCATGGAAAGGTGTGTTGAGGTTTGGAAAGAAGGGTAAGTTGGCTCCTAGATTTATGGGATCATACCCTATCCTAGCTCGTGTTGGAAAGGTAGCATATAAGTTGGAGCTACCACCAGAGTTACATAGATTGCATAATGTCTTTCACATCTCTATGTTGAGGAAATGCCATCCAGATACTGACCAGACAATCCAACCAGTAGAGGTTGAGTTAGATGAGGATATCTCCTATGTTGAGGGTCCTGTGTTGATCCTGGATAGAAGGGTGAAAAAGCTGAAGAGAAAAGATATTATACTAGTGAAAGTTTTGTGGAATCATCGTGGCATAGAGGAAGCCACATGGGAACTAGAGAATTAGATGCGTAGAAAATACCCATCTCTTTTTGCGTAGGATTTCGGGGCGAAATCCTTGTTAGGGGTTTATAGTCCCTTGAACTTACTTAATGAGTTGAATGAGATTAATTACCATAATTGAATGCTTAGAACCCTAATATAACCTTTTTATATGTTTTGAAATCATAATACAAGCTTAAGTTTCAAATTTGATCCAATTTGGACACTGTTTGAGCAATTTATGCAATTTTCTGTACATTTTGGACTTTTCTGCAATTTACCCAATTGAAGGGGTTTTCTTTGCAATTTGTCACATTAATTATGTTCCTTAGTTGTTATATTATCATTCTTGATATTTTTGATCCATAAGGTTCCTAGTTGAGCCATGGTTTGAAGGTGTTTTTATCAAGGGTATTTTAGGGTTTTTCCCTTCATGGATGAGCTACCTTTAGTAGCTATCAACTAAGGAATTATGTGATTGGCTGGGAATTTCGCCAAAGGAAAGCCAAGCAGGTCTAGAGGGATGGTGGGAGATCTGCTTGTGTGTGCTTATGTATTTTTAATAATTTAAAGCCATGGACACTTGGATATATACTAGAATTGCAACTTTTTCTTTTTCTTAATATTAAAGTGTCATATACTTATCCAAAAGCCCCCAAACGAGCCATTTCCTCTTCATTATCTCTCTCCTTCTCCCAGATTCGTACTCCCTCTATTCAGCTGCGATTTTTGCTGCCCAAGGAAGAAGAATGTGGGGATCCTCTTGGAAACAAATTCTAGGGTTGAAATTGATTCTCTTTTTGGGTGTATGAAGCTTCCCCCTAGTGATATTGACCTAAAAGTGTAAGTTTTTCCTTATTTCCTCCGTTTAATTATTTGTTCCTCTTCCTCCTACATCTCTCCATGTCGGAACCATGGTTTTCCATGGTGAAAGTTCCCCTACAACTCAAAACTCCTTCCTTCTTGTTTCTTTTCTAGGGTTTTGCTTGTTTGTGGAGAGAATTGCATAGTTGGCCAAGTTCAGATCTGAATCCAAGGTTTCCTTGCCCTATTTGCTCGAGATTTTTGCTTTTGGATATCTTACCTACTCTATAGAGGCGAGTTATATAACATTCTTCACTTATATTGCTTACTAGAAGCTTGTTGGTTCATGATTATGCTTGAATGTGATGATCTAAGCATAGAGAAATTATGCTTGTTTAGAATTACGAATATTGTGGTGTTTCCTGTTTTATTCCAGTTCTATATGAACCTATAAACATGTGTACATCCTTTATAATGTGTAACATGATCTGGGACAGGTTGATAGCAACAACCTATGGTGCTATGTACAAAACAAATGATGGTTCAAATTAGGGTTTTCAAGCTATTTCCTTCCCTATCACATAACTGATTGTCATACCATTCAACAACCAATAATGTTTCTATCTTGGCAACTGATGTTCGTGATCAAGAGTGTCCAATTTATGGTGACAACCTATGGTCACCACCTTAGTTCAGGTTTTGACTCAATTAGACATATAATTATCATCCACTAAGTATTCTAATGATGTTATCAATCGATGATGATATTGGCTTATTATTTGATGATGTTAACTGAATGTATTACTGATCTAGCAACCAATGGTGACCTAATTATCACAATTAATTGTGTATCAGGTCATCATAATATATGATGAATTAGTAATGTAATTGTAGATTTGACTATACCTTGAACCAATGGTTCCTTGGTTCAATTGATCTAATGGTTAGACCTATACTTCAATTGATAACCTTGAATAATGAACCTGATCCAATGAATAATATTGGATGCTTTAACATCCAATGGATTATAATAAATCACATGTTATTATATGTGGGTCATATTGAAGATAATTCAATGGTTCAATACCATTAATCGGTAGTCTTACCTTTGCCATTATATAGTTATATTTGATAAATCAATGTAATGAGTGGATGCGTAACTCCCATGTGATCTAGCTTGTTATACTTAAGCTTAATGTAATTATATGATGTTGATTGGTTATAATCAGACCTCTTGAATGATTAATGTGATAATGAATTACACACTTCTTATGTTGAAACCACAATGTAGTATTATTGAATATCATAGTGCCTTGCCATGTTAAAATCTATGGACATACATGTGCTAATGATCTTTTGAGCCTTGTTTAAGGCATGGAATGATGATTATAACCTTACTATGAATAATGTGATGGTCTTAAAGACCTTTGGGCATGTTTGAAGCCATGATTGAGGTGAAATCCTCTTCATGTTCCAATAAGGGTTAAAACCCTGGAACTTGTGATAAGATATTGGTATCTTGCAATAGTATGATGATAAGTGTGGTCTGTTAATTTGCAATGAATGATAGATTTGGTAATGTGATTAAGATTTATATCTCAAATGTTTTATATCTTTTTAAGTTGTTATACATATACTCTTGTTAGAAAAGAATTAGGGTTTGAATGTCCACTTGTATGATAAACCTTAATGCATTCAATTGGCAGTAATTAATCAAGTGTAACCTTAATCATGTAGAGCCCTGTGCCGTAGAGCCATCTTCAGTGTCAGAATTTACTGGATGGTGAAATGAGTATTCCCAAGGGAAACTCGGAGCGCATACTGTTGAGTATGTGGGGGTGGCAAGTTGAGAATATATACTTGTCATCCACAATTGCAGGTTATGGAGGATGGCTATAGTCATGCCTCAGATATTTGATATGATTGAGGACAACTGCGGTTGTACCTCGGATTAGAGGGTTTTTTATACCCTGTTTTCTAGTGTCGTAACTTGTACCAAGTACGGACTAGTTGTTATCAGTTTACTATATGTCACTGTTGGCAGTTTGACTGGTATGTCACTGCAGTTTACTCGTACTGACCGAGGGGAAGAGATCTTAGGATACCGACACTCCTATATCTTATACGGAACTGAATAGCACTTCGGAGTGGTCAGTTGGATTTTGAGTGGTACGACTCAAACTCCCCAGGGCATAATAATAAAATATATAATACCATTTGTGTAGTATAATTGCTAGGGTTTAATACATATCACATTGGTTGATTAACCCTTGTCTTATCTTTACACTACATAGTTCTTACATGTTGCAGACCTATGACAATTGTACAATTCTACTTGATGTTACAACTTATTTTCTTAACTGCTTAGTATGCTTAAACTGTTCAATTTGTTCATATTGTTTATTCAATATCCTAACTGCTCAATGTATTTACTGTTAATTAATGTTATAATCAATATATGTTGGAGAGAGTTATATCTCTCGCTGGAACTGGGTCTCACCCGTGGGTCACCACATTTTTTTTAGGTGGTCGCGAGCAACGAGTTCGAGGTCGTGCTGTGGAAGAGAACCAACCTGGTGATCAATAGATTCAGAAGGTTGGTTAGTTGTAGATGTTAGTTATAGATGTTAGTAGTAGAGTCCTAGTGTCGTCCCTGTACTCTCAGGTCCTGGTATGGGATGTGTTTTCTAGATGATATATTTGTATCAACACGAGATTTTGGTATTATGCCAATGTTTGTAAATATATGGCACTGACATGTGAAATATCTTTTGTATGCAGGATGTGACTGAGGTCTTTGGACCCATATGCAAATGCTTGTTAAAGTATATGAGAATGGAATGATGGAACTTTTGTAAATGTTCTAGAGTTTATTTACATTGTTGGAATCAGTTTTAATTGTTTCACATTTTTTACTATGTGATTAATTAGTAGTTGATCGTGTTTTGTGTTTTGAGTAATCTCATTTAGCATGACGAGGTGTCACAGGTGTACTTGTTGTAAGATCCATATTTAGTGCACATGAATGACTTGTACCTTGACTCTGGAAATATGTAACTTGTAACATCCCTGGCCTGGGTTATGTGTTAACCCTAGATGTTTTGCCTAATAAGGTTGATTAGATGCTTAATCTTATCTTGGTAAAAGTAATTAGGGCTCATGAGAAATGTATGTTTCAAATTTGGTCCTGTTTGAGCAATGTTGAAGCAATGTTTGCTTATTTTGGACTAAACTACAAATTACCCAAGTTGAGGGGTTAACTTGCAAATTGCACATGATAAAATGTTCCTATGATGTTGAGACATCATAAGAATGAATATGATGTAGTGGTATGGTTTTCACAAGCTTGTGCACCAAGATTAAGCATGTAAAGCAATCCTTGTGAATTAAAACCTAGTTTTGGTGTAATGTGCAATTTACCCAAAACGTAGGGTTCAATATGCAAATTACCACTCCAACAAGGTCCCTAATGCTTCTTGGAAACATGTGGGGTAAATAAAATGAGAGGGGTGCCTCATTGGAATTAAGTTGGAGGAGAGAGAATCTTGATATTAAAATAATCAAGATTTAATCCTAATTGAAACCCTAATTCAATTTAGGGAAAAATGAATGTACTAATTAAAGGGCCTTCAACCAAAATTGAAATGGTTGGATTCATATGTGTGTGGATGATATTAAATCCTTGAAAAGGCACGAGCATATCCTAAGGAGGTGAAATCCCACTCACCATTATTATAAGGAAAAGAATTTCCACTCACATATGGATATTCTTATTATAAGGGTTAAGGTGCTTAATTTCTTTTCCCTTAATTCTTGGATAATGGAAGGGAGTTCGGTGGGATATAGATACCTTTTCATGTAAGAAACCAAGGGGAGAGTTGTGGCAACAATTTTGGAATTAAAAGACTTTTATAAAAGATTTTCTATCTCATCAATTTTCTTATAAAAGTACCCTTTCCAAGCCAAAACAAAGGCTTTTTCGGATCCCTTTCTTTCCCCTTGCTTGGAAAACGACCAAGGAGCTTGGGAGGGTCAGGAGAACGACCCCCAACCTGTTGGTAAGGTTCTTGACCTCCTTTCACCTTGAATCCATGGTGAAAATCGAAAATCAATGCATGGATTCTTCATAACTTGATCCCCTCTTCAATTCTAACCAATTCTTTTCACTCAAAGCTTGAGGACGACCCTTGGAATAGTTAAAGGAGTTGCATTTACCATTTTTTCCGTGAGCTTGGAGCTTTGGATCTCAATTGGAGGCGGGTTTTATAACTTGAAACCCTAACTTTGTTATTGCATTCAATTCCCCATCAAATAATGATCATTTCTCTATTTACAATTAATGATTTGGTTGATTGATGCAATTTCCACGGAAATCACAGCAGGTTTCATGGGTCTAGAGCTTTATGATGATGACATCATCATAAGCACACACCTCCCCAAATATCTAGACCAAACGGTTTCAATAAATGTCCAAACGGTTTGTGTTTTGGGAGCAAATGGCTTCAAACCATTTGGAATGAAACGGTTTCACTAAACCGCATAGAAGCAAACGGTTTAAGACCGTTTGGTGATGTTGACCAGGGTTGACCATTTGGGGACTTGTTCATAATGAACTAGGTTAATGACCCATCAATTATTATTGATTAACTCCAATTGGTTCATGAGTTGAAGGTCCATCAATCACCTAAACCCTAATCGGGTTGAATGCTGATTTCATAAGTGATTGAGTTTGAAACTTGGGTTGATTGACCCAAACGGTTTCAAAACCATTTGGGAATCACCGAAACGGTCTCAAGACTGTTTGGAGTTCAACCAAGACCGTTTGTAGGTCTAGGGTTGAGTATGGTTGGGTATTTGAAGATTCAAAAATATGGTATAAACCCTAATCGGCTAAGTGCTGATTTTAAAATTGAATGAGTTGATGCTTTGGGTTGATCGACCCAAACGGTTTTGAAACCGTTTGGGGATCACCCAAACGGTCTCAAGACCGTTTGGGGGTCACACAAGACCGTTTTTAGGCCTAGGGTTAAGTTTGGTCAAGTGTTTTAAGGTCCAAAGATACCAAATTGAAATACAATTAAGTGCTGATTTGGTGACCAATCCTAGGATCCAAACCCTAATTGAATGACATGATTAATGATGATATGATGGGCAAATGGTCTCAAGACCATTTGGAGGTCATCCAAATGATCCCAAGACCGTTTGGGGGTCATCCAAGACCGTTTGGAGGTCTAGGGTTGACTATGGTTAGGTGTTTGAAGATCTAAAGGTACCAAGTTGAAGTGCAATCAAATGCTGATTTGGTGATCAATCCAATGATCCAAACTTTGATTGATTGACTTGGATTTTGATGTTGACATGGGAAAATGGTGTCAAGACCGTTTGGAGGTCATCCAAACGACCTCAAGACCGTTTGGGGTCAGGATATGTTGAATTTGGATGATGGTCCAATAGTTTTAAAACAAATAGACTCACATTGGTTATTGTTGAAGGATCATCGATTCCAAACCCTAATCCAATTGATTCAAACCCTAATTGATGATCAATTGAGGGTTAATTGAGGGTCAAATAAGTTGAAGGATGACCTAATTAACTCAATTGAACTATGGTGATAGGTTTAATTGAAGATTGGTTACATGAATTCAATGATTAAAGAAATCAACATTGAGAACAATAAATCAATTTGATAGGGTGATACTATAATTGTTCCATGCGGTTTTGAGGAGGTTTGGACCAAACGGTCTCAAGACCATATGGGACCAAACAATGTCAAACCGTTTGGAGATAAAAAGTGCAAACGGTTTTCAATACCTACCTTGTCCAATTGATTTCAAGTATAACTTGTTCAAATGGTTTTCAACCAATTGATGTATGAGAACCAAGATCATTGAAGGTCTAAGTAATTAGCTTTGGGAAAATCAACATGGTTAATCCATTTGAATATCTCATGTAACTGAAGGTCCAATGTGGTGAACCTATTTAGATAATGCATTTGAAGATTTCATTGGTTAACCTAATTGATCACTTTGTGGAATTGAAAGTTTAATTGGTCAATTCTATTGAATTCCTTATATAATTGATGGTTTAATTTATTAGACCATTTGGATATCTAATATGATCAAAGGTCAATTAGCTATGTGATTATTAATGATGTAGACCCATGATGATTATAAAGGTTAACCCTAGCTTTGTGTACTCAAGAAAAGAGTTGACCTTGATTAATCTTGGATTAATTAACATCATAGAGAGGATGAGAGGGAGAGTGAATGGGAGAGTTGATTGCTTACTTACTAAGCCCTATTTCGCTCGTAGTGAATAAATGTGTAATCAGGGTTTGATCCATATTATGAGATCATTACATCTTCATTGAAAAGATTGATGTACGTTGATCCTAAATTAGAGCAAGCTTATGTGAAACCCTAATTTAAGGGAAAAGCTCAGTGAAATTATAATCTAGGGTGATGATGTAACCCTAACTTAGTGTCACAATGCAAGAAACCCTAATTTCATGGGAATTATATATCCTAACCCTAATTTGGTAGGAGGAAAGAGAAACCCCACTTGGATGTGAATGGTAAACCCTAATCCATAAAATGGGATAAAAGTATATGAAACCCTAATATAGGGAAGTTCCATTAATACTAATGTGAAGCCTTAACATTGGGTGATGTGTTGTGAAGTCTTAATTTCACATAATACTAGGTGAAACCTTGATATAGAAGGATTTTATATGAAACTCTAATGAAGAGGGATTCTTGGTAGAGTCTATATATGTTTGTGAGATTCTTAGTGAACCTCAAATTATAATTATGGAATCCTATTCCTATTGATAGAATAGTGATTAATGTATTGACAAATGAAATACCTAGAGGGGTTGATTATGGATATCCTTATATGAATAGTCCCTGACTCCAGGGTGAGTCCATATCTTTGGCAATCGTTGTGTATTCTAAAATAGATGAATCATGACCAATACATTGCATAATGAATGTGATGATCTAGTGCATAGGTATTAGGATGAGTGATACCCTAATACAAGCTAAGTGAATAAACTCAAGAAAGATGAGGGTGTTGAGGGAAGTGATACATCAAGACATGATAGATAACACATCCAACACCCCAATTCTGATATACCATGATGTGTTATAAGTTCAATATAATTGGAATAGATGACACATGAAATGGGTCATGACAATTGTTACATTGAAATGTAATGCACTATGTTAAGTGTAGACTAACATGCCTTATGAAAAGGTTAATCCAAATCAATAGACTATGATACAATCATATTCTAATATAGATGAGAGAGAAACTCATACTTGGTGTTGATGATACATTCAAAGATGAATGATGAGTATATATAAGTAAGTTTGAATACTTATGATATCTATTTTTGGTTTCTAGCTTTAAGAAGCAATGGAATAGGGCTGATCATTAATAATATGATCTTAAGAACCCAAGTGGTTATTTATGGAACACCCTAATTGAAGGGTATTGATATAAAAGAGAAACCATGAACCCTAAAGAGGGAACAGTGGTATTACTTAGTGTTGTATGGTACTGATGTGAAAGAGAAATCATGAACCCTAAAAAGGGATGATACTACTTAGTGTTGTATGATACTGATATGAACACATTATAATTGTTACCATGAATACTAATCATGCAAGGATGATGAGATGAGAAGCATAGCCAGGTATGGGCTATGATACTTGTTTATTGAGAATGTTTTATAGGCTTTATAAGCCTTCATATGCTTTGTGTAGTAAGAATCAATGAGCTTTGTGTACTATGCAAAATACATTGTATAGCAAGAATTATGATGTCTTTGGTCAGATGATTTGAAGGTAAAAAGTTACCTAACAAGTGGTAAAAAGTATCCTATGGTGAGTTATGGGTTCAAATACCCAGATTCTATAATCATGATGATGAACTTGTTAAAGAAGAGGAAATGTACTTGGTGAGTTGAGGGATTAAGATCCCAACACTTTGTGAAAAGAGTATGGCTACAAGCCATGACTCCACAATGACAATGCCAGATATTAGATATATGATCTAAGCCTGAAGAGAGTTAATGTTTGATAATGATGTTGTAGTGAATAAATGTTATACATGTTCTTCATATTCCTTAATGGATAAGTGACATGTTGCTTTTTCAAGTTATAGCTGCAATGTTTTAGATAAGAATATTATCCTAATCTGTTAGACATTGAATTAACTGCTTTCAAACAAATATGATTCCTTTGTGCATATTTATCTTCTTAAGCTGCAATAATAATGTTTCTGGTGGAGAGTTATATCTCTCGCTGGGGCAATTTACAATTGTCTCACCCCCGTGGGAACTACATTTTTAGGTGGATGCAGACGAGGAGACATGATTCCTTCAGTAGGAAAAGGACAGCAGTAGGGACAACAGTGAAGTCTCAGGTGGAGACACTGGTTGTCATGCCTTGTATAGATGCAGTTAGAGTCCTATGTGTCTTCTCTGTACTCTCAGGTCCTCGGAGTAGTAGTTAGTGCTTTCAAGATTTTGGCTCAGTGTCTCGAGATTTTATATTACCTGTGTTTAGCTTGACATGATAATTAATGCTTGTAATTCATAGGAAGAGATGATACAAGTTATGTACTTTTGAAAAACATAATGTAAATATGTTACTTTTGTTCTATGTGAGAAAGTTTTCATTTGATGGACCTCTTGGCAAAAAGGTTTTAATTTTTAGTGATTTTTGTAATCCGCTGCTTAGTGAACTCTTCTGCATTAGTTAATCTTGTTTTCACGAGACAGACGTTACAATTAAGTGGTATCAGAGCTCTAGGTTCGCTGAGTCTATAGAGACATAGGACTAAGGTTGTAGAGTCTGTTCTAAGTGTCTTCCAGTTTATCTGATAGTATCTTCTACTCACATAGGAGAAGAAGAACTTGAAAATGACTGGAGAACATGAGGAACACATTGCTAAGGGCAATGTTGTTACACCAGGAGAGGGTGCATAGGACCAGGCAAGAGGAGAACAAGTGCCTGAGAATTCCCACCTTGACCTAATCATGATAGAGAATCCTATGTTATGCTCTTGAAGGGTAGGATAGGACAACAGTAATGCATATAGAAGACTGGATACTAGTATTACAACCTAAGTTACCACTCTTTAATGCATAAACTTTGGGCTTTGAAAGGATTCCTGAGTGACATGGTCATGTTAGAATAGTGGAAATGTGGGAAAGATTAATAAATGGTAAGAAAGTAGACTCTGTCATAAGTCTGGACAAACAGTACATCTGTGATGGTATTGCCCAAGGAGGGGCCATATGCTATGAATTAAGGTAAGGTCTCTACAATTTTAGAGACATTTGCCTGGATATTCTGAAAAGCCAAAGTTTTTGGTGTCACCAGTGCAATAAATGCCTAGTGCACCAGGGCAGTAGCCACTAAGTAAAGGCAAAAGCAGCAACATGAGATAACTGGACACTATGTGTTGAAATCAATCTAATGTGGTAGGTGACCTTGAGGGGTAATACTTAAATAAAATCTATTCATCCTGATACTTCATTTCATGATTCTATGTGTTAAATATATGAAAGTAGTTGTTTTTGAACTTCCTTTGACTAGTCCTATAAGGACACAAGGAAGATGAGAATTTACATTTTACTAAGTTCCCTTTAAAATGTTTTATGATTTCTCTTATCTTTGTGATATAAGATGAAATATAGAAGTGATGCTTGGAGAAAATCTAGAAATGGAAAATCATGTGTGTATAATGATATGAAAAGTGAGGAAATGATAGTAAATAAAGTGCATACTACCTAATCTCAGTACTTGTATACCCTGGCCAGGTATATGATTATTGTAGATTAAGCAAGTATGAAACTCTTAGATTGTTATCTTTTTTATTACTCTGATCAAGTAATCATTCTGAAACAATCTAGAGAGTATAATGAAATTAAATAGGAAGAGCTAAGTGAAATATTTTTCCAAATAAACTACTTAGTGAACATACTCAGTGAACTTTCTCAGTGAATTTTTCCAAAACAAATTACTTAGTGAATATTCTCAGTGAACATTCTCAGTGAACTTGCTCAGTGAATATTTTCAAAGCAAATTACTCAGTGAACATACTCAGTGAACTTCCTCAGTGAATACTTTCAAAACAACATACTTAGTGAATATTCTCAGTGAACTTCCTCAGTGAATACTTTCAAAACAACATACTTAGTGAATATTCTCAGTGAACTTCCTTAGTGAATACTTTCAAAACAACATACTTAGTGAATATTCTCAGTGAACTTCCTCAGTGAATACTTTCAAAACAACATACTTAGTGAATATTCTCAGTGAACTTCCTCAGTGAATACTTTCAAAACAATATTCTCAGTGAACATTCTCAGTGAACTTGCTCAGTGAATATTTTCAAAACAAAATACTTAGTGAACATACTCAGTGAATTTTCTCAGTGAATATCTTCAAAACAAAATACTTAGTGTGTTGGCTAAATGGACATCTATAAATCCCTTTGTTTTGATTATGACAAACATTTCATTCTTATTAATCTAACGAGCTACTTGAGTGTGCAGGACTAAGATGGATGGCAAAGCAACTAGGGAAAATCCACAAGCTAAAATGTTTATATTTTCATGCAATGTAATCATTGTTGTAAAAACTTGTACAAATATATAATGTACAAGTACTTAGAATTGCATGTAAATCAAGCGTTAGATTTTCCCTAGCCAAACACCATAGTTAGACATGTCATCCCATTTAAATAGGATCATTTATGCACACTCACACATACAATTAGTGCCTAAATTGAAATCTTGAAACAGGATCATTCTCGGTCAACAAACTCCTCGACCGAGACACTCTCGGTCGACAATCTTCTCGACCGAGAAAGATCCAAAGTAGCTGTTAGACACAACAGACAAGTTAGTTGGCAATTGAAGAAAGACGTTGCAAATCACTTGTTCCAGAGAGCCTGTCGGTCGACAAAAGTTCGACCGAGTAGGTGTCTCGGTCGACCATTTGTCGACCGAGATGGTCTCTGACAGCAACTGCAGAATAAATTAATTAGCCGTTGTTAAAGCAACAACTTTGTATCTAACGGCTAGTTAAGCACTTAGAAACCCCTAGAAGTTGTCTAGAACGTCCTTAAGCATACTTAGGCCATTCCTATAAATAGGACAAGCCATAGGACACTAGAATCCACTTGTTACACTTGAGAATACACTTGAGCATACTTAAGCAATCTATTGCAAGCAATTTGAGCACTGTGATCTTTGGCATACTTTCTCCTTAGCTCAATTTCGTGTCCTATAGGCTAGAATCTCCTACCCACAGCAATCACAAGTTCACACACTTGGTTAGGAGATCTATACGCTTGATCTAGGCATATCAAGCCTTGGGCTCAAAGGATAAGTTGTAATTTCCTTTTTCTTTCTTGTTCCTTTTTATTATTTGTACTCTCCTTGCTACTCCTAGGGTTGGAGGCTGCGGATTGGATAGGGTTGACTTCTCAGGTGGAGAAGGGGACTTCAAGCTACTTCAAGAAGGCTATCGCAAGGGAAGCTACTTCAGAAGGCTGGTGCAACGGGAGTTGGTGCATCTACTTCAAGGGAAGGCTGCTTCAAGGTTGGGCGATTACTTCTAGGTGAAGGCTGCTTGAAGGGTTTGGGAAAAGAAATTGTATTTTATGTAAAGTCCTTGCGAGGTAATAAAATAAATTTCTTTTCAAATCCCGGTTGGGTAAGCAACCGGGTAGTGGACTGACGGCTATAGTATTTGCTATAGTTGGAACCACTCTAAACCCTGTGTCTCCTTGTCCAATATCTTCATTGTGGTTGTTTGAGTTTAAATTATTATTAAAATCTTTATAAAACTCTATTCACCCCCCTCTAGTAGTTTTCAATTGGTATCAGAGCAAGGCTTCAAGGAACCCTAACAAGGTCTTGAAGAAATGGGTGATGGAGTGCTCAACAACCTCAACATTGAAGGGACACTTGTTGCTAGACCCCCAGCGTTCGATGGGACAAACTACCAATATTGGAAGAGAAGGATGCAATTCTATTTCCAAGGAATCAACTGGGATCTATGGAGAATGGTGTCTACTCCATACATGCTCCCTCAAAATGAATTTGCGGAATGGGATGCAAACACGGTAAAACTAGCCCAAATGAATGCAAAAGCTGTAAGTATATTATATTGTTCTATTTCGGTAGGAGAATTTAATAGAATATCAAATTGTGATACAGCTTATGATATTTGGCATAGACTGTCCATAACCTATGAGGGTACAGTCCAAGTTAAAAATTCTAAAATTAGCTTGCTTAAAACGAAGCTTGAACATTTTCGTATGGATCCAAATGAATCTATTAGTGAAATGTTTTCAAAATTCTCTATCATTGTTAATGGTTTAAGTGCCCTAGGAAAACCTGTCCTTGAGGAAGATCAAGTCTCAAAAATCCTTCGATCACTTCCTCCAAAATACAAGCCAAAGGTGACAGCCATTGAAGAAGCAAACGACCTCACACGACTCAAAATGGAGCAACTCATCGGCAATTTAGAAGCTCATGAAGCAGATCTAGAAGAGGAAGAAAGAAGAGAACGTGAACGTCAAAATGGTAAGAAGAAGGATGTGGCTCTCAAAGCTTCAAAAGTCGTCACACAAGAAAGTGAGGAGTTGAGTGAAGAAGAAGGAGAAGAAGCCTTGATCGTCAACGGTAAGAAATACAAAAGGTTTAAAACTAACAAAATTTCTAGTTCTTCTACCCCTCCTAGGTGCTTTGAATGTGGGAAGAAAGGGCATTTCAAAAAATGAATGTCCCAAAGCAAAGAAGGGAAAGAAAAGCTCACATAAGAAGAAAGGAGAAAAAGCCTATAAAGATGCATGGGATGAGTCAAGTGAGAGTGAAAGCGGAGAAGAGGTGGAATGTCTAATGGCAAGAGAAGACAATGAAGACTCTCAAGAGGTAAGCCTAATTGATCTTCCTAAAGAAGAGTTAGTTACAAATTTACAAGAAACTCATGATAAATATATTGATGCCAAGAAGAAACTAAAGAAGGCTATAAAATCAAATGATGAGCTCATTGCCAAATTAGATGAACTTTCTTCTGAAAAGAACAACACTGATCTTGAGAATCTATCTTTAAAAACATCTTTAGATGATTGTACTAGAAAGCTACTCACTTTAGAAACAAATGATGATCTTCTTTCTAAAGAAAAGACTGAATTGTTAGCTAAACTACAAGATTTTCAAACTCAGCCTATTTTGTGTAACCATTCGGACTATGATAATCTTGTAAAGGAAAAAGACTCATTATTTTCTGATTTAGATCAAGCAAGAAAAGATCTACACAAGAAAATGAATGACATTGCTATGTTACAAAGAGAACTATATGAGTTAAGAAGAAAAGATATACTTGATAACATACTAAAAGTTGGCACTGTTTACAATGGAAGAAAAGGTGTGGGATATGCTCCAAAGAAAACTCAACCCAAAAGAACTCAAACTAGGTTTGTACCTAAGAACACAATGGCTAGAAAGAGAAATGAAGTTGATTCTATTACTTGCCATTTCTGCTTACGTCTTGGACACTATTCCTTTTCATGCCCCTACAAGACTAAGGAGTCCGACTTAGTTTGGATCCCAAAACCCCAAACTTAGTAGAGTGGAATGTAGTTGAGATATGACCAAAATGCTTTATTTTGCTATTTACATTGTCTTATCTCAACTAAACAAAAGGTGTCATGCATATTGTTATTATTTTTTTGCATTGTTGTACTGAAACAGAAACCTTGTCGGTCGAAGTATTGTTGACCGAGCTTTAGATCGGTCGAAGTATTGTCGACCGACTGGATGACTTTAACAAATCAAAATTTACAACACCTATTTCGGTCAAACATTGGTCAACCGAGCAAAGTTCTGCGTATCTTTGATTGTAATACAGTAACCTTCTCGATCGACAAATTGTCGACTGAGACATATGTCGGTCGAACAATTGTCGACCGACTGGACTTCTGTTTCAGAACTTTTATACAAATCTGTATTTAAATGATTCTAACCATATCGGACCATCACATGGGTACCAAAATCTACATTTTAATACAGGAATGGGTGGTTGACAGTGGATGTTCCAAACATATGACCGGAAACAAGGATGCATTCCAAACTTTTGAAGAAAAGAAAAGTGGAACAGTCACTTTTGGAGACAATGGTAAGGGCAAAATCGTTGGAATAGGTAATGTTGGTACAAACCTTGAAATTAAGAATGTTCTACTTGTTGATGGTTTGCACCATAACTTAATAAGTGTTAGCCAATTATGTGATAGTGGTTATGATGTGTTATTTAACAAAACCTGCTGCAAGTTATTAATAGAAAATACTACAAATGTTGTTTATGAAGGAAATAGAGTTGGTAATCTTTATATTCTTAAACCTAACTCTATGAAAACAGTAGTAGGAAAATGCTTGCTTGCAAATGACAATACCTTACAAATATGGCATAAAAAGCTAGGACATGCTAGTTCACATGTTATCAAAAAGTTAGTAAAATATGATCTTGTTCGCGGATTGCCTACTTTATCTTTTGATCAAAGTGAAAACTGTGAACCATGCACAATGGGAAATCAAACAAAAACATCTTTCAAATCAAAACATGTACTTAGCACCAGTAGATCATTAGAATTAATTCATATGGATCTATTTGGACCAATGAGGACACAATCAATTGGTGGTAAGAGATACTGCTTTGTGATTGTTGATGATTATAGTAGATATACATGGGTACATTTTATTGCAACTAAAGATGATACTATTCATGTTTTTATGCAATTTTGTTCAAAGATTGAAAATCTCTTACAAAATAAAATATGTACCATTAGAAGTGATCATGGTGGGGAATTTGAAAATCATACATTTGAAGAGTTTTGTACATCTCAAGGATACACTCATAATTTTTCTGCTCCACGCACCCCACAGCAAAATGGTATAGTTGAAAGGAAAAATCGATCACTACAAGAAATGGCTAGAACTATGATGCTTGAACATAACACACCCAAAACCTTTTGGGTTGAAGCTGTAAACACTGCATGCTATGTGCTAAATAGAGTAACTGTTCACTCTTATTTAAAGAAAACTCCATATGAACTCATACATTCTAAGAAACCTAGAGTTGACTATTTTCATACCTTTGGCTCCACATGCTACATTTTAAATACCAAAGATGATAGAGACAAGTTTGATTCTAAATCACACAAAGCATTCTTTTTGGGATATTCCACTTCTAGCAAAGCTTTTAGAGTATATAACACTATCTCTAGAAAAGTTGAAGAATCCATTCATGTTTCTTTTCATGAGGAGTCAAAATCTGAAAATCTAGAAATCACTGATCTCACTAATCAATTCGAAAATTTAACCATACCAAATGATAGTGAGAAAGTTACTACATCCAATCCCCAAGTTGAAACACAACCTACACCTAGGCTTATCAAGGATCATCCCCAAGAACTGATTATTGGAGATCCAAATGATAAGGTCAGAACTCGGTCTTCCTTCAAAGATGTTGCAAACATGGCTTTTGTTTCTATCATTGAACCTAAAAAGATATCCGAAGCTCTTAAGGATGATTATTGGATAATAGCCATGCAAGAAGAATTGAATCAATTCACTAAAAATGATGTATGGGATTTAGTTCCTAAACCACAAGATAAAACCATAATAGGAACTAAATGGGTTTTTAGGAACAAGCTAAATGAGTCAGGAGAAGTAATAAGGAATAAAGCTCGGTTAGTAGCACAAGGATATAATCAACAAGAAGGAATAGATTTTGATGAAACATATGCACCCGTAGCTAGACTTGAAGCTATTAGGATGTTACTAGCTATTGCTGCCCATAAAAACATTAAGCTCTATCAAATGGATGTCAAAAGTGCATTTCTAAATGGCATTATTCAAGAAGAAGTTTATGTTGCCCAACCACCTGGCTTTGAAATACCGGAAAAAAGTGACTATGTTTATAAACTTAAGAAAGCACTTTATGGTTTAAAACAAGCACCTAGGAATTGGTATGAAAGGCTCAAAACATATCTTTTTGATAATGGCTTTTCTATTGGAAATTCAGATTCTACTTTGTTTTTCAAAACATATACATCTGATTTCCTAGTTGTGCAAATATATGTTGATGACATTATTTTTGGAGCTTCAAATGATTCATTGTGCACACAATTTAGTGATATTATGCAAAAAGAATTTGAAATGAGCCTCATGGGTGAACTAACTTTCTTTCTTGGTTTTCAAATTAAGCAAACACCTGCAGGAATTTTCATAAGCCAAGAAAAATATACTAAAGAACTCTTAAAACGTTTTGGGATGGATCAATGCAAACATGCTACTACTCCTATGGCTACTTCTGTCAAAATTGATAAGGATGAAAATGGGGAACCTATTGATGATTCCTTATATAGAGCCATGATTGGTAGTTTGCTTTACTTAACGGCTTCTAGACCGGACATTATGTTTTCTGTTGGTCTTTGTGCTCGATTTCAATCACAACCTATGCATTCTCATTTTCTAGCAGTCAAACGAATTCTTCATTATCTAGCCGGTACTACTTGCTTTGGTTTATGGTATCCAAAAGGACAATCTTTAGATTTTAAAGCTTATACTGATGCGGATTATGCTGGTTGTCGACTTGATCGCAAGAGTACTAGTGGTGGTTGTTTCTTATTAGGGAGAGCTTTAGTATCTTGGTTCAGCAAGAAACAAAATACGGTTGCCCTATCTACAACTGAAGCTGAATATATGGCAGCCGGGTCTTGTTGTGCTCAAGTGCTTTATATGCAACAGGTGTTAAGCGATTATGGTTTTAATCTGACATCTACACCTATTTTCTGTGACAACACGAGCGCCATTAACTTAGAACACAATCCTATTTTACACAGCCGAGCTAAACATATTGAAATCCGTCATCATTTTTTAAGGGATCACATCTCAAAAAATCACGTTTCCCTTCATCATGTTGATACGGAAGATCAATTGGCTGATATTTTTACAAAACCGCTTCCACTAGATCATTTTAACAACATTAGGAAGCAATTGCTTATCACTCCTTTGGAGGATGTTTTCTTTGACATTTGTGCTACTTAAACAAAAACTCTTGCTTACATTTTTGGCTTTTAAATGGACATCTTTTCTTTTCATTAGATTTGATGGGATATCTAATTAAGGGGGAGTTTTTATTCTTAAACGGTTATCTTTTTGAAATGACAAAGGGGGAGAGATAAATATAAAACTAAAATTTAGAAATTATGTAAAACTCAATTAATGAGTTTCATAAATAAACTCTTGGCTTTACATTGAAAGTTGCTATATTCCCAAATGATCTGGATTTCATGTTCCATAATTCATGGGGAATAATAAGCACACATTTTATACACAAGAGAAAAGCTACACAAGGTAATCTAAAGGTATGAAACTCATATGTTTTATATTTCCTTTATTTATATTTTGGAAATGTTTGTCATCTTCAAAAAGGGGGAGATTGTTGGCTAATGGACATCTATAAATCCCTTTGTTTTGATTATGACAAACATTTCATTCTTATTAATCTAACGAGCTACTTGAGTGTGCAGGACTAAGATGGATGGCAAAGCAACTAGGGAAAATCCACAAGCTAAAATTTTTATATTTTCATGCAATGTAATCATTGTTGTAAAAACTTGTACAAATATATAATGTACAAGTACTTAGAATTGCATGTAAATCAAGCGTTAGATTTTCCCTAGCCAAACACCATAGTTAGACATGTCATCCCATTTAAATAGGATCATTTATGCACACTCACACATACAATTAGTGCCTAAATTGAAATCTTGAAACAGGATCATTCTCGGTCGACAAACTCCTCGACCGAGACACTCTCGGTCGACAATCTTCTCGACCGAGAAAGATCCAAAGTAGCCGTTAGACACAACAGACAAGTTAGTTGGCAGTTGAAGAAAGACGTTGCAAATCACTTGTTCCAGAGAGCCTGTCGGTCGACAAAAGTTCGACCGAGTAGGTGTCTCGGTCGACCATTTGTCGACCGAGATGGTCTCTGACAGCAACTGCAGAATAAATTAATTAGCCGTTGTTAAAGCAACAACTTTGTATCTAACGGCTAGTTAAGCACTTAGAAACCCCTAGAAGTTGTCTAGAACGTCCTTAAGCATACTTAGGCCATTCCTATAAATAGGACAAGCCATAGGACACTAGAATCCACTTGTTACACTTGAGAATACACTTGAGCATACTTAAGCAATCTGTTGCAAGCAATTTGAGCACTGTGATCTTTGGCATACTTTCTCCTTAGCTCAATTTCGTGTCCTATAGGCTAGAATCTCCTACCCACAGCAATCACAAGTTCACACACTTGGTTAGGAGATCTATACGCTTGATCTAGGCATATCAAGCCTTGGGCTCAAAGGATAAGTTGTAATTTCCTTTTTCTTTCTTGTTCCTTTTTATTATTTGTACTCTCCTTGCTACTCCTAGGGTTGGAGGTTGCGGATTGGAGAGGGTTGACTTCTCAGGTGGAGAAGGGGACTTCAAGCTACTTCAAGAAGGCTATCGCAAGGGAAGCTACTTCAGAAGGCTGGTGCAACAGGAGTTGGTGCATCTACTTCAAGGGAAGGCTGCTTCAAGGTTGGGCGATTACTTCTAGGTGAAGGCTGCTTGAAGGGTTTGGGAAAAGAAATTGTATTTTATGTAAAGTCCTTGCGAGGTAATAAAATAAATTTCTTTTCAAATCCCGGTTGGGTAAGCAACCGGGTAGTGGACTGATGGCTATAGTATTTGCTATAGTTGGAACCACTCTAAACCCTGTGTCTCCTTGTCCAATATCTTCATTGTGGTTGTTTGAGTTTAAATTATTATTAAAATCTTTATAAAACTCTATTCACCCCCCCTCTAGTAGTTTTCATAGTGAACATACTCAGTGAATTTTCTCAGTGAATATCTTCAAAACAAAATACTTAGTGAACATACTCAGTGAATTTGCTCAGTGAATATCTTCAAAACAAAATACTTAGTGAACATACTCAGTGAATTTGCTCAGTGAATATCTTCAAAACAAAATACTTAGTGAACATACTCAGTGAATTTTCTTAGTGAATATCTTCAAAACAACATACTTAGTGAACATACTCAGTGAATTTGCTCAGTGAATACCTTCAAAACAAAATACTTAGTAAACATATTCAATGAATTTTCTCAGTGAATATCTTCAAAACAAAATACTTAGTGAACATACTCAGTGAATTTGCTCAGTGAATATCTTCAAAACAAAATACTTAGTGAACATACCTAGTGAATCTGCTTAGTGAATATCTTCAAAACAAAATACTCAGTGAACATACTTAGTGAACTTGCTCAGTGAATATTTTCAAAAACAAATTACACAGTGAACATACTTAGTGAACTTACTTAGTGAATTTTTCCAAGATAAACTGCTTAGTGAACCTTCTCAGTGAATATTTCTAAATTAATTGCTTAGTGAAATTTCTCAGTGAACTTTTCCAAGAAAATAAAGGATTTCTAAGTGAATTATCTGTGTTAGATAAGTATATGTTTCTCTTTTGGTAAATATTCTGGGGTGATGATAGAAGTATGTTCTTTTATGACTTCTTCTTTTTAATAGTATGGACATCACATGTTATGGGTTTATGCTCTGCATAAACATAAACCATGATAAGGAGGAATTAATGAAAGGAACTTTGTGTGAATTATAGATCCATGGTATCTCCATAATATTAAGATGATATGTGGAGACTTGAGGGCATGATTAATGAATAATCTGTTCCACCCTTTTTCCTGGGATTTCGGGGACAAAATCCTTGTTAGGGGTTTATAATTTGTAACATCCCTGACCTAGGTTATGTGTTAACCCTAGATGTTTTTCCTAATAAGGTTGATTAGATGCTTAATCTTATCTTAGGAAAAGTAATTAGGGCTCATGAGAAACTTATGTTTCAATTTTGGTCCTGTTTGAGCAATGTTGAAGCAATGTTTGCTTATTTTGGACTAAAGTGCAAATTACCCAAGTTGAGGGGTTAACTTGCAAATTGCACATGATAAAATGTTCCTCTGATTTTGAGACATCATAAGAATGAATATGATGTAGTGGTATGGTTTTCACAAGCTTGTGCACCAAGATTAAGCTTGTAAAGCAATCCTTGTGCATTAAAACCTAGTTTTGGTGTAATGTGCAATTTACCCAAAACCTAAGGTTCAATATACAAATTACCACTTCAAAAAGGTCCCTAATGCTTCTTGGAAACATGTGGGGTAAAGAAAATGAGAGGGGAGCCTCATTGGAATTAAGTTGGAGGAGAGAGAATCTTGATATTAAAATAATCAAGATTTAATCCTAATTGAAACCCTAATTCAATTTAGGGAAAAAATGAATGTATTAATTAAAGGGCCTTCAACCAAAATTAAAATGGTTGGATTCAAATGTGTGTGGATGATCTTAAATCCTTTCAAAGGCACAAGCATATCCTAAGGAGGTGAAATCCCACTCACCATTATTATAAGGAAAAGAATTTCCACTCACATATGGATATTCTTATTATAAGGGTTAAGGTGCTTAATTTATTTTCCCTTAATTCTTGGATAATGGAAGGGAGTTCTATGGGATAGAGATGCCTTTTCATGTAATAAACCAAGGGGGGAGTTGTGGCAGCAATTTTGGAATTAAAAGACTTTTATAAAAGATTTTTTCTCTCATCAATTTTCTTATAAAAGTACCCTTTCTGTGGCATCCAACTCACAAAAACAAGATTAACTTAAATGGAAGCAAATTATTTGCAGAGGATTACTAAAAATCACTGAAAATTAAAACTTTTTGCAAAGAGATCCTCACATAGGAAATCTTTTCCAACAAGAACCATTGCATACTATTTACATTCTGGTTCAAATGTACATAACATGTACCATCTCTTTTCAGAGACTACATCATCAACTGCCTTATAAATATCATATACAGATAGTACACAATCTCAAGGCATCAAGCCAAAACCTCAGATTGATTCATAAAACACTGACTAAAAACTCCGAAGACCTGAGAGTACAGAGACGACACATAGGACTTTCTAACTACATAACTTGACAGGCAGTATCTCCACCTGAGATATTTCTGCTATCCTTGGTGTCACTGCTGTTGTCTATTCCCTGTAATGAGATTCTGCTTCTTTGTCCGCGTCCACCTAAAAAGTTGGATCACACGGGGGTGATACAATTGTAAATTGCCCCAACGGGAGATATAACTCTCCGCCAAAACATTGTTATAGTAGTTTATTAAAATAAACTAAGCAGAATGATTTATATATATATAATTAATAGCAGGTAAATCACTTGTATGAATAAAGTGAAGTAATATCCTTTTTCAAGGATAACGTTGCATCTACTCATGGTAGACTCATAGTTCATCCATCTACTTGTAATGAATACAACAGATATGAGAAACATCAATGAACTACATATATATAATAGAAATGTAACATCAGCCAATGAATTTCCATATTCAATCCTTAAGAAAACATGCTATACGGTTGATTTCATTTTACAAACACACTTATGTCTTCAGGAGATGAGATATACCGCTCATGCTCCAACCGACCACTGCGAAGTCGAAATCGGTACCATACAAGGTCAATGGAAGAGCCGGATTCCCCTGACCTCCCACATCTCGGTCAGCGTGAGATCACATGCAGGACATCTTGTGTCTATGCTAAATATAGCTTTCTAGAGTATAATGGCAACTTCACTATCAGAGTTATAGTGGCATGCTGCACTCTCTTCGCGATCGTGAGATTTCATGTTTATCTCCATCAGTCCGACATTAACATTATTGGGAGATGTGTACGACATCTAACCCAATCATCGAGAGATTCGTGATACATCCATCCCGGTACATATAATGAAGGATTGAGAGATTTAATGTTTATCTCACATCAATTTCTCCATTAGGGCGTAAGGATATTCGTGCCCATAACCCCCACACACTCAAAAGTATGCCCTCCGGGTTTTTCCGCAGAGCACCCGTTTCACCATCACCAATTTGCTGACGATGATGGATCTATGGTCAGGGCTCTACATGATATGATTTCACTTGATTAAATTAAGTACATTAGCATTTTCTTTTAGCATCAGTCAAGTTCTCAAACATAACTTATTACAACAATGCTATAAAGAGACATGTACTACTTTCATCAGATATTTATCAGTCTTTCAAAGACCTTGGGAACTCAATCCCTCATTTCAAAACTGGGAATTCTCATCCCTTCACATTCTCATCACCATAATCGTATGGTTCTGGGTATTCAAACCCTTAACTCATCATTGAGCATTATTACACCTTTTTCAGGTAACTATCACCTTCAGGTCATTTGACCAAGGCATTCATGATACTTGCTACACAAGCATCACACCTGGCTCACAAGGCCATGAAATATCTTGTCACCTCTTTCTAGGCAACAACTTGCTCATATGACTCATAGAATCCTTACACATTGTTACTTTTACTAAGCAACAACAACATTAAGGCTCATAATGCCAATCAACATTTATTATATAGATGTTGTAGCTCAAATCTAGCTATGTTCATTATCTCATCATACTTGCATGGTTATTAGGCATGATAACAGTCATACAAGATATTCATCACATCATGTGATACAATAGTAACACCATTATTCCTTTTCCAGGAATTAGGGTTTACTATCAAATAGGGCTTATCATTCCCTTTACCCAAGTTAGGGTTAGGGTTCCCCTTTTCTCATTAATTAGGGTTTCATGATTATATAATCTATCCAACCCTTAATTCATTAATCCATACCTCTGGGGCATTCAAAGGTATCATATTTAATTATTTAAGAACATTACTTTCATGATATAGCATTAATGATCATCAATTCAAGGTATGAGTTCATTTCTCATCCTCATCATGGTATGATTGTATCATACACATCATTTGGGCTTAACCCCATTCTCAAGGTACATTAATTAGCACTCATCAAGTGCAACAACTCATTACATTTCATTGTAATAGTTGCATAACACACTTCATATGTTTCTTACCCAATTATATTGGATTTGAAATACATCAAGGTATATAAACCCTGAAGTGCTGAATGTGATAACTATCATATTTTGATATATCACTTTCTCATTATATCAGATTCTCTTGAGTTAACCAACTTATCTTGTATTAAGGTATTTCCCTCTTAATACATTCCATCACTAAACTCTCACCTTTAGCATATAATGCATAGGCCACACATTAGAATTGTCCATCTATCTTTAATGATATGGACTTGTCTAATGCTAAAGACATTGTTTACAATTAGGTTACATATAATCAACCACATGAAATGTTTCACCTTTATAAGGTCATTTCTTTTATCTCATCATTAGGATTTCCTTGCATCCTTATTTAAATTAGAATTATGATCCATTGTCATATTGCTCAGGATTAGGGCTTTATGTATAATGGCTTACATTAGAGTCTCATATTCCTTCACCCTTCTTAGGGCCTCTCATCACAACATAATGTCAGAACATTATGTGATGTTAGTTCTTAATCAGGGTTTCTCATAGAATCACCCTCAACTAGGGTTTCACATGGATTCACCCTCAATTAGGGTTTCTCATAGAATCACCCTCAACTAGGGTTTCACATGGATTCACCCTCAATTAGGGTTTCTCATGGATTCACCCTCAATTAGGGTTTCACATGGAATCACACTCAACTAGGGTTTTACATGGAATTACATGACATCACCTTAAGTTTGATTCTCATATCACATCACCACATCAATGTTCCATATACCTCATTCTAAATTAGGGTTTCTCATAACATAACCCTAGAATAGGATTTCACATGGAATCATCCTTAATTAAGATTTCCACTATAGTCACCCACAATTTGGGTCTACAATCCATCTCCATCAGGATTTCATTCAATTATTCATAATTAGAGATTCACTATTCATCCCAACTAGGGTTTTACCTCTAATTTCCCTAAATTGGAGTTTCACACATCACTACCCTAGATTAGGGTTATATCCTCACCCTGGATTAGGGTTACATTTAGAATTGCCCTCAATTAGGGTTAGAATTCAATAACCCTGTCAATTAGGGTATATATTCATGAATAGGGTTTGATGATCTCTCTACTTAATGATCATACCCTTAATCACCACATGAATTATATTCATGTTATGAATTCATGCTAACATCATCTCAACTTGATAAGGTCATATCATCCCTTCAATCAAGTACATACAACTATGATGACATAGTGTACCAAGTCATTAATCCTATAGGCAATTAGGGTTCATCCCTTAATTGACACTAATCACTTAGGTACTATTAGGGTTTCAACCTTTGTACCTTCAATGATCATCATTACTAATCATCATTGGATCAATGAATCATTCATCATCTCTATTCTCAAGAGATTCAATCACCTTGGACCTCCATTACAGAAGGTATCCAATTGAATTGATCAATTGAGTCCTCAATTACAAAAAGTACCTAAGTGGATTAACCAATTGAGTCCTCAATCAAATTTGACTACTTGAGCCCCAAACGGTCTTGGTCCTTCAAGGTTCAAATGGTTTGAAATCGTTTGGTAAAGGTGGTGCTTGAGACCGTTTGCCCAAACAAGTAGGTGCAGACCGTTTGCCCAAGTTTGACTTTTGAAACCGCATGCAGTTTGTGATCGTTTGGTCCCAAACGGTCTTGAGACCGTTTGGACTCAAACGGTCTTGAGATCGTTTGGTCCAAACCTCCTCAAAACTGCATGGACCAAAGTTGGTCTCAACTACACCAATCGGTTTAGGGTTCTCAATATTGATTCCTTCAGTCATTGAATTCATGGAACCAATCATCAATTGGACCTATCCTCATACTTCAATTGAGTTAAATAGGTCAACCTTCAACTGATTTGACCCTCAATTGACCCTCAATTAGTCCTCAATTAGGGTTTGAATCAATTGAATTAGGGTTTGGAATCGATGATCCTTCAACACTAATCAATGCAAGATTAGTTACTTTGAAACCATTGAACCATCATCCAAATTGAACATGACCTGACCCCAAACGGTCTTGAGGTCGTTTGGATTACCACCAAACGGTCTTGGGACCATTTTCCCATCACATCGTCAAAATCCAAGTCAGCCAATTAGGGTTTGGGTCATTGGATTGATCACCAAATCAGCAATTGATTACACTTTAACTTAGTATCATTGGATCATCAATTGCTTAACCGTACTCACCCCTAGACCTCCAAACGGTCTTGGGTGACCTACAAACGGTCTTGAGACCATTTGGATGAGCTCCAAACGGTCTTGAGACCGTTTGGCTCATCCAACCCTTGGATTTCAGTGAAAAATCATTAGGGTTTGAGCTATTGAGTTGATCATCAAATCATCACTTAATTGCAAAGTGATTTGGTACCTTTAAACCTTCAATTGGTCAACCATGCTTAACCCTAGACCTCAAAACGGTCTTGGGTGATCCCCAAACGGTCTTGAGACCGTTTGGGTGATCCCCAAACAGTTTTGAAACCGTTTGGGTCAATCAACCCAAAGCATCAACTCATTCAATTGCAAAATCAACACTTAGCCGATTAGGGTTTATACCATATGTTTGGATCTTCAAATACTTAACCATACTCAACCCTAGACCTCCAAACGTTCTTGGTTGACCTCCAAACGGTCTTGAGACCGTTTGGGTGATTCCCAAACGGTTTTGAAACCGTTTGGGCTAATTAACCCAAAAAGTCAAATCAATCAAGTTGAAAATCAACACTTAATCCAATTAGAGTTTGCCTAATTGATTAGCCTTCAACTCATGATTCCTTTGGAATTAATCCATCAAATTTGGTGGGTTATCAACCAACATAATTAGGAACAGGATTACCAAACGTTCAACCCTTTGTCAACTCCCCCAAACGGTTTTGAAACCGTTTGGTCTCATGCGGTTTGGTGAAACCATTTGCTTCTAAACGGTTTGAAACCGTTTGCTCCCAAACGGTTTGGGAAACCGTTTGAGAAACCCAAACAAGATCATTTTCTTTGGATATTTAGAGAGGTGTGTTCTTATCATCTTCAACCTCTGAACTAATGAAACCTTCTGTGGTTTCCATGGTGTTTGCATTCATCAACCAAATTGATTATTGTAAATGTAGAAAAGATCATTATTTGATATGGAATTGAATGCAATAACAAAATCAAGGGTTCAAGTTATAAAACCCACCTCCAATTGAAATCCCACTACTATAGAAATAGCATTCAGTGTCACTTTTCTAGGCGTCGGTTATTAAGGAAAACCGACGCCTAACATATAAGGCGTCGGTTGTTTAAGCAAACCGACGTCTATATTCGAAGACCAGCCAGACACGGGTACCGCTTTGTATTCAACGTCGGTTGTTTATAACAAACCGACGCTTAAAGTCGCCCGCGAAATCCAACTTTTGATAAAAAAAATAGTGTCATTTTCAGCGTCGGTTATGTAGGTATAAACCGACGCCTATGTGCGATGAAAATTTGCGCGAAAAGTGTCACTTTCAGCGTCGGTTATCCTTGTATAACCGACGCTGAAAGTGGTTCCCGCCAAATAATTTCATGAAAATATCGTCCAATTGGACGTCGGTTTTTTCAAACAACCGACGCTAAAGATGTTTAGGCGTCGGTTGTTGTAAACAACTGACGCTATTTGAGAACTTATAACCCGCGATCGCCCGACTCTTCCCCTTTCTTCTGTTTCATTGCTACCCTATTTCCCTGTTGCGACGATTTCTCCGGCGATTTTGTGCTGCTGCTGCTAGTTTTCTCCGGCGCTTCTCTCCGGCGCTCCATCTCCGGTGTCCCTTCTCCGGCGCCCCTCTTCTCTGACGCTTTTCTTCTCCGCCGCCGCCGCCTGCTGCTCTAACCGCCTGCGCCGCCGCCCTGCTGCTCCAGCCACCTGCTGCCTGCCCTGCTGCTCCATCCGCTGCGCCGCCGCCACGCCTGGTGCCCTCCTGCTTGCCCACCTACCTGCCCTAGCTCCTTCCTTTCTTCCTGCTGACGCCCGGCGTCCTGTTTCTACAGCACTGGTTAGTTTTACTGATTTCCTTGCTGCTTTCAGTGATTAATGATTGATACTACTGGTTAGTATTTCTTTAGTGATTAATTTAATTCAACAATTCATAGTTTGTTATTTACAATAACTGATCTGCTTGCCGATTTTAATGATTAGAGATACTGATTAATAGTAAGTATTGATGAATACTTAGTTAATTACTGATTTGTTTATTAGATATGTATAGAAGTTCCTTATAAATATATTTTTTATATACACATACATGTAATTTTGTATAAAATTCATGATGTAGTGTGATCTTAAATCCTAGAGTGTACCCCTTTTGTTCTATGATGGTACCTATGACCCTAAATACATCCATAAGGGTCTATTGTATCCTAAAGAAGATTTATTTCTTCCTTCTGCCCTAATTAGAATGAACAATCACTAAATTATGTACTGTTTGTATGGAGTCCGGCTTCATTGTAGATATCTATTATTGTGTTTGTTGGCCTAGAAACCCGTCCAAGATTGACTCATTAGGAGTAAATCTTGGATAGTCCCCAGTTTGGGACTGTTCTTGAACACCTAATCTCACTTAGGATGTAAGTGTAGAATGTGTATTGAGTTTTCGAGAAAATTTTGGTAGCATTTCCCCATTTGTATGTACTTAGAGAACAGCGGGGAAATGCTGTCGAAATTTTCTTGAAAACCCAATACACATTATACACTTACTAGTGAGATTAGGTGTTCAAGGATGGGATAGGTGGTACACATTTATTATATATAAGAATGACATCAAATGTGTTTGTAGGCCTAGAATGTGAACAATCATTGTTTTTTATATTACTTGTACATTGGTATAAATTAGAATGAACAATCACTAAATTATATACTGTTTGTATGGAGTCCGGCTTCATTGTAGATATCTATTATTGTGTTTGTTGGCCTAGAAATCCGTCCAAGATTGACTCATTAGGAGTAAATCTTGGATAGTCCCCGGTTTGGGACTGTTCTTGAACACCTAATCTCACTTAGGATGTAAGTGTATAATGTGTATTGAGTTTTCGAGAAAATTTTGGTAGCATTTCCCCGTTTGTTCTCTAAGTACATATGTACTTAGAGAACAGCGGGGAAATGCTGCCGAAATTTTCTTGAAAACCCAATACACATTAAACACTTACTAGTGAGATTAGGTGTTCAAGGATGGTATAGGTGGTACACATTTATTATATATAAGAATGACATCAAATGTGTTTGTAGGCCTAGAATGTGAACAATCATTGTTTTTTATATTACTTGTACATTGGTATAAATTAGAATGAACAATCACTAAATTATATACTGTTTGTATGGAGTCCGGCTTCATTATAGATATCTATTATTGTGGTTGTTCTTCATGGTAAAATACAGTTCATTGAAGATCCTATAGATGAAGAAGAGTACTATGATAAGTATGATGACTCCAGTCCATTCTCAGTTGGGTTGCCAACTCCAAAAAATATTGAAGCTAATGATGACTTATATGTGCGCGGAGATCACAATGAAGGATTGTTAATTGATAAAAGATCACAATTTTAGAGACATGTATGTTTATACAAATGCTAAATGTTTGCCTTTTTCTAGTTAATACAAATGCTAAATGTTTTCTTTTTTCTAGTTAATACAAATGCTAAATGTTTGCCTTTTTCTAGTTAATAGAAATGCTAAATGTTTGCCTTTTTAATGACATTTTCAGATGGCTGACCATGATGAGCATGATGTCCATGATGAGCATGAAGTCCATGATGAGCATGCTGTCCATGACGAGCATGGAGAGGATACTAATGTAAGTTCTAAAAACATATCCTGTATTTCTATAAAATTCATTATCTTCTAGTTATGTCATATATCCTATATTTCTATATTGGGCTAATTTAGTGTGTTTTATTTTTGTCAAATTTTAGGTTGATGCACCTGTACCCACTGAAGCACTGGAGCAACTTGATGCGCAACACCAAACACTTAACAAGAAAAGGGGCATCACTCTGTTGAAGAAGTTATTAGCGCTAAGTGGTAGTGGATCCAAATTGGTGGTGGAGTTTGATAATGGAGGAAATCCAATTGGAGTGAACCGCAATAATTTTGTGAACTATCTTGGGTGTACCACTCAGAGCCATTGTGGTGTTAAGTATGACAATTGGCATAAAGTTCCTCAAGGGAAAAAAGACTTGATATGGAAGGATTTATGCGTGAGTTATTATTATTTGCAATTCTATTTTGTAGATTACAAATTCTATTATTTGCAATTCTATTTTGGATACTAGTTAATAACATTTCTATTTTACAGAATCTGTTTGCATTGGATGAGAAGTTGCATCGTAAAAATGTGATGCAACGCACTGGAAAGATGCTTAGGAATTATAGGACAAATCTGAACAGAGAATACATAAAAGAGGGTGATAAGAAGAAGAAGTCAGCCCTTGAACAATGGAACTTCTTGGACAAAGAAGATTGGGACAATTTTGTTGCTTCAAGAAAATATGAAGAATTCAAGGTATTAGGCGTCACTCCCAATTTAATTAATATACATTGTATTCACCTATTCAAGATTAGCATTTAGTGCTACTAACCAAATCATTAATGTGCATACTAACTAGGCCCTCAGTGACGCACAAAAAGAAAGACGTGCACTGAATGTGCATGACCACACTATGGGTCCAAAAGGCTATGCAAGCGTTCGCCAAAGACTACAGGCGGAGTCTGCGGCTACTCAGGAGTCTGCTCCTACTCAGGAGTCTGCCACACCCATGCCTCGCCATGATATCTGGATAGCTGGCAGGCAAAACAAGAAGGGTGAAATAAAGAAGCCTGTAACTGTTGAGGCGGCTGCAAAAATGGTAAAATAACACTCTTAGAGAAATCGTTTGAATATTGATTATTTGTGGTGTTAACTTACCAATTTCTGTTTATGGTGATTAGCGGGAGCTGCACGAGCAGAGGAAATAAGGCACGTTCATCCCTAAGGGCACAAGGGATGAATTGACAGTTGCTCTGGGTAACCCAGAGCATCCTGGACGTGTTAGAGGTGCCGGCGCTGGTGTTGGCATCAAAGCATTCTTTAAGCCATCCCAGCGCAAACCCAGAGCGGGACTTTCTCAAGAAGAGGTAACATATTCTTTTTTTAGAATGTTACTGCAAAAGGAAATTCATTAATAAGAAGCTAATGTTTCTTTTATCCATGTATAGGAGAATAAGAGAGTTGAGGATTTAGTTGCTAATAAGGTCAACGATGTAGTTGCTGAGAAGGTCAAGGAAGAATTGCTGCGGTGGCAGGCATCTCAGGCTTCCAATCAGCCTATGGCGACCCACTCTTCTCCTGATGCACAGACTGCGAGTAATCCTGGAGACCCATCGCCTAGCGCGTCTGATGTAAGTATTGTTTATGACATTGTTGCTAGTCTTTTCAAGATGATATGTTTTTAAGATTATATGTATATATGTATAACATTCTTTACGTAAATTTGTAGGCATTGAAGCCATGCCGCTTAAGAATAGAAGACTATGTTGTTGCAGAGGCGCAAGCTTACCCGTCCCTTCTTGGGGAAAGGTTTCACGGGACTCCAATGCCACAGGGCTATGTTCGTGTGGGCCCATTATGTGTGTTACCCGATTGGAGGGAAGTTGCGTTGCCATATGCCCACCCAGATATTGATACACTTGGTGAGAAAGAAGGCGGGGTCATATTGTGGCCCAAAGCAGATGTCATCTACACGACTGAAATTGTAAGATAAATTTACATTGATTTAGACTGTTAATGTGTATATATGATGTCAACTGATCTGAAATTATATATACAGGTTAAAAAGAAGACACCAGGAGCACATAGGCCTCCACCTCCACTTCCCGCATTACCAACTTGGGTTCCAACTGACCTAACATACCCGTTAGGTCCTGCTTGTAGGGGAATGGCATGTTGGCTACGGGCACATAATATACATTGCCCTATAATAGTTTCTTTAGATGTAGATTATGCAGGTCGATCATACGATAGCTCTTTATTTATATAAGATATTATTGAGCTGTTTATGTATGATTGGCTGAATACATCAATGATAGAGACATGGATAAGGTGAGATCTTGTTTATACATCCATATACCTTGTGTAAGATCCGGTGATCTGGTTTCTTATATATTAATGCATACGCCTATATGTTTTGCAGCTACTTAGTCGAAGATCATTGTAAACAATTTGCATTTGATCATGTGGGATTTTTTATTCCATCATTGATTAGTTTGGTAGCTAAAGACCCTGATAATGTTCAACAATACTGTATAGATGCTTTTACAATTTTTGGTCAGCAAAAGAAGACGATAATAATAGCTCCATTCAATGTCAAGTAAGTTTACTTTATTTATAATTTGGACTTAAGAAAATTCCATTTTTATTTTGCATTTTGAGTTATTAATTGTTAACTTCTTACTTCTAGCGGTAGACATTGGGAGTTACTAGTTATTGTCCCCGGGACATTCACTGTTTATTATCTAGATCCTGCGGGGAGTACATTGAACACTAAAATTGGACACGTAATGAGAATGCCATTATTCTGGTGAGAAATATTTCATTTTTATATCCGTTAACATCTTTTATTACATTACTATTTACTTATGCAATTTATTGTGTTATATTAACATGTAGGGGTTTAGATGCATTCAAAAAGGCTGGAGGAACGGTCCCAAGGAAAAAGAACCAGCCAATAAATTGGCAGAACGTACAAGTAAGTTCCCGACTCGAATATATATATTATTGATGTGAATTGTGCTTAGTTGTATTATTTTGTATGTTTCAATTTATAGTGTGCTACACAAGACAATGGCTGGGCATGCGCATACTATGTGATGCGATTTATGCAGATGATTATCAAATATGCCACATTGGACATCGATACCATACATGAGGTATTATATATAGTCTCATTAGTTAGTATGAAATATATCAATCTTATCTTATTTTTATATTATTACTTATATATATACATCATTCTCTTTGCAGGTGTTTAAAACTGACAACACTACAGGTAAACGCTTAAAAAATATACATGCTCCATATACGATGGAAGCATTAAATGAAGTAAGAGAAGAATGGGTAAAAGCCATACAAGCAGTGGCAACTGTAAGATATAATTGGGATGTTGATAGCGATAATGAATGATACTTTGTAAATGAATATTTCTGAATGTTAATACATGTATTTGAATGTTTCTATATGTGTGAATGTGAGAATTGAATTGATGTCTGAATGTATGTACTTGTGTAGAATTTTCCTTGTGACTTTTGCAGGTTTGCGGCCTGTTTGTAGGCTGATATCAATGGATGTCGTAAACCTGCAGTTCAGAAAACTGAACTGCAGGTTCTTATCCTGCTGACCAGCCACAGTAGGCCTGCAAACTGATATGAAAAAAAAAATATAAATAGGCGTCGGTTATTTATAGAAAACCGTCAGTAAAGACATACAGCGTCGGTTATTTGATACAAACCGACGCCTAATAGTACAAACAATCCGACCGTGCAGGATAGCACGGCCGTGGTGTAAAAGGCGTCGGTTATTCATATAAAACCGACGCCTATAGTACTAAACACGGCCGTGCAGGGAAGCACGACCGTGTCGTCTTGAAGTACAGGCGTCGGTGGTTTAGTATATAACCGACGCCAACAGTGTTCGCGCCACAGAAAATGACGTCATCTAGGGCACTTTATGTGTCGGTTATCTACTAAAACACCGACGCTATATTCTATATAGGCGTCGGTTGTTTAGTAAATAACTGACGCACAAAGTGCCCTAGATGACGCCATTTTCTGTGGCGCGAACACTTTTGGCGGCGGTTATTTACTAAACAACCGACGCCTATAGACAAATAGGCGTCGGTTAAAAAACCGACGTCGAAGTGTTTGACCTTTAGCGGCGCCCACATAGGCGTCGGTCGGAAACCGACGCCAAATGGGGTTAAACGACCGACGCCAAAGGCCGTTTCTGTAGTAGTGTCCAAAGCTCCATTTCCATGGCAACAATGGTGTATACAACTCCTTTCACCATTCCAAGGCTCGTCCTCAAGGTTTGAGTGAAAAGGAATGGTTAGAATTGAAGAGGAGATCGAAATAGGAAGAAATCCATAATTTATTTTCGATTTCCACCATGGAATCAAGGTGAAATGGATCAAGAACCTTACCAACAGGTTGGGGGTCTTCCTCCTGATCCTCCCAATCTCCCTTGGTCGTTTACCAAGCAAGGAGAAGAAGTGGGGTCAAAAAAGCCTTCCATTTGGCTTGTAAAAGGTTCTTTTATAAAAATTCAATGAGAGAGAATGTACTTTGCAAAAATCCAATTAATCCCAAAAATGTGGCCGCCTCTTCCCCCTAATCTTCCTTAGGAATGAGGATATCTTGTTTTCCTTCAATTCCTCTCAATTATCCATGATTTAAAGAAAAGCAAATCAAGCACCTTAAACCATATTATATTAATATCCATATGTGAGTGGATATTTCTTTTTCTTATAAAATTGTGTGTGAGTTATCCACTCCCTTGGATATTTTCGTGGTCCTTTCAAAGCTCAAAGATGTCACACATACATATGAATCCAACCATTTTAATTTTGGTTGAAGGCCCTTTAATTAATACATTTATTTTTGCCCTAAATCGAATTAGGGTTTCAATTAGGATTAAATCTTGATTATTTTAATATCAAGATTCTCTATCCTCCAACTTAATTCAAATGAGGCGCCCCTCTCATTTTATTTGCTCTACATGATGCCAAGAAACATTAGGGACCTTATGAAGTGGTAATTTTCATATTGCACCCTAAGTTTTGGGTAATTTGCACATTACACCAAAACTAGGTTTTCATGAACATACATTGCTTTATCAGCTCGTCCTTGATATTCCGGCTTCCATAAGCCATACATCATCATCATTTTCACTCTCATGATGCTTCAACACATGAGGAACATATTATCCTGCACAAATTGCACTTAAACCCCTCAACTTGGGTAATTTGCACTTTAGTCCAAAACAAACAAAACATTGATTTCAACAATGTTAAAAAAGGACTAGAATTGCCACATAAGTTCCTCTGGAGGACTAATTACTTTTCATAAGATGATATTAAGCATTTAATCACATTTCTTAATCAAAACACCTAGGGTTAAAGTATAACCCAGGTTAGGGTTGTTACGCTTTCCAAGCCAAAACAAAGGCTTTTTTGGATCCCATTCTTTCCCCTTGCTTGAAAAATGACCAAGGAGCTAGGGAGGAGAAGGAGTACGACCCTCAACCTGTTGATAAGGTTCTTGACCTCCTTTCACCTTGAATTTCATGGTGAAAATCGAAAATCAATGCATGGATTCTTCATAACTTGATCCCCTCTTCAATTCTAACCAATTCTTTTCACTCAAAGCTTGAGGACGACCCTTGGAATAGTGAAAGGAGTTGCATCCACCATTTTTGCCATGAGCTTGGAGCTTTGGAGCTCAATTGGAGGTGGGTTTTATAACTTGAAACCCTAACTTTGTTATTGCATTCAATTCCCCATCAAATAATGATCACTTCTCTATTTACAATTAATGATTTGGTTGATTGATGCAATTTCCACATAAATCACAGTAGATTTCGTGGGTCTAGAGCTTTATGATGATGACATCATCATAAGCACACACCTCCCCAAATATCTAGACCAAACAGTTTCAATCAAATGTCCAAACGGTTTGTGTTTTGGGAGCAAACGGTTTCAAACCGTTTGGAATGAAACGGTTTCACTAAACCACATAGAAGCAAACGGTTTAAGACCGTTTGGTGATGTTGACCAGGGTTGACCATTTGGGAACTTGTTCATAATGATCTAGGTTAATGACCCATCAATTATTATTGATTAACTTCAATTGGTTCATGAGTTGATGGTCCATCAATCACCTAAACCCTAATCGGGTCGAATGCTAATTTCATAAGTGATTGAGTTTGAAACTTGGGTTGATTGACCCGAACGGTTTCAAAACCATTTGGGAATCACCCAAACGGTCTCAAGACTGTTTGGATGTCAACCAAGACGGTTTGGAGGTCTAGGGTTGAGTATGGTTAGGTATTTGAAGATTCAAAAATATGGTATAAACCCTAATCGGCTAAGTGCTGATTTTGACATTGAATGAGTTGATGCTTTGGGTTGATTGACCCAAACAGTTTCAAAACCGTTTGGGGATCACCCAAACGGTCTCAAGACCGTTTGGGGCTCACCCAAGACCGTTTGGAGGCCTAGGGTTAAGTTTGGTCAAGTGTTTGAAGGTCCAAAGATACCAAATTGAAATATAATTATGTGATGATTTGGTGACCAATCCTAGGATCCAAACCCTAATTGAATGACATGATTAATGATGATATGATGGGAAACCGGTCTCAAGACCATTTGGAGGTCATCCAAATGATCCCAATACCGTTTGGGGCTCATCCAAGACCGTTTGGAGGTCTAGGGTTGACTATGGTTAGGTGTTTGAAGATCTAAAGGTACTAAGTTGAAGTGCAATCAAATGTTGATTTTGTGATCAATCCAATGATCCAAACTTTGATTGATTGACTTGGATTTTGATGTTGACATGGGAAAACGGTCTCAAGACAGTTTGGAGGTCATCCAAATGACCTCAAGACCGTTTGGGGTCAGGATTTGTTCAATTTGGATGATGGTCCAATAGTTTTAAAACAACTAGACTCACATTGGTTAATGTTGAAGGATCATCGATTCCAAACCCTAATCCAATTGATTCAAACCCTAATTTATGATCAATTGAGGGTTACTTGAGGGTCAAATAAGTTGAAGGATAACCTAATTAACTCAATTGAACTATGGTGATAGATCCAATTGAAGATTGGTTACATGAATTCAATGATTGAAGAAATCAACATTGAGAACCCTAAATCGATTTGATAGGGTGAGACTATAATTGGTCCATGCGGTTTTGATGAGGTTTGGACCAAACGGTCTCAAGACTGTTTGAGTCCAAACGGTCTCAAGAACGTTTCGGACCAAACGGTCTTTTGGAGACCCAAAGTGCAAACGGTTTTCAATACCTACCTTGTCCAATTGATTTCAAGTATAACTTGTTCAAATGGTTTTCAACCAATTGATGTATGAGAACCAAGATCATTGAAGGTCTAAGTAATTAGCTTTGGGAAGATCAAAATGGTTAATCCATTTGAATATCTCATGTAACTAAAGGTCCAATATGGTGAACCTATTTAGATAATGCATTTGAAGATTTCAATGGTTAACCCAATTGATCACTTTGTGGAATTGAAAGTTTAATTGGTCAATTCTTTTGAATTCCTGATATAATTGATGGTTTAATTGATTAGACCATTTGGATATCTAATATGATCAAAGTTCAATTAGCTATGTGATTATTAATGATGTAGACCCATGATGATTATAAAGGTTAACCCTAGCTTTGTGTACTCAAGAAAAGAGTTGACCTTGATTAATCTTGGAATAGTTAACATCCTAGAGAGGATGAGAGGGAGAGTGAATGGGAGAGTTGATTACTTAATTAATAAGCCCTATTTCTCTCATAGTGAATAAATGTGTAATCAGGGTTTGATCCATATTATGAGATCATAAAATCTTCATTGAAAAGATTGATGTACCTTGATCCTAAATTAGAGCAAGGTTATGTGAAACCCTAATTTAAGGGCAAAGCTCAGTGAAATCATAATCTAGGGTGATGATGTAACCGTAACTTAGTGTCACAATGCAAGAAACCCTAATTTCATGGGAACTGTATATCCTAACCCTAATTTGGTAGGAGGAAAGAGAAACCCCACTTGGATGTGAATGGTAAACCCTAATCCCTAAAATGGGATAAAAGTATATGAAACCCTAATATAGGGAAGTGCCATTAATACTAATGTGAAGCCTTAACACTGGGTGATGTGTTGTGAAGTCTTAATTTCACATAATACTAGGTGAAACCCTGATATAGAAGGATTTTATATGAAACTCTAATGAAGAGTGATTCTAGGTGGAATCTATATATGTTTGTGAGATGCTTAGTGAACCTCAAATTATAATTATGGAATCCTATTCCTATTGATAGAATAGTGATTAATGTATTGAAAAATGAAATACCTAGAGGGGTTGATTATGGATATCCTTATATGAATAGTCCCTGACTCTAGGGTGAGTCCATATCTTTGGCAATGGTTGTGTATTCTAAAACAGATGAATCATGACCAATACATTGCATAATGAATGTGATGATCTAGTGCATACGTATTAGGATGAGTGATACCCTAATACAAGCTACGTGAATAAACTCAAGAAAGATGAGGGTGTTGAGGGAAGTGATACATCAAGGCATGATAGAGATCACATCCAACACCCCAATTCTGATATACCATGATGTGTTATAAGTTCATTATAATTGGAATAGATGACACATGAAATGGGTCATGACAATTGTTACATTGAAATGTAATGCACTTTGTTAAGTGTAGACTAACATGCCTTATGAAAAGGTTAATCCAAATGAATAGACTATGATACAATCATATTCTGGTACAGATGAGAGAGAAACTCATACTTGGTGTTGATGATACATTCAAAGATGAATGATGAGGATATATAAGTAAGTTTGAATACTTATGATATCTATTTTTGGTTTCTATCTTTGAGAAGTAATGGAATAGGGCTGATCATTAATAATATGATCTTAAGAACCCAAGTGATTATTTATGGAACACCCTAATGAAGGGTATTGATATAAAAGAGAAACCATGAACCCTAAAGAGGGAGCATTGGTATTACTTAGTGTTGTATGGTACTGATGTGAAAGAGAAATCATGAACCCTAAAAAGGGATGATACTACTTAGTGTTGTATGATACTGATATGAACGCATTATAATTGTTACTATGAATACTAATCATGCATGGATGATGAGATGAGAAACATAGCCAGGTATGGGCTATGATGCGTGTTTATTGAGAATGTTTTATAGGCTTTATAAGCCTTCATATGCTTTGTGTAGTAAGAATCAATGAGCTTTGTGTACTATGAAAAATACATTGTATAACAAGAATTATGATGTCTTTGGTCAGATGATTTGAAGGTAAAAAGTTACCTAACAAGTTGTAAAAAGTATCCTATGGTGAGTTATGGGTTCAAATACCCAGATGCTATAATCATGACGATGAACTTGTTAAAGAAGAGGAAATGTACTTGGTGAGTTGAGGGATTAAGATCCCAACACTTTGTGAAAAGAGTATGGTTACAGGCCATGACTCCACAATGACAATGCCAGATATTAGATATATGATCTATGCCTGAAGAGAGTTAATGTTTGATAATGATGATGTAGTGAATAAATGTTATACATGTTCTTCATATTCCTTAATGTATAAGTGACATGTTTCTCTTTCAAGTTATAGATGCAATTTTTTAGATAAGAATATTATCATAATCTGTTAGACATTGAATTAACTGTTATCAAACAAATATGATTCATTTGTGCATATTTATCTTCTTAAGCTGCAATAATAATGTTTCTGGTGGAGAGTTATATCTCTCACTAGGGAAATTTACAATTGTCTCACCCCCGTGGGAACTACATTTTTAGGTGGATGCAGACGAGGATACAGGAATCCTTTAGTAAGAGAAGGACAACAACAACAGCAGCAGGGACAATAGTGAAGTCTCAGGTGGAGACACCGGCTGTTATGCCTTGTATAGATGTAGTTAGAGTCCTATGTGTCATCTCTGTACTCTCAGGTCCTCGGAGTAGTAGTTAGTGCTTTCGAGATTTTGGCTCAGTGCCTTGAGATTTTATGTTACCTGTGTTTAGCTTGATAGGATAATTAATGCTTGTAATTCACAGGAAGAGATGATACAAGTTATGTACTTTTGAAAAATAGAATGTAAATATGTCACTTTTGTTCTATGTGATAAAGTTTTCATTTGATGGACCTCTTGGCAAAAAGGTTTTAATTTTTAGTGATTTTTGGTAATCCGCTGCTTAGTGAACGCTTCCGCATTAGTTAATCTTGTTTTCGTGAGACAGACATTACATAACTGAATTCATGAATATAATTCATTTTGTATAATTTATACTTGTTGAATGTTGAGACTGTGTTGGTGCCTTTATCTTGTTATCTCTTCATGTGTGCTAAGATTTATGCTTCTGCATGTCGCCTTTGGTATGCATTTGGTTCATGGGACTGGGATTCCAGTTCTGTGACAGATGGTATTAGAGCATGAACAATAACTAAACCAAACATTGCTCACATGAAACACAAACTAAACTCACCCTACATCTCAACCCTAGAAACTTAATGAAATATCCTTATGGATTAGGTTGACTTAGCCTCTAGGTTAGAACCTAGATGTTCTAGAATTAGGTGTAGACTTGTGTAGATACCTCCCTTGACATGATTCGCAACATGTGCTTAGGATGTCTACACAAGTGTGCACCATGTTCTTGCTAGTTCTCTAGGTATCATGATACTAGACTACCTAATGAGTGTGGTAACTTGTTTTGGTTTTGGTTTTATTCGAATGGAGTATGGTGGTTTTCATTGAATGTTTCAACGTTAGAGAAAATCTATTTCAAGTACTAGTATATGTAGCTATGAAAAATGTTGCCACACCTAGAAAGGCAGTGAGTGTCTATGTAACCTAAGAGAAAGGGATGTAACATCAAGTCTAGATGAGAGTTTAGATGATAGTGATAGTCTCTAGAGTTGTCTAGAGCCATTATATAGGTCAGGAAAGTGAGTAAACTAGAAACCTAAGATGATGATAATGTTATTGATGATGATGTTGATGTTGATAAGACCCAAGTTTGTCCTTAAGAGGGCCAAGTAGTTTAATGATATGAAATGAGTTTGACCATGCAACCCTATCTAAACCTAGAAACTTATACAATACATATGACTTGGTTGATGTGCTAAACATAGATAGTGGGTTGGCATGCTTGCTTGTACCTAGTTTTGTACGAGATGATATGTGACATACAATATGAGACCAACATGAGCCTCAATCTCTGTACAAAGGAGGACCTCTAGCATGGGACATATGAATAGGGTGACCCTTTTGATATGAGTCAACCCGCCTCGGGAGAAGGTTAGAGTACCTAAACTCCAAAATATTTGAAATGTTGAAAAATATGGATGATGAAATACTTGATGATGAGTCCCCAGCTAGTATACTTCTAAGTATATGAGATAAGTCGCCTAGTTCATGGTCCCTTAAAAATGTTGAATCCTAGATTTCCTATTAAAGATCTAACCCTAGAGAAAGAGGCAATTGAAAATTTGATGCTTTCTATATAAGGTGAGGGAGATGTCCCAAGACCCTAAGATGATGTACATGTTGGGTGATATCCATGATGAGCCTCATACTTGAGTTAGTAGTTGCATATAAAGGAATCTAGTGGTTACCCTTATTTCTCAAAAGTTGAGTAGAAATGTTTGTTATGGGTAGAAATGTGTGGTTAGCAGGTCTTGTTGGACATATATATATATATATGTCTTCGCTTGAATGGCTTGAGCTTGTGGAGCTTTCTTGATATAAGTGAGAAAGTTACAAAACCTCGATGTTGATGATAATGTTGTTCTTCGAATGATGCTCGATACATGAACGAATCTCATTTAAGTTAAAATTTTTGTAAATGTGCAATAGTCACTTTTGTAAGCTAGACCTAATACAAAATCATATTATACATAAAATATGTAGCTTTGAAATCATGAACTTGATATGATGATGTCTAGAGATTTTACCTTGAATAATTAGGGGTAATATGCCAAATATCATACTCAAATGAAAACAAATCATCTCGATATGATGTTACTCTTGGGGTGATAACTCGAATAAATAAGATGAAGACATTACTTAATTTCAAATCCAAAATGTGAAATTGATGAACATAATTTGGGAAGGTTGGTAAAATTTTGGGAAAACTTAAACATGTATGAAATCTAGTATAATGTTGACATATACACGTTCAATGATGATCAAATTTTATAAGTCATGATTGAGGACATGTTCATTTGTAAATTCATAACATAGATTTTGATAATATACTTTGGTCTCATCTGAAGATGTGAACAGAACCCTAATGTAGGGATACTAAGGGATGGGTAAACCCTAATGCCATGATGATGTCACATTATGATGGAACACTAAGTAATATGTATACAATCGAGATGAGTACACCCTCAAAATGGTAACCTAGCACACATCCCATTGTGTGGAATGTTGTGACAACCATGGTAGGATACCTAGGCATAATGAGTGTGAACTTTGACTTTCGACTATGATCTTGGACTGATTTCGAGGAAGAAATTTCTTTGAAGGAGGGAACGATGTGACAACTTGACTTTTCTCAATCCTATCTTGTACCCTTCTCCTTCATCATTTGACCTCTTACTCAATTCAATGTGAATTTCATGGTTTGATGATTGGGAGACTCCATATTAGTCACATCGATATTAAATTTTACTAAATGTGACATCAATTTGTACCTTTGAACTAAATACCATTTAGTTCATATCACCATATTTGTTAGATATTTTGAAGATCATGACCATAAACTTTTGGCTTAGTAACATGTGTCATGTTGTACGTGATTTAATTACGAATCCAACGGAACAAAAATCACCTGGATCCAAGCTATGAATCCAAAGTTATGGTATTTGGAAGATGACATGATATAATTGCATCTATATGCCTTAAGATGTTGGGTGGGCCCTACATGGGCCCAGCTAGATCGTGGCCCAACTACTTACCTTGAAACCCCCATCTTTCCCTTCCTGTTTGGGGAAGAAACTCAAGGCACAGAGACTTCCCCTCACCAAATCGGTAAAGAAGATATGTTACTATGGATTTAATGACCCTAAACCCTAACTCCATGCTCCTTTTATAGAACTATCCTCCACAAGGTCGATTCCATGGAACAGCAAGGCCGACGGAGCATGCACAACCCCTGTGTTGGGCTGATGTAAAGGGACCGATCACCGGAAGTGGTGGGGTGTCGTCCCATGTCTATGCCATGTTCCTTCATATAGAAAAGGGGGGGGGGTCGCTTGTAAGGTTTCCTGATGGGTGAACGACCCTCCTGCATGGGCTCATACAAGGGGCAGTGTTGACATAGGCAACGAATATGTAGGGGTCTCTTACCCTGCCATGATCTGCGGTGGAGGTGCGCTAGGTTGCAAGGAGGGACCCCTATTCGGCCTCTATTCACGGTGCTGAAACAGAGGAAGGCCGCGATCTTGGTCGCAAAACCAACAAGTGAGGGCCGATAGGTCCACGAGGCAGAAGATGGGTGAGCCCCGAAGATCATCCATGGCCGCCGATCGCGAGCCAGGTGAACTGCGGCAGCAGCAAGCCGTGCACACAGAATTGCACATCGCCAACTAATGGCAGCTGGTGTCTGCAAGCGATGCAATACAGTAGGAAAGACCCGCGGGCATAATCAGTCGCCAGATCCAAGATGGACGATCAAGATCTTGAGGGAAATATATGGTAACGTCTCCCTTGATATCTCCTATAGTTTTAATGTGAAACTTTTAAAAATCATATCTCTCTCATCTTAAGGCCAAAATGGGTAAAGTTATATACCAAATTGATCCTTTCAAAAAGATCTACATAATGGAATATGGTTCAGGGCCAAATTCCATCTTTGGTTATCTTTTTCCCCAAATAATTCATACTTTAATCATATGGAGTATAGTTGATTTGTGATGTTGATGGAAACTTGGATCGTGATTACTCAATCTACCCTATGATCCTTAAATCAGTACATGTGATGTATACATGAACGAAATTAAGGTTCTACTCTCCCAATTGTGCATAAATGACTCCTTTTTGTACATATGTACCTAGTTTGGACCTTAATGATGAACTTTTCCCTAGATTGCTGATCTTGCTGCTTATGGACGCCCACCTAATCTTATTATGTGTTTCTTATGACTTAATATTGCTGATATAAGTCATCTTTTAGATCTAGACCTCTTGACTTGATGAATCATGATCTATGGTGCTTTATTGTGAGTCTTCTGATCCTAGAATGCATGTAAATGTCTTAAACCTTGATATGATCATAGAAAGAGCATGGAACGTCATAATGGCATGAAACATGAACCACACCATCATGATGACCTCTAGATCAGTACAATATCATACAATGAACCAATAAGAAAATTGGAACCCACCTTGGCCAAAACCCTAAAATGCATCTAATTAGGGTTAATGATGAGAATCTAATGCATATATGTAATCTTGTTCTTAATCAGGTTTGGCATATGGCTAGATGGTGAAGGATATGTTAGGTTATGAAACCTTTGAATCAGGTATGGGCCTTATCTAATTATATGGCTAGCTTTCTTGTTTGAAATGATATGTATTGTATGCTTGTTTGTTTATTTGCCCAATATTGCCATGTAGTATTGCTATGTCTTACTCGATGTTTGCCTCGTTCAGTTTTATAACTTGAACAAATATATATATAACTACATTATAATATTGTTGATAAAGGGTTATCTCATGGCTATGGCCTTGAGGTTCCTCTCGTATAAAAGGGTTAGCTAATTTTGTAACCCTTACGGACCCTTCCGATGGGAAGTTGGTCAAAGGCCTTAAACATGCTTGATATTGTTGATATAATGGAGTGAAATGACATAAAACATGATTTCACATTTTGTTAAACAGTTAACATGTTTATTCTTGTTCATTTCATCTTGAAATTCTTTTCAAATTATGCAAATATTATATATATGTATCTTTTTGCCCCGTACTCAGCACCTCGTGTGTTGACCCATTTCTCGTATGTTGTTTTTAGGTTCAGAGATGGCTAGAAAGTTGATGGGATTGGTGAGCTATGATATGTGTACTTGTTGTAAGATCTAGATTTAGTGCACATGAATGACTTGTACCTTGACTCTGGAAATATGTAACTGAATTCATGAATGTAATTCATTTTGTATAATTTATACTTGTTGAATGTTGAGACTGTGTTGGTGCCTTCATCTTCTTATCTGTTCATGTGTGTTAAGCTTTATGCTTCCGCATGTCGCCTTTGGTATGTGTTTGGTTCATGGGACTGGGATTCTAGTTCTGTGACACCCACCCTAGTCAATATGGAGCTAAACCCTAATCATAAATTAGAGTTAACATAATCATCATTTCAAATATCAAGATTTGGGAACATGAAAGTCATTAGTCATATAACAAGGGTGATCTCAAGACCCAAATAGGGCGATCATAGGAGTCAAATCAAATATCAATATCACTAATCATGAGTCAATATTTCATTATTCAATATCAAGAGTCAAGTCTGGACACCAATGTCATAGGTCCAAAATTTCAAAGCTAGGGTTTATATTCTTGATTAGACCTTAGGGGTGATCATTCATCCATAAACGTCAATCGAGAAACAATCAAGTGACATTTCATGGTATCAACATCAATTTCATCATCATGGTATTTGTCATTTGTGAATGATATAAACCTAGGTCTTTGTAGGAACTTTACCACAAGCTATATTCAACATCATCATATTTCATGATCATTGTAAAATCAAGATTCAAGATTGAGTATCAATATTATACAATATTTGACCTATTGGGGTCTTAGATCAAGCAATCATAATTGTGTGGAATGGATTACCTTCCCAAACTCTAAATAATCCATAGGGTGAAAATTTAGAGGTTGTCAAAATAGAGATGTGACCTAGGTTAGGGGAGTCTCAAGTCAACTACCACCCTAATCTAGCACACTAGTCCATATTGATCATGAGCCATCAAGCATATCCAAATAGGGTGAGTTTCAACTATCAAATCATATTTCACCAGATCTCAAGTCAAACATCTAGATCATTAATAGGGAAACCATATTTTAAGATTTTGCAAAATCAAGGTCAAATGTTGTTCCCTTCCTTTCAAGATCATGGTAAGGGTAAATTTGGAAATCGAGAAGTCAACTTTAGAACTCAAGAGTTAGATAATGATAGAGCTAGATTAATATCCATGTCCATCATGTTTGTTCAAAAATGAGCTTACAAAGAGGCATAGAAGTCAATAGGGAAATGCCTTTTGTATTCAAGTCATCACATCATGATCTAGGGGTCCAAAGACATAGTCATAACAAGGTATGAGGCACACTACCTACTAATCGGGTGATTTTGGGCTTAGTTGTGTTTGAGGTTTGATTAAAATCGGGACAACATCAATATAGTCAATAGGGACCACATCTAACATGAGAAAAACATGATTTCCACCTTATCTCATTGTATCAATAGTTTACCTCAAACACAAATCACTTATATCTGTTCTTGAGTTTTCATAAACTTTACACATGAGTAAAACACTTTCAAGAGTGCTTTTATACATCAAATAGGGTTTTCAATTTAAAGTTAGATCATGTCATTATCATGTTGATCAACTTTCATGATTCCAAGTGAATTTTTGCCTTTCCCCTGCATAAGGTACCCAAATTGAGAATTCATGTGATTAATAGTCATGAGAGAAGAATCACACGAGCAGACAAGAATTCTAACTAGTCATCATCTATTTGGGTGGCTTAGGTAGTCCTTAAAGAAGAGATGAGATGCTAGAAGACTCTCTAAACTTAAAGGAAAGGATTTTCATCCTCCTTGGGTTCTTAAGATGTGTTATGTCTTAAACATATATAGAGGCCTATGTGTTTTTCTCTGATACCATTTGTCACAGAACTATTTTTTACCCCAAGTCCACACTCCTAATGGCTACCTAGCCAAAGGCGATAGGATTGGGGTGTCCGTCCGTGGCACAAATATTTCACACAAGTAGTTATACATATAATCAGTAACAACAAGATATAACAAGATACTAAACATGGATATAAGAGACATGTACCCAATTCTAGATTTAAGTATACCCATTAGTGTTTCATTTTTTTTATCTTAAGAGTCTTGAGTGAAACAGATCTTCATTTGGCAACTAAAAATTTGATAAACAAAACATATTAATGCTAAAGCATTAAGTATGCTATGAAAAGTCATGTAAACAGATTAAGAGTGGTATAAAAGTTGCTTGGCTAGAAACATCACATAGGCAAGAAGTAGAAACAAGGCGTGAACATTTAACAACAATATATTTTATATAAAGTGTTTTTTAAGTGTATTTTTCTTTATACTCAACAACATATCATGGCCATTGACCAATTTCCCATTGGAAGGGTATGTAAGGGTGCTCAAGATTTTCCAACCCTTTTATCAACATGGTTGGTCTTATCTTGACATCCCAAATAAGGCACCCAATCTTGTGCCCTTACCCCGAGAATACAGGTAGGTACACGAGGTTTGTATAATAGTCAAGTTCAATTATGTTTGATGCTTGTTTAACATATTTCAAGAAAAATGAACATACTAATCATAGGGAACAACTAGCTCAAACACGTAACTAACTAGCCAAGTATTCATATGAGCATACATACAAACAAGCTAATACCATTGTAGGGTCAAGAGAGTAAGCGTACCTTGAGAGTAAAGATCATTTCATAAACCATGAGTAAGATTCTCAATCATGATCCAAACCAAGGGAACCTTGCAAAGAAAACATATAGATCACTAGGGTTTACTTAATATAAACATGAAACATGTCATGTGGATGTTCTCCTAGTCCTAGGTTTCAAGTAATTTAACATATTTCCAAACTTCCAATAATGCATATCATTAATCAACATAGTTCAAGGATCAACATTAAGTTCTAGGTCAAGGTGAACTATCCACATTATGAGTGTTATAAGATAAAGCTAAGATCTGATTTAGAGTCATTAATATAGCATGGACAACATTGATCATTTTCTTAGTAAGGTTAGATTCCAAACAAGAAAAAGAATATATAGATCATACTAAGGGTTACATGATGTAAAAAGGAGTACATGGGCATGCTACATGGCATTTCAAGCAACAAATCATTCAAGGATAGGTTTATAAAGTAATCCTAAAGGTTTGATTATTATAAAACATGTATGACCAAAGGGGAAAAGTTTTAATGGGATTAAAATCTTATTTACTAACAATCATGCTAGGCTGTACATCAAGTCAACACTTAGGCCTTTAGCCACATAAGTGCACAAGGATGTTCTACAAGATATATAGGGATACAAGGAATTTAAGATTATTGTTTTGGAGTTCATATAATCATCACAAGCTACTTTAGGTCAACAAAAGTATAAAGTTTATCATTCATCACCATTGTGCATAGTATTTCATATTAAGGTACATAAAGTGTCAAAAGATCATCATTAGGATTCCAGAAAGATAAAGATTGCATTTGCAGGTTAACTCTACTGATTTGAGCATTTATGGAGGTTAGAAGCATAGATGAACAAATCATAACATAAACGAGAGACCTTTTGCATATAGGTCCATATTGGTTCATATAGGCAACATTAGATCATTTTAGAGTTCAAGGATAAACAAAGTTCGAATCATGGCAAAAAAAGTTGTTCAAGTTATTGATATAGGGATAACATTATGTTTTGCGGCATAAAGAAGCAAGCTTGATCATTAGATAGTATAAAACATGTAGTAGGAGAGAAAAAATATCATCCTTAGCAAATTAATGGAAAATTAAAAATAGAATCAGCTTTGAAAACTAGGACCATTGAAAATATCATGTTCTCTAGATGCAATTTCATATATAATATGTCAATTTTGGCCCAAGGGATCATTTTATACAAATTGTACAATATTTGGTCATTTCTTGAAGAGGGAGAGAGAGACTGACCTCCTAGAAGTGCCAAGGTGGCATGCTAGCATTGACTGGCGACAAGTCACGTCTGCACCAGTGAGGCACATGTTGCTTGACCAGTCAACTGGGGGTTTACGGGGCCTAGGCTGGTCCATGAATAGCTGGTAGAGGGGCATCCAGCCCATCATAGCCTCAGATGGTGATTGAATGGTGGTTGGATGTCTGCTCCCTTGTGCCTTCCCTGGCAAAGCAAGGTGGAGGCCGGTGGCACTGCCCCTCACCAGAGCTGGGGAAGACGGTGCTTGGTGCACTACAACGACACATGAAGGTGCTACCTGAAGTACCCACGACCACGAAGAAAGGGCAGGGGATCATCAATGGAGGAAGCCCCATTCATTATGGTCGGCGGCACCGCTGCGGACAGGAGAAGGAGGAGAAGAGAAAACAAAGTGTTAGGGTTGTTGAGATGCCAAGAAAAGAGAGGGGAAGGAAAGGAGTGAGGTGTGGTGGACTGGTTGCATGTTTTAAAGGGGCAAAAAGGTGTGTAGGGTGGTCCAGAGACCTATGCCAACCATCTGCTTTTGTGTCAGGGGAGTAGGTGAAGGGGAAGAAGCCCTGGTTATTGGATGGAAGCCTAGATCCAAGGCTAAGGGTTCTGAGGGCTAAGGAGGGATCTTTAACAATTTGGTAGCTTGTGATTGGTGCGAGAAGGCAAGAATGAATCACCAAGAGGAAGGGAAGGCATAGCAGGCTGGGAAAGAGGGTGCTCCCTATCAATTGGTTCGCGCGGGTCAAATTGGGTTCAAAAGGGGAGTAAATTCGATTTAAATCATTTTAAACCAAGGGAAAAAGAGGTAAACTTGGAAGGCCCATAACTTGGGCTATGAGTGTCTGATTGAGGTGATTTTTGTACCATTAGATTCATAATTGAATCACCTACAATTTCACATAAATTCCAAAGGAAGGATAGTTTATTGAAAGGGTTAAATTATGTTTACAATTCAATGATGCATACTAAGCATGACACAGTTCAAAATCCAAATTGGAGTCAAATATATGCACAAAGAGATACTTAACCAAAATCAATTCATCAATTGATCATAAAATGAGTTAAAGTCACCAAGGTGTGGGTGAGGGAGGTTGTTGAGTCTAATAGGGTATCTTATGAGTGAAGTGTACATATATTGAATGAGAAAGAAAAAAACCCATGTCATCACAGGGAGACTAAACTTTAAATTTAGAATTATAGTATGGTCACAAATTATAATAGAATTTGATCTACATTTAAAATTTTTGAAAATGGTGTTTTAACTCAAAATTTTCAAAGTCATATCTAAAATTACATTCTTAGACTTTTTCCAATCGTACTAGTTAGTCTTCCTCGCACAGACAACCACTCATATGCATGATAGGTATTTTGGTTTGTAGATGATTATTTTTCTAGGTAGTTTCATGATTAAATTCCAAGACAGGATTTCGAAGCTTATTTATGAATATCATAGGTATTTGTATTTGAAATATTTTAATACATGAATCTTATGAATCTTTGTGTTAGTGATGTTGCGTTGTTAGAGGTTGTTATTATTATGGAATGATGGATAAAAGTATATACATATAAACATGCATGTATATGTATGTGTGAATGTACAGTCCCTACACATGGTATTAGGAAATGTTAATTTCTCTAGCATGTTTCTTATATTATTATCTCTAAAATTTTACATACTCTACACATCATAATTCAATATGGAATTGAATAACAACCATTTCTTTATTTTCATTTTTTGCTATCATGGGTTACACAATTAGTTTCACATACGTAAAGATCATCTTATCAAGGTTTGTCATCTTCTAGTTGGTTTACTTTTTATATGTCAACTTTATGCTTGAATTCTACTTTCCTACACAAATTTTGTTTACAGATTGTTTTGTATTCAAATATATTATGATACACTTGACCGTGATTACTTAGATAATTATAATAACCAACATTATTTTGGTTATAGGTGATTGTCATGATGAACGAACTATAAAACAAATGTAAAGTTATCTAGTAGATATTAGATCTCAACAACATGATAGGAGTAATTTCCTAAAAGTATATATAGATGAATATAAAAGATAGTATATAATTATAGATAATGAGTTACACAAGTAAATTTTCAAGAAAGGCATCATATAGTATTGTCATCACAAATTTGTATACATTATGGTGCATACATGTGCTTTGTGTAGAGAGTCATACATAAAGGTGATCATGTTCCTTATCTTCATTCGTGTTCTTGGGATTGATAGTTTAACTTGTTTATGATATGAAAAATAATATGATGGAGAATTCCCCTTGTATAGATGTTTTATATTTGATAGAAGGGAATCTCCCTCTCCTATAAAAGTAGAGGATAATGAACAGAGGGAAGAGATGAGATGGAGGAGAGAAGAAGAAGACTTTATTTTGTTGTTCTATGGATCTTCATGCTACTGTCCACTACTTTGCAAAGTTATTTTTGGTTCTACAGGGTTCCATATGTTCCTATTATTGATTTTTCTACCTTATGAAGAACCTGAGAAACTTATTCATCATCATCTCACTTGCTTCTATGAAGTTATCTACTTTAATTGTAATATGTATTGACTGATTATTGTTGCTACAATACTTGTTCTATCTATTAATGATTTTCTAAATGCCAATGTAAATTTTTCTACTTGAGTCATGTAGCACATTTTCATTGTTGCTTTGTCAGTTTGCACTACTTGTTGTTCGTGCTTTGTTTACATGTTGACTTTTTGTATGTACATGCACACTTCTTCTTTTACTATGACCAACACTCTTTGGAATGTGATGTATGTTAGTGTGATGGATGATTTATGATAAGAAAAGATGATGAAGATTTGTATTAGTATTTTTACATATACATGAAGGAGTTTCATATACATTAGATCTTGGAGTCCTCTATGTGCTTTGTACTTCATGCACTGGTCTTCTAACCATCTATATCTTCTACTTTCTACTATTGTGTACCAGCACTCACTGCCTTGTTTATTCCTTACACATGTTGACTCTTTTGTTGTTCATGCTTTGTATGCATGTTGACTATTGATTCGTGTGTTCCAACACTCTCTGATTTGCTTCATGATGATAGTGCCTGCGATGAAGACCAAGATGCCTACATGTTTACTTCTTCTCTAAATGCCACTTCACATTGACCAAGAGGCTTGTTCTATCTGCCTACCTATCTACTTTGGGATTATCTACATGAGGGGAGTATTTGACCGATTTATTACAATATTGAGGGGAAGAAACATTCTTGTATGGAATTGGTTTATCTTTTGTTATTTTTGTTAGTTTGTCTATCTATTTGTAAGAAGACTTGGGATTCTCCAATCTCTAGCTTGAGGGGAGAGTTATAGAGTCAGTTTACTTAAATTGTTTAGTCTATTAGAAATATGGGTATAGTTGTATCTTGGGCCATTATAGTTTGTCTTGAGTCCGTATGCTCCCTCCTTATCCTATATATATGGTAGGGGGTTGCCTTCTATCAATAAAGAAAAACTCTACAAAAAGGGGAATTTCTATATCATTTTCCAAAGATGATACAATATATTCCCTCTTATTTTGATGATTTACTAATGAGTTTCTAAAGAAGCAACATATTTCCGTAAATATATGTGTCAGTAAAATAATGCTTCCACCTTCACATCCATTGGTGCATAAAAGACACATAAATCATTGATGGTAGAAGCACTTAAGATTTCCATATACATGGGCAACTTTACCATTGTATTGGGTACACTTTTACCTTTAGAAGATAATCACCTCTATATTCTCAACTCTATGTATACGACACTGAAAATAAAGATATCAATAGATGTGATGTATCATCTAATAATATAGAAAGATTCAAATATGATATGTTTATGATTAGCAAATTATGAGAAATGATTGAACAGATAAATGATTATGTCATAATCTTTCTTAAGATCAAACGGTCAATTTCATCTGAGTATGTTAGTGAAGTTTGAATGCAAATAGAAACAATGTTGGGACTGAACATTCTTTACCTACAATGAATGGATTAGCTATCTTAGTTTTTGGTGGATATGAAGGTGTTCCTGAGTGTAGAGATGTTATTATATGCCTAAAAGATAAAACTCTTAAAACAATAAGCGAAAAAAACATCATTATTATATTTAGTTACAATATACATTGCTTTCCTTATGGTGAAGATGGCTGGTGACCAAATATTTCATGTGATCAAATTGTAGGCAGTCATAATCGGGAAATTGTTAGTACATTAGATTTACTTGTACTGACTATATGACTGTGATGTTTAAAGAAAAAGTGTTTTACTTCAAAGTGGTTAGTTGTTATAATCATTTACTGTTCAGACTTATGCATGCATTGAGTCCGATTGCTTATCATGACAAAGGAGCAATCAAGACAAATGTTGAGCAGATACATATGTTAATATCAAAAATTCATTCTCTTTTAGAATTGAAAGTCAAACAGATATAGGTGAACATATTATCCTACCATTATCCTTTACAGGGGGACCTAGGTATATGAGACAAAAATTTCATGATGCGGTGACTATATGTGCTTCAACTAGTCCACCATACCTTTTCATCACATTCAGATATAATCCAAAATGTCCTGAAATACAAGAATACAACGAATTTTTTGGAGGTAAATCAAGTGAATATTGACCAGATATTGTACCCAACAACTTTAACATCAAGTAAATACAACTATGAGATGAAATTATCAAATATACCTACTTGGGAAAGATATTCATATATAAAATTTTTTTTCATCTTAAGTTGCTTTATTTTAGCATAAATTATTTTTTTCTAAATTTATCTTTAAGTTATAGAGTACCAAAATTTGCGGCTTCCACCCATGCATTTGTTAATCCCTCTCAATTATGATAGAAAATAAGATTTGTTGAAGAAGTAGATGCGTCATTTTGGTTGAAATACTAGATTTTCATGCTAAATCTCTAGCTTTTTAGACTCTCTAGGTATATGATTCATGGACATTATGGTGTTTACCATGACAACTCTCCTTGTATGTTGAAAAATATATTTTGCATATTTTATCTAAAGAAAGTCAATTAGTCAACTATCTTTGACTTGGACTACTAAGCATACTGAAGAAGAGATAATAGAAGAAATTTCATTTTGAATTAAATACCCTTACACAATCGTTGGGTTGTTCCTTAGAATGTTTAATTGTTGAATAAATATGATGCCCACATAAATATTGAAATATGTAACCAGACATGGGCTACTGAGTGTCTCAATAAGTATTTGCATAAAGGTCATGATAGAGCTGCTGATATTGTGCACAATAGAAATGACAAAGGTGTTGATGAGATAGCTACTTATTTGAATTATTATTACAAATATGCCTCTGTAGCATCTTGGAGTATATTTGATTTCCATATACATCATCACAACCCTTATTGTTTGTGGTTAGATATACACTTACCTAATGAAAACCATGTTACTGGTTCATATCATGAATGAATTCAAAACATAATGAACTATCATATTATTCAAAAGACAGTGTTAACTAATTTGTTTGAGAAATCAAAATGAAATTGTCTTTGAAAAACTAACATATGTACAATTCCCACAATAATGGACATGGGATGGTAATAAAAAATGGTCCTTATGAAATCATGCTTTTCCTATTGGCTCACTACACCATGTTAATCCATCTTTTGGTGGATTTTATTAATTGATGCTATTACTTTGTGAGGTTGTCGAGGCAAAGAATTATTCAAACTTGAAGATAGTCAATGGTCATGTATATAATACTCTTAAAGAAGATTATCATGATTTTTTTTTCTTTAGATCTATATAAATGGGAGCATGCTTTTACTAATCTATTCACAAGCAAGAACATGGAAATTACATCATCATTTTTGTTCCCTACTTCTTGGTACTGAATAAGTAACCCTAAAAAAAATTATAATATTTACTAGACAAATTTGATTGATAATTTTGATAGTAGAGTACCGTGTTCATTGTAACATATCAAGAGTTTATATGATGTGGCAGATTTAAAAAGCAAAGGCTTACTACATATTGAAGAAATTTTTAACAAGATAAATTTTTAACAAGAGTGGAAGATCTTTTCAAAATGAAATCTTATTAGATAATAGCCTTATACCTGAAGAACTTATGTACGATCATAGAAGTTCATGTGTGGGATTCAATGAAAGAATTCCAAGAAAATTCTAATTTCCAATGACATTTTTTGATCATGTTTACCTTTTAATGGGTCATTTTGTTTTGCAAGTGGTAGTGGTGGCATCGGAAAACATTTATGTGGAACACATTAGCAAACAATTGTGAAGTGGTGGAAAAATAGTTTTAATTGTTGATTCATTTGGAATTGCAACATTAATATTGCTTAATGGATGCACTGCTAATTCTTGGTTTAAAATTCCATTGGACTAAGACACAAATTCAACATGAGGTTTACGTTTAAGGTAAGATTTGGTTAAAGAAACAAGGAAAGCATCATATTAATAATTTGGGACGAAGTACCCATGATGAATAAACACTAGACAAGACATCAAATGAAACCATGCATCATACAAAAGAAAATTCAAATAATCATTTAATCATAGGCAAGATAGTTGTTTTAGGTGGCGTACTTACTTGTTGTGTATCTAACATACTGAAATTTGTCTATCTTTACTTTTAGAAACCCTAGTTCATGGAATAGGACATTAGTATGTTTGATCTAGATGTTACCAAGTGAGGACAGATTTAAGCCCTAATACACATATGTGTGCCGTAATAAACCTATAATGTAAAAACAATAAGTAATTTACATTCTTGTACACCTAATACAAACTTAATCACTAATTCTAATATATCCACCCTTGCTGACATTTACGATACATTAAGTGATATTAGGTTCCATAATCACATCACATATCATGATATGCTCATAATAATCCAATAACCTAACCATGACTCAATATGCTAATGAGTATATAAAATATATGTCACATTGTTCACTAATACACATACAATGACGTAAATATGATTAATAAGGTTAGGATGTGTATAAACATGCATAAATGGTTGGGATGGTACCTAATGTGACTAATAGGTGTAATTTTATAATAATTAGACATTTCATTTAAAAATAAATCATAATGGTCCATTATTTAAGTTAATGCGGCACTAATAGACTTAATAAGAAATTGAATAAAATAACCTATTTTGTGCAAGATAATCTGATATAACTATAGATGGTGATAATATGAGGATAATGAAGTCTCTAGAATATTAAAGATAACAGTAAAATATAATAACAATTATGAAGATAATTAAGTGGGACTTAATTGTACTAAAACTCATACTATATAATATCAAAGACTAGATACAAGTTAAAAATCATGTTGTTTGGGTCCTAATTGGTTTAGGTGTAAAGTTTCAACATTATTGAATAATGTTTGCTATTTCAAATTGATTTGAGAAGATAATCTTCATTGATATTATCCCAATTTGATTAGACTTTGCTTTATTTGATATTTTCCTCCATTTATTTATCATGCCTCTGATTTGCCCAGATTTCCCTAAAGTCCTTGGGTCACACTAGTTTTTTATATTTAAACTCTACATGAGCTGCTAGATCAACATTGTGTAGTTGTCCACCCTTTTTCTACCTCGAGTCCTTGACTCCCTTGACTTGGCACAATACTTGTGACAACCCTTCTATTCGCTCTCTCTTGTCTCTCTTCCATCTCCTTGGCTCTCATCCTCTTCACATCCATCTCTTGATATCGAAACTAGGAATCCCTTACTCGATGGAATATCCTCTCTCCACTGTCCTAGTCGATGAAGGTTCTTCTAGTTCCTCTAGTTCCCATGTCCATTAGGAGGTTTGGCAATGTTAGTGTTTCACGACCCTATATAACCATTATTCGACTATTGCCAAGCCTCCAACAATAAGACCAACTATCCGACTCATTCCCTCTTTCCCCAGTGAGTACCTTCTTAGCTTTGACCAGTCGGGGTGGCTTCTTGGAATTTGATGGCAATATCATGACCATCAGAGTCACCACCAAATGCCCAGTTCCACTTAGTAGGGACTAAAAAAGTTTCTAGTGCCATCAATTGGTTAAGTTTGTGATTCCTTTATGTTCCCTAATTTGCAAACCATGTTCTTTCAGGTCAAATGCCATGACCTACCTGGGTGAGTTAGTCATCGATCTAACTTACTTTTGCATGCATTGACTATGTTGATTTTATGCCAAAGATTTTGGATCTTATTTCCTTCCCTATTCCTTTGTGTGTTGGTTTTGGGAATGATCTTTTGGTCTCCTCCTTTTCAACCATGGAGAGAGATCTTCCAATTTCCTCCGGTCGGCTAGTTACCTCTTTTATGGGATCTCTAAATCCATCGGGTCATTAGAGTATGGCATCTAATCATCGTGATTTTCTATTTATACAACAACGCAAGCTTGATTCCCTACTTCAAAGCCTTGAGATTCTAAATCAAGTGTTCTTTGCACTTCATTTGATGAAGGATATGAATGTTCTTCCTCTTAACAATCTGTCCTAGTCTTGCTTATCATTTAAATCAAGCTCATATCAGTAGTATGGTCCTTTTTCTTTGATTTCATTTGAGATTTCCATGATTTTAATTAATCAACAAGTTACCCATGTGTTGTGTCATGTTCCCCTACTTTGTATAGTCATGCGATGATTTTTCAGTCTTTTTGCTTTTATTTATTTCTAGGGTATTTTACTAAATGATATAAGTTTAGAAATTTCATAAGTAATTATCTTGTTATCAAAAAAATAAATGTAAATTTGATTTGGATTAAAAAAAAATCTATCTAATGGTATAGACTTTATAATCTAAATCAACTTATAGTAAAAATTGATATTTGTAAGGTTTATGATACAATCATTAATTAAATATTTACATCTAATATGTTAATAGGTGAAGAAATACCCTGATTAGATATAGGGTTTGGACCCTAACATGTTACAAGCATCATTGAGATATGTTGCATCCCTCTAAGTCTATATTGATAAATAATTCTACTTTCTCTCTCTTTTGACTTAATTGAAAGATGTATGTGGAATCTCTCTTCTGAGATCTATTTATATTGTTTTGAGAGTCTGATATTGAAATCATTCATATATTAACACTTCTATATTGATATTGCACTTTGAAATCTAAGATTTTTACTCTTGTTCATGCTAATTCTAATTGAATCCTAATATTTGGAATTGCTCTATATTATGCACTAAAACCCTAATGTGCTCATGATGGATTTTTATGATCTGATGTTTCACTTTTAATTGGACAATATTGTTTAACACCATGACTAAACTTTACTTGCATGTACATTACATGCGTGTTGATCCTGTAGCAGTATTGTTTTATAATATGGTTTGGTTTTTGAGGTTATTTGTCTTTTATGATTTTGGGATGTAGGTTATGTGTCCATTACCTTTGGTTTTTTTCGACATTTAAATATTTGGGAGAATGATTATGTGGTATGATCTATCATGTTAGGGTTATGCACTCTATCTGCCATTGTTTTATTATAGTTCAACAGTACTATGCTTATCTCACATGCATGTTGAATATTTCATTAAATTCGATGGGTCATGTGCCCTAATTTCTCTATGTTTGCTTATGAGGCATACTTTAATCAAATAAGTGGTGGGTACATCCTTTTATACTCATCTTTTTTATAAAACAAGCTTTTGTATTAAAATTTTTGTTTTTTATATTTACAAAAAAATAATCCCTACAAAAGGAAAAACGATATAGCAGAAAGGAGGCATCCGTTGAAGGATACAGAACAAAAAAGAACATTTACAAAACTCTCTTCAACACTCCTCTTCAGAGCATGTGTCACACCAAGATCCAAAACTCCAGACCTCATCACTAGAGAAAAGGAACAACACTTGCTAGAAGGAAAACACCAAGGAGTCCAGCTACTAGAAGAATATCTTCATCAGAGTAAGACTCCGCTTAACTGCATCAAACAAGCTAAGTCACATCAAAAGAATCACTGGTCTTCAAAACCATATCGACTTCAAGAAGTTTGAAATCTTTCAAAATAAAATCCCAAGTATTCCACCAATCCTTTTCCCTATTCATATGCACTCTTGCATTTCTCTCTCTCCCCATAACCAATATAGCATACACATAGAAAGAAGATAGTTTTTCTTATTGCTGCAGCAAACCAGATCAAATGCATTAACTGGGCATACAGGAAAAGCCTATCATAACATATTCACTAAAGACTAAAGCAGAATACGCACAAGTAAACATACAATGATTAGTGTCTTCTTCATTGTCCTTACAGAGGAAACAATCAGATGGGTTGATAATACCCCATTTTCCTAACGTAGTCATTCGTTGGGAGTTTATCATGCCCCACCTTCTAAGGATGGATAAGGAGCTTAGTTGGATCTTTGAACTTCCAAAGTCATTCAAAGAAGGAGTTGGAACTGCCCTTGGTGCAAATTTTATTCCACACATTCTTAATTTTGATTTTCTCAAGACCTTCCAAAAGAAGCTTATCTCCCTGAGCATTCGGCCTATCAAGATTACCTAAGATATAATTGAGTTCTTTGTGAAGTCTAGCATTATCATGGGACCATTCTCCATTGATAATAAGACCCCCAACATTGCAATTCACATGAAAACCCAATTTAATAATACTTTTTGTTCCAAATATATGAACGACGAAGTAGTTTCCTAGAACCCAAGGTTCACCCCAGAAAGAGATGTTCTTACCATTCCCAATTGAGTACTTGATATGTTGGTTAAGAATATATATGTCCTTGATGACTCTATTCAGATGTCAAGTATAACTACTATTCTCATTAACCAACTAGAAAGAAATTTTGTTGAAATATTTTTCATGGACCCATTTCACCCACAAGCAATCAACTTTCTTAGATACATTCCAAGCCTAAAAAACCATAGAAGAACATGTTTCCTTAGTATTAAAAGCTCTAACTTCAAGATTGAGTGACAGTGGGACCTGGGTCTCTAGAGGCTTGACTAGTCAAGACTTATTGGTCTTTGCTCAATGAATAATGCATTCTGAGGTGTCAAGTAGGAGAGAAGTCATAATTGGGGTTTTGAATTATTTTAATTTCCTTGATGGATCAAATACTTATGCCACCTTCCTTTTTTGGTTTAGTTACAACACCCCACTTGATCATGTGGACATTAGAATGGTTATCAATAGATTCCCAGATGAAGTCTCTGACAAACTTCTCAATATTACCAACAATAGCACAAGGAAGAGGAAAACAATTTGTCCAATATAGGTGAATAGAAGATAAGATAGAGTGGGTGAACTCCAATATACCTGCTATTGAAAGTTTTTTAGCCTTCCAACCATCTAACTTGCTTTTGATCTTGTTTATTAGCGAACTGTAATGCTTCCTTGACATTTTCCCAATGAACAAAGGGATGCCAAATAATTTTGACCCAACTTGCATTTAATATTACCCATAATATTACATATTTTGTTCTTTGTTCATACCAGCGTTGGATAAGACTGAGCTTTTATCAACATTGATCCTTAACCCAATGGCATCATAGAAATCATCCAAAATCTTCTTAAGAGCATGGGCATTGTCGTCGTTAGCTTCCTTGAATACCATTAAATCATCTACAAAAATTAAATGGGACACTATCAAATTTATTGAATCCCTAAGAGGTCTGATACTTCTCTCTTTGACAACCTTATCCATAAGTTGTGAAATAGTTTGTACACCATAACAACAATATAAGACGCCAATGGATCACCTTGTCTAACTCCATTACTATGACTAAAAGAACTCATAGGTTCACCATTAACAAGAATCTCATAAGTAGTAGTTGAAAAGATTTCCTAAAGCCAAATCTACTAGAAAGGAGGAAAGACCATGATTTCAACAAAATGAAATAACTCCTCCCAAGAAACAAAGTCATACACCTTAAAAATGTCAAGCTTGATGCACATATTATGCTTGCTTAATTTTTTGTTAAAATCATGGTTGAGATCATTGGATAAGAGAATGGCATCTCGAATGCTCCTTCCCTTGATGAAGGCACACTGATTAATGCTGATGATAGAAGGGATAACTCTTTGAAGCCTGCTACTCAGGATTTTTGTAATAATATTTAGCAGGACATTACATAAAGCTATCAACCTCCAATTCTTGAGGATATGAGAATGCTTATATTTAGGGATAAGAGTGATAAAAAGTTTTTTTGCCTCTCTCAACAACCTACCAGTTCTGAAAAAATGATGAACACTCTCCATAACATCAGAGTCGATAACATTCCAACACTTCTTGAAGAAAAGGCCATTAACCCATCCGAACTAGGGCATTTGTTAGATTTAAGATTCTTAACAACATACACAATCTCAATAGAGGTGACCAATCTATCCAGAGAAAGTCTATGAACATCATCCATCTTGACAAAATTGAGACTGTCTAGAGAAGAAACATTAGCAATATGACCATTGTTGAATAACTCTAAATAGAAATCTTGGATATAAGATTTGATTTCATCTACATTGGTGTCAGAAATCCATCCATATCAAAAGCTTTAATGTGATAAATATATCTTCTTACTTTAAGCAAAGAATAGAAAATTTCAGTATTGGAATCACTTTCCTTGAGCCATTTTACTCTAGACATCTATCTTAAAAAGACCCTTCTAACCTGATAGCTGCATAAGAAATCTTTCTATATCTAACAGCTTCATCTGACAAATGAATATTAGCTAGATCAACATCCAAACTAACTTGAGCCTCATAAGATAGACTTTCAGTGGTTCGAGCATTATCAAAGTAGATTACCAACATTTTCCTTATTCCATTTGATCAACTAGATTATTAGATTCCTCATCTTAGAATAAACATTGAATAAAGAAAATCCACCTCTACTCGAAATCCAACCATCTTCACAATACTTAGAAAGCCCCTTCCCTTAGTGCACACATTTATAAATCTGAAAGGGAAATTGATTTTCTTCCTTTCCCAAATCGACAGACTCAAGATTTTGTGATCACTAATAACATTAGTATCAAAGAAACTAGCAAAATTAGAAACAATTTGTATGAAATCATTATTTTATAATATCATATCAATCCTAAAAGTGACAAAATTGTCGCCACCCTAATGATTATCCCAAGAAAACCTAGGACCATTTAAATTGAGATTGAAAATTCCATAGTTGAGAAGACAATTATTAAAGTCATCCATTGATTTCTTTGTAGGATGGTCCTTCCCATTTTCTCACTCTCCAGCCTAACAACAATAATGTCACCCAAAATCACCCAGGGTCGACTACCACTAGGTTGAAGCTCTTCAATTTTATCCCACAATTTACTCCTATCATTGTCTTCATTATGCCCATAGACAATTTTGAACATGTAAACTTGATTATCAATACTAAATTTAGTCTGAATGCACTGATCAGACTCTTCAATCTTCATGATAAGACAATATTCCTATTTCCATAGGATGACCACCCTTCCCAAAGTGTGAGACAAATCATTTGATATCCACTTTTAATCAGGAAAATATCTACTAAGAATTTTCTTCACCTTCATCTCTTTAACTCTAGTTTCATTTAGAACTATGATATGTGGCTTCAACTTATTTATTTCCTCCTAAACTTTAGGACCCTTATTGTTAAGTCCCCTAACATTTCAAGAAACGATATTAAAATTCAAGTCATCCATTAAAGAAGTTTTCTTCCAATACTTCACTGGGCACTGCAACTTCTTCTAAAACTACCTTCTCCTCCAGGTTCTTAAATATATTATTGAATGAACTTGGGCTAAGAGAGTCATAAGTAGGACTCGAGTTCTTAGATTTCACTTTTTTCAATTTCTTGAGCATATGAAAACCATCCAAATCTCGAATGGGTTCAACAATTCTTGAGACATCACTAGAGTTGGGAGGTCTGATAAGATCAATCACCTTCGATCCACATGTGTCTTCCAATTCAACACTTTCATCTTAAAAACTATCACTAGTTCCATGAAAGATTTACTTCTCAAGATCTTCAATTAACCCCTCCAATTCACTCTTCTTTTCAGTGTTGTCATGTGGCATAATCTCGACTACTTTGTTAGCAAACTCTAAACTTCCCTAAATCCCCTTAGATAGGTCAATGATATCAACATTATTTCCTTTAGTATTTGGAATAGGCTTCTTGGGCACCCAAACATTCTTCTCACTTCTGAATTCCACTCTCTGGATACTCATGCCCAAATAGATTATAAGTAGAACACAACTTTGGTTTGCATTCATAGTAAAATTTAATCATCTTTGGATCATCACTTTCACTTGTGACCTCCATACGTTCTAGAAAATCAAAACTTGTGGCAACAAGAACATGCATTTTGTCAAACTCTAGACTCCTAAATTTATGGTTAACTCTATTCATCCTCAACAGATTACATAGATAAGAGACTATATTATCTAACATATTCTTCTCCCACAACTCTAATTGTAGATCATGTATTTGAACCGAATAGGAACTTCCACCACTTTGAACTTTGCCAACTAATATCCTGGTTGCCACTTCATTAAAATCAAAGGTTTATCTCTAACAAAACATGCATCTCCTTCCAACACTGACTCTAAATCTAAATGATCTGAGAATCATATTAAGAAAAACCTATGGCCATCTTGATAACTTCAATGGTACCATTGAGAACCTAGATCTATTTCAAGTAGCGCTCCAATGTAGGTAAATGTGGCCCAAATCCAACGACATACCCCACCAGGCAAGAGTTCCATCTTTGAGAATTTTTACAGCTTCATCGCTCAGATAGATTAGAGTTTGTCCCTTCAACTCGATGATGACCTTCTCCAGAGATGTATCATCCTGAGGAATCTTCTTGAACAAATCTTTCCACACACTCGGTTGGGTCTGGGATGGTTGCACTTTACCCTTTCCGCTGTCGATGGTATACGCACCCTTAGTCACACAAGTAGTCATGGTTTCATCTGTCTTTCTTCCCCTTTTATTTTCATCTTATTTTAATGTTTCTTTTGATATCTACTTGGATGCTTCCTTTCCCTCTTTCTCTAGGAAGCCTTGTTAAATTTGTTGTCAATTTTCCCATATAATTGCTCAATCATTATTTGTATGCACATACCAGCTTTTATGCTGACAACATCCATCTTTATCTTCTCCTATGGGGTATACTTCCAACCCCTTAAGTAGAGAGCAAGGAGGATTTGACCAAAGTTTACTAAGAATATCAAAGAGTTAGCTGATCTTTCCTGGGAAGGTAGATTGAAGTAGTTGAGTTACCCTCTGCAGTCTAGTTTTTTTAGTTTTCTTTTATGTAAACTTTGGGTGGTGAAGAACAATCATTGACGTAAATATTGTAATAGTTAATTTTTTATCTTTCGCTGCAAAATTTTTGGTATTTCATAGATTACATACTTAAATTTTAGTCTTATATCCTTTGCAAAAGCTTATTTTCTAGTTTGGCATTGGATTGTTTTCTATTATTTCATATCGAGTAAGTGAGTGGATCCCCTCTCAGGTCCCACTCCTTACAAGTATGGTATCAGAGCCAGTGCAGTTGGTTGATCTGACTATTCCAATACTATCTCCCTTAGGGTTTAGCTCTCCCATAGGTTCCTAATTGGATCCTTAGCTTATATGGAAACTTACTATATGGATAGACTACCCTTAGAACATAGACTTTGATGTTTTTGATGAGGTGACAGATTCTATACATGGTTCATTAGACTCACCCTTGGACCTCTAGTTTTTTTTTACTCTTTAGGTGAAACCTTTTAAGTGGTGGAGGAGTAGTACATTGTAGAAAAGGAATACATTAATTTCAAGAACAAAATCCTTTATAAGGGGTGGAGTCCTGTAACATACCAAAATTTGGCTATCTTAACTTTTAGAAACCCTAATTCATGGAACAAAAGATTAGTAAGTTTGATCTGTAGATTTTACCAAACAGAGATAGCCCTAATACACAAATTTGTTCCCTAATGAACATATAAACTACAAATAATGAGTAATTCACATTCTTGTACCATAATGCATATTTAATGACTAACTCTTATATATGACCCCTTGATGACATTTATGATACATTAGGTGACGTCAGGTTCCATAATCACATCACATATCATGATATGCTCATAATTACCAAATAACCTAACATGACTCAATATGTGAATGAGTATATGAAATACATGTCGCATTTTTCACTAATACACATATAATGACCTAAATATGATTAATAAGGTTTGGATGTCTATAAAGGTGCATAAATGATTGGTATGGTACCTAATCTAACAAATAGGTGTAATTGGATAATAATTAGACATTGATATAAAAATAAATCATTAATGTGACATTATTTAAGTTAATATCACATTAAATGACTTAATGAGAAAATGAATAAAACGTATTTCGTGCAAGATAATCTGATATAACTGCATATGGTGATAATATGAGGATAATGAAGTCTAAATTTGAATAGTAAGGATAATGATAAAATATAATAACAATTATGATGACAATTAAATGGAATCCTAATTTTACCAAAACTCATACTAGATAATCTCAAAACCTAAATATAAGTTTGAAAGATCATGTTCTATAAGTCCTAATCAGTTTAGTTGTAAAGTTTCAACATTATCAGATAATGTTTTCTATTTCAAATTGATTTGAAAAGATAATCTTGATTGATATTATACCAATTTACTCGAACTTTGCTTTATTTGATACTTTCCTTGATTTATTTATCACGACTCCGATCTTCCTAAATTTCACTAATCTCTGCGTCACATTGGTTTTTTTTTAATCGAACTCTACCTGAGCCGCTAGATCAGCATTGTACAGACGTCTACCCTTCCTCAACCTCAATTCCTTGACTCCCTAGACTCTATATAGTACTTGCAACAACCCTTTCTATTTCTCTCTATTTTCTCTCTTCCATCTCCTTAACTATCACAATCTTCACATTTGTTTCTTTATCCTGATCCTAGGGATCTCTTGCTCAATGGGATTTTCTCTGGACAATATCCTAGTAAGTGAAGGTTCTCTTGATTCTTCTAGTTCCCATATCTGTCGAGAGAGTCAACCATGTCAGCGCTTTGCAACCCTATATAATCATTTTTGGACCATTTCCAAGCCTCCAACAACAAACCCATCTAGCCAACTTGTTCCCTCTTTCCTCGATAACTACATGCCCAGGTCCAACCAACTAAGGTGGCTTCCTAGAATCCGATGGAAATATCATGACCATCAGAGTCACTTTCAAATGCCCAATTTCGCTTAGTATGGACTTGAAAAGCTTCTAGTGCCATCAATTGGGTAAGTTGATTTTTCTTTTTGTGTTCCCTAATTTGCATACCATGTTGTTTCAGATCCAATGTCATGATCTACCTTGGTGAGTTGGTCATCTGTTTGACTCACTTTTGCTTCCTTTGACTCTGTAGAGTTTTCACCAAATATTTCTAATCTTAGTTCACCCCTCTTCCTTTGCTTGTGGATTTCTAGAAAAATCTTCTAGTTTACTCCTTGTCAGACATGGCGGAAGATCTTTCTCTCACCTCCAGTTGGCTAGTGACCCCTTTAATGGGATCTTTGAATCTGTTGGGTCATAAGTGTATGTCTTCTAATCATCATGGTATTTTACTTATATGAGAACCTAAGTTTGATTCCCTACTTTAGAGCCTTGAGCTTCTAATTAGGTGTCTTCACACTTGATTTGATGAAGGAGATGAATGTTCGACCTCTTACCAATCTGCACTAGTTTTTCTTATTATGTAAGACACTCTTATGGGCATTATGGTCCATCCACTTTGATTTCATTTGATATTTCCATGATTTCAATTAATCAACAAGTTACCCATGTGCCATGTCCCATTCCCCTACTTTGTATAGTGATACAATGGTGTTTCAATCCTTTTGCATTTATTCATTTCTTCGATATTTAGTAAATGATCGACATTTAGAAAATTCATAAGTAATTATCTACTTATTGGAAAATTAAATAAAAATATGTTTTGGAATTATAAAAATAAGATCTAAGATCTATTTAACGGTATATGTTTATAACCTAAATCAACACATAGTAAAAGTCAATATTTCTAGGTCTTATAGTATAATCATTAATTATTTACATCTAATATGTTAATAGGAGAAGAAATATCTTGATTGGATCTAGGTTTTCGACCCTGACCTCTAACACTCGTCATTGAGGTATGTCACATCCCTCTAAGTATATATTGAGAAATAATTGTACTTACTCTCTCTTTTGACCTAATTGATGGATGTATGTGAAATCTCTCTTTTGAACTTTATTTAAATTCTTTTGAGACTCTGATATTGAAATCATTCATATATTGACACTTCTATATTGATATTGCACTTTGAAATCTAAGATTTATACTCTTGTTCATGCTATCTCTAATTGTCCAAATTGGTGGATTTGCTCAATATTGCACTATTTGTGGACTGAAACCCTAATTTTCTCATGATGGATTTTTATGATATGATGTTCCAATTTTAGTTGGACAATCTTGTTTAACACCATGACTAAACATTACTTGTCTCTACAATGCATGCTTGTTGATTCAGTAGTACTGTGGTTTTATAATATGCTTTGGTTTTGAGGTTATGTGCCTTTTTTGCTTTTCAAATGGAGGTTATGTTCCCCACAACCACATTTTATGCTCACATTTATATATTTGGGAGTATGGTTATGTGATATGCTCTATTAGGTTAGGGCTATGCACTCTAGCTTTCATTGCTTTATTATAGTTCGATAGTACTAATCTTATCTCACATGCATGTCAAATACTTCATATATGTTGATTGGTCTTGTGCCCTAATTGCTCTGTGTATGCTCAGACATACTTTATTTTAATTCATGGAAAGTAGATCTATTTATTTTCATCTTCTTGTAATGTTTCTTTTAATATCTACTTGGATGGTTCCTTTCCCTCTTTCTCTGGGAAGCCTTGTTAAATTTGTTATCCTTTTCCCCTTATAATTGCTCAATCACTATTTATATGCACATTCCAACTTATATGCTGACAACATTCATCTTTGTCTTCTCTTGTGGGGTATGCTTCCAACCCTTTATCTAGAGAGCAAGGAGGAGTTGACCAAAGTTGATCATGACTATCAAAGAGTTAGCTGATCTTTTTTGGGAGGTAATTAGTTCTTCTAGTTTTCTTTTACGTACACCATGTGTGGTGAACAATAGTGATAAACATAAATATTGTAATAGTTAGATTTTTATCTTCGGCTGCAATATTTTTGGTATTTTATACATTAATTACTTGAATTATCATCACTTGTATCCTTTACATAAATTTATTCTCTAGTTGGCATCAGATGGTTTTCTATTATTTTATACCAAGTAAGTGAGTGGCTCCCCTCTCGGGTGCCACTCCTTATAGTGTCTAAAGGAGGACAAGATGATATTGTTAATATAACTACTAGTCAATCTAAACTTTACATCAGGTGTTACAATTATAAAATTTCAACAAATATCCATGTTTAGCATGAGAGTACAGACTATACTTTTGATTCTAGAAAATTCACTAAGTGGTTACTGAGAGTAAGTGATGGTTCCAATCCATAGGTACATGGTAATGATGAATATGGTGATAATTGGACAGAGCAAAATTCTGAATTATTACTAAATGAACCTGCTATTATACAAGTTTGATTGAAAATATCAATCACAATTTTGATATCAGGATAAAGGATCCAAATTACTTGAAATCACATGCTATAATTACACCAAGAAATGATGAAGTTTATGAATTGAATGCTTTCTTATTAGATCGATTATCAGAAACATCTTCTTTTTGTTATAGTTTTGATATGTAGAATATCTTGATAATAGGGAAACAATTAATTAAGTTATATATTCTTATGAGTATTTGCAATTTTGAAAATTTCAAGTATTCACTAACCATATTTTAGTATTAAAGATTGAAGCTCCAATTATTCTTATTAGGAAGATAAATCAATAAATGGGACTTTTCAATGATACTAGATTGATCTACAAATGATTGGACTTTGTGTTTTAGAGTTGAAATAACTATATGAAGGTGTAATACTAGTTGTGTTTATATTCTGCATATTACTTTCACTGAAAGGAAAATTGGATTATTGTTTTTGAAAAGAAGGCAATTTCCTATCAGATTATCATTTTCTATGACTATAGATAAGATTCAAGGCTAGATATCAGAATATGTACGACTATACTAAAGAACACTAATATTTTATCATGGCCAGTTGTATGTTGTTATTTCAAGTGTTACATCAAAAAAAAGGATTGAAAATTATGTTATGCAGTTCTGAAGGCATACCAAATAATATTACAAAAATGTAGTTTATAAAGAGATACTACATAGTGTTTCTAATGGCAGCACAGTTGTGAAAAAATATATCATTTAACAATGTCGGTATCTCAATTCAAATTTATATGATTTTTATTTTATTAATCAACACATTATTACTTTTTACACCACATTATTTAATTTATTTTTACCATTTTACTAAATTTATATTATTTATTTGGAATATTATTCTTATCTTCAATTTGTATTCAAAGAACACTATAATCACATAATGAGTGAGAACACTATAATCACAACATGAGTGAGAACACTATAATCACAACAACTCATAACACTTCCAAAGGTAAATTGGGAAATTTTGCAACAAAGATATCTATCATCTTTCATAAATATTTAAAAGAATAAGTACGTATACATCCTTTACACTTACTAAAGAATACTTCAATTTGTTTAGAAAACTTACAAGTATCTTAACTTCAACATTTACTTTCAGACTTACAGATGATCAATGTCAGTTGGTTAGTGATAAATCACAAGTTGTTAGTTTAACAATGTTTTCAAAATTTTAAATAAATATAGTTGCATATATAGACATTATTATATGTAAGGTATATTGATCACTTAATTTTCTAAATATTTAACCTTTACAAAATGAGTAGTGGACAAAAATGGCCATTTGAAAGAAATCAGTTCAAAACACCTACAAAAGAGATAATACCATACAAAGAATCACATCATGATCAAGATGATAATGCAAATATGATGTAGATCATGTCAAACTAATTCATTAAAAAACAAAAGTAAAATTAACACTAGATCAAACTTCTTGTGTAATTTCAGAAGGGTCCATGGTATGCAATACATTACTTAAACCTTTATTATACATAAGAATAGTTTATGGAAATAAAAAAGAATGTATATTTTATATGTTCGATCATATAAAATATAGGCAAATAAATTATCAATAAATGTATAAGGATGACGCAAACCATGTCTATTCAAAATGATATGTCCAAATAAGCTAGTAATACATTTAGTTCGTATCATAAGTTATTTAAAATTTATTTACTATAAATAGGGTGATGAGATCCAAGAAAGAGTGTTTTATTCAAATATAACAAGAGGGGATGATATGCTGACTACAGGTTGTCACCATAAAAAACATTAATTTTCTTTCAGACATGCTCCTCGTGATTTCAAATTCTCCTTCTTTGATAGCAGCATCACTATCAAAGACAACAATACCTACATTCTCATTTTCTAAATTCGATGTTATGCCTTTGACATCGTTGGAAAATACTACCATTTTACAAAATTGGATTTTCTTTAATCAATAATAGTATGAATATGATAACAAGACATTTTTCTTAAGTTATTGTTTGATGGACTCTTGGAGTCAGGGGACAGAGGGTGCTAAAAATTTGGGGAGGTAGTATGCAAAAGAGCACTGGAGAGGGTTGGTGTGTCCCCATCCCATTGGATAACCACCAAACTATGATATGAATCCTTGCTCTTGTATTACTAACCATCTTGCTCAAGCTTTTCTCTTGGTATGGCCTTGCCTGAGTTTGAGGTTGTTCAAGTCAGGATTGATTGCTTCATTGATTTCAAGCACTTCCTAGATTGTTGGTTTCACCGTAGAGTATTGGTTTATACATGCTCATGAAACCATACCAATGGGCTAGGATTTATTTTGGTTCATCTATTTGATTCTTGCATCTTCTTCTTACTATTGTCTTTCTTCAAATATTTTGTGAAAAAATCCTTTATCATAGGGAATCACAACTTAGTACACTAGACTTTAGCTAGAAACTCCCATTTTGGAAAAATCCATCCAGCTCGTCTCATACAATTTAGGTCCAACTAAGAAGTTCAAGTATATGATTGTCTCATTCTATCTGACAAGTGTGGCAGTGAATCCTAGCTTGCAGTGAGATTGGGTGATGCAAATTCCCTTATAAAGCATCTAAGCAGGAACCACATGAACCTTATCCATAAGAAGCAACACCCACTCCCTATTCCTTAGATCCTCAATAATCCTCTCTAATTCTTTAGACGAAGTCTTCTCCTTAAGATAAGTCTCAAAGAGGGAGAGGTTTTGAAGGAGCGGGGACAAGAATTCCAATCAACAAAAATTTTTCCCGAAAACAAACTGCATAATGAGGAGGCACTAACAAAGTGCATCTAAATTCAGCTAATAAACTTTCTTATTTACTAACTATACATAAAGATAAATCTCAGCTGACTTGTTATGCACTTTGGCACTGCTTGGTCAAAGTTGAGTTGTTGACGCCTTTGTAATGCACAGCTAATGCAGTTGGGTAGGATATAATGAGCTAAATAGTAGGTGGGCTAGCCATTTCTGTAGAGTGATAAGGTTGGTGATTAGCTAAAAAAGCAGGGCTTAGCTGCAGCCTGCTACGACCTTACTCAGTTGGTGTTATTTGGTTAAAAGTTTATCTAATAATGTAACTGTACAATACACAAATCAACAGGTAATTGGGGGATAATGGACTAAGTTGAAGATGGGCCAGATATTTTGAGCTGGCGACTAGGGATTCATGTGCTGAGCTATGGTTATCCGTAACTAAACTCACACATTAGCTGAAGCATGTGAACACATTATTAAAATATTATACTGACAGCCATGTGATTGCTTGCACTCATAGTACAAAATTTATCATGGTTCATGTCTCAACAATACTCGCACTATCATCATCGAAATTCAGTTTTATTTCTTGTTTTTTGACCGGCATTTTATTTTCTCCCCCATCTGATAAACTGTTGTATAGAAAGTCACTTCGAGCAATTTCAATCAGAAAGCGGATCCCACTTATTTGATTTATGATTGGATATATGCTTCAGTTGGACATTACTTGCACGTCATAAAAGAGAAATCGAACACGGAAGTACTAAATGACGTGCGCAGCAGTGTCTTATAAATCTATAGCTGACTTACGTAGCAGTGTCTTATGAATCTAACTTTTATAATTATCCTTCTGACAATCTGAATACATGATGCTTTGAGAGTCATCCACCATTATCTCATGCACAAATTATTTTCTGTTCTTTTCACTTGAGTCAACGTAATATCTAGATCTTCATCGTGGACATCACTGTTGTCGTGTTGGAGTCTAGTGTTATCCAGCTTAATGTACTCTCGTTGTCAGTGTGTCATGGTGTTCAACGACGACAGCATAGCATTCTACTGGGTGGACAGAAAAGGGAAGAGAAGTTTGAAAAAGCCTAGCAGTTGTTGGTAATGGTGGAATTTTTTTAACGGCATGATTTCGCGTGCATCCCTTGCAAGTGATAACTTCTCTTAGGTCCCGCTTTGGGTGCTGTAAATTCAAAGCAGCATTGTATTTTGGTAGGGTATTCCAACTACTGCATTGTCAATGTCACCATTTGGATAATGACTTGTGGTTTTATCAAAATCGGTTGTCTAAATATGGTATTCACCTCCCATGCATTCGACAACCCTTGCAAAGGAGGCCAAAATTGGCGAACTTTTGGAACGCCAGAGGCAGGCTTCTGCCCCCGACTCTCGTGATCTGCCCCCCCGATCCCTCTCTTCTCCATCGACGATCTAACCCTCCCGCGTTCGTCACCTCCCTCGTTCTCCTTCCGCTGCCATGACAACTCCTCACTTGTCTCTCCACCCTCCCTGCTCCCACTCTCGCTAGGGTTTGCTAGGGTTCCGACCCCCATCTAGCTCCGGTCTCTTTTGATCGCCCTCTTCTCCACCACGGCTCGCGTCTCTGGGATCCAATCCCCATCTACCTCTTGCATTATTTTTTGTGGTCTCGGTGCATGTGCAGATCTGATGTGATTTCGTCTCCTGATCAACCACGACCTTCAGATTTCACGTCACCTTTAGATCTATCTTTGCATTTAGGAAGGAGAGGGCGCCTCCTCGTGAAGATCGTCTCCAGCAAAGTAGGTTCATCCCCTTCTTCTCCACTTCCCTTAACCCCTTCTTTCCCCGTGGATTCTGGGTATTCGTCATCATCACACCATGTCTGGACGATACCAAGTATGCGTTTGGCATCGACGAAGGTGTGGAGGCAGACAACGAGCATGGTCACTGTGTAGAGCTAGGCGGCGAGGGACAAACAATATCATAGGTGGGTGGTGGAGGAGTCAGGGGATGTTGAGAGGGTTATTGTGAGGCTTGACTGTGAAAGTGTCTGCTTTTTATATACATTTTTTAGAGGGTGGGTGGATGTATAGACAAATAGTGTTGTCTGGAGAGGATTTTAGGTTGGTGATACAATTCCCTTGCAGATAGGTGCATTCGTTCCAACCCTAGTCAGGTTAGTAGGGAGGTGTTACTTAATCTCCCACTTTGATTCGATTGATGTTTCTAACTATCGTTGTTTTCCTTGCGTTGATTCTCTATCACTATCGTCCAGTCTGCACAGTCGGGGTTTACAACCCAACTTCCTCTTCTGGCAGTTTCTCTGTTTGGTTGACATGTCATACTAAATTCTTTGTAACACTTGACGATTTCTAAAAATGGGTTTGGTGAACTCTCACAAGTGCCTGCTACATTTGATTCATGTCGCTGCCGTTCACGTTTATGATGTAAAAAGTTGTTATTTTTGGCAATTACCATTTCATTTCAATGAACATGCCATGATGAATTCTAACAACATTGCCAGGTTTCTAATAAATACATTAGATTCTGCACCGTCTCGAACCTCATTGAAATCTTGTAACTATACAGTTCACCAACCATTCTGATTCCACTCTTTATCTCTAGGTTTTTACTCAAAATAGATCCATCAAATCAGAAACCCACCCGGCGCAGAACCAGCTCCACATGCCAAACCTCCCGACACTCCAAATCCTCGTTCAATCACTGGAAACCTCATCTCCCACATCGGCACGCATCAAAATCCCTACCTCCCTACAGAGCCATGAGTCCACGAGATCAGCAGGGCTACCACCGAGACCACACTCCACGAAGAGGAGGTCATCATTCAAGGGCCTCTCACCGCAACAAAGCCTCAAGACCAAGAGAAACAACCCCATCTAAAGTATTTTTCTACCTAAAGTGTCTTCCATTACTCCCTCAATTAGATACTCTCGATAATCATGTCCACCGATCATTAATTGGTAATCTTTTGCAGCCTCTTTGAACTATACTAGCTGGGCTTTGAAGGTGTTTGATTGGGATGCATCTATTCACTCTCTTGTTGTGGGTATGATTGACTTGCATCTCCGAATCTGTTGCTAGTGTCATTGCAATGTTGGTCTGTTCTAAATCTTATTTATTGCTGGTCTATTCTAAGTTGTTAGTATGGTATTAATATGGTGATTGGGTTCTTGGTAATAATATGTTCAAATTTGTTTATTGCTGGTTGTAGTTGTAATGACCCCACCTCCCAATAACCCCCAATTAAGGGAGACCAAGAGGTCAGAGCCATTATCCCAATTAATAGGATCAAAGGTTCAACAAATAATCTATAACAATTATCAAATTCTACCCACTAAACTGGAAGGCTATCCTCATCTGGAGTCTATTCTATCTAATCCTCCTTTGTACTTTAATTCTTATTTAATTCCACATATGCCACTTTACTATTTTTCCTTTTCAATCTTGTACCTAAAACGTCGACAAACAAAACATCGGTCAGCATATCGAAATATGCCGGTATGTGGGGACTGTTGGGTTTTACGGGAGGCAGAGAAGCAGCGGAAAAAAAAATTCTCCCAAAACCCAGAAGAAAAGGAATCGCGTCAACGTAAATATAATAGGAAAGATGGTTTGTGGATTTATACATTGTCCCGAGGCTTGCTCGGCGACAGTACCTCGCGCCTAGCGCGGTCTTCACCTCTGGTCATGGACGGTGTCTGTGCAGCTCCTGGTCACACCGGGACTGAAGACTCCTGGTCTCACCGGGACTGTCAGGATTGACAATTGTCCTCTGAGCGGAAGAGGTCTCCCACCTCTGCAGTCGTCTACACGAACTGCCTGGAACTCCGATCTCCTTGTAGCACAAGGAATCGGAAGGAGTCACACCCTCCTGTCGACGTACTAGTCGGCAATACACTCTCCTGCCTTCAGTCTCTTTCTGCAGTTGTCTTTTCCTTGTTGTGCCTCCCTTACCGGGTAGCACTTGCTCGGGCTCTCTCTCGGTTACCAAAACCAGAGAGAATGACAACTTCACAGAGCAATTGGTTGCACTGAGTTGTCCTTTGAGAAGCACCCAATACCCCTATATATAGGAGAGTCATGGGACAGGGTTCTCCATCCCAGGCAATGCGGGACTAAAGCAGGAGTAGAAGGGTTCGAGTTTTTCCACAAAAACAACCAACTCGCAACCTGAACCGATCATTTCATTCCTTAAACAGTCGGTTGGGGACCTGAGCCGGTCGGTTGACACCTCAACCGATCGGTTGGGACCCATGAAACGGTTGGTTCATTTCTGAACCGGTTGGTTCGTGGTCCTGATCAGTTCCCGATTGACTTTCCTTCTTTTGTTTCTAATTAGTATCAAATACTAATCCTTGTTGTAATCAAATTGGGCAAGTGAAACGAAAGGAAATTTCTCACCAATCTTACTTTCCCAACTTGCCCGGTTGGACTTGAATCGATCGTTTCAACACTTGAACGAATCGCTTCACCCTGTCCATTAGCCGATCGGTTCACCTAGCTCAGCCGATCTGTTCATCACATGAGCCGATCGGTTGGGAGTGCAGATTGTGCAGAATCTGTCAATTGCAGTTTCAATCAATCTGATACTCTAATCAATCAGTCCAACACCTTGAACACTATGATACTGAGCTATCAATTGATTGAGTGTTTAATTGAACTACTAAACTCCTTTAGTAATCAATCTAAACATGTTTTGTGGACAAACTCCTTTTCCAGGTTAAATCCTATGTGTGTGACCTTGCAGGTCCATTTCACGTTGGCAGTGAAAGTCCATAACACTTATGACTTCACAAGCAAAGAGCGGTGCCTAGTCACACATCAATGCTTCCCAAGTGAAATAGAAAGTTGGAGAACAACTTTCAATCCTACAATCTATGAATGGTGTTACAGTGAATGTATAATTCCTTTGTCACTGATATCCTGAATGAACTCGAGGCATGGAACAATCATCCTGTCAACGTTCATTCATTTCCTTGATCTCAGAGCAGACTGGGTGAGATGTGTGTGACATCAATATCACATATTGATTCACATGTGCATGCGCATGCCTTTCTCAATCCTACTCATCAAGTGGCCAAGGACATCAAACTCCCTCAGGAGGGACAAATCCCATATCTATCACTCACCCCTCAAAAGCCCCATGTGTCAAAGCCACCCAATCATCACCTTTATAACAAACCATGTTTCAGGACTACTTTTGATGATGTCAAAGTGTACCCAACGACATGTGTTGAGTGTAGTGATTTCAGGTCTAAGAATCACACTCACCACCATCACTGTGAGAGTTGACTGTGACTACCAAGTCATGGTTCCATGTGTCACTCTCACGGTGGGTCTGTCCGGTACCTTGTTCTCTAACAAGTACCTATGTGCTTGGTTTAATATCACTATATCATGACTAATGAGATTCTATCATCAACCAACATACAATCTAGTATTTAGTGTTATTGATGTCTATGGTTATTTCCACAATAACAACCGACTAGGGACCAAACGAGAATGTATACTCTTAACATCTGTATGATCTCATCGTTTAGGTCCTGAACCTAAAAGCATATGTCATTGAGTAAAATCATTCTTTAGACACCTATCATGTTACACCATCATCTCAGAAACAGTTTAAACATATAGATCGGATATTGCCTTTATTATTATTCAAATCATTTACATAGTATCCCATTACAATCATCATATGACTTTCTCTATGGGCATACATACCAACAGACTCCCACTTGCACTTAGAGCCAGTCACCAAGGAACCTCAGTCCTTGTGACCTAGCATGACCATCATGCTTCTGCTGAGAAAGGGCCTTAGTCAGTGGATCAGCTATGTTGTCTTCAGTTGGTACTTTGCAAATCTTCACATCTCCTCACTGTACGATCTCTCGTATGAGATGGAAGCGCCACAATATGTGATTGGACCACTGATGTGATCTGGGTTCCTTAGCTTGTGCAATAGCTCCATTATTGTCACAATAAAAATCAATTGCATCACAGCTACTGGGAACTACACCAAGTTCAGAGATGAACTTCCTGATCCACACAACCTCCTTTGCTGCATGTGAAGCAGCAATATACTCGGCCTCTGTTGTAGAATCGGCAACTGTTTCTTGCTTGGAACTCTTTCAGCTCACAACTCCATTATTAAGGCAAAACACAAATCCTGACTGCGATCTGTAATCATCTTTATCAGTTTGGAAGCTTGCATCGGTGTAACCCTTTACAACCAGCTCTTCCTTGTTGCCGTAAACAATAAACTGATCCTTAGTCCTTCGCAAGTACTTGAGGATGTTCTTTACGGCTGTCCAGTGAGCATCCCCAGGATATGACTGGTACCTGCTCGTCATGCTTAGAGCATACGAGACATCCGAGTGTGTGCACAACATAGCGTACATGATGGATCCGATGGCTGATGCATATGGGATCCTATTCATACGCTCCCTCTCTTCACAAGATTGGGGACATTGAGCTCTAGAGACGGTGACTCCATGTAGCATGGGGATGTTGCCTCTCTTTGAGTTCTCCATGCTGAACCGCTTCAACACTTTGTCAATGTACGTGCTCTGACTTAGTCTGAGAAACCTTCTAGATCTATCTCTATAGATCTTATTTCCTAAAATGTAGGATGCTTCTCCTAAGTACTTCATTGAAAAAGTATTCCCAAGCCAAGTCTTTACCTTCTCTAAGGCTAAGACATCATTGCCCATCAAAAGTATGTCATCCACATACAATATGAGGAATGTGGTCAAGCTCCCACTAACCTTCTTGTACACACAAGGTTCATCTTCATTTTGAATAAAGCCAAACACTTTGACTTCCTCATCAAATCGAAGATTCCAACTCTTAGATGCTTGTTTTAATCCATAGATTGACCTTTGTAGCTTATAGACTTTATTGGTATTCTTTGGATCTACAAAACCTTCAGGCTGTGTCATGTACACATCCTCATTTATATTCCCATTAAGGAATGCAGTTTTAACATCCATCTGCCAAATCTCATACTCATAATAAGCTGCAATAGCAAGCATGATCCTGATGGACTTAATCATGGCAACTGGAGAAAAGGTTTCGTCATAGTCAACACCTTGAACTTGTCGAAATCCCTTCGCAACCAATCTACCATTATAAGTTTGCACATTGCCATCCATGTCGGTCTTTTTCTTGAAGACCCACTTGCGCCCTATGGGTTTTACCCCTTCGGGTGGTTCCAACAAAGTCCATACTTTGTTGGAGTACATGGATTCCATCTCGGATCTCATGGCTTCAAGCCATTTCTCAGAATCTGGTCCCTCCATAGCCTCTACATAGGTAGTTGGATCATCATCTATGATCAACTCTCCACCTTCCTGAGTCACAAGGTATCCAAACCTCTCAGGTTCAAGGCGGATCCTACTAGATCTACGAGGTCCTTGTGTTAACTGAGGAGACTGAGATTCCACAACACCTTGCGAATCTCCATTTTCCTCTTGTACATCTACTGGTTCTATGTTTTCTCGTTGGGCTTGAACATCTTCAAGCTCTATTTACCTCCCACTACTTCCTTTGGAAATAAATTCCTTCTCTAGGAACATAGATGTCCAGGCAACAAACACTTTATTGTCAATAGGGTGGTATAGATAATATCCCCTCGTTTCCTTGGGGTATCCAACAAAATAACATTTATTAGATTTGGGTCCAAGCTTATCAGGAAACATTTTCCTAACGTAAGCCTCACAACCCCAAATCTTCTGAAAAGACAAATTGGGACACTTCCCGTACCATATCTCATATGGTGTCTTTTGAACCGATTTAGATGGTACACAGTTAAGTGTAAACACGGTGGTTTCAAGAGCATGACCCCAGAAGGAAATTGGAAGATCAACAAAACTCATCATTGATCGCACCATATCTAACAATGTGTGATTCCTTCTTTCAGACACACCGTTATGTTGTGGTGTTCCAGGCGGAGTCCATTGTGATACAAAACCACAGGCTCACAGAAGGTCCTCAAACTCCTAGCTTCAGTATTCTCTACCTCGATCGGATTGAAGTGCCTTAATACTTTTACCAAGTTGGTTCTGTACTTCATTCATGAAATCCTTGAACCTTTCAAGGGTTTCTGACTTATGCTTCATTAGGTACACACAGCCATACCTACTGAAATCATCATTGAAGGTAATGAAGTACTGACACCCATTTCTGGCATTAGTTCTAAAAAGGCCCACATACATCAGTATGTATGAGTCCTAATAGATCACTATCTCTCTCACCTTTACCTAAAAAGGGAGTCTTGGTCATCTTGCCCAATAAACAATATTCACATGTCTCTATTGATTCATAATTAAAAGAGTCTAGATAACCATCTTTATGGAGTCTAGAAATGTGCTTCTCATTTATGTGCCCTAGACGACAATGCCAAAGATATGTTTTGTTTGATTCGTTGAGTTTTTGCTTTTTGGTGTTTACATTGTATACACTTTTCTCCAAATCTATCAAGTATAGATCATAAGACATTGGGGCACTGCCATAAAAGATCCCATCTTTAGAAATGGAACATTTTCCATTCTTAATAAGAAATTCAAATCCATCTTTGTCCAAACAAGAGACGGAAATGATATTCCTATTTATGGCAGGTACATAATAGCAGTTCTTCAACTCTATTATTAGCCCACTAGGTAGAGTTAACTCATAGGTTCCTACGGCACTGGCGGCAACCCTTGCCCCATTAGCAACACGTAGTTCAACCTCGCCTTTCCCTAAAGGCCTACTTCTCTTAAGATCCTTCACATTTGAACAAATGTGAGATCCGCATCCGGTATCAAGTACCCATGATGAAGAAGTAGTAAAGTTAATCTCTATCACATATACACCAGAAGTAGAGATCTCTATCTATGACTTCTTCTTCCATCGTTCCTTCCATCCTCTCTATGTAGAAGAAATTTGTTTGGTGAGAGAACCCTTCTCTCCCTCACCTTTCGTTCCATTGATCTCTATCAATGAACTTTCTTTCTTCTTCACCAATGCATTAACCGTACATAGAGTGGATTCAAAGGCTCCTGGTATATCTGGATTGTGCAAAACACTTCTCACAGTCCTCAACCAGTTATGGAATTTATTCTCAATTAATTTCCCCTTTTTAAAAGATGATTCCTTTGCCATTCTACAAGAGAAAAATGCATTTTGTCAAAACTCCTTTTGATTTGATTTGAATTAATTTTACGATAGTTAATTAGGCCTTTAATTAATTACCACTCCCACTATTTTGACTCAAATTGACAACCATCACCATCAATTCGGAAGATTACAGCACACAATCTTCTAGCGGGCCAAGATCCTGAAATCCTCTGAGCCATGGACCAGCTAGGGCTGTCACCCACAACTCAGATCTCCCAGGTAGGCAACTCTTGCCAATTACATCATATGCAACTCTTGAAAGATGTCACATGCAACTCCTTGCCATGATCATCTCCATGCCTCAAGGTGCTAGATCCTATCTAGGTCACCTTGTTAAGTCCGACCCAAAGCCAACACGATGAATATGCACCCTGCTAGGGCAAGCCCACACATTCATCCTTCACGCTTCCACGAGATAGATGATGCACCACACTAGGGCGTGCCCACACTTGGTCGATCAAGTTTTTCACGTGTTTCGCATTTGGAAGGCATCTAAAAATTAATATTTAATGAGGGATTTGGTTTTTATATACATATGCATATCCAATCACCACAATATATAGTACATATCATATACATGCTATATCCCACAGAAAACATGCAAAACGATAAAAGCAATGATTATGGCCATCCTATTGTGATTCCTAAAGCCAAGAGGAATCATAGTCATCTAGGTCTACATCACATGCAACCTGTACAAGATGAAATCTGTGCCTTCCTTTCTGGGTTTGATCAGCTCATCTCCATGATTGATCGGCTCGCCATCAAGTTGGTTGTTCAAGTGCCGCCAGCCGATCGACTGGCGCCTCCAGCCGATCGGTTCACCGGTCTTCGTGCATCTCCTCAGGTCGCCACCCGCTCATCTCGTTCCTCGAAACGGCTGTCTGGAACACTAATCGATCGGTTCATGCCTTGAACCGATCGTCTCAGGTCGTCCGCCATTCTTTGACATAACAAGAAATAAAAATCTATCCTATTTACAATTGAATTGTGAAACCCCAAGTTACATTTGGAGGGAGCAAAGGAAGGAAACGAAATCTTGAATTATTTCAAGTTACATCAGGAATAGGACAAAAGGGAATCAATGCGCAGACCGAGACGCAAGCAACCACATACAACCACACACAGATATAGGGTTTATAGGCCATAACCATGCTACACATCCACCACAAAACTCGTTTAAGGGCGACGCATATCGAGTGCATTGATATTACATATCATATATGTATTTTTGGGATTTGTGGATTAGACATACATAAAGCCAATTTTATTCGCATCGTATGCAATAAATAAAGGCGACAAACCAAAATCGATCATATCGATAATCCTAAAAAATAGAGCAGTTGACGTGGCTCTGATACAACTATTGGGTTTTACAGGAGGCAGAGAAGCAACAGAAACAAAAAAAATTCTCCCAAAACCCAGAACAAAAGGAATCACGTCAACGTCTATATAATAGGAAAGATGGTGTGTGGATGCATACCTTGTCCCGAGGCTTGCTCAGCGACAGTACATCTCACCTAGCGCGGTCTTCACCTCCGATCTTGGACGGTGTCTGTGCAGCTCCTGGTCACACCGGGGCTGAAGACTCCTGGTCTCACTGGGACTGTCGGGATTGACAGTTGTCCTCTGAGCGGCAGAGGTCTCCCGCCTCTGCAGTCGTCCACACGAACTGCCTGGAACTCCGATCTCCTTTTCGCACAAGGAATCAGAAGGAGTCACACCCTCCTATCAGTGTACTAGTTTCCAACTCACTCTCCTGCCACCAGTCGCTTTCTGCAGTTGTGTTTCCCTTGTTGTGCCTCTCTTATCGGGTAGCACTTTCTCGGGCTCTCTCTCAGTTACCAAAACCAGAGAGAACAAAAACTTCACAGAGCAACTGGTTGCACTGAGTTGTCCTTTGAGAAGCCCCCAATACCCCTATATATAGGAGAGTCATTAGACAGGGTTCTCCATCCCGGGCAATGCGGGACTAAAGCAGGAGTAGAAGGGTTTGAGATTTTCCACAAAAACAACCAACTCGCAACCTGAACCGATCGTTTCATTCCTGAAATGGTCAGTTGGGGACCTGAGTCGGTCGGTTGACACCTCAACCGATCGGTTGGGACCCATGAAATGGTCGGTTCATTTCTGAACCGGTCAGTTCGTGGTCCTGATCAGTTCCTGATTGACTTTCCTTATTTTGTTTCTAATTGGTATCAAATACCAATCCTTGTTCCAATCAAATTGGGAAAGTGAAACCAAAGGAAATTTCTCACCAATCTTACTTTCCCAACTTGCTCGGTTGGACGTGAATCGATCGTTTCAACACTTGAATGAATCGCTTCACCCTGTCCATGAGCCGATCGACTCACCATTTGAGCCGATCGGTTCACCTAGCTCAGTCGATCGATTGGGAGTGCAGATTGTGCATAATCAGTCAATTGCAGTTTCAATCAATCTGATACTCTAATCACTCAGTCCAACACCTTAAACACTATGATACTAAGTTATCAATTGATTGAGTGTTTAATTGAACTACTAAACTCCTTTAGTAATCAATCTAAACATGTTTTGTGGACAAACTCCTTTTCCAGGTTAAATCCTATGTGTGTGACCCTGTAGGTCCATTTCACGTTGGCAGTGAAAGTCCATAACACTTATGACTTCACAAGCAAAGAGCGGTGCCTAGTCACACATCAGTGCTACCCAAGTGAAATAGAAAGTTGGAGAACAACTTTCAATCCTACAATCTGTGAATGGTGTTACAGTGAATGTATAATTCCTTTGTCACTGATATCCTGAATGAACTTGAGGCATGGAACAGTCATCCTGTCAACGTTCATTCATTTCCTTGATCTCAGAGCAGACTGGGTGAGATGTGTGTGACATCAATATCACATATTGATTCACACGTGCATGCACATGCCTTTCTCAATCCTACTCATCAAGTGGCCAAGGACATCAAACTCCCTCAGGAGGGACAAATCCCATATCTATCACTCACCCCTCAAAAGCCCCATGTGTCAAAGCCACCCGATCATCACCTTTATAACAACCCATGTTTCAGGACTGCGTTTGATGATGTCAAAGTGTACCCAACAACATGTGTTGAGTGTAGTGATTTTAGGTCTAAGAATCACACTCACCACCATCACTGTGAGAGTTGACTGTGACTACCAAGTCATGGTTCCATGTGTCACTCTCACGGTGGGTTTGTCTGGTACCTTGTTCTCTACCAAGTACCTATGTGCTTGGTTTGATATCACTATATCATGACTAATGAGATTTTGTCATCAACCAACACACAATCTAGTCTTTAGTGTTATTGATGTCCATGGTTTTTTCCACAATAACAACTGACTAGGGACCAAACAAGAATGTATACTCTTAACATATGTATGATCTCATCGTTTAGGTCCTGAACCTAAAAGCATATGTCATTGAGTAAAACCATTCTTTAGACATCTATCATGTTACACCATCATCTCAGAAACATTTTAAACATATAGATCGGAAATTGCCTTTATTATTATTCAAATAATTTACAAAGTATCCCATTACAATCATCATATGACTTGCTCTATGGGAATACATACCAACAGGGACAACCAAAATTTCATAAATATGGCTAACAATCTAGATATCACAATCAAGTTAATTATCAAGCCAATTTACGCTTTCAATGTGACATTATGCATCGCTTTTGCCCTAACCCTGGCATACCCCCTTTCGGGTTTCACTTTTGCTATTGTCTTAAGGCCACCTTCTCAATCCCGAGCTTGGTGCCTGGGGTCACCCTTCATGGTGCCCTTTAGTCATGTAATATCATAGGACACCTTCTCAATCTCGAGCTTGGTGCCTGTGGTCACCACTCGTGGTGCCCATTAGTCTTCCCTCCTGGGCTTGAACTTTTTGCATCATCCATTAGGGTGGAATGTTGGTGTGAGAATACACACTTATATTATTATTGTGATAATCATAGTGACTTTATGATTTGTGAGTATGAACATCCAAACTGTTAAGTTGCATTCAATGCGATGAATCATCCGGGAAACACTTTGGGAAACTAATGCGATTAACCATAATTAACCACATACCTGTCAGGCTAATTTGAGACAGAATTACTCCAACCAATGCAAGAAATCCAATAGGCAAGCAAGCACACAAGGAGATCTTGAAATATGCTTATAATTTTCCTGTCATTGATCATTCCATCAAGATCTATTAAACTTAGCTCACTTCCTAGGGTTTCTAGTCCACTTTTAGGGTTTCCATCATAATTAGGGTTCCTCTTTATTTCTACTCTATCAAACCCTAATTTTATACAATTACTCAAAAATCCCAATTATCTCATCTATTCTTCACAAAAGATATTAAGGTTATCTTTTAACAACATTTAACCTTAATTTTAGATTAAAGGCACAATTAGCCATCAATTAAGACCATTATGCTCTTTATACTAAAACTACCAAAATTATCCTTTTTATTCATGACAGGATCATTATGTTCATTTATCATCAATTCATAGTTCATTATGGTCTAATTTACATATGAACTCTATTTGTCATTAATTATATCTTTATCCATTAGAAAATCCTAATTCCTACATTAAGGGTATTTATCCACAATTAGGAACTTTTATACTCAAAATAGTTTAGATTTATCATATCTCAATTTTAACCATGAAATTGAACAATTAAAACCATTAAGAGTCACATTTACTAATATTAGGGTTTCAAGGCCCATTAAAGCATGTTTATGCACAAAAAACTTTAAATTAAACCAATTATGTGCAAAGTTCATCCTTTTTGTTCTTAATGTACCATTTTATCATTAACATGTTAATATCAACTTTAGTTATCCATTAAACCCTACTAAATTCATTAATCATCTCAAAATAGGGTTTCTTAATCATTAATTCATTAAAGTTGATAACTTTCATTACTTTTTGAATTGCAATAGGATTTACATTCTAAAAATATTTTTAATGGATTCCTCTCATTTTTCTAAGAAACTTTCATATTTTACATGTATCAATCCAAGATACCAATAAAGAGATATGATTTTTACAAAATTAACTTACTTGGACCAAACGATGAGCACCATGCCACCCCTTTCCTTGCCACGCAACCTATTTAAGAAATATAACCAATTTACGTTCTTGCCCTCATTTAAGTCGATCATCTCTTCAGCCCGCAGAGGGGAAAATCGGTCAAATGCATGTTTGGTCATCTTCCTCCCCTAAAACCCTATGTAGTCGTTGACCTACAGCCAAGCACGAGGCTAGCTGCCTCACTCCATGACCTAAAGTTTGACGTAACTACACTCCATGCCTCCGACGTTCCCTGCTGCACGTGAAGCGCCCCCAAAATGTGGCCATCAATGCATGAAATCCATCTGTGGTTGTTGTTGCACCTGCTGTAGATTTGCAGACCTACGGAAGGAGTTGCTTGAAGACAGGGGTGCTGGTGTGATATCTGATCCATACTAGGTTGTCGTGGAGGCTTCCTTTCTCCATCAAGACCACCAAACGAACCTTCGTTGCTCCAGGGATAGATCCATACACTCGACTAGGGTTTGCACTAGGAGGAGAGCGTGGGATCTCTCTCTCTCTCTCTCTTCGACTCGAACTAGGGCTCTACCCTATATATAAGGGTGGGTATCTACACCCTAAGATGGCCATCTATGGTTCAACTAGTTCTATTCCCAATAGGAACCCAAGTTCCTTCATTAGGAAGCAAGATTCTCTCTTCCAATTACCTCTTTAATATTATTTATTCTTTAGATATTAGGAATTCAAAAATACTCTCACTTATTCTCTTTTATACTTGACTTTTATCCCATTAACACAAAAACTATTTTCTTTCAGTAGAAAATACTTCCTCTTTATCAATACCACAAAATTCATTAATAATGTATCACATTATCCTCTTATTTTTCATTATTGGTATTTTCTCATTCTTTCTTATCTATTGGGGCTCGTTGGACCCCAAGAAACTCTAAGATTTCGAAATCCCTTTTTTAGGATACTTATTATCCTTCCAGATACATCTATATCCATTATTTCTCATTATCTTGTTTATTTCTCATTAGAATATCTCTTTTGAAGGATTTCTCTTTATCTTTCTTTTTATTTTCCTCATTGGAATTCCTTTTAACATTAGGAATCCTTTGGATATGAAAATCCACCAAGGATAAGTCAATTATACCTCTTTTCACTTATTTTCCACATTTTATCATTGTTTTCAATTTCTTTCTTAATAAAGAAATATTTAATTGATCTTTTCTTTTCTTGTTGCATTATCTTTGGATTATATACTTTTGCCTTCAGGAGGTTTCTACATATTTCTTTTCTCCATTTCTTATTAATAATGGAGTTTCTCTTGTCTTTTCCTTGTTATTGGGCCCAATAGCCAATAAAGCCCACGAATCAATCAACAAGGCTATTGTAAAAGAAATCCATTTATTCAAACAAATTTTCTCACTATTTGTTCAAACATCTTTACATTTCTCACCAAAAGAAACCAAAAATTGGGGTTGTAACATCCTTCCCCTCTTATAGGAATTTTTCCCTCAAAATTCCATCAAGCAAAAAAACAATCAAGATAAGCCTTTCTTATGTCCATCATGGCTCCCATGTGGCCTCCCCCTTTCCATGGTGCTTCCAAAGAACCTTAATCATCTCATATTCTTCCATCTGAGTTATTTCTTAACTTGGTATATCATACCCTCATAGGTGACTCAGGACATTTTAGCCTCTCATAAAGCTGAATAGGTTCAGGGCTCAACACATGGCTTGGGTACCTCACATAGTACTCTAGATCAGACTCATGGAACACATTATTCATCATGTTATCTTGAGGGGTAAGGCTAAACACAACAATCTCCACCAATCCATCTCAAATGGACCCATATATCGGGGACTCAGCTTTCTCAGTTGTAGCTTAGAGGGGTCAGATTTTCACATCACATACTCTCCCACAATGAACTGCATGCTCGCCTGCTTTGCATCAGCCCACGACTCATGTCATCCCTGGGCTCTCTTTCAGCCATTGCACGATCAAAGTGACTTCATCTGCACACACTGTGGTTATTTTCTAACCTTCGCGAGGTCCATTCACCAACATCATCTTAATGAAGTGGTGCCCGACACAACCTCCCTTACAGAGCTTCTTTACATCCCGATATTGGCTATGGTGGTTATCATCACATCTTCCAGAGGACAAGAACTGTCTCTAGGTATCGCCCTAAATGAGCACACATGCTCTCATCAGATCCTTTAGTTTGCATTATACTAACATCGAGTTCTTCATGTATCTACTTCATCCTTATGGGAGTGAATCTTTAGGTCATACTCAAGGACTCTTGAACTCACATCATGGTGTAGTTGAACCATCTTTCTCTCATATGTAGTTCAATTGGATCAGTTCCTTGACAATATTCTTTCTTTCTCATGTCGTCTAGGTAGGGCGATCTACCATAACCCATATTGTATCTTGACCTTCCTTGGTCTAGGGGAGACTTACCACAACATCCATAGTGGTGAACTCCCTCTTGGGGACTCTTATCTTCTATATCATCTCATTGGGTTATTGGTGTTCACTCTTCACTTCATCTTCACCTCATGGCTTGCATGGCAACAAGCCACGTGCAACTTCATCTTAATCATCTCAAGTACTACTGTCACTTACTATCTTCGTATTACAGTGTATGGTGATCTTAAATCATGATCTCATGTATGGCCATGATTCCTCAGAAACCCTAAACCACTCTAATCAGGGTTTTATCGCCTTTTTTTCCAAATAAGTGTATCTAGGTTTCTACCACCATCCTTTCATTGCATCAAGGCATAAGATGGATAACCAAACAATAACTAACTTGTTAAACAAATCTTGTTACATGTAACATCCCTGACCTAGGTTATGAGTTAACCCTAGGTGTTTTGCCTAAATATGTAATTAAATCTTTGTGATTAACTCTGAGCATGTAATTAAGTTTCTCAGAAACATATATTTCAGTATTTGCTCCTTTTTATTTAAAGTTGTAGCATTGTTTTGATATACAGGGACCTATGTGCAATTTACCCAGTTAAAAGGGTTAGCTTGCAATTTGCACATGTTGAGATGTTCCTCTGATGTTGAGACATCATGAGAATCTTTTTGGTAAAGTTTGAGGGATTTCCCAAGCTTGGGCACCAAGGTGCAGCTGTGGAAGCAATCCCGGTGCTTGAAAACCCTAATTTGGGATAAAATGCAATTTATCCAAATATAGGGATGCAAATTGTAAAATACGTCATCTAATGTATCTTTTTAGACTCTTGCCATCATTTAGATAAGAAATTATGGGGAAGTCACCTCAATTGAACTATCAAACTATGAGATATGCCTTGCGATTGAATAATCAGGGTATATGTGCAATATTTCCTTAGGTATGTACCTTATTATTAGCTTGCTCTCCTTTACCTTCTTTTCCTAAAGCCTTAAGAGAAGGTTTGTCCTTAGAATAAAGAGGAAGGGACGATCAAGTAAAGAAGGAGGGACCTAGTTGGAATTATGGACAACTTATGAACTAATGTTGAAAATCCTACCCCATGTATATAAGCTCTCCTTCCCCTAGTTGCAAGGGAACTCACCCTTCGTTACCTTACTGTTTCATTTCACCAAAGACGACCAAGGACTGCCTTGGAGTTAAGGAGGACGACCAAGGGGTACAAGGTAGGTTTAAACCCCTCTTCTTGCCTAATTCTATGGTTAGAACTCGAATTCAAGGTCATCTTCATGGCTAACTCTTGAAACCCTACCTTTCTAGCCGTCTCTTTTCATCCTTCCTTGGAGTTTTCACCTTGGACAACCTGTGGGAACTCAAGGACGCCATTAGAGCTTGGATCTTGAAAGCTTGGAGCTCAAGAAGCAAGCTTTAGGCGGGTTTTATAACTCTAAACCCATGCTTTACTATGTGCATCTTTATATGCGTTTTGATGATAGCTCTTAGTATTTCCCTACTTTTCCCTGCTATCTTGCAAGTAAATCCATGGGATATTCGTACTGTTCTTGATCTAGGAGATGCAGGCGTGATTTCCAAGAAAAACCCACCGCTTTTCACTTCCTTAAACGATCTCAAAAGTTTTCTCTCTCGGACTCAAGACCGCGAGGTGAGCAAACGGTCTCGAGACCGCGACAGGGAAAACGGTCTCCAAGACCGTTTGTCCCCGTTGACCGAGCGTGGACCGTATAAGAAACCTGTTCCTAATTATATAGGATAATTACCCTCAAAATTTGGGAGGCTAACTCCAACGGAATCGGGAGATATGACCTTTTTAAGTAACAACTTTATTTGAATTTATTCCTGATTTTCAAACGGTCTGAAATTGCCTTTTTGGGCAAACGGTCTCAAGACCGTGTAAGGTCGTTGACTAAGCGTTGACCGTATGAGATTACTGTTCAAAATTATGTTAATTAACAACTCACCAAGTTTGATGGTCTAATTCCAAACGGGCTAAGAGTTGAAGGGTGAATACTAGGGCTAACCCTAGATGAAATCAGTACTGAAATTATGGTGACCTAATTAGGGTTTTTAGGGTTGATTGACCGAAACGGTCTCAAGACCGTTTGGGGGTCACCAAACGGTCTCAAGACCGCGAGGGCAATCAACCAAGACCGTTTGGAGGTCTGGGGTCAAGGATAGTTGACCAATTGAAGGTACAATTACACCAAATTACATTGCAATTAAATATTGACATGATCATCAACTCAATGGGTCAGACCTTGATGAATTTGCACTATAATCCAAAATTTGATGGGCAAACGGTCTCAAGACCGTTTGGAACTCATCCAAACGGTCTCAAGACCGAGAGGACAATCACCCAAGACCGTTTGAAGGTTTAGGGTTGAGTAATTTGACCAATTGAGGACCCAATTGCAAATACGTTATCATTTGATCAAAATACTGAATTGGTGACCCAATCATGGTTCAAACCTCTATCAAATCACCTTAGATTTTGATGAAATCTTGGGCAAACGGTCTCCAGAACTATGTGGGGTCCACCCACATGACCTCAAGACCGTTTGGGCCAAGTTTGAGCCCAATTGGAGCTCAATTGAAGGGTTCAACCTTGTGTTGATGCACATCGTTGAGTATTGTTGGGTGAACATTGATAAACCCTAATTGAATCAATTTCAACCCTAATTGGTCAACAATTGAGGGTCAATTGAATGATCAAATGGTTAAGCATAACCTTAATTGACCCAATCCATAGGTGGTCAACATAACTTTGACCTTTTGAGGGCTTCAACATCGGTTAACATCATCGATTGTATCTTTGATTTTGTTGATGGACCAAGCGGCTGAGACCATGTGAGCCTCGCGGTCTCAAGACCGTGAGAGGGCTCGCGGTCTCAAGACCGTGAGAGGGCTCACGGTCTCAAGACCGAGAGGAGGCTCGCGGTCTCAAGACCGCGAAGGGCCTCGCGGTCCTGAGGTCAAACTAGCTAAACGGTCAACATCTCTTCGCGGTCTCAACTCCAACTTGATCTTCGCGGTCTCAACATCAAGTGAACCAATGATAGGGCTCGCGGTCTTGAACCACTTGAGAAGGCTCGCGGTCTTGAAGCCTAAGGGGCTCGCGGTCTTGGAGTTAGAAAGAGGCTCGCGGTCTTGGAAGGTCAAAGTGGGCAAACGGTCAACACTTTCAACCGATCTCAACTCAATTGATGATTAATGATTGAAATCAATCAATGTGATTCCAAGTTGACTTCTTTCAATCAATTCATAATATAAATGGTCCAATGTTGCCCAAATAAAACCCTAATGATGATCTAGGATAGTAAGGGGTTAATTGACTAAGGTTTTGACCATAATGATGATCAATGGGGTGAATTATCAAAATACCCCTAAAGGGTCAATTGAGTTATACCTTGCTCAATTCAAACCCTAATTACATGAGAATGATGTTTTTAGTCATAATGAATCTATCTAACTTGATCTAGTCTAATGTTATCATCAATCATTAATATGATGAAAGAGAGAGTACTCTAGAGAGAGAAAGTATCCTAGAGAGAGAAAGTAACTCTAATCACATAATGGTGATGCTTTTGGCTATGTTAGCCTATGATGACGCAATCCAACCTGTTTTAGAGTGATGTTGACATCACCCAGCATTATGATGAGAGAGAAAGTACTTCTAGAGAGAGAAAGTACCCTTTTTAAGTGGAAACTCAAGTAAAGCATCTCCAATGCACATAAGTGAGCATAATTAGGGTATGGTCCACCCGTGTGAGGTCATAGAAACCCTAATTATAATAAATGATGAACTCTTAACTAATCTAAGAGCATCAATGTAGATGCTACTCATACGTGATGATGTTATGAGTTTAATTCACCTTGATGTGAATAGTAAACCCTAATTCAAGGGTGATGACATGTAATGTGAATAGTAAACCCTAATTCAAGGGTAATGGCATGCTTTTGAGCAATAAACTCTATTTGATTTAAATTAAAGATTTAACTCTTATGACAAGAGTAGGAAGTACATTCCTTATTGTTGCATTACCGTTATCAGATGTATTAACCATGCAGGTTCTGATATGAAGGTAATCATATCCAGGTATGGATGTTGATGTTATATTCATTAAAGGCATGCTGTTAGCCTTATGAATAAGTAAAGTAATCTGATGCCTTGCCAGTGGCATCCTATGCTGATAATGGGCTATGAGAGCCATGAATACCATCAAGGTCATTCCTTAGAGATGACTTGTGATGAGGATAATGAGAAAAGATGATTGATATGAGTTAGGCCTGTTACATTTAGTATTCTTCTTTTATAGCTGCTATGCTACTGTTATTGTTTGAAGAACAATGTATGTTGTTAAAGAATACTAAATGTACCTAACTAATCAAGTATAATGTAGAGCCCTGATCATAGATCCATCATTGTCAGAAATTAAGTGATGGTGAAACAGGTTTTCCTCAGGGAACTCCTGGAGCACATATTTTTTAGTATGTGGGGTATATGGATGTGTAGAACCTTACATCCTAGTGTAGGAAAGTGATGTAGATGTGGAATCCATCCATCCTTCACTATAGTTCCATACCGTATCAGTGGTAGGTAAAAATGAAACCTCCTGATGATGAAGAAAGCACAGATATCCGTATCAGTGGTAGGTAAATATGAAACCTCCTGATGACGAAGAGAGTACAGAACGCCACTGTGACTCTAGAATAGCGAAGGACCAGTTTACCCTGGTGAGCTATAGTAGTAGAGACACGAGATGTCCTACAAGTGATCCTCTTACTGACTGAGGAAGGTGAAGGTCATGAGAATCCGGCTCTCTTAATGACCTATGTATGGTACTGATGTGGCTTCTCAGCGATCAGTTGGAGTATGAGTGGTAAGCCTCATCTCCACAGGGAATAATGTTGTTTGTAAAACATAATCAACCATGTAGTATAACTTGTTAGAGATGACTCCAAGTTAGTTGATTGATGTTACATGGCAATAATGTTGATATTCTCTATATCTCCTAAATTGTAGAGATCTTGTTATACCTGCAACTGTTATAGAATACTTTGAAGGCTTTACTGTTTAAAATAATCTTTGATGTTATAATAAAGCTTCTGGAGAAGAGTTATAACTCTCGCTAGGACAATTATGTATAATTGTATCACCCCGTAGGCTTCAACTTTTTAGGTGGACGTCGGAGACGAAGGAACCAGCCTATAGGTGATCAGTCTCAGCAGCAGCATCACCAGGGGCAGCAGTAATCATCAGGTGGAGATTTGTCCTGCCATGTGGTGTAGTTAGAGTCAGTCCTATGTGTCCTCTGTACTCTCAGGTCTTAGAGTCTTTTGTAGAGTGATATTGAGATTTTGTATCTTGATGAATATAATTACTCGAGAAGTAATTATCCTGAGATGTAAACAATTTATCTCTCTTTATGAAAGAAGCTTTTATGGATTCAAGCTCTTGTCACGAAAAGTTTTAATTTCCCGTGATTTTTGTCTTCCGCTGATTACTAATTCGCTTCCGCTAAGTTTTAATCGTGTTTATGTTATGGTTTGGAGATCAGAGCCCACAACTAGTGGTATCAGAGCTCCAGGTTCAGTTGAGTCTACAGAGGCATAGGACTTAGGATGTCGAGTCTACTTTTAGTACTCCTTCCTCATCTAATAGAATCTTCTGCTCCTCAGGAGAAGAAGATACATAAGAATGTCAGAACATCATGATGAGCACGTGGCAGAGAGTAGTGCTAGTGCACCTCGAGGCGGTGCACGAGTTTCGAGAATAGAACAACCTGCACCTGAATTGCCAAGAGAGCCACCCCAGTTCGACCCAGCTGACATGAGTGATCCAGCTGTACAGATGATGTTCAGGCAGTTCATGACTTCCATGACACATATAACCGATAGGATGCCCATTCCTGCACCTAGGGCACCTGCCCAGCCTGAAGCACAAGGTATCGGTAAGACATTTGAACGACTTCGTCGCGTCGGAGCTACCGAGTACTTCGGAACTGCCGACCCTGCAGATGCTGACTTATGGCTGACAGAGTTAGAGAAGGCTTTCAGGATTCTTATGATCCCGGAAGCTGAGAAGGTTAGACATGCTGTCTATCTTCTCAAAGGCAGTGCTGGTCACTGGTGGAACATGGAAGAGCAGAAGAGACCTGGAGTAGAGTTCTCATGGGAAGAGTTTCGTCGGGAATTTATCAATAGATATTTTCCAAAGACCTTCCTAGATGAGAAGATCTCTCAGTTTGAAAAACTAAGGCAGGGTATGATGAACATTAGTGAGTATGAAGCTAAGTTCATGGAGTTATTGCGGTTCTTTCCGCACATGGCTTCTACGGATGAGGAAAGAATCAGAAGATTCGAGAAGGGTTTGAATTCTGATATGTCAACCCCTGTGTCTGCCTTAGAAAACAGAGAGAGATTCTCTACCTTCATTGAGTCAGTCTGAAGGATAGAGAGATCTGTGATTGAGAAAAGACAAACCCATAAAAGATATCCTCAGTTCCAGGGTTCTTCATCTAGGGATTCTAAGAAACCTAGATTCTCTGCACCTAACCCTCCACCACCCAGATCGAGTTTTCAAACTCAATGGACACCAAGCAGAGGTAGAGGGCGGAGTCAACCGCTTCAAGGGACACACAGTTCTGCATCAGTGTCAGTTACTGGACCACCCAGACCACAGCAACAGGAGAAGAGTTGCTACAACTGTGGTAAGGTGGGACACTTGATGAAGGATTGCCGTTCTAGGGTTGACGGTGTGACACAACAAACCCCGAGACAGAATCAACAGGGATCTCAGAATAGAAAACATCAAGGAGCAGCTCGAGGACGTGGACAAGCGTCTCAAGCTGGATCATCAGCACCACCTCAACACCAGGCGACTGCGAGGTTCTATGCTATGAACCCACCTGAGGCAGTGGTCAATCCACGGGTAGTGGCAGGTCAGATGAAATTTTTATATTCTGATATGTCTACATCCTGTGTTGTATCCGTTCTGATTGATCCGGGTGCTACGCACTCTTTCATTACTCATGAAATGATTCGTAACTGCAATGTGACTGTTAGTCATAGAGCAGATAGTTTGTTGTTAGAGACTCCGTTGAGTGGGTCTGTCGTTTTGCAGGAGGTATGTTCTCCCTGCATCCTTTTCTTTTCTGACCATCACATTCAAGTGGATCTTATACCACTTGATATGCAAGGATTTGATATAATCCTTGGGATGGATACCTTAGAAAGGTATAGAGTTGTCTTGGATTGTGAGTCCAAGTCGGCTGTGTTTGCTGATGAAAGCAACACATGGATCTTTCAAGGTGAAAGAAAGATTATGCCCACCTGTCTTGTGTCAGCTATGGTTGTTGATAAGCTGTTGAGGCAAGGATGTTATGCATTCTTAGCCCATGTGGTAGATGTTACCAAGGAAAGGACCAATCCTGCTGAAGTTCCCATAGTCAGGGAATTCGAGGATGTGTTTCCTGAAGAACTTCCTGGTATACCACCACCTCGGGAGATTTATTTTGAAATTAATCTGATCCCAGATACGAAACCCATAGCTCAAACTCCGTATAGGATGGCGCCTGCCGAGATGGCAGAACTCAAGAAACAGCTTCAAGAGCTACTTGAGAGAGGTTTTATCCGACCGAGTACTTCACCTTGGGGTGCTCCGGTCTTGTTTGTTAAAAAGAAAGATGGGTCAATGCGGTTGTGCATCGACTATAGACAACTCAATAAAGTAACAATAAAGAATAAGTATCCTCTGCCGAGGATTGATGATCTCTTTGACCAGTTGCGTGGTGCAACAGTCTTCTCAAAGATAGACTTGAGGTCTGGATATCATCAACTCCGCATTAAGGATAGTGACATATCCAAGTCTGCCTTTAGGACAAGATATGGTCACTATGAGTTCACGGTTATGTCGTTTGGACTAACCAATGCACCAACTGCATTTATGGAACTCATGAATAGAGTTTTTCGACCTTTCCTTGATCAGTGTGTTGTCGTCTTCATAGATGACATTCTGATCTATAGTAAGGATGCTCAGCGGCATGAGCAACATCTTCGCCAAGCTTTGACCTTGCTAAGAGAACATAAGCTGTACGCTAAGTTTAGCAAGTGTGAGTTCTGGCTGCCGGAGGTATCTTTTCTTGGACATGTAATATCCACCTCGGGAATTCGTGTTGACCCTACAAAGGTAGAATCTATTCTACAATGGGAACAACCGAAGACACCGATGGAGATTCGAAGTTTCTTGGGGTTAGCTGGTTATTATCGAAGGTTCATAAAGAACTTTAGTTCTATAGCCCTACCGTTGACCAAGTTGACCCGGAAAGATGTTCCTTTTTCTTGGAGTGATAAGTGTCAACAATATTTCCAGTTGCTGAAGGAGAGGTTGACAAGTGCACCTGTGCTAGTGCTACCTGAACAAGGAAAAGGGTATATAGTTTTCTGTGATGCTTCCAAGAACGGACTAGGATGTGTGCTGATGCAGGATAAACAAGTGATTTCTTTTGCTTCCCGACAGCTTAAGAAACACGAGGAGAATTATCCAACACACGATCTGGAGTTAGCTATTGTGGTTCATGCTTTGAAGATCTGGAGGCATTATCTCTACGGAGAAACATTCCAGATTTTCACAGACCACAAAAACCTTAAGTATATCTTCTCTCAGCATGAGCTCAACATGAGGCAACGTCGCTGGATGGAGTTAATCAAGGACTACGATTGTACAATTGATTACCATCCAGGCAAGTCCAATGTTGTTGCAGATGCCTTGAGTAGGAAATCAGCAACATCAACCATGAATAGAGCACAACTAAACTCTTTAGTATGCTCTAGGAGAGATATGTTTATCTCTTTAAGGCAAGACAATGTACAGTTGAAGGTGTCATTGTTAACCGGTTTGTTAGCTGAGATGCATATTAAACCTACTCTAAGGGAGCAGATTAAAGAGGCACAACTAGGTGATGCTGCAGTTCAATATATAAGATCTGAGTATGGAAATGAGAAGCAAGATGGTTTTCATGACTCAAAAGATCAAGTAGCTTGTTATAATGGAAGAATGATAGTGCCAGATGTGGACAACTTGAGAAAGTTAGTCCTGGAAGAAGCCCATTCTTCCATGTATGCTATGCATCCAGGGAGCACCAAGATGTATCGGAATTTGAAGGATCTGTATTGGTGGCATGGGATGAAGAAGGACGTTGCAGAGTTTGTTCTAAGGTGCCCTGTGTGTCAGCAAGTTAAAGCTGAACACCAGAAGCCTGCAGGAACAATGCAACCTTTACCCATATCACAGTGGAAGTGGGACCATGTGACCATGGACTTTGTTGTTGGCCTACCCAAGACAAGCAAAGGACATGATTCCATTTGGGTAATTATTGATAGGTTGACTAAGACAGCACATTTCTTACATGTCAAGACAACCTATTCTGCTGAAAGGTTATCAGAGTTGTATATTCAAGAAATAGTGCGTTTGCACGGAGTTCCTGTCACAATAGTTTTTGACAGAGGTCCTCAGTTTACAAGTCGTTTTTGGGAACAATTGCACAGAGCCTTAGGCACTAAGCTGAGGTTTAGTACGGCCTTTCATCCGCAGACTGATGGACAGTCGGAAAGGACCATACAAACCTTAGAAGACCTGTTGAGAGCATGTGTTCTCCAGTTCACCGGAAGTTGGGATCTACACCTAAGCTTGATAGAGTTTGCCTATAACAATAGCTATCAGCATAGTATTGATATGGAACCTTATGAAGCCTTATATGGTAGACGTTGTAGATCACCCTTGTGTTGGTTTGAGACTGGTGAGCATCAGTTGTTAGGTCCTGACCTGGTGCAGCAAACCACGGAAAAGATTAAAGTTATACAACATAAGATTAAGACTGCTCAGGATAGGCAGAAATCTTATGCTGACAAACGTCGTAGACCCTTAGAGTTCTAGGTTGGAGACAAAGTGTATCTTAAGGTCTCACCTTGGAAAGGGGTCCTTCGTTTTGGAAGGAAAGGGAAGTTAGCTCCTAGATATATGGGGCCTTATCCAATCATTGAACGGATTGGAAAGGTAGCATATAAACTAGAGCTTCCCCCAGAATTACAAAGGTTACATCCTGTGTTTCACATTTCTATGTTGAAGAAATGTCACCCAGACACCGAGTCAGTTCTACAACCTATGGAGGTAGAATTGAATGATGACATATCCTATGAGGAGGGACCAATGTAAATCCTAGATAAACGAATTAAAAAGTTAAAGAAGAAAGATATAAGTCTTGTGAAAGTCCTCTGGAACCATCGTGGTATTGAAGAAGCCACTTGGGAGTTAGAGGATGAGATGAGAAGGAAGTATCCTGCCCTTTTCTCTTAGTATGTTTTATCGATTTCGGGGACGAAATCCTTGTAAGGGTGGATAATTTGTAACATCCCTGACCTGGGTTATGAGTTAACCCTAGGTGTTTTGCCTAAATATGTAATTAAATCTTTGTGATTAACTGTGAGCATGTAATTAAGTTTCTCAGAAACATATATTTCAGTATTTGCTCCTTTTTATTTAAAGTCGTAGCATTGTTTTAATATACAGGGACCTATGTGCAATTTACCCAGTTAAAAGGGTTAGCTTGCAATTTGCACATGTTGAGATGTTCCTCTGATGTTGAGACATCATGAGAATCTTTTTGGTAAAGTTTGAGGGATTTCCCAAGCTTGGGCACCAAGGTGCATCTGTGGAAGCAATCCCGGTGCTTGAAAACCCTAATTTGGGATAAAATGCAATTTATCCAAATATAGGGATGCAAATTGTAAAATATGTCATCTAATGTATCTTTTTAGACTCTTTCCATCATTTAGAGAAGAAATGATGGGGAAGTCACCTCAATTGGACTATCAAACTATGAGATATGCCTTGTGATTGAATAATCAGGGTATATGTGCAATATTTCCTTAGGTATGTACCTTATTATTAGCTTGCTCTCCTTTACCTTCTTTTCCTAAAGCCTTAAGAGAAGGTTTGTCCTTAGAATAAATAGGAAGGGACGATCAAGTAAAGAAGGAGGGACCTAGTTGGAATTATGGACAACTTATGAACTAATGTTGAAAATCCTACCCCATGTATATAAGCTCTCCTTCCCCTAGTTGCAAGGGAACTCACCCTTCGTTCCCTTACTGTTTCATTTCATCAAAGATGACCAAGGACTGCCTTGGAGTTAAGGAGGACGACCAAGGGGTACAAGGTAGGTTTAAACCCCTCTTCTTGCCTAATTCTATGGTTAGAACTCGAATTCAAGGTCATCTTCATGGCTAACTCTTGAAACCCTACCTTTCTAGCCGTCTCTTTTCATCCTTCCTTGGAGTTTTCACCTTGGCCAACCTATGGGAACTCAAGGACGCCATTAGAGCTTGGAGCGTGAAAGCTTGGAGCTCACGAAGCAAGCTTTAGGCGGGTTTTATAACTCTAAACCCATGCTTTACTATGTGCATCTTTATATGCGTTTTGATGATAGCTCTTAGTATTTCCCAACTTTTCCCTGCTATTTTGCAAGTAAATCCATGGGATAATCATACTGTTCTTGAGCTAGGAGATGCAGGCGTGATTTCCAAGAAAAACCCACCGCTTTTCACTTCCTTAAACGATCTCAAAAGTTTGCTCTCTCGGACTCAAGACCGCGAGGTGAGCAAACGGTCTCGAGACCGCGACAGGGAAAACGGTCTCCAAGACCGTTTGTCCCCGTTGACCGAGCGTGGACCGTATAAGAAACCTGTTCCTAATTATATAGGCTAATTACCCTCAACATTTGGGAGGCTAACTCCAAAGGAATCGGGAGATATGACCTTTTTAAGTAACAACTTTATTTGAATTTATTCCTGATTTTCAAACGGTCTGAAATTGCCTTTTTGGGCAAACGGTCTCAAGACCGTGAAAGGTCGTTGACTAAGCATTGACCGTATGAGATTACTATTCAAAATTATGTTAATTAAAAACTCACCAAGTTTGATAGTCTAATTCCAAACGGGCTAAGAGTTGAAGGGTGAATACTAGGGCTAACCCTAGATGAAATCAGTACTGAAATTATGGTGACCTAATTAGGGTTTTTAGGGTTGATTGACCTAAACGGTCTCAAGACCGTTTGGGGGTCACCAAATGGTCTCAAGACCGCGAGTGCAATCAACCAAGACCGTTTGGAGGTCTGGGGTCAAGGATAGTTGACCAATTGAAGGTACAATTACACCAAATTACATTGCAATTAAATATTGACATGATCATCAACTCAATGGGTCAGACCTTGATGAATTTGCACTAGAATCCAAAATTTGATGGGAAAACGGTCTCAAGACCGTTTGAACTCATCCAAACGGTCTCAAGACCGAGAGGACAATCACCCAAGACCGTTTGAAGGTTTAGGGTTGAGTAATTTGACCAATTGAGGACCCAATTGCAAATACGTTATCATTTGATCAAAATACTGAATTGGTGACCCAATCATGGTTCAGACCTCTATCAAATCACCTTAGATTTTGATGAAATCTTGTGCAAACGGTCTCAAGAACTATGTGGGGTCCACCCACATGACCTCAAGACCGTTTGGGCCAAGTTTGAGCCCAATTGGAGCTCAATTGAAGGGTTCAACCTTGTGTTGATGCACATCGTTGAGTATTGTTGGGTGAACATTGATAAACCCTAATTGAATCAATTTCAACCCTAATTGGTCAACAATTGAGGGTCAATTGAATGACCAAATGGTTAAGCATAACCTTAATTGACCCAATCCATAGGTGGTCAACATAATTTTGACCTTTTGAGGGCTTCAACATCGGTTAACATCATCGATTGTATCTTTGATTTTGTTGATGGACCAAGCGGCTGAGACCATGTGAGCCTCGCGGTCTCAAGACCGTGATAGGGCTCGCGGTCTCAAGACCGTGAGAGGGCTCACGGTCTCAAGACCGAGAGGAGGCTCGTGGTCTCAAGACCGTGAAGGGCCTCGCGGTCCTGAGGTCAAACTAGCTAAACGGTCAACATCTCTTCGCGGTCTCAACTCCAACTTGATCTTCGCGGTCTCAACATCAAGTGAACCAATGATAGGGCTCGCGGTCTTGAACCACTTGAGAAGGATCGCGGTCTTGAAGCCTAAGGGGGCTCGCGGTCTTGGAGTTAGAAAGAGGCTCGCGGTCTTGGAAGGTCAAAGTGGGCAAACGGTCAACACTTTCAACCGATCTCAACTCAATTGATGATTAATGATTGAAATCAATCAATGTGATTCCAAGTTGACTTCTTTCAATCAATTCATAATATAAATGGTCCAATGTTGCCCAAATCAAACCCTAATGATGATCTAGGATAGTAAGGGGTTAATTGACTAAGGTTTTGACCATAATGATGATCAATGGGGTGAATTATCAAAATACCCCTAAAGGGTCAATTGAGTTATACCTTGCTCAATTCAAACCCTAATTACATGAGAATGATGTTTTTAGTCATAATGACTCTATCTAACTTGATCTAGTCTAATGTTATCATCAACCATTAATATGATGAAAGAGAGAGTACTCTAGAGAGAGAAAGTATCCTAGAGAGAGAAAGTAACTCTAATCACATAATGGTGATGCTTTTGGCTATGTTAGCCTATGATGACTCAATCCAACCTGTTTTAGAGTGATGTTGACATCACCTAGCATTATGATGAGAGAGAAAGTACTTCTAGAGAGAGAAAGTACTTCTAGAGAGAGAAATTACCCTTTTTAAGTGGAAACTCAAGTAAAGCATCTCCAATGCACATAAGTGAGCATAATTAGGGTATGGTCCACCCGTGTGAGGTCATAGAAACCCTAATTATAATAAATGATGAACTCTTAACTAATCTAAGAGCATCAATGAAGATGTTACTCATACGTGATGATGTTATGAGTTTAATTCACCTTGATGTGAATAGTAAACCCTAATTCAAGGGTGATGACATGTAATGTGAATAGTAAACCCTAATTCAAGGGTAATGGCATGCTTTTGAGCAATAAACTCTATTTGATTTAAATTAAAGATTTAACTCTTATGACAAGAGTAGGAAGTACATTCCTTATTGTTGCATTACCTTTATCAGATGTATTAACCATGCAGGTTCTGATATGAAGGTAATCATATCCAGGTATGGATGTTGATGTTATATTCATTAAAGGCATGTTGTTAGCCTTATGAATAAGTAAAGTAATCTGATGCCTTGCCAGTGGCATCCTATGCTGATAATGGGCTATGAGAGCCATGAATACCATCAAGGTCATGCCTTAGAGATGACTTGTGATGAGGATAATGAGAAAAGATGATTGATATGAGTTAGGCCTGTTACATTTAGTATTCTTCTTTTATAGCTGCTATGCTACTGTTATTGTTTGAAGAACAATGTATGTTGTTAAAGAATACTGAATGTACCTAACTAATCAAGTATAATGTAGAGCCCTGATCATAGATCCATCATTGTCAGAAATTAAGTGATGGTGAAACAGGTTTTCCTCAGGGAACTCCTGGAGCACATATTTTTGAGTATGTGGGGTATATGGATGTGTAGAACCTTACATCCTAGAGTAGGAAAGTGATGTAGATGTGGAATCCATCCATCCTTCACTATAGTTCCATACCGTATCAGTGGTAGGTAAACATGAAACCTCCTGATGACGAAGAAAGCACAGATATCCGTATTAGTGGTAGGTAAATATGAAACCTCCTGATGACGAAGAGAGTACAGAACGCCACTGTGACTCTAGAATAGCGAAGGACCAGTTTACCCTGGTGAGCTATAGTAGTAGAGACATGAGATGTCCTACAAGTGATCCTCTTACTGACTGAGGAAGGTGAAGGTCATGAGAATCCGGCTCTCTTAATGACCTATGTATGGTACTGATGTGGCTTCTCAGCGATCAGTTGGAGTATGAGTGGTAAGCCTCATCTCCACAGGGCATAATGTTGTTTGTAAAACATAATCAACCATGTAGTATAACTTGTTAGAGATGACTCCAAGTTAGTTGATTGATGTTACATGGCAATAATGTTGATATTCTCTATATCTCCTAAATTGTAGAGATCTTGTTATACCTGCACCTGTTATAGAATACTTTGAAGGCTTTACTGTTTAAAATAATCTTTGATGTTATAATAAAGCTTCTGGCGAAGAGTTATAACTCTCGCTGGGACAATTATGTATAATTGTCTCACCCCGTAGGCTTCAACTTTTTAGGTGGACGTCGGAGACGAAGGAACCAGCCTACAGGTGATCAGTCTCAGCAGCAGCATCACCAGGGGCAGCAGTAATCATCAGGTGGAGATTTGTCCTGCCATGTGGTGTAGTTAGAGTCAGTCCTATGTGTCCTCTGTACTCTCAGGTCTTGGAGTCTTTTGTAGAGTGATATTGAGATTTTGTATCTTGATGTATATAATTACTCGAGAAGTAATTATCCTGAGATGTAAACAGTTTATCTCTCTTTATGAAAGAAGCTTTTATGGATTCAAGCTCTTGTCAAGAAAAGTTTTAATTTCCCGTAATTTTTGTCTTCCGCTGATTACCAATTCGCTTCCGCTAAGTTTTAATCGTGTTTATGTTATGGTTTGGAGATCAGAGCCCACATTACATCTGAGTGTTAGCCAAACTTATCTCTTTATCCAAACTTAGGGTTATCCTAACAACCTCTTTTGGCCTCTGGCTAGACTAGACAACTATATCTCAACCAGAGCATCCATTACCACTTCACATCCTAAGGTATAAGGTAATGTTGAAGTCATACCCCTCCATATATTTCACTTATCATCTCATCTCGAACACTAAGTTTATCTTCATCAAGAAAACTCTGAGCTCATCCTCTTGGTTATCAAACTCAACCTTGTATCACATGCAAATTCCACCTAGGTCCTGTTACAACATCCTCACAAGATGACTACCTTAATACTCTTGGTGTTTGTAAACGATCCATGTATCAGTCACTTTAACATGGTTTGTTATCATCTCTGTCCTCATACCTCATAGCAATGTTCCAATTCACATCATCCTTATCCTTGATGTATGGCATGCGTACTGTCCTATCCCTCACTCCCATAACAAGAGGAAATAAGCATTTGTCTACAGTCCAAATACATAGTTCTTCCTATTCCAAGAGTAGAGATGGTACATCCCACCTTTCCAGTACACCTTCAAATCTAAGTTGAAACGTGCAACAAACATCTCCAAAAAAAAGTTACTTCCATGGAGAACTGGTCTCGAACCTGCTTGGGTCACCACCCAATCCTTGGTCATATCCTCTAGGTCTGTAGGGTGCCGACACTTTTGGGGTCATCCCTCTTCCCTTATGCATCTAGAGAGTGCCCTACTCATCTGCCCTTTGGGTCACATGAGTTCATGAAGGTGATTAATCTCCTAACACATGACCCTCAGACAATGATAGTTGTTACCTCCCGACCCTATGGTCATGTGCAACTAGGGAATTAGGCAACTCCTACTTCCATCAATCCTATCCCTACCTGGCCCTAGGATGGACTTAGAATCCTAACATAGTACATGTCCAACTTAGAACCTTACCCAAGTCTCCATCATCTCTCTTTGTATTCATGGGCTGACTTTCATCCTTTCACAGGGGTCATGGCGACCTGCCTACCTTGGTCAGGCCCTACACAGGTTACCTCCATGGTAACTATTACAACCCCAATTTATGGGTTCATTTGGTGAGAAATGTAATTTCTCATAATAAAGATAAATGAACAAATAATGATTGAATGCATGAATTTCATTTAAAATAGCCTTGTTGAATTATTTTTGGGCTTTATTGGATATTGGGCCCAATAACAAGGAAAAGACAAAAGAAACTCCATTATTAATAAGAAATGGAGAAAAGAAAAATGTAGAAACCTCTAGAACGCAATAGAGTGTAATCCAAAGGTATATTTCATACCTCTTGGGTTCCTTGGGTCCCAAGGAGTCCAAAATTGTAAAGATAAAGAAATAAGAGAAGAAAAGATCAATTAGATATTTCTTTATTAAGAAAGAAATTGAAAATAATGTTTAAATATGGAAAATAAGTATAATTGAGTTGTCCTTGATGGATTTTCGTATCCAAAGGATTCCTAATGACAAAAGGAATGCCAATGAGGAAAATAAAAAGAATGATAAAGCAGAATCCTTGAAAAGAGATATTTTACTAAAGAAATGAATAAGAAGAAAGAGACAATAGATAAAGGATTAGTAAAAGGCTAAGGAATATTCCCCAATATGGGAATTAGTGCCTTTAGGATTTCTTGAGGTCCAAGGGACCCAAAATAATAAAATAATAGCAAAGGGAAAAGAAATACCAATTAATTTTGTATTAATTAAAGGATAACTTAGATGGGAAGTAAACCTTGTCATCCATTGTAATTTGGTTCCCACATTTTGTAAATAGCTAGATAATGTTTAGACAAACGTTCCCTTAAAATTTGAGTTAAAAAGGAGAAAGGGTTTGGGAGATACAAATTTCCTAAGAAATTGCTAAAAATTGGATTTATTTAGAATTAGGAAAATGTTTTTCCTTTTTGATCAAATGCGGACAACACATACCGTTGGATCTTAATCCAATGGCAATCGGTCATTGTCTAAGTCCCACTGGGACTAGGACTCTGTGAGATTACAACGGATTTTCCTCTTTGGATTTCTTGAGATCCATAGAGAATGGTCGTCTAATCATAGTCCCATTGGACTCAGGAGACAAAATCGCAGGGAATCATCCCTGGTTTGCACATGTTTGTCCTTCGTTTGGGAAACCCCCAATTCCAACGAACCTGACCTTGACCCTATAAATAGGGGAGGGTTATGGAGGGAACCAACATCCCTTTTTACTAGTCCAATCGCTGTGGAATAGACCAATGATCATTTTCGTGTGATCAATTTCTCTTTTCGACCTGACCTTCACCCTCGTCGTCACCGCAAAACACGCTGGAGTCCGACGAGTAGGGGATGACCTTGTCAAGGCTCGAGAAAGGAATTGAAGCCCTCAACGACTTCGAAGAAGGGAGGTGGAGCTCCCTGGCCTATCAGCGTGAGCAAAGGAGGACGAGAGCTCAAAGTCAACTCCTTAGTTGACTGTCGCGACAACCCTATTCTCACGCGAGGTTGAAGACGAAGGTGTGGGTTATTTACAATAATACCCCTCTGCATCTCTTTTACTGGTAAGGACATTCTCGTCCTTTACTCATCTTGATCGCATGAGGCACGTGGAATCCTGGTCGTTGGATCCTCAGTGGACCAGCGGACCACGAATCCAACACTCCTTGTTTTTCTGAATTAGCCAATAAAGCAATAAAGGTGTTTTCTTAATAAAATCATATCTTGAGTTAGAAAACTCATATGAGGGAAGTCAATACATGAAAAATGATTAGAAAAATGCGAGGGACACATTAAAAATAGTTTGGGAACCTAAATCGGTATCTCTTTTGTAAAAGTATCAAATGTGGGTAAAAAAAGGTATTAATTTGTGGGTATTAACCCTAATTGATGATCGAGAATAGATTTAATCTTGCAAGTGTGTAAATTCGAGCATTATTAACTGGTTTAATGATTAAGATAGATTGTAACCTATTTTGATTATGGAATTGCAAGGATTAGGGTTTTAAACCTAATATGTTGTTTAAAACCCTTAGAAACCCTAAGTGAGGGAAAAAGGGAAGAAAGGATATAATAATCCGAAAATTAGGGTTTTTGTGGTTCAAACCTGATCTTATGGATCTTAATGGAAAATAAGATAAGATAATTAGGGTTTTATGGATATTTTGATAAAAGTAAAATAAAAGTGGTAAAAAGGAAATGAAACCCTAATTATGGTTGAAACCTTAAAAAGGGCTAGTAACCCTAGGGCACGACTAGGCCTATTAGACTTGGATACCATGATCCATGATAGAAAATATTGGATGTATATTTTAGGATTGAGTTGTGCTTGTTTTCTTGATTGTGGACTACTTGACTATTTGGATTAATTCTGCATTCAAGACAACTTGACATGTATGTGGTTAATTACGATTAATCACATTAGTTTTCCTGAAGGTTTCCTGGATGGTTAATCGCATTGATTGAAACAAAATAGTTTGGATGTTCATACTGCAATTATAAAGTCACTATGGTTATCACAATTATAAATACATGTGTATTCTCGCACCTACATGCCACCCTGATGGAAGATGCCATAAAGGTCAGGCCCAAGAGGGTAGACCAATGGGCACCATGAGAGGTGACCCCAGACACCAAGCTTGAGAATGAGAAGGTGGTATATGTTGCATGACTATGGGGCACCATTAGAGGTGACCCCCAAACACCAATCTTGGGATTGAGAAGGTGGCCTTAAGTCAATGGCAAAAGAAAAACCCTAGAGGGGTATTCTAGGGTTACGGAAAAAGCGGTGGAGAATGACACATTGAAAATGTAAATTGGCTTCTTAAATAACTTGATTGTGATAACTAAATTGTTAGCCATATTTGTGAAATTTTGGTTGTTCCCACATACCAGCATATTCCTATATGTTGACCGGTGTTTTGTTTGTCGACGTTTTAGGTACAACAATTGAAAGAACAAATAGTAAAGTGACACATTGTGGAAATAAGAAATAAAGTGCAAGGAGGATTAGATAGAATGAATCCAGGCTGTGGATAGATTAGTTTACCAAAGTTTTAAAAAGGTATGCAAGGTTTTATTTTATACCATTTTTCAGTTTAGTTGGTAAAATTTTAATAATAGTTATTGATTATTTGTCGAACTGTTAATCCTATTATTTGGGATAATGGCTCTGACCTCTTGGTCTCCCTTAATTGGGGGTTACCGGGAGGCGGGGTCGTTACATTTGGTATCAGAGCATAGGTTCCTCATTTAATCTATAATAATTATTAAATTTTACAAACTCTATAGAACCCAAGGGAGTTATTAGAGGATTTTCTAAAAGACAGAGGTGTCTAGAAAAGGATCACGTTCGGGGGTTTGCAAGATTTTCCTCCGCACTGCTAGTTGGAATACAAGGACTCCCGGATTAGTGTGACTGCCTATCCAATGTCTCAGGATTTGACTCAAAATAAGATACCTTTAGGACTCTCTCATATTATTCACCCCTTCTCAACTCAAATGTTGTTAAGGACCTTAAGGATTAGGGTTTTCTCTCTTTTCCTCACCCTCTTAAGGTATGGATAAGGTTGATAAGGTTTAAGGAATCCTCCACCAAATTAATAAAAAGTATGTAAATAATATGTCATGGACATAAGCTTAATAGATTAAGCATAAAGGAATAGATACATGCTTAGGTCGTATGACATAAGTTTTCATGCCCTTAGGAGTGACCTGAGGCTAGACCTTCTTATCAGGAAGATAAGTAAAGAGAGAGTTAGTCTTGGAGGTAGAGATCTCCATTAGAAGTAGAGACCGAGCACATCCTCTGAGGATGATGTTAACCCTAACCCTAAGTGAAGGTTAGAAAGAGAGATGACATGAGGAGGTAGATGTCATGATAGACCAGGTGTAAGGGTGGTTGTGCTTTTGGATGCCCATATGAGCCATGAGAGGTTGGATGACAGAGTACCTTTGGCGACCCAACCTTGGGAAGCATCATGTATGTTAGAGTGAAGGATAGCTCCTTCATTGAGGAGGTTAGAGAAGAACCTATGGAACCCCATGATCTTATATGAGCATGGCATAGTAGGTACCCAGAATACGTCAGTAGTGCGAGCAGTAGGTTGAAACCCTGGCCAAGGGAGTATGTTGGATAGATGATGAGATAAGCATAAAGGGTTATGTATAACCTTGAGCAAACATAAACTTGAATGTAGGTATCACCCATGTAGGGGTATGCTTGTGAGCTTGATCCACCTTCATGGGGAGATGACCTTTAGTAATAAGGTTGGTTGTGGAGTATCTCTAGATAGAGAGAAAGCAGGACCCAAGCAAGGAGGATGGAAGCTTAGATTCTAAGACATGAGGAACAACGGGGAGTTGAGGATGATGTGACCTAAGTGGATGATAGTGGTTGCCTCATTCTTGATCCCTAGAGGATGATGATATCTCGGTGGCCAGTAAAGGAACCAAATCCTAAAGAGAGGATGATGCTTTTGGAACCTATGTGCTTATGGTATAGGAGTTTACCTGCTGAGATGAGACAAAGAGTGCCTTAGACCCTGAGGAGGTTTGAGTAGAAAGTTGTGAGGCCTTGTACCTTGTTGAATGTCCTTGAGGAGGACTCAACTCTGAAGTGTTGCTCAAATAAAAGGATCATGGAAAGAAAATGACATACCTTGGACACTCTTGGTTCGTGGCTAAAGGTTGAGTATGTAGTTGGACAGCTGTGGCATAAAGAAATGAACCTAGGGTTCCTAGGTATAAGAGGGGAAGTGGTGTACTTGATGCTCATGACAAGGTTTTAGTTTCAATAGTTTCGAGCATGGTACTCCTCATGGTTAGAGGAGAGGGAACCCCTTGAGTTTAAGGTATGTTTGATGAAACCCTCACAGCTAAGTTGATGACGTGGGAAGGTATGGTCATGATCCAATGTTGAGAAATGAGAACAAGTATGACCTAGCATGGTTTAGTAGGTGGTCTGCATGTGCCTTAGTAGCTTTCCAAGGTTAAGCATACTCAGGTGGATGCAAACCCTAGTCATAAGGACGTTTGTGACCTTGTTGTCAACAGTTGTAGTTTCCTCTCATCCTGGGAGAGGGACCCTTTGGTAGGGTGTATACCAGTTTTGTGGGTTTTGAGGAAACCTAAAGAGGTCCCATAGGATCTTGAGAAGCTAAGTGAGAAGTACATGGTAGGAGAATGAACCTATAAGACCCATAGATAACCATCTTTAAGTGCATGTGGATGTGTTACCATGGAGGTAACCAGTATGGGGCCTGACCAAGGTAGGCAGGTTGCCATGACCCCTATGAAAGGATGAAAGGCAGCCCATGAATGCATGGAGAGAGATGATGAAGGCTTGGGTAAGGTTCTAAGATGTACACGTACTATAATAGAATCCTAAAGTCTATCCTAGGGTCAGGTAGGGATAAGACTGATGGAAGTAGGAGTTGCCTAATTCCCTAGTTGTACATGACCATAGGGTCGGGTGGTAATAGCTATCATTGTCTGAGGGCCATGAGTTAGGAGATTAATCACCTTCATGAACTCATGGGACCCAAAGGGCAGATGAGTAGGGCACTCTTTGGATGCATGAGGGAAGAGGGATGACCCCAAAAGTGCCAACACCCTATAGACCCAGAGGAGATGACCAAGGATTGTGTGTAAACCCCAGTAGGTTCGAGACCAGTTTTCTAGGGAAGTAATTTTTTGATATCATGATACTTGTGATATAGAGACATAAGTTGCACGTTTCAACTTAGATTTGAAGGTGTACTGGCAAGGTGGGATGTACCATCTCTACTCTTGGAACAGGAAGAACTATGTATTTGGACGGCCGCCAAATGCTTATTTTCTCTTATTATGGGAGTGAGAGATAGGACAGTACGCGTGCCATACACCAAGGAGAAAGATGAGGTAAGTTGGAATGATGCTATGAGGTGTGAGGAGAGAGATGATAACATTCCCTGGTGAAGTGAACGTTAGGTACAAACAATAAGAGTATTAAGGTAATCATCTTGTGAGAATGTTTTATCATCAGCTATGTGGAATTTGCAAGTGATACAAAGTTGAGTTTGATAACCAAGAGGATGAGCTTAGAGTGTTCTGATGAAGATAGACTCAGAGTTTGAGACGAGATGATAAGTTGAATACATGGAAGTGTATGTCTTCAACATTACCTAATACCTAAGGATGTGAAGTGGTAATGGATGCTCTGGTGGAGATATAGCTACCTAGTTTGGCTAGAGACTAGAAGATAGGTTTGGCTAACCCTCAAATGCAACAATACTGATTGATCAAGTTAATGGTTAGTCGGCCTAGTCCTTGATTCAATAAAAGGATGGTTGAAGAACCTCAAATGTACTTCTTTGTAAAGGAAGGTGATAAAACCCTAATGAGAGTGGTTTAGGGTTTCTGAGGAATCGATCTTGAAGAATCATGACATACAAGAGATCATGGTTTTAAGACCACCATACAGCATGATACTACAAAGATAGTAAGTGATAGTAGCACTTTGGATGCTTGATGTGAAGTTGCATGTGGCATGTGGCCATGCAAACCGGGGGGAAGGACGAACACCAGTAACCTAGTGCCTTGACATAGAGGATAAAGAGTCCCTGAGAGGGAATGGGAGTTCACCACTATAGATTTTGTGGTAAGTCCCCCCTTGATCAAGAAAGATTAAGATGCAATAAGGGTTATGGTAGATCGCCTTACCTAGATGACAAGAGAAAGAAAGAGTATTGTCAAGAGATAGATTGGGTTGAACTACTTACAAGAGAGAGAGATGGTTCAGCTACACCATCATGCGAGTTCAAAAGTTCTTGAGTAGGACCTAAAGGTTCAATTCCATTAGGTGGAAGTAGATACATGAAGAACTCGATGTCAATATAGTTTATCACCCCATACTAATGGATAGTATGATCCAGACTAGAGGGTCTGATGAGAGGATGTGTGCTCATTCAGGGTGATACATAGAGACAATTCTTAAGATGTGATGTTAACCACCATAGCCTTTATCAGGATGTAAGAAGTTCTATAAGGAGGTTGTATCAGTCACCACTTCATTAAGATGATGTTGGTGAAGGAGGCCTCACGAAGGTCAGAAAAGAACCACCATGTGTGCAGATGAAGTCGCTTTGATCGTGCAATGGCTGAGGGGGAGCCAAAAGAGACATGAGTCGTGAGCTAATGCAAAGTAGACTGACATGCAATACTATGGGAGAGTATGTGATGTGAAAAGCTGACCCCTCTAAGCTATAGCTGAGAAAGATGAGTCCCCGATGTATGGGTCCATTTGAGATGGATTGGTGGAGATGGTTGTGTTTAGCCTTACCCCCAGGATAACATGATGTGGAATGTGTTCCATGAGTCTGATCTAGAGCACTATGTGAGGTACCCAAGCCATGTGCTGAGACCTAAACCTATTCAGCTTTTGAGAGGCTGAAATGTCCTGAGCCACCTATGAGGGTACGATATACCAAGGTAAGAAAGAACTCAGATGGAAGAATATGATATGATGAAGGTTCTTGGGAAGCACCATGGAAAGGGTGAAGCCACTTGGGAGCCCTGATGGACATAAGAAAGGCTTATCCTGAATTGTTTGTTTTCTTGATGGAATTTTGAGGACAAAATTCTTATAAGAGGGGAAGGATGTTACAACCCCAATTTTTGGGTTCATTTGGTGAGAAATGTAATTTCTCATAATAAAGATAAATGAACAAATAATTATAGAATGCACGAATTTCGTTTAAAATAGCCTTGTTGATTTATTTGTGGGCTTTATTGGCTATTGGGCCCAATAACAAGGAAAAGACAAAAGAAACTCCATTATTAATAAGAAATGGAGAAAAGAAAAATGTACAAACCTCTAGAAGGAAATAGAGTGTAATCAAAAGGTGAATTTTGTTCCTCTTGGGTTCCTTGGGTCCCAAGGAGTCCAAAATTGAAAAGATAAAGAAATAAGAGAAGAAAAGATCAATTAGATATTTCTTTATTAAGAAAGAAATTGAAAATAATGTTTAAATATGGAAAATAAGTATAATTGAGTTGTCCTTGATGGATTTTCATATCAAAAGGATTCCTAATGATAAAAGGAATGCCAATGAGGAAAATAAAAAGAAAGATAAAGAGAAATCCTTGAAAAGAGATATTTTACTAAAGAAATGAATAATAAGAAAGAGAAAATTGATAAAGGATAAGTAAAAGGCTAAGGAATATTCCCCAACATTGGAATTCATGCCTTTAGGATTTCTTGAGGTCCAAGGGATCTAAAATAACAAAATAATAGCAAAGGGAAAAAATACCAATTAATTTTGGATTAATTAAAGGATAACTTAGGTAGGAAGTATACCTTCTCATCCATTGTAATTTGTTTCCCACATTTTTTACATAGATAGATAATGTGAAGACAAACGTTACCTTAAAATTTGAGTTAAAAAAGATCAAGGGTTTGGGAGATACGAATTTCCTAAGAAATTGCTAAAAATTGGATTTATTCGGAATTAGGAAAAGGTTTTTCCTTTTTGATCAAACGCAGATAACACAGACCGTTGGATCTTAATCCAATGGCAATCGGTCATCGTCTAAGTCCCACTGGGACTAGGACTCGGTGAGATTATAGAGGATTTTCCTCTCCGAATTTCTTGAGATCCATAAAGAGTGGTCATCTAATCATAGTCCCATTGGACTAAGGAGACAAAATCGCAGGGAATCATCCCTGGTTTGCACATGTTTGGCCTTCGTTTTGGGAAACCCCAATTCTCACAAACCTGAACTCGACCCTATAAATAGGGGAGGGTTATGGAGGGAACCAACATCCCTTTTTACTAGTCCAATCGCTGCAGAAGAGACCAAGGATCATTTTCGTGCGATCAATTGCTCTTTTAAACCTGACCTTCACCCTCGTCGTCACCGCAATACACCCCGGAGTCCGGTGAGTAGGGGACAACCTTGGCAAGGCTTGGGCAAGAAATTGAAGCCCTCGACGACTTTGAAGAAGGGAGGTAGAGCTCCCTGGCCTATCAGCGTGAGCAAAGGAGGACGAGAGCTCAAAGTCAACTCCTTAGTTGACCGTCGCGACAACCCTGTTCTCGCACGAGGTTGAAGACGAAGGCATGGGTTATTTATAATAATACCCCTCCACATCTCTTTTACTGGTAAGTACATTCTTGTCCTTTACTCGTCTTGATTGCATGAGGTGCGTGGAATCCTGGTCTATGGATCCTCAGTGGACCAGCAGACCACGAATCCAACGCTCCTCATTTTTCTGAATTAGTCAATAAAGCAATAAAGGGGTTTTCTTAATAAAATCATATCTTGAGCTAGAAAACTCTGATGAGGGAAGTCAATACATGAAAAATGATCAGAAAAATGTGAGGGACACATTAAAAATAGTTTGGGAACCTAAATCAGATTTTTTTTTGCAAAAGTATCTAATGTGGTTAAAAAAAGGTATCAATTTGTGGGTATTAACCCTAATTGATGATCGAGAATAGATTTAATCTTGCAAGTGTGTAAATTCGAGCATTATTAACTATTTTAATGATTAAGATAGATTGTAACATGTTTTGATGATGGAATTGCAAGGATTAGGGTTTTAAACATAATATGTTGATTAAAACCCTTAGAAACCCTAAGTGAGGGAAAAAGGGAAGAAAGGATATAATAATCTGAAAATTAGGGTTTTTGTGGTTCAAACCTGATCTTAAGGATCTTAATGGAAAATACGATAAGATAATTAGGGTTTGATGGATATTTTGATAAAAGTAAAATAAAATTGGTAAAAAGGAAATGAAACCGTAATTATGGTTGAAACCTTAAAAAGGGCTAGTAGCCCTAGGGCACGATTAGGCCTATTAGACTTGGATACCATGATCCATGATAGAAAATATTGGATGTATATTTTTGGACTAAATTGTGCTTGCTTGCTTGATTCTGGACTACTTGACTATTTGGATTAATTCTGCATTCAAGACAACTTGACAGGTATGTGGTTAATTACGATTAATCGCATTAGTTTTCCCGAAGGTTTCCTGGATGGTTAATCACATTGATTGAAACTAAATAGTTTGGATGATCATACTGCAATTATAAAGTCACTATGGTTATCACAATTATAAATACATGTTTATTCTCGTACCTACATGCCTCCCTAATGGAAGATGCCATAAAGGTCAGGCCCAAGAGGGTAGACCAATGGGCACCATGAGAGGTGACCCCAGACACCAAGCTCGAGAATGAGAAGGTGGTCTATGTTGCATGACTATGGGGCACCATGAGAGGTGACCCCCAGGCACCAAGCTCGGGATTGAGAAGGTGGCCTTAAGTTAATGGAAAAAGAGAAACCCTAGAGGGGTATTCCAGGGTTAGGGAAAAAGCGGTGGAGAATGACACATTGAAAATGTAAATTGGCTTGTTAAATAACTTGATTGTGATAACTAAATTGTTAGCCATATTTGTGAAATTTTGGTTGTTCCCACATACCGACATATTCCTATATGATGACCGACGTTTTGTTTGTCAGTGTTTTAGGTACAACAATTGAAAGAACAAAAAGTAAAGCGACACATTATGGAAATACGAAATAAAGTGCAAGGAGGATTAGATAGAATGAATACAGGCTATGGATAGAGTAGTTTACCAAAGTTTTAAAAAGGTATGCAAGGTTTTATTTTATACCATTTTTTAGTTTAGTTATTAAAATTTTAATAATTTTTATTGATTATTTATTGAACCTTTGATCCTATTATTTGGGATAATGGCTCTGACCTCTTGGTCTCCCTTAATTGGGGGTTACCGGGAGGTGGGTTCATTACAGTAACACATCCACATACACTTAGAGATGGTTAACTACAGGTCTATATGGTCATTCTCTTATCATGTACTCTTTACTTATTTTCTCAAGATCCCATGAGACCTCTTTAGGTTACCTCAAAACCAACAGAAACTGGGATACACCCTATAAAACGGTCCCTCTCCCAGGATAAGAGGAAACTACACCTTGATAGCAAAGGTCACAACCATCCTTAGGTCTAGGGTTTACATCCACATGAGCATGCTTAACCATAGCAAGCTACTAAAGCACAAGAAGACCACCTACTAAACCATGCTAGGTCATACTTGTTCTCATTCCTCAACGTTGGACCAAGAACAAACCTTCTCATGTCCCCACCTTGGCTGTGATGGAGTCATTAACCATACCTTAAACTTAAGGGGTTTCCCTTTCCTCTAAACATGAGGAGTACCATGCTCGAATAAATAGAAACTCAAATCTCACTAGGAGCATCAGGTACACCACTTCCCCTGTTTGGCCTAGGTTCACTTTTTGGGTGTCCAACTGCATGCTCAACCTTTAACCGCGAGCCTAGCATGTACAAGGTATGTCATGCACTTCCTATCATCCTTTTACTTGAACAACACTTTGGACAAGATTCCTCCTAAAGGATAACCTACAAGGTATAAGGCCTCACAACCTGATACTAAGCCTCTTCAGGGTCTACGGAACTCTTCTTCCCATCTTCGAAGGTAAACACTTACACCATAGGCACATAGGTACCAGTAGCATCATCCACTCTCTAGGGTTTGGTTCCTCTAAAGGCAACCAAGATATCACCAGCCTCCAGGGGTCAAGCATGAGGCAACCACTATCATCCACTTAATTCGCATCCTCCTCAACTCTCCACTGTTCCTCATATCTCAGAATCTAAGCTTCCAACCTTCTTGCTTGGGTCCTACTCTCTCTTTCTAGAGCTAACTCCACAACCAGCCTTACTACTAAAGCTCCTCTCTCTATGAAGGTGGATCAAGCTCACAAGCACACCCCCACATGGGTGAAGCCTATGCTCACTCAAGCTCTTCTTGCTTGTCTCATAAGCTATCCCACATATTCTCCTGGCCAGGGTTTTAGCCTACTGCTCGTACTACTGACATATTTTGGGTGCATGCTATGCCCTACTCGCATATTCCCATAGGGTTCCTATAGGTCCTTCTCTGACCTCATCAATGAAGGAGCTATCCTTCTCTCTAACATGCACGACCCTTCACAGGGTTGGGTCGCCAAAGGCACTAGGTCATCCAACCTCATATGGCTCACAATGTCATGGGCATCCAAAAGCATGTTCACCCACACACCTGGTCTATCATGACATCTACTCATCATGTTATCTCTCCCTCTAACCAACACTTAGGGTTAGGGTTGGCATCATTCTCAGAAGATGTGCCAGGTCTCTACTTTTAATGGAGGTCTCTACCTCTAAGACTAACTCTCTTTACTTATCCTCCTGACAAGAAGGTCTAGCCTCAGGTCTCTCCTAAGGGCATGACAACTTATGTCATACAACCTAAGCATGTATATATTGTTTAGTTTACACTTAACCTATTAAGCTTATGTCCATGACATCTTACTTACATGTTTTTTATTAATTTGGTGGAGGATTCCTTAATCCTTATCAACCTTACCCATCCCTCAAGAAGGTGAGGAAAAGAGAGAAAACCCTAATCCTTAAGGTCCTTAACAAAATTTGAGTTGAGAAGGAATGAACAAGATGAGAGAGTCCTAAAGGTATCTTATTTCGAGTCAAATCCTAAGACATTGGTTAGGCAGTCACACTAATCTGGGAGTCCTCATATTCCAACTAGCGGTGTGGAGGAAAATCTTGCCAGCCCCCACACGTGATCCTTTTCTAGACACCTCTGTCTTTCGGAAATTCCTCTAATAACTCCCTTGGGTTCTATAGAGTTTGTAAAATTTAATAATTATTAAATATTAAATGAGGAACCAATGCTCTAATACCAAATGTAACAACCCCACCTCCCAGTAACCCCCAATTAAGGGAGACCAAAGGCCAGAGCCATTATCCCAATTAACAGGATCAAAGGTTCGACAAATAATCAATAACAATTATCAAATTCTACCAACTAAACTAGAAGGCTATAAGAAAATAAAACTTTGTGTACCTTTCTCAAAAACTTGGATATCTACTTCTATCCTCATCTGGAGTCTATTCTATCTAATCCTCCTTTATAATTTAATTCTTATTTAATTCCACATATGCCACTTTATTGTTTGTCCTTTTCAATCTTGTACCTAAAATGCCTACAAACAAAATGTCGGTCAGCATATCAAAATATGTCGGTATGTGGGGACAACCAAAATTTCACAAATATGGCTAACAATCTAAATATCACAATCAAGTTAATTATCAAGCCAATTCACGCTTGCAATGTGACATTCTCCACCACTTTTTCCCTAACCCTGGCATACTCCTTTTTGGGTTTCACTTTTGCTATTGACTTAAGCCACCTTCTCAATCCCAAGCTTGGTGCCTGGGGTCACCCTTCATGGTTCCCTTTACTCATGTAATATCATAGGCCGCCTTCTCAATCCCGAGCTTGGTGCCTGGGGTCACCACTCATGGTTCCCATTGGTCTTCCCTCCTGGGCTTGACCTTTTTGCATCATCCATCAGGGTGGCATGTAGGTGTGAGAATACACACTTATATTATTATTGTGATAATCATAGTGACTTTATGATTTGTGAGTATGAACATCCAAACATTAAGTTGCATTCAATGTGATGAATCATCTGGGAAACTCTTCAGGAAACTAATGTGATTAACCACATACCTGTCAGGCTGATTTGAGACAAATTACTCCAATCAATGCAAGAAATCCAATAGGCAAGCAAGCACACAAGGAGATTATAAAACATGCATACAATTTTCCTATCATTGATCATGACACCAAGATCTATTAAACCTAGCTCGCTTCCTAGGGTTTCCAGTCCACTTTTAGGGTTTCCATCACAATTAGGGTTCCTCTTTATTTTTACTCTTTCAAACCCTAATTTTATACAATTACTCACAAACCCTAATTATCTCATCTATTCTTCACAAAAGATATTAAGGTTATCTTTTAACAACATTTAACCTTAATTTCATATTAAAGGCACAATTAGCCATCAATTAAGTCCATTATGCTTTTTATACTAAAACTACCAAAATTATACTTTTTATTCATGACAGGATCATTATGTTCATTTATCATCAATTCATAGTTCATTATGGTCTAATTCACATATGAACTCTATTTGTCATTAATTCTACCTTTATCCATTTGAAACCCTAATTCCTACATTAAGGGTATTTATCCACAATTAGGAACTTTTATACTTGAAATAGCTTAGATTTATCATATCTCAACTTTAACCATGAAATTGAACAATTAAAGCCATTAAGAGTCATATTTACTAATATTAGGGTTTCAAGGCCCATTAAAGCATATTTATGCACAGAAAACTCTAAATTAAACCAATTACATGCAAAGTTCATCCTTTTTATTCTTAATGTACCTTTTTACCATTAACAGGTTAATATCAACTTTAATTATCCATTAAAACCTACTAAATTCATTAATCATCTCAAAATAGGGTTTCTTAATCATTAATTCATTAAAGTTAAAAACTTTCATTACTTTTCGAATATCAAGTGGATTTAGATTCTAGAACTATTTTTAATGAATGCCTCTCATTTTTCTGAGCAACTTTCATATTTTACATGTATTCATCCAATCTACCATTAAAGAGATACGATTTTTGCAAAATTAACTTACTTGGACCAATCGATGAGCGCCACGTCACCCCTTTCCTTGCAACGCAACCCATTTAAGAAATATAACCAATTTACGTTCTTTCCCTCATTTAAATCGATCGTCTCTTCAGCCCATGGAGGGGCAAATCAGTCAAGTGCATGTGGTCGTCTTCCTCCCCTGAAACCCTACATAGCCATCGACCTGCAGCCAAGCATGAGGCTAGCTGCCTCACTCCCCGGCCTGAAGCTTGCCAAAACTACACTCCCTACCTCCGACGTTCCCTTCCGCACGTGAAGCGCCCCAAAATGTGGCCAATATGGCCATCCATGTGTGAAATCCGTATGTGGTTGCTTTCACACCTACTGCATATTTGCAGACCTACAGAAGGAGTTGCTCGAGGATAGGGGTGCAGGTGTTATATCTGATCCATCCTAGGTTGTCATGGAGGCTTCCTACCTCCATCAAGAACCCGAAACGAACATCCGTTGCTCCAGGGATAGATCCCTACACTCGACTAGTGTTTGCACAAGGAGGAGAGCGTGGGATCTCTCTCTCTCTCTCTCTCTCTTGGACTCAAACCAGGGCTCTACCCTATATATAAGGGTGGGTATCCACGTCCTAAGATGACCATCTATGGATCAACTAGTTCTATTCCCAATAGGAACCCAAGTTCCTTCATTAGGAAGCAAGATTCTCTCTCCTAATTACCTCTTTAGTATTCTTTATTCTTTAGATATTAGGAATTCGAAAATCCTCTCAGTTATTCTCTTTTATACTTGACTTTTATCCCATGGACACAAAAACTATTATCTTTTAGTAGAAAATACTTCCTCTTTATCAATACCACAAAATTCATTAATAATGTATCACATTATCCTCTTATTTTGCATTATTGGTATTTTCTCTTTCTTTCTTCTCTATTGGGGCTCCTTGGACCCCAAGAAACTCTAATATTTCGAAATCCCTTTTTAAGGATACTTATTATCCTTCTAGATGCATCAATATCAATTATTTCTCATTATCTTGTTTATTTCTTATTAAAATATCTCTTTTTAAGGATTTCTCTTTATCTTTCTTTTTATTTTCCTCATTGACATTCCTTTTAACATTAGGAATCCTTTGGATACGAAAATCTACCAAGGATAACTCAATTATACCTCTTTTCTCTTATTTTCCACATTTTATCATTGTTTTCAATTTCTTTCTTAATAAAGAAATATTTAATTGATCTTTTCTTTTCTTGTTGCATTATCTTTGCAACTTTGGACTCCTTAGAACCCAAGGAACCCAAGAGACATGAAATCCACCTTTGGATTATATACTTTTGTCTTCTAGAGGTTTCTACATCTTTCTTTTCTCCATTTCTTATTAATAATGGAGTTTTTCTTGTCTTTTCCTTGTTATTGGGCATAATAGCCAATAAAGCCCACGAATCAATCAACAAGGCTATTGTAAAAGAAATCCATCTATTCAAACAAATTTTCTCACTATTTGTTCAAATATCTTTACATTTCTCACCAAATGAAACCAAAAATTGGGGTTGTAACAATAGTGGTCTTATATAGTCGAACAGGGAACTGTGTTTGATCAATCGAGTGAAGGGTTGATTCTATACATTGATTTGTATAATCTAGGACAACTGATTCTCTGGAAGAAATTTAACTACTGCCCTATGTAATTCTCTTCTTTGTAGTTGACCTATGCTAATTGCTAATGTATTAGTCGATCATATGTATTAGCATCATTTTCTATTTACTTTCTCTTCTTTGTTGTTGATCTGTGTTAATTGGTGTTTGCCACTTGGTACTTGTAATTTCTATTTTCTTACATCTATTTAAAACTCCATTCTAATACTTGATATCTATAGCCTCTTCAGATTCTACGAGCTAGGATTTGAGGGAAGCAACAAGAGTGCTCGTGAAAAGCCATTGACTTACTGATATAATTCACTTGCACCTCTAGATATTTTGTGTTATTCATTGTTGATTTGTTCTAATTCATGATAGTTTTCTCTCTCATTTAATGTTGAATAGCATGTATGATCTATTTTCAATATGATAGTAGTTTATGACTGTGTTTGAATAGCATGTATGATCTATTTTCTCTCATTTAATACTGAATATCATGTATGGTCTTATATAGTGTTTGATATGTCTTCGATCATCTTCGTAGATAGAGAATGATGGATGAGGAAGAGGATAAAGAGAATGAAGAGGAGAGAAATAAAGTCATTGTTGTTGTTGTTACCATGAGTGTGACCAGTGTGGTGGCATGGTACCATGATAGTTTCATGATGAGAGATCCTCCTACTAATTGGGATGACGTAAGGAAGTGCTACTTGAATAGATTATACAATGGTTCAGATGATGACTGTGTTGAACAATTGCGAGTGAGCAAAAGTGGATTCCATGGTTGTGTGAAGTATTGACATGGATCGGGGGTTTAGTTCCCACAAATCATGTTGTAGTTGAACTATATTGCATCTATTAACATAACATTATTTTTATAGTCACTTGAGGATGCCAAGAGATACCGCTGGAAGGTCATTCCAACCAGGGATGACATTGTGGGCTTGTGTGCAAAGGATAGAGCCAATGGGGAAGGTGTAGAAATGGATGTTGAAGAGAATGAGGTGATGGACTTGGAGTCGGTGGATGAGATGGATACAACAAGCATGGATGAGGATACGGTATCCACCAGCTCAATTGAAAAATAGAAAGAAGCCATCTACTGTTGAATATACACCCTCAAGGAAGAACGAAGGTGGATCTTCAATTTCTATTGTTGTGGATAAGATGGCTTCTAGTTTTTTTGACTTAATGAAGGTTTTATTGGCTCCAAAGGGTGTTGACACAAAGGTTGTATATGAGGAAGTGTTTGTTGTTGATGGACTTGATGATTCCCAGAAGATGAAAGAACACGTGTGGTTTGTGGAAAATGAGAAGCGATTCTCTTTATTAAAGTATCTTCCTATGGAGAGAAACAAAGATATGATTCTCATGTTAATCTAGGTATGTTGCTTATCTTCTCCCATATTTTTTGCTATAGTATTGTTGATTATTTGCTCCCATATTTTTACTATAGTATTGCTGATTATCTACTACTTCACTACAAGTGGTTTCACTGAAGATGCAAATAGTTACGGGTAAATGCATCTAGGTATGATTAAGTGATAATTCTTTTATTCACTTGGTTCTAGTTTTGACATATATAATTGGTTGCTTGTTAAGTTTTCATTCATATATCTTTCCTTATTTGTTTCTCTTTTATCCAGTAGTTGTACCCACGACACATACACCTCCACTGTCTATCTCTTGATTCTTCCCTAGCTCAGTGTGACAAAATGGATATTTAATTTTGTAATTCCGTTACTGCTTGTAGGTGAATTATTTGTGGGTGTGGTTATGGTTTGGGTTGTGGCTGTGGTTTGGGTACTTGTTGTAGGTGTTGGTTCTGGTTGAAGGGTTATGCATGTGTTGGTGTTGGCTGAATGGTTGTGGTGGTGCTTTGAGATGTGTTGGATGTGAGGAGGCAGTGCTTTCTGATGTGTTTTGGTTTGGCTGGATGAGTTGTGGCTGCAGGGTTGTGTATTGTAGGTGATGATAGGGTGATCATGGGTGTTTTTGTATTTCTTTCTCTATGTACATGTATTTGGAGGTGGTGGTGTTGCTACTGGGTGGATTGGTGATTGGTTTGCTAATGTTTGGAGTAGGGAGGTGGTGAGGTGGAGTAGTGTCAAATTTGTTGTTGAACCTATTTGGTAGTGGTTGGTAGTGCTGGAGTTCTTTTGTGTTTATTACCATGTGTATAGGGTATAGGTAACTACTTGGAATAGAAAATAACATGTTTTTGTTGTTCCATTTTTCATATACACATTCGGTTTTATTACTTTTAGAATTATATGTTGCTTGAGATAGAAAATAAGATTTTAGAATTAGACGGAAATGGAGTTGTCGGTGTACCTCTTTTATGTTTATTAGGCATGCTGATTAGGTGGAGTTTGAGATGATCAAAACAACTGGTTATTATAGTTCTATAATTTGAAACATGAGGCAAACTAAATGCATGTGTATGCTGCTTCTGTTATGTTTATGCTGACAAAATGTATTGTGGTAGTTTCTGATTGAATATTTTTGCATTTATGTAGGCTCTTCATTATTCAAAAATCTTCATTTGGAGGCACATTCCAGCAAACAAGTCAGCATAGGTAGCATCCTATATTGGTGCTACCAGTAGTCTCACTTTTGTATATTTTGTTTTACCAATGTAGTTCATGTTGACTTTTGAAACAATGTGTCATAACAATGTTGACGTGGATCATATGAGTTTGGAGTGTGTTTTCATTGATGTACTTTTGTGATTGTTGTGCTTATTATAGAGATGATGATGATGATTATGTTAATCATTTGGTCATGATTTTGTTGAGAGTTGTGGTTGCGGTTTATGTAGGACGAGTCAAAAAGTTGACATTACTTCTTCATGGCCCATTAAACATTATTCGGTCTATTAAACAAGGAACCATTTCTATTTATGGTTTATTTTGGATGGGCTTGTTTTAAATCCATTATAGTTGATTTATGTCCACTAAATAGGAAGTTGATATTACATTTTGATGTGATTTTGTATGAAAATGGTTTGATTAAAAAAATGACGCATTCTGAATATATATCTACCAAACGATGTGATTAAAAATGTGGTACTTAAAATTATTAAATTTATGAATCCGCAGTCATCCAAACGCAGCAATCAGAAATTACATCATTTGTTAAAAAAATAAATAGAATTTTGTTACTCGTTAAATGTTGCAACATTTACAAATGGGTTACCCAAATGGCCCCTTAGGTGCTTTAGTACTTTTAGGTTTTTGTTTTTGTTTTTACCTTTTACAGTTTTTATTAGTATTTTCTAAAATTAAAATATAGTAACAATTTCCCTTGATGACCTTACTATCACATGTACAAGGATATATTTCCGAATATATCTATCACTACTCTAATATTAATAAACTCATAAAACAAATTAGAAATGTGGCACACCAGAGCTACATAATCTTAGAAAGTGTATCAGAGGACATGCATAAACGAGTAACATAATCGTAGTCATAAGTAACATACTCATACTCTGATACTCCTAAAAATGTATGACGACATACCGAAATGTGCAATATAGTAGTAGACAATCGTTAGGGAGAATTTTTCAACAACATACATGTTTTACTCAATGCCTAACCCTCAAATTAATCAAGCACGAACTAAATTTCAATCATTTTTTACTAGTCAAATATGTCGCATTAAAAATATTTATGTGATCTATTCATTCTTTTGTAGTTGATCCTTATTCCCCCTGACTATTAACTTATCAACATGTACTTGAAGATCAAAGAATGCAACAAATCATGATGAAATGAAAGCCCAATCTCATTGAATGCTATATCTAATCAAAGTAGGGTACTGCTTGCTGCTACTAGGGTTGTAAATGGGTGGAATATGGTAAGGTAAACACTTACTCTTACTCTTATCCGTGCAAAATATGTAGATAATGGGTAGGTAAGTACCTTTTTTCTAAAAATATTTACCCTATTCTTACCCGCACCCTTTCCCCGCAAGTAAATGAATAAGATAAGGGTGAAATGGGTAAAATGACATTAAGATAGTATAAGATATTTCTAACAAACGCTTTATATGATATTCCCTACACCAAACATAAGACACTCATCATGCTAGTTTCATAGTAATATTTATGTTTACTGTGATATAAAATAAAAAAATATGTTTAACGTGATATTTTTCCTAAGACAAGGCCTCACTTTTTTATATATTATTTCTTATTGATGAAACTATTTTCATCTCAAATATATGACTATGGAAGGTAGTATCATTCTACCCATTGTCTCTCAAAAAAATTTGTGAATCAAAATAGTACAAATTTAGAAAGTAGTAGTGTTACTTGTCGGTCGTTTTAGTAGGCATTAACACATATATTAGAATCTAAAAATATAAATAAATTTATATTAATGGGTAAATGGATAAAGCATTAGGATAAAGCTTCTCCCTTACCCTATACTCTTTAGATGCGGGTAAAATATAAAAGATAAATGGGTGATGGGTAAAAAATGTTTATTCTACCTACAAGGCATAGGTAGTGGATAAATGAGTAATATCATACCCATTTACCATCCTATCTACTACTTATATTGGGGATCTAAAGGTTTCTGTCTTTGTCTAATGCCTCTAACCGGTTCTATTTTGGTGTGTTCCTTTTTGTTGTAGAAAAAATTCTCATCTTCAGTTGTAAGAAAACAAACATGTGATGTTTGTATGAGAAGTTTAACTGAACTTGTTAGTATGTATATTATACATATTTATCATGCATCTTCTTTTGTTAATTCTAATAGCATAACTAACACTACTAAAAACTAAGGTATAGGTGACATTCAAACATGTAACGTTTAAGTGAATAGGTGACATGACTACATGTCACCAATAAAATGAATGTCACCTATTAAGTGTGGTATTTCTGCTATGTAACCTATGTGGAATGAATGTCACCTATTGGTGTTTTTCAGACTAAAAAACCTGACAATATGTGACAACACAGAGCATCACCCATGTACTAAGAAGCACTTGAATTGATGTCACCTTTTTCAGTACACTTGATGTCAAAAGTAATAAATACACTGTTGTCACATATTTCTGATCATACAACTCATACATACACAATACAAAACGTCGTGACTCTTTTCAATAGAGTATGGAATGAAAAAGCATACACTACCAGTTCTGAAAGTCAACTTTGTTGATATTGATAAATAAATTGTTACATAGGGGAGGACAAAGGCCTTGCCCCGTAGCACATAGAGAAAAGCATATATTTATTCAGTTGATCAACCCATTACATACGTGCTTAGCTATGAAGGTCGAGGTGGTTGATTTCAGTCAGTTGTGTATTACATTTGGTTTCACATATACTTTTTGTTGTCTATGCACATAATTCACTTTTCTACCAAATTTGATCAAATGAATACATCAAGCTCGGTGCAGAATTTTATAGTTGCATCAACTGATTAGAACAGAGCATCTACCTGCTTATAATGTAGCCAACTCTTCTACTTTTTTGAAGCAAAACTCTCACTCAGATTGAGGCCAAGCCAACGATAAGTGCTTGGCCACATGTACATCATTTGACCCAGTTCTCATCCAGGTTGGTTCTTCTCCAGCATGATGTTCACTCTCAAGCATATATATATATATATATATATATATATATATATATATATATATATATATATATATATATATCTTATGTCCTCACACAACTTGTAAGTACAAGAACCAAGTGGTGAACTAATCTAGCAGTCTCCAATTGAAATTAGGAGCATGGTGTAGATTCACATAATTGCATCAGCTAATTAGAATGGGTCTCCTACTTGCTTATAACAGTAATAATTCTACTCTTTTGAAACAAAACTCTAGTTTATACCAAGGCCAATCGAGAAACAAGCATTTGGCCACAAGTACATAACTTCATCGAGATCTCGTCCTGTTTGTTCCTTCTTGTGTATGCTTCTCACCTTCTAACATGGATATAAATACCTCTTCTTTTGCCCTCACACAACTCCATCTATACTTGTACCAAGTGGCCAACTGATCTAGCAGTCTCCAACTAAGAAGATTGATTTCTTGCTCTTGATCCCAACCACCAACACATAACAATACATAGATGGAACATCATCCAACTCTTCCACTAGGTCATTGTAGCATCACCTGAAATGAAGGGAAATTTCATTGTGAGTAGTAACTCAATGCCAAATAACTTGGCAGGTAATGCCATATTCAAGACCCACCTATACAATAATAGACATATGCAATGCAGTATGTGATCTGTCTATATAATAATAGAGATATCAATAATAGTATGTGCAATGATACATAAATCATGTTTTGACGAAAACAAAAAAGCCTCTTAGATTTTACCTAGTCATGAAAAGAGAGCAAGACTCCTTCTCAGCAATTTCTCGGCTACTCACTCAACAAACATGCCCCAAATATCCAACCAATCCCTAAAACACACCTTATGCTTCTACCTTTCACTTGTTTATCTCATTCTTCCAAATTTGAAAATTAATATCTCAATCTGTTGTCCTAATATATTATTTTTATAAAGTAATAAGAAAAGTATTGGCACAAGAGAATTCAAATGAGAGGATGATAGTAGACCTCAAGACTGTAGATGCATTTTCATATTTTGTTAAGAATATAGATTGTGGCTGCATCATCTTAGCACCCAGTTGGTTCGACGTCCTTCAACACCTCTTTTAGTAGCTCCCTTCAGCAACATCGAGACATTAGAGCTCTTATTTTGCACCAATAGCGTGGATCCTACATCCAGAGAACACTTTCTTGGCTATCAGCTCTGCCCAGATATCATCACAATATATTTTAAATGAATAAACCACAACAAAAATTTACCTATTTTTTCTTTCCATCTTTTTCTTTAACTTCCTGATGTCTAATGTCTATGAAAATATAGTATGTTGTTGGATGGAGCCATACATTTAACCAGATACAAACCCAGAGATGGCTTAGGTGCCTAGATTAAACTGTCATGGGTCGATCACCTGACAACATTGTGGATGTAGCCATCTACATTTGGATATCCATGTGCAACTCCAAAGAGTACATGTAACCTGGAAAATGGCATCGATTAAGGGTTTTCACAAAATATTGTTAGAGACTTACAAGATAACAAATGATACATGTGACATATATATACACTCATTATCCATGACAACATGTTCAAACATGGAGTATTAATGCATCGGCCTGACATCATACTCCCGCCTCATTGTATGATATAGACTTCTAATGTGGAATTTATGAATTTAAGTGTGGTGTGAAGAATTAATTAAGTTTAAATAACCAATCATCCTCATGATGATTACGCTCTTATGTAATATGGTAATAGAAAGTGGGTTTCATTGATCACCTTAGAGATGTTCTATAGATATATTTGACAAAATATTATTAGATTCATCCTCAGATAAGAACAATGGTCCATATTGTTAAGTATCTACATGTAATTGTGCCATTTATATGTTTCCTTGACCACATGCAAGTTGTTCATATATTTTAGTAAGGTTCACATATTTAGTAAGGTCATCACTTGTAGGGCCCTTAGTGCAAAACAAAAAGAATCAAATTAACCAACAAATTCAAGTGATTTTATGATATATGCTTGTTAGGAATAGAGACAAAAGATAAAACACACTTTTTGATTAGAAACTAGATTTTTAGTTACTATACTATCAACTAGATTTGAGTACCATATTTGAGGATATATATTAAATAATAGATTCAACAAGACCTATTTTGTACTAGACTATGGAACTAATGATTTCTGATAAAAGTGAGTCCTCGATAGAAAAATAGGGAAATATAAAGGGAGTATATTTTTGTAAGACTAAAAGAATAACTTGTAGCATCATACTACTCGTAGGCTAGAGGCCTTACTTGTTCCCTCCCCGGTCTGAATAACCAGTCTGACCACTGGTTGAACCAGAGAACTGAGAACCAGCAACCTCACTTGTTCCCTCCCCAGTCTGATTCTAAAAACTATGCTCTTGAGTATAGACTCAAATCATCTAACTAGGGAGAAAGGAAGAGAAGAAAATAGAGAATTACAGTTGAAATGAAAATAGGGTCTTACAAGAAGTAATACAATGTAACAAGTTCTAAGGGCTTTCTCTATCTCATTCCTTTGAAACAAAATATAGAAGAAGAGGGACTGAGCGTAATATGGGTTGACTAGCAATTTTTAAAAGATTAAAGTACCTTGAGGTCTAAAACACTATTACTTTATAATAGCTCAATCAATGGATGAGTATAAATGCATAAAATGCATTCTAAGGAACCATTATTGGTGTGTGTTGGTACAAATATGGCTACTATTAGTTGGCTTCTACTATTGGCAAGAGCCTCATACTTTTGGATGTTGTGTATGGTTTGAGGATTGTAATGATAACATTACAGCAAACTACTCTTCATACACAACTTCAACCTAGACCACGCTCACCCACTATTTGTCTAGCTTGTCCTCTCTCTTAAATTCCAATCCTCATGGATATCAACACAAGAAACTCCATAGTTCTTCCTATTTTGGTTTCAAATACACAACTAGTAAAGGTCCTGTTCCAAGAGGTTAGTTTTGAGGTATGTAAAGATATCAAGAAAAAACACCTATTATGTCCTTTCAAAATTACTAGAGATATAGATTTGATGGATTTTAGAATTCCTATTTCAAGGATTCTAAGCCTTATGTTTGCAAAACACAGACAATATGTATTATAATGAAAAAATACCTCAGAAGGCAACAACAACTAATTAATATTTCCATCATAAACTTAGAACATAAGTAAATGTACCTTTGGAGGAGTACTTGCATATTGAAGTTGAAATCACACAGTAGTAGAAACATCAATGTGATAAGAAGCATCATAAAAGTTTTAACTAGGTTGATGGAATTGGAACAAGAAAGCTATCAATCTTGAATCAGATCTAGATACCCTATTTTTGCCAAAGAAAAAATCTATTCATAAGAAATTGGGCACGTTCAAAACAACAAAAAATAAACTTAAGCATAGCCCAGAATATATAGATTAAAAGAGGAAAACAAGTTTATTATTCATTAATCAATAATAATGACTAACAGTTAAAGAGAAAAAGAAGAGAAGATATCAACCAAGTCACCTCAACCAAAGGATGGAACGTCGTGCTAGAATCAAGACGTCTATATTTCCACACAAGAAGTAGACAAGTTGGGCATCGACTCCTCGATTCCAGACTGGGCACCAATCTCTGTTTGGGTGCCAAATTCTGCTAGATGAGGCAATGCCCTCAGGTACTAGATGGGCACAAGAGTACTCAGCTACAAATAGGGTGTTGGACATCCATGATTCGTACAGAGACAATAGTGATTCTAAGAGATGCCAAGCGATACAAGTCAGGGCGACTCTAAGAGGACATAGTGTTAGAAGGAAAGGTGGCAAGGGAGTAAAGCCTCAACGGTTGGCATAATCGATTGGGAGGGAAGGGAAGTGGTGATCAGGAGGGGTGGCAGATGTAGAGGACACAAAGTTAGATAGGGTTCCATGGCACCTTAGTGACTCCCGGAGGACAAAGCTCGAAGGGTGGGTACGACTATTGGGAGGCAAGAGCTGGAAGGGGAAGCGGTTGTCGCGAGGTGAAGGTAAGAGTTGGAGGGGTGATGGGTCGCAGTTGGAGAGAGGTGGGGTGTATGGACAAGGAGTCATAATTGGGAAGGGGTTCCATGAGGTTTGTGTGCGGGAGTGGTGAGAGTGGCCATGGTGTATTGATCGTGGTTTGACATGGAAAATTGTGTAGCTCTGCCTACACTTTGTAAAAACTTTTCAAATGACCTTGTGACCTAATTGGGAGGGATAAAGTCATTTTAATCCAATATCTTAGGTCCAAACATTTTATAAATTACATACTAATCCCTGAAGATCCAACTAAAGGTGCAATATTTTCATTTAAGTTGACCAATATTTTTTTCTGTGTAAGCAAATATTTGCTTGTTATAATTATTGTATCTGTCTTTGGTTGAGATATGTATCCGTTACTAAATGTAAATTCAAGGTAATTATTTGTTTAATTATATTTGTTTCTTATAACCTTGAATTTTTATGAGAAGGTGAGAGTGAGAGAAGGACAATCACATAGGCTTAAAACATGGAGGATATCACCTCACTTATTTTTCCTCTTCCCATTCCTTCTCTCTAGACTTAGAACATACTTTGCTATAGTTACTTCATCTCTCTTTTGGTTGGCATATGCATTTGTTTACTAAATGTAAATTCAAGGTGATTAATTCCTATCTTTACTCTCTCCCTCATTTTTCCTTCTATTTCCTTTTACATTGTGATCAAATTAGTATTTTGATATATTTCCTCTTACAGTTTTAGTATACAGGAGAACAAATTTACTAAATTTTAAAACAACCAATGATAAAGAATCGAGATCTCAATTTTCCATCAGCTTTGTTTTTTAGGAAAAAATAAGATTGATGAGGGTATGCCATTATGAGGTTAAAGGGCAAGGGATGATTGAGAATGAGGTTTATTCAGAAAAGTTCTTTAGTGATATTAGAGAAATTTGAGTAAAAATAGAAAAAAAAACTATGAGAAGTTTGAGAGTCAAGAAGGATGCATAAATTTAGTATGCATGCATATGGACATGGTGGAGATGTCCTTTTTTCTAAAAATTTCAGCCAATCACAACAAAATTTTTCAAAATGATGTTTCTCCTTCTTGATTGTCAGGTATCTTCTAGTTTTTTGACTAATATATTGAAATACTCGTGCATAGTAATCAAATTCATCAAGTAATCATCTTTCTTATTAGAAATTTCTTATTGACCCTTCTAATTTCACGGTCGATACACCTCCTCCATGTGGTGAATAACAATAATACAAGCATCATGTGGTGATAGTGTGACAAGTTCACACCCGATATGTTTATATCGTCTGGAGATGTGTTATGCCCCTATCTTTGTAGAGTTTGTTATGACTTTATATGTTGTAACTTGATTGATGCTAAAAGATACTTAACTGACTTAACTAATCAAGTGGAACATAATCATGTTGTCTTACCCTAATATATAGGATGAACTCAAGGCATGGAATCATCATCCTCTCAACGTTCAATCTATGTTCATTGAACCAAGAGCAGGCTGTCTAAGATAATGTGACCTCAATGTCATATATCGATTCACATGTGCATGCATATGCATTTCTCAATCTCACTTATCATGTGGCCAGGATATCATACTCCAGTAGGAGGGGCAATTCCCATATCGATCACTCACAGTCTATCTCCATGTGTCAAAGTCATCCAATCATCACCTTTATAACAACTCATGTTTCAGGAATGCATTTGATGATGTCAAAGCGTACCCAATGAATGCATTTGATGATGTCAAAGCGTACCCAATGACATGTGTCGAGTGTAGTGATTTCAGGTCTAAGAATCACAATCACCACTTTCACTATGAGAGATATGGTGTGAGGGTGTTTTAAGAGTTTATTTGATTTTATTAACTAATAATTGAGGAGTTGTTTGTTTAATTGTATTTTTTTGTCATTTTTTTATTTTCATAATTATGAGTGTTAAAAATATGTTTTTGATTAGTTTTCAATAGAACAACAACTAGATCGATACAAATCCACATAGAATAAAAAAAAATCAACACTAGTATACCTAGAATCGGACAAAGCAATAAGAAGAAGCAGAAGACTAAGAAGAAGAAGAAGAAGCAAAAGAAGAATAAGAAGACGACGACGATGATGACAAAGCAATCACAATGTAAATCGTGGTACTCACTTGTTGGGCTTGTAGCAATAGCTTGCGGGGCTAGCACCACTAGCTAGTGAACCTTGCAATACTCACTTGCGGTGCTTGCAACACTCACTTGCGGCCTTGCATCACTCACTAGTAGGGCTTGTAACTCTTGTTTTCTTGGCTTGCAGCACTTGCCATGACCCATATCATGATAGTGTCCTCTCACATCAACTCCTAGAAAATGCACTTGTGAGGAGTCTGGACCCATATCATGAGAGTGTCCACTCATAGAGACTTCCTAGAAAACATTTGTGAGGATACATGGCCCATAATTTGACACTATTCTCTTACATCAAGTCCCCAGAAATGCATTTTTTAGGTGTCATGGTCCATATCACACTACTACAGAAAATGTTTTTTACAATGGGAAAAACACAACAGTTATGTTGGTTGTGTTGTAGTTAGCATATCTTTTACAACAAGTCTATTTGTGTGTTGTGAATTATATATTTTATACAACACAAGTTATATACAACGGACCAAACTCGTTGTAGTGTATGTGATACTACAACATGTGCTAAATTGTTGTAATAGATGTAATATCACAACATACTCAAACCTATTGTAAAATACCATAATTACACAACATGCTCTAACCCGTTGTAATAGTCACATATGCTAACTTGTTGTAATAGATCATCATTACACAACATACTCTAAATCGTTGTAAAAGATCATAATTACACAACATGCTCTAACCCATTGTAATAGTCATGTATGTTAACCCGTTGTAATAGACCATTATTACACAACATACTCTAACCGTTGTAAAAGATCATAATTACACAACATGCTCTACCCATTGTAATAGTCACATATGTTAACCCATTGTAATAGATCATCATTACACAACATACTATAACCCATGGTAGTATACTATAATTACACAACAGACTTTCACCTATTGTAATAGTTACCCGTTGTAATAGACCACAATGACACAACAAGTTTGCATGTCATCTGTTGTATATGTACAACAAAGAATATATGTGTTGTATAAAATAAAACTGGTTCATCGGTTTGAGATGTGCCTTACTTTCAAGTGGTCTCAAGTTCAAAACCTTGTGTCTATATGTGTTTTCCTTTTATCTCAACATGTTATATACAACACCCCTATTACAACATGTGTGTTCAATGAACTACAACATGTATTAACTGTTGTATAAAATACATATATTACAACATACACAACACCTGTTGTATAAAGAACCCCCCCATAAGACCACGCAATCTAATACAACAGTTGACACCCGTTGTAAAATGGAAAAATGAACTATTGTTACAACCATTTTTTTGTAGTATTGTCATGATAGTGTCCTCTCAAAGTATGTTTCTAGAAATACATTTGACATGAATATCATGAGAGTGTCCTCTTACAGAAAGCCCCTAGAAATGTATATGAGAGGAGCTAGGGCCCATATCATGAGAATATTTTTTGATAGAATATCCCTACAAATTCATTTGGGAGGAGCTATGGCCTATATCATGACAGTGTTCTCTCACCAAAAGTCCCACAAAATGCATTTGTCAGGAGTTGAGGCACGTATCATAACAATGTCCTCTCACAGAAAGTCCTTCAAAATGCATTTGTAAGGAGACAAGGCCCATATCATGACAATATCCATTCACAACAAGTCCACAAAAATGATTCTGAGAAGAAATATGACTCATATAATGATAGTTCCCTCTCATAGAAATCCTAAAAATTCTTTAATCAGAGACATGTATAAAGGTATTGTCCTCTTAAATGTTCATAAAGGAGATGTGTATGAATTTGGGGATGAGTCGGTCGGGTGCTTGTGAAAACCACCACTTGTTTGCAACAATTGATGTGGGGATGGGTGGTCTACGCAAGTCACTACCAAGGAACTACTTTTCTCGCAAGAAAAAGGTCCTTTAGCCTTAGAATGATCACAAAAGAGATGTGTATGAGTTTGGGTATGATCGTCAAGCCAATAGAAACTAGAATGACAACTTTGGTGCTCATTTGTGGGGCTTGCAACACACACTCGCTAAACTTGAAGCACTAGCTTGTGAAGCTTGTGGAATTCACTTGCAAGTTTGCAACACTCACTAGTTGGTTTGCAACTCCCGCATGTGGGGCTTGCAACACTCACTTGTGGGTCTTTATCACTCATTTGCGGGTGCTTACAACTCTCTCTCGATGGGCTTACATCACCTTGCTTGTGGGACTTATAGCTGTCACTTTCTTGTCTTGCAACACTCATTGCGACACATATCATAATAGTGTTCTCTCTGAGAAACTACTTGAAAATGCAGTTGCAAGGAGCCAGATGCTTGTGGTGGAACCCATTTGCAGCAATTCTTCTTAGGGTGTGTGGTTTACACAAGCTGCTGCCAAGAAAAAATATATTTGTAAGGATCCAAGGCCCATATCATGACAATGTCTTGTCTAAGAAAGTCTGCAAAAAAAACTTTTGGGAGGAGTTGGATCCCATATAATGACAATTTTCTCTCATAGAAAATCCCTAGAAATGCTTTGATGGATATTTTTATGAGTTTCAGGATGATCAGAGCATGTCTAGTTGAGTGTTTGTTGTAGCCATTACCCGTTCGCATCAATTGTTGATAGGATGGGTGGTTGATGCTAGACACTGTCAAGGAGCAATTTTCCAATATCCTTTTCCGAATTAGTCTTAGAATGACTTAGAATAACTCACAGTAGAAATTTCTGTAACACATCAACTTTATGAATTGCCAAATAAATGTATTGATATTCCCCATAAAAATGTATTTGGGAGGAGTCATGGCCAATATCATGACAGTGTCTTCTAACAACAAGTCCATTGAAATTCATTTATGAGGAGTTTTCACCCATATCATATAGTTTATTGTTTCACCGAGTCCCTAAAAATTCATTTGTGAGGAGTTGGAGCCCATTTCATTAGAATATCATCTCACATCAAGTCCCACAAAATGCATTTTTGAGGATTTAGGGCCCATATCATAGTAGTGTCCTCTCACAAAGAATCCGTGAAAATGCTTCTGGAAGGAGCTAGGACCCATATCATGTCACTATCCTCTAACAACAGGTCCCTAAAAATGCTTTGATAGTGTCATGGATAGACAAAGAAACTAGAACGTCAGTTCTGGTACTTGCTTGTGGGGCTTGCAACACTCTCTAACTAAACTTGTAGCTCTTACTTGTGGGGATGGTAACACTCACTTGCAGGTCTTTATCACTTGTTTGCGGGTGCTTACAACTATCGCTTGTTGGGTTTCATCACTCGCTTGTGGGGCTTGTAGTTACCACTTACTTGGCTTGCTACACTCATCACGACCCATATCATAATAGTGTCATCTCTCAGAAACTACCTGAAAATGCATTTGCAAGGATCTGTATGCTTGTGGCAGAACCCGTTTGCAGCAATTGCTTCTTAGGGTGTGCGGTTTACACAAGCCGCTGCCAAGCCAAAATATATTTGCAAGGATCTAAGACCCATATCATGACAATGTCTTCTCCTAAGAAGTCTGCAAAAATACTTCTGGGAGCAGTTGGAGCCCATATCATGACAATGTTCTCTCATAGAAAATCTCTAGAAATGCTTTGCTGATACGTGTATGAGTTTGGGGATGATCCGAGCATGTTCGGTTGAGTGTTTGCGGTAGCCATCGCCTGATCCCTTTTTGAATTAGTCTCAGAATGACTTAGAATGACTCACAGTAGCAATTTCTCTCACACATCACCTTTATGATTATCAAATAAATAAATCGATATTCCTCATAAAAATGTATTTGGTAGGAGTCATGGCCCATATTATGATAGTGTCCTCTCACAACATGCCCATTGAAATGCATTTATGAGTTGTTGTCATCCATATCATACAGTGTACTATTTCATCGAGTCCCTAAAAATTCATTTGTGAGGAGTCAGAGCCCATTTCATTAGAATGACCTCTGACATAAAGTCCCACAAAATGTATTTTGAGGAGCCAGGGCCCACATCATAGTAGTGTCCTCTAGAAAAAATCTGTGAAAATGCTTTTGGGAAGATCTAGGACCCATATCATGATAGTGTCCTCTCACAGTATGTCCCTAAAAATATTTTGACAATGTCCTGGCAAGACAAAGAAACTAGAACGTCAGTTGCAGTACTCTCTGGGGCTTGCAACACTCTTTAGCTAGGATTGTAGCTCTTTTTGTTGGGATGGTAACTCTCACATGTAGTGCGTGCAACGCTAGATTATGGGGTTTGCAACACTCACTTGCAGGTCTTGCAATACTCACTTGCAGGGCATGCAACTTTCGCTAGATAGGATTACAACACTTCCTTACAGGGCCTGTAAGTCGTGCTTGAGGGGTGTTCATGTCTTGCTTGTGGGGCATGTAAGTCTCACTTTTGGGGCTTAAAGGTCCCACTGGCTTGGCTTGCAATACTCGCTACAACCCATGTCATGATTGTGTCCTTTCACAGAAACTCTTTTAAAATATATTTGTGAGGAGTTGGGACCACATCATGAGGGTGTCCTTGTACAAAAACTCCTTAGAAATGTATTTTTGAGGAACTATGACCCATATCACAACATTGTCCTCTGATTCCAAGTCTCTAGAAAAGCATTTGTCTTGTGTCATGGTTCATAACGTGATGGTATCTTTCACAATTTGTCTATGAAAATGCATTTGGAAGGAACACCATGATAATGTCCTCCACAACAAGTCCCTAGAAATGCATATGGGAGGAGACATGGCACATATCACTAGAGTGTCATCTCACATCAAGTATCTAAAAATGCATATTGGGAGGAACCATGGCCATATCATGATAAGTGTCCTCTCACAACAAGTCCTTTGTCCACTCATAGCAATTCCTTTTTAATGTATTTACGAGGAGTTGAGACCCATATCTTGACAATGTCCTCTCACAACAAGTTCTTAAAAATGCATTTGTGAGGAGTCAGAGCTCATATCATGAGAATGTCCTCTACAAAAACTCCCCTAAAATGTATTTTTGAGGAGCCAAGGTCCATATCATGATAATGTCCGCTAACAACAAGTATGTGAAAATGCTTCTAGAAGGAGTAGGACCCATATCATGATAATGTCCTCTCACAAAAGGTTTCTTGAAATACTTTAATTGGAGACATGTATATATGTATTGTCCTCTTAAATATTCATAAAAGGGTCGTGTATGAGTTTGGGGACAATGAGAGCACAATTAGTCACATGCTTGTGAGAACCAACACTTGTTTGTATCAATTGTTGTCAGTGGTGGGTGGTCTGTGCAAGACACTGTCAATGAGAAATTTGTCTTGCAAGACAAAGCCCATTAGCCTTAGAATGGTCATAAAAGAGACATGTATGAGTTTAGAAATGATCATTATGCCAATATTATTAATATAATAATTCTCATAATGACTAAGAATGACTCTCATCAATAATTTCTCTAACATATTTTCTTTATGAATTGTCAAATAAATGTGTTAATATATCCTCACACAATTGTATTAAGAAAATTGTTGATGCTTATTATTAGTTGGAAGATGTTAGATGACTAGCATGTCTAGTCACCTAAAGATGAGGTGACAAGTATGTATGTCACCTAAAAGTTTGGTGATAGGCATGTGTCTCACCTAAACAGTACGCCCCCTTATAGATCACATGTGACTCATATACTTGTCACCTATATAGTAAACCCCCATCAGAACATAGGTAACACAAATGTATGTCACCTATTGAGTGTAACCATTTTAAGTATGATAAAATATTTGTCATCTATGTTACACCAAATTATACAGACTATAAGTGATTTACATGCATATCACCTAAAGTATATAACCCTTTTACAAATGTTAAAATGCATGTCATCTATTTTCCACATATCTATACAGGTTATAAGTGATGTACAAACGTGTCACTTAAAGTATGTAACCTTTTACAAGACTGTCACTTATATCATATTTTTTGGTAGTGTAATGGATGAGCCACTTTTTGTCTATAAAGACACCGTGCACAGCTCGGGTTTACGCCTAATTATTACGGAAGATAGGTAATTGAAGGAATTCGGATCGAGAATTTGACTTAGTATTCCTAATTTATGCTTACAACAGAGCAGCCAAAATTCATCCCGACGCACAATGATTTTATAGAGGCCACCGACACACAATAATTTTGAGTTTTCTGCTCAGAGCCTAGGCTGATGCTTATTTAGAGCCAGCTACAGCCCATGTAGGGAGTTGCTGGGGGAGCTACTTTTTGTTCCAAACTCAAACAACGTGCGTCCCGGCACGGGCCGAGAAAAGGTTGCATTACTGACTGATGTCAACGAAGTACATGATGAATGTCACACAACAAGTTCAGCCCCATGAAGGAAAGCAAACTGAAAACATCGGATCTAATGAGCTTCCAGATGATACGTAGTTAAGGATAGCAGCAGGAAAAAAAAAGATATTCGTGTATTAATTATGTGAATACAGCTTTTTAAGTTTGAAAACAAATATGATATAGTGCGACTATAATTGACACTTAACAGTTCGTTTAACTGATTAAAGTTATTGTCGGTTGTAATGCATGCCGTTTGGGTTTGAATCCCATAGATACATTTTTTTTTTGAACTTAAATAGACAAATTTTATTATGGAGGGGTCATACGGCATCTACATGAGGAGAAAAACAAACTAAAAGACCACACAAAGATCAAGAACAGATACAAATCACCACAAAAACTCATATCGGAATCTGATAAGGACAATGATGTATAGATTCTTCTTTTCCTTCGCTGGCTAAGGCAGTTTTCTATGAGGAATACCTTCAACCTGAGTATGTATATGTGGTAGAGTGCCTGCACCAAATCGGTGTTCCAAAAGGATATTTTTCCCGCACTTGCTGCCATACAAATTCCACAACAAAATTGACCGAGAAAGAAAAATCTACCACGAGAAGAGAAAGTAACGCTGATTAACAGCGAGATAGACAAAACACAAGAACAAAAAACAGAAAGCTAATAAAAGAGAAATGGATAGAAAACTCGTCGCAGCCGGGCTCAACGACAGGGAAGAAGAAGACTGCTGCCTCCAAAGACACCACGTCCACACACCTCCCGAAGAAGAGACCCTGCTGATGACGGGCGAGAACAGACCGAGGGGGAGCGAGGCACCGCTTTACGGCGGCCAAACCCCCTCCCCCCATGCAGCCGCCTATGTAAGAAGAAACCCTAGCGGCGAGAGTGGGGAGAGCAGCCGTTCACAGACAAATATCCATCCTAGAAAAACATACTTGAGTAATGAAAGATAATCCCATAGATACATTAGGAACAAGCTTATGAGATTGGCTTGCTCCCTCCACTTGTAAAAAAGGTTCAAAATCTCCACTTAGGAAACGTTGTGACTATAAATCTAACAAATAATATAAAACGTGATCCAAAATAGTACGGCAATATTTTCTTCTACATCAAATGTTGTGTGGTTCTATGTCCTACGAGAATGTTAATCCAAATGGGTTACACGTATTGATACCGGTTCATTGTAAATTTATGATAAATAATGGTTTATGTATTTTAAAAACAAATTTTCCATAATATATGTAGGTATGTAGCAATCTTTTTGTGATGCGCTTTCTTTCGTTCTTCATGGTGCAGATATAATTTTCATATAAAACAAATCATCATAAATAATGCATGATTATTATGTGAAATTGTTAACTTTGACACCGTTCTACTGCAATTTTAAATAACCAAAGAAACCATACAGTTCGTTCGACGCACCCACCACGTAAATAGATTCCACACCACAGTGCTTATGGTCCATTTCATCATTATTCATGTATCGACCCACATAACATTCTATATCGGTTTTTCTTCTTCTTTTACTTCACCAAGAGCTAATATACTATATCGACTTGTGTAGCTTACAAAGGTTGAGCGGGAAGACCATTTTGATCTAGTATTATATATAGAGGGTTTGAGCCCAGATAAATGCTAACTCAAAATTACTACAGAAATTGCTTATAACGTCACTTTTATAGGTGTCAGTTATATAAATACACCGACATCTAAAACCTACAACGTCGGTTTAATTAAAAAACCGACATCTATTTGTGAAGGGTGACAAGACACGAGTATCGCTTTTATTCAGTGTTGGTTCCCTAATAATAAACCGACGCCTAAAATTAACCGCCAAATCCAAAATTTCTTCTGAAAAAAAATTACCTCCAAAATTTAACATATAATGTCGGTTATTAACTACTAAATCGACGACGAAAGGTTATTCGCGAGTCAAAAATTGGGCACAATTTGGTCGTCGGTGTTACTACAATAACGGACGCTTATGGGTTTTCCCGCGTTGTTCCCGGGAAAATTTCACACTCTTTGATCGTCGGTTTTAGAAAGAAACCGATGACTATGGTCATAAATCGAGAACAATTTTTTTAATCGACATATGTAGATAGACGTCGGTTTTTTTCTAGTAAACACCGACGACTATGATTGAGAATATGTGTCGGTGTGTTTGTAGAACCAACACCTTTAGTTTTATGTGTCGGAATTTTGACTAACCGACGCCTATTGTGCAGTTAATAGCCCCACGAAATAGAACTTTTCCACATTGTCTCTGTTTCATTGCGAACCTGCTAGGTCTAGCGATTGCTGGTGCGCTCCTCGCCGCCGTTGCTCCCGCCGTCGTTGCCCCAGCGGTCGTTGCCCACGCGTCGTCGTCATTGCTCCCCCGCGCCTCCACCGTCGACGCTCCTCTCCTAGTCGCCCGCTCACCGCCGACGCTCCTCTCCTCACCGTCGCTGCTCTCACCTCACCGGCCGACGCTCTGCTCCTGGTCGCCCGCTCACCGCCTCCGGCTTGGTCACCCGCTCATCGTCTATGCCCGCTCGCCGCCGCCGCCCTCTTTCCGACTTGCAGCTCCGGCCACCAGATCGTTGTACCTGGTACCCTTCTTCCTCCTCTTCCTGCTTAGACAATAGGTTCTCCGGCTTGCTCCTTGCTCCTGCTCCTGGCCCCCTACCCCTCTTCCTGCTTCTTCCTCCTCTTCTCATTTTTAATTGAGTTGTACATGCATCAAAATCGTTCCTACTTCATATAAGCTTTGTATGTATGTACTGCTGCACCCATTTACATCTTTATGTATGAACTGTTGCACCTACATCACATATTTATCATTTGTACATACATTGCTGCTCTGCTATGAACTCAACCACTAATATTTAATGATACATTATACTTGTACCTATACATACATTCATACCTTAGTTTTTTTGTATTGTTATGCGTTCAACTAATGTATTATCGATGTAGATGTACTTTGTAGTTTGCAATACATATAACGGTATAATGTACATATCACGTACTGCCTACAACTGTATAATGCATATTCTATACTATGTAGCATGTACCTCTAAAGCATAACATATTACATATATCATGTAATGCCTGTTACTATATATTCATATACTATGTAGTATGTACCACTAGTGTATATATATCATCTATGAGCTACTTTTGTATATTACTTTATTTATCAATTGATCAGTATTTATTTATCTACTATTTGTATTTATTTATGTACTGTTTCAAGAATTAATTGATCATCTACTGCTGCCCACCGTCTCCTTGCCTGTCGCCTTCTCACTGCCTACTTGCCTGCCTACTCGCCTACCCTCTGACTCGCCCTCTCTCCCTGCTGATGCTTGACTGGGCTCAAACAGAGGTAATTAACATCCCCCAAAACCCCATTTTATTACATTCCTTGATCTTTAATCACATAGACTTAATCAACATTGCTACTTATACGATCCTAGTGATTAAAAGCACTCTTTTCTGGTCCCCTCGGTAACTAATGTTCCCTTGAGATGAGTGTTAATTGATCTAGCTTGCTTACTTTCCTTGTAATGCCATCTTTTATGTGCTATGACCCACTAGTCACCTTTAGAGTATTAAAATGATGCAACTTCTACAATTGTTAAATTTGAATCTAAAAATCCTATGAAATGATATCACCCCACAAAATCAGTAGTCACTATTATGTCTTGTACACTCTAGAATCAAGATCTAATACTCTTATGCTATTTTAACACCATGAGACCTTTTTTGCTCATTCTAGTGGATTATTATGACCTATGATGACCTAACATGAAACCATGCTCTTAATGATATGATTTTGTTGGCCTAGAAACCCATCCAAGATTTACTCATTAGGAGTAAATCTTGGATAGTCCCCAGTTTGAGACTGTTCTTGAACACCTAATCTCACTTAGGATGTAAGTGTATAATGTGTATCGAGTTTTCAAGAAAATTTCGGTAGCATTTCCCCATTTGTTCTCTAAGTACATATGTACTTAGAGAACAGCGGGAAAATGCATGCTGCCGAAATTTTCTTGAAAACCCAATACACATTATACACTTACTAGTGAGATTAGGTGTTCAAGAATGGGATAGGTGGAACACATTTATTATATATAAGAATGACATCACATGTATTTGTTGGCCTAAAGTTTTAACCATGCATAAAAGTCTAATCTGTTAACCCTAGATGTGAACTTTACAATATGAACATACAATGTGAATGTGAGATTTACAATGTGAATGTGAACTTTACAATTTGAATTACTTTACAATGTGAATGTGTACTTTACAATGCAAACTTTACAATTAGTGTTACTTTACAATGTGAAATTTATAATTTGAATGTGAACTTCCAGATGGCTGATCAGGACCGTGCTGATGATCATCATGAGGGTGAGGACGTGCTTGCACTGCCTGACAATGTAAGTTTTAAGAATATATCCCTGAGGTTTCTATCTATATGTTCATTTATAAGTATATTATGTAAGTGTGTTTTTTATCAAATTTTAGGTTGGTGATGTACCCGCTGAAGAAATTACAACACTTGATGAGTAGCAAAAGAAAAATTGAGAAAGTGAGGGGCATTACAATGATGAACAAGTTAATACAGCAAAGGGGCAATGGACCCAAATTGGTTGTGGATGTCGATCAGGCAGGAAATCCATATGGAGTGAACCGCAACTCATTTGTTTCATATCTTGGGGTTCTTACTCATAGCCATTGCAGTCCTATCCTAGAATCATGGAATAGAGTTCCTAAGGGGAAGAAAGACCACATATGGAAGGAACTATGCGTGAGTTATTATTATTTGTAATTCTATTTGTGCAGATTACTAATTTTTAGGATACTAGTTAATAGCAATTCTATTTAATTTGCAAAGCATATTTGATCTGGATGAAAAGCTGCATCGTAAATGTGTGATGCAACGTTGTGGGAGGATCCTAAGGAACTATATGACAAATCTCACCCGATATTACATATGCGATGCTGAGAATAGGTTCTTGATTGATTCCAATTCTAGACATTGATCAGTATTTCACTAACTCTACACTAATAATTTTTATTTGTATTCTCTTTGAAAAATAAATATAGGAAGAAGGAAGCCACACAACAATGGAACTACTTGGACCCCAAAGAATGGGAGGAGTTTGTTACCCAAAGAAAAACAGATGAATTCAAGGTATTAAGCGCCACTCCCAATTTAATTAATATACATTTTTATGTATTCACCTATTCAAGATTAACCTTTAGTGTTACTAACCAAATCAATGTGCTAACTAACTAGGCTATCAGCGATGCTCAACGAGCAAGGCGTGCACTGAATGTGCACGACCACACAATGGGTCCAAGAGGATATCCAGGCGTTCGCCAAAGACTACAGGCTGAGTCTACTTAGCCTACTGCTACTCAGGAGACTGCAGAGTCCTCTACTGCTACTCCCGCACCTCTGCCTCGTCATGTTATGTGGATAGCTGGGAGGCAAAATAAGAAGGGAGAGATACTGAAGCCCACAACCGCTGAGGCAGCTGCAAAAATGATAAAAATCAAACTCTTAGAGCAATCTATCGATATTGATTATTGTTATGTTTACTTACGAATTTTTGTTGATGGTGCTTAGCGGGAGCTGCACGAGCAGTGGAAGGAAGGCAAGTTCATCTCTCAGGGCACAAGGGATGAACTGACAGTTGCTCTGGGTAACCCAGAACATCATGGACGTGTAAGGGGTGCAGGCGCTGGTGTGGGCATGAAAGCGTTCTTTGGGCCATCCCAGCATAAATCTGTCCCAAAAGCGAGACTTTCACAAGCTGAGGTAACATTCTTATTTTAGAACGTTATTGCGAAAGGGATTTCAATAATCGGAAACTAGCATTTCTTTTATCCATGTATAGGTAGATTCCTTATTTGATAGGATAGTCGAGGAAGTAGTTGATAAAAGACTCCAGGAAGCATTTAACAAGTGACAGGCGTCTCAGACTGCCACTCAGACAGTACCTGTGGCGAACCTCTCTTCTCCTACTCCTCGTACTGTAGAGGTTGGGAGTAATCCTATAGACCCACCTAGCACGTCCTCTGTAAGTATTTTTATGGAATATATAATAACTAGTCTATTCAAGATGATATGTTTGTGTATATATACATATAACATTCTTTACGTAAATTTGTAGGGGTTGAAGCCATGCCGACTATAAAGTGAAGGATATATCGTTGCAGATGCATCGGCTTACCCACCCCTTAAAGGGTGCATGTTTCATGGGAGTCCAGTACCAGATGGCATGGTACGTGTGAGCCTCATACATATACTTGCTGGCTGGACGAATCTTGCACTTCCTCGTACACACCCAGATGCTGAAACACTTGGTGAGGCAGTAGGCGGAGTGATACTGTGGCCTGAAGTGGATGTCCTCTATATTGATATTGTTTGATAAATTTTCATTACTTTAATTTGTTAGTGTGTATATATATATGAGTCAATTGATATGAAATTATATATACAGGTCAAAAAGATGAGACCCGCTACATCTCGGCTTCCACCTCCTCGACTACCAAGTTAGCTTCCAGGGAACCTACACGTCTCGATATGTCCTAATTGTAGGAGTGTGGCAGTATGGATCGACAAACATAATCCAAATTGCCCTATAAATGTTACTATTCCGGAGAATGATGCAGGTAAATCATACGATAACAATCTATTTATACAAGTTTAGCATACGTATTAATGCATACATAATAGAAGTTATAGATACGTATTTATGCAGGTCAAACATTCGAAAACAACATATTTATACATGATATTTTGGAGTTGTTTAGTTATGATTGGCTGAACACATCTATGATAGAGCTGTGGATATGGTGAGATTAATACATACGGCAATCTGGTTTATACATCCATATACCTTGTTTTATATACGGCAATCTGGTTTCTTATATATTAATGCATACGTAATACATGTTTTACAGCCACTTATACAAGACATGTACATATTTTGGGTTTTCCCATGTGGGATTTTTGGTTCCATCTTTGATTAGTCTTGTAGTTACAGACCCTTCTTCAGTTACTTCATACTGCTGTGATGCTTTTGAATATTTTAGTAAAAATAATAAGACGGTGATAATAGCTTCATTCAATGTCGAGTAAGTTTACTTTGCTTGTAATTTGGACGTAAGCAAATTACATTTTTATTGCGGATATTGAGTTATTAATTTTCTACTTTTTTACCTGTAGTTCTAAGCATTGGGAGTTATTAGTTATTGTCCCCAAGACATTCACCGTCTATTATCTAGATCCTGCGGGGAGTGAGTTGGATGTATTATAGGGACATGCAATTAAAAGGCCATTATTCTCGTGAGAAATATTTTATATTTTTATATCTGTTAACATCTGTTACTGCATTACTATTTAATTATGACATTTAATGTGTTACATTAACATATATAGGGCTTTACAAGAGTACAAAAAAACTGGAGGAAAGGTCCCCAGGAAAAAAAATCTGACACTCATTTGGGAGAATGTGAAAGTAATTTCCTGACTTCAATGTATATATTATTTATGTGAACTGTGCTTATTTGTATTTTTGAATATTTTGCATGTTTCAATTTATAGTGTGCTACACAAGACAACGGCTGGACATGTGCCTACTATGTGATGTGATTTATGGACCTAATCATCAAACATGCCGTATTGGAAATCGATAACATACAACAGGTATTATACATAGTCTCGTTAGATAATATGAAATATATGAATCTTATTATATATTATTATAATTATGTATGTATGTCATTCTCTTTGTAGGTCTTTAAAACTGAGGACTTCAACACAGGTGCAAAGCGTTTCAATGTACATGCTCCCTATACGAGAGATGAATTAGATGTTGTAAGAGAAGATTGGGCAAAAGCCCTGCAAAGAGTGGGAATTTTTCAATATGATTTTGCTGACAATGATGACAATGATGGCAATGAATAAAGAATAACTTTATTCTCATAATTAATTTTGTGTGAATGTGAATGAATTTTTATGAATTGTCTTATGTGTGTGAAAATCATCAATAAATGAATGTTTCTACATGTGTCTGAATGTGAAAAGAGATGAAATAAATGGAACTGCAGGTTGCAACTGGTTTCTACATGCGTGTGATGAAAAATAATATGAATTAAATGTTCTTATACATGAGTGTGAATCACATATATATAATATTATCCATCATGTTAATTTTGCAGGTTTGTGGCTTTTTGTTGGATGATATCAATGGATGTCGTAAAACTTGTAGTTCATAACTGAATTGCAGGTTTCTCATCCTGCGACCAGCCACAGCAGGTCTGTAGACTGACAGAAAAAAAAACATACAATAGACGTCGGTTGTTGTATAAAACTGACGACATATAGTTACAGTGTCGGTTGCCATACCGGTAACCGACGTCGATTTCCCTAATGAGGCCAGACGCACGGCCGTGGCAGCGAACCAGACATAAAATAAACGTCGGATATTTGTATACAACTGACGACATATGATAACAATGTCGGTTGCCCTACTAGTATCCGACGTCGATTTCCCTAAAGGCCAGACACCACGGCCATGCTGGTCAGTACGGCCGTGGCAGTGTGTGAGATGGCGTCGGTTATCACTAATAAACCGATGCAGATAGTGCCCCAGATGGCCCCTTTTCTGTGGCGCGAAGGTATATGACGTCAGTTTCTAAGCTAATAACCGACGCCTATACCCCCTGCTGGCGCGTTTTCGGTGGCGCGCGAAGGGTTGTGGCGTCGGTTTGAGAACCGACGCATAACAGTTGGGCTTTTAGCGGCACCCACATAGATGTCGCTTAAAAACCGACACTAAAAGCCTTAAATAACTGACACTAAAGGCCGGTTATCTACTAGTAATATATATTTTATTGTATATTAACATTTATATATAACCAGCCCTCAAAAAAACATGTATATGTAACCACCGTTTATAAATATGTTCGGCTCATATGATAAACTTGATTATGACCAACATAAATTATATTTTATCAAAGATAAATTTGGGTGGCTTACTAAAAAAATGTAACTTTTTCAAAACTAGCTCAATCATAAGCGGGACTGAGATTTATTGTGGGGGTCCGGTTGAGATTTGTAAACATTATTTGGGCTGAGATCTAGCGTGTGACGTGTTTAAAATTTTTGATTTCAGCGCAAGCCTATCAAACGCTGATATCTGCCAATCTAATCGCATTGTTCATTCGTATTAGGCCGTTGGGATCCTCTTACTTCTTATTCAATTAGTCGTGAAAGATTCATCCGAGGCTTGGATGATTTTATTGATATTGTTCGTAGAAATAGATCATACTCGTGGCAATCGACTAGGTTCCAATGTATATGTAGCTTTATGCTTCTTCTACAACCTAAATTATTGTATTAGTCTATTCTTCTTGGTATTTTTCATTCAAAAATTACAACCAAAAGATAGCTATTCATTCATCATCCTTTTGAGTCACTCTTTATAGAGTTATGGCAATATGCAATATTTTATTCATATTAGAGTAGGTGTGAATATTTTATCTTCTATGCCAACTCATATAATATTATAATCACTAAAATATGAAATATTTGTACATGAAAAAAAAATCACAAGGGGGCGAGGGAGTAGCCCAACGGCACGGCTCAAAAATCCATAATGAAGGGACTTGAGTTCGACTCTGGCTGTGTCCCTCGGGGTACAACAAGGCCCCCACATTATTGGGTGTGCTATGGCACCCCCAATGTATGTAGCTGGATATACCCTTGACTGGTTCAGATCTAATTGTGGCCTTGCCCGGGACGGGTTCCTCGTCATCAAAATATAATCACAAACTTCATAGGGATGTAAGTTATGAGTAACTTACAAAAAGGAAAATTGGCTATATAAATTGATAGGTCCATGCCAAAATTTGTAACTTGCTTCGCAAGACAATAACTAGATCATAGAAACCCTTTATCTAAAACAATTTCTTAACATATACTTCTTATTGCAATAGCATACCATCTATGGCATGGTGACATCCACACTACCCTTAATATTGTAAAGGGTTATTCGACACACTTTAGTGATATGTGTGATAGAATCTCCTCTATCATAGATTAGCATGCTCCCCAAGTCCATTGCCAATGTCCCTCTATGAGATACTTCTCTCATCCACTTTGGCCAAAAATAACATAAATTGAACTAAATGGATTTTTTAGGATTTGTCTCCAAATTAGGTACTCTGATGATTGAGGATATTTTGGTTCAACATATTGAAGATTCAACGAGTAGGTCATAATAGAGGGTGTGGGTGACAAATTTAGGTGAAGCTAAAATGCTCAATTGGTTAATGGTTTAACTTAACTTATGAATAGACTTAGCAAAGTAAAATTGACACCTATTGCACATTAAAATTTGAGAGTGTTTGGTTAAACAATTTTTTTAGTTAATTGGGAACACAATAAAGTATTAATCAGACAAACTAAATATGGATTATAATTTATCAAAGATAGGATGTGATGAACTTAGTGGGAATTATGTGATTAAACATGAGCCTATATTTTTTTGTTTGTAAAAAAATATATGTTTATATTTTAGTATATTTTGAAGTTATGACTTGTAAGAGGAAAATTGAAAGGAAAAGGATCTAAAAATAAAAACTTGGAGCATATATACTCCCGATTTATTATGAGATGACTAGTAAATAATTTTGTTGTCTTTTCCCCATTAGGAAGCAATCAATATTACACTTCACTTCCTTATCAAGCTCTGACAGTCATCTGGATTTATGATGCGTGTATAGTTCCTATTTTATCAGAAGATGATTTAGAAAAAAATTGACCCAATTGAGCCTCCCAAGTCCTATCTCACATATTCTTCTCCAAGGTGTGTCACAAATAGAGTATATCATACCCATAATATAGAGAGAAACTATAATCATTGAACTGTAAGCTCCACTTATAAATCTAGTAATAAATGGTGTGGGGTGCTAGGAATCTAATTCAACAACAAGAATCTCAAAATAGAGTTTATGAGATATTGTATAACCACTTCCTCAAGGGCTTCTCTAGGAAGGAGTATGATTACTTTTTAAAATTAGATCTATGTCTAGTCCAATAGAAAAGATTAATGTGCTTCAAATTGGAATATATTGTGATACTCCAATCCCGAGATGCCACACAAAATGATATTCAACAAAAAAAAAATGAATGATCCTAATCAACTTCAAAACTAAGAAGGAAAGTAGAAACTTAAGATAAAGTTTCGACCACATGTCGACATATATACACATAAAAAGAGACACCATATTCAATACCAAAAGATAACAATGCATTGTTTATCACTAGTGACCATTATCAAATGATAATTATACAAAAGGAGTGAGACTCTAAGGATATCTTAATCCTAATTTCACTATAATTTTTTGAGTTTCATTAATTATTTATTAAATTTTAATGTTTATCCATTAATTAGAATATCTAAATTTTGAGAAAAAATCCATTTCCCCTAATTTTAGGTTCTCTTACAAGGAGTGGATTAAATTGTAGATCCACCATAATATGAGGGTTAGAATGCAAATTGTGAGGAAATTTTTCAACTTATTTTCTTCATTCATATTCATATTTTATCATATCATGTAATAGATTGGTTAAGAGATGACTTTGATTTAGCTTCAACCAGATCCTATTTGCCTTAAGTTGTAATTTTATGTATGTGCTTCGACTAGTATGCCATTTTACCATAGTTAAGGTCATAATTGAAGTATTAATTATATATTATATAAGTTCACATATTACTTCAATATTGCATTATTTATTGAGTTTTAGACACAATTTGTATGGAGTTCCATCCTCAGGTTTCTATTCTAAACCTACCCAATTGTGTGCATGGATGAGTGGCCTTTTATAGATATCCTTGTGCCTTGGTAGGTTTGGGACTGCCCAACCTCATTGCCTACTCTATTGAGGATCCCTTGGTGACTGAGTATCATGGTGTATCTTCATAGACCACTTAGTACTTTTATGGGATGGTGTAGAAGGGTGATCAGATAGGTTTGTATGTAAGGAATGAGACCCACTAGGTGATCCACTCTTTAGTGAATTAAAGAATAAGTCTATCCATTTCCAAATAAGAATAAAAAAGGGAATTTCATTCATTTCTCAAATGGTATGTAAATTTCAAGCATAAAAGTGTATAAGCAGTGGAAATATAACTATTACAAAGTTACATGTTAATTCATTTATAATTGTTCCTCACTATAAAAGATGGGATAGAAAAAAAATTACACATGTAATAAATCTAATAATGTGCAAGATATATTGCAGAGGGCATCACATCCATTCCAAGCTATCCTTAGGTCCAATATCCTGCATATGATCTTTGTACATCCTTGTCTTCTAGTGCATCTATACCTGGGTGGAAGGGAACATTACCCAAAAGATAGGAAACAAAACATAGGTAAGCATATATATATATATATATAAATATATATATATATAAATATATATATATATATATATATACTAAGAGAAATGAAGCATATTAAAATTTATATTACAAGCATGAGAGCAAAAGTGCCTTACAATTACAGTTCTCAATAATCTCAATATAAAATAATAACTTTGCATGCATAATAATATAGACTAAATATATCTAAAATATGGCCATAACACCATAGGATCATGGCCCAAAAGAAATAAGGCTATAAAACACACACCCTTTGGTGGAATAGTGTGCCCTTTAAAAGTATGGTTGTACATAAGTACCACTATTCTAGATATTCTAGTCAAACATGTAGCAAGCATAAAACAGAGAGACAAGACTGGCATTGCAGTCAGTTTCTCATAAAATGTAAATAATAATAAGTCGGATCCAAGAACCCAGATGAATAAAGCATTTTGATAACCACTGGAATATAATGTATTAAGTTAGGAAATATAAGTGTCCAAGAAATTGGATTTTCAATGAGAATAATAGTTCAAGAGATGCCTCATTAAATGTATGTAGGTTTCAGCCAAATAATGCCCAAAATAAAATAGAGAATGCACATACCTTGTCATCATAGATAAAAAGTCTAAGTCGGTAGATAAACTTTATCCCCAAACTGGAGCATTCACCTCACCCTATTAGCACATTGGGTATATCAGCCAAACTAAAGTGAATATTGTGTATACATTCCTAGTATAGCTATTTAGATTTTTCTAACCTTGGTTCCCATAAATTGAATGTATGTTAGTGTTTTTCATATTATCAAGTGAGCAGATGATCCATTTGATATCTATTCTTATCAAATATCCATATTTATCCAAATAAGTGTAATAATGTCAATATTATGGATTTGTATTGGTAATGTGCACTATCACAATTAGATCTCATAATATTATATGCATCATATAGTTCAAGTTTAGTCAACTAGTGTAGATCATGTTCATGTTCAAATTTAGGTATGAACATGCTTGTAGGATCCATTTGTATTTCTAGTTAAGCATGTTTGTACATCTTAGTATTCAATCTTTATGTGGCAAACATTAGAGGGATGCTTCAACTGGGTTACATATTATAATGACAAACATGTGTGTTTCATTATATAATTTTCTTATAAACATGAGTGAATTATTTTCATGAAATAACAATTATAGACATACTATTTACTAATATTTAGTCCAATGTAGATACTAATATAGTCTGTATTATGATATTCGATTAAGAGGTCTAGTGACTATAATTAATTTTTGATGTTATCCTAAACACATAGATTTTTATCTAATTTCAAGTTAACACATTGGTATCATATCACTAAAACTTATGGTTTCACATTTACTATCATTGGTGCATTACCTTATGTATATTCTACCGTCATACAAATGGATGTATGAATGAACCTAATAATCAATGTTATAATCAAGTCAATTCCTCAAGATTATAGTATATAACCCCCATCTATAATCTTTAAGAAGACCTTAACAAAATGAAACATTGAATAGATCATTGACCTTCAATTTTTTGTCCTGTTACTCCCCATTAGATCAATCGTTTATGCTTCGAACCCTAGGTGGGGGATATGACCTGAATCCCATCATGGATGCCATGGCCTAGGCTAGATGTGATTCTGGTGGTGATGGCAATCTCTTTTAGGTATGTGCAGATCTAGGGTGTTGCTTTTCTGGCTGACAGTGATATCCAATCTTCTTGTGAGAAGGCCAGTCAGGTGTATTGATTGGCGGATGATGATAGTGAGCAGGCCAACCTCACAAACAGTAGGGTACATGGTGTGTAACTTGTGAAGCTTCTTCAACTAGTGATTGTCTCTGTAGAATCCATAGTGGTGGGAAGGATATGAAGGATTTGTTCAAGTGACCATATGGTTAGGAAACAAATGGAAATGTATTGGTCAGACAAGGTTCCAAGATAAGATGGAGGTGAGACAATAGGCTTCAGTGGTGTAGGGAGTGCCCTAGATCTATTGTCTACCAATGCAATTGGTAGTGACAACTCCCTTGCTATTGTGACTAGTGCAACGAGGCAGTGAGACTGGTGATGGTTAGGTTTTAGGTCTGTAGAAGAGGATAGGCATGAGATGTGGAGAGATAGAGAGTCTACATGCACTAGGTTTGTGAGGCGTGCCTTACTGCGGCATTGCTATTGTTGTTTTGGATGGCTTGGTAAAGCATGTGAGTGGGAGAATGACGACCAATGGGTTCTAGTGGATTGTAAGAGGAAAGGTAGAGATAGATGATGATTGGGAGTATCATTAATAGTTAGGGAAGTTGGTGGATAGATTTACTTATTGTCTAGCTATGTGCGCTGACACAAGGGAAGAGAAGATGAAGGTTGGTGTTAGGGTTTGCAGACAACCAGTAAAGAAAGAGAAGGAGAAGGATGAAGGAGAAGGAGGAGGCTCGTGCTTAAGACTTTGGAGTGGACACTAGTTGTCATTGTGCCCTATTATAGTGGATTTGTTCTATCTATACAGGATGTAGAAATGATAAGGTGGTTGGGGCATCTAGGTTTTAAATGGAAAGGAAAGGAGAGAGTAGATTCATACATCTCCTAATGGCTATTAGAGTCACCGCTACAGCAAGTTCTTGTAGATACTAGGGTTTCCACAATAGGTCATTGCACCCTACTTCTTTCTTGTTGGATGGAACAAGGAGGCAAAAGATGGATGAAAGGTGCTACTTTCTTTGGTGTTTTAGATTGTCAGAAGTCAAGAAGGAAAGAAAAAATAGAGATGTTGGGGTGTGGTGGCTAGATGAGGTCTTGAGTGTCGGTGCTGGTGTTTGCATCAAAGTAGGTACTATTGGCAATGGCTGAAAGTGGAGATGATGATTTGGTCAACGGAAAGAGCATACGACCCTGGTGATTGGCATGTAGGAGGTGAAGAATGATAGTGGCCTTTGTCATTCTAGAAGCCAACCTAGTCTTTGTTGGATACAAGGGTAGTGGTAATAGTGCCAATCTCCATGAAACTAGGCAGCAAAACTGTCATGTTCCCTACAAACTGGGGAAGAAGGACCTAGGAGGCTAGGTTTGTAGGGCCATAGGAAGGAGGAGGAGAGGGTTATCATTGGAGAGGTGAAGAGAAGAACTGGTCTTTTGTGGCAGTTGGAGATATATAGAAGTAGGCACGCTGATCGCGTGAAAGAGAAAAGTGGGACTTTTTAGTGGTATCACAGTTACTTGGTTTGTAGGGAGAGCTTTGATCGGGTAATGCACGCAGAGGAAAATCAAACTGATAATGGAAATTAAATGTAATTACTATGTGTGATGGTTAAGAATGTAAATAGTTAAATAAATCAGTAAATGAGGTCCTATTAAATTAATTTTTTACACATAGACTAATTAATATGTAAAGAATCCAAATGTATCATTGTTTTTTACCTTTTGAGAATGGCTAATATTTTATTTCTTTACTTTGTGGTGTTAAGTATACATTTAATGTGTTTATTCCACTTTTTAGAAAATTTGACACATTTATTCATATTAATATACTTCCTTTCCTCAAATAGACTTACCTAGACTTTAGAGTATCAATGTAAGGTCAACACTCATTTATTGGTAAATTTTTACATTGGACCCTAGTTTTGAATTTATTTGACTATTCCATCCTAATACATTTTGGTCTAAGGAAAGAAGTGCCAAATATTCATATAGTTGAGAAGGGCCTAGAATAAGGTAGGAATAGACTATGATTCTAGATTTGAGTATGTTACAAAACTCCACCCCTTAAAGAGGATTTCATCCACGAAGTTCACCCAACCATAGCCTAGTATACGCCTAACTGAATTATAGGTTTTTTTACTCCACTTAACATATAGGGTCATAGTTAATAACCCCAAATTAAAGTCATAGTCCTTTTCCAAGGTGAAACTATGTTATCCTATGCAACAAGTCCCCATTAGCCTTCTATATAAGATGTTGAGCTATGTAATTACACCAAAACCTAGTATTTTCTTAGTAGTATTGAATTCAAATTGATTTCACTTTCAGTTATCATGATGGAGATCACTTCCAAAATTTATCATGATATAAATTTTTTTATTCACTTAATAATCTACCTTACTTATGTTCACCATTTTAGATAAGGCAAGATAAAGTTTAAAACTTGTTTTTATTAGTAGGTAATGTTCATGGTGGTAAACTAGCAAGGCTTACCCATCTATCCCGATGAGGTGGTAGCTATGTACCAATGACTTGGATGTTACTCAAGTATTACTTACTACAACCACTATTCAATTCACATATTCCAAAATCGAGTTACATTCCTAAAGGACAAAGTGTTAGCACTCCACCCCTTAAAAAGGATAAAGATGTATCCTAGCGAACCATCTAGAGAGGCAATAGGGGTAGATCACCTAGTTCATTTATACCTAAAACTCCTTCTCACTCTCTGCTACACACTTAGGCACAGGTTCTAAAGGTGGATTCAACTAGTTATAGGTTTCTTAACTAAAGAGTTTCTGTAGTACTAAAAACTTTGTTGTAGTTGGTGACTTGGTTCCAAAAATCATTGATAAAATCTTAAAAATATTATTTGTTCATATAATTTTATAATTAAAATTATTTTAGCAATAAAATATTTGTGATAAAAAATCAAAATTTGTGGCAAAGTGGATTTGAAAACCAAGTCAATCACCTTCCACAATACAACACACATACTAGTATTTTGTCATCACTAAGTTCACCAAAAGGGTCTAACTATTGTAACAACTAAATAGGCAAGAGACTACGCCTCTAATATGTAAGAATAAGAGGGAGAAGGGTCTTTTATTATGCACAATCAACTTCTTTAGACATTAATAATGTGAAACATCCACCCTTCCTCATGTCACCCTTAAACATGATTTACAATGTGTTATCTCGAGACTTGAGGAAGTCATAAGATTATCTAGTGTTATGGGAAGGGATTTAGGGTTTCCCATCATTAGTTGGTTTACGACCATTGTTCCTTAACAATATGAGGTAACCTATGCCAGTATACTACTCATCTCCATCACTATATAAATCAACTACACTATTGGAAATGATAGAGGTAAACACTGAAGGATATAAACTAAAACTTATAATTTTCATCAACCAATTATCTTGTATGGGACATAACAAGATCAATAAGAATGGTATACATACCTTAGATAGATGGACTTGGGGCATAACTATGTTGAGATAGTCCATGCTAAGGCAAGTCATGCCACAACTGAGCTAGTTTAGATTTTCACCTAATATGAAGGGAATCATCTCAACTCTAAAACTTTTTTCCATATTTTGCATTTTGCATTCATGCATCTATATACCCAAATTGGATGCATGAAAGTGTGTTAGAAAAACAAAAGAAGTAAGCAGTAAGGTGAAATTAGGGTTGATCCCAGCTATGAGTGTTAAAATCCATCTATGCTTCATAAGGTTCAAGCTATCTTCTTAGAAAATATGAGATATAAATCCAACACTACATGAGTCATTTCCTATGTGATGACATTTCCACCTATATAAAGAAGGTAGGGGTGATCAAGGTTACTAAAATTTGAGCCTCAACCACAAAGGCAGTTTTAGGGAGTGAAAGTGATCAAATTAGTCAGGGATTGAACCTGGCTTGGTATCTGACTAATCAGGTTTAGGTATATCAACTACATGCAAAGGGCCACCTAAGTACCTTATTAAGTAACAATGTAGGATAACTTGAAATTGTTAAGTTATCAACTACTTTTTCCTTTGATACCATTTTGTAAATATTGGGACCTAATAAGGGATCCACTATTTAGTGAATTAAAGAATAAGTCCATCCATTTCCAAATAAGAAGGAAATGGGGAACTTCATTCATTTCTCAAATAATATGTGTCTTTCAGAGCATAAAAGCGTATAAGAAGTGGAAACAAAACTATTACAAATTTACATGATGATTCATTTATAATTATTCCTTACTAAAAAAGGTGGGATAACAAAATAAAAAAAGTTACACATCTAATAAATATAATAATGTGCAAGACATGTGCAGAGGGCAACTGTAACATCCCTAACCGGGGTTAAGGCTTAATCCTAGAAGTTTTTCCTAAGTAAGTCATTTAGATTCTTATCTTTATCTTTTGAGAAGTAATTAAGACTAAAGGAGAGATTATGTTTCAATTTTGGTCCTCTTTGAATAATGTTGAAACACTGTTTAACCTATTTTGGACTAAAGTGCAATTTACCCAATTTAAGGGGTTAACTTGCAAATGTTACATGATAAATGTTCCTCAAGTGTGATACCATCATAAGAATGAGCATGGTGCTGAGGTATGGCTTCCACAGGCCTAAGTTTAAAAAATGAGCTTGTTTGAGTAATGCTTGTTTATTAAATGACTAGTTTTGGTGTAATTTGCAATTTACCCAAACTCTAGGGTTGAATATGTAAAATACCACCTCTATTGTGTCCCTACTATTTCTTGGTATCATTTAGAGAAAAGAAAAAGAAAGGGGCGTCTTGTTTGTACTACTTTTGAGGAGAGATAATCTTGATAATAAAATAATCAAGATTTAAGCATAATTGAAACCCTAATTTAATTTGTAGCAAAAATAAATATATTAATTGAAGTGCCCATCAATTAATAAGGCGTTGTTTGAAATCCTATAATGCAAGGACATCAAAATGCCTTGATTTGCACCGAAATATCCTAAGTAGGTGAAGAAATCCACTTGCAATTATTAACTAAAAAGAATTGTCCACTAAAAATGGATAATATTAAGGTGCTTAAAGTGGTTCCTTTTAATTCAAGGATAAACGAGAGGTTTTTGAAGGCAAGGATGTTGTCTTCGGAAGCATGGAAGGGAGGGGGGCATGTGTCAAAAAATTGGATAAATTTTCTTCTACTTTCTCTCTCCTAGAAAATCAATTACATATACTTGATTTTCTCCCTACTTGAAAGGCCATTTTGCAAACCACTTTCTTTCTTTGCTTGGGTTGAAGAATAAGGATCTTAGGAGCGATAGGAGAACGTGACTCAACCTGTAGGTAAGCTCCATGGTCATCTTCAACCTTGAATTTATGGTGGAAATTGAATTTCGACACTCATTCTCTTCTTTTCTCCATTCAATGTTCAACCTTGATCATCCTTTGCATCCAAAGAGTTGAGAACGAACCTTGGACAGTTGAGGAAGCTTCATTCACCATTAAAGACGTGAAGCTTGAATCTTGGAAACAACTTTGAAGGTGGGTTATATAACTTGAACCCTTAAATGTTATTATTGAATTCAACTCTTCATTTCATGTTGATCATTTCTTTCTTCTTAAAATCCTTTTGGATAATTGATGAAATCACCATATGAATGGCAGTAGATTTTGAAGGTCTGAAGCTTGATGATGATGACCTCATCTTAGCACACACCTCAATAAAAATCATGAACAAATGATTTCACCTTTTGCTGACCAAACGGTCTCAAGACCGTTTGAGGGAAAAAACAGTCTCAAGACCGATTGAGATCAAATGGCCTCAAGACCGTTTGAGGTCAAGTGGTGTCATGGTTGGATGGAGATCCAATGGTTATAATTGATCTATTCCCAAAGGTTTCAACATTTGATGGTTCCTTGATTGCAAACCCTAAATTGATTGATTGTAGAAACCCTAATTGATACAAATAGTTTTTAAATATGAATGGACCAAACAGTCTTCAAATCGTTTGAGAGGTCTCAAAACGTTTAGGGATTAAACATTTTCAAAATTGATAAGATCAAACAGTTTCAAAACTTATTGAAGGAATTAGGGCAAGACCATTTGAAGATTTTGGATCAAGACCGTTTAAGGTCTAACGGTCCTCAAGACCGTTTGGAGGTAAAGCACCTCAAGACCGTTTGGAGGTCAAGCATCTCAAGACCATTTGGAGGTCAAGCACCTCAAGACCGTTTGGAGGTACAAAAGGTTCAAGACCATTTGGAGATTCAATTGAACCAAGATCGTTTAAGGTCTAACGTTCTTCAAGACCGTTTTAAGAGTCAATTGGTCCAAGACCGTTTGAAGGGTCAATTGGTCCAAGACCATTTCAAGGGTCAATTGATCCAAGACCGTTTGAAGGGTCAATTGGTCCAAGACCGTTTGAAGGGTCAATTGGTTCAAATCATGTAATTACTAACAACCCCATAAGTGGTTGAAGGGTATCTCAAGGATGGTTTCAATGGAAGAACTTTTAAAGTATTTAGGTGATTAGCATAATTGGAGTGATTATCATTCAATGCTTATGAAGGTAATAATTCAATGCACTATGATAAGCATAGGTGCATGTACTTAGTGGAAGGTTAGGTCAATTGAATAAGGTCTGATGATGATGTGTGTTCTTAGTACATGGAACAATGATAAGTATGATTTAATACCTAAATAATTCTATGTGCCCCAAGATATGTGGAAGCACTGATTTAGGGTTTGGTTTAATAAGATAATCATAAAACCCTAATTAATGGAGAATGGAAACCATAATTGAGAAGAATGAGAAACCCTAACCCTAATTTTTGGGTAGTAGGTTGAGAAATCCTAATTGAAATGAAATGGGAAATCCCTAACCCTAATTTTTGGGTAATGGGTTGAGAAACCCTAATATAGGGTAATGCTATGAGAAACCCTAAATTATAGGGTGATGTTATGTGAAACCCTAATATAGGGTGATGATATGAGAAACCCTAAATTATAGGGTGATGTTATGTGAAACCCTAATATAGGGTGATGATATGTAAAACCCTAATATAGGGTGATGATATGTGAAACCCTAATTTTTGGATAATGGGTTAAGAAACCCTAATAAAGGGTGATGTTATGTGAAACCCTAATTCAGGGAGATGTTATGTGAAACCCTAATTGATAAAGATGGGAAACTCTAACCCTAATGAGGGAATAGTGATGTTATCCTTTTATTTCATGATATTGATGTGTAATTGATATGGTTGTTATCAAATATACTAACCATGCAGGTATCATGAGATGATGAGAATAACTAGCACTACTACATAAATGGCTTATAACGTCACTTTTAAAGGCGTCGGTTGTATAAATAACCCGACACCTAAAACCTAAAATGTCGGTTTAATAAAAAAAACCGACATCTATCTGTGAAGGGCGACCAGACACGGGTATCACTTTTATTCAGTGTCGGTTCCCGAATAATAAACTGACGCCTAAAATTAACCGCCAAATCCAAAATTTCACGTGAAAAAAATTACCTCCAAAATTTGACATATGGCGTCGGTTATTTACTAAAAAACCGACGACGAAAGGTTATTCGTAATACAAAAATTGGGCATATTTTGGTCATCGGTTTTATTACAATAACCGACGCTTATGGGTTTTCACGCATTTTCCCGGGAAATTTTTCACACCCATTTGAGTATCGGTTTGGGAAAGAAACCGACGACTATGGTCATTAATTGAGAACAAATTTTTTAATCGGCATATGTAGATAGACGTCGGTTTTTTTCTAGTAAAAATCGATGACTATCATTGACAATAGGTGTCGGTGTGTTTCTAGAACCGACACCTTTAGTTTTACATGTCAGTTGTTTTTAATAACCGACGCCGATTGATAACTTAACAGCACCCGCGCGAGCCCGACTCTTCCCCTTTCTCTGTTTCAATCATTGTCTCGCGCTGCTACTCCAGGGTTTGGTCGTCTGGCGATTTCCGGTGATTTCTCCTCTGCCCCCACCTCCGCCGCCGTTTACTCTGGCCGTGCGCTGCTCTGCTCGCTTGGCTGGTCCTCTGCCCACCTCCGCCGCCGCTTGCCCTCTGCCCCCAACTCCGACGGCCTTCTCTCCTTCTTCGGTGACCTTCTATCTTACTCTGGCGGCCTGCTCTCCTGCTCCTGTTGCAGGAGAGCATATGTGAATACAGGAGAGCATATCTTACTCTGGCGGCCTGCTCTCCTGCTCTGTGACCGAGGTGTGTGAAATCACGGGTTGGCACGGTCGTGCTGGGCAGCACGGCCGTGTTGGTAGCACGGCCGTGCTGCATAGCACGACCATGTTGGTTGATTTTGTGCTATATTGCTCAATTATAATCGGATAGCCTATAATGTTGTGCTACATTACTCTTCTAAAATTATTCTTATATTATTGAATCGGGTCAATGACCACACCTTCTATTGTGCTTGAATTATGCCATGTTTGTTTGTACAAAGTGAATCTTATCGCTCGAATTGTGAATTATTGCATGTTTGAAACTATTGAATTCTTGATTTATTATTGAATAATGCTCTAATTGTGAGTGATGCAATGTAAGTGAGCAAATACATGTAGTGGATATGTACTCATTAGCCTAGAAACTCGTCCAAGATTTACTCATTAGGAGTAAATTTTGGATAGTCCCCAGTTTGGGACTGTTCTTGAACACCTAATCTCACTTAGGATGTAAGTGTATAATGTGTATTGGGTTTTCGAGAAAATTTTGGTAGCATTTCCCTGTTTGTTCTCTAAGTACATATGTATTTAGAGAACAGCAGGGAAATGCTGCCGAAATTTTCTCAAAAACCCAATACACATTATACACTTTCTAGTGAGATTAGGTGTTCAAGAATGGGATAGGTGGTACACATTTATTATATATAAGAATGACATCACATGTATTTGTTGGCCTAGAAGCCCATCCAAGATATACTCATTAGGAGTAAATCTTGGATAGTCCCCGGTTTGGGACTGTTCTTGAACACCTAATCTCACTTAGGATGTAAGTGTATAATGTGTATTTGGTTTTCAAGAAAATTTCGACAACATTTCCCCGTTTGTTCTCTAAGTACATATGTACTTAGAGAACATCGGGGAAATGCTGCCGAAATTTTCTTGAAAACCCAATACACATTATACACTTACTAGTGAGATTAGGTGTTCAAGAATGGGATAGGTGGTATACATTTATTATATATAAGAATGACAACACATGTGTTTGTTGGCCTAAAGTTTTAACCATGCAAAAACTCTAATCTGTTAACCCTAGACCCTAATCTTGTTGTAATGTATATTTGATTTCTCTTTGATCATAGAATGGATAGATCATGGATGTCCATTCACAATCGCTGCACCCCAGAGTTTATTTCTGGTCTTGACCAGTTTATTAGATTTTCCGAGGAACATAGGAAAAAACCTGGAGATAGGTTCTACTGTCAATGTAGGCATTGCGGTAACAACTTGAAAGTCAGCACTGGTGATGAAATCAAAAGTCATGTCATGTGCAACGGGATTATACAAGGCTATACAGAATGGCACTGGCATGGAGATATTTCAAACCCGAAACCAGTGGATGTCGATAGCAGCGCTTGTGTGGAAGAAGAAATTGCCTACGATGACGTAGATGTGAATGAACCAGTTCCAGTAGACATCGTTGATGTGATGCTGGATAGTTGTGGGGTAGAGCACACTGATCCACCTCCAATTTTTAGAAACATTGTGCATGATGATGAGATATCGTTATACACAGGTTGTACTAAGTTTATGAAGCTTAGCGTTGTGTTGAGATTGTATAAGTTGAAAGCTAACAATAGATGGAGCGACAAAAGCTTCACTTCATTGTTGACTTTGTTGAAAGAAATGCTTCCTGAAGGAAACGAGCTGCCAATCTCAACATACCAGGTAAAGAATTTGTTGTGCCCAATGGGAATGGATGCCAAGAAGATACACGCATGCCCGAATGATTATGTATTATTTAAAAAGGACTATGTGGATTTGAAAGATTGTCCAAAATGTGGTGCGTCATGGTATAAATTGACGACTTCGGGGGAGTCCAAAACTGGTTCTCCTGCCAAGGTGATGTGGTATCTACCTATAATATCATGGTTTCAACGCTTGTTTGCCAATCCGATAGATGCGAAGAATTTGAGGTGGCATGCAGATGTTAAGAAAAATAATGATGGGATCCTACGGCATGCGTCTGATTCCCCACAGTGGAAGAAGATTGATCTATTGTATCCTGAATTTGGTGAAGAAGTCAGGAATCTAAGACTTGGGCTTTGTACAGATGGGATGAATCCGTACGGGACATTGAGCAGCCAACATACTACTTGGCCAGTCATGCTTGTTATATACAATCTTCCTCCCTGGCTATGTATGAAAAATAAGTACGTAATGTTGTCGTTGTTGATATCGGGCCCTAAACAACTGGAAATTACATCGATGTTTATCTTGAACCTTTGATTGATGACTTAAAGAAACTCTGGGGTGAAGGTGTGATGACCTATGATGCTTCACGAAGAGAGACATTTCGTTTGCATGCCATGTTGTTTTGCACTATTAATGACTTTCCAGCATATGCGAATTTGTCTGGATATAGTGTCAAAGGAGCTAAAGCGTGTCCTATATGTGAAGAGAACACTGATTCAACAAGACTAAAACATGGCGGTAAGACTGTATATCTCGGTCATCGAAGGTTTCTTACAAAATTTCATCTGTATCGTAGGAAGCGCAAAGCATTCAATGGATTGAATGAGGAATGGAGTGCACCTAAACCTATACCAGGGGAGGTTGTTTATGAAAGAGTAAAGACTTTGTCAATGAATTTGGTAAGAGATCACAATGTACTATGGCCACACTAAGTGACAAATCTTTATTCAAGAAGAAGTCAATATTTTGGGATCTTCCTTATTGGAGTTCTTTGACAGTCAGGCATTGTATCGATGTCATGCATGTTGAGAAAAATGTCTGTGATAGTTTCATTGGTACTTTGTTGAATATACCAGGTAAGACTAAAGATGGGATAAAATCCAGACTGGACCTACATGAAATGGGAATAAGGTTAGAATTAACAGAATTTCATGAAATGGGAAATCGGAAAAAATACTTACCTCCCGCTTGTTACACATTGTCTAGAAAGGAGAAGAAAGCTTTTTGTGAATGTTTGGTAAATGCTAAGGTGCCACATGGTTACTCATCCAACATCCGTAGATTGGTATCAATGAAAGATCTGAAGTTGATAGGTCTTAAATCTCATGATTGTCACACTCTAATGCAACAAATATTTCCTGTGGCAATTAGATCTATATTGCTGAAGCATGTAAGGTTTGCAATCACCAGACTTTGTTTCTTTTTCAACAGTATGTGCAGCAAAGTTATTGACCCTGATACTCTTGATAAATTGCAAAGAGAAGTGGTTGTTACCCTATGTCAACTTGAGATGTATTTTCCTCCTTCGTTCTTTGATATCATGGTACATCTTGTTGTCCACTTGACTAGGGAAGTGAAAATGTTGGGACCAGTTTTCTTGCATTGGATGTATCCCTTTGAACGATACATGAGCATTTTTAAAAGTGATGTTCGAAACCGTTATCGGCCTAAAGGGAGTATTATCGAGGGTTATGTGGCGAGAGAGGTTATGGATTTTTGCAATGACTTTCTCAGTGGTAATGACACTCGTGATAATGATAAGAATATTGACGAGCAATTTGGCAAAGGAATTTTGGGATCACGTGTGAAAGTAATCAACCGTGAGCAGTTGGAACAAGGTCACTTGTATATTTTACACAACATGGACAAAGTGAACGTTTATATCGAGGAACATACCAATTTCATCAAGAGACAATATCCTCGAGCCAATACAATGTGGCTTGCTAGAGAGCATAACAAGACATTTATTAAGTGGTTTGAAAATAAAGTCTTACATCAACTATCTCAAACACCACATGATATTACTGAAACTATCAAATGCCTCGCCTTTAAACCAAAATTGAATGTTATGTCTTATGAAGGGTATGACATTAATGGATTCACATATTTTACAAAGCGCCAAGATGATAAGAGTGTCATCCAAAATAGTGGGGTCACCCTTCAAGCATTGACTATGTTTTTTGCAAGTGCAAAGGATAAGAGTCCACGTGAAGCTAAAATGTCATATTACGGTGTCATTGAAGACATATGGGAGTTTGACTACATAGATTTCAAAATTCCGCTCTTCAAATGTAATTGGGTTGATAACACCAAATGAGTTATAGTGGATGAACTGGGTTTCACTTTATTGAACTTTGAAAAGATTGGCGAGAAGGATGAACCATTCATATTGGCATCACATGTGAAACAAGTATTTTATATCGATGATCCTGCAAATGATAAATGGTCGGTTGTTCTTCATCGTAAAAGACAATTCATTGAAGATCCTATAGATGAAGAACAGTACTATGATAAGTATGATGACTCCAGTCCATTCTCAGTTGGGTTGCCAACACCAGCAAATAATGAAGCTAATGATGACTTGTATGTGCGCGTAGATCACAATGAAGGATTGTTAATTGATAAAAAATCGCAATATTAGAGGCATGTTTATATTTTTTTATATGTTTTATTTTTCTGAATGTGAACTTTACAATGTGAATGTGAACTTTACAATGTGAGTTTTACAATGTGAATTACTTTATAATGTGAACTTTACAATGTGAATTACTGTACAATGTGAATGTGAACTTTGCAATGTGAGCTTTACAATTTGAATTACTTTACAATGTGAACTTTACAATGTGAATGTGAATTTTTAGATGGCTGCGCATTCTCCTGATAACCGTGTTGATGATTACCGTGAGGGTGAGGACATCAATGCGCCGCCTCACAATGTAAGTTTTAAAAATATATCATATATTTATATCTATATGTCCATTTATAGTTATATCTTGTAAATGTGTTTAGTTTGTCAAATTTTAGGTTGATGATGCACATGTACCATCTGAAGCACTTGAGGCACTTGATCAGCAACACCAAAATGTTGACAAGAGAAGGGGCATCACTATGATGAAGAAGTTAATAGCGCAAAAGGGTAATGGACCTAAACTTGTTGTGGATTTTGATAATGCAGGAAATGCATCTGGTGTGAATTGCAATTCATTTATTTCATATCTTGGGTATGTTACTCGTAGCCATTGCGGTTGTAAGATAGATTCTTGGCATAAAGTTTCTAAGGAGAAGAAAGACGTAATATGGAAGGATTTATGCGTGAGTTATTATTAATTTGCAATTCTATTTTGTAGATTACTAATTTTTTGGATACTAGTTAATAGCAATTCTAATTTGCAGAGTATATTTGAATTGGATGAAAAGTTGCATCATAAATGCGTGATGCAATGCTGTGGGAGAGTCCTAAGGAAATATAGGACAAATCTCACCCGAGAATACATAAAAGAAGCTGACAAGAGGAAGAAGACAACCACTGAACAGTGGAACTTCCTGGACAAAGAAGAATGGGACATGTTTGTTGCTTCAAGACAAACTGATGAATTCAAGGTATTAGGCGTCAGTCCCAATCTCATTAATATATGTTGTATTCACCTATTCAAGATTAACATTTACTGTTACTAACCAAATCTACAATGTGCATACTAACTAGGCCCTCAGTGAGGCACAAAGATCAAGGCGTGCACTGAATGTGCATGACCACACAATGGGTCCAAAGGGGTACGCAGGCATTCGTCAAAGACTACAGTCTGAGGCTACTGCTCAGTCTGCTGCTACTCAGGAGTCCTCCACTGTAGGTAGCACACCTCTGCCTCACCATAATGTCTGGATAGATGGGAGGCAAAATAAGAGGGGAGAAATAAGGAAGCCCGCAACTGCTGAGGCGGCTGCAAAAATGGTAAAATACAACTCTTACAACAATCGTTCGAATATTGATTATTTGTGGTGTTTACTTAATTACAAATTTTTGTTTTGGCGATTAGCGGGAGCTGCACGAGCTCAGGAAACAAGGCAAGTTCATCCCCGAGGGCACAAGGGATGAATTGACAGTTGCTCTGGGTAACCTAGAGCATCCTGGATGTGTTAGGGCTGCAGGCGCTGGTGTGGGCGTCAAAGCTTTTTTTGGGCCATCCCAGCGCAAACATGTCCCAAAAGTGGGACTTTCACAAGAAGAGGTAACATATTCTTTCCTTGTAGATGTTAATGTAAAAGAGAATTCAATAATTAGACTTTGACGTTTCTTTTATCCATGTATAGGTAGATAAGCTATTTGATAGGAAACTCGAAGAAGCAATGAAAAAGTGGCAGGCATCTCAGACTGCCACTTACCAGACAGTACCTATGGTGTCTCCTACTGTAGGCTCTACTCCTACTGCAGAGGTTGGGAGTAATCCTGTAGACCCACCACCTAGCAAATCCGCTTTAAGTATTTTTATGACATAGTAACTATTTTTTTAATTCAAGATGATATGTTTTCAAGATGATATATATATATATATATATATGAAATTGTAGTCGTTTCAAAAAAAGATGATATGTATATATGTATATAACATTCTTTACACAAAAAAATTGTAGGGGTTGAAGCCATGCCGTCTAAAAGTTAATGAATATGTCATTGCAGAGGCGTCGGCTTACCCATCCCTACCAGGGGAAATGTTTCACGGGTCTCCATCACTAGCTGGTTGGATTCGTGTGAGCCTGATACATATATTCCCCAAGTGGATGGATCTTCCATTGCCATATGCCCACCCAGATTGTGAAACGCTTGGTGAGGCAGAAGGCGGAGTGATATTGTGGCTAAAAGCGGATGTCATCTTTACTGAAATTGTATGGTAAATTTACATTACATTAAATTGTTAGTGTGTGTATATGATGTTAGTTGATATGAAATTTTTATATATATATATATATATACAGGTTAAAAAGAAGACACCCACAGCATATAGGCTTCCACTTCCACCTCCTACATTACCCAGTTGGGTTCCACAGGACCTACCTGTCCCGTTAGGTCCTAACTGTAGGGGTATGGCAATATGTTTAAGCGAACATGATATAAATTGTCCTATAACTATTTCTATAGATTCAGATGTTGCAGGTCAATCATACGAAAGCAAACTATTTATACAAGATATTTTGGAGTTGTTTCGATATGATTGGCTAAATACATCTATGATAGAGCTATGGATAAGGTGAGATATTCTTTATACATCCATATACCTTATGTAGGATCTGGTGATCTGGTTTCTTATTTATTAATGTATGCGTAATTAATACATATTTTGCAGCTACTTAGACAAGATATGTGCAGATTTTGCATTCGAACATGTAGGATTTTTTATTCCATCTTTGATTAGTCTAGTAGCTAAAGACCCTCCGTCAGTTCACCAATACTGCTGTGAGGCTTTTACAATTTTTGCTCAAAATAAGAAGACAGTGATAATGGCTCCATTCAATGTAGAGTAAGTTTACTTTGCTTAACTTTTTTACCTCTAGTGGTATGCATTGGGAGTTACTGGCTAGATCCTAAGGGGAGTAAATTGAATACAAAATATGGACACATAATGAAAATGGCATTATTCCGGTGAGAAATATTTCATTTTCATATCCGTTAACATATGTTATTACATTACTATTTAATTATGCAATGTATTGTGTTACATTAACATGTAGGGGTTTTGATGAGTTCAAAAAGACTGGAGGAAAGGTCCCCATGAAAACAAACTAGCCAATAATTTGGAAGAACGTGAAAGTAAGTTCCCGACTGCAATATATGTATATATTATTTATGTGAACAGTGCTTAATTAGTTGTATTTTTTAATATTTTGTATGTTTGAATTTATATTGTGCTACACAAGACAACGGATGGGCATGTGGATACTATGTGATGCAATTTATGCACATGATTATCAAATATTCTGCAATGGACATCGATTGTATCTCTGAGGTATTATATAGTCTCATTAGATATATAATATGAAATATATCAATCTTATTTATAGATCATTAATTACATATATACATCATTCTCTTTATAGGTGTTTAAAACTAACCACACTACAGGAACGGGCTTACCATATGTACATGCTCCCTATACGACGGGAGAATTAAATGAAGTAAGAGAAGAATGGGCAACAACCATACTAGTTGGGGATTTAAGATATAATTGGGATGTTGATAGAGAATAATAACTAAAGAATGATATTTTATAAATGAAATTTTGAATTATAATATATGTGTGAATGTTTCTACATGTCTGGATGTTTCTACATGTGTCTGAGTGAAAATAAATGAAACTGTTGGTTGCTATATGAATGTTTCTATATGTGTGAATGTGAAAATGAATGGAACTACAAATTGCTAGCTACATGAATGTTTCTAAATGTATGGAAATCAAATGGAACTGCAGGTTGCATTGATAAATGTGTGAATATTTTTGTTGTTAATTTTGCAGGTTTATGGCCTGTTGTTGGCTGATATCAATGGCTGTCATAAAACCTGCAGTTCATAACTGAACTATAGGTTTCTCATCCCGCGACCAGCCATACAACAGGTTTGCAGACTGACAGAAAAAAAAACAAAAAATAGGCGTCGGTTATTTGTATAAAACCGACGCCACATCGTTACAGTGTCATTTTCTAATAGTAACTGATGTCTATTTCCTTAACACCACGGCCGTGCTGGCCAACACGGCCGTGGCAGCGGACCAGACACCACGGCCATGCTGACGAGCACGGCCGTGTTGGGAGTGCACGGCCGTGGTACCGGACCAGACACCACGACCATGCTGGCTAGCACGACCGTGTTGGGGTTTATATGACATCGGTTCTTATCTAATAACCGATGTTGATAGTGCCCAAGATGGCGCCCTTCTGTAGCGCGAAGGTATATGGTGTCGGTTTCTTATCTAATAACCGACGCCTATAGTGCCCTGTTGGCGCGTTTTCGGTGGCGCGCGAAGGGATTTTGGCGTCGGTTTTTTGAACCGACGCGTAACGGCTGGGCTTTTAGCGTCACCCACATAGGTGTCGCTTAGAAACCGACACTAAAGGCCTTAAATAACCGACACTAAAGGTCGGTTATGTACTAGTGTAGGTATGAACTATGATGTTAATGGGCCTTGTGAGCTATTATTTTATTTTTTTCCTAGTGATAGGTGACAAGAAGTTGAATATACCTGGTAAACTATGTGAAATACGTGTGTAAACAAGTATCATGAATACCTTGGTTAGATGACCTGGAGGTAATAGTTACCTGATAGTGGTAACCATGTTCAGTGATGAATTAAGGGTTTGAATACCCAGATTCAGTAAACATGTTGATGACATCGTGGAGGGATGTGAATTCCCAATAATGAGATCAAGGATTGAGATCCCCATGTTCTATAAATATTTGACAAGCACTTGATAAAAGCATTTTACATGTTTCTTTGTAGCATTTGTTATATTAATTCCTATTTGAAATCTTGATTGATGCTAAAAGAATATGGTAATGTACTTAAATAATCAAGTGGAATATTATCTTGTAGAGCCCTGGCCATAGATCCATCATCATCAGTAGTTGGTGATGGTGAAATAGGTTTTCCTATGTGAACTCCTGGAATGCATATTTTTTAATATGTGGGGGTAATGGGCGAATATATCCTTACGCTTCATAGGAAATGACTACGGGCCATATCATATGCATAGGAATGGTTATGGACCATATCCCAATAAGAGTATGGCTATGGGCCTTAACTCCATAATACCCGGCATTGGCTACGGGCCATATCCTGAATAGAGTATATGCTACAGGCTATAATTCTATAGCAAAGTTCCCAGTATACCCTGGAAAGCTATGTAGCAGTGACACTCGATGTCCTGCATATGGTCCTGTACTGACCGAGACAGATGAGGTGATGGAGTCCGACTCTTCCATTGACCTATGTATGGAAGTGATGCTTTACGTGATCGTGGTCGGTTGGAGCATGGATGGTATACTTAATCTCCTCAGGCCATAAATATGATTGTAAAATGTAATTAGCCGTGTAGCATATTTGCTTAAGAATGAAATACGTAAATCATTGGTTGATGTTACAATGCTTATTGTATCCTAAATGGATAGATAATATACATGTTTTTCATATTCCTTATTAAATTGAATAGATGATTTATTGCTTTATCAATTGTAGATGTAATGCCTTAAAAGATGACATTGCTCTATTCTGCTTAATAATGATTAAATCATGTTATTTAATAAAGATTATTCTGTTCAATTTATTACTATTTATCTGTAATAATAATGTTTTTGGAGGAGAGTTATATCTCTCGCTGGGACAATTTTCAATTGTCTCACTCCCGTGGAATCCAATTTTTTTAGGTGGACGAGGACGAGGAGGTAGAAACCCTACAATAGGAGAAGGACAGCAGCACCAAGGACAGTAGTGATATCTCAGGTGGAGATACTAACTGTCATGTCTTGTAGATATGAGTCCTATGAGTCGTCTCTGTACTCTCAGGTCCTAGGAGTCAATAGTTAGTGCTTTTATGATCGATCTAATATTTTGACATTGAATGCCTCGAGGTCTTATGTTTCTTATGTATAGATTTAACATAGCAACTGTTGTATGTAATCCTCGAGAAGAAAAGGTACATGGTATGTACTTTGTAGACCAGAATGTATGTGTATATAATATTTTGGTTCTTGTTATAAGAGTTTTCTGGAAATGTATCTCTTTGTAAATGGTTTTATTTTTTTTAGTGATTTTCAGTAATCCGCTGCTAATGTTTACTTTTGCCTTAATTGTAATGATGTGTTTATCGGTTTGGTGTCAGGTCATCTCAGCATCCCAGCCATTCTAAGCTATCATTAGGTACAATATCCTATATATGATCTTCGTACATCCTTGTCTTCTAGTACACCTACACCTGGGTGGAAGGGAACACCACCCAAAACATATGAAACAAAGCATAGGAACACATAATAAATACCTCATGTATTATATTGGGTTATAGGAGTAAAAAGAAATGTTCCCACAAGAAGGGGGCCATTTTCCATTAGGTAAGTTTAAGAGGTATATATATCAAGAGAAATGAAGCTTATTAAAATTAGATAACAAGCATGAGAGTAAAAGTGCCTTTCAATAACAATTATCAATAATCTCAATATAAAGTAGTAACTTATGCATGGATAACAATGCAGATGAAATATACATAAAACAAGGCCATAAACCATAGGATCTTGTCCTAAAAGAAATTAGGGTGGAAACGCACACCCCAGGTGGAATATGCACACCCTTTATTGTATGGTTGTACATAAGTCCCACTATTCTACATATTCTAGTCAAACATGTAGCATACATAAAATAAGAGACAGGACTAGCATTTTAGTCAATTTCTCATAAAAAGGCAATTGTAGAAGGTGGGATCCAAGAATCCATATAAAGTATTTCAACAACCAATGGAATATAATGTATTAGGATTAGGAAACATAAATGTACAAACAATTGGATTTTCAAGAAGAATAACAGTTTAAGAGATGCCTCATTAAATGTATGTAGGTTTCAATCGAATAATGCCCAAAATAAAATAGAGAATGTACATACATTGTCATCATAGCTAAAGGCTAAGTTGATATATAAACTTGGTACCCAAAAAGAAGTACTCACTTCACTCCATCAACACATAAGGTATATCAGCCAAACTAAAACAAATATTGTGTATACATTCCTGGTATAGCTATATATATTTTTCTAACCCTAGTTCCCATAACTTCAACTTATATGAGTGTTTTTAATATTATCAAGTGAGAAGATGATCCACTAGATATCTATTCTTATCAAAAGATCCATCTTTATCCTGATAAGTGTAATCATGCCAGAATTATGTATTTGTATTAATAATGTGTCTACCCCAATTAGATCTCATAATCTTATATACATCATATAGTTCAAGTTTAGTCAACTAGGGTAGATCATGTTCATAATCAGATTTAGGTATGAACATGCATGTAGGATCCCTTTGTAGTTTTGGTTAAGCATGTTTTTACGTATAGGTATTAAATCTTTATGTGGAAAGCATTAGGGTGATGTTTCAACTAGGTTACATACTATCATGACAAACATGTTATTTTCATTATACAATGTTCTCATTAACATGAGTAAACTGTTTTCATGAAATAACACAATATAGGCATATTTTTTTACTAATTTTAACAGTTTAATGTAGGTACTAATATAGTTTGTCTTATGATATTTGATCAAGATGTCTAGTGATTATAATTATTAGGTGATGTTATACTAAACACATAGATTTTTATCTAATTTCAAGTTATCACCTTGGTATCATATCACTAGACTTATGGGTTTCACATTTACTATCATTGATTCATTACCTTATGTATATGCTACAATCATACAAATGGATGTTTGGATGAATCCAATAATCCATGTAGTAATCAAGTCAATTCCTCAAGATTATAGTGTATAACCCGCATGTATCATATTTAATAAGTCCTTCACAAAATGAAACCTTGAATAGATGACTGGCCTTCAATTTTTTGTCATGCTACTCCCCATTAGATCAGTTTTTCATGTCGGCCATGGCCTGATCCAGATATGATTCCGATGGTGATGGCAATTTCTTTCCTATATGTGCAGATCTAGGGTGTTGCTTCTCTGGATGATGGTGGTGTCCAATCTTTTTGTAAGAAGGCTAGTTGGGTGTCATTATTGGTGGATGATGATAGTGAATAGGCCAACCACACAAATCGTAGGGCACATGGTGTGTAATTGGTGAAGCTTCTTCAACTAATGATAGTCTCCATGGAATCCATAGTGGTGGGAAGGATATGAAGGATTTTTTCAAGTGACCATATGGTTAGGAAATGGTTGGCATCATACAAGTCGGCCGAGGTTCCGAGAATAGATGGAGGTGAGACAAGAGGCTTCAGTGGTGTAGGGAGTTCCCTGCATCTATTGTCAGCCAATGCAATCGGTAATGACAACTCCCATGCTTTTGTGGATGGCACAAGGAGGTAGAGAGAGTAGTGATGGATAGTTTTTAGGTTTGCAGAAGATGGTAGACAGAAGATGTTAGATATCTGGCAGCTGTAGCAGCCATGTAGATAGCATGGGTTAAGCCCAATGTTGTGCAACAAGTACATGTGAGAAAAGTAATTTTGTCTGTAGTGAAAATGACAATGAAGTTTCATCCCATATTGCTCACTCCTAGAACTTTTGTGGTCCTTATATGTAGGATCACATGGGGCACTAATGTCCAAGGGGTCCTAAGAGGGAGGTTTTCTCACCTCCTTAGTGGGTGGGGTTACCACATCACAATGCACACATGCGCGCACGTGCACCACACCACACCCACCTCACCTCGCCTCGCCTGGCTGAGCACGCGCTCGGGCTTGTGGCTTGTGACTTGTAGATTGTGGATTGTGAATTGTGGAGAACGTCTTTTGTCTTCCATATTCTTTTTACACTAGGATACAACTAAGTATTTAATTACTCGTGTAATAAATTGTTTTTTTTCTATTCGGATTTGTTAATCCTAACAGGAAAGTGTCTCTTTTGCGGATTTTTCTATAATATGTACAAGAGCGACCGAGTGTTTGCGTCTTACTGGGAATAGGAATTAGGGACGTACGTGGCTATATATACACCTCCGATATTTAGGGTTAAATACAGTTTATGAACTTCAGCCCTCGTTTTACGTGTGTTTTGAGCCCTAATCCAGAGAGTGACTGCCTTCGTCTCTGAGCCATTTTGTGGAGTTCTTCTCTTGTGCGAAGTGCAGCTTCCTTCTTCTCATCAATGAGATGCAACTATTAGGCAGAGGTTCCTGCGGTTGTTATGCTGCACTGGTGGTGGTGCAATGAGACGACGTCAAGTGCGAGCAAGACGTGTCTATTTCAAGTTCGTGCTGGATTGAGTCTGGGAGAACGGTACCTATCCATGAGGATTTTCGGGCACTGATTTCTTTAAATATCACATTCGTTTTTCAACGAATGGTCTGGTTTGCGAATTCTGACTCCTTTTATTTCTGTTCTCCTGCTTTGTTTGATATTCATTTCTTATTGGATCTACCTGAACTTGTTAATAAAATTACACCTGCTGCTGTTGCATGTAACAACATTAATAATATTAACAATAGTCTTAAAGAAATCAGCTTTCTGTCATTAATTAACAATGGCTGGTCAGGGTAGTTTGAGAAATAAAATTGATACCAGCCGTATGCCTGAAAAATTTACTGGTTCTAACTTTGCCCGTTGGCAGAGTCGGTTACAAATTTGGCTAAATATTGCTGGTTTTGATCAGTACTTAGAAGATACTGAACTTAAATCTGATGATACAATTTTTTATAATGTAAATATAATTGCTAATTGGAAGAAGGGTGACAAAACATGCTGCGGTTTAATTTTATTTGGTTTAAATAATAAACTGTATGATTCTTTCTCAAAGTCACCTGTTACTACATCCAAAGTTCTGTGGGAATCGTTAATTAAGAATTTTAGTACTGAAAATCAAGGTGTTGAAAAATATTGCGTGTCTAAATTTCTTAAGTTTCAGATGGTAGAGGGTAAGTCTATTTATGATCAAACACGTGATATACAACTCCTAGTTCATGAACTCTCAGATGCCAAGATGGTATTGCCTGAGAAGTTTGTTGTTATGTCTACCATAGAATAGTTCCCTAAGTCTTGGGAATCATTTGGTATGTCTTTGAAGCACCGCAAAGGGATACATACAAAGGAAGAACTAATGATGGATATTAATATACAAGAAGAACACTTAAAGGAGAAAACGGTCAAGGTTCCTACTGATGCAAACCCTACTATTAATTTTACTTCTGCTAAAACCACAAAAGATAAGAAATCTAAGAATGCACATAACCCTAAGCCAAAGATCCAGAAGAAATCGAAGAAGAAACCTTGTTGGACTTGTGGATAGGTTGGCCACTGGAATAAGGATTGTCCTTCTAAGAAGGAAAAGAAAGTTGTCACAACTGCAACTGAGGAGGTTGTGGTCAACATGATGACTACATCCTTGAACCTCAATGATGGGTACGTGTCTATTAAACCTAAAATCCTTTCTTCTTTTGAACCACTTTATTGGATAATTGACACTGGGGCTAATGTACATGTATGTTGTAACGACCCCGCCTCCCGATAACCCCCAATTAAGGGAGACTTGAAGGTCAAAAATGTTATTCAATTAACAGGATCAAAGGTTCAACAAATAATCAATAATAATTATGAAATTCTACTAACTAACTGGAATTTGGTATAAAATTAAAACTTTACTTACCTTTGAAAACTATGGAAATCTATCTATCTAGAGCTTGAATTACTCTATCTATTCCTCCTTGCACTTTATTTCTTATTTCCACAATGTGTCACTTTACTGTTTGTTCTTTCAATTGTTGTTCCTAAAATTCTGACAAACAAAACGTCAGTCTGTATATCGAAATATACTGGTATGTGGGAACAACCAAAAGTTTGCACATAAGGATAACAATCTAATTATCACAATAAGTTAATTAACAAGCCAAATTACACTTTTCAGTATGACATTCTCCACCACTTTTTCCCTAACCCTGGCATACCCACCTTAGGGTTTCCTTTGCCAATGACTTAAGGCCACCTTCTCAATCCCGAGTTTGGTGCCTGGGGGTCACCACTCATGGTGCCCACTAGTCATGCAATATCATAGGCCACCTTCTCATTCCCGAGCTTAGTGCCTGGGGTCACAACTCAAGGTGTCAATTGGTCTACCGATCTGGGCCTGACCTTTGGCATCATCCATCAGGGTGGCATGTAAGTGCGAGAATCCATACTTCTATTATTAATGTGATAGTCATAGTGACTTTATAGCTTGCAAGTATGAACATCCAAACTGATAATTTGCATTCAATCCGATTAACCATCCAGAAAATCCTCGGGAAACTAAGGCGGTTATTCATAATTAACCACATACCTGATCTGACAATTTGAACAGAAATATCCATGCAAATAAGAATCCAAGCAAGCAAGCATTTTCAACAAGATCCTGAAATAATCACTTAATTCCCTTTTTTATTATTCATGTCATCAAGATCCATTAAACCTAGCTTGCTTCCTAGGGTTTCTAATTCACTTTTAGGGTTTCTATTGTAATTAGGGTTTCCCTTCATCTTTTACTATTTTAAACCATAATTTAACGCAATTGATCACAAACCCTAATTATTTCCACATCTAATCCTCGGTTTTGGATTTAAGGCATAATCAACCATTATATAAGTTCATTAAGCCTCTTTTACATTAAAGCTATTATTTTTATCCATTTAATCCATGACAAGATCATTATACACATTTATCATCAATTCATAGTTCATTATGGTCCAATTCACATATGAACTCGATTTGCCATTAATTCTACCTTTTATTCATGAGAAAACCCTAATTACTACATTTAGGGTATTTATCCACAAATTAGGAACTTTAATTCTCAAAATAGCTTATAACCATGAAAACTCAGTTTGATACATGAAATCGAATAAGTAAAGCCATTAAGAGTCAAATTTGCCAACATTAGGGTTTCAAGGCCCATTATATGCAAAGTTCATCCTTTTTGTTCCTAATGTTCCTTTTTATCATTAACAAACTAGTATCAACTTTAATCATCCATTAAGCCCTTATAAATATATTATTAATCTCAAAATAGGGTTCTTTAAACATTAATACATTAAATTTCATATCTTCTATTACTTTTCGAATTACAAAAGGAATCAGGCTTCAACTATATTTTTAATAGATTCCTCTCATTTTTCTTAGCAACTTTCATATTTTATGCGTGTTAATCCAAGCTACGAATAATTAGTTATGAATTTTGCAATAAAACCTTACTTCAGCCAATTAGAAGCCGCCACGTCGCCCGTTTCCCATGCAAAGCGCATTATTTTGAAAACATAGTTGATTGACCATTTTTCCCTTGATAATTGAGATGGGTCTTCAGCCCACGGAGGGGCAGTTCTGTCCAATTGACCCTGTCATCATCTTCCTCGCATTTTCCAGCCGCGGACGCCCTAGCGACCAAAGGTGTGGCTCCTCTTCCTTCTTCCTTCCCTCGTCGGCCATCACAGAGGACCCGCTCGCCTCGAACGACCTCCTCCACACCCGCCCATGCTGCGGCTGGAGTCCCAGATGGTCGGGGGTGCGGTGCTTGGGCCTGCAAGATGCAGCCTTGCTACAGCCCTCCAGCGGTCTTACGCAGATGCAGGAGCAACGAAACGTTGCCCGATCATCCACAGGCCGTCAAAGGTACTTCATGCCTTTATTAGGATGACACCATGGCCCTCGTGGCTGTAGGGTTAAAACTATACCCTTAAGGTTAGGGTTTCGGTGAAGAAGGTGAAGAAGAGATATATAGTTGCATGGACTCCCTCTGGACTCGATCCCAGATCTTACCCCTTATATAGGGGAGGGTCAACGAAGCCATAGGTTGGCTTAACACGAGTCAAAGTGTCCCTTTCTAAATAGGAATCATATTCCTTCAAGGAGAAGTATTCCTTCTCTCTCCTCGTAACCTCTTTGATATTCTTATTTCTTGAATAGATAGGAATTCGAAATTCCGCTCACCTAATCTTTTTATCCTTGCTTCTTAATCCATAGGCATGAATTTCCATTTCTTTTAATAGAAATTACTCCCTTTTTAGCAATACCGCATAATACATTAATAATGCATCCCATTATCCTCTTATTTTCTTTTATAGTTATTTTCTCTTTCTTCCTCTTTATTGGGACTCCTTGGATCCCAAGAATCTCAAAGATTTCGAAATCCTTTTTATTGGATACTCACTATCCTTCTCGATGCATCTAAATGCATTAATTTTTATTATTATGTTGATTTCTTATTAAAATATTTCCTTTTGAGGATTTCTCTTTATTTCTCTTTTATTTTCCTCATTAGTATTCCTTTTATCATTAGGAATCCTTGGAATACGAAATTCCACTTAGGATTACTCAATTATACCTCTTTTCACTTGTTTTCCACATTTTACCATTATTTTCAATTTCTTTCTTAATAAAGAAATACTTAATTGATCTTTTCTTTTCTTATTGCTTCTCTATGCAACTTTGGACTCCTTGGAACCCATGTGACACGAAATCCACTTTTGGATTAAGTTCTTTTTCCTTCTAGAGGTTTCCACACCTTTCTTTTCTCAAAAACTCAGTTATTCATTTGCTAATTGAATTTCCTTTTTATTGGGCCCAAGCCAATAAAGCCCACAACAAAATCATCAAGGCTATTGTAAAAAAAATCCATTTATTCAAAACAAATTATATCATTATTTGTTCATTTACCTTTATAATGAGAAATTACATTTCTCACCAAATGAACCCAAAAATTGGGCTTGTAACATCCTTCCCCTCTTATAAGAATTTTGTCCTCAAAATTCCATCAAGCAAACAAACAGTCAGGATAAGCCTTTCATACGTCCATCAGGGATCCCATGTGGCTTCACCCTTTCCATGGTGCTTCCCAATAACCTTCATCATCTCATATTCTTCCATCTGAGTTCTTTCTTACCTTGGTATATCATACCCTCATAGGTGACTCAGGACATTTCAGCCTCTCAAAAGCTGAATAGGTTCCAGGCTCAACACATGGCTTGGGTACCTCACATAGTGCTCTATATCAGACTCATGGAACACAGTATACATCATGTTTTCCTAAGGGGCAAGGCTAAACACAACCATCTCCACCAATCCATCTCAAATGGACCCATATATCGGGGACTCAACTTTCTCAGCTGTAGCTTAGAGGGGTCGGATATTCATATCGCATATTTTCCCACAGTGAACTGCATGTCAGTCTACTTTGCATCAGCTCGTGACTCATGTCACCACTAGGCCCTCTCTCAGCCATTGCACGATCAAAGTGACTTCATCTGCACACATTGTGGTTCTTTTCTGACCTTCGCGAGGCCTCCTTCACCAACATCATCTTAATGAAGCGGTGACTGACACAACCTCCTTCTTGCATCTCGATAAAGGCTATGGTGGTTAACATCACATCTTATGAACTGTCTCTTTGTATCACCCTGAACAAGCACACTTGGTCTCATCAGACCCTCTAGTCTAGATCAAACTAATAATTAGTTAGGGGTGAAAAACTATACTATCATTGAGTTCTTTATGTATCTACTCCCACCTCATGGAAGTGAACCTTTAGGTCATACTCAAGAACTTTTGAACTTGTATCATGGTGTAGTTGAACCATCTTTCTCTCTTAAGTAGTTCAACTGAATCTGCCCCTTGACAACATTCTTTCTATCTCATGGCATCTAGGTAAGGCAATCTACCATAACCCATATTGCATCTTGACCTTATTTAGTCTAGGGAAGACTTACCACCACATCTGTAGTGATGAATTCCCATTCCCTCTCAGAGATTCTTTAACCTCTAAGTCAAAGCACTGGGTTATTGGTGTTCATCCTTCACCTCCTATCTTGCATGGCCACATGCAACATGTATCAGGCATCCAAAGCTCTACCATCACTTACTATCTTTGTAGTTTCATGGTGTATGGTGATCATGATTTCCTGTATGTCATGATTCCTCAAGGTCGATTCCTCAGAAGCCCTAAACCTCTCTCATCAGGGTTTCATTACCTTCCTATCTAAAGAAGTGTATCCAGAGTTCTACAGCCATCCTTCTACCACATCAAGGACTAGGCTAGCTATCCTAACAACCACTAATCTTGTTCAACAGATCTCGTTATATCTGAGTGTTAGCCAAACTTATCTCTTTTTTTCTCAACTTAAGGTTAGCCTAACAACCTCAACTTCTTCTAGCTTCCAGCTAAACTAGGCAGCTATATCTCAACCAGAGCATTCATTACCACTCCTTATCCTTAGGTGTTAGGTAATGTCGAAGACATACACTTCCATGCATTATACTTATCATCTCATCTCAAACTCTACGTTTGTCTTCATCAAGAAACTCTGAGCTCATCCTCATGGTGATCAATCTCAACCTTGGTTAACTTGCAAATTCCACATAGCTCTTGATAAAACATCCTCATAAGATGACTACACTATTCCTCTTAGTGTTTGTAAACCATCCATGTATCATTCACTCCACAAGGGTATGTTATCATCTTTGTTCCCATACCTTGTAGAAATGTTCCAACTTCCATCATCTCTATTCTTGGTGTATGACATGCGTACTGTCCTATCTCTCACTCCCATAATAAGAGGAAATAAGCATTTGGCTGTAGTCCAAATACAGAGTTCTTCCTATTCCAAGAGTAGAGATGGTACACCGACCAAAAAAAAGAGTAGAGATGGTACATCCCACCTTGCCAGTACACCTTCAAATCTAAGTTGCAACGTGCCACATATGTCTCTACATCACAAACATCATGATGTCCAAATTACTTCCATGGAAAAATGGTCTCGAACCTACTGAGGTTTACACACATTCCTTGGTCATCTCCTCTAGGTCTATAGGGTGCCGGCACTTTTGGGGGTCATCCCTCTTCCCTTATGCATTTAGAGAGTTCCCTACTCATCTGCCCTTTGGGTCCCATCAGTTCCTTAAGGTGATCAATCTCCTAACCCATGGCCCTCAAACAATGATAGATGTTACCTCCCGACCCTATGGTCATGTGCAACTAGGGAATTAGGCAACTCCTTCTTCCATCGGTCTTATCCCTACTTGACCCTAGGACAGACTTAAGATTCTATTATAGTTCATGTCCAACTTAGAACCTTACCCAAGCCTTCATCATCTCTCTATGCATTCTCGATTGACTTTCATCCCTTCGTAGGGTTCATGGCAACCTACCTACCTTGGTCAGGCCCCATACCAGTTACCTCCATGGTAACACATCCACATGCACTTAGAGATGGTTATTTATGGGTCTACAGGTTCATTCTCATTCCATGTACTTTTCACTTAGCTTCTCAAGATCCTATGAAACTTCATTAGGTTACCGTAAAACCAGCAAAACTGGTATACACCCTAAAAAAGGGTCCCTCTCCCAGGATGGGAGAAAACTACACCATGATAACAAAGGTCACAACCATCCCTAGGGTTTACATTCACGTGAGCATGCCTAACCCAACAACTACTAAGGCACAAGAAGACCACCTATTAAACCATGCTAGGACATACTTGTTCTCTTTCCTCAACATTAGATCAACTTAGTTGTGAGGGGTTCATCAAACCTATCTTTAACTTAAGGGGTTTCCTTTTCCTCTATACATGAAGAGTACCATGCTCGAAACTATAGAGACTCAATTCTCATCATGAGCATTAGGTACACCACTTCCCCTCTTCGGCCAGGAACCCTAGGTTCACTTTTGGGATATCCAACTATATGCTCAACCACTTAACCATGAATCAAGCATGTCCAAGATATGGCATGTACTTCCATGATCCTTCTACTCGAGCAACACTTTCGAGTCGAGTCCTCTTCCGGCACAACCAACTAGGTATAAGGCCTCACATCCTGCTACTAAACCTCTCCAAGTCTAAGAAACTCTTCTCCCTATCTCAAGAGGTAAATGCCTATACCATAGGCACAGAGGTATCATAAGACTCATCCTTTCTCTAGGGTTTGGTTCCTCTCATGGAAACCAAGACATCATCAGCCTCCAAGGGTCAAGCATATGACAACCACTATCATCCACTTAGGTCACATCATCCTCAACTCTCCACTATTCCTCAAACCTCATAGTTTTAGGCTTCCAACCTCCCTTCTCAGGGTCCTACTCAAGATTATCCTTATCTCATAAGACATCCATCATATCCTTCTGGCCTTAGTTTTAACCTACCGTTCACATTAATGATGTACTTAGGGAGCAAGCTATATCCTACTTGCAACAGCCCATAAGGTTTATATAGGTTCGTCTTTAACCTCATCCAGGAAGGAGCTATCCTTTGCTCAAACATGCACGATCCTTCCCAAGGTTGGGTTGCCAAAGGTGCTAGGCCATCTAACCTCTCATGGCTCATATGCCATCCAAGGCATGTCTATACAAACATTTGGTCTACCAAGACAACTAACTCATCATATGATCTCTCTCTCTCTCCAACCTTCACTTAGGGTTAGGGTTAACATCATCCTCAAAGGATGTGCTAGGTATCCACTTTTAATGGAGGTCTCTACCTCCAAGACTAACTCTCTCTACTCATCCTCCTGCCAAGGAGGTCTATCCTCGGGTCTCTCCTGAGGGCAATGACAACTCGTGTCATACGACCTAAGCATGTATCTATTCCTTTATGCTTGCTCTATTAAGCTTATGTCCATGACATCTTACTTACATGCTTTTTATTAATTTGGTGGAGGATTCCTTAATCCTTATCAACCTTACCCATACCTGAAGAGGGTGAGGAGGAGAGAGGAAACCCTAATCCTCAAGGTCCTTAATAGAATTTGAGTTGAGAAAGGATGAACAAGATGAGAGAGTCTTAAAGGTATCTTATTTCGAATCATACCCTAAGACTTTGGCCAGGCAGTCACACGGATCCGGGAGTCCTCATATTCTGACTAGCGGTGTGGAGGAAAATATTGCCAGCCCCCAGTCATGATCCTTTTCTAGACACCTCTGTCTTTCGGATAATCCTCTAATAACTCCCTTGGGTTCTACAAAATTTGTAAAATTTAATAATTAATAAAGATTAATTGAGGAACCTATGCTTTGATACCAATTGTAATGACCCCGCCTCCCGGTAACCCCCAATTAAGGGAGACCCGAATGTCAAATCCGTTATTCAATTAAAAGGATCAAAGGTTCAACAAATAATCAATAATAATTATGAAATTCTACTAACTAACTAGAATTTGGTATAAAATTAAAACTTTACTTACCTTTGAAAACTTTGGAAATCTATCTATCCAGAGCTTGAATTATTATATCTATTCCTCATTGCACTTTATTTCTTATTTTCACAATGTGTCACTTTACTGTTTTTTCTTTCAATTGTTGTTCCTAAAATGCCGACAAACAAAATGTTGGTCAATATATCGAAATATACTGGTATGTGGGAACAACCAAAAGTTTGCACATAAGGATAACAATCTAATTATCACAATCAAGTTAACTAACAATCCAATTTACACTTTTCAGTATGACATTCTCCATCACTTTTGCCCTAACCCTGGCATACCCACCTTAGGTTTTCCTTTGCCAATGACTTAAGGCCACCTTCTCAATCCCGAGCTTGGTGCCTGCGGGTCACCACTCATGGTGCCCACTAGTCATGCAATATCATAGGCCACCTTCTCATTCCCGAGATTGGTGCCTGGGGTCACCACTCAAGGTGTCCATTGGTATACCCATCTGGCCCTGACCTTTGGCATCATCCATCAGGGTGGCATGTAAGTGTGAGAATCCATAATTCTATTATTAATGTGATAATCATAGTGACTTTATAGTTTGCAAGTATGAACATCCAAACTGATAATTTCCATTCAATGTGATTAACCATCCGGAAAATCTTCGGGAAACTAAGGCGGTTATTCATAATTAACCACATACCTAATCTGACGATTTGAACAGAAATATCCATGCAAATAAGAATCCAAGCAAGAAAACATTTTCAACAAGATCCTGAAATAATCACGTAATTCCCTTTTTATTATTCATGTCATCAAGATCCATTAAACCTGGCTTGCTTCCTAGGGTTTCTAATTCACTTTTAGGGTTTCTATTTCAATTAGGGTTTCCCTTCATCTTTTACTATTTTAAACCCTAATTTAACGCAATTGATCACAAACCCTAATTATTTCCACATCTAATCCTCGGTTTTAGATTTAAGGCATAATCAACCATTATATAAGTTCATTAAGCCTCTTTTACATTAAATCTATTATTTTTATTCATTTAATCCATGACAAGATCATTATACACATTTATCATCAATTCATAGTTCATTATGGTCCAATTCACATATGAACTCGATTTGCCATTAATTCCACCTTTTATTCATGAGAAAACCCTAATTACTACATTTAGGGTATTTATCCACAAATTAGGAACTTTAATGCTTTAAATAGATTATAACCATGAAAACTCAATTTGATACATGATATCGAATAAGTAAAGCCATTAAGAGTCGAATTTGCCAACATTAGGGTTTCAAGGCCCATTAAAGCCCATTTATGCATATAAACTCTAAATTAACTAATTATATGCAAAGTTCATCCTTTTTTTTCCTAATGTTCCTTTTTATCATTAACAGGCTAGTATCAACTTTAATCATCCATTCCCTTATAAATATATTATTAATCTCAAAATAGGGTTCTTTAAACATTAATACATTAAAGTTGATATATTCTATTACTTTTAGAATTGCAAAAGGAATCAGGCTTCAATTATATTTTTATTGGATTCCACTCATTTTTGTGAGAAACTTTTATATTTTATGCGTGCTAATCGGAGCTACAAATAATTAGTTATGAATTCTGCAATAAAACCTTACTTCAACCAATCAGAAGCCACCACGTCGCCCGTTTCCCATGCAAAGTGTATTGTTTTGAAAACATAGTTGATTGACCATTTTTCCCTTGATAAGTAAGATGGGTCTTCAGCCCACGGAGGGGAAGTTCTGTCCAATTGACGTTGTCATCATCTTCCTCACGTTTTCCAACCGTGGACACCCTAGCGGCCAAAGGTGTGTCTCCTCTTCCTTCTTCCAGCCCTCGTCGGTCATCACAGAGGACCCCCTCGCCTCTGATGACCTCCTCCGCACCCGCCCATGCTGCGGCCGGAGTCCCAGATGGTCGGGGGTGCGACGCTTGGGCCTGCAAGACACAGCCTTGCTGCAGCCCTCTGACAGTCTTGCGTAGATGCTGGAGCACCGAAACATTGCCCGATCGTCCACAGGTCGTCAAAGGTACTTCATGCCTTTATTAGGACGACAACATGGCCCTCGTGGCTGTAGGGTTAAAACTATACCCTTGAGGTTAGGGTTTCGGTGAAGAAGGTGAAGAAGAGATATATAGTTGCATGGACTCCCTCTGGACTCGATCCCAGATCTTACCCCTTATATAGGGGAGGGTCAACGAAGCCATAGGTTGGCTTAACACGAGTCAAAGTGTCCCTTTCTAAATAGGAATCATATTCCTTCAAGGATAAGTATTCCTTCTCTCTCCTCATAACCTCTTTGATATTCTTATTTCTTTAATAGATAGGAATTCCAAATTACTCTCACCTAATCTTTTTATCCATGCTTTTTAATCCATATGCATGAATTTCCATTTCTTTTAATAGAAATTACTCCTTTTTAGCAATACCGCATAATACATTAATAATGCATCCCATTATCCTCTTATTTTCTTTTATAGGTATTTTCTCTTTCTTCCTCTTTATTGGGACTCCTTGGATCCCAATAATCTCAAAGATTTCGAAATCCTTTTTATTGAATACTCACTATCCTTCTAGATGCATCTAAATGCATTATTTTTCATTATTATGTTGATTTCTTATTAAAATATTTCCTGTTGAGAATTTCTCTTTATTTCTCTTTTATTTTTCTCATTGGTATTCCTTTTATCATTAGGAATCCTTGGAATACGAAATTCCACTAAGGATTACTCAATTATACCTCTTTTCACTTGTTTTCCACATTTTACCATTATTTTCAATTTCTTTCTTAATAAAGAAATACTTAATTGATCTTTTCTTTTGTTATTGCTTCTCTATGAAACTTTGGACTCCTTGGAACCCAAGGAACCCATATGGCACGAAATCCACTTTTGGATTAAGTTATTTTTCTTTCTATAGGTTTCCACACCTTTCTTTTCTCAAAAACTTAGTTATTCATTTGCTAATTGAATTTCCTTTTTATTGGGCCAACTAGCCAATAAAGCCCACAACACAATCATCAAGGCTATTGTAAACAAAATCCATTTATTCAAAACAAATTATATCATTATTTGTTCATTTAACTTTATTATGAGAAATTACATTTCTCACCAAATGAACCCAAAAATTGGGGTTGTAACATATGTGCTGATAAATCCCTATTTGTGTCTTACCAGGCCTCTCGAGGTCGGTCTGTGACTTTGGGCCATTCCAACTCTATAAAAGTCAAAGACAAAGGATGGGTGGACTTGAAGTTCCCTTCGGGGAAGGTGTTGACTCTTCACAGGGTCTGACATGTTCCAACCATTCGACGAAATATCCTTAGTGGTGTAATTCTAGTTAAGGAAGGTTATAGAGTAGACTATAAATGTAATAAGGCTATTATTACATGCCTTTGTGATTATTTATTTTTTGGCAAGGGGTACTTATGTTATGTGGAGAACTTATTTTAGATTCATGTTGAACCTATTTCAAATTCTATTTTAAATTTGAACGATTATAGTTTTGTTTGCATGAATCTTGTTTCATCTGATGTTTGACATTCACATTTGGGACATGTTAATGTTGCTTCAATGAAGCGTATGATGAATCTGAATTTAATCCCTAAATCTGAAATTAGCAATAATAAATGTGAAATCTGTGTGCAAGCTAAATTGCCTAGGAAGCCCTTTCATTCTGTGAATAGGAATTCAGAAATTTTGGATTTAGTGCATACATATATCTGTGAATTTAATGGTGTTGCTACGAGGGATCAAAAGTGTTATTTTATAACTTTTATTGACAATGCGAGTAGATATTGTTATGTCTTTTGACTTAGAAGTAAAGATGAGGCATTGGATAAATTTAAAATTTATAAGAAAGAAGTTGAAACTCAAACCAGTAAAGTACTTAAGAGATTAAGGTCTGATAGGGGAGGAGAGTACACCTCAAACTTGTTTTTGGAATTTTACCAATTACATGGTATAGTTCATGAGATAACTGTTCCTTATTCACAACAATCAAATGGGATAGTTGAACGTCAAAACCAAACCTTAATAGATATGGTAAATACCTTACTCCAAACATCTGGATTACCCAACTTTATGTGCGGGGAAGCTTTGCATACGGCTTTCCATATTATGAATAGAGTTGCCCATAAACATTTAGAGAGTAGTCTGTTTCAGTTGTAAAGAGGGAGGAAACCGAGTCTTAAATATCTTCGAGTGTGGGGGTGCCTTACTAAGGTACTTGTCCCTGAATACAAAAGGAAGAAATTGGGACTGAAAACGGTTGATGCCATATTCTTGGGGTATGTAGAGACAAGCTATGCTTACAGATTCTTGATTGTAAAATCAAATATCTCTGGCATTGAGGTCAATACAATTGTGGAATTATGTGATGCAACATTCTTTGAGGATGTATTTCCTATGAAAATGGGTGTACCCAATGAAGTATCTCAAGAAGATTCATTTACCACAGGTTCCATTCCCGGGTACGTGGAAAGGATGACAAATGTGGGGGGCGACTCAGAACAAGCTATTTCTGAATCTGATGATTCTGAAGAAATAGTTGAACCAAGGAGAAGTAAATGGCCTAGGACATCCAAGGATTTTGGAAGTGAGTTTCTCACTTACAATGTTGAGGATGACCATGTCACTTTCAAACAAGCTATGGAATCTCCAGAAGCTAAGTTTTGGAAAGAATCCGTTAATGATGAAGTCCAATCAATTCTCTCGAATGGAACTTGGGAATTGGTGGATTTGCCTCCTAGTTGTTCTGTAGTTGGTTGCAAATGGATTTTTAAGAAAAAACTTAATGTATACGGGACAATCAATAAGTACAAGGCTAGGTTAGTTTCTAAGGGTTACACACAAAGAGAAGGACTAGATTATTTTGATACCTATTCACCTGTTTCCCGTATGACCACAATCTGAGTGCTTATAGCATTGGCTTCCATTTATAATCTCTATATCCATCAGATGGATGTGAAGACCGCATTCTTACACGGTGATCTTCAGGAAGAGATATATATGAAACAACCTAAGGGATTTGGGGGTCGTGGGAATGAGTCCAAAGTGTGTAAACTTGTTAAGTCATTATATGGTTTGAAACAAGCCCCTAAGCAATGGCATGAGAAGTTTGATTCTATGATATCATCATGTGGCTTTGTTTCTAATGAATTTGATAAGTGTCTCTACTACAAAATTGTCAATAATGGATTCATTTTGTTATACTTATACGTCGATGATATCCTACTTTTTGGTTCCGATATGAAAGTAGTAAATGAGACAAAGTCATTCTTGTGTAGAAAATTTGAGATGAAGGATATGGGTGTCATTGATGTGATTTTAGGGCTTAAAATCATTAGGTCTACTGATGGTATAACTCTCTCACAATCTCACTATGTTGAGAAGATACTATAAAGGTTTGAGTACACATCACGTAAACATGTTAAGACTCCATATGATTCATCCAAACCCTTATTCAAGAATGAGACTGGGGTTCCAGTGTCTCAATTACCATACTCTCAGATTATCAGAAGTTTGATGTATCTTATGAACTGCACATGTCTAGACATTGTGTTTGCCATGAATAAGTTAAGTAGATACACTAGTTGTCCCGACAAGACCCATTGGGAAGCTCTTGATAGAGTTCTGAGGTATATGAAGGGAACATGTTCCCTTGGGCTGGATTATGGTAAACATCCTTCTATAGTCGAAGGATATAGTGATGTAAGCTGGATTGTCGTGAATTCTGAGAGTAATGGTGTCTCAGGATATGTATTCCTGTTGGGAGGAGTTGTTTCCTGGAGGTCTAAGAAACAGACCATATTGTCTCGATCCACTTTTGAAGCAGAGTTGTGTGCTTTAGATGAAACTGAATTGGAAGTTGAATGGCTACATGGACTTATGTCTAGTTTACCAATGGTAATGAAGCCACTTCATGCAATTTCAGTTCACAGTAATAACACTACAACTATTGCTATGATAAAGAGTTTCAAGTACAATAAAAATTATTGTAGACACATCCAAGTCAGATTGAAATCTGTAAGGGAGTTAGTGTCTAATGGGGTCGTGGTTGTGAACTACGTCGGTACCAAAGATAATACAGTTGATCCTTTCACTAAAAGTCTTACCTTGGTTTTAGTGGAAAAATCCAGGTTGGGGATGGGACTGAAGCCCCTATAGATTTGCAGGAAGTAGCAACCCAATCCAAAAGAGTGGAGATCCCACAAATTGGGTTCAATGTGTTAATAACAAGTTGTCGGGTGAATCAGATGGCACTATGTATTTTTGTTTGATGCTTCTAGCATCTATGTGTCTATCTCCTAGAAACCTGTTAGTGTCATGACTACAAGTTAGTAAGAGAGTAGTCTCTAAATGGTATCAAGTCTTAGGACAGGATGTTAGCAGTACATCCTTGGAGACTCCAACTAAGTGATTGATGTTGTGTAGGTCGCAACAGGAGAATTGGGTTGTTCTCTATTATCGACCATGATATAGATTTTTGTATGCATGGCCTTAATGCAATGTTTTATTTTCTACCATTTCTTTATTGTGTTGTTACCAACCTATACTCTTGTACCCAAGGTTCAGGTTCAAGACTTTTGTTCACCTAGTTCCTACGAGGGTCACAGTTGGATTACTCAGGTAGATTCAAATCGAAAGGTATCTACTGAAAGCACAGTATGGAGGACTGAATGGTAGAGCACACTACACATTGGACTTTGTGGGGGATTGTTAGATATGTGGCAGCTGTAACAACCATGTAGATAGCATGGGTTAAGCCCAATGTTGTGCAGCAAGTACATGTGAGAAAAGTAGTTTTGTCTCTAGTGTAAATGGCAAAGAAGTTTTATCCCATGTTGGTCACTCCTAGAACTTTTGTGGTCCTTATATGTAGGATCACATGGGGCACTAGTGTCCAAGGGGTCCTAGGAGGGAGGTATGCTCACCTCCTTGGTGGGTGGGGTTACCACATCACAACGCACACACGCACGCACGCGCCACACCACGCCTCGCGTGGCACGGGCTCGAGCTTGTGGATTGTGGATTGTGTGGATTGTGGAGAATGTCTTCCGCCGTCTTCTTTTTACACTAGGATACAACTAAGTAATTAATTACTCGTATAATTAATTGTTTCTTTTCTATTCGGATTTGTTAATCCTAACTGGAAATGTCTCTTTTGCGGATTTTTTCACAGTATGTACAAGAGAGACTGAGTATTTACGTCTTACTGGGAATACGAATTAGGGACGTGCATGGATATATATACACCTCTGGTCTTTAGGGTTAAACACACAGTTTACGAACTTCAACCACTGTTTCACGTGTGTTTTGATCCCTAATCCAGAGAGCGAATGCCTTCATCCCTAAGCCGTTTTATGGAGTTCTTCTCTCGTGTGAAGTGCGGCTTCCTTCTTCCCGTCACCGAGACGCAACTGTCAGGCGGAGGTTCTTGCGGTTGTTGTGTTGCACGGGTGGTGGTGCAACGAGACGGCGTCAAGTGCGAGCGAGACGTGTTTGTTCTAGGTTCGTGCCGGATTGAGTCTGGGAGAACGGTGTCTATCCGCGAGGATTGTTGGACACTGATTTCTTTAGATATCACGTTCGTTTCTCAACAAACGATCTGGTTTGTGAATTCTTACTCCTTTTATTTTTGTTCTCCTGCTTTGTTTGATCTTCGTTTCTTATTGGATCAGTCTGAACTTATTAATAAAATTGCACGTGTTGCTGTTGTATGTAACGAAATTAATAATAGGAGAGGTATTCTAGATGGCTTGGTAAAGCATGTGAGTGGCAAAAAAATGACGAAGGGGTTCTGGCGGATTGCAGGAGGAAAGGAAGAGTTAGATGGTGGCTGAGAGATTCATTAACGGCCAGGGAAGTTGGTGGCATCGATGTACTTGTTGTCTAGATATGTCTGTTGGTGCAAGGGAAGAGAGTACGGAGGCTGGTGTTAGGGTTTGCAGACAACCAGTAAAGGAAGGGAAGGAGAAGGAAGAAGAAGGAGGAGGCTTCTGCTTAGGACTTTGGAGTCGACACTGCTTGGCGTTGTGCCCTATTGTAGTGGGTTTACTATATCTGTGATGGGTGTAGAGATGATAAGGTGGTTGGGGTGTCTATATTTAACGTGGAGAGGAAAGGAGAGAGTAGATTCATACATCTCCAAGTGGCTAGCAAACCTGCTGCTACAGCAGGTGCTCGTGGATATCAAGGCTGCCACAGTAGGTCGCACCACCCTGCTTCTATCTTATTGGATGGCACAAGGAAGGAGAAGATGGATGTAAGGTGATACTTTCTTTGATGTTTTAGATTGTCAGAAGAAGAGGAGACGATGGGGTATGGTGGCTAGATGAGGTCCCCAGTGTCGGTGGTGGTGTCTTAATCAAAACAGGTGCTATTGTCGATGGCCTAAAGTGGAGATGTGGAGTTTGTCAGTGGCTAGAGCACACCACTTTGGTTGTCAGCATGTAGGAGGTGAAGAATGACAGTGGCCTTTGGCGTTCTGGAAGCCAACCTGGTCTTCGTCAGCTGTGAGGTTGGTGGTAACAACGCCAATCGCCTTGAAGCTGGGAGGAAAGAAGAAGAGGGGACGATGGGGTATGATGGCTGGATGAGGTCCTGGGTGTTGGTGGTGGTGTCTGCATCAAAGTAGGTACTATTGGAGATGGCCTGAAGTGGAGATGATGAGTTGGTCAACGACTAGAGCATACGACCCTAGTGGTCAGCATGTAGAGGGTGAAGAATGGCACCGGCCTTTGTTGTTTTGGAAGCCAACCTGGTCTTCATCGGCCACGAGGCTGGTGGTAATAGTGCCAATCTCCATGAAGCTAGCAGGTAAGAAGAAGCAGAGACGATGTGCTATGGTGGCTAGATGAGGTCCAAAGTGTCGATGGTGGTGTCTACATTAAAGTAGGTACTAGGTGATCGCCTGCAATGGAGATGACGAGTTGGTCAGCGGCTAGAGCATACAATCCTAGTGGTCAGCATGTAGGAGGTGAAGAATGACAACGGCCTTTGTCATTCTGGAAGCCAACCCGGTCTTCGTCAGCCGCGAGGCTGGTGGTAACAACGCTAATCGCCATGAAGCTGGGCAGCCAAAGTGTCATGGCCGCTGGAGTATTGGGGAAGGACCTAGGAGGCTAGGTTTTTAGGGCCATAGGAAGGTGGAGGAGAGGGTTAGCAACGGAGAGTATAATAGAATAACTGATCCTTTGTGACAGTTGGAAATCTGCAGAAGCAGGCGCATTGATTGCATCAAAGAGGAGAGCAGGGCAATTTAGTGGGATTGCAGCTACCTGGTTTGCAGGGAGGACGTTGATCGGATAGTGCACGTGGAGGAAAATCAAGTTGATAATGGAAATTAAATGTAATTAGTGTGTGATGGTTAAGAATCTAAATAGTTAAATGAATGAGCAAATGAGGTCCTATTGAAGTAAAATTTTACACAGACTAATTAATACCTAAGAATCCAAATTCATCATTATTCTTTTCCTTTTGAGAATGTCTAATATTTTATTAATTTACTTCGATGTTAAGTATACATTTAATGTGCTTATTCCACTTCTTAACAAATTTGACACACTTATCACATTGATCTACTTCCTTTCCTCAAATAGACTTAATAAGACTTTGGAGTATCAGTGTAAGGTCAACACTCGTTTATTGCTAAATTTTCACAATTAAACCTAGTTTTGAATTTATTTGACTATTTCATCCTAATACATTTTGATTTAAGGAAATAAGTACCAGATATTCATAGAGTTGAGAACATAGTCACAAATTCGGTATTCGTGATACGTACGGTGGAGCTGAAAAATTCGGAATTCGGGAATTATGCTGGAAATTCGGATAAAAAACGGTAAAAGTACGGTCAAATTCGGTCAAAGTACGGTCAACTATTCGGGAAAAAGTCGGCAAAAAGTCGGCAATATATATATATATATATATATATATATATATATATATATATATATATATATATATATATATATATATATATATATAGGGTATTTCTTCGCTACCCGTGCATCAATTTTGTAATGGGATGACACATATATGTAATGAGACAACCAAATTTGTAATGAGATAACCGAAATTATAATACAAAAATTCATTTTTTATTACAGCGATGTTACAGTAATAAATATATATTTATTACTATAACACCGCTGTAATACAAAACGAGTCTTTGTATTACAATTTTGGTCGTCTCATTACAAATTTGGATTGTCTCATTACAAATGCATACCTTCCCATTACAAAACTGATGCACGGGTAGTGAATCTTAGTTACCCGCACGGGTAGCGAAGATATACCCATATATATATATATATATATATATATATATATATATATATATATATATATATATATATATATATATATATATATATATATATATATATATATATATGTATGTATGTATGTATGTATATGTATATACATATATATATGTATGTATGTATATATGTATAGATATATACATATATACATATATATGTATATATATACATGTATACATATATATGTATATGTATGTATATATATATATATATATATATATATATATATATATATACATGTATACATATACATATATATATACGCATGTACATATATACATGTATATATATACATATATATATATACATGTATATATGTATACATATATATATATATATATATATATATATATATATATATATATATATATATATATATATATACACACACACACACACACACACACACACACACACACACATATATATATATATATATATATATATATATATATATGTATGTATACATATATATATTACATATATACATATATACATATATAGATATACATATATATATAGATATGTATATATATATATATATGTATATATATGTGTATGTGTATATATATGTATGTATGTATATACTTTGGACATATATATATATATATATATATATATATATATATATATACACACATATGTATATACTTTGCACACACATATATATATATACCACCGTACAGTAGCGAATAAAATGGGAAAAAAACGTTTAAAACGCGAATAAAACGGAAGTCGCGTTTAAAACGCGAATAATGCATATAATACGGCAAGACAGTATTAAACGACTGTCACATACGGCAGCTGAATTATACGCTTTTAAAATGTGAATTTTTGAAAAAAAATGTCGATTATTGTGACTATGGTTGAGAAGGGCCTAGAATAAGGTAGGGATAGACTATGATCCTAGATTTGATTATGTTACAACTCATGTGTGTATTTGGATAGCTTTTTTTATCGATCTTTAATACCTTAACCCTTTGATGTTCATAGGTCCAATCATATGTCTCACACTTTCTGGGATGTTTCTTTCCATATGTAGCTTCTATATATAGAATTTGGTTGGCTTTTTCTGTGCCATTTAAAAAATATAGCCTCAATATGCTTAACTGTTCTAACCGTCGATAGCTCACTTGAAGTGGGTTTGTTTTCGTCTTTTCACTCATTTTCTATATATAACCATCCCTATCGACCCAAATGCATCTTTGTCTTCTATACCAACTTCTAGAACATGAATTAGAGCTCAATATTCTTGACATGCCATCCTTGGAGCGTGTACCTTGCTTGGAGAAGGATCTATGATTGCATGTTGGTGCATGTTGTTGCTCAAGCTTCTTTAAGATGTTCCTAAAGTTGGTAGATTCATTTGCAACCCTAACCATGTAGCATATATATTCAAAATTTCTTTCTTTCTTTTCCTCACCATTTCTTCTATTCTACCTTGAACAAATTTCATGGTGTTACATGGTGGAAACTTGTACATATAGCTAGACGGCCTTGCTTTCTCCCTATTTTGCCCTAGTTTTTGCTATTTGATGGAGAAAGAATATCTCCTGGAGATTTTGAAGTGTGGAGTTATAATATTTGATGAAATCTTCATGGTTTCTTGGGTGGACTTTGTGGACCTCTTCTTTGAGATGAGTCTCATAACTCTTGATGTATTTATTCGCTACATATACATGCTAAACCTTAATCTTGATCTAGGATCTCCCAATATCCTAAATTGTGATTTTTTATGGACTGTTTGATTAAGAAATATGTACATATGAAATTTCTCATGTTATATAATCTCCCAAACAAATTCCCTGATGTTAATCTAATGCACACTTAATCATGCGTCAAAAAGAAATCTCAAATCATATGCTTGTCATCATCTTTTGGGTACCTTTTATGAAATTCAATGGTAGATACTTTATTATTTCAAATCACTTGTAGAAATTTCATATACTTCTTCTAGGAAGTTTGTAGTGTATAGAAGATGTGCATTAAAGTTTATTCATTAAATTCAACAAAGTAGCTCACCCTATTAGTATTCTATTGGATATGCTTTAACTAAAAGCTACAAGATATAAGGAAAGTAATACACTATCCATGACTAGGGTGTCCTTTTAGACCCTATACTATTCTCATTTTTGTCTACCTCTACCAGGAGGAGTCAATATGCTTCCATGATTAGTGGTTGGTGGCTTAGTTGTATGGAGAATCTGAGTCCCTCCCTCGTGTTAAGTACTTCTACCATGATTTTTTATGTGTAAGTGATGCCTTGCCCTAGGTAGGTGGCCTACATACTTCCCCTCCGATTCTATAAAACCATGCTAATGCCCACAAAATTCTAATCTTTCTAGTTGGTTTCTATATTCATCTTCATTAGGCATTTAGGTTTGTGATCCATGGTTCTTCTTTTTTCTCTTTCATTACCTATTTGTAAAATACCAACTTGTGGAAGAAATTGTTATAGTCAATCATCAGGTTCTAAAAGCTAGCATACATGCTTATTTCATGTATTCACTTGTATTCAAACAACATTTTGTTCCTTTTCGTCCAAGATATCCATATCATGATGTCTGTTTCATAAACTTTGTGTCATATAGATTCTATATAACATCATGGATGAGGTTTATTATGCTAAACTAGTCAGATAAAATGGAGAGAGGGTCAACCATATTGCATGTCTAGATTTTTTATGTGTGTCCATATGTGAATAATGCAATAAATTGCATTTTCAGTCTCTATTTTACACTGTGAGTTGATTGCAACATCAACCTCATGCTTCTTCTTCAAGTTTTCCTTGCTAAGAAATATATTTCTCCTATATTGCCAAAAAAATTGAACTAGCCTTAGTAGTCAACAATTTTTTTAGATCTACAATGGGTTTCAAAGGGGTGAATAGAGATAAAAACATTCAAACAAGATTCATTAGACCTTCAATATGTTTCCCAAGATAATATTGTAAGTATGAAAAGCAAGGGGGAGAGAGATTGAACCATCCACAATAGAAGGCATTCTGTATAGTGGTTCCATCTCAAAGGATGCATCTCCATTACCTAGAGGGGTCAATGTCTAGGACTTTCAACCACATGTTACTCCTTATATTCCATTGTAAGAGTTACAACTTAAGACCATCCTTTTCTAGGTCATGGAATAACTAGATGTCCTTTTAGGCCTAGGGATAAAATGACCTTACAAAGTACTTACCTGTCCATGACCAAGAGTCTTTGCCTTACCAAGGACTAACATACTCTTAAAATGAGTTTTTGATCTTCTCCAAGGACATACCCACTCTTGGAATGAGTCTTCATCCTTCAAAGACTTAGCCACTCTTTACTTGGATCTTTTGCCTCTGACTTCACCTTGACCAAGGGGAAGCTTTTTATTATGGCATCTTGTTATTCTTCTTCTTCTCCTCTATTAGACAAGAGAAAGAGAATCTTCATCTTCATGTTAGAAAGAGATATTGGTAGGTAGATGAATGATTTCCTCACAAGATAACATGTTGGAATAGCTCTTTTACAAATCTGACACTGTTACAACCCCAACTTTTGGGTTCATTTGGTGAGAAATGTAATTTCTCATATTAAATATATTTGAACAAACAATGATATAATTTTTTTGGAATATATGGATTTCATTTACAATATCCTTGATGATTGTTTTGTGGGATTTATTGGATATTGGGCCCAAAAACAAGGAAGAGACAAAAGGAACTCCATTATTAATAAGAAATGGAGAAAAGAAAAATGTAGTAACCTCTAGAAGGCAAAAGTATATAATCCAAAGGTGGATTTCATGCCTCTTGGGTTCCTTAGGTCCCAAGGAGTCCAAAGTTGCAAAGAAAATGCAATAAGAAAAGAAAAGACCAATAAAGTATTTATTTATTAAGAAAGAAATTGAAAACAATGATAAATGTGGGAAATAAATGGAAAGAGGTATAATTGAATTATCCTTGGTGGAATTTCATATCCCAAGGATTCCTAATGTTAAAAGGAATACCAATGAGGAAAATAAAATAGAAATAAAGAGAAATCTTCAAAAAGAGATATTTTAATAAGAAATAAACGAGATAATGAGAAATAATGGATATAAATGCATCTAGAAGGATAATGAGTATCCAATAAAAAGGATTTCGAAATAATAGAGTTTCTTGGGATCCAAGGAGTCCCAATGAAGAAAACGAAAGAGAAAATACCTATAATAGAAAATAAGAGGATAATGTGAATACATAATTAATGGATTATGTGGTATTGTTAAAAAGGAAGTATTTTCTACTTAAGGAGATATATTATTTCATGGCCAATGAATTAAAGGCAAGTCTAAAGAGAATAAGGGAGATGATTTTAGAATTCCTAAATATCCAAATAATAAAGGATATCAAAAACAATAAAGAAGAGAGAGAAGATTTCTTCACAATGAAGGAATGTGGTTTCCTATTAGAAAAGGGACTTGTTTCCCTTTGTATGAACACCTTGGGGTGTGGATACCCTCCCCTATATAAGGGGTAGAGCCCAGGTTTGATTTTGAAAAGGATCCCACACACCCATCTCTTTCTTTCTTCATCTTCTTTCGGTGCAAACCCTAGTCGAGGGTATAGATCTATCCTGAGGACACCAAGGAGCGGTGTCGAGGTCTTGATGGAAGTAGGGCACTACCATGACAACACTAGAAGAAGATACCATCTTTCTATGCTCTAGAACGTACACCACATCCGCTAGATGGCTGCAAGACGTCTGCAGGTCGCAGGCTTTGTGCACTCCATCTATCTAGCTAGGTCGTGAGCTGGGCGGTGCCCCAAGGGCGACGGAGGGTGGCAGAGCTAGGGCAGGGGTCGGCGCCAGCCATCGGGCCCTGAAGGAGGGAGAAGGAACACCCGCAACCTGCTACAGATCGCGACTCTACTAGGGTATCTCGAGGTTGAAAAATCTCGAATGTCCATTTGACGCTTCTCCCTCTGCGTACTAAAGAAACCAATCACTTAATCGAGGGTATCTTTGTAATTTCGATATGTTCTTCAACTAGCCGAGTTCATTGCATGGAAAGGCCTACATGGCAGCCCTCCATTGGCCCAAAGTAAGTGAATTTTGCAAAATTCATAACTAAATAATCGTAGCTTGGTTTGGTACATATAAAATATGAAAATTGTCTCAGAAAAAGGAGACAAATCCAATAAAAATATTGTTAGAAGCAAATTCCTCTTGAAATTCGAAAAGTAGTGTAAGTTATCAACTGTAATGAATTAAAGATCAAGAAACCCTATTTTGAGATGATTAATATATATAGTAGGGTTTAATGGATGATTAAAGTTGATATTAGCATGTTAATGATAAAAAAGAACATTAGGAAAAAAAGGATGAACTTTGCACGTAATTGGTTTAATTTAGAGTTTCACGTGCATAAATATGCTTTAATGGGCCTTGAAACTCTAATATTAGTGAATGAGACTATTAATTGTTTTAATTGATCAATTTCGTGAATAAAGCTAAGATATGATGATTCTAAGCTATTTCAAGTATAATAGTTCCTAATTGTGGATAAATACCCTTAATGTAGTAATTAGGGTTTTCTACTGAATAAAAGGTAGAATTAATGGAAAATCGAGTTCATATGTGCATTAGACCATAATGAACTTTGAATTGATGATAAATGAGCATAATGATCTTGTCATGGATTAAAAGGATCAAAATGGTAGCTTTAATGTAAAAGAGGCTTAATGGACTTAATTGATGATTAATTGTGTTGTTTCTGAAATTATGGTTATATGTTGTTAAAAGGTAACCTTAATAACTTTCGTGAAGGATAGATGAGAAATTAGGATTTAAAAGAGTAAAATGAAGTAAAAACCCTAATTGCAAAGTAAACCCTAAAAGAGGTAGAAATCCTAAAAAGGAATAGAAACCTTGAGTAGCAATATGGTTTGAATGGATTTTGATGAAAAGGAATTGGATGTGATTTCAGGATTCTTGTACTTGCTTGATTGGATTTCCCTTCTTGGTTGATTCTGTCTCAAATCTTCCTGATAGGTATGTGGTTACGCTTATGATTATCCCAAATTAGTTTTTTGCGGATTTTATTGATGTTTCCATCATGTCTTGAATTAAACTGTTGAATGAATTTAATTCATGCAAATTTAAATGTAGATATGATTATCACTTAAGATATATGTGCCTACTAGATCAGATCCTAGTCCCCTGTGTAGCTTGATAGACTGACCTAGTACACGTCTACCTATGGGGTAGGTCCATCAGGTCATTGAATGACTTAGTACACATCTACCAATGGGGTAGGACCATCAAGTCACCATGAGTTAGAGATTGGGCTACCTTTGGGTAGGGCCATGCGACTCCATAACCCTAAGTATTGGCTACCTATGGGGTAGGGCCATGGGGGTAAGGATCTACCATAGAGAGAGGTAGTATCCAAGTCCACTATAGGGACATCACAGAGATAGGGGATAGGTAAGGATTGAGTAGTATTGTTTAAGATGTAAATTTGGTTGTTAAATGATAATTGGTTGATTACATTATTATCTTAGTTGCACAATTATTGTTTTCCCCACATACCAGCTTTATGATGACCGACGTTTTGTTTGTCGGCATTTTAGGTACAAGTAAAAAGAACAAATAGTAAAGTGGCATATGTGGAATTAAATGAGGATTAATGATCAAGGAGGATTATTTAGAATATTCTCTCATATGGATAGAAGATTAGTAATCCAAGTTTTTCAAAGGTATGCAAAAAGTTTTAATTTATACCAGATTTTAGTATAGTTGGTAGAATTTGATAATTGTTACTGATTATTTGTCGAACCTTTGATCCTGTTAATTTGGATAATGGCTCTGACCTTCTGGTCTCCCTTAATTGGGGGTTATCAGGAGGCAGGGTTGTTACATTTGGTATCAGAGAGAAGGTGCCTCATTTAATCTTTAATAATTATTAAATTTTACAAACTCTGTAGAACCCAAGGGAATTATTAGAGGATTTTCTGAAAGATAGAAGTGTCTAGAAAAGGATCATGTCCGGGGGCTGGCAAGATTTTCCTCCACACCTCTAGTCAAAATACGAGGACTCCCAGATTAGTTTGACTTCCTGGCCAAAGTCTCAGGATTTGACTCAAAATAAGATACCTTTAGGACTCTCTCATCTTGTTCATCCCTTCTCAACTCAAATCCTATTAAGGACCTTAAGGATTAGGGTTTTCTTTCTTTTCCTCACCCTCTCGAGGTATGGGTAAGGTTTATAAGGTTTAAGGAATCCTCCACCAAATTAATGAAAAGCATGTATATAAGATGTCATGGACATAAGCTTAATAGATTAAGCGTAAACTAAAGAATAGATACATGCTTAGGTCGTATGACACGAGTTGTCATTACCCTTAGGAGAGACATGATGCTAGACCTCCTTGTCACAAGGATAAGTAGAGAGAGTTGGTCTTGGAGGCAGAGGTCTCCATTATAGATAGAGATCTGGCATATCCTTTGAGGATGATGCTAACCCTAAGTGGTGGTTAGAGAAAGAGATGACCTGATGAGTTAGATGTCATGGTAGACCAGGTGCTTGGACATGATTTTGGATACCCATGATGATATGAGCCATGAGAGGTTGGATGACCTAGCACCTTTGGCATCCCAACCCTGGGAAGGGTCGTGCATGTTAGAGTGAAGGATAACTCCTTCATTGATAAGGTTAGAGAAGAACCTATGGAAACCCCATGAGCTTGGCATAGTATGCACCCAGAATATGCCTGTAGTGCGGGCAGTAGGTTTGAAACCATGTCCAGGAGAATAGGATGGATGACTTATGAGATAAGCATGAAGGGATATGGATAACCTTGAGCAAACACAAGCTTGAACATATGCTTCACCTATGTCAGGGTATGCTTAGGAGCTTGATCCTCCATGGAGAGAGGACCTCGGGTAGTAAGGTTGTTTGTAGGGTTAACTCTAGAGAGAGAGAGAGAGAGAGAGAAGGACCCCTGCATGAAGGTTGGAATCCTAGACTCCGAGATATGAGGAAAAGTGGATGAGAGTGGTTGCCTTATACTTGATCCTTGGAGGCTGGTGGTATCTTGGTTTCCTTTAGAGGAACCAAACCCTAAGGAGAGGATGAGGCTTATGGTACCTATGTGCCTATGGTATAGGTGTTTACCTTCTGAGATAGGAAGAAGAGTTCCTTAGACATGGAGAGGTTTAGTAACAAGTTGGGAGGCCTTATACCTTGTTGATTGTCCTTGAGGAGGACTCAATTCTAAGGTGTTGCTCGAGTAGAAGGATGACAGGAAATTAATGTCATACCTTGTACATGTTTGTCTTGTGGTTAATAAGTTGAGTAGGCAGTTGGACATTAGGAAAGAGAACCTAGGGTTCCTAGGCCTAAGAAGGGAAGTGGTGTACCTGATGCTCATGACGAGATTTGAGTTTCTATAGATTCGAGCATGGTACTTCTCATGGTTATAGAAGAGGGAAACCCCCTTAAGATTAAAAGGTATGTTTGATGAACCCCTCACAGCTAAGTGGATGACATGGGAAGTTATGATCGTGATCCAGTGTTGAGGATGAGAATAAGTATGACCTAGCATGGTTGATAGGTGGTTTGCTTATGCCTTAGGAGCTTTCTAGGGTTAGGCATGCTCATGTGGATGCAAATTTGAGACATAAGGGTGTTTGTGACCTTTGTTAACAAGAGGTGTAGTTTCCTCCCAACCTATGAGAGGGACCCTTTTTGTAGGGTGTATACCAATTTTGTTGGTTTAAGGAAACCTAAAGAGGTCTCATAGGATCTTGAGGAGCTAAGTGAATAGTACATGATATGACAATGAACATGTAGACCCATAGATAACCATCTCTAAGTACATGTAGATGTGTTACCATGAAGGTAACCGGTATGGGGCCTGAACAAGGTAGGCAGGTTTCCATGACCCCTATGAAAGGATGAAAATCAACCCATGAATGCAGAGAGAGATGATGCAGGCCTGGGTAAGGTTCTAAGTTGGACATGTACTGTGTTAGAATCCTAATTCTATCCTAGGGTCAGATAGGGATAAGACTGATGGAAGTAGGAGTTGCCTAATTCCCTAGTTGCACATGACTATAGGGTCATGAGGTAACAACTATCATTTTCTGAGGGCGATGGGTTAGGAGATTGATCACCTTCATGAACTCATGGGACCCAAAGGTTAGATGAGTAGGGCACTCCCTGGATGCATGAGGGAAGAGGGATGACCCCAAAAGTGTCATCACCCTATAGACCCAGAGGAGATGACCAAGGATTGTGTAGTGACTCAAGTAGGTTCGAGGCCAGTCTTCCATGGAAGTAATTTTGATATCAAGATGATTGTGATATAGAGGCATAAGCTGCACGTTTCAACTTAGATTGAAAGGTGTACTGGCAATGTGGGATGTCCCATCTCTACTCTTGGAATAGGAAGAACTTTGTATTTGGACTGTATCCAAATGCTTATTTCCTCTTATTATGGGAGTGAGAGATAGGACAATACGCATGCCATACACCAAGGATAAAACATGATGTGAGTTGGAACGTTGCTATGAGGTATGTGGATAGAGACGATAACATGCCCTTGTACATGGATGGTTTACAAACAAGGTAGTCATCCTATGAGGATGTTTTATCATGAGATATGAGTCATACAAGGTTGACTTGGAAAAACCAAGAGAATAAGCTCAGAGTTTTCTTGATGAAAATAGACCTAGAGCTGAGATGAGATAAATATACGGAGGTGTATGTCTTCAATATTACCTATTACCTAAGGATGAGAAGTGGTAATGGATGCTTTGGATGAGATGCAACTCCTAGTTCATCTAGAGGCTAGAAGAGGTTGTTAGGTTAACCCTAAGAGATAAGTTTGGCTAACACCCAGATGTAACAATACTGGTTGATCAAGTTAATGGTTGTTTGGTTAGCCAGTTTAGGCCTTGATGTAATGAAAGGAAGGTTGTAAACCTTAAAAGAAAGTGATGAAACCCCGATTAGAGTGGTTTACAGTTTTCGAGGAATCAATCTTAAGGAATCATGACAATACAGGAGATCATGATTTAAGATTACCATATACCATGGTACTACCAAGATAATAAGCGACAATGGTACTTTGGATGCTTAAGATGAAGTTGAATGGGGTAATTTGCCATGTAGGCCAGGAGGTGAAGGACGAACACTAGTAACCCAGTGTAGTGATATGGAGGATAAAAGGGTCCCTGAGGGGGAATGGGAGTTCATCACTGTGGATGTTGTGGTAAGTCTCCCCTAGACAAAGGAAGGTCAAGATGCAATATGGGTTATGGTAGATCGCCTTACTTAGATGATATAAGAGAGAAAGAAAATTGTCCAGGGACAGATCCAGTTGAACTACATATGAGAGAGATGGTTCAACTACACCATGATGCAAGTTCAAAAGTTTTTGAGTATGACCTAAAGGTTCACTTCCATAAGGTGGAAGTAGGTACATGAAGAACTCAATGTTAGTACCTTACCACCCCTAACTAATGGCTAGTGTGATCCAGACTAGAGGGTATGATGAGAGCATGTGTGCTTGTTCAGGGTTATACATAGAGATAGTTCTTGTCCTTTGTAAGATGTGATGATAACCACCATAGTCAGTATTGGGTTGTAAAGAAGCTCTGTAAGGGAGGTTGTGTCGATCACCACTTCATTAAGATGATGTTGGTGAAGGGACCTTGTGAAGGTCAAGAAAGGACCACAGTGTGTGTAGATGAAGTCGCTTTGATAATGCAATGGCTGAAAGGAGCCCAGAGACGACATGAGTTGTAAGTTGATGCAAAGTAGACTGACATGTAGTTCACTGTGGGGGAATATGTGACATGAAAATCCGACCCCTCTAAGTTATAACTACGAGAGATGAGTCCCCGATGCCTGGGTTCTTTTGACATGGTTTGGTGGAGAAGGTTAAGTTTGCCATTACCCCTCAGGATAATGTGATGTGTGATGAGATCCATGTATCCAATTTAGAGCACTATGTGAGGTACACAGACCATGTGCAGAGCAATGAACCTAGTGAGCCCCAAGGGAGGCTAAAATGACCTGAGTCACCTATGAGGTTTATAGATTCCAAGGTGAAAGAACTCAAAGAAAGGAATATGTGATGATAAAGGTTCTTTGGAAGTGCTATGGATAGGGAAAAGCCACATAGGGGACAATGATGGACATGTAAAAGTCTTATCCTGAATTGTTTGTTTACTTGGTGGAATTTTGAGGAAAAAATTCCTATAAGAGGGGAAGGATGTTACAACCCCAACTTTTGGGTTCATTTGGTGAGAAATGTAATTTCTCATATTAAAGATATTTGAACAAATAATGATATAATTTTTTTGGAATATATGGATTTCGTTTACAATAGCCTTGATGATTGTTTTGTGGGCTTTATTGGCTATTGGGCCCAATAACAAGTAAGAGACAAAAGGAACTCCATTATTAATAAGAAATGGAGAAAAGAAAAATATAGAAACCTCTAGAAGGCAAAAGTATATATTCCAAAGGTGGATTTAGTGCCTCTTGGGTTCCTTGGGTCCCAAGGAGTCCAAAGTTGCAAAGAAAATGCAATAAGAAAAGAAAAGATCAATTAAGTATTTCTTTATTAAGAAAGAAATTGAAAACAATGATAAATGTGGGAAATAAATGGAAAGAGGTATAATTGAATTATCCTTGGTGGAATTTCGTATCCCAAGGATTCCTAATGTTAAAAGGAATACCAATGAGGAAAATAAAATAGAAATAAAGAGAAATCCTCAAAAAGCGATATTTTAATAAGAAATAAATGAGATAATGTGAAATAATGGATATAAATGCATCTAGAAGGATAATGAGTATCCAATAAAAGGATTTCGAAATAATAGAGTTTCTTGGGATCTAAGGAGTCCCAATGAAGAAAAAGAAAGAGAAAATACCTATAATAGAAAATAAGAGGATAATGTGAATACATAATTAATGCATTATATGGTATTGTTAAAAAGGAAGTATTTTTTACGTAAGGAGATATATTATTTCATGGCCAATGAATTAAAAGGCAAGTCTAAAGAGAATAAGGGAGAGGATTTTCAAATTCCTAAATATCCAAATAATAAAGGATATCAAAAAGAATAAAGAAGAGAGAGAATATTTCTTCACGATGAAGGAATGTGGTTTCCTATTAGAAAAGGGACTTGTTTCCCTTTGTATGAACATATTGGGGTGTGGATATCCTCCCTTATATAAGGGGTAGAGCCTAGGGTCGAGTTTGAAAAGGATCCCACACGCCCCTCTCTTTGTTTCTTCATCTTCTTTCCGTGCAAACCCTAGTCAAGGGTATAGATCTATCCTGAGGACACCAAGGAGCGGTGTCGAGGTCTTGATGGAAGTAGGGTGCTACCACGACAACACCAGAAGAAGAGACCATCTTTCCATGCTCTGGAACGTGCGCCACATACGCTAGATGGCTACAAGACGTACGCAGGCCGCAGGCTTTGTGCGCTCCATCTACCCAGCTAGACCGTGAGCTGGGCAGTGCCCCAAGGGTGACGGAGGGTGGCGGAGCTAGGGCAGGGGTCGGCGGCAGCCATCGGGCCCTGGAGAAGGGAGAAGGAATGCCAACAACATGCTACAGATCGCGGCTCTGCTAGGGAATCTCGAGGTTGAAGAAGCTTGAATGTCCATTTGATGCTTCTACCCTCCACATACTAAAGAAACCAATCACTTAATCAAGGCTATCTTCATAATTTTGATATGTTCTTCAACCAGCCGACTTCATTGCATGGAAAGGCCTATGTGGCAGCCTCCCATTGGCCCAAAGTAAGTGAATTTTGCAAAATTCATAACTAAATAATTGTAGCTCGGTTTGGTACATATAAAATATGAAAATTGCTCATAAAAATGAGAGCAATCCAATAAAAATATTGTTACAAGCTAATTCCTCTTAAAATTCGAAAAGTAGTGTATGTTATCAAATGTAATGAATTAAAGATCAAGAAACCCTATTTTGAGATGATTAATATATATAGTAGGGTTTAATGGATGATTAAAGTTGATATTAGCCTGTTAATGATAAAAAAGAACATTAGGAACAAAAAGGATACACTTTGCATGTAATTGGTTTAATTTAGAGTTTCATGTGCATAAATATGCTTTAATGGGCCTTGAAACCCTAATATTAGTGAATGAGACTATTAATGGTTTTAATTGATCAATTTTGTGAATAAAGCTATGATATGATGATTCTAAGCTATTTCAAGTATTAAAGTTCCTAATTGTAGATAAATACCCTTAATGTAGTAATTAGGTTTTTCTACTGAATAAAAGGTAGAATTAATGGCAAATCTAGTTCATATGTGCATTAGACCATATTGAACTTTGAATTGATGATAAATGAGCATAATGATCTTGACATGGATTAAAAGGATAAAAATGGTAGCTTTAATGTAAAAGAGTCTTAATGAACTTAATTGATGATTAATTGTGTTGTTTCTGAAATTAAGGTTATATGCTATTAAAAGGTAACCTTAATAACTTTTATGAAAGATAGATAAGAAATTAGGGTTTAAAAGAGTAAAATGAAGTAAAAAACCTAATTGCAAAGTAAACCCTAAAAGAGGTAGAAATCCTAAAAATGAATAGAAACCTTAACTAGCAAGATGGTTTGAATAGATTTTGATAAAAAGGAACTGGATGTGATTTCAGGATTCTTGTACTTGCTTGATTGGATTTCCCTTCTTGGTTGATTCTGTCTCAAATCTTCCTGACAAGTATGTGGTTAAGCTTATGATTATCCTGAATTAGTTTTTTGAGGATTTTATCGATGTTTCCATCGTGGCTTGAATTAAACTGTTGAATGAATTTAATTCATGAAAATTATAATGCGGATATGAGTATCACTTAAGATATGTGCATACTAGCTCAGATCTTAGTCCCCTATGTAGCTTGATAGACAGACCTAGTACATGGATACCTATGGGGTAGGTCCATCAGGTCATTGAATGACTTAGTACATGGCCACCAATGGGGTAGGACCATCAAGTCACCATGAGTTAGAGATTGGGCTACCTTTGGGTAGGGCCATGTGACTCCATAACCCAAAGTATTAGCTACCTATGAGGTAGGGGCATGGGGGTAAGGATCTACCATAGAGAGAGGTAGTATCCAAGTCCACTGTAGGGACAACACAGAGATAAGGGATAGTTAAGGATTGAGTAGTATTGCTTAATATGTAATCTTGGCTATTAAATGATAATTTGTTGATTACATTGTTATCTTAGTTGCACGATTATTGTTTTCCCCACATACCAGCTTTATGCTGACCGATGTTTTGTTTGTCGGCATTTTAGGTACAAGTAAAAAGAACAAACAGCAAAGTGGCATATGTGGAATTAAATGAGGATTAACGATCAAGGAGGATTAGTTAGAATATTCTCTCATATGGATAGAAGATTAGTAATCCAAGTTTTTCAAAGGTATGCAAAAAGTTTTAATTTATACCAGATTTCAGTGTAGTTGGTAGATTTTGATAGTTGTTATTGATTATTTGTCGAACCTTTGATCCTGTTAATTGGGATAATGGCTCTGACCTTCTGGTCTCCCTTAATTGGGGGTTATCGGGAGGCAGGGTCATTACAGACACTCACTCTAATGGATGTAGCAAGTGATCAAGCTCATGAGATGGATAGGGACACTTTTAAGCAAAAAATCTAGCAGCTATATATTGGGGCCTTCATAATATATGTCTAACCATGGGATGAATCCCAAGGGGTACTTTTATAGTTTAGGATGTATCCTAGCTGTTAGAACAATTTAGGATCATTTCTACCCATTAGGAAGAGAGTCTAATAGATATATTTCACTTTGTGACTCTCTCCAGTGGCTATTTTTTACCTTAAAACTATAGTGTCATCGGTCGAGATGCAAGGAGGATATCTCGACCAATGACACTAAAACACAAGTATTTTAGAATTATCAGTCGAGATACTATGTCAGTTAGCATCTTGGTCGGTGATCATTCATGATCAAGCAAATTATATCAACGACTGAGATATATACTAGGACAATCTAGGCCAATAAAACACATTGTAATGCAGTCGATTGTTTTGTGTAAAATTACATTAGTCATTGAGCTTGATAATTCTATTATACTTTCAAAATTAATTGCAATTCATCCAATCATTATAAGCGATTACAAAAATGATCTTGTGAGATAATCTATGAAATCTTTAAACTTGACCTTTTTGCATGTATGAATTGCTTTCTCAAAATTAGGGTTTGAGAGTTTAGTCATTTGGAATGTTTTTATCTAAAATCACTCAAATTAAACATTATATGGACATAAGTTCAATGGTTTAATCATCATCAAAACAATGTATTAGTTGGTTTAGACCTTGATTTAACATTCTACCCTTGTTGAAGATGACAAATAAATTTCATAAAGGTATTGAAAGCATTCAAGTAGAATCATAATTTTAAAAAAACTAGGGGTTTTGATAGAATTGAGTTTGTATGACCCTCCTCAATTTATGTTGATTGAGTCCATACAATCCTCAATTTATGTTATTTCTCCTACAAGGATAGCTTTCATAACATTATATAAAACTATGACTCATCCCCCATATAGTTACAATTCTCCCCTTTGCATAATACATGTCTTGTCCCCATTAGTCATATCAAAAAGTGGGGGTTTGAAGGGATAAAACTCAACTTGTCTTTAAGGTAGGGTAGAAGAGAAAAAGAAAATAGAAGGGCTTGTCTAAGTAATGTATCAAAATCAAAATAAGGATATGCAATTCAAAAACTCTAAATGTAGTTCTAGCACTAATCAAGGAAAGGATATGCATGCAAGTTGCACAAACTAATAGATATGCAAATGAAGGAACAAGTTTGAGTATGTATGAGAAAGATACAAGCATATCATATAATTTGATACTACTAGAACCAAGTTGTTTAAATACTACAAATAGATAATACCACAAGTTAGGACAACCACTACGATCTAGTTCATGGAGAAATATGAACAAATACAAACATGATATGACTAGATGTAGAGATATATCCATTCAAAGAGATATGCAATTCAAGAAGCATGAATGGATATCACTCATTAGAAAATATACACCACTACTAAAAGATGATTACCAGTAGGAAACTCAAGGTTGCATCAAGACTAGATATTCAACTAGAAAGGTGTAGCAAGTTAGAGAAGGATAAGACATTGAATGAGAAAAGCTAGTTGAGAGGGGAAATTGTTGGGTTTTTCATGGTCGGAGTAGGTAGCAGAATTTTTTTTTTACTTGACCATAAACCCATAACCAGTGGATCGCATCAACATCAATGTAATGGGAATGATGGATTTAGCGAGATATACCTGGTCCTAAGGCTTGATCAGCGATAATACCTCACAGCTAGTGCGGTCTTCAACCACTTGTCTTCAACGACGTCTATGCAGCTCCTGGTCTTGACCCAAACTGCGGTTGACAGTCGTCCTCCTTAGCGGCAGAAGTCTCCCACCTCTATAGATAGTCCACACGGACTAATGGGAACTCTAGTCATCCTAAAGGATAGACTAGAAGGATTTGTCCCCTTCTGTTGATGTACTAGTCACTAACACATTCTCCCACAATCAGTTACTTTTCTACAGTTGTTGTTCCTCCCTGGACAGGTAGAACTTGCTTGGGCTCTCTCAGTTACCATAACCAGATAGGACAACAACTTTACAGAGCAACTGATGTTTTGAGTTGTGTCTCTAGAGAATCCCCTTGTACCCCTCTATTTATAGTAGAGGGCAGGGTCAGGGTTCCCAATTTGTGTGGAAATAGAAGGGTCTGGAATTTTCATGAATAATTTGCACTGCGGCAGGTGAACCAGTCGTTTCATAAATGAAACGGTCATTTGGCAAGGTGAGTTGATCAGTTCACAAGTGAACCGGTCGGTTGGGAGTGTGAATCGGTCAATTCACTTAGTGAACTGGTCATTTCACTTCCCAGACTTGCCTCTAATTGACTTTCCTTATTCGTTTCTAATTAATAGAAATATTAATTCTTGTTAATTGAACAAGAGAAATGAAAAACTTTTTCTCACAAACCAGGAAAACCCAATACTGCTTATTTGGACAACTAAACCGATCAGTTACCAAAGTGAATCAGTCATCTCACTCACCATGAGCTGATCATTTCACCCAGTGAACCAGTCAGTTGGTGGTTTAGATTGTGTAGAACACAGTCAATTCAGTTCTCAATCAATCTGACACTCTAATTTGTTGGTTTAACCCTTGAACTTGATGATTCTGAGTCAAGTCTATTGATTGAATGTTTGATTGAGTACCTAAACACTTTAGTAATCAATCCAAACATCATTCATGGATAAAATCCTCTTCCACATTAATCCTTTATGTGTGACCCTATAGGTCCCATTTCACGTTGGTAGTGAATGTCCATAACTAGCTTATGACATCACAAGCAAAGAGTGGTACCTAGTCGCACATCAGTGCTACCCAAGTGAAAAGGAGAGTTGGTGAATAACTTTCAATTCTACATTCTGTGATTTTTGTTCTTGTGAATGTATAATTCCTTTGTCTCTAATATCCTGAATGAACTCAAGGCATGGAGTTGACATCCTTTCAACATTCATTCATGTTTCTTGAACTAGAGCAGACTGTTTGAGATATGTGTGACATTAATATCATATATTGATTCACATGTGCATGCACATGCCTTTCTCAGTCTCACTTATCAAGTGGCCTTGACATCATACTCCCTTAGGAGGGATAAATCCCATATCCATCACTCACAGTCTATCTCATGCATCAAAGCCACCCAATCATCACCGTTATAACAACCCATGTTTCAGGACTACGTTTGATGATGTAAAAGTGTACCCAATCACATTCGACGAGTGTAGTGATTCCATGTCTAATAATCACAATCACCACCATCACTATGAGAGATGACTCTGACTACCATGTCATGGTTCCATGTGTCACTCTCATGGTGGGTTTGTCCAATACATTATTCTCCAACATGTATATGTGTGCTTGGTTTGATATCGCATATCATGACTAATGAGACACATTCATCAACCAACACACACTCTAGTCCTAATGTGTCATTATTGTCTATCAACCTTCTACAATGACATCCGACTAGGGGCATAACAAGAATGTACATACTCTTAACATCCATATGATTTCATTGTTCAGGTCCTCAACCTGAAGATATACGTCATTTTTTTATCAGTAAGCATGCCACTATATTAACCAGAGAAACAAAGTACAGTTGAAGAATATGTACAAGTGGGTATAGTTTGCACAGGTGCAAACCAAATAAAAGGAAAACTATCTATGCATGATACTGAACTATCTATGCAAAAGATTGAAATCATAAAATGCCTTATTCCACACCATCTTGGGCAGAGGAATCTCTTCTTCAAAATAGGTCCTATTCCTCTGGTTCCATACATAGTAGCAGATGAGTAGGCCTAGTTTTCTATCTTCATTCAATCTCAATCTAAGCAAATCAGCTTGGTCCTTTAGGGTTTTTATCAGATGGTTCTCCACAAGTCTCCAAACTTCAGCAGAGAATTTGTAGGTCCACATGACGTGCATATCATCCTCTTCTACTCTTCTACACTGCTGGCACATTGAGGTTGTTGTAGTCCCTCTAGAATTGAGATATGACTCTGTAATTAGTTTGCATTGCATCATCTTCCATCTGAAGATTTTCACTCAATTCGGCAACTTTAGGGACCACACCCACTTAGCCCATGGAAGTTCCTCACTCTTTGATCTGTAGACGTTCCAAGCACCCTTGAGGGAATAGGTTTCCAGTCCGACAAAGTGGCACAGGTTGTCTTGCTGTAATTTTATTTTCTTACATATCTTTGTAATACTGTCAGACCCCTACCTTTAGGAATGCACCAAGATCTGTTTGCTATCAGGGAGTTAAGATGGAGGTCTGATGTGAGCCCATTCCACATTTTCAGAGAGTATCCAACGTGGGATTGGAGAAAGTCACCTTCGACCCAGGGATCATTCCAGATGGAGATGCTGGCACCATCACCAATTTTAAAACAAACAATCTTGGCCATTTTGTCTCTATGCTTCAGAATGTTCCTCCACATCCAGTTGTCTTCGGATTTGGAGTTGCAGTTACACACAGTACAATTCTTGATGTAGACACTATGGACCCATTTCACCCACAAATTATCCTTGATGTTTGCAATGTCCCATAGAAGTTTTGTAAGTCCAGCTTGGCACCAGTCATCCACTGATCTAATGCCCAAGCCCCCTTCCTTTTTCGGTCTACAAATTTTCTCCCAAGAGACCGTGTGGTAATGTTGTTTTCCTTCAAGATCACCCTAAAGAAAATCGCATCACAACCTTTCAATGTCTTCTACAATGCCTATGGGGAGGGGGAAGGTGCTTGTCCAGAACAAGTGATACACGGACAGGGTTGATATAATAAGCTCTAATCTGCCCACCATACTAAGAAGTTTTTATTTCTAGGAATCTAGTTTCATTTTGATTTTATCTACCAGAGGAGCACACATCTTTCTCATGAGTCTTCCAGTGAACAGGGGGAGCCCCAGATAACGCACAGGTAGGGTGCATTCTGGGATTCCTATGTCCTTACATATATCTCTATCAGCTGAAGCAATGAGAAACAATTGACTTTTGTTGGGATTTATATTCAATCTTGAGAAATTACTAAAGTCATCAAGGCACTCCTTGATACCTTTAATGTCTTTTTCATCTGCTTGAGCAAAGATCAGGAGATCGTTAGCAAATAATATATGAGAAATATGTGCTCCTTTGACTCTCAGTGGGGTGAACTTTTGTTCCCTTACGACTTCATTTATGATAGATGTAAGTCCTTCCATACCTATTACAAATAGGTAAGGCATGATAGGATCACCTTGCCTAATGCCACTAGTGGCCTGGATAAGATCAGTAGGTGATCCATTTATAAGAATTTTGAATGATGCTAAAGACATACATTCTGATATCTAGTTCAACCAACATTGCGAGAACTCCATTGTTGTCATGACATCAATGATGAAGTTTCTATCTATGGAGTCGTATGCTTTGCTAAGTTGGGCCTTCAGGCAAAGTTTCTTTTGGTTGGGGTTTTTAAAGTCGTGGATGACTTCATTTGCAAGTAAGATGGCATCCGATATGCATCTTCCCTTAACAAATGTTGATTGATTAGTGCTGATGATGTGAGGCATAACGTCCCTCAATCGATTAGCCAGGATATTTGATATGATTTTGTATGAAAAATTACATAGCGAGATAGGTCTCCATTCATTAATCACTTCAGGCTGCTTGACTTTGGGTATCAAGGTGACAAAATTCTTGTTTGCCTCTTTTATCATTCTCCCCTTAATGAAAAAATCTTTGATTGCTTTAGATACGACATCACCCACAATGTCCCAGGTGTTCTTATAGAAGTGAGCGTTCAACCCGTCAGGGCCAGTCGCTTTGTCATTACTGGCTGCCATCACAATGGTTTGAATCTCTTCATCAATCAAAAACCTACAGATGTCTTTCTTCTGTTCAGTAGAGATTTTCTTTAAGTTTGCCCAAGTTCTTTTAGCACGTCCCCCAGGTGCATTGAAAAGATTACTGTAATGGTTGGTGAAGACTTGTTTGATCAGTTCATCATCCTTGACCGCGTTGTCCTCTACTAGGACATACTTGATTTGATTCCTTGCTCTTCTTGTCTTCATAGAAGCATAAAAGAACTAAGAATTGGTATCCCCCTTTTTAAGCCAATGAATTCGTGATTTTTGTCGAATCATGGCTTCTTCAGTTCTTCTTGCTTTCAACACTTCATCTTGTTTGGCTTTTGCAATTTCCCACAGTAGGTCATTAGAAGGATCACTGTCTGACTCTACTTGGGATTTGAGTGCTTCCTTTTCTTTGTTTTTTGCAGAGTCAGTTACATCCCCTATGCGTTCCCAATTCCACGTCTGAAGAGCCTGTTTGAAATTCCTCAGTTTTTTATAAAGAATGTACATTGGGCATCCACTGCATTCATTGGACTAGGCTTTCATCACCGTATCTCTGAAGCTAGAAAGATTAGCCCACACATTGAAGTATCTTATAGGATATTTTTTCTTTTGTTTCTCTTCATTGAGATGTAATATATGAATGAAGTGGTCATTGTATATCGTGGGTAATATCTCAAGCCAAGCATGCAGAATATCAATTAGCAAGTTCAACTGAGTAAAAACTCTATCAATCTTGGACCTCGTGTTATTCTCACCTGCCTGTTGATTATTCCAGGTAAAGAATGGCCCTTTGGTCGGCATTTCAAAAACCTCAATGTCTGCCAACAATTGATTAAAGTCTACCATAGACATGGATGATGGGGAGGCTCTCCTAGTTCGTTCAGTAGCAGCTCTGAAAGTGTTGAAATCCCCCAGCATGATCCAGTGCGAGGTGATTTTGGTTTTAATAAGTCTTAGGTCATCCCACAGGTTTCTCCTTCTAACCTCATCATTTTCAGCATAGATTGCAGTAATATCAAATTCTTTATCATCACACACAAGTTTGAAATGAAGACATTGTCTTGATTCCATGACCGATGTAATCTTGAGATCGTCTCTTTCCCATATGACAACGTTTCTCAGTTTGTTACAGCTTGCTCCATTTGTAATCTAGAAGCTTTCAGACCAGCTACTATGCAACAATCTTTGAACTTTATTCTTTTTGAATTTCACTTCAAGAAGAAGAGCCAGATCCACTCTAGCTCTCCTATACTCTGCCCGAACCATGTCCAATTTCTCCATTTATGAGAGACCTCATACATTCTAGGCGAGTATATTTGGTAGATCAACCATTGGGCTTTGGGGGAGTTTTCCTACCTCCCACCTCTACAGTGGGTGTGTCTTCATCCGCAAGTGGTTTGTAATGATTGTCTGGATTGCCTTTTTTCTTGGACTACTGACTTCGAGTAGTTCTCCTGCCTTGAGGGCTGGAAACCTTCTTTGGATGAACAAATTCTTCATCATCGTCTTTTTCTTGAGTCTTTGAGGTATTCTATCGAGTAGACTGTGTGGGCGACTGGGTAGTCGTCTGTTGCTTTGGTGTGGCCTGCACCTTTTCGGGTGGTGCGTCCACTATGGTGGCATTCTGCGATGGATCCACTCATATTCTACCTAGACCTCATAAGGATGTCCTTTTTCAGTGCATAGTTTGACAGACGTGGGGAATGAGGATGAGGCTACCATCAGTACATTCACTCTGGCATAGTCGACCCTCATCTTGGCCTTTGTCTGTCTATCCATACACTGAGGAAGATATACGTCATTGAGTATTGTCATTATTTAGACATTCATTTTGTTCCATCATTTATCTCATAATCGATTGGGCTAGAATAAATTGGAAGCTTACCTTTGATATTTATCAAATTAATCAGAATATATGCCAATTCATTCATCATATGATTGGCTCTCTGGGCATACATACCAACAGAAATTACATTCAATAATACATATATGTATATACTTCTCAGCACCATCAGTTGAGTTCTTGGGTGGAACTTCTTGACCAAACTTCAGTAAGGCAAATCCCAAGAAACCTCATCATTCTAGATGTTCTCAGAACAATCTCAATCGATGAACATTGTTGTCTAAAGATACATATTTTTTAGATAACATTTCAAGAGGTATGATAAAACTATAATGAGTATCCAATCATGTATAAACAAGTTAGTAATGCACCATAAAATCATAGGGGGTGGGTTTTGATCAAGATAATACTGAAAATCATAATATGAAAATTTTGACTCAAAAACCATATATAAAGTGCAACATAAAATCATAGGGGGTGGAAATTTGGAATATTAGTGATGTTTCTATATGAACATAAATATCTTTACCTCTGTTCTTACTATTACTTTTCCACTTGTTGCCAACCCATACACATCTCACCTTTCTTCTTATATTTGTATTGAGAAACTAATTTTTTAGTAAATAGCTCATGTGGATTCTTGCATAAAAATGATCCTCAAATCCTTGAAAATGCATAGAAGAAGAAGATGAAATGGTCCCTAATCATATTTTTTTATCTAGGGTGGGGTTTTGTTTATTCACCCAAGTCTTGTTGCTTTTTAGTACTCTACTAAAAGGTAAATGTATAACATAATGACCAATTTCATTGAAATAATGCAAGTGTCCTTGGCCTTGGAACTAGAGAATTCTCCATTGAAAATTGGAGGTCTTTTCACTTTGTCGTTCCTTTGTCTATCATAAAATCCAATCCCATCTCTACCGTTTTGCACAATATTATGGTTTATAACACGATCAAGACTCATTTTACCATGTAAGAATCATTTCCAAGAGGATCTTAAAATATGATTGTCATGCATAAGAGAATTAGTAGTAGTAGGGAATTGATCAATATCCCTCTAACATTAAAGATATCAGATCATAAGAAAATATACATAGTCATATGAGAAAAATTTTCAATATGAAGAGCAACAATATAATTCTCTCTAATAGTAGAACTAGAAAAAAATTCAAAAATATTGGCTTTAGAAAGAAAAGAAGCATTTTCATTCTCAAGAATAGTAACCATAGAAATATTAAAACTATTTTTAGATTCCATTCCTGCAAAAAAAATCGTTGTCTTCAATTTCAATTTTAAGAATACCAAGATTAAACAAGAGAGAATCAACAATTATGGCATGCCTTTCATTATAACTAGGCATTAATGATCGAGATTCTAGAAACTTAATATTATTAAGAAAGCTAGAATTTTCAAGTTTAAACACATATATTTATCTATGATAAGCATTGTTTTATATCTCAGCATCATTGAATTTCAATTCAAGTTAAAGATAAAGATTTTGGATATTTTTAACATCATTTTGTAAGCAAATTCTACATGTTTAAGATCATATTTTTCTTCATGCAAATTATCAACAATCTTAGTTATACTTGTATTGTTATGCTTAGTAGATTTAAGAGAGGCAAGAGTAGCATGTATAATTTCAATTAAGATTCTTTGTATAAATAGTTTACATTTACCTCATTTGAATCTTTAGTGAACTTTCCATGAGAGAAAAATGGCATTCTGCAACCTCACATTTAATAGAGCTAGAGCTAGAGCTTCCACTAGAATCTTCACTTTATCTTTTTTTTTCATTTTCCTTCTTCTTGTGCTTATCTTCCCTTCTATTTTGATGGTTGATATCTTTACCTTGTGGTAATTATCCTTGAATCAACCCTTATTTCCACATTAAAAGCCCCAAGTGGAGGAAGATGACTTGCCTTTGAAGTTTTTACCTTTGAAGCACATGGCATCTTCTCTCTTTGGAAGGATTTGTTACTTTACGAATGATTGAAAGTAGTCATGTTCTTCTTTTTCTTTGCATTCTCTTCTTCCAACTCTTCTTATTCTTCTTGTTTGAGTCTAACTTCATAGGCTTGATGGTTTCCTATAAGTTCATTAATGGGGATAGTGAAAAGTGACTTGGCTTCTTCTATGGTTGTCACTTTCTTTTCCCATCAGTGTGGAAGAGAGTGGACAATATTGGATTTCACCTTAACATTTTCCATGGTATGGCCTAGTATGGAAACACCATTTATAATGGTGTTGAGTCTTGAAAACTCCATTTTTCCATTTTAAATCCTTCAAAGAGTAGGGTGAGTATGTAGATTTTTTTTTTCTTTTACTTTCTTCGTCCCCTCATAAGTGATGCAGCTTTCTCCATATCTCATATGTCATCTCATGAGAAGATATATGGTTGAACTCACTGGGAGAGAGAGGCATGGATGATGGTGATGGCTTTGCATTAAGCTTTCTTTCTTTAAAGTAGTCTCGTTCCATTCCTCTAGATTTGTGTTTCTTTGCCTGTATGGAAGATTCACCATTATTCATAGATCACGACTTGATTCTTGAATGTTTAATTTCATTTTTCTCTTCCAATATATAAATTCCATCTGATCAAAGATTGGAACATTGAATTAGTGTAACATCTAGGCCCACTTCCCACTACTCTATTAGATTTTCAGTAATGATGATTGGCCCCACAAACCACCACTAGCCTTGAATGTGTGCTTTTTCCTCACTCACATACAAGTCAGGATCAACTTCTTGACTGGTCAACCATCATAGTGCTACTCTAGGTTTAGCACAAAATGTGGATTTCTTATTGATGGGATCCCTAAAATGGAGGTGTACCTTGGCAATAAGGGTAGTCCAACCATTTCTTTTAAGATCGTTTTATCTGAGGCCTCAAATCATGGTTTGTTACAATCTCCACCACTTAGATTCTTGATGTCCTCATCAAGGCTCGATGATATGGCCTCATAAATACTTCTCCATTTCAATTTGGCACCAGAATGGCTCATGTACACCCAACTCTCATTCATAGTTACCAATGCAAGGGTGGATCGATCAACTTGGATATCCGTTTCCACCATGCTTGGATGATACAAGTACAAGGGTGGCTCCATGAACTTGGGATACCCCTTTTCAACATACCTAGATCACACGACTTAAGACTACGGTGTCACACACCTACAAGAGCCCCACCTACATAAGGGAAACTAGATTTTATATCATTTAAAATGCATGGAACCACTGCCCAAGCCTCTAGTAGAGTTTTTGGAATGATGACTAGCCCCATAAAGCACCATTGGCCTTTAATGTGCACTTTGACCTTACTCACACATAGGTCAAATCAACTTCCCAACTGGTCACCCATCCTAGTACTACTCTAAGTTGAGAACGCTTAACCGCAGACTTCTTAGTGATAGGCACCCTAAAAATAAAGTTCACCTTAGTTCTATGGTTACATTCCTTTTAAGATAATTTTATCTAAGGCCTCAAATCATGGGATGTTACAAGTACTATCTCCCTCCTTGTGTATAACTCATCTTCTCCTACTTGTACAAATATTTCTTGGAGAAGACCTTGTTCTAATACTAATTTTTAGATCTATAATGGGATATAGAAGGGTTGAATAGAGATAGAAATACTTAAATCCATATTCATTAGACCTTTAAGACATTTCCCAAGATAATATTTCAAGTATGAAAATAAAGGGAGAGAGTGAGAGATTGAACAATGTACAAGTGATGGTGCTATGTATAGTGGTTTCATCTCAAAGTATGTAGCTCCACTACCTCAAGGGGCCAATCTCTAGGAATTTCAACTATGCATTACACCTTATATTCCACTATAGAGTTACAACATAAGACCACATTTTCCTAGGTCAAGGGATAATTAGATTCCGTTTTAGGACAAGGAAGCCAAAACCTTAAAGAAGACTTAGATATCCATGACTAAGAGTCTTTAACCTAACCAAGTCCTATAATGAGTCTTTGTCCTTCTCTAAGGACTTACCCACTCTTGCAATGAGTCTTAGGCCTTCAAAGACTTACCCATTTCTGACTTTGATGTTCCTTCTTTGACTCTCCTTCTCTAAGGGGAAGATTTTCACCAAGGGCCTCCTTCCCTTCTCCTCTCTTTTCTAAGAGAGAGAATCTTTATCTTCATGGTAGAAAGAGATATTAGGAGGTAGAGTAATGAGCAACTTATAGTATATACATTTAGTACTATCTCTTTTATGAATATCCTACTAACTCTAATGGATGTATCAAATGATTAAGCTTATGAGAGTGGATGGGGGCTCTTTGAGGAAAATATCTCTCAAATATAGTATAGGGGATTTCATATATTTGAGGATTCCTCCTATACATAGAACTATACATGATGATTTCTACCCATTTGAAGAGAGTACAATGGATATATTTCACTTTGGGACTCTCTCTAATGGATATTTTACACTTTATACTTATAGTGTCATTGGTCAAGATGCAAGGAGGATATGTCAGATGATTACACTAAAAGACAAGTCTATTAGTGTTATCCATCGAGATACTATGATAACCAAAATCTTATTTGATGATCATGCATGATCAAGAAAAATAGCCCATTAGTGGAGATGTGTACCATGACAATCTCAATTGATGAAATGAATTGCACTACAGTTGATGATTTTGTGTGAAATTGTATTAATCATCAAAATAAATAATTCCGTTACACTTTCAAAATCAACTACAAGTCATAAAACCATTATAAGTGACTAAAACGTTATCTTAGGAGATCATCTATGCAATCTTCAAACTTGATCTTTTTGCGTGTATGACTTGATTTCTCTAAACTAGGGTTTGCATGTTTTGCCATTTGGAGTGTGTCTATCTGAATTCACTCAAGAATAAATATTAGACACAAATTAGTGGAATGGTGATCATCAAAACAAGGGGTTAGTTAATTTAGACCTTCAATCAACAAATTTCCCTAAAGTTTTTTCTAGTATATATTTGTTGTCTAGTATTTTGTTACTTCTCAAACTTTTAGGAAGTGATAGCCTAATTGTGTTGAGAAGATTCCATAAAGGGATGGATTCCACACTATTTATCCATTGTTACATATGATATGAATGGGGTCCCCATTACTAGTTTTGTTATATGCATAGGTAGGTTTTGTCTTCATGATTAATTAAGTCCCTAATAAAGGTGGGATTGTCTTCCTAATTATTGGTATATCAAACCAGAGTGTCATCCATCCTAAAATTCCACCAATCTTCATAAGCTTTCACTTTTGAACCACTACCTACTCTTTTATGAAATCCCTCCATAAAATCTATACCACTCCCCATGTAAGATCCCTGACCTAGCTTAATGCTTAAGTGTGTTTACTTTATATAATGAAATGTTAAACTCTAATTGAAACTCTTAATATTTTCTAATATCATGTGGCAGGCTTACATTTTTATTTAGGTCCAATTTGACTAATATTTGAGTTATCCTTGTTATTTATGTGTTTGTTTTGGACTAATTTGCAATTTACCCATAAGTGAGGGTTATCTTGCAAAATGACACATGAAGAGAGTACATCTTGTGTTATTGACATCATGAGAGAGAAAATAGTGTCAAGGGGTGCTTTGTTGGAATCTAGAATAATTGTGTAACATCATAATGTGAATCTAGGGTTTCTAGGGATTCTATGGTTTTCATAGTTGACTTAATGTTTGACCTAGGGTTTAATGTTATGACCTCTACACCCCTTTGGTGAGAGTTACAACTGAGATACCCTAGAGATAGGATTTTTCATGATAGTTGTCCTTTAGTGTAGGTGTCTCGATCATGCTATGGTGATTAGGGTTAGGTCGAGACAAGGGTGTGCATGAGAATGTCTCGACTGAGACAAGGGGACCCACCGACATTAGTAGGTCACGACTCCTTACTAGATAAGCATGACCATGGATATTTGCATGTGATTAGAGGAAATATTATCTCCTTAAAGGGCATTTGTCCTTAAGATGATCAAATATGTTGACACCTCAAACACCTTTACCTCTCTCCTCTTTGGGTATATAACACATCCCCTTCACAAACAAGTAATTGTTTTTGGGTCCACAACTCTTTCTTCTACCTTGAGATCACCTTGGAGCTTGAAGAGCAAGGAAGGTTAGATCAAGGTTTTGGGTGGCTGATCCTTGGTGCATGTGGAAGATCTTGTTCTAGGATTAACCTTTAGTGGTGATTCTTGGAGAATCATCTCTTGGTAAATAATCTTCTTCTCTAGATTACAATTTATTTTTTGAAACCTTCACCTTCTCCTTCCTTCTTGGCCATGGATCATAGATGGTGGTTTTCCTTGAAAGAGAGAGAGAGATATCCTCTTCACAAAGGCCTTAGACTATCTTTTGACAAGCTGGAAACTAGTGAGAGGATGAACTCTTCTCTTTCTATTTGTCTTTTTCTTGTTGGTTCGGCCAAAGATCTATTTTCCCCTTTTTTCTCTGAACCTCCTTCTGATCATGGACTTTTCTTCTTCTTAGAGGTGATCCCTAGGTTGAAGAGTTGAAGATTAGTTGAAGGTCTTGGAGCATGAGTCTTGGGAGGTTGTTCCTCATCAATATCAGGGGGTTTTATAACTTTTCACAATCTTATCATGTGCATCTTTAAAATTGTTCTTATACTACCTTCCTACATGATCCATTATACTTGAACAAATAGGAAGTTATAATCTGTTATATAAGCACAAGAATCTTAGTTTCACACACTCTAAGTTTATATCTTTGGATGATCTTCTGAAACCACATTTTAGGTTGTTAAACAACAAGATCCAAGGTGTTAATCACTTTGTTACTGCCTGGTTATTTCTTGTTGTTATCCTTCTATTTTGACCATGGTTCATAATGGTGATGGAGTGGAGAAGATGGTCGAGACGTCTCTTAGACTTATGTCATGGTCGACACCTTGTATGGGATAGTTTTTGTAGAGACACTTCCATGATCCTAGGTTGATCATTACCTATTATCTATGTCGCGATGTAGCATTGTTGCAGAGATAGACTCAATTTCTAGATGATGTTGTGGCCAAGATGACCAAGTAGACGGTTGTGATGTTGCTGAGAGAGATGAGGTTGTGACATTTCTAAGAGAGATGAGGTCACGACATTGCTGAGAGAGATGAGGTTGCGACGATGCTTGTTGGATGGGGTCGTGACGACACCATGTCCGGCCACAACTTAGCATTAGATGACTCTCGTATCATGGGAGAGACATCATTTCTGCTAAGGGGTCAAAGGTAGTCTGAGTTAGTGTTAAGTGTGATTCTATATTAGTTTGTGTTATGGTTAACCATCTAGCTGGTTGAGGTTAGGTTGAGGTGTTTTGATCACATCACCTGTGGGAGTGATCAAGACACATGGGTTGTGTCACGGTCGCGACATCCTATTGTTGGTCAGTCGACACTCATGTGTTGGGAGGTTGAGATAATGGTGTTATTAGAGGTTGAATTATAGGTGTGATGAGTAACCGAGATGCTTAAATATGTGAACACGCATGACTCATATGTTGCATAATAACCTACTTAAGACAGTGATATTATAAATGGATAAACATTAATTATAATAGTTAAACTCTCCAAAAATATGTGAAGTGATAGAATTAGGGTTTAGTGGTGGTATTATGCTATGAAACCCTAATTGGGTGAAAAAATCCTAATCCTAATCAAATAATAACATGATAAGTGAGTTCACTTTATTTGAAGGTTGTCACTCTATCATGATGTTTCTCTCTCATACATGTGTAACATTATCTTGCACGGGAGATGAATGACATAGCTAAGTGAATGTTATTGTGAGCCTATACTACAGAGTGGTGATTATGAATAATGTTGAGGCATATTATAATCATGAATGTGAAAGAGTACATGAATTAGTCTAATGACCTAACAAGTGCCTTGTGCATAAATTGTGGGATTTATATCCCATGGTGATGTGATATTGAAGATAACATTGAGAATGGTAGTATTACAAGTGTCATGCATTGATTAGACAATTTCTCACTTAATAACTTTTATATCTTCAAAGGTTGCATCCTACCTTAATCATGTAGAGTTTGTTTAGGGTTAATACGTTGTAACTTGATTGATGCATTAAAAGATACCTAATTGGAATATCTAATCAAGTGAAACCCTAATCATGTAGTTGCCCTGTACCATAGATCCATCTCCAACATCAATATTTAGCTGGGTCGTAAAATGAGTAACTCCTATGGGAAAACTCAGAGTGCATATTGTTGAATATGTGGGGTGCAAGTGATATATTTCTTTGTGTCCTTAAATTGTGGAAATAGTGATCTATTATTTATTATTGAATGACCATGTGAGAGACAGTTCTCTAGTGTTGTGCCATATACCAAAGTAGACTAGTTGTTTACAAGACCATATCCTTGATTATGAGTTGTTGTTTCTATAGGACTGTAGCTAAGACTACAAGTTGTTGTCTTTTAGCAATATGACTATATGTCACTGCATTGCAGACTTGAATTGACCAAGTAGTGTTGGTGATGATCATGGAGTTTGGCTCTTCCATTGATCTTGTATGGTATTGATTTCGAATTAGCAGTGGTCAATTGGATTTGAGTGGTATGCCTCAAATCTTCAGGGCATAAAAATGGTTAAACAACCATGTAATATATTGTTTAGGGTCAAATACAAATTACATTGGATGATTCCATGCCTTATTTCTTGTACTGTTTAGTTTATAACAATTATATGTGTTCTTCATAATCCTTTTAATAGTATAAAATGTTCTACTACTCAATTGTAACTACTTAAACTACTTAAGAAGAACTACATGCTTTATTTACTTCTCTTTATAGTACTATGCTTATAATAGATGTTGGTGAAGAGTTATAATTCTCAATGGTATGTTTGGTCTCACCCCGTGGGTTCCACAACTTTTTAGGTGGTCGTGGACGAGGAGGTCAAGGTCATGGTGCATGAGTTGAGCAACAGTGAGTGAAGTAGCTGTCTAAATGTTGGACATACCACTGGTGTAGTATCTTAGTAGAGTCCTACATGTCATCCATGTACTCTCAGGTCTTGGGAAGAGATTTTTCTATTTTTTTATCGAGACAAATATTTTGGTTTTATACCATGGTTATATAGAAAGGGCTTGTACATATGAACAGATTGCAATATGTATCAAATATGCTTGATAGCCTATGAAGTTAATATGTAACATCTTTTGGCATATGTGAAATACAAATGCCTATGTTGAAGGCTTGGTTACACAATACTTCCACTTGAGATATTAAATTTCAATTGGTTTTAAACTACTCTATGTTGGGGTAATATTGTGGTTAGTGAAAGTTTTGCAATTTGTTTTGAGTAATCTCATTTATTGTGGTGATATTCATCACACCCCAAATGCTCCTCCACTTGTAACTCAACTAGTTTTTATTTTTGCTTTAATAAAATCATTGTTTGTTTAATATTTTTCTCCAGACATCCTTCCTAGTGGAGGGTTTGGGTTTGTAGATAGTCTTCATCCTTTTTTAGCAAGTAGGACTTGGTTAAAAATTTATAGATCTTGGAAACTGATTCCACCTTTTATAGTTTTTCCCAAACATTAAACTCTAACTTACCTAATGAAACTTCCTTTCCACTTCATTACATCACAACTAAAATTTAGAAATCATATTGTTGATGCCAATTATTATACCTTCTAGTAACTTCAATATGCTCATTATGTGAGTAGGAATGGCCAAAATCACTACTATATTTGTTACTTACATTCCTCATATTGATAACATTTTCTCCTTCCATCCTTGTACTTGTTTCCATATTCTCTCTTTGACCAAGTTGAGGACCTATTTCTTAGACAATTTATAGTTGTAAGAAAACCCACGTGCCTGACATGTTTGTAAACATGTTCCATTTTTATTCAATTCTTTATCTCCATTCTTCTCTTTGTGTGAAAATTGTTGCCAAATTTAACTTTTGACTTCTCATGATTTATCTTTTGGCCCAATGATATCTAATACTGACTAATGATATCATCTATGTAAGAGAACTCATCAGGAGTTTTACATGCAAAGATTATGATGTCATCAACAATGAAAGATCAAAAAAATCATGGTGCATATTGACTCACTTTTGCATCTTGGATCCTACCATCCATGATGCTTTTGAAAGAGAACAAGATATATCCTCATTGCAAAAAAGGAAATATGGAGTGATATTAGTCATCTTGGAAAATACCTATTGTCATTTTATAGATCCCTTCATTGCCCTATTGATGATAATTAAATGGGAAATGCTAGTGACACATTCATTGACTTTGGACCTTCACAAATCTCTATGCCCATCTTCATCATGTTATATCCACAAACTCCATTCTATCTTGACATAAGCCCATCTAATATCCATTTTAAGGCTCATAATGCCCTCAATTCCTATCTATCTTTAGGGTACCTTGATACTATTTAACGAAAATTAAGATATATGATATTCACTACTCTTTCAAGTATTCTTCTAGTTTGTTTCTAAGAGGTTCTCCTAACCATTATGTTGCTAAAAAATATTTAAGCTAGACTTGTTATCTAAGACTATCTCATTTATGCATACAGGATGTCTTTTTATGCCTAGTTTGTCTTAATATGCACAATAATGGACTTAATGGCATGTAAAATATGAAATTATAATGTCCCCTATTATTATGATTGTGATTTAAGATAATAATAACAAACCCTTCATGGCTATTAGTTTCAAATATTAAAATATGAGTATAAATGTTTTCAAAAGTATTCTTCATCTGTTATCGGTTTGATGATGGGAGTATGAAAAACATTATGAATGTGTATCCTCCAAAGGCAAGTTCTAAGAATAGAGAATGGAACTAGCTAGGAAACCCCTAGATATTTCAGAACTAGAGATGGTTATAATCTCCTAATCAAACGTATTCATTGAGCGACTCAAGGTACATGAAGCACACCTTGGAAGTTAAAGATGTCGTCAAAAATCAAGTTTTTCTTATGAAGGCTATGCACGATGGTATCATGATGAGATAAATCATGTTACATCATTATATGCCTAACAATATTTTAATCTAGTGTGCTCTACAATAGGAAACAACAATTCATGTTTTACATTATTCTAGGTTTGCTAGGCTTGAATTAAATAGTTTTCTAAAACATGGGAATGGGAAACCAACTGACATTATTAGTTGGATCTCTGGAAACATAATAAAGATAAGGAAAATGAGAACATGCCTCGTAGGTTTGATATCACTAATTGGAAGATTTGGTTAGACATGATCTGCCAACACTGTTCTACAATATCTTAAAGAAGAAAATAGGATGTATAGAATTATATCAAAAATGGATTGGAGTTGTGTAACCATATGTTTGAGCTCATTGAAAATCGAAGAAACAAGTACAAGAGGGAAATACATGATAAGTGGACATTTCACTCTGATGGTCGAGTAAAATTGAATGTGAATGTGTTACTCAAGAAAGGCTCTAAATCAACCAACTATGTCATGAGAGGTATGGATTGATAGTGGATCCAAGGGGGTTATCATAAATTGACTATCACTGATGTTCTAGAGGGGGATTTGGGTGTTTTTTCATAGTATCCATGGTATTTTTACTATTTATAGCCCACTCATTACCCATACAAGCTATCAATCATCATATAAATTCATTTCTGGAAACAAAACTTCCCATCCTATATAGAATCTGATCTGCATTGCTATTAAATATGCAATTTCCTAGCTAAGGAATATATTAATGCCTTCATCTCAAAATCCATAAATAATGGTGTTGATATGGAAGAAAAACCAAGGTAGAGATGAATGAAGAAGATGCCCAAATTTTTTGTTGAGAGTTATCCAAGAAGAGATTGTTCTTCCTAATACTCATAGCAATTGACCTAGTGCTACTGGTTTACCAGAATGTGTGGGCAAGATGAATGAACCCCTTTATGGTCCCAAAAAAGTACTCTTTTATGGTATTGAGATATCAGGTGAGGGGAAATGAGAATCATGATGTTTGTTGTTGTTTGGGATTTATTCTAGCACCATTTTGAGATGTTTTCCTAATTGCTATGTTGTTGGAAATTTGGTTGAAATTAGTTTTCCTAATGTTATCAGTAGGTAACAAAATTTAAGAAAGTTGAACAAAGTTAGTTATAAGGACACTGCATATAGAAAGCCCCCCCCCAAAAAAAAATATTGACTAAGGTGACAAATCATGTAGATTAGATAATGATGAAATAATTTTGGATAACTGAAGAAAAATATTTTTGGACTTTGGCACTCTAAAAATTATATAATGTCAACTATTCAAGAATAGATGAAAAGAAACAACACATTCTGCATTAATTATCTACTTTGTTTTTATGTATACTATTCCCTCTCAATACCAATTCTTTTGAGTTGCAATAATGAACTCATATTTACTAGGTATAAATTCTACGAATATATCTTTATTTATATTGACTAATGTTCATCATGATTTTTTTTCTATCTTTATGCTTATTTTCAATTTTGTTTCGACTCATTTATGTATGATATACCTCTTTCTATAAAGAAATCCTTCAATGTCAATATAAATTTTGAAACATCTACTTGTGAATATGAGTGGAACAATGATATGTACTACTTGTATTTACTCCTTGAAGTCTTCACTAAAACTAATTTTTGGTAAAATAGGAATTGGATATTTTTAATATTATTTTCAATATAAGAATAAGATCTAGTTACTTATACTGAAATTAGGCATCATGATAAATTTTTGTAATATTATTACTACATATTATAGTAACCTCATGTCCTTTTAATGTTAAGGTGCATACTGGACTAGACTCTTTTATGTGTTTAAAATGTCACTCTTCTCATGATTACTGATACATGAGAGTGTAATACACATTATCTCTTTTGTTCAAGACTATTACTAGCTCATTACAGATTTTCTTCTTAAAATATGGATTTAAAGACAAAATGTTCATTATTCATCATATTTCATGGAAATAATTAAATTTTGCTAACCATCAAATATAACATGCTTTCAAGTTGTTATAAAAATGAAAGAAATGACACATTGATGATACATATTATACAAATAATGAGATGCATTTAGAAAACTAGTAGAACTTTTGAATTCCTAAATCTAACATTATGGATTAGAAGAATTTGAGTTTTACTAACATACTCATGTACGTGAATATTCCACTACATATCTTCTTTGTTAAAAATTGTCTAAGAATATCTTGGTTGTATTCATGGATTTTAAATATTCTTAATATACTTTTAAATCTTCTTCCACTAGTGTTGTTTGGCAAGTACTAGATTACTATATATACAATCTCTATTTAGAAGCCATTTTGTAATATGAAAGTCTAAAAATATGAATATTCATTTTCACTTTAAAAGATATTAACTACTTAAAGTTTCATCTCCAATGCATGAATTATGATATCTAGATAGAATACATTTACAAAAGTCTTAATATCTACATATCTAGGAACAGTCTTTATCATTCTATATATAACTTTGACATTCTATGAAACACAAATAGACTATAATTGTGCATGATGAGGGTTGTAAATCAAATGATTGTGAGGAATAAAATATATTGTATGCTCTATTCTATCTAATGTCTAAATACGATAGGAGCAGAACATATTCTCATTTAAATGGTTGTATAATTCACTTTCACTATCCTCTAAACTTTATTTTCTTAAAGGTGTTTCACTCTCAACTACTAATACTCTAAACAAATGGATAGATCATTCACAAAGATATTATTTAAATATATCAATTTTTATCTAGAAAAATACTATGATAAGTCGATATGGCACACATCTAATCTTTCATTTATCACATCTATTGGTCAAGCTTCCTAACCTAATGGCACATGTAAAATACACCTAAGAAATGTTACCACATCATTCGACACCCAATACAAAACAAAATTAGGGCACATGATTAGATCTCAAAGGAATAAACTAGATTAGATTGGCATTATGCCATTCTTAATTAGCTTTTACCTTTTCAAAATCAATTTATCCACAAATACAAAAAAATATATTAAAAATCTTAGTTCACTAATGTTTGGTCAACTTAACATAATTATGTACTTAGTTTACAAAACAATATCTATTTTCCATTACAATAAACATGACTAAAAAAACTCTTCCACACTTTAGTAGAAAATATATAAACAAACAAATTCAATACAAACTAATAACTAAAATATAGAGTTGTTACATACCAAAACTATAACTACCATACATTGTCTACATTCTGATTAGATCGTTGAGATGCTTTATGAATTCATATTTTATTTCTCTCCTCAACATCCATACTTTAACCTTAAAATTATAAATAGGAAAGAGAGGTCAACTACTACATAAGTGAGTTTGCCACACCCTTTGTGATGTCCCCGGGTTCTGCCTTCCCCAAACCTTGTGAGGATGAGAAGATGAACTCCAAAAATGTTAACCAATTGTTTCAGAGTGTTATGCGGCAGCAAAAGCATACATGAACATGCAAACATAAATGCATACATCACACATTATCATCATTCAACGTGTATATTTACAACATGAATTATTACAACTTAAATTTACATAATTTTAAAAAAGGTTTACAAGTCTATGAACATGTATGATATCCAATATCTTACACAATAGGTACAACCTAAACACTAATCACTTCTTGTCCTTTCTCCCATGCTAGCTTTGAACCTAGAAAATATGTGAAATAGAAAATGAACGCAAAGTGTTGTATACGTGGGTGATATATATATATATATATATATATATATATGTATATACATATATGTATATACATATACATTAATATATGTATATATATATGTTGTGCTTGCATACTCAAAATATTTTGATAAATAAAAGAAAGAGTAAACCAAACATTGTTTAATGTGATAATCATGTAAAGACATATTTTTAGATGTCTTTTGATGTGTTTGTATTGCTAACTGATGTCGCACTTCATTTTTCCCTGCCCCTTTAGCTATGGGGATCCCCGTCCCTTGGGCTATGGGGATGTGTCGATCTTATTTTTAGAAGGATAGAGAGAGATAGAAAGAGAGAGAATGTAAACACTTAGTAGCTACAAAGCATCCATATTCTTTGTTGTTCTTAGTGACATGGTGAAGATACTATTATCATAGTACATCTAAGCAATATTCTCAAATAAGAACAAGCAATACATCATAGCTATTTCACACAAGAAAACTAGTCATATTCTTAGATAAATCCCACATACGTGAGTTTAGAGATTCCTTATACATCCAAGGTCATCTAGTACTTTGGTCATCACCTGATTAATAACAATTAATGATCATTAATATAAGGTTTACCATAATTGATGGCATTTAGGTCCAAATTAGGGTTTAGCCAAATCTAGGTTGAATTTGATCTAAATATGGTTTATGATATTCTTATACTAATCTAGAGGTCATTATTAAGGCATGCTACTGATTTCATATTTTTTAATGCTTAATCTATTTTCTAGAATTAATATGAGGTTTAAAAGCATCGAATTGTGTTTTATGCAAAAAGACCTAACATTAGGAAACATAACTAAGATCAGAGTCTGGTATTGTCTTCTATATTGAATAAATACCCCAATTCAGTTTTTGAGAAATTATATCTTTCACATATCATTTTTACTATTTAAAACATTCTCAAAAAGAAACATTATCATGTATACTAGAAATAGTGATTTAAAGTTCTTCAAAAAAATTGATCTAGGAGTCTAGTAATAAAGTGGACATTTTAATGACTTCAACGGTATTTTTTAGGCATTTATAGGTCAAGGGATCTATTTATAACATATTTTCTAATATTAGATCTATTTATTGGAAATATATACAAGTATATACCTGGTGCGGTGGGTCCCACTGCCGAGTGGAAAATATTAGTTGCCCATGTTGTCTGCGAAGTGGAGGAAGCCCAATAGCTTGGTCTAGCCAAGGTCGTCCATTTTAGTGGGTTTTCTAGACCAAACCCCATCCCAGACTCCTCTTTCGTGAGATCCATCTCACTTCAACGTAAGGCGTGGTGCATCGTATGTTGTAGACATTAGACCTAAGTGTTGTTGTTGTAGATTCTAGTGAGCACAATAGGAATTTCCAATCATCCTTCGATCTACCCTTGTCTCCTTCGGCCTCCTTGCATGCAAAACCCCCTTCTCACATGGGGTTTCCTTCCTCTGTCAACAACCAAATATGTGGTTGTTGATCTGGCAAGCCATTGATCCAACGATGTGCATCATCATCATCGAGTGGAATAAGGAACGTTGTCTACCTCATGAAAGTGTCCAATACTCACTATATCACTGACAACTCAAAACCCGAAGTGTCTCCAGGTAAAGGTCGAAAGGCCTTGAAGCTTGGTTTCATCCCTCAGCCTGATCTTATGGAGGAGCACGACTGGAAGAAGAGGGCTGGTGAATCCTAAAGTCTTTCCTCTGAAGAATCTCTAGGTAGCTACAATCTAGGGTATTTTGGTGATATTGATGACCACGAGGAAGAGCATAATCTAGATCTCCATTTCTCCTTGAAAAAAATCATGGAGAGGGAGAGTTCTTTTAGGCTTCAATCTCTACATATGATGTTGGACAAATATTCACCCTATGGATGTGTTTCCTTGACTAGTCAGTTGTGAGATCCATGACTTGAGCGTGTAATGGTCAATCTGATAGGTCATGGCCTAATTTGTTGGTTGTTCTGAGAGAATTGGAGGTGGGAGATGATATTGTTGGATGTAGATCTAAGGTTGTTAGGTTCCACATTGCCACACATCCAACTGATAGATCTATTGCACTAGCTGGCTTGGAAAGGCCACACAACCAACTAACATCAAAGCTCAAGTGACCAATAAAACAACTAACATAGATAAAAGAAACATTGCTTCCTAGGTTCTGCATAAAAATTTCCTAAAATTCCTTCTTAGTTTCAGACATCAATAACTTCCACCATGGAAGGTCATTGACACAAAGAAATTTGATGCAAGATTCCTCATAGTGTATTCCCTTTTAGATATACATTTGATGGCTCTTAAATCAAAGTACTCTAAAGGGGTACATATATATGGATACTATATTTATACTATACATCAATTTACTTCTCACATCATCAACAAAAGTTCAACTTACCTAGTATGGCTGTGATGCATCCCACAGTTCGATATCCCATCATATTAATCAATGCAATACTTCATTGTGTACTTCACTTCATATGTCCTCAAAATTGGATAATAACAAGTATTCTTCCTCTTCATGTACATAAATGTCCTTGGATAACTATTATTGACCCTATAATATTATAATCATACTTGTGGGTCAACGAATCATGTTTGGATAAGAGTTTCCTCAACATGGGTTTAACAAAATAAGAACATTTGTTAACTTTAAATACTAGACCGGGTATCAAAATAACATTCACCCCATCTTATATGTAATTTCATCCTCAAAATTCAACTTGCCTCATGCTCAAGGTAATGTCAAAGAGTTTTGTTACAACCCCAATTTTTGGGTTCATATGGTGGGAAACGCAATTTCCACAATAAATGTACGATTATTGAAATTGTATGAATTATATGTATGGAATGGATTTCTTTGCAATATTTTCTTTGTGCATGTGATTTTATAGATCATAATATATTAATGAGTTTGATATAATTAAAAGAAAAAGAAGAAATCAATTAATGTGTTATTAAGAAGAAAATTTGAGAATATAATGAAAATATGAGAAATATGTGGAATGATGGGTGATTGATTCATCATGGATGATATTTCAAATCCACAAGGTTTCTATTGGTAAAAGGAATCCAATAAAAGAGTAAGAAAGAGAAAATATGCATAAAATATGCTTTATTAAGATATAACTTGCATATGAAGAAAATTCTCTCATACTTTTGATTTTGAGTCCCAAAATTGGCACACAAGTATTTTAAATCATTATGGACTTTCCCTTAAATTTTGGGATTAATTGGATAAGCGGTTTGAGAGTTATGATTTTTTGAAGATTCCCTAAAGTGGAGGGATTTTCATTAAATGTCACGATTTTGATTCCAATTAGAATTATATTTTGGACCTTTTATTAGGACGGGTTCTTTGTGGACTGTTGGATCTGTGATCCAACAGTTATGGTGTTGTCACCTACCTCAGCTAGTTTTGGCAAATCGGCTACAGTACACTGCTTCTCTCTCACTTGATTCTCTCTCGATATGGATCGTGTCTTCCCCAAAAAGGAATGCCATTGAATTAGAAAAGCAAAATCGGACCTAACCAGCCCCAACTTTTTTCTTTTGCGCCAGGGATTCATTTTCCCCTAATTTGCAATCAGAGTCTAACTCCATGGTTGGCTGGTGCCTCCTTATATATATAGGTGTATCCTTTGATTGTTGACAGAAAAATAGGTAGTTTATTCTGTGTGATCAAGCGGATGAACGAGCCTCGCCATCTTCTTCCTTGCCCATACCTTTTCCTCTATTTTCTTCCTCTCTGGTTCCAGATATGTTGTCGCAGAACTAGGCTTCTGGTCTCCCTCAATATGTCCCCTCCAACAAAGTCGCGAGCACCATTGAGTTCGGGCAAAGAGTGTGAACGCAGTTGAACCGTTCCATAGGGATTCGGTTGTCGGGAGTGCAAAGTCAACAGCCATGTTGACCGTCCTCAACACTGGCTCTCGCGGACAGGGGAATCGGGAGGTTTAGGAAAAGAAAAGAGTGGGTTTACATCTCTACCCTCAACTACGAAAAGGAAGGTGAAGGGTAAATTTGTCCTTTGATTATGAGTTCTGCCTCCACCTTGTGGAGACTGATTGCTAAAGTGGAGATACCCAATTTTGGTGAGGCAGTCCGTGTGGAAATAAGGTAAAGTGCACCCTTTTCTGACTTGGCGTTTCTTGATTATTCCAAAAACATTCAATCTTGTAAAAATTATAATAATTTGTATAAATGTGAGATAATGACAAATTATATATGAAAATTTATTAGGAGAATGCAAGGATTTCATTAAAAATATAATTAGAGCCCAATTCTTCTTGAAATTCGAAAAGTACTTAAAGATATCACTTTTAATGGTGTTATTAATGGAAAACCCTATGTTTTGATGATTAATGGATTTAATGATGTTCTTTAGATACTTTAATCCAATATTAATGTGTTTTTAATAAAAGAGATATTTAGATCTAAACATATGATCTTTATGCATAATTGTCTTGATTTAGGGTTCCATGTACATGAATGTGTATTAATGGGCTTAGAAACCCTAATTTTGGTAATTATGACTTGTAATGGTTTTTATTGTGCAAATACATGAATAAAATAGATATATGATGATCCTAAACTAATTTGAGTATAAAAGATCCTTAATGTGGATAATTTGAGTAATTAGGATTTTTATGAGTAGAAAAGTTGTTTTAGGGTTTGTTGACCTAAAAAGGATAAATTTTGAGAAATAAATCTAAGAAACCCTAAAGAATACTAATGAGACTTAGAAACCTTAGAAAGGTGTCCCAAGTCAATAAAGATTCGTTTGGATGTCATGGTAACAACTAGGTGTTATACATGTTTTCAGGATCAATGTTTGCTTGATTGATTGATTGGCTTGCTTGATTGGACATCTTGTTGGATTTGGATATATTGCTTCTTTGAGATCTCCAAAATAGGTATGTGGTTACGCTTATGGTTAAATCACTTTAGTTTCTCGGCAATTTTCATGGTTTTGTCAGTTTCTTGAAATTAACTACTTGGTTGACATTTATTTCATACAACTATAAAGTGACTATGGCTATCACCATAATTATATCTGCATGACTAGCTCAGATCTTGGTCCTCCTTTGTAGCTTTGATGATGATAAGATAGATGACCTAGTACATGGTCTACCTGGTGAGGTAGGATCATCATGTTATTGGATGACCTAGTACATGGTCTACCCGTGTGGTAGAATCATCAGGTCATCACAAGTCGATGTGTTGGTCTACCCTTGGGTTGGACCATACGACTCCACGACCCTATGTATTGATCTACCTGTAAGGTAGGATCATGGGGGTTAGTTGAGATCTACCATATGAGAGGTAGTATCCATGTCCACTGTAGGGACAACACAGAGGCTAGGGTATGTAAGGATTGAGTAGTCAAGTTTAAAATGTAAAGTTTGTTTTGTTAAATCATAATTTCTTGTAATATGTTGTTATAATTAAATGCAATATTATTGGTTTCCCCTACATACCCATATAATTCATTATACTGATTGACGTTTTGTTTGTCGACATTTTAGGTTTATCAAGAAAATAGATATTCCTTTAAAGTGATAATGATAAAGCTTAATAAAGATTGGAGGATTTTAGATAGATAGATGTTATATGGGGTAAAGTCCCTCAGCTCCTATATTTTGCAAGGTATGAGAAAGGAATTTTTTATTCTATTTTAAAGCTTAGTTGTTGTAGAATTTATTAATTATTGTTGATTATTTGCAAAATCGTTGATCCTGCTTTGGGATAATATCTCTGACTTCTTGGTCTCCCTTAATTGGGGGTTACCGGGAAGTTGGGTCATTACAATTGGTATCAGAGTCATGGTTTTCCATTTAATCACTAATAATTATTAAATTTTACAAACTCTTTAGAGTCCAAGGGAGTTATTAGAGGATTTTCTGATGATGGAGGTGTCTAGAAAAGGATCATGATCCGGGGGCTGGCAAGATTTTCCTCCGCCCCGCTAGTCAGTCTATGAGGCCTCCCAGATTCTGTGTGACTGCCTGGCCAAAATCAAAGGATTTGACTTGAAATAAGATACCTCTAGGTCTTCTCATCTAATTTTGTCCCTTCTTTACCTCTTATTTTTAGAGAAACAATAAGTTCTTAGGGTATTCTCTCTCTCCACCACCCTCATGTGTTTGGGATAATAGTAATAAGGATTAAGGAATCTTCCACCAAATAAAGAAAAGCATGTAAACAAGATGTCATGGACTTAAGTTTAATAGTTTAAGCGTAAACTAAAGATTAGTTACATGCTTGGGTTTCATGGTGTGTGTTGTCATGCCCTCAGGTGAGCTCTCAGGTTAGACCTTCTTGTAGGAGGATAAGGGGGGAGAGTTTTCCTTGGAGGAAGAAGCCTCCAGGAGGAGGAAGAAACTTGATGCATCCTCTGAGGACAATGCTAACCCTAACCCTAAGTGGTAGTTAGAGAAAGAGAAGACACAATGAGTTGGATACCTCAGTTGTTCGTGCATACACATATGTGGGTTTGACATGCATGCTATATGTGAGGCTTTGAGTATCCATGCGAAACAGAGAATTTGAGTAGGAATTTGAGTAGTTGTTTGACCTCTCGTGCCTTGTGGCGACCCAACCTTGGGTGGGATGTACCTGTTTGGGTGAGGGATAATTCCCTCATTAAGAGGGTTGATGGTGACCCTATAGGAGCCCTAACAGACATATACAAGTAGGAAAGAGACATGCACCTACGTAGAAGAGAATGACAACAAGGCTGATAGTAGGTGTTAGACCTAGACCCATAGGGTTATGTCTGATGATCACAATATGAGCATGCAGAGCTTTGGATAATCTTTGTCCAAACATAAGTTTTGATAGTACGTTGTACCCATGTGGGGATAGATGTGTGCCCTTATGAGCTTGAACCACCTTTGGTGAAAGAACCTCCAGTGGTACCAAATGTAGAGTTAGTTCTAGAGAGAAAGAACCATACCCGATGAAGAAGGTTGGTGACCTTGACTCCAAGACATGAGGAATCATGAGAAGTTGGTTATTATATGACCTAGAATGGATGACCATGAGTAGATGTATGTGGTTGCCTCATGCATGATCCTTAGAGGCTTGTTGTACCTTGGATGCCTTTAGAGGAACCCAACCCTAGAATGAGAAAGAGGTGATGAGTACCTACCTTTTAGGAGTGTTAAGTAGAGTTCCTTAGACCCTAAGAAGGTATGATAACAAGTTGTGAGCCTCGTACCCAGTGGACTCTAAAGGTTGTTCACGTGGAAGAGTGTTATGAAGTGTATGTTATACATGGCATAGGTTCGGTTCATGTTGGAATAGCTGAGCATGCATCTAGATATCTGATGCATAAGAGGTGAGCCTGGGGTTCTTAGACCAAATACGGGAAGCAGCAGTCCTAGTGCACGTGATGCTCAAGAGGCTGATTGAGTTCATAGCTTTTGAGTATGACACCCATCATGTGTTAGAGTAAAAGGAAACCCACTCGAGCTAAGATATGTGTTTACGAACCACTCACACAAGATTGGTGACATATGGTAATGGTCTAACCATAAGGAATGATGAATATGTATGACATACCAATGAATGTAGCATGGTTAGTAGGTTGTCTTCTTACTAAATACATGCATAAGTATCATGTTAGAATCTAAGCATAAACATGATGATATAAACCTTGTAAGTAAGGACGTTTGTGGCCTTTTTTGCTATCAAGAGATGGTTTTCTCACATCTTGGGAAGGAACCCTTTATGTAGAGTGAGCACCAGCTTTTTTTTAGGTTTGAGGTAACCTAAAGAGGTCACTTATAAGAGCTTGATGAGCTAAGAGGAGAGCACATAATATGAGCATGAATCTATAGACCCATGTGTGACCATCTCTAAGGGATAGGAAGATATGTTGCCATGAAGGTAACATGTATGGGGTAAGACCGAGGTAGGTAGGTCGCCATGATCCCTTTGAGGGATGCCAAGTTAGCCATGTATGCCCAAAGAGAGGATGGAGATTTTGGTGTGGATTTAGGTTTGAGATGTGCTATGATGGAATCCTAAGTCAACACTAAGGTCAAGTAGGGATAAGACTGATCGGAGTAGGAGTTGTTTGTTCCCTGAATGCATAAGACCATAGGGTTGGGAGGTAACAACTACCTTTTCCCAAGGCCCATGGGTTATGAGGTTGGCCACCTTCATGAGTTCATGGGGCATAAGGGGTAAATGTGAGAGGTACTCCCTAGATGCTTAAGGGCCAGATCACTCTAATACCTTGAGGTAATGACTAAGGATTGTACATAATAGATAAGATAAGATCCAGAGGTGATGGGAACAATATGCCCATGGGTGTAGACCCATAATGGAGATGTTCATGGTGTGGAGACATGTGATGTATGTTTCAACTTAGACTAGAAAGTGTGATGGTGATGTGTGATGCACCATCTCTACTCTTGGAACAGGTTGAACTCTATATTTGTACTGCAACCAAATGCTTATTTCATCTTGTTATGGGTTTGAGAGATATGACAAAATGCATGCCATACTGAGTATAAAGGTGATATGAGTTGAAACCATTATACTATGTTTGAGGATAGAGGAAGTACCACACCTTTTGAAAGTACGTTGAATATGTGGTTTGGAAACACAAAGAGAACAAGGGTAATCATCATATGAGGACATTCTTGTCAAGAGCATTTTGGATCCTAAGAGTTACATCTTGGGTATGGTAATCGAGATGATGAGCTCAAAGTTTTCTTGACTCAGTTAGACTTAAACCCGAGATGAGGGTGATGAGTGGAGTATATGAAGGTTGATGATTTCACCATCACCTAGCACATAAGGAATTAATGTGGTAACAGATGCTCTTAGTTGAGATACAACCATCTTTTTTAGTTGGTAGAGAGGCTAGAAGAGGTTGTTAGGTGAACCCTAAGTTTTTGAGACATGCAGGGCTAACACTCAGATACAACGAGACTTGTTGGTCAAGTTAGTGGTTGCTTGGTTCGCCAGTGTAGAGCTTGATGAGATAAAAGGATGGTTGTAAGAACCTCAGATATACCTCTCTGGAAAAGAAGGAAATGAAACCCACTACTAGAGTGTTTTAAGGTTCCTAAGGAGTTGACCTTGAGGAATCATGACATGTAGGATATTATGATTATAAGTTTGGCATATACCGTGGTACTACTAAGATAATAAAAGTGTGCTTTGAGTATATGAGATGAAGAAGTATATAGAGTGTATGTGGCTTGTCACCATGCATGCCAAGAGGTGACACCAGTAACCCTATGAGTTGCTATGGATAGTGAAGAGTCCCCAAGAGGGGATAAGAGTAGCTCACCATTAACATTGAGGTGAGTCTCCCCTAGACCAAGAGAGGTCAGGATGCAATATGGGTTATGGTAGATCACCTTACCAAGTTGTCCTAATCCCTTGCCAAAGAGAGATCACTGTCAGCATGACAGTTTTGATAGAACTATATATATGAGAGAGAAATAGTTCTACTACACCAAGATTCAAGTTCAAATAGTTTTAAGTATGGACTTAAGTTTTCTTCCATGTTGTGGAAGTAGGTGTAAGAAGAACTCGATGCTAGTTGAGTACAACATATCACCACTGACTGATGGACAGTCAAAAGAGTATGATCTAGACTTTAGAGGGTCTGATGAGAGCATGTGTGCTTGTTCAGGGTGATACATGGGAGAAGTTTCTATCCTAAAAAAGTTTGATGATAACCACCATAGCCAGTATCAGGATACATGAATATTTGTAAGGGAGGTTGTGTCGGTCACCACTTCACTTGGATGATGTTGGTGAGAGGACCTTGTGAAGGTCAGTAAGACCACAGTGTATGCAAATGAAGTCGCTTTGAGCAAGTGATGGCTGAGAAAGCCCAGGATCAACTATGGGTGAATATGTGTTATGAAATCTGACCCCTTTGAGCTATAGCTAAGGAAGCTGAGTCCCTGATACATGGGTCCATTTGAGATGGATTGGTGGAGTTGCTTATGTATAGCCTTACCCCTCAGGATAATATGATGTGTTCCATGTGCCCGATCTAGAGCGCTGTGTGAGGTACCCAAGCCATGTGCTGAGCAATGAACCTAGTGAGCTCCTGAGGGAGGATGAAATGTCCTGAGTCACCTATGAGGATTCTAGGTACCAAGGTGAAAGAACTCAGATGTAGGAATATATGATGATAAAGGTTCTTTGGAAGCACCATGGAGAGGATGAAGCCACATGGGAGCCAATGATGGATATAGGGAAATCTTATCCTAAATTGTATGTATGTTTGGTGGAATTTTGAGGACAAAATTCTTATAAGAGGGGAAGGATGTTAGAACCCCAATTTTTGGGTTCATATGGTGGGAAATACAATTTCCACAATAAATGTATGATTATGGAAATTGTATGAATTATATCTATGGAATGGATTTCTTTGTAATATTTTCTTTGTGCATGTGATTTTATAGATCATAATATATTAATGAGTCTGATATAATTAAAAGAAAAAGAAGAAATAAATTAATGTGTTATTAAGAAGGAAATTTGAGAATATAATGAAAATATGAGAAATATGTAGAATGATGGGTGATTGATTCATCATGGATGAGATTTTGAATCCACATGGTTTCTATTGGTAAAAGGAATCCAATAAAAGAATAAGAGAGAGAAAATATGCATAAAATATGCCTTATTAAGAGATAACTTGCATATGAATAAAATTCTCTCATACTTTTGATTTTGTGTCCCAAAATTGGCACACAAGTATTTTAAATCATTATGGATTTTCCCTTAAATTTTGGGATTAATTGGATAAGCGGTTTGAGAGTTATGATTTTTGGAAGATTCCCTAAAGTGGAGGGATTTCCATTAAATGTCACGATTTTGATTCCAATTAGAATTATATTTTGGACCTTTTATTAGGACACATTCTTTGTGGACCGTTGGATCTACGATCCAACAATGATGGTGTTGTCTCCTACCTCAGCTAGTTTTAGCAAATCAGCTATAGTACACTGCTTTCTCTCTCGCTTGATTCTCTCTCGATATGGATACTCTCGATATGGATCAAGTCTTCCCCAAAAAGGAATGACATTGAATTAGAAAAGAAAAATCAGACCTAACCAGCCCCAACTTTCCTCTTTTGCACCAGAGATTCATTTTCCCCTAATTTGCAATCAGAGTCTGACTCCATGGCTAGCTGGAGCCTCCTTATATATATAGGTGTAGCCCTTGACTTTTGGTAGAAAAATAGGGTGTTTATTCTATGTGATGAAGTGGTTGAACGAGCCTCACCATCTGTTTCCTTTCCCTTACCTTTTCCTCTATTTTCTTCCTCTCTAGTTCCCTATATGCCGCTGTAGAAGTAGGCTTATGCTCTCCCTCAATATGTCCCCTCTGACAAAGCCGCAAGCACCATTGAGTTTGAGTGAAGAGGGTGAACGCAGCTGCACCGTTCCACAAGGCTTCGGTTGCCGAGAGCACAAAGTCAATAGCCATGTTGACCGTCCTCAATGTTGGCTCTCGCGGATAGGGGTATCGGGAGGTTGAAGAAAAGAAAAGGGTGGGTTTACGTCTCTGCTCTCGAATATGAAAAGGAAGGTAAAGGGTAAATTTGTCCATTGATCACAAGTTCCACCTCCACCTTGAGGGGACCGATTGTTGAAGTGGAGATACCTGATTTGGTGAGGCAATCCGTGTGGAAATAAGGTCAAGCATGCCCTTTTCTGACTTGGCATTTCTTGATTGGCCCAAACACTTTCAATCTTGAAAAAATTATAATAATTTGTAGGAATGTCCAATAATGACAAATTATATATGAAAATTTATTAGGAGAATGCAAAGATTTCAATACAAATATAATGGGAGCCCAATTCTTATTGAAATTCGAAAAATACTTACATATATCACTTTGAATGGTGTTATTAATGGAAAACCCTAAGTTTTGATGATTAATGGTTTTAATGATGTTCTTTGGATACTTTAATCCAATATTAACGTGTTTTTGATAAAAGAGAGATTTAGATCTAAAAAGACAATCTTTATGCATAATTGGCTTGATTTAGGGTTCCATGTGCATGAATGTGTATTAATGGGCTTAGAAACCCTAATTTTAGTAATTATGACTTTTTAATGGTTTTTATTGTGCAAATACATGAATAAAATAGATATATGATGATCCTAAACTAATTTGAGTATAAAAGATCCTTAATGTGGATAATTTGAGTAATTAGGGTTTTTATGAGTAGAAAAGTTGTTTTAGGGTTTGTTGACCTAAAAAGGATAAAGTTTGATAAATAAATCTAAGAAATCCTAAAGAATACTAATGATACTTAGAAACCTTAGAAAGGTGTCCCAAGTCAATAAAGAGTCGTTTGGATGTCATGGTAACAAGTAGGTGTTATACATGTTTTTAGGATCAATGTTTGCTTGATTGATTGATTGACATGCTTGATTGGACATCTTGTTGGATTTGGATATATTGCTTCTTTGAGATCTCCAAAATAGGTATGTGGTTATGCTTATGGTTAAATTGCTTTAGTTTCTCAGCGATTTTCATGGTTTTGTCGGTTTCTTGAAATTAACTATTTGGTTGACATTTATTTCATGGAACTATAAAGTGACTATGGCTATCACCATAATTATACACGCATGACTAGCTCAGATCCTGGTCCTCCTCTATAGCTTTGATGATGACGAGATAGATGACCTAGTACATGGACTACCCACAAGGTAGGATCATCAGGTTATCGGATGACCTAGTACATGTTCTACCTGTGAGGTAGGATCATCAAGTTATCACAAGTTGATGTGTTGGTCTACCCTTGTGTAGGACCATACAACTCCATGACCCTATGTATTGATCTACCTATAAGGTAGGATCATGGGGGTTAGCTGAGATCTACCGTATGAGAGGTAGTATCCATGTCCATTGTAGGGACAACACAGAGGCTAGGGTATGTAAGGATTTAGTAGTCATGTTTAAAATGTAAAGTTTGTTTTGTTAAATCATAATTGCTTGTAATATGATGTTACAATTAAATGTAAGATTATTGGTTTCCCCCACATACCAGTATAATTCATTATATTGATCGGCATTTTATTTGTCGGTGTTTTAGGTTTATCAAGAAAATGGATATGCCTTTAAAGTGACAATGATGGAATAAAGCTTAATAAAGATTGGAGGATTTTACATAGATAGATGTTATATGGGGTAAAGTCTCTCGGCTCCTATATTTTTCAAGGTATGTGAAAAGAAAATTTTATTCCATTTTAAAGCTTAGTTGTTGTAGAATTTATTAATTATTGTTGATTATTTGCAAAACCACTGATCCTATTTTGGGATAACGTCTCTGACTTCTTGGTCTCCCTTAATTGGGGGTTATGAGGAATTTGGGTCGTTACAAGTTTCTAAAACCCCTAGGCCACTACTTTTAGTGATAAGGTTATCATAATTCTCAATGTATGGTAGGTTATCATCTTAGGATCTTGATGTTTTGGGTGTACCCACCCCAGCTTATAAAGGTGAAGCATCATTTATCAACCTGGTCATGACATGAAATAACTAAACCTTCATGGTTATTTTTACAAGTACAATGATATTTTTTGGGCATTTATAGGCCAAGGAAGCTATTTATAACGTATTTTCTAAGATCAGATCTATTTGTTGGAATTATATACAAGTATAAACCTGGTGCGGTGAGTCCCACTATTAGGTGGCGACTATTAATTGGCCCACACTGGCCTTAGAGTGGGGTGCAACAAAGCAGTTTGGTCTAGATTGGGTCATCTGATTCAGTGGGTTTTTAGACCAAACCCCATCCCAGTCTCCTCTCTCGCGAGATCCATCCCACTTCAATGTAAGGTGTGATGCACCATTTGCTGTAGACATTAGACATGAGCACATCATGGATGTAGATTTCAGTGAGCACTATAGGCATCGCCAATCATCCTTCGGGCTACCCTCATCAACTCCAGCATCCTTGCATACAAAAACCCCTACCCACACGGGGTTTCCTTCCTATGTCAATAACTGGATCTATGGTTGTCGATCTGACAAGACATTACTCCAGTGATGCGCTTTGTCATCATCGGGTGGAATAAGGAACATTGTCTACCTTCCTCCCACCAACATGAAGGTTTCCAATACTCACTATATCACTGACAACTCAAAACCCAAAGAGTCACCAAGTAAAGGTAGGAAGGCCACGAAGCTTGGTGTTGTCCCTCATCCCGATCTTATGGTGAAGCGTGAATGGAAGAAGAGGGCGGGTCAATCCTAAAATATTTTCGATGAAGAAGCTTCAGGTAGATACAATCTGGTGTGTTTGGATGATACTAAAGATCATGAGGAAGGGCATAAACTAGATCTCTATGTCTCCATGAAAATAATCATGTAGAGGAAGAGTTCTTTTAGGATTCAATGTCTACATATGATTTTTGGACAAATATTCACCCTATGGATGTGTTTCCTTGACTGGGAAGTTGTGAGATTTACAATTTGAGGGTGTAATGATCAAGTCGATAGGTCATGGCCTAAGCTGGTGGCTATTTTGAGAGAATCAGAGGTGGGAGACGATATTGTTGGATGTTGATCTAAGGTTGTTAAGGCTCCACATTGCATCTCATCTAACTGATGGATATATTGCACTGGTTGGATGGAAAAGTTCATGCAACCAACTAATATCAATGGTCACCTAACCACAAAAACAAGTAACATGGATAAAACAAACATTGCTACCTAGGTTCAGCATAAAACATTTCCTGAAATTCCTTCTTAGTTTCAGATCTCAATAACTTCCACCACGGAAGGTCATTGACCAAAAGAAATTCGACCCAAGATTCCTCATAGTTTATTCCACTTTAGATATACTTTTGATGGCTCTTTAATCAAGATACTCTAAAGGAATACATATATATGGATATTATATTTATACTATACATCAATTTACTTCTTACATAATCAACACAAATTCAACTTACCTAGTATGGCCATGATGCATCCCAAGGTTCAATATCCCATCATATTAATCCATGTAATACTTCATTTGGGTACTTAACTTCATATGTCCTCAAAATTGGATAATAACTAGTATCCATCCTCTTCATGTACATAAATGTCCTTGCTTAACTATTGTTGATCTTATAGTGGCATTATAATCATATGTGTGATTCAAAGAATCTTTTTTGGATAAGAGTCTCTTCAACATGGAGTTTAACCAAATAAGAACATTTTTGAACTTTAAATACTAGACGGGGTATCAAAATCCTAAACTTATGGGTCATCACATCTTTGCATCCCTAAACTAGTAGACAAGGATAAGATATCAAACAAAGGCATTTCTTGGGAAGTGAACAATACTATTGCATGAAATTCAATAAGAAAACTTAATTGGAAAATGTCATTTAAACATTCCATGTGATAAAGTAAATATGAATTGTAATTTATATCTAATGAACTTTGTGACAGTTTGGTCTTTCTCTTATGTACTATTACAAGAAAGAAATGGCATGGTTCTATATTGTATTGTTAGATCTATTGACTAATATTATTCTAATAAATTTGAATTTTTCTATAATGGAAAGATGTTAATATCTCTTATTGTCCAAAATCACACAATAAACATACTCCATAATTAGAGTGGTAGTTGACATTCCCCATTAGTCCCATTAATGATACTTTGCACTTTTGAAGCTCACAACTAGTATATATCATATCTACATCAATAACATTGGAGGTTGCATGATTTTTAGGGTATAACACATGGGGAATATTAATTTTTTCTTTGCAAATTTCCCAATTAAAAGATCCATCGTATATGTAAAACCCTGGTATATAAAAGGATAAAAGAAGTACAAATGTGATACCTTTGCACATGCTTGTTGTCAAACAAAAAGATACATGTTTTTTCATTGATAATCTCAGTCTAATGAATTCAAATTTGAGTTGGCAACTGTGAGATCCAGATGGAGGAGAAAAGACCAGAATGTCCTCCAAACATTAGCCTTTTGTCATCTTTTGGAAGATGTTCCCCCGGTCTCTGCACATCATGCCTTGGAATCTACTTTGTCCACATGGATGTGGGAGGATGTAGTGCGCCACTTTGTTTACTCTATTAAAGTGGAATAGAAGTTGTGGATGTGCTTGTCATCTGGGAACTTCCTTTCATATCCTATCTTGGGGGGAAACCTCATAGTTTCTCTTTCTCTTAAATGGAGAGAGAGAGAGGATGGCTGACTTATCTCACAATATGTGTTCAAAGATGTTGGTTTCACCCTTTAGGATGTTCTCCATTTATATAAGAGATTCATGGACTAGGAAAACCTAATTGTAATTCCTTTCTTGCTCAAAATCCTAAAAGAAGTACAATGTTAAAAATAGAGACATTTTCGATTGACGGATCAAGTCTTGTGATTGCCCCATCATAATTCTAGATCTAGATTGGATAGTTTTCTAATGTCATACATTCCATGTAACATTGTTATTTCCTAATTAGGTGCCTTGATGAGATGATACATGTGTCCAATAGAAATCTAAGTCGATCAATTGAAAATAAATTGATCTATTGGCCCAATCAATATGATCAGCCGATCATCCATTATGGTTGCATGATCATAGGTTAAATCAGCATGTTTGATTCAGAACCATTGTAACCATATGTTTTGCAAAATTCAATTCCCAAATGCATCCTTATGTGTGTGGCCTAGAAAATTACTAATTACTTTGATAGTAATTTTCAAAAACAACGTAAGAAAAGAGTGTTTTCTATCACACATCATTGTCACCCAAGTAATAGGAATGAGTTGGAAAGTAACTACAACTTATAAAAGTGATCAGTGTTTCCATGAACGTATAATCCCTTTGTCACATATATCTTGATTGAAATGAAGGCACAAAATGTCATCCTCTTAACTTCCAACTATGTTCCTTGAACTAGAGCAGACTGTTTGAGATATTGTAAGCTTAGTATCATATATTGAATCACATGAGCATGGCCATTCATTTCATAGTATCACTTATCAAGTGACTAGAATATTACTCCTACCGGAGGGACAAATCCCATCTACAATGCTTGCAGTCATCCCCAAGTGTAAAAATGCACCCAATCACTACCTTTTTGGCAACTCATATTTCTGAGAACATTGGGCTAGTAGTCAAAGAACAGAGAATGACTTGTGATTATTTTAGTGACCTTATATCTAAGGATCACAGTCATTGTTGTCAAATTGAGATATGACATTGACATGTCACAACATGAATTCCATATGTCAATCTGAAGGTGGGTCTATTTGGTACAACTTGTTCTCTAACAAATACCCATGCAGCTGAGTTGATATCCAGTATCATCACTAAAGAGACATAGTCATCACTAACCATACATGATAGTCTTGTGTATTATTGTTGTCATGTGGTATCCACAGTAATAACCAACTAGGGACATAACAAGAATGAGTAATCTTATTATACATAGGATCTCATGTTTAGGTCCTCATCCTAGAACATTGTTGTTGAGTCATATCATTTTTAGGACACTATTAGGTTTATTCATTATCTCAATACTAAAATAAACATAAAATGTGATATTTCACATTATTAATAATCAAATCAAGTACAAAGTATCCCTATTACAATCATCACATGATGGATCTTAAGGAATTCAACCAATAGTCTCCCATTTGCACTAGAGGCAACCACTCATTAATCTAATTCCATGTTAACTAACATTAACATCATGCTTCTGTTGTGAAAGTGCTTTTGTAAAAGGATCAACAATGTTGCTTTCAGTTGGTACTCTAAAAATCTTAATTTTTTCTCACTATAATATCATGTGTGGGATGGTAATTCCTGAGTATGTTCTTACAACTCTAATGTGATGTGGGTTCCTTAGCTTGTGTAATAGCTCCATTATTGTCAAGGTAAAGATCTATTATGTTTTCATTGGTTGGAACCACCTGAAAATCACTAATAAACTTTTTGATCCATATGGCTTCCTAGGATGCACTAGAGGTAGCAATATACTTGTCCATTGTAGAATCAGCCACAGTCTCCTAATTGGGACTTTTCTAACTAATAGCTCCAATATTTAGGCAAAACAAAAATCCTAGTTGTGGACTATAATTTCCTATGTTGGTTTTGAAGCTTGCATCAGTGTAACCCTTTAAGACTGACTCTTCCTCACCACCATAAAGTAGGAATCAATCCTTAATTCTTCTTAGATGTGTAAAGATATTCTCTGGTGCTATCCAGTTACCATCACCCATATCTGAATGGTAACTACTCTTCATTCTAACAGAATATGAAACATTGGGGCATGTACATATCGTTTCATATATGATAGATCCAATTGTCGAGGCATATGTAATCTTTCTCATGTTTGTCCGCTCTTACAAAGAGTTGGGACATTGGGATTTAGAGAGACATATTCCATGTAAAATGGGTAAGTTTTCTCTCTTAGAATCATGCATGGTAAACCTCTTTACCACTTGTCAATGTAGGTACTTTGACCTAAACCAAGAATCCTTCTAGATCTATCTCTATAGATCTTGGTTCCTAGTATATAGGATGCTTCTCCTAAGTCCTTCATAGAGAAGGTATTGCCCAGTCATGTTTTAATTAAAAATAGAGTAGGGTCATCATTTTCCATCAAAAATATTTCGTTTACATACAATATGAGAAATACAATTACACTCTACTAACCTTCTTGTAAACAAAAGGTTCATCTTCATTTTGTACAAAGACAAACATTTAAATATTCCATCAAAATAAAGATTCCCTCTTCTAGATGATTTCTTCATTCTTTACATCTTACAAACTTTATTGGCTTCAATTAGAGCAATAAAACGCTTAGGTTGTGCCATGTACACATCCTCAGGAACATTCTTATTAAGAAATGTAGTTTTATCATGCATTTTCTAAATATTATAGTCATGATAAGTTGCAATGTCAACCACAATCCTAATGGATTTAAACATGAAAAATGGTGAAAATGTTTCATCATAGTCAACACCTTGAACTTGTCTGAAACCTTTTGAAACCAATCTAACTTTGCAGGTTCATCCATTACCATCCATGTCGATCTTCTTCTTGAAGACCCATTTACACACTATGGGTTTTACCCTTCATGTGAGGGTAGGAGCATTAAAGATGCAACCCTTCTCACAAATAAAATCCTTAGTGATTTTTTGAAATCTACTAGTGCAAAAATTTGCATTAAGGCTGATATCTCAAAAGCCTACAACTCTATTAGATGGAAGTTCCCTTTTTCTATTATGTATAAGATGTGCTTAATTCCCACTATTTGGATAAAATGGGTCGAGAATATTTTGTTCACTACTTCTTATCAAGTTCTTATCAATGGTGAGCCTTCTAACACTTTCACTCCTTCCAATGGGATTAGACAGGGTGACTCCATTGTGCCCTACTTATTTGTAATAGTTATGCAAGGGTTCACTGAACTTATGAAGAAATCTGTTAGTGAGAAGAGCCTTTGTCCCTTAAAAATGTTGAATGACTTATGCATATCCCACCTGGTGTTTGTTGATGATTTAATGATTTTTCTGGAAGCTAATTCTAATAATCCCTCCAAGATAAAGGAGATTCTTAATGTTTATGGGGAGATTTTTGGTTTGCTTAATAACCATGATAAGAGTTCTATTATTCTTCGCAAGGGAGATGATAAATCTGTTTTGAACATCCTTAATATGGCTGAAAGTTAGGGTCCTTCAAAATACCTTGGTCTTCTATTTTTACAGGTTAACTCTCAAAGAAACTTTGTGAAGTTCTTGTTGATGGAGTGAGAAAAAATTGGATTGTTGGAAATCAAAATTACTTTCCTTGGCAGGTAGATGTGAACTTATTAAGTCAACTTTATCAACAATACATATTTACTGGATGTTTTCCTTCCCAATTCATGTTGCTACCTTGGATGAAATTGGTAAGATTCGTAGAGATATCTAGTGGGGTTTCTCAGAAAAAAAAGAAGAATCTTCATCTTATAAAATTGGAGAATGTTTCTCTTCCTAAAAGTGAAGGTGGTCTAGGATTTAAGGAAAAGCAAAAAAGTGTCTAGAGTTTGTCTTATTCTTAATGCTTGGGACATTTCTAGCAAAAAAAACTCCCTATGGGTTCATTGGATTAATGGTAAATATCTTAAGAAACAAGTCATTTAGTCCATCTCTAAATCTCTGAATTTCTCCTGGATGTTCAATAATATTCTTAAAGTGAGGGGAATCCTTCTCTCTAGAATAGATTTCAAGATTGGTTTTGGGAATACATTCAAAATTTTGAAAGATCCTATATTCAATGGAAGCGTGCTTTTGGATATATTGGGTAATGACATGATCATAAGACCTGGTATCTCTGAACATGCCTTACACAACAACATCACAGAAGGGAGTAGATGGAGTGTGCCGACTAGAAGGTGTTCTAGTGTCCTCTTAAATGATCTCAATTATAAAATCTTGTCAAGTAATGATGTGGTTGTCTTGAAGGGTCCTCATACTGTTAGCTTGAAGACTTTTTGGAATTATATTAGAAAGGTTGGCATTGAGAGACCTATCTTTACCTGGATTTTAGAAAGGTTAAGGCTCCTAAAAATGCATGTTTCATCTCTAAAAAGTTGTATTAAATAGGCTCCCAGCTGCTGATTGCTCAAGAAGAAGAGGCATCCTCTAGATGTCCTTTATGCATGACTGACTATGAAGACTCTTATCATATTTCTTTTTTCTATGAATATGTTAAACAAATATGGTCATTTTTAGTGAACATGAGCTCTGTTTAGCTGCTCCTTAAAGTTGGGGTGATATTGAGGTTATGAAAAATACAATTTTGAAGACTACTACTGCTATTATCCTTTTTCATTGTTGGATGGAGAGGAATAGGAGAATCCATAATGATGAATTTAAAGATGTTACTATGCTCTAGAATTGTATTATACTTGAGGTTCTTATGTTCTAGGATGATTAGCAATGCTTCTTTTGTTTTTGTAGTTATTTCTCAAGAGATTTTTTTGGTTATTTTCAGAGATGTTCTATTATTCTAGTGTACCTGGCTAGGCTAGGTTCCTTGGTTATCCCTGGTGATTTAGTTTGAACTCAGCTGTGATGTCTAGATCATCTTTATTTAGTTGGATTCCCTACCTATCCTTTTGATGTTTACCCATTTTTTTTCTTTAAGCATCTTCTTTGGTTGTTACTTCACATTGTAAATCCCTACCCCCAACAACTCATATGTGTATAGCCTCATTTTCATCCTTTTCTTATTCTTATAAAGACTCTTTCTCAAAAATACAAAAATGACAAAGGATTTTAGAGGACAAAAAAAAAGATATATATACACGACAAAGTTGAAGTCCTGTCGTTCAACTAGAACAGATAGGAAGGAGTTGTCCCTCCTATTGTGTACTAGTCACCAACATGCTCTCCCACCAACAACAATCACCAGTTGTTTTTCTCTCCCTTAGCTATCCCTCCCTATCAGGTAGGACTTGCTTGGGATCTCCAATTACCACAACCAGAGAGGACAATAGTTGTCAGAGGAACTGGTTCTCAGTTGTTGGTGTTGTGCTCTGGGAAGCTCCCAATACCTCTCCATTTATAAGCGGGGTTAGGTTTAGGGTTCCCAGTTTGTACGAGAGTGCGTGGGAGTGGAAGGGAAGGGAAGATCTTGAATTTTCACAACTTACGATAGATGAAATGATCGCCTGGTATCCCATATGATCATCTTGTCACACGAGACGATCACCTCTAACTTCTAGACAAATTTGATAATTTTGATTTCCAATTAATATCACATATTAATTTACTTGCACTCCAAGTTTGTGCAATCGAAACTATTTAGGAAACATTCAGAATGTTTGTTCATCTCAACCAGGCCATCTTACACATATAAGACACCTGTCTCACTCACCTACGGCCGTCTGCTAGTTCTGAGATGAGCCAATCAGTTCAATCACATTGAACCGGTCAGTTCAAGAGAAGAATTTGACCAATTTGAACTCTGATTACCCTAAAAGCCCAAACGGTCATCTCAACACTTGAGACGCTCGTCTGGCATGCCCAAATGACTGTCTCATTTAGTGAGATGGTCATTTAGTAGACCTTGTCAGCCAATCAATTGATCTATTGCATGAATTGAATACCTACACACTTTATAATCAATTCAATCATCATTGAAGATAAACTCCTCTTCTAGATGAGTTAATTTATGTGTGACCCTATAGGTCCCATATCACATCAACAATGAATGTCTATAACTAGCTTATGACATCACAAGTAGAAAGTGGTGCCTAGTCACACATCAGTGCTACCCAAGTGAATGGAAAGTTGGAGATCAACTTCAACCTACAATTTGTGGAAGGTGTTGCAGTGATTGTATAATTCCTTTGTCTTTGATATCCAGGATGAACTCAAGGCATGGATGGTCATCTTGTCAACATTCAGTCCATGTTCCTTGAACCAAGAGAAGAATATCTAAGATAATGTGGCCTCAATATCATACATTGAGTCACATTTGCATGCACATGCATTTCTCAATCTTGCTTATCAAGTAGCTAGGATATCACACTCTAATAGGAGGGGCAAATCCCATATCTATCACTCATAGTCTATCCTCATCTGTCAAAGTCACCCAATCATCACTCTTGTAACAACCCATGTTTTAGGATTGCATCTGATCATGTCAAATCATACCCAACAACATGTGACAAGTGTAGTGATTTCAGGTCTAATAATCACAATCACCACCTACACTATGAGAGATGACTATGACCGCCAATTATGGTTTCTATGTGTCACTCTCAAGGTGGATCTGTCTGATACATTGTTCCCTAATATGTATCTGTGTGTTTGGTTTGATATCACCATATCATGACTAATGAGATTATGGCATCAACCAACCCACACTCTAGTCTTTCGTGATACTGGTATCTATCTACCTTCCACAGTAACAACCAACTAGGGACATAATAAGAATGTACACACTCTTAACTTTCATATGATCTCATCCTTTAAGTTACGTACTTGAATATATACATCATTGAGTATTGTCAATCTTTAGACATTCACAATATATCCTCATTATCTCATAACTGTGTGAAATAAAATGAATTGGAAGCTTGCCTTTATATGTATTAATAAAATCATTTTAGGTAATTATTATATGTCAATCATCATATGATCGTATCTATGGGAATAGCTTACCAATAGAATCCCACTTGCACTTACATCCAATCACCCATGAATCCCATTCACAGTGATCTAAACATGTCCACCATGTTTCTGCTATGCTAGTGCTATTCCAGTGGGCTAGAAACCCTTTGCTATAAGTCAATATATTGCCTATGTTTTATCTCTTTGATATGAGATGAAACCACCGTAATATGTATCTGACATTCCTTGCCTAACAAGTAGCTCCATTGTTGTTACAGTATCTCTATTGAGTCCTCAATGATTCGAACATATATAAGTTCATCATATGAACTTCTTAGATCCATATAGTATCACTTGTGTTCACAATACAAGTACACTCGTCCTCTTATTGTAGAATATAATGAATGGCTATTAGTTCAGAACCCTTCCAACTAATATCATCCTTTTCTCTTTAAGATCAAAACATATTTTAATTTGTGACCAGTTTGTCATTATGGAAGCTTGCATCAATGTAACCCTTTACATCAAACTCTTCCTTTTATTACTATCATCATTAACTAGCAATCTTATCCTTAAGTACTTAATAAGTAATAATGGATATCTTTTGATGACTCTTTAATAACCCTTATTGAGGTTTGACTCATATTGTCATGTCAAATACATACAAGATTATATGGGAGAAGCACATTTACTGCATTCATGATAGATTCACCGTTGGGCTTGCCTATGGAATTTTATTCATGATATTTTCAATCTTCACAAGAATAGAAATATAGGGTTCATGAGAGACTAATCTAGGTTCTCTCTCATTGAATCCTTCCACATTGAACTCTTTCAACACATTGCTATAGTAGGTGCTCAAGTTTCCAATGTGAAACATTTAAGAGCTATCTCATAGGTCTTGATCCTTATCTCATAAGATGTTTCACTTTATCCTTCATTGTTGAAGGTGTTTTTCATACCAAATCTCAATATTCACAATACTGAGACATTATTCCTCATCATATGTGGAATATTCATATATGCTCCCACAAAATCTTTTGTAAACACAAATTTCATCTTTTGTGTTGATTCAAGTCAAACTCTTTGGTTGTCTTATCAAGTCACACGATCCCATTTTTTAGGTGCTTTTTTTAATCCTCGATTGAACCTTGTAGTTTATAGACTTTATTTGCATTCATGAAGTTTTAAAACCTTTCAGGTTATGTCACGTACAAATCCTTTTATGTATTCCCCTAAAGAATCCAGTTTTAATCTTTCTTTGCCAAATCTCTTAGTCTATTTTGACTACAACAACAAGAATGATAAATGGTAAAGGAGTTTCCATCATATTCAACAACTTGAACTAGAAAAAAAAAGTTTTTCAACCACTTTCTCCTTTGATGTTATCCGTGTAGGTCTTTTCTACAAGACCCTATTGCACCCTTTAGGTATTACCCCTTTAGGTGGCACTACCAAGGTCCTACCTTGTTAGCTTACATGAACCCCACAATGACCTTGAGCCATTACTGATATCATGGTATTCAATAGCTTCTAGTTGATTAGTTGGCTCATCCTATTATGACCAACCTGTCTGATTTGTTGGATTCATAATCCTCCAATCTTAGACATGTTCTACTAAATCTATTTTTCTATGTGTTATATAACAAACATGAGATTCCACAACAACTTGTGATTATCTCTGTTCTCATTATACCTCTTTATTGATCTCAAACATTTCAAGTTCTACTTTTACTCACACTAATTCATTAGGAATTTAGTTATCCAACTAACAAACACTTTGCTATTGGACTGAGATAAATAGAGTTCAACAATTGTGGTTTGTGGATGAACCTTTTCAAGAAACTACTTTCATAATGTTGGTTTCAATTCCTTATACATATTGGGACACTCCCAAATCATATCATATATGATGTCTCATAAACCACTCAGATGATACTTTATTTAGTGATGGATATATATTTTATGGGGATGTAAGAAGATTAGATTAATTGATTAATTATATCATGACTCACCACAGTACAATTCCTTCAATCTGACACATAACCATGTTCAGATGGATTTGACTTGTGATACATTATCATAGTTCTTTAAGGTACTCAAGGTGTTGATGTAAAGTATACCAACATTTGATCTCACCAAAGTTCTTTAATACTTTAATCAAAGTTATTATTCATTTATAATCTCTTTGAGCACTTCACGAGATTTATGTTTCTACTTTACTAAGCACATATCATCATATTACCAGTAAAGTAAATGAGTTATAAGCAATAATCCATAACATTCATTTGTAAGATCTTTATGAATCATATTCATGAGGTCTAATGAAGGCTTTATCCTCCCACTGCATTTAGTGAAAGATGTCATGTCATATCATGTGTGAAGACTTGCATGTTTTCTTAGGTTCAATTACCAAGGAAATATAGATCAACATGAATATGTATTCTTGGTATGCAATTCTCATATTTGCACAAGATGACTAATGCTAATGATAGTCTTGAGTTGTCAATTATAATCCTTTGGTATAAACATTCATCTTTGGATCATTTTGCATAAATATCACAAGATGTTTAGGGTTAATGCCATGCAAGATCATATCTTTGAAATAGAAGCATTAAAAAATCATTATTGATAATCATCCTTGTCCACAAAAGATGGATAAAGAAAATGTTTCTATTCTAATGGCATAATGAAATAGCAGTTCTAGAACTCTATTACATGCCCATTGTGCTAAGATAAATTTAAATGAAGACTATGGCTTATACAACACTTGCTCCACCTTGTCCATCTTTGTCCTTCCATGAGGGCTTTCACTTCTTATCAAATACTACATATCCGTATGTCAGATCTCTTATCTAGTATCATACACCAATATGAAGAAGTAATCAAATTTATCTAATATTGTTTATATCTGAAGTGGAGGCTTCAGTGCCCTCCTTCTTCTTCTTTAGTTCCTCTAACCAGAGTGGGAAATTTCTCTTCCAATGTCTAGGCTAATGACAATGGTGACAATCACCTCTTTTCTTTACTCCACCTTTTGCCTTAATATCTGAAGACTTGGGATTCTGACTAGCTTTAGAACTCTTCTTACCTTTGACTTTGCCTTTAGACTTCCCCTTTGTCTTACTCATCATCATCACCATCTTGGTCTTATCTTTCTTCATTTGTGTCTCAGTTGTTCTCAACATGTACAACAATTCTATCAACGGCTTGTCAAAGTCATTCATGATGTAGTTCATGACAAACTGACTATATGACTCTGGTAGGGACTGTAGAATCATGTCATTGGCCAACTCTTAGACCAAGGGAAATTCTAGTCCAGCTAGGTCCTCCACATACCCACTGAGCTTGAGTAGATGAGGACCTACTAGATCTCCTTCTGCCATGTTGCACTTGAACTTCACCTTAGAGACATAAAATCTCTCCTATCTTTCCTGATCTTAGTACATGTTCTTGAGAAGTGTTACCATCTCAATTACCCCCATGTTCTCATGTTGATTTTGTAACTCATAGTTCATGGTGCATAACATCAGACACTTGACATATATGATGTCCTCAATATCCTTCTTATAAGCATCCTTGTCATCCCTTGGAGAATTTTGAGCTGGTTCCTCTGGTTGTGGCATTTCCAGGACATAGATCTTGCACTCTTGTGTGAGAACGATTACCAGCATCCTAAACCAGTCATGGAAGTTGTTCCCTATAAGTTTGTCCTTCTCAAAGACCGGTCGTAGAGAAAAGTGATTGATTTTTGTTGCCATTTCGTTCTACAAAAGAATTTGCATTTTTTTCAAGAACTCATTTTCGATTTGATTTGATAGAATTTGATTGATAATCATTAGGTATTTAATTAATTATCATTCTCATTATTTTGTTAAAATTGATAACCCTCAAGTATCAATTTGAAAAATTATAGTGAACAATTTTCTAATGAGCCAAGATACATATTTTATCAAATCATGAGTCGACTTTTGCTAATCACCCACAACTTGATTATTTAAGTAGGCCATCATACCAATTGCATCATATGCAACTCTTGCATAGATGATATGTGCAACTCCTTGCCATAATAATTTGCATGCTTCTGGGTTTAGAATCATTAAGAATGACCAGTTAAGTCTGACCCAATAGACAATATGATAACAATGCATCACGCGTTAGTGGAATCTACATTATTATATTCACAATTCCACGAGGTAGACAACACAACACGCTTTAACATAACCTACACTTAGTCAAACAAGTTTTTCATGTGTATTGCTATTGGAATGCATCTTAGACTTAATATGTTTGATTTGAGGGATTTAATATATATATATATATATATATATATATATGTTGTTTCCAAGCACCACATATATAGTATGTATCATATACATGCTATATCTCACAATGTAAACATGCAATATAAAATAAAAGGCGATGGTTATGGCCATGTCTACTTGTAATTCCTTGGAGCCACAAGGAATTACTAACTCCTTGGTCTATCATCATATCATATGTATGAACCTCTAGTTGATATAGATCTGTGCTTGCCAATCTGGGTAGATCGGTTCAACCATTGAATCGTTCATCTTGCCTCTTGGCCACTCAGTTGGTTACCACAAACAACCTCCTCTCCAGCTGATGTTTGGTTTCCTTCTAAACGGTCGACTGGACCCTCAAGGTGGTCCTCTGGCTCCATTATTCTGTCTGCCATGGTCCTCCAAATGGCCAGCTCATCTCACGAACTGGTTGTCCCATGTAACAATGATCTTCCTCATTGTTGTAAGAAAAGAAACTATCCTATTGATACTCTATTACATGATAAAGAGAAACCTCGAGATACATTTGAGAGGTGAAAAGATAAGAAAGAATTAAGTTACATTGGGAAAAGGGGAGGTAGAGGCTCGGTACACAGACTGAGATAAATAGAAACAAAACCAAACCGCACACATATATAGGGTTTAGGCCATAACCACACTACACATCAACCATCAAAACCACTTTTAGGATGACACGTCTAAATTACATATATATCATATCATATATATGTATATATATTTTATTGGGGTTATTTTGTCTTCGATCAGATACACATATGACATCAGTTTAAATATTCACATCATATGTAATAAATAAACACTAAAACTAATAATCCAATCACATCGATTATCCTAAATCATAACAAAATTTTGTGGCTCTAATACCACTATTGGGAAATATGGGCACAAGTATAGAAGCGGAAAAAAATATCTATCTGTATTCCCGTAACAACAAGATCACGTCAACTACTATGAAATAGGAAGGATGGTTTTAGTGGGTTATACCTGGTCTTGTATCAAGTCCAACAACAAAACTCACTTCTTTACAACTACTGACTAGTTTCTCTTAGACAGTTGTTGTGCAGCTCCTGGTCTTCACCATAAATAGTTGTTTGCACTACCTCTGTAGTGACTCCAGTGGTCTCACCACAGATTGTAGGTTGACTTTACTCTCCGAGAAGCAGCCATGACTTCTGCCTCTAGAGTAGTCCACACAGAGCTAGAACTCATGTCGTTCAACTAGAACATACATGAAGGAGTTGTCCCTCCCATTGGTGTACTAGTCACCAACCTGCTCTCCCACCAATAATGATCATCAGTTGTTTCTCTCCTATAGTTATCCCTCCCTGTCGGGTAGGACCTACTTGGGCTCTCTCGGTTACCATAACTAGAGAGGACAAAAATTGTCAGAGGAACTGGTTCTCAGTTGTTTGTGTTGTGCTCTGAGAAGTCCCCAGTGCCCCTCCTTTTATAGGCGGGGTTAGGGTCAGGGTTCCCAGTCTGTATGAGATTGTGCAGGAGTGGAAGGGACCGGAAGATCATGAATTTTCATAACCTACAATAGCCAAAATGGCCGTATAGTGACCCAGATGGTCATTTGGTCACACGAGACAATCATCTCACACTTCCATACAGCCGTCTAGTAGTTTCCCATTTGCATATGAATTTTGTAATTTTGATTTCCAATTAATATCACATATTAATTTACTTGCGCACCAAGTTTGTATAATCGAAACTATTCAGGGAACATCAAGAACGTTCTTTCGACCCAACTGGGATGTCTCACACAAGCGAGATTCATGTCTCACTCACCCAGCCATCTGGTGAGTTTGAGATGATCTGGTCGGTTCAATTACATTGAATCAGTTGGTTCAAGGGAAGAATTTAGCTAATTCAAACTCTGATTACCCTGACAACCCAAACAATAGTCTCAACACTTGAGATGCCTGTCTGGAATGCCCAAAGAGTCATATCATACAGTGGGATGGTCATTTTGCAGACCTAGTCAACCAATCAGTCAATTTGTTGCGTGAATTGAATACCTAAGCACTTTAGTAATCAATCCCATCATCATTCAAGATAAACTCCTCTTCTAGATGAGTTCCTTTATGTGTGACCCTATAGATCCCATATCACATTGGTAGTGAATGTCCATAACTAGCCTATGATATCACAAGAAAAGAGTGGTGTCTAGTCGCACATCAGTGCTACCCAGGTGAATGAAAAGTTGGAGAACAACTTCAACCTACATTCAGTGTTAGGTGTTGCGGTGATTGTATAATTCTGTTTTCTTTGATATCTAGTATGAACTCGAGGCATGGATGTTCATCCTATCAACATTCAATCCATGTTCCTTGAACCAAGAGTAGACTCTGAGATAATGTGACCTCAATATCATCTATTTATTCAAATGTGCATGTGCATGCCTTTCTCAGTCTTGCTTATCAAGTGGATAGGATATCACACTCCAGTAGGAGGTGCAAATCCCATATGTATCACTCGTAGTCTATCCCCATTTGTCAAAGTCACCCAATCATCTCCGTTATAACAATCCATGTTTCAGGACTATGTTTGATGATGTCAAAGCATACCCAACGACATGTGACGAGTGTAGTGATCTCAGGTCTAAGAATCACACTCACCACCTACACTGTGAGAGATAACTATGACCACCAATTATGGTTTCCATGTGTCACTCTTAAGGTGGGTCTATCTGAAAATTGTTCCCTAACATGTATTTGTGTGCTTGGTTTAATATTGCCATATCATGACTAATGAGATTTTATCATCAACCAACCCACACTCTAGTCTTTAGCATTGCTAGTGTGTATCTACCTTCCACAGTAACACCCAACTAGGGACATAATAAAAATTTACACACTCTTAACATGTGTATGATCTCATCCTCCAAATCTCATACTTGAAGAAATATGTCATTGAGTATTGTCATTCTTTAGATATTCATAATATTTCCTCATTATCTCATAACTGAGTAAAAAAGAGTGAATTGGAATCTTGCCTTTATAGGTATTAATCAAATCCTTATAGGTAATTATGCTATGTCAATCATCATATGGTTGGCTCTATGAGCATACTTACCAACAATAGCACCCCACTTATTCAAAAATGTCAATTACTGAGCGGAAACATAATACACAAGGGGGGTGTTACAAGTATGATAATCATTGTGTAAAAAATATAATTTATCTAAACCAACACATTCTACAATTTTAATTTCTCACTTCATTAGGTCATGACATGAAATTCACACATAAAATTGATACATGATTTTCATAACTTGAAAAAGAAATCTAAGGAGATAGTTCTATTATTGTTCACACCCCACTAGGTGCTTTCTTCTTAAAGATCCTCAAACTAGTCCTTGCACACCCAATGTCAAAATTCCTCTATTCTTTCTCCTTACCTGCGGGCATCGCCCCCAGCCATGCATCAAATAATTTGGTAAGTGGAATTGAACATATTATATCTTAAATAGAAAATGTAAACTGAAAGTAAACTTTAAAATTTAAACATTGGTAAAGAGACACAGTTTCTTATAAATCCTTTCTTTTATGTTGACTTATATAAGAATCATTAGGTTTTGTAATAAAGTGCATTCTACTTATGCACCAAGTGCCCTTGGGTTGCATCAAATTACCTCTTCTATTATGCACCAAAGTGCCTCTTTATTTTTCTGTAAGGAGCCTCTTGGTGAGAATATTATATAAGTTATCTCTCCATTAATATATCTTACTTTACTCTTAGATATTAATCTTGATATTACTCTTAATGTGCATGAAAGATGATACAATAAATCATGTCCATAAACATGATGCTCAATTCAGAATAAAATCATTCACTCTTAACAATTGAAATAGTTGATAATACATTCATATCATTCAGGTACATTGTACATACATAGATATATTCAAACAATCAATTATTATATTCAAAGTAAATGGACCACTAACCTTTCACTTGGAGAATATCCTAATTCTCTCCTTAGGTTGGTGAAACCCTAATCACAATCTTTAGTTGATTGTAACCATAATTTCCCTACTATAAAAAGCACAATTCATTAATAAATAATCCTTACTTGATTTCTTAGGATTTCTTGGTTCTATAATGAATTAGGGGAAATCAGAGTCAAACCAAGCTTCAAAACCATAGTACTACTATTTCTTATTCAAAAATCACTCCAATGGGTACTTTCTCATGCTTTTACATTAGAATAAGAACATGTGAATTTTATATGAACTAACCAATAAAAAATCATAGAAAATCACACATGTACACATTATCCACACTCAACACCAATGGTCGGGAATGATCTACTGTGACTAAACATAACTGACCGCATGGCCCGAGCTCACTTAGAGTAAAAACTATAATAAAAAAAAGGATGTGTAGATTCCAATTTTGCCCTTGAATTGCATATGAAACAAGAATCATATGCATGGGAAAACTAGTAATTTAAACCATTGGGATTTTCACCAAACTAGGTATAAAGTAGTCCTTTGAGAGTTCGAGATTCAGGGAAAAATCATCATGGAAAGCTACAAACTCTCCAATGATCATTCCATGGAAGTGTTCCATCATCCTCTATGAGACGTTGTGGTCTTAATGGGACCCTAGAGCAGTCGTGAGGTGAGTGGAGACCCGAAAAGCTGCTCCCACCATGAAAGCTAGGTTGAAGAGATATAGGGTGGCAGAAGAGGAAAAACAATAGTGAAACAATATTCTGGGAAAGTTGAATTAGTCTAGGTAGACCCGAGATGTAAATCTATCTCGAAAGAACAACAATGGAACCTAGAAATTGGAAACTAGTGTCACAAAAAAGCTAGTGGAACTACTAATACCAGAAAAGGAAAACCCTAATCTTTAGAAAAATTGGCCATAGGAAGAGCATTGTGAGGCATTTAGGATCGATTTTGGACCTTCTCTTCTTGACATGGATAGCCCAAGACTCTGGACAAACTCCACATAGAAAACCAAAGAAGATGGAGTAGGTTTGTTGGGAGTCAGGAAAAAGGAAGGCAAAACAACTATAGATTTGATTTTCCAAAATGTCGGTGACAATTTAGGGATGCATCTATATAATTGCAGTGGCCTGCAATGATCAGGTATCCCAACCACAATAGGAAATAGGCATTTTAGTGGATTCCCTTTCCAACATGATGATGAGAAAAATGAAGTCCATCATAACTAGGATGCCTGACATTGCAGTTGTGAGAGGATCGTGAAAAGGAAGAGAGATTGTAGTGAACAATTTATATGAGAGAGATGGCAGGACAAGAGAACATGGGACACTATAAAGTCCTACAGAGAGCATGAGTCTAGTGAAGGGGAAGTGTCCCCATTTATAGACAACTCTGGTCTGAGTTCAACCCAACTCAGAATCTGTCTACTAGATGTAGGATGCATTAATGAAATTGTGAATTTATGCACATGTGACGTGTTAGAGTGAATTAGTGAGAATTAGGGCTTCAAACCTTATGGTTTCTTGTCCAATTGAATTGAGTGGTCAAATAAGGTCCCAATCTATAATGCTCGAGCCGACTGCCCAAGGTCTAGTAGAGTTACAGGAATGAAAACTAGAACCACAAACCACCACTAGACTTAACTGCACGCTTTTCCCTCACTCATGAGAAAGATGGGAGCAACTTCCCGATAGGTCAACCATCCTACTACCACTCCAAGATGAGCATGTTTAACTTTGGAGTTCTTAGTTGTGGTCTCCCTAAAAAGGAGGTGCACTTTGGTGATATGGCTAGTCCAACAATTCCTTTTAAGATAATTTTATCTGAAACCTCAAATCTTAGGATGTTGCAATCTCTCCCACTTAGACTTTTGACCTCCTCATCAAGGATCAACTATTGTTGGGAAATTTAGCTACAAAACAGACAATGGAAACAAAAATTTAAGTGTCATATTCTTCTTTAGTCAATAACTATTCAATGTGAAGGATGGTTTGTCAGGTTATACATGGTACTGGAGCAAGTCCGGTGGTAATTCTCTAATTGTAACATGTGCCTTTCTTCAAGTTTGCACTTGGACAACATCAACATCAACTTCCTGGTTGATCACCACAGACAACAGTTGACATTATCCTCCTAGAGGAAGACAACAACCTCCTCATCTCTATAGAAGTCCACATGGACCACCAAATCATTCTAGAAGATCGGACAAGAAGGAGTCATCCCTTCTAGTCAGTGTACTAGCACCGACTTGGTCTCCCACAATTGTCTCTCCCTTGCTATCCCTCCTTTTGATAGGTAGGACTTGCTCGGGTTCTCTCGGTTACCACCACTAGAAAAGACAACAATTGTTTGAGTGATTGATGTATATGAGAAGCTCTCACTACACCTCTATTTATAGGAGGGTCAAGATCAGGATTCCCAGTCTGAGCATGAGTCATAGGGGATAAGATTTTCACAAAATTTAGCATCTTGCTAGTGGTGAAATGGCTAGTTCACTAGCAAACTGATCAGGTGACATGTCATCTGATTGGTTTAACCCTTGAAGTTGTCATTTCATCATATTTCCCAATATAACTTGTATTGGAAACTAATATTTGATTAATGCACAACATGACGTCAGCACTAAAACTTGATTGAATCAAATTTATCAACCAAATGGTTAGTTCACAACTTGAACTGGTTGATTCATGGACCTGAGCCAATCGCTTCACTTCATGAATCGGTCATCTCATGGACCATATTACCAATGTTGTTTCAATTTACCAGACACATTGAAACGACCAGTTCTACACTTGTATCAATCGGTTCACAATCCAGTCAATCAACATTTAACCAATTTGTTTAAATTGAATACCTAACTCCTTCGTAATCAAGTTTAAACCAAATTCATGAATAAATTCTTATTCCAAGTGCATCCTATGTGTGTGAACTTATAGATTTTGATTTAGATTGCCAGTGAATTTCCATAATTAATTTATGACATCACAAGAAATGAGCGGTATCTAGCAACACGTCATTGCTACCTAAGTAATTCGAAAAGTTGGAGAGAAACATAAACCTACAATTTTTTATTTGTGTTATAAAGATTGTATAATTCCTTTTTCATTGACATCTAAATTGAACTCGACGCATGGAATCTTCATCCTCTCAATATTCAATCCATGTTCCTTGAAATAGAAAAGACTTTCCGAGATATATGTGAACTCAATATCATATATTGATTATCATGTTCATGCACATGATTTTCTCAGTCTCACTTATCAAGTGGCTTGGATATAAAACTCTTACAAGAGGTAGAAATCACATCTACATCACTCATAGTCATCCCCATGTCTCACAATGAGCACCATCTTTGTGGTAACTCGCATGCATGGTCATGATGGAGGATGTCTAAGTACATCAAATGACATGTGATGAGTGTTGTAATTTCAGATCTAAGAATTACAATCACCACCATCACCGTGAGAGATGATTCTGACTACCAATCATAGTTTCCATGTGTCCCTCTCGAGGTGGGTCTGTTTGATATAATGTTCTCCAACAAGTATCTATGTGCTTGATTTGACATCACATATCACGACTTAATGAAATATTGTCAACAACCAACACACACTCTAGTATTATGTGTCATTTCTATTTATCATCCCTCCACAATGACATCCAACTAGGGTCATAACAAGAATGTACATATTCTTGACATCTGTACGATCTCATTGTTCAAGTCCTCAATGTGAACACACATCATTGAGCAATATCATTCTTTAGACATTGATTGTGTTTCATCATTATCTCATAATTGAATGAAATAGAATAAATTGGAAGATTGCCTTTATTATTAATCAAATTGTTTACAAGATATGTCATCACAATTATCATATGACTGGCTCTCTAGGTTTACAAACCAATAGACTCCCACTTGCAGTTAGATCCAATCACGTACTAATCTTATTCTTAGAGATCTTTAAAAATGTCCATCATGTTTCTGTTGCAAAAGTGCTTATCTAGCGGGTTAACAAAATTTGCCTTTAGTTGATGTATTGCATGTTTCACATATTTTTGTTGTATGAGCTCTCGTATGAGATGGAATTGTCATAATATGTTATCTGAGATTCCTTGCCTATCTAATATTTCCATTGTTGTCATTGTATTTCTACCGTGTCATCAATGGTTGGAATATTCCATAAGTTCATTTATATGAACTTCTAGATCTGTAGAGTATCCCCTAATGTGTTCACAACACGAGGATACTCGGGTTCTACTATAGAATTTAATATATGTCTATAGTTCTGAACTTTTCCAACTTACAGTTCTTGTATTAAGGTCAAACACAAAATTTTAGATTGTGGCCATTAATTTTCCTTGTTATTTTGGAAGCTTGCATTAGTGTAACCCTTTACACCCAACTCTTCCCTATTTCCATAATCTAGGAACATATCCATTGCTCCATCGTACCTCTTTAGGTTCAATGTTTTCTTATTTATCTCGAACTTTTCAAATTCTATTATTCTCCCACTGATTCATTTGGAATTAGATTCTTCTTAAAGAATTCAGCCATCCTCATAAAAAAATACTTTTTTTATTGGATTGGAGTAAAGGTAGTATCTAACAAACTAACATTTTATGATTTGTGGACAAAGCTTTTTCAAGAAACTATTTTCTTGTATAAGCTTGTAATCCTAATCTTTATAAAGCACATATCAGGACACCTTCCAATCCATATATCATATGGAGTCTTTTTAACCATTTTAGACAGTACATTGTTTTAATGTAAGGCATGTGTCCAATAGGACATTGGAAGATTAGTTAGATTTAGTGATAATCACACCATGAATCATCAGGGTATGACTCCTTCTTCATGATACACCATTATGTTTCAGGTAGAGTTCATTGTGATACACTATCATGAACTCTCTAGAAGGTCCTCAAACTCTTGTTGTAAATATCTCGACATCTATAATATCAAGCTATTTTAATACTTTCAGCAAGATGATTACATACTTCATTCATGATCTTCTTGAACATTTCAAGATATTCATATTTGTATTTCACTAAATATCATATCTACTGAGATTATTAGTAAATTTGATGGGGTACTAGTAACTACCTCTAGCATTTATTCAAAAGGTCAACGTACATCAATATGTACCAGCCCTAATAGAATACTCTCTCTCCCACTGCATCTAGTGAAAGGTTGTAACATCCCAAGATTTGAGGCCTCAGATAACATGATCTTAAAAGAAATGATTGGACTACCCATATCACCAAGGCTCACCTCCTTTTTCGGGAACCCATCACTAAACAATTCCATAGTTAAGCATGCTCATCTTGGAGCAGTACTGGGATGGGTGACCTGTCAAGAAGTTGATCCTGGCATGCACGTGAGTGAGGACAAAGTGCATAATTAAGGCTAGTGGTGATATGTGGGGATATTCATCATTCCTGAAACTCTACTAGAGCCTTGGGTAGTGGGCCCAGGCATTACAAATGGTATCAAAGCAATAACCCCTCCAATAGGTGGGGCCCCCATGGGCATGTGACATGCCAGTCTTGAGCCGTGCGGTCCAGGCATGTAGGAAAGGCTAGTGGTGGTTTGTGGGGCCAGTCATTATTCCTAAAACTCTACTAGAGCCTTGGGTAGTGGGCCTGGGTGTTACAAAGGTTCTTTCATGATATTGTCCAATAAACAAGACTTGCATGTCTCTAATGGTTTCAGTCACCAAAACATTCTAGACAAAAATCATCATGGATTCTAGAAATGCATCTCTCATTTATATGCTCTAGATGACAATGCTATAGGTATCATTTGACTTATCAAGTTTTAATCTTTTGGTATTTAGATTATAAATATTTATTTTTAGATCCATCAAATAAAGACCATAAGATATTCGGGGACTTCCACAAAAGATCTCATCTTTTGAAATAAAACATTGACCATTCTTTATATGATTTCCATATTCATCCTTGTCCATAGAAGATGCATAAAGTAAAATGATTCTATTATTGGCACACATCAGATAGTAGTTCAGTAACACTATTACATGCCCTGTGGATAGAAATAAATTATAAGCTCTGACTGTAGTGGCAAAAACTCTTTCTCCATTTTCAATGAACATTCCAACCTCATGTGCCCACATTTATTCTCAACATGCCAAGTAACTTTGTCAATGGATTTTTAAAGTGATTCACAGTGTAGTTCATGACACCACAACTATATGACTCTGGAAGTGACTACAGAATCACATCAGTGGAAACTCTTGACTTAAGGGAAATCCAAGTCTAGCAAGGTTATTCACGTACCCAATAATCTTGAGAACATGAGAACCTACTGGATCTCCTTCTTCCATGTTGAATTGAACAACTCCTTGGAGACTTCATATATAGCCTATCTTGTCTGTTCTTGGTATATGTGCTTGAGATGTGTTACCATCTAATAACATCCATGTTCTCATGTTGTCTCAACACCTCATAATTCATGGAGCACAACATTATACATTTGACATCAATGACATCTTCAATTTGCTTCTTATAAGCATCACTGTCAACCCTAGGTGCAGTCGGAGTAGGTTCATCTGGATATGGTGTCTGCAGGACATAGAGCTTGGGATCCTATGTGAGAACAATTCTCAACATCCTAGACTAGTCATGGAAATTTGCCATTTAACTTGTCCTTCTTAAGGATTGATCACAAAGAGAATGTGTTATTTTTTGCCATTTGATTCAAAAGAGAAATTTGCAATTTAGTTGAAATATTTTATCCAATTTGAATTTTTTTGATGATATTTAATTAGCCATTTAATTAATTGTTGCTCTCATAGTTTTGTTCAAATTGATAGCCCTCATATATAAATTCAGAAGATTGTAGTGTACAACCTTCAAGTGAGCCAAGATCCAAAACAATTGAGTTATTACCCTGCCAACGACAACATCCATAATCAATCATTAAGGTAGGAAACTTTTGTCCAATTACATCTTATACAATCCTTAGATAGATGGTATCATAGTCATTTGCATGCTTCTAAGTGCTTAATCTCATTAAGATCACTTAGATAAGTCCGAATGAAAAGCCAACACAATAGTAATGCACCCTGCTTGGCATTCCCACATAATTACCATTGCACAAGATGGACGTCACACCACACTTGGCATGCTAACACATAGTCGATCAAGCTTTTCATGTGTGTTGCTTATGGAATGCATCTAAACTTAATATGTTTGATTGAGTGATTATATATATATATATATATATATATATATATATATATATATATATATATATATATGATGACCACATACTATAGTATGTATCATATACATGATATATCCCATAAATAAATACATGCAATTAAAAAAATATGCAATGGTTATGGCCATACTATTGTAATTCCTTGGAGCCACAAGGAATTACTACCACTTAAGGTATACATGATATGCAACAACATGTTGTTGTGGAAGATTTGTGCTTTGAACCATTATGGGATGATCGATTCAACCGTTGAACCAATCAGCTCGCCTCCTGGTTAGTCAGTTGGTCAAACTGAATGATCATCTAGTCTTCAGTCCAACATCTTCTAGGTCCTTCCTAGTTAATCGGTTGGGCCACCTGTTGGTCGATTTGGCTCCTCCTATTGTCTATCCTCCTCGGTCCTCCAGTCAATCGACTCGTCTTCATAAAATGGCAGTTTGTCTAGTGTTGAACATCTTCTTTGTTGTAACAAGAATTAAAACTATCCAAATACTATTTAACATATTACATGGTAATAGAGAAAGTTTGACTTACATTTGAGGGGAGCATAGGAAGGAGAGAATAATGCTTTTACATGTGGAATTATATAGAGGCTTAGTGTACAAACTGAGATAAAATAGGAATAAACAACCACAACCAAGAAAGCACAAAAAACTAGGATTATTGTCCATAACCATTCTACACATCCACCATGAAAACCAACTTTTAGGGCAATGTGTGTAAATTGCATATATATATAAATATATATATATACATATATATATTAATTGGGATAAAATGTGGTATTTAATATATATTAAAATTAATCATTTATAATGTTTGCATCGTATGTAATAAATAATAGATGAAAACTAAAATTTGATTATATTGATTAAATCCTAAATCATAGTAAATTGCCGTGGCTCTGATACCACTGTAGGGAAATATGACTACTGAACTGGTAGCAAAAATAAAAAATTAAGTGCCATATTTCCCTTTGAATAGTTGATTGTGTCAATAACTATTTAATGGGAAAGATGGTTTGCGAGGTTACACATGGTCTTGGAGAAAGTCCAGTGACAATTCCCTCACAACAACATGTGTCTTTCTTCAAGTTTGCACTTAGACAACATCAGCAATAGCTTCCTGGTTGATCACCACAAACAAAAGTTGAGATCATCCTCCTAGCGGCATGAAATAGCCTCCTCAGATCTATAGTATTCCACATGGACCATCGACAAACTCTATCATTCTAGAAGAATGGATAGAAGGAGTAATCCATTCTATCAGTGTTCTAGCACCAACTTTCTCTCCCACAATTGTCCCTCCCTTTCTATCCCTCCCATTAATGGTTAAGAATTGCTTTGGTTCTCTCAGTTATCACAACCAGAGAAGACAACAATTTGCAGAGTGATTGATGTATATAAAAATCCCTGAGTACCTCTCTATCTATAGGAGAGTCAGGGTCAGGGTCACGATTCCCAGTCTGAGAAGGAATTGAAGGGGATGGAATTTAAAGAATTTTCAAATCCTGAAAATGGAAAAATGGTCATTTCACTAGTGAACTGATTCATTGGCATGTGATTCGATCAGTTCCATCCTTGAACCAATCATTTCACATGCTTTCGATCACAATTGCATTGGAAATTAATATTAATGCTCAATATGACATCATCACTAATCATTAAACTAATTGAATTGGTCAACTGAATGGTCGGTTCACAACCTGAATCGGTTGGTTCATGGACCTGAACCGTTCAATTTACTTCATGAACCAATTGTCTCATGGATAGATTGCCAATGTTGTTAAATTGTCTTGAAACTTTGAAATGATTGATTCAACACTTGAACAGGTCAGTTCACAATCCAGTTAATCAACATTTAAACAATGTTGTTTCAGTCAAATACCTAATTGTTTAGTAATCAAGTTTAAACCATATTCATGAATGAACTCCTATTCCAACTGAATCTTATGTGTGTGACCCTATAGGTTCCAATTTGAAAAGATCTAGAGTGGGGTGAATAGAACTTTTGGCTAATTTTAAGAAAATTAAAATACTTAGCGCACAAAAATTGAGAGAAGCAAGAAACAACAAGAGGACACATAGATTTAGAGTGGTTCCAGCAAAAGAGGTTAGTCCACTACCTAGTTGTTTCCAACCAAGATTTCTAAATCATGTATTTTATTCCTTTTATATATCAATATACAATACACAAAATTCATTGGTGTCTATATGGCATAAGACTAACACTCCATTTCATCTCAAGGAGAAACTATACCTTCTTTGACAGACCGCAGAAGGCCACCCTCTTCACCTCTTCTTTGACGGACGTGGAAGAGCATTGTTGCTTCACCTCTTCTTTAACGGCCAGTGGAAGAGCACCAAGTTGAGAAGACTCCTTCTTGTAGGTTCCCAAATAGCCTCCTCTCCAATAAGTAGCCCAAGAATAATACAATAATGAAGAAATAGAATGGAGAAAGTACTAAACAAAATAATCTCACAAGAGTTACAATTAATCCTTAATGGACAAGTGATGATGATCCACTCCAACAAGGTTTATGCAATGTAGTATTAGGTAGAGAGGATACTATATCTGAGCTAAGGGCTTAGGATGGAATAATAGAAACTTGAAGTATTGGATGTAAGCTTTTAAGAATGATGGCAAGTATGTAGTATGATTAATGATTTGTATATGATCTCAATTGTTGTTCAATTGTTCGTTAAGTGTCTAAAGACCACTCCTATTTATATGAAATGTTTACAAGTTGTTAGAACAACTTTAGGGAGAGTCTAGAGTGTTCTTAGAGGTCAATTAGTAGTCTGGATGAAATTTACTAACTAGGAATGGTTAATTTGATAGTTATTATTTTTTGGTTCTAGAACATTTTCAGTTGGGAAATTATTCGACCGGACACTTCCTTGGCCGAGAAATATTTTGATTGACTTTGGTGTAAGTGGCAAACTGGCTCTATCAACTAAGTGTTGTTCTAATTATTTAGTCAACTAGTTTAACAGTCTATACTCAATCAACAAAAAGTTTGACCGAACCTATCTCAGTTGACATGTTTCTGGACCGAGGTAGACTATGTGAATGTGCAAATGCGTGAAAAACCTATCCAATGTTTTATATAATGAAACCTATCAACCTTAGAGGCTTCTTATGAGTGTGGGTTAGGGTTTTGGGTAGGTTTTGTAAGAATATCACTTGTCCTTACATCATGTCTATCATGTTGTATGAAAACACACACGTATGATTATATTCATGGTACAATCTTGATTTGCAAGTATGCAACATATAAAATTGCATGGTCTTTGTAATTGGATCTTGACTAAGTTACTTGAATACCTTAAATACTTAATACACATGTTAGTAATATAATTTGGGAAAATTTTGCATCATCAAAATACGAGTGTGACATATCAAAAAGCCAACAATCTCCCCCATTTATACGATGACAAATATTTCAGTAAGATAAATTGAAAGTAGTAAATTTAAAATTTCATAACTTTGAATTGCTTTGTTGATAGTTATAGCCAAATTTATTTCCAATTTATGTCATGGGTTATTCTCCCCCTTTTTTTGAAGTAAAAAAGGGTCCATACATACAAATGCACCCCCATGAAATACTCGCCCTCAACAAGATAATCATTTTGGAGAGGGGAAAACTTGTGCTTGATGTATTGCTTTAAAAAGACATCAATGCATCATCAAGAAGCCATATGATCAAGGAACACAAAAAATAAGCTTGTCTAATTGCCAATGAAAGGAATGTTAAGTCCATCATGACATAGAGATTCCATCAAAAGTCAAAATTGAATTTTTTTATTCAATCATTTTCAAAGGATGTTAAGCCCATAAATGATTACAGAATCTATTAAGCACAACAATGAGGTCAACAAAAATATCTCTATACCAAGTATAAGTGATGTTAGGCCCATATTGATATAGAGAGGCCATTAAGTACCATAATAACAACTCTTAAAAGAATCGCTAAACCAAATAACAAGGATGTTAAGCATACATTGATATAGAGAATCAATTCAGAGAAGAAAAAGATAATGCAAGTTATATTGAAGGACTTTGAGCTCCCCCTAATCTCATATTAAGTAAATAGATCTCAAACATAACAAAAAGGATTCAATAATATAGTCATTTAAGATTTTAATTTACATGATTAATCACTCATATCAGTTGTAGCAAAAAAAAGTCACAAACAATTTTGAGTTTGAAAATCCAAATTTCAAATGAAAACAATTTTTTTTGCTTTGGGTAATTTATCCCCTTCTTTTCTCAATTCCCATGCTAAGGAATTTATTTCAGATATAGGAACCACGAAACTAGTAATATTTGAATATGTAAACCTAAGTTTTGAAAGATTCAAATTTGTTTTGTTACTGATTTTACTTCAGTCGAAAATATTTTCTACCCAGTTACTGCTTGGTCCAAGTGTTAGTTGACTAAGATTCTTATAGATTTTTGCATAAAATTAATTTTTGTGATAGCACATGTTATTTAAATCCATGTTAAGATTAAGAGAATTTTCTGAATTACTTCTCCCCCTTGATATAATAATCCCTCTAGAAAATGTTAAATATAGGCATTTGAAGAATGAACTTTAGTAAAACGTAAATGTCATTTCTTAATTCATTCATTATAATCTCAACAAGAGTACAATGCTTGGAAATAGAAAGAAATACATAAAAAGTGACATGGATTCAAAGAATAGATTTACAAACTCTTAACAATATCCAAAATGAAATCCACATCAGGGTCTTGTCCTCTAAATGGAGCATCTCCATAGTATTGCACAATAGTTCCCCAAGTTAAAGTATTTGTGGTCACCAAAGCATAGGCTTCAAGAAAAGTAGGAGCTTGAGAGAAGTTGAAAGTGGACAATAATATCTTGAAGTTGGGATTCAGAAAATTGCTTGTGATGAATGTCGGATGGTGGTACTAGTAGTTTTGAATAGTTGAAGTTTGAGTTGTATGGTGGTATGCTCCCAGGATAAATATGAGATGGATATTTATTTGGAACATTTAGTGTTAAGACTTGCATGCATTCATTGATATATGTCATTGCATGATGTTGATAATCCATGTGTTTTCCAAGTTGATAGGAAAAACCTTCAAAATATGCAAAGTCATTCTCATGAGTGCAAGAGGAAGGTGGAGGTGGGGAAGGATTAGGTTTTTGTTGATCCTCTTCTACATTTCTGGACCGTTTGTGACCAAATTCAATTCCCATCTTTTCAATAGTTTCAAGATTAATTTTGTGAGGAAGATGGTACTGAGGATAGCCTAATTTAGAGGGCATCCTAGTTATCAACATCATTGCATGATGTTGATAATCCATGTATTTTCCAAGTTGATAGGCAAAACCTTCAAAATATGCAAAGTCATTCTCATGAGTGCAAGAGGAAGGTGGAGGAATAGGTTTTTTTGGATATTGTTCTACATTTTTGGACTGTTTGCAACCAAAGTCAATTCCCATCTTTTCAATAGTTTGAAGATTAATTTTGTGGGGAAGATGGTCCTGAGGGTAGCCTAATTTAGAGAGAGGTTCACCAATGGATTATTCAATGAGATGACATATGAAATTGGAAAAGGGTGGTGATCCCTTATATTCAAGCATTTCATGAAAGAGAAGCTTCACAATATTAATGGGAATTTTCCTGAGAATAGCATAAATGAGGTGCAAGTGAAATTGAGGAATTTTGATTTTGTTGGCCTGAGGACAAATATTTGAAAAAAATGATTTTGATGATTTGGGATTCTTGAGTGAGATAAGAGACATAGAGGGTTCCTCTTCTCTCTTTATGAGTGGCACCAGGGAAAAGAAGAAATCTTTTAATCGAAGTTAGGGAAATTTTTTCTTGTAAAAAACTTGGAAACTCGGTTAGAGGATTTTTGGTGGTGACATCAATATGGCGTGTAAAATTAGTTTGGTTTATGTCTAGAAAGGTGCATATAGAATCCTCATCAATGGTAAATTATTTCCATTTACCATTGAAGATAGGGAGATATCATTTTTGTCTATGCAAATCAGATTAGCAAAGAAATCATGAACAACTCAAGATGACAAAAAATGATAACTTAGGATAAGAAATTAGTCAAGATATTAGAACTTAAAGAGGGGAACAAGTTGAATCACCCATGAGAACGATTCTACATCCACCAATTGTCGAGGAAGAGGAGTCCTTGAAGACAAGGTGAAGAACTTGTTGGCAGTGACATAGTTGATGAAGGTGATGTCATTGATGGTCACTGGTTGATCGGCTTGCTTCTTTCTTAAGAGCTTCTTCTTGCTCGCACTGCATGAAGATGATGTCATTTGAAGTTGTGCTGGAAGAAAAGGAGAAGAATGCTCAAAAGTAGAAGAGAAATGAGTAGAAAGAAGCTTGGTTGTGTAGTACAGCTCTCAAAGATGAATGGAAGTAGAGAAAAATCACTCAAGAAGGTTTGCAGATGAAAGATAGAAGTGGTGTGTAAATATAGCTGAGTCGGGCTGCTTTTATAGGCTCCTAATGCATTCTCGGTAGAGATTTTTCTCGACTGAATGCTCCAACAGTCAAAAAGTGGCTAGTTCGGTCAAGGAGAGTGTTAGTCGAGAAAATTCAGTCCAAAGTTTTCTCAACCAAGGAGTAGTTGTTCAAAATTTTTGTGGACAAAATTCTCGTTGGATTCAAATTAAAAACTTGGACCGAGGGATCAGTCGGTCGAAGTATTTCTCAGCCGAGCTCAATTTCGGTCAATCTTTTACTCAACTGCAAATTTTCTATTTCCTTTAGAAAGAAAGTGGATTTGGCCAAAGTAATCAATGATTTAGATGATGAAATTTTTTAATATGATAATTAGAGTATTTTCAAATAAACGTGAATAGTTTGAAAGCATGAATGACATTAAGAAAAATCAAGATAAACTTATTAAAAAAGGAGCAATATCTAATTTTTTTCTAATTCTTCTGAGTTGTAAGGGGATTTTGGGAATTAATTTTCAATGTTAACATGATAAGGACATATGTGATTGTGAAGAAAAGTATGTTTGTAAATCAAATATATGCACATTTACATCAAATTAAGTTGAGATAAGACATAATTATATCAAATTAAGCATAGGCCAAATCTCAACAAGTATCCTTTTTCCTTCTATGTTGGGGATTTTATAACCCAAACCATGCTAGGGGCTACTTTCTTCTGATATTCACATGAAAAAGAATAATGTCCAAGGCATTATCAATAATCACATAAAATAAGGGATATTTCATTTCTCTTTTTAGCAATTTGGAAATTTACAACTTTAGTTTATGTAGTTCTAGTCTTGGAAGCATATTTCTTTTTGGTTTTAGGCATATGTGAGAATTTGTTCTTTAGCACATATCTTAAACCTCTCCCTCATATCTGTCTAGAAGTATTATCTAAGAAGTTATCAAGACTTTTGTTTCCTTGCATTAATCTAGAAACTTATTTTTGTAATTCAACATTTTCAATAAGCTTTTTAGTTATATCTAAATTCACTTGACAAAGATTAGAAAGTAAGATATCTCTTTCTATTATCAAGGCATCGTAATATGTATGTATGCATAACATAGATTGAGTTTGATAATCATTAAGTTTAGCAAGAAAATCAATCTTTTTTTGAGAGAGAAGACTATTGTAATTTCCAAGATAAAGTATTTTTTCCTCATAACTCTCAATAGATTCTTTTAACACATTATTTGAGGTTTTTATAGTATCGTTTTCAGAATTAAAGTTATCTAGATTAACATAAAGTCCATCAACAATTTTAGCAAGTTTCTTCTTTTGTCTTTTACAATCTATATACTTATCATGAAATTCTTCAAGACTACTAACTAATTCTTCTTTAGATAAATAAAAATACTTACCTCATTAGTTTCTTCTTCATCCGTTATAGCCACGAGACATTATAAATTTTCTTCTTTGTTGTTTTTGCCATCATCACTTAATTGATCCCATTCAGAAAAATAGGCTTTGTCTTTCTTCTTGAATGAGTACTTTTTGCCTTTCTTGAATTTTGGATATTAAAAAACCAAGTGGCCTTTCTTTCTACATTCAATGCTCCTAGAAGAAGAAGTACACTACGGTTTTTTTTAACAAGATCTCTTATATTTCTTACCATCTGCAATCAAGATGTCTTCATCATCGTCATCACTTGTGCTACAACTTTCTTAAAATGATCTTTCTCGATGATGCTTTGGTAGTGGATTTGAAGGCAATATCCTTCCTTCTCTCTTTTTGTTGTTCAACTTCCACCTTTTCTTCCTCCTCAAGGGTGACTTCATGCGTCTCCAGATTCTCGATGCATTGCTCCATCTTTAGTATTGTAAGATCATTGGCTTCCTTGATAGCAATGACTTTTGACTTGTATCTGGGAGGAAGTGATCTAAGTACCTTGGATACTTAATCTTTCTCGCTTATGTTCTTCCTCAACACACTTAGTCTATTAACAATGTTAGAAAATATATCCTACAAATTTGCAACACTCTCATTTGGTTGCATAAAAAATAATTCAAATTTATGTTTTAACATATTAATTTTAGTATTTTTAACTTGAGTAGTCTCTTCATGTGTTACAACTATTTTGTGCCAAAATTCATAAATTATTTCATATGACGATATGTGATTGAATCCATGAATAGATAAAGAAGATTAGAAAATTCTTACTACCTGTGCATTGAGTATTTTTTGTTTTACAGTATCAGGATTCCATGTTTCTAACTCCGTTGTTGGAAGTGCATATGGACGAGCTATCAACTTCTATAGTTCAAAGTTGATTCCTTTAAAGTAGAATTGCATCTTTTTTTCCAGTAAGTATAGTTTGATCCATTGAACACCGGTGTCATGCTCACATAAGCTCCTTCCAAGTTGAGGGGCTAGTCATGTTCTCCCCCATACTTTAAGACATGTTAGGGCTCCTTGAAGACCTTCTCTGATACCAAATGAAAAGATCTAGGGGGTGAATAGAGTTTTTGATTAATTTTAAGAAAATTAAAATATTTAGCACATAGAAATTTGAGAGAAGCAAGAAACTGGAAGAGGACATTATGATTTAGAGTGGTTCCATCAAAAGACATCAGTCCACTACCTAGTTGTTTCCAATTAGGATTTCTAAATCATATATTTTATTCCTTTTACATATTGATACACAATACACAAAATTTATCAGTGTATTTTGTGGCGTAAGAATAACTCTCATTTTTAGCTCAAGGAGAAACTACACCTTCTTAGACAAGCCGCGGAAGGTCACACTCTTCACCTCTTCTTTGATGGACATGGAAGAGCATTGTTGCTTCACCTCTTCTTTAACGGCCATAGGAAGAGAACCATGTTGATAAGTCTCCTTCTTCTCATAGGTTCCTAGACAACCTTTACTCTAAGAAGTAGCCCAAGAATAATACAAAAAAGAAGAAATAGAATGGATAAAGAAAGACCAAAATAAGCTCACATGATATACAACTAATCTTTAATGGCGAAGTGATTATGATCCACTCTAAAAAGGTTTATGCAATGTAGTGTTAGGTGGATGGGATACTATATCTGATCTAAGGGCTTAGGATGGATTGATAGCAACTTAAAGTATTGGACCTAAGCTTTTGAGAATGATGACAAGTATGTGGTATGCTCAAGGATGTGTATATGATCTCATTTTTTGTGGTATTGTTCTCTAAGTGTGCTAAGACCACTCCTATTTATAGAAAATGTTTACAAGTTGTTAGAACAGCTTTAGGGAGAGTCTAGAGTGTTGTTAGAGGTCAATTAGCTGTTTGGACAAAATTGACTAATTAGCAATGACTAGTTTGATCATTATTATTTTTTGGTTCCAGTACATTTTTGGTAGAGAAATTATTCGATAGGAAACTTCCTCAGTTGAGAAATATTCCAATCGAGTTTGGTCTAAGTGTCAAACTGGTTCTAATGGCTAAGTTTTTTTCTAACTACTTTGTCAAATAGTTTTGACGATCTATACTTGGTTGACAAAAAGTTCGACCAAACCTGCCTCTGTTGACAAGATTCTGGACCGAGGTAGACTCTGTGAATGTGCAAAAAACCTATCCAATGTTTAATCTAATAAAATATATCAACCCTATAGGCTTCTTATGAGTGTGGGTTAGGGTTTTTAGTAGGTTTTGGAATATCATCACTTTTCCTTACATCATGTCTATCAAGTTGTACAAAAACACACGAGTACAATTATATTCATGGTACAATCTTGATATCCAAGCATCCAATCATATAATATTGCATGATGTTTGTAATTGGATCTTGACTAAGTTCCTTCATCACCTTAAATACTTAATACACATGTTAGAAATATAATTTGGGAATTATTTTCATCATCAAAATATGAGTGTGGCATATCAAAAAGTCAACAGAAGTTACGTTGTCAATGAATGTCCGTAACTAGTTATGACATCACTAGTAATGAGCGGTATCTAGCAACACATCATTGCTGCCCAAGTAATTTGGAAAGTTGGAGATGAACTTCAACCTACAATCTGTGGTTGGTGTTACAGTGGTTGATAATACTTTATCACTGATATTTAGATTAAAATCGAGGCATGGAATCATTATCCTCTCAATGTTCTATCCATGTTCCTTGAACAAGAACAGTCTGTCTGAGATATATGTGAACTCAATATCATATATGATTCTCATGAGCATGCACATACTTTTCTCAATCTCTCTTATCAAGTGGCCTAGATATCAAACTCTTGAACGAGGGACAAATCCCATATACATCACTCACGATCATCCCCATGTGTCATAATACACCCGAGCACTACCTTTATGGTAACCTTTATTCAATGTCACAGTGAATGATGTCTAAGTACATTAAATGACATGTGATGAGTGTAGTGATTTTAGGTCTAAGAATCATAATCACTACCATAACTATGAGAGATGATTCAGGCTACCAATCATAGTTTCCATGTGTCACTCTTAAGGTGAGTTTGTCTGATATAGTGTTCTCCAACAAGTATCTATGTGTTTGGTCTGATATCACATATCATGACTCAATGAGATTTTGTCATCAACCAACACACACTCTAGTCCTATCTGTCATTTCTGTCTGTCAGCCTTCTGCATAACCTCTGAGTAGGGACATAACAAAAATGTGTATACTCTTTAAATATGTATGATCTCATTGTTCAAGTCCTCAACCCAAATACATACGTCATTGAGTAATATCACTCTTTAGACATTCATTATGTTTCATCATTATATCATAACAGAATTAAATATAATAAATCAAAAGATTACCTTTATTATTAATCAAATCATTTACAAGATATGACATAAAACCATCATATGATTGGCTCTCTTGGCATACATACCAACAACTATATGGACTCATAATATTTCCTCATTTTAGTACAGACCCAGAATGGTCCATGGTCACCCAACTCCCAATCATGGAGTACCAACACAAGGGTTGGAAACCAAAATAGTGTTTTCCTGCATTCCTGGACTGCATGGCTCAAGACTAGCAAGCCACATGCCCATATGGGCCCCACCTACTGTAGGGTTTATGGCTCCGATACCATTTGTAATGCTCGGGCCCATTGCCCAATGTCTAGTAGAGTTTTAGGAATGACAACTAACCTCACAGACTAACACTAGCGTTAACTACATATTTTTTTCTCACTCACTCGCAAGTAGGGATCAACTTCCTGACTGGTCACCCATAATAGTACTACTACAAGATGAGCACACTTAACTTTGGAGTGATGGGATCCTTGAAAGGAGGTGCACCTTAGTAATATAAGTATTCCAATCATTCTTTTTAAGATAATTTTATTCGAGACCTCAAATCTTGAGATGTTACAACCAAACTCTTTGAATGTCTCATCAAAATGGAGATTCTAGCTTCTAAATGTTTCCTTTAATCCATAGATTCTCCTTTTTAGCTTACATACTTTAGTAGATTACTTTGGAGTGATGAAACTTTAGGTTCTATCATGTACACATAATCTAGAAGGTTCATATTAAGTAAAGATGTTTTAACATTCATTTGACAATGTAACATCCTTATTTTCAGGAGTAAAATAAAACCTTTTGTGTTGTTTTCTTTAAATGATATTTTTTTAAGGACCTTAAGGAAAAATTTCCAAAATAATTTTTTACTTCTAGGATTTCAATGCAAAGAGAAATAATAAAAGGACTCAAAATAAGTTTTTCCTTTATTTTAATGTGTTGTAACTATTTGTGTGATAATGGCAATGTGTTTTCCCTTTTCTTTTATGAAATAAGTTTAAAAGGTTTGAAAGAGAAAGAGAAAGATAAAGGAGAAAGAAATTCAAAATATAAGAGACTTGGGCAATAAGTATGCTTTTCCTTTTTATATATTTCAAAATAAAACCCCTAATGCTCATTTTCTCTCTCCTCTTCTTGCAATTTTCCAAAAAGAAATAATAATGTTCCCCTTATTCTTTTATTTTCAAAATGTGAGAAAATAAAATCTCTTGGCATCATTAATCCACTTTCCCTTTTATTTTTATAAAAGCATATAAGGTAAGTGATTTTTCTCTTATTTTTTCTCTCCTTCAAATAATGTATTCCAGAGGGCAAGAAAGAGGTGTGGAATGTCTTTTAAAGAGTCAAAGATGTTTATCTCATAATTTGTGGCAAGAACTCACAATGGAAACCTTTATATCAATTATTTAATTAGTTTATGCATTTAAATTAAGAAAGAGTGACCAAAATAGAAATCATAGACTTAACGTTGAAGAAACCCAAATCTATTTGGCTAGGAATATTGTAGATCATATAATTAGTCAATGGTCCAAATTTAGACTCATTTGGAGTTTGTTTGATCCTCCAATTAAAATAGGAAAGTTTTGTATTTAATTTTATTAGATTTGCTTTCAATGCACCCAATTTCCCTATGGTTCCAGGATTTATTTCCTTGTCATGCCTTCCCTTTCTTTTATTTTTCATGTGCGTCATTTTTGGTTGTTCAATTTTGATCAGAGGGTATTTGGTTCATCCCCTACCTTCTGCCTATTTAGGCAAGTGGGGCGCCGACCCAATGTTTTACTCCTCAATCGTTTTCTCCTTCCTCAATGATCGATTTTTTGAAATTTTTTTTGTGATGGACCTCTCTCTCTTATGCACACCCAACAAGCCCTTACTCATGTGCTCTCATGCCCTATACATAAAATGCCCATTAGGACTTGGTCTATCCCCTCTTCCAAAATACGTAGCCGCCTACATACTCCCCCTCCTCCTCACCTCAGGGTCTCAAGAGCACTACCGGGCCCTGCACGGACCCTCTGCACCTCCAATTTTCTCTCTTCAAGCCTTGAGTGCTGGGACCTAGTCGGTCTTCCCTTCCGGTGACCTTGTCCTGGTGTGTGCCACTCCAAGAAACTGTGTTCAATCGCACATGGGGTAAGCAACTTCAACCTGTGTTCTTCGTCATGAAATCGTCCTTTCGACCCAATTTGTCGCCAATTGCCGTGTCCTATAGGGGTCGAGCCCCCTTTCTTGCCAGTGACTCCACCATATAGTTTTAGTGGTCCTATGACCACGATTTCACTCCCTTCCACCTCGCCACGCTCCTAGAATGATTCTCAACCTCTTTTTGGTGCTTTGTCGTCTAATGTACCTTGGTCTTCATCTCGGGGAGTTTCCCCTATTTTTATGGTGGGGTGTGGAGCAGCGTCTCCAGTTGCTATTCCCTCCCACGCGATCGACCCCACCTTGCTTTGGCCTCACTAGCGTCGGGGACCCAAGTTTCCCCTTCCCTCTGGCCTTGTTTTCCCTGTTGTCGATCTCGTCGGTCATGCTTGGCAACGGATTGAGCCTGGCCTCAAGCCCCTGCTCACTGGGCCCCTCCATTAGCTCTCCGGCCTCTGCCTGGAGCAAGGAGGTCAACAAAAACCTCTTCTCCTCACGAACAAACTCAGTATCGAAGACTTTGGTCGCAAGATTGGTCTTCATAGGTCTTCACTCGATGCCAAGGTCGAGGGAAAGAACAAAGGTCAGTAAATGACCGTTATACCCCCACCATGTTAAACTATGTGTTTCAGTCGCAAGGGCATTTTTGGACTTTCACATCTTTCTCGGTCCTTTGACCACTTATCCACCTAGGAAAGACCTATGGCTACATGGCTGGTTATCATTGGCCCACCTCAGCTGGGCCCAGCAACCCAGTGGATAAAAGGGTCGCCTATGTGGCACTTATTCCATTTCTGATTGGTTGATCTTCATAAATTCATAATAAATTGCTCGATGCTAAGAAAAATGTGCAAACATATGTTTTGAAAATGGTTTTTCGAGAGGAATCTGAATATGTGTTTTTCATAGTCTGATTTTGAATCGCCAAACCTTGATTTTTGTAGAAGTGAATCTCTAGGGTTTAAGATTTTGGATAAAATATATTTGGATGTGACACATCTTATGAATAGGGAAATTAGGGTTCTTTCGACCAACAGCGTGGTTAGGACTCACTCAACTTAGGAAGAGAGAGAAGATACTATCCAAGTGAAAAAGTAAGTGGTCCATGCAATTGAACATATAGTTAATTTGTTTTGAATTAGTATGCATGTATGAATTTCAATGAATGCCATGTTTATGTTATTTACTATTTCTAATTGTTAAATTCAGTAAAGTTAAGATGAATTGAATTGCATATTATGTATAGTTTCATCTTCATGAATCTTAATGATAAAGTTACAAATAAAGTTAAATGTAAAGTTAAGAGCTTTAAGAGAAACTAGAAAATGTTAATGTTAAGCTTATATAAGTACCTCATAAGAGAAGAGGAACTTCGGCACAAAGGAGAAGAGGCACTTCGGTGCATAAGAGAAGAGGAACATTTGTGCAACCCGAGGTTACTTATATAGGTTAAGATAAAAGAAATAGATCTAAAAGAAAATGCATGTCTTTTCAATGTTCAATGTTTAATGTTAATGCTTATTTCCAGTTTTCAGTTTTTCTTTATATTATAACATGTTCAATCCACTTGTGATTTGTTTGATGCATGGCTGAGGGCGTGATGCCCGCAGGTTGAATGCTATCTAAGGAGGGAAGTCCATCTAAGGAGGAAACCTTATCTCAAGGTCCTGTAAGGAGAAGAGAATGGGTGGGGTTCCAACCATGCCCAATTTATAGACCTTTTTCCTTTTACCATGATTATGTACATGTAACCTTTGTTAAGATTTGAGAATGAGAAATTGCAATCTTGATCCTGTTATGGTTTATATAAACTATATTTTGTGCAATGAATATCATGGTTGTGACATCCCCCTTGATGTGACTGTGTATATGTGCTTCCACTATAGATGGTATAAGTGGGGTGTTACAATAATGGTATCAGAGCCAAAATATGGTTGACCACCAGGCTTTTCTCATTATCTCATGTAGTTATGTCTTTTTCATAGCGATGGCTCCTAAGAAGAAAGGTGAGAATAGAAAGGTAGCCATGGATGGGGATGAAGGTGAATCTGTTAGCATGGGAGACCAACAAGAATATCCACGTCAAGAAACCCCCATGGTTCCCTTTGATGTCCTTGTTAGAGCTCTAGCCACTGCCATGGGGAGAGGAGAAGGCCAAATGGTCAACCCTAGGGTCAACCCTGAGCTTTCCCTAGTCGACTTTTTGATGATCAAGCTTGACTCCTTTGTAGGAGAATAAGAGATGGACGTGGTGGGAAAAGTTGAGAGATGGATGCAACACATGGAACATTGCTTCTGTGACTTGGACTGCCCCAACCACTCCAAGGTCTGTTTTGGGACACATATGCTGAAGGGTGCTGCTAGGACTTGGTGGGAGAACCTACTAGGTTCTCATGAAGCTGATGCTCCTCCATTCACATGGGAGGAATTCTCTGAAGCCTTCAAAAACCACTACATATCTGAGGCCATGATCGAGAAGAAGGAGGAAGAATTTCAGAATCTACGTCAACATGGTGACATGAGGGTCACCCAATATGTGATGAAATTCTAAATCCTGCAGAAGTACGGCTACGACTATGATGAAAGTCACAAAACCAATATGTTCAATTGAGGTCTCAAGCCAGACCTTAGCTTCACCTTGTAAGGACGTGGGCACCATACACTCCAGAGTGCCCTAGATGCTGCCGTAGAGTTAGAGGATCACCCAAGAAGAGCTTGAACAGAGGAGAGATACCACAACAACCACAACTCCAACCACCACAATGACAAGAAAAGGAAGGCATCGCCTGAAGCTGTTCTAAACCAGCATGCAAACCAGAATGCAAAGACCCAATGTGCAAAATGTTCCAAGTATCATCCAAGTGAATGCAGGTTTGGAACATATGTTTTCTATGTGTGTGGTAAAATGGGCCACATAAGACCTAATTGTCCCAAGTTCCAGAAGAAAGAGCCCAATGCCAATCAGCCACATAAAGAGAAGAGACATGCTAAAGTTTTTGCTATGGTAGATGAGAGTGAGTATGATAAGACTGAGTAGAGTTTAGTAGCATAGTTATTTTCTTTTTAAAACTTTTTTAATGCAATGTATGGAACTATGGTTTTACGTGGTAATAATAGTATATCAATATTTTGTGTTAAAGATATGAAAATCCCTAAGGTGGGTAGCCTAACGAAATTTCAAAGAAGAAATTTAATTAAGGTGGGTAGTAATGTAACATCCTTATTTTCAAGAGTAAAATAAAACCTTTTCTGTAGTTTTCTTTAAATGATATTTTGTTAAGGACCTTAAGGAAAAATTTCCAAAATAGGTTTACTTCTTGGATTTCAACGCAAAGGGAAATAATAAAAGGACTTAAAATAAGTTTTTCCTTTATTTTAATATGTTGTAAATATTTGTGTAATAATGGCAATGTATTTTCCCTTTTATTTTATGAAATAAGTTTAAAAGGTTTGAAAGAGAAAGAGAAAGATAAAGGAGCATGAAATTCAAAATATAAGAGACTTGGACAATAAGTATGTTTTTCCTTTTTATATATTTCAAAATAAAACCCCTAATGTTCATTTTCTCTCTCCTCTTCTTGGAATTTTCCAAAAAGAAATAATAATGTTCCCCTTATTCTTTTTTTTATGTGAGAAAATATAATCTCTTGGCATCATTAATCCACTTTCCCTTTTATTTTTATAAAAGCATACGAGGGAAGTGATTTTTCTCTTATTTTCTCTCTCCTTCAAATAATGTATTCCAGAGGGCAAGAAAGAGGTGTTGAATGTCTTTTAAAGAGTCAATGATTTTTATCTCGTAATTTGGAGCAAGAACTCACAATGGAAACCTTTATATCAATTATTTAATTAGTTTATGCATTTAAATTAAGAAAGAGTGACAAAAATAGAAATCATAGACTTAACATTGAAGAAACCAAATCTATTTGCTAGGAATATTGTAGACCATATAATTAGTCAATGGTCCATATTTGGACTCATTTGGAGTTTGTTTGACCCTCCATCTAAAATAGGAAAGTTTTGTATTTAATTTGATTAGATTTGCTTTTAAAGCACTCGATTTCCCTATCGTTCTAGGATTTATTTCCTTGTCACGCCTTCCCTTTCTTTTATTTTTCACAGGCGCCATTTTCAGCTGTTTGATTTTGATCGGAGGGTATCTGGTTCATCCCCTACCTTTCGCCTGTTTAGGCAAGTGGGGCGCCGACCCAATGTTTTACTCCCCAATCGTTTTCTCCTTCCTCAACGATCAGTTTTGCAAAATTTTTGTTGTGTTGGCTCTCTCTCTCTCTTGCATGCACCCAACGAGCCTTTTCTCATGTGCTCTCATCCCCTATACATAAAACGCCCATTAGGGCTTGGGCTATCCTATTATAAGTACCCCATTTTCTTAAATCATGTAGTAAGATTTGTAAATATGCTTTTAAGAAATAAATGAAATCAATGGTTGCTTTAATAGTTTGATTTGAATGAATTTCGTGTATGATAGCCTTGTATGTTTTCTTAATGGGCCTTATTGGCTATTAAGCCCAATTGAAAGAAAAAGAAAATAAAAAGGAATCCAATTGGATAAAGGAATAAACAAGAAAATAGATAAAAGAAGAATAAAAGGCTAAGAAATATTTTCCAAAATGGAATTTCGAGATATTAAGGTTCCTTGAGGTTCAAGGAACTCAGGATAATAATATAATGGCAAAGGAAATAGAAATATATATGTGGAAAATATAAATAAATAAGTGTTAACTTGTAACTGAAGAAAAGGGCTCGTTTTCTTTAGATAATGATACCATTTTTTTTTATGATGAGAGATAAAAGTATTAACGAGGTTCTCTTAAAATTTGAGATAAAAAGGAGTTCTAATTTGGGAGTTATTTATTTTTCAAATTATCCTTAATAATGTGAATTATCTTGGAAAATAGGAAAAATTCCTTTCCTTTGGTTGAGCGCATGCATTGATAGCCATTGGATCTTGATCTAATGGGCACTTCTAATCATTGAGTCCCAGCACATCTCAGACTATAGCACGGTTACAAGGGGGATTTTCCCCATCGTTTTTCTTGCAAACCAGTGCATGTGCACTCCTAGCAATTGTTTCCCTGAGTCCGAGAGAAGGAGAGGAACCTTCTCGACCCTAATATGTTAGGCTCCCATCCCGATTAGGAGAAATGCCCAAATCTAGGGCGGCGGCAGGGTTGAGAAAACCCTAAAGAAACTCCCACACCCTATAAATAGATCCTCACGTGGTTGCTCTCACCCTCACGAACCCTGACAGCCTCTTCCTAAGTTCCCGCACCCTCTCTTTCGCTCAATTTCCCTCTCTCAGGCGAGGTCTCCTCTAAAGCGCCACTGTGATTTGAAAAGAATGAGAAGAGGAAGGAGACGAGTAGTAGTCGTCCGATTGCGAGTTATCGTGGACTCACGAGGAGATCCAACAATCCAGGGTCGGTGCACCTAACTTGCTCACGTAGTGGAGCCATTTGATGAGGGGCATCAAATCAAATTAGTGGACCAGCGGTGCACCGATCAAATGACCACGGATTTTTGGTAATTCCCCTTCTCTAACTGATATTACAGAAAAAGGATTTTCCTTGCAAAATTAATAGAAATAGATAGGAATCTCCAATGAGAAAACTTTATACATGAACGTTGCATAGAAAAATACGAGGAACATGATAAAAATAGTTTGATGACTTGATTCTATCTTGTTTTACAAAAGTACATTAATTGGGTAGAAAAATGTATTAAAAGATAATTAGAAACCCTAATTGTATATAAAGGGTGAATCCTTGTGGATTAATAGGATGATATGAAGAATATTAACCTGTTGGATATTAAAATAAAGTTTTCATCCATTTTGAATGCAAAGTTGGTTAATGTAGGGTTTTTATCCATAAATGAAGGATAATATATATGGAAACCCTAATTTAGGGTAAAAGAAGAAAAAAACGTTGTTGATTTCGAATTATGGAAAAAGGTTGTTAAATAATGATCCTAAGTATGATTAGGAGTAGTAAGGTGAGAAATTTAGGGTTTTTATGTAGTTTTTCTAAATAAGGATTCATAATGTTAAAAGTGGAGACAAAACCCTAATTTTAAAGGAAACCCTAAAATTGGAGTAGAAATCCTAAGCAATAAGATGAAATTGGATAAATTTTGATAAAAGGAAATTTATATATTTATTTTAGGATTTCTATGCATGATTGGTTGCTTGGTTAAGATTTCTCTATTTGATTGATTCTGTCTTAAAATATACAATCATAGGTATGTGGTTATGTTTATGATTAATTGCCTTAGTTTCATGATGATTCTCTAAGATTTTATCAGTTGTTTGAAATAAACTGCTTGGATGACTTTTATTTCATGCAACTAGAAAGTGACTATGATTATCACTATAAACATATATATAACTGGCTTAGATTCGGACCCTCCTCTGTGGCTTTGTAAATGCTAAAAAGGATAACCTAGAGTAAGGTCTAGGCTATCATGAGTTAGAAATTGGGTTGCCCACGTGTAGTGCCATGAGACTCTATAGCACACCATGAGTTAAGGAGTGGGATACCTATGGGTAGTGCCATGTGACTCAACCCTAGAAACTGATTCACCGGATAGGTAGGATCATGAGGGGTTTAATGGGGATCTACCATAAGGAAGGTAGCATCCAGGTCTACTGCAGGGACAGTGTTAACACCCAAATTAGCACATATTTTCTATGCATTTTATCTATAGTTTTGTGCCACTTTAGTCATAATATGCACTCTTTTGTTCATGTTTTATGTTTTTTGTCTCGTATTAGATAAAAGTAGTAAAAATAGCCAATAATGTAGCTAATTAGCCATTTTTTGACTTACAGGCACTGAAACTAGCCAATTTTGGGACTCTCAAGTACCGAAACTGAAAAGACAAGAATTCCATTAGCTGGTCGATACGGCTACCTGATACAGCCTGGCTGATACGGCTTCCCAATATGGTCTGGCCGATACGGCTGCCCGATACAGCCTGGCCGATACAGTTGCCCGATACGGCCTGGCCGATACGGCTACCTGATATAGCCTGGCCGATACGGCTGCCCAATACAGCCTGGTCAATACGGCTGCCCGATATGGTCTGGACGATATGACTGCCCGATATGGTTGCCCGATACGGCCTGCCCGATACAACTTCCTGACACTCCCCCTGCCTGACACGGTCGTCGGGAGACAGTCATATTGGCCCACCTGATGCCTCAAGATCGAAGCCACAGATGAAGGACACGTGGACCAATAAAAGCTACAACTCCCATCAACTCACTGCCTATAAATAGCAGCTGCCAACCTACAGAGCGAGGGAGGGAGCCAGAGAGAGGACCCTGCAAGATCTAGTGCCTAGACCAAGGAGCTAGTGTGTCGAGTTCCCCAAAAGTCTACTACCCGATACGGTTTCCCGATACGGTCTGCCTGATACGGTTGCCCGATACGGTCTGCCCGATACGGTTTCCCGATACGGTCTTCCCGATATGGTTGCCCGAAATGGTCTGCCCGATACGGTCTAGAGAGAGAGAGAGAGCTGAGGAGTCCAGAGAGCAAAGAGAAGATCCAAGGGCCGAGATTCGACCTTCGTAGAGGCCGAGGAGCAAGAGCCACCTCTCCTCTACGGGCTATATCTCTTCCCTATTCTCTTTCATTCTACTGCATTCCTTTATTTCTTGTACAAACAATGTTTATCCATCTTTGTTCGATGCCAACTATTCTTGTCTATGGCTAGTTAGCTCCTTCTTGGCTATGTAGCCCGATCTAGGCATGTTTATATACTTTTTCCTTAAGCAAGTAGATTCATATCAGATCTAGTATGTTGCATGTTGTATTTTCTCTTTCCAAGTTATGATTTCTAGTTTTGTTGATCTCTTACTCACTTGAACTGCTATTTTCTCCTGTATCAAGAGATCTGTTGTAGGAATAGCTAAGAGATGATAGTTTGGATCTGAACTTGAGAGGAGGACGATCTAAGGTATTCTGTTCCTAACACCCTAGAATATCCTAAGACCCGAGAGGGAACTTAGTGTATTCCGAGGTTTTGATATGCCATTCCTCGAGAGAGGGTTATTGACATATTGTTGATGGTTTTAGTCACACATCCCGAGAGCGAGTGGGACGACCCCACATGACAGACGCCACTGTACATACTAGATGCTTGTTTGGGTGTTCGAGGGTTGTCAATGCTCGAGAACGAGTACGTAGCTACCCCGTTTGTGGTTACATAGCCCGAAACTCTCTTTCTCTGCTCAGTAGAACCACGACCTCTATTTTGTTTTTTTTTTCTTTGTTTTGTTTTATATCATGACAACCCGCTAGATTAGTTCTAGCACTTACTTTTATCGACTATCGTCTTGGCTTATCTGACTAAAGAATGAGATCTGTGGCATCCTAAACGTCACCACGTCCCTGTGTTCGACCCCGTATATCTACTTCGACCCCATAATAAAGTTGCAGGGCCTATAAGGTTTCGGGTTATAAATTTAAAGCTTGATTCCTTCCTTTGTCCCGCGTTCATTTCCGGACGCGTGAAAAAGGCCGGTCAACTTTTGGCGCCGTTGTTGGGGACGTGGTTTTCCACATTTACACGCCTAGTAGATTTTTGTTCTGTCACTATAAGTCTATATATACATGCATAATTTTCCTCTTGCTTTACACATACTTGTTCATATATACTAAATCACTTTTCTTTTTCTCATACCTTTTTCAGCCATGGACCTTGCTTCTGCAAGACAAGTCATCTTGTCCACCTGTCCTCCCAAGTGTTTCTGCAGTCCCGACTGCTGGAAAATAATTGAAGGTCGTGCTCTACAGCTAGTCGAGTTATACTTACCTCCACCATCAGCATATGTCAAGATTCCAACAACGGAGACTGCCAGTCAGCCCTCGACCCCCATGCTATCATGGGATCAAGAACTGATTAAGGAAGTGGAGTTGGCTAGGGAAAGTATTCAAGCACTCACCTCCTTAGCCCCTCATCTCCAAGAAGATGTCGATCCAATGCAACAACTACTAGAAGAGCAGGATCGTCATCTCGAAGTAGCCACCAAGGCTGCAGACCGCAGTAGTAGTATACTTCAAACTGTTGAACAATGATCCATCCTAAAGCATCAGTTTGATACAATGGGTTCCCCTTATATGTGCATGGCAAAATCGACAGATCTCAAAAGCATTGCTGCTCAAGTACAACAACTTCATGATAAAGATGTTGAACAAGGCATGAGGCTCCAAGAGCTCATCGATTTGGTTACAATTCCATTACAACTTCCATCATAAGACAATAAAGACGTTAGTCATCAAGACCATTCCATTGGGTCTGAAGTGGAGTATGCACCATCATCCTATTCAGACCATCAACTGGATTCACCAAGATTTTTATGTGAAGACCAACCCACTTGGGGAAGCCCTTCACTCTATCCAGATGACCCAGCTGATGAACCACTGGAAGAAATGAGTCATAGACATGAATGGATCTATGATGACGATGATGAAGACTCAAAAAGCCAATCGACCATACAACCAGAAGGTTGGTTTGAGGAACCAGAGTCAGATATTGAACCAGACCAGAGTGACATTTCTCATATTGAGACTTGTCATTTCTCTTTGAGCAGTACACCAACCATGGTTTGGAAAAATTTGTTCGATGATGATGACGACAACTGCTCGACATGGAGCAGTGAGTATAGGATGAGTTGGAGCAGCACAAGCCATCATTCGCCACCATACCTTTACAAGGCTTGGTGGACGTCAAGGGGGTAGGATGGATGGCTCACTACAACATGGTTGTTGAGCATGAAGACACCCCTGACTCCATGCCAGGTGATAAGCTTGGGATGGTAGAACCACAAACATATTCTTCAGGGGGTACTTTTTCTCAAAAGATGATTGGATGACTCATACAGTACATGAAGATTTATCTGAGCATCCAACCTCAAGTATAGAGATAGAGAGAGAAGATATGAGTCCTCAAGATAATGTCCAACCTCTCTCATCTATCTCATCCTGTGTCGACATCCCAGGACCTTCATTTTCAGAATCATATAATGAAAGGCACCCTGAGGATGATATGCCGAAGAATTCATCCCACTGCAGTTCAAGCCACTTCCAACACAAAGATGACTTCACCAAGTCGCTAGATTTCACTTTTCTTCTTCGGACTCGGCAGGGCCAACACATCCACCTATTCTACTCATATTATGTGGAGGAACCCGTCGCCAAGACACAAGTGGCACTGATCCCAAAACTTAGGATTTGGGATCCTAGTGTCAGTATCGTGGGGCAGCCACCCCCTTTTCTATTACCCTCCTGCACTTTTATTACAATAAATTTTGCTTTTCATGTTCTTATTAGTTAGCTTCTTTCTTCTAACTATTTTTATATCCTTGCACCCATGCATCATCTTTAGAACTTCAATAACTGCCATTAAAATCATGCATTCCTACCTTACTATCTCAAGTTTAAGTCTTGCTCGAGGACGAGCAAAATTTTTAAGCTTGGGGTGGTAGGCTTCGCCCTTCTTTCTCTTTACCCTTCTTGCATGCATGTCTATTTCCTGCATTTAGTCTTAAATTTTCAAAATTTTAAGCTTTATAGCTTTGCAATTATGGCTATATGGTGTGAATCTAATTGATAAAAGCTTGACTTTATGCCTTGATGCACAATTTTCATCTTCAAAATTGCTTGACCTCTTGCTTGACTTTCTCTTTGACTCTTTCCTTGAGTTTGGTAATAAATCTAAGGTTATGTCCCTTTTTAATAGCTTAAAGCTAAATTCCCTTGATCTATGTTGTGAATGGCGAATCCATGGTAAAGGACCGTTGGAATGAGCTAAAACAAGATTAACGAATCCGAGCTGCAGTTTCACAAGCTTGCCTCTATTCTAAGGATTCTTGAATCATAATTGTAACTTTTCACATAGGTGTCAAGCGGATCATGATGAGTTTTGAGCTATGATCAAAATGAAGTGTTTTCCTTGATGGACTACGTGCATTTTCACATTAGATTGAGTCAAAAAGATGAAAAATATAAAAATGTGCAAAAGAGGCTTGGCCGCCCACAAAATCCCAAAATATCTATATAGTTCTCACCCAAGCCTACAAATAGAATGCAGAAGATAAAAGCCTGAGTGTGAACAATAAATGAGTGTTGTTTTCCCTTTTAGGAGAGTTGAGGATGGTGCCCAGCTGGTGTATGACTGCGCTCATGAACGCAGATATGTCATGCCTGGTAGTACCACTCTAAAAGCTAATTAGAGAGTCACTAGGAACCCCCTAGGTGACCTATGAGACAATCTCAGTAGCAGGGTTGGTTCGAGCACAGTACGAGGAGTTCATCTCACTGCTTTGGACCAACTAGTCTGGACTGTAGGGACTGTTGCTCGCTAGATGGACCAACCTGATGTAGATCGGGATCTCAGAAGTCATTAGAGTCCTTTGTTTTGTTTCTTTGGACATGAATTAGTGAGAGGTGTGGTATTCCTGATTGGTTTGCATGGATTCATGGTGATAACTCATTGCTCATCACCCACATGATCACCTGTGTGACAGCTCTTTCATGTTTAAATAATTATGGTTCAAACCCTCATGAGTATCGATAGGTTATAGTGAATTTGCTTAATCTTGCCTGGAAACTCTTTGATCTTGCTTTGGCAAGATTGTGCCTGACAGATGGGGGTTTGTTCTGAAATGACATGGATCGGGAGAATTGATGTTTTAAACTATTTTTCTTAACCTTAGCATTTATTACCGAGCTTAATTTGGATGTTATCTTTTTGTTCTCTGAGCACAGCCTTGCTTGAGGACAAGTAAGTTTTAAGCTTGGGGTAGTTGATAACACCCAAATTGACACATATTTTCTATGCATTTTATCTATAGTTTTGTGCCACTTTAGTCTTAATATGCACTCTTTTATTCATGTTTTATGCTTTTTGTCTCGTATTAGATAAAAGTAGTAAAAATAGCCAATGATGTAGCTAATTAGCCATTTTTTTGACTTACAAGCACCGAAACTAGCCAATTTTAGGACTCTCAAGTACCGAACCTGAAAAGATAAGAATTCCAGCAGCTGGCCGATATGGTCTAGCCGATACGGCTGCCCGATATAGCCTGGCCGATACGGCTGCCCGATATGGTCTGGCCAATACGGCTGCCCGATACAGCCTGGACGATACGGTTGCCTGATACCGTCTGGCTGATACAGTTGCCCGATACATCCTGGCCGATACGGCTGCCCGATACAGCCTGACTGATACGGTTGCACGATATGGTTGCCCGATACAGCCTGCTCGATACAACTGCCCGACACTCCCCCTGCCCGAAACGATCGTCGGGCGATAGTCATATTGGCCCGCCTGATGCCTCAAGATCAAAGCCACAGATGAAGGACACATGGACCAATAAAAGCTACAACTCCCATCAACTCGCTGCCTATAAATAGCAACTACCAACCTACAGAGTGAGGGAGGGAGCCGGAGGGAGGACCCTATAAGAGCTAGTGCCTAGACCAAGGAGCTAGTGTGTAGAGTTCCCCAAAAGTCTACTGCCCGATATGGTTTCCCGATACAGTCTGCCCGATACGGTCTGTTCGATACAGTTGCCCGATACGGTTGCCCGATACGGTCTGCCCGATACGGTTGCCCGATATGGTCTAGAGAGAGAGAGAGAGTCGAGGAGTCTAGAGGAACGAAGAGAAGACCCAAGGGTCGAGATCCGACCTGCACAGAGGCCGAGGAGTGAGAGCCACCTCTCCTCTACGGGCTATATCTCTTCCATATTCTCTTTCATTCTACTGCATTCCTTTGTTTCTTGTACAAACGATGTTTATCCATCTTTGTTCGGTGCCAGCTATGCTTGTCTATGGCTAGTTAGCTCCTTCTTGGCTATGTAGCCCGATCTGAGCATATCTATATACTTTTTCCTTAAGCAAGTAGATTCATATCAGATCTAGTATGTTGCATGTTCTATTTTCTCTTTCCAAGTTATGATTGCTAGTTTGGTTGATCTCTTACTCGCTTGAACTGCTATTTTTTCCTGTATCGAGAGATCCGTTGTCGGAATAGCTAAGAGAGGATAGTTTGGATCTGAACCTGAGAGGAGGACGATCCAAGGTATTATGTTCCTAACACCCCGGAATATCCTAAGACCTGAGAGGGAACTTAGTGTATTCCAAGGTGTTGATATGTCATTCCTCGAGAGAGGGTCATTGACATATTGTTGATGGTTTTAGTCACACATCGCGAGAGTGAGTGGGACGACCCCACATGACAGACGCTACTATACGTACTAGATGCTTGTTTGGGTGTTTGAGGGTTGTCTACGCTCGAGAACGAGTACGTAGCTACCCCATTTGTGGTTACATAGCCTGGAACACTCTTTCTCTGCTCAGTAGAACCACGAGCTCTATTTTGTTTTGTTTTGTTTTCTTTTTTCTTTGTTTTGTTTTATATCGTGACAACCCGCTAGACTAGTTCTAGAACTTACTTTTATCGACTATCGTCTTGGCTTATCTGACTAAAGAACGAGATCTGTGGCGTCATAAATGTCATCACATCCTTGTATTCGACCCCGTATATCTACTTCAACCCTGTAATAAAGTTGCGGGGGCCTAGAAGGTCTCGGGTTATAAATTTAAAGCTTGATTCCTTCCTTTGTCCCGCGTTCATTTCCGGACGTGTGAAAAAGGTCGGTCAGACAGTGCAGAGGTTAGGGTATGTATGGATCACACAGTTATATTTAAAACGTAAAGTTTGTTGTTAAACTGTAATTGTTTACAATATGATGTTATTAATTGCACGATTATGGTTTCTCCCACATACCAACTTGATGCTGACTGACATTTTGTTTGTCAACATTTTAGGTACAAACCCAAAAGGACAAACAGTAAATTGTCACACTGTGAACACATGAATTAAAGTGCAAGAAGGATTAGTTAGACAAGAATTTATAAGTAGATACAAGTTTAGAAATCCAAAATTTTCAAAGGTATACAAAATTTTATTTATTACATCTTTTCAGTATAGTCTAGTAAAGTTTGATAATTATTAATGTTTATTTGTCGAACCTTGATCTGAAAATTGGGATAACAACTCTAACCTCCTGGTCTCCCTTAATTTGGGGTTATTGGAAGGTGAGGTCATTACATTTGGTATTAGATCTAAGATTCCTCACTTAACCATTAATAATTATTAAATTTTACAAACTCTATAGAACCCAAGGGAGTTATTAGAGGATTATACGAAAGACAGAGGTGTCTAGAAAAGGATCACGATCGGAGGCTGGCAATATTTTCCTCCACACCGCTAGTCGGAATACGAGGACTCTCAGATCCGTTTGACTATCGGGCCAAAGTCTTAGGGTATGATTCGAAATAAGACACCTTTAGGACTCTCTCATCTTATTCATTCCTTATAATCACACATTCTATTAAGGATTTTAAGAGTTAGGGTTTTTCTCTCTCTTCCCCACCTTCATGTGGTATGGGTAAGTATGTTAAGGATTAAGGAATCCTCCATCAAATTAATAAAAGATATGTAATAAGACGTCATCGACATAAGTATAATTAGTTTAAAGGTATAGACTAAAGGGTCTATGTGCATGCTTATGCATATGGCTCGCGTGAAGACAGTGGCTGTCCCGGACGCCACTAATGGTGGTGGACCTTCACGTAAGGGAAAGGTGTCTTACGAGAAGAGGAAGAGGAACCACAGTGGAGATTCCTCAAAGAAGAGGAAGAGACCTAAAGAAACCACTCAGGAGGCCCCTAACCCTGACCCAATACCCTTCAACAACCTTGATCAAGAAGAAGACCAAGGGTACGAGGAGCAACATGAGTACGAGGAGGTGGCCTAGATGGAAGAAGACCAAGCTGGTGGTCCCAAACCAACCATGATAATCCACACCCATGATGCTTTGTGGATGGAACAACAGAAGAAGCTGACAGAGGCCATTAGTGCCTTGGCTCTCTGAGACTTAGCTAGAGGTGAAAGTAGCGAGCCACTTCCTGTTCGTCCTCGACTGGGAGCTACCATCTTGGACTTTGTCAAGCTGAACATTGAGTAGTTCTGGGTTGAAGATAAATCTGAGATAGTTGACAAGGCGGAAGCTTGGTTGCTTGCAGTCGAGAATGGATTATGCATGCTTGAGGTACAGTCGAGAAAGAATGTCTTCTTTGCTGCTCATCTCCTGGAAGGAGCAACCAAGATATGGTGGGAGACACACATCATAGGTTGAGATCTGACTGAGGAACCAATGGCATGGGCTGACTTCTAGACAATCTTCACCACCAGATTCATCCCTGTCTCAGCTAAGAAGGAAAAGGAAAGGGAGTTCACTAACATGACTCAAGGAAGCTCATCTGTGGTAGACTTTGAGCATAGGTTTCGAACCCTGGAGTGTTTCAGGCATATGATGGATGTGGAAAGAAGGGTGGATCACTTCAAAGAGTGTCTTCACCCTGCCATCAAGCCCCATGTGATGGCAAGTAAACCCAAAACCTTCATTGAATCTTACAACACTACCTTAGACATGGAGAGGACTGTGATGCTTACTCAGTTTCCACCCAAGGGGTATTTGGGTTTCACTGAAGGAGCTCAAGGTCAGAAGAAAAACCACGAGAAAGGTCCAAGATGTCATCATGCTAAAGGAAGACATGGAGTAAAAGGGAAACAACGTCAAGAGAACAACTGACCGCTATGCCGCACCTGCGGAAAGGGGCACACCGATGCGTGCCTCTATAAGAAGAAGACATGCTTTTGGTGCCATCAAGAAGGACACCTACAATCTGTTTGCCATCTGCCATATCCAAGAGGACTAGGACAGGTAGCAGCCCCACCAGTAGCAGCTCCACCTGTGGCAGCTCCACCTGTGGCAGCTCCACCTATAGCTGCAGCCCCACCTACTGGAGAGAGAAGACAAGCTCGGGTGTTGCCATTAATAATGAGGAAGCTCAAGCTAATGCTAATCAGTTGATTGAGGGTAATAACCCTTAGAGTTTTCCTTTATGTTTTAAGTTAAGCATGTAATGGTCTAATGCATGATGAAAAACAATGTAGGAATGCTTGAAGTCATGGGACATAATTTAAAATCTTTGTTTGACTCTAGATCTACTAATACTTTCATTTTGAGAAATATTGCAACTATGCTTTGTTTGGATATCAAGGATTTATGGTATGCCTTAGATGTTACAACCCCGAGTGGTCAGATCTTTACATCTCTTTTGAAAACTCCAGTGATACCTATGAAATATTGAGATCATGAGTTTCCTAGAAACTTTATCCTTCTTGATATGAATGACTTTGATGTGATCATTGGTATGGATTGGCTTTATACTTATAGGGCCAATAATGACTATAGGGAGAAGAAAGTGATCATTAAGAAACCACGTCACCCACCTTTTGTCATTAGGGGTAGGAAAGATGCCACCACCAGTTTGTATGTATCAGCCTTGAAAGCAGAGCAAATGATGAGTAAAGGGTGTCAAGCTTTCCTAGCAGTAGTTACTGAGCCAGAACCCAAGGTGCAACCCTTAGAAGAGATAGAGGTAGTCATGAGATATGCAGCTGTTTTCCCAGATGATCTACCTGGGATTCCTTCTGAGAGAGTGGTAGATTTTTAAATAGAACTAGCTCCTGGGACAAGCCCTATTTCTCGAGCACCTTATAGAATGGCCCCTACCGAGTTGCTCGAGTTGAAGAAATAATTGCAGGAATTGCTAGACAAGGGTTTTATCCGCCCTAGCACATACCATGGGGAGCCTCAGTTCCTTTTGTACAGAAAAAGGATGTTTCGCTCTGAATGTCCATAGACTACCGGATGATCAACCAGGCTACCATTAAGAACAAATACCCTTTACCCTAGATAGATGACTTGTTTGACCAGTTGAAATCAGCTCGAGTCTTTTCCAAGATCGACTTGAGATCGGGTTACCACTAATTGAGAGTCAAGAGTGAGGACATCTCGAAGACCGCTTTTAGAACCCGATATGGCCACTATGAGTTTGTGGTTATGCCTTTTGGTTTTTCCAATGCACCCAGTGTCTTCATGAACCTTATGAATAGTGTGTTTCAACCCTTCCTTGACTCATTTGTCATAGTGTTCATAGATGACATACTGGTTTATTCAGATGACTTAGATCAACACCGAGACCACCTAAGTAAAGTCCTTGATATCTTGAGAAAGTAGAAGTTTTATGGGAAATTCTCTAAATGTGAGTTTTGGATAGACTGAGTCATGTTCCTCGGACACATCATCTCAGGCAGAATGATCATCGTAGATCCAGCTAAAGTGTCGGAAGTATGAGACTGGCCTGCACTGAAGAACCCCTATGAGATCCAAAGCTTCCTGGGGTTAGCAGGATACTATCGACATTTCATCAAGGATTTCTCAAAAACCGCCTTGCCTTTGACCATGTTGACTCGAAAAGATGTGAAGTTTGTATGGTCAGATGTGTGTGAAGCTCATTTTTAGGAGCTGAAGGAGAAGCTAACCACTGCACCAGTTTTGACTCTACCATCAGGCAATGAGGGTTTCATGATTTTCACCGATGCATCAAAGATGGGACTTGGCTGTGTGTTAGAACAGAATTGGCATGTGGTTGCATATGCCTCCTGACAACTCAAGCCTAACGAGGTGAATTACCTGACACATGACTTAGAATTGGCTGCTATCATCCATGCATTAAAGATTTGGTGGCATTACCTGTATGGAGCTACGTTCAAAATCTTCACCGACTATAAGAGCCTGAAGTACCTCCTGGCACAGAAAGACTTAAACCTACAACAGCGATGATGTATGGAGCACATGAAGGATTATGACTTCACCATCACCTATCATCCAGGAAAGGCAAACTTCGTAGCTGATGCTTTGAGTTAGAAACAACTCAGGTGTGCAACTATTTTGTCTAGTCAGTGGAAGAGCTTAGAAGAGTTGGTAGAGTGGTCTCCCCAACCGTTAGATGATCAAGTTCGATTGGCCAACATCTAGATACAGTCAGAATTGTTAAGGGAGATTGTAACAGCACAGTTGGCCAGTGGAGAACTTGACAAGATGAAGGGCTTGATGAAAAAGCCACAGACCCATCTTTCATTGGGAATAGACAGAGGGATCAGATTCGAGAATCATATATGGGTTCCAAAAGACTCACCGTTGAAGGGACATATCCTACAAGAGGCTCATGGTTCTAAGTACACGGTGCAACCGGGAACTACTCAGATGTTTAAGGACATGCAGAGGTTTTTCTAGTGGCCAGTAATGAAGAGAGATATTGCGGCATATGTGGCCAGCTTTTTTACGTGCCAAATGGTGAAGGCTGAGCACCAACGACCCGATGGACTTTTACACTCTATAGATATTCTAGAGTGGAAATGGGAGCAGATCACCATGGATTTCATGGTGGGTCTACCCCGGACAAAGAGAGGTCAATATGCGATATGGGTTGTGGTAGATCGCCTTACCAAGTTAGCACACTTCCTTGCCCTAAAGACTACTACCAAGGTGTTAGATTTAGCTGAGCTATACATCTGAGAGATAGTGTGTTTACATGGCGTACCCAGTTCTATCATCTCTGATAGAGACCCAAAGTTTACTTCCAAGTTGTGGAAGCAAGTTCAAGAGGAACTTGGTACAAGGTTGAAGTTCAGTACCACTTATCACCCCAGACAGATGGTCAGTCAGATAGGACAATCTAGACCTTATAGGATCTGCTGAGAGCTTGTGTGCTTGATTGGGGTGGATCATGGGAGCAATACTTACCATTAGCTGAATTTGCCTACAATAACAGTTACTAAGCCAGTATTGGGATGCCTCCGTATGAAGCTCTATGTGGGAGACTGTGTTGGTCACCACTTCATTGGGATGATGTTGGTGAAAGGACCTTGTTAAGGTCATATGATCTCCAAGTGTATGCTGATAAAGTCACTTTGATTAGGCAAAGGCTAAAGAGAGCCCATGATTGACATAAGTCGTATGCTGATGTGAGGCAGACTGATGTGCATTTCACTGTCGAAAAACATGTTTTTCTGAAAATCTGACCGTTCCGAGCTATAGCTAAGAATAGAGGAAAGTTGAGTCCCCGATATGTGGGTTCGTTTGAAATATTAGAACAGATTGGTGAAGCCGCATATCATTTGGCGTTACCCCCTCAATATAGTATGATGCATGATGTGTTTCACGTGTCCAACCTGAAGCGATATGTGCAAGATCTGAGCCATGTGCTGAGCATTGAACCCATTGAGCTTCAAGGGAAACTAACTTATCCTAAGTTACCTTTACGAATTCTAGATACCAAGGTGAAAGAGCTCAGAAACAAGAATATAGAGATGGTAAAGGTTCTTTGGAAGCACCATGGAGAGGATGAAGCCACATGGGAGCTGGAGACAGACATGGAAAAGGCATCCTAATTTGTTTGTTTGATTGATGAATTTTGAGGGCAAAATTCCTATAAGGAGGGGAAGATGTTATAACCCCATTTTCTTAAATCATGTAGTAAGCTATGTAAATCTTCTTTTAACAAATAAATGAAATCAATGGTTGATTTAATGGTTTGATTTGAATGAATTTCGTGTATGATAGCCTTGTATGTTTTCTTAATGGCCTTATTGGCTATTAAGCCCAATTGAAAGAAAAAGAAAAAGAAAAGAAAAATGAATCAAATTGGATAAAGGAATAAACAAGAAAATAGATAAAAGAAGAATAAAAGGCTAAGGAATATTTTCCAAAATAGAATTTTGAGATATTAAGGTTCCTTGAGGTTCAAGGAACTCAGGATAATAATATAATGGAAAAGGAAATAGAAAATATGTGGAAAATATAAATCAATAAGTGTTAACTTGCAACTGAAGAAAAGGGCTCATTTTCTTTAGATAATGATCCCAATTTTTTTTTTTATGATGAGAGATAAAAGTATAAACGAGGCTCCCTTAAAACTTGAGATAAAAAGGAGTTCTAATTTGGGAGTTATTGCTTTTTCAAATTATCCTTAATAATGTGAATTATCTTGGAAAATAGGAAAAATTCCTTTCCTTTGGTTGAGCGTGTGCATTGATAGCCATTGGATCTTGATCCAACGGGTACTGCTAATCATCGAGTCCCATCAGATCTCAGAATGTAGCATGGTTACAGGGGGTTTTCCCCATCGTTTTTCTCACAAACCAGTGCATGTGCACTCCTAGCAATTGTTTCCCTCAGTCTGGGAGAAGGAGAGGAACCTTCTCGACCCTAATATGATAGGCTCCCATCATGACTAGGAGAAATGCCCAAATCTAGGGTGGTGGCAGGGTTGGGAAAACCCTAAAGAAACTCCCACACCCTATAAATAGACCCTTACGTGGTTGCTCTCACCCTCACAAACCCGACAACCTCTTCCTAAGTTATCGCACCCTCTCTCTCGCTCAATTACCATCTCTTAGGTCAGGTCTCCACTACAGCGGCGCCGCGATTTGAAAAGCAAGAGAAGAGGAAGGAGATGAGTAGCAGCCATGCGATTGCGGGTTATCGTGGACTCACGAGGAGATCCAATGATCCAGGGTTGGCGTGCCTAACTTGCTCGTATAGTGGAGCCGTTTGATGAGGGGTATCAGATTGGATCAGTGGACCAGAGGCGCACCGATCAAATGACCATGGATTTTAGGTAATTCCCCTTCTCTAACTGATATTACAGAAAAAGGATTTTCCTTGCAAAATTAATAGAAATAGCTAGGAATCTCCAATGAGAAAACTTTATACATGAAAGTTGCATAGAAAAATACGAGGAAAATGATAAAAATAGTTTGATGACTTGATTCTATCTTGTTTTTAGAAAAGTACATTAATTGGGTAGAAAAATTTATTAAAAGATAATTAGAAACCCTAATTGTATATAAAGGGTGAATCCTTGTGGATGAATAGGTTGATATGAAGAATATTAACCTGTTGGATATTAAAATAAAGTTTTCATCCGTTTGGAATGCAACGTTTGTTAATTTAGGGTTTTTATCAATAAATGAAGGATAATATATATGGAAACCCTAATTTAGGGTAAAAGAAGAGAAAAACCTTGTTGATTTCGAATTATGGAAAAAGGTTGTTAAATAATGATACTAAGTATGATTAGGAGTAGTACGGTGAGAAATTTAGAGTTTTTATATAGTTTTTATAAATAAGGATTCATAACGTTAAAAGAGGAGACAAAACCCTAATTTCAAAGGAAACCCTAAAATTGGAGTAGAAATCCTAAGGAATAAGATGAAATTGGATAAATTTTGATAAAAGGAAATATGTATATTTATTTCAGGATTTATGTGCATGATTGGTTGCTTGGTTAAGATTTCTCTATTTGATTGATTCTATCTCAAAATCTGCAATCACAGGTATGTGGTTACGTTTATGAATAACCACCTTAGTTTCACAATGATTCTCAAGAGATTTCATCAGTTGTTTGAAATAAACTGCTTGGATGACTTTTATTTCATGCAACTATAAAGTGACTATGATTATCACTATAAACATATATATAACTGACTCAGATCCAGATCCTCCTATGTGGCTTTGCAAATGCTAAAAAGGATAACCTAGATTAAGGTCTAGGCTATCATGAGTTAGAAATTGGGCTACCCACGTGTAGTGCCATGAGACTCTATAGCACACCATGAGTTAAGCAGTGGGCTACCTATGGGTTGTGCCAAGTGACTCAACCCTAGAAACTGATTCACCAGATAGGTAGGATCATGAGGGGTTTAATGGGGATCTACCATAAGGAAGGTAGCATCCAGGTCCACTGCAAGGACAGCGCCGAGGTTAGGGTATGTATGGATCGCACAATTATATTTAAAATGTAAAGTTGGTTGTTAAACTGTAATTGACTGCAATATGTTATTATTAATTGCACAATTATGGTTTCTCCCACATACCAGCTTTATGCTGACTGACATTTTATTTGTCGACATTTTAGGTACAAACCCAAAAGGACAAACAGTAAATTGTCACATTGTGCACACATGAATTAAAGTGGAAGGAGGATTAGTTAGACAAGAAATCATAAGTGGATAGAAGTTTTGAAATCCAAAATTTTCAAAGGATGCAAAATTTTATTTATTACGGCTTTTCAGTATAGTTTGGTAAAGTTTGATAATTATTAATGTTTATTTGTCAAACCTTGATCCGGAAATTGGGATAACGGCTCTGACGTCCTGGTCTCCCTTAATTGGGGGTTACTAGAAGATGGGATCGTTACATTTGTAATCAGATCTAAGGTTCCTCACTTAACCATTAATAATTATTAAATTTTACAAACTCTATAGAACCCAAGGGAGTTATTAGAGGATTATACGAAAGATAGAAGTGTCTATAAAAGGATCACAATAGGGGGCTGGCAATATTTTCCTCCGCACCACTTGTCAGAATACGAGGACTCCCAGATCCGTGTGACTGTCTGGCCAAAGTCTTAGGGTATGATTTGAAATAAGACACCTTTAGGACTCTCTCATCTTATTCATCCCTTCTCATCACACATTCTATAAAGGATTTTAAGAGTAAGGGTTTTTCTCTCTCTTCCCCACCATCATGTGGTATGGGTAAGTAAGTTAAGGATTAAGGAATCCTCCATCAAATTAATCAAAGATATCTAATAAGACGTCATCGACATAAGTATAATTAGTTTAAAGGTATAGACTAAAGGGTCTATGTGTATGCTTATGTAGATGGCTCACGTGAAGACACTGGTTGTCCCAAATGCCACCAATGGTGGTGGACCTTCACGTAAGGGAAAGGTGTCTTCTGAGAAGAGGAAGAGGAACCACGGTGGAGATTCCTCAAAGAAGAGGAAGAGACCTGAAGAAACCACTCAGGAGGCCCCTAACCCTGACCTGATACCCTTCAGTAACCTTGATCAAGAAGAAGACCAAGGATACGAGGAGCAACATGAGTACGAGGGGGTGGCCCAGATGGAGGAAGATCAAGCTGGTGGTCCTGAACCAACCATGATAATCCACACCCATGATGCTTTGTGGATGGAATAATAGAAGAAGCTGATAGAGGCCATTAGTGCCTTGGCTCTCTGAGACTTAGCTAGAGGTGAAAATAGTGAGCCACTTCCTATTCGTCCTCGACTGGGAGCCGCTTTTTGGTGTTTTGCCACATGATGTACCTTGGTCTTCATCTCGGGGTGTTTCCCTAGTTTTTACGGTGTAACGTGGAGCAGCGTCTCCAGCTGCTATTCCCTCCCACGCGATTGGCCCCATATTTGCTTTGGCCTCACGAGCGTCGGGGACCTGAGTTTCCCCTTCCCTCTCACCTTGTTTTCCCAGTTGTCGATCTCACTGGTTGTGCTTGGCAATGGATTGAGCCTGGACTCAAGCCCCTACTGGTCGGGGCCCCACCATTAGCTCTCTGGCCTCTTCTTGGAGCAAAGAGGTCAACGAAAACCTCATCTCCTCATGAATGAACTCGGTCTCGAAGACTTTGCTCACAGTTCTGATCTCCAGAGGTCTGCGCCCAACGCCAGGGTCGGGGGAAAGAAAACAGGTCAGTAAATGACTGTAATACCCCCACTATGTTAAACTATGTGTTTCAGTCGCAAGGGCATTTTCACACTTTCACATCTTTCTCGATCCTTTGACCACTTATCCACCTGGGCGAGACTTGTGCCTACATGGCCGGCTATCATTGGCCCACCTCAGCTTGGCCTAGCAACCCAGTGGATAAAAGGGTCGCCTATGTGGCACTTATTCGATTTATTATTAGTTGATCTTCATAAATTCATAATAAATCGCTCGATGCTCAGAAAAATGAGCAGAAATATGTTTTGAAAATGGTTTTTTGAGAGGAATCCGAATATGTGGTTTTCACAATCTAATTTTGAATCGCCAAACCTTGATTTTTGTAAAAGTGAATCTCTAGGGTTTAAGATTTTGATAAAATATATTTTGATTTGACACATCTTATGAACAGGGAAATTAGGGTTCTTTCGACCCACTAAGTGCTTAGGACTCACTCAACTTAGGAAGAGAGAGAACATACTCTCCAAGTGAAAAAGTAAGTGGTCCATGCAATTGAACATATAGTTAATTTGTATTGAATTAGTATGCATGTATGAATTTTAATGAATGCCATGTTTATGTTATTTACTATTTCTAATTGTTAAATTCAGTAAAGTTAAAATGAATTGAATTGCATATTATGTATAGTATTGTTTTCATGAATCTTAATGATAAAGTGACAAATAAAGTTAAATGTAAAGTTAAGAGCTTTAACAGAAAGAAGAAAATGTTAATGTTAAGCTTATATAAGTACCTCATAAGAGAAGAGGCACTTCGTTGCATAAGAGAAGAGGCACTTCAATGCAACCTAAGAGGCACTTCGGTGCATAAAAGAAAAGGCACATTTTTGCAACCCGAGGTTACTTATATAGGTTAAGATAAAAGAAATTGATCTAAAAGAAAATGCATGTCTTTTCAATGTTCAATGTTTAATGTTAATGCCTATTTTTAGTTTTCAAGTTTTCTTTATATTATAACATGTTCAATCCACTTACCATTTGTTTGATGCATAGCTGGGGGCGTGATGCCTACACATTGGAAGCTAGCTAAGGAGGGAAGTCCATCTAAGGAGGAAACCCTAACTCAAGGACCTGTAATGAGAAGAGCATTGGTGGGGTGCCAACCATGCCCAATTTATAGACCTTTTTCCTTTTACCATGATTATGTACATGTAACCTTTGTTAAGATTTGAGAATGAGAAATTGTAATCTTGATCCTGTGATGGTTTATTTGAACTATATTTTGTGCAGTGAATATCATGGTTGTGACATCCCCCTTGATGTGATTGTGTATATGTGCTTTTGCTAGGGATGGTATAAGTGGGGTGTTATAGACAAATACCTTAGTCATTATAAGATGCAATGTCAATCATGATCCTGACAGATTTAACTTTGGAAACTAGTAAAAAGGTTTTATCATATTCAACAACTTGAATTTGTCTGAAATATTTTACAAATCAATCATACTTTATAGGTTTGTAAATTATCATCCATCTCGATATTCTTTTTGAAGACATATTTGCACCCAATGAGTTGTATCCCTTCAGGTGAATCCACTGAAGTCCCTACATTATTGACATACATGGAGTCCATATCATATATTATGGCCTATTTTCCTAGAATGTGGCACCTTTATAGCCTCACTATTGGTTGATGTCACATCATCGTTCATGACCAAAAAGTTGTTTGATTTAGTCACGAGAACTCCATATCTCTCTAGCTCCATAGGTATCCTACTAGATCTTTGAGATTCTTGTTCTATAAGAGGAATTTGAGATTCTCAGTGACTTGTGATTATCTTTTTTTTAATCAACCTCCATATTGATATATGAGTATGTACTGGTTACATTTGTTTAGTCTCATATTATTGAGTATAGGAGTGATACATATCTAGACTTTTATTTATACAAGTCTTGTAATCACTTAGGTGACATCTAAAGAACTGCATCATCTATCAAGAGCCAAGTTCAAGGTGTGTTCGCAAACAATCATTCCTCGTTCTGTCGTGTGTACGTGGTATCTGATCATCTCCGTACAACTCTATAAGAGCGTAGCCTATTTTCTTTCCCCCATCAAATTGTGAGGTAGGGTCAAATGACCTCTCTTTTTTCTTTCTTGTGTGTGAGAGCTCTAGCCACCAAAAAATCAGCACCAATAGCAGGCTCTCTCCAACACCAATAATCACTTTTCTCCGTGGCAACAGCTTCTTTCCAGCACCGGCATCAACATTTCTTGAGTTTCAGCTCAAGCTTTGTCGTACTAGTTTCCCTACTGCTATGTGCTTCAGGGGGCAGTTGGCTTATCTTTTGCTACTTTGACATTATCTACTTTAGGGAGGAAGGATGGATCGATTTAGTGTTGATGGATGAGATTCATGAGAAACGATCTTTGTATGAAATGAGTATATCTTTCTTTGTATAATTTGAATTTGTATGTCATGTTTGTGTCCGTCTTTTCAAGTCACATATGTGCTTCACCCATGCCTCAATTCTTTCAAGCTGCATATGTGCTTCACTCATGCTCCACCTTGAGGTGGAGTATTAGAGTATGTACTGAGTATTAGTCTCATATTGTTGAGTATAGGTGTCGCGCCCCAATCTCACATTAACCGCAAACCACGAGATTAGGACTCGGCAGGTGGGATTTCACATATAAACCAACCATTCATCACTCTTTAAAACGATTAACAACATTAATAGGAAAAACTGATTTATACTGTAAATGAAACTAAACAAGCTGCGGAAGCATTTCTATTAACTGACAAGAAATATAACAGAGTCAACAGCAATTTACGATGCTCAACATAAGATAAAGCGTAACAGTTAATTTACATCTTTGTACATATCCTCTCTCTCACTCACACCTTGTCCCAAAGATCGAGGGGAATGGACTAAGAGACCTCTAACTAGACTAACTACAAACTTTCTATCAACTAAGCGTTAGGATGATACGATCCTTCTGACTCCTGATGCTGGTGCCGACCTGAAAATGTTTGAGTAGAGGTATGAGCCTACTCACTCAGTGAATAACATTTCACTTAGCTATCAATAAACAACTCGTCAGGTTTAATAACTGAAAGTAAACAGGTATACAGTTTAAGCAGAGCAATTATATTGACATAGCAGATATACAGATAATAATCACATTTCTAAGCATCATCAGGTCTTTCAAGTAGATAGACATTTATATAAATTTACTGTGATCCTACATGATTATTTATCCATTTTATTATTTTTGCCCTAAATATATGCAGTGTACTCTGCATATAAAGATCCGCAGCAAGTTCATGCTACGGTCCCACCGTACAAGACTTAGCGACACACCCGGGGAGTGCTAAGTCTGACTACTCGTCCTGGTCTGCACAGGACACAGGCTCCTCGGCCTCCTCGCACAACCACGTGTGCTGCACAACCACGTGTGCTCTCGACTCCTCCTTAAACCTGAGTACACCGGCGGAGAGTCACAGGGTTACCTTCGCGACACAAGCACGAATGGTGTTAGATAACCAAGTTTTCTGGTGATATCGCAATGACATTGTGACACAAGCACAATTGTTGTTAGACACTGCCCTTTTTTCTCTTTCCTCGTTTGTCCGCGACACAAGCACGGATGATGTTGCAATACGAGTTTCACCCCAAAGTTGCAGACCCGTCTAAGGGGTTCTACGGTGTTAGGGCATCTAGGTCTATACTTGATTAAAAAATAACAGAAATAACACATTATAACAATAAAACACAGAATTTCTTCTTTCTCATCATTCTTATCACACATTTCAAGTTCCAGTGAACTTAATATACTATTACTGAAGCAATTAGACATTTAAAATGAGTTAAATAATGATTTCTAAATGAATTGCCACTCACTACTTGGAACTCGGCCGACCACCTTGGAACTCGGCTGAACGCCTCCCAGATTCTGAAACTCGTCCGACCAATCTCGGCCGACCAACTCACCGCTTGAAAAACCTACAAAGAAACTCGGTCGATCAGGACCCAAACTCGGCCGACAAAAACACTGTTCACTTATCTTAATTGAGAAACTCGGCCGACCAAGATCAAAACTCGGCCGATCAGAAAACGCTGTACAAAAGCTTTAAATAAGAACTCGGCCGACCGAATTGAAACTCGGCCGAACCGCGCACAGGCAGAACATAAAAACGGCCTGCAGAAGTCGATTTCTCTCGAATCGACGGGCAAACTTCGAGCAAACACCACCAAACGATCACAAACGACGTATATGACTAAACCGTACCTGAAGGAAGGAAGAAAACGAACTAGGGCTGCACCGTGCACCCCAATCACCAAACCGTCTTCCTTGCAAATGTAGCTCCAGCTGCGAAATCGATTCGAATCGATGAAGATGAAGATCTACGGGGGAAAGGGACGAATCTGCAGCAACTAATCGGAGCAAAACGGAGCTCCAGCGCTTCTCCCCTCACAGCTCCCTCTCTCTCTCTCTCTCTCTTTCTCTCTCCTTCTCACGCAAGGAGCAGAACGTAGGAGCGTTCTCTCATTTCTATGAAATGAAATGAGAAAGGAAAAGAGGTAGGATAAGGGAGAAAACTTAGGGGCCTAATCGCAAGGTTTCAAACTTTTGAAAATTACCATTGGGTCCCTAAAAGCCCAAAAACATGCAACTTTTGACTCGAAGGTCGGATTCGAACGATTTCTCTGGCAACGCTTCAAGCGTAAGATACTACACGCTTTAGAAGCTAGAAAACACACTAAGCACATATCATGTCCATTTTAAACATTATTAACAAAAACAGGCTTATAACTTAACACATCAGCTAAACACATGCTGAACAACTTACTTACGTGATAAGCTCGACACGGGTCGTAACAATCTCCCTCCCTTATAAGAATTTTGTCCCGAAATTCCTAGAAGAGAAAAGGAAACTTGCCACGCATCTCCGACTCTAGTTCCCACGTAGCTTCCTCTATATTGTGATTCCTCCACAAAACCTTCACTAAAGGTAACTCACGGTTCTTAAGCTTTTTAATCCGGTAATCAACTATCTGCACTGGTCCTTCAACATAGGACACATCTGTTCTAAGCTGCGCCGGTTCTGAATCTAGAATCTTATCTGTACCAGGATGACACTTTTTCAGCATAGACACGTGGAAGACATCATGAAGATTTGCCAACTCAGACGGCAAATCCAACCTGTAAGCTACAGGTCCAATCCTATCAATAATAGGATATGGACCCATATACCTAGGGGTCAACTTACCCCTCTTGCCAAACCTCAGCACTCCCTTCCACGGTGAAACCTTCAAGTAAACCTCGTCGCCAACCTCAAACTCAAGAGGTCGACGTCGTCTATCAGCATAACTCTTTTGTCTATCCTGTGTAGCTTTCAAATGATCCCTGATCACAGATATCTTTTCAGTAGTTACATCAACTAACTCAGGTCCAAGAATTTCCTTCTCACCCACCTCATACCAACAAACTGGTGATCTACACTTCCTGCCATAAAGAGCTTCAAATGGAGCCATTCCAAGACTAGAATGGTAACTGTTATTGTAAGCAAACTCTATTAGGCTTAAGTGTTCTTCCCAGTTACCTCTAAACTGTAGCACGCATGCTCTCAGCATGTCTTCAAGGGTATGAATGGTCCTCTCAGATTGACCATCTGTCTGTGGGTGGAATGCTGTACTGAATTTCAGCTTTGTGCCCAACGCATGTTGTAACTGATTCCAGAATCTAGATGTAAACTTTGGATCTCTGTCAGAAATAATAGAAACTGGAATCCCATGCAACCTGATTACCTCATTCACATAAACTTTAGCCAACTTTGGAACGTCAAAGGTTGACTTGACAGGAAGAAAGTGAGCATACTTAGTTAGTCTATCCACAATCACCCATATCGAGTCTGAACCCTTAGGCGTTCTGGGTAATCCGACCACAAAGTCCATCGTGATGTGCTCCCATTTCCATTCTGGTATAGGAAGCGACTGCAAAATACCAGCAGGATTTTGGTGTTCAGCCTTAACCTGCTGACACACCCCGCACCTAGCCACGTATTCAACCACATCCTTTTTCATACCAGACCACCAGTATAGCTCTTTGAGGTTCCTGTACATCTGTGTGTTACCTGGATGCATAGCATACATAGAAGTATGCGCTTCCTCAAGAATCTGCTCTTTCAGCTCACTGTTTCCAGGTACACATAACCTATCATGAAGATACAACATGCCTTCATCAGAAAATTTGAACTCTGTTCTCTTACCTTCTGACGTATCCTGCATGATTTTCCACAACTCATCATCACTCTGCTGTAATTCCTTTATCTGATTATAAAAAGTAGGTCTGACTTGCATCTGAGCAATCAACCCACTCTGTCCTGTCACCTCCAAGTCCAAGTTCATCCTTCACATATCTACAAGCAAGTCTCTCTTGAAACATGCCATAAAAAATGCATTGGCTGTTGAACTTGACTTTCTACTCAAAGCATCAGCTACAACATTTGCCTTACCCGGATGGTAATCTATTGTCACATCATAGTCTTTAATCAGCTCCAGCCATCTGCGCTGTCTCAAATTCAAGTCTTTCTGAGTGAAGATATATTTTAGACTTTTATGATCTGTAAACACCTGACATGTCTCACCATACAAGTAGTGACGTCATGTCTTCAAAGCATGAACTATAGCAGCTAATTCCAGATCATGAACAGGGTAATTCTCTTCATTTTTCTTAAGCTGTCTAGATGCATAGGCCACAACCTTGCCTTCCTGCATCAACACACAGCCTAAACCTCTCCTGGAAGCATCATAGAACACTGTATAGCCTTTCTCTGCTTCTGGCAGAACCAATACTGGTGCTGAAGTCAACTTTCTCTTCAAGATCTGAAAACTCTTCTCACAGTTATCAGACCAAACAAACGGTACATCCTTCCTCGTCAAGCGTGTCAAAGATGATGCTAACACACTGAAGTTCTGTATGAACCTTATGTAATAACCTGCTAAACCCAAGAAACTTCTGATCTCGGTAGGAGTCTTAGGCTGTTCCCACTGAAGCACAGAATCAACTTTCTTAGGATCCACGCTAACTCCATCTCTCGAGATAACATGTCCAAGAAATGTTACCTCGGCCAACCAGAACTCACATTTGCTAAATTTAGCAAACAACTGGTGTTGTCTTAACAACTGCAACACTACTCTCAAGTGTTGCTCATGCTGTTCATCGTCTCTGGAATAGATCAGAATATCATCTATAAAAACCACAATAAATTGATCTAGAAAAGGTTTGAAAATCTGATTCATCATATCCATAAAGGCTGCTGGGGCATTGGTCAGCCCAAACGACATGACCAAAAACTCATAATTCCCATACCTGGTTCTGAAAGCTGTTTTGGGAATATCAGAAACCTTTATCCTGAGTTGATGATATCCGGATCTCAAATCAATTTTAGAAAAGATTGTCGCTCCACGCAACTGATCAAACAGATCATCTATTCTCGGCAATGGATATTTGTTCTTTATAGTGATCTTATTCAGTTGCCTGTAATCTATACAGAGACGCATGGTTCCATCCTTTTTCTTAACAAATAGGACTGGAGCACCCCATGGTGAAGAACTGGGTCTAATGAAACCCTTATCTAGCAACTCCTGTAACTGTACCTTGAGTTCTTTCAACTCAGCAGGTGCCATTCTATAGGCTGGCAGTGCTACTGGATGACTACCTGGATATATCTGAATTTTAAAATCAATGTCTCTGACAGGAGGTAAGCCTGGTAACTCTTCTGGAAAAACATCAGAGAACTCACAAACCACATGCACATCATAAACATTGGCGGTGCTCTTCTCTACTCTGGTGTCAACTACATGAGCAAGGAACGCTTCACATCCTTTCTGTAACATCTTATCAGCTACAGTAGCTGATATTATGCACGTAGGCAGAACTTTCCTGTCTCCAGTAAAGACACAAGAAAATTCGCCTAGTTGAAAGGTAGCTTCCTTTTTCCAGCAATCGAGTTGCACTCGATAAGTCTCAAGACAATCCATACCCAAGATGACTTGAAAGATACTTACATCCAGGGGTATGAGATTAGCAGCAAAGGTAAAACCTCCAAAAGATAACAAACATCCGGGACAGAACTCGGATAAAACTGTTGGTCCACCTAGTGGAACTCTCAATACTAACTCATCTGCCAACTCTTGAGTTAACAGATTAAGTTCAACAACTAAAGAACATCGTATAAAAGAATGAGTAGCTCCTGGATCTATCAAAACTGAAACTGGTATACTATTAAACAAAAACATCTCTCCTGTAACAACTTGTGAAGAAATTATACCTTCCTGAGGTGTCAAAGAAAAGAAACGTGCTGAAGCTCTCCCTCTGCCACGCTGTCCTCTCTGACCACTCCTGCCACTAGACACTCCACCACCTCTAGAACCAGAAGCCACAGAGGAACTCGGAACATCATGGTATTGAGGCTGGAAAGCTTGCGATGCTGCTTGTCGAAGCTGAGGACATTCCCTTTTTATATGTCTTGTCTGTCCACAGGCATAACAACCTGAACTCCAACACGGCCCAGAATGTGGCCTTCCACATTTGTCACATGGCGGTAACTCTTGTCTCTGGGGACCTTACACTGACATTGACGATCCTGAAGACTGTCCACTAGTGGCACTGCTCCATCTTCCTGGGTTATATCCTCCTCTGCCTCTAAAAGTAGAGACATCCTCAGATTTCTGTCTGCCAAAACAACCAAAACCACGCCCAAGTTTAGAAAAGAAACCTCTACCTCCACCTCTGTATCCACTACTGGATTGCCCTGACTGAAGTCTGCAGATCTCTTTTTAGACTCGGGCACCTTGTCAGCATTCACAGATTCTTCAACCTGTCTTGCAGCCTCAACAAACTCACCAAAGTTCTCTCTGTTCCTCCTACTAGTAGCAGAAACTGTATGCCGAATCTCTGGCCTTAGTCCTTCCTGAAACCTTCTACATCTCTCTATGTTATCGGGAACAAGCTGTGGACAGAAGTTTGCCAATCGTGTGAAAAGTGCTTCATACTCTGTAACTGTCATGTTCCCCTGCTTGATATTCTGCAACTGCCTGATTTTCTCATTAAGGAAAGTGGGTGGATAGAATTTGAGATGAAACTCCTCAGAGAAATCCTGCCAGGAAAGCTCTGTCCCTCCCCTCTTTTCTTCCACACCACGCCACCACAACTCTGCATCGCCTGTCAAAAGGTAGACTGCACGACTAATCTTCTTATCTTCTGGAAGCTCCATCAAACGAAAAACCTTTTCTATCTGTCTAAACCACTCATCAGCTTCGGAGGGATCTGTGGTGCCACTGAACTCTGTGCCACCTAGCTTCTTCACAAGCTCATAAGATCGCATCAGATATTTACTGCTGGTAGAAGAAGATTCTTGCCTATCAGCCTTGTACCTCTCTTTGGTCTCCAGGAATATTCTATACATCCGGGATGCATCATCCACGTGGTCACCACCACCTGGACCCAAGTACCGAGGGTCAGGGCCAACATGGCTCTCAGCCTGATCATCACGATCAATGCCTCTTCCTGCCATCTGTAATGATATAACATAATATTTCCTGTTAGAAAACTACAGATAGAAGAAAGACACCTAAACCTTAATCCTATTGGTCTCTTATCGTCCCCTGACCTTGACTTAGAGTATTCATATACTCAACCTATGCTCTGATACCAAGAGTTGTCGCGCCCCAATCTCACATTAACCGCAAACTACGAGATTAGGACTCGGCAGGTGGGATTTCACATATAAGCCAACCATTCATCACTCTTTAAAACGATTAACAACATTAATAGGAAAAACTGATTTATACTGTAAATGAAACTAAACAAGCTGCGGAAGCATTTCTATTAACTGACAAGAAATATAACAGAGTCAACAGCAATTTACGATGCTCAACATAAGATAAAGCATAACAGTTAATTTACATCTTTGTACATATCCTCTCTCTCACTCACACCTTGTCCCAAAGATCGAGGGGAATAGACTAAGAGACCTCTAACTAGACTAACTACAAACCTTCTATCAACTAAGCGTTAGGATGATACGATCCTTCTGACTCCAGATGCTGGTGCCGACCTGAAAATGTTTGAGTAGAGGTATGAGCCTACTCGCTCAGTGAATAACATTTCACTTAGCTATCAATAAACAACTCGTCAGGTTTAATAACTGAAAGTAAACAAGTATACAGTTTAAGCAGAGCAATTATATTGACATAGCAGATATACAGATAATAATCACATTTCTAAGCATCATCAGGTATTTCAAGTAGATAGACATTTATATAAATTTACTGTGATCCTACATGATTATTTATCCATTTTATTATTTTTGCCCTAAATATATGCAGTGTACTCTGCATATAAAGATCCGCAGCAAGTTCATGCTACGGTCCCACCGTACAAGACTTAGCGACACACCCGGGGAGTGCTAAGTCTGACTACTCGTCCTGGTCTGCACAGGACACAGGCTCCTCGGCCTCCTCGCACAACCACGTGTGCTGCACAACCACGTGTGCTCTCGACTCCTCCTTAAACCTGAGTACACCGGCGGAGAGTCACAGGGTTACCTTCGTGACACAAGCACGAATGGTGTTAGATAACCAAGTTTTCTGGTGATATTGCAATGCCATTGTGACACAAGCACAATTGTTGTTAGACACTGCCCTTTTTTCTCTTTCCTCGTTTGTCCGCGACACAAGCACGGATGATGTTGCAACACGAGTTTCACCCCAAAGTTGCAGACCCGTCTAAGGGGTTCTACGGTGTTAGGGCATCTAGGTCTATACTTGATTAACAAATAACAGAAATAACACATTATAACAATAAAACACAGAATTTCTTCTTTCTCATCATTCTTATCACACATTTCAAGTTCCACTGAACTTAATATACTATTACTGAAGCAATTAGACATTTAAAATGAGTTAAATAATGATTTCTAAATGAATTGCCACTCACTACTTGGAACTCGGCCGACCACCTTGGAACTCGGCCGAACGCCTCCCAGATTCTGAAACTCGGCCGACCAATCTTAGCCGACCAACTCACCGCTTGAAAAACCTACAAAGAAACTCGGCCGATCAGGACCCAAACTCGGCTGACAAAAACAATGTTCGCTTATCTTAATTGAGAAACTCGGCCGACCAAGATCAAAACTCGGCCGATCAGAAAACACTGTACAAAAGCCCTAAATAAGAACTCGGCCGACCGAATTGAAACTCGGCCGAACCGCGCACAGGCAGAACATAAAAACGGCCTGCAGAAGTCGATTTCTCTCGAATCGACGGGCAAACTTCGAGCAAACACCACCAAACGATCACAAACGACGTATATGACTAAACCGTACCTGAAGGAAGGAAGAAAACGAACTGGGGCTGCACCGTGCACCCCAATCACCAAACCGTCTTCCTTGCAGACGCAGCTCCAGCTGCGAAATCGATTCGAATCGATGAAGATGAAGATCTACGGGGGAAAGGGACGAATCTGCAGCAACTAATCGGAGCAAAACGGAGCTCCAGTGCTTCTCCCCTCACAGCTCCCTCTCTCTCTCTCTTTCTCTCTCCTTCTCACGCAAGGAGCATAATGCAGGAGCGTTCTCTCGTTTCTGTGAAATGAAACGAGAAAGGAAAAAAGGTAGGATAAGGGAGAAAACTTAGGGGCCTAATCGCAAGGTTTCAAACTTTTGAAAATTACCATTGGGTCCCAAAAAGCCCAAAAACATGCAACTTTTGACTCGAAGGTCGGATTCGAACGATTTCTCTGGCAACGCTTCAAGCGTAAGATACTACACGCTTTAGAAGCTAGAAAACACACTAAGCACATATCATGTCCATTTTAAACATTATTAACAAAAACAGGCTTATAACTTAACACATCAGCTAAACACATGCTGAACAACTTACTTACGTGATAAGCTCGACACGGGTCGTAACAATAGGAGTGCTATCTTGTTCACGCTCTTATTTATAGAAGCCTTGTAATCACATATGTGACATCCTAATATATTCATATTTACCATCTTACACATTGTTTTGGATTTGTTTAAATAATCCCTACTGTAAAAATGCCACATCAATTTTTTTGGAGGTAGATTTTTGAGACAAATATATAGTTAAGATTTGATGGAATAACGTCTGGAATAGTGAGGTCCGGCCATAGTAGCTCGGGTGGTAAGAGCTCGGTAAGTCCCAATGAAGGACCCGGGTTCGAACCTCACCGAAGGCACTTTGCGAATGACAATCCACGCTGATTAGGTGCGGGAGGGGGGGTGACCGGACCACACCCTCTCATGCCTCGAGAGTTTACCATGTCGGACTCGCACGAGGTGGGTTCTCTCGGTCACCAAAAAAAAATCTGAATCCCCTTAAAATAGATAGAAAGAGCTACATAGAGACATTGAATGCTTGAGGCTGAGACGATGTGTCTCTTTGAGCATGCAAGAGTAGGGGCGGAAAAAAATCCGGACCCTACTCTACTTTAACTACCCGATCAAGCATGCCTCGACTCAAAAATTCAGGTGTTTTTCAGGTTTGTCTAGTTTTGGATCGGGTCTGTTCGGGTCTATTTTAATCTCGGTCGGGTCGGGTCAGGTCTTATCTAGTTTGGATTGGGTCCGGGCGGGTCGGGTTTCAAATTTGTCTCCTTTTTTTGCAGATTTTTATAATGGAGTATTTTTATTATTTTCAGGTTCAGTCGGATCCGGTTGATTTCAAGTTAGGTATGTGCAGGTCTGGGTAGAATCGGATCCGGATCTATTTCAGGTCTGATTTATCTGAGTTCGGGTCCATTTCAGATTGGGTCCAAAATCCAACTCATTGTGAGGCCTATGTAAGATGTTCATGGTCTAAGAAGAAGAAATAATTTATGTGGACACTATTTTGGGACCCAAAACTAAACCCCAAACAATCTCTACCATATTATTTTATTTGTTATACCTTCTAACTTGTTGTGGAGAATGCTTGGAGATCCATTTTGGATTCCAAACTAAGAAGAATGCAAGGCGTTATCGGAGAATCTAGACTTGATGACTCGATTCGGCGAAAGGAATATTGATAAAGTAGAGACAGGTAATGTGTCTGTTACTACAGCGATGCTCGATCTACTGCCAACTAAAAGTTTAATTGATTTTCTCATTCGTCAAACATCATATGTGGGGACAAATATTAATCATAGGCCGATCAGTACCACGATAGAATCAAACTTGCTCAGCATACGGAGTTGTCCACGTTTTAAAATTAATGAGGTTGGATGTATATGAATGGCCTCAAGGTTAACTGCAGGCTTTTAGGTACATCGATGCCAAATGACCAAGAACGGCCACAGAAGGTTAACCATCCACAAGAGGTGATTGAAACAATCAATGAAGTACTTATATACAGGATTCTTTCAAACAGATACCATTTGCGAGAGGAGATATCTAGTAAAATAGAGTTGTGATTCCTATGGACATTAAAAAATTTAAAAAAGTTGTGATTCCTATGAAATCAAACATACGAGAAGATTGAACTGAAGGGATAAAGATCTCACAGCTGAAAAAACAGGGGCTTCTTACGTGATCCTAACACTGGAAGAAGGTTTTTCGTGTCAAGATGGAGCAATCCAGCTACGGTGGATCTTCATAGATGGCGGCAGAGACATCAACAGGCTTCCAAATAAACAAGAGGGTGAATAATAAAAAAAATACTTACCCAAAGTCATGGTGTGTTGGATATTGAGGAAGCATCTTGAAGCTCTCACGGTGTTAAACTGTTTTTGGGGCGCGAGGCATGTGAGAGGGTGGTTCTCAATGATAATATTCACTAGAATCGAGGGAGTACACCAGGCTGCGAATGGATGAATTGCACCATGCTGTAGAGGGTGTGTTAGTTGGTAGAGGTATATAGATTGTGTAGTTTTGGCTAATTTCATAGGAAATATAGGAGAAGGTGGTGCGGTGGAGGTGTTGGTGGTTAAAGACAAAGTTTGTTGTTATGTTTTAATTGGTTTTGGGAGAAATTTTTGACTTGAAGGATTTTCTCTAGGTTCTTATATGGTGAGCGGAGGCCAAGGTTCTATTTTGGAGGCATGGAGTTCTGCAAACAACTCTATTTTTCCAGTAATAGATAGATAAGGTAGATAGTAAATTGAGTATTTCAAAAGTGAGAGTTTTGGACATTGAGTTGGGGTCATTGCTTTTGTATAAGGAGATTAGTGGCTTGGAGAAATTGGAAGAAAAGGTGGAGAGGCAAGGATTTACTCTGGTAAGATGAAAGGACTTATATTGTCTTCGTTATTCATTAGGAAGGTGTAAGGGCTTGGAATACATTACAAGGTAGATCATGCAACTACAGGAAAAACTAGGGGAAGAAAAAAAAAGAATGGTTGGGGTCTTTTGAACAACATGTAAAATTAATCCACCATCCTATTCTTAGATCTGAGGACTAGATGAAAATATGTTCAAAGAAACTCATTCTAAACGCATTTTATTAGAATAATGGGGTTTTGGCATATTTTAGTTTCTTCTTAAAACCAACTTTAATAATTACCGGGTTACAATCACTAATAAATATTAATTCCTAGATGATTAATGTGGAATTGGGCTTTTATTTTTGGAAATATATATCTATTTATTACCTTTTTTGTCAACCAAATGTGTTGAACCTATTTTTGGTACATGTGTACTAAAGTAGAAAAATATAAGAGGTCAGAAGAGGACAAAAATAAATACTAACAGAAAAGGAGAGAGGAATTCTACACAAAAAGGATCAAGCTAAACTATACATATTAGTATTGATTGTTGTAAAGAAGTGAAATGACCACCTCTTTACTAATTACAATGGTAAAAAAAATCCAATGAATAACAGAGAAAGATTAAAATTTTGACTATATTCAACTTAAATAAAGAGTACATAAAAATTTCACCAATATGGGTGTACATGCTTTATAAAAAAAGAGGATCTATATATAGGGAAACTAGAGTACAACAATATGTCTCCAATAAAAATAACTTAAGAAATGATTTCATGATGGAAGGGTGAAGTCCTTCTCCTAGTCTTAGGCTGGTTCACCATGCTCCTGTTGCGCACTCAGATCCTAACCTGGGTGGTTGGGATCACCTAGTAAGAGGAGAGAAAAATATATGTGTCAAATAAAGAATAAGGACAATTATAAACAAAAGCAGGAAATAATAAAGATTCACTATACTAAGAGGGTCAAGAATATGAGGCAAGTAAAACAAATAAGAAATTATGCAATGTTAAACAATAATAAGTTGCATGCATGATTAAATGTGACTACATTAAAATAATATAGGGATGATGTACCTACTGGACCTCAACCTTTGGGGTGAGGGAGAGTAACACATTCCCAAACACCCTAATATTTTTATAATGGGGAGAGTGGTCACATTCCCTTGGGCTCATGCCCAAAACTATGGGTGGTTTGTACTCATGTATACTACATTAGTTAATTAGTCATTTTTATCATCATACGAAAGCATTTCAATGGAATATATAAGAAATGTAATAACATTGCAAGTGGGGTCTAAGACCCTAGAATAATTGAAGTAAAAATGCCACAAGAAGGCAATAAAAAGAATGAAGGCTAAGCAATGCCTCATTGGAAAATTAGGTTTGGATAAAAAAATTCCCAACTTAGGGTTTGGAATGCACATACCTCACTTGAGTTATCCAAAATTTGTCTTCTTCAATTATTGATGTCCAAGATCCTTATATCCTAAATACAATGGTTTTATCACAAGGATTAGGGTTTGAAGTAATTTAAGGGTTGAAACCCTAATTTTTTACCTTCTACGATTTTGGGTTTGAAAACTAGCTCAAATGATTGAGTATACTATTCTAGTTAGAAAAGCATATCCATTTAGTTAATTTGAAGTTGAAATGAATTATTTATGTATTTTAGGGCTTTTAATTAGTTATTTTGGTTCATAGAAAAATATTTTTGAAAAACTTGGAAATCAAGCATGGGAATCACTTTTATTAGATAGGATTTATTTTTCTGAATCCATATCCTATTTATTTATATTTTTTTGATAATTGAGTAATTAGTTATGAATTTTCTAAAACCAGCAAATATGAATTCAAGAAAATGTCATGTGGGCAACAATCTCGCGAGAAGCACTGTGAAGGAGGCTAGGACCCGCGTGAGCTGGCCCAATCACTCGTGGCCAGGTCACAGGTCAGTTGCTTTCTTAACTTCGGTCAATGAGGATTAAAACAAGGCAAAATGTCATTTTTACCCTTGGGAAAAAATCAAGCGAAATGAGGCGAGCGAGGGTAGTCGTGGGAACTCAACAAGGGGATCTATCCCCGAGCGCCATGCCCCAACATTTCATTGACCAGTCGGGTTGGAGTTCATCTCAATTTTCTCTACCATTCCATAGGTGTTCTTTAGGCCATCTAACATCCTGAGTTGGTTGCTGGGACCTTGGCAAAGATGAGGGAGCAAATACCATGAGGTGAGGTTCCCTAAGTAGCTAGAATAGGGTGGAGGTCAGTTGTGGTCGGTGAAGGAGGTTATGGGTGAAGATCGGTGGTTTCTAAGTGCTAAAAAATAGAAGAGACAATTTGGTTGCGTTCGTGGTGGTCATAGGGTTTTAACAGAGGTTGTGCGGAGGTCAAAGGGTGGCTGAATCATCGAGATGACTACCATCGATGATTTCATGTTTGGAGTTATAGGATATCGACACTCGGAGCAGAATCGGGCAAACTAGCAATGTGAAAATGAAAAGTACAGGTCAAGGACACTAACCGCTCATTGAATTCGATCGAGGTGGCGTAGAGAGCTGGGATACGGTCATCGTCACTAGAGATGAAGAGCAAGTAGGTTAGGAGCACGTGATGCAATTGAGGAGGAATTGGAGAAGGAGGAGGTTTGTATGCGGTCTAAGGGTGCTCGACAGGTCCTTTTATAGGTGGGAGAGGGGTCGGGGGGTCCTCTGTAACGTGGAGGTGGAGAATGGAGTTACAACCCTAATGGGAATTTTGCATACACTATGAGAGTGGAGATGAGTTACAACTCATTAAATTAGGAGAGAGAGAGATGAAGCGAGATGAGAAATGGATGAGTGTGAAGGAAGAATGAAATCATGGATCGATTCTCGATTGGGACGTTACTCGTCGAGAGGTAGTTGACGAGTCATGCATCGTTGGAACAAGGTTCGATCTAGATGATCGAGCCACAGCTGTTGGATGGCTCACTGGAGAGCCCAGTAACGCGTGACAAGAAAAAAAATGAAACCTTGGTTTAATGCATCGAATCAATGAAATCACATTAAATCTCTATGGTTACACTATATTTCAACGAATATAATTCATTTGAGGGGTCAAAAATTGGTCAATTAACTCCAAATTTGAACCATATGCCCACATTAAAGCCTAGAGTATTCCTATGCCTTTACATCTTGTATTTATTTACCTTTTGGCCATTAACCACCATATTTTCCATTAATGTGTATATCAATGCATTTTAAAAGGGTGAATTAATACAAAATTATTTTCTTAGCAATTCCTTTAATAAAATTCGAGAAAAATATTATAGAGTCATTCAAGTGTCAAGTCTCACCTTTTATTCTCCTTTATAAAGATTTAATAACAATTTGGAGGAGAGAGGAGATAAGAGGGTGATATATCTCATTAATTAAATTCAATTTCACCTTAATTCTTATTTCTTATCCCAAAAAGCCAGAATTACTCTAAATTAACATAATATACTTAATATCTCTCATTAATAGTCATTTTTCATAATTAGACTCTAATTAACATACTATTTGAGATATTTGTGCAAAAATCCATTCATTGAAATGAATGTGGGTAAATATAGTTCAAGCCATCAAGTATTCCTCAATTTCAATATTGAGGACAAAGAGAATAGAAAAGATAGGAAAATTTAGGAAAAATGACAAAAGGATAAGAAAGAAAAAAAATCTTGAAAATGGGTAAAATTGCAAATTGAATCCAAAATTCAGTGTTACTGCACTCCACCCCTTAAAGAGGATTTTGTCCCCAAAATCTCAACAAGAGGGAATAGTGAGTACATAACATCCCAACATTAAGCGACTAGGTGGGTACTTCTAAACTATGATACATCACATGCTCTACTCATGAGTCAGGTTTACTAAGCTTTCCACTATTCATATTACCTTTTATCAAATATAACACAATTTGCATTTTTGGCTTATTAGCGCTATCTCCATTATGAAATTACATCATCCTTATTATGCTATTAATTATGTCATGCTGTATCCACATTGTTCTAAAAAAGAATTATATCTCAACATTATGTACACACCATGTGTATTTGTCATTACTAATTAAGAATTTTAAGCAGAGTTAGGGTTTACTAAATCATCTCAATATTTATTAATATATTAGATCACGATCCTTAATAACTTAAATTTATGCTTCATTATTCTCATGTTACTACCATGTAGAATTTTCATTGATTATTTTGTAAGAAATAGATAATATTATCCAACAAGTTATTAAGTATAATTAATGTCACATTACACATTGTCACAACACCTTTCATACTCACATTAATGTCATGATTAACCATTTTCTCCTATTTACACATCATATTAAAAAAATTACATTTAACATCACATTAGGCATTTGGAATTATTGTAGACTTAATAATCATGCTTATGTAAATCTAATTACTCCTTATCACATTTAAGTCATTACATGTATTTTAGTGAATAAGGTGGAACACCTTGCATATATTAATGAATTGATCCATATATCAAATTATGATAAGGTGATTAATGAGATGTGTATTTAGAGAACAAGGTGATGTGTCTTACATATATTGATAACTTGATTTAACTATGATGAGGTGATTATATACCCCTTATGTGTATCAAGTATAGTATTAGGTTATGACACCTAATGTCACTTATGTATCACGAAGGCATTAAGGATACATATGTATATATGTTAAGGTTAGATGATTATATCTTAGGGTTTAGGTCAACATGACCATTATATGTTATGCATTCTTAGCATGCATTAGTTCCAGTTACCATAGCATTAGGGTGACATGGTCAACATTGTGTGTATTCATCATCCTCGAAATTAGCAAATGCAAAATATATCAAGGTATTACTACTATCACTACTCCACCCCTTAAAAGGGTTGACCTACCATGTCATACTAAACTTGAGGTAATAGAGTGAGTCTAAACATGTATAAGACCCAACACTTAATTGTCTTACTAATCACTATTACCAAACTTCAAAGTCTAGTATTGGGTACACTAACCCTAAACATGGAAATCTAAGTATCATGTAAGGAACTTATGGGTCACAAAGTGATTTTATTTCATTTTTGAGGATACTCAACATTGAGGTAATATGACTAAAGTTATGCCATTTAGAGCATTATGTATCAGATCATGTCAGGCCGATGTCATATGAACTTGGGAGTCCCCGTAAACAAAGCTAGTGCGTGGAGGAAAATATTGTCAGCCCCCAAGTTCTGACCCTTTATAGACACCATCACTTTCAAATTTGTGCCCTAGTAGCTATCTAATAGACTAATCACCTAAAAGTAGATTAAAGATATTTCTAATATATAACAATTATGGTTCTAGATCAACCTTTTATCATAGGTTAATTCTAAGATGAACTAAATGGGAAACTATATGTGGTAAGGTTTTTCTAACTAAGGAATCAAATTGAAATAGTCAATATCTGAATACCATTGGCTTTGATACCATGTTGTAAAGAAGTGAAATCACCACCTCTTTACTAATTACAATGGTAAATAAAACCGATCGAATAACATCGGAAGATTAAAATTTTCACTATATTCAATATAAATAAAGAGTACATAAAAATTTCCCCAATATGGGTGTACATTCATTATACAAAAAGAGGATATAAGTAGAGGGAAACTAGACTACAACAATATGTCTCCAATAAAAATAACTTAACAAAAGATTTCATGATGGAAGGTGAAGTCCTTCTCCTAGTCTTAGGCTGGTTCACCATGCTCCTGTTGTGCACTCTAATCATAAACTGGGTGGTTGGGATCACCCAACAAGAGCAGAGAAAAATGTATGTGTCAAATAAAGAATAAGGACAAATATAAATAAAGCAAGAAATAATAAAATTCAATATACTAAGAGGGTCAATAATATGAGGCAAGTAAAACAAATAAGAAATTCTACCATGTTAAACAATAATAAGTTACATACATGATTAAATGTGACTACATTAAACTAATATAGGGCTGAGGCACCTACCGGACCTCAACCTCTGGGTGAGGGAGAGTAACACATTCCCAAACACCCTAATACTTTTATAATTGGGGAGAGTGGTCACATTCCCCTGGGCTCATGCCCAAAACTATGGGTGGTTTTTACTCATGCACACTACATTAGTTAATTAGTCATTTTCATTATCATGCTAAAGTATTTCAATGGCATATATAAGAAATTTAGTAACATTACAAGTGGGGTCCAAGACCCTAGAATAATTGAAGTAAAAATGCCACAAGAAGGCAATAAAAATAATGAAGGTTAAGCAATGTCTCATTGGAAACTTAGGTTTGGATAAAAAAATGCCCAACATAGGGTTTAGAATGCACATACCTCACTTGAGTTATCTTAAATTTGTCTTTTCTTTAATTATTTATGTCCAAGTTCCTTATATCCTATATACAATGATTTTATCACAAGGATTAGTCTTTGAAGTAATTTAAGGGTTGAAACCATAATTTTATACCTTCTAGACAACACTTCAATTTTGAGTTTGAAAACTTACTCACACGATTGATTATATTGTTCTAGTTAGAAAAACATATTCATTTAGTTAATTTGAGGTTGAAATGAATTATTTATGAATTTTAGGGCTTTTAGCTAGTTATTTTGGTTCATAGAAAAATCTTTTCAAAAAACTTGGAAATCAGGCATGGGAATCATTTTTATTAGATAGGATTTATTTTTATAAATCCATAGCCTATTTATTTTTATTTTTCTTATAATTGAGTAATTAGTTATGAATTTTCTAAATCCAGTGAATAAGAATTCAAGAAAATGTCACGTGGGTAATAAATCTCAAGAGAAGCATTGCAAAGGAGGTTGGGACCTGCGTGAGATGGCACAATCGCTTGGGGCCAGATCACAGGTCAATTGATTTCTTGACTTCAGTCAGCAAGGATTAAAATAAGGCAAAATGTCATTTTTACCTTATAGAGAATCAAACGAAATGAGGCAAGCAAGGGTAGTCGGGGGAACTCAACAAAGGGATTCATCCCCGAGTGCCATGCCCCGACATTTTGTTGAGCAGTCAAACTGGAGTTCATCTCCATTTTCTGTACCCTTCCATAGGTGTTCTTTAGACCATCTAACATCCCGATTTGGTCGATGGGACCTTGGCGAAGCTGAGGGAGAAAATTCCGTGAGGTGAGGTTTCGTGAGCTATCAGAACGGGGTGGAGGTCATTCGTGGTTGGCGAAGGAGGTTGCGGGTGAAAATCAATGGTTTCTAAGTGCTAAAATGCAAAAGAGATGATTTGGTTACAGTTATGGAGGTCACAGGGTTTCAGCAGAGGTTGTGAGGAGGTCGAAGGGTGGATGAGTCGTAAGGATGACTAGCATCGACGATGTCAGGTAGGGAGTTATAGGATATGGACACTTGGAGCAGAACCGGGCAAAGTAGTAATGCAAAAATTAAAAGTAAAGGTCAAGGATACTAACTACTCGTTGAATTCGGTCGAGGTGGGCTGGAGAGCTGGGACACGATCGTTGTCACTAGAGATGAAGAGCGAGTAGTTTTGGAGCACATGATGTAGTTGAGGAGGAATTGGAGGAGGAGGAGGTTTGTGTGCGGTCTATGGGTGCTCAAAGGGTCCTTTTATAGCTGGGAGAGGGGTCGGAGGGTCCTCTATAATGTGGAGGTAGAGAATGGATTACTGCCCTAATGGGCATTTCGCGTACACTATGAGAGAGGAGACAAGTTATGGCTTGTCAAATTTGGGAGAGAGAGACATAGTAAGAGGAGAAAATTTTAGGAGAAACAGATGAGTGTGGAGGAAGAATGAGATTGTAAACTGATTCTTGACTGGGACGTTACTTGTCGGGAGGTAGTTGACGAGTCCCGCGTCATCAGATGAATGATCAATCTGGATAATCGAGCCACAACCATTGGATAACTTGATAGAGAGCCCAGTAACGTCTGACAAGAAAAAAAACTCAAAACCTTAGTTTAATGCATCGAATCAATGAAATCACATTAAATCTCTATGGTTACTATATATTTTAACGAATATAATTCATTTGAGGGGTCAAACAACGGTCAATTAACTCCAAATTTGAACCGCATGCCCACTTTGAAGCCTAGAATATTTCTATGCCTTTAAATCTCATTTTTCTTCACCTTTTGGCCATTAACCACCATATTTTCCATTAATGTGTATATTAACACATTTTAAAAGGGTGAATTAATACAAAACTATTTTCTTAGAAATTCCTTTAATAAAATTTGAGATAAATATCATTGATTCATTTAGGTGTCACGTCTCACCTTTTATTCTCCTTTTTAAAGATTTAATAACAATTTGGAGGAGAATATCGCCATCTTATCTCCTCTCTCCTCCAAATTGTTATTAAAGCTTTAATTAAATTGCTTTGAGGAGAGAGGAGCTTTAATTAAATTCAATTTCACCTTAATTCTTATTTCTTATCGTAAAAAGCCACAATTACACTAAATTAACATAATCTACTCATTATCTCTCATTAATGATCATTTTACATAATTAGACTCTAATTAACACACTATTTGAGATATTTGTACAAAAACCCATTCATTGAAATAAATGTGGGTAAATATTGTTCAAGCCATCAAGTATTCCTCAATTTCAATATTTAGGACAAAGAGGATAGAAAAGATAGGAAAATTTAGGAAAAGTGACAAAAGGATAAGAAAGAAAAAAATATTGAAAATGGGTAAAATTGCAAATTGAATCCAAGATTCAGTATGTTACAATTGCCTTCCACAAAGTATATTTATTGTTGAATCTTCCTTCAACAATTCTTTGGCTACACTCTCTCCAAATGTCACAGATCATGACCAAGAAAATGAGATGTTTTAGCTTCTTCTTAAAGTCAACCATCTCATGATGAGAATGAGAAACATGTTGAATATACATTTCTACAGACATACTTTATGAAATATCAATAGTGTATTCAAATTTAATAAATATATGATACAAATTTTTGCTCCCACCTCTACAAAGATAACACACTGAGGGGAAGTTGGACCCTTTGTTGTCAAATTGATTATGATTTGGTACATTATCCAGAAAATACTTTCCAAAAAGAGAACATACATCTTCTATATTTCTTTGGATTACCATATCCAGTTTGAGCATGACAATTTAGATTATTTAGAACAAACACACTCCTAGAAATGTTTGACTTTACAAAGGGAAACTATTCTTGATCAAACAACTTCTTGATTCAATAAATTTAAAACAAAATGAATGTTCAAAACATATCTAACATGAGACATGCCAATAGAGAAACTAGTAATACAACCACCATATTTAATAAGATAGTTTAGTGTAGTAAACTTCCCTTTTCCATTATTTATAATCTAAAAAGCCAAACAATATCATTAAAATACCTTTTAATTTGATATAAATGATCTCTAGACAAAAAGACAATACAAGCATATCCAGGAAAATTTGACACGAGGGAAAATTAAATCCCTAAATTGAACAAGCTATTTCTAGATCCATGAGTCTTAATATTTTATGCTAGTCATTCACATTGATTCACCCTTAGGATATCTTCCATCAATCCACCTGGCCCATAAACTATCCTATTTTTCTACAATTATTTTACTTATTCCAAAGCATAAAATCTTTGACAACATCCCTTGTGATTTTAATACTTAGTCCTCCTCCGTCTTTGGGAAAGCATATCTTCTCCCAAGAAACTATATGAAAATTGTTCTAAAAATGTGCACCTCCCAAAAGTAACTCCTACCCAATGGATCAATCTCATTTGATACACTAGTAAGAAGAATGAAAGAAAACAACACATATAGATGTAATGAAGAAAAAGTGGAGATAATGGTATTCAATCATCTAATAAAGGAAAGTATATTTTCTTTCCTAGCTTCATCCATGAGTTTCATCGTTATCAATAATGGGTGAGAAAATATGTTTAACAATTCCCTTTAATCAAAGGAATTACAAGATACGTCATAGGTAGATTTTCCCTCTCAATATATGGTCTTGGAAGCAAATCATCACCAATGGCTTCAATACATAAGATTTGACTTTTGTAAAAGCTACATTCATTCCAAACAAGCTTCCAAATCATGTAAAAACATAGTTAAACTTTGTAACAAAACTTCAATTTTCTTCACTAGAAACAACAAATTCATATGCAAATAGTTCACGGGATGTATCACGGTTGAGTGAATCCTTAAGAGAAATAAACTTGCCACTAACAATTTATTGATTAATAATATATGATATGTAGTCTAGAAGTAAGTATGGAGGAAGGAGTGCCATTTCTAATACCACAGAGGATAGAAAGGTTCAAAATGTACTTATTAATAAGGAATTGAACATTGATGCTAAAAAGATGTATCAATCCAATGATTAAAACATGAGAGGAACTTCATATTTTCCAAAATAAAATGGAGTTATTTCCAATCAATAAAGTCATATATTATCGTCAATGTGGGAATAGGGATACAAGAATTATTGTCATCATATATAGATATACCCTTCAGGAAAGCACACTAGGAATGACTGATAATGGATGGTAAAATCAATTAAAGCATGTTATAAATGAAACTAAACACAACTTATAGATAACATTGCATAAATAGATGGGACTCCAATCCTTCATATAAGTATATTTATTAAATTTAGGATAAGTGTGATATAGGTCATTACCTCTTTGAAAATTACCACCAACGAAAATATTATAAACTATATTCTTGCATCATATCCTATAATAAGGATGAAGTTAAAGTTGTAACCATTAGTGCATGAAGCCTTGTCCCTATTTAACTTTAAAGTGTCATCAATTTCATCTTTTAGTTTGTTATATATCATATAAATCTGATACTCATTTGTGATAGGAGTGTGATGGAGCCCTTAATTGGAAGTCCATCTTGTGTCATTTTTCCTTACATTCAAATCATGAGGTCTTATATATGCATGCTATTCCCTATTAGATTATATTTATTATAAAATGCACATATGGAATCGTTTCATATATTTTTTAGTCACTTTGGATGATACTTGATGGAAGGAATGAGTGGAATCAAGAAAAATCCACCAAGCATGGTGGGGAGCATGGAATCACAAAATCCAAGTGCTACCTAACCAAACTTCGAAGGAACATCAAAATAAAAAGCTTCACTGATTATTGAAGATCACAATCAAGTCTAGTTTTGAGCCCAAAAATGATTATTCTCTAGAAAGGATGTCCACTCCACATTAAATAAAGCAACAAAGTCCCTTTAAACCTCCAAGTCCACCTTTTGTCCTTCACTAGGACATAGAATAGTCGTTATGTCACTAGAAAGTATGTGCTATTTCTATCATAATCAACCCGTCAGCGTAATTCCAAGCACAAAATCATTTACCACAACTGGCCATAGAACGACTGTTGTGTCATCAAACTAATGTCTATTAAGCAAGAGCTGACCACTTACTATCCATTTTTGCCTTTCCCACATATCCCTAGCATTGACCATAACAACCCTTCAGATCCCAAACTAGTTATGGTGTTGTTCCCACTTCCACCTAGTTTCTATCCATTTGTCCATCTTTCCATTGATAGCGAAAAGGTTGATTTGACCAGAACGGTCATTCAACTTTGTAAGTCAGATGGTCGTTTTGAGCATAAAATGATTGTGCTTGTTTTTCATTTTTTTTTTCATTTTTTCCTTCCATTCTCAACCATAATGGTCATTCATAGTACCACAGTCCATCCACTCCCACATCATCACAATTGTTTTGGAGGAAGAATGGATGTTCTACCTTCAACCCTATTATTGTCCTATGTTGGCTTTTTGAATATGCCACACTCTATTTACAATGATGTAAATATTTCTTATTTATATTATTAATATCTGAATTAAATGTTTCAGGTGATCAAGGAACTTTGATAAGATCCAATGACAAGGAATGTATAATAATATGCGTGTTTGTATGTTTTAGATCATGTTATACTAAGATAATCGTTTGTATAGGTGAAAATTTTACACTTGGTAGGAATGATGTAAGAAAAAGTAATGAACAACATAAAACCATCCTAAACAAAGTTTTGTACTTATTTACATGCATTAGGATAGGTATATAATGTTTCCATATTCATCTAAGACATTTTCCAAAAAATTTAGGCCCTAGTGGGACAAGCTATATTTTGGTCAAACTTTAGTTTGACCAAAATACATTTCAATCAAACATTAGATCGACTAGGAAATTACCGTTAGACCAAAGTTTATCTCAACAATGTTTTAGATGAACTTATAGTTGACCAAGATGTATCTCGGTCAAATTTTAGTTTGATTGAGAATAGTTATGCAAAAGAAACCGACTAGTGTGCCATTAGTCTTTTTCATCTCACCCAACTATCCTATAACGACTAGTTTCTTTGTAAAATTATCCTAAACATCCCAAAAAAATATGTTCAGTATATATAGTAGAGATATATGGACACTCAAAACACAATTGAGTATTGTCTCTACATGTTAACTCTCTCAAGGTTAGAATTTTGGTTTGCTGCATTCAACAACTCCCAAGAAAGTGTATGTGGCGTACAACTCACGAAAACAAGATTAACTAATGTAGAAGTGTATTATTAGCAGCAAAATTACTAAAAATCACTAAATATTAAAACTTTTTACAAAGAGATCCACAAATTGTAAAACTCTTTCATAAACAACCAAAGTAAGTTATCTACATTCTGATTCATCAGTACATCTCTGTATCATCTCATCTCGAGAGTTACAAACATTGACTTCCCTATTAAAGTATACATAAATAGTATACAAAAATCTCTAGGAATCAAGCCAAAAATCTCAGATCTATATCAAACTATCTACTGACTCCTAGGACCTGATAGTACAGAGACGACACATAGGACTCTCTATATACAGGACTTGACAGTCAGTGTCTCCACTTAAGGATCACTGCTTTCCTTGTTGTTGTTGATGTTGTTGCTCTTCACCCATAGTAGGGTTTCTACCTTTTCCTCAATGTCTACCTAAAATTTTAATCCCACAGGGGTGAGACAATTGAAAATTTACCCCAGCGAGAGATATAACTCTCTGCCAAAAACATTATTATTGCGTATAATAGAATAACACTGACCCATAGAATCATAATATTCAGCAGCAGGTAAATCATTGATTAAACTATGTAGAGCAGTATTCTCTATGCATTTCATTTCAATTATAACTTGATAAAGCAGCAAGTCATTTATTCAAAAAGGAATATGAAGAACACGTATAGCATTTATCCAACTAGGACATAATAGACAATGTATCATCAACCATTGATTCTCGTAATTCAACCCTAAGCAAATATGCTACACGGCTGATTACATTTTTCAAACATACTTATTCCCTAAGGAGATGAGGTATACTTCTCATACTCCAACCGACCATTGTGAAATCAAAATCTGTACCATATATAGGTCAATAGAAGAGCCAGATTTCTATGACCTCCTCCTCCTCAGTCAATGTGAGGAACAACTTGCAGGACATCTCGTGTCTCTGCCAAATAGCTTTCCAGGGTATACTGGCAACTTCGCTATTAGAGTTACAGTGGCATGATGGACTCTCTTCGCAATCGAGAGATTTCATGTTTATCTCACATCGATTCGCCATTAACATCATCATCGAGAGATTAGTGATACATCATCCCGACATATACATATAATGAAGGATTGAGAGATTTAATGTTTATCTCACATCAATTCCTCCATTAGGGCGTAAGGATACTCACGCCCATAACCCCCACATACTCAAAAGTATGCCCTCCACGAGTTCCCTTAGGAAAACCTATTTCACCATCACCAAACTACTGAAGATGATGGATATATGGTCAGGGCTCTACATGATATCATTTCACTTGATTATTTAAGTATATTACAGTATTATTTTAGCATCAGGCATGTTTTCAAACATAAACCGTTATAACAATTGCTATAAAGAATGAGTACTATTTCTATCAAGTTCATTTCACATCTTTATTAACATTGGGATCTCAATCCCTCATAATCTCAGCATTATGATTCAAGAATATGGGTGTTCAAACCCTGAGATCATCAAAATACTTGTTACCTCTTTAACAGGTAACTTAATTCCATCAAGTCATCTGACAGTGTAAACATGATAAATGTAGTGCATATATTTCACATGGCTCTTACAGCCTAATAATCTCTTTTGTTAGCTCTCACTAGGCAACATAACATATCATTGCTTACAATCTCATAAAGTACTTTCAATAAACAAAGCATCATAGCTCATACATGGCTATGTTCATTATTTCATAACACCTACATGATTAGTAAAGATGATAACAGATACATCAATTTCATATCAACACAATGCAAAAAAATTATAACATCACTATTTATTGGGTTACACCACTATGCCCTTGCTAGGGTTAGGGTTTTCTTTTTATTTCAACTAGGGTTAATCATCCTCTTAGCTCAATTAGGATTAATGACTCATCATTTCATTATCCAACCTTAGAGCTTCATGCTATATAGTATAACACAGACTTAGGGTTTCACATATACCTTTACCTTATTTAGAAATTAGGGTTTACTATTCACATCACATTACCCTAGATTAGGGTTTATATTCAACAACCCACAATTAGGGTTTATTATTCACCCCAAGTAGGAATGATCATCAAAGTACCCTGAATTAGGGTTTCTCATGTCATTACCATGAATTAAGTTCATACCATCATCATGTATTAGGATTTCACCTATGAATGCCCTCAATTAGGGTTATGATTCATTAACCTTCTTAATTAGGGTTTGTACTCATGATTAGGGTTTATAATCTACTTATCAAGAATTATACCCTCATTAGACATTCATCCATAGTGAAAGTATTGAGACTTAATCATTACATGGTTATCATTCATATAGGAAGTCTTCTCTCTCTCATCTTCAATGAATGATGCTTACTTCAACCTTGATTAAGCTAAGTCAACTCAACTTGAAGAAGAATTGACACCGTGAGTTATGTCATTACCACCATGATCATTAAAGCTTAATTATTCAAAGGGTACTAATCACCTTATCTCATTAAGGGTACCATTGTTATAATCACTCTTGGTCTACATTATATAATTGTTCAATTAAACAATTGACCTTTAACCACTTTAAGTGTTCATACGATTTAATTAATTATCTTCCAAATGATCTTGGTCACTTAGACCCCAAACGATTTTGACCAATCATACCTCAAACAGTCTTGCTTATAATACCTCCAAACTGTTTAAAACTGTTTAGACCTTCAAACGGTATTGAACATACCACTGAAACTGTTTGGTAAAGTTAGTATATGAAACTGTTTGCCAAAGTAATTCTTGAAACTGTTTGATAAAGTGATATTTGAAACCGTTTGAACCTTAACTAGTTTGGGATCGTTTGGTCCCAAACGGTCATGAGACCGTTCGGCCCAAACTTCCTCAAAACCGAATGGACCAAATATGGTCTCCACCAATCATGTTGATTTAGGGTTTCCAGTGTTGATCCCCTGATCGATTGAATTCATATAACCACTCATTAATTGAACCTAACACCATACTTAAAGTGAGCTTAAGAAGTCATCCTTCAACTGATTTAACCCTCAATTGATCACTAAATAGGGTTTTCAATCAATTGGATTAGGGTTTGGAATCATTGATCCTTCAATGTTAATCATTGTGAAAGTAATTACTTTGAAACCATTGGACCATCATCCAAATTGAAAATGACCTGAACTCAAACGGTCTTGAGACCATTTTCCCATCTCAACATCCAAATCCATGACATCCAATTAGGGTTTGGATCATAGGATTGATCACCAAATCAGCATTTGATTGCAAATCAACTTGGTATCTTTAGATCTTCAAACACCTAACAATACTAAACCCTAGACCTCCAAATGGTCTTGGGTGACCCTCAAACGGTCTTGAGACCGTTTGGGTGATCCCCAAATGGTTTTGAAACCGTTTGGGTCAATCAACCCAAAGAACTAACTCAATCAAATTAGAAATCAGCACTTAACCCGATTAGGGTTTGGTGATTGATTATCCTTCAACTCATGAACCAATTCGAACTAATCAATTATAATTAGTGGATCATTAAACAACATAATTATCAACAAATATCCAAATGATCAACCATGGTCAATGCCCCCAATTGGTTTGAAACCGTTTGCTCTCATTTGGTTTGGTGAAACCGTTTCCCCTCAAACGGTTTGAAACCATTTGCTCCCAAACGGTTTAGGAAACCGTTTTTGCAACTTTGTGGAAATCATTTGGCCTAATAATTTATTGGGAAATGTGTCAAGATGATGTCATCATCATATTCCTTCGTGCATCCAAGAACAACAGCCGTTTTTCATGGGAATTTCAGCAATGAATAAAAAGAGTACCAAAAAGAAGAAAACAATCAACAAAGCATAGAGCATTTGATGTAATATCAATGTTTAAGGGTAAAGTTATAAAACCCGCCTCAAAATCTGATTCCAAGCTCCAAGATCCATGTCTCTAATGGTGAATGAAGTTCTATCAACTGCCCAAGGTCCGTTCTTGAGCTTTTGGATGAACAAGTTGACTAGGATTGGAAATCGAGTGAAGAAAACCAAGAATCAAGCATTGATTTTGAGTTTTCACCATGAATCCAAGGTGGAAGATGATCAAAAGCTTACCAACAGGTTAGATTCTTCCTTATCCTTCTCCTGAACTCCCCCGTGGTTGGACAAAGAAAAATGAGAAAAGGAATTTCCAAGAAAAGTCCTTAAGTGGGTAGGAAAAAGGATATGTTTAAGGATTTTCAAGGAAAGAGAAAAAGAATTATTTTCTTTACTTTCCAAAATAATTTCCACCAATTCCCCCTTAATTCCTTGGCCACGAAGCCACCTTCATTATCTTGCAAAACCTCTCCATTATCCAAGAATTAATGGAAAATAAATTAAGCACCTTAATGAGTTTTATATTAATATCCAACTTTTAGTGGATAATACTTTTTATTATGATAATGTGAGTGGGCTTCCACTCAACCAAGATCTTTTTGTTCCATAGCAAGGCACAAGCTCGTCCAACACTTTGCTATTTCATCCCTCAACTTTTGGTTGAAGGGATCCTCAATTAATGTATTCCTTTTTGCATTAAATTAATTTAAAGTCCCATTTATGCTTAAATCTTGATTATTTTAATATCAAGATTCTCTCTCCTCCAAGATAATTCAAATGAGGCCCCCCTCTCATTTTATTTTCTCTACTTGCTGACAAAAAACATGAGGGACCCTCTAGAGGTGATATTTTTCATATTGAACCCTAGGTTTTGGGTAATTTGCACATTGCACCAAAACTAGGTTTTAATGCACAAGGATTGCTCTACAAGCTTTATCTTGGTGCCCAAGCTTGTAGAAACCATACCACTACATCATATTCATTCTTATGAGGTCTCAACATCAGAGGAACATTTTATCAAGTGCAATTTTCAAGTTAACCCCTCAACTTGGGTAATTTTCACTTTAGTCAAAAATTAACAAAACAATGTTTCAACATTATTCAAAAAGGACTGAAATTGAAATATAAGTTCCTCAAGAGCCTTAATTACTTGTTAAAGGATAAGAGCCTTAATTATAATCAACTTTATTAAGCAAAACACCTAGGGTTAAACATAACCCTGGTCAGGGATGTTACAAATTATCCACCCCTTATAAGGATTTCGTCCCCGAAATCATTAATAAAACATTAAGAGAAAAGAGTAGGGTATTTCCTCCTCATTTCTTCCTCTAGTTCCCATGTAGCTTCTTCTATGCCATGATGATTCCAGAGGACTTTTACAAGAGTAATGTCTTTCTTTTTCAACTTCTTGATCCTTCTATCAAGAATCAGCATAGGTCCTTCAACATAAGATATATCATCATTTAACTCTACTTCCATAGGCTGAAAAACTGATTCTGTGTCAGGATGACATTTCCTTAGCATGGAAATGTGGAACACTGGGTGCAACTTTTGCAACTCAGGTGGTAACTCCAGCTTATAAGCTACCTTTCCAATATGTTCAATGATTGGATAAGGCCCCATAAATCTAGGAGCTAACTTTCCTTTTCTTCCAAACCTAAGAACTCCTTTCTAAGGAGAGACCTTGAGGTACACTCTGTCTCCAACCTAGAATTCTAAATGTCTACGACGCTTGTCTGCATAAGATTTCTACCTATCCTGTGCAATCTTTAACTGTTGTTGTATTATTTTAATCTTCTCGGTGGTCTGCTGCACAAGATCAGGACCCAAAAGTTGATGTTCACCAATTTCATACCAACATAGGGGAGACCTACAACGTCTACCATACAAAGCTTCATAAGGTGCCATGTCAATACTGTGTTGATAACTATTGTTGTAGGCAAATTCTATCAAGCTTAGATGTAGATCCCAACTTCCTATAAAATGGAGGACACATGCCCTAAGCAAGTCCTCCAAGGTCTGTATAGTCCTTTCAGATTGTCCATCTATTTGAGGATGAAAGGTTGTACTAAACCTTAACTGTGTGCCTAAGGCTTTATGAAGTCGCTCCCAAAAATGACTCGTAAACTAGGGACCTCTGTCAGAAACAATGGTAATTGGGACCCCATGCAGCCGCACTATCTCATCCACATATAACTGCGTTAGTCTCTCTGTAGAATAGGTTGTTTTGACAGGTAAAAAATGTGTTGTCTTTGTCAACCTATCAACTATTACCCAGATGGAATCATGACCTTTGGCTATTGTAGGTAAACCAACCACGAAGTCCATGGTTACATGATCCCACTTCCACTGCGGTATTGGAAAAGGTTGCAGTGTTCCTACAGGCTTCTGGTGTTCAACTTTAACTTGCTAACACACTGGACACTGCATAACAAACTCAGCAACATCCTTCTTCAAACTAGGCCACCAATACATATCCTTCAAGTTATGCTACATCTTGGTGCTTCCTGAATGCATAGAATACATTGAAGAATGAGCTTCTTCCAGGACCAACTTCCTTAAGTTATCAACATCAGGTACTATCATGCTACTATGATAACAAGATACCTGATCATCTGAATCATGGAAACCATGTCTTTTATCACTACATACTCTGATCTAATCTGTTGAACTACAACATCAGCTTATTGTGCCTCCTTAATTTTCTATCCCAAAGTAGGTTTTATGTGCATCTCAGCTAACAACCCTGATAACAATGATACTTTTAACTGTACATTGTCTTGCCTTAAAGAGATAAGCATATCCCTCCTAGAGAACACCATAGAATACAACTGTACTTTATCTAGGGCTGGTGTTGCTGATTTTCTACTTAATGCATCAACAACCACATTGGCCTTCCCTGGATGATAATCAATTGTACAATCGTAGTCCTTAATTAATTCCATACAGCGGCGTTGCCTCATGTTTAGATCATGATGAGAGAAGATGTAATTTAGGTTCTTATGGTTTGTGAAAATATGGAATGTCTCTCCGTAGAGATAATGTCTCCAGATCTTCAAAGTATGGACTACAGCAGCTAGTTCTAGATCGTGTGTTGGATAATTCTCCTCATGTTTCTTAAGTTATCGATAAGCAAAAGAAATCACTTGCTTATCCTACATTAACACACATCCTATTCCATTCATAGAGGCATCACAGAAAACTATATACCCTTTTCCTTGCTCAGGTACCACCAACACCGGTGCACTTGTCAACCTTTACTTTAGCATTTGGAATGATTGTTGACACTTGTCATTCCAGACAAAAGGAACATCCTTTCTAGTCAACTTGGTTAAGGGTAAGGCTATAGAACTGAAGTTCTTAATAAACCTCCTGTAATAGCCTGCCAACCCTAAGAAACTACGAATTTCCATTGGTGTCTTTGGCTGTTCCCATTACAAGACAAATTCTATCTTTTTAGGGTCAACACGAATACCTGAAGCATATATCACGTGTCCAAGAAAAGAAACTTCTGGTAACCAAAACTCACACTTGCTAAACTTAGCATACAACTTATGCTCTCATAGCAAAGTTAGAGCCTAACGAAGATGTTGCTCATGCTGTTGAGCATATCTACTGTAGATCAGGATGTCATCTATGAAGACAACTACACACTGATCAAGAAAAGGTTGAAAGGTTCTATTCATGAGTTCCATGAATGCAACTGGTGCATTAGTTAGTCCAAATGACATAATTGTGAACTCATAGTGACCATACCTTGTCCTAAAGGCAGACTTAGGTATGTCACCCTCCTTAATACGCAGCTGATGATATCCCGACCTCAAATCTATCTTTGAGAAGACAGTTGCACCACGCAATTGATCAAAGAGATCATCAATCCTTGGCAAAGGATACTTATTATTTATAGTTACTTTATTTAATTGTGTATAATCAATGCACAACCGCATCGATCCATCCTTCTTTTTAACAAAAAGGACTGGAGCACCCCAGGGTGAAGTGCTTGGTCAAATAAAACGTTTCTCAAGCAACTCCTGAAGTTGTTTCTTGAGTTCTGCCATCTCAGTAGGTGCCATCCTATACGGTGTTTGTGCTATTGGCTACGTGCCCGGGATTAGATAAATCTAAAAATCAATCTCTCAGGGCAGAGCTACACTTGGAAGTTCTTTAGGAAATACATTTTCAAATTCCCTGACTATCGAAACTTTTACAAGATTAGAACTCTCCATGGTGGTATCTACCACATGGGCCAAGAATGCAAAACATCCTTGCCTCATCAGCTTCTCAGCTACCATAGCTGACAAAAGACAGGTTGGAAGAATATTTCCATCTCCTTGAAAGATCCATGTGCACTTTCATCTATGAACACAACTTGCTTGGACTCACAATCCAAGACAACCTTATACCTTTCTAAGGTATCTATCCCAAGGATTATATCGAACCCATGCATCTCAAGTGGTATAAGATCCACTTGAATGCGATGCTCATAAAAGGAGAGAATGCAGGGAGAACACACCTCATGCAACACAGCAGATCCCATCAAAGGAGTTTCTAATAACAAACTATCTGCTCTATGACTGATAGTCATGTTGCAGTCAAGAATCACTCTTCGAGTGATAAAGCAATGTGTAGTACCCGAATCAATTAAAATAGATACGACGCAAGATAAAGACATATCAGAATAAAATAGTTCCATCTGACCTGTCAAAACCCGAGGGTTGATCACAACATCAGGTGGATTTATCGCATATAATCTCGTCATTACCTGTGGTTGATTCGGTGCTCGATGACTGGGTGCTGATGATCCAGCTTGGGATGCCTGTCCATGTCCTCTAGCTCCACCTGGAAACTGTCTCGTCTGAGAACCTTGTTGACTCTGTCTCTGAGGTTGAGTCACACTTGCCTCTCTGGCTCTACAATCCTTCATCAGATGCACCATCTTTCCACATATGAAAAAATTTCTGATCTCTAGTTGTGGTCTGGATGGTCCTGTGACAAACACTGATGCTGAGCTATGGGCTCCTTCTAGTGGTAAACTTTGTCCTCTACCCCTATTCGACGTCCACTGTGTCTGGGTAGTAAACCTAGGTGGTTCCATTGGTGCAGAAAACCTTAGTTTCTTGAAACTTTTGGATGAGGATCCTTGGAACTAGGGGTACACCTTCTTATTCTTGGTCTTTCGCTTCTCAGTCACAGACCTCTTTATCCTTCTGACAGACTCCACAAAAGTAGAAAATTGTTCCCTATTCTCTAGAGCAGACACAGGGGTGGTCAACTCAGCGTTTAACCCCTTCTCAAAATGCCGAATCCTCTCTTCATCTGTGGTTTCCATATGTGGACAAAACCACAAAAGCTCCATGAACTTAGCCTCGTACTCGCTAATGTTCATTGGTCCTTGTCTTAAACTCTCAAACTAAGAGATCTTCTCATCCAGGAATGTCTTAGGAAAGTATCTATTGACAAATTCTCATCGAAATACTTCCCATTCGATCTCCACACCTGGCCTTTTCCCTTCCTCTATGGTCCACTAGTGACCAGCACTCCCCTTGAGAAGGTACACTGCATGTCTAACCTTCTCAGCTTCTGGGATGTTCAGTGTAACATCCCTGACCTGGGTTATGAAGTAACCCTAGGTGTTTTTCATAATGAGAGTAATTATATGCATGCTTTTGTCTTTGAAAAGTAATTAGGGCTCAAGAGGAATTTATATTACAATTTTAGTCCTTTTTGAATATTGTTGAAATCAATATTTTGTCTATTTTGGAATGAAGTGTAAATTACCCAAGTTGAGGGGTCTATTTGTAAATTGTGCATAATAATATGTTCCTCATGTGTTAAGGCATCATGAGAATGAAGATGATGCAGGGGTATGCCTTGTGATAGCCTGAATCCCAAGAAAGAGCTGATAAAGGAATATTTGTGCATGAAAACCTAGTTTTGGTGTAATGTGCAATTTACCCAAAACCTAGGGTGAAATATGTAAATTACCACTTCAATAAGGTCCCTAATGTTTCCTAGCATCATGTGGAGCAAATAAAATGAGGGGGGCGCCTCATTTGATTTAATTTGAAGCAGAGAGAATCTTGATATTAAAATAATCAAGATTTAAGCATAATGGATATATTAATGCAAAAATTAATAAAATAATTCTACGGGCTTCAACCAAAATTAGTTTGGTGGAATTAAGATGCATGAGTGACCGTCCTTGAGCTTTCAATGATCGAAAATATCTTAAGGAGGTGAAATTCCACTCACCTTATTATAAGGAAAAGAATTCCCACTCAAAAAGATATATTGGTATTATAATGGATTAAGGTGCTTATTTTCTTTTCCCTTAATCCATGGATAATGGAAGGGAGTTTGGTGGCTTTGAGTTGCCTTTGCATGCAAGAAAAAACAAGGAGGAAGAGGTGGTACCATTTTTGGAATTAATTGAATTTTAATAAAACATTTTCTCTTTCATGAATTTCTTATAAAACAGCCTTTTTCAACCCACCTAAAGGTCTTTTTCGATTCCTTTTCTTCCCCTTTCTTGCAAAACCAACCAAGAAGGCTAAGGACAGCAGGGATCACGTCCCCAATATGTTGGTAAGCCTTTGATCTTCGTTCTTCATGATTTCATGGTGAAAATCATCAAACAATACATGATTTCTTCATTTCTTCACTCCATCTTCAACCGTAGTCGATCCTTTCACTCAAAAAGCTTGGGAAACGACCTTGGGAGGTTTCTAGAGCTTCAAACACCATTGGAGCCATGAATCTTGTAGCTTGGGATCAGATTTGAAGGCGGGTTATATAACTTTAACCCTTAATCTTTGTCATTGAATTTGATTTCTACTTGCAATTAAATTAGTTGTTATTATTGCAACAACTTTGCTTGATTGATGGAGTTGCCATGGAAATGGAAGTAGCTTTCATGAGTCTAAAGGTTGAATATGATAACCTATTCATAAGCACTCACCTTATTCAAAGAACAACAGAAAACGGTCTTGGACTTTTGGTCCAAACGGTTTGCAAACCGTTTGGTTTGGATGACCGTTTGGATACCAAACCGCATGGCATGGTTGACCGTTTGGTATAGTTGACCGTTTGAGGTATGAACTTAAGCAAAGGTTGGATGATTATCCAATGGACTCAATTGAATGATCCAAGGTGCGCACGATCCATCAAGTTGTAACCCTAATCAAGTTGATTAATGAAACCCTTGATTGATCCAATTGATTTCAAGACTTTTTGGGGTAAACGGTCTTGAAACCGTTTGGGACCAAATGGTTTCAAAACCATTTGGTGGATTGAAGGATGATCCTTGACTCATGGATGATGATCTAATGGTTTGGATTGATGGACCTTCCAATTGAATAATCTATGGCCATTCAATGGTGCAATTGGAAATCATTTTGTTTGAGAATTGACCTAGTTAGCCCTTGGGGTATTGGGACTGATTTGGCCCAAACGGTCTTGAGACCATTTGAGACCAAACAGTCTTGAAACCATTTTGGCCCAAACGGTCTCAAGACCGTTTGGTGGCAAACAGTTTCAAAACCGTTTGGTGATGTAACTTCAAGATCGCATGGAGGTTGTTAGTGGTTCAATCATTAGGATGTTAAAGGCAATGATAGTCCTAATCCTCCAATGATGATTAGTAATGTTAATCAATAAGGTACAAGGGTTGAAACTCTAAAAGTACCTATGTGATTAGTGTTAATTAATAAAGAAACCCTAATTTCTAATAGGAGCAATGACTTGGTACACTATGAGTATTCATAGTGGTATGAACTTAATTAAGGGTTGATATGACCTAATCAAGTTGAGAGGTATGATAACATAGAGTTGATACATGAGTATGACTCATATGGTGATGAAGGGTATGAATCTTAAGTAATAAGAATCATGAAACCCTAATCATGAACCTAAACCCTAATTGACAAGGTTGTTGATCCTTAACCCTAATCCTAGGTATGGATGTAACCCTAATTTGGGGGTGATGATGTGAATAGACCTAATCAAGAGTAATGTGATCTGAAACCCTAATTGGGATGAATAGTAAACCCTAATTGTGGGAATAGATCATGAAACCCTAATTGGGATGAATAGTAAACCCTAATTATGGGAATAGATCATGAAACCCTAATTGGGATGAATAGTAAACCCTAATTATGGGAATGGACCATGAAACCCTAATTGGGATGAATAGTAAACCCTAATTGTGGAACATTGGATGTAAATCCTTTTATAGGGTGAATTTGATGTGAAACCCTAACTAAGGATGGTTTCATGAGGAACCCTAATGTTTGATGTACTGTGAAGCCCAAACTCAGGGTAATGCTATGTATTGCTCAATGAACCCTAATCTTGAGCAATATGGTGATAAACTATATCTTTGATGTGATAAGAGGATGATTGTCTTTAAATGACATGAAATGGGAAACCCTATCCCTAGCAAGGGAATAGTGGTGTTACCCATGAATAGGGAATTCATATTTATTGAACATGGTTCTGATATGCAATTGATATCACTGTATTATCTGTGCTAACAATGCAGGCATCTTGAAATGATGATCATGGCCATGTATAAGCTATGATGTTTAATTCACTATGTTGATTGTATCTTGAGTGCCATAATATACCTTGCTACCAGGTAAGAGGTATCAAGAGAGTTAATGGGCATCAAGTACCATGTGTGATGCTTATAATAGCAAAATATCATGTTTGCCTTGGTCAACTGACCTAAAGGTGATGGTTATCTGGAAAGGTGGTAACAATGCTTAATGATGAATTAAGGGTTTAATTACCCAGGTTCATATGATCATGGTGATGAAATTGAGAAGGGATTGAGTTCCCAATATCTTTTAAAATTGTTAAGAAATTGATGAAGTTAGTACATGTTTCCTTATAGCATTGTCATAATGAGTTTTGTATGAGAACTTGCATGATGCTAAAATAATATGAAAATGTACTTAATTAATCAAGTTAAACCTGTTCATGTAGTGATCTGACCATAGATCCATCATCGTCAGCAATTGGTGATGGTGAAACAGGTATTCTATAGAATTCCTGGAATTCACTTATTTTGAATATGTGGGGGTAAATTGGTGAAAATATCCTTACGTCCGATTGAAGAGATTGAGAGAGAGTAAACGTTAAACCCCTCAATCCTTCATGTGTCAAGATAGATGTATCATAAATCTCCCGATGGTTGGGATGGATGTATCATTAATCTCCCAATGTTATTTCATGTCGGGTCGATGGAGATAAACACTAATGCTCTCGATTACCGATGAGAGTGCAGTTGACACTGTAACTCTATAGTGAAGTTCCAGTATACCCTGGAAAGCTATTTGAGCAGTCCACACAGTCCTGCTTGTAGTCTTGTGCTGACCAGGATGTGGGAGTTCATGGGAATCCGACTCTTCCATTGACCTATTTATGGTACCAATTTCGATTCTAGAAATGGTCGGTTGGAGTATGAGCGGTATACCTCATCTCCTCAGAGCTTAAATCTGTTTGTAAAATATAATCAGCCGTGTATCGTATTTGCATAATATTGAAATATGAGGAATACTGATTATTGATATACTGTTTAGCATGCCTTGATACAGGAATATACTTATATTCCCTTAATTCACATTGATTATGAGACATGCTGCTTAATCAAGTTATTGCTGTAATAATGCATAAGAATGTTGCTCCAGTATGCATAGATGTTTATCCACCTGCTACTAATTCATATTATCCCACTGTTCAATTTATTTCTATTAAACTGTAATGACAATGTTTTGGCGGAGAGTTATATCTCCCACTGGGGCAATTTTTATAATTGTCTCCCCCCTGTGGGATCCAATGTTTTTAGGTAGACGCAGACGACAAGGCAAAAACTCTTTTGCTGGAGAAGAGCAGCATCAGTAGACACAGGGATAGCAGTAATCCAATAGGTGGAGACATTGACTGTCTGGTCTTTATGAAAATAGTCCTAAAGTTGTCTCTGTACTCTCAGGTCCTAGGAGTTAGGGTTTTGATACTTTGATCTGCGATTTTGGTACATGTATGCCTCGAGATACGATGATGCATGTAATGTACATTTGAACCAGGATGTAATGTTTTACTTTGGTTCTATATGAAAGAGTTTTCCCTGTAAGTGGATCTCTTGATAAATGCTTTTAATTTTTAGTGATTTTCAGTAATTTCATTGCTAACGATCGCTTCCGTATTAATTAATCTTGTTTTATGAGTCGTATGCCACAAGTAAAGTGGTACCAGAGCTCTAGGTTCGCTAAGTCTACAGAGACATAGGATTAAGGTAGTTGAGTCTGTTCTAGTGTCTTCCAATTTATCTGATAGTGTCTTCTGCTCTTATAGGAGAAGAAGAACTAAGGATGTCTGGATCACATGAAGAACACGCTGCTGAGAGCAGTGTTGCTGCATCGGGAAATGGTGGAAGAGGTCAGGACAGGGAGGAACTTGTGCCTGAACAACCCCAGTTCAACCCAGTTGATATGGGGAGCCCAGCCTTCCAGGCGATGTTTGGGCAGTTTATGGCAGCTATGACCCACATGATGGATAGAATGCCAATACCTGCACCCAGGGCACCACCCCATGATGAAAGACATGGTGCCGACAAAACTTTTGAAATGCTTAAGAGGGTAGGAGCCTTAGAGTATGCTGGTACAACCGATCTGGAAGATGCTGATCTATGGCTGATGGAGTTGGAGAAAGCTTTTAGAATCCTCATGATTCCTGATGATGAGAGGGTCAGACATGATGTATATCTCCTCACAGGGAGTGATGGCCACTGGTGGACCATTGAGGAGGGCAAAAGACCTGGAGTTGTGATTGAATGGGATGAATTCAAGCATGAATTTGTCACTAGATACTTTCCCAAGACGTATCTAGATGAGAAGATATCTCAGTTTGAGAGAATTAAACAAGGACCCATGAACATTAGCGAGTATGAGGCTAGGTTTATGGAGTTGTTGCGGTTCTGTCCGCACATGTCATCCAATGATGAGGAGAGAATTCAACAGTTCGAGAAGGGGTTGAATGCTGAATTAACCACTCTAGTGTCTACTCTGGAGAACCGGGAGAGGTTTGCAACTTTAGTGGAGTCTGTAAGACGTATAGAGAGGTCTGTAATTGAGAAGCGACAAACCAAGGGCAAGAAGGAATACCCACAGTTTCAAGGGCAGAGCACTGGGAGTTTCAAGAGACCGAGGTATTATGTGCCTACACCACCACCAAGGTTTAATACCCAGACGCAATGGACGTCAAGTAATGGTAGAAACCATAGTTTACCACCATAGGGAGCTCAAAGCTCAGCCTCTATGTCAGTAACAGGACCACCCAGACCACCAAGGGGGAATATAACATGTTATAGGTGTGGAAAAGAAGGCCATGTGGTGAGGAACTGTCCTGAGAAAGTCAGGAGTGTGACCCAGCAACCGAGGCAGAGTCAATAGGGCTCTCAGAGGCAATAGTCTGGCGTGGTGTTAGAGGACGTGGACCAGCATCCCAAGCCGGTTCTTTGACATCTAACAACCAGGTATAGGGTCAACAACAAGCGTCATCTAGGTTCTATGCTATGAACCAGCCTGAAGCAGTAGTCAACCCTCGGGTTGTGACAGGTCAGATGGAACTGCTTTATTCTGATATGTCTTTATCCTGTTTCGTATCTATGTTAATAGATCTAGGTGCTACACACTCTTTTATCACTCGAGAGGTGATTGATGACTGCAATATGATTGTTAATCATAGAATAGATAGCTTGCTATTAGAGACACCTTTGATGGGATCTGTAGTGTTGTGGGAAATGTGTTCTCCTTGCAATCTTTTCTTTTCTGGTCACTATATTCAAGTGGATCTTATACCACTTGAGATGCAGGGTTTTGATATAATCCTTGGAATGGACACCTTAGAGAAGTATAAGGTCATCTTGGATTGTAGTTCCAAGAAAGTTGTATTCATAGATGGTGGTGACACATGGATCTTTCAAGGAGATAGAATGATTCTTCCAACATGTCTTGTGTCAGCTATGGTAGCTGAACGGCTAATGAGGCAAGGATGCTCTGCATTCTTAGCCCATATGGTTGATACCACAATGGAAAGCCCTTATCCTTCTGAAGTTCCTATAGTCAGGGAATTTGAAGATGTATTTCCTGAAGAACTTCTAGGTGTTCCACCACCCTGAGAAATTGATTTTGAAATAAATCTAATCCCAGGCACGTAACCAATAGCACAAATGACGTATAGGATGGCGGCTGCTGAAATGGTGGAACTCAAGAAACAACTGCAAGAGTTGCTTGAGAAGGGTTTTATCCGACCGAGCACTTCACCCTAGGGTGCTCCAGTCCTTTTTGTTAAGAAAAAAGATGGGTCGATGCGACTATGCATTGACTATAGACAGTTAAACAAAGTCACCATAAAGAACAAGTATCCTCTACCGAGGATTGATGACTTGTTTTATCAGTTGCGTGGTGCGACTGTCTTTTCTAAGATAGATCTGAGGTCGGGATACCATCAGTTACGTATCAAGGAGGGTGGCATACCTAAGTCTACCTTTAGGACAAGGTATGGTCACTATGAGTTCACAATTATGTCGTTTGGACTAACTAATGCACCAGCTGCATTTATGGAACTCATGAATAGAATCTTTCAACCTTTTCTAGATCATTATGTTGTTGTCTTTATAGATGACATTTTGATCTATAGTAGAGATGCTCAGCAGCATGAGCAGCATCTTCGCCAAGCTTTGACTTTTCTAAGGGAGCATAAGTTATATGCTAAGTTTAGCAAATGTGAGTTCTGGATGCCAGAAGTTTCTTTTCTTGGACATGTAATATCTGCCTCAGGTATTTGTGTTGATCCTAAGAAGGTAGAATCTGTCCTGCAATGGGAACAGCTGAAGACACCGATAGAGATAAGAAGTTTCCTAGGACTGGCTGGCTATTATAGAAGGTTCATTAAGAACTTCAGTTCAATAGCCTTACCCCTGACCAAGTTGACCAGGAAGGAGATTCCTTTTGTCTGGAATGACAAGTGTCAACAGTCTTTCCAGTTGCTGAAGGAAAGGTTAACATGTGCACCTGTGCCGGTGCTACCTGAGCAAGGAAAGGGGTATATAGTCTTCTGTGATGCATCTAAGAATGGATTAGGATGTGTGTTGATGCAGGATAAGCAAGTGATTTCTTTTGCTTCTCGAATGCTTAAGAAACACGAGGAGAATTATCTAACACACGATCTATAATTAGCTGTTGTGGTCCATGCCTTGAAGATCTAGAGACATTATCTCTATGGAGAAACATTCTAGATTTTCACAGACCATAAAAAACTAAAGTACATCTTTTCTCAGCATGAGTTAAACATGAGGCAACACCGTTGGATGGAATTAATCAAGGACTATGATTGTACAATTGATTATCATCCAGGGAAGGCCAATGTAGTTGCTGATGCACTAAGTAGAAAATCAGTAACACCAAACCTAGATAAAGCACAATTAAACTCTTTAGTGTGCTTTAAGAGAGATATGTTTATCTCCTTAAGGCAAGACAATGTACAACTTAAAGTGTCATTGTTAGTTGGGTTGTTGGCTGAGATGCACATAAAACCAACTCTGAGACACCAGATCAAAAAAGCAGAGCAGACTGATTCTATGATTCAGCATATTAGGTCAGAATATGGTAGTGAGAAGTGGGATGGCTTCCATGATTCTGATGATCAGGTAGTCTGTTACCATGATAGAATGGTAGTACCTGATCTTGATAACTTAAGAAAGTTAGTCCTGGAGGAAGCTCATTCTTCAATGTATGCTATGCATCCAGAGAGCACCAAAATGTATCATAACTTAAAAGATATGTATTGGTGGCCTGGTTTGAAGAAGGATGTTGCTGAGTTTGTTATGCGGTGTCCGATGTGTCAACAGGTTAAAGTTGAACATCAAAAGCCCACAAGAACAATGCAACCCCTGCCTATACCACAGTGGAAGTGGGATCATGTAACTATGGACTTTGTGGTTGGTTTGCCTAAAACAGCCAAAAGTCATGATTCCATTTGGGTGATAGTTGATAGGTTGACAAAGACAACACATTTCTTACCTGTGAAAACAACCTATATAGTTGAGAAGCTTGCACAAATCTGCATAGATGAAATAGTGCGTCTGCATGGGGTACCAGTTACAATAGTTTCTGATAGAGGTCCTCAGTTTACGAGTCATTTTTGGGAACGATTTCATAAAGCTTTGGGCACTCAGCTGAGGTTTAGTACATTTTTTCATCCTCAGACAGATGGACAGTCTGACAGGACAATACAAACCTTGGAGGACTTGCTTAGGGCGTGTGTCCTTCAGTTTGTGGGGAGTTGGGATCTACATCTAAGCTTGATAGAGTTTGCTTATAATAACATCTATCAGCACAGTATTGATATGGCACCATATGAGGCTTTGTATGGTAGACATTGTAGATCTCCCCTATGTTGGTATGAAACTGGTGAGTACCAAATTTTGGGTCCTGAGCTGGTTCAACAAACAACTGAGAAGATAAAGGTCATACATAAATAGTTGAAAACAACCCAGGATGTACCCTTAGAATTCCAAGTTGGAGACATGGTGTACCTCAAGGTTTCACCTTGGAAAGGTATCCTGAGATTTGGAAAGAGAGGGAAGTTAGCTCCAAGATTTATGGGGCCTTATCCAATCATTGAAAAGATAGGAAAGGTGGCCTATAAGCTGGAGTTACCACCTGAGTTGCATAGATTGCACCCAGTGTTTGATATCTCTATGTTGACGAAGTGTCATCCTGACACTGAGTTAGTTCTACAACTGGTGCAGGTAGAACTAAATGATGACATATCTTATGTTGAAGGACCAGTGTTGATTCTTGACAGAAGAATCAAGAAGTTGAAAAAGAAAGATATTAATCTTGTAAAAGTCCTCTGGAATCACTGTGGCATTGAAGAAACTACGTGGGAACTAGAGGATGAAGTGAGAAGGAAATATCCTACTGTTTTCTCTTAAATGTTTTGTTGATGATTTCGGGGACGAAATCATTGTAAGGGGTGGATAAACTTGTAACATCCCTAACATGGATTATGAAGTAACCCTAGGTGTTTTGCATAATGAGAGTAATTATATGCATGATTTTGTCTTTGAAAAGTAATTAGGGCTCAAGAGGAATTTATATTACAATTTTAGTCCTTTTTGAATATTGTTGAAATCAATATTTTCTCTGTTTTGGACTAAAGTGCAAATTACCCAAGTTGAGGGGTCTATTTGCAAATTGTGCTTAATAATATGTTCCTCATGTGTTAAGGAATCATGGGAATGAATATGATGTAGGGGTATGGCTTGTGATAGCCTGAATCCCAAGAAAGAGCTGATACAACAATGATTGAGCATGAAAACCTAGTTTTGGTGTAATGTGCAATTTACCAAAAACCTAGGGTGAAATATGTAAATTACCACTTCAATAAGGTCCCTAATGTTTCCTGGAATCATTTGGAGCAAATAAAATGAGGGGGAACCTCATTTCATGTAAGTTGAAGGAGAGAGAATCTTGATATTAAAATAATCAAGATTTAAACATAATGGATATATTAATGCAAAAATAAATAAAATAATTCTAGGGCCTTCAACCAAAATTAGTTTGGTGGAATTCAGATTCATGAGTGACCGTCCTTGAGCTTTCAAGGATCGAAAATATCTTAAGGAGGTGAAATTCCACTCACCTTATTATAAGGAAAAGAATTCCCACTCAAAAAGATATATTAGTATTATAATGGATTAAGGTGCTTATTTTCTTTTCCCTTAATCCATGGATAATGGAAGGGAGTTTGGTGTCTTTGAGTTGCCTTTGCATGCAAGCAAAACAAGGAGGAAGAGGTGGTACCATTTTTGGAATTAATTGAATTTTAATTTAACATTTTCTCTTTCATCAATTTCTTATAAAAGAGCCTTTTTCAACCCACCTAAGGGTCTTTTTCGATTCCTTTTCTTCCCCTTACTTGTAAACCGACCAAGAAGGCTAGGGACAGCAGGGAGCACGTCCCCAATCTGTTGGTCAGCCTTTGATCTTCGTCCTACATGATTTCATGGTGAAAATCATAAAACAATACATGATTTCTTCATTTCTTCACTCCATCTTCAACCCTAGCCGATCATTTCACTCCAAAAGCTTGAGAAACGACCTTGGGAGGTTGCTAGAGCTTAAACCACCATTGGAGATATGAATCTTGGAGCTTGGGGTCAGATTTGAAGGTGGGTTATATAGCTTTAACCCTTAGTCTTTGTCATTGAATTCGATTTCTACTTGCAATTGAATTAGTTGTTATTATTGCAACAACTTTGCTTGATTGATGGAGTTGCCATGGGAATGGAAGCAGCTTTCATGAGTATAGAGGTTGAAGATGATAACCTATTCATAAGCACACACCTTAATCAAAGAACAATAGAAAACAGTCTTGGACTTTTGGTCCAAACGGTTTGCAAACCGTTTGGTAAAGTTGGATCCCAAACCGTTTGGTTTGGTTGACCGTTTGGTCTAGTTGACCGTTTGGACACCAAACCGCATGGCATGGTTGACCATTTGGTATAGTTGACCATTTGAGGTCTGAACTTAATCAAAGGTTGGATGATTACCCAATGGACTCAATTGAATGATCCAAGGTGCGCATGATCCATTAAGTTGTAACCCTAATCAAGTTGATTGATGAAACCCTTGATTGGTCCAATTGATTTCAAGACTTTTTGGGGCAAACGGTCTTGAGACCATTTGATCCCAAATGGTTTTGAAACCATTTGGGACCAAACGGTTTCAAAACCGTTTGGTGGATTGAAGGATGATCCTTGACTCATGGATGATGATCTAATGGTTTGGATTGATGGACCTTCCAATTGAGTAATCTATGACCATTCAATGGTGCAATTGGAAATCATTTTGTTTGACAATTGACCTAGTTAGCCCTTGAGGTTTTGGGACTGATTTGGCCGAAACAGTCTTGAGACCATTTGAGACCAAATTGTCTTGAAACCGTTTGGTGATGTAACTTCAAGACCGCATGGAGGTTGTTAGTGGTTCAATCATTAGGATGTTAAAGGCAATGATAGTCCTAATTATCCAATGATGATTAGCAATGTTAATCAATAAGGTACAAGGGTTGAAACTCTAAAAGTACCTATGTGATTAGTGTTAATCAAGAAAGAAACTCTAATTGCTAATAGGAGCAATGACTTGTTACACTATGAGTATTCATAGTTGTATGAACTTAATTAATGGTTGATATGACCTAATCAAGTTGAGAGGTATGATAACATAGAGTTGATACATGAGTATGACTCATATGGTGATGAAGGGTATGAATCTTAAGTAATAAGAATCATGAAACCCTAATCATGAACCTAAACCCTAATTGACAAGGTTGTTGATCCTTAACCCTAATCCAAGGTATGGATGTAACCCTAATTTGGGGTGATGATGTGAATAGACCTAATCAAGAGTAATGTGATCTGAAACCCTAATTGGGATGAATAGTAAACCCTAATTATGGGAATGGACCATGAAACCCTAATTGGGATGAATAGTAAACCCTAATTGTGGAACATTGGATGATAATCCTTTTATAAGGTGAATTTGATGTGAAACCCTAACTAAGGATGGTTTCATGAGGAACCCTGATGTTTGATGTACTGTGAAGCCCAAACTCAGGGTAATGCTATGTATTTCTCAATGAACCCTAATCTTGAGCAATAGGGTGATAAACTATATCTTTGATGTGATAAGAGGATGATTGTCTTTAAATGTCATGAAATGGGAAACCCTAGCCCTAGTAAGGGAATAGTGGTGTTACCCATGAATAGTGAATTCATATTTGTTGAACATGGTTCTGATATGCAATTGATATCACTGTATTATCTGTGCTAACAATGGAGGCATCTTAAAATGATGATCATGGCCAGGTATAAGATGTGATGTTTAATTCACTATTGTGATTGTATCTTGAGTGCCATAATATACCTTGCTACCTGGTAAGAGGTATCAAGAGAGTTAATGGGCATCAAGTACCATGTGTGATGCTTATAATAGAAAAATATCATGTTTGCCTTGGTCAACTGACCTAAAGGTTATGGTTATCTGGAAAGGTGGTAACAATGCTTAATGATGAATTAAGGGTTTAATTACCCAGGGCCATATGATCATGGTGATGAAATTGAGAAGGGATTGAGTTCCCAATATCTTTTAAAATTGTTAAGCAATTGATGAAGTTAGTACATGTTTCCTTACAGCATTGTCATAATGAGTTTTGTCTGAGAACTTGCCTGATGCTAAAATAATATGAAAATGTACTTAATTAATCAAGTGAAACCTGTTCATGTAGTGCTCTGACCATAGATCCATCATCGTCAGTAATTGGTGATGGTGAAACAGGTATTCTATAGAATTCCTGGAATTCGCATATTTTGAATATGTGGGGGTAAATGGGCGAAAATATCCTTACATCCGGGTTAAGAGATTGAGAGAGAGTAAACATTAAACCCCTCAATCCTTCATGTGTCGGGATAGATGTATCATAAATCTCCCGATGGTTGGGATGGATGTATCATTAATCTCCCAATGTTTTTTCATGTCGGGTCGATGGAGATAAACACTAATGCTCTCGATTACCGATGAGAGTGCAGTTGACACTATAACTCTATAGAAAAGTTCCAGTATACCCTGGAAAGCTATTTGAGCAGTCGACACAGTCCTGCTTGTAGTCCTGTGCTGACCAGGATGTGGGAGGTCATGGGAATCCGACTCTTCCATTTACCTATTTATGGTACCGATTTTGATTCTAGAAATGGTCAGTTGGAGTATGAGCGGTATACCTCATCTCTTCAGAGCTTAAATCTATATGTAAAATATAATCAGTCGTGTAACATATTTGCATAATATTGAAATATGAGGAATACTGATTATTGATATACTGCTTAGCATGAATTGATATAGGAATATACTTATGTTCCCTTAATATTGATTATGAGACATGCTGCTTAATCAAGTTATTGCTGTAATAATGCATAAGAATGTTGCTCCAGTCTGCATAGATGTTTATCCACCTGCTACTAATTCATATTATCCCACTGTTCAGTTTATTTCTATTAAACTGTAATGATAATGTTTTGGCAGAGAGTTATATCTCCCGTTGGGGCAATTTTATAATTGTCTCACCCCCGTGGGATCCAATGTTTTAAGGTAGACGCAAACGACAAGGCAGAAACTCTTCTATAGGAGAAGAGCAACAACAGTAGACACAGGGACAACAGTGATCCAATAGGTGCAGACATTGACTGTCTGGTCTTTATGAAAATAATCCTAAATTCATCTCTGTACTCTCAGGTCTTAGGAGTTTGTGTTTTGATACTTCGATCTGAGATTTTGGTACATGTATGCGTCGAGATGCGATGATGCATGTAATGTACATATGAACCAGGATGTAATGTTTACTTTGGTTATATATGAAAGTGTTTTCCCTATAAGTGTATCTCTTGATTAATGGTTTTAATTTTTAGTGATTTTCAGTAATTTCGTTGCTAACGATCGCTTCCACATTAATTAATCTTGTTTTATGAGTCATATGCCACATTCAGGATTCTAAAGGCCTTTTCTAATTCAGTTAACCACATGTCATCATCTGCTAGGTCAGCTGTCCCAACATATTTTGTTGCTCCAACCTAGCAAAGTCATTCAAACGTCTTTCCAGCTCCCTATCTTTCATCATGGGAAGGTGCCCTGGGGGCAGGTATTGGCATCCTATCAGTCATATGCGTCATGGTATCTATAAACTGCCTAAACATGGCTTGGAAGGCTGGGTTCCCCATGTCAGCTTGATTGAACTGGGGTGGTCCAGGTACAGGCTCCTCCCTTCTTTGGTCTCTTGCACCTCCTCTGGGTGCAATAACACTACTTTTAGCAACATGTTCATCATGTCATCCAGACATCTCTACTTTTCTCTTCTCCTCTTATATGAGTAGAAGACACTATCATATAGACTAGAAGACACTAGAACATACTCAACAACCTTAGTCCTATGTCTCTGTAGACTCAACGAACCTAGAGCTCTGATACCACTAAATTGTGGCGTACGACTCACAAAAACAAGATTAACTAATGCGGAAGCGTATTATTAGCAACAAAATTACTAAAAATCACTAAATATTAAAACTTTTTACAAAGAGATCCACAAACTGTAAAACTCTTTCATAAAGAACCAAAGTAAGTTATTTACATTCTAATTCATTAGTACATCTCTGTATCATCTCATCACGAGGGTTACAAACATTGACTACCCTGTTAAACTGTACGTAAACAATATACAAAAATCTCTAGGCATCAAGCCAAAAATCTCAGATCTATATCAAACTATTTACTGACTCCTAGGACCTGAGAGTACAGAGATGACACATAGGACTCTCTATATATAGGACTTGACAGTCAGTGTCTCCACATGAGGATCACTGTTGTCCTTGCTGTAGTTGCTACTACTGCTCTTCACCTACAATAGGGTTTCTTCCTTTTCCTCGGCGTCTACCTAAAAATTTAATCCCACGAGGGTGAGACAATTGAAAAATTGCCCCAGTGAGAGATATAACTCTCTACCAAAAACATTATTATTGTAGATAATAGAATAACACGGAGCCATAGAATCATAATTGTAACGACCCCGCCTCCCGGTAACCCCCAATTAAGGGAGACCGAAAGGTCAGTGCCATTATCCAATTAACAGGATCAAAGGTTCGACAAATAATCAATAACAATTATGAAATTCTACTAACTAACTATAATTTGGTATAAAATTAAAACTTCACTTACCTTTGAAAACCTTGGGAATCTATCTATCCAAGCTTGAATCCACTCTAACTAATCCTCCTTGCACATTATGTTTTACTTTCACAATGTGTCACTTTACTGTTTGTTCTTTCAATTGTTGTTCCTAAAACGCCGACAAACAAAACGTCGGTTAGTATATCAAAATATACTGGTATGTGGGAACAACCAAAATCTTGCAAATATGACTAACAATTTAATAATCACAATCAAATTAATTAACAAGCCAAATTACACTTTTTAGTATGACATTCTCCACCACTTTTTGCCCTAACCCTGGCATACCCACCTTAGGGTGCCCTTTGCCAATGACTTAAGGCCACCTTCTCATTCCCAAGCTTGGTGCCTGGGGGTCACCACTCATGGTGCCCACTAGTCATGCAATATCATAGGCCACCTTCTCAATATTGAGCTTGGTGCCTGGGGGTCACCACTCAAGGGGTCCATTGGTCTACCCATATGGACCTGACCTTTGGCATCATCCATCAGGGTGGCATGTGGGTGCGAGAATCTATACATTTATTTTTAATGTGATAATCATAGTGACTTTATGATTTGCAAGTATGAACATCCAACAGATAATTTGCATTCAATACAAGGAAACCTTCGGAAAACCCTCGGGAAACTATTGAGATTAACCATAATTAACCACATACCTGATCCAGAGCAACTTGATTGTCCAAGCAATAAGGATAAAGAATCAATCAACAAGCAATCAACAATATCCTGAAATTAATGCATGTGGTCCAAGTATTATAGTTTATCCAAAATATTCTAAAGCTAGACTTGGATTCCACCTTAGGCTTTCTAGACCACATTAAGGTTTTATTAGGGTTTTTGCCTCCATAACGCTTTTATCATATTAAATGCTCTATTAGTTCTTAAACCCTAATTTCAACATCATAAGGCCAATTAAAGTCGAATATTTCTCTTTGATACCAAAACTACCATCTTTATCCTTTTAAGTTATTTCAAGGTCATTATACGCATTTATCATCAATTCATAGTCCATTATGATCCAAAACACATAAGAACTTGATTTGCCATTAATTCCATCTTTTATTCACGAGAAAACCCTAATTTCTATATTAAGGTTATTTATCCACAAATTAGGAACTTTAATGCTCGAAATAACATATTCCTACTTTAATCATGAAATTAATCAATTAAAGCCATTAATAGTCGAATTAATCAACATTAGGGTTTCAAGGCCCATTAAAGTATATTCATGCATATGAAACTCCAAATTAACTAATTATATGCAAAGTTCATCCTTTTTCTTCCTAGTGTTCCTTTTTATCATTAACATGCTAATATCAACTTTAATCATCAATTAAACCCTATAAATCACATTGATCATACCAAAGTAGGGTTTCTTTAATCATCATTACACTAAAGTTAATAACTTCTATTATTTTTCGAATTGCAAACATAACCAGGCTCTAATTATATTTTTATTGCATTCTACACATTCTCCTGATAAATTTTCATATTTTACACGTATCCATTCAAGCTTCGGATCATTAGCTATGAAATTATAAAAGATTTACCTTTTTGGACCAATAGCAGATCGCCATGTCACCAACCCATGCAACGTGGGTGCAACTTGCTTTCTTTGGAAACATAATTAAAAGTCGCTTCTGCCCTTCACTTATACAGTCAGCGCTTCATACCCCGGAGGGTATATCCGTCCAACGACCCCTTGGTCATCACCTTCCTCGCGACGACCTAACCCCACGCGACCTGTAGCGCGTCGGAGGTCTGTCCTCCCCTCCTATGGGCTCGGGGGTGGCCGTCCATGGCCGCCCCAACTATGTTGTACCCCGGCGCCCTCGGGGAACCACTAAAACGTGGCCGAAGATGGCGGTTATTGGCGTGATCTTTTCCCACAACTACTGCTGCGGCTTGCTGTAGTTTGCCATAGTTATGCAGCTATGTGACGGAGGTCGTCTGAAGGCCAGGGTAGGATTGGATAACCGATCCTCCTAGAATCTTCGCAGATACTTCATGCCTTCAACATGACCTCACTACAACCCTCTGTGCTCTAGGAAAGCACTACACCTTCTTGGTTAGGGTTTGAAGGTGAAAACAAGGAAGAAGAAGAAGCAGAGGACGTGGGTTTCTCTCTCTGGGCCTTGACCAGAGACTCACCCCTTTATATAGGGTGGTATCCACACCCTGATTGCTTTCCCACAAAGCAATCATGGCTACTCCTTATAGGAAAGGGATTTCTTTAATTAACAAGTATTCTTCTCTTTTTCTTTGTGTACTTTGTTCATTAGATTTTAAGAATTCGAAATTCCTCTCACCTACTCTCTTTATTTCTTGCTTTTCAATCCATAGGCACGAAATCCTATTTTCCTCTAATAGAAATTACTTTTTTTTCACAATACCATGTAATACATTAATGGTATACTCACATTATCTTCTTATTTTGCTATTTTTGATATTTTATCTTTCCTCTTTCTTCATTGGGACTCCTTGGATCCCAAGAAACTCTATTATATCGAAATCCTTTTTATTGGATACCCTTTATCCTTCTAGATGCATCTAAATGTATTATTCTTCATTATTTCTCATTATCTTGTTTATTTCTTATTAAAATAGTTCTTTTTGAGGATTTCTCTTTATTTCCCTTTTATTTTCCTCATTGGTATTCCTTTTATCATAAGCAATCCTTGGGATACGAAATTCCACCAAGGATCACTTAATTATACCTCTTTTTACTTATTTTCCACATTTCATCAATATTTTCAATTTCTTTCTTAATAAAGAAATACTTAATTGATCTTTTCTTTTCTTATTGCTCTCTTTATGCAACTTTGGACTCCTTGGTACCCCAAGGAACCCTAGAGGCACGAAATCCCTCCTTGGATTTGCCTTCTAGAGGTTTCTACCTCTTTCTTTTCTCAAATATTCAATTATTCATTAATTAATTGAATTTCCTTGTTATTGGTACCAATAGCCAGTAAAGCCCACAAATCAAACAACAAGGCTATTTTAAACGAAATCCATTTATTCGCAACAAATTATATTATTTGTCCAAATATCTTTAATATGAGAAATTACATTTCTCACCAAATGAACCCAAAATTGGGGTTGTAACAATAATATTCAGCAATAGGTAAATCATTGATTGAACTATGTAGAGCAATATTCTCTATGCATTTCATTTCAATTATAACTTGATAAAGTATATTAAAAAAGGAATATGATGAACATGTATAGCATTTATCCAACTAGGGTATAATAGACAATGTATCATCAACCATTGATTCTCATAATTCAACCCTAAGCAAATATGCTACATGGCTGATTACATTTTTCAAACATACTTATGCCCTAAGGAGATGAGGTATACCGCTCATACTCCAACCGACCATGGTGAAATCGAAATCGGTACCATACATATGTCAATAGAAGAGCCGGATTTCTATGACCTCATCCTCCTCAGTCAGTGTGAGGAACAACTTGTAGGACATCTCGTGTCTCTGCCAAATAGCTTTCCAGGGTATACTAGCAACTTCGCTATTAGAGTTATAGTGGCATGATATACTCTCTTCGCAATCGAGAGATTTCATATTTATCTCACAACGATTCGACATTAACATCATCATCGGGAGATTAGTGATACATCATCCTGACATATACATATAATGAAGGACTGAGAGATTTAATGTTTATCTCACACCAATTCCTCCATTAGGGCATAAGGATATTCGCGCCCATAACCCCCACATACTCAAAAGTATGCCCTCCAGGAGTTCCCTTAGGAAAACCTATTTCACCATCACCAAACTACTGACGATGATGGATCTATGGTCAGGGCTCTTCATGATATCATTTCACTTGATTATTTAAGTATATTACAATATTCTTTTAGCATCTGGCATGTTTTCAAACATAAACCATTATAACAATTGCAATAAAGAATGAGTACTATTTCTATCAAGTTCATTTCATAGCTTTATTAACATTAGGATCTCAATCCCTCATCCTCTCAACATTATGATTCAAGAATATGGGTGTTCATGTTGGCTAAATTGGACATTATTATTGTAAGGACCGTGACCTCCATTTAGGGCTTATCCTATTTGCTTTGCTTAACCCTGGTGCTTAGTTGTTTGCTAATTACCCTTAGTGGTGATTAAGGTTTGTTTGTGCTTGTTGTGTTGTTGGAGGTGCTACTTGCAATTTACCCAAGTCTTGGGTGGTTGAGCAAGTTTGTCACCTTGAGAGGTGTGTCTCTCTCTCCTTACTTCCTCTAGTATTGAGAGGAAGGGTTGTGCTCGTTGCTTGAGTTACCTTGGGCTTGGATGAGCCTTGGTGGGCCTTGTTGTGCCTTGCTTGACCTTGTCGGACCTTGTGTCGGCCATAGGTGTGTCGTCCATGGTTGTATCAGCATGAGGTGTGTCGCCCAGGGAGGTGTATCATCCATGGACCCCCTTTGACCCTTTGACCTCGTTTGTATCACCACTAGTGGACACTTGGTGCTTGATACTTGCATGTGGCAATGGCCTTGGACATGTGTTGAAGGCAAGTTAGAGAGGTGGCATTGCCCATGGACAAGTGTCCCTAGGTGGGAGACACCTTGCCTTGTCTTACCTTGGTTTCTCCTCCATCCTCTCCTATATATGTGTTCCCTTTGTCTTGCTAAGGATCCCTTTAGTTCCTTAGTTCCCCTCTCCTTTAGTTGCACGACACCTCTTCCTTTGCAAGCTTGGTGGCCGATCCTTATCTTGGAGTCTTCTTCTTCTTCCTCTTGAGGTGGTTGAAGGTGTTCTTGGTGCTAGGAGCTTGGAGCTTGCTGAAGGCGGGTTATATAACTCCTAACCCTAATCATATTAACTTCTTCCATGTTCTTATATGTCTTCTTATGATCATAATTGGCCATGTATGTTCTAAGATAAGTTTCTTGCTTGTTGCACCTTTAATCTTGTGGATATGGTGATCTTGTTGATATGGTTGAGGTTTTGTACCTTTTTACCCTAGTTGGCCAAATCATGCTTTAAGGTTTCCTTGTTGAGCAACACTCCTTTCCCTCCTTGGTCTAGAGAAGTGAGCTTGAGCTCTAGTGATATGAGCAACACCCCTCTCTCATTTAAGTTGAGAGGTGAGCTTGTATTCTAGCTGCTTGAGCAACACCCTCCTCTCACCATGGATTCGAGAGGTGAGCTTTGTGGTAGATGTAGATCTATGTATAATTTGATCCTTGAGGTTTGCCAAATTGTGATAGAGGTTGTGCAAGACCCCTCTCTCTTGGTTGTTTAGAGGTGAGCAGATCTTCTTGATCAAATTAGGGTTTGGTGCCCTTCTACTTCAGGTTGATGACGATCTTATATCTTGTACGATATGGCTTGGAGATGGTGTTGCTCGATACCCTCTCTTGGACTGGAGTTCTGTGTCGATATGATAAGGTTGTGTTGGGCGATATACGTTGGTCCTTGCCTTGTGTGTTGGCTGATAGGATGTGGCTATCTTGGTTAGACGATAGGCTTTCCTTTGCTGCCCGTTTGAGTTGTGCCCTTGGCCGTTGTGCCTAGATGAGTATGGTTGTCGTTCGATACCTTTGTGTGTTGGGCATTATGCTTTGTTGAGTGCCCTGCCTAATACACCTAGATTGGGTAGTAGCTTGGTTCCCGATATACCTTGAACGATATAGAGCTCTGTGGGCTAGCCTTGTGTGGGCATCATAGTCTGGTGGTGATACTCGATGCCCATGGATGCCCGACACACATGGATGCACGACACCCATGGATACCCGACACCCATGGATGCATGACACCCATGGATACCCAACACCCATGGATGCACGATACATAGGGTTGCATGATACTCCTTGAGGTGGTAGCCCAACATCCTTGCTAAGTGCTTGGCCGACATATGACTGGAATGCTTGGGCGATATGAGAGAAGTTACCCTGCAAGTCACACCTCTTGTGAGGGTAGTGGGTACTTCTAGTGATGGTACCCTACCTGTCACACTTCTTAGGGTAGCGGGTACTTCTAGTGAGGGACATGTCCCACCCAGAAACCCATATAATAGTTTCTTATCATGCGATCACATCTTGTTATTAAAAGTTATGGTTTATGGTTTGTGAACCTTTGACATGTTTGATAATAGTAAGATGGTTGATATAGTAGAACACACCTATGTAAACATGACATATTTGAACCCTTATGATATGATATTACATGTGTTTATGATCATCTTGAATCATGTATCTATAATGGTGAATAAATGATAAGTTGAAAGTATATGAGTTGCTTCACATGATGATGTAACCCATGTCTATGGTCACAGGTTTGAGGCATGAATGATAAAGCATATAATCATCAATGTTGCCCTATGTTTGATAACATGATCCTTCTGTTTATCCATGATGGTTTCAGTTATCTCTATGATTGAGTATACTAACCATGTAGGTGTTTCATGCAGATACATAGCCAGGTAAAGAGGTATATATATGTTTGAATGTCACTATATTGATGGTCACTCTTGCTGATGTGATGACCTACATCATCTTATTATGTGTTTAGGTCTGAGGACTTGAGTTTGGCTAAAATGCCTAGTTGAGGTGTTAACCACTGATGATGAGATCTGGGATTGTTATCCCCAGTGATGAGGATGCCTTATGAGGCAGTGGTTTCTTGTGATGAGGGATTGAGATCTCGGGATATTGTAATGGTTGTAAAAATAAGGTAACTTAATGTTATGTATGTGTTATAACCTGGTTGCCTCAACAATCCACTTAAAATATACTAACTAATTACAGTGGAACATATTATGTAGTTTTCCCTAGCCATAGATCCATCATCGTCAGTAGTTGGTGATGGTGAAACAGGTTCTCCTACAGGTTAACCTTGGAGCGCATATTATTGAATATGTGTGGTTTCTCCTAGTCGAAAATGAGGAGGTTAGAGTGCAACTTTGGTTGTAGACTCAAGATGTGCATAATAGCATGGTGAACAGGCTCATGGCTCAGTATGATAGAGCATGAATGCGTTCATGGCTCAGGGAGCACGGTGAACTGGCCCGTGGCTCAGTATGTGTAACATCCCTGACCTGGGTTATGAGTTAACCCTAGGTGTTTTTCCTAATTATGTAATTAAGATACTGGTGATTATCTTTTGGCATGTAATTAAACTCTTGAGGAACACATATTTCCATTTCTGCCCTAATTGAACAATGTTTTAGTATTGTTTTGTAATACAGGGACCTATGTGCAAATTACCCAGCTAAAGGGGTTAACTTGCAAATTTCACATGTTGAGATGTTCCTCTGATGTTGAGACATCATGAGAATGATTATGGTAAAGTTTGAAGGATTTCCCAAGCTTGAGCACCAAGGTGCAGCTGTGGAAGCAATCCCTGTGCTTGAAACCCTGGTTTTGGGGTAAAATGCAATTTACCAAAAATTTGGAGTCCAACTTGTAAATTTCATCTTCGAAAATATCTTTTATAACTTTTGTCATCATTTAGAGTAGAAATGATGAAGAGGGCACTTCATTTGAATAATCATATAATAAATGAACACCTTTGTGATTGAATAATCAAGGTGTAAGTATAATAGCCTTTTATATGTGTACTTTAGTAATGGGTTGATCTTCTTTGCCTTCAATTCTTGGCCTTCGAAGGATATTGTCCTTAGAAATAAGGGGTAGGGACGAGCAAAGAAGAAAGGAAGGACTTAGATGAGAAATGGGATAAAGTAGAAGCTTTATGGAGAAATTTCACCCAAAATATATATACCACTTCCTTTGCAAGCAAAGGAACGTTTCTTTCATTCCCTCACTTATCCCCCTTGCTCAAACCGACTAAGGCAGAGATCTGGAGCATAGGAGAACGACCAGGGAGTTCAAGGTAAGTTTGGATCATCCCTTTTGCTTGAATTCATGGAGGAAACTCGATTTCAAGGTTGAATTCATGGCTAGCTCACCTAGCTTTATCTTTCTAGCCATTCCTTTCCAACATTTCCTTGGAGAATTCACCTTGGCCGACCTGTGGAGCTCAAAGAAGCCATTAAAGACCTGATGCTTGGAATCTTGTAGCTCAAGGAACAACCTTTAGGCGGGTTTTATAACTATAAACCTTATGCTTTGATTATACATCTTTTTCTATGCATATAGTTGCTAGTTCTTCTTCTTCCCTATCTTCCCTTGCATCCTTGCAAGAAAAATCGTAAAGAACTGCTACTGTTCTTGAGGTAGAAGATAAGGGCGTTAATTCCTATGCTTATTCCCGGATTTCCACTTTACCAAACGACCTCCACCAATTGCCTATACGGTTTACACAACCATTTGGTGGGCAAACGGTTTCAGGGTCGTATGAAGGCAAACGGCCTTCAAGACCATTTGGTCGCGTTGACCAAGAAATGACCGTATGGGAATCTTGTTTATAATTATGTAGGTTAATCACCCACAAAATGTTAGGGGTTAACTCCAAAGGAATCGTGAGATATAAGCAAATCAATTAGCAAATCCAATTGAATTAAGTTCTGATTTTCAATCTGTTTAAATTGCCCTTTTTGAGCAAACGGTCTCAAGACTGTTTAAGATGGTTGACCAAGCATTGACCGTTTGGGATTACTGTTCATAATAATGTTTATTAATGACTCACCAAATTTGAAGGATTAATTCCAAACGAGTTATGAGTTGAAGGTTGATTAATAGGGCAAATTCTAATTGAAATCAGTGCTGAAATTCCAATGAGTTAATTAGTGATTTTGGGTTGATTAGACCAAACAGTCTCAAGACCGTTTGGGGAATCATCCAAACGGTCTCAAGACCGTTTGGGGATCACCCAAGACCGTTTAGAGGTCTGGTGTCAAGTATAGTTGACCAATTGAAGGTCCAAAGGTACCAAAGCATATTGCAATTAAGTATTGATTTGATGATTAACTCAATAGATCAAACCTTGATGAATTTTCACTAGAGTCCAAAGGATGGATGGGAAAACGGTCTCAAGACCGTTTGGAACTCATCCAAATGGTCTCAAGACCGTTTGGTGTCAACCCAAGACCGTTTGGAGGTCTAGGGTTAAGGTAATTTGATCAATTGAGGGCCCAATTACAGTGGGTTATTGAAATAATCAAATTGCTGATTTGTGACTTAATTAAGGTTCAACCCCTATCAAATCAACTTAGATTTTGATGAATTCTTGGGCAAACGGTCTCAAGACCGTTTGGAGGTTATCCAAATGATCCCAAGACCGTTTGGGCCATGTTTGAGCCCGATTGGAGGTCAATTGATGGGATCAACTTCGATTTAATTCACATTGTTGAGTGTTGATGGTTGAATGTTTATAGACCTTAATTGAACCAACTCCAACCCTAATTGGATATCAATTGAGGGTCAATTGAGTGACCAATTGGTTAAGGATAACCCTAATTGTATCAATTAATAAGTGGCTAACAAGGTTTTGGCCAATTGAAGGCTTCAACATAGAAAACTCCAATCGTTTATAACCTGTAATCCACTTTTGAGGTCCAAATGGTCTCAAGACCGTTTATGCTCAAACGATCTCAAGGTTGTTTGGACCAATCGATCTCAAGATCATTTAAGATCAAACAGTTTCAAACCACATAAGGTTCAAACGGTTTGAAAGTCAACTCTCCCCAAACGGTCAACACACCCAAACGGTCTCAAGACCGTTTGAGGTCAAACGGTATCAAGACCGTTTGAGACCAAACGGTCTCAAGACCGTTTGGTGGTTGAAGGTTGAAACTGTTTGAAGGTTTTCAATGTTGTTTATACTTAATCACTTGAAGGTGTAAATGGTTCAATGGTGATCTAATCTAAACCCTAATGGTAACTTAGGACATTAAGGGACTAAATGACTAATGAATTGACCCATGATGACGATCAATGGGTACTTTACCAAAATGCCCTTGAAGGGTTCAATTAAGTAATACCTTGTTCTAATCGAACCCTAATCACATGATAGTGGTGATTTGGCTTATGATAGTCAATAAGGACCTAACCCAACCTAATCTAGAGTGATGTAATCATCACCTATGAGTAAGAGGAAAGAGAAGATCCCAATTATGGTTGAAATCCAAGTAATGTACCTTCAATATATATATATGAATGTACATGATTAGGGTATGATCCACCTATGTGAGATCATGAAAACCCTATTTATGATAATTGATGAATCTTAATCTTATCTGAGGACTTTAATGATGATGTTTCTCATACATGGTGATGTTATGAGATCAATTCACCAATAGGTGAATAGTAAACCCTAATTCTAGGATGATGACATGTATTATGAGTAGTAAACCCTAATTGATGAAAATCAGGGAAACCTAGATCTTGTATGAGTAGGGAGATACAACTTCTTTAAATAAGTTATTTATTGTTATCAGTTGATTTAACCATGTAGGTTCCTATATGAGGATGATCATATCTAGGTATGGATGATGATACTATATTCATTGAAAGCATGTTGTTAGCTTTATGAATAGTGATTTATCCTGATGCCTTGTTAATAGCATCTTATGAGTTTGATAGGCTGTGAGAGCCATGAATACCATCAAGGTCATGCTTTAAGAGATGACTTGTGATGAGAGTACTGAGAAATGATGATTATGTGAGTTAGACTTGATACATTTAGTATCCTACTTTCATAACTGCTGTTCTAATGATTAATGTTTGAAAACATGTATGATGTTAAAAGAATACTAAAATGTACCTAAATAATCAAGTATAATCATATCATGTAGAGCCCTGATCATAGATCCATCATTGTCAGGAGTTAAATGATGGTGAAACAGGTTTTCCTAAGGGAACTCCTGGATCACATACTTTTGAGTATGTGGGGAAAATGGATGTGAATGTCCTTACATCCTAGTGTAGGAATTGATGTAGATGTATCTTAATCTATCAATCCTTCACTATGGGTTATGTCGGGGTGATGTAACACTAATCTCCCGAGGAAGTCTTTCATACCGCAATCGATGAGAGATAAACAAGAAATCTTTCGATGGCGAAGAGAGTACAGAATGCCAATGTGACCCTAATAGCGAAGTACCAGAATACCCTGGTAAGCTATAGTAGCAGAGACATTAGATGTCCTGCATGTTGATCCTCACACTGACTGAGGAAGATGACGTCATAAGAATCCGGCTCTTTTGATGACCTATGTATGATACCGATGCGACTTAATAGTGATTAGTTGGAGTATGAGTGGTATACCTCATCTCCGCAGGGCATAATGATGTTTGTAATACATAATCAACCGTGTAGCATATCTGCTTAGGTTGATCCATGAGATACATTGATTGAAGATACATTACTTAGTATACATGTTCTTCATATTCCTTAAATGTTGTTGTTCTAATTGATAACAATCTGCTGTTGATTACCTTAAAGCTTTTATTGCCTATGTTGTTCTTGAATTGTTATAATAAAGCTTCTGACGAAGAGGTATGACTCTCGCTGGGACAATTATTTAAAATTGTCTCACCCCGTAGATTTCAACCTTTTTAGGTGGTCGTCGAGGGCGAAGGAATCAGTCTGCAGGTGGACAGTATCAGCAGCAGCACCAGGAGCAGCAGTAAATCTCAGGTGGAGATTCGGACTGCTGAGTTGTGTAGTTAGATAGTCAGTCCTAAGTGTTCTCTGTACTCTCAGGTCCTTGGAGTCTTTTGGTCTGACATTTTGGTTCTGAGTTCTTGAGATTTTGTATCATGTTGTATATAATCACTCAAGAAGTAATTATCAAAGATGTAAACAATTTATCTCCTTTTATGAAAGAAGTTTTTATGGATTCAAGCTCTTATCTCGAAAAGTTTTAATTTTCTGTGATTTTTGTCTTCCGCTGTTAATCGAACCGCTTCCACTACATTTAAATCGTGTTTATATTTTGGTTTGGAGACCAGAGCCCACAATTAGTGGTATCAGAGCTCTAGGTTCGCTGAGTCTACAGAGACATAGGAATTAGGATGTCGAGTCTATCCTTAGTATTTCTTTCTTATCTAATAGAGTCTTCTGCTCCTCAGGAGAAGAAGATAATTAAGAATGTCTAAACCACACGAGGAGTTTGTGGCAGAAAGTAGTGTTGCTACACCCCAAGGAGGTGCAAGGAACCTGGAGATAGAACAACCTGTACCTGAGCCACTCAGAGAGCCACCTCAGTTTGACCCAGCTGACATGGAAAACCTAGCTGTTCAAACTATGTTCGGGCAGTTTATGACTGCCATGACACACATCACCGACAGGATGCCCATGCCTGCACCTAGGGCACCTGCCCAGCCTGAAGGACAAGGTATCAGTAAGACGTTTGAGCGACTTCATCGTGTCGGAGCAACCGAATACTTTGGAACAGTTGATCCTGCAGATGCCGATCTGTGGTTGACCGAATTGGAAAAAGCTTTTAGAATCCTCAACATCCCAGAAGCTCAGAAGGTTAGACACGCTGTCTATCTTCTCAATGGAAGTGATGGTCATTGGTGGACCATGGAAGAGCAGAAGAGGCCTGGAGTGGAGATCTCGTGGGAAGATTTCTGTCGGGAATTTATCAATAGATATTTTCCAAAGACCTTCCTAGATGAGAATATCTCTCAGTTTGAGAGACTGAGGCAGGGCATGATGAACATTAGCGAGTATGAAGCTAAGTTCCTGGAGTTACTGCGATTTTGTCCGCACATGGCTGCCACAGAAGAAGAAAGAATCAGAAGGTTTGAGAAGGGTTTAAACGCCGACTTGACTACTCACGTGTCTGCCCTAGAGAATCGGGAGATGTTTGCTATCTTCGTTGAGTCAGTCAGGAGGATAGAGAAATCCGTAGTCGAGAAGAGACAAACCCATAAAAGATATCCACAGTTCCAGAGTTCTTTATCTAGAGACTTTAAGAAGCCAAGATTCTCTACACCTACACCTCCACCACCCAGAACGAGTGCACAGACACAGTGGTCACCGAGTAGAGGCAGGGGACGAAGCCTACCTCAACAAGAGACTCGTAGTTCATCATCCATGTCAGTCACAGGACCACCCAGACCACAACAACTGGAGAGGAGCTGTTACAACTGTGGGAAGGCGGGGCATTTAATGAAGGACTGCTGATCTAGGCCTGTCAATGTGATACAACCTCAGCGGCAGAGTCAACAGGGATCTCAGAGAAGGCAATCTCAAGGAGCAGCTCAAGGACGTGGACAAGCGTCTCAAGCTGGATCATCAGCACCACCTCAACACCAGGCGACAACAAGGTTCTATGCTATGAACCCACCTGATGCAGTGGTCAATCCACGAGTAGTGGCAGGTCAGATGGAACTTTTATATTCTAATATGTCTAAATCCTGTGTGGTATCTGTTCTAATTGACTCGGGTGCTACGCACTCCTTTGTCACTCGGAGAGTGATTCGTAACTGCTATATGACAATTAGTCATAGGGCAGATAGCTTGTTTTTGGAGACTCCGTTGAGTGGGTCTGCTGTGTTGCAGGAGGTATGCTCTCCCTGCATCCTCTTCTTTTCTAACCATCACATTCAAATGGACCTTATACCACTTGATATGCAAGGATTTGATATATATCTCGGGATGGATACCTTGGAAAAGTATCAAGTTGTCTTGGATTGTGAATCCAAGCTTGTTGTGTTTGCTGATAAAAACAACACGTGGATCTTTCAAGGAGAAAGGAAGATTCTGCCCACCTGTCTTGTGTCATCTATGGTTGCTGATAAGATGATGAGGCAAGGATGTTATGCATTCTTGGCCCATGGGGTAGATGTTACCAAAGAAGGTCTCAACCCTGCTGAAGTTCCTATAGTCAGGGAATTCAAGGACGTGTTTCCTGAAGAACTTCCAAGTATACCACCGCCTCGGGAAATTGATTTTGAAATCAATTTGATCCCAGACACGAAACCTATAGCCCAAACACCGTATAGGATGGCGCCTGCTGAGATGGAAGAACTCAAGAAACAGCTTCAAGACTTACTTGAGAAAGGTTTTATCCGACCGAGCACTTCACCTTGGGGTGCTCCGGTTTTGTTTGTTAGAAAGAAAGATAGGTCAATGCGGTTGTGCATTGATTATAGACAACTCAATAAAGTAACGATAAAGAATAAGTACCCTCTGCCGAGGATTGATGATCTCTTTGACCAGTTGCGTGGTGAAACCGTCTTCTCAAAGATAGACTTGAGGTCTGGATATCATCAACTCCGTATTAAGGATAGTGACATATCCAAGTCTGCCTTTAGGATAAGATATGGCCACTATGAGTTCACGGTTATGTCGTTTGGACTAACCAATGCACCAGCTGCATTCATGGAACTCATGAATAGAGTTTTTCAACCTTTCCTCGATCAGTGTGTTGTCGTCTTCATAGATGACATTCTAATTTTTAGCAAGGATGCTCAGCAGCATGAGCAGCATCTTCGCCAAGCTTTGACCTTGCTAAGAGAACACAAGTTGTATGCTAAGTTTAGCAAGTGTGAGTTCTGGCTGCCGGAGGTATCTTTTCTTAGACATGTGATATCTGCCTCGGGAATTCGTGTTGACCCTACAAAGGTAGAATCTGTTCTACAGTGGGAACAACCGAAGACGCCGACGGAGATTCGAAGTTTCCTAGGGTTAGCAGGCTATTATCGAAGGTTCATTAAGAACTTTAGTTACATAGCCTTACCCTTGACAAAGTTGACCCGGAAAGAAGTTCCTTTTGACTGGAGCGATAAGTGCCAGCAATCTTTTCAGTTGTTGAAGGAGAGGTTGACAAGTGCACCAGTACTTGTGTTACCTGAGCAAGGCAAAGGATACATAGTTTTCTGTGATGCCTCCAAGAATGGACTCGGATGTGTGTTGATGCAGAATAAACAAGTAATTTCTTTTGCTTCCCGACATCTTAAGAAACACGAAGAGAATTATCCGACACACGATCTAGAATTAGCTGTTGTAGTTCATGCCCTAAAGATCCGGAGACATTATCTTTATGGAGAGACGTTTCAGATTTTCACTGACCATAAGAACCTTAAGTACATCTTCTCTCAGCATGAGCTTAATATGAGACAACACCGCTGTATGGAATTAATCAAGGACTACGATTGTACGATTGATTACCATCCGGGGAAGGCTAATGTGGTTGCTGATGCCTTGAGTAGGAAATCAGCAACATCAACCATGGAAAGGGCACAACTAAACTCTTTAGTATGCTCTAAGAGAGATATGCTTATCTCTTTAAGGAAAGACAATGTACAGTTGAAGGTGTCATTGGTAGCCGGGTTGTTGGCTGAGATGCATATTAAACCTACCCTTAGAGAGCAGATTAAGGAAGCACAACAAGGTGATACTGTAGTTCAGCAGATTAGATCGGAGTATGGTAGTGAGAAACGAGATGGTTTCCATGACTTAGATGATCAAATAGCCTGTCATCATGGGAGGATGATAGTGCCGGATGTAAACAACTTGAGGAAGTTAGTCCTAGAAGAAGCTCATTCTTCGATGTATGCCATGCATCCAGGGAGCACCAAGATGTATCGAAACTTGAAAGATATGTATTGGTGGCCTGGAATGAAGAAGGATGTTGCAAAGTTTGTTCTGAGGTGTCCTGTGTGTCAGCAAGTTAAAGCTGAACACCAGAAGCCTGCAGGAACAATGCAACCTTTACCCATACCACATTGGAAGTGGGACCATGTTACCATGGACTTTGTTGTTGGCCTACCCAGGACAAGCAAAGGACATGATTCCATTTGGGTAGTTGTTGATAGGTTGACTAAGACAGCGCATTTCTTACCTGTCAAAACAACCTATTCTGCGGAGAGGTTATCACAGTTGTATGTTCAAGAGATAGTGTGTTTGCACGAAGTTCCTGTCACTATAGTTTCTGACAGAGGTCCCCAGTTTACAAGTCGTTTTTGGGAGCAGATACACAGATCCTTAGGCACCAAGCTAAGGTTTAGTACGGCCTTTCATCCACAGACTGATGGACAGTCGGAAAGGACCATACAAACCTTGGAAGACCTGTTGAGAGTATGTGTTCTCCAGTTTACCAGAAGTTGGGATCTACACCTAAGCTTGATAGAGTTTGCTTATAACAATAGCTATCAGCATAGTATTGATATGGCACCTTATGAAGCCTTGTATGGTAGACGTTGTAGATCACCCTTGTGTTGGTATGAGACTGGTGAGCATCCGTTGTTAGGACCTGATCTTGTGCAGCAAACTATAGAAAAGATTAAGGTAATACAACAATAGATTAAGACTGCACAGGATAGACAGAAATCTTATGCTGACAAGCATCATAGATCCTTAGAGTTCCAAGTTGGAGACAGAGTGTATCTCAAAGTCTCGCCTTGGAAAGGAGTTCTTCGTTTTGGAAGAAAAGGAAGTTAGCTCCTAGATTTATGGGGCCTTATCCAATCATTGAACTGATTGGAAAGGTAGCATAAAAACTAGAGCTGCCACCAGAGTTACAGAGGTTACACCCTATGTTTCACATTTCTATGATGAGGAAATGTCACCCAGATACCGAGTCAGTTCTACAACCTATGGAAGTAGAATTGAATGAAGATATAACTTATGAGGAAGGACCAGTGTCAATCCTTGATAGTAGAACTAAAAAGTTAAAGAAGAAAGATATAAGCCTTTTGAAAGTCCTCTGGAACCACTGTGGTGTTGAAGAAACCACTTGGGAACTAGAGGAGGAGATGAGAAGGAAATACCCTGCTCTTTTCTCTTAATACGTTTTATCGATTTCGGGGACGAAATCCTTGTAAGGGGTGGATAATTTGTAACATCCCTGACCTGGGTTATGAGTTAACCCTAGGTGTTTTGCCTAATTATTTAATTAAGATATTGGTTATTATCTTTTGGCATGTAATTAAACTCTTGAGGAACACATATTTCCATTTCTGCCCTAATTGAACAATGTTTTAGTATTGTTTTGTAATACAGAGACCTATGTGCAAATTACCCCGCTAAAGGGGTTAACTTGCAAATTTCACATGTTGAGATGTTCCTCTGATGTTGAGACATCATGAGAATGATTATGGTAAAGTTTGAAGGATTTCCCAAGCTTGAGCACCAAGGTGCAGCTGTGGAAGCAATCCCTGTGCTTGAAACCCTGGTTTTGGGGTAAAATGCAATTTACCCAAAATTTGGAGTGCAACGTGTAAATTTCATCTTCTAAAATATCTTTTATAACTTTTGTCATCATTTAGAGTAGAAATGATGAAGAGGGCACTTCATTTGAATAATCATATAATAAATGAACACCTTTGTGATTGAATAATCAAGGTGTAAGTATAATAGCCTTTTATATGTGTACTTTAGTAATGGGTTGATCTTCTTTGCCTTCAATTCTTGTCCTTAGAAGGAGATTGTCCTTAGAAATAAGGGGTAGGGACGAGCAAAGAAGAAAGCAAGGACTTAGATGAGAAATGGGATAAAGTAGAAGCTTTATGGAGAAATTTCACCCAAATTATATATACCACTTCCTTTGCAAGCAAAGGAACGTTTCTTTCATTCCCTCACTTATCCCCCTTGCTCAAACAGACTAAGGCAGAGCTCTGGAGCATAGGAGAACGACCAGGGAGTTCAAGGTAAGTTTGGATCATCCCTTTTGCTTGAATTCATGGAGGAAACTCGATTTCAAGGTTGAATTCATGGCTAGCTCACCTAGCTTTATCTTTCTAGCCATTCCTTTCCAACTTTTCCTTGGAGAATTCACCTTGGCCGACCTGTGGAGCTCAAAGACGCCATTAAAGACCTGAATCTTGGAAGCTTGGAGCTCATGGAACAACCTTTAGGTGGGTTTTATAACTCTAAACCTTATGCTTTGATTATACATCTTTTTCTATGCATATAGTTGCTAGTTCTTCTTCTTCCCTATCTTCCCTTGCATCCTTGCAAGCAAAATCATGAAGAACTGCTACTGTTCTTGAGGTAGAAGATAAGGGCGTTAATTCCTATGCTTATTCCCGGATTTCCACTTTACCAAACGACCTCCACCAATTGCCCATACGGTTTACACAACCATTTGGTGCGCAAACGGTTTCAGGGTCGTATGAAGGAAAACGGCCTTCAAGACCGTTTGGTCGCATTGACCAAGCGACGACCGTATGAGAATCTTGTTTATAATTATGTAGGTTAATCACTCACAAAATTTGAGGGGTTAACTCCAAAGGAATCATGAGATATAAGCAAATCAATTAGCAAATCCAATTGAATTAAGTTCTGATTTTCAATCTGTTTAAATTGCCCTTTTTGGGCAAACTGTCTCAAGACTGTTTAAGATGGTTGACCAAGCATTGAAAGTTTGGGATTACTGTTCATAATAATGTTGATTAATTAATCACCAAATTTGAAGGATTAATTCCAAACGAGTTATGAGTTGAAGGTTGATTAATAGGGCAAATCCTAATTGAAATCAGTGCTGAAATTCCAATGAGTTAATTAGTGATTTTGGGTTGATTAGCCCAAACGGTCTCAAGACCGTTTGGGGAATCATCCAAACGGTCTCAAGACCGTTTGGGGATCACCCAAGACCGTTTAGAGGTCTGGGGTCAAGTATAGTTGACCAATTGAAGGTCCAAAGGTACCAAAGCATATTGCAATTAAGTATTGATGTGATGATTAACTCAATAGATCAAACCTTGATGAATTTTCACTAGAGTCCAAAGGATGGATGGGAAAACGGTCGCAAGACCGTTTGGAACTCATCCAAATGGTCTCAATACCGTTTGGTGTCAACCCAAGACCGTTTGGAGGTCTAGGGTTAAGGTAATTGGATCAATTGAGGGCCCAATTACAGTGGGTTATTGAAATAATCAAATTGCTGATTTGTGACTTAATTAAGGTTCAACCCCTATCAAATCAACTTAGATTTTGATGAATTCTTGGGCAAACGGTCTCAAGACCGTTTGGAGGTTATCCAAATGATCCCAAGACCGTTTGGGCCAAGTTTGAGCCCTATTGGAGGTCAATTGATGGGATCAACTTCGATTTAATTCACATTGTTGAGTGTTGATGGTTGAATGTTTCTAGACCTTAATTGAACCAACTCCAACCCTAATTGGATATCAATTGAGGGTCAATTGAGTGACCAATTGGTTAAGGATAACCCTAATTGTCTCAATTAATAAGTGGCTAACAAGGTTTTGGCCAATTGAAGGCTTCAACATAGAAAACCCCAATCGTTTATAACCTGTAATCCACTTTTGAGGTCCAAACGGTCTCAAGACCGTTTGGGCTCAAATGATCTCAAGGTCGTTTGGACCAATCGATCTCAAGATTGTTTAAGATCAAACGGTTTCAAACCACATAAGCTTCAAACGGTTTGAAAGTCAACTCTCCCCAAATGGTCAACACACCCAAATGGTCTCAAGACCGTTTGAGGTCAAACAGTCTCAAGAACGTTTGAGGTCAAACGGTCTCAAGACCGTTTGAGGTCAAACGGTCTCAAGACCATTTGGTGGTTGAAGGTTGAAACCATTTGAAGGTTTTCAATGTTGTTTATACTTAATCACTTGAAGGTGTAAATGGTTCAATGGTGATCTAATCTAAACCCTAATGGTAACTTAGGACATTAAGGGACTAAATGACTAACGAATTGACCCATGATGACGATCAATGGGTAATTTACCAAAATGCCCTTGAAGGGTTCAATTGAGTAATACCTTGTTCTAATCATACCCTAATCACATGATAGTGGTGATTTGGCTTATGATAGTCAATAAGGACCTAACCCAACCTAATCTAGAGTGATGTAATCATCACCTATGAGTAAGAGGAAAGAGAAGATCCCAATTATGGTTGAAATCCAAGTAATGTACCTTGAATATATATATATGAATGTACATGATTAGGGTATGATCCACCTATGTGAGATCATGAAAACCCTATTTATGATAATTGATGAATCTTAATCTTATCTGAGGACTTTAATGATGATGTTTCTCATACATGGTGATGTTATGAGATCAATTCACCAATAGGTGAATAGTAAACCCTAATTCTAGGATGATGACATGTATTGTGAGTAGTAAACCCTAATTGATGAAAATCAGGGAAACCTAGCTCTTGTATGAGTAGGGAGATACAACTTCTTTAAATAAGTTATTTATTGTTATCAGTTGATTTAACCATGTAGGTTCCTATATGAGGATGATCATATCCAGGTATGGATGATAATACTATATTCATTGAAAGCATGTTGTTAGATTTATGAATAGTGATTTATCCTGATGCCTTGTTAATAGCATCTTATGAGTTTGATAGGCTGTGAGAGCCATGAATACCATCAAGGTCATGCTTTAAGAGATGACTTGTGATGAGAGTACTGAGAAATGATGATGATGTGAGTTAGACTTGATACATTTAGTATTCTACTTTCATAACTGCTGTTCTAATGATTAATGTTTGAAAACATGTATGATGTTAAAAGAATACTAAAATGTACCTAACTAATCAATTATAATCATATCATGTAGAGCCCTGATCATAGATCCATCATTGTCAGGAGTTAAATGATGGTGAAACAGGTTTTCCTAAGGGAACTCCTGGATCACATACTTTTGAGTATGTGGGGAAAATGCATGTGAATGTCCTTACATCCTAGTGTAGGAATTGATGTAGATGTATCTTAATCTATCAATCCTTTACTATGGGTTATGTCAGGGTGATGTAACACTAATCTCCCGAGGAAGTCTTTTATACCGCAATCGATGAGAGATAAACAAGAAATCTTTCGATGGCGAAGAGAGTACAGAATGCCACTGTGACCCTAATAGCGAAGTACCAAAATACCCTGGTAAGCTATAGTAGCAGAGACATTAGATGTCCTGCATGTTAATCCTCACACTGACTGAGGAACATGAGGTCATAAGAATCCTACTCTTTTGATGACCTATGTATGATACCGATGCGACTTAATAGTGATCAGTTGGAGTATGAGCGGTATACCTCATCTCCGCAGGGCATAATGATGTTTGTAAAACATAATCAACCGCATAGCATATCTGCTTAGGTTGATCCATGAGATACATTGATTGAAGATACATTACTTAGTATACATGTTCTTCATATTCCTTAAATGTTGTTGTTCTAATTGATAGCAATCTGTTGTTGATTACCTTAAAGCTTTTATTGCCTATGTTGTTCTTGAATTGTTATAATAAAGCTTCTGGAGAAGAGTTATGACTCTCGCTGGGACAATTATTTAAAATTGTCTCACCCCGTAGATTTCAACCTTTTGAGGTGGTCGTCGAGGATGAAGGAATCAGTTTGCAGGTGGACAGTATCAGCAGCAGCACCAGGAGTAGTAGTAAATCTCAGGTGGAGATTCAGACTGCTGAGTTGTGTAGTTAGATAGTCAGTCCTAAGTGTTCTCTGTACTCTCAGGTCCTTGGAGTCTTTTGGTCTGAGATTTTGGTTCTGAGTTCTTGAGATTTTGTATCATGTTGTATATAATTACTCAAGAAGTAATTATCAAAGATGTAAACAATTTATCTCCTTTTATGAAAGAAGTTTTTATGGATTCAAGCTCTTATCTCGAAAAGTTTTAATTTTTCGTGATTTTTGTCTTCCGCTGTTAATCGAACCACTTCCTCTACGTTTAAATCGTGTTTATATCGTGGTTTGGAGATCAGAGCCCACAGTATGCTCAAGGAAGCAAAGGACGTGGATAGCAAGCAATGGCTCGATTCTATGTTATGAGTCAGCCGGAGGCGATAGTCAACCTACGAGTGGTGATAGGTCAGATGGAGTTATTTCATTCTGATGTATCTTCTTCTTGCTTTATATATGTTCTGGTTGACCCGGGTGCTACACACTCTTTTATCACCTATAGTATGCTTGAAAATTGTCATTTACCTGTTAGCTGTAAGAAAGATATCTTGTTGTTAGAGACCCCTCTTGATGGTTCCTCGATGCTTCGAGAGGAGTGCCCATCTTGTGTTTTATCTTTTTCGGGACACAGTATACAAGTGGATCTCATACCACTTGATATGCATGGATTCGATGTAATCCTTGGGATGGATACCTTAGAGAAGTATAGGGTTGTGTTAGACTGTGGTTCCAAGCAGGCAGTGTTTGATGTTTGTGGAGAGAAGTGGATCATCCAAGGAGATAGGAAGATTCTTCCGATGTGTCTAGTGTTAGCGATGGTGGCTGAAGAGTTGTTATGGCAAGGATGTAAGGCGTTCTTAGCTCACGTTGTGGATACCAAGGCGAAGGGTCCTAGCCTTGAGGAGGTGACGGTTGTCCGAGAATTTGCAGATGTGTTTCCTGATGAGTTTCCCAGTGTTCCTCCACCCTGAGAGATTGATTTCGAGATCAATCTGGTTCTAGGAACATAGCCAGTTGCACAGACACCGTATATGATGGCTCCAGTAGAGATGGCAGAACTAAAGAACCAGTTAAAAGAGTTGTTGGAGAAAGGTTTCATCCGACCGAGTACGTCGCCTTGGGGTGCTCCGGTGTTTTTTCTTAAAAAGAAGGATGGATCGATGCAACTATGTATAGATTATCGGTAGTTGAACAAGGTCATGATCAAGAACAAGTACCCGTTGCCAAGGATAGATGATCTGTTCGATCAGTTGCATGGTGCTACAATATTTCCAAAGATCGATCTATGGTCCGGATATCATCAGTTGAGGATTAAGGCGGATGACATACCAAAGTCAGCTTTTAGGACGAGGTGTGGTCACTTCAAGTTTGTGGTTATGCCGTTTGGGCTAACCAATGCACCTGCTTCTTTCATGGATTTGATGAACATGGTGTTCCATTCATTTCTAGATTAGTTTGTTGTAGTCTTTATAGATGACATTTTGATCTATAGTCGGGACAGGCAAGAGAATGAACAACATCTTCGACAAGCGTTGACTCTCCTTCACCAACATAAGTTGTATGCCAAGTTTAGTAAGTGTGAGTTCTGGTTGAAAGAAGTAACTTTCTTGGGTCATGTGATATCTCGAGAAGGAGTTAAAGTGGACCCGAAGAAGGTGGAGTTTGTTGCAGAATGGGAACAGCCGAAGATGCCGACAGAAGTTTGTAGTTTCCTGGGTTTAGTAGGATACTACTAGAGGTTTATCAAGGACTTCAGTGTGATTGTGTTTCCGATGATGAAGTTGACCCAGAAAGACATACCTTTTGTCTGGGATGATCATTGTCAGCAAGCTTTCCAGATCTTAAAGGAGAAGTTGACTAGTACTCCAGTGTTAGTCTTACCAGAGCCTGGAAAGGGCTATGTTGTTTTCTGTGATGGTTCCAAGAAGGGCTTAGGATGTGTGCTGATGCAGAAATACCATGTGGTTTCTTTTGCTTCTCGACAGCTTAAGAAACATGAGGAGAACTATCTGACTCATGATTTGGAGTTGGCAGTGGTGGTTCGTGCGTTAAAGATTTGGAGACACTATCTTTACGGGGAAGTGTGCCCGATCTTTACAAATCATAAGAATCTGAAGTACATCTTCTCGTAGAATTAGCTAAACATGCGACATCGTCGATGGATGGAGCAGATCAACGATTATGACTACACCATTGAGTATCACCCTGGTAAAACGAACATGATAGCTGACGCGCTTAGCCGAAAGTCTTCTTCTCTTCCTACCAAGAAGGCACAGTTGAGTTCCTTAGTATGACATAGACGAGATATGTTTGTTTCCTTGTGACAGATGAATGTGTAGATGGAAGTTTCCTTGTTAGAAGGACTTTTAGCATAGATGCAAGTCAAGCCTACGCTGAGACAGCAGATCAAAGATGCACAACAAACATATGAGACAGTGCAGTTGATCAAGTCAGAGCTCGACAGTGAAAAGCGTGATGGGCTCCATGAGTCCGAAGATGGACTAGTTTTCTATCATGATAGAATGGTGGTCCCCGACACTAATGATCTGAGGAAGCTAGTGCTCAAGGAAGCACACACATCGATGTATGCTATGCATCCAGGAGTCACCAAGATGTATCGTAATCTGAAGGACATGTATTGGTGGTCTGGCTTGAAGAGAGATGTAGTTGAGTTTGTGGCTAGGTGTGCAGTATGCCAGCAAGTCAAGGATGAGCATCTAAAGCCGGTAGGTACGTTGCAACCCATGCCGATACCACAGTGGAAATGGGATCACATAACCATGGATTTCATAGTTGGTCTGCCCAGGACAGCTCGGAATCATGATTCCATTTGGGTGATAGTGGACAGATTGACGAAGTCTGCCCATTTCATACCTGTGAAGGGAACATATACAACTGAGAAGGTCGCTCGTGTATATGTCAATGAGGTAGTACGCTTGCACGGTGTACTAGCAATGATAGTTTCTGACAGAGGTCCTCCGTTCACGAGTCGTTTCTGGGAATAGTTGCACAAAGCTTTAGGAATGCAGTTGAGGTTCAGCACCACTTTCCACCCACAGACAGATGGACAGTCTGAAAGGACTATTCAGACTTTAGAATATCTTCTTCGGGCTTGTGTTTTGTAGTTCCCAGGAAGTTGGGATGTACACCTCAGTTTGATCGAGTTCACCTACAACAATAGTTACCAGTGGAGCATTGACATGGCTCCCTATGAGGCCTTATATGGCAGGAAGTGCAGATCTCCTTTATGTTGGTATGAGTCTGGTGAGTATCAACTTTTGGGTCCTGAGTTAGTACTACAGACCACAAAAAAGATCAAAGTGATACAGCAACAACTGAAAGTAGCACAAGATAGGTAGAAGTCTTATGCAGACAATCGTTGACGACCTTTGGAGTTCCAGGTAGGAGACAAAGTGTATCTTAAGGTCTTTCCATGGAAAGGTGTGCTAAGGTTTGGCCGGAAAGGTAAGCTAGCACCCAGATATATGGGGCCATACCCAGTCATAGCACATATGGGCAAGGTAGCTTACAAGTTAGTGCTGCCGCCAGAATTGCACAGGTTACATCCAGTGTTCCACGTCAACATGTTGAAGAAAAGTCACCCAGATACAGGGACAGTGATACAACCATTCGAAGTTGAGCTTGATGAAGATGTGACCTACAAGGAAGGTCCTATGATGATCCTTGACAGAAGAGTAAAGAAGCTGAAGAGGAAGGACTTGATTCTGGTAAAGGTTCTTTGGCATCATCGTGACGTTGAGGAAGCCACGTGGGAGCTTGAGGAAGATATGAGGAGGAAGTATCCCTCGCTTTTCTCTTCGGATTTTGAGGATTAAATCCCTTTGTAGAAGGTTATAGATTGTAAGGACCCTGACCTCCATTTAGGTCTTCTCCTATTTGCTTTGCTTAACCCTGGTGCTTAGTTGTTTGCTAATTACCCTTAGTGGTGATTAGGGTTTGTTTGTGTTTGTTGTGGTGTTGGAGGTGCTACTTGCAATTTACCCTAGTCTTGGGTGGTTGAGCAAGTTTGTCACCTTGAGAGGTGTCGCTCTCTCTCCTTACTTCCTCTAGTGTTGAGAGGAAGGGTTGGGCTCGTTGCTTGAGTTGCCTTGGGCTTGGATGATCCTTGGTGGGCCTTGTTGTGCCTTGCTTGACCTTGTTGGACCTTGTGTCGTCCATAGGTGTGTTGGCCATGGTTCTGTCGGCCTGAGGTGTGTCACCCAGGGAGGTGTATCGTCCATGGACCCCCTTTGACCCTTTGACCTCATTTGTGTCACCACTAGTGGACACTTGGTGCTTGATGCTTGCATGTGGCAATGGCCTTGGACATGTGTTTAAGGCAAGTTAGAGAGGTGGCATTGCCCATGGACAAGTGTCCCTAGGTGGGCGAAACCTTGCCTTGTCTTACCTTGGTTTCTCCTCCATCCTCTCCTATATATGTGTTCCCTTTCTCTTGATAAGGATCCCTTTAGTTCCTTAGTTCCCCTCTCCTTTGGTTGCATGACACCTCTTCCTTTGCAAGATTGGTGGCCGATCCTTATCTTGGAGTCTTCTTCTTCTTCCTCTTGAGGTGGCCGAAGGTGTGCTTGGTGCTAGGAGCTTGGAGCTTGCTGAAGGCGGGTTACATAACTCCTAACCCTAATCATATTACCTTATTCCATGTTCTTGTATGTTTTCTTATGATCATAATCGGCTATGTATGTTCTAAGATAAGTTTCTTTTTTGTTGCACCTTTAATGTTGTGGATATGGTGATCTTGTTGATATGGTTGAGGTTTTTTACCTTTGTACCCTAGTTGGTCGAATCATGCTTTAGGGTTTCCTTGTTGAGCAACACTCCTTTCCCTCCTTGGTCTAGAGAAGTGAGCTTGAGCTCTAGTGATATGAGCAACACCCCTCTCTCATTTAAGTTGAGGGGTGAGCTTGTATTCTAGCAGCTTGAGCAACACCCTTCTCTCACCATGGATTCGAGAGGTGAGCTTTGTGGTAGATGTAGATCTATGTTTAAGTTGATCCTTGAGGTTGGCCTAATTGTGATAGAGGTTGTGCAAGACCCCTCTCTCTTGGTTGTTGAGAGGTGAGCCGATCTTCTTGATCAATTTAGGGTTTGGTGCCCTTGTACTTGAGGTTGATGACGATCTTGTATCTTGCACGATATGGCTTGGGGATGGTGCTGCCTGATACCCTCTCTTAGAGCAGAGTTCTGGGTTGATATGATGAGGTTGTCTTGGGTGATATACCTTGGTCCTTGCCTTGTGTGTTGGCCGATAGGATGAGGCTAGCTTGGTTGGATGATAGGCTTTCCTTTGCTACCCGTTTGAGTTCTGCCCTTGGCCGTTGTGCCTAGATGAGTATGGTTGTTGGTCGATACCTTTGTGTGTTGGGCGTTATGCTTTATTGAGTGCCCTTCCCGATACACCTAGCTTGGGAAGTAGCTTGGTGCCCGATATACCTTGAACGATATGGAGCTCTGTGGGCTAGCCTTGTGTGGGCGTCATGGTCTGGTGGTGATGCTCGACCCCCATGGATGCCCGACACACATGAATGCATGACACCCATGGATACTCGACACCCATGGATACCCGACACCCATGGATGCACGATACATAGGGTTGCATGATACTCCTTGAGGTGGTAGCCCAACATCCTTGCTAAGTGCTTGGCCAACATATGACTACAATGCTTGGGCGATATGAGAGAAGTTACCTTGCCTGTCACACCTCCTGTGAGGGTAGTGGGTACTTCTAGTGAGGGTACCCTTCCCGTCACACTTCTTAGGGTAGCAAGTACTTCTAGTGAGGGTCATGTCCCACCCGGAAACCCATATGATAGTTCCTTATCATGCGATCACATCTTGTTATTAAAAGTTATGGTTTATGGTTTGTGAACTTTTGACATGTTTGACAATTGTAAGATGATTGATATAGTAGAACGCACCTATGTAAACATGACATATCAGAATGTCTTTGTCTGCACTTTTCAGAATTAATTAACTAGCCGTTGTTAAAGCAACTAATGGATACCTAACGGCTAGTTGAGTACTAAGAACCCCCTAGAAAGTGTCTAGAACGTCCTTAAGCATTCATAGGCCATTCCTATAAATAGGACAAGCCTTAGGACACCTTACACACACTTGTGCAATACTTGAGCATTCATACTTGCAATTGAGAATCCATTCTTATGAGCAATTAAGCAACTCCAACATTTGCTACACATTTCCATTTCTCTAATTACGTGTCCTATAGGCTAGCATCTCCTACCCACAACACTTACACTTTCATATACATTGGTTAGGAGATCAAAACACTTGATATAGGAAATCAAGCCTTGTGCTACAACGGTATTGTAATTTCTATTTTTCCTTCTTGTTCCTTTATATTGTTTGTAGTCTCCTTTCTACTCTTAGGGTTGGAGGCTGCAGATTGGAGAGGGTTTGACTTCTCAGGTGGAGAAGGGTCTTCTCGGTGGAGAAGGTGGACTTTAGACTACTTCAAGAAGGCTGTCTCAACGGGAAGCTACTTCAAGAGGAAGGCTACTTCAAGGGGGAGCTTGAGGTTACTTCAAGGAAGGTTGCTTCGAGGTTGGTGAGACTACTTCTAGGTGAAGGCTGTCTGAAGGGTTTGGTGAAAGTATTTGTAATTTTATGTAACATCCTTGCGAGGTAATAAAATTTAAGTACTTTCAAAATCCCGGTTGGGTAAGCAACTGGGTAGTGGATTGACTGCCTTAGTATTTGCTAAAGTTGGAACCACTCTAAATCCTTGTCCCCTTGTCCAATATTTTTGTGGTTACTTTCTTAGGTTGAATTAAAATTAAAATATCTATAAAACCCTATTCACCCCCCCTCTAGTGTTTTTTCATTTGGTATCAGAGTAGGGCTTCAAGGAACTTTAACAAAGTCTTGAAGAATGGGTGACGGGGTACTCAACAACCTCAACTTGGAAGGAACACTCATGGCAAGACCTCCACCATTTGATGGCACTAACTACACTTACTAGAAGAGGAGGATGCAGCTCTAATTCCAAGGAATCTGCTGGGATTTATGGAGGATGGTATCAAATCCATATGAATTTCCTCAAATAGAGTATGCAAATTGGGATGCTAATATGGTAAGATCAGCCCAAATGAATGCAAAAGTTGTAAGTATACTCTATAGTTCAATTTCCGTTGGTGAATTCAATAGAATATTAAATTGTGAAATGGCATATGAGATATGGCATAAACTTTCTATAACCTATGAAGGAACTGTGCAAGTTAAGAATTCTAAAATCAGAATGCTTAAGGAAAAATTTGAACAGTTTTGTATGGATCAAAATGAGTCTATTAGTGAAATATATGCAAAATTTTCTTCTATTGTGAATGGTTTAAATGCTTTAGGTAAAGTAATCAGCGAAGAAGATCAAGTATCAAAAATCCTTAGATCTCTTCCTCCCAAATACAAGCCCAAGGTGACTGCTATTGAAGAAGCAAATGATCTCACCCAGCTATGGATGGAACAACTTATTGGTAACCTAGAAGCACATGAGGCAACTTTAGAAGAGGAAGAAAGACGAGAACGTGAACTTCAACAAGGGAGAAAGAAGGACATTGCATTCAAAGCATCAACCAAGATTAGTCATGACATAAGTGAAGATGATAGTGAAGAAGAAACTCTCATTGTAAATGGTAAGCAGTATAAAAGTTTTGAAACTAACAAAACTTCTAGTGTTTCTTCCTCCAGGTGCTTTGAATGTGGCAAAAAGGGACACATGAAAGGTGATTGTCCAAAACTCAAGAAAGGGAAGAAATCATCTCACAGAAAGAAAGAAAGAGCATATAAAGCTGCATGGGATGATTCAAGTGATGATATTGATGATGGAAAAGAAGAAGCAGAATGTCTTATTGCTACAACAAATGAAGAAGAAGAAGAAGAGGTGAGTCTTTTTGATCTGCCAAAAGAAGATCTAATTGCTAGTCTTCAAGATACACATGAGAAATATATTGAGTGTAAGAAGAAATTTAAGAAATCAAATAAAGTAAATGATGAGTTACATGCTAGAATTCTTGCTCTCACATCTGAAAATGAAGATCTCAAAAAGGCTATTGAAAATCATGATATTAAGCTGAAATCTGTAAAAGCAAATTGCAATCTTCTTTCCCTAGAAAAGATAAATTTGCAAACTCAAGTAAATAATCTTCAAAAACAAAATGTTTTGTGTACACATCTAGATTATGATATTATTGTGAAAGAAAGAGATTATTTATTATCTAATCTAGATCAAGCAAAGTTAGATATCAAGAAGAAAATGGATGAGATTATTAAGTTGCAACAAGAAGTTAGTAGCTTGAGTAACAATGATATTCTTGATAAAATCTTAAATGATTCTTATCGTCAAATTGGAAGGAGAGGACTAGGTTATAAGCCTAAAGGCAAATCTTATCAAAAACCTAGTTGGAGAAGGACACAAGTGCTAGAGAATCAATTCATGTATGTCCCCAAGAACAACTCAACTCCTTGTAAGAAAAATGAGATTGACTCTATTAGTTGTCATTATTGCTTGCGTCTTGGACATTACTCTTTTTCATGCCCATACAAGAAAAGGAATGATGATATAGTTTGGGTTCCTAAAACTTAGAAGTTTAAATTTGACTAGTTGAGATTTGACCTAAAATGTTACTTTGATATACAAATGTCATATCTCAACAAAATTGAGCTTTAACTTTCATATTCTTGTATCTTGTTTGGAAATAATCTCTAAAAAATAGTACAGAAACATTCTCGGTCGAGAAACTGTTCGACTGAGAACACTGTCGGTCGAGAATTAGTCGACCTTGCAGGTTACTATTTTGAAGTTTGCAACAAATTTTATAAAACATGTACAAAAAGCAGCATTCTCGGTCGAGAAAAACGTCGACCGAGATAAATTCGGTCGACAATAAGTTTGACCGAACCAAGTTCTGCTGAACCTGTTTTAATTAATCCAGTTTGCTATCAATTTGTTATTAATGATTGATGTAATATGCAAATCAAGAATGAATCTTGGAGAAATTTCTTTAAACATAAGTTGCAAAGTTCATTGTTATAATCTCCTACATTGTTTGACTTTAAAATGAACCATGATTGGTTTAATCAAGGAAAAAGACTGTTTTATCACAATCCACATGGCTTATTCTAAGTATTCCTTGGTCTATCTATATAGACACCATGTGTATTGAAACTTAGTTTAAATGATCATAATCATTGTATTTAATGAAATTATATGCTTCTATCTTGATCATTGTAGTATGGATATGCTTCTACTATTCTATCATAATTATTGTGCCATGATCATTGTGTTTCATTGGTTTTCCTAAAATAATCTTTGGTCTATATATACAAACCATGAATGGATATTGTTTTTGATCATTGTGATTCAGCTCTTATGAAAATGCCATTTTGCATAAACAGTTAAACTCCATGGCACAAATGCATTTTAAATTGAAAATCTACAGAAATTGCCTCTTGGTTGAAATTAAGTTTGACCAAGGGGCGCTATGGTCGAAGTCAAGGTCAACCTAAAATAAGCTTGACAAAATGCTTATTTGTACATCATTTTATTGCACTTAACCTTAGTATCTTGATTCAACACGTGTTCATCATATTGAAAACATAAAGCTCTAATAAAAGGTCAAAATCAAATCTTAAAAACCATTTGTGACCTTAGAATCCTTAAATTATCTTAATTATAAGATTAAGGGGGAGCTCACAAAAACAATTTTGATTATAAGATTAATAAGCTTACAAAACTTTGTAAACATCATTTGAAGCTTTTTATGACCGTAGTATACTTTAAAGTAATTTTGGTAATGAAAACAAAGAAATCTACAATATTAATGAACATGCCATATATCTTATTCCTAATGGAATTCTCTAAACAAATTAGGGTTTAACATCCTGTGTATTTGATTAGAGATACATTCTACTATAATCTTAAATGGATCTCATATCATTTTCAGGGCTTAACATCCCATGTAAAATGGATGAGAAATCAAACCACATATGCCATGGATCTAAAAGGATCTCATATCATTTCAAGGCTTAACATCCTTTGCAAATGATTGAGAAACAAATTGTGGATAAATTTGACAATAAATGGTTTACATTTATATAAATCCCTATTTTTAAAACTAAATATCTTAGTTAGGGGGAGCATAGCACAAAATTAAGGGGGAGAAATAAAAGTCATACAAAATGATTTTCCTGGATATCTTTTTGAAATGACAAAGGGGGAGAAATAATATAAACCGAAAACATAAAGTAAAATGAGTTTCATAAATCTCGGGCCAACACACACTTGCAAACAAGAGAATGGCTACAAAAGGTAAACTTCAGGTATGAAACTCAAATGATATATATTTCCTTATTTTATAGGAAATGTTTGTCATCTTCAAAAGGGGGAGATTGTTGGCTAAATTGGACATTATTATAATCCCTTTGTTTTGATGATGACAAACATTTCATTCTTGTAGATCTAACGTGCTACTTGAGTGTTGCAGGAACTAGGTGGATGTCACAAATTGGAAGATCTATATGCTCACAATATGTTAATTTCATGATTGTAATCAAATGTAAAAACTTGTACAAGTATATAATATATAAGTACTTAGACATCATGTAAATCAAGCGTTAGTTCTTCCCTAGCCAATCACAACACTTAGATAGGTCATCCCCTATAATAGTGTCACATATGCACACTCATACACACACTTAATACTTAGTTTAAAACATTGAAATAGAGTCATTCTCGTTCGACAAACTTCTCGACCGAGACAGTCTCGGTCGACAAACTCTTCGACCGAGAATGACCCAGGTAGCTGTTAGACACAGTAGACAAGGTAGTTGGGAGTTGGATTATAATGTTATATACACTTGCTCCAGACAGTCCCTCGGTCGAAAAAGACCTCGACCGACTGGGATCTCGGTCGACAATTCCTCGACCGAAAATGTCTCTGTCTGCACTTTTCAGAATTAATTAACTAGCCATTGTTAAAGCAACTAATGGATACCTAACGACTAGTTGAGCACTAAGAACCCCCTAGAAAGTGCCTAGAACGTCCTTAAGCATTCATAGGCCATTCCTATAAATAGGACAAGCCTTAGGACACCTTACACACACTTGAGCATTCACACTTACAATTGAGAATCCATTAATTCTTATGAGAAATTAAGCAACTCCAACGTTTTCTACTCATTTCCATTGCTCTAAATTTGTGTCCTATAGGCTAGAATCTCCTACCCACATCACTTACACTTTCATATACATTGGTTAGGAGATCAAAATGCTTGATATAGGAAATCAAGCCTTGTGCTACAACGATATTGTAATTTCTATTTTTCCTTCTTGTTCCTTTATATTATTTGTACTCTCCTTAATACTCCTAGGGTTGGAGGCTGTGGATTGGAGAGGGTTTCACTTCTTAGGTGGAGAAGGTGGACTTTGGAATACTTCAAGAAGGTTGTCTCTACAGGAAGCTACCTCAAGAGGAAGGCTACTTCAAGGGGGATCTTGAGGTTACTTCAAGGAAGGCTACTTCGAGGTTGGTGAGACTACTTCTAGGTTAAGGTTCTCCGAAGGGTTTGGTGAAAGTATTTGTAATTTTATGTAACATCCTTGCGAGGTAATAAAATTTAAGTACTTTCAAAATCCTGGTTGGGTAAGCAACCGGGTAGTGGATTGACTGCCTTAGTATTCTCTAAGGTTGTAACCACTCTAAATCCTTGTCCCCTTGTCCAATATTTTTGTGGTTACTTGCTTTGGTTGAATTAAAATTAAAATATCTATAAAACCCTATTCAACCCCCCTCTAGTGTTTTTTCAGTTCAAACCCTGAGATCATCAAAATACTTGTTACCACTTTAACATGTAACTTAATGCCATCAAGTCATCTGACAGTGTAAACATGATAATTGCAGTGCAGATATTTCACATGGCTCTTACAGCCTAATAATCTCTTTTGTTACCTCTCACTAGGCAACATAGCATATCATTGCTTACAAGCTCATAAAGTACTTTCAATAAATAAAGCATCATATCTCATACCTGGATATGTTCATTATTTCATAACACCTGCATGATTAGTACAGATGATAACAGATACATCAATTTCATATCAACACAATGCAAAACAATTATAACATCACTATTTATGGGGTTACATCACTATGCCCTTGTTAGGGTTAGGGTTTTCCTTTTTATTTCAACTAGGGTTAATCATTCTCTTAGCTGAATTAGGATTAATGACTCATCATTTCATTATCCAACCTTAGAGCTTCATGCTATATAGTATAACCCAGACTTAGGGTTTCACATATACCTTTACCTTATTTGGAAATTAGGGTTTACTATTCACATCACATCACCCTAGATTAGGGTTTATATTCAACAACACACAATTAGGGTTTACTATTCACCCCAAGTAGGAATGATCATCAAAGTACCCTGAATTAGGGTTTCTCATGTCATTACCATGAATTAAGTTCATACCATCATCATGTATTAGGATTTCACCTATCAATGCCCTCAATTAGGGTTATGATTCATTAACCTTCTTAATTAGGGTTTGTACTCATGATTAGGGTTTATAATCTCCCTATCAAGAATTATACCCTCATTAGACATTCATCCATAGTGAAAGTATTGAGACTTAATCATTACATTCTTAATTGACCTTTAACCACTTTAAGTGTTCATATAATTTGATTAATTATCTTACAAATGATTTGGGTCACTTAGACCCCAAATGATCTTGACCAATCAGACCTCAAACGGTCTTGCTTATAATACCTCCAAATAGTTTAAAACCATTTAGACCTTCAAACGGTCTTGAACATACCACTGAAACCATTTGATAAAGTTAGTTTTGAAATTGTTTGCCAAAGTCATTCTTGAAATCGTTTGATAAAGTGACATTTGAAACCGTTTGAACCTTAACCGGTTTGAGACCGTTTGGTCCCAAATGGTCTTGAGACCGTTTAGACTCAAACGGTCTTGAGACCGTTTGGCCCAAACTTCCTCAAAACTGAATGGACCAAATATGGTCTCCACCAATCATGTTGATTTAGGGTTTCCAGTGTTGATCCCCTGATCGATTGAATTCATATAACCACTCATTAATTGAACCTAACACCATACTTAAAGTGAGATTAAGAAGTCATCCTTCAACTGATTTAACCCTCAATTGATCACTAAATAGGGGTTTGAATCAATTGGATTAGGGTTTGGAATCGTTGATCCTTCAACGTTAATCATTGTGAAACTAATTACTTTGAAACCACTAGACCACCATACAAATTGAACATGACCTGACCTCAAACGGTCGTGAGGTCATTTGGATGACCTCCAAATGGTCTTGAGACCGTTTTCCCATTTCAACATCCAAATCCATGACATCCAATTAGGGTTTGGATCAACAGATTGATCACCAAATCAGCATTTGATTGCTAACCAACTTGGTATCTTTAGATCTTTAAACACCTAACCATACTCAACCCTAGACCTAAAAACGGTCTTAGGTGACCCTAAAATGGTCTTGAGACCGTTTGGGTGTTCCCCAAATGGTTTTGAAACCGTTTGGGTCAATCAACCCAAAGAACTAACTCAATCAAATTAGAAATCAGCACTTAACCCGATTAGGGTTGGGTGATTGATTGTCCTTCAACTCATGAACCAATTGGAACTAATCAATTATAATTAGTGGATAATTAAACAACATCATTATAAAAAAATATCCAAATGGACAACCATGGTCAACGCCCCCAAATGGTTTGAAACCGTTTGCTCTCATTCGGTTTGGTGAAACTGTTTCCCCTCAAATGGTTTGAAACTGTTTCCCCTCAAACGGTTTGAAACCGTTTGCTCCCAAACGGTTTAGGAAACCATTTGAGCAACTTTGTGGAAATAGTTTGGCCTAATAATTTATTGGGAAATGTGTCAAGATGATGTCATCATCATCTTCCTTCGTGCATCCAAGAACAGATGCCATTTTTCATGGGAATTTTAGCAATGAATCAAAAGAGTACCAAAAAGAAGAAAATAATCAACAAATCATAGAGAATTTGATGCAATATCAATGTTTAAGGGTTAAAGTTATAAAACCCACCTCAAACTCTGATTCCAATCTCCAAGATCCACGGCTCTAATGGTGAATGAAGTTCTAGAAATTGACGAAGGTCCGTTCTTGAGCTTTTGGATGAACAAGTTGGCTAGGATTGGAAATCGAGTGAAGAAAACGAAGAATCAAGCATTGATTTTGAGTTTTCACCATGAATCCAAGGTGGAAGATGATAAAAATCTTACCAACAGGTTAGAGTCGTCCTTCTCCTGCTCCTGAGCTCTCCCGTGGTCGGATAAAGCAAAATGAGAAAAGGAATTTCCAAGAAAAGTCCTTAAGTGGGTAGGAAAAAGGATATGTTTAAGGATTTTCAAGGAAAGAGAAAAGGAATTATTTTCTTTACTTTTCGAAATAATTTCCACCAATTCCCACTTAATTCCTTGGCCACTAAGCCACATTCATTATCTTGCAAAACCTCTCCATTATCCAAGAATTAATGGAAAATAAATTAAGCACCTTAATGAGTTTTATATTAATATCCAACTTTTAGTGGATAATACTTTTTATTATGATAATGTGAGTGGGCTTCCACTCAACCAAGATCTTTTTGTTCCATAGAAAGGCACAAGATCGTCCAACAATTTTCTATTTTATCCCTCAACTTTTTGTTGAAGGGAACCTCAATTAATTTATTTCTTTTTGCATTAAATTAATTTAAAGTCCCATTTATGCTTAAATCTTGATTATTTTAATATCAAGATTCTCTCTCCTCCAAGATAATTCAAATGAGGTGCCCCTCTCATTTTATTTTCTCTAATTGATGCCAAGTGACATGAGGGACCCTCTAGAGGTGATATTTTGCATATTGAACCCTAGGTATAGGGTAATTTGCACATTACACCAAAACTAGGTTTTAATGCACACGAATTGCTCTACAAGCTTTATCTTGGTGCCCAAGCTTGTAGAAACCATACCACTACATCATATTCATTCTTATGATGTCTCAACATCAGAGGAACATTTTATCAAGTGCAATTCGCAAGTTAACCCCTCAACTTGGGTAATTTGCACTTTAGTCCAAAATTAACAAAACAATGTTTCAACATTATTCAAAAAGGACTGAAATTGAAATATTAGTTCCTCAAGAGTCTTAATTAATTTTTAAAGGATAAGATAAAGAATATAATCAAATTTATTAAGCAAAACACCTAGGGTTAAAACATAACCCAGGTCAGGGATGTTACAATATAAGCTAAGTCTAGCTCTAGTTCCTACTCCACCATATATAACCTTGCCTATACCCATGTGGATTTGATCATTGTTTGTTCATTAGTTCTTAATTATATATATTGTGAGATTAAATTATAATTTTCTTCTTCTTTGTTGTTTCTTGTTTGGTTTGTTGCTTCATTATACTTTGAAAGTTGGTTGTGGTAAAGTTTCTTTGGAGCTACTTATTAGAAGAAGGTTGTGTATAAATGTAGTGGAGGTAGATTGTGATATTCTCTAAAGAGGGTGGTCTTCTAGCATCACAGTAAAAGAGGCAATAGTTATCCATAAGATGAAAAGGATGTTGGTCATGAGCCACTAAAGACACCATAACATTATTTTGTTTTATTATATAAAAGGTAATAAAATATGGTTTGAAAAAGCCTAGTTGGAAATGTCTAGGTAGTCGAATAATGACATTTAGGGTGGAACCACTCAACATCTTATATCTTGCATGATTTCCTATATTGTCCATTAATTACCTTACTCTTTCTATCATAATATCTTTTTAAGCAAGCTGCAATTAACCATCCTTATGTTTTAAGTTGTAAAATTAAGATTTTCTCTATTCAACCCCCCTCTAGAAGTTTCAATTGGTATTAGAGCAAAGCTTCAAAGGATCTCCAACAAATCTTGAAGATGGGGGAAGATCTACTGGGCCAACTCAACCTTGAAGGAGAACACGTCTACCGGACTACTCTTTTTTATTAGTCCAACTACACTTATTGGAAGAGATAGATCTGATTACTATTTCTAGGGATTATCTTTGACCTTTAGAAAATAGACATCTTACCATATGCGCCTCCAACAATGGATCTCAAGAAATGGCATGTGAATATGTTAAGAAATGCTACTCTTTGATTCTAAAGTTGTAAGTATTCTATATTCTTTCTTATCTCCTGATAAGTATAATAGACTCTCTTCTTGCAAAACTACTCATGATAATTGGAAACAACTATCTATTACACATCAAGGAAAACAACAACTAAAGGATACTAAGACCAGTATGCTTAATCATAAACTAGAGTTGTCTTGCATGGAAAAACTTGAAATTATTTAGAAATGTATTCTAGATTTACTTCTATTATAAATGCATGAAATATCTTGGAGAGAATATTGAATATCATGAAGTTGTTACTACAATTTTGGGTTATCTGACCTCTATGTATGAAAAGAAGGTTATGACATATAAGTTTTCAACTCTTTCCACTTTGAAGCTTGAAGAACATATATAGAGACTTATGAAGTCAAGATTCAAGTGTGTAACTAAAGATGAAGAAGAAAATCATGCTATGGAAATGAGCACAACCCTCGAAGCAAAACTTTTGAAACAACCATATTCTTCATCAAGTAGCCCATCTAATAGGGAGGAAAAAAAGAATGACAAAGGTAAGAAGTTAAATTCTTCCTCTAACAAAACTTATAGATTTGTTTCTACTAGTTTTTGTTCTTGTGAGGAAAATGGACATCGGAAGGATGCATGTATGGAACTCAAAAAGAAGAAGAAAAATAATTCCAAGGAAAGAAGAACAAGGCATATCATGCTTGTTGGGATTCCTCTTCAAATTTGAGATCAAATGATGAGGAGGAATTCTGCAACCATGTAGTTGAATGCCTAATCATAGAACATAATGAAAATGATTAATAAGAAGATGAAGGTGCGCAAAGTGATGGTAGTGAGGTATCTCTATCCACTTCTTCTAAAGAATCACTTGTTTAACTTTTTGAACATACATCATATAAGATTGAAAATTTTAAGAAAAATATAAATAAATTGTCTACTAGTGTTGATTCATCAAATGTTGAACCTAGTGAGCTAAATAATCAATATGCTAACAAAAAGAAAAGATTAGACGATCTCATTTTGAAAAAAAATTCCTTTCAAACTAAAGTTTTTACTCTTTTAAATAGGATTAGTAAAATGGAGAAACAATCTATTGTTGCCATATTTTTCGATTAGAATCTTATCCTTGAAGCTGATGTTGATTAAATGATAAAATTTCCATCTTAAAAATAATATTGTTGTATAAGGAGATGATTAATTTCTTCTACTAAAGACTCACTCATGATTGGAAAGATAAATTAAAATCTCAAGAAATATTTAGATAAATTTTCAAATAGTTGAAATAAGTTGAAAAATATTTTGCATTCTCACAATGGTCATGTTGATATAAGCCTTCTTGGTTACGTTTCAAGAAATAAAAATAGGAAGAAGAAGCAAGGGCCTACTATTTGTAAAATCAAATTCTAGTTGTTCTTTCTCATTAACAATGTTACACATTATGCTTGTGGAGGATTTAATCACTATACTTCTGCATGCCCATTTAAGGGGAAGAGTGATAACAATACAATATTGGTTATAAAACCTCTCTAGATGAGTTTTCAAAAGATCATGATATTTAACAGATATTTATTTGTTCTTGTTTTATTTCTTATTGTTAAGGGGTACTTAATCAATTGGTATTTAATATGTAATCAATTGATAGAGGTCTGCAATTTTTTGGGATTAATTTCTCTGCCAAACTGACTATTGGTCAAAAAGTAGTTCAACAGAGGGGCAATTTGGTAAAAATAAAGTCAATCAAAATATTAATTGTCAAGTTTTAATTTTTAATATTGGGGGGGTTGATATCTCAAGTGGTGCGGATCAGTAACACCTCAATGAAAGGTCCTGTGATTGACTCTTCACATCGATCATGGTGCAATAGTAGTCGACATTTGATTGGGTGCAATGTGGTGTCCCTCAAATGACACAGTTGGTCCTGGGGTTTACTCTTAGATGTGTGGGGTCCAATAGTGGTCGATCCCGGGAGGGGTTCCTCATTATAAAAAAAAGATTAATATTTGGATTTGGTTATTTTTATCTTAATAGTTTGTTTCTCAGTTTGAGCTCAATTTTATGAATATGAGATTAATGGGGATCTTAAATCACGTGATTTATCTTTTTGTATTAGTTATTTTTTTTAATGGCTTCTATATGCCAATTATGGGCTTACCATCCCTTAATATTGTTATAGGGATTCATTTTGTTTCTATATGGTTATTTTGTGATCTCTCTTTCATCAAGGACATAGAATTCAAGGAATTCTTATTGAAATATCTTTTAGAAAGATCATTGTTTTAATTTCTCACATTGACAATTATGGACTTAATATTACTTATCATTGTCTTAGAGAATCTTTATCAATCTCATTTGTGTTCTTAATGGGATCTCTGTATCATGAAGGACTTACCGTCATCAACACTGAGACATATATAAACATGTTGATCACATTGCGCCTTTTTTATGTCATGTCCTACTATTTCAATTGCTACTTTGACTTTGTATTATCTTTTTTTTGTATGAGTTCCTTCTTCATATGATCATTTTATTTAGGGGAGTAACACCTTGGGGAGAGTTAGGTATATATGCCATCCTTTTATGCTTCAAAAAAGGGTGAAACATCCATGAGATAAACTTGTTTTATAAAGAAAAAGGGGGAAATTATTGATGTTGGTATGTATGCCCAAATTGTAATGAGGCACGATGTAATTGAGTTGATAATAATAAAAGGAAATTCTATTTTTTCTATTTTATTTAGTTATGGGATAATGATGTAACATAATAAATGTGTAAAGAATGATGTTACTCGGTGACATGTCATCAGCTTGAGGATCTAAACAATGAGATCATATGTATGATAAGAGTAAAGACATTCATGGTATGTCCCTGCCAGATATTATTGTGGAAGCAAAATAGACAACAATAATACACAAGACTAGAGTGTGTTTTGGTTGATGAGAGAATCTCATTAATCATGATATGTGATGTTAAACCAAACACATAGGTAATTGTTAGAGAACATTATATCATACAAACCTACCTTGAGAGTGATACATGGAACCAATGAACGATAGTCAGGATCATCTCTCATATAGATAGTGGTGATTTTGTTTCTTAAACCTTAAGTCACTACATTCATTACACATCATTCAATGTATTTTGACACCATCCAATGTTACCTTGAATAAGGGTTTCCATAAAGGTGGTGCTTGGGTACATTGTGACACATGGGGATGATTGTGAGTGTTGAAGATGGGATTTATCCCTCCTGCAAAAGATTGTATATTGGCCACTTGATAAGTGAGACTGAGAAATGCATGGTCATGCTCATGTGAGTCAATATGAGATATTGAGCTCACACGTATCTTAACATTCTACTCTAGTTCAAAAAATATGAATTGAACATTGAAGAGGATGGCCATTCCATGCTTCAATTTCAATATAGATATCAGAGACAAAGGAGCAATACGATCACTATAACACTAATCACATGTTGTAGGTTGAAGTTGTTCTCCAACTTTCAAATACTTGGGAAGCAATGATGTCTTTCTAGATACTGTTCATTGCTTGTGATGTCATAAATTAGTTATGGACATTTACTGCCAACATTACTTGGAATCTATAGGGTCACACACATAGGATGCACTTGAAAAATGAGTTTATTCATGAATGTTGTTTAACTTTATTACTAAAGTGTTTAAGTATTCAATTTAAACTGACCGGTTTAAGTGTTGAACTGATCAATTCAAGTTTCAGGTCAATTTAAAGTACATTGGTTGAGTGTTTCCTGAACTGGGATATGAATTGACTGGTTTAGTTAGTGAATCGATCGGTTCAAAGTGTAAAACGACCGATTCAACTTGTAAAACACCTAGTATAATGACCCATACGATTAAATTAATGATTGATGTTGATGTCATGTTGTGCATTATTCAAATATTGAAAGCCAATGTGATTGAAAATCGGAAAGCAAGTCAACCAAACAATTCAAGAGTTGAACCGATTGTTTCACATGTGAACTGACTAGTACATGTGTGAACTGCTCATTTCATGGTTCACAACTTCCAGAAAATTCATGAAATTCTGCCTCTTCGACTCCCTGTTGATTTGGAAACCTGGACACTGGCTCTCCTATAAATAGAGGGGTACATAAGGCTTTCAGAATACACAACAAGAAGCTCTTACAGTTGTTGTCATGACATAATTGTGGTAATGTGAGAGTCTGAGAAAGTCTTACTCATAAAAGGGAGAGACAACAAGGGAGATACAACAAGGGATAGCAAGTCAATGCTAGCATGTTAATGTTTGAAGAGACAACTCCTTACCCTTGTCTCTAGTAGCATAACTTGGAGTTCATAGTGGTCCGCGTGGACTATGTAGAGGTGTGGAGGTTTTTTTTACCACGCTAGGAGAAGAACTGTCACTTATCCATTTATTACCCTAATTCCAAACTCCTAATGGCTACACAGAAAAGATGAGTGAACCAGGGCATCCATCCATAGAATGGATCTCATAACATATTTTACACAAGAAATATATGTGTAAAAGCAATAACAACAAAATACAACAAGATACTAAAATAGGATATGAGAGACATGTACCCATTTCTACTTCTAGTATACCCATTGGTGATTCATTTCAGATTTTAGAGTCTTTAGTGCATCAGATCTTCATTTGGAAACTACAAATTTGATAAACAAAACATATTAATGTTAAAGCATGAAGTACACTATGAAAAACATGTAACCACAATTTAAAAGTAGTGTAAAAGTTTCTTAGCTAGAAACATCATAACAAACAATAAGTTGAAACAAGGGGAGAACTCTTAATGACATTGTTTTATACAAAACCTATTTTAGGTGTATTTTCATTATACTCAAAAACATATTATGGCCATTTACAAGCTTCCCATTGGAAGGGTCCGTAAGGGTTCTCAAGATTAGCTACCCTTTTATAGACATGGTCCACCTTATCTTGACATCTCAAGTAAGACACCCAACCGTGTGCCCTTACCGTGAGAATATAGGATTGTACTCAAGGTTTGTATAATGGACAAGTTCATTTATATTCGAGGTTTGTTCAATGTATCACAATCAAAACAAATGTACTAATCATAGGGAACAAGTAGCTCAAACAAGTAATTACCTATCCAAGCATACATATAAACAAGAGAATAACATAGTACGGTCAAAAGTCATGATCCTAGTGTAAGAGACCTAGAGTAGATCCAAACTAAGGGAAACTCACAAAGAAAAGATATAGCAAGGTGTCGTTGATTACTAGCTTGATTAATATAAACATGATATAAGTCATATGGATGTTTCCCCTAGTCCTTGGTTTCAAATAGTTCAACATAGTTCATAACTTCCAAAAAAGCATGTCATTAATCAACATAGTTCAAGGATCAACACTTATCCCTAGGTCAAGGTGAACCATCCACATTATGATTATTATACAATGAGGCTAAAATATAATTTAGAATTTGTGGAAGCATGATATATATGTTATCATCATGGTTTAATCATGCAGAATCATAATTAGCCATACTAGGTCAATTCATGCAATATTGTACATTTCCAAGCCATAGAAGCACTAAGTAGATCAATTTAGCATTATAGAGTGATAGTATGATAATCCTACTGATTGAAAGTCTAAGAAGACATGGTCATTATAGGGTCATTCATGCAAGATTAGAGTCAAACCTTCAATATGTGTATTCACATCACATTAGTTGTCATATATATGTCAAGCATAGGAGAAGGGCATAATCTTTGATTGAATAAGGTTTTGAACACCCCAAAGGTTGTTGACTTCGAAGTACAATCATACAAATAGGATAATTAGGTGCAATAGTTTAAATAAGGTCAAATTACATCAATTAAGTACACATATCAACCATTTTTAGGTCATGGTAGGAAAAAATAGTAGGGCTACTAATTTGGATTAGTGGTAGCCAAAAATTAATATACCCACATGTTAAACATGGTAGATGGTGATTAACACTCAAAGTTTCATAAAGGACACGTTTTTGGTGAAACAATAGTATATGATGCAAAAATAGCAGAATATGCTAGAATCATTAGCAAGGAGGCATTTTTCTGATCCAAATGATATGTAACATCATAGGGTTTGGTTACGAGGTGAGAGAGATACACGGTTGTGAAGATTATGCACAACAAAAGGGGGATTTAGAGGTGATTTTACCCATTGTGTCAGGCTTGAGGGCAAAAGAGCCAGCCTACGATTGATCCGCCATGCGCTCTCCTAGGCTTGCACCATGGGATCAGGCCCCTAACATGTGGCAATGTGAAGTGGCTAGGTGCATCCAAAATAGGCTTAGTGTGGAGAGAGGAGACTATGGATGACCTGTCATGATGCTGAGGAAACTCAGGCATCACCTTGTCCTGAAGGTTGCGGGCCTGAGTGGCCACTTATAGCGCTAGGATTTGCCACTAAGTGCACTCATGGAAAAGTGAGAGACAGACCAAGAGAGAGAGGATGGGAGGAATTTGAGGAGTGACTCAGGTGATCTGGTTTGGTTCTTCTCAATCTAACATGCTCTGAGTTGCCACCTTCATGCGCCTAGGTTTTCCACCAATTTCAGGGGGTGGCGATGTGAAGATCAGAGGCCAGGCGGTGACATAAAACCAGGAGGTAAAAGGAAGGGGAAAAAGAAGAGAATTTGGAAAAGTGTGTGGGGGGGGTTTATATGCATTGAGTGGCATTGGAGTGGTGGGTTTTAGGGTTGCTTAGGGTTGGATACCAATGCAAGAAAAGATGGGGGAGGCACCCTCCAATCCCCCTACCCACAGACCCTTTGCATCCCATTGGTGTTGGATAGAGGTTAGGTGGAGAAAAGGAGATTGAGGATGAGTTGGGTGGGTGAGGATGACACCATGATGTTGCAAGACCGCTACGTACTGTAGAGTATGAACTGAGGGTTGAAGATGATCCCAAACCCATAGAATTAGGATGAGATATGTGTCGCACGGATCCATCAGTCCCCATAAGCCCAAGAGAGAGGCTTGGGTGGGAAAAGAAAGAGAGTAAAGGAAAGAAGGGGAGCGTGGACCTATACCTTCTCTCGGGGCCTTAAACGGCCAACCCAAAAAGGGAAAATAAACCCTAAGATTTGGATATAAGCTAGATTTAAACCAAGGCGGTTTTAACAAGGTAAAACTCTCACATAGTAGCTCTGATTTTGATGAAACAACATGCATTGGATTCATGAGAGAGATCTCTAGAATGTGATAATGAGATACATGAGGGTAGGTTATCGAAAATAATATCAAAATCTAAGGAAGGGATGGAGATGAGTGATAGGATTGAAAACTAAACTAGAGTCAAACTAAGTGTCAATAATATATCCATTGTAGGGAAATATGGCTACATAATAGGCAGAGAAAACAAAAATTTTATCTACCATATTCCCCATAGACCAACAGATGGCTTCAATTACTATAAGATAGGAAGGATGATTTCTAGTATATACATGGTCCTAGAGCAAGTCGAGAGACATCTCATCGTCGTTGTAGATGTGCAACTATCTTCTAGTTGCACTGGGACTCATCTAACTGTTGTGCCTCCTAGTCTGCACCATGGACTACACCTTCAAACGTTGTCATCTACAACAGTTCCTCTCACAATGGACTTCTGGTTGACGTTGTTCTCCTAGAAGAAGACAAAGACCTCCCACCTCCAGAGAAGTCTACATAGACTACCTAAAACTCCTATCGCCCTCCTCGAATGGACATGAAGGTGTTGTCCCTCCCATTGGCATACTAATCACAAACCTACTTCCCACAACAATGATCCTCAGTTATTCTCTCCCTTGCTATCCATCCCTAGTTAGGTAGGACTTGCTTGGGATCTCTTGGTTACCACAACCAGAGAGGACAAAAATTGTTAGAGAAACTAATTCTCAATTGTCTATATTGTATTTTGGGAGGCCCCCAGTATCCCTCAATTTATAGTAGAGGCTAGGGTCAGGGTTCCCAGTCTGTGCGAGAGTGGAAGGGATGGGAAGATTTTGAATTTTCACAACCTGCAACAATTGAAATGGTTGTTTGGAAACCCAGATAGTCATTTGGCATGTGAGGTGGCCATGTCGTACTGTGAGACAATCATTTTGTAGTTTCACAATTGCATACAAGATTGGCAACTCATTTCTCATTAATACTAAGCATTAATACCTTGCACTACAAGTATTGTGCAATTATAACGAATCTGGGAAAGTTTCTATAACCTTCCCTCAGCCCAAGAAAGCATTCTCGCATATCCTAGACGGTCATCTCGGTCACCTATACGGTCATCTAGTGACCCAAGCTGAGTCGGTCAGTTCATATGAATGAACCAATCAGTTCAGAGCTTACCGATTCATATTCTGATCATTCTAACAATCCAAATGCCGATCTCCACTCTCAATTAGACCATTTGGAACTCTAGATAGCCATCTTACCATGTGAGCCAATCGTCTGTGTAACAACCCTCAAAATTCAGTCCCAAAAAATTCTTGGTATTTAATAAAGGTGAAACCCTAAGTTGAATGAATTTTTCTTACATTTGTTCATTTAAGTGAAGACCATGCTTAAGTGGTATGCCAAAATGAGTTTAGACTACATCAAGATATTATGTGAACCTTTAATTTGATTCATCAACACTTATACACATCAATGTCAATTAATGCACAAAACCTAACCCTAACTATGCAATGGTGACTAGTTAGGGGTTAATTGATAGTTTGGACTCACATACATGCATAATATATCCCAATATTTAGTATATGAGTAAATAATAGGATAACAGAGTTTCCCTCAAATTTTGGTAATAAAATTCCCTTTTAATGATTATTAACATATTAATTACCTAAAATAGCTAATGGTGTAAAACTCCTATTTCCCTAATTCATATCCAAAATCTGATTGTATAATTAGATTCCTCATGGTCGAATTTTCTTGCCTACCAAATTTAGTTGGACTTGGATAATCATAGATGCTCCAAAATATAGTAAGAAGAAAAGGGAAAGATAATGTCAATTTATGTCCTAACTGTTTGGTAATGTATATGATTATCCCGAAATTTTTGCCAATTAACGGACAACACAACATCACATGCTTCTTTAGAAAAACATGACTCTTCGAGAGATGTTCAATCTAGATTTGAGGCCAGGGACCTCATCCCCTACATCCCGCTTTACCCGCGTAGGGAGAGGGAAAAGAACCCCGAGCCATCGCCAATGATTCCTCGGCCCCTTCTTAACAGTTCCTTATTATCTTGACGCCAATGATTTCGGGAGGTTATTCCGAGTTTAAAGAGCCCCCACTCAAACCCTAGCTCTGATCGTAGCGAAAATGCCCAAAACCATCTCCCCCCAATCCGGGGCGCCGCCATCCCCAAGCCAAGTAGGTCCATCAAACCAAGATCTTGCTACCCAGAAAGAAAGGATGGATATCGAGTAAGATTCCTCTGCCTCCAATTTGGACTGAGCCTAGCCGAGGAACCGCCACAAACTCGATCTACCTCGGTGGCACCGACGAGATCGATCGTGAGCCTCCTACCATCTCAGTCCAAATTGACCTCCAATAAGCATCTTAATACACTTAGCTATCAATAGAACACCTTATTTCAGCGTCATGATACTCCTATATGCTCCGACAATAAACCAGTTCCAGGCCTGTGAGCTCGACTCCTGGCTAGTTCATGCAACCACTTTTAGGCCACGAAAACCAGTCTCCAGGCTTCTATGCATACCCGTGATGATGATGGCGTAGAGGTTTTACTTGATAAGTCACTGAATGATAGGTTTGAATTCTGAGTTTTATACCCTATTTTCAACGATTTGTGAGGTGTTTCAAAGGGAGTTTAGTCCTTTGGTTCTGTGGATTGATCTCCTATATTGTCTAGTCCTCATGATTTCAGTTGAAGTCTCTGTTGCTTCTCTGCATGGTATTTTTTTGCACATCCATCTTCCTTAGTCCATCCTACCATGGCTGGCAGTATGAGGCTTTCTCTTCTTGGCATACCAGAGCTTCGCCAATGGCTCTCTGAGGTCGTAGGAGCATGACGAAGGCCATGGAGATGCCCTCCTTGACCTTGGTCAAGTACATTTTGAGTTCTGATAGGAACTTGGAGCTTTAGAGAGCATAGGTCAAAGTTCCAGTACTAACGATCGGAGCCATGGCCAAGGCTGGAAGAAGCCTGATGTTTAGTTTACCTAGTTGCCCCCACGATTTCAATTGATGTACTGTAGGCCCAAGGGTATTAAGGGTGTTTTGAAATTTATATATATATCAATATAGTTGCGAGTATGCTAAGGACTATTTTACTCATATGCCCTATCACAGGTCCTAAATTGGGCACATCATGTGAGGTCAAATTCATCTTTCGAACCTTGATTTCTGGATTTATCAGAAATGTCTTAAATGATTTTTCCTCGCCTTTGATTGGTCAGAATATATCTGATATTTACAAATTCATAGAAAATAATCTAGAGCTCAGATGGGGACAGTTCATATATGATTTTTGATCGATTTTTCGAGATCTATCGCATGGTCCTAGTTTCAGACCCAGAATCCCAACCTAATTTCCAAATTTAATTAGAGAATCATACACCTATGTTAAGCATATGCAATTAATTCATAATTATGTTATTCACATGATATTAGGTTTGATCAAGATTTCATCTACCATTAGTATACCTCCTCAGGATCAGGTGAGTGGATCATGCACACTGAGCATAATTATAGGGTGATGGGTTTATTTTGTTTGTTTATTGGTTATGATTCCTCAATAAAGTGCAATGATGCTATTATTCAATTTATGCTTATGAAAATGCTATGAATTTATGTTTCCTATGTTTTAATGAATATGCGTTCATTTGGTTATGCGAGCCTTAATTGGCCTTATGAGCTCAGTGGGAGCATTATATGAGCCTTGACCGGCCTTATGTGAGCCTTGATGGCCTTATGCGCACTGTAGGTGCAAACTAGCAGAAAGACTACATCAACTCAAGTAAAAACTATCTGATTATGAAATCATGTTAAGTTAATCATGTTCCTATATAATCATGCTAATTATGTTATGTATCTATGTTTCAAGTTATTTTTCATGTTATTTCAATTATAAGCTATTTCTTATATAACTACTCAGTGCCACTCACATAGTTTTGTGTTGCCTTGCATGGGTTGGGGACGAGATGTCTGTAGATGAGGAGGAGAAGAAGTAGACTTCAGGGATGTCAACTCAAGCTCAAGAATAGTTAGTGAATCCTACTTGGTGGGGTGTCATTCTTGATAGTTGTCTTTCCTTTTAGTTATGTTATGGTGGAATTTCTATTGGTATGTATGCCCTGAGAGCTAATCATGGGATGATTGGTGGGATACATTAAGATTGATTTGATAAAGATCAAAGGCAAGTTTCCAATTCTTTCTGGTTGAGTCATATGAGATAATGATAGAACAGATTGAATGTCTAGAGAATGACAATACTCAATGATGTATGCTTTTAGGTTGAGGACCTGAACGATGAGATCACACGGATGCTAAGTGTTTGTACATTCTTATTATGTCCCTAGTCGGATGTCATTGTGGAAGGTAGATAGACAACAATGACACATAAGACTACATTGTGGTGTTGGTTGATGACATAATCTCATTAGTCATGATATGGAGATATCAAACCAAACACATATGTACTTGTTAGAGAACAAGTGTACCAGACAGACCCACTGTGAGTTTGACACATGGAACCATGACATGGTAGTCACAGTCAGTTCTCATAGTGATGGTGGTGAGTGTGATTCTTTGACCTGAAATCACTTCACTCAACACATGTCATTCGGTACACTTTGGCATCATCAAACGTAGTCCTGAAACATGGGTCGTTATAAAGGTGATGATTGGGTGGCTTTGACACATGGGGATATTGAGGGGTGAGTGATAGATATGGGATTTTTCCCTCCTGAGGGAGTTTGATATCCATGGCCACTTGATGAGTAGGATTGAGATAGACATGTGCATGCATGTGTGAATCAATATGTGACATTGATGTCTTATGTATCTCCTTCAGTCTACTCTGAGATAAAAAAAAGTGAATGAATGTTGACAGGATGATTGTTTCATGCCTCGAGTTCATTCAGGATATCAGTGAAAAAGGAATTATACATTCATTGTAACACCATTCACGGATTGTAGGACTAAAAGTTGTTCTCCAACTTTCTATTTCACTTGGGTAGCACTGATGTGTGACTAGGCACCGCCCTTTTCTTGTGAAGTCATAAGTGTTATGGACTTTCACTACCAATGTGAAATGGACCTGTAGGGTCACACACATAGGATTTAACTTGGAAGAGGAGTTTATCTGCAAATGATGTTTAGATTGATTACTAAAGTAGTTTAGTAGTTCAATTAAACACTCAATCAATTTATAGCTCAGTATCATAGTATTCAAGGTGTTGGATCGATTCATTAGGGTATTAGATTGATTGAAACTACAATTGACTGATTTGCACAGTCTGCTGCTCCAACCGATCGGCTCAGGTTGGTGAACCAATTGGCTCATCTAGTGAGATGATCGGCTCATGTGACATGAAATGATTGTCTTAATTGTTGAACCGGTTGATTCATGACACCAACCGAGATCATTTGGAAATTTAGAAGACTATTTTGCAAATACAATTTGTTTCACTTGTACAAATTCGATTTGAACAAGGATTAATATTTGATTAATTGGAAAAAAATATGAAAGTCAATTTGAGTTGGACCAGGATCACGAACTAATCAGCTCAGACATGAACCGATCAGCTTAGATGCCCCGACCGATCAGTTGAGGAGTGAAACGATCGTCTCAACTCCCCAACCGACCATTTCATGTATGAAATGATAGGTCCAGGTGGCGTAGTTGGTTGTTTTGTGGAAAATATCGAACCCTTCCACTCCTGCTTTAATCCTGCATTGCCCAGGATAGAGAACTCTAACCCATGACCCTTCTATATATAGGGGTATTGGGGGCTTCTCAAAGACAACAACATAGAACACTAGTTGCTCTACAAAGTTGTCGTTCTCTCTAGTTGTGGTAACCGAGAGAGTCCGAGCAAGTGCTATCTGATAAGGGAGGCACAGCAAGGGAAAGACAACTACAGAAAAGTGACTGGTGGTAGGAGAGTGTGTTGGTGACTAGTACACCAACAGGAGGGTGCGACTCCTTCTGTTTCCTTGTGGGACAAGGAGATTGGAGTTCCATGTGGTCCGTGTAGACTACTTCAGAGGCGGGAGACTTCTGCCGCTCGGAGGACAGATGTCAATCTTGATAGTCCTAGTGAGACTAGGATCTACACAGACATCGTCCAAGACCAGAGGTGAAGACCATGTAAGCCATGAGGTAACATCTCCAAGCAAGCCTCGGGACAAGGTACACCTCCACAAACTATCCTTCCTATTGTATAGACGTTGATGTGATTCCTTTATTCTGGGTTTGGGAGAAGAAAAGTTTTGTTTCCACTGCCTTCTCTGTCTCCTCTAAAACCCAACAGTGGTATCAAAGCCACGTCAACTGCTCTATATTTTAGGATTATTGATGTGATTGATTTTGGTTTGTCACCTTTATTTATTGCATACAATGTGAATAAAATTGGCTTTATTCATGTCCAATAATAAATCCACAAATCCCAATATACATATATGATATGTAATATGAATGCACTCGATACGCGTCACCCTTAAATGAGTTTTGTGGTGGATGTATAGTGTGGTTATGGCCTATAAACCATATGTATGTGTGCTTGGTTGTATGTGGTTGCTTGCATCTCGGTCTATGCACCGATTTCCTACCTCCTTATTCCTGATGTAACTCGAGATAACTCGAGATTTCTTTCCTACCTTTGCTCCCCCTAAATGTAACTCAGGGTTTCCCAGTTCAAATATAAAATAGGATACATCTTTTATTTCCTATTATGTCAAATTACGGAGGAAAATCTGACGACAACTCAGACGACCAGTTCAAGGAGTGAGATGATCGGGTGGCGGCCATGAGGAGATGCAAGAGGACCAGGCGAACTGATTGGTTGGAGGAGCCAACCGATTGGCTGGTGGCACCCAGACAATCGGGCAGGTCATTCATGTGATGAGTTTATCAACTCAGACATCTATAGCACTGACTTGATCATGGATAGGTTGCATGTGATGTAGACCTAGATGACCGTGATTCCTCTTGGCTTGAGGAATCACATTAGGATTGCCATAATCATTGCTTTTATTGTTTCACATGTTTTATGTGGGATATAGCATGTATATGATACATACTATATATTGTGGTGATTGGATATGTATATATATCTATAAAAACCAAATCCCTCATTAAATATTAAAGTTTTGGCTTCCAAATGCAACACACGTGAAAAGCTTGATCGGCCAAGTGTGGGCATGCCCTAGCGTGGTGCACCGTATATCTTGTGGAAGCGTGAAGGATGGATATGTGGGTCTACCCTAGCAAGGTGCATATTCATCGTGTTGGCTTTAGGTCAGACTTAACAAGGTGACCTAGATAGGATCTAGCACCTTGAGACATGGAGAAGATCATGGCAAGGAGTTGCATATGACATCTTTCAAGAGTTGCATATGATGCAATTGGTAAAACTTGCCTACCTGGAAGATCTAAGTTGTGGGTGACAACCCTAGCTGGTCCATGACTCAGAGGATTTTAGGATCTTGACCCACTAGAAGATTGTACTCTGCAATCTTCCGAATTGATGGTGAGGACTATCAATTTGAAAAAAAATAGTGGGAGTGATAATTAATTAAAGTCCTAATTATATTGTCAACTTTTAAAATCAATCAAATAAGTCAAAATTGAGTTTTAGACTAACCTGTATATGTTTCCTTTTTTAGTAAAAATGACAAAAAACAACAATCACTTTTCATTGCGATCGGTCCTTGAAAAGGACAAGCTGAATGGGACTAACTTCCACAATTGGTTTAGGACATTGAGAATTGTTCTCACTCAAGAGCGAAAGCTCTATGTCCTGGATACTCCAGTTCCATAGGAACTTGCTCCTACTGCACCAAAGACAGAAAGGGATGCTTATAAGAAGCATTCTGATGATGCCATTAATGCGAAGTGCTTGATGTTGTGCTCCATGAACCATTAGTTGTAGAGACAACATGAGAACATGGGTGTCATTGAAATGATTCAGCGTCTCAAGAACATGTTTGAAGATCAAGCATGGAAAGAGAGATATGATGTCTCTAGGGCATTGTTCAAGTATGTCATGACAGAAGGAGATCCAGTTGGTCCTCACACGCTCAAGATGATTGGGTATGTGGATAACCTGACGAGACTGGGATTTCCCCTGAGCCAAGAGTTGGCTACTAACGTGATATTGCAATCGTTGCCAGAATCCTACAGTCAGTTTGTGATGAACTACAACATGAGCAACTTTGACAAGTCGTTGACAAAGTTGTTGGGCATGTTGCGGACATCATAGGCATAGATGAAGAAGGACAAGCCTAAATTTGTGATGATGATTAGTAGCAAGAAAGTCAAGTCCAAGCGCAAGGGCAAGGGCAAAGCTAAGAAAGGTTCTGATGCTAGCCAGCAACCCAAGTCGTCTTCAACTCTCAAGGCCAAGGGAGGAGTGACCAAGAGAGGAAACTGCCACCATTGTCAAAAACCAAGACATTGGAAAAGGAATTGTCCACTCTATCAAGAAGAACTAAATAAGAAGGAGGCAACAAACGTCTCCACCTGAAGGTGTCATGAAATAAACTTGTAACATTTTTGAGGTATATGATACCAAGATATAAAATGTAAAGCACTCAATAAATGGGGCAAGTGTTGCCGCCATATATAAGATTAATTTAGTTTATTTTCATCCTTGAAGGCATGTAATAGAGTTATGAACTTCTATTTCATATTTGTCAATGGATAGAAACACATTATTTTTGCATATTGTATGACAATGATAGCAATTAATAAAGTTGATGTTTCAATTTATGTGACAATGCCTTGTTTATCTTGTGGTACTTGGTATGCATAAGATAAAATGACACCTAAAAGTTATTGATAAATCAAACAATCAAATTAGCATAAATCATGAGAAATTCATTTCTAGTTTCCATATGATGGATAAGCTAGACTCTTTTGGTTAGAGAACCAGTAAGAGACATGAATCTCTTAGACATGATTAATCAATCTTCACTAGAGGTAGTGGCAGAATGATTATCCTATTAGGTGTAATACATGTGATGTATTTACATACCTATTAGAGTTAATGCTAGCACTTCAATTAGTGTTTAGAGAAATACCAATATGAATATCTTGAAATGTTTAAGAATATCATAGACGAAGTACGAATTTGGTAAAGTGTTAATTCTTGATGAGATCAAAGAATGAAATACTTGAACCAAATGTTTGAGAACCTTATGAGTGATTATGATAGTGTATCATAGTGAACTCATGATTAAGTCATGGTGATGTCTAAATCAAAAGGAGTCATACTCTAAGGAGTTAGAGGATGATTATCAAATAACTAAATTCTTCTTAAATAAAGAATACCCCACACTAATAAAGGACATTAAGAATCACAAAGGGTTGTGAGTTCTTATATCCTTGACAGACACACCTCGATTATCTATGTGATGAGTTGGTCATGTGATGAATCAACTATCTAGATGAATATGAGGAATTGGATTTTGAGTTATGGTTTATGACCATTACATCCTAAATGACTTCCATGTGAACCATAAGGTATGACCTTGATGGTAGCACCCATTGGGATAAAATCCATAAGTGTGAATGAGTCTTAAGTGTTAAGACACATGGATGACATTTTGAGAAGGATGATGCTTGTTAATTGCAACTTAATGACTAAGACATTTGGCATACATATACTAAAACTGCATTCCTATGAGGAATAAAACAAGGATGTGTACGTGACACAACCTATAAGGTTTATGAATCCATTAATGCAAATGAAGTCTATAAGTTACAGTGGACTAATCAATGTGATTGATTAAGTAGAAGCAACACAGAGCTGGATCTTTACTTTGATGATATAGTCAAAGTGTTTGACGGATATGTCAAAGATAAAGAAGGAATGTGTGATTTAGTGGGAGCATATTCACATTCCACGTGTTGATGTGAAATGAGATGTTCTAAGAATGGAAATACAAAGTGGAAATTATTTTTAAGGAAGATAGAGACATTTCCTATGTGATAGGAATAGAGATCTATAGAGATAGTTCTCAAAAAACCTCTTGACCTAAAAAGAGACTGCATACATTGGCAATCTATATTGAAGGGTTCAATGTGCATAGATTCAGTGGGAGAAAACTTGTCCATATTACATGGAGTTGGTATCCCAAGGCCAAGTGTCCAATTCTTATGAAGAATGGGAACACTAAGAATAGATATGGATCTATTATGTATGTAATCATCCCATCATCTTGCATGTATGGACATGGCAAGAATAAAATGCATTCATCATATTGTATGTAGGACATGATAATATGATGTGCTCGTCCTGATAACTCGTATGTGGGACATGACGAGTGGATGTCTGTCTAGTTCCAATAAAGGTTACTGGAATACCATAAGAACTTGATAAGTACTTGAGAAGTTACTAGTTCTATGGAAATAAGGAAGGGTTCAATGTAATGAGTTACACTGATGCGAACTTCCGGAAGAGACAAAAAATTAATCACAAAATATATATGAGATATATAAAAGTGAATGTTTGTTGATAAATGGAAACGTTCCATTAAAGTCGTTTAAAAGGAAATGTTGAGTATCTGTGTGTTGGAGAATAGCGGTGGATACTATATAGATCTGGAAGTTCATGAGATGAACTTACAGTTATTTCGGTCATTGATGACAAGTTAGGAGTGCTTGGTCATGCAATGTGGCTATAGGTTGGCAAAGGAATACTAGATCACATATTATGAAAGCTCCATCTCATACGTATGACGTACAATGAAGAGATGAGAGACATGCAGCTAATACCGACTTTGGCAAGGTGTTGCCATAACTTACTATGTTAGCACTAGAGCATAGTAACATGTGGGACATGTTTGAAGATCACTAAGAATATGATTCATGGGTGATTGGCTCGCAGTGCAAGTGGGAGTCTGTTGGTATGTATGCCCTGAGAGCCAATCATGGGATGATTGGTGGGATACATTAGGATTGATTTGATAAAGATCAAAGGCAAGCTTCCAATTCTTTCTAGTTCAGTCATATGAGATAATGATAGAACAGATTGAATGTCTAGAGAATGACAGTACTCAATGACGTATGCTTTTAGGTTTAGGACCTGAATGATGAGATCATACGGATGCTAAGAGTTTGTATATTCTTATTATGTCCCTAGTCGGATGTCATTTTGGAAGGTAGATACACAACAATGACACACAAGACTAGATTGTGGTGTTGGTTGATGATAGAATATCATTAGTCATGATATGGAGATATCAAACTAAACACATAGGTACTTGTTAGAGAACAAGTGTACCGGACAGACCCAATGTGAGTTTGACACATGGAACCATGAAATGGGAGTCAGAGTAAGTTATAAAGGTGATGATTTGACACATGGAACCATGATGGTGGTGAGTGTGATTCTTTGACCTGAAATCACTACACTCAACACATGTCATTGGGTACACTTTGACATCATCAAATGCAGTCTTGAAACATGTGTTGTTATAAAGGTGATGATTGGGTGGCTTTAACACATGGGGCATTTGAGGGGTGAGTGATAGATATGGGATTTGTCCCTCCTGAGGGAGTTTGATATCCATGGGCACTTGATGAGTAGGATTGAGATAGGCATGCACACACATGTGTGAATCAGTATGTGATATTGATGTCATACGTATCTCCTTCAGTCTACTCTGAGATCAAGAAAGTGAATGAACGTTGATAAGATGACTGCTCCATGCCTCGAGTTCATTCAGGATATCAGTGACAAAGGAATTATACATTCACTATAACACCATTCACAAATTGTAGGATTGAAAGTTGTTCTCCAACTTTCTATTTCACTTGGGTAGCACTGATGTTTGACTAGGCACTGCTCTTTGCTTGTGAAGTCATAAGTGTTATGGACTTTCATTGCCAACGTGAAATGGACCTGTAGGGTCACACACATAGGATTTAACTTGGAAGAGGAGTTTATCAACAAACGATGTTTAGATTGATTACTAAAGAAGTTTAGTAGTTCAATTAAACAGTCAATTAATTGATAGCTCAATATCATAATATTTAAGGTGTTTGATTGATTAATTAGAGTATCAGATTGATTAAAACTACAATTGACTGATTTGCACAGTCTGTTGCTCGAACCGATCGACTCATTGGATGAACTGATCGACTCAGGTTGGTGAACTGATCGGCTCATCTGGTGAGACGATCGGCTCATGTTCCATGAAACAATTGGCTCAATTGTTGAGTTGGTCGATTCATGTGACCAACCGAGCTCGTTTAGAAATTTAGAAGACTATTTTGCAAATACAATTTGTTTCACTTGTACAAATTCGATTTGAACAAGGATTAATATTTGATTAATCGGAAACAAATACAAAAGTCAATTTGAGTTGGACCAGGATCATGAACCGATCGGCTTAGGCTTGAACTGATAGGCTCAGATGCCCCAACCGATCGGTTGAGGTGTGAACCGATCAAGTCAACTCCCCAACCGACTGTTTCATGTATGAAACAATTAGCTCAGGTGGCATAGTTGGTTGTTTTGTGGAAAATCTTGAACCCTTCTACTCTTGCTTTAATCCCGCATTTCCCAGGATAGAGAACCCTAACCCATGATCCTCCTATATATATAGGGGTATAGGGGGCTTCTCAAAGACAACAACTCAGAACACCAGTTGCTTTGCAAAGTTGTCGTTCTCTCTGGTTGTGGCAACTGAGAGAGCCCAAGCAAGTGCTAACCAATAAGGGAGGCACAACAAGGGAAAGACAACTGTAGAAAAGCGACTGGTTGTAGGAGAGTGTGTCAATGACTAGTATGCCGACAGGAGGGTGCGAATCCTTTTGATTCCTTGTGGGACAAGGAGATCAGAGTTCCAGGTGGTCCGTGTGGACTACTTCAGAGGCGGGAGACTTCTACCGTTCAGAGGACAGTTGTCGATCCTGACAGTCCTGATGAGACCAGGAGCTGCACAGACTCAGTCCAAGACCAGAGGTGAAGACCGCGCAAGCCACGAGGTAACATCGCCGAGCAAGCATCGGGACAAGGTATGCCTCCACAAACCATCCTTCCTATTGTATAGACGTTGACACGATTCCTTTATTTTGGGTTTGGGAGAAGAATTTTTTTTTTCTGTTGTCTTCTTTGTCTCCTCTAAAACCCAATAGTTTCATCCTTTAAACTCTTTTATGTTGGACTTAGAGTCTTTTGTTTATGGCTTGTAATAAGGCACTCTGGTGGATATTTCTTTTATTCTATGGTTTTTGCTTGGTCAATGATACCAGTTCATGATTTGTCATGATCTCCATTATGTTCAAATGCTTTCTCTATGGTTGTATTATTATTAGAAAGGAGGTCATGACAAAATGATATCAGACCAATCCTAGAATGGCCACCATAGTTGGATCTTATGTGTCACTCTATGTGCTTATCTAAGTCTCCTTTCCTATTCCAGATGTCCCCTAAGCATTGCCCTGAGCATGACAAGTCACCCCCTCACTCTGTTGGAGAGAGTGATCATGACTTTGAGCACGAGGAGAACCCACATGGAGAAGACCCTCCCCTCTCATACAATATGTTGGTCAGAGCTTTATCTGATGCAATGGGAGGCTGTCATCAGAGGAGGAATGAAGTCACCTTAATAGACTTCCTCAAGGTGAAACCTGAGATGTTCACAGGACAAGAAGAGCTGGATGTTGTGGGTAAGGCTGAGGCCTGGATCTGCAACCTAGAGCATTGCTTCAATGACTTGGACTGTTATGAGGGGTCACACATCATGTTCGGGACTCACATACTTAGAGGACCAACTCACGTTTGGTGGGAGAACTTCCGTGATGCCAGAGACCCAAATGAAGAGCTACTCACATGGGAGGAGTTTGTAGAAGCTTTCAAGGACCACTATGTGTCACAAGCGATGATGGACAAGAAGGAGTTAGAGTTCCTTCACCTGCGACAGTGTGGCGATATGACCATCACCCAGTACGCAATGAAGTTTCGCATCCTCCAGAAGTACGGGACCGAGATGACTGAGCTGAAGTGAGCCAAGAAGTTCATTCAAGGTCTCAAGGATGATCTCAGCTACTCACTTTCTGGACGAGGTCATAAGATGATGCAAGAAGCTCTTGATGCGGCACATGAGCTCGAAGACCACACAGGGAGGGCTTGGAATAAGAACTCCCATAATAGATAACGTCACCATCATGACCACAACAATCAGGACTGATACCATAATGATTACCAGAAGCGCAAGGCCCCTGAGGATCCCCCAGTTAGGGATGCATGCCCCAAGTGTGCCAAATCCCATGCAAGACCATGTAGATTGGACTTAGGTGTTTGCTTCTACTATAGAGGAGAAGGGCACTTCAAGGACAAATGCCCTAGGTTAGCTACAAAGAAAGGAACAGATAAGAACCCTAACCCAAGTCTCCCAGAGAAAAGGAAAGCTACGGTTTTTTCTATGGTGGATGATGAAGGTAAGGTTTAGTTTTTCAATTACAGTAGAAACTCATGCACTCATTATGTTTTACCAGTCATGTTAGATATAATGTAAAGGTTATCCATGGTAATACCATATCATGATTATGTTTAGTGTTTGCTTATGAAATGTTATGATTAGCCAATAAGTTAGGGTACATGTATGTGAAATCCTAAGGTGGGTAGTACCTTAAAATGACATGAAAATTTTAGGGACGAAATTTCTATAAGGTCGGTAGGTTGTAATGACCCTCAAAATTCAGTCCCAAAAAATTATTGGTATTTAATAAAGGTGAAACCCTAGGTTGAATGAATTTTTCTTACATTTGTTCATTTAAGTGGAGACCATGCTTAAGTAGTAAGACAGAACAATTTTAGACTACATCAAGATATTATGTGAACCTTTAATTTGATTCATCAACACTTATACACATTAATGTCAATTAATGCACAAAACCTAACCCTAACTATGCAATGGTGACTAGTTAGGGGTTAATTGATAGTTTGGACCCACATACATGCATAATATATCCCAATATTTGGTATATGAGTAAATAATAGGATAATAGAGTTTCCCTCAGATTTTGGTAATAAGATTCCTTTTTAATGACTATTAACTTATTAATTACCCTAAATAGATAATGGTGTAAAAACCTATTTCCCTAATTCATATCTGAAATATGATTGTATAATTAGATTCCTCATGGTCGAATTTGCTTTCCCACAAAATTTGGTTGGATTTGGATAATCATAGATGCTCCAAAACATATTAAGAAGAAAAGGGAAAGATAATGTCAGTTTATGACCTAATTGTTTGGTAATATATATGATTATCCTGAAATATTTTCCAATTAACAGACAACGCAACGTCACATGCTGCTTTAGCAAAACCCGGCTCTTTGCGAGCCATTCGATCTAGAGCCGAGGGAAGGGACCTCATCTCCTACCTCACTCTTTACCCACATAGGGAGAGGGAATAGAACCCTGAGCCGTCGTCAATGATTCCTCAACCCCTTCTCAATGGTTCCTTGTTATCTCGATGCCAATGATTTCAGAAGGTTATTCCGAATTTAAAGAGCCCTCACTCGAACCCTAGCTCTTCTTGTAGAGAAAATGCCGAAAACCCTCTCCCCCCAGTCCACGACGTCTCCATCCCTAAACCAAGTAGGTCCATTAGACCAAGATCTAGCTACCCAAAAAGCAAGGATGGCTATCGAGTAAGCTTCCTCCGGTCCAATTTGGACCGAGCCTAGCCGAGGAACCATCGTAGTCTCAATCTACCTCAGCGGCGCCGGTGAGCTCGAGCACGAGCCTCCTACCATCCTAGTCCAATTCAACCTCGAGTAAGCATCTTAATACACTTAGCTATCTATAGAACACATTATTTTAGTGTCGTGATACTCCTATATGCTCCGACCACAAACCAGTTCCAGGCCTGTGAGCTCGACTCCTGGCTAGTTTAGGCAACCACTTTTAGGCCATGAAAACCAGTCTCCAGGCTTCTATACATACCTGTGATGATGATGGCATAGTGGTTTTACTTGATAAGTCACGGAATGATAGGTTTGAATGTCAAGTTGTATACCCTATTTTAAATGATCTGTAAGGTGTTTCAAAGGGAGTTTGGTCCTTTGGTTGTGTGGATTAATTGTCTATATTGTCTAGTCCTCATGATTTCAATTGAAGTCTCTATTACTTCTCTGCATGGTACTTTTTTGCACATCCTTCTTCCTCAGCCCGTCCTACCATGGCTGGAAGTATGAGGTTTTCTCTTCTTGGCATACCAAAGCTTCATCAATGGCTCTTTGAGGCCGTAGGAGCTTGACGAAGGCCATGGAGATGCCCTCCTCAACCTTGGTCAAACACACTTTGAGTTCTGATAGGAACTTGGAGCTTCAGAGAGCACATGTCGAAGTTCCAGTACTAACAATCAGAGCCATGGCCAAGGATGGAAGAAGCCTAATGTTTAGTTTACCTAGTTGCCCCCACGATTTCAATCGATGTATTGTAGGCCCAGGGGTATTATGGGTGTTTTGAAATTTATATATATCAATATAGTTGCCAGTATGCTAAGGACTATTTTACTCATATGCCCTGGCACAGGTCCTAAATTGGGCACATTATGCGAGGGCAAATTCGTATTTTGAACCTTGATTTCTGGATTTCTCATAAATGTCTTAAATGATTTTTCCTTGCATCTGATTGGTCAAAATATATCTGATCTTTACAAATTCATAGAAAATAATCTAGAGCACGGATGGGGACGATCCATATATGAGTTTTGATCAATTTTTTAAGATCTATCGCATGGTCCTAGTTTCAGACCCAGAATGCTGACCTAATTTCCAAATTTAATTAGAGAATCATACACCTATGTTAAGAATATGTAATTAATTCGTAATTATGTTATTCACATGATATTAGGTTTGATCAGCACTTGATCTATCGTTAGTATACCTCCTCAGGATCAGGTGAGTGGATCATGCACACTGAGCATAATTCTAGGGTTATGGGTTTATTTTATTTGTTTATTGGTTATGATTCCTCAATAAAGTGCAACAATGCTATTATTCAATTTATTCTTATGAAAATCATGAAAATTCTATGAAGTTATGTTTTCTACTATTTTAATGAATATGCAATCATTTGGAAACACTAAGAATCACTGCCATGCTAATTGATCAAGAAATCATGATAACTATGTTCAAGTGTATTAAATCATGTATGTTGATATATTCCTCTCAATCATGTTATGTAAGCCTTAATTGGCCTTATGAGCTCAGTGGGAGCATTATGTGAGCCTTGACTAGCCTTATGTGAGCCTTGATGGCCTTATGAGCACAGTGGGTGCAAACCAGGAGAGAGACTACATCAACTCAAGTAAAAACCATCTGATTATGAAATCATGTAACGTTAATCATGTTCCTATATAAAAATGCTAATTATGTTATGTATCTATGTTCCAAGTTATTTTTCATGTTATTTCAATTATAAGCTATTTTCTTATATAATTGCTCAGTGCCACTCACATAGTTTTATGTTGCCTTGCATGGGCTGGGGACGAGATACCCACAGACGAGGAGGAGAAGAAGTAGACTTCAGGGACGTCAAGTCAAGCTCAATGATAGTTCATGAATCCTACTTAGTGGGGTGCCATTCTAGATAGTTGTCTTTCCTTTTAGTTATGTTATGGTGGAGTTTCATCCTTTGAACTCTTTTATGTTAGACTTAGAGTCTTTTGTTTATGGGTTGTAATAAGGCACTCCGGTGGATATTTATTTTATTCTGTGGTTTTTGCTTAGTCAATGATACCAGTTCACGATTTGTCATGATCTCCATTATGTTCAAATGCTTCTTCTATGGTTGTATTATTATTAGAAAGGAGGTCGTGACAGTCTGGTAGTGTAGCCAACTGATGTCTTATGTGAATAGACTACCTAAATGCTTTATTAATCAATTCAATCATCATTCAAGATTAAACTCCTCTTTTAGGTCGAGACCTATGTATGTCCCCTATAAGTCACATATTACATTGGCAGTGAATGTCCATAACAACTTAGCACATCACAATCAATGATTGGTGTCAAATCGTGCACAATGCTACCCAAGTAAATGGAAAGTTGGGGAACAACTTCAACCTACAATTTGTGTATGGTGTTACAGTGCTTGCATTCCTTTGTCACTGATATCTAGATTGAACTTGAGGTATGGAGTAGTCACCCTCTTCAACATTCAATCTTTTTTCTTGAACAAAGAGCAGACTATCTGAGATATATGTAAGTTCGATATTAGATATTGACTCACATGTGCATAGCCATGCTTTTCTCAGTCTCATTAATCAAGAGGCCTAGTATATCATACACCTATAGGAGGGACAAATCCTATCTCTATCACTCATAATTAGTCCCCATGTGTCACTGTCACCCAATCATCACTGTCATAACAACTCGTATTTCAAGAATATGTTTGATGATGTCAAAGTGTACCAAAGAAAAAGTGATGAGTGCAGTGATTTTAGGTCTAAGAACCACAACCACCACCATCACTATGAGAGTTGACTATGACTTCCATGATGATGGCTTCCCTGTGTTAGTCTCACGGTGGGTCTGTCACACTATTCTCCAACATGTATATGTGTGCTTGGTTTGATGTTGCCATATCATGAATAATGAGATTCTGTCATCAACCAACTCACACTCTAATCTTATGTGTTATTATTGTCTATAAAACATCCACAATAACAACTGATCAGGGACATAATGAGAATATATATAATTACTTTTAACATATGTATGATCTCATTTACTCAAGTCACGTACTTGAAGACATACGTCAATGAGTAATATTATACTCTAGACATTTATAATGTTACATCATTATCTCATAGATAAATTCAAAAGAATAAATTGGAATCTTGCCATTATTTATTAATAAAATCATTTACGAATTATTCCATTACAATCATGACATGATTGGATCTCTAGGAATACATACCAATAAGCTCACACTTACACTTAGAACCAATCACCCATGAATCTCATTCTGAGTGACCTTACATGAACGTCATGATTCTACTATGAAAGTGCCTTTGTTAAGGGGTCGGGAACTTTGTTCTCAGTTGGTTCTCTAGAAATCTTTACAACTACTCATTGTACGATCTCTCTTATGAGATGGAACCACTTTTGTATATTCTTTGAGCACTGATGTGATCTGGGTTCCTTATCTTATGCAATAGCTCCTTTTTTGTCACAATATATCTTGATTGCGTCGATGATGCTTGGAATGACACCATGTTTTATAATGAATTTCTTGATCCATACAAACTCCTTTGTTGCATTTGATGTAGCAATATATTTGACCTCTACTGTAGAATCAACAACTGTCACTTGCTTGGAACTCTTCCATCTTTCAACTATGGTTTTTAGGTAAAACATGAATCATAATTGTGATTTGTAATCATTTTGATCAGTTGTGAAGCTTGCATTGGTGTAACCCTTTACCACCAAATCTTCCTCTCCGTCATAGACCAAGAGCTGATCCTTAGTCCTTCTCAAGTACTTGAGGATGTTCTTAATGGCTATCTAGTGAGCATCACCTGGATCTAACTGATATTTTCTCATCATGCTCAAGGCATACGAGACATCTAGAGGGTACACAACATTTCATACATGATTGATCCAATTGTTGAGGCATATGGAATCAAAATAATGTGTTCCCTTTCTTCACAAGAACTAGAACATTGAGCTCTAGAGATGGGGACACCATGTCGCACAGGCATGTTTCCTCTCTTTGAGTTCACCATCCTAAACCACTTCAACACTTTGTCAATGTATGTACTTTGACTTAGTCCAAGAAGCCTTTTGGATCTATATCTATAGATCTTTATCCCCAAGATGTAGGACACTTCTCCCAAGTCTTTCAAAGAAAACATATTTACCAACCATGTCTTTTCCTTTTGTAAGGTACGAATGTCATTCCCCATCAATAATATATCATCTACATATAATATTAGGAATGTCACTATGCTCCCAATAACTTTATTATACATACAAGGTTCATATTCATTTTAAATAAAGCCAAACTCTTTGACTGTCTCATCAAAACAAAGATTCCAGCTCCTAGATGCTTGCTTCAATCTATAGATTGACCTTTGTAGCTTACAAACTTTATTTGCATCCTTTGGATTTATAAAAACCCCAAGTTGTATCATATACACATCCTCAAGAAGATTCATGTTAAGGAATGCGGTTTTAACATCCATCTGCCAAATCTCATAGTCATGATATGCTACAATGGCAAGCATGATCCTAATGGATTTAATCATGGCCACAAGAGAAAAGGTTTCATCATAGTCAACACCTTGAACTTGTCTGAAACCCTTTGCTACCAATCTTCCCTTATAGGTTTGAACTTTTCCATCCATGTTGGTCTTCTTCTTGAAGACCCATTTGCACCCTATTTGTTTCACCCCTTCATATGGATCCACCAAAGTCCATACTTTGTTGGTATACATGGATTCCATCTCAGATGTCATGGCCTCAAGCCTTTTCTCAAACTCTTGTCCCTCAATAGCATCTTGATAGGATATTGGCGCATCATCTATGACCAATTCACTTCCTTCATGAGTCACAAGATATCCAAATCTTTCAAGCTCAAGGTCTATCCTATTAGATCTATGAGGTTCCTGTGTTACTTGAGGATTTTGAGATTCCACAACACTTTGTGATTCTCTTTGTTCCTCTTATTTATCTATCAATTCAATGTTTCCTTGTTGGTCTCAAACCTCTTCGAGTTCCACTTGCCTCCCACTAATTCCTTTGGAAATAAATTCCTTTTCTAGGAATACAACATCTCTGACAACAAACACTTTGTTGTCAGATGGATTGTACAAGTAGTATCATATGGTTTCTTTGGAATATCCAACAAAGTAACATTTATCAGATCTAGGGCCAAGATTTTTAGGAAACATTTTCTTGACATAAGCTTCACACTCCCAAATCCTCATAAAGGACATTTTGGGACGCTTCCTAGTCCATATCTCATATGATGTCTTTTGAACTGATTTAGATGGTACTCATTCTAGTGTAAATGTAGTTGTTTCTAGAGCAAAGCCCCAAAAGATAGTCAAAATCTCAACTAAACTCATCATTGATTGCACCATATCCAACAATGTGTGATTCCTTCTTTCTGATACACCATTATGTTGAGGTTTTCTAGGTGGATTCCATTGGGATACAATCCCATGGGATTGAACAAGGTTCTCAAACTATTCGTTTAAGTATTCTCCACCTCGATCAGAATGAAGTTACTTAACACTTTTACCAAGTTGGTTATGTACTTCATTCATAAACTCCTTGAACTTTTCAATAGTTTCTGACTTATGTGTCATTAAATAAACATAGCCATACCTACTGAAGCAATCAATGAAGGTAATGAAGTACTGATACCCACCTCTAGCAGTTGTTCTAAAAGGTCAACACACATCAGTTGTATGAGTCCTAATAGATCAATATCCCTCTCATTGTTACCAGTGGAAGGGGTCTTAGCAATCTTGCCCAACAAACAAGATTCACATGTCCCTAATGATTCAAAATCAAATGATTCTAGATAAACATCTTTATCAAATATATATATATATATATATATATATATATATATATATATATATGTGTGTGTGTGTGTGTGTGTGTGATTCTCATTTATGTTCCCTAAATGATAATGCCAAAGGTATGTCTTGTTTGAGTTGTTGAATATTAGTCTGTTGATATTTACGTTATAAACATCAGTCTTTAGATCTATCAAATAAATACCATAAGACATTGGTGCACTGCCATAAAAGATCCCATATTTTAAAATCGAACATTGTGATGGACTGAATTTTGGCTTAATTTCGAGGATGAAATTGCTTTTAAGGTGTTAGGATGTGATGGAGTGACTTTTAGGATTTTTTTGGATACCCAATCAGATAATCTATTTCATAAGTTTGAGAATGAATGATTGTTGGTGTGGTACTGATGTCACCATACCTTGTGTTGGATTTACAAAGTTGACTATCAAGGTAGAGAGTGTTCTGAGTTTTTATTATCAATTAGTGGTCATCCAAGTATATTTAATCATATAATTCCATTTCATGAGTTTGATGTAGTTTGGAGGTTAATTAATGTTGAATGTGTGTGTTGTTACCCCTTAATTTATGCCTTTTTGAAGTATTTGATTGATTGGTCAAATAGTTTCATTTTAGCACCAAATTTGAATTGAATGAATCTTGAGTTTTTAGAAAGCTATGGTTAAATTTTCATGAAGATTGTAGGTGTAACCACCCCACCTCCCAGTAACCCCCAATTAAGGGAGACCAAGAGGTCAAATCCGTTATTCTCATTTCTGGATCAAAGGTTCGGCAATTAACTAAGAACAATTATTAAATTTTAATAGACTAAACTGAAAAGCTATAAGAAAATAAACTTTTGCATACCCTTTTTTTCTTTTGAAAACTTGGATCTCTAAACCTCTATCCACTTAAGGATACTACTCTAACTAATCCTCCTTGTATTTTACTTCTTGTATTTCCTAACATGACGATTTACTGTTTGTTCTTTTGGCTTGTACCTCAAATGCCGAAAAACAAAACATCGGTCAGCCAAAGCTGGTATGTGGGGGAAACACTAATCATGCAATTATTCTTAACAAAGTAATCATTCAATTAATCATTTAACTACCAAGATTACGTTTTAATCCATACTACTCAATCCATACCTATCCACACCTTTGTGATGTCCCTGCAGTGGACTTATATGATACCTCTATAAAGGTAGATCTTTACCCCCATGGTCCTACCTTACAGGTAGCCAATACATAGGGTAATAGAGTCGCATGGCACTACCCTAAGGTAGCCCAATATCTAACTCAATATGACTTGATGGTCCTACCCTCTAGGTAGCCATATACTAAGTCATTCAATGACCTGATGGACCTACCCTGTAGGTAGCCATATACTAGGTCAACTATTAAGCCACAGAGGGGACCAAGATCTGAGCTAGTAGGCACATATCTTATGTGATTGTCATATCCACATTATAGTTTGCATGAATTAAAATCAACCAACAATTAATTCATGACATCGATGAAAACTTCGGTAAATCTCAGAAAACTAACTCGAGATATTCATAAGCGTAACCACATACCTGATCCAGAGCAACTTGATGTCCAAGCACTAATACTCAATACAATCAAACAAGCAATCAACAATATCCTGAAAATAATGCATAACATCCAAGTGTCATTATTTTATTCAAAACATTCTCAAGATCGACTTGGATTCCACCTTATGGTTTCTAGGCCGAATTTAGGGTTTTATTAGGGTTTTAACCTTCACTATGCATTTACCATTTTTAATGCTCTGTTAATCCACAAACCCTACTTTCAACATCATAGGCACAATTGAAAGTCAATTAAGTCTAATATATCACTTTTATACTAAAACTACCATCTTTGCCCTTTTAAGTCATGTCAAGATCATTAAGGACAATTATCATGTTCAAGTTTCTTTGAATTTACAACTCAACAAAGAATTATAGTTTGATTCTCAAAAGAACCCTAATTACTACAATTCTCATCGTTTATGTTAGCAAACCCCAATTTATCATTAATTCCACTTTATACACTAGGAAACCCAAATTATCCACATTAGTGATCTTTTATACCCAAATTGGATTTAGAACAACATAACTCTGTCTTATTCATGGATTTGCACAATTAAAACCATTAAAAGACATATTCTCCTAAATTAGGGTTTCTAAGCCCATTAATGTAAACTTAGGAATATGGAACCCTAAATTAAGACAATTATGTACAAAGATCATTCTTTTAGATCTAAATAATCCTTTTTATTATCACCAAGTTAATATTTTCTCAAAACAATCATAGAACATCATTATATTCAACTATCATCAATTCTAAGAGTTTTTCATTAGTTAAACCATTAAAGATAGCACCTTTATATACTTTTTGAATTTCAAGCAGAATTGGGCTTCAAATATAATTTCTTTGTGTTCCTCTCGTTTAGAGGATCAATTTTAATACATAACACTTTGACATACGAGTTACCATTCTTTTCCTACGATTTTTGCACGAAAAACACTTATTGACTAATCAAACGATGCCACACCAGCTTACCCATTGATTTCTAGTTCATGCGGATCCCATCAAAACTCATTTTTGCCCTTTCCTTCATTCACAAGCGTCAGGGGCACATACACCAATTGACCCGGGCTTCTTCTTCCTCTTATCCCGCGAGCTACGCTTCACAGCTCCAGGCCGCAGTCAACTCAAAGGTTGACTTGGAGCTACACTGCGCCAAATCAACCTTTGATCATGCAGAGGCCTTCTTCGGTCGTCAACAAACTCACACCCTCTCCCAATTCCATTGGAGGTGGCGTGTATTGGAAGGATGAAGAAGGAGTTCTCACATCAGTTGTAGGGTGGGAAAAGGGGGGAAAATCTAGCTTGGACTAGGAATTGGTAGCAGAGGAGAAACCCCAGAGTCTGATAGAGCGTTTTCGCAGTGAACTTGTCTCGCAGAGGGGTTCCTTTCATATATATAGCTCCAGGCTATGGCCGCTGGCTGCTAGAAGCAACAAGATTTAGGGAAAATCTCAAAGTCCTTCCAAAATAGGCAAAACTTGGTATGAAAAGGAACGTTTTCCCCATACGAATCTGTTGGAGAGATTTCCAATCTCGCACAACCACTGGATTGCAAGAAAATCAAGTGGGAACTAACAAAACTAAGCTCATGTTTCCTTTCTGGACTGAGGTAGGTGACGAGAAGACACCATCGGATCTCATATACAATGACCCAGATTCCATGCGTCAAAAAGACATTTCTAATCAAATTGAAAATTCGTGACATTCAAGGATTTCCTTTTCATTTTAGGGTATTTTGAAAAAATCATATCTCCCAAACCACATGTCCAATTAACACCAAATTTTAAGGAAAAGTCCATATTAAATTAAACTACTTGTGTGTCAAGGTTGGGTCTCAAACTCGAAAGTATGAGAGACTTTCCTTCATATGCAAGTTATTACTTATAAAAACATATTTCATGCATATTTTCTCTCTCCTATTCTTTTTTTTCTTATTTGGACTCCTTTTACCATTAGAAACCATGTGGACTCAAAATCCCATCCATGATGATTCCATTATCCATATTTCCACATATTTCTTATATTTTGATCATAATCTCAATTTTCCTTCTTAATAATGCTTTATTTGATTTTATCTCTTTCTTATTGCATTATCTTTGCAACTTGGACTCCTTGGTACCCAAGGAACCCCAAAGCTATGAAATCCACCCTTGGAGGTTACTTCCTAGCCTTCTAGAGGCTTATACCTCTTTCTTTTCTCCTTTTCTTAAATATTCATTTATTAATTGAATTTATTTTTCTTTTCTTTTGCTTGTTATTGGGCCCACTAGCCAATAAAGCCCGCAAAACATCCAACAAGGCTATTGTAAACGAAATACATTTATTCAAAACAAATTATGCCATTATTTGCTCAAATATCTTTAATAGGAGAAATTACATATCTCGCCAAAAGAACCCAAAAATTGGTGTTGTAACATCCTTCCCCTCTTATAGGAATTTTGTCCTCAAAATTCTTTCAAGCAACTAAACAATTCAGGATAAGACTTTTTCATGTCCATCAGTGGCCCCTATGTGGCTTTACCGTACTCATGGTGTTTCCAAAGAACCTTTATGATCACATATTCTTTTCTCTGAGTTCTTCCACTCTGGCGTCTATAAACTACACATGTGACTTAGGCCATTTTAGCCTCCCTTGGGGCTCACTAGGTTCATTGTTCAGCACATGGTCTAGGTACCTCACATAGTGCTCTAAATTGGACACCTGCAAGTTATCACACATTACTTTATCCTGAGGGGTAAAGTCAACCATAACCTTCTCCACCAATCCATCTCAAATGGACCCATGTATCGGGGACCCAGCTTCCTTAGTTGTAGCTCAGAGGGGTCAGATTTTCACATCACATATTCCCCCATAGTGAACTGCATGTCAGTCTACTTTGCATCCTCTTATGACTTATGTCGTCCTTGGGCTCCTTTCAGCCATTGCATGATCAAAGTGACTTCATCTGCACACACTATGGTCCTTTTCTGACCCTTGTGAGGTCCATTCACCAACATCATCTTAATGAAGTGGTGATCGACACAACCTCCTTTACAAAGCTTCTTTATGTCCCGATACTGGCCATGGTGGTTATCATCACATCTTACAAAGGACAAAAACTGTCTTTATGTATCACCCTGAACGAGCACATATGCTTTCATCAGACCCTCTAGTTTGGATCATACTAATCTTTAGTTAGGGGTGATAAACTATACTAACATCGAGTTCTTCATGTACATACTTCCACTTTATGGAATTGAACCTCTAGGTCAAACTCAAGAACCTTTGCACTCACATCATGGTGTAGTTGAACCATCCCCCTCATAATTGGTTCAACCCGATCTGTCCCTTGACAGTACTCTTTCTTTCTCATGTCATCTAGGTAAGACGATCTACCATAACCCGCATTACATCTTGACCTTCCTTGGTCTAGGGGAGACATAAAATATCCATAGTGATGCACTCCGTTTCTCTTTTGGGGACTCTTTATCAATGCACTGGGTAACTAGTATTCGTCCTTCTCCCTCAGCTTGCATGGTCATATACCACATGCAACTTTATCTTAGGCATCTAAAGTACTATTGTCACTTATTATCTTGGTAGTACCATGGTGCATGGTGATCTTCAATCATGATTTCCTATATGTCATGATTCCTCAAGATCGATACCTCGGAAACCTTAAACCACTTTCATTAGGGTTTCATCACCTTCCTTTCCAAAGAGGTGCATCTGAGGTTCTACATACAACTTTTAATTGCATCTAGGCCTAGGTTGGCTAACCAAACAACCATTAACTTGTTCAACAAATCTCATTACATCTGAGTATTAGCCAAACATATCTCCTTTCCAAACTTAGGGTTAGCCTAACCACCTCTTCTAGCTTCTAGCCAAACTAGTCAGATACTTCTCAACCAGAGCACCCATTACCACTTCACATCCTTAGGTATTAGGTAATGTTGATGACATACACCTTCATGTATTCCACTTAATATCTCATCTCAGCTCTTGGTCTATCTTCATCGAGAAAACTATGAACTCATCCTCTTGGTTTTCGAACTCAACCTTGTATAACTCATAGCTCATGCTAAAAATATCCTTATAAGGTGACTACCTCATTCCTCTTAGTGTTTGTAAACCATCCATGTATCATTCACCTTACCAGGGTATGTTATCTTCTCTATCCCCATATCTCGTGGCAACGTTCCAACCCACATCATCTTTATCCTTGGTGTATGGCATGCGTACTGTCCTATCTCTCACTCCCATAGCAAGAGGAAATAAGCATTTGGCTACAGTCCAAATACAGAGTTCTTCCTATTCCAAGAGTAGAGATGGTACATCCCACCTTGCCAGTACACCTTTAAATCTAAGTTGAAACATATGTCTCAACATCACATTCATCTTGATATCTCAGTTACTTCCATGGAAAACTAGTCTTGAAACTACTTGGTCCAAACACAATCCGTAGTCACCTCCTCTAGGTCCATGGGATACCGACACTTTTATGGTTATCCCTCTTCCCTTATACATCTACAGAGTGACCTATTCGTATGCCCTTTGGGTCCCATGAGTAAATGAAGGTGATCAATCTCCTAACCCATGTCCCTCGGACAATGATAGTTGTTACCTCCCGACCCTATGGTCATGTGCAACTAGGGAATTAGGCAACTCCTACTTCCATCAGTCTTATCCCCACCTGACCCTAGGATAGACATAGGATTGTCCATTTATAGTACATGTCGAACTTAGAACCTTGCCCAAGCCTTCATCATCTCTCTTTCTGCATTCATGGGCTAACTTTTATCCGCTCATAGGGATCATGGAAACCTTCCTACCCTGGTCAAGCCCCATACCAGTTACCTCCATGGTAACTCATCCACATGCACTTAGAGATGGTTATATATGGGTCTATAGATTCATCCTCATACCATGTACTTTTCACTTAGCTTCTCAAGATCCTATGAGACCTTTTTAGGTTACCTTAAACCAACAAAACTGATATACACCCTACTAAAGGGATCCCTCTCCCAGGATGGGAGGAAAACTATCTCTTGACAATAAGGTCACAAAAGCTCTTAGGTCTATGGTTTACATCCACATGAGCCTACTTAACCCTAGCAAGCTATTAAGGCACAAGAAGATCACCTATTGAACCCTGCTAGGTCGTACTTGTCCTCTTTCCTCGATGTTGGATCAAGATCATACTTTCCTTTATCATCAACCTAGTTGTGAGGGGTTCGTCAAACATACCTTAAACTTAAGGGGCTTCCCTTTTCCTCTTAACATAGGAAGTATCATGGTCGTATCTATGGAAACTCAACTCTCATTATGAGCATTAGGTACACCACTTCCCCTCTTAGGCCAGGAACCCTAGGTTCACTTTTGGGTATCCAATTGTATACTCAATCTAATATCTACGAACCAGGCTTGTATATGGCATGATACGTACTTCCTATCATCCTTCTACTCGAGCAACACTGCAGAGTCGAGTCCTCCTTAAGGACAACCAACAAGGTACAAAAATTCTCCAGGTCTAAAGAACTCTTCTTCCTATCTAAAAAGGTAAACATCTATACAATAGACACATAGGTACCAGAAGCCTCATTCTCTCTCTAGGGTTTGGTCCCTCCAAAGGTAACCAAGATATCATCAACCTCCAGGGATCGTGCATGAGGCAACCACTATTTCCACTTGGGTCGCTCCATCCTCGACTCCCCACTGTTCCTCATATCTCATAAACTAGGCTTCCATCCTTCTTGATGGGTTTCCTACTCTCTCTCTCTAGAGCTAACCCTACAACTAACCTCACCATTAGAGGTCCTCTCTTCATGAAGGATCAACCTTGAAATCATTCCCTTACTTGGATGAAGCTTATGTTCAAGTTATGTTCGTTCAAGGTTATCCATATGCTTATCACATAAGCTATCCATCACACTCTCCCGGCCAGGGTTTCAACCTATTGTTCGCACTACTAATACATTCTGGGTGTCTATTATGCCCATATAAGCTCATGGAGTTTCCATAGGTTCTTCTCTAACCCCATCAAAGAAGGAGTTGTCCTTCGCTCTAACATGCACGACCCTTTCCAAGGTTGGGTCGCCAAAGGTACTCGGTCATCCAACCTCTCATGGCTCATACGGCATGCAAGGCATATCCATCCAAACACCTAATCTAACTCATCATGCCATCTCTCTCTCTAACGTTCACTTAGGGTTAGGGTTAACATCATCCTCAAAGGATGTGCCAGGTCTCTATTTGCAATGGAGATTTCTATCTCCAAGACTAACTCTCTTTACCTATCCTCCTAATAAGAAGATCTAGCCTCAGGTCTCTTCTGAGGGTATGACAACTTATGTCATATGACCTAAGCATGTATCTATTCTTTAGTTTGCACTTAATCTATTAAGCTTATGTCCATGACATCTTATTTACATACTTTTCATTAATTTGGTGGAGGATTCCTTACACCTTATTAACCTTACCCATACCTCAAGAGGGTAAGGAGAAGAGAGAAAACCCTAATCCTTAAGGTCCTTAATAGAATTTGTGATGAGAAGGGATGAATAAGATGAGAAAGTCCTAAAGGTATCTTATTTCAATTCATACCCTAAGACTTTGGCCAGGAAGTCACACAGATCCGGGAGTCCTCGTATTCTGACTAGCGGTGTGAAGGAAAATATTGCCAGCCCCCAGTCGTGATCCTTTTCTAGACACCTCTGTCCTTTGGATAATCCTCTAATAACTCCCTTGGGTTCTATGGAGTTTGTAAAATTTAATAATTATTAATGGTTAACTGAAAAACCTACGCTCTGATACCAAATGTAATGACTCTGCCTCCCAATAACCCCCAATTAAGGGAGACCAAGAGGTCAGAGACGTTATTCTCATTTTCGGATCAAAGGTTCGACAATTAACCAAGAACAATTATTAAATTTTAACAGACTAAACTGAAAAACTATAAGAAAATAAACTTTTGCATACCTTTTTTTTCTTTTGAAAACTTGGATCTCTAAACCTCTATCCACTTAAGGATTCTACTCTAACTAATCCTCCTTGTATTTTACTTCTTGTATTTCCCAATATGATGATTTAATGTTTGTTGTTTTGGCTTGTACCTAAAATGCCGACAAACAAAACGTCGGTCAGCCAATCCTGGTATGTGGGGGAAACACTAATCATGCAATTATTCTTAACAAAGTAATCATTCAATTAATCATTTAACAACCAAGATTATGTTTTAAGCCATACTACTCAATCCATACCTATCCACACCTCTGTGATGTCCCTGCAGTGGACTTATATGATACCTCTATAAAGATAGATCTTTACCCCCATGGTCCTACCTTACAGGTAGCCAATACATAGGGTAATAGAGTCGCATGGCACTACCCTAAGGTAACCCAATATCTAACTCAACATGACTTGATGGTCCTACCCTCTAGGTAGCCATATACTAAGTCATTCAATTACCTGATGGACCTACCCTGTAGGTAGCCATATACTAGGTCAACTATTAAGCCACAGAGGGGACCAGGATCTGAGCTAATAGGCACATATCTTATGTGATAGTCATATCCACATAATAGTTTGCATGAATTAATATCATCCAACTATTAATTCACGACATCGATGAAAACTTCAGTAAATCTCAGAAAACTAACTCGAGATATTCATAAGCGTAACCACATACCTGATCCAGAGCAACTTGATGTCCAAGCACAAATACTCAATACAATCAAACAAGCAATCAACAATATCCTAAAAATAATGCATAACATCCAAGTGTCATTATTTTATTCAAAACATTCTCAAGATCGACTTGTATTCCACCTTATGGTTTCTAGGCCGACTTTAGGGTTTTATTAGGGTTTTAACCTTCACTATGCATTTACCATTTTTAATGCTTTGTTAATCCACAAACCCTACTTTCAACATCATAGGCACAATTGAAAGTCAATTAAGTCTAATATATCACTTTTATACTAAAACTACCATCTTTTCCCTTTTAAGTCATGTCATGATCATTAAGGACAATTATCATGTTCAGGTTTCTTTGAATTGACAACTCAATAAAGAATTATAGTTTGATTCTCAAAAGAACCCTAATTACTACAATTCTCATCGTTTATGTTAGCAAACCCCAATTTATCATTAATTCCACTTTATACACTAGGAAACCCAAATTATCCATGTTAATGATCTTTTATACCCAAATTGGATTTAGAACATCATAACTCTATCTTATTCATGGATTTGCACAATTAAAACCATTAAAAGACATATTCTCCTAAATTAGGGTTTCTAAGCCCATTAATGTAAACTTAGGTATATGGAACCCTAAATTAAGACAATTATGTACAAAGATCATTCTTTTAGATCTAAATAATACTTTTTAATATCACCAAGTTAATATTTGCTCAAAACAATCATAGAACATCATTATAGTCAACTATCATCAATTCTAAGCATTTTTCATTAGTTAAAGAAAGCATCTTTATATACTTTTTAAATTTCAAGCAGAATTAGGCTTCAAATATAATTTCTTTGTGTTCCTTTTGTTCAGAGGATCAATTTTCATATATAACACTTTGACATATGAGTTACCATTCTTTTCCTATGATTTTTGCAAGAAAAACACTTATTGACCAATCAAACGATGCCACGCCAGCTTACCCATTGATTTCTAGTTCACACGGATCCCAGCAAAACTCATTTTTCCCTTTCCTTCATTCACAAGCATCAGGGGCACATACGCAAATTGACCCAGGCTTCTTCTTCCTTTGATCCCGCGAGCTACGCTTCACAGCTCCAGGCCACAGTCAACTCAAAGGTTGACTTGGAGCTACACTGCGCCGAAGTGACCTTTGATCATGCAGAGGCCTTCTTCGGTCCTCAACGAACTCACACCCTCTCCCAATTCCATCAGGTAGAGCGTTTTCGTGGTGAACTTGTCTCGCAGAGGGGTTCCTTTCATATATATAGCTCCAGGGTATGGCCGTTGGCCGCTGGAAGCAACGGGATTTAGGGAAAATCTCAAAGTCCTTCCAAAATAGGCAAAACTTGGTATGAAAAGGAACGTTTTCCCCATACGAATCTATTGGAGAGATTTCCAATCTCGCACACCCACTGGATTGCAAGAAAATCGAGTGGGAACTAACAAAACCGAGCTCATGTTTCCTTTTTGGACCGAGGTAGGTGATGAGCAGACATCGTCAGATCTCAGATCCAATGACCCAGATTCCATGCGTCAAAAAGACATTTCTAAAAAAATGAAAATTCGTGACATTTAATGATTTCCTTTTCATTTTAGGGAATTTTTCAAAAATCATATCTCCCAAACCACATGTCCAATTAACACCAAATTTTAAGGAAAAGTCCATATTAAATTAAACGACTTGTGTACCAAGTTTGGGACTCAAACTCGAAAGTATGAGAGACTTTCCTTCATATGCAAGTTATTACTTATAAAAACATATTTCATGCATATTTTCTCTCTCCTATTCTTTTGTTTTCTTATTTGGACTCCTTTTACCATTAGAAACCATGTGGACTCGAAATCCCATCCATGATGATTCCATTATCCATATTTCCACATATTTCTTATATTTTGATCATAATCTCAATTTTCCTTCTTAATAATGCTTTATTTGATTTTATCTCTTTCTTATTGCATTATCTTTGCAACTTGGACTCCTTGGTACCCAAGGAACCCCAAAGCTACTAAATCCACCCTTGGAGGTTACTTCCTAGCCTTCTATAGGCTTCTACCTCTTTCTTTTCTCCTTTTCTTAAATATTCATTTATTAATTGAATTTATTTTTCTTTTCTTTTGCTTGTTATTGGGCCCAATAGCCAATAAAGCCCGCAAAACATCTAACAAGGCTATTGTAAACGAAATCCATTTATTCAAAAAAAATTATATCATTATTTTCTCAAATATCTTTAATAGGAGAAATTACATTTCTCGCCAAAAGAACCCAAAAATTGGGGTTGTAACAGTAGGTTTCAAGAGGAAGTTATATGGGTTTTAAAATGATGAAATAATGTGCATCATTGATGATTTATAGATCTAACTTGTGATTTTATCTTATGTCCCACACCCCTTTCGTTTGGGTAGGCTACGTGGACTAATCTGGGCCATACTGATTCAATCAAATAGCCATAAGATTTAATTTAAGTGAGCCACAGATTGGGCATTGGTGGGGGATACACCTAGCCCTTGGATGCCATCTGATGGTGGAGAAACCTTCTCCTACCTTGTGGTTACTTCGTTGACTGCAGGCAGTGACCATGACATCATAGTGCACGTTGACCGTGGACTTGAATGTGGTTTCCAACTGAGCAGTTGGCTTCAAACTGGGACGAACTTCCATTTGACCCCTCTAATGAGATATGAGACCACTCTAGTAGGGAGAAAGGAAGCCCAGTTCCCAATGTCTCTCCTCTATGACATACAAGTGGTATAAAGAGGGTGAGTATGATATTTGAGGTAGTTTGAATGGAAGTGAAGAGAGGGAAACCAAGTTAGAGGCCAAGGTAGTCGAGTATGGTAGTTTTCTACTGCTTCATGTTGTTGTAGTTGGTTGACGTGGTTCTTTGACGCCAAGGAAGGAGACCACCATAAGAGGTGATCCCCTATAGCTCTCACCACAAAAGGAGGCCTTGGTTGAGTTTTTGGAGGTCTTGTGAACCCTTTGGAGGCTTTAGTTCAAAGCTTCACAGGGCAGAGGCATTTTGCCTCTTTTGCTCCTTTGTGCCAAGACCAGGCGGCCGTGAGCTCAAGGAAATAGGGATCCCTGACTACTAAAGCACTAAGACCATGTCGTTTTGATGAGGTACTGAGGCCTGAAGCTAAAGGAAGAGGAGAAAGATAGTGGGGAGCCATGAAGCCACTAGTTTTATTCATCGGAGGAGAGCAGTGCTACAACACTCACTGGACGGCGAATAGATAATGGTTTCACATGCATGAGAATGTGATTCGCGAGGGAAAGAAGAGGGACCGGTCCAAATATAGAACCGCCCGACTCACCCAAGTAAACAGGTGCACCATCAAGACATGTGGCTGCCTCTTACTGGCCAAAAAAGGTAAATATCTCAGAATTTGTCCATCTATAGAAATTAGATCCCTTGTCAGAAAATTACAATAATATATCAAAATGTTTGGAAAAATGAGTAGAATAACATGGAACCTTCATATTAGTATTTTTATGCTTAAATAACATAGATATTAAGTAAGACGCATAATGCTTATATCATGTGTTATAAATAACAATAAATGGCCTAAAATTATGAGATTATGTCACTTAATATATAATCATGTTTAGAATTCATCTGATGTCAGCAATTATAATGTTGATGAACAAAATCATCTAACTTTCTTAGTATGGATATTTAGGGCTAATGACCCTACACAAAGTACAATAAATATGTTTATGCTCAATAAATCTTGAAAGCTTCGGTACAAGATCATATTTTATATGGAACCTCAGATTAAGTTTTGAGATCATGATGTTACACATAATTCATGTTATATGATGATTGATCTTAATGTGATATAAACCCTAATATGATTAATCAATATGATCTAGGGTTAATACATGCACATAATGATATGGAAACTAATGGTCATACAATTGATTATAATCTAGAATACAACATCAGTAACATCAATCCCAGATAACAAGAAGAGTAAGATAAAAAATAGTGATGGGAATAGCTTAATGAACTAAGTTAAACCCTAATGAATCATAACTAGGGTTAAGATGATGGGAATCTAATGCATGGCATATATGATCTTGTCTTTATCAGGGGTTGACCAAGCATGTGGTTTACATCAAAAATATGTGGATTAGGTGTGCCCTTCTTCAAGGTACGACATACCTCTTACTTGGCTTATATATAGTATGCTTATATTATATGTTTAGTAAAATACTTGGCAAATTAAATTGGATGAAATGATTGTTCTTTTATGAAATTAATCTTGATTTTACATACTTATGGATATGAACACATGAAACATAATATATTTGTTCCATTATATCCAAGTACTTCAACTCTTTAGTATTTAACTACTGGAAAATAAAGTACATCAACTCTTTGGTAGTCAAGTACTTGAAAGTGATCCAACTCTTTGGTAGTATGATCACATTATGAAGTGATCAAACTCTTTGGTAGTCAATCATAAGACCTTCAGTGCATTCAACCTTCGACGGTCAATGCATGGATGATATAATGGAAAATGTGTCTAAAATATGTGTTCTCTTTTGTTAATAAACATTCTTTGTTCATGTATGCTTTTGTTATGTTTCTTTTGTTACTTCCAAGTATTATTTTTAACTTATTTCCAAGTCACGGTAATGAGTGGTATATAAAAGACACATAGGTGTACTCAGTACAATATTCTTGAATATTGTGCTGACGTGTACCACATGTAATCTCTTGTTTACGTGATGTGGACATATGATCTTGAAGACCATGATAGTTGAGAGTTGTATGGCAAGTGGATATACATGTGGACCTATTGTCTTAAGATCTGATTTTTTAATTGTAGTACATTTATATGTAAAAGTTTACTATTCAATGTGTAATATCAATTTGTAATGATAATTCATTTCATAATTATATGTTGAATGGTGAACATGTGTTGTATGGTTTTGTTCTTGTTCATGTGCATGTGCTACTGTTGTTTCCTTCTGAATTCCTCTACTTTTCTTCTTCTTGGCCTAGTGAGCAGTGTTTTTAATTAGGATTCTCTCTGAGTTGAGGGTTTCAACTTAGACGTCACACAATGGGTCAAGGCATTGAAAATTCGGGGATGTCACAAAAATCAACCATTTTTGATATGGAATTCAAATGCATACTTGTCCATACATGGTACAACTATGATGTTTGTATTTATGAAAGGTACATAATAGTAGTTTGTTAACTCTATCAAAAGCCCTGTGGGTAGAGATAAAATATAGGTTCCAACTACGCTGGCTGTAACTCTTGCACCATTAGCAACTCACATCTCCACCTCACCTTTTCCCAAAAGCCTACTTCCTTTCATATCTTGCATATGAGAACATATGTGAGATCCACATCTGGTATCTAGTACCATGAGGATGAAGTATATAGGTTTATCTCAATAACTTATATACCTAAATTGGAGATCGCCATCCCCATCTTCTTCTTCTTGAATGCCTTCAAGTATAAAGGATGAGTTCCTCTTGTACTTTTCTTTCTCCTAATCTTGAGTGTTGAACATTTGGATTTAGGCTTAATCTCAGAATTCTTCTCTGACTTGCTTTGATCCTTGGACTCAGCTCCATTGATCACCATCACGGGCTTGTCTTTCTTGAATTTTTCTTCAACATGAATCAACATGGCAAGCAAGGCTGATAGATGTCTAGCCATATTATTCACATGATAATATGCAATAAAGTGGCAATATGATTCTAGAATTGTATTTAGAATCATATAAGTGTCCAACTCTTGGCTCAAGGTGAATCCCAGTTCTTCAAGGTGATACACATGTCCAATCCTATTGAGCACATGTTCTTCTATTGAGATTCCCTCTGTCAACTTAGACTCAGGTAGCACCTTTAGGATACTGTCCCTTTCCCTTTATTAAGATGTGTCACCATCTCAAGAACATTCATGTCCTCACACTGCGCATGCAACTCATAGTTCATGCATTCAAGCATAAGATACTTTATCTCCAAGGCATAATTGGCATGCTTTTAGTAAGCACCCACGTGTGCCCTAGCTACATCAGGAGCAGTATTTCTGGAACTAGTTTGTCAAGGATGTAGAGATTGCACTCTTCATTGAGAACCCTTATCAAAGTCCAAAACTAGTCCTTTGGAAAATTTTCCCATCATGTTTGTCCTTCTCAAAGATTGATCACAATATGGATTTGTTTGATATTTGATTCCACAAGAGAAAATTTGCATTTGTCAAAAACTTTTGATTTGACAATACTAATTAGATCTTTAATAATTATCATTCCCACTTATTTCAAATTGATAGTACATATCAGTTTGGAATATTGCAATGTATAATATTCTAGTGGGAGAAAATTCATATTTCATTAAGTCATGAGTCAGCTTTTGTAGATCTCCCACAACTTGACTATTTAGGTAGGCAATCATGCCAATTGCATCATATGAAACTCTTGGATAGATGATATGTGTAACTCTTTGCCATAATCATCTGAATGAATGTGGTGCTTAGTCTCTCTAAGGCATCATCAGTTAATCTTGACCTAAAATCCAACACGACAATAATGCATCCCGCTTTTGTGGATCCTAAATTACTACCATCACATTTCCATGAGATAGAAGATTCATTACATTTTTACATATCATACACTTGGTCGATCAAGCTTTTCATGTGTGTTGATACTGTAAAGCATCTAAGACTTAATATTTTAATTAAGAGAGTTTGTATTTATAAATACATATACTTTATCCAATCACCAAATATATAGTATGTATCATATACATGCTATATCCCACAAAGAAAACATGTAATAAACGAAAGTGATGGTTATGTCCAGCCTAATGCAATTCCTAGGATCCACAAGGAATGATGTCATCCTAGGTCCACATCGCGTGTAGAAACATGTTGTTGATGAATATCCATGCTTGCCAATCTGGATTGATTAGTTCAACCCTTGAACCAATTGACTCACCTCTTGGCTAGTCATTTGTTCGTCCCACCAGTCGTCTGGTTTTGTTGGTCCACCATCTGATCGGTTGGGTTCACCAGTTGATTAGTTCGGCTCATCCATCTAGTCATCCATCTGGTTGGCTCGTCTTAGGAGATTTATCTTCATCATCGTAACTGGAAAGTAAACTATACTACTATTACATAATTATATAGAAACCTCGAGTTACATTCAAGGAGAGTAAGGGTAAGAAAGAATTAACTTTACATTGGGAAGATGAGATAGAGGCTCGATATGTAGACCAAGATAAAAGGATAAACCAACCATACAACCATCCATGGATAATATGGATTATTGACCATAACCATGTCACACATCCACCATCAAAACCACATTTAGAGCGATGATATAAATTGCATATATTTATGTATATATATATATATATATATATACATATATACATATATATATATAATTTATGTATGTATGTATTAGTTTTGGATTATCATGGCATTAGATTGGACAAGAAATTATTTGCATCACATGCAATAATATAATGACAAAACAAAAATCCAATCATATTGATTGTCCCATAATATAGTAAATTGATGTTGGACCTGATACCACTGTATGGAAATATGGGTATAGAATAGGCAACGGAAATAAAAAAAGTCTACCATATTTTCCATAAACCAGCAGATTGTGTCAACTACTATAAGATAGGTAGGATGGTTTCCAGGATATACCTGGTATTGGAGCAATTCAAGTTACATCTCCTCATCATTGTAGATGCACAACTATCTTCTAGTTGCACTAGGACTCATATGAATGTTGCACCTCCTAGTCTACACCATAGACTGCAAACTCGTACATCGTCGTATGCAACATCTCCTCTCACAACAAACTACAGGTTGACCTTGTTCTCCTAGCGATAGACAATGCCCTCCCTCCTCTAAAGAAGTCTACATAGACCACCTAGAACTCATGTCATCCTACCAGAATGGATAGGACGGAGTTGTCCCTCTCGTTGGATTACTAGTCACCAACCTACTCTCCCACAACAATGATCCTCAGTTGTTCTCTCCTTTGCTATCCTTCACTAGTAGGGTAGGACTTGCTTGGGCTATCTTGGTTACCACAACCTGAGAGGATAATAATTGTCAGAGAAACTGATTCTCAATTCTCTGTGTTGTAATCTGAGAGGTCCCAATACCCCTCTATTTATAGTAGAGGCCAATTCAGGGTTCCCAATTTGTGCAGGAGTGGAAGGGATCAGAAAATGTTGAATTTTCACAAGCTACGACAACAGAAACGGTCATATGACAACCTAAATAGTCGTATGGCATGTGAGATAGTCATCTCATACTACGAGACAGTCATTTCATAGTTTCCCTATTGCATATTAAATTGGTGACCGATTTCCCATTAATGATAAACATTAATTCTTTGCACTACAAGTATTGTGCAATCCAAAGTATTTGGGAAAGTATCTAGAACCTTCCCTCAACCCAACTAAGCATTCTCACTCATGCAAGATGGTTGTCTCGTTTACCCATAAGATTCTCTAGTGACCCGAGCCAAACTAGTCGGTTTTGATCATCCTGACAATCGAAATGCTCATCTCAGCTCTTGAGACGACCATTTGGCACTCCAGACTACCGTCTCACCCTTTGAGCTGATCCTATGGCAGTGTAGGCAGCTGATGTGTTGCGTGAATTGACTACCTAAATGTTTTATAATCAATTCAATCATCATTAAAGATTAAACTCCTCTTTTAGGTAGAGACCTATGTGTGTGACCATATAGGTACCATTTACATTGAGAATGAATGTCCATAACAACTTTTGACATCACAAGCAATAATTGGTGCCTAGTCGCATATCAATGCTACCCAAGTAAATCGAAAGTTCAGAAACAACTTCAACCTACAATTTGTGTATGTTGTTACAGTGCTTGTATAGTCCTTTTTCACTGATATCCTGATTAAACTCGAGGCATGGATTAGTCACCTTCTTCAACATTCAATTTTTTTTCTTGAACCTAAAGCAGACTATATGAGATATATGTAAGTTCAATATCACATATCGACTCACATGTGCATGACCATTCATTTCTCAGTCTCACTAATCAAGAGTCCTAGGATATCATACATCTGTAGAAGGGAAAAATCCCATCTCTACCACTCACAGTTAGTCCCCATGTGTTACAACCCCAAATTTTGGGTTCATTAGCTGAGAAACGTAATTTCTCATATTAAAGATATTTGAAGGAATAATGATATAATCTATTTTGAATAAATGGATTTCATTTACAATAGCCTTGATGATTGTTTTGTGGGCTTTATTGGCTATTGGGCCCAATAATAAGGAAATTCAATTAATTAAGGAATAATTGAGTTTTGGAGAAAAGAGAGGTGTGTAAACCTCTAGAAGGCAAAAGAGCTTAATCCAAAGATTGATTTCGTGCCTCTTGAGTTCCTTGGGTTCCAAGGAGTCCAAAGTTGCCAAGAAAAACAATAAGAAAAAGAAAAGATTAATTAAGTATTTCTTTATTAAGAAAGAAATTGGAAAACAATTGTAAAAGGTGGAAAACAAGTGAAAAGAGGTATAATTGAGTTATCCTTAGTGGCATTTCGTATTCTAAGGATTCCTAATGGTAAAAGGAATACTAATGAGGAAAATAAAAGAGAAATAAAGAGAAATCCTCAAAAAGAAATATTTTAATAAGAAATACACATGATAATGAAGAATAATGCATTTAGATGCATCTAGAAGGGTAATGAGTATCCAATAAAAAGGATTTCGAATTAATAGAGTGTCTTGGGATCCAAGGAGTCCCAATAAAGAGGAAAGAAAGAGAAAATACCAAAATTGCAAAATAAAAGGATAATGTGATACATTATTAATAAATTTTTGTGTTGTTTTCAAAAGGTGGTATTTTCTATTAAAAGAAAACATGATTTCGTGACAAATAACTAAAAGGCAAGATTAAAGAGGATAAGGGAGAGGAATTTTGAATTCCTAAATATCAATGCAATGAGGAATATCAAGGAAGTATGAGATAATGAAGAGAGAGAGATGGTTGCTTCACAACCAAGGAAAGTGTGTTTCCTTTCGAGTTTGGGACTTGAGTCCTCATGAGGCATGCCTTAGGGCTTCATACTCCACCCTATAAAAGGGGTAGACCCCTAGATCGAGCTCTAGAGAATCCCAAGGATTCTTCTCTCTCCCATCGTCTTCCTTATGTATAAACCCTAGTGAGGGTGTAGACCTATCCTTGGGGTAACGAGGGTTGTTTTGGTGATCCTATTGGAAGCTGTAAGGTCCCACGACCACCTGGGAAGGATCAGGCATCACCACCTCGCCGCCGTCTTTGTGCAAACAATGCAGGAGGACTGCAGTGCGTCATCGGTCGCAGGACCTGTACTCCTACACCCGGTCGTCCAGGTCGCCAAACAAGGCATGGGCAAGCGCGGGGGAGGACACCGGATGCTAGGGAGGCCATCGGGGCGGTCGAGGAGGTCAGGAGGGAAGGGGGAGAGCCGCTCCCTCAGCCGCTAGGGCGGCAGCCAGCCGCTGGCGTGAGGAGGAAGAAGGCTAAGACTCGTTGGACGGGTTTGCCCCTCCGCGGGCTTAAGACCCAACTAACTTATCGAGGGTATGAATGACAATTCGTCATGTTTCCAAATCTGCAATCAATGTTGCCTAGAAATAGACACGTGGCGCTCTCCGATTGGCTCAAGTAAGTGTATTAATGCAAAAATCATAACTCCTAATTGGTAGCTCCGATGAGAACATATAATACATGAATTTTGCTCAAACAAACGAGAGGAATCCACTAAAAATATAATTGGAGCCTGATTATGTTTGCAATTCGAAAAGTAATAGAAGTTATTAACTTTAGTGTAATGATGATTAAGAAACCCTATTTTGATATGATTAATGTGATTAGTAGGGTCTAATTGACGATTAAAGTTGATATTAACTTGTTAATCATAAAGAGATATATTTAGGTCAAAAAAGATGAATTTTGCACGTAATTAGTTTATTTGAGAATTCATGTGCATGAATATGCCTTAATGGGCCTTGAAACCCTAATGTTGGTAAAAAAGACTATTAGTAGATTTAATTATTCAAAGTGATAAATAAAGATGAGACATAATGATTCTAAGCTATTTCGAGCATTAAAGTTCCTAATTTGTGGATAAATACCCTAAATGAAGTAATTAGGGTTTTCTCAGGAATAAAAGGTAGAATTAATGATAAATAACTTTCATATGAGTATTAGAGCATAACAAACTACAAATTGATGATAAATGTGTATAATGATCTTATCATGGATTAAAGGGATAAAAATAGTCGCTTAAATGTAAAAGAGGCTTAATGAGCTTAATTAATGGTTAATTATGCCTTTAATCTGAAATTGAGGATTAGATGTGGAAATAATTAGGGTTGGTGATCTTTTGTGTTAAATTAGGGTTTAAAGTAATAAAGATGAAGTGGAACCCTAATTATACTCAAAACCCTAAAAAGGGCTAGTAACCCTAGGGCACGATTAGGTCTTTTAGACTTGAATACCATGATCCATGATAGAGAATATTGGATGAATATTTCAAGATTGAATTGTGCTTGCTTGATTTACTCTAGAATACTTGATTGCTTGGAGTTGTTGATTCTGCAAATTAGGTATGTGGTTAATTATGAATAACCGCCTTAGTTTCCCAAGGATTTTCCGGATGGCTAATCGCATTGAATGCAAATTATCTGTTGGATGTTCATACTTGCAAATCGTAAAGTCCCTATGATTATCACATTAAAAATAGAAGTATGTATTCTCTCACCTACATGCCACCCTGATGGATGATGCCAAAGGTCAGGCCCAGATGGGTAGACCAATGGACACCTTAAGTGGTGACCCCAGGCACCATGCTCGGGAATGAGAAGGTGGCCTATGATATTGCATGACTAGTGGGCACCATGAGGGGTGACCCCCAGGCACCAAGCTCGGATTTGAGAAGGTGGCCTTAAGTCATTGGCAAAGGGCACCCTAAGGTGGGTATGCCAGGGTTAGGGCAAAAGCGGTGGAGAATGTCATACTGAAAAGTGTAATTTGGCTTGTTAATTAATTTGATTGTGATTAGTATATTGTTAGCCATATTTGCAAGTTTTTGGTTGTTCCCACATACCAGTATATTTCGATATGCTGACCGACGTTTTGTTTGTCGGCGTTTTAGGAACAACAACTGAAAGAACAAATAGTAAGGTGACACATTGTGGAAATAAGAGATAAAGTGCAAGGTGGATTAGATAGAATAATTCAAGCTCTAGATAGGTAGATTTCCAAAGTTTTCAAAGGTAAGTAAAGTTTTAATTTTATACCAAATTTCCAGTTAATTGGTAGAATTTGATAATTATTATTGATTATTTGTCAAACCTTTGATCATGTTAATTGAATAACGGCTCTGACCTTCAGGTCTCCCTTAATTGGGGGTTACCGGGGGGTGGGGTCGTTACAATTGGTATCAGAGCTTAGGTTCCTCAATTAATCTTTAATAATTATTAAATTTTACAAATTCTGTAGAAACCAAGGGAGTTATTAGAGGATTGTCTGAAAGATTGAGGTGTCTAGAAAAGGATCACGTCCGGGGGCTGGAAATATTTTCCTCCGCACCGCTAGTCGGAATACGAGGACTCCCAGATTGTGTGACTGTCTGGCCAATGTCTTAGGGTATGACTCAAAATAAGATACCTTTAGGACTCTCTCATCTTGTTCATCCCTTCTCAACTCAAATTCTATTAAGGACCTTAAGGATTAGGTCTTTATCTCTTCTCCTCACCCTCTTGAGGTATGGGTAAAGTTAATAAGGTCTAAGGAATCCTCCACCAAATTAATGAAAAACATGTAAATAAGATGGCATGGACATAAGCCTAATAGATTAAACACAAACTAAAGAATAGATACATGCTTAGGTCGTATGATACAAGTTGTAATCGCCCTCAGGAGAGGCCTGAGGATAGACCTCTTGTTAGGAGGATGAGTAGAGAGGGTTAGTCTGGGAGGTAGAGACCTCCATTAAAGGTAGAGACCTAGCACATCCTTTGAGGATGATGGTAACCCTAACCCTAAGTGAAGGTTAGAGAGAGAGATGACATGATGAGTTAGATGTCATCGTTGACCGAGTGTTTGGTTGGTCATGCCTTTGGGATGCGATAAGAGGGTAGATGACCTAGTACCTTTGGCGACCCAACCCTGGAGAGAGTCGTGCATGCCATAGCAAAGGATAGCTCCTTCGTGGATGAGGCTAGAGGAGAACCTATAGTTACCCTATGGGCTTAGGCAAGTAGGGTATAGATTGATGAAATCTTGGTTAAGAAATCATGATGGATGGATTATGAAAGGGGTATGGATGCTCTTGAGCCAAACATGAGTTGAGAATAGGCTTCAACCACATAGGGGTATGCTTGTGAGCATGAGACTTCATGGAGAAGGGACCTCTAGTAAGTATGGTTGGAGGTGGAATTAGCTCTAGAGAGAGGAAGCAGAACCCCAATAAGGAGGTTGGAAGCCTAAAACCCCGAACCTTGAGGAATAGTGGGAGTCGAGAATGATGCGACCTAAGTGGATGATAGTGGTTGCCTTATGCTTGATCCCTGGAGGATGAGGATATCTTGGTTGCCTTTAGAGGAACCAAACCCTAGAGAGAGGACGATGCTTCTAGTACCCAGGGTATAAGTGGTTACCTGTTGGATGAGATAAAGAGTGCCTTAGACCTTGAGGAGGTTTAAGTACCCTGTTGTGAGGATTTATACCTAGTTGAATGTCCTTGAGGAGGACTCAACTCCGAGGTGTTTCTCATATAAAAGGATCATGGGAGTACATGGCATACCTTGGACATGTTTGATTCATGGTTAAGAGGTTGAGCATGTAGTTAGATATCCAAAGGTGAACCTAAGGTTCCTGGACGAAGAGGGGAAGTGGTGTACCTAATGCTCATGATGAGAATTGAGTCTCTATAGTTTCAAGTATGGTACTCTTCATGTATAGAGAAAAAGGAAACCCCTTAAGTTGAAGGTAGGTTTGATGAACCCCTCACAACTAAGTTGGTCTAATGTTGAGGATGAGAACAAGTGTGACCTAGCATGGTTTAATAGGTGACCTGCTTGTGCCTTGGTAGTTGTTGGGTTAGGCATGTTCATGTGAATGTAAACCCTAAGGACGGTTGTGACCTTGTTGTCAAGAGTTGTAGTTTCCTCCCATCCTGGGAGAGGGACCCATTGGCAGGGTGTATACCAGTTTTGCTGGTTTTGGGGTAACCTAAAGAAGTCTCATAGGATCTTGAGAAGCTAAGTGAAAAGTACATGGAATGAGAATGAACCTGTAGACCCATAGATAACCATCTCTAAGTGCATGTGGATGTGTTACCATGGAGGTAACCGGTATGGGGCCTGACCAGGGTAGGCAGGTTCCCATGACCCCTATGAAGGGATGAAAGCCAGTCGAGAATGCGGAGAGAGATGATGGATGCTTGGGTAAGGTTCTAAGTTGAACATGTACTATAAGAGAATCCTAAGTCTATCCTAGGGTCAGGAAGGGATAAGACCGATGGAAGGAGTTGCCTAATTCCCTAGATGCACATGACCATAGGGTCAGGAGGTAACAACTATCATTGTCTGTGGGCCATGGGTTATGAGATTGATCACCTTCATGGTACCCAAAGGGCAGATGAGTAGGGCACTCTCTGGATGCATAAGGGAAAAGGGATGACCCCAAAAGTGTCAGCACCCTACTGACCTAGAGGAGATGACCAAGGATTTTGTGGAGACCCAAGTAGGTTCGAGACCGGTTTTCCATGAAACTAACTTTGATATCAAGATGAATGAGAAGTAGAGATATAAGTTGCACGTTTCATTTTAGTTTTAAAGGTGTACTGGCAAGGTGGGATGTACCATCTCTACTCCTGGAATGGGAAGAACTCTGTATTTGGATGGCCGCCAAATGCTTATTTCTTCTTGTTATGGTAGTGAGAGATAGGACAGTACGCATGCCATACGCCAAGGATAAAGATGATGTAAGTTGGAATGTTGCTACAAGGCATGAGGATAGAGATGATAGAATACCTTTGTGGAAGGAATAATACATGGATGGTTTACAAACACTAAGAGAGATAAGGTAGTCATCTTATACAGATGTTTTTAGCATGAGCTATGTGGATTTTGCAAGTGATACAAGGTTGAGTTTGATCACCATTAGTATGAGCTCAGAGTTTCTTGATGAAGACAAACTTAGAGTTTGAAATGAGATGATAAGTATAATGCTTAGAGGCGTATGTCTTAAACATTACCTAACACATAAGGATAAGAAGTGGTAATGAATGCTCTGGTTGAGATATAGCTGCCTATTTTAGTTGGAAGCTAGAAGAAGTTGAGGTTGTTTGACTAACCCTATGTTTGGAAAGAGGATGTGTTTTGCCTAACACACAAATGAAACAAGATATGTTGAACAAGTTAATGGTTGTTTGGTTAGCCAGTTTAGTCCTTGATATAGTAAAAGGATGGTGATAGAACCTCAGATATATTCCTTTGGATAGGAAGGTAATAAAACCCTTTTGAGAATGGTTTAGGATTTCCGAGGTATCAAGCTTTAGGAATCATGACATACTAAAGATCATGATTTTAAGATCACCATATATCGTACTACGAAGATAGTAAGTGACGGTAGTACTATGGATGCTCAAAACGAAGTTGCATGTGGCATGTGTCCATGTAAGACAGGGGTGAAGGAGAAACACCAGTAACCCAGTGCATGGATATAAAGTATAAGGATTTCATGAGAAGGTATGGGAGTTCATCAATATAGATGTTGTGAGTCTCCCCTAGACCAAGGAAGGTCAGAATGCAATATGGGTTATGGTAGATCGCCTTACCTAGATGGCATGAGAAAGAAAGAGTACTATCATGGGACAGATTTGGTTGAACTACTTAAGAGAGAAAGATGGTTCAACTACACCATGATGTGAGTTCAAAAGTTCTTGGGTATGACCAAGGTTCACTTCCATGAGGTGGAAGTGGATACATGAAGAACTCAACGATAGTATAGTTCATCACCCCATACTAATGAACGGCATAATCCGGACTAGAGGGTCTGATGAGAGCAGGTGTGCTCATCTAGGGTGATACATAAAGATAGTTCTTAAGATGTGATGTTAACCACCATAGCCTTTATCAGGATGCAAGAAGTCTTATGGAGAGGTTGTGTCAGTCACCACTTCATTAAGATGATGTTGGTGAAGGAGGCCTCGTGAAGGTCAGAAAAGAACCACAGTGTGTGCAGATGAAGTCGCTTTGATCGTGCAATGGCTGAGAGAGAGAGCCCAATGGTGACATGAGTCACGAGCTGATGCAAAGCAGACTGACATGTAGTTCACTGTGGGAGAATATGTGATGTGAAAATCCAACCCCTCTAAGCTACAACTAAGAAAGCTGAGTCCCCAATATATGGGTCCATCTGAGATGGATTGGTGGAGATGGTTGTGTTTAGCCTTGCCCCTCAGGATGACATGATGTGTAATGTGTTCCATGAGTCCGATCTAGAGCACTATGTGAGGAAGCCAAGCCATGTCCTGAGCCCTGAACCTATTTAGCTTTTTGAGAGGCTGAAATGTCCTGAGTCTCCTAGGAGGGTATGATATACCAAGGTAAGAAAGAACTCAGATGGAAGAATATGAGATGATGAAGGTTCTTGGGAATCACCATGGAAAGGGTGATGCCACATGGGAGCCCTGATGGACGTATGAAAGGCTTATCCTGAACTGTTTGTTTGCTTGATAGAATTTTGAGGGAAAAATTCGTATAAGAGGGGAAGGATGTTACAACCCCAAATTTTGGGTTCATTTGCTGAGAAACGTAATTTCTCATATTAAAGATATTTGAAGGAATAATGATATAATCTATTTTGAATAAATGGATTTAATTTACAATAGCCTTGATGATTGTTTTGCGGGCTTTATTGGCTATTGGGCCCAATAACAAGGAAATTCAATTAATTAAGGAATAATTGAGTTTTAGAGAAAAGAGAGGTGTGGAAACCTCTAGAAGGCAAAAGAGCTTAATCCAAAGATGGATTTCGTGCCTCTTGGATTCCTTGGGTTCCAAGGAGTCCAAAGTTGCCAAGAAAAACAATAAGAAAAAGAAAAGATTAATTAAGTATTTCTTTATTAAGAAAGAAATTGGAAAACAATGGTAAAAGGTGGAAAACAAGTGAAAAGAGGTATAATTGAGTTATCCTTAGTGGAGTTTCGTATTCCAAGGATTCCTAATGGTAAAAGGAATACTAATGAGGAAAATAAAAGAGAAATAAAGAGAAATCCTCAAAAAGAAATATTTTAATAAGAAATATACATGATAATGAAGAATAATGCATTTAGATGCATCTAGAAGGGTAATGAGTATCCAATAAAAAGTATTTCGAATTAATAGAGTGTCTTGGGATCCAAGGAGTCCCAATAAAGAGGAAAGAAAGAGAAAATACCAAAATTGCAAAATAAAAGGATAATGTGATACATTATTAATAAATTTTTATGTTGTTTTCAAAAGGTGGTATTTTCTATTAAAAGAAAACATGATTTCGTGACAAATAACTAAAAGGCAAGATTAAAGAGGATAAGGGAGAGGAATTTCGAATTCCTAAATATCCATGCAACGAGGAATATCAAGGAAGTACGAGATAATGAAGAGAGAGAGACGGTTGCTTCACAACCAAGGAAAGTGTGTTTCCTTTCGAGTTTGGGACTTGAGTCCTCATGAGGCACGCCTTAGGGCTTCATACTCCACCCTATAAAAGGGGTAGACCCCTGGATCAGGGTCTAGAGAATCCCAAGGATTCTTCTCTCTCTCCCATCGTCTTCCTTACGTATAAACCCTAGTGAGGGTGTAGACCTATCCTTGGGGTAATGAGGGTTGTTTTGGTGATCCTGTTGGAAGCTGTAAGGTCCCACGACCACCTGGGAAGGATCGGGCATCACCACCTCGCCGTCGTCTTTGTGCAAACAATGCAGGTGGACTGTAGTGCGATCACGGGTCGCAGGACCTGTACTCCTACACCCGGCCGTCCAGGTCACCGGCCAAGGCATGGGTAGTTGCAGGTGAGGACGCTGGAGGCGAGGGAGGCCATTGGGGTGGTCGAGGAGGTCAGGAGGGAAGGGGGAGAGTCGCTCCCTCAGCCGCTAGGGCGGCAGCCAGTCGCTGGCGTGAGGAGGAAGAAGGCTAAGACCCGTTGGATGGGTTTGCCCCTCCACGGGCTTAAGACCTAACTAACTTACCGAGGGTATGAATGACAATTCGTCATGTTTCCAAATCTGCAATCAACATTGCCTAGAAATAGACATGTGGTGCTCTCCGATGGGCTCAAGTAAGTGTATTAATGCAAAAACCATAACTCCTAATTGGTAGCTCTGATGAGAACATATAATACATGAATTTTGCTCAGAAAAACGAGAGGAGTCCATTAAAAATATAATTGGAGCCTGATTATGTTTGCAATTCGAAAAGTAATAGAAGTTATTAACTTTAGTGTAATGATGATTAAGAAACCCTATTTTGATATGATTAATGTGATTAGTAGGGTCTAATTGATGATTAAAGTTGATATTAACCTATTAATCATAAAGAGATATATTAAGGTAGAAAAAGATGAATTTTGCACGTAATTAGTTTATTTGAGAATTCATGTGCATGAATATGCCTTAATGGGCATTGAAACCCTAATGTTGGTAAAAATGACTATTAATAGATTTAATTATTCAAAGTGATAAATAAAGATGAGAAATAATTATTCTAAGCTATTTCGAGCATTAAAGTTCCTAATTTGTGGATAAATACCCTAAATGAAGTAATTAGGGTTTTCTCATGAATAAAAGGTATAATTAATGATAAATAACTTTCATATGAGTATTAGAGCATAACGAACTACAAATTGATGATAAATGTGTATAATGATCTTATCATGGATTAAAGGGATAAAAATAGTAGCTTTAATGTAAAAGAGGCTTAATGAGCTTAATTAATGGTTAATTATGCCTTTAATCTGAAATTTAGGATTAGATGTGGAAATAATTAGGGTTGGTGATCTTTTGCGTTAAATTAGGTTTAAAGTAACAAAGATGAAGTGCAACCCTAATTATACTCAAAACCCTAAAAAGGGATAGTAACCCTAGGGCATGATTAGGTCTTTTAGACTTGAATACCATGATCCATGATAGAGAATATTGGATGAATATTTCAGGATTGAATTGTGCTTGCTTGATTTACTCTGGAATACTTGATTGCTTGGAGTTGTTGATTCTGCAAATCAGGTATGTGGTTAATTATGAATAACCACCTTAGTTTCCTGAGGATTTTCAGGATGGCTAATCGCATTGAATGCAAATTATCTATTGGATGTTCATACTTTTAAATCGTAAGGTCCCTATGATTATCACATTAAAAATAGAAGTATGTATTCTCGCACCTACATGCCACCCTGATGGATGATGCCAAAGGTCAGCCCCAGATGGGTAGACCAATGGACACCTTAAGCGGTGACCCCAGGCACCAAGCCCGGGAATGAGAAGGTGGCCTATGATATTGCATGACTAGTGGGCACCATGAGGGGTGACCCCCAGGCACCAAGCTCGGATTTGAGAAGGTGGCCTTAAGTCATTGGCAAAGGGCACCATAAGGTGTGTATGCCAGGGTTAGGGCAAAAGCAGTGGAGAATGTCATACTAAAAACTGTAATTTGTCTTGTTAATTAATTTGATTGTGATTAGTATATTGTTACCCATATTTGTAAGTTTTTGGTTGTTCCCACATACCAGTATATTTCGATATACTGACCGACATTTTGTTTGTCGGCATTTTAGGAACAAAAACTGAAAGAACAAACAGTAAGGTGAAACATTGTGGAAATAAGAGATAAAGTGTAAGGAGGATTAGATATAATAATTCAAGCTCTGCATAGGTAGATTTCCAAAGTTTTCAAAGGTAAGTAAAGTTTTAATTTTATACCAAATTTCTAGTTAGTTGGTAGAATTTCATAATTATTATTGATTATTTGTCAAACCTTTGATCCTGTTAATTGAATAACAACTCTGACCTTCGAGTCTCCCTTAATTAGGGGTTACCGGGAGGCGGGGTCGTTACACCATGTGTCACTGTCACCCAATCATCACCATTATAACAACACATGTTTTAGGACTGTGTTTGGTGATGTCAAAGTGTACCAAACGACATGTGATGAGTTCAGTGATTTTAGGTCTAAGAACCACAAACCCCACCATCAATATGAAAGATGACTATCAATTCCATGATGATGGCTTCTATGTGTCAGTTTTGCAATGGGTCTATCTAATACACTATTCTCCAACATGTATATGTGTGCTTGGTTTGATATTGCCATCTCATAACTAATGAGATTTTGTCATCAACCAACTTACCCTCAGATCTTATGTGTTATTGTTGTTTATCAACATTCCACAATAACAACTGATCATGGACAAAATGAGAATATATATATGTACTCTTAACATATGTATGATCTCATTTCCTTAGGTCACATACTTGAAGACATACATCATTGAGTAATATTGTTCTCTAGACATTTATAATGTTACATCATTATCTCATAATTGAATTAAACATAATAAATAAGAATCTTGCCTTTATTTATTAATCAAATCATTTACAAATTATGCCATTACAAGCATCACATGATTGGCTCTTTGGGCATACATACCAACATCCATTGCATCCATTAGTTATCAATTTTGCATCGAATCATATATGCAAATGATATTGATGGTGAGGACAAGGGCAAAGTCCAAAGTAAAAGTCAAAATCAAAGTGTGAATTTATAGGTCATCACATCCTCCCATCCTTAAAAGAAATTTTGTCCCCAAAATTATTGCAACTCATAAGTCGAGATTGAGTTTTCCTATTAAACATAAAATTTTTCACGACACTCTCTTGAGGTGTCATCACCATTATAATATCTACCTCATTCCAAAATCAAGAAATCGAGAATCATTATCAACACATAGTCACATAGATCATCAAATTGGAAGTATCATCGTATGAGTCAACAAATTGAGCGAGATCATCCTATAGATTACAAATTTGTAGAGATCATACTTTTAGATCAAATGAATAGAGTTCTTGAATCAAGTGTATAAAATGGCTTTCAATCCCAACGTTTAGGGTTCTAGCTTCTGCATTGGCCTAGGTTGGGTTATATATCCATGATTGAGATTTCATATTTCAACAATTAAAGACATACATCATATTTCAACATCATAATTTCATGCTCAAAATTGATGGAAAGTCCCACCCTAGTCTACATGGAGTTTAACCCTAAGTCATAATCCTATGTCAAGATGTCATACATCAATACTGAGAGTCGAGTTTGGACATCAAGGTCGTAGGTACAAACATTTCTAACTAGGGTTTAGATTCATATTTAAACCTTAAGGGTGATCATTCATCCATATACATCAATCGAGTAACAATTGAGAAACATTTTGAGCATTATTCCACCTTTCATGGCATCAATATTAGGTTAATATTCATGGTATTCAAGGTTTATGAATGATCTAGGCCTAGGTCTTTTTTTAGGAACTTAACCACTAACAATAGGCAACATCAACATATTTCAAAATCATCATTAATTTAAGATTCAAGATTGAGTATTAATATTTTCATGTGTTTGACCTATTAGGGACTTAGGTCAAGAAATAAGAATGGCGTGGAAGGGGTTACCCTTTCAACTCTAAATATTCATCAAAATGAAAATTTAGAGGCAATCATAATAGGGATGTGAACAAGGTTAGGGGACATACATTACCAACCTAGACTAGCACACTATACTACATTAGTTGTGGGCCATAAAACATATCCAAATAGAGAGAGTATCAATTATCAAATAGTGTTTCATAAGATCACAAGATCAAATATCAAGATCATACTAGGGGAATCATATTTCAAGATTTTTCAAGATCAAGTCATAATTTTGTTTCCTTCATTTTGAGATCAAGGTAAGGGTAGATTCTAGAAATCGGAAGTGAAGTTGAGTATTCATGAGTTTGAGTATAATAGTGCAAGATTGAGATCTAAGTCTATTATATTTTTTCAAAATTGAGCTTACACAGAAACATAAAAGTCAACATGGAATGCATCTTTTATCTAGTCTCCAAATCATGATCTAGGGTTCTCAGACTTAGTCATTGCGTGGCATGATCATTCCACATATCAAATAGGAGGAACAATTTGTTGGATCAATGGGCTCTAGAGGGGGGGTGAATAGAGCTACACACACTTCACAAAATCGATTAGACCACCAATTTAATTGTAGTGCAAAAACTAATGCAAGCAGTAATATGATATCCTATTCTAGCATACAAAGCAAGGATAAGAGATAATGAATATCATGCACTTGGACAGGTGGTTTAGAGTGGTTCCATGTCTAAACTTAGGAGCGATGTCAGTCCACTACCTAGAGTTGGTTAGACTCTAGGATTTGCAACTTGGTCCTCTTATATATCACGATAAGATTACAAGATACATAAACCACACAACCAAGGGCTTAATTACTCAAGCTAAGATCTTCTACCTATCCAAGGACTTACCCACAAAGCAAGATTCTTCGGCCTTCTTCAAAGGACTTACCCAATCTCACCTTTGTCTTCAGCCTTGCAGGATTTACCTATCTTACTAGAGCTTGCCTTGCCCCTCTCCTTCACATGGAGAGCTTGCCCATGTTTTCCCTTCACCAAGGGAGCTAGAGAAATGATCAATCTTCACTCTTGAAGATGAGCAACACATCTTCCCCTTCAGTCAGAGAAGAACAGCAACAATTGTCTTGAAGGTAGAGAGAGAAGTAGCTTCAATCAATCTTCAATTTGATTTGGAGGTAGGAAGAAACAAAGGAGAGCTTTACATAACACAAAGGATAGCTCTCATACACAGGGACCTAACTCACTCTCACGAAATTGTCTTGAAGGTAGAGAGAGAAAGGGGCTCAAGGGCTTGGAACACTCTCAACTAAGCTAGAACCAAGTTTGTAATGGAAGAGCAGCTTGGAATGAAGTCCAAGGGGTTATATTTATAGTTGAGGGTGGCCCTTTATGTTGTGGGACACTTGGGTGCAAAAGTGGTCATTTTTCCTTCAAGAAAACGACTATATTTTTTCCCAAAATAATTCACCAACGGTCATATTACTTTTTCTGCAAATTCCGTACACTGCATTCGGTCGAGTATCAATGGGCGTAACTCGATCGATCAAGTAGCAGGCAATCTGATGTTCAAATGATCGGTCGAGTTTGTTCTGAGGAAACTTGACTGACCATTTCAACTAGAAATGGCGTACTACCCAATCGGTCGAGTTCTGTGAGTGCACAACTCGACCGATTGCAATCTTCAAAAAATCGACTCAGGATGATCGGTCAAGTTTCAGGGTGGGAAACTCGACCGACCAAGTGCCTGAAATTGATTTTCTAATTTGCAATAAAAGTGATTAGCACTTGGTGAATTTTGTCCCAAACATTTTTCTCTTCTAAGTTACAAGCATATTCATCGTTACAAGTGATTACATTTATGTTCTAAGGTGATTTACGTGGAAATCCTAAAATGCACACTTGTGGTCAATTTGGCATGCACTTGGCCCATTATAGGGCTTGTATATGTGATCCTTTTCATGTACCTAATGTCTGCAAACAATCTTTAACGTACATGTTAGATACATATGAATGGAATGGTTAAGTCATTATCAAAATATAGGTAATATACAACCTCTAGGTCAACATTCTCCCCCTTTTTGACAATGACAAACCATTCCTCAAACATATTGAAAAGGATAAGAAAGTTATACCTTTTTCTTGTTAATTAGGGGGATTCATGATAAGAACAATTGGAATTTTCTCCCCCTCAAACTATGCTTCCTCTCACCTGCATGTTAGGTTTTCTATACATGGCAAAACCAATATCCATGTAATATGTAATCCTTTGCATGTCATATGATCAACAATAAATTAACAAGAAAAGAATCACTTAGGCAAGAAAGCAATAGTATAATCACAAGAAACAATATGATTGAGTCTCAAACCATGAGGTATTTCTACCCCTTTTGACATTATCAAAAAGGTAGGGGGTGTAGAAGAGCAAAAAACTAGGTCTTCTCCAAGACTCAACCACACATATATGCAAAAGATAATAGACAACATTGTAAAGGCATATAACATACAACCACAGAGGAGAAACATAAAATCCAAGTCAGAATCAAAATATAGATCAACAAACACCAAGCATAAGATAACACAGATTAAATAGCCAAAGTGTATAGCAGTGATATTCAAACTCAGACATATGTTCTCATAAGCGACTACAACCATAAAAGTGAGAAAAATAGTGAATAAGAAAATAGTACAGCTCAGACTAATGTGCGAGGATGTTGCTTATACAAAAGAGTCTAGAAAGATATATATAATAGACATGCTAGGCTATAATCTAAGACAACCTCCTAGACATCTAAGCTATCTATGTCAACTGCTTCCTCGTCATCGCCTGGGTGGTAGTCCTCATCACCATCCGAAGGCGGGGCAGCTGTTCCAGCAGTAGAACCAGCACCATCATCGCCATCCTCGGTAGAAGAACCATCACCATCATCATCATCATCATCCTCGTCGGCATCCTCATCGACATCCTCAGCCTGGTCGGGCATCTCCTCGTCAGCAGGACTAAAAGAGCGACCGGGCCAGCGGGCATTCTGCTCAGCCCACGACATGCCAAGAGCTAGAAGCTCCTTGGCCTACGGAAAGGACGGAGCAGCATCCCCCAATGACGTGAGCAGAGTGGCCAGGGGGCCAGCAGGTAGCGGTAGAAAAGCAGGAGTGGATCTACCGGAGGGATACTGAGGTGGAGTAGCAGCGGAAGGCTCGGCAGCAAACAGTGGTGGAGCAGGGAAATAATGCTCATTTGCATAGGAGGCATAAGCACTACCCGGATATGGCTGGTAGACTGGGTAGGGTGAGGAGCAGGACATGTTCATGGTGGACATGATCGAACACAAATCCTGATGGAGGTGCTCCTGGACCTGGCGATTGTACACTTGTTCATGCATCATGTATCCAAGAAGGGTTTCACTTGATGCTCTGAACGACGCACAACTAGGGTGAGGGTGGGGCTGTGGGGGTGGAGCCTGGGTGGAGATGGGAGGGGCACCAGAAGAAGAGGCGGCGGCAGAGGAAGAGCTAGAAGCACCAGGGGCAGGGGAAGGAATAGGTACAACCTTCAGAAGAGTGGTTTCACTAATGTACACTCCCTTTCGAGCAACCGGGTAATGGAAGTCAGAAACGAGTGATTTTTCAGTGGCGAACTGGAAGAGACCACAGATCAAGGCTGGGTAGGGAGGTTGGGTGCCCTTGGTGTTCTTGCCTTTGTCAAAGTAGGTCATATGATGTAGAATGTAACGAGCCCACTTGACACCTATAGTGTTCGACAAACAATACATCAAAACCTCTGTGTTTTCTACAATGTCCATTTGATTACGCTTCAGATGGATATTGCAGTTAATCACAAGGGCTAAGATGCGCCTCTGGAGGTCAAGGGAGAAGGAGGGTAGGGTGGACCGCTTCTTATAGGCCACGTCAGGTTTCTTCAAAAATCGATGAATATCTGGTAAAGTCAATTCATGATGTTTGTAAAAACCTTCCAGGTCTAAAAGATCAAAATACTCGTCATAGCCCCGACACCGAGTAGTGGTTTCTTCGTCTCCGGCAAGATAGAGATTGAAATTCTCCTCAGAGATTTGAAACCGACGACCGGCGATCATTGATGTTAGGACTACTTCGGTATTTGGTGGGGGAATAATCGAATCATAATTCCAACGCAGATTAGCATAGAACTCCTGAACTACTTTTGTACTAGATAACTGATTATTGAAGCAGTCACTTTCGATTGCAAGGGCGGAAAGGTTGTGTTTGGCAAGAAGCTTCGCGATGGAGTTGATATAGTCTTGAAAATGGGTTGCACCAACTAAGGGGAAAAAAGGAAAAGGAGATCAAGGAAGAAGATCCTTATACCTATTTACTGCCTCAAGAGATACAAACGTAGTGTTATCAAAAGGAATCAACCGTTGGGTCGAGGAAGAGGCTGGAGCATTGCTAGGGGTGGCACGTTTTCTCCTGTGGAAGGCCATGGAAGCAAAAGCAAGAGGAGAAATCGCACACACAAGCAAAACGAACCTAAAAAACCAACGAGAACACACAACCGATGCCCGGGGAGGTCAAGAGCAAGCTACTAAGGCACCCTAGGGTTAGGAACGGGGAAGGTTTAGGGCTAGGGTGGAGAGCACGGGCCAGGAGATGAGGAATCAGTCAGCTATTTTCTAGTTGCAAGGGAAAATAGTCGGCCGATCCTAACTTTTAAGTTGGTGCAGCCCGTCGATCGGTCGATTTCTGAGGGTGTACAACTCGACCGAATGGTCCACTGAAGAACATCTCTCAGCTCCTGATCGGTCGAGTTTTCTAGGGTGAAAATCGACTGAAGTTCAACCTGACCTAGCAGTCTAAATCTTAGATTCTAGACACATACATGCCTATTAAATTTATTTTTCAATTTTCTTATGCATAAATAACATACCTAGGCACATTTTGCTCATCATTGGGCACTATTTAGCGATAAAAAGCAAAATTCGATAAAAACCCATAAACAAGCAAAAACTAAGCATATTGATTGGCAAAATAAGCACAAGCAAGCATGTAAAGGCAACATAAGGTGAAGAATGACATGAGTAAGCATATAGGATAGAGACGACTAGCTAGATCACATAGCAATATCATTTAAATCAATAATGAGCAGTTTAGATCGAATAAAATTAAATTGATCTCTAGCTAGAGGTTTTGTAAAAATGTCCGCCAACCGATTTTCCATGTCCACATGTGTGATATAGATATCTTTCTTGGCAATATGATCATGAAGAAAATGATGGCGAACCTCTATATGCTTAGCTCTACTATGCAATATAGGATTATAAGAGAGGTTAATTGCACTAGTATTGTCACAATAGATAGGAGAAGCATCAAAAAATATGTTAAAGTCTTGGAGCATTTGCTTCATCCATAGGACCTGTTCACAACAACTCTCAGCAGCGATGTATTCAGCTTCGGTAGTTGATAATGCCACTGTGCTTTGTTTCTTGGAGAACCAAGACACTAAGCATGGTCCTAGAAGGAAGCAAGTGCCACTTGTGCACTTTCTATCAATCAAACATCCTGCATAATCCACATCACTATATGACGTAAGAGTAAAATCCCTTGATTTAGGATACCATAGACCAAAATTTTGAGTTTTGGCTAAGTACCTCAAAATTCTCTTAACAGCAGTGAGATGCGACTTCTTAGGGCAAGATTGAAAGCGAGCACACAAGCCAACACTAAACATAATGTTAGGTCTAGAGGCAGTTAAATAAAGTAAACTTCCTATCATACCTCTATAGAGCTTCTCATCTACCTTTTCACCTTCTTCATCTTTGTCAAGTTTGGCGGTGTTTGACATGGGTGTATCCATCGGCTTCATGTTCTCCATCCCAAAGTGCTTGAGTAGTTCAGTTGTGTATTTGCCTTGGTTGATGAAGTTTCCTTCCTTTGTTTGCTTGATTTGAAAGCCGAGGAAGAAGGTAAACTCACCCATCATGCTCATTTCAAATTCACTCTGCATAAGAGAACTAAACTCCTTGCAAAGATCAAGATCAGTCCCGCCAAAAATGATATCATCAACATATATTTGGATGATAAGAAAATGGTTAGAAGTGTGTTTTAGAAATAAGGTAGAATCAACTTTGCCCATGACATACCCATTATCTAACAAAAAGTTCTTTAATTTTTCATACCAAGCTCGAGGTGCTTGTTTGAGTCCATAGAGAGCTTTTTGCAACAAATAAACATGATTGGGTAAATTGTCATTTTCAAAGCCCGGAGGTTGAGCAACAAATACTTCCTCCTCGATTGTACCATTCAAAAATGCACTTTTAACATCCATTTGATAAAGCAAGAAATTTTTATGACTAGCAAAGGCAAGTAGAATACGGATAGATTCTAATCTAGCAACAAGAGCATAAGTTTCATCAAAATCAATACCTTCATGTTGGTTGTAACCTTGTGCTACTAACCTTGCTTTGTTCCTTACCACTTTTCCTTGCTCATCAAGCTTGTTGCAGTAGACCCATTTGGTGCCAGTTATCTTTCTATCACTTGGTCTTGGCACTAGAGTCCACACACGATTCTTCTCAAATTGCTCAAGCTCTTCTTGCATGGCAAGGATCCACTCATCATCACCAAGGGCCTCTTTGATGTTCTTTGGCTCTAGTTGGGAGATGAAGGCACTATCTGCTTGTTCTTTGTTGTGAGCAGCTCATGTCCTCACTCTCTCAAATGGATTGCCAATGATCAACTCCTTGGGGTGATTCTTTGCAAAGCGGGGAGTGGGATCCTTCTTTTCTTCTTCTTTTTCTTCTTCTGCAACCTGCTTGCCGTTGTCTTTGATGTTGAGATCTTTTAAGATAGGAATTATTTCATCTGCAACATCATCATCACCAATATGCTTGCCAATAACAAGGTTAGTTTCAATAAATTTAACATCAACAGATTCTTCAATTTTAGATAGTTCAATGTTAAATACTCTATATGCCCTGCTAGTAGTGCTATAGCCTAGGAAGAAAGCCTTATATGATTTCAGATCAAACTTGTTAAGAGAATTCTTCGTGTTTAAAACAAAACAAGGACATCCAACAACATGAAAGAAATAAATAGACGGCTTCCTACCACGCCATAGTTCATAGGGGGTTTTCTTGAAAGTCGGATGTGTGAAAACTCGGTTTTGCACAAAACATGACGTGCTAACGGCTTCAGCCCAAAACTTCTTAGGAGTGTCAAACTCAAGAAGCATGGTCCTAGCCATCTCTTGTAGCGACCTATTCTTCCTCTCAACAACTCCATTTTGTTGTGGTGTGCGAGGAGAAGAGAAATTGTGCGAATAACCCGATTTTTCATAAAAACATTCAAAAAGATCATTTTCAAACTCTCCCCCATGATCACTACGGATAGAAACAACATGGCAAGAAGCTTCGTTTTCAACTCATTTACAAAAGCTCGAGAAAACATCAAGTGTATCACTTTTAGAAATGAGAAAGAAAGTCCAAGTATATCTAGAGAAATCATCGACAATAACAAGATAATACTTGGAGCCACGAAGCGTTTGTGTTCTCATTGGTTCGAAAAGATCAATATGAAGAAGCTCAAGAACTCTCTTGGTACTCATGACTCCTTTGGATTTGAAGGAGGATTTGGTTTGTTTCCCTTATGTGCAAGGTTGGCATTCATCTTCCTTATCAAAATCCAATTTAGGAAGTCCTCGAACCAAGTCCTTTTTGTTCAATTTCTTCATTTGATGCAAATTCACATGACCCAAATGACGATGCCAAAGAGAACGATCATTTTTATCCACAACTAAGCATCTATTTAGTATGGGCTTAAGAGCATCGAGAACAATAACATAGAGATTACCATTTCTAGTTCCCTTATATATAACATTGTAGGATAGGGAATCTAGAAGCAAGCATTCTAAAGAAGTAAATAGCACAAGATAACCATTATCACATAATTGGCTAACACTAATTAGATTATGATGTAGGCCATCAACAAGAAATACATTTTTAATACATAATTCATTGCCTACATCACCCTCACCTATAACCTTACCCTTCTTGTTGTCCCCGAAGGTTACCGATCCTCCTTTCTTTTTCACAAATTTGTTGAAATGGCTGATTTCTCCAGTCATATGCTTAGAGCAGCCACTATCAACAATCCATTTCTTTTGAACGTGCAAGAAAAGAGGATGTCGGAACCCAACTCAAACTTTGGGGTCCGGGGTTATCTTGGGGACCCATTTCATCTTTGGGTTGGTCCCCTTGGGCTTGTAAGGACAATAGGTAGAATAATGGTCATCACATTTGCAATGAATACAAACCATATGGTTTTTAGAGCTGGAAGACTCTCCATTGAAAATTGGAGGTTCCACACTCTTCTTCTTACCCTTCTTCTTCTTACCTTTGGGAGCAGTCCCATTATATCCTAAACCACTAGTACCAACTTGTTTGGTAGAGTGCTCTAGGACATCATTTAGGGATTTCTTTCCCGAAAGAAACCTTTGCAAAGTAGATCTTAATTTAGCATTATCATCACTAAGATTTACAACAGTAGTAGATAGACTAGCAAGATCTTCTCTAGTATGCAAAAGGTCGGCCTCAAGACAGAGGGCTTTAGTAAGAAGAGAATCTTTTTCTAGAGTTAAGCTAACAACTTCATTTCTAGGCAAAACAGGTCTAGAAGATAAATCATTAATTTGAGCAAGCAATTTTGCATTTTCAGATTTAAGAACAACTATCTCTCTTTGATAGGCATAAATTTCTTCTCTCCTAGCATCATCAATAAGCTTGAGTTCTACATTTTCAGTTTCAAAAGTGTCAAGCTCATCTAGGCACTTTTGGTTTTCTATCTTAAGATTTTCAATATTTTTAAGATATGTACCATTCTCAACCTCTACTCCATTGTATTCAAGTTCAAGGTCAAGATATTGCCCTTGCAAGGATTCTATGCTATCAAGATGCAATTTTTCATTTTCATCAAGAATGTCAATTTTTGCATAAAGGTCATCAACTATTTTGCCTAATCTTTTCCTCTTAGATTTACATTTAGCAAAAGATGATTGGCATTCATTAAGCATATCAATGAGAGTTTCCTTAGATAGCGCAAGTAAATTAACATCACTAACCTTGCTTACTTCACTTACCTCAATTACATCTTCACTAGTTGAGGCCATGAGGGCAAGATGGCATTCTTCATCTTTGGAGCTTGAGGAGCTTGAAGAAGACTCCTCCCATGCTGCATGAGCTGCATCTTTGGATCTTCTCTCCTTCTTGTCTTTTCTCTTGTACTTTGCTTCTCTTTTGTACTTGTCATCCTTCTTGTGGCTGCTCTTATGATGGCTCTTCTTGGCCTTTGGGCAGTCACTCTTGTAGTGGCCTTTTTTACCACACTCGTAGCACCTTGGAGTTGAGGAGGAGGGCTTGCTCTTGAAGTGCTTCCCTTTTGAGTAGTTGGCTTCATGATCATTGACACCTTCATCTTCACTTGAGGAAGGGCAGGGAGACTTCATAGCAAGTTGTTGTTGTCGGACCATTTCTTAAATTTGAGCTTTGAAGGTTGTGTCCTTTATCTTCTTTGATTCTTTTTCTTCTCTTTTCTCCTCTTCCTCTTGCTTGTCAAGCCTAGGTTCATGGGCTTGAAGGTTACCAACTAGCTCCTCAGTTGATAACTCGCTTAGCTTGTAGACTTCTTCAATTGAAGTGACCTTTGGCTCCCATCTCTTTGGTAGAGATCTCAAGATTTTGGCATTGATTGTACCTCTATCCATGACACTCCCAAGGGCTACAAGGCTGTTCAAGATGATGTTTAGCCTTGTGTACATATCCACCACTCTTTCATTCCTCCCCATCTTGAAGTTCTCAAGAAGACCACCAAGCATGTAGACCTTGGCCTCCTTGACTTGCTCGGTCCCTTCATAGGTGACACACAACTTGTGCCATATCTCATGCGTCGTGCCCCACGAAGAGATGTGGTTCAACTCCGATGGTGTAAGGGCGGCGTAGATGATGCTCACGGCTTTGTCATTGAGTTGAGCACACTTCATCTCCGCTTCCGTCCATGTGGTGATGTCCCCTTTTGGATCTTCATACTTGAGATGGACAATCTTCCACATTTTGAAACTCACCCCTTGGAGATAGAATTGCATTCTCCTCTTCCAATATAAGAAGTTTGTGCCGTCGAAGATCGGGGGTATCATGGAGAAGCTTCCTTCAAGGTTGAGTGACCCAAGAGCCGAATCACCCATCTTCTCCTACTTGTAGAAGTAGCTTGGAGAAGACCTGGTCTGATACCACTTGTTGGATCAATGGGCTCTAGAGGGGGGGTGAATAGAGCTACACACACTTCACAAAATTGATTAGACCACCAATTTAATTGTAGTGCAAAAACTAATGCAAGCAGTAATTTGATATCCTATTATAGCATACAAAGCAAGGATAAGAGATAATGAATATCATGCACTTGGACAGGTGGTTTAGAGTGGTTCCACGTCCTAAACTTAGGAGCGATGTCAGTCCACTACCTAGAGTTGGTTAGACTCTAGGATTTGCAACTTGGTCCTCTTATATATCACGATAATATTACAAGATACATAAACCACACAACCACGGGCTTAATTACTCAAGCTAAGATTGTCTATCTATCCAAGGACTTACCCACAAAGCAAGATTCTTCGACCTTCTTCAAAGGACTTACCCAATCTCACCTTTGTCTTCAGCCTTGTAGGATTTACCTATCTTACTTGAGCTTGCCTTGCACCTCTCCTTCACATGGAGAGCTTGCCCACGTTTTCCCTTCACCAAGGGAGCTGGAGCAACGATCAATCTTCACTCTTGAAGATCAGCAACACATCTTCCCCTTCACTCGGAGAAGAACAACAACAACTCCTCTTTCACTCGGAGAAGTAGCTTCAATCAATCTTCAATTTGATTTGGAGGTAGGAAGAAAGAAAGGAGAGCTTTACATAACACAAAGGATAGCTCTCATACACAGGGACCTAACTCACTCTCACGAAATTGTCTTGAAGGTAGAGAGAGAAAGGGACTCAAGGGCTTGGAACACTCTCAACTAAGCTAGAACTAAGTTTGCAATGGAAGAGCAGCTTGGAATGAAGTCCAAGGGGTTCTATTTATAGTTGAGGGTGGCCCTTTATGTTGTGGGACACTTGGGTGCAAAAGTGGTCGTTTTTCCTTCAAGAAAATGGCTATATTTTTGCCTAAAACAATTCACCAACGGTCATATTACTTTTTCTGCAAATTTTGTACAGTGCATTCGGTCGAGTATCAATGGGTGTAACTCGACCGATCAAGTAGTAGGCAATCCGATGTTCAAATGATCGGTCGAGTTTTTTGTGAGGAAACTCGAATGAACATTTCAACTGGAAATGGCCTACTACCCAATCGGTCGAGTTCTGTGAGTGCACAACTCGACCGATTGCAATCTTCAGAAAACCGACATAGAATGATCGGTCGAGTTTCAGGGTGGGAAACTCGACCGACCAAGTGCCTGAAATTGATTTTCTAATTTGCAATAAAAGTGATTAGCACTTGGTAAATTTTGTCCCAAACATTTTTCTCTTCTAAGTTACAAGCATATTCATCTTTACAAGTGATTACATTTATGTTCTAAGGTGATTTACATGGAAATCCTAAAATGCACACTTGTGGTCAATTTGGCTTGCACTTGGCCCATTCTAGGGCTTGTATATGTGATCCTTTTCGTGTACCTAATGTCTACAAACAATCTTTAACGCACATGTTAGATACATATTAATGGAATGGTTAAGTCATTATCAAAATATAGGTAATGTACAACCTCTAGGTCAACACAATTTTCTTCACTATGTTTGAGGTTTGATCAATAATAGGGAAACATGGGCTTAATCAATAGGGACCTCATCGAACATGAGGTGTAAGACACGAGTTCCACCTTATTTCACCATTTCAAGATTTTACCTCAATCATAGAAAACACTTACATCCGATCAGGTAACATTGAGTTTCATAAACTTTAGACATGACTACATCACTTACAAGAGTACTTTCTTACATCAAGCAAGGTTTCAAATTTTAAGATCAGATTGCGGCATTATCCTCTTGATCAATGCTCATGATTTCAAGTGAGTTTTAGTTTTCTAATGCATATGCTACGCAAAATTGAGAATTCATGTGAATAGTAGTCATGAGAGAAGAATCACATGAAAAGACAAGAAATCTAACTAATCATCATCTACTTTCGTGGCTTAGGTGGTCCTTAAAGAAGAGATGAGATTCTAGAAGACTCTCTAAACTTTTAGGAAAGGATTTTGGTCCTTCTTTGGTTCTTAAGATGTGTTATTCCTTAAACATATATAGAGGCCTATGTGTTTAGCTCTGATACCATTTTGTCAAGGATTCATTTATTACCCTAAGTCCACACTCCTATTGGGTACACAAGTAAATGCGAGTGGAATAGGGCGTTTGTCCCTAGAATGGATCTCATAACATATTTTACATAGGCACTATATATGTAAAGGCAGTAACAACAAGATATAACGATATACAAAAAGGGGATATGAGAGACATGTCCCCATTTCTACTTCTAATATACCCATTGGTGATTCATTTCAGATCTGAGAGTCTTGAGTGCACCGGGTCTTCATTTGGGAACTATAAATTCGATAAACAGAACATATTAATTCCAAATCATTAAGTACGCTATGAAAAACATTTAACCACAATTTAAGAGTAGTGTAAACGTTTATTTTCTAGAAACATCATATTAAACAATAAGAAAAAACAAGGCAAGAACTCTTAATGACATTGTTTTATCCTAAACATATTTTAGGTGTATTTCCATTATACTCAACAACATATTATGACCATTGACCTGCTTCCCATTGGAAGGGTCTGTAAGGGTGCTCAATATTAGCTACCCTTTTATCGACATGTTCCACATTATCTTGACATCTCAAGTAACATACCCAACCTTGTGACCTTACCCGGAGAATATAGGTAGGTACACAAGGTTTGTATAACAGACAAGTTCATTTATGTTAGAGGTTTTTTAATGTATATAAAGAAAAATGAATGTACTAATCATAGGTAACAAGTAGTTCAAACAATAAATTACCTACCCAAGCATTTATATGAGCATAGATACAAACAAGTCAATAACATATTAGGGTCAAGAGATTAAATGTACCTTAAAAGTCATGATTTTGGTGTAAGATACCTAGAGATGATCCAAAGTAAACTCACAAATAAAAGATATAGAATGGTGTCATAGATCCATATCTTGATTAATATAAACAAGATATAAGTCATGTGTATGTTTCCCCTAGTACTATCTTTCAAATAGTTCGACATACTTCATAACTTCCAAACAAGCATGTCATTAATCAACATAGTTCAAGGATCTACACTTATCCCTAGATCTAGGTGAACCATCCACTTTATTAGTGTTATAAGATGAGTCTAAGATCTGATTTAAATGTAGGTGAAGCATGATATCTAAGTTATAATCATGGTTTAATCATGCATAATCATAATTAACCATACGAGGTCAATTCATCAATTTTGCACATTTCCAAGCCATAAATGTACTAAGTAGATCCAGCTAGGATTATAAATGACAATCCTACTGATTGAAGTCTAAGAATACATGGTATTCATTAGAGGGTCATTCATGCAAGATTAGAGTCAAACGATCAATATGTGTATTCACATCACAGTAGTTTTCATATTTAAGTCAAGCATAGGAGAAGGGCATAATCTTTGTTTGAAAAAGGCTTCAAACACCCCAAAGGTTTCTAATTTCAATTTACAATCATACAAAAAGGCTAATTATGTGCAAGACTTTATGTAAGGTAAAATTACATATATTAAGTACACATATGAACCAATTTTAGGTCATGTTAGGTCAACATGGCATTAGGGTGCATGTAGATGATCCAAGTCATTACATCACGTACCAAATGAGTAGGGCTACTTATTTGCATGAATGGTATCCAAACCAATAATATACCCACATGTTAAATATGTTAGATGGTGGTTAACACTCAAAGTGTCATAAAAGATACTTTTTGGTAAAATAATAGTATATTATGCAAAAACAACAGAATGTGATTGCATCATTAGCAAGATGGAATTTTCCAGATCAAAAATATATATAACATCATAGGGTTTGGTTAAGAGGCAAGAGAGATGCAAGGTTTTGAAGATTATGCACAACAAAAGGGGGATTTAGAGGTGATTTTACCCATTGGGCCAGGATTGAGGGCAAAAGTGCCAGCCTCATATTGATCCTTCAAGCGCGCTTCTGGGCATACGGCTTGGGATCAGGCCCTAAGCAACATGTGGTGGTGTGAAGTGGCTGGGTGCATCCAACAGATGCTCATCACAGACAGCGAAGACTCCAGGAGACCTGTCACGATGCAGAGGGATCTTGAGTGTCACCTCATGTCAAAGATTGCGGGCCCGGGTGGCCACACGTCGTGCCAGGATTCGCCACTGAGTGCCCTCATGGAATAGTGAGAGACAGAGTAGGAGAGAGAGGAGGGAGGGAGATGAGGAGTGACCTGGGTGATCTGGGTCATTGCTCAATCCAACACACTTCGAGTCACCACCTTTGTGTGCCTAGAGTTTTCAACCCAATTTTAGGCGGTGGTAGTGTGAATATCAGAGGCCAAGAGGTGGCATGAAACTAGGACGTAAAAGGAAGGGTAAGAAAGAAGAGAAATTGGAAAAGTGTGTCAGGGGTTTTATATGCATTGAGGGGAATTGGAGTGGTGGGTTTTAGGATCGTTTAGGGCTGGAGGCCAATGAAAGAAAAGATGTGGGAGGCACCCTCCTATCCCCCTACCCACAGACCCTTTGCATCCCATTAGTATTGGATGGAGGTTAGGTGGAGAAATGGGAGATCGAGGATGAGTTGGGTGGGAGAGGATGGCATCAAGATGTTGCCATGCCACTGCCTGCCATAGAGTACAAACTGAGGGTCAAAGATGATCTTGTGGCCATCAAATCACGATGAGATCTATGGTGTGTAGATCTGTCGGTCCATAGAAGCCCATGAGTGAGGCTTGGTCAGGAAAAGAAAGAGAAGGAAGGAAAGAAGAGGAGTGTGGGCCTATGACTTCTCTCGAACCCTTAAATGGTCGGCCCAAAAAGGGGAAATAAACCCTGAAATATGGATATAAGCTAGGTTTAAACCAAGGGGATTTCAACTGGGCATAACTGTCACATACTAGCTCTGATTTTGATAAAGGACATGCATTGGATTCGTGAGAAAAGATCTAGAACACGATAAGGAGATATAGGTGGACAAGTATTCTAAGATAATATCAAATTTATAGGAAGGGATGGAGATGAGTGATAGGATTGTAAACTAAACTAGAGTCAAATTGAGGGTCATTCAGGTATCCATTTCATTCATTAGTTATCAATTTTGCATCAAAACATATATTTACATGATATTGGTGGTGAGGACAAGGGAAAAGTCTAAAGTAGAAGTCAAAATCAATGTGAAAATTTCCAGGTCATCACAAGAACAACCACCACCATCTGTGATGTTGCACCAGGAGGCCATCATTGCCAGTTATCTGGGTGCTTCTTGTGAAAGAAGCAAATCACTATAAGGGTAGTCACTAGACTTGCTCCAGGACCATGTATAACTATTGTTATCCTCTTTCCTAGATACATCATTGTTGACCCAATTTCCTAATCAAGGAATATGGACAATATTTTTGTTTGACCTACCTTCTTTTTCATCCCTATTCCCCAAAAGTGGTATCAGTGCCACGTCAATTGGTGAATCGGGGATCACAATCAATGTGATTGGAATTATTTTATACATATGATGTGAATATAAAATGATTAATGTGCATATTTGATTAAATACCACATACGATCCCTATCCCTATCTCTCTCTCTCTCTCTCTCTCTCTCTCTCTCTCTCTCTCTATATATATATATATATATATATATATATATATAGAGAGAGAGAGAGAGAGAGAGAGAGATAGTTAGGCTAGAATACACTCGATTGTACAGATCACGTCGTACACCCCAATGGTGTTTGCCTATCTAGACCATGTTTTCTTAAAATCTAATCCATTGATCTTCATGGTTAAACTAATAATAGGTCACATACAAAATTTGAACTCATTTGGTTGAGTGTAAGTCACTCATCCAAGGACAATAAAATCAATGCACAAAACTAATTTGAAATACATGATTTTTGCCTTCTTTAGATGCACGACCTATAAGTGTCCAAATGAGATAAAATTTATTATATAGTATGTTGTTATGATAATCAAGAAGATCAATGGTTTATTTTTTCAAAAAATTATTGCATATTCAAAAATGAATGAGGTGTACGGTGCCTACGGTACATTCGAGTGTACACTAGCCTGACTCTCTCTCTCTCTCTCTCTATCTATCTCTCTCTCTCTATCTATATATATATATATATTTATATATATATAATATACATGTGCAATCTAAATGCATAGCCCTAAAAACATTTTGATGGTGATTGTATGTGTGGCTATGGGCAAAACCCCTATCGATTGTGTGCATGGTTGTTTGGTTTATTTATTATTGTTATTCAGTTTATATATCGATCCTTCTCCTCCTTTCCAAATGTAGAATAATACTCCTCTTCATATATTCCCCTCAAATGTAACTCGAGGTTTTCCCTTTTTTCACAATGTAATATGGAATAGGATAGTTTTATTTTATGTTTCATCATGAGAAGACATTCTGCACTTGATGAGTCAACTGATAGAGAGTCCAAGTGATCGACTAGAGGACCAAGGATGCCAATAGATAGGAGGAGCCACATGATCAACCTGAACGCCAACCAAACAACTAAAGGGTTCAGACAACTAACCATGCCAACAAAACTTTCTAGTATAGGTTGCTACATGTGATGTAGACCTTAAGTGGTAGAAATTCTTTGTGTCTCCAAATATTTGCATTAGTATGGACATAACCATCACTCGTATATTTTTGATTGCATGTTTTTTGTTTGTGGATATAGCATGTATATGAGATTATATGTATGTGGTAAATGGATATATATATGTACTTATATATAAAATCTCTCAATAAATATTAAGTCTAAGATGCTTTCCATAATCAACACACATGAAAATCTTGATCGACCAAGTTAGGAATGCCCTAGAATGGTGTGTCGTCTATCTTGTGGAAGTGTGATGGTAGATATGTGGGTCTGCCCTAGCAGGGTGTATATCCTATCATGTTATCTTATGCGTCAGGCTTAACTAGGTAACCTTAATAGGATTAAGCAACTAAAGGCATACAAATAGATTATGGCAAGGATTTGCGCATACCATCTATCCACAAATTGCATGAGACACAACTGGAAAATGTTGCCTACCTTAATAATTGGTTATGAGCACCAGCATTAGCTAGGTATTGACTTAATTGTTTTGGATTTGACTGTAGAATATTGTTTCCTGCAATCTTTCAAATTAATAGTGAGGGATACCAATTTAAAAAAATAGTGGGTGAAAGAATTAATTAAAGGCCTAATTAATATCATTAATATTATCAAATTTAATCAAAAGTGTTTTGACAAAGTGCAAATTTTACTCTTATATATAAATGGAAAACACACTATAGTTGTGATCGGTCCTTGATAATAACAATCTAAACCGGATAAACTTCCATAACTATACAGGACTTTGAGAAGCATTCTCTATGTCCCCAAAACACTTGTGCTAGTGGAACCCGCTCCATAAGCACATAAGGCTGAAATGGATAATTACTTGACGCATGCTAAATATGGTGTAGACATCAAAAACCTTATGTTGGGCTATATGAACTATGAGTTGCATCAACAACATGAAAGGCAAGAAGAGTATAATGTCTCTAAGGTGTTGCTTGAGTTCAAACTAAAAGAAGGAAATCTAGTAGAGCCCCATGTGGTCAATATGATTAGACATGTGGAACATCTAGAACGAATGGGATTTCCTTTAGGTCAAGAGTTTGCCATGGATATGATTATGTAATCATTGCCTAAATCATATAGTTAGTTTATTGAGTGTTGTCACTTGAGTAACTTGGCTAAACCGTTGTCTGAGTAGCTTGGAATCTTGATGAATTTCAAAGCACAAATGAAGAAGGTCAAATCTGTAATGGTGATCAGCGAAACAGAGTCCAAGGACAAAGATAAGGTCAAGAAGGGTTTTAAAGATAACCTGAAGTCCAAGTCTTCTACACTCAAAATAAGGAGAGGGGTACAGAAAACAAGGAAGATGAAGCAAGTGATGGAAATATCTACTTATGGTGTATACATAATTGAGATTAACTTCGCTACTTCTTCATCCTGGATACTGCGTAAAGGATGTGGATCACACATTTGCACAAATGTGAAGGATCTGAAAAGAAGTAGACCTTGGAGGAAAGGTGAGGTTGAACTGCACGTTGCTATTGGAACAAGAGTTGCTAACAATGCAGTTGGAACCTATGATTTATCTCTTCCAAGTGGGCTTATAATATAGTTAGAGAGATACTATTATGTACCTACCATTAATAGGAACATCAAATTTGTATCTTGTTTGCACAAGAATGGATTCAAATTTCTTATAAAGAATGGTCCAATTTTCTATTAGTAAAGATGGTATCTTTTAAGGCAGTGATCCAATACCCTATGGTCTATATTTGATAGATCTGGAGACAAGCATGTATAACGTAAATACCAAAACAAAAAAACTTGATAACACAAACCAAACATACCTTTGGCATTCTCCTCTAGGGCACATAAATGAGAAACACATCTCCAAACTCCATAGAGATGGTTATCTAGACTCTTTTGATTTTGAATCAATACAGACATGCAAATCCTATTTGTTTTGCAAGAGGACAAATAATCTTCATTGGTAATAGTGAGAGGGCAAGTGATCTATTGGTACACATACATATTGATGTATGTGGCCCTTTTAGAACATATGCTAGAGGTGGTTATCAATACGTCATTACCTTTACTAATGAATTTAGTAGGTATGGTTAAGTTTACTTGATGAAAGATAAGTTAGAACCCTTAAAAAGTTCAAAGAATTCATGAATGAAGTACATAACTTACTCGATAAAAGTATGAAGGCACTTCATTCTAATCAAGGTAAGGGATACTTAAACCAAGAGTTTGGGGACCTTCTACGAGACTGTGGTATCATATCACAATAGAACACACCTGGAACACCACATCACAATGGTTATCAGAAAGAATGAATAACACATTACAAGATATGGTGCAATCAATGATGAGTTTTTTTATCTTCTGAATTCCTTCTGAGGTTATTCTCTAGAAACTGTAACATGTACACTTAACCACATACCATCTAAATCACTTCAAAAGACACCATATGATATATGGTTTGGGAAGTGTCCCAATGTGTCTTTTATGAAGATTTGGGGATGTGAAGCTTACATCAAGAAAATGTTTTTGAAAAAGCTTGGACCTAAATAAGATAAATGTTATTTTATTGGATATCCCAAAGAAACTAGGGGATATTACTTTTAAACTCCAATTGACAACAAAGTTTGTATTTCTAGTACTAGTGTATTCCTTGAAAAGGAATTTATTTCCAAAGGAATCGGTAGGAGAAAAGTAGAACTCAATGAGGTTCAAGACAAAAAAAAGACATTTAACCTATAGAGGTATAAGAAAAATAAGGAGACTCACAAACTATTGTGGAATGTCAAGCTCCTCATGTAACACAAGATCCTTGTAGATCTAGTAGGACACCACCTTGAGACTGAAAGATTTGGTTATTTTGTGACTCAAGAAGGTAGAGAGTTGGTCATATATGATGATCTAACAACCTATATAGAGGATATTATAGGATCAGGGTCCTAGAAATGTCTTGAGGCCATGAGATCTAAGATGTAATACATTCATGCCAACAAAGTATGGACCTTGGTGGATCCACCTGAAGGGGTAAAACCCAAGAGGTGCAACTGGGTCTTCAAGAAGAAGACTGACATGGATGGTAATGTACAAAACTATAAGGGTAGATTGGTTGCAAAAGGTTTCAAACAAGCTCAAGGTGTTGACTATGATGAAACTTTTTCACCAGCTGTCATGGTTAAGTCCATTAGGATCATGCTTTACATTGTAGCTTATTATGATTATGAGATTTGGTATATGGATGTTGAAATTACTTTCCTTAATGGGAATCTTCTTGAGGATGTGTACATGACACAACCTGAGGGTTTTGTAAGTCCAACGGAAGCTAATAAAGTTTGTAAGTTACAAATATCAATCTATGGATTAAGCAAGCATCTCAGAGATAGAATCATCAATTTGACGAGATAGTCAAAGTGTTTGTCTTTAATAAAAATGAAGATGAACCTTGAGTGCAAAATGATTGTTGGAGCATAATTGTGTTCCTCATGTTGTATGTAGATGACATATTATTGAAGGGGAATAATATTCCTACTTTATAGATGGTGAAGAAATGGGTGGGGAATACCTTCTCTATGAAGGATTTAGGTGAAGCATCCTATATCTTAGGAATCAAGATCTATAGAGATAGATCTAGAAGGCTTTTTGGCCTAAGCTAGAGTACAATCATTGACAAAGTGATGAAGTGTTTCAACATGCAAGACTCAAAGAGAGGGAATTTTCCGATGTGATAAGGAATTATCCTCTCTAAATCCCAATGGCGTAGTTCTTGTGAAGAACGGGAACGCATGAGTAAGATTCCATATGCATTTGCAATTGGATCTATCATGTATGAAATGGTATGCACTCGTCCCGATGTTTCATATGCCTTGAGCATGACAAACATATATCAGTTAGATCCTAGTGAGAGTCATGGGATAGCTATAAAGAAATCCTTAAGTACTTGAGAAAGTTTCTTATTTATGGCAGAGAGGAAGAGTTGTGTGTAAGGGGTTACACCAATGCAAGTTTCTAAACTGACAAAGATGTTAATTGATTGCAATTAAGATGTGTGTTATGCCTATAGAGTTGTAATCTTAATGAGTTCCAAGAAATAAATAGTTGTAGATTCTACATTATAGGTTGAGTATATTGCTGCATCCAATGCAACTGAGGAAGTTGTCTGGATCAAAAATTTCATCGGTGAACTTGGGGAGGTTCCAAGCAGTAGCGATGCAATGGATTTGTATTATGACAACTATGGAGATATTGCACAAGCCAAAGAACCCAGATCACATTATCTTTCCAAGAACATACTGTGGCAGTTCCATCTAATGAGGAGATGTAAATATTTCCATAATATCGACTAAAGGAAATGTTGTTGACCCACTGACAAAAGCACTTTCTCAACAAAAGCATGATGGACACGTTAAATAATTTGGAATAAGATTCATGAGTGATTGGCTCTAAGTGCACATGGGAGTTTGTTGGTATGTATTCCCAGTGAGTCAATCATGTGATGATTGTAATGAGGCATGATGTAGTTTATTTGATAATAATAAAAGGCAATTCCATTTATTCTATTTTATTTAGTTATGAGATAACAATGTGCCATAATAAATGACTAAAAAATGATGTTTCACGATGAAATATGCATCATGTTGAGGACCTGGACAGTGAGATCATTTGTATGATAGGAGTACATACACTCTTGTTATGTCCTTAGTCAGATATTATTGTGGAAGCAAAATAGGCAACTATTATACACAAGACTAGAGTGAGTGCTAGTTGGTGACAGAATCTCATTAGTCGTGATATATGATATTAAACCAAACACATAGGTACTTGTTAAAGAAAAGTGTATTAGACATACCCAACTTGAGAGTGATACATGGAACCACTGAATGGTAGTTAAAATCATCCCTCATAGTGATCGTCTTCATTATGATTCTTAGACCTAAAGTCACTATACTCACATGCCATTCAATGTATTTTGACACCAACCAACATGACCTTGATTAAGGATTTCTATAAAGGTGGTTCTTGGGTACATTGTGACACATGGGGATGATTTTGAGTGATGTAGATGGGATTTGTCCCTCATATAGGAGATTGATATATTGGCCACTTGATAAGTGAGACTAAGAAATGGATGACCATGCTCATGTGAGTCAATATGAGATATTGAGATCATGTGTATCTCAACAATATGCTCTAGTTCAAGAAACATGGATTGAATGTTGAAGAGGATGATGATTCCATGACTTGAGTTTAATCTGGATATCAAAGATAAAGGAACTATATGAACACTGTAAGACTAATCATATATTCTAGGATGAAATTGTTCTCCATCTTTCCAGTTACTCGGGTATCAATGATGTGTTTCTAGATACCGTTCTTTGCTTATGATGTCAAAAACTAGTAATGGACATTCACTACCAATGTAGATTGGGACCTATAGGGTCAAATACATAGGATGGTCCTAGCAAAGAAGTTTATACATGAATGTGGTTTAACTTGATTACTAAAGTGCTTAGGTATTCAATTTAAACAACAATGGCTGAAAATTGGCTGACAAGACTGTGAACCAATTGGTCCAAGTGTTGAACCAATCGATTCAAGTGTTAGGTCAATTTAAACTACATTGGCTGAACACTGCCTAAATTGGGACATGAATCATCCAGTTCAGTTAGTGAACTAACTGGTTCAAAGTCTGAACAACCAATTCAACTTGTGAATCACTGGGTTTGATTATCAATACAATTAGATCAAGGATTGATGTTGAAGTCATGTTGTGCATTAATTAAATATTTACATCCAATGTGATTGAAAATAGGAAAGCAAGTGAATCGATTGGTTCAAATGTTGAACCAATCATTTCACATGTGAACCGATCAGTTTAGGTGTGAACCGATTGTTTCATGGTTTAAAACTTCTAGAAAATTCATAAAATTTCATCTCTTTGACTCACATTTGATCATGAAACCTGGACTCCAGACCTCCTATAAATAGATGGGTAGTCAAGGCTTTCAAAAGTCACAATAATAAGCTATGGCAATTGTTATCATCTCATAGTTGTGGTAATGTGAGAGCCTGAGCAAGTCTTACCCATAAAAGGGAGAGATGGCAAGGGAGAGACAACAAGGGAGAGTAAGTCATTACTAGCACGTTGACGTTCAAAGGGACAACTCCTTCTTGGTTTCTCTGGTAGCGCATGTGCAGTTCTCAGTAGTTTGTGTAGACTACATATAGTCGTGGAGGCCTTCAATGCCATGCTAGGAGGACAACAACCACTACCTTCTGTGGTGTTGCACCAAGAGGTTGTCGTCACCAGTATCAGGGTGATGCTTGCAAAAGAAGCACGTCATTTCAAGGGTAGTTGTTGGACTTTCTCAAGGACCAGGTATAACTCTTGTTACCCTCTTTTCTAGATACATCATTGTTGATGTGATTCTTTGTTCAAGGAATAGGGACAAACATTTTGTTTCTGCTGCCTTCTCTGTTGTCCCTATTCCCAAGGATTAATTGTTTATATATGCTATACTTTATTTTCAATGATGTAAATATTTCTTGTTAATATTACTAGTATGTGAATTAAATATTTCACGTGATCAAGGAACTTGGACAAGATCCAATGACAAAAAATATACAATAATATGTGTGTTTAGACGTGTGTACGTCAACTTGTACTTAGATAGTGATTTGTATAGGTACAAATTTTACAACCAAATAGGAATGATATAAGAAAAAGTGATGAACAAATCAAAACCATCTTAAACCAAGTTTCATACTTATACCCACCCACTAGTATAGGTAGATAATTTATCCATGTTCATTTGAGCCATTTTCCATAATTTAGAAGCTATTTGGATAGAGTGTCTTTTGATTGAAGCTTAATTTGACCATAAAGCATTCAGATTAGACTTTATATTGGTTGAGACATTACTATTACACCAAAGGTGGCCTCGATAGTGTTTTGGTAAAACTTTTATTAGTTTAAGATGCATCTCTATCGAACTATAATTCGACCCCAGACATTTCTGCAAGAAGAAATCAACTAGTGTGCAATCATATGTTTCAATCTCACACAAATATCCTATAATGACCAGTTTCCAACTAAATGTGTCCTAACAACTCCAAAACAATTATCATATCTATTCCTATGTGTTCTCTATATATAGGAGTCATATATGGACAACCAAAGCACACTTTGACCATTGCCTCTACATCTTGTCTCTCTCAAGCTTGGAATTCTAGTTTTCTACATTCAGTTTCCCCGAAGGAAGTCTAAGCTTAGTCTGTCTCTAGTGTCCTACTCCACAAAATATGGCATTTCATAAACCCATGTAGAGTTTATCATCACTCATTCCTTAGTGCTTCAATTGTATATCTTGTGAGTTTTTTCTGGACCAACCACTGTATGCATATTAGGAAATGTTGCTTCGGTTTCTTTTTCAGCAACAAGGGAAGATAGATTCAACAGGGGAGTCTCGTCTATATGGCTGGGTGGACTCAAGGGGGGGGCCATTTGTTTTAGATGGCTTTTTGAAATGTAATTTCCTTTTTCTTTGTTGTTCCCTATTTGGTTTTCTTCGTTGTGCCACTTCTTGAAATAGTCCATGGTAAAGTTTTCGTGGAGCTACTTCTTGTTAGAAGTCTATGCCTAAAAATGGTGGAAAGATATTGCAATATTCTCCAAAGAGGGTAGTCTTTTAGCATCCTACAAAGAAGTAAATAGTTATCCTTGAGATGTAAATGAGGTTGGTCTTTATGTTCAAAAGACACCGATATTTGTACTTTGTATTAGTGTAAAGAAGTTAATAAAATTTGGGTTTGAAAATCCTAGTTGGAAACAAATCAATAGTAGTATGATTATCATTTTAGGCAGGAACCACTCTACATCTTGTGTATTTTTTGGTTTTCTATGTTGTCCATTACTTGCTTTACTATATTTGCAACAATATCTTTTTGAGGAAGTTGTAATTAGTCATCTTTGTGGTTTAAGTTGCAATATCAAGATTTGCTCGAATCCCCCCATAGAGATCTCACCGTATAAAATCAGGTACACGCAAAAACTTTGATTTATTTTTTTATCCAAATCCAATTTGGATTTGGATAAAAAACATGATAAATTATTAAAAATTTATTTGTACCTAACAGAATTCGGCTAATTCATTCCTAGATCTTCTTGATATAATATTAAATCAATATCATCTATTATCAATTAATTTGAAATCGCGGATACATATGTATTCTTGACATAGTAAAACAGCTTCCATTATTGGTATTAAACCAATATCGATTCATAGAAGCCAAATATTCTAATCGATAATTAGGCCAAATAAACAATTTCAATTTGATTAATATATTTGTATTTATATGAGGATGGTTATCCTCACAATGATATTCTTAAAATACCCCCACTTAACCCTAGACTCATATATAAGCCTTATAGGAAGCTAGGAGGCCGAGGTGTCACTTTCTACTCCGCTACCCATTCCCACTTCCATTTTACTTATTACACCACTAAAACCCTAGTTTTCTAGGTCGTTGTCCATTCCCATTTCATTTATCATGTGCTTTGACCTTGGAGGAGCAAGGTGCTTTGCCATCTATAGATGTAGGTGAAGAACAAAAGTCTTCGTCAACATCTACATCATTTTACTTATATATTCCCTTTCATATTTATTTTTCTCTTTCTTGCATTATGTGTATTTAAGCCCCCTTGTGGAGTTGTTTTGGGAAAAATATATAACTTTGATGTAATAATAAAGTCTCCTTATAAGCCATAATTCTTATTAGAAAACATATCCAATTGATGTCTAGGAACATATTTTTCTATGTTGTTAATACTTGTACTTGCTCTGATATTCTACACAAACTTGGATGAGAAAGAGTTATGGGGTTTAAAACACAAATACATGTTTTTGAACTAGATGTACTATGCATAATTATAGTCTTGTTCATGAAGAATAAAAAAGTAAGGCCATTCCATTTCTACAAAAGACCCCATATTTTTGTGTCTACAACCCCGAACATGATTGATCTACCCCTAGAGTAAGGGTAGAGGAGAGGTAAAGCCCCTCCCTAAGAAATATAGTAACCCCTCACTTTTCATTTAAGGCAATAAAGGTTTTATCATAAATATGGATTCCTTCAAGTATTTTTTTTGTTTTATTTTCATGAAATAAGTTAAAATTTATGTATTATAGTGTATTCATTTTATAGCCAACCAATTACTTAAAATTAAAGGGTTAGACTAAAATAAACAAACTGTTAACCATAAAAATGGGTATCGATTTATGGATTTTGTTTAGGGTTTTGGCCATCTCCATTTGATTTCTCATGTTGTTGTGCCTTAAAGGAGGATTGTTCTTTGCTATCTATAGTTGGAGGTGAAGGATGATAAGTCATCATAAAAATTGATGACATATTACTTCAATACTCATTTGTTCCACATTTATTTTTCTCTTTCTAGCATTATGTGTAGCTAATCCCCCTTGGTGGATTGTTTGGGGACAAAATATGTAACTTTGGTACCATCTTGGGTAATGTTAAGGCATGATTCTTTAACTTTATTACCAATGTCTATGTTATTCATTACCAATGGTTATGTTATTTTTTGTTCTCTCTTCTTACATCTGACTATCGTAATTGATGTATGAAATACCTACGATATACAAATAAGAGAAAATATGATGCCAAAAAAGAAAAATCTCCTAAGTCCAACTAAAGGATCCTTAGCTAGTTTTCTCTTTTCCCACATATCCCTATACTCCCCCAGCCTTAGGTGTGAGATCTAAGTATCTATCCATGCCTCTCAATATTTAGTTAGCAAAGATGAAACAAGTTCTCAAATTGGGGGTAATAAGAGGTGGAATACTGTCACAATGCCAATTTCTATATACTTTCCTTAGTGACATACACAGATATGCGTGCACTCATATCTATAAATGTCAAAAGGGAAAATATAAGAAATCAAGATAGTCAACCAAAATCAGAGATAAGCCCAGATCATGTTCACATCATCAATAGACAGCCACACAACACTTCATTCATTGATAATAGTTAAAGTCATACAAACCAATAATTGAGAAGGAAGAAGAATAAGTCTATGAAAAGAAAATACAATTATTACATAGGATCTATAACATCCTATTACATCATCTAGAAGAAATAACTATCTAACTGAAATGAATAAGGTGAGAAGTGGAGATCTATCTAATATCCTCCAAGCTCATTATTAAGTGGCTTCTGGTACTTTGAAACGCTTCATCTATTGTTTGTACCTAGAAAATATGAGAAACAAAAACATCAAAAAAGTTGGTATGTGGAATTAAAAGCTATACTATGCTGATATATATAAAATACTTGAAATTTGGGAAAGAGAATGAAAATGTTATTTAAAGGTGTAAAAACAAGTAATCCTAAGTTATTAGCCTCATTTAGAATGAATATGCATTACTATGGTGGACTTAGCACACACATATATATTGGGCCCTATCCCTGCGTACCTTGTACCATTAGGGATCTCCCTGTGTACCTTGTACCATTAGGGAGGTACTAGTCAACATTAATACTTTCCCTCTCTAATAGGGAGATTAATGAGCACCACTAGTAACTACATTTCATGTTCTTGTTCATTTATATTCGTAGTTATTCAAAGCAGAGATTGTCAATATACATACATCTACATCCAACAATGTATTTCAAATACAAGCAAGCAAGTACATATATATTTGACATCCAGAAAATCTAATCATATAATTATATCCACGTATATTTAATTCTCAGATTTGGATTCCACAAGTCCTAGATTATGAGAAATATAGTAGATCACCCTGAAATATAACAAAACCCTAAAGTCACCATGGGTTCTCATCAATCCACATTATGGATTATTCTTATTAGGGTTTAGGTTATTTGGGATATCATTTTAGGATACATATGATTTAGAGTTGGGTTCTGATGTTAGAGTCATCAAGGTTATTCAAGGACAATTAAGTTATTTGGGTTTTACATAAAATGTATATAGTATTCATAATAAGGTGAGAAAAACTAGAAATTAGGGTTTTTTCAACTATTTTATCTGATATCCTTCATAGATTAGGGTTTCGAATATCATGATGATTAGGGACCCCAAAATAAGTTTAAGATGCCTATAAGTCAGATCTAATCATGGGGGTGACTTTTATTACACAAAGAAAAAGCATTAAAAGGTCATTAGTGATTGTTGGCCATATTTTTCGAAAAGAGCTCAGATCCAGGTCATGATTATATTTTATTTAGCTTGCTTGGATTTTTTTGATGAAAAAGGTATATTGATTCGATAATTTCTGATAATCTTACCATTTTCTAGGGTTTTCATAAGTTCTAACCAATCAAGAACTTTTAAGGAATTAAACGAACAAAATAAAAAGGAAAAAGGTGGTTGGTCTCGCGGATCAGAAGAGGGATCTGGCTATGCGGATCCTCTCCTTAACCCATGAGCCAGCCTCGGTCAATAGGGTCAAGGCTGGGGTAAATGTCGTAAATGCCCTTTGGGGGGTTGCATAGCATCGTGACGTGTCATGGACAGATTAGTAACCCTGCCTCTTTGATTGTTTTCCTCGTACGCTATGGCAGCAGCGATGGTCGGGCAATGGAAAAGAAGGAAAGTGAAGGTAGCTTGGGCTGGATAGGGGGTGTCTGGGAGTGTGAGGATGGGCGGATCCTCTTCACGAGGTTCTTTCGAGTTCGGTGAGCTCAGCAGCTCGATCGGAGGTGGTGTAGAGGTCGAGTACGGTTTCTCGCAGGTGCAAAGAACAGAAAAGTTGATTTGGAGCCTTACCTTCCCTCAGGCTGGATATAGGGGTTAAGAAGCTTCATGTCGTGTTCGTGAAGCTCAGTGGATACTCCCTATAGCTCGACGTGTCCCTGGGCTAGCTGGCGATGGAGCTTTTGAGCTCGGTTGCGGCGGCTCGTCGACCCAAGGATCAGGGCCTCCGTGGTTCCAACTGAGGGTAGTGATCATCTCGCCGAGGTCCCCTGATGGTGTGGCGGTGCTCAATTGGATGGAGGGTGCCCCCAGAGTGAGGGGGAAGTCAAGTTCAGGCGAGCTGGAGGTGCTTGAGGTCGGGGAGGCGGGAGCGTGCTTCGTCCGAATTGAGAGTCAGGAACGATAAAAGGGAGGTCGGCAAAGCTTGCAGGAGTTTTATATAGGCATGAGGTGAAGAAGAGAGCTAAGCCCTAATTTGTGCGCCGCCACTAGTGAGAAGGGTGGAAAAGTAGGGGATCATTCTCCCTAATCTGAGGGAGTTAGGTGACGTAGTCACCACCATTGGGCTTGCTCAGGTAAGAGGAATTCGTCCTCCAAATATCTCGCGAAGAGAAGGCAAGGTTCGGGCGCGAGGGCTGTTGGAGGAAATCATTGTTTAGCTACAGGCGGGGACCGGGTCTTTTGGAGGTTAGAGATGACTTAACAGTTGTCAGATCTTGTGTGTTCTATGATCGACCGATCGGATGGTGCGGATTGCCCCCTTTAATTGAACTGTGCCCAAAAGACAACAGAAAGTGTTGTGTGACACATTTAAATAAAAAGGAAATTTGAGACTTAGGTCATATAGTCCAAAATAAGTGGAATATGCACCAAATTAAATTGGTCATATCTCCCAATTGGTTGACCCAATTGCAATAAAAATCTAGGGGTTGCTTAATGATGTCGTTAAGTAGCTAAGCTACAAATTTGGAGTAAAAATTCGATTGAAGATTATGTCAATTGATTAAAGTCATAAAGCTTGTATTATTGACTTTATGTGATATTAGGAATGGTCTTAAATTAAATTGATAATCAATTTAGTGAGGGAAAAGTTTGAGGGAATATTTGGAATAATTAAAATTGTAAGAGAAAGTAAATAATATATACAAAAAAACTCACTCTATCACATTCTCCCCTCCTTTTAAGAATTTTCTCCCCAAAATTCAAGCAGCCTAAAAAAGATGTGGATATTTCTGCTTGACCTCTGACTTGAGCTCCAATGTGGCATCAGTTTGATCATGGTGACTCCAGAGAACTTTCACCATTTCAATATGACGATTATTGTGAAGCTCCTTTGACTTGAAGTCGAGAATTCTGACTGGGGACTCAGCATATGACAACTCCTTTGACATGATTCAGAATGTGACTGGGGTCCTTGACATATGGCTTCAGATTAGATATGTGAAACACATTATGCATGGAACTATACTGAGGTGGAAAAGTGAGACGATAGGCACATTCACCAACCCTTTCCAAAATCTCAAAGGGTCCAACATAATGAGGACTGAGCTTTCCTTTGTTCTTGGCCAAAGCTCGAATTGGTCGGATCTTCAGAAAAACATGGTCACCTTCCTTGAACTGACGTTCCTGTCGGTGAGCATCTATATAGGACTTCTGCCTATCCTACGCCCGCTTCATCCTCTGCCTGATTAGAGAAACCTTATCAGTATACAACTACATCTCCTCATATTTCATCAGGGTATGTTCTCCGACGTCGTCCCAGTGTAATGGTGATCTGCATGGTCGGCCATAAAGAGCTTCATAGGGAGGCATCCCAATGCTTGTCGGATAGCTATTATTATAGGCAAACTCAGCTAAAGGCAAGTAATAGTCCCACGAGCCTTCCCAATTGAGAACACAAGCTCACAGAAGATCCTCTAGAATCTGTACTGTACGCTCTGACTTCTCGTCTATTTACAGATGGTAGGTTGTACTGAAGTTCAACTTGGTGCCCAATTCCTCTTGAACCTACTTCCACAGCTTTTATGGGAACTTTGGGTCCCTGTCTGAGACAATAGACATTGGGAATCCATGCAGACGTACAATTTCCCATATGTAGAGGTCAACCAACTTAGAAACCTTCGCAGTAGTCTTCATTGAAAGAAAATGAGCTGACTTGGTGAGATGATCCACTATGACCCATGCAGCGTCGTACCCCTTTTTGGTCCTGGGTAATCCCACCACAAAATACGTGGTGATGTGTTCCCATTTCCATTCTGGGATCTCAAGGGGTTGTAGTAGACCACCTGGTCTCTGATGTTCGGCCTTGATCCTTTGGCATGTCAGACACCTGGACACGAAATCAGCAATATCACGCTTCTTGCCCCTCCACCAAAATTGACATTGTAGGTCTTTGTACATCTTCGTCGTGCCTAGATGAACTGTGTACTTGGACCCATGTGCCTCATTTAGAATTTCTTTCATTACAGTTGACTGCTCAGGAACCCATATACAATTCTTGTAATGAAGACCACCATCAAGACCCATGGTCAGATGTGTTTGCGTCTTCGACAGGAGATAAGAGAGCTCAGCAAGATCGGGACTAGCCTTCTGTGCCTCAAGAAGTTCAAAATGCAAGTTGGACGTGATGGAGATATTGCTAACAAGCAACCGATCAGGAAGCAACTGCGGCTTCCAGTCCACTAGATCCTCCATATTCCTCCATTCAGGAACAGAAAGAGATGCACACACTGCCCTTTTCCTGCTAAGAGCATCAGTGACTACATTTGCCTTACCCGGATGATAGGCAATAGTGAAATCATAGTCCTTCAGGTATTCAATCCATCGACGTTGATGCAGATTCAAGTCCTTTTGAGTCAGGATGTACTTTAGGCTTTTGTGATCGGTGAAGATGTTGAATGTTGCCCCATGTAGGTAGTGCCTCCATATTTTGAGCACATGAATGATTGCAGCTCATTCCAAATCATGGGTGGGATAATTAAGCTCATTGGGCTTTAGTTGTCTAGACGCAAAGTCCACTAGTTTACCATTCTGCTGTAGGACACATACTAACCCATTCCTCGAGGCATCAGTGCATATTACAAACTCTTCGTTGCCCGAGGGTAGAACCAGAACAGGAGCTGACGTCAACTTCTACTTTAACTATTGGAAACTGGACTCACAAGCAGCTGACCAGATAAAGAGCTCATCCTTCCTAGTAAGCTTAGTCAGAGGAAGTGCCACATTGGAGAAATTTGGAATAAAACGAAGATAGTATCTGTCTAGACCCAAGAAACTTCGCATTTCATAAGGATTATGAGGAGGTTGCCAATCAAGTACAGTAGAGACTTTGGCAGGATCAACAGATATACTACCTCCAAAAATGACATGCCCAAGAAACATGACTTTGTCAATCCAGAATTCACATTTAGAAAGCTTGCCATAGAACTTCTGGGTTCGAAGAATGTCAGGAACTGCTCGCAAGTGTTCCCGATGTTTTTCCATAGAATTAGAATAGATCAAGATATCATCAATGAAAACAACCACAAACTCATCAAGATAGTATTGGAAGACTTTTTTCATTAGATTCATAAACACGCCTGGTGTGTTGGTCAACCCGAATGGCATCACTAGAAATTCATAATGCCCATAACGAGTTTGAAAGGCAGTTTTAGAAATATCAGAATCCTTGATTTTAAGTTGATGGTAGCCAGAACGAAGATCAATCTTTGAGAAAACTTTAGCAGTACGAAGCTTATCAAAGAGGTCATCAATACGAGGGAGAGGATACTTGTTTTTAATAGTAGCTTGGTTCAACATGTGGTAATCAATACACATACACATAGAACCATCTTTCTTTTTAACAAAGAGAACAGGAGCACCCCAGGGGGAAACACTTGGACGAATGAAACCTTTGTCAAGAAGTTCTTGTAGCTATTTCTTGAACTCCACAAGCTCAGCAGGAGCCATCCTATATGGTGCCCTAGAAATCAGAGTGGTTCCAGAAAGAAGATCTATGGAGAACTCAATGTCTCTATTTGGAGGCAGCCCAGGAAGCTCCTCTGGAAAAATGTTAGGGAAGTCACGTACCACCTCCAGACTTTCTTCAGGCCTGCTACTAGGACTGGTCTCTGAGACTAATGTGAGGAAGACTTTACATCCTTGAGAAATGAGCCTTTTAGCTTTAAGAGAGGAGATTCTAATATTATTACAGAATCTGCTTCCCCTACGGATTTTCACAGGATAAGAATGAGGTTGAGATAGGACCACCATCTTGTTTCTACAATCAATATGAGCATGGTATGTGTAAATCCAGTCCATACCAAGTAGGACATCAAAGTCTTCCATAGTTAAGAGAATAAATTCAAAGGGCATATCATGATTTTCATATTTAAGAGAGAGATCATCAGTTTTCTATAAAGTTGTGAGTATTTTTCCACTCAGAGTAGACACATCCATAATATATCCCAAGTCCCTTATATGTAGATGTAATATAGATGCCAGGGTTTGAGAAATAAATGTATTTGTAGATCCAGAGTCAAATAAAGCCTTAATAGGATGACCATTTAATAATATAGTGCCTCCACCAAGTAATCAAATTATGAATCATTATAGGCTTGAACAAGATATTGAATTATAAAGAAATTAGGTTACCTTCACAGAGCTGGTTTGGATTTGCCTTGGCCTCTTATGCATTTACTGCAAATACCCTGCCATTGCAGTTTCCCTGAGGCTGCAAAGAACCTACCGCAGGATTGTCAAAGATGGAGGGAGTGGGGCACTTGGCGAAAAAATGACCCTCCTTCTTATAGTTATAGAAGACTGGCTTGGTGTGGCAGAATACCCCACCATGGAAATGCCCACAAGTCTTGCACTTGGGAAGATTCGTCCTTGGCTGGTTCTGGTGGCTTTTATGTCCTCCCTTTCTTGAACCTCCTCGTTTCCCTGATCCCTTATTGTTCTGGCCAGGGTTGAACTTCCTAAACTTATCCTCTTCAGTTGTGGTTAACCCTAAGTACCCCATGTTGGAAGGTTTCTGCATGCCCTGCTCTCTCTCCTGCTTGAGGTCCATATCTAGGGATTCATCTATGCTTCTGGGATGAGAGGCTATGATTAGGGTTTTTAGGTGGGTAGAAAGGCAGTCAACATGGTGCTCAATCAGGCGGTCTTCAGTCCTGATGGGTGCATAATGCTCCAGAAGCCTAAACTTCCAGGTATAATCAGCTACTGAAAGACGACCCTACCTTAACTCCATGTTCATCTTCTCCTTCCTCTTCCTCTCGGCTATGGGCATAAAATGATCAGTGAAGAGGTTTTTGAAGGCTTCCCACCCCATGTTGTCTATTTCCTTGCCCCTATTCCCGTCGTAGTTTTCCCACCAGAATTTTTCTCCTCCCTTAAGCATATGGGTGGCGAACTTGACCTTCTTTTCATTGGGTATTTCTAGGGTACGAAAACCATTCTCTATGGATAAAACCCAGGCCTCAGCCTTGTCCATGACCTCCGACTGATCCTCCCCCCAAAAGGAATCAAGGTTTATCTTAATAAAATCTATCACCGTCACTTCTTTCTACCTAGATAAGCTAGGTTCAGGGGTTCCTTTTGTGGCGAGGTTTTCCATAAAATTGAGAAGGATTTTCTTCTGTTCCTCCCACCTTTCCTTAGCCGCAGCATCGAGATCAGGTACTTCAGAGTTTTTAGGCTCTTTTCTTTTCTTAGAGGATGATTCCTCTGAGGCCTTTGAGTTGCGAGTCTTAGGAGGCATCCTGAAATTAATTTGCATGTATTTGATTTATTACTCAACACTTATATTTGTCATTTTCATTATTATTATCACATGATATTTCATTATTCTCCTATATCATTTATTAATGTTCTCAATGTTATAATTTGTGTAGGATAACCTAAAAGTCCTTATTAGTCGGTCCTTAAGACTTTATAAATAGAGAGACTCTTTCCTAATATTATATCATAAAGATAAAAGGGAAGAAAATTTTAAAAATTTGAGATAAGGGGGGGAATTTTCCTATAGAAAAGATGAGAGGGAATTTCTATAGATGAGATGGATCCTAATTTAAGATATGCCCAAGAAGTAAGGGACATCTAGGATATTGGCTAGGTAGACTCACATTGCCTTATAGGTAGCCTCGTGATTACCAAGCAAAGTGGCTTGGAGACTTTAGCCAGACCTTAGGCAGATGCTATCCTAGTCACCTCAACCCTTCACATCCCTAACTCAAGGACTACCCTAGACTCATAATAGGGTGAATGAAAGTCATGTGACTATGATATGTGAACCTTAGCTCTGATACCAACTGTGATGACCCCAATTTCTATATACTTTCCTTAGTGACATACACATATATGTGTGCACTAATATCTATTAATGTCAAAAGGGAAAATATAAGAAATCAAGATAGTAAACAAAAATCAGACATAAGCCAAGACCATGTTCACATCATCAATAGACAACCACACAACACTTCATTCGTTGATAATAGTTAAAGTCATACAAACCAATAATTGAGAAGGAAGAAGAATAAGTCTATGAAAAGAAAAGATAATTATTAGATAGGATCTATAACATCCTATTACATCATCTAGAACAAATAACTATCTAATTGAAATGAATAAGGTGAGAAGTGGAGATCTATCTAATATCCTCCAAGCTCATTATTAAGTGGATTCTGGTACTTTGAAACGCTTCATCTGTTGTTTGTACCTTGAAAATACGAGAAACAAAAACATCAACAAAGTAGGTACGTGGAATTAAAAGCTATACTATGTTGATATATATATAAAATACTCGAAATTGGGGAAAGAGAATGAAAACGTTATTTAAAGGTGGAAAATCAAGTAATCCCAAGTTATTAGCCTCATTTAGAATGAATATGCATTAATATGGTGCACTTAGCACAAACATATATATTGGGCCCTATCCATGCGTACCTTGTACCATTAGGGATCTCCCTGCGTACCTTGTACCATTAGGGAGTTGCTAGTCAACATTAATACTTTCCCTATATAATAGGGAGATTAATGAGCACCACTAGTAACTACATTTCATGTTCTTGTTCATTTATATTCTTAGTTATTCAAAGCAGAGATTGTCAATATACAAACATCTACATCCAGAAATGTATTTCAAATACAAGCAAGCAAGTACATATATATTTGACATCCAGCAAATCTAATCATATAATTATATCCATGTACCTTTAATTCTCAGATCTGGATTCCACAAGTCCTAGATTATGAGAAAGATAGTAGATCACCCTGAAATATAACAAAACCCTAAAGTCACCATGGGTTCTCATCAATCCACATTATGGATTATTATTATTAGGGTTTAGGTTATTTGGGATATCACTTTAGGATACATAAGATTCAGAGTTGGGTTTTGAGGTTATAGTCATCAAGGTTATTCAAGGACAATTAAGTTATTAGGGTTTTACATAAAATGTATATAATATTCATAATAAGGTGAGGAAAACTAGAAATTAGGGTTTTTCTCAACTATTTAATCTGATATCCTTCATAGATTAGGGTTTTGAATATCATGATGATCAGGGACCCCAAAATAAGTTTAAGATGCCTATAAGTCAGATCTAATCATGGGGGTGACTTTTATTACACAAAGAAAAAGCATTAAAAGGTCATTAGTGATTGTTGGCCATATTTCTCGAAACAAGCTTAGATCCAGGTCATGATTATATTTTATTTATCTAGCTTGTATTTTTCTGATGAAAAAGGTATATTGATTCGATAATTTCTGATAATCCTACCATTTTCTAGGGTTTTCATAAGTTCTGACCAATCAGGAAATTTTAAGGAATTAAACGAACAAAATAAAAAAGGAAAAAGGTGGTTGGTCTCGTGGATCAGAAGAGGGATCTGGCGATGTGGATCCTCTCCTGAACCCGTGAGACAATCTCGGTCAACATGGTCAAGGCTGGGGTAAATGTCGTAAATGCCCTTTGGGGGGTTGCATAGCATCATGACGGGTCATGGGCAGATTAGTAACCCCGCCTCTTCGATTGTTTTCCTCGCGCGCTATGGCAGCAGCGATGGTCGGGCAACAGAAAATAAGGAAAGTGAAGGTAGCTCGGGCTGGCTAGGGGGTATCTGGGAGTGTGAGGATGGGCGGATCCTCTTCACGAGGTTCCCCCGAGTTTGGTGAGCTCAGCAGCTCGATCAGAGGTGGTGTAGAGGTCGAGTACGGTTTCTCGCAGGTGCAAAAAACAGAAAAGTGGATTTGGAGCCTTACCTTCCCTTGGGCTAGATTGAGGGGTTAAGAAGCTTCGCGCGGTGTTCATGAAGCTCAGCAGATACTCCCTGCGGCTCGATGTGTCCCTGGGCTAGCTGGAGATGGAGCTTCTGAACTCAGTTGCGGCGGCTCGTCGACCCAAGGATCAGAGCCTCCACGGTTCCAACTGAGGGTAGTGATCATCTCACCGAGGTCCCCTAATGGTGTAGCGGCACTCAATTGCATGGAGGGTTCCACCGGAGTGAGGGGGAAGTCAAGGTCAGGTGAGCTAGAGGTGCTTGAGGTCGGGGAGGCAGGAGCGTGCTTCATCTGAAATGAGAGTCAGAAACGATAAAAGGGAGGTCGGCGAAGCTTGCAAGAGCTTTATATAGGCACAAGGTGAAGAAGAGAGCTAAGCCATAATTTGTGCACCGCCAACAGTGAGAAGGGCGGAAAAGCGGGGGATCATTCTCCCTGATCTGAGGGAGTTAGGTGGCGTGGTCACCACCGTTAGGCTCGCTCGGGTGAAAGGAAGTCGTCCTCCAAATATCTCATGAAGAGAAGGTGAGGTTCAGGCGCAAGGGCCGTTGGAGGAAATCGCTGTTCAGCTACAGGCGGGGACTGGGTCTTTCAGAGGTTAGAGACGACTTAACAGTCGTCAGATCTTGCGCATTCTGTGATCGATTGATAGGATGGTGGGGATTGCCACCTTTAATTGAATCGTTCCCAAAAGCCAACAGAAAGGGCCGTGTGACACATTTAAATAAAAAGGAAAATTGAGACTTAGGTCATATGGTCCAAAATAAGTGGAATATGCACTGAATTTAAATTGGTCATATCTCCCAATTGGTTGACCCAATTGCAATAAAAATCTAGGGGTAGCTTAATGATGTCATTAAGTAGCTAAGCTACAAATTTGGAGTCAAAATTCGATTGTAGATTATGTCAATTGATTAAAGTCATAAAGCTTGTATTATTGACTTTATGTGATATTAGGAATGGTCTTAAATTAAATTGATAATCAATTTAGTGAGGGAAAAGTTTGAGGGAATATTTGAAATAATTAAAATTTTAGGAGAGAGAAAGTAAATAATATATACAAAAAAACTCATTCTATCACAAATACCCTTCACCTGCACCCCACACCATCCCTTGCCACTACATGTGTTAGGATATTCATGCTTGGAAACCTTAACTTGATTGGTCAAGACTAGGGTTTACCATCCCTTAGTCAAACTGGTCGTGTAATATTGGATGGGAATTGATAGGGGCTAATTGCTCTATGCACTCCTATGACATACATGGGAAAATAATAGGATAGGACTCTCAATCTACATCATTCCTAGTTCTTTTATTTGGTTGTTAATCATTAGATATATGTGCATGCATATCATTTTCATACATGGATTCTAATTACATATCCCCAAACACTCCACTACCCTAATTACTAATTAAAATCCTTATTTCCCTCTTGCTAACTAGTTTTAGTGAACTTAGATCCTCTCTTACTCTCTAGTGTTAATTTTATATTTAATGGTAATTTTTCTTGATTATGGCTAGTTAGTTCATGAATATTGAGTTCCTGTGTTTGATTGGGTAGTTAATTGCATAGTTTATTATAAGATTGCTTCTGGTTAGCCAACTATCGTGCTTAGTATTCATTGGTATTGTTGTATTTTAGATAGTTCTAAATGTCTTCTTTACTTATCTAGTTAGATGTAATTGCTATATTAAGCTATATTAATTTCTTACCTTGTGAATTGCATGGTTACCTAGTGTAATCAATCCAAATCAGCCTAAAATTGTAAAAAACCTAATCTCATCTCTACAAGACCAACAAAACAACATAGGTCTAGTACCTTATCCACTTCTCGAGGATTCAAACTCATACTAATCACTCCTATACTAAACCAAGGATCATGCGCTTGTAGATCTTTTTTAATAAGAATATGCCCCTCTTGGGACTTAGTTAGCTCAATGTGCCCAAGGCACATCAGAATGTTCTCATCATCCCGATCATAGAGATACTCACTTTCCTCTATAAAGACATTCTTGAGTTAAGAATTGATACACGCACTAAAGCTAGACTCAGAGTACATACAACATCTTCAATTTGCAATTACTTCTAAAAGGTATTCCATCATCTACTCCATAGAGAAGAGTAGGACAAAATGATGTTTGTATCTCCCAACATAAAACACTAGACTCAAGATACCATTATGGAGGAGGAATGATGGGTGGGACCAAAGCCATACATATATTTTACAACAATGGTAATATATGGTTTCCATTTCAAGAGATTGACCTACACCTCATATATCAAGGGATGATTAGAGGTGGAAATTAGGGTGGGGGAGGCTAAAGAACATTGATGGGGGTGAAGTTGCATACATCATATTTGATACAAATGGTTTGTGGAAGAAGATGGAAAAAATAACATCATATACATGGAACAAGGAGGGAAGGCAACAACTAAATTCAAGGTTGTGATGGTGAATGTAATTATGATGGACGCAACTAGGTCTATCTTATATGGAAATTTAGAGTGCATGTTATACTTAAATGACATTGAAATTTTTGAAGAGGGGGTATTTCCCATAACTTTTTTTTGTGTTAAATCTTTTAGATATATTATAAATCCACTACCATTATGTTGTAGATATAAATTTTTTGGGGTTGGATTTGGGGTACGTAAACACAAACCATGTAATGAGGCTTCTATAGAACATGTTGGTCACTGCAATATCTATGAACTTAGCATGTATTACTATAATGTTCAACTTACTCACAAGGACTAAATTTTCATGAGAGGGAAATGGTCCAAGTTTTTTAGATTTCTCAACAAGTAGAAGTTCTCTTCCTTCCGATCAAAAGATAAAAAACTTGACAACATCATTACATGGGTGGGGGTGTTAGGACTAGTATTTCATTTATATAATAGTCTAATGTTCCACATGATTAGAGCCTTTGAAAGTTAATTAAGGTGGACAACAACAAACATTCCATCTAAAGGAGTAAGTTTTCTAGACTGTAGCTTTAGATCAAAACCAAAAAGTAAATCAAGTTTGGCATACTCGGTAGTAAGTATGAATACAAGGTAGAGCATGAATCGCTATGAAACACTTTATGATGTGTGGAAAATTGGGAAATTGTAAAAAAGAATAGGTTGTGATGTAATTAACAATTTCTATTATATGATGTAATTACTATTTTCTCCCTCATATATACTATCTTGTTCAAGGATCATATTTCACTCTCTATGATCCAAAATTTGGTCTTGAACTGATTATATACACTAATATACATAAATTTATAACCCAATTTAACTCTTGAAATAACTTTGATAATTTCGTAATCAATATTTCTCAAAATGGTTTGAAATTATTTATGACACATCTTTGATCCAATTTTGACTTGATACATATACTTCTATAATATTTTGTAAGTTGTCAAAGTTCATTGCTAGAAATTCCTTTCTTTGCCATTCCCCCCCCCCATTTTCCCACTTCTTTCCAAACCCGCTCCTCTAGGTGATTTGATCATGATGATTTGTCCAACCCCATGCTATCGGTCCATCATGGTCCCACATCTAGGGCATGAATCAGATCTCGATGCTATGAGCATTGGTCTTGATCCAATGGTAATGAAATCATCTCCTACCTAGTGTTGATTAGGGAAACATATAATATTGATTTTATAAGATATCTTTCTCTCTCTCTCTCTCTTTTGCCGCCATGGTACATCCCCCTAAATTTCCCATTACATCTATTCCTCTTAACTTCTTGACCCCACCCATCGGTGTTTCTACCATGTTTGATACCTTGGCCACCAAGTGCAAATCCCATGACGTTATTCCATCCCAACTCATCAAGTTCTATCCCTAAGACCCTAATACATCCTTTATCTACTCTATAACATCCTTGACTTCCAATCTTCACCCCCCATCTTCTTCAACCACTTCCCAAGTTGTGTCTCCCTCTCATGCACCTTTCCCTAGAGTCCATCAAGATCTCCACCATATGCCACCTCATGATTTCTGTGTGAGGGAGACACTCTTGTAGATGTCTAATTGTAAAGGGATTACACACAAATGGAATCCAATGGCATGCATGCCCCTCTCTCCCTATCTCACTCTCTAGTGGAGTGGGTTTCTCTTACCCTATGTGCATTTTCTAGGTCTAATTGAACATGATCTAGAGACCACGACCTTGCCACATAGCACCTCCTTCTCCCAAATCAGATGAGTGGAGACATCCCACCTCTTATCCATCAGATGTACACGGTTTGTAGTGATGCAAAATCTAACAATGTCACTTTTTCCTGAAAAAATGTAACATACGTTTTCCTAACCAGTGATAAAAAATGACCACATATAGTAAAAATTATAGAAAATGCAATATATTGCTCTCTAACCCGTAATAAAAAAATTAATGTGATCTTGTAAAATTAATAGAATTTCAACCCTAACAAAAGAAGATATTAGATAGGGAAAAGACAAATTAGATTTTGAAAATGTAGAAGAGTAAATAGATGAGTAGTCATCCTACTTCATTCTAAATGGGTGGTTTAGGGTAGTGCTTAAAGAAGGGATGAGATACTAGAAGACTATCTATGGTTTATAGGAGAACCTTTTGCATATTTTTAGATCCATTTTGGCCAAGGGAATGAACAATGAACCTCAACCACTATGGCCAAATTGATAGGAGTTGATTGTGTACATTTCTAGATACCCTAGTTTCACCTTCATGGATTTCAAGGGTTCCCATGTTTGTATGAGTTTCAAGGTTAAGTTTGATTATTACATAGAGATTGTGTATTAGGATATGATGCATACCATTGTTTAATGGGTTATCCATTAAATTGTAATCCTACTCTATGCTCAGGGGAGTCAATATACCTAATACTAAGTAGACCAAATAATACACACCAATAGTTACTAAAGAAACCTAAATTTACTTTTATTTATGAGCCAAAAAGGTTTACAAAACCAAGTCCCAAATAAATCTTGAAAATAAAAGGTACATGACAGAGAACTAAACCAAGACTACATCAAAAACTACGTCATTCCTCATTATTATGCTATTCCTCATGAAATCAAGTATGGTAATGCTTGTTTATCATTCTATCCAAGAGTGCATTCATCAACTAGTGTGGAAGCATAGACATGGCAAGCATTGATCAATCATTATTCTTAAACCTGATGAGCAATAATGAAGATGTCATTGCAAATGCAATGACTTACTATCAACAAATTAATGTGAATTTCATAATAGTATAAAATCTCAATGGAAAAACAATAAATAGGAGAAACAACATTAACCAACCTTGTTCTTTATGAAACCACAAAATATTTTATCATATATTTCTATTATACATTTATGGCTATTAATCCTCTTCATCCTAGAGTCTCAATGAATTTTTTGTATGCATTATATGCTAACTACACTCAAAGGACAATATTCTTATGTAGCTATAATTGTTCTTTAGACCCTCTCTACACCCACAAGGGTGGGTCCTTATGCATTTGTTTTGTTTAATTTAGAACATATAGACACCCCAAAGGTGTGTACTCTTTTTCATGTCATATCATTATCAAGGTATAATGGATTTGCAACATTTTATTCAAGGCTTCCTGAAATCATATATATAATTAAAACAAAAAAGGTGACTCATATGATATCATTAATTTTATACCAATGACATATTCCAGTTGAAATTCATGCATATATAATGCAACCAATAATACCATATAAATGGCCAATAATATTAAATAGTGTACCTTGATGCTCAAGATTTATGTAGATCCTAGTGATATTTGCCAATGATTTTTATCAGATATTGTCCAAGTAAAATATTGACACAAGGGTCAATACAAGGGATAGTAAATGTCATGAGTCACAAGACCAAGATTAGGGTCTTAATTACCTATATTGACCCCTAGTTGTGGCTTTACATCCATGATCACCCATCATCAAGTTTTAAAGTGTTCTAAGACCAATATAATATTTGACATCATTTTACAATGGACAATCCCACATAATTTCCATGCTAGAAACTAACATAAATTCCATCATCAATAGGCATCTAAATCATTACCATGTTCAAGGATCATATATTAATCTCTATGATGAAACATTAGGGTCTAAATTAGTTGCATACAACTATATACATGAAAAACTAATCATGACTTAACTCTTGGCTCACTCTGATAATTTCCTAATCAGTCTTACCAAAAATGATCTAAAACATTTGATACAAGATTTATACCCTATGACATAGTGTTGGCACACTTTCCACCTAATTTAGATACGTATACTATGTGTTATGAATTCTTAAATTTTATTGCTAATAACCCCTTTCTTTTCATTTTTCTCCATTATACCCATCTTTTTCTCAGTCCCATTCTTATGTCTTATTCAATCATGATGATTTGGCCATCATCTCACTCATAGTCCATCATTGAACTATGTTTTGGGGCATGGATTGAATCTCAAACTAAGGAGCATTGGATCTTTATTTAACTGCACCAAGGTAATATCCTACCATACATAGATTTGGGAAAGATAGACTGCTGGTTCCACAAGATCTTTTATCTCTCACTCCTCATGAAACTTTCCCTTCCCTTGGCTTCCATTTCTTTCTTATCTTCCTAACCTTTTGACACCATTGATTGGTGTTTCCACCATGTTTAATTCCTTAGTCGCAAAGAACAAATCTCCTAACAATAGTTCTTGTCAAACCAACCAACTCTATCCTCCAAACCTAATATATCCCATGTCAACCCTATAGGCCCCCTTATACTTTGGATCTCCACCCCCGTCTCACTACAACACTTTCTAAAATGTACCTCCCTCTCCTCTACCTTTTCCCCTTTGCTCTAATGAAGTATACTCCATGAAATGCCACGTTAGTTCTATGTGAGGTAGATGGACTCATAGCTTCTTGAATGTGAGTGGTAAACAAACAACCAACATATAATGGCCCATGGTTACTCTCTTTCCCCCCTCTCACTCTCTCTCTCTCATAGAGTGATCTTATCCCAACTTTCCAATTAGTTGTCTAGGTCAATTTGACCCCAATCTATAAGTCACAACCTAGCCACATTGTTCCTCCTCCACCTGACTTGGCCAAGTTGAGACACCCACCCATGGACATCATATCTTTGTTGTGCACTTGGTTCCAACATCCAACCCACCACCCTTTCTCCGGAGGAAGGGTAATATTGATTAGAATAATCCATGGAATGCAAAAAAATGAATTTCTATGCCTATATCTATTCCTTGTTCAAATAATATCCTAAATCCTTTTGATCTAATATTAGAAAATGAATACAATCTGAACTTTATGTAACAAGGTTATAAAAAACCCCATATCTAGTCTTAAACAATATTTTGATGATTCTTTGAAACCCTAGATCTGACCTACTTGATATAGATGTTAATAATGCAAAAAGTGGATATGATATGTAAAGATGAAATTGAACTTGAGATTAATTATCTATTTTGATGAAGTCATGTGATTTAAAATATTTTTGAATTACATTGTTAAAACCAAAAAGTTGAATCTTGGCCTTAAAAGTTATTGACATTGATAAATAATCCTTTTGACAATGATTTAGGGTAGTCATAATATGAACTAGGTGTGCCATTATCTAATTGAAGTGAAAAAGATGTGGAATATGATACAAGTCTTATAATAACTAAATATTTGATGATGATGATGATGATGATGGCTATCGTCATCATCATCACCGATGTAAAACCACACTTTGGTTCAATACAAGAACTTGAAACCCTAATCTTGTTCATTGTGACCCATAATGTTTGACATCCCATGTTTGATAATTTATATATATATATATATATATATATATATATATATATATACATACATATATATAATTCAAAAAATACCATACGACAAGTTGGAACCAACATATACATATATATATTAGTTGAATCTAGACGAAGTGTAAGAAATCTACCATAACTTGAAAATGTCTATAAAAAAGAGACAAAACGATACAAAACTTTGGGGTGTAGAGAGGATCTAATGCATATAAAATAAATGCAAAAGGAGCCACACATGCATGTGTAGAGAGGGTCTAATGCACAATAAAACATGGAAAATGATCAACATATATGGGTGTAGAGAGGATCAAATTCATAGAGAAAACCTTATTAAACCTCTAGGACAACAAAGGACTAATGGGCATAATTGTATAATAGGAATATGTGATAAAATATGATGTGGTTCCATAAAGAATAAATTTTGTTAATGTGGTTTCTCTAGTTTAATGTTTTGCTATCAATATTTTATATTATTATAATTTCACATTGGTTTATTGAAAATGTACCATTAAAGTTGTAACGATGTTTTGATTTCCCCATATTAGGTTAAAGAAGATAGATTGATCAAGATCATCCACATCTATGATTTTTCACTTGTTGATGACTGTAATCTTATGATTGAGGAATGGCTCTACCCATTTCGAGCAATGCATGAGAAGGAGTAGAGGAAAATGGGTGACAAAGGGGAAATGGCCTTGTTTGAGTGAGAAGGGTCAAATCCATCATTCTGAAGTGTGGATTGAGGTAAGAAGAAGTCCATATGGTGGAATTTGATCAAGATGAAGGATGTAGATGAGGAGAAACTAGAGAAAATTGGCATTAAGATTGTCGACGAAAAGTCATTCTAACCATAAGAGGAAGTGGAGAAGACTGGAGAGAGATGGGCTAACACATTGTATGGTTATGTGGTAGATCTTGAAGTGCATCTTCTTATGCTGGGAAGGCATATAGGATGGCTATGGAAAGTCAAGGGTGAGATAGGGATAGATGCTAGAAGTTATGGATTCTTTGTCATTATATTTTCAGATAAAGCAAATATGATTCATGCCCTATAAGGTGACCCGTGGATGGTGAAAGGTAAGGCGTTGATCCTTAAACCTGGGCATGTTGAGGATAAACTTAGAAAGGAATATCTAGATTCAGTTCTGATCTGGGTTTGTTTGTCTAAGCTTCTACTGAAGTTATGATGTCGGTCAATGTTTTCACAAATCAGTAGCTTTCTCAAAATATCGATTGATTTTGATCTTGCAACGAAGAAATGTATTAGGCTTGAGTATGCTAGACTCCTAATTATCATGAAAAATGACTCAATTTACCTATCCGTTCCTATGTTGAGTGATTCTAGAATTGAGAATGAGATTGATATTGTCTATTAATGGATTCCAAAGAGGTGTTCTACATGTAACTTGTTTGTCCATGATAAGAAGATTTGTCCTAAAGAAGTAGTCTCAGGCAGAGACATCAATCTGAAGAAAGAACTGGGAATGAAGGGAACTTGGATTCCAAGGAAAGTTGTTATTACCAATGGTTGTGTTCCTGGAGTTCATAACAAGCTGAAATTTGTTGATACTAATGATTGTAATATTGGATCTTACAACATGTCAAAGGTTCATGAGGTGTTTTAAAAGGGGTGGGAAGACATTGATTCTATTTTTAGGCAGTTAGATATACAAGAACAAAGGTGTTTCACAAAGATGGATTCTATTTCTTCTCATATGAATCAATATGTTGAAGCTACACTAAATACTAGAAAATCTATTCTGATTGTGGTAGTTACTAATGACTTAGGGGGTATGACAGACTAAGGCTCTCTACAATGTAAAATTGAAAATGTGAAGATGTAGAAATTGGATGCAAGAGTATCCAAATTACCCCAAATTATGAAGTTAATCATATTATCATTTACAAGGAAAGATTCCAACTAATGACAAGATCAAAGTTTCCTCCAACAAGTGTTGTTAGAACCAACAAAACAAAAAGTATACTTTCCAAGGAAGAAGATATGTTCTCGCCTAATAGATTTAAGGAACTGGATTATTCAAAGAATGAAGAATATGTTATTGAGGCTAGAAGGATTCTAGCCAATGGGTTTCAATAATGAATGAGAAACTATCGATCACATGTTCAAATGTTAGAGGCCTAAATTGATTTCTCATCAATGTAGAATTTGAGAAGAACTCTAGAGAGTTAGCTCCCCTGTTATTTTTCTATCTAAAATGAAAATAAGGAGAAAAATAGATAAAACCATGAGAAGGATATGGACTAATCATATATGGTTATCTAATCATAATTCTCACCCCTAGGGAGAATAGTCATCATATGGGACCCAAATTATGTTAGTGTTTCAAATATTGATTGATCAGTTTTGTCATATCAACATTAGTGATGAGGAGTTCAAATTACTATTAATTCCATTTATGGTTCTAAGAGGTCAATAAAAGAAGTGAACTATGAAGAAATTTGAACAGATTATCAAATAGTATTAATGAAAGTTGAATGATTAGAGGTGATTTTACCGCTATTAGGATGATTTTTGAAGAACCAAAAGATCATTGGGACTTCAATCAATTTATGTATAAGTAGGCTATGTTTGAAGTTGATCTTAAAGGTCAGTCATTTCTTTATGTGGGATAACAGAGAAGTGGGTAACAATTTCACTTCATCTAAAATAGATAGAATCCATTTCAATAATAAATTCCTAGATTCCTTGAAAAATTGTGTTGGAGAGGTTTACTCAACTATTTACAATGATCATAAGATACTAAGAATCAATTTGGAGCCTGCAGCTAGGAAGAAAAATATCCCTTTAAGATTCATTAATTTGTGGATTCATAGAGAGGATTTCCCTGATGTGGTTAAAAGAGCTTGGTTGGTTGACATCAAGGGATTCCTGATTTTAGGAGTGAACAAAAAACTTTAAGAGGTCTAACTGTACATGATTGACTGGAACAAAAACAAGATGGGCAATATCATAGACAATGCTAGAATCCTGGAAGCTTTTGTTTTTATTCCCAGGAAAGTGCTGACTAAAACCTGGGAGATACTAATCTTAGAGATGTTTCTAAAGACATTAGGAACAAATATATTAAGGCTCTGGATGAAGAAGAGGTGTTTATTAGACCAAAGTTGAGGGTTCAATGGCTGAAGAGTGGTGATAGGAACACTAAATTCTTCTACAATTCTTTGAAGACCTGAAGAAAAAGGAATATAAATTTGTGCTTAATGTCGATTGTGTCTAAGTTACTAAAAATTGTTTTATTATAATTCATATCCTCAAGTTCAATTGTGAGCTCTTTTCTAAAACTAACTTCAATCTTAATATCTAGAAGGATGAATGGACTCCTCCCACCATCTTTGAAAAACATGTGGATCTCCTTGCTAATACAGTCACTAGACCTGATATAGATAAAGTGATAGGAAGCATACGAGAACAAAGCCCTGGTTCCATATGTCTTTAATTCTTGTTTTTTCAAATCCACTTGGCATATTGTTTGTGATGTTATTTCTAAAATTGTGCTAGATTTCTTTGAAAAAGGCAAAGTACTGAAGGAAGTTAATAGAACTTTCATTGCCTTCATCCCAAAATGCAATGTCTCTAACACCTTAAAGGACTCGAGGCCTATTTTCCTGTCTGGTTTTTTTTTAAAAATCATCTCCAAAATTCTGGTGAATAGGCTAAGTAATATCTTGACTGAGATTATTGATCCAAGTCAATGTGCCTTAATAAAAGGCAAGAATATTAAAGAAGCTATACTCCCGAATAATGAAATATTAATAAACTTCAATAAAATATCTAGTGGAAAGAAGATGTGCATAAAAGATGATACCAAGACAAATGATTTGGTTATATAGAGATAACCTTTCTGCATCACGGAAAGAATGGGGTTTGATATATTCTCATGTCAATGTATACATAGTATTCTAGATTTTGTTAGCTACTAGGTTCTTATCAATGGTGAACCCTCTGATAAATTCAAACCATCATGGGCTCTTAGAAAGGGAGATCCCTATCTCCTCTATTATTAGTTCTATTAGGGGTTCTCCAACATCTTAAATAGTTATGTTGACATGAAAGAATTCAAACCTATGGGAGTTTCAACCAATGGACATATCTCTCATGTCATTTTTGTTGATGATCTCATGATCTTTGATGAAGCTAAGTAGGTTAAAGCCAAAACTCTTAACGACATTATTACCATATTTGGAAATATGTCGAGGCTCAAGTTGTATCAGGGAAAGAGTATTGTTTATATGAGTAAATTGGATGACTCATTTGATTTTTATCCTAGTCTTAAAATTAATAAAGGGATGCTTCCGATTACATACATGGGTGTTCCTCTACTCTATGATAGACTTACAAAGAAGTTTTGCTATCCTTTGATTGAAAAAATTAAAGAATAAGTTGGAAGTTTGGAAATCAAAGCCTCTTTCTCTCCCTAGTAGAGTGGAGCTAGCATAGTCTTCTCTGTCCTTTATAGTTCATTTCTGAGCTAATGTATTTCCACTTCCTAATAGCAGTTGTGTTGAAATGGATAGAATTTGTAGAGATTTTATCTAGTGTGATTTAGAAGATAGTCATCATACTCGTCTTTGTGCATGGGACAAAATATGCAAGCCAAAGAAAGAAGGGGGATTGAATATTAGGAGAACCAAGATTTATGCAATGTTGGCTTGATTTTCAGTCTCAGGAGTATAAATGAAAGGAAATAAAATGTGTGGATAAAATGGATTCATGGGAAATATTTAAAGAAAGAGTAGATATGGACCTATAAGACCTCTCCTAATCATTCCTGGATATGGAATAACCATCTTAATAGAAGGTACCTTGTAGATGATTCTATAGATTATGGACTGCAAAGAGGTCATAAAATTATCATTTCAAAACACCCATAGTTGAGGGATCATTAATTTCTAGTTGAGTCTATTGTTACAATATGTAGCTTAAGTTGGGTAGGGGAAGATGGCTCATCTCCCTACTATCTTTAGTAGTGGCATATGGTGTATTCCTGATTCTAGAAGAATGGTGGAACTCAAAAGCTTTCTGGAAAGCAAGTATACTCCTGGTGTAGAGGAGGATCATATTCTATTGAATGGTGATAATATTATTAATTTAAGAAAAGCTTGGAACCATTGTAGGATGATATCTGGTGAAGTGGATTATATGGATTGGGTTTGGAGGTTATACCATCATTAAAAGTCCTTCCAATATTCTAAGAAGAATCACACTAGAAACCAATGATAATGAAATAGGAGGAAAGCAAAAGTAAACATCAATAAAAACAAAATAGTTAATAAAGATAAGGAACATGTGTTGACGATCTTATAGGAATAGGTGTTGAGACTACTTTACAAGGAGAAAAGGAGGAATATAATATGGAGGATGATGAGGCTATTGATATTGTGCCACATTCAACTTCAAATATAGGTTGGATAATTAGAATGAGTAGAAGGGTGGAAATACTCACATTTAGAAACATGGAATCAAGTGAGGAAATAGGGTGAGAAACTAGATAAGAGTGATGATGTAAATTAGTAAGTATCAAATATTTCAAGCTATATTTGTTATAATTTTAAGAACACCTTGATGGAATGTATAGGGTATCATTCATAGAAGAAACCCACAATACCTTACCAGATAATGTTTTAGAAATAGAAACTTGCCCTAGTACCGATAATATGACTTAGAATAGTTGCTCACAAAGAAATTGACACCATTAGTGGTATGGGTTTTAATACCTTACACTGCATTTAAGCCAATCGTGTTAGACATCATTTGACTGATGATAATATTTGGGTCATGCAGAGTGGATATCCTAAAACTTGTAAAAAGTTTCTTCATTGTCATATTAATAACCCTCACTTCCTCACATTTGTTAATACAAATCTAATATCAGTTATGAGAAAGAATTTAGGAAAACATCTAATAAATATTGGCATAACTATAATGGGAATTTATATTTAATTAGTGTTTCAAGGTAATGGTGAAAACTAGCGATAGAGGGGTACAAAATTGTTTAATCACAAAGAAACATCAATGACCTTCTTAGGAACATGAGAAAATAAGAGATCACATGAAAGGTTGGATTTTGATCATGTTATGAAAATTGGATCAAAATGTGGGAAAATTTTGTGATCCAACATCTACCATGAGTTAGTTCATACCGCAATCCTCTCCTCCTCCACGACACAAAATTGGTAAAAGACAGTAAGGTCTTTGAAACAAGATCACCATCGAACATGATACCTAAGTTCCAACAGGTGAAAATGACAACTGGAATAATGAAGTAAACTTTGAAGAGACTATTCAATCAACATATAAATACAATACAAAATGGGAAAGAAAATTAAGGAGCAAGATTGGAGGAATTTGATACTCTAAAATAAATATAATGCTACTAGAAAAGAATCCCCTTATACTATGATTTAAGGTTGGATGGTAAATGAATAATATCTGAAACCATTATGAGAATATCCTCTTGATGCATGAGGAAAATTGAAGATATATATTCATTTAAATAGGATGTGTGATCGGGTCAGGGAATAGAAGTATGTCATCCTTATATAATTGTAGTATGAGAAGAAACCTTATCTTATACCTAAATAACGAAAATGAGATATGGTTAAAAAGTATTAATATTTGAATAATATTTTCCAAGTCTTCTTTATGTTTCAATTAATAATGATTATAATGTTGAGGAGAGAAGATCTTGATGGGTTGCCATGCAGCTTCAAGCCCCTTATGTTAGAACCAAAAAGTAAGCTAGAACTCTCCAAGTGAAAGATAAAATCATGGATACCTTGTGAAGAATAGTTCAATAAGAAAAGGTAGACCAAATGGTATGGATGCAAAGTTCATACCAAGATAATGACACATTATTATAGGTTGTGCTATGCTATGTGAATTAATAGTCATTTTTGCACCTAAGGCATCCCACGTGATTGGTTGCAATCAGCTTTGATTAATAGTTTTAATCATTCCCTTCCAAAATTTGCCATCTAAAGTTAGTGTGGAACAACTAAAGCACATAATATTGGTTTGGATGGATTAAATTCAAGGTTGTTTTATACCTAGATATACAATTGAGGATAATATCATTATTATCCAAGATATTATACATAATATCAGAAGATCCCAATCCACTCCTTACATGAATGACTATTGGATACATGGGGGCATATCACTCAAACATATAGTGATGAGACCCATTATAGAGGGGCACACGGATCTAAAAGTTAGAAGCATCATAGATCTAAAAGGCATGTGTGATCATGCTTTTTCATTAAGCCTAACTACCAATAGTGACAAGAAAAGAGAGCATGTAGTTTCAGCCACTAAATGGGTAATAGGGGAAGACATGTAGGGTTGGAACCTATTTGAATTGGGTAACTTCATAAATCACCCAACATATAACATATTCATGCATGGAATTTGAAGGAAAACACTCTAGGAAATGAAAACATCTATGATGGACTAAATTTCACAAAAAATAAGAACTTTGTGTATTTAGTATACTATGTGGCTATAATGATCAATATAAGATAGTTGATCTGTAATATTACTGATGATAGTAGATGTCGTGGGATTTTTTAGGAGTATGAGTCCATGTTACATGTGTTGTGAGTTTATATCATGCCAAAGAACTTTTGGAACATGTTGTAAGGCATTACATGTAATGGAGAATTCTTCACCCCCAAAACATACAACTAGGGGATGAAATCATAAGGAAAGTCTTCATGATTGGTGTTCGATCATATGGAAGAGTATGAATAATTGTGTGCTTGTAAAGAAGAAAACAATTAATGAACATTAAGAAACATTAGTATGGAACTTTTGCATGCAAAGTAGAAGAAACATGATAAAGGAGAAACATGCACAATAAAACAAAGGAGAAGTGGTTCCTCAAAACTGGAAGCCACCACAAGGGGACTAGTTGAACATTAATCTAGATGCATCTATATGTAGGAAGCATGTTTCTTGTGTAGAACATAAAAGAGACCAACATGTTACTTATCTATGAGATACAAGAAGACAAAAGGAGGTGGGTTTAGTTAATTGAAATGAGCTATAAGAAATTATAAATTGATTAAACATGGGGTGTGTAAATAGATGAAGAAGAATCATCGAGGATTATGATAGTAGCACAACATTGAATTTTCTTGAAAGCAAGATGAAGAACTAGCTAGTCTCGGGCCCTCTCTTTTGATTAGCATAAATGCCAACCATTAGAAAGAAACCCTAAACCTAATCCCTGATTAAACAAAAAAAAATTCAATATCGACAAACACGAATAACACAACGTGTGAAAAACATAGCTAATTTCTTTTCCTTTTTCTTTCCCAGAAAACCTCATAATAGTGTCACCTCATTGACAACATATTTAATCACCACAAGCTATATTCAGCTTCAGAAAAATAGAATCAAGACATATTGCTTAGATGTGATTTTGTTTACATTAGTTAAATCAATATGAAGGAACGACTCGATTTACAACCCATCCCAGGAAAGAGAGAGAGTACATGAACATTCTAATCTATCTAGATTATTTTATTTATATATTTTTTGTCACGACCTCTCTTCCAAATGGCATCATAACTAAAAACATTTGAAATAATCTCATGAAACTCGTATAGAGCCCCAGTGAGTGGATACCTCCCACCCAAGCTAAGTACATGCATCAACATCAAATTAAGTGTAATGAACTTAAAAGAAACTTATAGACATTGAAAAGTTTAGCATATAGTTTTAGCATCAAGTCAAATCTAGTTTACAATTGTAATCTTATCTAACAGATAAGGTAATCACTTAAGCCAAATCCTACTTTAAAACATCTTTTAGAGCATATATATGAACAACTCAGTAGATACTTCTTAGTTCAGATTAATAATCATTTAGTATGAGTAACAAGTCAAGATCTAAACATTTTGAGTCAATACATAATAATAACATCATCTCTGTGAAAACTCACCAGTCGAACTAGGAACACATCATTTAGTCATGAGGCTGAAGTGCACATAAGACATGTCTACCAAATAATACTATCAAATGAGAAGTAATCCCAGTCATATTCATAGTGGATATAAAAATCAAATGATAAGAAATCCAAATCATATTCATAGTGGATATAAATCCCAACATTAACTCCTTGTCAACAAGACATATCAAAATACAAAACAGATAATCCCTATATTAGAATGCTTATTTTCAACAACAAGAAGCATAATCAACAATGGTAAATTATCAGCTAGCAGTACAAGGAATGTAATAAACATTCAAACCATATACTATAGGCCTTGTCATATTTTATTCATTTGCCCTGAAACTAGTTGACATGTACCTCACCAAGTAGAAGTCACCACACCTGATTCTCGTATCAATGACTCACCATCACTATCTTAGGGTTTAGTCGACCACCCCAAGATATCAACAACAAACTCTAGTCCACCACATGGTTTCCTAAATAGGCTCACATCCTCATTGTGGGTACATGAGATAGGAGCCAACATAAAAAAAATATCACATATTACCATTGCATATGACATATCATCATGTTTCACACATTTCACAGTTTTCATTTCATCATAGTCTATTCCTCATGGACATAGACTTTCATAAAAGTATTCAGGGCTAGAGAAACACCAAGTGACTCACTCCTAAAACCTAGTGGTCTAACCTTTAAGGTCTCGATCCACAGTATGGAAATCCTTTTCATAATACTCTCATTACGACAAGGAGATCCTTTTCATTTTCCGATTGTGGCACTTGGGGGGAACTCACAATGTTCTATGCACCTAGTGTTATCATTTCACTTATTATTAATCCTTCTTACTCGTACTAAAGAAGATTTAGTATCATTTATCATATATGTATATACTCGTGTAACTAGAATAACATGAATCTGATTTTTCTTAAAGAAAGACAATAATTAAAACAAGAAGTGCAACAAATCTATAGTCTGCAACACATGATTCTTTCCATTTTCCACATCATCTCACAACAGGAATCATTAGTGGGCTTTCAGCCCAAGACATAATCTCATTGTCCATGATTTACCCTCATCAGGGTTTCTCAAATGAAATCAGTTCACGTTAAATTCAATCTCAACATATTTCTTATCAGCCCATTCTATATCATAATTCTCAACATATATTCACAGAAACATTAAGACTAGAAATAGTATAGACATATATATATCTTGTGTAATTCATCACACTTAAAACATGTTCATCATGCAACATATTCTCATTACATTTGATTTCTATATATATGAATAAATATCATAGCATGAATGTGCATAGCACACTTAATACACCTCACTTACTATTTACCACTCTTTAGTTAGGGATACTATAAGTGGTCTCATTTGATATTCATCATAGAAGACCATTCTCAAAACACAAGTATCCTAACATACAATTACAATACAAAAGCACATTCTTATAAACCAATTCATATCCTTGTACCTCATCTTGTAATTTAATTAAACTATAACCAGATGCATTCCATATTCCCTCATTTGAGATCATTATTCATTGTGATCATGTATCTCATTATTTTAGGGTTAGGGATAGGCTCTTAGATCCATTTACTAATTTTCGTCATTTCCCTTCATTTCATATTAATTAGTTTTAACTTCTTTCATTTCATGTTCACTACTACTGTAGGAACAATCATTCTAAATTTATTTATAAAGTTTCACTCCCATTGAAATCCTCCATTGTCTGGTTTTACTATATTTCAGTCAACTTAGGTATACCCACGTGTAGTTACGATAAATATACTATATACTTCATCATACACATTTAATTAATTTCATTCTTAACTTGTCATCACCATTCGATTGATCCTTGTTTATTTCCTTTCTTCTAATAGATGTGTGTACCATGTCATTGACTTCCAATGACATTATCATAATTAACAACAATTATTCAATCCCTTATTATACTACTCAATCCAGATCAAAACAATGGATTAGGTTACATTTTTTCACACCATAATCTCAAATTATCCTTTGTAACTGATTGTTAAATAGCTTGTAAAAAGGATCCACATTCATGTGAGATTTTACTCAATATTTCATAAGTCATACTAAAATAGATGCCTTAGGCTTAGATCATATTAGTAAGACTCATCATCTTCAATTGAAGTAGTAATACCTACACTTTAACATTGAGTCACATTTATAACATTATATATAAGTTCAAGCTTTATGACTCATACTCATCTTAATACTAAACTTCCAGGGTTTTCAATAAGTCAAATTAGTTCAATGCCCCATAAGAATCATATGGTGCATTATTCTCAATAAGGTGTCCAAAGGTTCATTTAGTCTATTAATGACACACAAAAACCCTAGATTCCATACCACACAATGACCAATCATCTACAACAATACAATGATTTATTGACCGATTCAACCAATTCTTCAACATTAGACCTAGACATGGATTTCCTCCATATAAAACCCTCATATATTGATCCTCAAGTACATAATATATTCATTTAAAGTAATGATTCGAATTTTTAGTTGAATAATTCATGGTTATTGAGTTCAAATATGATTACATTCATGTCAAAAAAAATTCCAAGCATTTTTCCTATTGATTGAACTTTAAGAAAAAATGGTAGAAATATATATAGTGTGGTCTCTATAAGACATTGCATATATATTGAACCAATAGATCTGGAACTAGGAAAATACAAATATTATGTGAAAGGATCCAATCTAGTAGCATTTATTACCCAAAATCATTCAATTTGATTATACAATTGCATAAAAGTAGTAGAAATGATCTTGATTATTTTATCAGACATAATTATTCTCTCAAAAAGATTACAGATATTAATAGGGATATAAACACTCACCTCTGGTGATAATAACCTTAAAAGTGTATATCAAACTCTAAATTTGTAGAAATCCACTATGGTTCTATCTAATAAATCCATTTCTCCATCCTCTCAACTCGGAAACTCTAGGAATGGAGATTAGGAGAGAAAGAGTGAGAAAAAGGGAGTTTTGATATAATATTGAATAAAATCATAGGAGTATAGAATTTTTACATGTGAGAGAAGATTCACTACAAAAAACAATGCAAACAATCTAAACTTACTTGATTTCATCATTTCTCGATTGACAAAGCTTTAGGTCAACATTTTCACCTTCTTCCTCACTCAAATCCTAACTCTCCCTCTCTCTGTAGAATTTCATTTCTATATAATGAATCACAAAATATGAGAGCTCCTTGGATGATAGGTTTCTCATATAGATTAATTAAGGTGCTTGGGCCAATTGCAAATTGACCCAACTTTACACTATCTTTTATTTTAGTAGAATTTTCTATCATACATATGTTACTAAAGATTGATTATTTAATTAACAAACCTCCTTCAAAAATTATGAAAAATTTAGAATTTATGTGATACATAATTTCATAGATCCATTAAAATTTTCATATAATTCATAGGTACCACTAAACTAAAAATGGCAAATACTATATTGCTATATTGCAGTCTACAACATGATCGGTCGGGTTGTTACTAATGAGAAACTCGACCAACACCACACTCTGTCAAACTGAAACATTATCCAAAATTATGATAATTAATAAAATTGTTTTCAATTTAGTTACTAAATATTAGTTAAAATTTCGTATCATTTGTATGTACTAATAAAAAGATAATAATCAAATACCAGACTACTATATTTCAGTCTAAATGCATGGTCAGTTGAGTTTGCCCTTGGGAAAATCAGCGAAAAATAGATTAAAAAATTACTCAAAAATTCTAATAGTTTGCAATAACACTAATAGTTGAGTTATCCAAGATTTCCATATTTCAAATAAATAAGAGTTATATATGAAATACTAAAAATCATCTATTACACCACTATATTTATCAAATTTTGTATTTATATGCTACCAAAACTCTAATTTTGGCTGATTAGGATTTTTTATTCTCAAAGATGAATTATTTGAAACAAAATATATTTAACTTTTTCTCAATATGTTTAAAGAATCATAATTATACTACCATCATTAATCAACCTCTAAACAATGATCAATCTTGTTAAGCATGTAATCATCCAAGTAAACCCTAATTAGATGGTTAGTTTGAAAGGGGGTCATTACAACCAGTGTACTCTATCTAGATCAAAATGTTGAAAGAATATGGAATAGAGATTGGTAAGTAAATATTGGAAAGATAAGGAGGAAATATTCTAGAATAACATATGCTTTAGAAAAATTGCATCTTAAAAACACCAATGTGGACTATTACTATAGTCAACCTACCCTCAAGTTGAGAGAGGACTATCTTATTCAATCATGTAATGGTACTATCACTATCATGTTTTTTTCTATATCTTTTCTTTATACATGTAATTCATTTTTAAATCTTGATAAGGAGAGTAGGATGAATATATCATTTCTCAGGTTTCCCAAAAAAACAAGTAATGGTTCATCAGATTCAAAATTGAGAATAACAGATGAATATATGTTGCTAATGGAATGCCTCTATACAAATCTGAATAAGACATGGGTTCTCTCCCAATGAAAAATCCATATTTGAAATTCCATTTTTCATAGGGCACATGGTATGTTCATATGGGAATTTTTTCATATGCAATTTATTGTGCATCATCATCAATCATGTGTCTATGTGTGTCAGATGTATTTCCTCAATGACGAATAATATAGGTATCTGAGTCATCTTTGTCACCATCATGTTTTTGTTTAAATACACACATTTTTAGTGTAGTACGTAGGAGACATTTGTGTCTTAAACTCCTCTATTGCAAGACCATGATGTTTATCTAATAACTTAATATCATTTCTAGTACAATCTCATCAATGGAAAAGAGTTATAATGAAGAGTGAGTTTGAAATCTTCTCCAATTAATGACAAGATCCTCCATGGAATCCAAAATGTTAAAATCTCTAGTTGTTCAGTGATAGAAGTGAATGGGTGATCAGATATTTATAATTTAGGGAATTTATAAAGACTATTCAACGAATTTGAGTGGTTCCTTTCTTAATCATTGTTGATATCAAAAATCTCAATGTATAGACCTATTATTCTCATAAAATTGAATAATAATACAAATTTCTAGCTCCCTATTTATAGGTAATCCCTTGTATGATATCACAACACCAATTATGCATTTACTATCCTCATCAATATTGATCCAAAATGTCTGAATTATTGTAAATTGGAAGCAACTCATTGTCATATTATAATATGTTGGTATAAATTTTGATTAAAGAATATTTACTAGGATTGAGAAAACATAGTTATACATTTTAGCTATAGTCAGGTCACCATAATCATATTGCATACTCAAGCATGCATATTAAAATAATTACAAAGTGAATTCTAATTCTTCAAATACACAAAAGCACTCATCTCCAATAAAATTTATAAAATGTACACTATTTTACAACCTTATACACTTATAAATAGATCTTCATAGGTCCTAGAGAATCTTACATCTAGTCTTGTTTCATATTTATTCATTACAATTACATTTGTTAGTGGATTATCAATGATTTCAAGTGGGCTTCACGAAATCTCCCGGTTGCCCCGAAAAATGTGGAAGAAGTGTTTAATTTCCATAATTAATAACAACTAATTCCACATGTTCAGATAATACAATAACGCATATTTACTTATCCATGTATAGAACATTTTCAGGTAACAATTGTCCCTATTAATATTAATAAGCACAACGCCTATTAGATTTTAGTATTTTGTTGTAAACAAGTCATAGTTGAAAATACATCATTTCACCCACTATGTGAATCCAATCTATATATGGAATATCGTATCATACATCCATGAGGTCTTAATTTCAATTTTTCTTTACTCCAATAGGTTACCTTATTTGAGTATAAAGCCATAAATATAAACCTTTCCTCAGACCCTATGACATATATTACATGGTGAGTTTCCAATAAAAAGGAGGTAGACAGTCACAACTACAATTCTTAGACATTTGAGGAACTGGTCCATCAAAATTGAGTACATTTGAAGAAATTTGGATGAAATATCTATACATCATATAATTTATCAACCTTGTGAGGCCAACCATAGTTTTTTACCTTGTCCCAACACTCTTTTAGTTAGAACATGCTTCTTTTTCTTTTGTATATGGTTCATGAAAAATACCAATTGAATGACAATTCATAAAACATAAGATGTAAAAGTTTCCATTCATCATTCTTGTACTTAAAAATTTTGGGGTTTATAAATCCATGATTCTTAGATTTAATTGTTTTCATTTCACTTAAAAACATCTTATCAATATTCTTCAAGTCATCTTAGAAATTAGTATAGTAAGATTGATATCAACATATTTGTTGGATATTGGTTTTTGACAATTATTAAGTTTGGAGATTATTCATTCCACTCCCTTCATGTGGAGAAACATCAAAAGTAGTTCCCATATTAGATAATGTGAATTTCAAAGTTGTATTACTACTACCATTACCCATAGAGGCTAATTGAGGTAGATAATGAAAAATATGGGGACTGATTTTGTATCTCCTTAGCCTCTAGGTTTTTCATGTACTGATTGGTTGAGCTATATACATGTTTCTTATGTTACTTCATATTGATTTCCCTTGAGTTTCCAGCTTCTCCCATTATCATGTCGATTCTCACCTTCCACTAGGCCATGCTTTGTTAATATTCATTTTTTTGTCAATGACCTTATTACCTTCACCATTATCTATCTTAATAACTACCTTCATTGATCATGCCTCCTAATCATCTTCCACTATGAACAACGAGGAGATGAGCTCTTGTTAATAACAACAGTAATCTTTATCTTCATCATTCTTCACAACATCCACTCTCAATAGATGTTCCTTATTGTCACTACTATGGCTATGTGTTTCATGTATAGTGATGTATCATCATTACAATTCACCCATTCGTGTGGTGGTGGACACAAATTATCATCAGACTGTGTCTCTAGAATCATGGGAGGCTTTTTTTCCCCTTGGCTAGTCTTCCTAAACTATTTTTATCATGGATATGAAGAACTTCACCTAGTGTTCCTTGCATATTATTTTCATATTGGTGAACCTTTTCCTTGGTGAAATTCCATATATATTAACATGTAACCAAAAATTTGATGTGGTGTTTTTCTTCTATTTTTATATTGCATATCAACTAGGTTGTGGAGTCATTTTCAAAAAATTTGAGTGTGGTGGAAAGTCACCAATCTATGCAACACTTACTTAGACTTACCACAAATGTGCAATGCATGTAGTGAACTTTCCTCCTTTTCACTTCATCTTGAGCATTTATCAGCATATGTCATCTTCCTTACATAGTAAGATATATTTGGAAGAATTTCCTCCTGATGGACCAACCACATCAATGTTTTCATTCTCTTTGGAAGATGGGGTTCCCATAATTTCTCGACTGTCTAATCTTAGTATTGATTTTCCCTTACATCAATATCTTGTAGGTAAAGCTTGTAGTGAGATACACCCTAAGAAAGATTACATGCCCATTTGTCCCTTACATTCTCTTCCATGGACTTAGGGAGTTTTCATATTACATGTACTATCTCCTTAGGAAAAACACCTTTGAAAACTTTCTATTCCATTCATTATATGTACCCACCGGCTAGATACTTTCAAGTCATATATGTTGTAAGTAAATATTATATGGGATATCCTTCAAGTGTTAACTCCTTGTATATAGGAATCCAAACATATGTTAGTTTCATTAACACTTGATACTAATTTCCTACAATTATAGTAAACACCTCATACATGGTGTGGGCCTCTCTTTAAAAGGGGGTGTCTCTACATGCCTTTGTGTTACCAAAGTAGTCATACTTATTCTTAGACTCAATACACCAAGTTGTTTTTCTTTTTTTCTTTTTTTCCTAGTTACTCTTTATTGATTGTGCATTGGTCAAGTTGCACATCATATTTCTTCTCTTCATCATGTTTATGCTTTATATGAAAGATCCAAGTAACAAGTTCTAGTGGTCTCCCATTGTCTCCTCCTCTCCAAATGAAACTTTGGATTGTACTATGAATCCACTCATCAAGGGAAACTGGTAGTGGAGAAGTATGTGTGGTATATGTCAGTGTCATGGATAAGACCCACTTTGATAGACTATTTCTTCAAGTTAGAGGGAGAGAATGAATAGTTAAACCATTAATTTTGTAGTCCACCCTTTTAAAATATCAGAATAAGTGTCCTTATATATGTAATTTTGAAGGATAGTACTCCAAATATCTACCTAGGTAATTTATCTTGTCCATAGTTGTAAATTTGCATAGTTTGAAATTGGTTTGGTGTAATATGATGTTTGATAATAATACTTTTGTCTTTTCCACTGTAAATAGTTTCCACTAAGGCTTCTTAAATCTCTTGAAATAGTCCATTATGGATTTTATTTATCCAAAAGTTCCCTTTGTGGATATAATAATGTCATTTGTGATATGATGCATGCTTTTTTTTCCATTTTGATCTGTATCCACCGTCCATCATCCAATTTCTGGTAGGCTTAAATCTCTAAATTATTTCCCCATTTGAAATGATATTGTTTCTTCCCATAGTTAAGGAGTTCATAATACACTTTGAGGAATCAAATGAACACCTAGATGTGATCATACTTTTCGTAATGAAAAACCACTCAATTATATATTTGTAGGTCCACCTTGGTTACCATAAGATATATATACTTTGGTCACCACATATTATGGATAAGATTCTACATGAGCACTATGTTATATGACAATCGTCTACCTATACAAAATTAGATTTCTCTAAATGTAACTGATAAAGAATAAATCTTATGAAGGTTTTGAGTAAGATTTTTCATATTACATTTCATGAAAACATATTAAGTGATATTGGCCTCATTTGGTAAGATATATGTCTATGAGAAACTTTGAATAAACATTAGCAATAATTGACATATCTAATTTGTAAGAGTATTTCCCGTATGGGCATCATTCAGAATCTTATAGATTGTGATATTCAAGAACTCCCAATGTGCTAATAGAAAGTATGCATATCTATGTAAATGATCCTGACGCATTTAGTTGAGTAATATATTTAGTACTTTTTAGTTTTAGTTTGAGATGGCAAGTTCATAACGTACTTCTATTATTGAACTAAAAAAATTATAAAGTTTCAATGTAAGTTGTTTATATAATTCTAACTTGTAGTGTCTCTTAGTTTGAAGAGATTTTAGAAATATTTTTGAATAAGGGGCCTTCACTTATGTTCCCTCATCCACTCTTCTTCATGTTTCATCCTTCAAGGATGCAATAGAAGTTCTTCTTCCCAATAATTAATAGAGGCACTAAAGAATTTAGAATTGTTCCAAGTGTTATTAACCCAACTAATATAACTTATATTGACAATTCTCTTTATACTCCTTAGGAATATGCCCATATTACATAAAGAAAAATAATATCCTCATAATGATGTTGTAGTTCCATGCATTTTTCATCTTCTCTACATTGTTGTAAGACCCCGGACCTGGGTTTTGGGCTAAACCTGTTTTATTTCACTTGACTAAGTTCTTATAACCTTGTTATAATCCTTTAAGATGTCCTTAGAGCTTTTGGAGAGCTTAGGTCTCCTGTTTGATCTTGTTTTGATGATGTTTGTGCCATATGTGTTTGTTTTGGGTCAAATTACAATTTACCCATTTGTGAGGGTTATCTTGCAATTTGTCACCTCTAGAGTGTTCCTTCTCTCTCTTAACTATATGAGAGAAAGTTTTGTGCTTTGGGGTGCCTTATTTGAGCCTTGGTTGAGTGGTGGCATCATCATAGGTGATTCAGGTTCCTAGGGTTTTGGATGTCTCAACCATGTGCACCTTCTTGAAGGTGGTGACCTTTGTCTCAACCTTGAGAGGGTGTCTTGTGAGTGTCTTGACTAATACACCTTCTCAAGGTGTTGTGGTCTCGACCGTGATGATCTTGGTTTGTCTTGGTTTATTACAGTTGTCTTCTAGTGAAGTATCTCGACCTAATGTTGTGGTTATCCTTTTGTCTCGACCAGGTGATGTTCTGGTGCTTTGTCTCGACCATGTGGTATGTCCTTTGTTGTTCACAACTGAGACCATATGTTGGATGACTCAAGTGATCAAGAACCAACATAGGTTGTATCCATCTCATTCATGTATATTTTAAGTGATTTCATGTGTGTTTCTTAGGTGGACAAGTGTCCCTTTGTTGCCTTTATGTGTTGACACCTCATTTCCACCCTACTGCCCTCCTCATTTGCCTAATAAACCCTCTTCTCTCCATGAAAGTTATCTTCTTTGGCCATTCTTCTTCTCCATTCCCTTGTGATCATTCTTGGATCTTGGTGGAGCAAGAAGGTGTTTTCCTTGGTGCTTTGAAGGTGGTTTGGCCTTGCATGTGGTGCCTTAAAGCTAGATCTTCCTCCTTGTGGTTATTTCTTCCCTTGGTAAGTAGTTTTACCATCTTGATCATGTTTTCCTTTGAAATCTCCATATTCTTATTCCTCTTTCCTTGTTCGTAGACTAGGGTTATACCCTAGTGGTTACCTTGAGAAAAAATCATCTTCACAAAGGCCTTAGACTATGGACTATCCATGGTGGTAACTAGTGAGAGGATGTTTCTTTTCTTTCCCCCTTTCTGCTTTGGTTCAGCCTAGGGTTTCCTTGCCCTTTTTATTGAGCTATCTTTGACCAAGGTGCTCTTCTTTTTGGAGGTGATATTATGGCTGAATTAGTGATCCTTTTATTAGCTTCCTTCGCTCTTTTGGAGCTTGAGCTTGGAGCTTGTTTTCTCTTCAAAATAGGCGGGTGATATAACCATCTACACTCTATATTATTGCACTTTTCATACATGCATGTTGTTGTTTTCTTTCTCTAAAACGTACCCCTAATGTTCTAGTAGAAGATACCATGCTCTAGAACTTGTTTGATGGTGTTTAACATGTTTGGTTTGCATGGAATTCGAAACCCTAATTGATGGAACCCAATTTTGGTGATTGTTGTGCAGGTCAAGATTCTTGTGTTGTTTGTGTGGTAAAGACATATATGTGTGATGGTTGGTCATAACAAATGCATAACAATGAGGCGGTACACATACACATGAGAATAACTAGTGACTTAATATAATGTTTCAATCATATTTACTTAATGAGGTTCTAACTCCAACATGTTCCAAGAAAGTCAGGGAAGGTGTGCCTAGGGTATGGTGATTTCTTATAAACCATAATCGACTACACATGTAACCCTAACCATAATGTTGATAAACATGATGTGGTTGCTTGTCTCTTTTGGAGTGGTCTCTATATTGTGATGTTTCTTCTCTCTTGTATATAAATCTATGAACATGTAGGTGTAATAAATACCATGACTTGTATATGTTGTGGTAGATTATGTGATTCAGAGTTGTGAGTATGCACATTGTTGAGGCATAATGTGGGGATGAACTTTCAAGGTTTATGTGATTGGGTCTCATGACCTGGCAGAGTCTTAATTCTTAGAGTGAGGTGTCATCTTATAATAATGTGATTAAGGGATTGATATCCCACAGTGATGTGACATTGGGGATATCGTTGTATGGCTGTGTGATAGTGATGTTGGCCTTGTGCATGGAAGTGTTACCGTACTATGTGATGAAGTGACAAGTTTACACCTTATACATTTTATATCTTGTAAAGTTGTATCATGCTCTTATTTTTGTAGAGTTTATTTTGTCTTTGTATGTTGTAACTTGGTTGATGCTAAAAATACTTAATTGGCATTATTAATCAAGTGGAACGTTAATCAAGTAGTTTCCCTATGCTATAGATCCATCTCAGTGTCAATTTTAGTGTTGGATGGTGAAATGGGTTTTTCCCTTAGTGGAAGCTCGTAGTTGTATATTGTTGAGTATATGCATTTATAGGATTGGTTGTGGCTAGGGTTGTAAATGGGAACAGGTAGACCCGCGGACCTACAAATCTGGACCCTTAAAAAACTTGTAACGGGTCTAATTTTTTATACATGCATACCCTTGGACCCGTATACCCTTGGACCCGCATATAAGCGGGTCCAATAATGGGTATGCTTGGACCCAGACCCGCTAGACCTGTGTACTCGCTATACATAAGTAACTACTAAAATAATATGTTATATATATCATACTTTACTAGTCTAATTAATATAATTATTGAGATTATATCCTACTCTAAGGTTGAGACTAGTCATAAAACTAAGAATTAACTATTCTAGTTACAATAATGAACATCATATGTAAACTTAAAATCAAAATTTCTACTAATCTACATTACTTTCTACATAAATTTAATGTTATGATCATGACTACAAATATGTAAACAATTACCCAATTAATTTTATTGTATAGAATATAGTATTGTCTAATATAACTATTACATGTTAATATATTATATGATAACAATATCTTGTTGTGTTAAATATATATAACATAGTAATTTCTCTTACATAAACAATATGATGTTTTATAGAACTGCTTACTCGCATACCCGCTATTATTGCGGGTACGAGTATGGTGCGGGTCCAAGTTTTGTATTATGCGGGTCTAGAACCGGAACCGGACCCGCTAAATTAGATGGGTATGGGTATGGCCAGACCCGCACCGTACCCGCACCGTTTACACCCCTAGTTGTGGCCCAAACCCTTGTAGGAGTGTGGTTGTGGGTCATAGCTCAATGATGTGACTCAGTATATACTTATGATACTTTCACAGGATTGGTTGTGGGCCATACCCTGGTAGGAGTGCAACTACGGTTCGTATCTTAGTTTTACTAGTGTTGTGTCTATATACCAAGGCAGTCTCTATGGTGTTCTCTTGTGCTGACCAACATTCTAGGCTTGGATTTATACATATATTTTTATATGTATATACATATACATATGCATACATTGTCTATATATATATATATATATATATATATATATATATATATATATATAGAGAGAGAGAGAGAGAGAGAGAGAGAGAGGGTGAGAGAAATAGAGAGATAGAGTCAGGCTAGAATACACTTGAGTGTAGCCATACACTCAAGTGATGTTTACATATGTAGACATTTTTTGACAAATCCAAATCATTGATATTGATTGTCATAACAACTACACCCTACATGTAAAAGTTGAGCTCATTTGGTATTTTCTAAGTCACTATTTCATAACCAACAAAATCAACGCACAAAACTAATTTGAATTGTATATTTTTTTTTCCTTTAGATGCATGACCTATAAGTGTCCAAATGAGATAAAATTTTGTATTTAGTATGGTCATATGATATTTAACAAGATCAATGGTTTTGATTTTCAAATAAATGTTGTATGATCGAACATGACTTGAGTGTATTTATCCTCTGATACACTCGAGTGTATTCTAGTCTGACTCTCTCTAAATCAGGCTAGAATACACTTGAGTGTACCGATCGTGCCATAGACTCAAGTGGTTTTTACATATATAAAAATTTGTTTGAAAAATCCAAATCATTTATATTCATTGTCATAAAACCTACATGCTACATGTAAAAGTTGAGCTCATTAGGAATTTTGTAAGTCACTATTTCATGACCAACAAAATTGATGCACAAAACTAATTTGAAATGAACAACTTTTTTTTCCTTTATATGTGTGACCTATAAATGTCCAAATGATCTAAAAATTCATATTTAGTATGTTTATATGATATTTAAGAAGATCAATAGTTTCGGTTTTCAAAAAAACATTGCATGATGGATAATGACTTGAATGTATTCAGCCTCTGATACACTTGAGTGTACATATATGTATGTGTGTATTTATATATATATACATATATATATATATAGACACACACACATGCACGCACACACACACATACACACATACATATATATATATATATATATATATATATATATATATATATATACATATATATAATGTGTGTATAATACAAAACACATGCATTCATATATCTACACATATATATACATACATACATACATACATACATACATATATAGCTATACTAGGGTTGCTTTGGCGACATGCTAGGCGATCCAGGGGCGATGAACACATCGGGAAAATTGACCCCCATCATCCACCCCACCACCACATCCCGCACCCCAATCCCTAATCAACCATTCACCCACGAGCCTGAAACCCAGAAAAAACCGATGGCACCAAAGACTGGAAGCCCTAATCAGCTGGACCTGGCAAAGAAGACGACCAAGTCACTTATGGAGAAACAAGCATGGAACAGGATCCTGAAATAGATGATGCCACAAGAGGGGGAATAATGATTCCTAGAACCCAAAGTTGCAGGGGAGAAGGTGATCGTCGAACTAGAGGAAGAGGAGTATGCTCAGATGCAGAATATATGGGAGTTCACCGTCCTCGCCTACATGGTCTGGAAGAGGCCCTATTACCCCCACTTCCAGGCATGGATCCAACGCACTTGGAGGCCTAAATTAGCTTTTGAATTGCGAATGAGGGATAAGGGCATGTACCTAATATGATTTTTTGATGCAACAGACAAAGAGGTAGTTTTGGACCTTGGCCCCAGGTGGTTCAACAGCCAACTAGTCATGGCTAAGAGCTACAGCCACGGGGACAAACTCCAATGTGATGCCATCTCTACGATTCCCACATGGATGAAGTTGAAGACCTTTGGGTGATCATGGACTAGGTGCTTAGTGGGTACCATCACCGGTGGTGTGGGGAAGGTTCTTCACATAGACGACAGGGCCTTAGAGAAGGAAGATTCTCGAGTTCTTGTTTAATTGAATGTCGAACATGAAGTGGTTGATACTGTTTGGATGAAGGTGAAAGACAAAGAGATACCAGTGGAGGTGGTGATGGACTTTGTACCACCAAAATGCAGCATATGTATGGCATTTGGCCATAATGATGAAGAATGTGAATCTAAGGCAACAATGCCTACTGCAGACAAGGGGGATAGCAAGCAGAAAAAACAATGGAGGGAGAAGAAGAAAGAGAGCTCGAGGGAAGCTAAACCTGAACCAGGTCATTTGATGTCCACTGAACTTGAGGCAGAAAGAGATGAGACAATTACTGAATCCCATAATGATAAGGAGGATGGAGAGTTTGTAGCTTCATTGTCCAAGAAGAAGGGGCCAAAGAAGGTGGGAATCCCAACCAATCATGGTGTGGGAGCTATCTTGGACATAGTCAATAGCTTTGAGGCATTGAGTGACTTAGACAAGGATGAAGAGGTGTTGATAAACCAGAAGGATAAAGAGATGGAGAATAAACCAACAACAGGGAGCCAAATCGGCGTACTAGGTCACATTCAACCCGTTCATATGTACATGCTCCTATGGAATATCAAGGGTGGGTGTGATAGGAGTAAGAAGAAGGAGATCCGGGAGTGGATCGTTACAAGTGGACATTCGCTGGTTGCATTGGTGGAAACAAAAATAAAGATGCAAAATAGAAATAGTATTGGATACTTATTTCCATAGGGATGGGAGTATGTTTCTAATGTTGAGTGCACTGAGGTAGATAGAGTATGTATTCCATGGAAGCCAAGTGCATGGTAGAGTTAAGACCAGAAAATTACAGTGGATTACAATAATAATGGAGGATGGCACATGTGGGTGACAGTTGTATATGGCCATAATGATGCCAAGGCCAGACTACACTTGTGGAAGGACTTGGTCTCTCTATCCAAATAGGCAACTTTACCATGGTTGGTGATTGGGGGTTTCAATATTGTCCATCTGTAGGTGGAAAAGAAGGGGAAAAGACTAGCATTGAATATGGAGATAGATGCTTTCAATCAAGTTATTGATAAAGTAGGTGTGTTTGAACTTCCAATGGTAGGCGGTGACATCTTTACATGGAACAATGAGAGAGGGCCAGAAAATAGAATTGCAAGCAAACTGGTTAGAGATTTAGTGAATGATGATTGGCTCTAGATTTTTCCTAATGTGCAGGTAAAGGCAGGTGGATCTGAGCTGAGTGACCATGTTCCTATCTTAGTTCAAATCATAGAAAAGAAACAAAAGAGGAAACCCTTCAGATTCTTAAATTACTGGGTTGATTGGAAAGGTTTTGAAGATGTCATAAAAGAAGGATGGAGCATACAACTGATCGGGAACCTGAGTTATGTCTTTGCAAAAAAGTTGGCAAACACCAAGGATGCACTTAAGAGATGGGTTAACAATGAAGTGAACATTCCAAATTTGATTAAGGAAACAAAAATAGAGTGTAAGGAAGTCAGGGAAACATTGGGGGTTGATCCTCTTAATCCTGAACCGATAGAGAAACATAGAGAACTAAAAAGGATGATTGATGATCTAAAAATAGCAGAGGAGAAATTTTACTAGAAAAGCAGCAAGGAAAAATGGATGAATGACGAAGACACAAACACTAAATTGTACCATATTGTTGTTAAAAGAAGGGAGGCAGATAATATTATTTCTTAGATGATTGATGCCAAAGGGAGGGTGATCAACAAATAGGAGAATCTAGAAGAACAGTCGACAAACTTCTATACATCTCTATACAATAAGAAGTTTGAAAATGACATATAGGAGGAGGAAGTGGAGTACAGGTTCATACTGACAAGCACACATATTAACATACTTACAAGAAGAACCAATGAGCAAGAGGTCAAAGATACAGTATGGAACATCGGTAGGAATAAATCTCCAGGATCAGATGGTTTTAATGTTTTTTCTACAAGAAGACATGGGATATCATCAAGGCGGACCTGGTTGCATATGTCAAATGGTTTCTAGAAGGTGGTAAAATGGTGAGATAGGTTAATAATTCTTTTTTGGTTCTCATTCCTAACAAGAAGGTTACTTCCTCTCTTACCGATTTTAGGCCCATTGCATGATGTCTGGTACAATATAAAATCATTGCTAAGATTCTAGCTGATAGATTGAAGATGGTACTTTCCTATCTTATTTCTGAGAGCCAAGGAGACTTTGTGACATGAAGGAATATTAGTGATTGTGCTCTGATGGTGGGGGAATTTTTTCTGGACTACAATGTCATGAGAGGTAGTAGGAAAGCCTATTTAAAATTGGATGTATCCAAATCCTATGATAGCGTCAGATTGGAGAATTCATGGTGGATTATGAAACAAATGGGATTCAATGAGCAATGGATTTACTAGATGAAGTAGTGTGTTGGTACTACAAATTTCTCCATCCTGGTTAATGGCACATCTGCAGACATGTTTAGAGGAGGTAATGGCTTGCATCAAGGAGACCCCCTGTCACCTCTACTCTTTGTGATTGTTATGGAGTTTTTACATAGAAGACGCAACATGCTGAAATAAAATGGATATCAAGCCCTACACAGTTCATGGCACAAAGGTGATGACCCATTTGATTTTTGCAGATGATGTGCTAGTATTTGTTGAATCCAAACAACAATGTTTGGAAAATCTTAAAAAATCTACTACTAAAATTTGGTGAGAAAATGGGGTTGTGTGTGAATGCAAACAAAACACATATTTTCTTGTCCAAGAATTGATACCATATGGAGGATAGGTTAGTAGATGCAATGTGTATGGTGAGATGGAAATTTCCAACATAGTACATTGGTTTTCCAATAGCTAGGGGTAATCTACAGGTCAAGTACTTTGTTGATTGCATAGATAGGCTGAATGGTATGGTTAACAGATGGTTGACACTGAAGACATCCATGGTGGAGTGAGGAACACTGATAAAGGCTGCTATTGAAGCACTTCTCATCTTTTGGGTGCAATAAAGGGATATTCTAGGGTCTGTCTTGGACAGAATGGATATGAAGATGGCAAACTTCCTATGGGAAAGTGAACATCATCCAATGCAATATGCTAGAGTGGCGCTTCCAACAGATGAAGGTGGACTGAAGTTTAAAGCACCTAGAGACATAGCAAAATGGGAGACAATGTGGAGAATAATTATTTATCATGAAGGAACTTCTGTTTGGGGAAAATGAATGAGATAGAAATCCAAGAGGTTCGGACTTCAAGCCGAAGATGAGGGAAGGATATTCACGCATCATAAACATCATGACTGAAACATGGCAGCTAGTCAGACACCTATTCTGAGGCTCAGGACAGGGGGAGGTGGAGACTTAAAGATCCAAAGACATGCTCGTGGGAAGAGACACGCTCGAGGGATGCAAAGGACATGCATGGGGTGCTGATCTGGACTGGTATGTACGTATCGAAATGGAGTGTGTCTATATACAAAATGATTCATAGGGTTCTTGCCACTCTTTGTGGGATAGAAGGGTGGAACTATGATGTTTCCACATTGTGCTTACTATGTAAAGATGTTGAAGTATCCCATAATCACCTTATGGGTGGATGCTAATTCACAAGAGATATTTGGGACATGGTGTACAAGGATTTCAAAGTGCAACTCCAACTTGTAGATGACCCAAGAAGAATGTTGACAAAGTGTGGAAATGATGAGAGGAAGAAGCTTTTATTTGCTTCTCTATGCTACCACATTTTGGAGGAATGTAATTCTAGGAAACACCAAGGGGCCACTGCAAATTCCATGAGTATTGTTGTAAAAATTTGTAAATGTGTTAAATGTAGGTTGCACATGAGATAGATGAGTGTGTTGTTTCTCTTTCTTCTTTACGTATGGCATTGGGCCTACATGTAACTCTAGACCTCCTATATTTTTAGGGGGAAGTCAGAATACATTTACATCATTCTGATACATATATAGCTGTAAAATTTTGTGAATGTGTTAAATGTAAGCTACATATTAGCTAGATGAGTGAGTTGTCATTTTTTCCTTCTATTGCATCGGGGCTATATGTAATTCTTGACCTCCTATATTTTTAGGAGGAAGTTAGAATATATATTTTCCTAATTCCGATAAACACACACACACACACACACACACACATATATATATATATATATATATATATATATATATATATATATATATATACTTGAGTGTACACTAGAGAGAGAAAGAATCAGGCTAGAATACACTCGAGTGTACAGATCACACTGTACACCTCAATGGTGTTTGCTTATCTAGACCATATTTTTGAAAAATCTAATCCATTGATTTTCATGGTTACAATAATAGTAGACCACATACAACATTTGAGCCCATTTGAATGAGTATAAGTCGCTCATCCAAGGACAACAAAATTGAACAAAAACACTAATTTGAAATACATGATAATTTCCTATTTTGTATGCATGACCTAGAAGTGCCAAATGAGTTGAAATTTATTAGTTAGTATGTTCCAAAGATATTTAATAGCATCAACATTTATATTTCCAAAATATTCACTACATGATGAAATATTATTGATGTGGTTAGTGTCTTTGGTAGACTCGAGTGTATTCTAGCTTCACAATACACACACACATAGATATATATATATATATAATTATGTTCTAAAGATATTTAATAGCATCAACATTTATATTTCCAAAATATTCACTACATGATATAAAATGACTGATGTGGTTAGCGTATTTGGTAGACTCGAGTGTATTCCATCTTCACAATACACACACACACACAGATCTATATATATATATATATATATATATATATATATATATATGTGTGTGTGTGTGTGTGTGTGTGTGTGTGTGTGTGTGCGCGCGATTGTGTGAATGTTTGTGCTCAACCCTAAACATATGTTTTTGGCATGTGATTAGGGTCGCTACATAGATGTGCACCTTGTTCGTGCTAGTTCTCTAGATGTCATGGTACTAGACTGCATAATGAGTGTGGTAAGTCATTTTAGTTTTGGTTTTATTTGCATTGAGTATGGTGATTTTCATCACCCATTTCAAAATTGGAGAAACATTATTTCAAGTATATGTACAGATGAAAAATGTTACCACATCCAAAAAAGGAAGTGAGTATCCATCTAACCTAAGAGAAAGAGGTGTAACATCAAGTCTAGATGAGAGTGTTTATATGCTAGTTGTAGTATCTATAGTTTTCTAGATCCATGATAAAGATTAGGATAGTAAGTAGCCTAGATGAGCTACGTTTATGATGATGATAATGAAGATTATGAGGATAATGATGATGATGATGATAACGAAGATGATGATGATGATGTTGATGTGATGTTATGAGATGTTTTAAGATGATTCAAGTTATATTTGATGATATGATAAGAGTTTGACCATGCAACCCTATCTAAATCTATCATCTTAGTGTGCATCTCATTGTGGGGAATGCCTTGACAACCATGGTTGGATACCTAGACTCGATGGATTTTGACTTTGACTCTTAACTATGATCTTGGACAAATTTCAAGGATGAAATTTCTTGTAAGGAGGGAAGAATGTGACAACCTCAAATATTCTCTCTCCTCTACTGTACTCTTTCTCTCTCATCAAGTATAAATTGAATAGTCAAAAGATTGAGATGGTCTAATTTGATCACATGCATTGCTAATCACATGATATATGACTCTAATTAGAGAAATTGGACAAAGTTACTGATAACACCCAAATTTACGTATTTATGCTAAGTATCTATCTATGGTTTTGTGTCACTATAGCCTTAAGATGCCCAAATATCCCATGTTTCTTATCTTTTAGTTATTTATATCTTTTTCATATTTAAAGTTGCTCAAACTAGCCAATTTCAGGACTTGTAGGCACCGAACCTAAAAAGACATCTATTCACCAAGATTTCTCCCCAACAACTAGTTTTAGTAGCAACATGGTCTCCATCCATCACAATCATGACTATGGTGAGGAGTACCGCAACCTACGCAAGTAGGACTGCGACCGAGGCATCGACTGTGATATGAAGCAACGCTGCGATCATAGGGTTGACCGTGATCGAGGCCTACATTGTGACCACGGTGCATCCTTGACCACGGTGAATCCCCGAACTCAATGCGAGTGTGACCACAATCATGCATGCCTAGACCGCGACCGCAAGGGAAAACACCCCTCGGTCGAGTCACCTACAGCGACTGCGGAAGGAACTGCGACTACAGAACGAACTACGACTGCGGTGCATCCTCAACCGTGGAGCTGGTTTCACCTATAAATACCAAACCCTGGTGAATTGAGAAGGGGTTCGTGAATGGGGAGTCCTAGGTTCCAATCTGGGAGCTTCCACCTCGTGGTCCCAACCCCTCTTCGTTCCTAGAGTCTTATGGGAGAGTTCAATGGACTTAGAAAGGCCTAAGAACTCGTCCTACACCCGCCTCTCCCACGAGCTTCCATCCGCCATCACACTTCCACCATCGTTCACCCATTTCCCACGATTTCCAACCATTTTCCACCTCCACATGTCCACCGAGCTATTGTTTGAGGCGGATCTAGAGAGAAAGGAGGTCGAGGAGCCCAGAAGATCAAGGAGAACGACCTGAAAGATGAGATCCAACCTATACGGAGGCTAGGGAGAGAGATCCACCTCTCCTCTACGGGCTAAATCTCTTCTTCTCCTTTCTTCTACTGTTCTCCTTTGATTCTGTACAAATGATGTTCTCCCATCTTTGTTCGGTGCCAACTATGCTTGTCCATAGCTAGTTGAGCTCTTTCTTGGCTATGTAGCCCGTGTTGGGCATGTTTATGTACTTTTACCTTAAGCAAGTAGTTTTAATTTAGATCTAGTATGTTTTATGTTCTATCTCCTCTTTTTGGTTATGATTGCTAGTTTGGTTTATCTCTTTCTTTCTTGAACTGCTATCTCTACCTATATCAAGAGATTCATTGTAGAAATAGACAAGAGAAGATAGTTTGGATCGGAATCTGAAAGGAGGTCGATTTAGGGTCGTCTATTCCTAACATCTCAGAATATTCTAGACCTGAGAGGGTATCTAGAATATTCTAGGATGTTGGTTTATCATCCTTGATAGAGGTTTCATATCATTGATGGGTTTTAGTCACGTTGCGCGAGAACGAGTGGGATGACCCCACATGAACAGATACCACGGTACATACCATGTGTGTATGTAGGTTGCTTGTTTGGGTGTTCGAGGGTTGTCTACGCCCAAGAACGGGTGCATAGACTGCCTAACTTTTGGTTACATAGCCAAGAACCCCTTCTCTCTGATTAGTAGAATCTCACGGACTCTATTTTGTTTTTCTTTTCTTTATTTTGTTTTAATTCGTGACAACCCACTAGACTACTTCTAGCCCATTCTTTCCTCAACTATCGTCTTGGATTATCTGCCTTATGAATGAAATCTCAAGCATCCTAAACATCACCACATCCCTGTGTTCGACCCCATATATCTACTTCAACCCCGTAATAAAGTTACGGGGGTCTTTGAAGGTTTCGGGTTATAAATCTAAAATTTTGATTCCTTCTGAGTCTGCCTCCCTTCCAGACGCATGATTCGGGCTGGTCAACTATTTGGCGTCCTTGTCGGGGATGTGGTTTTCCATGTGTACATGCCTAAAAGACTTTTTTTGTCACTTTTAAACCCGTATATATGTGCATGGTTTTTCTTTTGTTTTAAACATACTTGTCCATATATATTGAATAGCTTTCCTTTTCCATATACTTTTTCAGCCATGGATCTTGCTTTTGCAAGACAAGTCATCTTGTCCACTTATCCTCCTGAATTTTTCCATAGTCCCGACTGCTGGCAAATAATTGAAAGTCGTGCCTTACAACTTGTCGAGCTATATTCACCTCCACTGTCATCATATGCTGACGCTCCTACAACAGAGACTACTAGTCAACCCATGACTTTCATGCTATCATGGGATCAAGAACTGATTAAGGCGGTGGAGTTGGTTGGGGAAAGTGTTCACGCACTCACCCCTTTAGCTCCTCATCTCCAAGAAAATGTCGACCCACTCGAACAACTACTAGAGAAGTAAGATCACCAACTCCAAGTAGCCACTGAAACCGCATACTGCAATAGAAGTCTTCTTCAAACTACTGAGCAAGGATTTATCCAGGCATACCAGTTTGAGGCAGTGAGTCTACAACAAGAGTGCAAGACGGAATTAATGAGTCTTGATGGCATTGCTGCCCAAGTCCAACAGCTTCATTAAAAAGGTGTTTCACAAGGCAGGAAGCTTCAAGAACTCATCAATTTGGTTACCACACAGTTGCAAGTGCCATCGCCTTACAATGAAGACTATAGTCATCAAGACCATTCCATTGGGTATGAAGTGGAGTATGCCTCACCATTTGATTTAGACCCTCAACTGGATTCATTAGGATTTTTCTGTGAAGACCAACCCACCTGGGAAAGTACTTCATTCTATCCATATGATTCAACTAATCAACCCATGGAAGATACAAGCCACACACATAAATGGTTTTATGATGACAATGATGAAGACACTTGTCCTCATTTTAATAACCAAATAACCTTGCAGCCAGAAGGTTGGGTTGAGGAACTTGAGTCAAACATTGATCCAGACTAGAGTGATAGCTCTCACATTGAGACTTGTCATTTAGCCTTGAGAAGTACGCCCATCATGGTTTAGAACAATTTGTTCGATGACGACGACGATGACAACTGCTCAAATTGGAGCAGTGAGTATATTGATGACGACGAGTTGGAGAAGCATGAGCTGACACTTACCACCATCCCCTTAAAAGGCTTGGGGGATATTGATGGAGTAGGATGGACAATCCACTATAACATGGTTGTTGAGCATGAAGACACCCTGGACTCCACAGAAGACGACAAGCTTAGGGTGGTAGAACCTGGGCAAACAGATCCTTCCAGGGGTACTTGTTCAAAAGATGATTGGATGACCCATACTATAAATGAGAATTTTTCTAAGTATCCAACCTCAAGTTCAAAGGTGGAGAGAGAAGAGAAGAGTCCTCCAGAAGACATCCAACCTCTCCCCTCCATCCCATCCTGTTTCAACATCCTAGGACCTTCCTGTTCAGATTTGTATTTTGGAAGTTACCTAGACGATGAGTTGCCAAAGAATTCATCCCAGTGCAGTTCAAGTAAATCACAGCATAGGGATGACTTCACCAAGTCACCAGATTTTATTCCTCTTTTCCAGAATCAGAAGGGGCCACCTCTCCACATATTTTTCCACTACAAGGTGAGCTCGAGTAGTGAGATACATGTAACTTAAACCTTAAAACTATAGATTTGGGATCCAAGTGTAGGAGTTGTAAGGCAGACACTCCCTACGGCCTACACAATTTTTCTTTGATCTTTACTTTTCAAGTATTACGTAATAAAGTCAATTTAAATTTTATCTCCCCCCTAACTTCTAGAAATTTAGTTTACCTTGCATCATCTAGTTTTCTCTTAAATTTACATGCACTCTTATTCTCCTCAACCTAACAGATGCCTTTGGTCGATATCTTATAAGAAGTTAACCGACATACCTTGTTGCTCCTCCATGGTGTTTGATTCGGATTTTTATCCTCTAAAGTCTGTCCATCCTCATTTTTCCTCGCTTGGTAGAACTAAAACTCCGACCCCGGCCTGCTAGCTAGACTGCGACCATGGTCTGAAAGCCAAGACCGTGATTGTGTTCATGCCTACGTTAGACCATGACCTTAGGACAATGAGATTGCGACCGCAGATACGCAAGACCCGGGTGTGCTTTTTTGGCTTGATTGACCAGTGTCAGGTTGTCTCCACCTTTTTGACCGACTATTTCTCTTTTGACCAAATTTTTTTCCCCTTTTGACCGGGTCTCTGACACCTTTTCTAATTTTTCTGCCACTCTGTCCGTGACCTCATGTGATCTGCGGCAAGGCCAGAGTTGTACGCCCAGCCTATGAATACCACCGGGCCAAGGGATCATCTCCTCGCCTAAACCCCAGCTTCCTTCCACCACCGCATTGCTCCCCACCCATTTTTATCTCTTCCCCTTTGTCCCCATTGTTGGCTAACAGGGAAGGAGTGAGCGCATCAGCACCAGTATTAATAGCGTCAGCTAGACCGCAACTGTAGTCTTTAAGCAGTGGCACAGTGACTCCACCGACTACACACTTTTGGGTACACCAAGTCCTATGATCTCGGTCGCGGTCAGGACATAAATTGTTGTCTCCTCGATCGCGGGTGGATCAGTGCTCAAGACCACCTTGGTGGCCACGGTCACGATCACCACAGTCATGGTCAGCTTGTGCACCTCGGTCCCGGTGTCCAACCTACCCAGGCCACAGTATCAAAGCTTGCTTCATGGTCGCGGTCGCTACCACAATCGTGGTCTTCACCAAGGTCATGGTCCAAACTGTGGGCGAAATTGGATCATCATGGGGAAGCAACACCAACCTTCACCACAGTCGAGCCAACCATATCTACATTAGAAGAATCAACACCATGGATGCAATGAAGAATAGCTTTAAAAGAATATAACGTGAAAGAAAGGGGAAGGAAGCTTCGTGTCACCATCAGAATACGGGAGCTGATACCCACATTGTGCCACTCGAACCTCGAACCTAATATATTAAGATGAGGGTATGATTTACACTCCAGGGCTCAGGTCACAAGAGACTGGTTTAGACTACCACCACATATCTGGCACTCCTATGGATACCTACAGTGGTGAGTCATTACAGGAAGCTTCCAGTGAGATAATGTGGATAGCACGCCGCGACGCTGAGCTCTAAACTTCAACAGGGCATCAGGAGAGCCCGTCAGTTTTGCATAGAGCTTCATTCGTAGGAGACTAGCATCAACAGTCAGCCGAATGGTTGGTATCTTTACGGTGGTCAACTTCATCACGTGATTCAGTTCAAGGGAATAGATGCCACCTTACCCTTGAGGGTTTCAATCAAAGCTCACTCCCTTCTCCCCTATTCAGAAGTATAAAGCAAAGGCAGAGTTTCGATACTCTGACTAAAGATAGGCACAGATTAGTGGGCCCGAGATATACTGACTTGGGAACACTCATTAGGCTTGGGATACAAGAACAGGTCGACAGACATCTTGTTGTTGTCAGTCTAGACGTCCTAGCATATGCGCAATACAATGCCTATCATAGACTCACCTATGAGTTTTATGCTACACTGGGGGCACCAAGGAACCACCAACACACTACCATACATTTTCACCTCCTGAACCAGCCCCACAAATTTACTATGGACCAACTCAATAGTTGGTTGTCACGTTCCACTGAAGACTATACCGAGATGTCTAGGGGTTGGCTTGAGAATTGGGACATCAACTTTAATGCAGCTCAAGCATGGAAAATGCTTACTGGGGAAGTCAAATATGTTGCGAGAAGCGCCAAAGCTTCACACATCCACAACCCAACACTTCATTATCTACATCGGGTAATTTCAATCTGCATCTTGGAAAATAAAGATAGTCAAGGGGTGCTCAGCGCAGCAAAACTCTACATCTTGGGGTGTGCAGTGGTAGGGAATAAAGTGAATGTGGGAAATTTTATTATCCGCCACTTCCACAACTCTTCCAAGAAACAAGTCAAATTCATGTTGATGGCGGGAATTATCACTCTTATGGCATGCCATCTTGGAATTGGAGATGGACAATTGGCACTCATGCAGGAACAAGCCAAGTGGTCCAAGTTGGACTTGGACCACTTGATCTACTCAGGAGTGGTCAAACAGTGCAGCACATGATATCTTTATATCTTCGGCTACTACAAGCACATGATACTATTTCCAACTAATGCAGAGTTCATATGTCGGATGACATTCATGGACGTCTCTCTATTGGACACCCATGGTAACGTTCATCATACAGGCGGAACTATAGGATCCTCTACTTTAGCTCCACCAGTGCTAGAGGCTCAGGGGGGTGGACAGTAGACAGGGACAACCTTCTAGGACATACCATATCAGGGAGGACCCTACACAGGGATGCCTACTGCAGATTACATGCGACCTCCTCAGCACAAACAATACGCCACATACCCCAATTTGGGGAAATTTTACAAGTTAATGATCGACTTCAGGGCTGAATTAGGCAGACGGTTTGATACACTGGAGGAGGATGTGCAGTACCTCAGGAAGAGGTTTGACATAGTCTTTTCCCCACCTCATCAACTGAATCTTCAGCAACCCCTTCGGTCTTTCTACCAACCAGCCCAAGACTTCGAGCAGTCATTTCATTTTCAGCAAGGACTAAACCAAGACTATGAGAACACATCAGGAGGCTTGAACGATCTAGATCAATTTTTAAACAGTGACTACCAATAACATTTGCTTTCCTTACCATCCAAGGCTTGATATTTGCTTGGGGACGAGAAATTTTTTTTAAGCTTGGGGTGGTAGTCAGGGTGTATCTTCCGCCTTTTCCTTTTTAGCATGCATGCATTATTCCTCTATGTCCCTTGCATTTAGCGTAAAATTTAGTATAAAATTTTAAAATTTCAAGCTTTAGAAGACTTTGTTTCATAAATTGTAGCTTTGCAATTAAGGCTATGCAATGCAAATCTTATAGATAAATGCTTATCTTTATGCCTAAAATTCAACTGATTGGTCCTTTGCTTGACTTGTTCATTGAATCTTTCCTTAAGTTTGGTAATGAATATAAGTGTATGTGCCTTTTTCATAGCTTAAAGCTTTATTTCCTTGATCTATGTTGTGAATGACAAATCCAAGGTATATGACCGTTGAAAAGAGCTAAAGCATGATCAAAGACTCCTAGTTGTAGTTTCACAAGCTTGCCTCTATTCTAAGGATCCTTGAATCATAATTGCTACTTTTCGCACTTGTATCAAACAGATCATGATGAGTTTTGAGCTAGAATCAAGTTGAAGTGTTTTCCTTGATGGACTATGTGCCCTCTCACCTTAGATTGATTCATAAATATGAAAAATTAAAAATTTGCAAAAGAGGCTTGGCCGCCCACAAAATCCCAATGATATCAAAATAGTTCTCACCCGGGCCTATAAATTAGAATGTAGTGAATAAAAGCCTAAGTGTGAATAAATGAGTGCTTGTTTTCTCTTTCAGGAGAGTTGAGGATGATGCCCAGCCGGTGTATGACTGTGCTCATGAATACAGGTATGTCGTGCTTGGTAGTATCACTCTGGAAGCTCATTAGAGAGTCACTAGGAACCCCTAGGAGACCTATGAGATCATCCTAGTAGCAGGTTTTGTTTGAGCACAGTACGAGGAGTTCATCTCACTACTCTGGGCCAACTGGCTCGGACTGTAGGGACTGTTGCTCGTTACGTGGACCAACCTGATGCAGATTGGGACCCTTAGAAGTCATTAGAGTATTTTTACCTTGCTTCTTAGGACCTAAATAAGTGAGAGGTGTGTTGTCCCTGATTGGTCTACATGGATACATGATGATGGCTCATTGCACATCACCTGCGTGATCACATTCGTGACAATTCTTTTCCTGTTTAACAATTATGACTCAAACCCTCATGAATATCGACAGGTTGCGGTGGACTAGCTTAATCTTACCTGGTTGCTCTTGGATCTTACTTTGGAAGGTTTGTGCAAAATTGGTGGGGGTTTGTTCTAAAACAACATGGATCAGGAGAGTTGATGTTTTAACTATTTCCCTTAACCTTAGCATTTACAACCAAGCTTAATATGGATGTTATCTTTTTTTTCTTTGAGTGTAGTCTTTCTTGAGGACAAGCAAAGGTTTAATCTTGGGGTAGTTGATAACACCCAAATTTACATATTTATGCTAATCATTTATCTATCGTTTTGTGTCACTATAGCCTTAATATGCCCAAATATCCCATGTTTCTTATCTTTTAGTAATTTATATATTTTTCATAGATAAAGTTGCTCAAACTAGCCAATTTTGGGACTTGCAGGCACCGAACCTGAAAAGACATCTATGCTCCAAGATTTCTCCCCAACAAATGGTTTTTGCAGCAGTAGGGTCTCCATCCATCACAACTACGACTGTAGTGAGGAGGACTATGATCTAGGTGAGCAGGACCACGACTAAGGCATCGACCTCGACCACGATCTGAAGCAACACCATGATCACAAGACTGACCATGACTGAGGCCTACACCGCGACCATGGTGCATCCTCGATCATGATAAATCCCCGACCTCAACGCGACCGTGACTACAACCATGCATGCCCAGATTGGGACTGTAAGGGAAAACACCCCTCGGCCGAGTCACCTACCGTGACCGCGGAACAAGCCGTGACCGCGGTGCGTCCTCAACCTCATAGTTGGTTTCACCTATAAATACCAACACCTGGAAAATTGTGAAGGGGTTCACGAACGGGGAGTCCTAAGTTCTGATCTGGGAGATTCCACCTCATGGTCCCAACCCTTCTTGGTGGGAGAGTCTGAAGGACCTGGAAAGGCTTAAGAACTCATCCTACACCCCCTCTCCCATGAGCTTCCATCCACCGTCACACTTCCACCATCGTTCACCAATTTCCCACCATTTCCAGCCATTTTCCACCTCCACACGCCCACTGAGCTGTTGTTTGGGGCGGATCTAGAGAGAAAGGAGGTCGAGGAGCCCAGAAGATCAAGGAGAATGACCTGGATGACGAGATCCATCCTATACATAGGTTAGGGAGTGAGAGCCACCTCTCCTCTATGGTCTAAATCTCTTGTTCTTTTCCTTTCTTCTAATGTTCTCCTTTTTTCTGTACAAATTATGTTCTCCCATCTTTGTTAAGTGCCAACTATGCTTGTCCATGGCTAATTGATCTCCTTCTTGGCTATGTAGCCCGTGTTGGGTATGTTTATGTACTTTTACCTTAAGTAAATAGTTTTAATTCAGATCTAGTACATTTTATGTTCTATCTCCTCTTTCTGGTTATGATTGCTAGTTTGGTTGATCTCTTTCTTGCTTGAACTGCTATTTCTGCCTATATCAAGAGATTCATTGTAGAAATAGATAAGAGAAGATAGTTTGGATCATAATCTGAAAGGAGGTCAGTTCAGGGTCATTTGTTCCTAACATCTCAGAATATTCTAGACCTGAGAGGGTATCTAGAATATTCTAGGATGTTGGTTTGTCATCCTTGAGAGAGGTTTCATATCATTGATGGGTTTTACATGTTGAGCGATAGCAAGTGGGATGACCCCACATGAACAAATACCACAGTATGTACCATGTTTGGATGTAGGTTACTTTCTTGGGTGTTCGAGGGTTGTCTACGCCCAAGAACGGGTGCATAGACTGCCCAACTTATGGTTACATGGCCAAAAACTCCTTCTCTCTGATTAGTAGAATCTCACGGACTCTATTTTGTTTTTCTTTTCTTTGTTTTGTTTTAATTTGTGACAACCCACTAGACTAGTTCTAGCCCATACTTTCCTCAGCTATTGTCTTGGCTTATCTGACTTAAGAATGAAATATCAAGCATCCTAAACATCACAAGTCCCTATGTTCGACCCCATATATCTACTTTGACCCCATAATAAAGTTGTGGGGGTCTTTGAAGGTTTCAAGTTATAAATCTAAAAGTTCAATTCTTTCTGAGTCTGCCTCCCTTTCGGACGTGCAATTCGGGCCAGTTAGTATCATTCTATGTGATGTCACCTTCTTACATCAAATATTTTACATCATAAATATGATATTTTGAATTTCTAATATGTACCATGTTATATTGCACTCAATTACAAATCCTACGGCGCAAGAATCGCCTCAATCAGACCTTTAGAGACCAAGATATAGAATTATGAAGAAAGGCTCTTTTTAACTTATTTTGTTGAATTTTGGAGCTTTTTGGGCCTATTTCAAGTTTTGGCCCATCCGCTCACCTAGTTGGGGTACATGGGCACAACTTCACGTGACCATTGGATCTCCCTGGGAACATGATGGACCTTCCATCCAACACCTTTCCTTTGTCTTCTACCTTGATTCATACATAATTGATGGAACTATAGCAAGTTGCTTTTGGACACCCAATCAACTTCTTCTTAGCCTCTCTTGAACAATTGAAACCCCCAATACATTGGTTTCTTCCTCCCATTCACTTCCCCTATCTTTCTCTCCTCTTTCCGCTCACTCTAGCTTGCCCCTCGCCCCTCCTCCTTCATGTTAAAGCCATGGCGTAACCCTTTGGGATTTTCTTCTCCAGCCCCTCTTGGCCAGATTTGGAGACTACCCTAACTCCATGGCTTTGAGATGGAGCAAGGAAGCCAGTTGGGTGGGCCTCTAGCCTCTTCTAGTACGTTCCACACCCGCATCGATGAGCCAACTGGAGTCAGCCCCCATGGCTTGAGGTAGTCTGCGCGTGTTGGGTCCAGGTTTGGGGTTGACACCTTTGGCATTGGATGGGGGCTAGTTCACAGTAGTCCATTGGGCGATGATAGTGATTGTGGCACTATATCTCCCTCTCACTCTCTCATGCGGGACCGATCAAAGGAGCCGCTTGAGCTCAATGACCAATGAGAGGCAGCCATGTAGGCGCGAGCACAGGGCCCCGTGTGAGGTAGCGGTAGCCAGCGACAACCGACGATAGGCAGCCACCCTTCTACGGTGGAAGTAGCTAGCGCTAGTGATCTACCCGTGTGGTGGGAAAGGGATTAGATGTAGCCGTCGGATCTCCATTGAACGACACTGATCATCCAATAAATATGCATGTAACTCCCTACCCTCCTTTCTCTATAGTGTTTTATGCAAAACTTATAAAATGCATAACTTCCACCTCCTAAGGCCAAATATAGAAAACTGATATATCAAATTCATCCTCTTGAAGAGATCTATAATGTTGGCATGGTTTTAGACCCTAAAACATTTTCCTTTTCTCTCTTTTACTAAACATTCAATCTTGGACTATGTTTGACTACATATAGTGAATAATAATGATGAAGCTTGAACTTTTAGTGCACTTTTACCCTCTTGATCATCTAATTGGTAACTTTATGTTATCTATGAAACTATACCACCTCATGTGTTTCTTATTGTTCTTATCTTGGCCTATGTGTCTTTTATGCATGATTATGACCCCTTTAGGGTGATTCGTGTTTATAATGTGAAACCTTGGTCTTCTAAGATATTATACCCTCTTATATCCTTGAAATCAGTATCCCTATGATGTTTGATGATACTTATGTTCATTATCTACCTATGTTAAGTTATGATGTTGCATGCGACTCGGTCCACCAGTGGTGACCTAGTATGATACATATGGCTTGTTTGCCTTGCTTATGCCCTAATCTTGATATGGGTCTTATTGTTATGTTCTTCCATCTTAAATCAGATTTGGTGCTTTTATTCTTGATCACCTTGGTGTGGATGCTCAACCAAGTCTTATATTGATCCCTAATGGCATATGAACTTCATTGATGCTTGCATGTATGTAAGAATGTTGGTATGTAAGGTTGGGAATATGATGCCTAAACCCTAAGGGACATCCACCAATATTAAAATGTGATTCTTACATCCATACTTTCCTTATCTAAATTGTTCTTTATGCTTGGATCCCTTGTATATATCGAATCATGACCTTGAACGCCCTATTATGACTCTTTGACCCTATAATGTGCATTAGTGACTCAAACCTTGAAATGATCATAGAATATGAATGGAACACCATAATGACATGAAACTTGAGACACACCTTCATGATGACCTATAAATTAGTAAAAGATCATCTAATGCACTAATAAGCAACTTCGAACCTAACTTGACCAAACCCTAAATGGAGCTAATTAGGGTTAATAATGGGAATCTAATACATGTATGCAATATTGTTCTTAATTAGGTGTGGTTTGTTGCTAGACGATCAAGGATAAGTTTGATTTGAATCTATGAATTAGGTACATGATTTAACAGTTATATGACTATGGATTTCTTTCTTAAAATGAGATACATATGTATGTTTATTTATTTGCTCACATATTGTGTGTAGTAGTCTAGTATGTACTCGATGTTTGTCTCGTATCATTGTTTTGTAACTTGCAAACATAATATGCAAAAACTCCATTATATAATGTTGAAATAGGGTTTTGCTCAATGAATTTGGTCACTGAGGTCCCTCACGTAGAAACAATGTTAGCTCTTGACAATGGCCTCAGGGACCCTCACGTATAAAAGGGTTAGCTAATTTTGAGCACCCTTACGGACCCTTCCAATGGGAAGTTGGAAAAAGGCCTTATGATATAGGATATTGTTGGTATAAATGCAGTAAAATGTCTTAAAATTTGGGCTCTCATTTTGTTAAACACTTAAATTGTTCTTTCTTGCTCGTTTACTTATGCAAATCTTTTCAAATTATACAAAACTTATGTATATGTATCTTTCAACCATGTATTCAGCACCTCATTTGCTTGACCCACCTTGTTTCATGTTTTTTTATATGTTCAGATATAGTTAGAATTTGATGGGCTTGGTGAGCTATGTCAAGTGTACTTGTTGCAAGATCCCTAGTAAATATGAGCAGAATTGTAAACACGTACTCTTGAATATGTATATGAAACTTGTAATAAAAGAATGTTGCTTAATAATACTTGTTGAATGTTGTGATTATAATTTTTACTTTTATCTTGTTGTTTCATCATGTATACTAAGTTTTATGCTTCCGAATTTGCACTTTGTTAATACCATACTAGGGATGGTCGTCAAGGTCCTATCGTCATTGACTGTGTAGTCATTTGGAGTTAGGATTCGGATAACAAACGGTTCTGTGACAGTACAACTGCTATTCAGACAACTTGTAGCATGAATTTTTCATCTTTTTTTACAATATTGGTGATAACAATTGCTTGAGCAATTAATTTCATGAATTTTTCGTCAGCTGCTATTTGGGGAGTTTGTTTCAGCTTTTTTAAGCATGTGGTGTACATCATATGAAAATTTCACAACATGACATTTATCGGATTTGTTAGCACCTTTGAAAGGTGATAGAAAGAATTTCTGAATTGTCTACATGTGTTGTCATATAATTCTTTACTTCGAAGAACATCTACTATATACATCACATTGGACCCAACTCAGAACTACTATTCAAACAAATTTGATTCCCATTTTTTCTATACGATGTCAATTACAGTTTTATTCTAATGGTACATAACCAATTTTAGTTCATTTACTACAATATGATTGATTTAGGTGACAATTTCCATGTACATCATGTGCTTAACACGTGTTTTTTGTTAGTTATATTATATCCTCTTAGTCTGTTTGTTGGGACGCACAGTGCTGAATTTGGAACAGAAAGTAGCCCTCTCGCCATCTCCCTCCATGGGCTATGACTAGATTGGATAAGCATCAGCTAGGCCCTGCGTGTTTTCTAATGGACTTGAGCCGCAATCCACAGTTTTGGATGGACTGCACTGCAGGTCTAGATCCAGATAATCCTGAATACGTCAGCCCATATTAAATTCTCGTGTCTATGGATGAATTTGGGCTAGTAGCCCATTGTGAGTACAACACTAGGAACTCCAAACGTCAATTTCTCACCCTGATTCCTCCAATTACTTAATAATTGTCATCAGAAAATTGTCAAAGTGACTCTGTCGTCCTGGGTAGATTTAGGAACGTGATTAGAGTTGTTTGAAATCTGAGTGCAAATACGAGAAAACGAAACTAATTGCAAGGTGTTACCAAATGATGATGTGTGCTTGGTCATTGTTCTGAATAGTATTTTCGCAGTTCTGGACAAAGAAAGCCGGTGCAATTGATCAGCATGTGGCTAATCTATACTACTATAAAAAGAGCGAATTTTGCAGGCAGTTCAAATACACCCGCCCAAAGTCATATTGACCAATGACATACCACGGTTTTGCCAACGTGGCAAAAGCTTGCACTCTCCTTCACTCAAACTGCTCTCACGTTTTTTTAACTTTTTTTACTTCAAAACTCTTTCACGTTTGAATTTGAATTTCACACACCCTTCTCTCTCTCACCCATAACCATCACTCAAACTCATTCCACCAACCTCCGCCTCCATGTGCGGTTTTCATCCCTACATGATATTATCCAGTCCGAGAATGAGGGTGTGGCAATGACCACCCACACATTCAGCAACTATCTCTCTTCTGTTATAAATCACACATCCCTATGACAACGCCGCCAACCGCTTGCAACAAACCGCGTCGCTCCTTACGACTTCCAATTTGATGTAGGTTTACAGCAATATGTGCGTTAATCAAGTAATCCCTACCGAGTAGCCGCCATCAACATCAAGGCAGTAGGACTCTAACCGGAGATGATGACTTCTTCACGCGTGCTCGCCTGCACCATCACATGTTCCACCTTGCACCAGTGTCGGACCTCCGCAGGAGCAACAGTACTGGAACCGAGGCAGTGGATGACATCCAACACCGATTTCCTGGTGTCGTGTCTACCCGACTTCCGCTACTGCGGTGGCGCGCTCCTCCGCCTGACAGTTGAACATGATCCATTTCACAGCATCCCGCTGTTGTTCCACCGTGACTGTGGTTAGAGCTGAGGATAATACGCCGCTAGCTACTTTGGGAGTTTTCTATGTCTTCTTCTGCTGACCATTGTCACTACCAGGGACATGTCCATGCAGGTTTCCTTTGACGCAACCGTTGACCCGTACGGTCCTTGTTCTGACGATGACGATGCTGATAGGAAACGATGCCCAGTTGGCTCTGGCGCCATTGCTACTTTTGATGTTTTGTAGCTACTGGCCCATTGTGCTTCAGGGAAATTTCAGCATGATGCTGCTTTTCATTCTTTACGGAACTAGCTGACGATGGGATCATGAAAGAGCGAAGCATGAAGTAAAGGACGTCGCAGCCGCCACAGCAGGAAGGGTGCTTCTTTGATTTTTTTTCTTATCCGAAGATGGGTTTCGACCATCTTTCCCGATCCTAGAAGCAACCAGACTCTTCGGACGCTTGAGAATAGTTGCCAATTCAATTCTTGACCTCCTCTCTCAGGCTCTCCTCACATTCGAGACTGCAAGATATCGCGGGCAAAGAAAAATGTCTGTGGGAAGGGCAAAGAAAAAGGTCTGTGAGAATTATATACAGGAAGAGCAAAGGGGGGACATATCTGGGTAGCTAGATGCTTGATTCTGCTGACTATCTTCTTATTATAATCATGGAGATCGCCGAATAGAGTTAGATTTAAGGGTGCGTGGAGAGTGTCCGGTGTGGGTGGTACGACAAATTTGCAATTTACGTATATATTATATACAAGCGTGTGAGCTAAATAAAGGTATGCCCCGCTACCAAGATTTTATCAAATATATTCTCTTAATTTTGCAATTGTGTTAGGCCAGCCGACTCGAAGCAGGTGTTGCGTCTTCAACATGATTAAGGGTCTGCCACCGTTCCTAACAATATAGATGTTCAATCATGTACATGTTATAATTTATGGAGTTTGATTCATAATTTTTTTCAACTCCGTCGTCTTCTGTTGCTACACCTCGAGTTCATTGCCTTTTATTTATTGGGCATACTTATATAAAAAATCCTTTTTGAATTATCATCAATTCATTATCATTGGATGGACAGATGATAGGAATTAAGCGGTACACCACAGGAGCTATGTCTTTCGATTATACAATTTAGTTGGATGGATTGGTAATCTGGTAATTTCAAAAGACACAAAAGTCACTAAAAATCATACAGTTTCTTATATCTGTTTAAGAGATACCAAAGTCACCCATCTCATTGAAAGCCGAAACATTGTAGTTGTTATTTATTCAGTCATATGCGGCTCAAAACGTTTAGGTTGTAGTTGCCATTTATTTATTCTTATCATCAACTATATAATAACCTTTCATTTATGTGATTGATCCCTGCATGTCGCAAATCAAATTTTGAATAACATATCTCACTGCTTTTAAGTCTTTTTAGGAACGCTTTATAGAAGCAAACCATGAGAATTCATTGGTACCAATAGTCAAAACCTTTCACCTTTCCTACCTGTCTGTGGTAGGCAAAAAGAGAACACTCAATTCGACAACCAAATGGTCCACAAGTGCATGGAGGAAAAAAGCAAATATCATTCACGACCTTCCAACTATGTCGCTTCCAGAAGGCGGCCAAGTTTATGAGATCAACCATTCCTTTATATAACATGACAATAAACCTTGTCAATGATTGAGTGTTTTGTGCGCTATAAAAGTGATGAATGTATAATCTATATTACTATATAAAGAGCGAGTTTGATGCTGCGCTCTCCTTGATTCACTCTCTTCTCTCATTTTTTTCAAGAAATTTTGCTCCTACAAATATTTATTCTCACACTCTCATATTAACTTTTATTGTCTTTAATTCTGTATTTCTCTCTTCATCCCACGAAATCGATTATTTGATTATCTCCTTTCAAACAACCAACACAAATATCTTTTACCGTATGGACCCTTTCACGGAGGAGTTGTCTCCCCGCACATTTTCAACAAATTTTATATGTCACGTGCATGTGCACGTGTGCGTTCACTAGTCTCTAAAAATACAAAAATGTCTATCAACATAAAATGTACACGCGCAAACTCACGAGGGCGGACAAATGAATTTAACAATTCTAGCGACCATTGAAGATAACACACCACCAAAAGGAGAAACAATTGAGTTTTGAAGAAGAGAAAATAGAGAGAGCGTTTTTTATATAGAAAAAGAGTTGGCAATGAGTCTATTGAATAAATATTCATCGTGTCGCAAAACGAAGAGGCCGGAATGTACCATGCTCTAATGAACTCAGTTAAAGGATTTTCGCACTGGACCCATTTTTTTTGGGGATTTTCGCACTGGACCCAATTTTTTGGGGGATTTTCTATCATATGCGTGTGAATCGCATATTTTCTTTAACTCTTAAAACAATCAATATATAAGAATCACTATATATAAATGGACTCTTCGGAGTTCACCTATGTGAGACTAGAAGTTTTCTTTTGATTATGAAATATTATTTGTATATAAGAGTATAAGACGTGATGCTAGATCTATGTATGTTTTGAATGCAACAGCCGCAATGCTAGACATGTACACTTGTTGTCCTTATTTGGGGTTTTTTTTAATGGCATTTAAGATCAATATATACCCCGACTCGTTGCCTTTCTTTTGATCTTACTAATATGATATCTTGAACTTAGGCGAAAATTATATTTGTTAGGATTCAACCTTCAGTTTCGACATTGAGTTCGTTAGATCTTACTCTCAATAACACAACCTCATAAGATATGACGTTGACTTCATCACACCAATTTACTCTGTGGCTGATTGTGACCGTACTACACTGTCATGCATTGCTTGTTGGGCCCGTGTGATTTCCAGCCCAATGAGGGCGGAGGCCCATTAGGATATTGCACGAACTGCGAACGGGACATAAAAATCAGCTTCTCTGCTCTCGTTGTGTAAGGAGGCGGAATCACTCCCTTATTAAAAAAAATTGAAGAATAAAACATCCATTCCAAACACACTCAAAGGTATGCTGGAATAGGTGTAAAATTTTCAAATTTCAATAAATGGTATTCAAAACAACCGAAGTATAGCAGCGGAATAAAAATAACTGACTATATTCAACTTTTACAAAAGATTACAAAAGTACATCATAATATCCCATAAGGGTTACATGTATGACACAACATAAGGATCTATGTAGAGGGAAATCTAAACGATAACAACTTTGTTTTCAAGCTTTAACTCCTTAAGCTAGTCCAAAACTTCTTACCTTATCATCTAAGTCCTTCACCTAGGGTTGGAAGCATACCCTAGCAAGAAGAGAAAATAGATGGCATTAGCAAAGGCTGGTATGTGCATACTAAATAGAAAATTGAGCAATATATGAAATAAATGACATCAAATATAAAAGGTTTCTCATAGAAAGGATAATGATCACCCACATGGGTATCAAGAGAAAAATAATTGAAATCAAATGATAACAAAATAACACTTGCCATTAATAAAACATAAAGAATGTTCCACACAAGAACATGTAAAGAATTAGGGTACACACCCCATACCATCAACCTGCATGCATATGTGAGATAAACATAGCCCTAGAATAATACAAACATAAAGGCGGCCAAGTCTCATAAACTTAAAACCTGATAGAGAAAGGAATACTATCAATCTCTCAAATATATAAAACATGGGCCAAGAATCACACATCTTGCCCTAGGTATGAGGTTCCTTTCCATCCCAAAAGAGCAAGAAATATCACATCTACTCAGTAGGAAATAACACATCTGTCATAAAGACCAATGCAATTACACTACTTTAGTGCTACTAAATCACATAACATGTTAAATGTAGAGGCAAGTAGAAAGTATAGTTAGAATATATAAACTAGTCACCACATAAATGACCAACATATACATCCACCTCATAAGTGGGAAAAAGACATCACATGTCATCTTTTAGAGTCCCATCATGAACAAAGCATAAGATAAGAGTTCAAAAGAATATCCATGATCACATGATCAATATCAAATAAGGTAGTTCACATGAACCATGATTTAAAAAAAAATACATTGTGTATAGGCTAATGTCCATAGGACAAAGAGAATGAATAAGCATAGGTGAATTGCTCAACATAGAAGAAAGGGGAATACATCATACCTCAACTTCAGAGTCTAAATAGTCCAAGTCAAGCCTAGACCTCCAAAGAACCTTTAGGGAAGGTGGACAGGTCTAATAAGTAAGGTTCCCAAGCTTAGAGAGGATGGTTTCTCCAACAAAGATCATATCTCAAGCAAGAAGCACCTTCTCCACTTTAGAGGTGAAAAACCCTAACAAAAGAACATGGAGATGAGGAGTTTATGGGTTCTAGGTGGGGTTTCACCATATAAGATCAGGGTTATGACCTGTAGGAAGGTGGAAGGAATACTAAAAACATGAAAACAGGGAAGGAAAGGAGAAAACTTACTAGTTTTGGTCAAAATAACTAAGGAGGAGCTTTAGAAACCCTAAATAGAGCAAATTTGGAACCCTATGAGTCTTCTTCACCAAGGTAGGCACCTTCTTTTACCTTGGGACATAACCTTCTTAGCCAAATAGATTAGGAGTTATGAAATAAGCTAGAGAAAAGAAAGAAGAGTAAGAGTTTTCAAATTTGGAGTTGGGAAGGGGTAGATATGGCTATATAAAGAAATAGGTCAAGTATGAGGTATCTATGAGACTTTCCATGTGTCATGTATAAGGGTGTCCATGGACATGCAAGCCTTTATGGATACGGAAGAAGTCAAGCATGAGGTGTCAAGCTACTTTGTCCATGTCTCCCATGCTAAGTGTGACTATGGACATACAAACCTTTATGGATAAGGAAGAAGTCAAGCATGAGGTGTCCATGGAGCTTTCCATGTGTCCTTAGCCTAGGGATTTCATGGCCATGCAAGAGGACAGCTCATAGAGGCTTCTCAAATATAAAAATTTGGTCCTAAAAGCCCATAGAGACTTCTAGGCCATCCCAAACGTCCTTCAAACAAAGAATTAACCCCATTGGTTGATAGCTTTTAAAGATAAGCTCATTTATAAAGAGGGTAATCCCTATAATACCCTTAGAGAGAAACACCTTCAAGCCAAGGTGAAACCAGGTGCCCCATGGTTAAAAATATTTAGAATGGTAAGGAAATATATAAGGATTATAATGCATGTGACAATTTGCAAAGAAAACCTTCCAATTGGATAAATTGTAGAAAAGTCTAGAATGTATCTAAAATTGCATAACTTGCACAAACAACATCCAAATTGGACCAAACTTCATCCACAAGTTATATTTGATGTTTGAATATTAATTTGCCATTATTTACATATTTTGAAGTTATATAATCACATTATTCATTACTTATGTCTTTTACTCATTTTCTCTCCTCTAAACTTATCCTAATATTTCAAGGTTGTCCAAATTAGATGTTTGACATGTAGGCTAATTTTGATATGTAGATTTCAAATTTGAAGTTTGTTTTCACTTTTGAGACTTCTTTTTATGAGATATGTCATATGGTCCATTATCTAAATTATTCATCCAATTAAGTTCCTTATCTTCGTATTACCACCAAAATGAGTTATGTGGCATATTTTATGTATCCATTATAAACCTAAGATTAATGTTAGAACATTAGGCTACATGAAGGTGATCTATGCATGCGTTAGCTCATTCAGGTTATACTAAACATCTATTTAGGTCTAACCTTCAACCTTGTTTGGCTAAGTCCAAAATGTCAACTTCCAGGGTAGGGTCCAAGATCTAGTATGTTACACATTGAGACGGACGACAGGGAATTTAGCAGCTACTGCTAATTGATGTTTCCTACTAATTAATGTTGACTTTATTAATTATAGACTAATTACAATTATTATCAAATAAATAATAAATAAAAATTAGTGTCTCCGGTACTATTGAGTACAAGATAATGTAATTTTTGTTGTGTGAATGAAAAGGAGTTTAATCTTATATTCCTAGATTAGGGTACTATATTTTATGCATTGCATGTGATATTAATGTTCAAATGATCAAAATGAAGATATGTTCACTAGGTGGGTATAGTGAACAAAATGAACACCAGCCAGGGTAAGAGATTTATGGAAATTATCTTTCGTCTTAATGTAAAAGGATAACTGCAAACATGAGTTTACCCCGTATCAAGAAAGTGTTAGTTTGACATGAAATATTTGTGGTGCTACAAATAAGAATTTGGTGATTAGAGTTAAACACACACTAAAAACAAATACTTTTTTTATTTGTCCTAACCGTCACATGTTGCCTTGCATCTGCTGCCCACGTCCCTGCTTGAGTTGTTGCTTGTGGAGATCTATTTCTTCTATGCTAGCCATCACAAACTTCTCGGTGTTGGCACCTAAGATCCACAATATAAAGCTTCTTGTTGTCATCCTCATGTGTGCTTGATGTGAACGTGTAACATGTTAATGATCCAAACAATTTGGAGAACAATGCACTTTCTATGTGCAACAGAATGCTGATTTCTCTAAGTATCAAAAGCATCTTCGAATAGTGAGCGATTCAATTTGCTTTATTTAATTATGTTTCTTGCTATCCTTCTCTATTTATTCTTATTGCTTCTTATCCTACTTCAAACCTATATACTCTCTAACTTTATGAGGGGGGAAGTTTTGAAATGACTTGTCATATTCTTAATAAAGTTCTCCGTATACATATGGAAAATACACCCTAATTATGGAAAAGGCTATTCTAAAACATCTTCCAGTGGATGGTTGTATCGCTAAAGTACTTGTTCTAGAACACAAAGGGAAGAGATTGAGATCCTTAATATACTCTTCGGTTATGTACAAATAAATAATGCCTATACATCCTTGATTGTAAAATCTAAAATATCTAGCATTGAGATCAATACAATATTTAAACTCCATAATGCAACTTTCTTTCAAGACATTTCTCTTATAAAATCATGTGATCCCAGAAAAGTCTCTCAAGAGCATTCAATCATCATAAGTTCCACTCCTGAGCATGTGGAGAAGAATTGGGGGCGACTCAGAATATACTATTTCTGAATCTATGATTATGAAGAAATAGTTGAGACAAGGAGAAGAAAACAACCTATGGCATCCAAAATTTTTGGTATTGATTTCCTAACTTACAAAATTGAGGATTATTTTGTATCCTTCAAACAAATTATGTCTTTTTCAGAAGCCACTTGTCACTGACTATTTATTACCTAAATCCTTACTACAAATGACTAGAAAATCAATAAGCATAGGACCTAGGCGTTCATGCCTAGCATGGTATTATTAAAGCAAAAATCAGAAGCATTAAGGTGTAGCATATATGAATAAATAATAAGATTAAAGAACCAAGATAATCCTGACATTCAAAAAGTTTATTTAATGGAAACATCCTTTGTTATAAGATACAATTACAAATTGAAATTATATTTATACAAGTCTACTCATATATACTAGATAGAATCTTACAACAAGTACACCTGAATAAATGTTCACAAGCCATCAACTCCCAATCTATCTCTGAACCTAAAATATACATTAAACAAGCAGGTCAATACACAAGGTGTTGAGTATAGGGTAGAATGATAAATATATGTAAGTTTTGTATAGTTTAAAAAGATTTGCAGAAGTAAAGGAATGATAAATAAATAAGTCAATTACTTAGCAAAGAGAGAACCCATATTTTAGTCAATTTACTCCAAGTATACCAACAATATCATACATCATAAGGTCTTTGACCAGCGTCCCAGGAAAAAAATGTGCTTGCATGATCACTGCAGCAAAGAGGGACTCTGACTAACGATCAGGCAGTGCAAGGGGCCTCTCATCACATGGAGCAAGGTCTTCTACCTTCCTTGGACACCAAGGCAGGATGGCAGCTCTACAATCGAGGCCAAGGTGGTGTGTGGGGGGAGGTGGATCTCAGATATTGATGGTAGGGTGCTGACATTGGACCCGAAATGGTGGAAGGAGCAGATCGGCACATGTTTTAGATTCACCAAGCAATCCACGATACCAACCAAATGTGACACCCGTTTCCACACAAAGCGAGATTACTAAAAGAAAAACATGGAAGCAATACCAAATAAGAGGATTACTAAAAAACTAAAAATTAAAATGGTTTGTAAAAGGCACCAATATCAGAAAACTTGTGACATAAAGATCCATAAACTGCCATCTTTATCATATATCTCATAAAATATCATGCTTACAACATGTTCCATAGACATGCCCATCACAGATGATATCAGTTTCTCTTGCATATACAATGACACCTACTAGCTATATACAACAAAAGGGCACATAAGCCACAAACTCATATTGATAACGCAACAACAAAACACACTGAACTATTCCCAAGTCCTGAGTGTACATGGATGATTCTAGGACTCTAACACCAAAAGACCAACAAGAAGCACACTCAATCTTGTCAGGTACTAGTCTTGCTACTGCTCCTCTTTAGCTGCATGATCTGTACCTCCTCGTGCACAACCACCTAAAAGATGTGGAAACCCACGAGGTGAGACCAAACGTCCCAACAAGATATATAACTCTCGGCCAATGCTATTAAAGCACATGTAAAGTAACTAAGGAACATAAGTAAAACTACATCTACAATAAATAGATTCAATGGCTAATGTATGTAGGGAAATTATTATCATTTAAGTAGATCAGGTAACTATAACAGAGCAATATAATATTCTGTAACTAAGGAGGATTATGAAGAACATGTATATTTTCTACCATCCCCTCTATGCAAAAGAAAAGCCAGGCCTCACCTAATTCTTTTGTATTTGATCCTAAGCAAGCATGCTACATGGCTAATTACATATTTTAATTACTGCCCCAAGGATATGAGTTGTGTTGGTGTGTATGCCTTGAGAGCCAATCATGGGATGATTGGTCGGATACATTAAGATTGATTTGATAAACATCAAAGGCAAGCTTCCTATTCTTTCTGGTTCAGTCATATGAGATAGTGATAGAACGGATTGAATGTCTAGAGAATGACAATACTCAATGATGTATGCCTTCAGGTTAATGACCTGAACGATGAGATCATACGTATGCTAAGATTTTGTACATTCTTGTTATGTCCCTAGTCGGATGTCATTGTGGAAGGTAGATAGACAACAATGACACACAAGACTAGATTTTGGTGTTGGTTGATGACAGAATCTCATTAGTCATGATCTAGAGATATCAAACCAAACACATAGGTACTTGTTAGAGAACAAGTGTACTGGACAGACCCACCGTGAGTTTGACACATGGAACCATGACATGGTAGTCACATTCAGTACTCACAGTGATGGTGGTGAGTGTGATTCTTAGACCTAAAATCACTACACTCGACACATGTCGTCGGGCACACTTTGACATCATCAAATGCAGTCCTGAAACATGGGTTGTTATAAAGGTGATGATTGGGTGGCTTTGACACATGGGGCTTTTGAGGGGTGAGTGATAGATATGGGATTTGTCCCTCCTGAGGGAGTTTGATATCCGTGGCCACTTGATGAGTAGGATTGAGAAAGGCGTGCACACATGTGTGAGTCAGTATGTGATACTGATGTCATAACATATCTCTTCCAATCTACTCTGAGATCAAGAAAGTGAATGAACGTTGACATGATGACTGTTCCATGCCTTGAGTTCATTCGGGATATCAGTGACAAAGGAATAATACATCACTGTAACACCATTCACGGATTGTAGGATTGAAAGTTGTTCTCCAACTTTCTACTTTCACTTGGGTAGAACAGATGTGTGACTAGGCACCGCTCTTTGCTTGTGAAGTCATAAATGTTATGGACTTTCACTGCCAACATGAAATGGACCTGCAGGGTCACACACATAGGATTTAACCTGGAAGAGGAGTTTTGTCCACAAACAATGTTTAGATTGATTACTAAAGGAGTTTTGTAGTTCAATCAAACACTCAATTAATTGATAGCTCAAAATCATAGTGTTCAAGGTGTTGGACAGCTTGATTAGAGTATCGGATTGATTGAAATCACAATTGACTGATTCTGCACAATCTACACTCCCAACTGATCGGCTCATGTGATGAACCGACTGGCTTAGCTGGGTGAACCGGTTGGCTCCAGTGTTGAGTCGATCAGCTCATGATTAGGGTGGAATGATTGCTTCAAGTGTTGAAACGATCGATTCAACTGGTGCAACCGAGCAAGTTGGAAAAGTAGGATTGGTGAGAATTTTCCTTTCATTTCAATTGCCCAATTTGATTGGGAAATAGGATTGGTATTCGATACCAATTAGAAACAAAAGAAGGAAAGTCAATTGGGAACCGACCAAGATCACCAACCGATCAGTTTACTTGTGAACTGAGCGGTTGAGGTGTCCCAACCGATCGGTTGAGGAGTCAACCGACCGGTTCAGGTCCCCAACTGACCATTTCAGTTGTGAAACGATCATTCAGGTTGTGAGTTGGTTGTTTTGTGGAAAATCTCGAACCCTTCTACTCCTGCTTTTAGTCCCGCATTGCCCGGGATGGAGAACCCTGTCCCATGACCCTCCTATATATAGGGGTATTGGGGGCTTCTCAAAGTACAACTCAGTGCAACCAGTTTCTCTGCAAAGTTGTCCTTCTCTCTAGTTTTGGTAACTGAGAGAGAGCCGGAGCAAGTGCTACCCGCAAAGGGAGGTGCAACAAGGGAAAGACAACTGTAGTTGCAACTGGAGGAAGGAGAGTGTGTTGGCAACTAGTACACCAACAGGAGGGTGTGACTCCTTCCAACTCCTTGTGGGACAAGGAGTGTGGAGTTCCAGGTGGTCCGTGTGGACTACTTCAGAGGCGGGAGGTTTCTGCCGCTCAGGAGGACAACTGTCAACCCCGACAGTCTGGTGAGAGGAGGATTCGTCAGTCCCAGTGCGACCAGGAGCTGCACAGACACCGTCCAAGGTCGGCTTTGAAGACCGTGCAACGCGTGAGGTATTGTCGCCAAGCAAGCCTCGGGACAAGGTATGATTCCACAAACCATCCCTTTCCTATTGTATAGACGTTGACGCATTTCCTTGTTCTGGGTTTGGGGGAGAAAATTTTTGTTTCCGTTGCCTTCTCTGCCTCCCCTAAAACCCAACAGTGGTATTAGAGCCACGTCAACTGCTCTATATTTTAGGAATATCGATATGATCGATTTTGGTTTGTCGCCTTTATTTATTGCATACGATGCGAATAAAATTGGCTTTATGCATGTCCAATCCTAAATCCACAAATCCCAAATTACATATATGATATGTATTATTAATGCAATCAATACGCGTCGCCCTTAAACGAGTTTTGTTGTCGATGTATAGCGTGGTTATGCCTATAAACCTCTATATCTGTGTGTGGTTGTATGTGGTTGCTTGCATCTCGGTATGCGCACCGATTCTCCTTCTCCTATTCCTGATGTAACTCAAAATAATTCGATAATTCTTTTCCTACCTTTGCTCCCCCCGAATGTAACTTGGGGTTTCACAATTAAATTGTAAATAAGATAGATTTTATTTCCTATTATGTCGAAGAACGACGGACATCTGACGACAGCTGAAATGATCGGTTCAAGGTATGAACCGATCAGTTGACGTTCTAGACGATCGGTTCAAGGAGTGAACCGATCGGTTGATGACCGGTTCGAGGAGCGAGACGAGCAGGTGGCAGCCATGACGAGATGCACGACGACCAGGCGAACCGATCGGTTGGAGGAGCCAACCGATCGGCTGGTGGCACCCAGACGACCGGGCCAGAATGAGCAAGTCAATCATGTGATGAGTTGATCTACTCCAAAGGCAAAGCACAGTGTTCATCTTGTACATGTTGCATGTGATGTAGACCTAGATGACTGTGATTCCTCTTAGCTCGAGGAATCACATTAGGATGGCCATAATCATCGCTTTTATCGTTTGTGCATGTTTTCTGCGGGATATAGCATGTATATGATACATACTATGTATTGTGGTGATTGGATATGTATATGTATATAAAAACCAAATCTCTCATTAAATATTAAGTTTTAGATGCCTTCCAAATGTGACACATGTGAAAATCTTGATCGACCAAGTGTGGGCCTGCCCTAGCGTGGTGCACCATCTATCTCGTGGAAGCGTGAAGGATGAATGTGTGGGTCTGCCCTAGTAGGATGCATATTCATCACATTTGCTTTGGGTCGGACTTAACAAGGTGATCTAGATGGGATCTAGTACCTTGAGGCATGGAGATGATCATGGCAAGGAGTTGCATATGACATCTTATCAAGAGTTGCATATGATGCAATTGGTAAGAGTTGCCTACTTGAGAGATCTATGTTGTGGGTGACAACCCTAGCTGGTCCAGGGCTTAGAGGATTTCAAGATCTTGCCCACTAGAAGGTTGTACGCTGCAATCTTCTGAATTGATGGTGAGGGCTATCAATTTGAAGTAAAATAGTGGGAGCGATAATTAATTAAAGGCCTAATTTTATCGTCACTTTTCAAATCAATCAAATAAGTCAAAAATGAGTTTTTGGACTAAAATTGCATATTTATTTTTATAGTACAAATGACAACAAACAACAATCACTTCTCTTTGCGATCAGTCCTTGAAAAGGATAGACTAAATGGGACAAACTTCCATGACTGGTATAGGACATTGAGAATTGTTCTCACTCAAGAGTGAAAGCTCTATGACCTGGATACTCCAATTCCAGAGGAACCAGCTCCTAATGCACCAAAGACAGAAAGGGATGCTTACAAGAAGCATTCTGATGATGCCATTGATGCAAAGTGCTTGATGTTGTGCTCCATGAACCATGAGTTGCAGAGACAACATGAGAGTATGGGTGTCATTGAGATGATTCAGCATCTCAGGAACCTGTATGAAGATCAGGCACGGCAAGAGAGATACGATGTCTCAAGGGCACTGTTCAAGTGTGTCATGACATAAGGAGATCCAGTTGGTCCTCACACACTCAAGATGATTGGGTATGTGGAGAACCTGCAAAGACTGGGATTTCCACTGAGCCAAGAGTTGGCTACTGACCTGATACTGCAATCATTGCCATAATCTTACAGTCAGTTTGTGATGAACTACAATAAGAACAACTTTGATAGGCCACTGTCAGAGTTGTTGGGCATGTTGAGGACAGCCGAGACACAGATGAAGAAGGACAAGCCTAAGTCTGTGATGGTGATCACGAGCAAAAAAGGCAAGTCCAAGCGCAAGGGCAAGGGCAAAGCTAAGAAAGGTTCTGATGCCAGCCAGGAGCCCAAGACGACTTCAGCTCTCAAGGCCAAGGGAGGCGTGACCAAGAAAGGCAATTGCCACCATTGTCAAAAGCCAGGACATTGGAAAAGGAATTGTCCTCTCTATCTGGAAGAACAAAAGAAGAAGGAGGCAACAAACGTCTCTACTTAAAGGTGTCATGAAAGTAAACTTGTAACACTTTTTGAGGTATATGATACCAAGATGTAAAGTGTAAAGCACTCAATAAATGGGACAAGTGTTGCCGCCATAGATAGGAGTACTTTAGTTTATTTTCATCCTAAAAGGCATGTAATACAGTTATGAACTGCTATTTCATATTTGCCAATAGATAGAAACACTTTATTTTTGCATATTGTATGACAATGATGGCAATCAATAAAGTTGATGTTTCAATCTTTTAAAGATGTGATCTTTGTGTCAATGCCTTACTTATCTTGTGGTATTTGATATGCATAAGATAAAATGATACCTAAAAGTTATAGATAACTCAAACAATCAAATTAGTATCAATCATGAGAAATTCATTTCTAGTTTCCATATGATGGATAAATCTAGACTCTTTTGGTTAGAGAACCATTAAGAGACATGAATATCTTAGACATGATTAATCAATCTTCACTAATGGTAGTGGGAGAATGATTGTCTTATTAGGTATAATACATGTGATGTATTTACATACCTATTGGAAAAAATGCTAATACTTCAAATATGAATATCATGAAGTGTTCAAGATTATCATAGATGAAGTGCAAAATCTGGTAAAGTGTTAATTCTTGATGAGATCAATGAATGAAATACTTAGACCAAATGTTTGAGATCCTTATGAGTGATTATGATAGTGTATCATTGTGAACTCATGATTAAGGCATGGTGATGTCTAAATCAAGAAGGAATCATACTCCAAGGAGTTAGAGAATGATTATCAAATAATTGAATTCTTCTTAATAAAAGAATACCCCACACTAATAAAGGACATTGAGAATCACAAGGAGTTGTGAGTTCTTATAACCTTAACAGACACACCTCGATCATCTATACGATGAGTTGTTCATGAGATGAGTCAACTATATAGGTGAATATGAGGAACCATATTTTGAGTTATGGTAGATGACCATTACATCCTAAATGATTTCCATGTAAACCATAAGGTATGACCTTGATGGTAGCACTCATTGGGATGAAATCCATAAGTGCGAATAAGTCTTAAGTGTTAAGACACATGGATAACATTTTGAGAAGGATGATGCTTGTTGATTGCAACTTAATGACTAAGACATTTGGCATATGGATACTAAAATCGCATTCCTATGAGGAATAAAACAAGGATGTGTACGTGACACAACCTATAAGGTTTATGAATACAGTAATGCAAATGAAGTCTATAAGTTACAATGGACTAATCAATGTGATTGATTGAGTACAAGAAACTCAGAATTGGATCTTTACTTTGATAATATAGTCAAAGGTTTTGACTGATATGTCAAAGATAAAGAAGGGATCTGTGATTTAGTGGGAGCGTGTTCACATTCCACATGTTGATGTGAAATGGAAATGTTCTAGAATGGAAATCCAAAAGTGGAAATTATCTTTAAGGAAGATAGAGATGTTTCCTATGTGATAGGAATAGAGATCTATAGAGATAGTTCTTGAAAACCTCTTGACCTGAAAAGTGAAAGCATACATTGGCAATCTGTACTGAAGAGTTCAATATGCACAGATTTAGTGGGAGAAAACTTGTCCATGTTACATGGAGTTAGTATACCAAGGCCAAGTGTCCAATTCTTATGAAGAATGGGAACACTAAGAATAGATATGGATCTATCATGTATGTAATCATCCCATTATCTTGCATGGCAATATGATGTGCTCATCCTGATAACTCATATGACTAGTGGATGTCTGTCTACTTCTAGTAAGAGTTACTGGAATACCATGAGAACTTGGTAAGTACTTGGGAAGTACTAGTTCTATGGAGAAAAGGAAGAGTTTAATGTAAAGAGTTACATTGATGCGAACTTCCGAAAGGACAAAAAATTAATCGCAAAATATATATAGGATATATAAAAGTGAAAGTTTGTTTATAATTGGAAGTGTTCCAATAAAACCATTTAAAAGGAAATGATGAGTATCCATGTGTTAGAGAACAATAGTGGATACTGTATGGATCTGGGAGTTCATGAGATGAACTTATAGATATTTCGCTCATTGATGACAAGTATGGAATCCTTGATCATGCAATGTGGCTAAAGGTTAGCAAAGGAATACTAGATCGCATATTACGGCAACTCCATCTCATATGTGTGACGTACAACGAAGAGATGAGAGACATGCAATTTATACTGACTTTGGCAAGGTGTTGCCATTACTCACTATGTTCGCACTAGAGCACAGTAACATGTGGGACATGTTTGAAGATCACTATGAATATGATTCAAGGGTGATTGGCTCGCAGTGCAAGTGGGAGTCTGTTGGTGTTTATGCCCTAAGATCCAATCATGGGATGATTGGTGGGATACATTAAGATTGATTTGATAAACATCAAAGGCAAGCTTCCAATTCTTTCTGGTTCAATCATATGAGATAGTGATAGAACAGATTGAATGTCTAGACAATGACAATACTCAATGACGTATGCCTTCAGGTTCATGACCTGAACGATGAGATCATACGTATGCTAAGAGTTTGTACATTCTTGTTATGTCCCTAGTCGGATGTCATTGTGGAAGGTAGATAGACAATAATGACACACAAGACTAGATTGTAGTGTTGGTTGATGACAGAATCTCATTAGTCATGATATAGAGATATCAAACCAAACACATAGGTACTTGTTAGAGAACAAGTGTACTGGATAGACCCACCGTGAGTTTGACACATGGAACCATGACATGGTAGTCACATTCAGTACTCACAATGATGGTGGTGAGTGTGATTCTTAGACCTAAAATCACTGCACTCAACACATGTCATTGGGCACACTTTGACATCATCAAACGCAGTCCTGAAACATGGGTTGTTATAAAGGTGATGATTGGGTGGCTTTGACACATGGGGCTTTTGAGGGGTGAGTGATAGATATGGGATTTGTCCCTCCTGAGGGAGTTTGATATCCATGGCCACTTGATGAGTAGGATTGAGAAAGGCATGCACGCCTGTGTGAGTCAGTATGTGATACTGATATCATAACATATCTCTTGCAATCTACTCTGAGATCAAGAAAGTGAATGAACGTTGATAGGATGACTGTTCCATGCCTTGAGTTCATTCGGGATATCAGTGATAAAGGAATTATACATTCACTGTAACACCATTCACGGATTGTAGGATTGAAAGTTGTTCTCCAACTTTCTACTTTCACTTGGGTAGAACTGATGTGTGACTAGGCACCGCTCTTTGCTTGTGAAGTCATAAATGTTATGGACTTTCACTGCCAACGTGAAATGGACCTGCAGGGTCACACACATAGGATTTAACTTGGAAGAGGAGTTTTGTCCGCAAACAATGTTTAGATTGATTACTAAAGGAGATTAGTAGTTCAATTAAACACTCAATTAATTGATAGCTCAAAATCATAGTGTTCAAGGTGTGGGATAGCTTGATTAGAGTATCAGATTGATTGAAATCGCAATTGACTGATTTTGCACAATCTGCACTCCCAACCGATCAGCTCATGTGATGAACCGATCGGCTCAGCTGGATGAACTGTTCAACTCAAGTGTTGAGTCGATCAACTCATGGTCTGGGTGAAATGATTTCTTCAAGTGTTGAAACGATCGATTCAACTGGTGAAACCCAGCAAGTTGGGAAAGTAGGATTGGTGAGAATTTTCCTTTTGTTTCAATTACCCAATTTGATTGGGAAATAGGATTGGTATTCGATACCAATTAGAAACAAAAGAAGGAAAGTCAATTGGGAACCGACCAGGATCACCAACTGACCGGTTCACTTGTGAACCGACCGGTTGAGGTTTCCCAACTGATTGGTTGAGGAGTCAACCGACCGGTTCTGGTCCCCAACTGATCGTTTCAGTTGTGAAATGATCGGTTCAGGTTGCGAGTTGGTTGTTTTGTGGAAAATCTCGAACCCTTCTACTCCTACTTTTAGTCCCGCATTGCCCGGGATGGAGAACCCTATCCCATGACCCTCCTATATATAGGGGTATTGGGGGCTTCTCAAAGTAAAACTCAGTGCAACTAGTTGCTCTGAAAAGTTGTCCTTCTCTTGGGTTTTGGTATCCGAGAGAGAGCCCGAGCAAGTGCTACCCGCAAAGGGAGGTGCAACAAGGGAAAGACAATTGTAGTTGCAACTGGAGGCAGGAGAGTGTGTTGGCGACTAGTACGTCAGCAGGAGGGTGCAAATCCTTCCAACTCCTTGTGGGACAAGGAGTGTGGAGTTCCAGGTGGTCCGTGTGGACTACTTCAGAGGCAGGAGGTTTCTGCCGCTCAGGAGGACAACTCTCAACCCCGACAGTCCGGTGAGAGGAGTAGTCGTCAGTCCCGGTGCGACCAGGAGCTGCACAGACACAATCCAAGATCGGCTTTTAAGACCGCACAAGGCGCGAGGTATTATCGCCGAGCAAGCCTCGGGACAAGGTATGATTCCATAAACCATCCCTTTCCTATTGTATATACGTTGACACATTTCCTTTTTCCAAGTTTGGGGGAGAAAATTTTTATTTCCACTGCCTTCTCTGCCTCCCCTAAAACCCAACAAGTTGTACCACCCAAATCCAACCGACCACTAAAAAGTCAAAATTGGTGCCATACTAGGTCAATGGAAGAGATGGAATCCACAACCTCTCGAACACCTCCCGGTCAGCATGAGAGTAACACTGTAGAGACATGTGAGTCAATTACAAAAGTGACTTATAGTGAGTAGAAGGATCAACTCATGGATTTCCGTCCACCTATATCAATACCTATCCCACCTTGGTACAGGTAACATCACTAGAAGAACATGCTCACAGATGGCCGTTCTAACAAGAAGGTGTGGCTCACGCATGGCCATTCATATCACAATGAGACCGGCTCACGCATGGCTGTCTCACACATCATGTAATTAGGGATGCAAGGTGACACCTGACTTGTACCCCCGCATATTAAAAAATATACGCTTCAAGTAAAACTCGTTTCACCAATCCAGCAATTAAGGTTGACACTGGAAAGGATCTATGGCATGGGGAAAACTAAATGGATTATGTTTCACTTGTTTAATTATGCCAATTTAGTGTCTTCAAGCATCAAACAAGTTATAATGTACAAACCATAGAAAGCACTATAAATGTAAGGGCATGGTACAATTTCAAGGATATAAAACAAATAAGGTGTGAACTTGTCACACTATCACTACATAAAGCATATACATTGCCATTCACAAGACCATCATCACTATTGCACAACCACTCGAGACTATCACTAATGTCACATCACTATGGTATATCAATCCCTTAATCTTAGCACTAGAGAGTATCACATCACAATAGGAAACACGCCACCACCAGGTCATAGGACCCATTCACATCATTCTTGTATTTCAATTATTTCAACATGCCTCATAAATGCTCATTTAACTAGTGTCACATCACACCCATCATAGTATGCACTATCTATGATTTTCAAGCTCACAATATATGCATGGTTAGAAATGGATAAATGGGAAAGATGAAACATCCTAAATCCATATTTCACATCATTATCTTCACATGCCTCAATTATTCATAACCATCACCTTAGCATACCAAGAAATGGCATGAATTCAACTTGTAAGGTTAGGGGCTCAAAGACAAGAGAGATAATATCATAACATAATAGTCATTTCAAGAAAGAGAAGCAAACATGCCACATTACTCATCATTAGGATTAGGGTTATCCCTCCATATCTGATTAGGGTTTATAAGACTAGGTTGAACCATCACCCTCCATCATCTTAGAATGTATAAGGATCAAGAAACATTAGTAGAGTTGATTAAACAACATTATATATGGCTTATTATCATTCATATATGAATATCATTAAGTGCTCACATGTGCCTCTCATCCACATACCAACACCCTAAATTGACCACATAACCACATAGGTCATGACCACCCATCATGGTCCATTTCACAACCGTGACACTCATGTATCTCGACCATACACCAACATTTCATGACCTCCACCCTCTAGGTCATGTCACACCCATGACACTTAGGGTTAAGGTTCCAATTACTAACAAAGCTATCGCGACCCCAAGGAACATGGTTGTCTCGACCTTAAACCAAAGCATGTCATGACCCAAGGCCCTACATGTCGCGACCTACCTCCAAGAAAATGTCACAATCAAGATAAGGGCATGATCTTAACTCAAAAACTAGAGTAACAACTTATTCAAAATAGGGGTCAACTTGGACATCAAAACCAAGTGTTGCAACCTTAAACAAAACTAGGTCCATCCCAACAAAAGGGAAGCATATTGACCAAGACCAATCGTGGGTCATGACCATCATGGGGATAGATGTCTCAGCCACCCCAAGGTCTGTTATCTTGACCCCAAAATAGAAGACAAGTCCAAAGAAAACCATCATAAATATGGAGGAGAAAACTCAAACAAAACGGCCACGAAGAACCCTAGTTCATGCATAATGGATCCATCATGTAAGGATATCATGCAAGATATGTAAAACTATGTTTAATGTGACACCCCGCCATCACAAAAACAGTAAGGTGCCACGCAAAAATGTGCAGAAACACCATAAACCACATATTACCGAAAACATGGGTTAATTAAAACCATTTCTAGAAATCCGATCAAAGAGAACTATTACATCTAGATCCTCATCCTGCAAGGAAACATGTTATATAAACATTTACAAGCCTTGATACGTGTCCACAACTTATACGATCAGCTGTCCTATCAGCACATGAGTTCATCACCTGTTAATACATACATAATGGGCCACATCAGGCCAGCAATAGGATATACAAAGCTATATCAGCTATACATCGTAAAACATCGTCAAAACACCTCTGAGGACCTGAGAGTACAAGGATGACTCTAGGACTCTACTAAAAAACCACCAAAACAGCAGCATGTCCATCTCTTGCCTTCTACTTCTCTTCCTCTAGCTGCTCGGCCGCAACCTCACGACCACCACCACATCTAGAGCGATCACCTAAAAAGGTTGTAAACCAGTGGGGTGAGACATACAGTCCCAGCAAGAAACATAACTCCCCGCCGAAACTATAAAACCTCAGAAGGTTAAAGAAGATAAAGCAGATAGCTGGTTAAGACATATAATAAGAGCAGCATACTGAGCAAGACTATTATTACCATCAATCTTAGCAAGATATCCAGGAGGCATATAACCAAGTATTTCTTTATGGAACATGATTGACAAGATAAGCTTTATAAGAACTTATCACAAAATATAAGGATTGTACACATAACTGCAAGGTATAGCTAGATCATCTATATAAGCAAGGCCTCAACTGATGTCCTGTGTTTTGCTCTAAGTAGTATATACTATTCGACTGAATTACATTTTATTATGCCTTGAGGAAGTGAGTAGTCCCTGCTCAAATCCAACCTTTGGATGTGAAACCAAAAACTAGTGCCATACAAGGTCAATGGGAGGGCCGGACTCCATGACCTCACCTCCTCAGGGTCAGTGCACAAAACCCAAAGCAGGATTGCAGTCTCATGCTTATATGGCCTCATCCTTAGGGTCAGCTCTGCAAGCTACCCATATCTCTAGCTCACCTTGACACAGGTGCTAGTATCCTTTTGAGCCACGGGCTTGATCACCGTGCTCTTGAGCCATGAACACATTCATTCTCTAACTCATTGAGACATGGGCCTATTCACCATGCTCTTTACGATACGGAGTTTACAACCACAGTTGTACTCTAATCCTCCTATTTTTGACTAGGAGAAACCCTGCATATTCAACAATATGTGCTCCAGGTAATCCCACAGGATAAACCTATTTCACCATCATCAAAATCTAATGATGATGGATCTATGGCCAGGGCAAACTACATGATATATTTCACTGTAATTAATTAGTATATTTTAAGTGAGTTGTTGAGGCAACTATTGTGTGATTTGTATATCATCTTTTCACATGTTATCACACACAAATTTGGTTCTTTCTAGTATAATTCAGTCTCTTTCATATTAGTTTTGCCATCTTTTAGTTGTTCTACGTGTCCCATAACTTGTATTGCAAAATTGCCACAAAAAGGACTAATTTCAAATGATATTTCTACAGAAACAGAAGAATGCATGGCGTGCAGTTACATACGCACGACGTGCACCTTTCCAGAAAAGACCAGTTCACTGAAGCAGTAAAGTGCACGGCGTGCAAAATCCAGACGCACGGCGTGCAACATTCCAGAGAAATCCGTTCTGTTCAGCCAAGAGAATGCACAGCGTGCACGATGGAAATGCACGACGTGCACCTGGGATGCAAACTGCTGAAGAAGTTCTGGAAAGTTGCACGTCGTGCAACTCCTCAGCGCACGTCGTGCACTGATCAACCAGTTACAACTGCACTGCAGGTGCACGGCGTGCACCTGGCAATTTCAGAATTCTGAAAATTCAGAATACGATTTTAAAAGAAAGAGGGAAGCGAAGGGACAGTTACGTTTGGCCATTTGGAGGTTTTCTCTCATCCCAAAGATAGAGGAGAGCAGAGGAGGGCGATTTGGGAGGAAACTAAGGTGGTTTCTTGCACAAAGAGACCATTTCTTCGTCTCCACTCCTCCTTAGTCATCTTCAAGGTGCAGCCAACGTTCCCAACTCCGAGCAGCTTCTTGAGAGAGGAGTAGGCCCGACTTAGAGCAGCTAAAGGAAGGGAATTTCATCCTAAAGCCAGAATTCTTTCTCCTTGTGGTTACATCTTCAGTTCTTCTTGTCTTTTCTTCTCCAAACCATGGCTAGCATTGAGAATTCTGTAGAAATTCTGCTGTACATTGTTATGGACGAGTAGATCTTTTCTTCTTGGGCATGGGAGAGTAACTCCCATGCCATAGCATGTAATGAACAAGTAATTTCGTACTAAATGCATTTGCTTCTTGTTTCCTTACCTTGAGAGTGTCGGTTACTCTTTTCCTTGCATGTACTGTTGGCCACCTTATATGCATGATTTCTACTTTCTTGCTTAGTTTGAGAAGACAAGTAGGTTTGTATGGAGACGCTCTTCTTGGCAACTCTTCTTCTTCTACGAGAGTAGAGAAGAATGAGTTGACGATCTGTTTGTGATCATAAACGAAATTCATGCACGAGAGTGCTGTTTTGAGTTATGATCGTTACATTTACACCGGGAGGTGAAATGTAACACAACTTTTCCTTGAAACATGATCTTATGTATGTTTAAATTATTTTGTTCTCTTAATTGCTATGGAATTTGAGTGAAATCCTAATGTCCAAGATTCATAAACATTCTGAATTCGGACTTTCCTTGTTATCCTTGTTGTTTGCTTAAATCTGAATTTCCTGTAGTTAAAACCTAATCCTTATGCTTTTAGAACAAATCTTTTCTACTCTTTAAAATCGGTCTAGATTGTTGAACTCTAGTACTGTTGCGTTCATTTAAGTTAATTTAGCTCCTTGTGTTCGACCTTAACTATACTACCTCCGTATAGTTGCGGAGTTTGGTTAAGTTGATTAAACTATCCATTACTTGGATTGAAACTCGTTTGTTTAAATAACCAACAAGTTTTTGGCACTGTTTCCGGGGAGCTACGGTAACTTAATTGGAGTAATAAGTACTATTTAGTATTCGAGACTAGACCATCATTCATCATTTTCGAATTTCCATATACCTCTTAGTGGGTTCTTAATTTTTCTTATTAATTTTCAGGTTGCATGCGTCGTTCACAACGAGGTCTCCAAACATCCGCTTTGCTAGACCTTGAAATAGAGCGAACTCTTTCAAGTTTGAGGAGAACAAGAAGACTAGAACAACTACCTTTTGGAGGTTCTTCACCGTCATCACCACCATCATCACAACCTTCTTCATCTTCTGCAGTAGCTTCACCAACCATTTCATCCATGGAGGACGATCGCCCTCTAAAAGATTTCTCCATGCCGGTTGCCACAAATATTTGTGGAGCCATCGACCTACCTACTATGGAAGAAAATAACTTCTCAATTGCCCCTTCCATGATGAAAATGATTCAGCAAAATCACTTCGGGGGTACAGCCAATGAAGACCCAAGTCTTCATATTGCATAATTTCTGGAATATTTGAATACTTTTAAGATTAATGGAGTGTCCACTGATGGAATCAGACTTATGCTATTTCCCTTCACTCTAAGAGATAGAGCCAAGGCATGGCTTCTGTCTCTTCCCAAGAAGTCTATTAGAAGTTGGGACCAATTGCTTAATGCTTTTCTTGCAAAGTACTTTCCGCCAAGCAAGACAGCTCACTTGAGGAACCAGCTTACAAATTTCTCTCAAAGTGAAGGAGAAACCTTATATGATACATGGGAACGGTTCAAGGATCTTCAACGTCTGTGCCTGCACCATGGTTTGACAAACTGGCTCTTGCTGCAAACCTTCTACAATGGACTGTTCTACAATACTCGGTTGACTCTAGATGCCGCAGCTGGCGGTGTACTAATGACCAAGTCTTATAGAGTGGCTTATGATATCATTGAAGATATATCTCTCAATCACTGCCAATGGGGAGGAGATAGAGGAGCTAAATCCACTTCTACAGCAAGCTCTTCAACCGGAAAGCAAGGGGGAAAACATACTATTGATTCCGTTGATCTAATTGTTGCAAAGCTAGATGTTCTCACACAGAAATTTGAGAAGATGACCACTCTCCCAATTCAATCTGCTGAAGCCACATGTGAAGCTTGTGGTAATGTAGGGCATACTTCTTCCTCTTGTTTTGCCCCTAACGCTATGGAAGGAAATTTTGAACAGGTTAATGCAGTGGGGATGCAAGGAAACAAACAATACAACCCTTATTCCAACCAATATAATCCAGGATGGAGAGACCACCCTAATTTCTCTTACCGGAATGCAAGAAATACCCAAAATTCCAGCAAGGGCAACAACAACAACAGCATGTAAACCGTCAAGGAAATCCACAGGGCTTCAATAACAGGGGTTTTCAGCAGCAACAACAACCCCAAAGTTCTTCCTTGGAAGCTATGATGGAGAAGTTCATATCAACACAGATGCAACAAGATGAGGAACTTCGAGGAAATGATAAGCTTTTAAAAGATGCTATTGCGCAACTCTCTGCAAAAGTGGATGGAATTTCCACCCACACCAAGATGTTGGAAAATCAGATAGCACAACAAGCTTTAAATCAGCAAAGGACTCCACAATCTGGTTCTCTTCCAAGCCAGCCGGAAGTGAACCCAAGGCAGCAAGCCCATGCCATTATCTTAAGAAGCGGGGCTGAAATTAAAAGACCTTCTCCATCTGAGGAGAAGAACATGAAGCAAACTATTGAAGAAGAGGACAACACTCTGAATCACAGCGAGGAGAAAGGTAAAGCTGAAATACCACCTTCTTTCAAAGCAACTACACCTTTTCGTCAAAGATTATCCAATAAGAAGGAAGATCAAAAATTTAGGAAATTTGTGGACATAATCAACAAACTGCATGTAAACATTCCTTTTTCTGAAGTTATTGCTGAAATGCCTTCCTATGCAAAATTCTTAAAAGATATTCTGACTAAAAGAAGAAAGATTGATCAAGTGGAAACTGTAATGCTTTCTGAACGAGTCAGTTCCATTATTCAAAACCGTCTCCCTCAAAAGCTTGATGATTTGGGAGCATTCACACTGCCTTGTAAGATTAATGACACCACTTTTGACAAAGGTTTAGTAGATCTCGGTGCAAGTATCAGCCTTATTCCATTTACTTTATGGCAAGAATTAGATCTTGGAGACTTGAAGCCCACAAGAATGGCTATTGAATTAGCTGATCACTCTATTAAATATCCAAAAGGTATAATGGAAGATGTGCTTGTACAAATCGGGAAATTCTATATACCTTGTGATTTTATTGTTCTTGACATGGCGGAAGTTCCTTTCAACCTTGTTCTTTTTGGGAGGCCCTTTTTGAGAATTGCTGGATGCCTTATTGATGTCCGGGAAGGGAAGCTCACCTTACGTGTTGGGGAAGAGGCTATGGAGTTCTCTATTTATGAAGCTATGAAAGCACCCTCACGTGCTGAAGAAATTTGCTTGCTTGATATTGTTGATCCTATTGAAAATGATAGTGAAGATAATGTTGATTTGATGGTTGATCTCTATGATGATGATGCAACTGAATTTAATGATTCTGAAAATTCTGGAGCACCTTCTATTTCTAAAGCAACAGCTATTGATGAAGATGCCCCACTTGTTGAAGACAAAGTTGATGATATTACAACAGGCAAAAAGGTAGAATTAAAAGCCCTTCCACCTGGGCTAAGGTATGCATTTCTTGATCCAAACTCTACATCTCCTGTCATAATAAATAGTGAACTAACCAATGATCAAGAAAATAAATTGCTTGCTGAATTGCGTTTGTACAAAGATGTCATTGGTTATTCCATAGAAGACTTAAAAGGCATTCATCCTTCCATTTGTTTGCACATAATAAATATGGAATATGATGCTAAACCAATTGTTGAACCACCTAGACGTTTAACTCAAAATATGCTTGAGGTGGTAAAGAAAGAAATTTTCAAGTTAATTGACGCCGGAATCATTTATCCAATAAGTGACAGCCCTTGGGTTAGTGCCATTCACGTGGTACCTAAGAAGGGGGGGTGCAATTGTCATCAAAGGAGATAATGATGAGTTAATACAAAAACGCATTGTTACAGGTTGGCGCATGTGTATTGACTATAGGCGTTTGAATAAAGCAACCCACAAAGATCATTTCCCTTTGCCTTTTATTGACTTGATTCTTGAACGTCTTGCCAAACATTCATATTTTTGTTACTTGGACGGATATTCGGGTTTTTTTCAGATTCCCATATATCCCCCCGACTAAGAAAAGACCACTTTCACATGAACTTATGGCACTAATGCTTATCTCCGTATGCCGTTAGGTCTTTGTAATGCTCCCGCAACTTTTCAGCGGTGCATGATGGCTATTTTCTCCGATTTTATTGAAAATATAATGGAGATTTTTATGGACGATTTCAGCATATACGACGATTCTTTTGATCAATGCTTATTAAATTTGTCTCTTGTCTTAGCCCGTTGTAAAAAGGTCAACCTAGTACTAAACTGGGAGAAATGCAATTTTATGGTACAATCCGGTGTAGTACTAGGACATGTGGTATCTAACAAGGGTATTGAAGTGGACAGGGCAAAAGTTGAAGCAATTGAAAAGATGTCTACTCCATCTTTGGTAAAAGACATTCACAGCTTTTTAGGACATGTAGGCTTTTACAGAAGATTTATTAAAGACTTTTCCAAAATTGCCAAGCCGCTATGTTCTCTTCTTGCAAAAGACACAGAATTTGTATTTGATGACAATTGCCAAGCAGCGTTTTCCAAACTCAAAGAAGCTCTCATTTCAGCTCCAATCATCCAGCCTCCAGATTGGGATTCCCCCTTTGAACTTATGTGTGATGCAAGTGATTTTGCAGTGGGAGCTGTTTTGGGACAGCGAAGAGACAAGAAGGTTCATGCCATCTATTATGCCAGCAAAACTCTCGATGAAGCGCAAATCAATTACACGACCACAAAGAAAGAAATGCTTGCGATCGTATATGCTTTCGACAAGTTCTGACAATACTTGGTAGGATCAAAAGTGATTGTGTACACTGATCATGCTGCCATCAAGTATTTGCTGAATAAGAAGGATGCCAAACCATGTCTCATTCGCTGGATACTTCTCTTGCAAGAATTTGACCATGAAATATGAGACAAAAAGGGTACATAGAATAGCGTTGTTGATCACCTCTCTAGATTGACCACAGAATCTGGAGATTTATTACCAATTGAAGATCATTTGCCGATTGAAAAACTTTACGCGTTATCATCCATCCAAGCACCATGGTTTGTAGATATTGCTAATTTCCTTGCTACTGGACAACTACCTCCGGGTTTGACATATCAACAAAAGAAGAAATTCTTTCATGACGTCAAATTTTATTATTGGGACGACCCGTTGCTATTTAAGCATGGAAGCGATGGGCTAATCTGGAGATGTGTTATTGAAGAGGAAGTCCCAAGTATCATTGTTGACTGCCATGCCTCTCCTTATGGAGGCCATTTTGGAGGAGAAAAGACCGCTACAAAAATTCTTCAAGCTGGTTTCTATTGGCCTACATTATTTAAAGATGTTAATCTATTCGTCAAATATTGTGATAGGTGCCAAAGAACAGGAGGAATATCTCGCTGAGATGACATGCCACTTAACTCTATTCTAGTAGTTGAGGTGTTTGATGTATGGGGAGTGGATTACATGGGACCATTCCCATCTTCATGCGGATATCAATATATTCTTGTTGCATGTAAGTATGTTTCTAAATGGGTTGAAGCCATTCCAACCCAAGCACCAGACGCAAAATCTGTAGTGAAGCTTTTCCAAAAGATTATATTCCCTCGGTTTGGAGTTCCGCGTGTCGTTATTTCTGATGGAGGCACACACTTTGCAGAAAAACAATTCAACAATCTTCTCTCAAAGTATGGTGTAACTCATAAAATCTCTACACCCTATCATCCCCAAACATCCGGGCAAGTAGAGATTTCAAATAGGCAACTGAAGACTATTCTTGAAAAGACTGTCTCTAGTTCAAGGAAAGACTGGGCACTAAAGATTGATGATGCATTATGGGCATATCGCACGGCTTTCAAAACCAGCATTGGGACTACTCCATTTAAGCTAATCTATGGAAAATCATGTCACCTTCCGCTTGAATTGGAACACCGCTCTTTATGGGCAATAAAGTTCCTAATTCGACATGAAAAGGGCAGGAGAAAAGTGTCTGTTGTAGCTACAGGAGCTCGAGGAACTTCGACTTGATGCATATGAAAATGCAAGGTTGTATAAAGAAAGAACAAAAGTTTGGCACGACAAAAGAATTCGCAGGAAGGATTTCGAAGAAGGAGACAAAGTATTGTTATTTAACTCTAGATTGAAGCTTTTTCCGGGAAAGTTGAAGTCCAAGTGGTCCGGCCCATTCCAAGTACTCAAGATTTTTCCATATGGAGCTGTAGAACTCCAAGGAAAAGATGGAACCTTTAAAGTAAATGGACAACACTGCAAACGTTATTGAAGTGGAGAAGATGTAGAGAAAGGAGCTTCTTGCCCCCTACAAGATGCCTAAAGCTCTGGAAGAAGTCCTACTCTGGACTTTAAATGGAGGACCTTGTGGGAGTTGACCCCACGTTAGGATAGATGTTTTTTTTTAAGTTTTTCCAAATCAAAAACACTCTTTAATTTTGTTAATAAGCCTGTCATGGATGAATGTCATAATTTAGACTTGATTTCTATTCGATCCGTCATAATTTTCTACTAACTAAATGCAATTTTCTGCAGAAATCGCATAGTGCACGGCGTGCATTTCAGAATGCACGGTGTGCACTTCATTACGAAATGTAGTAGAGAATGTTCTGAAAAAAGACACGACGTGCATTTTCAAGTTGCACACCGTGCATCTGGTATGCGAGATCTACAGGAAAACTTCTGGAATCATGAACGACGTGCACCTCAAAGAACGCACGACGTGCAGCTGGAGATTTGGTGGTCCGAAATCTTTCTGGAAGCGTGCACGTCGTGCATTTGAGAAACGCACACCGTGCACCTGCTCTACGATTCTGATATTAAGTTTCTGGAAACATGCACGTCGTGCACCTCAAAAACACATGTCGTGTACTTGGGCGATTGGAGATCCGTTAACGTTCTGGAAACGTGCATGCCGTGCACCCCAAAAATGCACGCCGTGCACTTTTAAGTGAAGTTGGACAAAAAGGGTTGGAGTGCACAGCCTAACACTCTAACCCTAGAGCCCGTGCACCCCGACCCCAGAAACTCTAACCCTAGCAGCCGCCCGTGCTCAGCGCCCTGCAACCGTGCCGTGCGCTGCTCCGCCGTCCCCCAGCCGTGCACACCTCCTTCCATAGCCGTGCGCCGCTTCTTCTTCTCCATCCGTCCAGCCGCTGCCACCTCCGAGCCGCCGTCCGCTACAAAAGCTCCGGCCCACGCTGGCAAGCAGCACCTTCTCCCTCTTCTTCTTTTTCCTTTCTTCCCCACCACAACAGCTCGGCATAGCAACCGTGCACGCCCTGCCGCCGTGCGCCTCGCCACGCCACAGTGCGCCCTGCCATGCTGCCGACCAGCCGTGCACGAGCGCAGACGAACCGCCGACACCTTCTTCTTAACGACAGCCGTGCAACTCAGCCTACAGTCAAGTGCGCTGGCATCTTTCTGGCACCCACCACTGACACATGCCGTCCAAGCAGCCGTGCACCTCAGCCCGAAGCAGAGCCGTCACCTTCTTCTCAGCAAGCTACACAAACGCAGCAGCGCCGTCGTCCAACAACGCAGCCGCCAATCGCAACCCTTTGCCCAAAATCGGATTCATTTCTGCAATTTTTCCTATTTCTCCCCAAATCTGCAGGTGCACGTCATGCACTGAAAAGACACGTCGTGCATTTATCTGCCTGAGACAGACTTCCAGTCCACTCGTGCACTCATCTGATGGCGCCAATCAAGAGGAAAGCCAACAGCCGTCCAGGCTCTCAAGTAGCAGCCGAAGCAAGCTCCTCCGCACCTCGACCGCAGTCCTTTGTACCAGCCACACAGTTCATGGTCAGATATGAAGAAGACGCCGATTATCATTTTCTCATTACAAGGCGTGTTCTCCCTTCCAGATACATGTGTGAAGAAGCACTAACCAAACTGGGCTTCAAGGATGATGTAGTAAACCACTTAACCTTCTTGGGGCTACACTTTCTCTGCACTCGGGTTACTAAGACCTACCCCCGTCTCGTGTACGAGTTTCTTACTACCTTTAAGGCCGAGAGTGACCCACAACGCTTTCAAATCCCTTTTCAGAAAATCAATTTCCACCTGTTGGATAAACCATTTTCCATGAATCTCGAGCGGTTTTGCACTTTACTCAAATGCAATTATGGCAGTTATACTGATTACCCTCCAGATTTCAACAACGATCTGTTTTGTTCCGAAATCACTTCTGATACAGTGCATAAGGCACAGAATGCACGGGCTTCTAGTATCCATAACCCTGTTTTCCGAGTCCTTCATCGCCTTATTAGCATGGGACCATTTGCAAAGAATGAAACGCAGGGTGTTGTCAGGAAAATTGATCTATTCTTTTTGTGGTGTGTGGTACAAAATGAGCACATCAATTTAGGTTATTATATTGTGCACAAGCTGCTTGATACAAAGAAGCAAAAGAAAAGGGAAGCGGGTGACATCATGTGTGGCGGGGTAATTAGCATCCTTGCTATGCAATTGGGGTTGGATATAGGTGACTTAGAACCTACACCGGGGAAGAATCTCGTGGATATAAGCTATCTTATCTCTTGCGGTCTGATCTCCAGACATGGCAGCAGCGAGTCAAAGTTCAAAGTTTATATCACAAAGACACAGTTCATCACAATCCCTGATGCATGCCGTAATGATATCAAGGACAAGGCAACTTGGAAAGTAGAGCTTCAGCCAGAGAATGATGAGGGAACACCCGCCAGGGGTGCCAGCAGCTCTACACCAGGACCTACTCCAGGAGCAGCCGCCCCTCTGCCACCGTCCACGGGTACTCAGACCGAGTACAGCTGGACAACGCTAGATTTTCAGCACCTCTATACCTATGTGGAGTGGCGTTTTGATCATTTGGAGACCCGCCTTGATCAGATGGGCGCGCAGCATGACACTAGGTTTGACCAATTGAGTGCACAGTAATCAACTGTGTACGACATGGTCAACAGGATGGATGCTTGGCACATCTCGCAGAGCCACTACCCAGCACCACAATCCTTCCAGTCTCCTCTCCGCCAGTAGCAGACCACAACTCCCGACGTCCCACAACATGAGTCTCGCGAGGACCCGCAGCACCAGGATCGGCAGCAGCAACCAGGATCATCATCCGCGACGCCTATGGATATTCCTAACATCGTCAGTCAGTTCTTCCCGGAGTAGGGAGGCGGCGGATCATTTTTCTAATCTCATACATGACAGGTATCCGGTTGTGAACTCCTAAAGTTCGACTGAAGCAGTGAGGACACTGCTGATTTCAGGCTTGGGGGGGGGGACAACCGGATGGTATTGGTATCCTAGTTTATTTGTAGCTTTGCTTTTCATGATTATTTGCTTCTTGTCATTTACTTATGTACTTCTGTTTTGTTTTCACTTCTTAGTTGTTGTTTCTAGTTCCTCTTTTCTGATGGCAAGTCTAATATGATATGAGTTTCATCTTTTATATGTGGAAAGAACTCCTATGCTATATTGTTCGACCTCCTTTGATGAGAAATATCAATTGAAGAAGTTGTAAAAAGCATGAATTAATCAAATGAAACCTTTGGACCATCAACATATGTTTAATTCTGGTTTATGCTTCTAGCCTGAATATTCATCTTGCACATCCTTGATTGTTTAAAACATGTAATGGTTTCAGTTTTATGAGTAAATCAACTTTACAACATCATTTAGAATACGGGATGACTTTGCCAAGCTCTTAGTGCATATGCAAACATTCTTTCAATGAAAAATTTTCAAAACAGATGAATGAAATCTAGTTAATGTTGCAATTTAATTGACTCTCCCAAGTTTTGGAAAAATTTAAATAACTCTTATACCCCATTAAAGATGGCTAATCTGCCCACATATCATGCTAGCCTAGTGTAAGTTCGATCTGGCCACGATGGTTAGGTGGTATGTCTTAAAAGAGGGTAAAATACCCCAACCGACACTCCTCGTGTGTATAAGCCTACATTAGCAGCCGAGTGTCGGAGCCCATAATCTTTTGTTATTTCATTTCTGGGAAAAAGGAGAGTACAGAAAAAATTGTCAATTTTTAACTAAGATTTCATCTCTTGTTATCCTAAATAATTGAGAGTTGGAGTTGCACATCTACTGATTGTTTGGCTTGGTCATCCAAATTCTACCTAGTGTTGTTTAATTGATTGATTCATTTAATTGATGCCACCCTTGCTGGACTAAAAATCTCTTTCTTGGGTGTTTAAGTTGAACTGATGGCTATGAGAATAAACATGTTGATCATGGTTGGTTTGGTCTTATACACATCTTTAATTTCATTTGATCTATTCATGTTCTTGACATTTCTTCAATTATATTTCCATGCACTTTTTGCTTAAGGACAAGCAATGGTTTAAGCTTGGGGGGATTTGTTGTGTGATTTGTATATCATCTTTTCACATGTTATCACACACAAATTTGGTTCTTTCTACTATAATTCAGTCTCTTTCATATTAGTTTTTCCATCTTTTAGTTGTTCTACGTGTCCCATAACTTGTATTGCAAAATTGCCACAAAAAGGACTAATTTCAGATGAATAGACGCAACCTAGTCCTAGATCCCTGTAGACTCAGCAAACCTAGAGCTCTGATACCAAACTAACTGTGACACCTCGTCATCACACAGACAACAAGGTGCCACATGAAAATGTGCAGAAACACCATAAACCATATATTACCAAAAACACAGGTTAATTAAAACCTTTTGCGGAAAGCTGATGAAAGAGAACTATTACATCCAGATCCTCATCCTGCAAGGAAACATGTTATATAAACATTTATGAGCCTTGATATGTGTCCACAACTTATAGGATCGGTTGTCGTGTCAGCACATGAGTTCATCACCTGATAATACATACATAACAGGCCACATCAGGCCAGTAGCATGATATACAAAGCTATATCAGCTATACATCGTAAAACATCGTCAAAACACCTCTGAGGACCTGAGAGTACAGGGATGACTCTAGGACTCTACTAAAAAACCATCTAAACAACAACATGTCCATCTCTTGCCTTCTACTGCTCTTCCTCTAGCTGCTCGGCTGCAACCTCATGACCACCACCACATCTAGCGTGATCACCTAAAAAGGTTGTAAACCAGCGGGGTGAGACACACAGTCCCAGTGAGAAACATAACTCCCCGCCGAAACTATAAAACCTCAGAAGGTTAAAGCAGATAGCTGGTTAAAACATATAATAAGAGCAGCATACTGAGCAAGACTATTATTACCAATAATCTTACCAAGATATCCAGGAGGCATATAACCAAGTATTTCTTTATGGAACATCATTGACAAGATAAGCTTTATAAGAACTTATCACAAAATATAAGGAACATACACATAACTACAAGGTATAACCAGATCAGCTATATAAGCAAGGTCTCAACCGATGTCCTGTGTTTTGCTCTAAGCAGTATATACTATTCGACTGGATTACATTTTATTATGCCCTGAGGAAGTGAGTTGTCCCTGCTCAAATCCAACCTTCGGTTGTGAATCCCAAAACCAGTGTCATACAAGGTCAATGGGAGAGACGGACTCCATGACCTCACCTCCTCATGGTCAGTACACGAAAACCAAAGTAGGATCGCAGTCTCATGCTTATATGGCCTCAGCCTTAGGGTTAGCTCTGCAAGCTGCCCATATCTCTAGCTCACCTTGACACAGGTGCTAGTATCCTTTTGAGCCAGGGGCCTGATCACCGTGCTCTTGAGCCATGAATGCATTTATCCTCTAACTCATTGATACATAGGCCTGTTCACTATGCTCTTTACCATACAGAGTCTACAACCATGGTTGTACTCTAATCCTCCTATTTTCGACTAGGTGAAACCTCACATATTCAACAATATGCGCTCCAGGTAATCCCGTAGGATAAACCTATTTCACCATCATCAAAATTTGACGATGATGGATCTATGGCCAGGGAAAACTACATGATATGTTTCACTGTAATTAATTAGTATATTTTAAGTGAGTTGTTGAGGCAACCAATTTGTAAAACATAAACAACATTGAGCTACATTAATACTGTTATTATCACATCATCCTGGGATCTCAATCCCTCATCACAGGAAGCCACTACCTCTCAAGGAATCATCATCTTACACCATCACCTGGGATAACAATCCCTTATCTCATCACCAGAGGATAACACCTTAACTAGGTACTCATCATTTATTAGGTCCTCAGACCTATCTCATCATACTAGTGATGCATATTATCTCATCAACAAGGATTATAATCATTTAGTGTTATTCAAAGCACATAAACCTCATAGCTCTTACCTGGTTATGAATCCATCTGATACACCTACATGGTTAGTATGCATATCCAGATAGAGATAACTTAAATCATTGAACATAGATCTTTATGATTATCATGCTATCATGTTTGGAATGACATCCATGATTATATGAAGCATAAGCTGTATCAATCATATTATTGTCATCAAACCATGAGCATACACTATGCCCTATTCTTGAGAACATAACCATGTATCTTATCATCTTATGTAGCATCATCTTAGATTCTCAACATAGCATAGGTTTGCAACTATCATCCATATATCAAAAGATGTGGTTACATGATAAATAACTACTACCTAGGGTTTCCGTGTTGGACATAACCCTCACCAAAGGTGCTCGCTACCCTCACTAGAAGTGTGACGGGTAGTGCAACCTTTACTATAGGTGATATCGGGCAGGGTAACAACCCTTATGACAACTTGTTGGCGAAGGCACTTAGCCTCACCTGTCGGCCAACACAAACTCAAGGTGTATCGTGTAGCTAAGTCCATGGGGCATATCATGCACCCAAGTTGACGACATCCCATTGAATCGGGCAAAGCCCTATCGACCCACTATGTTTAGGGTTAGGGTTATGTCGGGCGGAAACTACCATATCAGCTAAGATCATGGCATGCAGGCCAACCTTGTATCACCCACTAAGGTACTCATCATCAAATGACACAGAGGCAACATAAGGAAGCCTATCCCCCAACTAAAACCAACACACCATATCAGTCACCACAAGGTACTCACAAGGGCCACCACTCAACCCATGTTGGGCAAGAACCCGACCCAACATGTATCGCCCAAGACTCCAAATAGAGATATCAACTCAGCACTCTATCAGCCAAGGGGGCAACAACTACTAGGTCAAAACATCATCTAGATGAAGGCATATCGCCCAAGCTCATCATCAAGGTCAAGAGAGCCATATCGGGTGCAAAGACAACCAAACACATCATATCAGCCAAGATCAAAACCCTAGACCAAGGGAGGTGTGTCAGGCAACACTACTACAAGGTGTATCGTACAAGGCACCAAGCTCATCCTGACAAGGTCATCATCAACCTCAAGATCACCATCAACAAAACCCTAAAAGATCAAGAGAATAGGCTCACCTCTCAATAACCAAGAGATAGGGGTTTTGCACAACCTCCATCACCAATCGGGCAACATGATGGATCATCTCCAACTTAGATCATCACTCATCCAAAGGCTCACCTCTCAAATTCATGTTGAGAGGAGGGTGTTTCCCAAGCAACTAGAGCATAGACTCACCTCTCAATGACTAAGGAAGAGAGGGGTTTTTCCTACACCACTAGAGCTCAAACTCACTTATCAAAACCAAGGAGAGAAAGGGGTATTTCCCAAGAGGAAACCATAATCTATGGGTTTGGACAACGAGGCCCAAAGGTACACAAGAAACAAAAACATCATCAACAACATGATTACTATGTCTACATGATTAAAGGTACATACTAGAGCAAGAAACATAACTAACAACATGCATGGTCGATCATGATCATATATGAAAATGCAACATAAAAGAAGGTAGTATAGTTAGAGTTAGAAGTTATGTAACCCGCCTTAAGCAAGCTCCAAGCTGCTAGCACCAAGCAACACCTTCGGCCACCATAAGAGGAAGAAGAAGAAGACTCCAAAGAGAAGGATCGGCCACCAAGCTTAGCTCCTCCAAGGGTACCGGCCACCAAGGTTGCAAAGGAGAGGTTTCGTTCACCAAGGAAGAGGGGAAACTAAGGAACTAAAGGGATCCTTAGCAAGAGAAAGGAGATACAAATATAGAAGAGGGTGGAGGAGAAAACAAGGCAATGTGTCGCCCACCTAGGGACACTTGTCCATGGGCAATTCCACCTTCTCGTCCTACCTCATACACATGTCCAAGGTAATTTCCACATTCAAGCATCATACAACAAGTGTCCACTAGAGTGGTGACACAAACAAAGCTAAGAGTCAAAGATGGTTCATGGCTGACACACCTCACTCCCTTGCCTGACATAGCCCCATGGGCGACACAACCATGGCCGACACCAAGCTCTCTTGTGGGTCCAACAAGGCAGAGCAAGGCCCAAACAAGGCAAAACAAAGCCCAACAGAGCTTAACAAAGCCCAAGGCAACTCAAGCAATGAGCCCAACCCTTCCTCTCAACTAACTGTTACACCCCAAGGTGACGACATCCCACTGAATCGGGCAATGCCCTATCGACCCACTATGTTTAGGGTTAGGGTTATGTCAGGCAACAACTACCATATCGACTAAGATCATGGCACCCATGCCAACCTTGTGTCGCCCACTAAGGTACTCATCATCAAATGACACAGAGGCACCATAAGAAAGCATATCGCCCAACTAAAACCAACACACCATATCGGTCACCACAAGGTCTCACAAGGGCCACCACTCAACCCATGTTGGGAAAGAACCCGAACCAACATGTATCACCCAAGACTCCGAACAGAGATATCAACTAGGCACTCTATCGGCTAAGGGGGCAACAACTACTAGGTCAAAGGATTATCTAGATCAAGGTATATCGCCTAAGCTCATCATTAAGTTCAAGAGAGCCATATGTGGCACAAAGCCAACCAAACACATCATATCGACCAAGATCAAAACTCTAGACCAAGGCAGGTGTGTCCGGAAGCACTACTACACGGTGTATCGTGCAAGGCACCAATCTCATCCTGACAAGGTCATCCTCAAGATCGCCATCAACAAAACCCTAAAAGATCAAGAGAATAGGCACACCTCTCAACAACTAAGAGAGAGGGGTTTTGCACAACCTCCATCACCAATCGGGCAACATGATGGACCATCTCCAACTTAGATCATCACTCATCCAAAGGCTCACCTCTCAAATCCAAGGTGAGAGGAGGGTGTTGCCCAAGCAACTAGAGCATAGACTCAACTCTCAGTGACTAAGGAAGAGAGGGGTTTTTCCTACACCACTAGACCTCAAACTCACTTCTCAAAACTGAGAGAAAGGGGTATTGCCCAAGAGGAAACCCTAATATATGGGTTCGACCAACTAGGTCCAAAGGTATACAAGAAACAACATCATCAACAACATTATTTGTAACTTCTGGGCCCACTGCCCATTGCTCTAGTAGAGTTTCAGGAATGACGACTGGCCCCACAAACCACCACTAGCCTTAACTGCACACTTTGTCCACACTGACACACAAGCCAGGATCAACTTCCCGACTGGTTACCCATCCTAGTACTACTCCAAGCTGAGCACGCTTAACTATGGAGTTCTTTAGTGATGGGCTCCCAAAAAAGGAGGTGCACCTTGGTGATATGGGTAGTCCAATCATTCCTTTTAAGATCAACTTATCCAAGGCCTCAAATCCTGGGATGTTACAATCTCCCCCACTTAGACTCTTGACGTCCTCGTCAAGGCTCAACTATAAGGCCTCGTTATCTCTTCCCCATTTCAGTGCAGACCCACAATGACCCATGGACACCCAGCTCCCGATCACGAAATACCAGCACAAGGGTGGCTACGTCAACCATGGACTGCCCTTTCCTACATGCCTGGACCGCACGGCTCAGGACTAGCATGACATGCCCATGTGGGCCCCACCTACTGGAGGAGAATTGGCTCTGATACCATTTATAATGCTTGGGCCCACTTCCCATGGCTCTAGTAGAGTTTCAGGAATGACGACTAGCCCCACAAACCACCAATAGCCTTAATTACGCACTTTGTCCACACTAACGCACAAGCTAGGATCAACTTCCTGATTGGTCACCCATCCTAGTACTACTCCAAGCTCAGCACGCTTAACTATGGAGTTCTTTAGTGATGGGCTCCCGGAAAGGAGGTGCACCTTGTTGATATGGGTAGTCCAATCATTCCTTTTAAGATCAACTTATCCGAGGCCTCAAATCCTGGGATGTTACAATATATACCAGTTTTTGGTTTAGTTGGTAAAGTTTATTAATTGTTATTGATTATTTGTCGAACCTTTGATCCTGAAATTGAATAACAGCTATGTCCTTCGGGTCTCCCTTAATTGGGGGTTACCGGGAGGCGGGGTCATTACAATTGGTATCAGAGCATAGGTTCCCCAATTAATCTTTAATAATTAGTAAATTTTACAAATTTTGTAGAACCCAAGGGAGTTATTAGAGGATTGTCTGAAAGATTGAGGCGTCTAGAAAAGGATCACGTCCAGGGGATGGAAATATTTTACTCCGCACCTCTAGTCGGAATACGAGGACTCCCGGATTGTGTGACTGCCTGGCCGATGTCTTAGGATATGACTCGAAATAAGATACCTTTAGGACTTTCTCATCTTGCTCATCCCTTCTCAACTACAATTCTATTAAGGACCTTAAGGATTAGGGTTTCCCCTCTCTTCTCCTCACCCTTTTAAGGTATGGGTAAGGTTGATAAGGATTAAGGAATCCTCCACCAAATTAATAAAAAGCATGTAAATAAGATGTCATGGACATAAGCTTAATAGAGTAAGCGTAAAAGGAATAGATACATGCTTAGGTCGTATGACATGAGTTGTCATTTCCCTCAGGAGAGACCTGAGGATAGACCTCCTTGGTAGGAGGATGAGTAGAGAGAGTTAGTCTTGGAGGTATAGACCTCCATTAAAGGTAGAGACCTAGCTCATCCTTTGAGGATGATGTTAATCTAACCCTAAGTGAAGGTTAGAGAGAGAGATGACATGATGAGTTAGATGTCATGATTGACCGAGTGTTTGGTTGGTCATGCCTTTGGGATGCGATAAGAGGGTAGATGATCTGGTATCTTTGGCGACCCAACCCTGGAGAGAGTCATGCATGCCATAGAAAAGGATAGCTCCTTCATGGATGAGGTTAGAGGAGAACCTATAGTTACCCTATGGGCTTAGGCAAGTAGGGTATAGCTTGATGAGATCCTGGTTAAGAGTTCATGATAGATGGCTTATGAAAGGGGTATGGATGCTCTTGAGTCAAACATGAGTGGAGAATAGGCTTCAACCACATAGGGGTATGCTTGTGAGCATGATCCTTCATGGAGAAGGGACTTCTAGTAAGTATGGTTGGAAGTGGAATTAGCTCTAGAGAGAGGAAGCAGAACCCCAATAGGGAGGTTGGAAGCCTAAAACCCCAAAACTTGAGGAATAGTGGTGAGTCGAGAATGATGTGACCTAAGTGGATGATAGTGGTTGCCTTATGCTTGATCCCTGGAGGCTGATGATATCTTGGGTGCCTTTAGAGGAACCAAACCCTAGAGAGAGGATGATCCTTCTAGTACCCAGGGTATAAGTGGTTACCTACTGGATGAGATAAAGAGTGCCTTAGACCCTGATGTGAGGTTTTATACCTAGTTGAATGTCCTTAAGGAGGACTCAACTCTGAGGTGTTGCTCATATAAAAGGATCATGGGAGTACATGGCATACCTTAGACATGATTGATTCATGGTTAAGAGGTTGAGCATGTAGTTGGATATCCAAAGGTGAACCTAGGGTTCCTGTCTAAAGAGGGGAAGTGGTGTACCTAATGCTCATGATGAGAATTGAGTCTCTATAGTTTCGAGTATGGCACTCTTCATGTTCAGAGGAAAAGGGAAACCCCTTAAGTTGAAGGTAGGTTTGATGACCCCTCACAGCTAAACTAGTCTAATGTTAAGGATGAGAACAAGTGTGACCTAGCATGGTTTAATAGGTGATCTTCTTGTGCCTTGGTAGTTGTTGGGTTAGGCATGTTCATGTGAATGTAAACCCTAGGGGCGGTTGTGACCTAGCTGTCAAGAGTTGTAGTTTCCTTCCATCTTGGGAAAGGGACCCTTTGGTAGGGTGTATACCAGTTTTGCTGGTTTTGAGGTAACCTAAAGAAGTCCCATAGGATATGGAGAAGCTAAGTGAAAAGTACGTGGAATGAGAATGAACCTGTAGGCCCATAGATAACCATCTCTATGTGCATGTGGATGTGTTACCATGGTGGTAACCGGTATGGGACCTGTCCAAGGTAGGTAGGATGCCTTGACCCCTATGAAGGGATGAAAGTCAGTCGAGAATGCAGAGAGAGATGATGAATGCTTGGATAAGGTTCTAAGTCGAACATGTACTATAATGGAATCCTAAGTCTATCCTAGGGTCAGGTAGGGATAAGACCGATGGAAGAAGGAGTTTCCTAATTCCCTAGTTGCACATGACCATAGGGTCAGGAGGTAACAACTATCATTGTCTGAGGGCAATGGGTTAGGAGATTGATCACCTTCATGAACTCATGGGACCCAAAGGGCAGATGAGTAGGGCACTCTCTGGATGCATAAGGGAAAAGGGATGACCCCAAAAGTGTTGGAACCCTACGAACCTAGAGGAGGTGACCAAGGATTGTGTGGTGACCCAAATAGGTTCGAGACCAGTTTTCCATGAAACTAACTTTGATATCAAGATGACTGAGAAGTAGATACATAAGTTGCACATTTCAACTTAGTTTTAAAGGTGTACTGGAAAGGTGGGATGTACCATCTCTACTCCTGGAATGGGAAGAACTCTGTATTTGGACGGCCGCAAAATGCTTATTTCTTCTTGTTATGGGAGGGAGAGATAGGACAGTACGCATACCATACACCAAGGATAAATATGAGGTAAGTTGGAACGTTTCTACAAGGTATGAGGATATAGATGATAACATACCTTTGTGGAAGGAATAATACAGGGATGGTTTACAAACACTAAGAGAGATAAGATAGTCATCTTATAAGGATGTTTTTAGCATGAGGTATGTGGTTTTTGCAAGTGATACAAGGTTGAGTTTTATCACCATTAGTATGAGCTCAGAGTTTCTTGATGAAGACAAACTTAGAGTTTGAGATGAGATGATAAATATAATACATGGAGGTGTATGTCCTCAACAATACCTAACACCTAAGGCTAAGAAGTGGTAATGAATGCTCTGGTTGAGATATAGCTGCCTAGTTTAGCTGGAAGCTAGAAGAAGTTGAGGTTTCTAGGCTAACCTTAATTTGAGAAAAAAAGATAAGTTTGGCTAACCCTTAGACCTACGAGATCTGTTGAACAAGATTAGGGGTTGTCTGGATAGCCAGCCTAGTCCTTAATGAGGTAGAAGGATGGTTGTAGAACCCTGGATACCCTTCTTTGGATAGGAAGGTAGTAAAACCCTAATGAGAGTGGTTTAGGGTTTTCAAAGTATCGATCTTAAGGAATCATGACATGCCGGAGATCATGGTTTTAAGATCATCAAACACCGCGATACTATAAAGATAGTACGTGATAGTAGCACTTTGGCTGCTTGACGTGAGGTTGCATGTAGCATGTGACCATGCAAGCTAGGAGGTGAAGGGCAAACACCAGTAACCCAGTACATGGATATATAGTATAAAGAGTTCCCGAGGGGGAATGGGAGTTCATCACTATAGATGTTGTGAGTCTCCCCTAGACCAAGGAAGGTCAAGATGCAATATGGGTTATGGTAGATCGTCTTACCTAGATGACATGAGAAAGAAGGAGTACTGTCAAGAGACAGGTTTTGTTGAACTACATAAGAGAAAGAGAGATGATTCAACTACGTCATGATGTGAGTTCAAAAGTTCTTGAGTATGACCAAGGATCACTTCCATGAGGTGGAAGTGGATACATGAAGAACTCGATGATAGTACAGTTTATCACCCCATACTAATGGACAGTATGATCCAGACTAGAGGGTCTGATGAGAGCATGTGTGCTCACTCAGGGTGATACATAGAGACAGTTCTTAAGATGTGATGTTAGCCACCATAGCCTTTATCGGGATGCAAGAAGTCTTATAGAGAGGTTGTATCGGTCGCCACTTCATTATGATGACGTTGGTGAAGGAGGCCTTATGAAGGTCATAAAGGAACCACAGTGTGTGCAGATGAATTCACTTGATCGTGCAATGGCTGAGAGAGAGCCCAGTGGTAACATGAGTCACAAGTTGATGCAAAGCAGACTGACATGCAGTTCACTGTGGGAGAATAGGTGATGTGAAAATCCGACCCCTCTAAGCTATAGTTGAGAAAGCTATGTCCCCGATATATGGGTCCATTTGAGATGGATTGGTGGAGATGGTTGTGTAACCTTACCCCTCAGGATAAAATGATGTGTTGCTTGAGTCCGATCTAGAGCACTATGTGAGGTACCCAAGCCAGGTGCTGAGTGTAAAGAAGTGAAACCACTTCTCCACTAAAAATTTGAACAATAGAACCTCCAATCCAAACACACTCAAAAGGTGTGATGGAGTGGGCGTAAAATTTTCAAATCTTTATATAATGGTAATCAAAAGACCAATGTATAGCAGCGGAAGAAAATATTTGACTATTCAATTATAAAACAAGGGGTTACAAACTTAAACTTACATCACAAGGATCCATGTAGAGGAAATCTAAACCACCTCAAGATTGTCTCCAAGCTTCATCATCTCAAGCTAAGTCTAGGTCATCACGTCTTGTCATCCAAGTCCTCCACCTAGGGTTGGAAGCATACCCCAGTAAAAGAGAAACAAAAGGAAACATCAGCAAAGGCTGGTATGTGCATACTAAAAAGCAAATTGAGCAATATAAGGAATAAGGGACATCAAAATAAAAGGCTTCCCAAGCAAGAAATAAGTATCACCCAAATGGGTATCAAGTGAAAGATCACAACAAAAAGGGATACTTACCATAAAACAACATATAAAAGGATTGTGCTATAAATAAATCCACTACTATGGTGGTAAACAAACCACAAGTAGGGCACACACCCCACAATCAAAATCATGCATGCATGTGAGATAAACATAACACTAGAACAACATAAATAACAATTGGCGGCCAACCCTCATAAAGTTGAAACCTGATAGAGAATGGCACATAACAAAACTCCCAAATAAAAAGATGGGCTAAGAATCACACATCTTGCCCTGGGTACGAGGTTCCTTGCCGTCCCAAATAGAGCAGGAAATAACACATCTGCTATAAACAAACCAATGTAATTTACACTACTCTAGTGCTACTGAATCACATAGCATGTATAATGTAGAGGCAAGTAAAAACGTATAGTTAGAATTATCAAGGTTTCCATCACACAATGGACAACACAAACATATAAACATCCACATCACAGTGGGCACATATCAACAAGTAAAATTCCACATCACAGTGGGTATATATCATCAAAAGTCCAACTTGCATCAAGGCATAAGAAATAGATTCAAGAGAATATCTATGATCACAAGATCAATAACAATTAAGATACTTCACATGAAGCATGTTTTCAAAAGAACAAGACAATGTGTAGGCTAATGTCCATAGGACCAAAAGTAAGACAAAAATAGGATAATTTCTCAAGAAGAATAATCGGGGATGCAAACATACCTCAACTTCAGAGTCAAACAGATCCAAAGCCACTCCTAGGTCCAAGCCTAGGCATCCAAAGCACCTATTAGCATATATATGGGATTAGGGTTAGGTTTTATATTGATTTCATAAACCCTAAAAACTACCTTTTATTAATATAGGAATTAGGTTTCCAAAACATTTCCATATTTTAGATTATATTTTCCTGAGTTCAAAACATATTTTATTATATTTTTCTGACTTATAAATTATTAGTTATGAATTTTAGAAGTTAATGCATCATTAATTAGATACATTAAAAACACTTGTTTAAAACATTAGATTCAGGCGATAAAACCAACACCATAAGAAACCCTTATTTTTCTGAATCCAACGGCTATTTATTTATATTTTTCTGACCCGTAAATAATTAGTTATGGATTTTAGAAATTCGGCCAATGAGAAAATAACACGTCAGCAAACGACTTGCAAAAGAGAAGAGAGAGAGCGAGAGGGCCCCGCGGACCAGGTGACTTGGCCCAATCACAAGTGGGCAAGTCACGAGTCAGCGGACGACCAGACTTGCTCAAAGCAAAAGAACATAAGGCGGAAACGACCAAAATACCCCAAGGAGAGAAAGAAAGAAACCAAACGAGGTGAGGGCAAGACAGGAAAAACGTGTAGGGATTCATCCCTTCCACCTGGCTCACGCCATGTCCAGCACCTCACGAGCAGGAGCTTGCGCCGGTTTGGGGAAAAAGCGGTTTTGCGACGAAACCAAAAACTAACAAAACGGAAAGGTAGAAGAGGAGAAACCGAATCTACCTCTGCATCTGATTGAAGTTCGGTGAAACAGGTAGCTCGCACGGTCCACCGCAATACATGAGGGTAAACCAGATCAAAGATGGTCCATAACTCTCCAACAAGGCTAATTGAGGTGTGAGGATGAATCTTGGAGTCCGGACGGAGCCGAGGGAACCCAAATATATAGGCAGGGTTTTCCGCCAGAAAGTTTAGAGATTCATGGTTTGAGAAGGAAAGAAGGAGATTTTGGTGTTTCCAAAATAGGGCATGGGAGGAGTTTTATAATAGCTCAGAGTGTGCGGAAATCTCTCCCAAAACCAACGCAAGAAAAATCAGGGAAAATGATCGAGAAACAACCGAGAAAAAGGGGCCGCAAGATCACCCTTTGTGTCGACACTGTACACGCACGGAGGCGCTCCTACTCAAGGTAGGAGACGACTGGATGTCGTCCATACGAGATCCAACGGCCACTGTGAAGAGGCACATAAGAAGGAAAATCGTGACAAAATAAACCAAAATCAAAACCAATTAAACCAAAGATGGAAAGCATTATTTCCCTATTTTCTCTTTCTTGATTTGAGGGTTCAAACATTATCCAAATAAAACCAAATTTTGCACAGAGGTTAATTAAAGCATGTAGATTCCAATTATGAAATTAGTTTTGGCTTTTGGAAACTTTTAATGTGTCAAATAAATAAATTACTATTTTCTCTTTCCTCTTTTATTAATGGCTTTAGGATTATCCAAATTTTATGAAACTTGACACACAAGTCATAATTAATGTGTTGGATACGAATTTGCCATCAATTTTACATATTGGAGTTGTTTGAGTATTTAATTAATATTTTGAAGGTTCTTCATACTTTCTCTCTCCTGATTTCACCTTTTAAGCAAACTTTCTCCAAATTGGATGAAAATTCACCCAAAGGCTATATTTATTATGTAGATTACGAATCTAAGATTATTTTCCTCTTTTGGAGTCAATTATTATATTTATTTATTAATTACACCTTTTAGGCAATTTCTCTCTCTTAACTAACCATATTATTTCAAGGTTGTCCAAATTAAATGAAAATTGACATGTAAGCTTATTTTAATGTGTAGATTACGAATGTGAAGTCTATTATTTATTTTGAGACTTTCTTACATGGATTATGCCATATGGCCCATTAGAGGCCCATTAACATCATTATGCATCCAATTAAGTTATTTATCATCTTATTATCACCAAATGAATTATATGACATATTATTTTACATTTTTCATGCATTAGATTATTAGGATCACTCTAACCTCAACTTTGTTTGGCGTAAGACCAAAAGGTCAAAGTTCTAGGGTAGGGTTTAAGATTCGGTATGTTACAACACTCCACCCCTTAAAAAGGATTTCGTCCTCAAAATCTAAAGATCCAAACATCAACTATCTACTATTCTCCACCCCTTAAAGGGTTCAACTTAACAAGTCAAACTAAACAACTTTTTAGATCTACCCACATCACTTAGGTATGAAAGTTTTTGGAGATTACTATTTCTCATGTATCCAACTATTCAGTCACCATCTAGGGTTAAGATTTTAGGTCCTTGTGTCTCTAACCTATCAACCCTACATGAACATCCAAAAAGTCATAGGGTAGGTCAACTACACCATTATATCAAACCTAGTCACAAACTAGGGTTAGATTCTACTCAAACTAGAGTTCTCTTAATTGTGACTTAGTTCAAGAAAACATCGATAAATCTGAGAAAACTTTTGTACATATAGTAGTATAATTGAAAATAATTTTTGGCGATGAAAACCCTTTTGAGATGAATCAAAATGTGGATCCAAAATCAATTGCGGAAACCAAGTCACAATATTTCCATATTTAGATCTCCTAACATATTCTTATCCTCAAACCAAACCTTATTGCATACAAGATCATCATTTGATCAAATCTAGGGTCAACATCTCACTTAGAGCTAACTAGAAAAGTCAAGGGTTCATATGGGGAGACAAAATTGAAATAGTCGATTCCGACTACCATGGGCTCTGATACCATGCTGTAAAGAAGTGAAACCACTTCTCTACTAAAAATTTGAACAATAGAACCTCCAATCCAAACACACTCAAAAGGTGTGATGGAGTGGGTGTAAAATTTTCAAATCTTTATATAATGGTAATCAAAAGACCAATGTATAGCAGCGGAAGAAAATATTTGACTATTCAATTATAAAACAAAGGGTTACAAACTTAAACTTACATCATAAGGATCCATGTAGAGGAAATCTAAACCACCTCAAGATTGTCTCCAAGCTTCATCATCTCAAGCTAAGTCTAGGTCATCACGTCTTGTCATCCAAGTCCTCCACCTAGGGTTGGAAGCATACCCCAGTAAAAGAGAAACAAAAGGAAACATCAGCAAAGGCTGGTATGTGCATACTAAAAAGCAAATTGAGCAATATAAGGAATAAGGGACATCAAAATAAAAGGCTTCCCAAGCAAGAAATAAGTATCACCCAAATGGGTATCAAGTGAAAGATCACAACAAAAAGGGATACTTACCATAAAACAACATATAAAAGGATTGTGCTATAAATAAATCCACTACTATGGTGGTAAACAAACCACAAGTAGGGCACACACCCCACAATCAAAATCATGCATGCATGTGAGATAAACATAACACTAGAACAACATAAATAACAATTGGCGGCCAACCCTCATAAAGTTGAAACCTGATAGAGAATGGCACATAACAAAACTCCCAAATAAAAAGATGGGCTAAGAATCACACATCTTGCCCTGGGTACGAGGTTCCTTGCCGTCCCAAATAGAGCAGGAAATAACACATCTGCTATAAACAAACCAATGTAATTTACACTACTCTAGTGCTACTGAATCACATAGCATGTATAATGTAGAGGCAAGTAAAAACGTATAGTTAGAATTATCAAGGTTTCCATCACACAATGGACAACACAAACATATAAACATCCACATCACAGTGGGCACATATCAACAAGTAAAATTCCACATCACAGTGGGTATATATCATCAAAAGTCCAACTTGCATCAAGGCATAAGAAATAGATTCAAGAGAATATCTATGATCACAAGATCAATAACAATTAAGATACTTCACATGAAGCATGTTTTCAAAAGAACAAGACAATGTGTAGGCTAATGTCCATAGGACCAAAAGTAAGACAAAAATAGGATAATTTCTCAAGAAGAATAATCGGGGATGCAAACATACCTCAACTTCAGAGTCAAACAGATCCAAAGCCACTCCTAGGTCCAAGCCTAGGCATCCAAAGCACCTATTAGCATATATATGGGATTAGGGTTAGGTTTTATATTGATTTCATAAACCCTAAAAACTACCTTTTATTAATATAGGAATTAGGTTTCCAAAACATTTCCATATTTTAGATTATATTTTCCTGAGTTCAAAACATATTTTATTATATTTTTCTGACTTATAAATTATTAGTTATGAATTTTAGAAGTTAATGCATCATTAATTAGATACATTAAAAACACTTGTTTAAAACATTAGATTCAGGCGATAAAACCAACACCATAAGAAACCCTTATTTTTCTGAATCCAACGGCTATTTATTTATATTTTTCTGACCCGTAAATAATTAGTTATGGATTTTAGAAATTCGGCCAATGAGAAAATAACACGTCAGCAAACGACTTGCAAAAGAGAAGAGAGAGAGCGAGAGGGCCCCGCGGACCAGGTGACTTGGCCCAATCACAAGTGGGCAAGTCACGAGTCAGCGGACGACCAGACTTGCTCAAAGCAAAAGAACATAAGGCGGAAATGACCAAAATACCCCAAGGAGAGAAAGAAAGAAACCAAACGAGGTGAGGGCAAGACAGGAAAAACGTGTAGGGATTCATCCCTTCCGCCTGGCTCACGCCATGTCCAGCACCTCACGAGCAGGAGCTTGCGCCGGTTTGGGGAAAAAGCGGTTTTGCGACGAAACCAAAAACTAACAAAACGGAAAGGTAGAAGAGAAGAAACCGAATCTACCTCTGCATCTGATTGAAGTTCGGTGAAACAGGTAGCTCGCACGGTCCACCGCAATACATGAGGGTAAACCAGATCAAAGATGGTCCATAACTCTCCAACAAGGCTAATTGAGGTGTGAGGATGAATCTTGGAGTCCGGACGGAGCCGAGGGAACCCAAATATATAGGCAGGGTTTTCCGCCAGAAAGTTTAGAGATTCATGGTTTGAGAAGGAAAGAAGGAGATTTTGGTGTTTCCAAAATAGGGCATGGGAGGAGTTTTATAATAGCTCAGAGTGTGCGGAAATCTCTCCCAAAACCAACGCAAGAAAAATCAGGGAAAACGATCGAGAAACAACCGAGAAAAAGGGGCCGCAAGATCACCCTTTGTGTCGACACTGTACACGCACGGAGGCGCTCCTACTCAAGGTAGGAGACGACTGGATGTCGTCCATACGAGATCCAACGGCCACTGTGAAGAGGCACATAAGAAGGAAAATCGTGACAAAATAAACCAAAATCAAAACCAATTAAACCAAAGATGGAAAGCATTATTTCCCTATTTTCTCTTTCTTGATTTGAGGGTTCAAACATTATCCAAATAAAACCAAATTTTGCACAGAGGTTAATTAAAGCATGTAGATTCCAATTATGAAATTAGTTTTGGCTTTTGGAAACTTTTAATGTGTCAAATAAATAAATTACTATTTTCTCTTTCCTCTTTTATTAATGGCTTTAGGATTATCCAAATTTTATGAAACTTGACACACAAGTCATAATTAATGTGTTGGATACGAATTTGCCATCAATTTTACATATTGGAGTTGTTTGAGTATTTAATTAATATTTTGAAGGTTCTTCATACTTTCTCTCTCCTGATTTCACCTTTTAAGCAAACTTTCTCCAAATTGGATGAAAATTCACCCAAAGGCTATATTTATTATGTAGATTACGAATCTAAGATTATTTTCCTCTTTTGGAGTCAATTATTATATTTATTTATTAATTACACCTTTTAGGCAATTTCTCTCTCTTAACTAACCATATTATTTCAAGGTTGTCCAAATTAAATGAAAATTGACATGTAAGCTTATTTTAATGTGTAGATTACGAATGTGAAGTCTATTATTTATTTTGAGACTTTCTTACATGGATTATGCCATATGGCCCATTAGAGGCCCATTAACATCATTATGCATCCAATTAAGTTATTTATCATCTTATTATCACCAAATGAATTATATGACATATTATTTTACATTTTTCATGCATTAGATTATTAGGATCACTCTAACCTCAACTTTGTTTGGCGTAAGACCAAAAGGTCAAAGTTCTAGGGTAGGGTTTAAGATTCGGTATGTTACAGCACTCCACCCCTTAAAAAGGATTTCGTCCTCAAAATCTAAAGATCCAAACATCAACTATCTACTATTCTCCACCCCTTAAAGGGTTCAACTTAACAAGTCAAACTAAACAACTTTTTAGATCTACCCACATCACTTAGGTATGAAAGTTTTTGGAGATTACTATTTCTCATGTATCCAACTATTCAGTCACCATCTAGGGTTAAGATTTTAGGTCCTTGTGTCTCTAACCTATCAACCCTACATGAACATCCAAAAAGTCATAGGGTAGGTCAACTACACCATTATATCAAACCTAGTCACAAACTAGGGTTAGATTCTACTCAAACTAGAGTTCTCTTAATTGTGACTTAGTTCAAGAAAACATCGATAAATCTGAGAAAACTTTTGTACATATAGTAGTATAATTGAAAATAATTTTTGGCGATGAAAACCCTTTTGAGATGAATCAAAATGTGGATCCAAAATCAATTGCGGAAACCAAGTCACAATATTTCCATATTTAGATCTCCTAACATATTCTTATCCTCAAACCAAACCTTATTGCATACAAGATCATCATTTGATCAAATCTAGGGTCAACATCTCACTTAGAGCTAACTAGAAAAGTCAAGGGTTCATATGGGGAGACAAAATTGAAATAGTCGATTCCGACTACCATGGGCTCTGATACCATGCTGTAAAGAAGTGAAACCACTTCTCTACTAAAAATTTGAACAATAGAACCTCCAATCCAAACACACTCAAAAGGTGTGATGGAGTGGGTGTAAAATTTTCAAATCTTTATATAATGGTAATCAAAAGACCAATGTATAGCAGCGGAAGAAAATATTTGACTATTCAATTATAAAACAAAGGGTTACAAACTTAAACTTACATCATAAGGATCCATGTAGAGGAAATCTAAACCACCTCAAGATTGTCTCCAAGCTTCATCATATCAAGCTAAGTCTAGGTCATCACGTCTTGTCATCCAAGTCCTCCACCTAGGGTTGGAAGCATACCCCAGCAAAAGAGAAACAAAAGGAAACATCAGCAAAGGCTGGTATGTGCATACTAAAAAGCAAATTGAGCAATATAAGGAATAAGGGACATCAAAATAAAAGGCTTCCCAAGCAAGATATAAGTATCACCTAAACGGGTATCAAGTGAAAGATCACAACAAAAAGGGATACTTACCATAAAACAACATATAAAAGGATTGTGCTATAAATAAATCCACTACCATGGTGGTAAACAAAGCACAAGTAGGGCACACACCCCACAATCAAAATCATGCATGCATGTGAGATAAACATAACACTAGAACAACATAAATAACAATTGGCGGCCAACCCTCATAAAGTTAAAACCTGATAGAGAATGGCACATAACCAAACTCCCAAATAAAAAGATGGGCCAAGAATCACACATCTTGCCCTGGGTACGAGGTTCCTTGCCGTCCCAAATAGAGCAGGAAATAACACATCTGCTATAAACAAACCAATGTAATTTACACTACTCTAGTGCTACTGAATCACATAGCATGTATAATGTAGAGGCAAGTAAAAAGGTATAGTTAGAATTATCAAGGTTTCGATCACACAATGGACAACACAAACATATAAACATCCACATCACAGTGGGCACATATCCACAAGTAAAATTCCACATCACAATGGGTATATATCATCAAAAGTCCAACTTGCACCAAGGCATAAGAAATAGATTCAAGAGAATATCTATGATCACAAGATCAATAACAATTAAGATACTTCACATGAAGCATGTTTTCAAAAGAACAAGACAATGTGTAGGCTAATGTCCATAGGACCAAAAGTAAGACAAAAATAGGATAATTTCTCAAGAAGAATAATCGGGGATGCAAACATACCTCAACTTCAGAGTCAAACAGATCCAAAGCCACTCCTAGGTCCAAGCCTAGGCATCCAAAGCACCTATTAGCATATATATGGGATTAGGGTTAGGTTTTATATTGATTTCATAAACCCTAAAAACTACCTTTTATTAATATAGGAATTAGGTTTCCAAAACATTTCCATATTTTAGATTATATTTTCTTGAGTTCAAAACATATTTTATTATATTTTTCTGACTTATAAATTATTAGTTATGAATTTTAGAAGTTAATGCATCATTAATTAGATCCATTAAAAACACCTGTTTAAAACATTAGATTCAGGTGATAAAACCAACACCATAAGAAAGCCCTTATTTTTCTGAATCCAACGGCTATTTATTTATATTTTTCTGACCCGTAAATAATTAGTTATGGATTTTAGAAATTCGGCCAATGAGAAAATAACACGTCAGCAAACGACTTGCAAAAGAGAAGAGAGAGAGCGAGAGGGCCCCGCAGACCAGGTGACTTGGCCCAATCACAAGTGGGCAAGTCACGAGTCAGCGGACGACCAGACTTGCTCAAAGCAAAAGAACATAAGGCGGAAACGACCAAAATACCCCAAGGAGAGAAAGAAAGAAACCAAACGAGGTGAGGGTAAGACAGGAAAAACGTGTAGGGATTCATCCCTTCCGCCTGGCTCACGCCATGTCCAGCACCTCACGAGCAGGAGCTTGCGCCGGTTTGGGGAAAAAGAGGTTTTGTGACGAAACCAAAAACTAACAAAACGGAAAGGTAGAAGAGGAGAAACTGAATCTACCTCTGCATCTGATTGAAGTTCGGTGAAACAGGTAGCTCACATGGTACACCGCAATACATGAGGGTAAACCAGATCAAAGATGGTCCATAACTCTCCAACAAGGCTAATTGAGGTGTGAGGATGAATCTTGGAGTCCGGACGGAGCCGAGGGAACCCAAATATATAGGCAGGGTTTGCCGCCAGAAAGTTTAGAGAGTCATGGTTTGAGAAGGAAAGAAGGAGATTTGGGTGTTTCCAAAATAGGGCACGGGAGGAGTTGTATAATAGCTCAGAGTGTGCGGAAATCTCTCCCAAAACCAACGCAAGAAAAATCAGGGAAAACGATCGAGAAACAACCGAGAAAAAGGGGCCGCAAGATCACCCTTTGTGTCGACACTGTACACGCACAGAGGCGCTCCTATTCAAGGTAGGAGACGAATGGATGTCGTCCATCCGAGATCCAACGGCCACTGTGAAGAGGCACATAAGAAGGAAAATCGTGACAAAATAAACCAAAATCAAAACCAATTAAACCAAACATGGAAAGCATTATTTCCCTATTTTCTCTTTCTTGATTTGAGGGTTCAAACATTATCCAAATAAAACCAAATTTTGCACAGAGGTTAATTAAAGCATGTAGATTCCAATTATGAAATTAGTTTTGGATTTTGGAAACTTTTAATGTGTCAAATAAATAAATTACTATTTTCTCTTTCCTCTTTTATTAATGGCTTTAGGATTATCCAAAATTTATGAAACTTGACACACAAGTCATAATTAATGTGTTGGATACGAATTTTCCATCAATTTTACATATTGGAGTTGTTTGAGTATTTAATTAATATTTTGAAGGTTCTTCATACTTTCTCTCTCCTAATTTCACCTTTTAAGCAAACTTTCTCCAAATTGGATGAAAATTCACCCAAAGGCTATATTTATTATGTAGATTACGAATCTAAGATTATTTTCCTCTTTTGGAGTCAATTATTATATTTATTTATTAATTACACCTTTTAGGCAATTTCTCTCTCTTAACTAACCATATTATTTCAAGGTTGTCCAAATTAAATGAAAATTGACATGTAAGCTTATTTTAATGTGTAGATTACGAATGTGAAGTCTATTATTTATTTTGAGACTTTCTTACATGGATTATGCCATATGGCCCATTAGAGGCTTATTAACATCATTATGCATCCAATTAAGTTATTTATCATCTTATTATCACCAAATGAATTATATGACATATTATTTTACATTTTTCATGCATTGGATTATTAGGATCGCTCTAACCTCAACTTTGTTTGGCGTAAGACCAAAAGGTCAAAGTTCTAGTGTAGGGTTTAAGATTCGGTATGTTACACTGAGTCCTGAACCTATTCAGCTTTTGAAAGGCTGAAAAGTCCTGAGTCACCTATGAGGGTACGATATACCAAGGTAAGAAAGAACTCAGATGGAAGAAAATGAGATAATGAAGGTTCTTGGGAAGCACCATGGAAAAGGGTGAAGCCACATGGGAGCCATGATGGACATGTGATAGGCTTATCCTGTTTGTTTGCTTGCTTGATGGAATTTTGAGGACAAAATTCCTATAAGAGGGGAAGGATGTTACAACCCCAAATTTTGGGTTCATTTGGTGAGAAATGTAATTTCTCATATTAAATATATTTGAACAAATAATGATATAATTTGATTCAAATAAATGGATTTCGTTTACAATAGCCTTGATGATTGTGTTGTGGGCTTTATTGGCTATTGGGCCCAATTAACAAGGAAATTCAATTACTAAATGGATAATTGAATTTTTAAGAAAAGAAATATGTTGAAACCTCGAGAAGGCAAATCCAAAGGGGATTTCGTGCCTCTTGGGTTCCTTGGGTCCCAAGGAGTCCAAAGTTGCAAATAAAAATCAATAAGAAAAGAAAAGACCAATTAAGTATTTCTTTATTAAGAAAGAAATTGATAATAATGATAAAATGTGGAAAACAAGTGAAAAGAGGTATATTTAAGTTATCCTTAGTGGGATTTCGTACCCCAAGGATTCCTAATGATAAAAGGAATACCGATGAGAAAAATTAAAGTGAAATAAAGAGAAATCCTCAAAAAGGAGATATTCTAATAAGAAATAAACAAGATAATGTGAAAATAGTGCATTTAGATGCATCTAGAAGGATAATAAGTATCCTTGGAAATGAATTTCGAAATAGTAAAGTTTCTTGGGATCCAAGGAGTCCCAATAAGGAGGAAAGAATGAGAAAATACTAAAATTGCAAAATAAAAGGATAATGGGGATACATGATTAATGAATTATGTGGTTTTGCAAAAAGGAAAGTATTTTCTAATAAAGGAAAATAGGATTTCGTGGTTAATGGGTTAAAAGGCAAGAATAATGACGATAAGAGAGAATTTTTGCATTTCCAATTATCCATGAAATAAGGCTTAACAAAAGGAAATAAAGAGAGATAGAGAGATGATTGCTTCACAACCAAGAAAAGTATGTTTCCTCTCAAGTTTAGGACTTGCGTCCTCTTAGGGAACGCCTTAGGGCTTCGTTTTCACCCCTTATATAAGGGTAGAGCCCTGGTTCGGAGGGGAAGAGAACCCCATGTTTCTCTAGACCTCTTCTCCTTCTTCCTTCCGTGCTTACCCTAACCAAGAGCGTTTATGGTGGTTATGGGGGCGCTAGCGGCTGTGATGCGTTCTAGGTGGAGGCACGAAGCTGCTAGGGTGGCTTCCCACCTTTCTTTGGCCGCCATTGTCGCATTGCACCTGCAGCATGGCTGCAGGGCCGTCCACATTAGCAGACCTAGCCAGCTCTAGTCAGGGGTCCTATCCTCGAGATTGTGGGTTCCATGGGGGCTTAGAGGAGCTCCGGTGGCAAGGGACCTGTCCCCTATGGCCGTCGAGGTCCAGGGCAGGTGCAAGAGCCGCGCCCATGGCGCCTAGGGCTGCTGGATCGCACCATCTGGAGGTAGAAGAAGACCAAGGATGGTTGGACGGTTATACCCCTCTGTGGGGTGAAGGATCGCTGACTTAAGGGGGGGGGGCAAATCGGTCAATTCGAAATATTTCTAAACTTGCAGACAACGTGGCATGGAGCGGGCCACGTGGCGCCCTCCGATTGGCCAGAAGTAAGTGATTTTATTAAATTCATAACTAAATATCCGTAGCTCGGATAGGTCCGCATAAAATATGAAAGTTTCTCATAAAAATGAGGAGAATCTAATAAAAATAAAATTGACGCCCGATTCTTATTGCAATGCGAAAAGTAATGGAAATTGTTAACTTTAGTGTATTAGTGATTAAGAAATCCTATTTTGATATGATTAACATGATTAGTAGGGTTTAACTAATGATTGGAGTTAATATTATCCTGTTAATGATAAAAAGGAACATTAGGAAGAAAAAGGATGAACCTTGCACATAATTAATTAATTTAGAGTTTCTTGTGCATAAATATGTTTTAATGGTCCTTGAAACCCTAATGTTGGTAATTAGGACTACTAATGGCTTTAATTATTTGATTTCATGTATAGAACTGAGTTTTCATGATTAAAAGATATTTTGAGCATTAAAGTTCCTAATTTGTGGATAAATACCCTAAATGTAGTAATTACGGTTTTCTCATGAATAAAAGGTGGAATTAATGGCAAATCGGGTTCATATGTGATGTGGACCATAATAAACTATGAATCAATGATAAATACATATAATGATATTGTCATGGATTAAAAGGATAAAAATAGTAGCTTTAATGTAAAAGAGACTTAATGAACTTAATTAATGGTTAATTATGCCTTTAATCCGAAATTGAGGATTAGATGTGGAAATAATTAGGGTTTGTGATCAATTGTGTTAAATTAGGGTTTAAGATAGTAAAAGATGAAGGGAAATCCTAATTGTAATGGAAACCCTAAAAAGTGGACTAGAAACCCTAAGAAATGAGTTAGATTTAATAGATATTAATGACATGAGTAATAAAAGGGAATTGTATAATTGTTTCAGGATCTTATTGAATGCTTGCTTGCCTATTGTTGATTGGACTATTCTATCTCAAATCTGCATGTACAGGTATGTGGTTACGCTTATGACTACCCGAATTAGTTTTCTGGGATTTTATCGATGTTTCCATCGTGGCTTGAATTAAACTGTTGGATGTATTTAATTCATGCAAAGTATAATGTGAATATGACTATCACATAAGATATGTTCCTACTAGCTCAGATCATGGTCCCCTCTGTGGCTTAATAGTTGACCTAGTAAATGGCTACCAATGGGGTAGGTCCATAAGGTCATTAGATGACTTAGTAAATGGCTACCAATGGGGTAGGACCATCAAGTCATCATGAGTTAGAAATTAGGCTACCTTCGAGTAGTGCCATGCGACTCAACCCTAGATATTGATCTACCTGTTAGGTAGGGTCATGCGGGGTTTAATAAGGATCTACCTAGAGAGAAGTAGTATCTCAGTCCGCTGTAGGGACAACACAGAGATAGGGGATAGGAAAGGATTGAGTAGTATGGTTTAAAACGTAATCTTTGCTGATAATGATAATTGGCTGATTACTTTGTTATTGTAGTTGCATGATTATTGTTTCCCCCACATACCAGCTTCTTGCTGACCGACGTTTTGTTTGTCGGCGTTTTAGGTACAAATGAAAAGAACAAACAGTAAAGTGGCAGATGTGAAATTAAATGAGAAATAACGTGCACAGGAGGATTAGTTACTTTAGCATCTTCATGGATAGAAGTTTAGAAATCCCACTTTTTCCAAGGTAAGAGAAGTTTTATTTTATACCAGTTTTCAGTTTAGTTGGTAAAGTTTATTAATTGTTATTGATTATTTGTCGAACCTTTGATCCTGGAATTGAATAACGGCTCTGTCCTTCGGGTCTACCTTAATTGGGGGTTACCAGGAGGCGGGGTCGTTACATTATTACTATGTCCACAAGATTAAAGGTACTTTCTAGAGCAAGAAACATAACTAACAACATACATGGCCGATCATGATCATATATGAACATGCAACATAAAAGAAGGTAGTATAGTTAGGGTTAGAAGTTATTAACCCACCTTAAGCAAGCTCCAAGCTCCTAGCACCAAGAAACACCTTCGGCCACCACAAGAGGAAGAAGAAGAAGACTCCAAAGAGAAGGATCGGACACCAAGATTAGCTCCTCCAAGGGTATCGACCACCAAGGTTGCAAAGGAGAGGTGTCGTTCACCAAGGAAGAGGGGAAACTAAGGAACTAAAGGGATCCTTAGCAGGAGAAAGGAGATACATATATATAAGAAGGTGGTGGAGAAAACAAGGCAATGTGTCTCCCACCTAGGGACACTTGTCCATGGGCAATGCCACCTTCTCATCCCACCTCATACACATGTTCAAGGCAATTGCCACATGCAAGCACCATGCAACAAGTGTCCACTAGAGTGGTGACACAAATGAAGCTAAGAGTCAAAGATGGTCCATGGCTAACACACCTCACTCCCTTGCCCGACACAGCCCCATGGGTGACACAAACATGTCTGACACCAAGCTCTCTTGCCCGATACATGGTCCAACAAGGCAGAGAAAGGCCCAAACAAGCCAAAACAAAGCCTAACAGAGCTCAACAAAGCCCAAGGCAACTCAAGCAACGAGCCCAACCCTTCCTCTCAGCTCTAAAGGAAGCAAGGAGAGAGAGAGAAACATCTCTCAAGGTGACAAACTTGATCATCAATCCTAAACTTAGGTTATTTGCAAGTAGCACCTCCAACTCTCAACAAAGCACAGGGAAACCCTAATCACCACTTGAGGTGATTAGCAAGCAACTAAACACCAGGTTTAGGCAAAGAAAATAGGATAATCCCAAAACGAAGGTTAGGGTCCTTACATTTATGGCACCCAAAATAGAACCTAAACACCTCATAACATCTAGATACTCGAACATCATGCATATGAACAACAACAAGGTGAAAAGGATAGAGGAAGATCATCATAACACCACAATCACCAAAATTTGGTATATGAAATTAAGGTTTAGGATTTCATTTGAACCAAGTATGATAGTCACTACCAAACAAGTTCTAGAGATTATCATCATCTACTAGCATGTTAGGGGAACATTTGAGTGAGAACACAGTATCTTGAATGTATGAAAGAGTGCAAGAAATAGAGAGGGCAAAGAGTTATATAATCCACCTTAAGATGATCACCACCAAGACCTCCAAACTCCAAGATTAAGAGCTCCAAGCACACTATCCAAGGGTTGAAGAAACTTCACCAAAAGCTCCAAACTCAGCCACAAGAGCACATCAAGAAGGAGAAGACACCAAGGTCAAATATAGCCCAAGGAAAGAAGCAAAGAATCTCTTAGACGAACTAAAATATAAAGGGAGAAAGAGAAGAGAAATCCTCTTCACACTTGGGTCGACCATGTCAAAACATGGTCTATGACCCTTGTGATGAGAAGTTTCTCTCCCAAAATGACCCCCATGGAAGAACCACGATCTAGGGCCAAGGAAATAGAAGAAGATGAAGGCAGGAGATCAAAAGAAACATCAACTTAGAAGACAAACACTTACCAAGGATAGAAGATGAGCTCAGATCACCACTACCACCACATACAAGAGGAGTTTGATCCCCCAAGCTCCAAGGACAAACCTCCTTGATCCATAAAGCTCAAAGAACAAGCAAAGAAGCAAGAAGAAGATAGATGTCCAAAAAGGGTTGCAATCAAGAAGAGATAAGGGGTTATATAGATGGGATATGAGGGAGAAGGCAAGAGATAATGTGTCAACACTCCAAGGTACCAAAGGGACACTTGTCCACCCAAGAAACACACATGCAACCACCTAAAAATGGCATGCAAGACATGGTGATACACTCTAGGTAGTGGCTAAACCACCATGTCAACCCACATGGTCATGGTAGAGACCCATCCATGGGGCACCATCAATGGTAGTAACACCACCAACCAACATCACCTCTTGGTCGCGACAAAGCACCTCCACAACCCTAGGTCAAAAAACAACCTATGCTAGGGAAACCATCTCAACCCAAGACCATCCTAGTCCTCCTAGGTCATGAACCAAACACCTAGAGGAGGTGTATCGACCGCGACACCCTCCAAATCCAACCTTGGTCGTGACCCAAGGTCGAGACAACACAACTAACTCACTTGGTCCAGGCACTCAACACTCACATAAACCCAAATCACCACCTAGGATGATACTCCTCAACCAAGGATCAAACGAGGCATAAACCTCTTTCTATCTCCTCTAGATAATGCCAAGAAAGAGAGGGAACACTCTAAAGGTGGAAAATTGCACATAAACACCTACTCTGGGTAAGTTACAATTTGCACCAAAACTAGCATAGAAAGCTCAAACTTCATCCAAACAAGCTCAAAATTGAAACTTAAGCTCTCCACAATCCCTAAATACATCTCAAAATATTGGAGAAAGGTTCTAAGCACATGATTAAGCCAAAGAAAATAGGGTTACCCCAAAACTCAAGTCAGGGGTCTTACAAGCCATAAACCCCTAATAGGGATTTCACCCCCGAAAATCCAAAGAGAAAAGAGACGTGTACTACTTCCGCATCCCTATCACAAGCCCCTACTAAGGTCAATCCAAAATAGATATAAAATAGATGTAGACATATTAGAATGAAACAACTTCATCTAACTTGTCTCAACTTGAGGGTTGACCTCTCCTTCTAGCTGACTCAAGGCATAAAGTCAAGTCATCACCTATTGCCGTCCTCATCCCCCACTAGTTTGTCCAAAGGAACCAACATGTGATGCCTATCTATGAATTCTTCCACCATTGTTGTAATGTTTTGTCTGTGAGCCCTACTGGCTCTACCTCGACCGATGGGTCACCTCATCATATTTTACAGGGCAAAACAATCTAGTGTGCCAAATTTTTGTTGGCTAAATGGACATTTATAAATCCCTTTGTTTTGATAATGACAAACATTTCATTCTTGTTAATCTAACATGTTACTTGAGTGTTTCAGGAATAAGGTGGATGACAAAGCAATTAGGGAAATCCATATGCTTACATATTTATATTTTCATGAAATGTAATCACTTTGTAAAAACTTGTACAAATATATAATGTACACGTACTTAGATTTCATGTAAATCAAGCGTTAGATTCTCCCTAGCTAAACATCACATTTAGATAGGTCATCCCCTCCAAATAAGTGTCACATATGCACACTCATACACATACTTAGTGCCTTAATTGAAAAATTGAAACAGGGTCAATCTCGGTCGACTAACTCCTTGACCGAGACACTCTCGGTCGACAATCTTCTCGATCGACAAAGACCCAAGTAGTCGTTAGACACAACTGACAAGGTGGTTGGCAGTTGGAGATAAACGTTGCATACACTTGATCCAAAGAGCCTGCCGGTCGACAAAAGTTCGACCGAGTAGGTGTCTCGGTCGACCATTTCTCGACCGAGATGCACTCTGACTGCAACTGCAGAATTAATTAATTAGCCGTTGCTAAAGCAACAAACTTGTACCTAACGGCTAGTTAAGCACTTAGAAACCCCTAGAAGGTGTCTAGAACGTCCTTAAGCACTTGTAGGACATTCCTATAAATAGGACATGCCTTAGGACACCTAAATATACTTGTTACACTTGAGAAATCTTTGAGCATACTTTGAGCAACCTGTTTGTGAGCAAATTGAGCATAGTGACAATTGGCTACTTCTTCTCTTAGCTCAAATTTCGTGTCCTATAGGCTAGCATATCCTATCCACTGCAATTACATTTCCATACACTTTGGTTAGGAGATCTACACGCTTTGTCTAGGCAAATCAAGCCTTGTGCTACAAAAGGATAAGTTGTAATTTCTATTTTCTTTCTTGTTCTCTATTGTTGTTTGTACTCTCCTTGCTACTCCTAGGTTGGAGGCTGCGGGTTGGAGAGGTTGAAGATCTTCTTGGTGAAGAAGGGGACCTTGAGCTACTTCAAGAAGGCTGGTGCAACGGGAGGTTACTTCTAGAGAGGAAGGCTACTTCAAGGGGGAGCTTGGAGTTACTTCAAGAAGGCTACCTCAAGTTGGTGCATCTACTTCAAGTGAAGGCTGTTCAAGGGGTGTAATAAAAGTATTGTATTTTGTGTAAATCCTTGTGAAGGTAATAAAATTAATACTTTCAAAATCCCAGTTGGGTAAGCAACCGGGTAGTGGACTGACAACTTTAGTATTTGCTAAAGTTGGAACCACTCTAAACACCTGTCTCCTTCTTCCATTCTTCATTTGTGGTTGTTTGAGTTAAATAATTGCTAAAATATTTAAAAACTCTATTCACCCCCCCCTGTAGTGTTTTCAATTGGTATCAGAGCAGGCTTCAAGGAACCTTAACAAGGACTTGAAGAATGGGTGACGGGGTGCTTAACAATCTTAACCTTGAAGGGACACTTGTTGCTAGACCTCCAGCGTTTGATGGAACAAACTACACATATTGGAAGAGAAGGATGCAGTTCTACTTCTAAGGCATCAATTGGGACTTATGGAGGATGGTGTCAACCCCATACGAGCTTCCTCAAACACAATATGCAGAGTGGGATGCAAACACGGTAAAGTTGGCTCAAATGAATGCCGAAGCTGTAAGCATTTTATATTGTTCAATTTCAGTAGGATAAGTTAATAGGATATCAAACTGTGACACAACCTATGACATTTGGCATAGACTATCCATAACTTATGAAGGTACAGTTCAAGTCAAGAATTCTAAGATTAGCATGCTTAAACAAAAGTTTGAACACTTCCGTATGGATCCAAATGAATCTATTAGTGAAATGTTTGCAAAATTCTCTTCTATTGTTAATGGTTTAAATGCTCTAGGAAAAACTGTTCTTGAAGAAGATCAGGTATCAAAAATCCTTCGATCACTTCCTCCTAAATACAAGCCAAAGGTGACAGCCATTGAAGAAGCTAATGACCTCACTCGGCTGAAAATGGAGCAACTCATTGGCAATCTAGAAGCTCATGAAGCAACCCTAGAAGAGGAAGAAAGAAGAGAACGTGAACTTCAGCAAGGAAAGAAGAAGGATGTGGCCCTAAAAGCTTCAAGGATAATTACACTAGAAAGTGAGGAGTCAAGTGAAGAAGAAGGAGAAGAAGCATTGATTGTCAATGGTAAGAAATATAGAAGATTTAAATCTAACAAAATTTCTAGTTCTTCTTCTTCTCCTCCTAGGTGCTTTGAGTGTGGAAAGAAAGGACATTTCAAAAATGAATGTCCTAAAGCAATGAAAGGAAAGAAAAGCTCATACAAGAAGAGGGGAGAAAAAGCCTATAAAGCTGCATGGGACGAGTCAAGTGAAAGTGAAAGCGGAGAAGAAAAGGTGGAATGTCTAATGGCAAGAGAAGATGATGAAGACTCTCAAGAGGTAAGCCTACTTGATCTTCCTAAAGAAGAGTTAATTACTAGTTTACAAGAAACTCATGATAAGTATGTTGATGTCAAGAAGAAACTAAAGAAGGTTATCAAAACAAATGATGAGCTATATGCTAAATTAAATGATCTCTCTTCTGAAAAGAACAACATTGATCTTGAGAATTTGTCTTTAAAAACATCTTTAAATGATTGTACTAACAAGCTACTCACTCTAGAAACAAATGTTGATCTTCTCTCTCAAGAAAAGACTGAATTGTTAGCTAAACTAAAAGATTTTCAGACTCAACCAACTCTGTGTAACCATCTAGACTATGACAATGTTGTAAAAGAAAGAGACTCCCTATTATTTGATTTAGATCAAGCTAGAAAAGATTTACACAAGAAGATGGATGACATTGCTAAGATACAAAGAAACCTACATGAGTTAAGAAGAAAAGATATCCTTGACAACATCCTAAAAGCCTCCTCTAGTTTCAATGGAAGAAAAGGTCTGGGATATGATCCAAAGAAAAATCAAACCAAAAGAACTCGGACTATGTTTATACCTAAGAATACAATTCCTAGAAAGAGAAATGAAGTTGACTCTATTACTTGTCATTTTTGTCTACGTCTTGGACATTATTCATTTTCATGCCTGTATAAGACCAAGGATTCCTACTTAGTTTGGGTCCCAAAATCCCAAACTTAGTAGAGTCGAATGCAATTCAGTTGAGATATGATCAAATGCTTAATTTTGCAATTCATATTGTCTTATCTCAACTTAATAAAAGGTTTTATGCATTATAATAATTTTCTGAACTGCTGAATTTCTGTCTTTAATTTGCAATACAGCAACCCTCTCGATCGACGATTAGTCGACCGAGAAAGATGTCGGTCGAACAATTGTCGACAGACTGAAGTTCTGAATCAGAATTTTTATACAGTCTATACTTAAATGCTTCTAACCATACCGGACCATCACATGGGTACCAAAACCTACATTCTAATGCAGGATTGGGTGGTTGACAGTGGATGTTCCAAACACATGACCGGAAACAAGGATGCATTTCAAACTTTTGAAGAAAAGAAGAGTGGAACAGTCACTTTTGGAGATAACGGTAAAGGTAAAATTGTTGGAATAGGTAATATTGGCACAAACCTCGAAATAAAGAATGTTCTACTTGTTGATGGTTTGCACCATAACTTAATAAGTGTGAGTCAATTATGTGATAGTGGCTATGATGTTTTATTTAACAAAACTTGCTGCAAATTATTAATAGAAAACACTGCAAATGTTTTCTATGAAGGAAAAAGAGTTGGAAATCTTTATATTCTTAGACCTAACTCTATGAAATATGTAGTAGGAAAATGCTTGCTTGCAAATGAAAACACTTTACAATTATGGCATAAAAAGCTAGGACATGCTAGTTCACATGTTATCAAAAAGTTAGTGAAATATGATCTTGTTCGTGGTTTGCCTACTTTATCCTTTGATCAAGTTGAAAATTGTGAACCATGTACATTGGGAAATCAAACAAAAACCTCTTTTAAACCTAAACATGAACTTAGCACCAGTAGATCTTTAGAATTAATTCACATGGATTTATTTGGACCTATGAGGACACAATCTATCGGTGGCAAAATATATTGTTTTGTTATTGTTGATGATTATAGTAGATATACATGGGTACATTTTATTGCAACCAAAGATGATACTATTCATGCTTTTATAAAATTTTGCCCTATGATTGAAAATCTATTACAAAGAAAAATATGTACCATTAGAAGTGATCATGGTGGAGAATTTGAAAATCATGTATTTGAAGAATTTTGCACATCTCCAGGGTACACTCACAATGTTTCTGCTCCACGCACTCCACAACAAAATGGCATAGTTGAAAGGAAAAATCGATCACTACAAGAAATGTCTAGAACTATGATGCTCGAACATAACACCCCCAAAACCTTTTGGGATGAAGCTGTAAACACCGCATGCTATGTGTTAAATAGAGTAACTGTTCACTCTCATTTGAAGAAAACTCCGTATGAAATAATACATTCTAAGAAACCTAGAGTTGACTATTTTCATACCTTTAGATCTACATGTTATATCTTAAATACCAAATATGATAGAGATAAGTTTGATTCTAAATCACACAAAGCATTCTTTTTGGGATATTCTACCTCTAGCAAAGCATTTAGAGTCTACAACACTATCTCTAGAAAAGTTGAGGAATCTATTCATGTCTCTTTTCATGAAGAATCCAAATCAGAAAATCTAGAAATAATTGATCTTACTAATCAATTTGAAAACTTAAATATACCAAATGATAGTGAGAAAGATACTACAAACAATAACCAAAGTGAAACACAACCTATACCTAGACTTATTAAGGATCATCCTCAAGAATTAATTATTGGAAATCCAAATGATAAAGTAAAAACTCGGTCTTCCTTTAAGGATGTTGCAAACATGGCTTTTGTTTCTATCATTGAACCTAAGAAGATATCTGAAGCTCTTAAAGATGATTATTGGATAATAGCAATGCAAGAAGAATTAAATCAATTCACAAAAAATGATGTATGGAATTTAGTTCCTAAACCACAAGATAAAACCATCATTGGAACTAAATGGGTTTTTAGAAATAAGCTCAATGAGGCAGAAGAAGTAATAAGAAATAAAGCTCGGTTAGTAGCACAAGGATATAATCAACAAGAAGGAATAGACTTTGATAAAACGTATGCACCAGTAGCTATACTTGAAGCTATTAGAATGTTACTAGCTATTGCTGCACATAAAAACATCAAACTCTACCAAATGGATGTAAAAAGTGCATTTCTAAACGGAATCATTCAAGAAGAAGTTTATGTTGCCCAACCACCCGGTTTTGAAATACCGGAAAAAGGTGACTATGTTTATAAAATTAAGAAAGCACTTTATGGTTTAAAACAAGCACCTAGGAACTGGTATGAAAGGCTCAAGACATATCTTTTTGATAATGGTTTTTCTATTGGAAATTCAGATTCTTCTTTATTTTTCAAAACATATACATCTGATTTTCTTGTTGTTCAAATATATGTTGATGATATTATTTTTGGAGCTTCAAATGAATCATTGTGTACACAATTTAGTGACACTATGCAAAAAGAATTTGAAATGAGCCTCATGGGTGAACTAACCTTCTTCCTTGGTTTCCAAATTAAACAAACACCTGCCGGGATTTTTATAAGCCAAGAAAAGTATACTAAAGAACTCTTAAAACGTTTTGGGATGGATCAGTGCAAACATGCTACTACTCCTATGGCCACTTCTACTAAAATTGATAAGGATGAAGATGGGGAACCTATTGATGATTCCTTATATAGAGCCATGATTGGTAGTTTGCTTTACTTAACTGCTTCGAGACCGGACATCATGTTTTCCGTTGGTCTTTGTGCTCGATTTCAATCCCAACCTATGCACTCTCATTTTCATGCAGTTAAACGAATTCTTCGATACTTAGCCGGCACTACATGTTTTGGTTTATGGTATCCAAAAGGACAATCCTTGGATTTTAAAGCTTATACTGATGCTGATTATGATGGTTGTCGACTTGATCGCAAGAGCACTAGTGGTGGCTGTTTCTTGTTAGGGAGAGCTTTAGTATCTTGGTTTAGCAAGAAACAAAACACGGTTGCCCTTTCTACAACTGAAGCTGAATATATGGCAGCCGGATCTTGTTGTGCTCAAGTGCTTTATATGCAACAAGTATTAAATGATTATGGTTTTACTCTTTCATCTACACCTATTTTTTGTGACAACACAAGCGCTATAAACTTAGCACATAATCCTATCTTACACAGCAGAGCTAAACATATTGAAATCCGCCATCATTTTTTAAGGGATCATATTTCTAAAAATCATGTTTCTCTTCATCATGTTGATACGGAAGATCAATTGGCTGATATTTTTACAAAACCGCTTCAACTAGACCAATTTAACAAGATTAGGAAGCAATTGCTTATCACTCCTTTGGAAGATGTCTTCTTTGATATTTGTGCTTCTTAAAAATAACTTTTACTTACATCATTTTGGCTTTTAATGGACATTTTTTTGGGACATCTAATTAAGGGGGAGTTTTATTCTTAAATGGATATCTTTTTGAAATGACAAAGGGGGAGAAATAAATATAAAACTTAGTATTTGTGCAAAACAATAAATAAATATAAAACTTAGTATTTGTGCAAAACTCAATCAATGAGTTTCATAAACTCTTGGCTTTACATTGAAAGTTGCTATATTCCCTAAAGGATTGGATTTCACGTTCCATAATTCATGGGGAATAATAAGCACAAATTTTATAAACAAGAGAAGAAATTTACAAAAGTAAGTTTCAGGTATGAAAATCACATGTTTTATACTTTCTTATTTTATATTTAGGAAATGTTTGTCATCTTCAAAAAGGGGGAGATTGTTGGCTAAATGGACATTTGTAAATCCCTTTGTTTTGATAATGACAAACATTTCATTCTTGTTAATCTAACGTGCTACTTGAGTGTTGCAGGAATAAGGTGGATGACAAAGCAATTAGGGAAATCCATATGCTTACATATTTATATTTTCATGAAATGTAATCACTTTGTAAAAACTTGTACAAATATATAATGTACAAGTACTTAGATTTCATGTAAATCAAGCGTTAGATTCTCCCTAGCTAAACATCACATTTAGATAGGTCATCCCCTCCAAATAAGTGTCACATATGCACACTCATACACACACTTAGTGCCTTAATTGAAAAATTGAAACAGGGTCAATCTCGGTCGACTAACTCCTCGACCGAGACACTCTCGGTCGACAATCTTCTCAACCGAGAAAGACCCAAGTAGCCGTTAGACACAGCTGACAAGGTGGTTGGCAGTTGGAGATAAACGTTGCATACACTTGATCCAGAGAGCCTGTCGGTCGACAAAAGTTCGACCGAGTAGGTGTCTCGGTCGACCATTTCTCGACCGAGATGGACTCTGACAGCAACTGTAGAATTAATTAATTAGCCGTTGCTAAAGCAACAAACTTGTACCTAAAGGCTAGTTAAGCACTTAGAAACCCCTAGAAGGTGTCTAGAACGTCCTTAAGCACTTGTAGGACATTCCTATAAATATTACATGCCTTAGGACACCTAAATATACTTGTTACACTTGAGAAATCTTTGAGCATACTTTGAGCAACCTGTTTGTGAGAAAATTGAGCATAGTGACAATTGGCTACTTCTTCTCTTAGCTCAAATTTTGTGTCCTATAGGCTAGCATCTCCTATCCACTGCAATTACATTTCCATACACTTTGGTTAGGAGATCTACACACTTGATCTAGGAAAATCAAGCCTTGTGCTACAAAAGGATAAGTTGTAATTTCTATTTTCTTTCTTGTTCTCTATTGTTGTTTGTACTCTCCTTGCTACTCCTAGGTTGGAGGCTGCGGGTTGGAGAGGTTGAAGATCTTCTTGGTGAAGAAGGGGAACTTGAGCTACTTCAAGAAGGATGGTGCAATGGGAGGTTACTTCTAGAGAGGAAGGCTACTTCAAGGGGGAGCTTGGAGTTACTTCAAGAAGGCTACCTCAAGTTGGTGCATCTACTTCAAGTGAAGGCTGTTCAAGGGGTGTAATGAAAGTATTGTATTTTGTGTAAATCCTTGTGAAGGTAATAAAATTAATACTTTCAAAATCCCGGTTGGGTAAGCAACAGGGTAGTGGACTGACAACTTTAGTATTTGCTAAAGTTGGAACCACTCTAAACACCTGTCTCCTTCTTCCATTCTTCATTTGTGGTTGTTTGAGTTAAATAATTGCTAAAATATTTAAAAACTCTATTCACCCCCCCTCTAGTGTTTTTCAATTTGTCCGCACTTATAACACGTCTTGTCCCATACTAAGGCCAAGTATCACAGACACTGAGGCAACACTCTGGGCTCCTATAGGAAAAAAACTACAACTCCTACTCTTACTTGGTGACTACTGTGTCAGTGCACTAGACCTCTGTTGTGCTGGTGGTGTTGACATCCTAGGCTCCTTAAAGCCACCTGACATCTATCCTTGGTACTTAGCAGGCCTCTACTTGGCACTCCTCTCTTTCTTCTCAAAGATAGACCTCTCTATACTCCAAACCAACTCCACAAATGTAGCAAAACACTCTCTTCTCCCTAGGGCTCCTGATGGTGTCATCATTTCCACACTCAACCCTTTCTCAAAACATCTGATACTCTCATGTTCTACCACGACCATGTGAGGATAGAACCTCAACAACTCCATAAACCTTGCTTCATACTCATTGATTGTCATGGATCCCTGTTAGATCCTCTCAAACTACATGATCTTCTCATCAAGGTATGTCTGAGGAAATTATCAACTAATGAACTCACATCAGAATTCCTCCCAACCAATCACAACTCCTGTCCTCTTTTCTTCCTCTATGGCCCACCAATGGCCAACACTCCCCTTCAAAAGGTATACTATGTGCTTCACCTTATCATCCTTAGGGATACTAAGGATCTTGAAGGCTTTCTCTAGCTCCATCAACTAAAGGTACGCATCTACTGGTTCCATTGTACCATCATATTCCATCGCTCCAACTCGCCTCCAAACATGCATTTTGTCCTGCATATGTGTGGAGCAGCATTCCATCAACTAAAGGAGGCTGCATATGGCTGGAGATTCCACATTAGGGAATGCTGCATATGGCTGGAGATTCCACATTGGGGAATGTTGCTCTCATTTGAGGAACATGCATTTTGTCCTGCATATGTGTAATCGTGGCCATGAACTATCCAAACATGGACTGAAAAGCGGGATTGGACACCATTATAGGGTCTATCTAGGGCAACTCAGGAACCCTCTCCTCAACATCCTGCCTCCTTGCACCTCCACCGGGTGCAACAACGCCACTCTCAACAATGTGTTTTTTGTGTCCTACATCCATCTTTTCAACTCTTCTTCTTCTTATATACAAGCAAAAGTCACTATAATACATATTAGAGGACACAACCCTAGTCCTAGGTCCCTATAGACTTAGCAAACCTAAAGCTCTTATACCAACTAAACGTAACACATGTTGCCACACAAAGTGAGATTACTCAAAACCAAACACGTAAACAATACCAAACAGGTGGATTACCGAACAACACTAAAAATTAAAATCAATTGCAAAAGGCACCAACATCAGAAAACTTGTGATATAAAGATCCATAACCTACCATCTTTATCATACATCTCATAAAATGTCATGCTTACAACATGTTCCATAGACAAACTCATCATACATGACATATGTTTCTCTTTTATATACATATACATCTATCAACTATATACAACAAAAGGGCACATAAGCCAAAATCTTGTATTGATAGCACAACCACAAAACACATTGAACTATCCCCAAGATCGGAGTCTACATGAACGACTCTAGGACTCTAACACCAAAAGACCAACAAGCAGCACACTCAACCTTGTCAGCTACTAGTCTTGTTGTTGCTCCTCTTCAGTTGCACGATCTCTACCTCTTCATTCACAACCACTTGAAAGATGTGGAAACCCTACCATTCTCTTCCCCTATCTTTTTATCCTCTTTTCACTCACCCTAGCTCACCCCTCACGCCTCCTTCATGTTGCATCCATGGTGGCACCCTTTGGACTTTTCTTCTCCAGCTCCTCTCAGTCAGATCCAGAGACTACCCTCACTCTATGACTTTGTGACTAAGAAATCGAGCGGGCCTCCAGCCTCTTCTAGTACCCTCCACACCAGCACCAACGAGACCAACCGGAGTCAACTGTCATGGCTTCGGGGCAGTCAACACGGGCTGGGTCCAAGTTTGGGGGTGACTCTTATGGCATTGGATGGGGGCAGGTCCACACTAGTCCATTGAGGGACAACAAAGATTGTGCCACCAGATATCTCTCTCTCATGCAGGACTTGTCAAAGGAGCCGCTTGACCCAGACAGCCAATGAGAGGCGGCCAAGTATGCATCAGCGCAGGGCCCCATGCGAGGTAGCAGTGGCCAACGATAGGTAACTGCCCTACTGCAGTGAAAGTAGCTATTTCTAGTGACCTAGCTGCATGGTAAGAGAGGGATGAGATGTGGCCTCAAGATTTCCATCAAATGACGTTGATCATCCAATAAATATGCATGTAGACGCTACCCTACTTTCTCTATAGTTTTCGATGCAAAACTTATAAAATGCATAACTTCCACCTCCTAAGGCCAAATATAGAAAAACTATATGTCAAATGGATCCTCTCAAAAAGATTTACAACCTGGGCATCATTTCAAACCCGAAAATTCCTTTTCTTTTCTCTATTTTACTAAAAGTACGATCTTGGACTATGTTTGACTACATCTAATGAATAATATATAATGATGAAGCTTGAATTTTTAGTGCACTTTTATCCTCTTGATCATCTAATCAGTAGCTTTAAGTTATCCATGAAACTATACCACCTCAAGTGTTCCTTATTGTGCTTATTTTGGCCTACACATTTTTTGTGCATGATTATGACCCCTTTAGGGTGATGCATGTTTATAATGTGGAACCTTGGTCTTCTAAGACATCAAACCCTCTTATATCCTTGAAATTAGTATCCCTATGATGTTTGAAGATGATAATGTTCATGATCTCTCTATTTGTATGTTATGATGTTGCATGTGACTATACGTACACTAGTGGTGACCTAGTGTGATACATATGGATTGTTTGTCTTTCTTATGCCCTAATCTAGTTATAGGTCCTATTGTTATGATCTTCCCTCTTAAATCATAGTTGTTTCTTCTATTCTTGATAACCTTGTTATGGGGTCTCACCCAAGTCTTATATTGATCCCTAATGGCATATGAACTATGTTGATGCTTGCATGTATGTAAGAATATTGATACCCGAGGTTGGGAATATGATGCCTAAACCCTAGGGAACATCCACTCATATTAGAATGTAATTCTTATGTCCATACTTTCTTGATCTAAATCATTCTTTATCCTTGGACCCCTTTTCTGGATCAGATCATGACCTTCAATGCCCTATTATGAGTCTTTGACTCTATAATGTGCATTAGTGACACAAACCTTAAAATGATAATAGAATATGAATGGAACACCAGAATTACATGAAACTTGAGACAAACCTTCATGATGACCTCTATATTAGTAAAAGATCATCTAATACACTAATAAGAAACTTGGGACCTAACTTGGCCAAACCCTAAAATGAAGCTAATTAGGGATACTGATGAGAATCTAATACATGTATGTAATCTTGTTCTTAATCAATTATGACTTGTTGCTAGATGATCAAGTATAAGTGGTGTTTGAATCTCTAAATTAGGTACGGGCTTTAATAATTATATGACTATGGCTTTCTTGCTTGAAATGAGATACATATGTAAGTTTGTTTATTTTCTCACATATTTCATGTAGTATTCTAGTATGTACTCGATGTTTGTCTCAAGTCGTTGTTTTGTAACTTGCAAACATAATAGTCAGAAATTCCATTATACAATGTTGAAACATGGTTTTGCTAAATGACTTTGTCACTGAGGTCCCTCACGTAGAAACAGGGTTAGCTCTTGGCAATGGGCTCGAGGTCCCTCACATATAAAAGAGTTAGATAATCTTGATCACCCTTACAGACTATTCCAAAGGAAAGTTGGTCAAAGGACTTATGATACATGTTATTCTTGGTATAAATATGGTAAAATGACATAAACTACGAGCTCTCATTTTGTTAAGAACTTAACTTATTCTTTCTTGCTCATTTACTTATGCAAATCTTTTCAAATTATGCAAAGCTTATGTATAAGTATATTTCATCCTTGTACTCAACACCTTGTGTGCCTGTCCCACCTTGTTTCCAATATTTGTATAGGTTCACAGATGGTTAGAATTAAAATATATAATCATCCGTGTAGCAAACTTTCTTAGGGTCAAATAAGAAATCATTAGATGAGGCCTTGCTTTGCTTTTGTATAGCTAGGTTGGTAGAAAATATACATGTTCTTCATATTCCTCCATAGTTACAAAATGTTCTATTACTCTGTTATAGCTACATGGTCTACTTAGATGATAATAATTGCCTACTTACATCAGTGATTGAATCTATTTATCATATATGTAGTTTTACTTTTGTTCCTTAGTTACTTTGCATGTTCTTTAATAGCGTTGGCGGAGAGTTATATTTCTTTTTGGGACGTTTGGTCTCACCCCATGGTTTTCCACATCTTTCAAGTGGTTGTGAATGAAGAGGTAGAGATCGTGCAACTGAAGAGGAGAGTTGGAGCGATGGATCTGACTGCATATGGCTGGAGATTCCACATTGGGGAATGCTGCTCTCATTTGAGGAACATGCATTTTGTCCTGCATATGTGTAATTGTGGCCATAAACTATCCAAACATGGACTGAAAAGCGGGATTGGACACCATTATAGGGTCTATCTAGGGCAACTCAGGAACCCTCTCCTCAACATCCTGCCTCCTTGCACCTCCACCGGGTGCAACAACGCCACTCTCAACAATGTGTTTTTTTGTGTCCTACATCCATCTTTTCAACTCTTCTTCTTCTTATATACAAGCAAAAGTCACTATAATACATATTAGAGGACACAACCCTAGTCCTAGGTCCCTATAGACTCAGCAAACCTAAAGCTCTTATACCAACTAAACGTAACACATGTTGCCACACAAAGTGAGATTACTCAAAACCAAACACGTAAACAATACCAAACAGGCGGATTACCGAACAACACTAAAAATTAAAATCAATTGCAAAAGGCACCAACATCAAAAAACTTGTGATATAAAGATCCATAACCTACCATCTTTATCATATATCTCATAAAATGTCATGCTTACAACATGTTCCATAGACATACTCATCATACATGACATATGTTTCTCTTTTCTATACATATACATCTATCAACTATATACAACAAAAGGGCACATAAGCCAAAATCTCGTATTGATAGCACAACCACAAAACACATTGAACTATCCCCAAGATCGGAGTCTACATGAATGACTCTAGGACTCTAACACCAAAAGACCAACAAGCAGCACACTCAACCTTGTCAGCTACTAGTCTTGTTGTTGCTCCTCTTCAGTTGCACGATCTCTATCTCTTCATTCACAACCACTTGAAAGATGTGGAAACCCATGGGGTGAGACCAAACGTCCCAAAAAGAAATATAACTCTCCGCCAACGATATTAAAGAACATGCAAAGTAACTAAGGAACAAAAGTAAAACTACATATATGATAAATAGATTCAATCACTGATGTAAGTAGGCAGTTATTATCATCTAAGTAGACCATGTAGCTATAACAGAGTAATAGAACATTTTGTAACTATGGAGGAATATGAAGAACATGTATATTTTCTACCAACCTAGCTATACAAAAGCAAAGCAAGGCCTCATCTAATGATTTCTTATTTGACCCTAAGAAAGTTTGCTACACGGATGATTATATATTTTAATTCTAACCATCTTTGAACCTATAAAAATATTGGAAACAAGGTGGGACAGGCACACAAGGTGTTGAGTACAAGGATGAAATATACTTATACATAAGCTTTGCATAATTTGAAAATATTTGCATAAGTAAATGAGCAAGAAAGAATAAGTTAAGTGCTTAACAAAATGAGAGCTCGTAGTTTATGTCATGTTACCATATTTATACCAAGAATAACATGTATCATAAGTCCTTTGACCAACTTTCCTTTGGAATAGTCTGTAAGGGTGATCAAGATTATCTAACTCTTTTATATGTGAGGGACCTCGAGCCCATTGCCAAGAGCTAACCCTGTTTCTACGTGAGGGACCTCAGTGACAAAGTCATTTAGCAAAACCATGTTTCAACATTGTATAATGGAATTTCTGACTATTATGTTTGCAAGTTACAAAACAACGACTTGAGACAAACATCGAGTACATACTAGAATACTACATGAAATATGTGAGAAAATAAACAAACTTACATATGTATCTCATTTCAAGCAAGAAAGCCATAGTCATATAATTATTAAAGCCCGTACCTAATTTAGAGATTCAAACACCACTTATACTTGATCATCTAGCAACAAGTCATAATTGATTAAGAACAAGATTACATACATGTATTAGATTCTCATCAGTATCCCTAATTAGCTTCATTTTAGGGTTTGGCCAAGTTAGGTCCCAAGTTTCTTATTAGTGTATTAGATGATCTTTTACTAATATAGAGGTCATCATGAAGGTTTGTCTCAAGTTTCATGTAATTCTGGTGTTCCATTCATATTCTATTATCATTTTAAGGTTTGTGTCACTAATGCACATTATAGAGTCAAAGACTCATAATAGGGCATTGAAGGTCATGATCTGATCCAGAAAAGGGGTCCAAGGATAAAGAATGATTTAAATCAAGAAAGTATGGACATAAGAATTACATTCCAATATGAGTGGATGTTCCCTAGGGTTTAGGCATCATATTCCCAACCTCGGGTATCAATATTCTTACATACATGCAAGCATCAACATAGTTCATATGCCATTAGGGATCAATATAAGACTTGGGTGAGACCCCATAACAAGGTTATCAAGAATAGAAGAACCAACTCTGATTTAAGAGGGAAGATCATAACAATAGGACCTATAACTAGATTAGGGCATAAGCAAGACAAACAATCCATATGTATCACACTAGGTCACCACTAGTGTACGTATAGTCACATGCAACATCATAACATACAAATAGAGAGATCATGAACATTATCATCTTCAAACATCATAGGGATACTGATTTCAAGGATATAAGAGGGTTTGATGTCTTAGAAGACCAAGGTTCCACATTATAAACATGCATCACCCTAAAGGGGTCATAATCATGCACAAAAAATGTGTAGGCCAAAATAAGCACAATAAGGAACACTTGAGGTGGTATAGTTTCATGGATAACTTAAAGCTACTGATTAGATGATCAAGAGGATAAAAGTGCACTAAAAATTCAAGCTTCATCATTATATATTATTCATTAGATGTAGTCAAACATAGTCCAAGATCATACTTTTAGTAAAATAGAGAAAAGAAAAGGAATTTTCGGGTTTGAAACGATGCCCAGGTTGTAAATCTTTTTGAGAGGATCCATTTGACATATAGTTTTGCTATATTTTGCCTTAGGAGGTGGAAGTTATGCATTTTATAAGTTTTGCATCGAAAACTATAGAGAAAGTAGGGTAGCGTGTACATGCATATTTATTGGATGATCAACGTCATTTGATGGAAATCTGGAGGCCACATCTCATCCCTCTCTTACCATGTAGCTAGGTCACTAGAAATAGCTACTTTCACTGCAGTAGGGCAGTTATCTATCGTTGGCCACTGCTACCTCGCACGGGGCCCTGCGCTGATGCATACTTGGCCGCCTCTCATTGGCTGTCTGGGTCAAGTGGCTCCTTTGACAAGTCCTGCATGAGAGAGAGATATCTGGTGGCACAATCTTTGTTGTCCCTCGATGGACTAGTGTGGACGTGCCCCCATCCAATGCCATAAGAGTCACCCCCAAACTTGGACCCAACCCGTGTTGACTGCCCCGAAGCCATGACAGTTGACTCCGGTTGGTCTCGTTGGTGCTGGTGTGGAGGGTACTAGAAGAGGCTGGAGGCCCGCTCGATTGCTTAGTCACAAAGCCGTAGAGTGAGGGTAGTCTCTGGATCTGACTGAGAGGAGCTGGAGAAGAAAAGCCCAAAGGGCGCCACCATGGATGCAACATGAAGGAGGCGTGAGGGGTGAGCTAGGGTGAGTGAAAAGAGGAGAAAAAGATAGGGGAAGATAATGGTAGGGTGAAACCAAAATATTGGGGGTTTCAATTGTTCAAGAGAGGCTATGACAAAGCTAATTGGGTGCCCAAAAGTAGCATGCTATAATGCCAATGATCATGTACAGATCAAGGTAGAAGAAGAAGGAGAAGCGCTAGATGTAGGGTCCATCGTGGTGCCAGCGAGATCTAATGGCTGCATGAAGTTGTTCCCACCTACCCCATCTGGGGTAGCGAATGGGCCGCAACTTGAAATATGCCCAATAAGCTCCAAAATTCAACAAAATAAGTTAAAAAGAGCCTATCTTCATAATTCCATATTTTGGTCTCTGATTGTCTGATTGATGCGATTCTTGAGTCGTTGGATTCATAATTGAGTCCACTACAACATGGTATATAAAAGTTGAAGTATCATATTTATGATGTTCAATATTTGATTCAAGATGATGAAATGATATAGCATGATACTTAGTTCAATTTCTCAAATTAGAGTCATATATCATGAGATTAGTAGTAGAGGTGATCAAATTGGAGCATCTCAATCTTTCAGATATTAAACTGGCCTTTGATGAGAGAGAAAGAGTAAAATAGAGGAGAGAGAAAATCGAGGTTGTCACATGCACACTCTGAGATATGGTGATGTAAACACATGTCTACTTTGTATATTACTAAATTGGATTGGATCTAACTGTTCACATAAATTTTCAGTACATACAAATGCAGCTGGCAGAGCTACAATACAATAGGTCATGTAATTCAGCTCAAACAAACTATTCTTCGAACACCAAGTATTGTCATTGTTTTTGTTAAAAAAGAATTTTGGCTAAAACAAGTTTCTCAAATTGCATCATTCAACACTTTTGTAGATAGAACGAGTACATAACCACTATTTCAATAAGCCTTTAACAATGGATCTATGGATTTTTTTTTTACAAAAATCAATAGAAGCAAACGACTCTAATAATAATAGTTGTCACTACTTTTAAACAAAACATAGTAGACAATAACACATGTTTTAGGGATTTTTTAAAGCAAGTCCATTTTAGTTGGAGTAACATGTACACAACCATATAAATTTGTAGTTGTAATAAAAAATAATAGGCACTTCTAGTTGTAGTTTAGGACTAATATTGCATTATTATAAACAATAATTTATAATTTATATACAACCCATCAAGTTTAAAAGGACCGATTATTAATTAGCTAATTCACTTCAACTGCAAGCACACAGATAAAATGATAGTCGTTGAAAATAGATCAATTGGACGCACAATCAACTGACTCCCTCCAACATATATCCAAAATTGATTTCTTTTAATTAAGCTTATAATTAGTCTACATTTCCATACAATAATTTTATACAACCTACCAAATAGAGAGAAGATGGATTAATATCCATATGAATCCCTCCAATATGTAAGCAAACATACATATTGGACTAGTTGACACACATGCAGGTTGTTGGAACACATAGACTAGCTCAGCCATTAAGCACTAGAACTCCTCTATTTTTTGTTGGCTCATAATTACAACCACATTATCTTACATGTTAATATATATGCATACTACTTAAGAGAAACTCGATTAATAATGACCTAACAACTTTCAACTCTAAGGTCACAGATATACTGAGTTGATTATCACACAAACAGTCTGTTAAAGTACGTAGACTTATTAGACCAATAAGCACACAACAAAACTACTCCCGCATAAAGATTGAATTTCATAGATACACAAATACATAACATTGGAATTTAGTAAACCCACATCCTCCTTCTACATGAGTGCAAAAAAAAACTAAAAAGAGACTTGAAAATAAATATATCAAACCAAATAAACAAATAAAACAAGGCACACAACGAGTATTCAGAGTAGATATGGGAAACAACTTCGGCTTGGATATATGTATGTATGATATAAATTTGTAATCTATTATCAAGGAACCGGTTATTGGCCAAAATAAGTAAAAGTAAGAAAAAAATGTCCGACAAAGCAACAAACATGCACACCGATGACCAAAGAGTCTGGCAGGAGAACTCCCTTTTTCTATAGAAATATAGGTACATATACAAGTGTAGCGAAAGAAGAAAACAAATGAGAAACTTGCCATCCAAAGGGCTTCACAACGGTTTAATTGGGAATGTCGATAGCAAAACATACCCTGTACCATGTGCATATGGAGTTTAAGTTCAAAACTGTTGTCCTACAACGTATCGTTTTAGCAAAACAAAAGCATGATTGAAAACTGCACACCACTATTTTCACTTTAGTTTGGTGTGATTGTTTAATCGTTGTTTTGTGTTTTCTATATAAAATGTTCGAGTCCTAAGTAATGATAGAATGTTTGCCCACATGGAATCACAAATATCGGTATTGGTTTATTGTATCGCGCTGGTAAATAATAATTTTATTGATTTTTCTTATAATTAACCACGGTTTTGTCGCATTAGGTAGCAACTTTTTGTGGTGCAATTTTAGTACATGTCTGTGGTCCAAGAAAATTAATCGTAAGTATGCAAATTTGATTATTATACGGTTCCACTGTTAGTTTGAAAACCTAAAGAAAATTTACAATTCATATGGCACACCAACCATACAAGTAGTTTATATGCTTTATCACTAGGAAAGAGAATCATACCAAATTAGTCCAACCCAGTCACGTTTGCTCACGTAAATAGACATTAATAGAGCAGAGTTGGTCCAATGGATCAACAAACGAGCTGTCAATGAAGCGACCCAGATTGGATTCCTGAAATCAACAATGATTTATCTCCCATCACTCAACCTGGAGTTTGGGTGGTTTAATTGGGCAGTAGGGGTGTCACCCCCTTCGGTTATTGTTCACACAACTAGACATGTAAACTATCCATATAGTTGCATGGATGGAGTGAGCCAAAAAATTCTGATCCAGATTTTTTAGAGAAAAAGATGGGGTCAAGATAAATCCAGACCTAACAGCTCATATTGTCATGTGAGTTGCTTACTCATATATACTTATTCTTATGTGTTTAAAAAGATAGATTACTGCTTTCCAAATATATTTGTTTGACCTGATGAAATAATGTATGCCAAGATATATTTTGAAAAAGACTTGACTTTTGTTGTTATTCAATGTGAACTGGTCAGAATTGAAACCAAACTTGTAATGTGCGTTGGGTTCAAATCAAGATTTCTGAAAAATATCACAACATAGGGCGTGAACAATTTGAATTTCTGCTATAATATGTCAACAATCATTTATTTATGACCTACTCATCTCTAATTCCAATAAACCTTATCAAATTGTGGCATTCCTCTAACTCCATGTTTAAACATTTTTTTGAGGTTTTAATGATTGTATATAATAAAATCTTAGTAAACTTCTATAGTCATGGCAGTCAACTTTTTCTTTGAAAATCTATAGGCGGTAACATTGATCCTACTATTTTATTGATATTATTTTCATTATAAGGAGAGGCGGGCCATCTCCATCACAAGTATGTGAAAGAAAGTCTTTAGTTTTGGTATAAACTTACTGTTTGATTGCTCCGGTGGGTATAAAACCCGCTACTTGTAGCGAATAAAGAATGAGACTTATCAATTGAAATAAGTGTAACTTAATTCTACTATATGATAGTTTTGTTTAAGGCTGTCAATTTTTATTCGAATCCATGAACTTGATTCTCTCCGGCCCGAATAAAGTTGGTTTCAGTTTTAAATTTTAGCAATCTGGGTTGGTTATGAGTTTGGATATTGATGTCCGAATTGAAATCAGATTGGTTATGTATTTGGATATTGATGTTTGAATTGAAACCGTGTTGGTTCTGGATGGTGATTTGATCAAACTCGAATTAAATGTGGGTAGAAAATTTTAGAAATACAAGTTCTAATTAGGTAAAAATTACTAAATTTAATGTGTATTTAACAAAAATATATGATTCGAGTTTGGTTCCGAATTACACATTATAAAATCGGATCTGATTCTAGACATGTCACCTTATAAATAATTTGGTTCTGAGTCGGTTCCGAGTTGAACTATTTTGTATCAACCTGGTTATTGTCCGACCTCGAACCGACCCGAAGCTGATTTTTTTGACACTCCTAGTTTTATTCGTGAGATCATTTAGTCATTTACTCTTATTTATATGCTCATGTATAACCTCAATCGATGTATCTATTTTTCTCTTTTGAACTACGCAACACAAACGTATGTGTGTATGTATTCGTTTTGGTTCCCTCCTTGTATAGAGATCACAAATACACAACATTTTCATCGCATATAAATCAAAGTTGGGTTTTTTAGTAACGTAATTGCCTTCCCAATCAAAATTGAATTAAAGAAATTAAGCTTGACCGAGATTCATCAAAGACGGAAAACATTTTTTGAAATTTATTGATAATATGTGATTTAATATGGGTCTAGATTATTTTGGGTATGAGATCTTTTCTAATAAAGACGACACTATATTTTGGTGAAGATTGATGTTTTGACATGATGAAATTTGGGATGAAAAGAATCGAAAAGAAAACCCAAATTGAAGCTTTCAAACGTATGGTTTTACATTGCAAGATCGGCTCATAAGTTGGCTTTCTTATGCTATAAAATAAGCAAGTAATTTTACCATTGACGTCCTTTTCAAGGCTAGATAGTCAGTTATATTATTGTAGGTGGTTTTTTATTTGCAGGGCTCCGTTTGGGCCATAAATGTCAAGACTCAATCCCATGATCAACTTAGGCTATGTGGTTAGGATCCTAACATTGTGACCATTCTATTCTAAACCTATGATATAAACTTTATCTTTTCTTTTTGCAATTGAGAACACTTAATAACCTTATAAGACGATTTTATATTTCAAAATATGTCTATTTGCATAACTAAAGATATGATTTATTGAGAAATTCTAACTTTATTTCACCCTTCATACAACATATCAAAAATATAAGAAAATTGTAAAAACTACTCAGACACACCAACACGAGAAGTAAAACAACACTTATAAAAATTGACACACTACTTAATCTGTACTACTAGCTAACTATATGACATATCTCCTCTAGGATTACATAATAACTTCATTGCTACAGTTCAACCTAAAAAATCATATAGGGATGAACTAATAGATTAGCGAATAAAAATTATTTAACAAAAAAACAAGTAGACCATGCTATATTTTGGTATTGCAGTTGCAAAATAACACACATAGCAAGGCAAGGCAATTATAAATAAACAAGATAGGTATCACATGAAAGAGAAAATCACAAATTGATATATATCACATATATGTATCTAAAGTAAATTTAGTAGATAGTAGTAAATCATTTTATTCTGATTATTATTCTAACAAGCTCACACGAGGTGTATACAATAGATGAAACATTGACAACTAGGTTGCTAGCTTATCATACAAGTCTTAGGATAGACTTGAGATCCAAAGACTGTTAATTAACTCCTTAGTCTACATTGTTGTTTGCCACACCTTGCCTCACCGGATAAATATCTGATTGATATATTGGACATCTCTACTAACCTAGGTGAATAGATGGATTATCTAGATTGTCTAACCTATAATACTCCTCACAATATTTATACTAGATCTTATTGACAATATGGTATGGGAATCTGACTTGTAAAATGGGTGTCACTACTTTTCTGGTAATTGTCAAGTACCCCATTTGTATTTAGGTCATTGTCCCTATTGAGATGGGTCTTGTTGCACCCCAAAAGTGCATTTTGTCTTTGTCATCATGGACATTGTTGATTCGTATACATGATTATGTATCATGACATAGGCTTACACGAATGCATTTGTAATGTTCTATTTTTGGGTAAGTAAGATTTAGGATCTCTTATATTTCTTTATCAAAGCAAGTAGTGTATAAAAGAATGTATAAGTTGAAGAGATACATTTACGAGAATCAAAATCAAGCTTTACATGGGTGCTAAATGATACCAAGATCACATTCATAAGTGTACTAAATTACTCTATCCAAAACCTCCAAAATTGATAGATGTACATGATGTTGATGGTGTGTTCTAACTTCCCATGCCACAAAAATCGAGCATCATTGTGTGGTTGGGGTGACAATATGTTTCTTAGACTCAAGGAAGTGACAAGCATGTTACATGATCTTTGTGGATGTAGAAGACAAAGAATCGGCCATCACACCCTCTCAATTGGTTGAGTTTGAAAAACCTCACCCAACAATATGGGTTGTGCTCAAGCAAAGGGAACAAACCCGAATCAGATCAATATGTCATGCTTAGTTACTGAATATGCAAAATAAAAAGCTTGACAACATTTATATCATTGATTCCCTCAACTTCAATCAATCATATCTCTTTTTAGCAATCTCTAAATACAAAAAAATCTAAACACATATTTATGCCTATATGATTTTCTGTTAGATTTTGGGATTCAAAATCCATTATTTTTCATGAAAATAAATTCTTCATACAACCTTATAAATAGATGTATAAACCTTGAATTCATTTGAAGTAATCATAAAATATTGATATGGCGAGTCCAAAAACACTTGTTATGGCCCTAACATAGCTTCGAGATTACAAATTGACCACTTGAGTTGGTTGTGACTATTAAATGGACCTCATGGCCTCATAAATACCCAAGTTGATCAATGAAAGGTATCCATCATGATTGAACTCATTGATGTGTCATCATCATCAAAAGTATATATAATCATAACTTTTAAGGGTAAGTGATTCATAATTGAATAATCAATTACTCAATTGCTATCAATAGACTAGATAACATTCATGGTTTTAAAATATTATTTTTGTATGAAAATTCTAAAATTCATTATCATCAAAATCATCCCACCTTATATGGAATTTAATACTTGGAATTCAATTAACATCATGATTAATGTGATAGCAATTATTTTCTTTTTCTACCTCTAGGCCACTCTTTGAGTCCCAAGGCTATCATAGTTCCAAATTCACCATGAGTGGTCATATTTAATTTGAAAGCATCTAGTGTTTACCCACCCCACCTTATATAGATGGAAGCATCATGAATAACTTAGTCATGTAATATCATTGTTTATTCTAGGATTTACATCCTCTTAGTACCCTAAGAATATGGATTTGTTCATGCATTTAAAGTTTCGAAGGTTATATCTTATGCTTCATCTTTCACCTCACTAAATTATGAAAGAAGATATTAAGATTTCATGACATACTGACAACAATTATCACAATTAACATCATTTTGAGGTTTATGATCAACATCACGATCGGATTTCATTACTTGAAAAGGGTTTACTTAACATTATTAAATATTAGGGTTTCACCCTATATTTTGGGTTACGCTCAAACTAGAATCTTATATCTAGAAGGATTGAGGTTAGGTGATATATTTTATGATCATGTAATCTATGATCTAAGGATATCTTTATGTCAAACTCATTATTTCAAACTTTAATCTTTCATGTATGATAAGGGGAGGAAAGGAATATGGTTATCCAAGACTATCAACGTTTAAAACATGGAAACATTTATGATATGAGAAGGAGACATAGAATATGTCAAGCTTATATGAGTGATTTCTCATATTAACTCATCTATATAGCTCAAGTGGGGATTCCAGTATCATATATTAAGAAACAAAAGTGGAAAGAACAAATATTATCAGTGCATATGCACAAGGCATTTTATTTTCATAACTAGAGTTACATATAACACCTATCTCGTGGCTAATGATGAACTTCACAAATTTATGTCACTCAAGCAAGGACCTAACTCAGTCAAAGGATTAACTTTCTCATTATGAGTTGTCTACCCATAATAGTTTTTTTTCTTACCCAACTCACACGTCTATGATTTGGATCTACTTTAGGAATCATGCATAAGGTACTCTTCTCATCTACTTACGAGTAATCTATGTTAGGACACATCATTTGATATATATTATATCTCTTTTATTGTAGGTTAGGTCCTCTGACATTCTCCATGTGAGTCTCAATCGCTCTAGAGATCATCGTTATCTTGTCCTAACTAGAGGTCATCCTTTGTACAAGTGCTAGAGACTCATGAATATTCAACCATGTGTTAAATTAGATTACCTTATGTAAGAAAATCCTACATACTTTAATTATCAAGACTTAGATCATATTTTCCAAAATTTGATTGAGACCTCATATAATACATAGATATTTATAAAGGTACTTATATTGTTAGAGATCAAACTTAGATAAGATTATGCTTACTTATATCATTTGTCATTCTATTGTCTATCTATAACATACCATGATAAGGCTCTTTATATCTAATCAAGATCTACTCTCTCTTCTAGACTAATTTCACTCCTTTTCACTAATGTTTCATGATCACCTCCTACTCTCCTATGTGTAGGGACACATTTTCATACTTACATATATAATAGAATATAACATAGTTTTTCTCTAATAAAACAATTTCCAGACTAAACTATTGATTCTTGAGCTGATTCGAACAAATCCAAATCAACAAGAACGAGTATCCCACATAAATTAAAGATTCTACTGCCTATTCACCTAGTTAAAATGGTGAGAACAAGGTGTATATTAGTGCAAAAATCTTATACATATGAGTTCTATATGGATATAGTTTCACACTTGTATAAAACTAGTTCTTTAATGTCTAGGTTCTAACCTAGAGTCTAAGTCAAACAAAGTTCCTATAGAAAAAACTTAATAAGTCTCTAAGGTTTTAGTGAAATTGTTAAATTTAATTTTTTGTTTCATGATGAAAACTATCAAGTGTAACTATTGTTCATTATGTTATACCAACTATAACATCCGCAGATTCTTATTTCTAAAACCTCATGAGGCTGAGAAGACTAACTTTAAAAGCAGAAGCATTATGCACATACACGAACAAACAACCACAAGCATACACCATAACATTCTCAGCATTAAACATGTTATACTATTATAGAAAAAATTATTACAACCTACATTTACATATTGAAAGGAGAATCTTACAAGTGTATGACCATATATGTTGAGTAGTATCTTTATACAATAGGTACAACTTGTATATTTCTCACTTTATGTCCTTTCTCCCATGCTAGATCTGAACCTAAAACATACATGAAACAACATATCAACATACAAGGTGTTTGTATACATGGGAAGATACATACATTTAAGGGTTTCATAACTTGAAAAAGATTTGCAAAAGGAAACATAAAAGATGATGAAAAATAGTTGTCTAATAAGCAATATACATCAATTTTACTCATTTTTTAGATGAGTTGCACTACTGAGAATGACTAGTACCAAAACATAAATATTAGGCACATCCCTATGTACTGAATACTCAAGGGAACTCCCCGTTCATCATGCTCTCTAAGGAGGTATACTATTCAACATTGATCCTTCCCTCATATGAGGGATAATGAATACCTTCATAACTACAAAACATGTATGCATCATTTATGTTTTCAAGTGCCAAAACACAAAGTGATTGTATTAATTATACATCCAATATTTCCAAATATAAGAGCATACATACATATCATTTTATTCCACCAAGTAAATCATAGTCATATAGTTAAATAAAAACCCACATATATGAGTTCAAAGATTCCTAATATGTCCATCATCATCTACTATTCTGGTCCTCACCTGATTAACAATAGTTATTCATCATTAATAAAGATACACCATTATTCTTGGTTATTTATGTCCAAATTAGGGTTTATCCAAAAGTAGGTTCAAACTGACCTAAACTTGTGTATGGTATTTTAATACTAATATATGTCATAATCGAAGTCAGATCAAATTTTCATATTTTTCTGATAATGAATTAGTTTTCTAAAAATAAATGATGTGTTGAACATATAATTATGCATTACCAAGAAACTACCCAATGCAAATCAATAACACTCAGCTAAGAGTTCATTAATGGGTTCTAAACATATATAATTATCATTCTATATTTTATGTAAATGTATCTCAGAAAGATATCATTAATTTCATTTAATGTATCCTAAAGTAAGAATTCTCATCATAATTAGAAACCATCATAAATCATCAAAAGTTTAATATAAGGGTATTATAAGAAACTAGGAATTTTTATAACTTTGACTATATTTTTGGGGGATTTAAAGTCCAAAGGATCTATTTAAAATGTTTTAAGAAAAGGTCAATTTTTTGGAAATCAGAAACATTTTTCCATATGTGATGGGGTCAATTGCATGTGTAGAACTCTTGGGTTGGTCCATGTTGGCCAAACCATACTCCCTGGGTTGGACACTTAGTTGGTTTGATCAAGAATGAGCTGAACTATTTGTTTGATAAGTTGAAGCGGTTCATTTGGACTGAGTGTTGGACTAATAACCCACCCTCAAGCCTTGTGTCTGGAGAACCTGGAAAGGCCTTTTGCCTCCTAGATCCTTCACGAGGCAAGATCTAGCATGCCCTTCATCGAGATACAAGATTCCATGGTCGAGGATGATGCATTATCTAGATTCTCCTCTAAATAGAGATGTACTCTGGTAATGAGTGGTGGTGAGATGGAGATCCACCTCCCATCCTCCCTATATTCTAGCTGTAGCAATAAGGTGGATGGAAAGGAAAGGGTAAAATCATCCTATATGTTTGAGATTTGTTATAGTTCTCCAGAATGTGTTGTAACAACCTATATAACTTGCAGAGATCCATCAAACATCATGGTCAACATGGAACAACCCATGTTAATCAAAACTTTGTCTCTATAGATGATAAGGAGGAGAAACCACCTACTATTTCACCCTACAACAAATGAACCTCTTCACAACATCATGACATCTCAACAATCATTTTCATCAACCTCCTCATCTTCCTTAGTTCCCTTGTAACCACCAGTTGTAACCCAATGAAAAGTAAGTTAGAAGTAGTGTCTCCTTCCCTCTTGACCCAACCCCAAAAGAGTCATTTAAGGGGTCGATCAACTTCACTCCATGAGACAATCCCAATCACACTACTAAAGTCACGAATCATATGTTATTTGGGAAAATATATGTTTCTTACTCCCAAGGAAGAGTCAAGCTTGTCACCCATTCTTTGTGAAGATAGAACACAAGGAATCAACTATCAAATCCTTTCTGCTAACGGTTGAGATTCAACCACCTCACCCAGCAGTATGGGCCACACCTAAGGAAAGGTAACATGCAAAAATGACATCAATATGTGACTCTTATTTATTGAACATACAAAACAACAAAGTTTTATGACATATACTCCATTGATGACCTCAACTTCAATCATCATATCTCATTTTCGAAATCCCTAAACACACTAAAATGACGTAGGCTACAATATCCTAAAGTATCTACTAGCAAAGATTGAGAATCAAGATTCATTATTCATGCAAATAAATTCTTCAAATAACCTTATAAAAAGATGTATTAACCTTGAATTCAACGGAATCAATCATAAAATCTTGATCTGACAAGTCCAATAAGATAGTTATGACCCTAACATACCTCTGAGCTCTTCATTTAACCACTTGAGTTTGTTGTGACTACTAAATGGACATCTTACCATCATAAGTACCTATGTCAATCAATAAAAGCTATTAATCATGATTGAACTCATTCATGTGTTCTTATCATCAAAAGTATCTAGAATCATTCCTTTTAGTGGGAAGTAATTCATAATTGAATAAGAAATTCCCCAATTTTGTATCAATCATCTAAATAACATTCATGGTCTTAAAATATAGTATTGGTTATGAGAATTGTAAAATTCATAATCATCACATTCACCCCACCTTGTATGGAATTTCTTCCTTAAAATTCAACTAATGTTGTAATTAAGGTGATGCTGATGTTTTTTTTGCTACCTCTAGGTCACTCTTTTAGTGCCAAGTGGTCATCTTTGGATTTTGGAGCAGCTAGGGTGAACCACCCCACCTTATATAGATTGAAGCAACATGAAAAATATAATGACCTCACTTTTCAACATCCCCCAATTGAGAAAGGACCTTAAAATCAAGAGCCATTACATAAAATTTCCAAGATCCATATTTTACAAATAAAAAACTAATAGCAAATAATTTCAATTATTTCATAAATATTGCAAACAAGTTATTCAATGATGCTTCTCTAAGGAGTAACATGAATTTACAAAATGGAACTAATATGTATGAGAAGAAGTATGTAACTAATCCTCCTTTCTTGAGCTTTAATGTCTATAATGGATTTCATGTAGTTCATAATGACTTGATAACTTTAGATATTGCATTCACCTAAAATGGCATGAAACAAAACACAGATCAATATGTTGTTATATTGTGTATGTGGGTGCATGCAAAGGTGCACAAGTACATAAAAACATATAAACATTCAATTACTTGAAAATAAGAACTGACATTTTCTTCACATAATCTTACTTTCGATGATACTCATAGTGGCATTATAATTGAACAGAATGTAAATAATATCCAATAGTTTATTTCTTCAATCCTTGAGAATACATAGAATCATCGACAATGTGAGTAGTTATAATTGCAATATCTTACCTCAACGTAGAACTAAGCAGATCATGCAAATATACTTCAAATACTTTAAGCATTATCATCCAATCAAACAAGCAAAGAGGAATCCATGCAATCAACATTTAATATTCATGTATGTAAATCCTAAAATTTCACCATCATATTATTCTAATTAAACCCTACTCTGGTCCTCATCTAGGATTTACGGGTATATTGGGTTTGGATCAAGGATAACGTTACACACCCTATTTCCATATCATATTAAACATTAGGTGAAACCCTAATTTTATATCCATCATATCCTCTCATTATGAAGACTTTGATCAGATTAAGTTCATCAATATTATCACAAGTTATGATCTTTGATTTCAAAATCCTATTTATTGATATGCATGGGTATCCACATAGAAACCCTAATTATCATCATTATTATAATGATCATCTTGGATTATTGTTATATTTACATCTCACAAAAACATATTAAACATGATTGATTATCCTTTTACTCAAAACTAGGATTTATATTCTTTAATCACCACTTAATCATGTATTGGAAATACTTTTAGAACTATGAACATAATTAGGATTTGCACTTATTTAATTCATATTCCTTTTTTTGTGGACAATTTGATTTATAATATGTCTATTTTCTGATCTATGGTTTACTTATTACATTAATCACAAGATTAATCCATCACACCACTCAAATCGTACCACTTTAGCATCATTAGCATTATCCATTAAGCAAGCCGGTCGAGCCCCGGCCAACAGGCCAAGGCCACATCGACTGTGCACTTCCAACACGGTTGGGTTGTAATAATGATAAAAATCTCTCCTACCCATCTATGGTGAATTAATCATCACCCACACTAGGGGCATCCTAGTCCAGTCAACCCTGGGTTTTCTTTGTCTCCAACAAAGTAGCTCTCACCTACCAGGGAAGGCTTGGCCAGAAGCTCTGTGAGTCAAGATGTAGAGTTGACTCTGGGCTACATGTGTCGAGAGCCATGACTAGAGGCTTTGTTACTATCAGTCCTTCCAGGGTAGTCAGAGACTGGGGTTTTGAGTTCAACTAGAATATAAACTCTAACCAAAGAAAGTGGGTTATGTGATAAGTAAATTGTTGAGAAATACAGGCACAAAGTATACCAGCAAAAACATTTTTTTATCTATTTGTATTCCCATAACAGCAAGATCGCATCAACTACTGTGAAATAGGAAGGATGGTTTTAGCGAGTTATACCCAGTCCTGGAGCATGTCCAGCGACAAAACTCACTTCTTTGCAACTATTGAGAAGTTGCTCTTGGACGATGGTAGTGCAGCTCCTGGTCTTCACCATGAATAATTGTTTGTACAACTTCTGTAGAAACTCTAGTGGTCTAGCCACAGACTCTAGGTTGACTTTGTTCTTTGAGAAGCATCTAAAGGACTCCTGCCTCTAGATTAGTCCACTCAGACCATCTAGAACTCATGTCGTTCACTAAAAATGGATAGGAAGGAGTTGTCCCTCCCATTGGTGCACTGTCACCAATCTTCTCTCTCACAATGACAAGTTCTCAGTTGTTCTCTCCCGTTGGATATTCCTCCCTTTCAGGTAGGACTTTCCTGGGTCTCTTGGTTACCACAAGCACATAGGACAACAATTGTCAGAGGAACTAATTCTCAGTTGTCTATGTTGTGTTCTATGAAGCCCGCAGTACCCTTCCTTTATAGGCGGGGTTAGGATCAGGGTTCCCAACCTATATGGGATTGTGTGGGAGTGAGAGGGACTATAAGATCTTCAATTTTCACAACCTTTGAGACACCAAACGGTTGTGTGGCACACCTAGACGGTTGTCTGGGTGTGATATGGTCATCTCACACTCCAAACGACCATGTGGCAGTTTTCCAATTGGATACAAATTTGGCAATTTTGATTCCAATTAATATACATATTAATTTTACTTGATCTTCAACTATTTGCAATTGAAACTATTCAAGAAACATCTCAAACCTTCGTTCAGCCCCAACCAGGCCGTCTCACCCATGCGAGACACCCGTCTCACTCACTTGATAGACCCAAGCGAGAAGCCAGTCTCACTCACCCAGATGACCGTCTAGTGAGTTGAGCTAAACCGGTCGGTTCAATCACATTGAGCTAGTTGGTTCAAGGGAAGAACTTATCCAATTCAAACTCCAATTAGCCTGACCCCCAAACGGTTATCTCAACTTCTTGAGATGCATGTATGGCCTTGCCCAAATGACCATCTCACTCAGTGAGATGGTCATTGTAACACCCCTGACCTGGGTTATACCTTAACCCTAGGTGTTTTGATTAAGAAAGATGATTAAATGCTTAATTTCATCTTGTGAAAGGTAATTATGGTTCAAGAGGAACTTATATTACAATTCTTATCCTTTTTGAACATTGTTGAAATCAATGTTTTGCCTGTTTTGGACTAAAGTGCAAATTACCCAAGTTGAGGGGTTTAAGTGCAAATTGTGCATGATAATATGTTCCTCATGTGTTGAAGCATCATTAGAGTAAAGATGATGCCGAGGTATGGCTTATGGAAGCCTAAAAACCAAGAAAGAGCTGATAAAGCAATGTATGTGCATGAAAACCTAGTTTTGGTGTAATGTGCAATTTACCCAAAACCTAGGGTGTAATATGTAAATTACCACTTCAATAAGGTCCCTAATGTTTCTTGGCATCAAGTAGAGAAAATAAAATGAGAGGGGCGCCTCATTTGAATTAAGTTGGAGGAGAGAGAATCTTGATATTAAAATAATCAAGATTTAATCCTAATTGAAACCCTAATTCTATTTAGTGTAAAAACAAATATAATAATTGAAGGGCCTTCAACAAAAAACGAGATGGTTGAATTTGCTCAAGTGTGAACACATTTGTGACTTTGCTAGGCCACCAAAATATCTCAAGCAAGTGGATAACCCACTCACCATTATTATAAAGAAAAGCAATATCCACTCAAATTGGAATATTATTATAATATGATCTAAGGTGCTTAATTTGCTTTTCTTTAAATTGATGGATAATGAAGAGGAATAAGAGGAAATGAAGATAGCCTCGTCCTTAAGGATTTTGAGGGGAATTTGAGGGGGAAGAGGCGGCCATATTTTTGGAATTTAATGCATTTTAATAATGCATTTTCTCTCTCATCAAGTTTCTTATAAAAGTACCTTTACCAAGCCAAAACAAAGGCTATTTCGGATTCTTTTCTTTACCCTTGCTTGGAAAACTACTAAGGAGCTGTGGAGGAGCAGGAGGACGACCCCAACCTGTTGGTAAGGTCCTTGACCTTCGTTCTCCTTGATTCCATGGTGGAAATAAAAAATAAATCATTGATTTCTTCTTATTTTGATCTCCTCTTCAACCCTAGGCAACTTTTTCATCCAAAAGCTTGAGGACGAGTTTAGGGGGAGTTGCTAGAGCTTCATCCACCATTAATGGCGTGAGATTGAAGCTTTGGATATCAATTGGAGGCGGGTTTTATAACTCAAACCCTTAATCATTGCTATTGCATCAATCAATTATGCTTTGTTGATTGTTTTCTTCAATTTGATACATACTTGTTTCCTTGCTGCAATTTCCATCAAGAACAGTTGATGTTCTTTGTTTTTCGAAGGAAGGGGATGATGACATCATCCTATATGCTTATCCAAAGAAAAGTACCAAGCCAAATGGTCTTGATATCTATTCCAAATCGTTTTAAATTGATTGGCTATGCGGTTTCAGAAAACTGTTTTAGGGAAAACGGTTTCAAGACCGTTTGATATGGTTGAACAAGCGTTGAACGTTTGGGAATCTTGTTCCTAATTATGTAGGATAACGACCCTCCAAATTTTAGGGGTTACCTCCAAAGGAATCGTGCGTTGAAGGCCAATCAATTAGATAAATCGAATTGAATTAAATGCTGATTTTCAACCTGATCAACTTGACCTGTTTGGGAAAACGGTTTCAAGACCATTTGAGTGTGTTGGCCAAGCATTGACCGTTTGGGATTCCTGTTTTTAATGATGTTGGTTAATGACCCTCCAAATTTGAGGGATTAACTCCCAAGGAATCTTGAGTTGAAGCCTAATCAATTAGGGAAACCTAATTGAATTAAGTGCTGATTTTCAATCTGATTTAATTGACCTTTTTGAGTAAACGGTCTCAAGACCGTTTGAATGCATTGACAAAGGGTTGAATGTTTGGGATTACTGTTCCTAATGATGTGGTCTAATGACTCACCAAATTTGAGGGATTAACTCCCAAGGAATCGTGAGTTGAAGGCTATTTAATTAAGCAAACCCTAATTGTTTATGGAAGCAATAACTCAGTATACTATGTCAAACATAGTTGTTTGTATTTGATCATATGGTTGATGTAACCAAATCAAGTGGAGAGAATGATAGAAATGAATTCATACATGAGTATGATTCATATGGTGATTTAGGGTAGGATCCTTAGTAAAGAGATCAAGAAACCCTAATTGAGAAGGTTAACGAACCCTAACCCTGATTTAGGGAAATTTTGAGTAAAACCCTAATCTAGGGTAATAGTGTAACCCTAATTAAGGGTAATAGTGTAACCCTAATTAAGGGTAATGACTTGGGTAACTCTAATTTAAGGTAATGAAATACCAAACCCTAATTAGAGGAATAATGAATCCCTAATTTATGGGTAATTGAATGAAACCCTAATTGAGATGATTAGTGAAACCCTAATTGAGGGTGATTCCCTGAGAAACTCTAATTGAGGATGATTCCATGTGAAACCCTAATTGAGGGCGATGTCATATGAAACCTTAAACCTAACACAGAGTAAAGCTATGTAAAACCCTAAATTTGGGCTATAGTGCATGGAATTCTAATCATGGGCAATATGATGATAAATCATAACCCTAATGTCTGGGTAATGATATTGGTAAACCTTAATGATGAAATAATGAGTAATACCCTATAATGATGAAATATCTTAAGTGGTTGACTATAGGCAACCTTATAACAAGCAATGCCTTAATTTGAGATGAGTCCATATCATTGAAGATAGTTGGACAATCCTTGTGTGTGATCTATGCACATCATGGTAAAGGTGATAGGTTGGTGGATGAAAGTATTAAGATGTGAAATTCCTTATTATAAGATAAGTTAATAAACTCATGTAAGATAGAAGTGATGAGGGAAGTGATACATTGAGACATGATAGATATCACATTTAGCATTTCAGGGTTGATATACCTTGATGCATCTCAAATCCAATATTTTTAGATAAGATACACAAGGAGAGTGTTATGTAAATTGTCACAATGAAATGTAATGAGTTTAACATACTTGATAAGTAAGCTAAAATGAGTATGATGTAATCATACCATGATAATGATGAGAGATAAACTCATACCTTGTGTTGATGATCATTTAATGATAAATGATAAGAATATTAAATACTTGGAATGTCGATGGATGCTCCTAGATGTATGGAACAATATATTAGGGTTGTATTGATAAAATAAACATGAAACCCTAATTGATGTGAATAGTAAACCCTAACCCTGTGGAGGAAATAGTGGTGTTACTATTATATTACATGAGTTAATATGTTATTGTTGCCTAGTGAGAGGTGACAAGATGTTTAATAGCCTTGTGAGCCATATGGTTAGATGTTACCTGGTAAGAAGTAACAAGATGTTTCATGGGCATGATTGAGCCCTGAATGAGGTGTATTCCTCTTATGTTGATAAGGGTTGATACCCTGTGCTATTGTGAAAAGGATTTATATCCTGTGATAATATGATAATTGGTGTAATCTAATGAATGGCAAGTGAATATTACCATGTGATGAAGAGATGAGAAATTATGTTTCATATGTTTTATATCTTTTCAGGTTTTGATATTTATATGCTTGCTAGAAATGAATTAGGGTTTGTATGTCCACTTGTTTGATGCAACCTTAATTCACCTAATTGGCATAACTAATTAAGTGCAACTCTAATCATGTAGTGCCCTGTGCCGTAGAACCATCTTCAGTGTCAGAACTTGCTGGATGGTGAAACGAGTATTCCTAAGGGAAACTCGGAGCGCATATTGTTGAATATGCGGGGGTGGCAGGTTGAGGATATATATATACTTGTCATCCACAATTGCAGGTTACGGAGGATGGCTATGGTCATGCCTCAAATATTTGATGTGATTGAGGACAACTGCGGTTGTACCTCGGATTAGAGGGTTTTGTATACCCTGTTTTCTAGTGTCGTTACTTGTACCAAGTACGGACTAGTTGTTATCAGTTGACTATATGTCACTGTTGGCAGTTTGACTGGTATGTCACTGCAGTTTACTCGTACTGACCGAGGGGAAGAGATCTTAGGATGTCGGTACTCCTAGATCTTGTACGGAACTGAATAGCCCTTCGCAGGGGTCGGTTGGACTTTGAATGGTACGATTCAAATTCCCCAGGGCATAATAAAAGATGTAATACAGCCGTATAGCATATCTGTTTAGGGTTATACATGACGCTTCACATTGAATGGAAACCCATGTTTGTTCTCTTTACATAAAGATGATGCTTAGTGCAACTAAGAGATAGTAATTATACTTATGTTGTGGATATGCATAAGACTGTAATTGTGTACATACAATGGTCATGCTTATGTTGATATCTTACTGCTACTGTTGATTATAATCATGATGCTAGATATCTCATGGTGATAGTTATGTTTCACATGCTATCCATGCCTCTATAATTAGAAATACCTGACAGAGGCTTAATGCCTGTAATTAGGTTTGGTAAAGTCCAATGCCTGGATGTGTAATCAGGATTGGTATAGTCCAATGCCTGAAACATTTATACCTGATTGATATAGTTTAATGCTTGAATAATACATGATGATTTATATAATCACATGTCTGGCATAAGTGAATACTTGTTTAGCAGATTGGCTAAGGCCAACAAATAGAAACAAGAAGAATCTTGGGTGACACATCAGAATAATGAATGACATGAGCAAAGCTTGAGATGTTGAAAATGTATGGTAGATAAATGTTATACATGTTCTTTCTATTTCTTATAAAGAGAATAGATGAATTACTGTTCAATCATACATAAGTGTAATACTTTAAAAGATGAGAATGATTTAAACTGCCTATCCTCTGCTCAGTTTTATATTAATTAAACTACAATAATGATGTTTCTGGAGGAGAGTTATATCTCTCGCTGGGGCAATTTTCAATTGTCTCACCCCCGTGGGAACCAACATTTTTAGGTGGATGAGTGAGAAAGAGACTGAGAATATCTTGCAGAGGAAGAACATCAGCAGCTACAGGGATAGCAGTGACAACTCAGGTTGAGTATGCTGTCTGTCGTGTTTGGTAGATAGAAGTCCTATGTGTCGTCTCTGTACTCTCAGGTCCTCGGAGTAGTAGTTAGTGATATCGAGATTTTGGTTTAGTGCCTCGAGGGTTTTATACTACTTGTGTACAGTTAAGACAGAGTAGTTAATGTTTGTATTCCTCGAGAAGCAAAAGTACATGAGATGTATATATATGAACCAGGATGTAAGGTTTTACTTTGGTTCTGAATGAAAGGGTTTTCCTGTGAATGGATCTCTTTGCAAAAAGTTTTAATTTTTAGTGATTTTCGCTAATCCGCTGCTTGACGAACGCTTCAGCATTAGTTAATCTTGTTTTTGTGAGACGGTCGTCACAGTCATTTGGCAGACCTAGTCAACCAATCGAGTGATTAGTTGTGTGAATTGAATACCTAAACACTTTAGTTTTCAATCCAACTATCATTCAAGATTCAACTCCTCTTGTAGATGAGTTCCTATGTGTGTGTCCCTATAGGTCCCATATCATGTTGGCAGTGAATGTCCATAACTAGCTTATGAAATCACAAGTAGACAGTGTTGCCTAGTCATACATCAGTGCTACCCAAGTGAATGGAAAGTTGGAGAACAACTTCAACCTACAATCTGTGTAAGGTGTTGTAGTGATTGTATGATTTGTGATTCACTGATATCTAGGATGAATACAAGGAATGGAAGGTCATCCTCTCAACATTCAATCCATGTTCCTTGAACCAAGAGCAGACTATCTAAGATAATGTGACCTCAATATCAAATATTGATTCACATGTGCATGTGCATGGCTTTCTTGGTCTTGCTTATCAAGTGGCCTAGATATCATACTCTAGTAGGAGAGACAAATCCCATATCTATCACTCATAGTCTATCCAGATGTGTCAAAGTCACCCAATCATCATTGTTATAACAACCCATTTTTCAATACTGTGTTTGATGATGTCAAAGAGCACCCAACGACATGTGACGAATGTAGTGATTTTAGGTCTTAGAATCACAATCACCACCATCACTGTGAGAGATGAATGTGACCTCCACAACCACATGTAACTCTCAAGGTGGGTCTATCTGATACACTGTTCCCTAACATATATCTGTGTGCTTAGTTTGATATTGCCATATCATGACTAATGAGATTTAGTCATCAACCAACTCACACTCCAATCTTATGTTTTATTGTTGTCTATCAACCTTCCACAATAACAACCGATTAGGGACATAATGAGAATATGTATATGTACTCTTAACATTCATATGATCTCATACACAAGGTTAGTAACTTGAATCATTCATCATTGAGTAATATAATTCTCTATACATTCACTATGTATCCTCATTATCTCATAACTAAGTGAAATAGATGAATTGGAAGCTTGCCTTTAATTGTGTTATTAATAAAATCCTTTTAGGTAATTATGCCATGCCAATCATCATATTATTGGATCTATAGGCATACCTTACCAACAAACTCCCACTTCCACTTAGAGCCAAATCACCCATGGATCTCATCTTTAGTGATCTAAATATATCCAACAGGCTTATGTTGTGCTAATGCTTATCCTGTGGGTTAGAAACACTCTGCTTATAGTTAGTACATTGCATGTTTCTTTATCTCTTCACTGTATGATTTCTCACATGAGAAGGAATTGGTGTAATATGGTATGTGATATTCCTTGCCCAACAATTAGCTCCATTATTGTCACAATATCACTACTGTGTCATCAAAGGTTGGAACATCTACAAGCTCATCACATGAACCTTTAGATCCATATAGTATCACTGTGCATTCATAACACAAGTATATTCAACTTCTATTATAGAATAGAATTAGAGGCTATTAGTTCAGAACCCTTCTGACTAATAACACTTCTCATTTTAAATCAAACATATTTTATTGCAATCACTTTGTCATTATGGAAGCTTGCATTAATGTAACTCTTTACATCCAACTCTTCCTTTTATTGCTATCTTTATTGACTGACAATTTATCCTTAAGTACTTCACAAGTACTAATGGTTGTCTTTAATGACTTTCTAATAACCCTTATTGGAGTTGAATATCATCTTCTCATGTCTAATACATACAAGATTATATGGGATAAGCATGTTTAATAGCTTACATGATAGATCCACTATTGGGGTGGTCCATGGAATCTTGTTCATGATATTTCCATTCTTCACAAGAATCGGAATATAGGGTTCATGAGGGACGAATCTGTGTTCTCTCTCATTGAATCCTTCCATGTTGACCACTTTCAACATATTGCTATTGTATGTGATAAAACTTCCATAGTGAAACATTCAAGAACTATATCATAGGTCTTGATCCTTGTCTCATAATAAGTTTCACCTTATTCTTCTTTGCTATAGGTGTTATCAAGCCATTTCTCTACATTGATAATATTGAGATTCTATTCCTCATTACATGTGGAACATTCATATATGCTCCCACTAAATCTTTTGTAATCACATATTTCATCTTATGTCTTGACTCAAGTCAAACTCTTTGACTATCTTGTCAAAATCAAAAGATCCCATATTTGAGATGCTTGTTTCAATCCCAGATTGAAGCTTGTAGTATATAGACTTTATTTACGTTCTTGAAGTTATAAAACCTTATAGGTTGTGTCACATACACATCCTTTGATGTATTCCATTAAGGAATCTAGTTTTATCTTCATATGCCAAATTTTGTAGTCTATTTTACTACAAAACAAGCATGAAAATTGGTAAAGGAAATTTCTATCATGTTCAACAACTTGAACTGATTTGAAAACCTATTCAACCAATATGTCCTTTTATGTAAACCATGTATGTCTTTTCCATAAGACCCTAATGCACCCTTAAGGTATTACCCTTTTAGGTGGCACTACCAAGGTCCTACCTTGTTAGCTTACATGGTTTCCGTATTACTCAGAAATAGCTTCTAGTTGACTAGTTGACTCATCTTGTATGACCAACCCATCTGAATTGTTGGATTCATAATCCTCCAAACTTATATGTGTTCTCCTAGAACTACTTTATTCTATGTTACATGATGAACTTGAGACTCCACAACAACTAATGATTCTCATGGTTCTCATTGTACGTTTTGGTGACCTCGAACATTTCAGTTTCCACTTTTACTCTCATAGATTCTTTAGGAACTTAGTTATCCTATCAACAAAACACTTTTATTATTGGATTGGGATTAATATCAATGTTCAATAATCATGATTTATGGATAAACCTTCTCAAGAAGTTACTTTCTCAATGTAGGTTTTAGTCCTTTAGATATATTGGGACATTCCCGAATCATAACATATATGATATCCTACAAACCATTTAGATGTTACATTATTTAGTGATAGGTATATAATAGTGTTAATTGATAATTATATCATGACTCATCTTGGTATAATTCCTCCAATCTGACACACCATTATGTTCATATGGATTTGACTTGTGATACCTTATCACATTTCATTCCTGAAGGTACTCAAAGTATTTCAACATTTGATCTCATCAAAGTTTCTTAATACTTTCATCAAAGTTATAATTCATTTATAATCTCCTTGAACACTTCAAGATATTAATGTTTTTTTACGTGGCACATATCACATATTACCAGCAAATGACATGAAATAACTAGCATTCATTCTATAAGATCTTCACGCATCACATGTGTGAGGTCCGATGGGATGACTTATTCTCCCACTACATCTAGTGAAGGATGATATGTCCCTTTGTATGTAAATAAGACTTTGCATATTTCCTTAGGTTCAAAAATCAAGGGAATCTAGATCAACATCAATATGTATTCTAGGAATTGAATTCTCATATTCGCTCAAGATGACTAATGCAAATGATAGTCTTGAGTTATCAATTATAATCCTTTGGTATAAACATTATAAACATCCATCTTTGGATCATTTTGAATAAATATCGCAAGATGTTTTCAGGCCAATTCCATACAAGATCATATAGAAACACTAACAAATTTTTATTGGTAATCATCCTTGTCCATACAATATGTATAAAGAAAATGTTTTTATTCTAATGGCATAATAAAAAAGAGGTTCTAGTAACTCTATTACATGCCCATTGGGATAAGATAAATTTAAATGCAGACTATGAATTCTACAACACTTCCTCCGCCTTGTCCATCTTTCTCCTTCTATGAGGGCTTTTACTTCTTGTCAGATCCTACACATCAGTATGTCAGATCTCTTATCTAGTATCATATACCAAAATTTAAGAAGTAATTAAATTTATCTTATATTTTTTATACTTGAAGTGGAGACCTCAATGCCATCCTTCTTCTTCTTTAGTTCTTCTAACCAGAGTGGGCAATTTCTCTTCCAATGTCTAGGTTGGTAACAATGGTGACAATAACCTCTTTGTTCTTTACTCCACATTTTTCCTTGAGATCCGAAGACATGGGATTATGGCTATCTTTAGAACTCTTCTTAGCTTTACCCTTGCTTTTAGACTTCCTCTTTGTCTTGTTGATCACCATCACAGACTTGGTCTTGTCTTTCCTCATTTATGTCTCATCTGTCCTCAACATGCCCAACAACTCTGTCAATGGCTTGTCAAAGTCATCCACGTTGTAGTTCATGACAACTATATGAATCTGGCAAAGACTGTAGAATCACGTAAGTGGCCAACTCTTGGTCCAAGGGGAATCCTACTCTAACTAGGTTCTCTACATACTCAATGAGCTTGATTCCATGAGAACTATTGGATCTCCATCTTCCATGCTTCACTTGAACAATACCTTGGAGACATTATATCTCTACTGTCTTGCTTGATCTTGGTACTTGTTCTTGAGACGTGTGACCATCTCAATCACCCCCATGTTCTCATGCTACCTTTGCAACTCATGGTTCATGGAACATAGCATTAGACACTTGACATCCACGGTGACTTTAGTATGCTTCTTATAAGAATCCTTGTCAGCCCTTGGAGCATTTTAAGATGGTTCCTCTAGTTTAGGCATTTCTAGGACATAGAGCTTATGCTGCTGCATGAGAACAATTCTCAGAGTCCTGAACTAGTCGTGGAAGTTGTTCCTAGTAAGTTGTCCTTCTCAAGGACTGAATGTAGAGAAAAGTGATTGTTTGTTGTTGCTATTTAGTTCTACAAAAGAATTTGCAATTTTTTCAAAACTCATTTTGATTTTATTTGATTAAATTTGGGTGATAAAATTAGGTCTTTAATTAATTATCATTCTCATTATTTTATTCAAATTGATAACCCTCAAGTATCAATTCATAGAATTGTAGTGAACAATTTTCTAATGAGCCAAGATCCAAATATGATTCAATTATTACCCGGCCTACACCAACATCCAATAATCAACCATTGAGGTAGGCAATCATGCCAATTGCATCATACAAAACTCTTGGATAGATGATATGTGCAACTCTTTGCCATAATCATCAGAATGCTTCTGGGCCCATACGCTCTGAGAGTCACCAGTTAAGCCTGACCTAATAGCCAATATGATAATAATGCACCCTGCTTTGATGGAACCTACATTACTACCCTCACACTTCCATGAGGTATACGACACACCACGCTTTGACGTAGCATGTGCTTAGTCAAACATGCTTTTCATGTGTATTTCTATTGAAAAGCATATTATACTTAATATGTTTGATTGAGGGGTTTATATATATATTTATATATTTTATACATCTATATATATATATATATATATTATATCCAATTACTACATATATAGTACATATCATATGCATGATATATCCCACAACATAAACATGTAATATAAAACAAAAAGTGACGGTTATGGCCATGAATACTTGTAATTCCTTGGAGCCACAAGGAATTACTACCACCTAGGTCAATCATCACACCACATGCATGAACCTACTATTGGCATAAACCTATGCTTGCAAATCTGGGTATATCAGTTCAACCCTAGAACTGGTCGTCTCACCTCTTGGCCGGTTAATTGGTCCTCTTGTCCAACCGATGTTTGAAATCCTTCCAAATGGTAGGCTGGGACTTCTGGGACAGTCGTATGGACTCCTATCCAACTGATGTTTGGACTCCTTTCAAACGTTTGGTTGGGCCTTCCAAGTAGTCACCTGGTTCCATCATCATATCCTCCATGGTCGTCCTGAAACTGGTTATCTCAACTGGTGATGAACATCTTCAACGTCATTGTAAGAAAAGAAACTATCCTATTTCTACTTTATTACATTGAATAAGAGAAACATCAAGTTAAATTGAGGGGAGCAAAGTTAGGAAATAATCACTTTACATTGGGAAGATAGAGGTAGAGACTCGGTATGTAGACCGAGATGAACACAAGAAACTAAACCATCCAATCACACACAGATTTAGGGTTTAGGCCATAACCACACTATACATCCAACATCAAAACTTCTTTAGGGAAACACGTGTAAATTTCATATAAATCACATCTTTCATATATATATATATATATATTTATATATATATATATGTATATATATTTATATATAGTTAGTTAGTTTGGAATTATGTGGTCTTTGATCGGATACACATATGAGAGTAGTTTAAACATTTGCATCATATGGAGTAAATAAACAATAAAACCAAAAATTTAATCATATTGATTATCTTAAAACATAGTAAATTGACGTGGATGTGATACTACTATTGGAAAATACGGGTACATAGTATAAAATAAAAAAAAATTATCTATTGGTATTCCCATAATGGTAAGATTGCATCAACTACTATGAAATAGGAAGGACAATTTTAGCGAGTTATTCCTAGTCCTAGACCAAGTCCAGAGACAAAAATTGATTCTTTGCAATTGTTGACAAGTTACTCTTGGACATTGGTTGTGCAACTCTTGGTCTTCATCACAAAAATTTGTCTATGCAACTTATGCAGCGACTCCAATGGTTTGGACACGGATTGCAAGTAGACTTTTCTCTCCGAGAAGCATCCAAAGGACTCCTGTATCTAGAGTAGTCCACATAGACCAACTAGAACTCCTATCATTCACCAAGAATGAATCAGAAGGATTTTTCCCTCCCATTGGTGTACTAGTCACTAACCTGCTCTCCCACAATGACAACTTCTCAGTTGTTCTCTTCTGTTGGCTATGCCTCCCTACCAGGTAGGACTTGTCTGGGATCTATTAATTACCATAACCAGAGAGGACAACATTTATCATAGGAACTGATTCTTAGTTGTTTGTGTTTTACTCTGGGAAGCCCCCAATACGCTTCCTTTTATAGGTGGAGTTAGGGTCCGGGTTTCCAGTCTATACAAGATTGTGCAAGAGTGGAAGACTCTGAAAGATCTTGAATTTCACAGCCTCTGAGATGCCAAACAGCTATCTAGCACACCTAGACATTCGTCTGGGGTGCGAGATAATCATCTCATACTACCAAACGGTCGTTTGGTAGTTTTCCAATTGGATACGAATTTGGAAATTTTGATTCCAATTTATATACATATTAACTTTACTTTCTCTTCAAGTATATGCAATCAAAACTATTTGGGAAACATCTCGAACCTTCATTAGGCCCCAACCGGACAGTCTCACCCAAGCAAGATGCATGTCTCACTCACCCAGACATCAGTACAACCACATTGAGTCTATTATTTCAAGGCAAAACTTATCCTATTTGAACTCCGATCATCTTGACCCCCAAACAACTGTCTCGACTTCTTGAGACGCCCGTATGGCCTTACCCAAATGGTCATCTCACTTAGTGATATGGTCGTTTGGTTGACATAGTCAGCCAATTGAGCGATTAATTGCATTAATCGAATACCTAAACACTTTAGTAATGAATCCAACTATCATTCAAGATTCAACTCCTCTCTAGATGAGTTCCTATGTGTGTGACCCTATAGGTCCCATATCACGTTGGCAGTGAATGTCCATAACTAGCTTATGACATCACAACTAGAGAGTGGTGCCTAGTCACACATCAGTGTTACTCAAGTGAATGGAAAGTTGGAGAACAACTTCAACCTACAATTTGTGTAAGGTGTTGTAGTGATTGTATAATTCCTTTGTCACTGATATCCAGGATGAACTCAAGGCATGGAAGGTCATCCTCTCAACATTCAATCCATGTTCCTTGAACCATGAGCAGACTTTCTGAGATAATGTGACGACAATATCATATATGAATTCATATGTTCATGCACATGCCTATCTCAGCCTCTCTTATCAAGTGGCTAGGATATCATACTCTCGTAGGAGGGGAAAACCCCATATCTATCACACGCAGTCTATCCCAATTTGTCAAATTCATCCAATGATCACCATTATAACAACCCATTTTTAGGATTGTGTTTGATGATGTCAAAGCATACCCAATGACATGTGACGAGTACAGTGATTTCAGGTCTAAGAATCACAATCATCACCTTTACTATGAGAGATGACTGTGACCACCACAACCATGTGTCGCACTCAAGGTGGGTTTGTCTAATACACTATTCCCTAACATGTATCTGTGTGCTTGGTTTGATATTTCCATATCATGACTAATGAGATTTAGTCATCAACCAACTCACACTCTGATCTTATGTTTTATTATTATCTATCAACCTTCCACAAGAACAACTGATTAGGGGATTAATGAGAATATGTATATGTACTCTTAACATATGTACGATCTCATCCACAAGGTTAGTAACTTAAATACATATGTGACATCCCCCAATTTCTATATACTTTCCATAGTGACATTCATAGATATGTGTGCACTCATATCTATAGATGTCAAAAGGGAAAATATAAGAAATTAAGGTAGTCAACTAAAAATAGAGATTGAGCCAAGGTCAAATCCACATCATCATATAATTCTACATGAACATTCATTCATAAGGATAAATAAAGTCATTACATATGGAGAGATAATATTGTTCTAGAGAAAAATAACTTATTACATAGGATCTCAATCATCCTCAACATCAACTAGGAAAAGAAATAAACTAAAATCTAGAAAGAAATGAGATAAGAGGAATAGGTCTATCTAATATATCCTCCATGCTTATTATTTGTGTCTTTAGGTACTTTGAGCATACATTTCACTTTGTTGTCAATTATTCCTTGTACCTAGAAAATACGAGAAACAAAAACTTCAACAAAGTTGGTACGTGGTAAAGGTTACACTAATAAGGTTGCATAAAGGAAAATATTTGAAAAAGAAGGAAAGAGAGATAAAACCATTTCTTAAGGAAAAAATCAAGTAAACACCCTTTTATTACATTCATTTTGATGTGGTTGTACTACACCTATTGCACTTGACTTACATCTAGTGTGGGCAATAGAATATCATCATACATCTAACATGGGACAAGGAATCATACATCCATGTTAGGCAACATATATCCACACCAGGATATGTGCTCTAGTAGCCACAACCCATCCTAATCATTTATGTTTCTCTTAAATTTAGCGAAGTATAACTCATACTAGTTCAACCAAGAAATCATATCCAAATACGAACATTCAAGGTATTACATAGCATAGGAAACCAGAAATCTAGTCTTATACTTATAATGCCACATACCTATTTCAATTAAATCTGGGATCTAAGAGTCTAGAAGAACAGCAAATAGATCACCCTAAAAGGAAATAAATACCTTATGTCATTTTGTATTATCAACACCTCATATTAGGTCTTTGACTCACTAGAGTTGTCCTTTTAATGTAGGTAGGTCGAATCAGAGTATTTTAAGGGTTGAGAGTGGGTTTGGAAATTGGTCATTCCATAAATCACAATATAAAGAGAGAGAATAAGGGTCATCCATGTGTCATTTATGTGAGCCCATTATTAATCATTATTCTAGAGTTTCGATTTAGGGGAAACAAGGTCAGATCTAATGCTAAAGAGCTTACTACAAGTATTGTCCTTTATTTTCATATTTATATTCCACTATTAAAGTCAAAAGAAAGGACATAAAACAAGGTCATATAGAAGATGTCTCACTCTAGGATTGGATTTGGGTACATATGATAATTTATACAGATTCTTCTCATTTTTCTGAGAACAAGGATATTTTGTGGGTATTTTTCAAACACTGGATCTATTTTTAAAGGTTTTTACAATACTAACCAATCAGGTAAAACTTAAAGGAATAAGGAGAAAAAAAATAAAGAAAAAAGGTGGCCGTCCTCATGGATCAACAGGGTTAGGGTTGGGAGAAAAGGACGTCAGTGCCCTTGAGGTTGAAGCACTTGCGCGTGACCACGTATGGTCAGAGTGGGGTTTCCATCTAGTTCGATTTGTCTGTTGCTCAGGCCATGGTAGCAGCTAGCTGTGGTGAGGAATGGTGAAGGGTTGGGCTATCTAGGTGGGTGTTGAGTGCGTGAGCATGAGCAGGTCTCATTCGTGGGATCTCCCCAAGTTCAACGAGCCCAAGAAGCTCTCCGGAGGTGAACTACAGCTCCGATTACGATGACAGGAGGCTCGGTGAACAGAATTTGGGTTCTAAGGTTTTTCCTGCCCTCCGGCTGGATTGAGGGGTCACGAAGCTCCATGTGAGGTTCGTGAGACTCTGTGTCCACTCTCTGCTACTCGACGTGCCCTGGACCTCGCCGGTGATGGAACTTTTGAGCTCAGTTGCGGCGGCTAGTCAACCCGAGGTTCTAGACCTTCACGGCTCCAACCGGGGGTGTTTCCCGACTCGTCGGGATCCCAGGAACGTGTAGCCCCAGTTGATTGAGAAGTAGAGGCTCTGGAGGAAAGGAGAAGGGTCGGGATCAGGCAAGGTGAAGGTGGATTGGGGAAGTAGTGCTTGGTGTGTCGATGCTTATAATTGAGGATGCGAGATGGTTAAAGGGGGAAAGGCGGAGCTAGTGGAGGCCTTAAGTAGGCGTGAGGGAGGCTAGGCGAGGAAGACCTAAACTCAGCTGCCGTCGGGGTGAGAAGAGAAAAGAAATGGGGGTCATTTCTCCCTACTATGAGAGTGAGGGGGTCAAGATAAGGCTTGTTGACCTTGGTTTACAGCGTCGAAGATATTTGTTGTCTCAAAATTTGAAAAGAGTCAAGAGGTGGCGAGTTTGGCCGAGCCTCTCCTCCTGCTACCTCCCCGCCCTTTGCGGGAGGTAGGAGACGAGGTATCCTCTGTTAGATCAGGGCATGATCCATGGATCACCCGATCCAACGGCTAGGAGAGGGGCTGATATATCAAGGTCAGTGTGACATCTATTCACACCTGATTAAAATGAAAAATTAGGTCTAGGATATATATATAAGGTGATTTATTAAATTGGCCATAACCCTTGATTGGTAAACCCAATTCTAACGAAATTTTAGGTGTAGCTTCAAAAGGTCATTATGATACTATAATATAAATTTTAAATCCAAATTTGAAACTTTGATGTGTTCATTTACTAAATACATTAACACATGTATTTTATCATCATAACATACTAGGGTTTGCATATTTTTGCAATTTGTGACACATATTTGTTCAATTGGGCGAGGGAAGTATATGAGGGTATTTTGGTCCACAAATTTGATAATAAAACTTTTAAGAGAGAGAAAATACTATAAAAACTCACTTTGTCACATTCTCCCCTCCTTTTAAGAATTTTGCCCTCAAAATTCAAGCAGCCTGAAAGAGATGTGGATATTTTCACTCGACTTCAGACTTGAGCTCCCATGTGGCATCAGTCTGATCATGGTGGCTCTAGAGGACGTTCACCATATCTAAATGCTGATTACTACGAAGCTCGTTTGTCTTGAAATCAAGAATTCTGACTGGTGACTCAACATACGTTAGATCATCTTTCAGCTCGAGAGGCTCATGATTTAGAATGTGACTGGGGTCTTTGACATAAGGCTTCAGATTAGATACATGAAAGACATTATGCATGGCACTATACTGAGGTGGAAAAGAAAGACTATAGGCACATTTTCCAACCCTTTCAAGAATCTTGAAGGGTCCCACATAACGAGGACTGAGCTTTCCCATATTCTTGGCCAAAGTTCCAATAGGTCGGATCTTCAGAATGACATGATCACCTTCCTTGAATTGACATTCCTGCCGGTGAGCATCTGCATATGATTTCTGCCTATCCTATGCTCACTTCATTCTCTACCTGATCAGTGCAACTTTATCTGCATACAGCTGCATCTCCTCAGATTTCATCAAGGTGTGTTCTCCGACATCGTCCCAATGTAATGGAGATCTGCACGGTCGGCCATAGATAGCTTCATATGGTGGCATCCCAATACTCGCCTAATAGTTATTTTTATAGGTGAACTCAGCTAAAGGTAGGTAATGGTCCCACGAGCCTTCCCAGTCAAGCACACAAGCTCGTAGAAGATCCTCCAGAATTTGCACTATTCGTTCTGACTGTCCATCTGTCTGCAGATGATAAGCTGTACTAAAATTAAACTTGGTGCCCAATTCTTCTTGAACCTGTTTCCATAGATTTTAAGTGAACTTTGGGTCCCGGTCCAAGACAATGGATGCTGGAACTCCATGCAGACGTACAATCTCCCGTATATAAAGGTCGGCCAACTCAGAAACTTTTGCACTAGTCTTTACAGGTAGAAAATGAGCTGACTTGGTGAGACGATCCACGATGACCCATGCAGCGTCGTACCCCTTCCTGGTCCTGGGTAATCCCACTACGAAGTCCATAGTGATATGTTCCCATTTCCATTCTGGGATCTCGAGGGGTTGCAATAGACCTCCTGGTCTTTGATGCTCAGCCTTGATTCTCTGGCATGTCAGACACCTGGACAGGAAATCTGCAATGTCATGCTTCATGCCTCTCCACCAGAACTGACGTTGTAGGTCTTTGTACATCTTCGTCGTTCTGGGATGAACTTTGTACCTGGACCCATGTGCCTCTCTAAGAATTGTTTTCTTTAAAAGTAACTGCTCAGGGACCCACATACAGTTCTTGTATCAAAGACCACCATCAAGACCCACAGACAGATGTGATTGAGGCTTAGTCAGGAGAGAGGAGAGTTCTACAAGCTCGGGACTAGCTTTATGTGCCTCCAGAAGTTCAGAATGCAGGTTGGATGTGATAGAGATGTTATTGACATGCATACTATTAGCCAAGAATTGTGGTCTCCACCTTGCTAGGTCATCCATGTTCCTCCATTCGAGTACGGATAGGGATGCACAAATAGCTCTTTTCCTACTAAGAGCATCTTCAACCACATTGGCCTTACTTGGATGGTAGCCAATGGTGAAGTCATAGTCCTTCAGGTATTCGATCCACCGTTGTTGTCACAGATTCAAATGCTTTTTTGTCAGAATGTACTTGAGGCTTTTATGGTCGGTGAAGATATCAAACGTTGCCATGTACAAGTAGTGCCTCCAGATTTTGAGAGCATGGATGATATCAGCTAACTCCAAATCATGCGTAGGGTAATTCAACTCATTGGGTTTAAGCTGTCTAGAAGCAAAGGACACTACTTTCCTGTTCTGTTGTAGGACACACCCTAGACCATGTCGGGAAGCATCGATGAATATTACAAATCTTTCATTGCCAGAGGGTAGAACAAGGACAGGTGCTGATGTCAACTTTTATTTAAGCTCTTGGAAGCTAGACTCACAAGCAGTTGACCAGATGAAATGCTCATCCTTTCGAGTAAGCTTAGTGAGAGGATGTCCCACTTTGGAGAAATTCGGAATAAAACGACGATAATATCCGGCCAGACCTAAGAAACTCCGGATTTCAGAAGGATTACGAGGAGGTTGCCAATCAAGTACAACAAATACTTTAGCGGGATCAACAAATATGTTACCCCCAGAAATGACATGTCCAAGAAACATAACTTTGTCAATCCAAAATTCACATTTAGAAATCTTGCCATAGAATTTCTGGGCTCGAAGAATCTCAAGGACATACCTCAAATGCTCCCGATGTTTCTCCATAGAATCAGAATAGATCAGAATATCATCAATGAAGATGACCACAAACTCATCAAGATAAGGCTGGAAGACTTTGTTCATCAAGTTCATGAATATTCCAGGTGTGTTGGTCAACCCGAACAGCATTACCAGAAAGTCGTAGTGCCCGTAATGAGTTCGGAAAGCAGTCTTAGATATATCTAAATCCTTGACCTTAAGTTGATGGTAGCCAGAACGAAGATCAATTTTTGAGAAAACTTTAGCAGTACAAAGTTTATCAAAGAGGTCATCAATACGAAGGAGAGGACACTTGTTTTTAATGGTAGTTTGGTTCAACATGCGATAGTCAATACACATCTGCATTGAACCATCTTTCTTTATAACAAAAAGGATAGGTGCACCCCAAGGGGAAATGCTAGGGCGGATAAAACCCTTATCAAGAAGTTCTTATAATTGTTTCTTCAGCTCCATAAGCTCAGCAGGTGCCATCCTATACGGTGCCCTAGAAATCGGAATGGTTCCAGGAAGAAGATCTATGGAGAACTCAATGTCTCTATTTGGAGGCAGCCCAAGAAGCTCCTCCGGAAATACGTCAAGGAAATCACGTACCACCTCCAGTCTTTCTACAGGCCCGTTGTCAGGACTGGTCTCTGAGACGAATGCGAGGAAGACTTTACATCCTTTAGATATGATATTTTTAGCTTTAAGAGAGGAAATTATTACATTATTACAGAATCCGCTTCCCCGAGGGATCACTACAGGAGAGGAATGAGGTTGAGAGAGAACTACCATCTTGTTTCTATAGTCAATGTGAGCATGATATGTGTATAGCCAATCGATGCCTAGAATAATATCAAAGTCTTCCATGATTAAGAGAACGAATTCAAAAGGCATATCATGATTTTCGAATTTTAGAGGGAGGACATTAGTTTTTTGTAATGTAGTGAATATTTTTCCACTAGGAGTTGATACATCCAGAATATATCCCAAGTCCCTTATATGTAAGTGCAACATTGAGGCCAGATTTTGAGAGATAAAAGTATTTGTGGATCCAGAGTCAAATAATGCTTTAACAGGATGTCCATTCAAGAAAACAATGCCTACACAGGATAATTACATTTTAAATAATTGAAGGCATTGAATAAGATATTAGATATATGAAAATGATTTAATGTTACCTTCGACAAGCTGGTTTGGATTTTCCCTATCCTCTTCTGTTGTTACTGTGAACACCCTAGCATTGTGGTGTCCTTGAGGGGGTGGAGCACCTACTGGAGGTTTGCCAAGGATAGACGCATTGGGGCACTTGGCAAAGAAATGTCCCTCCTTCTTGCAGTTGTAGCAGACCGACTTGGTGTAGCGACAAGGTCCATCATGTCCTCGTCCACAAGTTTTGCATTTGTTGCGACAATCCATCAACTTGCTATTTTTCTGTCCTTTCTTCCCTGAACCTCCTCCTTTCCCTGATCCTTTATTATGGCCGGGGTGGAACTTCTTGAACTTCTCTTCCTCAGTGGTGGTCAACCCTAGATATCCCATGCTAGAAGGCTTCTGCAATCCCTGCTCCCTTTCCCACTTAAGGGCCATGTCTAGGGCTTCATCTATACTTCTGGGATGGGAGGCTATAAATAGGGTTTTCAGTTGTGCAGAGAGACAGTCTACATAATGCTTAGTGAGGCAGTCCTCAGTTCGGATAGAGGCATAGCATTTCAGAACCCTAAACTTCCAGGTATAATCGACCACTGAGAGACTGCCCTGCCTAAGCTCCATGCACATCTTCTCTTTCCTCTTCCTCTCAGTTATGGGCATGAAACGGTCGGTGAAGAGGTTATTTAAGGATTCCCACCCCAAGTTGTCTACTTCCTCTCCCCGGTTCCGACCAGATCTTTGCCCCTCCCTTAAGCAAATGGGTGGTGAATTTGAACTTTTTTTCCTTGGGTACTTCTAGGGTACGGAAGGCATTCTCTATGGAAAGGATCCAGGCCTCAGCCTTATCCATGACCTCAGGCTGATCTTCCCCCCAAAAGGAGTCAGGGTTGAGCTTAATGAAGTCTATCACCATCACCTCCTTTTTCCTAGAGGAGCTAGGTTCAGGGGTTCCTTTTGTGGTGAGGGTTTCCATAAAGTCTAGAAGGATTTTCTTTTGTTCCTCCCATCTTTCCTTGGCCATGACATCAGGATGAGGTACTTCAGAGGTTTTAGGTTCTTTTCTCTTTTTAGAGGACGATTCCTCTGAGGCCTTTGAGTTGCGAGTTTTAGGAGGCATCCTATAATTAATATGAACATATTAGATCTATTACTTCAACAATTATTCTCATCGTTATCTTTATTATCATCACATGATATTTCATTATTCTCATTTATCAATGATTAATGTTCTTAATGTTATGATTTAGGGAGGATATCCTAAAATCCTTATCAATCGATCCTTAGGACTTTCTAAATAGAGGGACTCCTTCCTAACCTTGTAACAGAGGTAAGAGGGAAGATTTATTTTAAAACATAGATGAGAGGGAGAAATTTTTCCTATAGAAGAGGTGAGAGGGAAAATCTATAGATGAGAAGGTTCCTAAATTAAGGTACGCCCAAGAATAGGGGACACTTAGGATATCAGCCGGGTAGACTTATACTGCCATAAAGGTAGCCTCGTGATTGCCAAGCTAAGTGGGTCGGAGACTTTAGTCAGACCCATGGCAAATGCTATCCTAGACACCTCCACCCTTCATATCCATAATTCAAGGACTACCCTAGACTCAAAATAGGGTGAATGAAGTTCATGTGACTTGATGTGTGAACATTGGCTCTGATACCAACTGTGATGTCCCCTAATTTATATGTACTTTCCATAGTGACATTCATATATATGTGTGCACTCATATCTATAGATGTCAAAAGGGAAAATATAAGAAATTAAGGTACTCAACTAAAAATATAGATTGAGCCAAGATCAAATCCACATCATCATATAATGCCACACAAACATTCATTCATAAGGATAAATAAAATCATTACATATGGAGAGATAATATTGTTCTAGAGAAAAATAACTTTATTACATAGGATCTCAATCATTCTCAACATCAACCAGGAAAAGAAATAAACTAACATCTAGCAAGAAATGAGATAAGAGGAATAGGTCTATCTAATATATCCTCCATGCTTATTATTTGTGTCTTCAGGTACTTTGAGCATACATTTCACTTTGTTGTCAATTATTCCTTATACCTAGAAAATACGAGAAACAAAAACATCAACAAAGTTGGTATGTGGTAAAGGTTACACTAATAAGGTTGCATAAAGGAACATATTTGAAAAAGAAGGAAAGAGAGATAAAACCATTTCTTAAGGAGAAAATCAAGTAAACACCCTTTTATTACATTCATTTTGATGCGGTTGTACTACACCTATTGCACTTGACTTACATCTAGTGTGGGAAATAGAATATCATCATACATCTAACATGGGCCAAGGAATCATACATCCATGTTAGGCAACATACATCCACACCAGGCTATGTTCTCTAGTAGCTACAACCCATCCTAATCATTTATGTTTCTCTTAAATTTGGTGAAGTATAACTCATACTATTTCAACCAAGCAATCATATCCAAATACGAACATTCAAGGTATTACATAAAATAGGCAACCAGAAATCTAGTCTTATACTTATAAGACCACATACTTGTTTTGATTAAATCTGGGATCCAAGAGTCTAGAAGAACAACAAATAGATCACCCTGAAAGGAAATAAATACCTTATGTCATTTTGTATTATCAACACCTCATATTAGGTCTTTGACTCACTAGAGTTGTCCTTTTAATGTAGGTAGGTCGGATTAGAGTATTTTAAGGGTTGAGAGTGGGTTTGGAAATTGGTCATTGCATAAATCACAATATGAAGAGAGAGAATAAGGGTCATCCATGTGTCATTTATGTGATCCCATTATTAATCATTATTCTAGGGTTTCGATTTAGGGGAAACAGGGTCAGATCTAATGCTAAAGAGATTACTACAAGTATTGTCCTTTATTTTCATATTTATATTCCACTATTAAAGTCAAAAAAAGGACATAAAACAAGGTCATATAGAAGATGTCTCGGTCTAGGGTTGGATTTGGGTACAGATAATAATTTATACATGTTCTTCTCATTTTTCTGAGAATAGGGATATTTTGTGGGTATTTTTAGGACACTGGAGCTATTTTTAAAGGTTTTTACAATACTAACCAATCAGGTAAAACTTAAAGGAATAAAGAGAAAAAAAAATAAAGAAAAAAGGTGGCCATCCTCACGGATCAACAGGGTCAGGATTGGGAGAAAAGGACGTTAGTGCCCTTGAGGTTGAAGCACTTGTGCGTGACCACGTATGGTCAGAGTGGGGTTTCCATTTAGTTCGATTTGTCTGTTGCTCGCACCATGGCAGCAGTTAGATGTGGTGAGGAATGGTGAAGGGTTGGGGTAGCTAGGTGGGTGCTGAGTGCGTGAGTGTGAGTAGGTCTCATTCGTGGGATCTCCCTGAGTTCAACGAGCCCAAGAAGCTCGTCGGAGGTGAACTACATCTCTGATTACGATGACAGGAGGCTCGGTGAATAGAATTTGGGTTCTAAGGTTTTACCTGCCCTCCGGCTGGATTGAGGGGTCACGAAGCTCCGTGTGAGGTTTGTGAGACTCTGTGTCCACTCTCTGCTACCCGACATGCCCTGGACCTCGCCGGTGATGGCACTTTTGAGCTCAGCTGCGGCGACTAGTCGACCCGAGGTTCTAGACCTTCGCGGCTCCAACCGGGGGTGCTGCTCAACGCGCCGGGATCCCAGGAACATGTAGCCCCAGTTGATTGAGAAGTAGAGGCTTTGGAGGAAAGGACAAGGGTCGGGATCAGGAATGGTGAAGGTGGATTGGGGAAGCAATGCTCGAGGTGTTGATGCTTGCAATTGAGGATGCAGGATGGTTAAAGGGGGAAAGGCGGAGCTAGTGGAGGCCTTAAGTAGGCATGAGGGAGGCTAGGTGAGGAAGCCCTAAACTCAGTCGCCGCCGGGGTGAGAAGAGCGGAGAAGCGAGGGTGAGTTCAACCTGCTCTGAGAGCGAGGTGGGTCAAGATAAGGCTTGTTGACCTCGGTTTGTAGCGTCGAAGATATTTGTTGGCTTGAAATTTGAAAAGAGTCAAGAGGTGGCGAGTTTGGCCGATCCTCTCCTCCTGCTACCTCCCTGCCCTTTGCGGGAGGTAGGAGACGAGGTCTCCTCTGTTAGATCAGGGCCTGATCCATGGATCGCCCGATCCAACAGCTAGGAGAGGGACCGAGATATCAAGGTCAGTGTGGAATCTATTCACACCTAATTAAAACGAAAACTTAGGTCTAGGATATATATATATACATATATATATATATATATATATATACATATATATATATATAAGGTGATTTATTAAATTGGCCATAACTCTTGATTGGTAAACCCAATTCTAATGAAATTTGAGGTGTAGCTTCAAAAGGTCATTATTCTACTATGATATAAATTTGAAATCCAAATTCGAAAGTTTGATGTGTTCATTTACTAAATACATTAACACATGTATTTTATCATCATAACATACTAAGGTTTGCATATTTTTGCAATTTGTGACACATATTTGTTCAATTGGGTGAGGGAAGTATATGAGGGTATTTTGGTCAAAACATTTGATAATAAAACTTTTAAGAGAGAGAAAATACTATAAAAACTCACTTTGCCACAACATACATCATTTAATATTATAATTCTCTAGACATTCACTCTGTATCCTCACTATATCATAACTTAGTGAAACATATGAATTGGAAGCTTGACTTTAATTATGTTATTAATCAAATCATGTAGGTAATTATGCCATGTCAATCATCATATGATTGGCTCTACGGGCATACCTTACCACCATAAATACCAGGTCCGGGGGTGATTTTGAACGTTGGAGAAGTTTGTAGGATCTCTATGGAGGATTCCCACCACTCGTGATGACTCGTGGTTGTCTGAGCCACCTTTTCACAATGGGATTGCACACCAAAGTTACAGGTGGTTGGGCATATGTTCCTAGGTTTCATCACATCCTCTAGGAGGTTACCATTTCACAATGGGGTTGCACACCAAAGCTACAAGTGGTTGGGCATATGTTCCCAGGCTTCATCACATCCTCTGGGAGGTTGCAAACTTCTTGTAGCCTCTTTGTGGTTTTCACTGACAACCCAATTGAATTGAGGTGTCCTAAAACAAGAAGACAGGGTTAGGTTCCCATAGATGGAGGTCATGCTTTACGATGGGTTATGGTGGTTCTTACAAGAAATTGATGTTGGTGTCAGGATCCTTGGGTCATGGAGATCTACTCAACCCTTTAAATAGGCAAGGGTTGTAGTTTGGAGCGACTCCCTGTGTAGCCCTATCTTCTATAAAGGACTATGAATTGGGTGTTTCCCTATTGTAGTAGGATATCAACTATATCCAAGCTTTTTAGGATCATCTCTACTCCACGGATCTATTAGCCTAAGAACAAGGAAAGATGTGAAGGGAAGAGAGAAAGTGAGATGAGAGATAATTGTGGCTACTATGACTATCTTCCCTTTTTAGACATAAGGTAGGGGATGATGGCATGACCATCGATCTCAATTCCAATGGCTCTGTTCAGTGTGACATATCAATGGACTGCGATTGATCATCGCCAAAGTCAGCTATTATAAATCACATTCCAAATTTGAAACTAAAGTATTTATTGAAATTAAGTCCCTTTTTCTTCAAAGATTCCTATAGGCTACTAGGAGGCTCCTTTTTCTATGAAACTTGGAGGGAAACTCACTAATCCCTTTCCCAATATATATCAATTTTTTGGTATTTCTTGGGATAAATTTCATATCTGACATTTTCTCTTAGTATATCCTTAAATTAATTATCCACACCACATGGAAAATCATTTTTCACCCGATGTCTAGAACATCTTAGTTTTCTTATTATCTTTAAGTATCCCAAAATTCAGACTAAGATATTCTTGTTTGATGACTCAAAAAGTGTGCTTCCATTCAGGATTAGATAATTACTCCATTAATTATCTAAATTACCAATTATCTTATTTTCTTTTGGAAACTTGACCATTATCTCATATTTTAATTATCTAACAATTCAAAAGGCCACTATTAATTATTTGTGCACGAAATTTCTTATTTCATAAATGTGTACCACAAGGATCTATATACAACATAAGTAGATTGATGGGCCTCACTTGGGGGCATCAGTTGAACCCATGCCATAATGTGGAGAAATTTATTCATTAATCGATAATACAATTAGGGACTTTGTTTATCAAATCAAGTCTTATATTTGTATATTTCAAATTCACTAAATTTGAGCATCCAAAATTCACATTTAGTAAGGATAAAGTGAATGATAACTCATATCTTAGTTTCAAATGTTAGGGTTAGAAACCCTACTTAGATATCTTTACTTCTTTTATTGATATGCAAATCCCTCATATTATTACTAATATTGGTACTTAGATTCAATTCCAGGTCATATACACATCCTTATCATTTACATAATATCATGTTTTGGTGATTACACTTTCATTTGTGATTTTCATTCACTTGGTGACTACTCTTTCACCTAGGTTTCCAACCTATTATTCATTTATTTACAGATAAGGGTGAGGTAACACCTTAAATACTAGATCATGTCATTAAACTCAATTTAGGGTATTCATGGTTATATGCCAATTTGAAGCATAACATGTGTCTACCCAATCTATCTCACTCAGAATAATATGAAATAAGCATTTGGCTACAGCCCAAGATCAAAGTTCATCCCATTCTAAGAATTGAGAAGGTGTATCCACTGATAACCTTAAAATTTCGAATTTTCGGTGGAAAACTTAAAGAATGACTCCATAACATAATTACTTTTAATCCCACAATATTCTTATATTTCATGAAGTTAAGTGCCTCTCTCACTCTTGAGTTTGTACACAATGACTTCCTATATATTTTATTTCTACACTTCATGTCTCATTAGCCTTAGTCATTACTTGAAGGTCTCTAGAGGTACTGGTACCTTTAGAGTAATCTCTCCTAGCCTCATAGGCCTTATGTACTTAGGGAGTGCCTCTCACATTTACCCCTTGGGCCTCATGAACTCATGAAGGTGGTCAATCTCATGCCCATGGGACTTGAGCAAACATGGATCATCTCTAGACCCCACGGTCTTATGCACTTAGGGCATGATCACCTCCTAACCTCATAGGTCTCATGTACCTTTAGTCCTCCCAACTTGACCTTAGTATTGACTTTGGGCTCTACACTACCTAGGGTTTATGGAAAGCACATTATTTTCATATTTAATTCTTTAACCTAAATTTCCTAATCTATTAGGTATACATCATTCACTTTATGTCCCTACATTGGCTCTGACCATCTTCCCTATAAGGGGCTTGGTTCTATGTTAGCCTTCCCTATCTAGGTCTTGACCTCTTTTTGACCTTCTATGTCTGGGGCTTGGTCATAGTTTTTTACATAGTGGACTTGGGCCACCTTCCCTATATGGGTCTCAGTACAATTTTGATCTTCCCATCTCGGGCTTGACCTCTTTTTGACCTTCCCTATATTGGGCTTGGTCATAGTCATCTACACGTAGAATCAGGCCACCTTCCCTGTCTGGGGCTTTGTGCCTGGGTTAGACCTTTTGTGGTCTTTCCTATATGGACCTAGATCATACTGTCCCTCATAGATGGCAGCCTTGAGTTCAAGAATTATACTCAATATATGTGCTTTCATACTTTGTGTACTCAAATTTTCAAACTTTTGGTGACATTCAAGGTTACATGAATCCTTTATCTTATTGGTAAACTCACTCTTCTAGGGAAGGTCCTAACCTAGGGTGTCCTCTTGACTCACACAAGGAGGTTAGGTTCTCTTGCCACAACCTTGATCCACGGGTTTAGGGTTTCACCTCCCCCATAGGTCCTCTTCCCATCTTGGGTTGGCCCATTCCAGGTCAAGATACCAACACTAAAAGTTGAATTTTGATTTTTATGTAACCATTAGTTACTTATGTTTCTTAAACAACTCTTCACATGAATCATGAATGCTTTTCTCCACAACATGCATGCATGAAAGACAAGGTCACCTAAACTCAATTGGAAATTCTTGGTCCTTTTTACCTAGTAAGAGTCATATGGGCAGGATTACTATATCACCCACATTATTCCCATTTTCCAAGATTAGGGTTTTGGGTTAGGGTTAGAGACTACACCATGCATCTTAGGGTTTCTATATCCCTTGACTCACTAGGGTTTTCAAAAACAAAACCTAGCTCCATCTAGGGTTTATCTGTGCATGGAAAAACCCATTAAATCATTTTCCTTTACTTTATCATTATTTCCACATTACATGTACATTAATTGGCAGAGGATGCCTTAATCCTATTTCACCTCAAAAACCCTAATATGAGATGAAGTAAGCTTCTTTTTAGGGTTTATTAATCAGGATGATTAGAAGTGGATTCATTTACAAATGGGAAGACTTAAAGGAAACATTACTTCAAGCAAACCCTAGGTTCTGGCCAAGGTAGTATCACATTGGCTAAATGAGTCCTTGTATACCAACTTAATGGTACAGAAAAAATATTGCCATCCCCTAAAACCATGATCCATTCTAGACACTATTACCATCAAGTCATGCCTTAATAATTCTCCCTATATTTCTAAAGATTACTTGAATTATAAACAATTAAATATTATTTGAAAAATATAGGTCTCTGATACCAAACGTAACGGCCTCACTTTTCAGAATCCCGCAATTAAGAAAGGACCTTAAAGTTGAGTGTCATTACCTAAAATTTCCAAGATCCAAATTTTAACAAATAACAAAAAATATCAAATAATTTCCATTATTTCACAAATATCATTTACAAGTTGTACAATGATGCTCCTCTAAGGAGTTACATGAATTTCCAATATGAAACTAAATTATTTGAGAAGAAGTATCTAAATAATAATTTGTTACTTAGCATTAATGTCTTCAGTGGATTTGATGTGGTTCATCATGACTTGATATCTTTATATATTGCATTCACCTAAAACTTCATGAAACAAAATGTGGATCGGTATATTGCCATACTATGTACCTGGGTGCATCCAAAGGTGTGCAAGTACATAACAACATATAATCATTCAATTACTTGCAAATAGGAATTGGAATTTTCTTCACATAGTCACAATTTATGTGATACTCATAGTGGCATTATTATTCTATAGAATGTAAATAAAAATCCAATAGTTTATTTTGGCAATCTGTGACAAATCCTCAAAATCACTGGCAATTGATATTGTGAGTAGTCATAATTGTAACCATGTATCTCAAAGTAGAGCCATGCATATCATGTAATCATATTACAAGTATTTTAAACATTATCATACAATCAAGAAAGCAAAGAGGAATCCATGAAATTAACATTTAATATGCATGTATGTAAATCCTAAAGTGTCACCATCATATTATTCAGATCAAACCCTACTCGAGTCCTAATCTTGGATTCATGGTGGTCTTGGGTTTGGATAACAAATAAAAATACGCACCCTATTTACATATCATATTAAACATTAGGTGCAACCTCAATTATTATATGCATCATATCCTTTCATTATGAACACTTAGATCAAATTAAGCATGTTAAGACTATCATAAGTTATGATCTTTGATTTCAAAGTCATAATTATTCATATGTATGGGTGTCCACTTAGAAACCTTAATTATAACCATTATTGTAATGATCATATTGGATTATTATTATATTCAAAAATAGTAGTTTGCATCTCATGGAAACATATTCAACATGATTAATGACCTTTTTCAGTAGAACTAGGGTTTATATGCTTTAATCACCACATAATCATGTATTGGTTCTACTTTTAGAACTATGAATATAATCAGGGTTTGCACTTATATTATTCATATTCCTCTTATTTATCAGGTCAATTTGATGTATAATATGTCTATCTTCCGATCTATGGTTTACTCATTACATTAACCTCAAGATTAATCCATAACACCACTTAAATCGTGCCATTTCAACATTAATAGCATATTCATTAAGCAAGCGGGTTGGGCCCCAGACAATGGGCCAAGTACACATCGGCTACACACTTCCAGCATGGTTGGGTTTTGATAACTAGTAAAAAGACCCGCTTTGATTAACTACAACTTCGAACCTTGAAAATGACTTCTAATGTTTACCTCTCTCTTATCCTCACCTCCAATTTCATGTTTGAATACAATGTGATGTGTAGTTGGTAACTTTTGAGTGAAATTGATGCCTCAATGACCCACAACTTGAATCCAATTTAGTTTTAAAACATAACACTCATCTCTTCATTTACCTTCATTTTGATTGTATTTTCTCATACTTATATACCTTGTTTTTGTACTCCTACTATAGAGCTCTCTCTCATGGTTTCAATGCATCTCGTTTCACCCAATTCAGAAATGGGAGCAAGGAGATGTGCCCATTTGAATTTTTGTCTTGATTTAACCTTGTTTTAACCCTTTTTATTGGATCTTGTACCCTTATTGGTCCAATTGGGCGTGCAAACCAATTAAGGGGGGAGGTGCCCCTCTTTTCTTTGCCTTAGCCCCAAAATTTGCACTCCTTTTATGGACTAATGACGAATTGACGAGGCCATGTTCAATGGTTGAGAAATCAGTACCCACATATTCTTATCCCTCAGATCAAAGCCCCCATCAAATGACTAGCATAGCTTCCCCTTCCTCTGTGCACCTTTTCTAGTGCAAAGGTCACTGAAGTTCTACCTGCTCTGCACCTTGGAACCACCTTTTCATGCTATATTCCCCAAAATTGATGCTTCTCTTAGCTATATAACTCCCTTCCTAACTCTTTGCCCCATGTTTGCTCTCATTTTGCAAACCCTAGCTTCCCCCTATCTTCATCCTCCTCTTCCTTGGTCCACAGAGGCTTGTAGCCAACCCATTTTGGGTGTTTCCATTGTGCATGTCCTGGGTCCTAGCTAAGCTCACCCTTGGATCCATCAGACCTCCCCGAAGGTGGACAACCAGTTGGTGTGGTCTGTGAAGCCCTAAAATCTCGTCTTGCTCTAACTGTGGAAAGCCACATTGCTGCCTGCTTCGTCTAGGTGCAGAATTATCTCAACAAAGGGGATGACAAGCTCACCTTCGGATCCCATCTGGACGGCTAATCTTCCCCAAGAAATCCATCTCTCTTTCCCTCTCCCTCTCATACACACACTTGTTGGCTCAGGCCCCTCACTCAACACCCACTCACAGGGTTCCACACCAGTGATTGGGCCTGTGAACCCATCTCGAGGGGCGCCATGCCCCCAACGCTCTCGACTCGTCATCAACCATGCCCTACCACTGGCCACTAACTGTAGATGCCCCTAGCACCAGAGAGTGGTGAGGATGAGAGAGGGAGTAGACAAATCATTGGGAGCATGTTCCCATACAGACCCAATGTGTAGATAATGTAAGGAAGACACAGATGCGACCCCAGTAACTAGATCAACATCGAATGGTCTAGTTTTACCCGAAAAACAAAGAAAAATGAAATGTAACACTCTAATCTCTTTTCTCTATAGTTTAATTGCATAAACTCCAAAAATTGTATCTTGCTCATCCTTTATCCATTCATGGCATATAATATATGAATTTTGATCTTCTCAATGAGTTCTATCCAATGGAACTAGTTTCAGAATCTAGTTCTTCTTAATTTTCTTTTCATACTCTAAAAGTAGGTCTTTTAAGCACTTTTTGAATGTTTGATGGTGTATATTGCTCCAACATAGTATTGTTTCTTAAAATAGCATTCTTAAACTTGATATAAGTAACTTTTATCACCCTATTTTATTGAATCACAAAATGGATCACCTTGATGAACATATATCTACTCTTTTGACCTAAAAGTGCCCCTCTTATGCAATGTATATTATGCCACTTGCCTAATCTTAGAATTTTAATTATCATAGGTACAACCTACCTTGAAATCAATAATACTTGATATGCTCTATGACATGGTTGAATAAGATCTTATGCCATTTACCATGTAAGACTCTAATGTGCCCTATTGGCTACATGTAACACCTAATGTGATGTTAATGTAAATGTTAAATTTTGGGCTCTAACCTTGATAGATCATACTCAAATGATTATCTATGCTATCTAAATGACTTCAAATCAATAAACATATCCTACTTGTAGCACTAATAACCAGATTGATCTACCTAACATGTTTATGTTTTTAGAAATGAGACTTGTTGTATGGAATTGATGTTATATAACTAAATGTAACCTTGAATGATTAGACATTGATTATGAACTATCTCTCATGATTCCTCACTTGTCAGATCAGACCTTATCTATGTCTTGATTTACCCATAATGTGGGTGGTTCACCATACCCAAGGTTGAATATTGAGACTGGCATTATGTTCAATCGATGCATACATGTTTGACAAGTAGATACCATATTGAACTATATGATACTTAGGTTTAGGATACCATACACATGACATGATACATGTTTATCTTAACTAAACCCTATTGATAAAAGACCCCATGGTGTATCTTCTACATCTTAGGTCCCTTGGGGATGGACCACATCTAGGGATCTTATCATAACTTATACTCTACTCACAAGGTATGCTTAATCTCTTGGCCCTACTATGGTATTGCCTTGCTTGTATCTATGCTCATATGAATACTTGCCTACTTACTTACTTGATTGAGCTACTATTCCTATGAATACTACTTTCACGTTTTGTTATAATATGTTATCAAAGCTTGAACATAATATAGAGAAATCCATTATGCAACCTAATGTTGATATAATGGATAAAGAAACTTAAAAAATACCTGGCCCAAAAGAAATTTGTTCAATTTTCTCACCTTGTTTCTAGTTCTTGTCTATTATCATGGTCTATCCAAGAAACTTTTACATTACTCTTAAGATGTGGTTACATGCTTTTCATAGCATACTTAATGCTTTAGCAATAATAGGTTTTGATTATCAAATTTGTAGTTGCCAAATGAAGATCCGCGACACTCAAAACACTAAGATCTGAAATCAAACACCAATGGGTTACTTGAATATAGAAATAGGTATATTCTCCTCTATTTCGACGTTTAATATCATCTATCTCTTTACTTTTATTATTGCCTTTTTCATAGATATTGCTTGTGTGAAACTATGTGCCATTCTAGGGACCGATGCCCAAGTCCTCTCACCTTTGGCTATGTACCCATTAGGAGTGTGGACACAGGTTAACAAGAGTTCCATGACAAATGGTATCAGAGACATGCATACAAGCCTCTATATGTGTTTAAGGCATAACATCTCTTAAGAACCCAGGGTGGACTGAAATCCTTTCCTTTAAGCTTAGAGAGTCTCCCAGCATATCATCTGTGACGTCCCCAGATTTTGATTTCTCCAAACCCTATTGGGAATGAGATGTCAGAATCTGAAAACATCATCCAATCATATCAGAAAGTGATGCAGAAGCATAATACGCATACATGAACATACAACAATAGACATTCACCATAACATTCTCAACATTCAACATATTTATATTACAACATGAATTACAATTGCATATTGAAAGAGAATTTTATGCAAGTCTAAACATGTATGCTAACATGATCTACATAATAGGTACAACTTCGACAACTGCTCACTTCCCATCTTTTATTCCACGCTAGCTCTGAACCTAAAACATATGTGAAACAATGAATCAACACACAAGGTGTTGTGCACATGGGTAGAAAGATACCTACTAATATGCTTGCATAATTAAAGTAACTTGAGAAAGAAAGAGTACAAGAAAACATTGTTTAAAGTGATAATCAGGTAAACACATATTTTTAGACGCCTTTTGATGTGTTTGTACTACTAAGTGGTGTCACACTTCATTTTTCCCCGCCCCTTGGCTACCAGCTTGACCTCCTCCTCCTTCTTCTTTTCTCTAATGCTACCGAATCAGAGATCACACCAAATCGCGAGAAAGGAGGAGTCGACGGCCTGTGCAGCAGCACTGACAGTGTTGTTCTACCGCAATATTGATCAATAGATAGACCTGGTCCACCTAGATTCTGTAGACCGTGGCGTAGTGGCGCTTGGGCAAAAGAGAGGACGAACCTTTAAGGACTGGGGGACAACTGATTGCATTGTAGATCTTCTCCGTAGTGGCAGATTGGGTGGAGGAGAGCCCAGCACGTACGCAACTGTAGGCAGAGGCCAAGCTAATCTTGGCCACGACGAAACTAAGCACTGGCTGGCGTAGTGCACGGAATACCGAAGGACGACAACGTCATAGAGAAAAGAGGAGTTGGTCGTGGAGGGTTCTGGCGAGGGAGAGGAGGACCGCGCACGCACGTCAGCACCTGAGCGGGGCGAGAAAGCCGACGCGAAGAGAAGAGAAGCTGGCGACCTTTGGGGGAAAGAAACCAGTGGAACTCGTGCATGACCTGATCTCGGCTACAGAAGAGAGGTTGACGTGGAGAGGAGCATAGCTTGTTCGTCGCTGGAGCAGAGCCCGACGGCGGCACTTGGGGAATTGGGTTGTGGGTGTCGAGCGTCCTGGCATTTCACGTGAGAGGGAGGAAAGGAAGTTCTGAACCAGTCCAAGTCCTCAAATCTGATGTGAACCAGATATTGGCACCTAACCGGATCTGCTGAACCACGACTGAGTGTGAGTCCAGGAGCCATGAGCCACGGCCTCCCTAGAGCCACGTGGCACATCCTGATTGGGTTAGAAGGTAAATACTTTATGTAATGTGCAAATATTTGAAATAGGTTTAAAAATAGCTCCATTTGCCAATAAATTCCCCAAAAATACCCCCCGGCTTGAAAAAATGTCCTCTACATTACTGGACCCTTAGATCATACATATATTGAACAAATAATGACGATATGTAATGTAGATGATAATACTTCTTTTTGAGATCATATTATTGGTATAATTAGGATATCATGGAAATTAAATCTGAGAAAAATATTACTGAACCCTAGTATGTTGTGGAAACCAAATATGAACTTAGATTTTGACTATTATGCCAAAATAAAAGGTCATTTCTCATTAAAACCCAATTTCATGTGTGTAACCTCATTTTAATTCTAGAAAATAGACCAGTCATTAGAAAATTACAAAAATTGGACCAGAAATGACACCCTAGTCAGTAGAAAAATATCAAATACAAGTTTAGATCAGTTTGAACCAAGGTTTGGCCTAAACCATAATTTGGACTTAAAATACCAAGAATATGGTGTACCTATATTAATGATGATTAACTTCTTTAAATCAGGTGTTGACCAGTTTATCTAGATGACCATGGATGTATAAGAAATCTCTAAACTCAGTTATGTGGGTTTTATTAAGTATAAGACTAGTTTTCATGAATGCATAATGATATGATGTACTTTGGATGCTTGTGTTTGCATATAAATTCTTGGATGTGTATTAGTAGTATATGCTCCGCAAAATATTAAAGAACACAAAAAAAGAATATAGATGGTTTGTAGCTACTGAGTGGATATATGCTCTCTCTCTCTCCCTCAATCCTCTCTCTCTCTTCCTCTAAATATAAGGTCGGCACTCGGTCCCCGTAGCCCAAGGGGCGGTGAAAAATGAAGTGCGACATCTCTCTCTCTCGCTCTCTCTCCTCTAAATATAAGGTCGGCACTCGGTCCCCATAGCCAAGGGGCGGGGAAAAATGAAATGCGACACCACTTAGTAGTACAAACGCATCAAAAGGCATCTAAAAATATGTGTTTACCTGATTATCGCTTTAAACAATGTTTTCTTGTACTCTTTCTTTCTCAAGTTACTTTAATTATGCAAGCATATTAGTATGTATCTTTCTACCCACGTGCACAACACCTTGTGTGTTGATTCGTTGTTTCACATATGTTTTAGGTTCAGAGCTAGCGTGGAATAAAAGATGGGAAGTGAGCAGTTGTCCAGGTTGTACCTATTATGTAGATCATGTTAGCATACATGTTTAGACTTGCATAAAATTCTCTTTCAATATGCAATTGTAATTCATGTTGTAATATAAATATGTTGAATGTTGAGAATGTTATGGTGAATATCTATTGTTGTACGTTCATGTATGTATATTATGCTTCCGCATCACTTTCTGATATGATTGGATGATGTTTTCGGATTCTGACATCTCATTCCCAATAGGGTTTGGAGAAATCAAAATCCGAGGACGTCACATCATCTCTTCTCTAAGGACAACCTAAGACACCCAAGTAGATGATGATTAGTTAGTCTTCTTATCCCCTCATGTGATTCTTCTCTCTTGACTACTAATCACATGGCATCTTGATTAGGGGTAGCTTATGCAAGGGAGAAGTAAAACTCCTTTGAAATCATGAAAGTTGATTAAGACAATAATGCCATGATCTGATCTTAAATGAAAGACCCTATTTGATGAATGAAAGTACTCTTGAAATTGATAAACTCATGTGTATAGCTATGTAAACTCAATGTTACAAGGTCAAAAATAAGTGCTTCCCATGTTTGAGGTAAATTATTGATATGGTGAAATTAAGGTAGGACTCATATTTTATACCTCAAGGTGATGAGGTCTCTATTGACTGTGCCTGTGATGTCCCTATTTTGATCAAACCTCAAACATGGTTAAGAAAACTCTTCCCCCCGGTTGACCTGTGCAATGACCATGCCAAAAAATGACCACACCTTTGGAATGCTAGATTATGGTGTGAAGACTAGTTACAAAAGGAAACTCCCCAATTGACTTCTATTCCTCTTTGTAGACTCAATTTGAATAATATGATGGAACTAGATCTGAATCTCACATTAGTATGATCAAACTCTTGAGTTCTCAATTTGATTTGTCAGTTTCTAAAATCTACCCATACCTTGGTCTTGAGAGAAAACGAATGAAAAAATGACTTTGAGCTCATAAAATCTTGTAATATAGATACCTTATTAATGATCTTGTTTTTTGACTTGTGATCTCGTTAAATATGATTTAATAGTTGATACTCACCATATTTGGACATGCTTAATGACTCATGATTGATATGGACTAATGATCTAGATTAGGGTGGTAAATGACTTATGACTCCCCTAACCTAGCTCTAGATCATTAATCAACCATGACTATCATGAAAATAAATTGGATATTATGCCATGAAATGTTGAATAATGCTGGAAGTGTTTCTAGGTTGTTGTATATGGATGAATGATCACCCCTAGAAGGGTGAGTTGATTAATTGGTTTAAAAACTGAGATAACCTTGAATTATTTCACCTAATGTTTGGAGGGTTAAGTATACAAATCATGAAAAATAGATATTGATTATAATTATATAAACCCAACTATGCCTTCTCTAAGGGATGCAAGGAAAAGTGACTGAGGAAGTGGCTGACAGTAGGTGACCAAGCCCAAGAGGGAAGGTAACCAAGAGGCCAAGCCCAGGAGGGAAGGCCAAGATGAATACCAATCCAAGGAAGGAAGGTCACCAAGAGGTCAAGCCCAGGAGGGAAGGCCAACATGAAGACCAAGCCCATGAGGGAAGGTCACAAGAAGACCAACTCCAGAAGGGACGATAGCCATGAGACCAATGTTGGGACATAAAGCAAATGATGTTCACTCTAAAGGATGGAGAAAATCCGGGTTAAAGAATTACACAAAAATTAATGTGCTTGAATGTAGTAGAGAAACCTCAAGAAGAATGTGTATAACATCTAAATAAAAACCTTAGGAGGGGTAGATCCCTAAGTCACCCCTAAAGTCTAAAGTAGGAGTCTAAACCTAGCTTCAAAAATTTGGACCTCTGACCTGGATGTCCAAACTCGACTCTTGATATTGAATAATGAAATCTTGACTCATGATTAATGATAATGATGTTCTTTTGACTCCTATGATCGCCCTATTTAGATCTTTAGGTCATCCTCAATGTGTGACCAATGAATTTCATGTTCCTAAATCTCAAAAAATGTAAAATGATGATTATGTTAACTCAATCAATTTATGACTTAGGGTTAAGCTTCATGTGGACTAGCATGGGCCCTTCAATTGACTTTGAGCACGGAATCACGATGTTGAAATATGATGTTTGTCTCAAATTGTTGGAAAAAAATCTCAAACATGAACCCCACCTAGGACAATGTAGAAGCTAGAACCCTAAATTTTGGGAATGACATCATGCCTTACTCTTGAACTATATTCGATTGCCCTCAAATGTGAACTCTCCAAATTGGTTATCTATATGACAATCTCTCCAAACATGTGGCTCGTGTGATGATCTTTCCCAATTTGATGATCCATGTAACTATGTGTTGACCTTGATGCCTGATTTCTCACTTTTGGAATGAGATTAGTTTGATAAGTGGTGATCATACCTTACATGATAGTGTTATGATTTTGACATTGAAAATGAAATCTCACTTCTTGACTTATGGATTGACTTAATTTTGGGGACAAAATTTATTTTAAGGTGAAGAGTATGTGATAACATCGAACTTTGAACCTTGAATATGAATTCAAATGTTGACCTCTCTCTTATTGCATGTTTGAATATGATGTGATGTGTAATCATTAACTTTTGAGTGCAATTGATGCCTCAATGACCATCAACTTGACTCCAATTTAGTTTTAAAACATAACACTCATCTCTTCCTTTCCCTTCATTTTGATTATATTTTTGAATCCTTATATGTCTTGTTCTTGTACTCATGTTTTAGCGATCTCTCTCATGGTTTCAATGAATCTTCTTTCACCCAAATCAGGACTAGGAGAAAGGAGATATGCTCATTTGAATTTTGTCTTGATTCAACCTTGTTTTAACCCTTTTTTTTGATATCGTACCCTGATAACCTCCAATTTTGGATGTTTACCTTAGTCTTTTCTTTAGTTTTCCATACTCTTTCTCAATTAGAATTAGCCTTAATCCCTAAATATTCCCTCTTATTGTAAATATACCATCAGACTAACTTTTCCTCTTTATATCTGCAGAAAAAGACATTAAAAAATCATAAAAGACTAAATCAACCTCAAGACCGCATGAAGCCAAACGGTCCCAAGACCGCATGGAGTCAATCGGTCCCAAGACCGCATGAAGCCAAACGGTCCCAAGACCGCATGGAGTCAAACGGTCCCAAGACCGCATGAAGCCAAACGGTCCCAAGACCCATGGAGTCAATCGGTCCCAAGACCGCATGAAGCCAAACGGTCCCGAGACCGCATGGAGTCAATAGGTCCCAAGACCGCATGAAGCCAAACAGTCCCGAGACCGCATGGAGTCAAACGGTCCCGAGACCGCATGAAGCCAAACGATCCCAAGACCGCATGGAGTCAAATGGTCCCGAGACCGCATGGAGTCAATCGATCCCGAGACCGCATGGAGTCACACGGTCTCAAGACCGCATGAAGCCAACCGGTCCCGAGACCGCATGAAGCCAAACACTCTCAAGGTCCAAACGATCTCAAGGTACAAACGGTCTTGACGTCCAAACGGTCTTGAGGTCCAAACGGTCTTGAGGTCCAAACGGTCTCAAGGTCCAAACGGTCTTGAAGTCCAAACGGTCTCAAGGTCCAAACGGTCTTGAGGTCCAAACGGTCCTGAGGTCCAAACGATCTCCAAACCGTTTGGACTTCACTTAAGGCCTATAAATAAGACCATAAGGGTCCATCACGAGATATCAAGTGTTCAGACGTCCAAAGGCTGCCTCAATCACTCCAGAGCAAATCCGACTTCCATCCTCTGCCCAGGGGCTGCCGGTCTGAGACCCATACTCCATCTCAAAGCTGCTTTCTCTCTCTCCGCCAAAGAAGGTGGGAAGAGGGAGATCTCTTCATCAAGTAACCTGTGAAGCTGGTGGATCGTGTCTCTCTCCAAGGGGTTGACTTTCCTCTCTCCTTTGTGGGGATGACACACTCTCTCTCTCTTCTTGCCTCCTTCCTTGTCCTAGTCATGAGCGAGTCATATCTCTCACTAGGGTGCGGGGAGTAGCCCCGCTACCCATGTTTTCATATCATGCAAATGTAATCCATAAGTTGTAATATAGAGTTCATATCTTTTCAGTTCAACATCAAACATTTAATGAATGCATGTTGCTTGATCATCAATTTGAGTTATCCTTTATCCTTTAGTATGAATTGTCTACGTTTGTGCTATTGGATCTGAAACTCATTTGCATGTTGGTTTTAGGTGCATGTATCCATCGTGCATCTGTTTCGGTATCTAGGAGTGCCTTCCTAGAAGTGGAGTATACTCACTCCCATCGTTGTACTTTCATGCCATGAAATGGAATCAGTTGACGTATGAAAGTACAACCTTGATGAGTTGAGGAACACACTTTGCGGAGGGAATGTTGTAAAGTAAGTGGCCATACCTACATGGATGGATGGCATTACAACATTCCCACACGCCTTGTAGTTAGTCATCTGAAAGGAAGCTAAGTCTACAAAGATACTAACTGATCTAACTCTTATTGCAGGTTATGCTTTTATGTTGCATGTGTTCATCCATGTGTAGTAGTGGTGAAAACCGATCACACCCTAGTGATTCATTAATCATTGTTAATAGCCTAAGTTTACTTTCTTTCTTTTACTTTACTTGCATTTAGCTTAAAAACAACCAAATTACCCTTTTGATCTAAATACCAACTACTAAAGAGATTAAGTGAAATTATTACGTTTTCCATCTTGTTGGCAACAAGAAGACCGTTGTCTCGAGGATTCGACCCTTAACTATACTACGATAAGACTTCCACGTATCTTAGCATACGTGGGTGGAGTTCTCTATCTAGTATAAGCAAGGCTAAACCTAAAGACTTACCATCTTTAGGATTTTTAGTTGGTGCACGCAATTCCACGTAAGTGGAAGCTCCATCAAAAATTGGCACCATTTCCGGGGACAACGGAATGTTTTAATTTTATTTAGTATCTTGCTAGTTGGTTAGGGTTTTACACTTTCTTTTAATCATTAAACCATATCTTCTTAAAATTCGTTATATCTCCGCCATCATCTAAAAAGGTGTTTTCTTCCCTCTACTCAGGTAGAAAACGTGTATGCAACCAGTGCATAACCCCAGATTCTCCCCTGATCCAGAGTACGACTCTGAGGTAGAGAGAAGCTTCCACTGTCGCATTCGACTCAATCGCCAAAGGGCCAGGCAAATGGCTAAAGATCAACGCCAGGCTACTTTGGTGATGGAAAGGGTCAACGCCGCCATCGCCGCTCAAAGGGCACAACTCATCGTTGATACTCGTGCCCAGATTCAAGCAGAGATTCGTGCGTAAGAACAGGCCCGCATTAGAGATGAAAATGAAGCAGCAACCCAAGCTACCTAGTTGGAGTTAAGGAACAAACAACTGAGGGACTACGCTATCCCGAAGAACTATGAGGATAACCACCCGGTCCGACCTCCGATTATCAATATCCCCAACTTCGAGATTCGGACCCAGTAGATCCAGATCATGCAAGGCATCTCTTTCTTCGGAGGTTCTGGAGATGATTGCATGGATCATATGAAAAGGTTTAAGGCGTTGTGCCGCCTGGTTCCACAAGCCGGAGTCGCTTTTGATGCTATAATTCTTCACTTGTTTCATTTCACTCTGTCTGGGAGAGCCCTGAGTTGGTATAACTCTCTTGACCGAGAACCTATGATAACTACATGGGCTCCCCTTGAGGAAAACTTGTTAGAGAAGTTCTTTCCCCCTTCACTGACTTATGAGATCAGGGGGCAGATCAATCACTTCTCTCAGTTACCTAGAGAATCCCTTGCTGAAGCATGGGAAATGTTTAAAGAACTTTTGCAGAAATGCCCCCATCATGGAATCTCCTAGAACCAACTAATAGAAACCTTCTATCGGGGAGTGAGCGATGATATTAAACAGTTTTTAGATTCCTCATCTGAAGGAAACTTCATGAGAAAGAATTATGAGGACGCCTGGAAGATTGTTACACTCAGAGCTGAAAACCAGTCCAACTGGGGACGGTCAGCCGGTAAAGGTGTCCTCAAGGATTACAAAGCTGAAGAATCTATAGAGATGAAGACAATAGCTGAAGCCTTGAAAACTATAGTTCACAAACAACAAGCTCTCGAGACTTCTCTCGGAGAGATTGATAAGAAGAAAACTCTTCTAGTTCAACAAGTCAAAGCCGTCACAAGATCCTGTGAGGCTTGTCATGCTTCTGATCATCTGACTCTTTCCTACGGTATGCTTTATAATGTGATGATGGATATGCATTCACCACCACAACCATATGAACCTATCATTGATCAGTCGGAAGAACAACTACCGGAACAAGTTAACTCTATCCACTCTATCCCTGGGCAAGTCTACTACAACCCTAATCAGCCAAGGAATCATCCAGGGTTTTAGTATGGAAACCCTGCTGGGACCGCTAATCCTCAGCATCAAACGCAGGGGGGATCCTCTAACAGGCTACCACTTGGGTTCCCAAACAGTTTCAACCAAAATCAAGGGAATTCCATGAACAACTTCCCTAGGGCTAACTACCCCAGGAACCAATCGGCCTACTACCAGTACACTCATCCTTCGCTCCATCCACAACTACATACTCAGCAACCTCAGCTGGCGCTACCACCGCAACAATCTCAACAAGCCCAACAACAAATTCCTCTGAAAACTGCTCCTGTCCAACCAGAAGATGAAATATCCTTGATAAGGCAGATGTTACAATCACAGCAAACTATGCTTTCTAACCAACAGGCTCAACAAAAAGTAGTTGAAGCTCAACTCGCTCAGATCGCTGCGCAATTAAAGCCCCCAGTAGGTACGTTTGCTGGGCAGCCTGAATCAAATCCTAAGCATGGGCAGAACAGACATGAACAGTTGAATGCTGTCACCACAAGGTCGGGACGCACTCTTCATGAGACTACCAAGATCACTCTGGATAATGATGATACACCTGCCTTTATGACAAAAGAAAGCCCGCTACAAGGAATAGAAAAGCCCGCAGAGGGCACAAAGGGAAAAGATAAAGACCAAGTGTCCGCAGAACCTGAAGTTTTGCAATATAAACCAAGAATACCGTATCCAGGTAGACTGAGAGAAACAAATATGGACACCAAGTTTCAAAAGTTCAAAGAGGCGATGAAGAAACTGTACATCGATATTCCGCTCCTTGACACTCTTTCCGAGGTGCCGACATGGGCAAAATATCTAATAACCTTGCTATCAAGAAACTATATCACCGAGGAGCAAGAAACTGTCAAGATCGCTTAGACCACCTCTGACATCATCCTAAACAAAATGCTAAAAAAGAAGAAGGACCCAGGTTCCTTCGGAATTCAATGGTGCATTGGAAATGCATCCACAAAGAAAGGATAAGCTGACCCTGGGGCCAGCATATCCATTATGCCTTACTCAATGTGTAAACGTCTCGGTTTCACCAAATTGCTGCCTACGTCAATAACTATTCAATTAGCTGACTCCACCATAACCGCACCTCTGGGAATCATTGAAGACATTCCAGTAAGGATAGGCAAGGATGCCTACGTTCCATGCGATTTCGTTATCATGGATATTAAAGAAGACTTGAGATACCCGATCATTTTTGGCAGACTGTTCCTTGCTACTGCCAGAGTGCTTATTGACGTCGAAGCTGGCACCATCATCCTTAGGCTCGGAAAAGAAGCAATTCAATTCCGAGTCCTTAATAGTATGAAAGGCCCCAGCATACAAGAAGAGGTTTTCCTTCTTGACGCAATTCAACAAATGTCACAGTTAGAAATATCTGAGCCAGTTGACGAACTGGAGAATGTTCTGATCAATCCAGATGTTGAATTCTCTGCAAACAAACTAGTTCAACAATGCCTGCAACATCTAGAAAAGGCTGAAGAAGCGCCAAAGGCCACTTTTGAAGAGCTTAAAGTTGTTACTATTATAGAAGCAGCTGAGCCACCAAAAGCCCCTGAAATGAAGACTTTACCCACAGGGCTTAAACATGTTTTCTTAGATAAGGAAAAACTATGCCCGGTCATCATCATCTCTACCCTTATAAAAGATCAAGAAGTAAGGCTTCAGGATGAGCTGAGGAAGCATAAAAAGGTCATTTGATATAAAATAACTGACCTTATGGGCATAAACCCAGCTCTGTGTATGCATAGACTTCCTATGGTTGAAGAATTCAAACCCTCTCGCGAACATCAAAGAAAATTGAATCCTAATATGAAGGAGGTAGTTCGTCTGGAGGTCCTTAAATTACTCAAATCCGGCATGATCTATCCTATTTCTGACTCCCAGTGGGTCAGCCCTGTCCAGGTCGTTCCAAAAAAAGGGGGCACTACTGTAGTGCTCAATGACAAAAATGAGTTAGTGCCTACCAGAACTGTAACAGGATGGCGAATGTGTATTAATTATAGGAAGTTGAACACAGCTACAAGGAAAGATCACTACCCTCTACCTTTCCTTGATGAAGTCCTGGAACACCTAGCTCACCAAAAATATTTTTGTTATCTCGATGGTTACTCCGGGTTCTATCAAATACCCATACACCCGGAGGACTAGGAAAAAACCACCTTCACCTGTCCCTTTGGGACGTATGCATTTAGAAGAATGTCGTTCGGGTTATGTAACGCACCCTCCACTTTCCAACGATGTATGTCTGCCATCTTCGCCGGTTTAACAGAATCCGTCATGGAAGTATTTATGGACGATTTCTCAGTTTACGGAGATTCCTTCGACAACTGTTTAATCAATCTTGGATAAGTTATGCAATGCTATGAGGAAACAAACCTTATCTTGAATTGGGAGAAATGCCATTTCATGGTAACAGAAGGTGTCGTCCTCAGACACAAGGTAAGAGATAGGGGAATCGAGGTGGACAAAGAAAAGATCGATGTTATCTCAAAGCTGTCACCTCCAAAGGACATAAGAGGAGTTCGAGCTTTCCTGGGTCATGCAGGATTCTACAGAAGATTCATCATAGATTTATCAAGGATAGCTAAACCCATGACCCAACTCCTAACTAAAGATGTTGAGTTCATATTCAATCAAGAATGTATGCAAAGTTTCTCCACCCTCAAGAATGCGTTAATTTCCGCACCTATTCTGAGAGCCCCAGATTGGTCGCAGCCTTTCGAAATCATGTGTGACGCAAGTGATTACGCCATAGGGGCTGTTTTAGGACAGCGGATTGACAAGAAACCCTATGTTATCTACTACGCATCCAAAATGCTAGACGAAGCACAGAAAAACTACACTACCACGGAGAAAGAATTTCTGGCTATCATCTATGCGTTTGAAAAATTCCGCTCCTATTTGATTGGTTCCAAAGTCATTGTCTATATTGACCATTCTGCCACTCGATACCTGATTCAGAAGTAGGATGCCAAACCCAGGCTTATCCGCTGGGTGCTGATGCTTCAGGATTTCAACTTGGAGATTAAAGATAAAAATGGAGTGGAGAACGTTGTGGCTGATCACCTCAGCCGGATCGAGGTAGAAGAAGAAGATAAAATCCCTATCTGGGATTCTCTTCCTGACGATCAGCTTATGAAGGCCACCCATGGTTTCCCTTGGTATGCAGATATCGTCAATTATCTAGCCACAAGGATTATCCACCCCTCTGCTTCCTTTCATGACAAAAGGAAGTTCCTTCATGACATAAAACAATATTATTGGGATGAACCCTACCTGTTTCACCTTTGTACTGACGGACTTTTCCGTCATTGCTTGTCGGAAGAAGAAATAACCCCGGTCCTAGAGCATTGCCATTCAGGACCCACAGGGGGGCACATGAGTGCTAAGAAAATAGCTATAAAAGTTTTACAATCTGGTTTTTTCTGGCCCACCATATCAAAGAATTCATACGATTTTGTGAAAGCTTGCAACAAATGCCAATTTTCAGGCAACATATCAAAAAGAGACGAGATGCCCCTCACAGTGTGGCAAGAAATTGAGCTTTTTGATGTGTGGGGGGTAGACTACATGGGCCCTTTCCCTTCATCTTATGGCTTCTCTTACATCTTGGTCGCGGTGGACTACGTCTCAAAGTGGGTCGAAGTTGTACCCACTGTGTCCAGTGATTCCAAGCCTGTTATTAAATTATTTAAAGATATTATTTTCCCAAGATTTGGAGTTCCAAGAACTGTCATATCAGATGGCGGGACCCATTTCTTGGAAAGAAGTTTTGAAGCCTTACTAAAAAAGTACAAAGTCAATCACAAAGTCGACACGCCCTACCATCCACAGACTAATGGTCAGGTAGAGGTATCAAATAGACAATTGAAGGCGATTCTTGAAAAAACAGTGAACATAAACCGCTCTGATTGGTCCACCAAACTTCCTAATGCCCTTTGGGCATATCGAACAGCTTATAAAACACCAATCGGAACAACCCCGTTCCGTTTGGTGTACGGGAAGTCTTGTCATCTTCCAGTAGAGCTAGAACACAAAGCCTGGTGGGCCATCAAACAATTAAATTTTGATCTTAAAAGTGTGAGAGAGAATAAACAATTGTAGCTACATGAGCTAGAAGAACTCCGTACGACCACCTATCAGAGTGCCAGAATCTATAAAGAGCAGACAAAAATGTGGCACAACGGTCATCTAAAAAGGAAAGACATCGTCGTCGGCGACAAAGTGCTCCTTTTCAATTCCAAGCTCAAGTTGTTCCCCAAAAAACTTCGAACAAAATGGTCTGGGCCCTTCACCATAAAACATATTTATCCAACTAGAGCTGTGATAATTGTCGATAATAACAAAGGAGAAAGGACGGTCAACGACCATCGTTTAAAAAGATACTACACTCCAGAAGATAAGATGCCGAGACAGACCATAGAAATCAAAGACGCCACGCCGTCAGATTAACACCATCAAAGCTTCGTCGAGCCAGCGACGTAAAACCCAGGCACTACTTGGGAGGCAACCCAAGATTTTAGTTTCTTTCCCGTTCTTTTAATTACCTTAGGTTCATTCTATGAAAATACAAAAAAATTATATAACCAAAACAAACATAAAAATAACAAAATGAAAATATACAAAAAATTTCTTATAACTAAAACAAACATAAAAATATAAAAATATGTTTGACCTTAACCCTCCCAAACGGTCCTGAAATCATTTGGATCCAAACGGTCCTGAAACCGTTTAGAGACAAACGGTGTTCAAACCGTTTGCGACCAAACGGTCTCGAAACCGTTTGGAGCCAAATGGTCCTAAAACCGTTTGGAGTCCAAACGGTCGCTAAACCGTTTGACTTAGGATTTTTGTCAGGTCAACCCCCCGTTTCCTATAAAAATAAACCCTACCCCCTCGTTTTTCTTTCTTTCGACTCCCGAGCCATCTGAACTTCTCGAAGTGTTGTTCCATTGCTCTCGCCTCCGTTGACCTCTACTTCCCCTGCTCCCGCGCGACCTCCGTCTCCAGCACCCTCGTCGTCGTCTCCCCTGCTCACAGCAGCAAGGTAGTCCAGCCGCAGCAGTCGCCTTCTCCCGCAACCACCGTTTCCACCTTAGCCAATGCCTTCGTTCCCTCTTCTTCGCCAGAAACTCCACCATTTCCACCGTCAGCTTCGCCTCTATCACCGCCGGCTCTGGCTTTTCCATCGCCAGCCTCGCCGCAATCTTCTTTTCCTACGTCTTTATCGCCGTCGGCTTCCTCCATCATTACCATCATCGCCGGCGCCTTCGCCGCTGCCTTCGCCTTCGTCGCCAGCGGTTCCACCCTCCATTTGCCGTTTTGTCTTCGCCGGCGGTTGCACGACGCTTCACTTTCCAAACGGTCTTGAAACCGTTTGGGACTAAACGGTCTTGAAACCATTTGGGATCAAACGGTCTTGAAACCGTTTGAGACCAAATGGTCCGGAAACCGTTTGGAACCAATTAGTTTTCAAACCGTTTGGCCTTTAAATTTCATTTAACTTTCATAAAATCACAAAAACACATAAGTACAAATAAAATCTTTTTTTAGTATAATTTTCTAACTCTTGATCTTCCATTTTTCAGCCATGGAATCACCAGCAAAAGAGGCCACCAAATTTGAAGACACTGCAATATGGACAATGGAGCAACTGATGATAGAACAATCTAAGCTCCAGAAGATCAGAGATGACTTCAACAGGACCAGAAAGGCGCCACCAAATGTCAAGATGATGCAAGTCCTGTGCGACCTTGACCAAATCAAAAAGTGCCTAGCAGAGGCACCTGAAGAAGAAGTGGAAGACATCTCTTCCGATGACGATGAAGGCTCAGAATACAAGCCAAATCCCGAGGAGGAATCCCCAGCCGAAGAGCAAAAGGGGAAACGTAAGGTCCAGGAATCTGCACCCAGATAACCTTCCAAGAAACGGGCAAGAAAACAGTTCGCCCTGCCTCTGCTATGGACCAACCCTTTGCAACACCTACCACCACCATTCCTGCCACCACCCCCACCTTCTCAATTCTCACCACCACCGCACCCTCACCCAAAAACCTCTACATCCACACCATCCAATCCATCGACAAAATCCTGAAACCTACAAAGTACGTCTGCTCAAGTGTACTGCTGAAGATGGGGATCCATGACCGAATCTTCAACACGCTAGACAAAGCCAACCTTGCAAGGCTATGTGTAGTACCCGAGATCTCATACTCTGAGCCTACCATTGAATTCTTCACCTTTCTAACAAAAGAACCCGTAGATATCATGGATAGATCACGAGATGGAGGTGATAGAAGGCTGGTCACCAAAATTTTCGGCAACAAGGTGGTCTTAACAGAAAACATGTTGAATGAAGTTTTCATTGACAATCAGCAGCAGCTGCAAAATGCCAAGACGGTGGGAACCGAGCACTCTGAGTTCAACAGACACATATTCTGGAAATCTTTAACTGGGCTCCCCACCTATGATGCTAAGACATGAAAAGCATCGAACATACACTCTGGTTTTGTGCGCACCCTACACAAAATTCTTGCTGGCGCACTCTTCCCCAAGACAGAAGGAGGGAACGTTACAATCTCGGATCTCTTTGTCCTCTGGTCCATTCTGAACGAAAAGCCAGTTAACATTGGACGACAAATGATCCAGAAATTTTCCTCCTTCGCCCTGGGGAAGGAAATCTGCATGGGGGGTCATGTCACATCCATTATAAAATACCTCAAGATGGACAAACCCCTACCTCGCTGCATGCAACTAAAGGGCGACATCCTTACCAATGAACAATCTTTGAAGAACTCCTTCATCATCAAGGAAAAGGATGGGAAATTATATTATGTCTTCTGCCCCATGGTCAAGTCATCAAGAACACTCCTCCCGCTTATGGAGCTCGCAGACTATGACACAGACAAGCTCCTCTTCTCTGATGAGGAGCTTTCACAAATCTTAGCTTCGGTTAAAGAAGCCGAAAAGAAAGCAACTGCAAGACAGACGGAGTTATGTATCACAATCCCGACAGCTCGACCATCAAAAATACATGTCAAACGACCTTCCCGAAGGCAATCGAAGGCACAACAGCTGTCGGGGACACCGACATCAAAGCCACACCCAGAAGACAACCCCCTCCTCGACGAGCACATCACCACCTCGTCCTTAGAATCTTTCATTATGAGTCTACATGTTGAACTAACCGCCACCACCTCACTCCCTTCCACCTTCCCAACACCCACCACCCTTCCTTCTTTCCCCACAACCACGCTACCACACACATCCTATTCTTCACCCCTTTTCCCTTCAGCCTCCCCCTTCTCCATCCCTATGCCCGACTTTACCACTTTCCCATCCACTTCCACAGTCTCTACCCCATCATTATCAACACCACCACCTTTCACATCCACCGCCACCCCGACACCGCTGGTGACTGCATCTACGGTCACCACGCAGTTCGCGGGACCATCATCAATGTCTCTTCCGCAAGGCACTACCACCCTCCCTCATAGACCCCAGCCACCCACCCTTCCACCTCTGGGGTCCCCTTTTCCAAAATCGGTGAAGAATTCAGACGTCAATTCGATGACATCCGAAACCTCCTCACCGATCCTTCTAACATTTTATATTCTATTTTTTCTTGTGTGCAGGGATTATCCAAGCAGGTGGCCACGATCGACCAACAGAACCGCGCTTTTCCCAACATCCCCCAAGGTTTTCAGCAAAGACAAGATGAGGTAGCTAAGCAAGTTGAGCACATCAACAACCACTACAACAACTTGCCCGAGTTGGTCCTTGGAGCGACGCGCCAGTAAGAAGCAATGGCTAAGCAAGTCGATGAGATCTCTACGCAGACCCAATCTATGCCTGAGACTCTCCGCGAGCTCAAGCAGCAACAAGCGGCTCTTAGCACGTGCTTGTACACCATCAGTAGCACCCTCACACAGCTAAACAATCGCCAAGAGGAGTCCACTAACAATGAAATCCAGCAATTATGCGCTCAAGTTACAGATCTTACTGCGTGAATCCTCTCCGCTGAAGGACGTTACTCGGACCTAAAAGAAACACACGACCCACTGCTCGAAACACACGAGCATGTACAAGTGGCATTCGATGAGTTGCAAGCCATCCATCGGCGGTGTAAACAGACCACACACAAGAAGCCAGCAGAACATGCAGTGGCTGACAAAGATGAGGACGAAGAAGACGATGATGAGGACTCTGACTCCTCAGATAATTCCAATAATAGCACCTCCTTAGAGGACAAATTTGGCGACCCAGGCAATGTCGGGGAGGGCACAAGCCGAGGAGCTGATAAAGACCCCAGGTCCCCCCACAACGAAAATGTCAACATGTCATATGGGGACCAATTCCTGGATTATTCTGCTTTGGGATCCATCGGGGAGTCTTCCAAAAACACGGCTTTCGCTGAGTTACACCAATGTATATTAGGAACTAGTGCAAGCCCGCCAACAACAACCGCTCAACCTTCCCCCGTGCTTGGCAAGTCAATGCCTTCCCCCCAAGACCCGGACGAGTCAGAATGAGTCAGCTTAGATACAGATGAAGAACTCGATTCTACTTCGGATTCGAATGATGAGCTGCAGGACTATGCAGAAGTCCTGGAACAACCTTCTCCCCCCCCTTCCGCAAGAACTTCCCCCGCCACCACCTCTACCGCACAAAATGCATGATCTTGATATGGCGGCCATCTCCACATTAGATGCTCAGGACATTTTTATACTGAACACTATTGTGGATGATGCAAAGGCATGGGACGACATCATCTACAATAACACCAAAACTAGACGCAAGATGACACGAGAAGATTTCCTTACCATCCTGTGACCTCGGTCCACGATACCTATGGCGATCTTCCGTGTCCTTCTTGCCAATAGCATTGAAATATATAGAAGTCATAAGAGGCAACAACCGGTCTTCAACGCCTCGCCTGCTCTGGCTGTTGGCCTTTTATACAAAGATATAAGAGCAAAGTCGATCGAGAGGCTGTGTACTGGTTTAGCATGTCGGGAACATTTTCTTACCATGCCCTTCCAAGTTTCAGGCCATTGGCTCTTTATGATCGTCGACACCGTAGCTCGGGATGCCAAGGTCTATAATTTTTGCAGCGCTGAGCTACCCGCCGGTACAATAAATTTTGTCGGTGAAGCAGCAAGAGAAGCGCGGTGTATACCCTTCCGACTGCTGAAGTTAATTTGGGCTGCACGCCCATCTCTCCGCCAAGACTAGAGCCAACCTTGGTTCAAAATAATAAACCCTCAAGTTCAAGCTGCTGAGGAATCTGGGGATTGTGCTTTCTGCACCATACGTCACATCCAAGCGCTGAACTAGGAAATCCCATTTTCTAATCTGGCTGCTAAAGATTTTCATTCCTTGCGAGGGTGTTATGCTATGGAGCTCATCTGTGATAGACGGTTCTTCAAGGACCTGACAATGGCACCAGATGATGTCCCTCGCTACCTCTTCTCCTCCATCCAGCGACCGCAGCGGTGACCCTTTCGACAAACTCTGAAGGAGTCGGAGAAATCAAAGGAACCGACCTTAGCTACCGATCAAAGTAAAGGAGACATCGATCTTTGTCTGCCATAGAACCAACCTTTCCTGACTTTGATCATAGTGCTTGCAAAGGTCACAACGACATCAAACTACGACTCATTATGGCGCGGCTTTCAGCCGAGAAGGATGAGCACGTATTCATGTCTGGGGACATTTTAGTTATGGCAGACACACTTCAAGAGACTTTACAGATTAAAGGATCCCTCTCCGTCAGCCTAATGAGCGCTTACCAGTCTCTACTCGGCCAACACAACCCCACTACATATATGGCATCCCCATACATGAAGGATGATCTTTTCAAGCTCAAGAACTTCGGCACAACTGAAGCACTGATCTCCTTTCTACAACACACAATGCCGAAGTTCATCATGTTACCCTTCCTCTATCATGAGCAATGGATGCTCCTAGAAACAAACCTACCAGATGGAACAACCACAATATATAACAGTTCCGACAGCCAGTACAACCCACGACAGAAGAACTATGTCGTGACACAAAGGATGCCAACAGAGGTAGTGGCGAAGGACTGCGCTGACAAATTAATTTCCCTTCTCAGTCAGCACACAAGGGCTTATGACAAAGAGCATTTTCATCGCCCTTCTTTCAGCCACAAATGTCCCCAACAAATCCGACAATCAAATGATTGTGGCTTCCATGTCCTCTACTGGATGTATACCATCATCGCCCTTCAAAGACCAGTAGAGGATATGACTGATGTGGATTACCACGCTCTATGCGGACAGTTCACAGCCAACCTACTTCAATCTCAAGGAGCAAACTCAGGATTAACGTAAACCTGAAGCCCTTTCCTTTGTACTTATCAACCTATCACTTTGCCACTCTGAGGATAGAGTGTGTGATAAGTTAGGGGGGGTACACTAGATAAGGGTGAGGTATCATTTCTATATCCCTCCTTTTCCATCTCCTCCTTCATTTTTTGTACAATTTTTCTTAGTTTCCTCTACACATTTAGCTTCCATTTTAAATAACTCATCCAAAAATAAATCTTTTGAATAAAGTCACCCTCAGTTAACTTTAGAATCATGTTAGTTCCCAAAAGTAAATAGCACTTAGACATTTAATGGCGATCTAATAATATACCTCCACTATTGATTTTCATGCTTTTGCTTCACTTCTTTATCTGACTCTCCACAGGTCAATATCAAGGCAGAAATAAGCCAGGCTCTCAAGGATGAGAGGGGCATCAGGCAACTTCCAAATAAAAAAGTTCTGCAAGTGGACCACAAACCAAATAAGTGCATGTTGAAAAACTCTAAGAACAGCTTTCCTCTCGTCAAAATAAAAGAGGCTTGGCCGCCCAAAATAATTTCCCAAACAAAACCCCAAAACCCAAGCCTGTGAGTTTTCGAATAAAAGCTAGAGAGTCGAATAAAATTATGAGAGTTGTACCATGAATAAGGATCTATATAAAGAACCGATGAAGGTCTCACCCGGCCGGCACATTCAGTTGCCCTCACAAAGGCAGATGTGTCGTGCCCGGTAGTGAAACCCTATGGTATCCAAATATATGAAAGGCTTATAAAGGACTCGCCCGGCCGGTACATTCAGCTGCCCTCACAAAGGCAGATGTGTCGTGCCCGGTAGTGAGATCCTAAAAATCATAGACAACCCCTCCCCCACTTGAAGGGGGAGTTACACTTCAAGCCTTTAGCCAACCCTCATACCCTCTCTAGTTTCTAGTAGGTCCTTCAGAGAGGTATAAAGCTGATTAGAGTCAACAACATGCACAGAATAAAGGTGGTCCCAACGCGAGCTACGAGATATGGAAGAAACCTGAGACCCAAGCAACTCTCGAAACCTGAAAGAGTCATGGCAAGCAATAAGACCTGATATGACCTTAGGAAAACTCAGGTTAAGAATTGAAGTAAGAGTATGGAAATCCTAACTAAATAAAATCGCCTCGCCATTACATGTCTCAGCTCTATCTAACATGAGGACAAGCATGACTCTAAGTTAGGGGGGGTGATAACCTCCAATTTTGGATGTTTACCTTAGTCTTTTCTTTAGTTTTCCATACTCTTTCTCAATTAGAATTAGCCTTAATCCCTAAATATTCCCTCTTATTGTAAATATACCATGAGACTAACTTTTCCTCTTTATATATATAGAAAAAGACATAAAAAAATCATAAAAGACTAAATCAACCTCAAGACCGCATGAAGCCAAACGGTCCCGAGACCGCATGGAGTCAATCGGTCCCAAGACTGCATGAAGCTAAACGGTCCCGAGACCGCATGGAGTCAAACGGTCCCAAGACCGCATGAAGCCAAACGGTCCCGAGACCGCATGGAGTCAATCGGTCCCAAGACCGCATGAAGCCAAACGGTCCCGAAACCGCATGGAGTTAATCGGTCCCAAGACCGCATGATGCCAAACGGTCCCAAGACAGCATGGAGTCCAACGGTCCCGAGACCGCATGAAGCCAAACGGTCCCGAGGCCGCATGGAGTCAAACGGTCTCGAGACCGCATGGAGTCAATCGATCCCGAGACCGCATGGAGTCACATGGTCTCAAGACCGCATGAAGCCAACCGGTCCCGAGACCGTATGAAGCCAAACGGTCTCAAGGTCCAAACGGTCTCAAGGTCCAAACGGTCTTGACGTCCAAACGGTCTTGAGGTCCAAACGGTCTTGAGGTCCAAACGGTCTCAAGGTCCAAACGGTCTTGAAGTTCAAACGGTCTCAAGGTCCAAATGGTCTTGAGGCCCAAACGGTCTCCAAACCGTTCGGACTTCACTTAAGGCCTATAAATAAGACCCCAAGGGTCCATCACGAGATATCAAGTGTTTAGACATCCAAAGGCTGCCTCAATCACTCCAGAGCAAATCCGACTTCCATCCTCCGCCCAGGGGCTGCCGGTCTGAGACCCATAGTCCATCTCGAAGCTGCTTTCTCTCTCTCCACCAAAGAAGGTGGGAAGAGGGAGATCTCATCATCAAGCAACCTATGAAGCTGGTGGATCGTGTCTCTCTCCAAGGGGTTGACTTTCCTCTCTCCTTTGTGGGGATGACGCTCTCTCTCTCTTCTTGCCTCCTTCCTTGTCCTAGTCATGAGCGAGTAGTCTCTCTCACTAGGGTGCTCTCACTAGGGTGCGGGGAGTAGCCCCTCTACCCATGTTTTCATATCATGCAAATGTAATCCATAAGTTGTAATATAGAGTTCATATCTTTTCAGTTCAACATCAAACGTTTAATGAATTCTTGTTGCTTGATCATCAACTTGTGTTATCCTTTATCCTTTAGTATGAATTGTCTACGTTTGTGCTATTGAATCTGAAACTCGTTTGCATGTTGGTTTTAGGTGCATGTATCCACCATGCATCTGTTTCGGTATCTAGGAGTGCCTTCCTAGAAGTGGAGTATACTCACTCCCATCGTTGTACTTTCATGCTATGAAATGGAATCAGTTGACGTATGAAAGTACAACCTTGATGAGTCGAGGAACACACTTTGCAGAGGGAATGTTGTAAAGTAAGTGACCATACCTACATGGATGGCTGGCATTACAACATTCCCACACTCCTCGTAGTTAGTCATCTGAAATGAAGCTAAGTCTACAAAGATACTAATTGATCTAACTCTTATTGCAGGTTATGCTTTTATGTTGCATGTGTTGATCCATGTGTAGTGGTGGTGAAAACCGATCACACCCTAGTGATTCATTAATCATTGTTAACAACCTAAGTTTACTTTCTTGCTTTTACTTTACTTGAATTTAGCTTAAAAACAACCAAATCACCCTTTTGATCTAAATACCAACTACTAAATAGATTAAGTGAAATTATTATGTTTTCCATCTTGTTGGAAACAACAAGACCGTTGTCTCCAAGATTCGACCCTTAACTATACTACGATAAGACTTCCACGTATCTTAGCATACGTGGGTGGTGTTCTCTATATAGTATAAGCAAGGCTAAACCTAAAGACTTACCATCTTTAGGATTTTTAGTTGGTGCACGCAATTCCACGTAAGTGGAAGCTCCATCCTACCCTTATTGGGCTAATTGGGCATGCATCTCAATTAAGGTGGGAGGAACACTTCTTTGATTTGCTTTATACCCAAAGATCCACACTTCTTTTGTGGACCAATGACGAGGCCTCGTTCAATGGATGAGAAATCAAAACCCTCATATACTTATTGCTCAGATCGAAGCCCCCATCCAATGGCTAGAACGTTTTCCCCTTCCTTTGTACACCTTTTCTAGTGCAAAGGTATTTAGAGTTCTACCTACTCCGCACCTTGGTGCCACCTTTTCATATCATATTCCCCAAAATTGAATCTTCCCTTACATATATAAGTTCCTTCCTAACTCTTTTCCCCTCTTTTACTCTCATTTCACAAACCCTAGCACCCCCTATCTTCAATCCTCCTCTTCCTTTGTACACGGTGGTTGTTGGCCAACCCATTTTGGGCGTTTGTGCAGTGTATGTCCTGGGCACTTGGTAAGCTCACCCTTGCCTCTGTTGACCTCCCCGAAGGTGGACAGCCAGTTGGTGTGGCCTGCAAAGCCCTGAAACCCTGTCTTGATCTAGTTCTGAAGAGACATGATGTTGCCTGCTTAGTCTAGGTGTGGGCCTATATCGACAAAGGGGACAACAACTTCACTGTTAGATCCCATCTGTATGACCGATCCTCCCCAAGAAATCCATATTTTTTCCCTTTGTCTCTCTCACTCATTAGCTCGGGCCCCTCACTCAACACCCACTCATAGGGTGCCACACCAACAATTGGGCATGTGAACCCATCTCGAGGGGTGCCACGCCCCCAACGCTCTCGGTTCACCCTCAGTTGCCATCACCCACACCCTACCACTGGCCACTAACTGCAGACGCCCCGAGCATGTGAGAGTGGTGAGGATGGGAGAGGAAGCCAGAAAATGCTTGGGAGCCACGTGTCCATGTGGACCTAGTTTGTAGATATCGCGAGGAAGACACAGACACAACCTGGGTCACCGTATCAACATCAAACGGTCCAGTTTTATCCACAAATCAAAGGATAATGAAATGTAACACTAATATCTTTTCTCTATAGTTTCATTGCATAAATTGTATCCTATTCATCCTTTGTCCATTCATGGCATATAATATATGAATTTTGATCTTCTCGATGAGATCTATCCAATGGAACTAGTTTCAGAATCTAGTTCTTCTTCATTTTCTCCTAATACCCTAAAAGTAGGTCTTTTATGCACTTTTTGAATGTTTGATGGTGTAGCTTGCTCCAAAATAGTATTTTTTCTCAAGATGTCATTCTTAAACTTCATATCAGTAACCTTTATCAACTTATTTTATTAAATCACTAAATGGATCACCTTGATGACCTTATGTCTACTATTTCGACCTAAACGTGCCCCTCTTATGCAATGTGCATGATACCACTTGCCTAATATTGAAACTTTAACTATCACATGTACTCCCTACCTTGAAATCAGTAATACTTGATACACTCTGTGACATGGTTGAATAAAATCTTACGCCAATTGCCATGTAAGACACTAATGTGCCCTATTGGCTACATGTAACACCTAATACTCCAATGATTATCTATGCTATCTAAATGATTACAAATCATTAAGCATACCATCCTTGTAGCACTAATAACCAGATTGATCTACCTAATATGTCTATGTTTTGGAAATGAGACTTGTTGTATGAAATTGATGTTATATGACTAAATGCAACCTTACATGATTAGACATTGATGATGATTTATCTCTCATCCTTCCTCCCTTGTTAGATCAGACCTTATCTATATCTTGTTTTACCCATAATGTTGGTGGTTCACCATGACCTAAGGTTGAATATTGAGACTAGTGTTATGTTCAGTCGATGCATGCATGTTTGAGAAGAAGAGACCACATTGGACTATATCATACTTAGGTTTAGGATACCATCCACATGACATGATACATGTTTATCTTAACTAAACCCTATTGATGTAAGACCCCATGTTATATCTTCTTCATCTTAGGTCCCTTGGGGATGGACCATCTCTAGAGATCTTATCTTAACTTGTACTCTACTCGCAAGGTACGTTTAATCTCTTGACCCTACTATGGTATTGACTTGCTTGTATGTATGCTCTATGAATACCTGGCTACTTACTTGGTTGAGATATTATTCCTATGAATACTACTTTAATGTTTGGTTATAATATGTTGACAAAGCTTGAACATAATATAGAGAAATCCATTATGCAACCTAATGTTGATATAATGGATAAAGAAACCTAAAACATACTTGGTATACAAGAAAATCATTGAGTTTTCTCACCTTGTTTCTAGTTCTTGTCTGTTATCATGTTTTAGCCAAGCAACTTTGATATTACTCTTAAACTGTGGTTACATGCTTTTCATAGTGTACTTAATGCTTTAGCATTAATATGTTTTGGTTATCAAATTTGTAGTTGGTAAATGATGATTTGTTGCATTCAAGACTCTCAGATCTGAAATGAAACACCAGTGGGTTACTTGATTATAGAAATGGGTACATGCTCCTCAATGTCCACATTTAATATCTTGTATCTCTTTAGTTTTTGTATTGTGTTTTTCATATATATTGCTTATGTGAAACTATGTGCCATTCTAGGGATGGATGCCCAAGTCCACTCGTCTTTGACTATGTAGCCATTAGGAGTGTGGACATAGGGTAACAAATAGTTCCTGACACCCGCCTACCCGTGTGTGGTGAATTAATCATCACCCACACCAGGGGAATGCTCATCCATTGAACCTTGGGTTTGATTTTTCTCCAATGAAGTAGATCTCACCCTCCATGGCAGGCTTGACCAGAAGCTCCATGAGTCAACCATGGAGTTGACTCTAGGCTACATGTACCAAAATCTATGACTACATGTTGTGGTACTATCCTCCATGCTATACAAATCCACTGAGGTCATCATCTCCTACCGAGGTAGTTGGAGACTAAGGTTTTGAGTTTGACTACAATATAAACTCTGAGCAAAGAAAGCGGGTATGAGATAAGGTAATTCCATGTCTTAGAGCAATCTTCAAGGTCAAAGAAGTTCCTGGGATTTCAGTGGTGGATTTACACCACTCACGACAACTCATGATGGTATGATCCACATTCTCATGGTAGGGATGCACGCCAAAGTAATAGGTTGTTGGACATCAGTTTTCGAGGTTCACTGCATCCTCTGGGAGGATGCACACATCTTGTAGCCTCTTTGTGGTTTTCACAAACAACCCAATTGTCTTGAGGTGCCCTAAACCAAGAAGATTGGGTTGGGTCCCCAGAGATGGACATCACACTTGACGATGGGTTATGGTGGTTGTTATAAGCATTTGAAGTTCATGTTGGGATCCTTGGGTCCCAATGGATCTACTTTACCACTTAAATAGGCAAGGGTTGTAGTCTAGAGGGACTCCCTATGTAACCCTATCTTATAAAAAAGACTATGAATTGAAAATTTCCCTATTATAGTAGGGTATTAATTATATCTAAGATCAATGGGATCGTCTTTGATGCACGGTTCTGTTAAACTAAAAATTAGGGAAAGTCAAATGTTATATGCTTAATTATTAGGATATATTGGGATGACTTTCATAGCCAAAATGTGCTATTTTAGTATATACTTAAATTGATTAAACACACCACATGGAATGTCATATTTCTCTTAAATTCTAGAATCATCTTAATTTCCTTATTATCTTTAAGTATCCCAAACGTTAGACTGGGATATTCTTGTTTGATGCCTTAATACTTGTGTTGCCATTCATGGTTATATAATTACTCCATTAATTATCTAATGTACAAATTATCTCATTTTCTTTTGGAAACGTGTTTATCATCTCATATTTCAGTTATCTAGCAATTCATGAGGCCATTTTATTTATTTGTGCACGAAATTTCTTATTTCTTAAACTTGTACCATAGATTTATATGCAAAGCAAATAGTCTCATGGGCCTCACTTGGCAAATGGGTTGAACCCATGCTACAAAGTGGAGAACTGTAACATACCAAATTTTTAACATTAATTTAAGCTTTAAAATGTGGTTTTCTTATATAAATAATAATAGAGGGCCTTATTGGAAAAAGACCCTAAGGTGGAATTTTCTTAAAGAATAATGAAGTTGGAAAAAATATTAGGATCAATCCACCTTTTTCTCCATTACACATGAATTATGCATTCATGAAAATAGATATTGCCCCCCTCACCCTTTTCTCTTTCCTAACCTTAAAAACTATTTAAAGGTGAGTGGAAGAGAGGAATAAAAGATTTCAAACTTGAAAATATACCTTGTATAACTTAAGCAAGAAGTAACCATTTTTCCTTTCATAGTCTTAATAAGAAGAAAATCCTTTTTCTCCCTCCTCCAAGAAAAGGTTCTCAAAAAGGCATAGAAATTAGATGATATGATCATGGAATAAGTAATAATAACTATCTCAAAATTTCACTCCAAGAAACACAAAGGAAAGGTATTAGTCAATTATTTAATCTATTAGTACATTAAAAACAAGTGAATTGACATTTGCATAAATAATGGTCAAAACATGTGAAAAACAAAAATCTAAATTTATGGGAAGAATCTAGACTCCTTTTTGGACATGTGGTCCAAATTTGGTAGCATTTTGGCTTAGTTTGACACTTCTAATTAAGTAAACAAGTTTACATATAATTTTAATAGGAATTATTTATGAATTACATTAATTTTACCAATTCCCCTCAAGTTTCTCCTTGTAACACGCTCTTTTTCATTCTTTCCTTTTATTCATGCATCGCCAACCGTCCATCGTGAATCTGATGGTTGGGCCATCATCATCCAGCTTCAAACTTTTTGCAAGTCTGAACGCAATACCAGGTAGATCTCACTCTCCCTCCTCTCACCTTTGTTTCTCAAAATTTCTTCTTCTCTATCTTCATGATGCCTTCTAGATCTGAGTGATCCATAATTCATTTCTCCTCTCCCTCTATTGACAAGATGCCCAATTAGAGTTCTCACCCGAACTTCGCCACAAGTCACATATTCTGTCACAAAGAGTCTCACCACTACTTAAGGGTTTTGATGGCACCACCAACCTCTACGCAACTCTCCTCTGCCAATAACTTCATCTCTAATACCCCAAGACTGCCAGACCTACTCACTCTTCATCTTTAGCAACCTTGACGTCGCTTCGGTCTTCTGGTCACTGACCTATGCAATTAAAGTGTTGGTGAGCATCCATAACACCTCTCCTTCACTTTCCCTTTTCTTGTTTGCACCGCGTTGGTCCCAGTTGTCGATCCCTATAGTTTACAATCCCCCCTTGTTGGAAACTCACCACCATAGCCACTGGGTATCCCCTCAACTATGCAAATGAATGTCTTGACCCCTCCTTGACACTGCAATTTCATCTCGATCTTTTTGGGAGTTTTGTTTCCTATTTTTTTTCTAGGCTTTGACCTCCAACCACTCCCTATGTTTCTTTCTATTTCCTGATGAAACCAACATTGCCTTCATGATTCCTCATGACTCTACCCTATCATGTTAGGTTTAACCCCAGGAAGTGTTCCATTTTGTTTTGCACTCTATTTGTGGAGTTTTCACTTGATGTGTGCTCGCTTCCATGCTTGGCTATAGCCCGAGCATAGCGTAAGCTCCTGTGCTCCCCCTAGACAAAGGTATCTAGGCTTGGCTCAAGTTGGGGAGGATGATGAAAGGCTTGATTGCCCTTGATCGGATGTGTTTTGTCCCAATTATGGCTAAACGATCCACCATTTGGCCATGGCTCGTGAGGGAGGAACAAACCAGGTCATTGAATGACCATGGTTCCCCCACATGGTTAATCATATTATCATTTCTATAAGGACAATATCAGGTTTTCCCTATTTTAACTTATCCATCCACTGGACTGCTGGGGTGAGCCCCTGTGGTAGCTGGCGAGTGTCGATTTGCCCAGGTCAGTGCGACCCAGGTCTAGTTGTCTGATGATTTATATATTAAAGTACATGTGGCTTTTTCTCAAATTTTCATTGTTCCATTTTTAGAAAAATATCATAAGTCATAGGATTCTCAAAAAATTATGACCAAATCATCATTAGAAAGAGTTTTTCGAGGGGAATTCAATTTGTGGTTTTCAAGATATAATTTGAGTTTCTATTCCTCTATTTTATTAGCAATCCTAATTTGAATTAAGAAACCCTTATTATGTACCACATATGATTAAGGTGATCTAATCCAACCTAGTTTTCTAAAGTTAATGATGTTGATTAGTGAGTCTAATACTAATGCACCCAAACTCTAGTTAACTTTAATTTAACCTAGGACCAATACAAGGTATTGATTAATAATGTTTATGACCAGGTGCTTAGAGCCCGATCAGAGGAATTTTGACCTAGTGTTGACTCAAGGATCAAGAGATACCATCTTAGACTCAAATTTGCTCCAGGTAAATGGGTTATATTGTTGATCATAAGTAAGTATGATTGTATTCATATTAAGTACAAGTTAGACATTATCATTGCAAGTTTAATGTTTTAATCATGATCACTCTATATTATCGATTCATGATTGCTACATATGTTCTATGGTTATAATGTTCAATATGATTAAGGTTTATGATTAATGACTCATGAAATTCATGTTAAAGTTCAAGAGGGAGATATCCCATCATGTTAAGAGATCATGTTAATAGGGACAAATCCCATCATGTTAAGTTAAAGAATCATGATTATGTTAATGTTAATGTTCAAGTTAATTAGAATTTAACTAGTCTTTATATGTTCCTGAATCATGGACCTCAAGGGGCCGTTAAGGGCTTTCTTAGCATCAAGGGCTTTCCTAGCAATCATGTGCTTCTAAGGGGGCATTATAGAGGGATGCATACATTTACTATTCAATTCCTTATGTTAATAATGATTCAAGAATGCTTCTACTAATTCATGTTAAGTTTTCTTACATGTCAAGTATTTTTACTTTGCTCATATTATAAAGTGCCAGTATTGTTTGTTGATGTATTGTTTTCCCCTTTGCATGGTTGGGGACATGATGACCTCAGAAGTTGGAGTAAATAAGGACTCAAGAGGAGAAGCCAAGGCTTACAAGACCTACAAGAGATAACTGGTGGGGTGCCATCCATACTAGGCGATCCAATAATGTTTACCTTTATAGTTATCCACGTTTAGAAATGCTTAAGCATGTCATTGAAGTCAATTATAGTTTCCTATTCAAAAGAACAATGTTAGACTCTCCAATGGTGATTTATGTATTTATTTGCAATGATCATATTAATGAGACATCCCCTATCAAGATAGATGCTTCCGCTCATATTTTAAAAAAGTGGGGTGTTACAAGAACTTTATTCTCCCATCAACAATGCAATTAGGGATTTTTTTATCAAATAAAGTCTTATATTTATATATTTCAAATTCATCAAATTTGAGGATATAATAAATAACGTAGTTATGTAATAATATAGTTTTATTTTATGATTTACATCCTCTTAATATCCCAATAATAAGGATTTGTTCATACATTGAACTTGAGAAGGTTATATTTTATGCTTCATTTTTCACCTCGCTAAATCATGTAAGGAGATACTAAGATTTCATAAGATTATTTACCTAAGTTTTCATATTTTACATCATTATTGTGGTTTATAATCAGTATCATAGTAGGACTTCATTACTTGATAAGGGATTACTTCACATTTTTTAATACTAGGGTTTCACCCTATTGTGTGAGTTATCCTCAAACTATAATCTTTGATTTAGAGGGAATTTGGTTAGGCACTATATTTTGTGATCATGTAATCTAAGATCCTAGGATATCTTTATTTCAAGCTCATGATATTAAAATTATGTCTTTTATGTATGATAGGTGGGGGAAAATTATACTAAACTATGATTATCATGATTTCAAACTTTGATATAACATATATGATATAAGAAGGGGATATATAATAATTCAAGCTTATACGACTAACTCCTCATATATATATATATATATATATATATATATATATATATATATATCATCTATATATCTCAAGTTAGGTGTCTACTATCATATATCAAGAACGAAAAAGGGAACAAATGAAACTTACTAGTATCTTATGCACAAGGAATTTCACTCTTAGAACCATAGTTACATATATCATATCCTAATGATGAGCTTCATAATATTATGTCACTTAATCTAGAACCTAAGTTAATCAAAGGATTGACTTTCTCACTATTAGTCATCTATACATAAAAAGAAATTTCTTAATGAACTATCACGTGTAGGATTCAGATCAACATTAGGAATCATACATAAGGCACTCACCTCATCTATCATATGATTAATCTAGCTTAGGACACATCATTTTGTATGTATCTCATATTTCTCTTTTATATGTGGTTAGGTCCTCTGCCATTCTCTATGTGAGTCTCACTCTCTCTAGAGTTCATCATGTATCTTGTCTAACAATAGACGTCCTCCTTTGTACAAGATCTTGAGGCTCATTCATATTCAACCTTTGTTAACATAGATTACCATATGCAACAAAAGCCTACATACCTTCATCATCAAGACGTAGCTCATATTATTCAAAATTGGATTCTGACCTCATATAAAACATAGATCTTTGTAAAGAAATTTATATTATCAGAGGTTGAACTTTGATAAAATTATAAATACTTATATCATTAACCATTCTATTGTTTATTTAACACAAATCTTGATAAGGTTCTATACATATAATCTAGATCTACTCTCTCTTCTAGACTGATGTCACTTCCTTCACTTAGGTTGCATGGCTACCTCATACTCTCCTATGTTAAAGACACATTTTCATATTCACTTTACATATATATATATATATATAAATAATTATAGTTTCTCTTTGATAAAATAAGTCTCAGAGAAAATTGTTGAGTCTTGAGGCGATTTGAAAAAAAAAACAAATCAGCAAAAGCAAGTGCCCCACACAATGTACAGTCTAGTTCCATGTCACGTAGTGAAAATGGTGAGAACAAGGTGTATACCATTGTAGGAACCTTAGACATATGAGCTCTATATGGATAGGATTTCAAACACTTGTTTACAATTATTAAACATCTAGGTTCTAACCTAGAGGCTAATTCAAATCTTATTTCTTTAGAACAAGTTACTAAGTTTCTAAGATTTTAAGTGAAAATTTTAAATTTAGTTTTGTATTTCATGATAACACATGTCAGGTGTAGCTATTGTTCATTTCTTATGGAAACTGTAACATCCTCAGAATTTGCCTTCCTATAACCCCATGAGGCCGAGAAGACTAACTCCAAAAATGTTAACCAAGTTTTTTTATCTAAGTGCAATGAAGAAGCATTATGTTCATACATGAACAAACAACCTTAAGCATACACCATACATTCTCAACATTCAACATGTAATATTATTGAAAGATCAATTATACAGCTTACATTTACATATTGGAAGGAGACTTTTACAAGTCTATGACTATGTATGCCAACCAGGATGTTTATACAATCGGTACAATATTCACATTGCTCACTTCCCACCCTGTATACCATGCCATATCTGAACCTAAAACATATATGAAACATCGAATCAACACACAAGGACTCAAGTACATTGACATATAGATACACATACTTGTGGTTTTCAAAACTTGAAAAATATCCACAGAACAAAATAAAGAAGATCGTGAAAAAGTGGATATTTAATAAGTTAAATACACCAATTTCGGTCATTTTTTTCTAGATGAATTGCATTACTAAGGTGGACTAGTAGCAAAACATAAATTTTGGGCCCATCCCCTTATACCAAGTACCCTAGGGAACTCCCTATACACTTTGTGCTCTAGGTAGGTGAAGTAGTTAACATTGATCCTTCCCTCATAAGGGGGATAATGAACACCTTAACAACTACAAAACATCTACTTTTCATTTATACTTTCAAGTGATAAAACATCGAGTACTTATATTAATATGACATCCAATATTTGTAAATTGAAGACAATAGATATGTATCATGATTCAACAAAATAAACCATAGTCATATTCTTAAATAAAAACCCACATACCTGAGTTGCAAGGTTCATAATATGTCCATCATCATCTACTATTTTGGTCCTCACTTATTAATAAAAATTATTCATAATTAATATGGGAACACTTTTATTCTTCATTATTGAGGTCCAAGTTAGGGTTTAGACAAAGCTAGCTTCAAACTGACATGCACTTGTCTATAATGTTTTTCTTCTAATATATATGTCTTAATTAGCTTCTCAGAAAATTTTCATATTTTTTATAATAAGTCTATATTGTAAAATTAAATGATGGGTTAAACATCTAATTTTGCAATACTTATTAATATTTAATATTGATCAATATTACTTAGTTAAAACTTCATTAGTGGGTTTTAAACAACGATATAATTCAGTTTATGTTCATGGAAATTGATTTTTGTCAGATATCATTAATTTCATTTGATATATACTAAGATAAAAATTAATTTCCATGTAGTTTGAAACATTCAGACCTAGGGTAGCATTTCACCTCCTAGAGCCTTCCTAAGGTCTAGATCTGGTGAGTCCTCCCTCAAACTAAATATTTCCATGGTCGAGGATGAGGCATTATTTGGATTGCCTCTAAACAGAGATGTACTCTGATGATGACTCATAATGTGATTGAGATCCACCTCCCATCCCCTCTATTCTAGATGAAGAAACAAGGTCGACAATGAGGAAAGGGGAAACAATCCCTACATGTTTAAGCTTGGCTATAATGCTTCTCAACACACAGAAACAACTTAGATAACTTGTGGAGATCCATCAAACATCATGGACAACTTGGAACTACCCCAGATAATTAACTCATTGTCTCTAGGGAATAGGTTGAGCAATCACCTACAACTTCACCCTACAACAACTGAACCTGTCCTAGCATTGTGATGTCTCAATAATCATTTTCGTCAGCATCCTCATCTTCCTCGGTCTCCTTCTCACTGCCTATTATAACCCAATGGAGAGTGGGAAAGAAGTAGAGTCTCCTTCTCTCTTGAACCATCTTGGAAGTAGTCATTTAAGGGCTCGATCAACATCGCTCCACTAGATGAGCCCAATGGTGCCACTTAAAATTGCGTGTCATTGGGTGATTCAGGAGGATATATGTTGCTTAGATCCAAGGAATAGTAAAACATGTTACCCATTCTTTGTGGAGGTATAAGATAAGGAATCAACCATCAGATCCTCTCACCTGATGTTTAATATTGAACCACCTCACCCAGCAGTATGGGTTGCACCAAAGGGAAGGGAACATGCTAGAATAACGTCAATATGTCATGTTTTACTCTAAATATCCAAAAAAACTAAGTTTGACATCATATAATTCATTGATGTCCTCAACTTAAATTTATCGTTCTCTTTTCAAAAATCTCTAAATACCCTAAAATTTTAGACATATGTCATTATATCCAAAAATACCTTGCATCAAAGTTTGAGACTCCAAATCCATTATTTGGTTCATGCAAATATATCTTTAAACAACATTATAAATAGTTGTATAAACCTTGAACTCAATTCAATTAAACATAAATTCTTGATCCGACAAGTACAAAAACACTAGTTATGGCATTACCATACATCCGAGTACATCAATTGACCACTAGAGTTCATTTTGACTACTAAATGGACCTCTTCACCTCATACTCAAGTTGAATAGTAAAAGCTATTTATCATGACTAAACTTGTTCATGTGTGATCATCATCAAAAGTATTTAGAATAATACCTTCTATGGGTGAATAGTTTATAATTGAATAATCGACTTCTCAATTTGGTATCAATCATTTAGATAACATTCATGGTCTAGAATACTATATTCAATGTGGAAATCCTAAATTTTAGGGTCATCACATTCACCCCTCTTATATATAATTTCATCCTCAACAACTAATGTCATGATTAAGCTGATACCGATGATTTTTTTCTACCACCAGCTCACTTTTTCAGTTCTTAGGGTATCATAGTTCTAAATTCACCCTACATGATCATCTTTATATTCTACCACATCTAGGGTGTAACCATCCCACCTTATATAGATTGAAGAATAATTAACAACTTGTTCATGTAATGACATTATTTTATTCTAGGATTTACATCCTCTTAATACCATAAGGATAAGGATTTGTTCATATGTTTGAAGTTGAATAGGTTATACTTTATGCTTCATCTTTCTCCTAACTAAATCATTCAAGGAGATATCAAGATTTTTAGTACATTATTTATGAGAATTATCATATTTAGCATGATTAATTGGGGTTTGTGATCAAGATCATAGTAGGATTTCATTTTTGAGAAGGACTTACTTAACATTCTTGAATAAAAGGGTTTCACCATATCGTGTGAGTTATCCTCAAATTAGAACTTTAGATTTAAAAGAATTGAGGTTAGGCACTATTTTTTAGATCATGTAATATGTGATCCAAGGATATCTTGATTTCAATATCATGATTTCAAACTTACATATTTCATGTATGATTAGGGGAAAAGAATATACTAAGCCAAGATTATCATGATTTTAAACTTGGATATAACATGTTTGATATAAGAAGAGGATATAGAATAGGTGAAGCTTATAAGAGTGACTCCTAATATATAAATCATGTATATATATCTCTAGTTCTCTACATAGGTTCTTGGTATCATATATTAAGACAGATGAATGGAAGGAATACAATATATGAGTATATGCACAAGGAAGTTTACTCTCAGAACCAAGGTTACATATATCACATTACTTGTTAGTAATAATGATCCTCAAAAACTTATGCTAGTCAAGATAGGACCTTACTCAGTCAAAGAATTGACTTTCTCATTATTATTCATCTACCCATCACAACTTTTTTTTCTCTTACCCCACATTAAAATCTAGGGTTTAGATCAATTTTAGTAATCATGCAAGCTTAGGAGACATCATTTTGCATATATCTCTTTTATTGGAGGTCATGTCCTATGACCTTTCCCTGTGGGTCTCACTCTCCCACAAGTTCACTATTTATCTTGTCCTAACATAAAGGTCCTCCTTTGTACAAGTGCTTGAGGCTCACACATATTCATACTTGACTTGACTTAGATTATCTTATGCAAGAAAAACCTACATACTTTGATCATCAAGACTTAGCTCATATTTTTCAAAAATGAATTCACACCTCACATGAAACTTAAGTATTTATAAAAAGAAATGTATACCATCATAGATAGAAATTAGATAATATCATCCATTCTTATATCATTTGTCATGCTAATATCTATCTATCTATCTATGAAATATCCTAATAAGGCTCTAGACATCTAATCCAGATCTACTCTATCTCCTAGACTGATGTCACTCCTTTTCACTTTGGTTGCATGAGTATCTTCTAATCATGTGCGTGGGGCCACATTTTCATATTTACTTACATACGTATCAAGTAAGACAAGTGTCAGAGATAATTGATGAGTAATGAGTTGATTGAAAACAAAACCAAATTAGCAAAACTGAGTATCCCACACACAATAGACAGTCTAGTGCCATGTCACTTAGTAAAAATGGTGAGAAAAAGGTGTATACCAGTGCAGAAACCATATAGATATGAGATCTATATGGATAGGGTTTTACACACTTGTCTAAATCTAGTTCTTAAACATCTAGGTTCTAACTTAGAGGATACTTTAAATCTAGTACTACAGAACAAATTAATAGGTTTCTAGGGTTTGAAGTGGAAAGTTTATTTAATTTTGTGTCTCATGAGGAAAATTGTTAGGTATACCTATTTTCATGCTCTGATACCAACTGTCACATTCCTATATTGCACCTTCTTGAAACCCCGTCGGGCTGAGAAGACTAACTCCAAAATGTTGACTAATTTTTGTATCAAAGTGTGATGTGGAAGCATTCTGCACATACATGAACAAACAACCATGATCATAAATCATAACATTCTCAACATTCAATGTATAATATTATTACAATGTCAATTGTCACAACTTACATATACATAATTAATATGAGAATTTTACAAGTCTATGGCCATGTATCAAACTAGGATATTTATACAATAGGTGCAACCTATAGATTGATCACTTCCCCTCTTTTATCCTACACTAGATCTAAACCTAAATTTTCATGAAATGATGGACCAATGCACAAGGTGTCGTGTACATGTGCAGAAAGATTATATATATACATATATATATGGTTTTCACAAATTGAAAAAGATTTGTGTAAATAAATAAGTAATATAATCAAAAATAGTTATTTAATAAGTGAAGTACACTAATATTACTAAGTGTTCTTTGGCTAATTGTTACTCTTGATGATGAATATGGTATTGATTGTGAACTCATATTGGGTTATTTACACAGACGGATGGAAAAAAATGTTTTTCTAGATGAGTTGTGTTATTAAGGTGGATCTGTATCAAAACATAAATATTGGGCCCATCCTTGTGTACCAAATACTCTAGGAACTTCTCATACACCTTATGCTCTAGGGAGGTGTCTACTAGTCAACATTTATCACTCCATCATAATGGGAATAATGCACACCTTAATAAATACAAAACAACATATCATCATTTTTGTTTTCAAGTGAAAAAAACATTGAGCACTTATATTAATACTACATCTAATTTTTGCAAATGTAAAAGCATATATACATATCAATATTTACACAAGTAATCCATTACTCATATAATAAAATAAATAACTCATAGACCTAAGTTCACAAATTCTAAATATGCCCATCATCATATATTATTTTGGTTCTCACCATATTAACAATAATTATTCATCATTAATAAAGGGACACCGTTATTCTCTGTTATTTAAGTCCAAATTAGGGAGACTAAACCTAGGTTTAGACTGACCTAAGATTGTGTATATTGTTATTTTACTAATATAAGTCATAGTCATGGTCTGATCAAATTTCATATTTTTCTAAGAATGGTTCTATTTTATCAAAAATCAATGATGTATTAAACATCTAACTATGGATTACTGAGAAAATACATAATATTCCTCAATATTGCCTAGTTGAGAGTTTATTAATGGGTTCCAAATAACTATGGGGTTCAATTAATATTTTATGGAAATCTATCTTAGTAAGATACCATTAGTTTCCTCTGATATATCCTAGAAAATTATTCTCATCATAGTTAGAATAAATCATAAATCAATCATCTAAATTATAATCGAAGGATCTTATAATAAACCAGGCATTTTTCTAAATTTTTACATATTTTTGGAGATGTATATGCCAAAGGAGTTATTTATAAGGCATTTTCTAAGAAAATGTCATTTTCTGAAAATCAACAATATTTGACCTAATGTGATGGTATCCACTACTGGGGTGCCACTCCTGAACCAACCCACATTGTTCATACCATCCTGCCCTAGTCATATGCTTGGTTGGTATGCTCAAGAATGAACTGTCCAATTTGTTTGTAAGCCGGAGTGGTTCATTTGGACTGAGTGTTATACTAGTCACCCTCCCTCAAGGCTTGTGCCCACCAACACCTGGTGTGGCATTCCACCTCCTAGCACTTCAATGAGGTCTACATCCAGCAAGCCCTCCCTCGAGCTAATGGCTTCCATTGTCAAGGATGAGTCATTATCTAGATTCACCTATGAATAGAGATCTACTCTGGTGATGACTGGTGGTGAGATGGAGATCCACCTCCCATCCCCCCTCTGACATCTATAGAAATGGGGAAAACGACAAGGAATGGGGTAAAGCTCCCTATATGTTTGAACTTGGTGATAATGTTTTTCAGCATACTTCTGCAACCTAGACAACTTGCACATATCCATTGAACATCATGGATTTCTTGGAACTACCCCTTCTAATCCACTCTTTGTCACTTGTGATGAGAAGGTGGAGAAACCACCTACAACTTCACCCTATAGTGGATGAACATCTTCATGGTATCATGATGTCTCAAAGATCATTTTCATCAAGATCCTCATCTTCCAAAAACTCTTTCTAACCAAGTATGGTAACCTAGTGGAGAGTGGGAGAGAACCAACATATGATTTAACTCATTCATGTGTCGTCATCATAAGAAGTATCTAGAATCATTCCTTTTAGGGGGGAATAATTCATAATTGAATAATCAATTTCTCAATTTGGTATCAATCATCTAAATAACATTCACGGTCTCAAAATACTATATTGGATATAAAAATCCTAAAATTTAGGGTCATCACATAAACTATTTTAGATATTGGTTTGTACAATAATTATGTTAGCCTCACGTAGTTCAAGGTTAAACTCATTAAGTTTATGATAAGGACATGTTGTTAATAAACTTCTTAGGTTTTCAGGCTTCCTTTCTCACTTATTATTATCATCTTTAGTATTTATCTCCACATGACTTTGCATATTAAATTTCATATCTTGGTATTGTATTCATAAAGTTAAATTACCAATTACCATTATATTTCTTATTTTAATGTAATTTACAATTATGTCACCATTTACATAAGATTCTCATCGAACATCTTATCACTTGTGCATTATAGATTTTCATAAAGTCTGCCTTTATTTTTAAGAACATTCACAAGTCATATTGACCAATCACATGTTAACCTCAATCAAATATGTCCAGGTATAAATGAGGTATTATTTTAATATGTACTTAGCTCGGGTCACTATCAGCTCTTTCTACACCACAATGACTTGGAGGGTGGCTAGATTTCAGACCTTCATAACAATCAAACCCCCAATGACTAGAAGTGGTAAACTAATAGTGACCAACTTTATTTACTAGCAAGCTACCGTTGATCAAGCTGAAAAATCCATTACTTAACCATTATAGGAACATAGAGATCAAAACCTTCACTACCTCCACATGTTATCTCAGTATGAATACACCTAGGAGTCATTATTGACTCATGATGCATTCAACCATCAACTACCTAGCCTTGTATTGACCTAATCTAGGTTTATATGAGCCAACACACAAACTCTCCCATCCAAGAAAGCATTTAGATCATATGTAACTAGACCAATTTCATGTTATCTAACTTATAAAATATCTACAGTTTATACTTGCTTCCATGTTCAATTTCTAGATTTCACAGTTATATAACTTATAAAACCATTGTAAATACATTTCTTCTATTTTGAAATACATTTCTTTGCAAGAAATTACTCATCATGTTCTCTTAAATAACTCACTTGTCAAGTGTGACTTGTATAAATTTAATGAAACTTTAGGACACATTACAATCTGATTAATTTTCACTAGTTTTTTATAAGTGCAAGATGACACACAAGATTACAAATGATCAAACCCTTTCACATGTTAAACTCGTTTTTTCTAATCATACAATCAATTTAGGGTTAGTAGCACCACTAGTGGCACCCTTCCACCTGTATTGGGACACGTGTCATTTGAAGGATAGGCCTAACTATAAGGAACTCGTTTACCCTAATAAAACATAATGATAATTATTTTTTTACATTATTTAAGTTAGGTTATTTCTACTTTCTTTTCATTTTATTGTGTAGGAAAAGATACCATTTCCTTCAAATAGAAACTTTTAAGAATATATATTTATAGAAAATAAGTAGGGAATGTATCTCTAATATTTTAGTAGCAATATCAGTCTTTCTTACATATATTTTTACTATGCACAAAGATGTTTCTTGTATTTCTTCCAATATATATAGAAATATATTCTTTTTATTATTACATCATGTCCTTTTATTGATAACACATCTATTGGTTTATCTTCGATCCATCCATCCATTTAATACATATACAATATATGTATAGGGAAATGGACTAAGTAGTGTGATACTTGTCCATTTAAGCATTCTTTATCTTTAATGGGACACCTAAATACGCACACATTTCATAGCTAATACCATATGTCCTCCCATCAATCTATAATACTTATTACTCATATTTATTAACATAATGGTCCATGAAAACTCAACATAAGATTTAATACCAAGTTTTCAAGATCCAATTCCATAATCCTAGTTAGTGTATGATTAGGACCTTGATATTGAGATCATGGTGATTTAAACCTTCTCTATAAACTTTTTTCCTTTTCTATTTAAAATTAAATCGACTTAATTTGATTAAAATTCAATGTTATATACAAATGATTTTCATGTTCATAAACAAACTACATGTTTTAATAGACAAATTAGTTATTCCAAAAAATTAGCAACATATTTCATCAAAGGGTCTTTGAAAATTCATTATACATATTGTTATGAGATAAAAATACAACAATCAAATAAAATACAATCTCATCCAAAATACTCAAGGACCTAGAATAGATAGGGGGAATATGGGACGTCCCCATATTTTTAACGCCTTGACTACATGTATGACGTCCAAATTAGAACCCTCACCTCAGTAGGAATCCCAATTTAAACTCACACACAAGGCCAAGAAGAAGAAAACCAAAGGAAGTCAAGGGAAACCAAAGTAACCTTGTTGCGGTTGCTATTAGAGATATTCCAGCAGAACTAGCTGACCTTCAGGTCACTAGTGCCATTATCTAAAAGGGAACTTGGGACGGGGAGTTCTTAAAGGCTTGGTTACCGAGCACACTTGCTAATCAGATCGCAACATCTAGCACCCCCATAGACCACCAGTGCAATGACATAAATGTATGGGCGGAGTCAGTTGATGGGAAGCTTTCTATGAGCTCGACCTACAAACTCCTGAGGACGATGAGAGACCCGATACCTATGTGCAGCTGGGAGAAGATATGGAAGGCCAAGGTAGCAGCCAAGATCAAGTTTGTCATATGGACCTTAGTACATGATGGCATCCTCATAAACAACAGACGTGTTAAGAGGCACATCGCCACTTATGCGAGATGCAAAAGATGTCAGGAAGAGGAGGAGATGAGCTTACATGCCTTGTGGGATTGCAAATATGCTAAGGAAGTTTGGACACAACTCCTACAAAGCACTATGCCACCAAACTTCTTCAACAAAGACCACATGGATTGGCTACGTTGAGCGCTAGACGGTGATGCCAATCAACAAATCACTTTCATGATCACATGTTGGTACTTCTAGAAATGTAGAAACATCCATGTCTTTGAGAAGATAACTAAACCTACTGTGCATATGGTGAACTACATCAAGAAAGAGGTTGAATATTCGTGGAAGGCATGGCTCAACAAAGAAAGAAATGGCAGCAGTAACAACTACCCACCCACAGAGATGCATTGGAGGAGACCGATAGAAGGCGTACTCAAAATCAACATCGATGCTGCTATGCTGAGGAGGAAGTCGGCAGCCGCCATGATCATTAGAAACAGCCGAGGCTGTTGGATCAAAGGCAATGGATGGATTGCTCCTGCTGAGTCCCCTTTACAAGCTGAATTGCAGATGATACAATTTGCTTTGCAGAGAGCGACTGAGCTAAATCTAATACAAGTGGAGATCGAGATGGACTACCGTCAGGTGGGGGAGATGATAAAATAGGACCCAAGCTCCTATCCGAGGTACACTAGATTGGTCTGTGCTATACATGCATGTTTGATAGCAACACGGGTTGGCGGCTACAATTTTTTCAAAGAAACATCAATATGGCAACCGATGGACTGGCCAAGTTTCATCTAAGGAACATGTCTGGTCATTTTCATTACACCAGACCACCGTAGGTAGTTACTATGTGGTATAATAAGGACCTCTGTAATGGTAGTAGTACTGCCATGTTTAATTCTACAAGAGTATCACGTAATCCATTGTTCAATATTTTCCTGCATGAGGAGAGCAGGATGAATAGAATGGTATATGAGTAAAAAAAAGTAGCACATGCACATGAACAAGAACAAACCATAACCACAAGCTCACCATTTGACATATGATTACAAAATAAATTGTAACAACATTTGATATTACATATTGAATGATAGACATTTAGACATGCACATACTACCACTACAATATGATCTTCTAGATAATAGATCTACATGTACTTCTGCTCGTCACACAACTCCCAACTACAAATATCTTCAAGATCATATATCAACATCACCTAAAGAAGAGATTACAAGTGGTACAAGTTAGTACAATATAATAAAATATTTTGTTGAGTATGGTACAATATTTATATACCTCTTTGACACTATGGATTGGAAACAAGATAAAACTATAACTTGCATTAGCAGGCAAATACATAAAAAGCATACTTGAACAAATATGTTGAATAACAAAAGAGAATAGATATTTTGGGCATGTTTTCCATTATATCATCCATGCATTTATTGCATGAGATTTGAATGCACTTATGCCATATAATATACTACTAAAGTGTGGGATCATTATTCACTATGATCTACTACCAATGAGTTGGTACTTTCAGGTAGTTTACTACCAAGGAGTTGAAATACTTTACTTTCCAACATTTTATCACCAATGAGTTGAAGTTATTACATATAATTGAACATATATATTACATGTCATGTGTTTTAGACTATATATAAGAAAATCAAGAAATGTAACATACAAGAACAATAATTTCATCCAATATTATATGCCAAGTATGTTGTAAACACATCATACAACCCTATTATATAATAGGCCAAGTAAGAGGTAAAGCGCACCTTCAACCGAAGATAATATAATCACCACATTACTATGTCAACTATATCCTTTATCAAGATCTGATAAGGACAAGTCCACATGTACCTTCATCATATTCTCATCATCTTAACCCTAGCTAATTTCATTAGGGTTTTACTTAGCTCATTAAGATATTTCCATTATTACTTGCTTTATATTGTTAGAACCAGAATATTGATATGATCCTCTAATTATGTTCTAGGTTTGATTCATTAACCACAAATCATCTTTCACACTAGCATGTGAACATATTAGCCTCAGGTCTCAAACATTGGTCATATTAGGGCTACAAACCATGTGTTATGAGGAGCATCGTATTAACACTAATTACATGTGTCAAACTGATATTTGGACTACATATAAGGTTCCAAGTAAGGATATGAGGGTATTCTAAACATTTCATCCTTTCCTGATCATATATGTAATTATTGCATCTTATTTAGGGTTATTAGACCTAGTTAGCTATATGGAGTAAAGTGTATCAATTTACATTAAGAAAAAGTCATTATCCCTAAAACTATCTGAGTTCCATATCACATATGGGAGTTACTACCATATTATCAAAATATTAATCAATTTTTTAATGTTTATTATGTATGAGATGTACAATTTACAACACACATGATATTCTTCTAATTATAACTTCAAAAACTAATTGGATGGTTTTGTGTTGTTCTACTTATTTTTCTAAAGATTTTGGTGCCTTGTTTGCATTTTTGTAATAAAGAGGATATTTATTGTGATATGGTCAAGATATAAGGTACATATTGGATTTTTAATGTAGTATTACCTAAGAGAAATGGGTGTTTCCACATGGCTAGCAAGGGCCTTGAGCTAGCCGGTCAATGAATTGGACCTGGCCCACTCCCTCTCCCTCTCACTGTCACATAACATGGAAGACATGTTCTCTGTTCCTCCACATGAAGGATGACCACAAACCCTATGCTCCTCAAGCCTCCTCGCCATGTGAAAAAGTCATTGTGAACTTCATCAGGTCTAAAGCTGCATCGCAAGTCTCATAAGATTTCCTCTAGATCCTCCCCTATGCAGTCCTAGTGAGCTCGCCACTGCCACCAGCTATTGTGGCCAAGAAAAAAGAGGAAAACCTGGCCCTTGTCACACCACCATTAAGATCTCCATGGCTCCTTCTACTCCTCCTTCGAATCTGCTCAACCAAAAACCTCATCTGGTCCTTCTCCATGCTTTTCCTAAGGAATATGTCCTTAGAGTCATCCGTTATCCTATTCATGAAGATGTTGGGACTCACCCTATGTCACACCACTGTGAGGGAGAACCTTGTGAGATATCAAGCATCGCCTCCACCTGCATGACATGTATTGATGCCTCCCTAAACATCTAATTGGTGTAGACACATCCCATCTAAACTTCATGGAGTTGGAGCCCTTCTCTTCCAGTCTTTCATATGCCCCAAATGATAGGACATCAACCAGATTTCATCATGGAAAGATCTATCGTCGAGTTAGTTTCCATCGTCCAACCACAATCAAGACGTAGGATGAGGTTGAGTCTTGCATCGAGTTTGGTACCCCATGATCTCTCATCTAAGAAGATGTTGGAGACAAGTTGGACAACGTCAGATGGTCTACTAGATGACTGGATTAGGCCTCCGGATATCCAATCCATGGCACTCCTCAAATGAAAGGGTAGGTTGTAGATACATCTTCGTGACTCCGATGTGATTATCAACTTGGTATAAAGACAATAAAACCTTGTTCATCAATCACCAAAAATATCAATAATTTCATCATATTCAAACCTAAATATCCCCTATTAGGAGCTTAACATATCACCTAATTTGGACTATAGCTTCCTCATCACTCAATCTATGTTCCATTAAATATTTGTGTCAAAAAGAGATTGTTTGGCCAACAATTTATTACTCCAAACAGGTACATATCTTGGTGTAATAATCATAATATTAATATCAAACAAGATTTTAAATTCTTCAAAGTTGTTTCAGCCTCATGGTATGATCATGTAACATTTCAAGGAGTATTATTAGTTAAACTAAAACCATTAAATCCTCTAACATGTTTGCATATATACAAACTTAAAACAAGTTAATGCAACATCATTTCCATATATGTTTATATAATTTCAAAACAATCATTCCAATCTCAAATCCATAACCCACTAATCCAATTGGGTATTCAAAGACATGAAAACTCCACTCCGTTACATCCTACACAGCTAAAAAGAATTAGTGTCCTCGAAATAAAGCCAAAATCCAATCTATCAAAGAATAACGCAAACTAGAACTCTACTACAAACTAACTAAATGGCAAGAATCATCTGAATGTTGATAATTAACCTTCGTAACTCTTGGTCAACTGAAATCTTTTTTTAATAGGGTTGAGATACTACTAGCTTATATGTAACCCCTATTAAGAACAACTAGATAGAAACAATGTTTTAATCCCATAGATAAGTCAATACAACATCTTAGTTTCTATTATAGAATAATGTATACAGAGAAACAATTAGAATATGTATTAAAAAGAAATGTGTCATACAATATAAAGAAATCACAAATTCATATAAATCATATCATTTTTTAAATAAAATTCGAAAGGTACTAATACATATTTTAATTCAATAATTATGTCCAAATTATATGAGGTGTACCAGATGTGAATGCCTCTATAAAGAGTGGGATTGGAGAAGGGATCCACTCCTAACTTCTTATGAGAAAGGATGCACACATCCCATCTAAATGACCAGAAAATAAAAATTCATATATAAAGGTTTGCATGCCATTTTCTCAATAAGTATGTTCATGAACAAATTGCATTACATAAGTGGAATGAAATTAGATAATTACAAAAGTTGAATCATTATTCATCAACTAGCTCCATATAGGACAAATTAAAGGGAATAGATAAACAAATCTATAGACATCAGATGTAGTGGACAACCAGGTCATCTCATAAAACTTCTCAGCAACTAAACTGGAGCATGCACTTTAAATCTTGATTTATGGGATACTCATCTCTAGGTGGGTAACTACTGGAAGAAGGAAATTTAAAGAAATATACACGTCTACATAAACTAATATATGAACAATATTGAAATATTTGGGGATTAAAAATATAAGATATAACAAGTAATAATATTTGCAATCAAAAAGAGGTTTCAATTTTTTTAGGTAAGTGATAAAAGAAAGTATCTCAAAAGCATATCAATGTCAAAAGTAAAGAGGCATTTTATTTCAAAAGAGAAAATCATTCAGTAAGAGATCTTGCCTTTAAAAATCATACCATAAAATTTCAATAAATAGTCCATGTAAAATAAGCATAAACTAAGTTTATCTACAACATGGATAAATCAACATTAACTCGTTCCAAACATTGGATAGATAAGCATATCCTACGTGGGAATAGCAGACCCATGTCTATAACTGGGTGGAAATAGTGCACCCTGAGTGGAAATAGCACCACCTGATTTATGGTTTTGTAGAAGCACCACTATTGTGTATATATAAGTCTTAATAACCTGCACAATATAGAAGACAAGTTATTACATTTAGTCAATTTTATATTGAACATTTCAAATAAAAAGGTGAGAAAATCTATAATAAAAATGTTGGGGTCAAATGACCCATAAGAAATTTTAAACATTCTAGGAGATGGAAAATATCTCATAATGAAGGATCTATCTAGAGGAGTTTCATGAGGGAAGTATATATGGATTATGTTCAAGAGATATGCCTCATTAAACAAGATAATGGTTCCAAGTCTATATAATTTCCAAATTTCAATAGGATAAATGCACATCCCTTAAACTTGATCCTAAAGTAATCCAAATTATATTATTGTGCACCCAATTTTGATATATTAGGGTTCAATATTTTATAAATATGAAACACCAAAATTAAACTTTTGAAAATCCTGAATCAACCCTATATCTAGGATAGATGATGGTCAAAATTTTACTATTGAAAATCATGTTTATCTTTATTTTTATGATGTTCTAGAAGTTCTCTATGAATCTTAATCTAACACCCCTGGCTTGGGTTATGAGGTAACCCTGGATGTTTTTCCTAAATAAGATGATTAGAACCTTGTCTTAATCTTTTGAAAAATAATTAAGACTCAAGGACAGCTCAAGTTTGAAGTTTGATCCTATTTGAAGGTTGTTTTTGTAATGTATGGTATTTTTGGTGAAAATTGCAATTTACCCAAAATATGGGGTTGGTGTGAAATTTACCACCTCTAGAGTGTCCCTTATCTCTCTTATAATCATTTAGAGGAAATATAAAGGAGGGGGCAACTTGTTTTAGTCTTGATTGAGTGATAGCACTCTTGGTGGTGAAAAAATTGAAGAATGTTGAGTATCTTGCACCTTAGATAAGGTTGTGTTGAGTTATGGAGTATATATGGGACTGCCTATTGGCTTGGAAGCCATAGAGAAGGTCCCATATTGGTTTATAAACTTTTTGGAAGTATTCATATTGGGCTAAGAACCTCAAGTAAGTGAAGCCTATCAATTTAGATGTTCCTTGCAAAAGTTGTATCGGTTTGCATATAAAGTAGTATTGGGTTGTGATATCTTGTCAAGTAAGCTACCCAATGGCTGATATATCATCCTTGATTTATCCATAATAGTTTTTCATGTCAATATAATCATGGATGCATGGAGTCACCATGCATGGAGATTTGTCACCTAAGTGCATATGGTGGAGACACTTCACATACACTCTCTCTCATGAGCCTCAACTATATAAGCTTCTCTTTTCACCTACTAGTGAACATTTCTACCCTATTATCATCCCTTTCTTGGTGAACAACCATAAAATCTTGAGGAATAGGAAGGAGCTCAAGATTCAAGCCTAAGGTGAAGCCATGTTTATCTTCAACCTAGGGTGGACTATGCTTCTCGGATCATGGTTCCTTTCTTTCTTTTCTTCTTCGACAAGTTTCTAACTATGATACCTTCTTCTTGATGGAGATGAAGCTATAGCCAAATCTTGGACTTTTAACAGGTTATCTTCAACCTTGGGAATGTGGAGCTTTGAATCTCGAAACTTTAGTGGTGATCTTGTGGTGGGTTATATAACGTGAACTCAACTCTGTTATTATTCACCTTCAATCATGCAATACTTGATGATTCCTTTTCAATTTCAACTTTCCTTGGTTGAATGATGGTTCTTTGAGATCTAATGGATATATGGGGTTGTTGTCCATGAACTAGAGTGTTAGTGGATGAAGGGTTGAAGCTTGAAAATGATGCAATCTCCCATGCACAAACTGATATTTGTTTGAGAAACCCTAACCCTAATTATGAGAGGGTTGTAACTTGATTGAGTGATTATCTGTGATACAAGTGAAAGTAAAGATACTAATATAAGCTTCTAGAGAGGAGGAGTTATGTTTAGGGTTTGCTATTGAATATAACCCTAGAAACCTAATCGTTTTCAAAGATAGACCCTGTCCACTAAAGGGAGTGTAACTTGAAATGGCACGATGATAATAATCAAGGGTTACATTAATGAAATCTTAACCATGAATGCATTATCGATATAGACAAATGAGGGCTATATTGGTTATAATCTAGTATAGATTGATTATTCCTTATGAGGCCTATGGAATAATTGAATCACAAGAAGAATGTGAATAGGTCTGATGACATAGAAGAGACATATTTCCTACTAAGGTGATGTGGTACTCAATGATGAGTTTAAGGGATTGATATCCCGTGATGAAAATAATAGCGTAACACAAAGGTGTCCCTAAATGTTAAAGAATCCTTATCAATATGATATACCTTGATTGATTCTATAAGATGTTGTAATACATTTAAAACATCACCTGGCAGCATAATCACATGATTGGCAAAGGTCAATACCTAGTAGTATAATCATAGGATTGATAAAGGTCAAGACCTGGCAGCATAATCATAGGATTGATAAAGGTCAATACCTGGCAGTATAATCATAGGATTGACAAAGGTTAATGCCTGGAAGTATAATCACAGGATTGACAAAGGTCAATACCTGGCAGTATAATATTAGGATTGACAAAGGGAAAATCCCGTAGTATATTCACATGATTCCCTGATATCATACTATGGCAATATGATCACATGATAAGCTTGATATGTTGGTATAACATGATCGATAAATGATATACATGTTATTCATATTACTTCTAAAATTATTGAATAACATATCGGTCAGTCATAGATATCTAATCTGCTCATTTATGAGGATATCTTGCTAATGTTCATATTATAATTGGAACTACTTAACATAGTTGTTGTTTTATCATTATCTTTGAATAAACAATTATAATTGTGTAATAATAGTGTTTTTGGGGAGTTACATATCCCAGTGAGACATGGATCTTACCATGTGGGTTTCCATAACTTTTTAGGTGGACATGCATGAGGTAGTAGAGATCGTGTAGCTGAAATAGGACAGTAGTAGGAAGAGCACTTGTAATTTTGAGGTGGTCTGCTGTCAGCTGCATCTTGTTGTAGGTATAAGTCCTATGTGTCGTCCCCGTACTCTCAGGTCCTTGGGGGATAGTTTCATATCCGGTTTTACAATCGATCTGAGTTTTTGGCTAAAAGGTTGTTATTGCTAATAGTTTTCTCATGTACATGTTTTTGGTAAAAGAAAACTAATATTAGATGAAATAGGGATGTTGCTGAGATAGAAGATGTGTGATGTATCATGTTGTATATGATAGGATTTGGGCCTTTCTTTAATGAATTTCTCGGCAATGTATCTTTATGAAAAATGGTTTTAGTTTTTAGTGATTTTCACTAATTTGTTGTTAATAGTTATTTCTTTGTGATTTTGTGTGATATTATTATCAGTTTGATAGCGGTCGTCACAAGTTTTTGTATGACAACTATAGGTTCACCGAGTCTACATGGACATAGGAATAAGGTTGTTGAGTATACTCTAGTATCCTCCAGTGTGTCTAATAGTGACTTCTTCTCATGCAGAAGAAAGGATAAAGCCTAAAGATGTCTGGAGAACATGATGAAAATATTGCTGAAAGCAATATTGCTGCACCAGGAGAAGGTGCGAGGGATCAGGATAGAGAAGAACAAGTAACTTAGAATCCCTAACCCGGTCTAGTCATGATAGAGAACCCTGCTTTTCATGCTCTCGTTAGGCAGGCTATGACAATAGTGATGCATATAGTGGACTGGACACTAGCAATACAACCTAGGGCACCAGTATCCAATGCAAAATTTTTGGGTTCTGGTAAGACCTTTGAACCACAACGCTGAGTAGAAACTATAGAATATGTTGGAACAGCTGACCTAGTAGATGTTGATCTATGGCTCACTGAGTTAGAAAAGGCTTTTAAGATCCTTAGTATCCCAGATGTTGACAAAGTCAAGCATGTTGTGTACCTTTTGAAGGGTAGTGTTGGCCACTAGTGGGCCATAGAAGAGGTAAAAAGGAATGATGAAGAGGTTTGTTGGGAGGAATTTCGTCAAGAATTCATCAATAAGTACTTTTCAAAGACATACTTATACAAAAAGATCTCGCAGTTTGAGGGGATTTGGCAAGGAACCCTATCAATTAATGAGTATGAGACTAGGTTTATGGAACTTTTGCAATTTTTTCCACAAATGGCTACTACTGAGTAGGAGAGGATTTGGCATTTTGAGAAAAGATTTAATGTTGGGATGTCTACCTCGGCAGCTACTTTGGAATGTAGAGAGAGATCTGCCACATTCGTGGAATCTATACGGAGAATAGAAAGGTCTGTAATAGAGAAACATGAGGCTAACCTCAAAAAGAGGTATACACAATCACGAGAATAGTTGTTTGGTGCTTCTAAACAGCCAAAGCTTTCAGTGTTACCATAACAACAAGAATTTAGTACACCAATGCAGTGGTCACCAAGTAGGGGCAGAGGTCGGAGTTCACCTCCACCGAGAACCTTTTGAAAAACTACTAGAGGGGGGTGAATAGAGTTTTTGAGACAATTTTAACAATTATTTAACTCAAACAACCAACCACAAAATATTGGACAAGGGGACAAGGATTTAGAGTGGTTCCAACTTTAGCAAATACTAAAGTTGTCAGTCCACTACCCGGTTGCTTACCCAGCCGGGATTTGGAAAGAATTTAATTTTATTACCTCGCAAGGACTTTACATAAAATTACAATTCTCTCCCTAAACCCTTCAAGCAGCCTTCACCTAGAAGTAATCGCACCAACCTTGAAGCAGCCTTCACCTAGAAGTAATTGCACCAACCTTGAAGCAGCCTTCCTCCTGAAGTAGCTTCCCATTGCAATAGCCTTCTTGAAGTAGCTTCCCGTTGCGATAGCCTTCTTGAAGTAGCTTGAAGTCCACCTTCTCCTCCGAGAAGAACCTTCTCCAATCTGCAGCCTCCAACCCTAGGAGTAGCAAGGAGAATACAAAGAATAAAAGGAACAAGAAGGAAAACAGAAACTACAACTTATCCTTTTAAGAACAAGGCTTGATTTGCCTATATCAAGGGTATTGATCTCCTAACCAATGAGTGTAGAAGTGTAAGTGCTGTGGAAAGGAGATGCTAGCCTATAGGACACGAAATTAGAGCAATGGGAATGAATAGCCAATGTTGGAATTGCTCTATTGCTCAAAACAGATTGCCAATGAGTATTCAAGCTCAAGTATAGCACAAGTGTAGCTTAGGTGTTTTTAGGTGTCCTAAGGCATGTCCTATTTATAGGAATGACCTACAAGTGCTTAAGGACATTCTAGACACTTTCTAGGGGGTTCTTAGTGCTCAACTAGCTGTTATGTGTCCACTAATTGCATTTGCAACGGCTAGTTAATTGACCCTGAAAAGTGCAGACAGAACTTTTCTCGATCGACAATTTGTCGACCGAGAGTCCTTCTCGGTCGAAGATTTGTCGACCGAGGGACCTCCTGGAGAAAGTGTTTACAACGTTCATTTCCAACTCCCAACCACTTTGTCTGCTGGGTCTAACGGCTAGTAGGGTCTATTCTCGATCGAAGATTTTGTCGACCGAGAGTTTCTCGGTCGAAGATTTGTCGACCGATATTTTCTCGATCGACGATTTGTCGACCGAGAATATTACTGACTCAATGTATTCATTTACTAAGTGTGTGTATCAATGTGCAATTGTGATACTATCTTGGGGAATGGCCTATCTAAGTGTTGTGAGTGGATAGGGAAGATCTAAACGCTTGATTTACATGATATCTAATTACTTGTACATTATATACTTGTACAAGCATTTACATTTGATTACAATCATGAAAATAAAGCGATTTTATCAAATTGTTTCTTCCAAGTCTTTGTTATCCACCACCTTATATGCTTGTTCCTGAAAAACTCAAATAGCACGTTAAAACCACAAGAATGAAATGTTTGTCATTATCAAAACAAAAGGGATTATGCTAATGTCAATTTAGCCAACAATCTCCCCCTTTTTGAAGATGACAAACATTTCCTAAATATAAAATAAGGAAATATAAATCATGTGAGTTTCATACCTGAAGATTACCTTTTGTAGCCATTCTTGTTTTGCAAGTGGATGTTGACCGAGATATTATGAAACTCATATTTTTATTTTATGTTTTTGATTTTATATTATTTCTCCCCCTTTGTCATTTCAAAAAGATATCCAATATAATAGATTTTATTTCTCCCCCTTAATTTTATGCTATGCTCCCCCTTAAAGAGATATTCAATTAGAAAACAAGGGATTAAAGCAAAGCAATGATTGTTAAATTTAGCCATAATTTATTTCTCACTCATTTGCAATGTATGTTAAGCCTTGAAATGATATGAGTTCCTTTTAGGTTCATGGCATTTGTGTATTGATTTCTCATCCAATTTACAAGGGATGTTAAGCCTTAAAAATGAAACGAGAATTCTTTAATCTTAGAGTACATAAAAATTTCTCTAGCCAAATGCACGGGATGTTAACCCCTAATTTTTCTAGAGAATTCCTTTAAGAACAAGATATATCATTTTATGAAATTTGTTGATTTCTTCATAACCAAGAGTAAAAATACTAAGGTCATAATAGGCTTCAAATGATGTTTACAATATTTTTGTACGCTTCTTAATCAAATAATCAAATTTGTTTTTATGAGCTCCCCCTTAATCTTACAATTTAAGGCTTCTAAGGTCACAAATGATTTTAAATTTTGATTTTGACTTTTATCAAACGTATACTAAGATTAAGTACAATAAAATGATGTCAATATAGGCATTTTGTCAAAGCTTATTTTAGGTCGCCCTTGACTACGACCATAGCGCCCCTTGGTCAATTTTAATTTCAACCAAGAGGCAAATTCTGCAGATTTCCAATTTAAACATTCATATGTGAAGTATAATTTCTGCAGATAGCTTTAAATAAATATCTATTTGAAGCATATTAAGATATACCTATTATGAAGACTTAATATGGGCATCATAGTGAAGGCTTTGTCCTTGATTTTTCTAGAACGCATGTTTTACATTCATTGTGAATGATGTTTTCATAAGCTTTGCTATGGGTACATATTAAATCACATTTCTTCTTATACCCTTATTTTCATATTAATCATAAGATTATTTAGAGACATATATTTTGAAAGCAAGATTAATATCTTAAAGTCAAGATTTTTGCTTTTGATTTCTTAGAACAAACAAATAGATAAAAACATTAATATTTTTGTTCTAAGAGGCACCATTTGGCTTGTCATAGCAACATCATTATTTTATCACAAGCTATGTCCACAAACAGTGTTTATTATGTCAAGTTGCTTTTATGCTAATGGCATTTTCAATTTATCTGAATCACAATGATCATTCATGGTTTGTATATATGAATCAAAGATTATTTTAGACAAACCTATGAAACATAATGATCATGATGAAGCATATCCATGGTGTAATGATAGAACAATTGAAGCATATACAATGATCAGCATATAAATGCAATAATTATGATCATTTAAAACAAATTTCAATACACACATGGTTCATGTATAGATATTCCAAGGGTTATCATGAAAACAGTAATTTTCCCTTAACTTAAATCAAATATGATTCATAGATAAAAATGATCTCATATAAGTGTTCCAAAGATGATTTCCATAATTTGTGCATGTAAAACAGTTATTAACAGCAAATAGATAGCACATTGATCCTTTGTAGAATTATTCAGCAGACTTATTTCAGACTGACATCAGTAACCTGCTCGGTCGATGATTTCTCGACCGACTGACTGCTCGGTCGAAGATTTCTCGAGCGATCAGGTTTCTGTATTGTTTTCAGAACCATTTTCAGTAATTGTTTATAAGTAAATCATGAATGGTTATTTACTCAATTAAACAATTTGAAGACTCAGTTTAGTTGAGATAGACTTTATGAACATCAAAGGAACTTTTAGATCAAATCCCAACTAATTGTATCCAAATCTTTATTAACAATTTAGCTATGAGTAAGGCAAAATTTATTTTTGCAATTTGAAAGATTTTGTATATATCCAAGTTAGATGTTTAAAAACTTGAATTAATTTATTATCCCATTATGTTGAGTTGAGATAGACATAGAAATATGCAACTAAGGTCCTTGGTCATATCTCCACTTAATTCCGTTCATTTAGTTTGGAGGTTTTGGAACCCATACCAACTCAACATCCTTTTTCTTGTATGGGCATGAAAAGGAGTAATGTCCAAGACGTAAGCAATAATGGCAACATATAGAATCAACCTCAAGTCTCTTTCTATGTTTTTGTTCTAGGTTGTTCTTTGGTACATATGTATATTTGCCTCTAGGTACATACATGGATTGACTCTCTAGTGCTTGTGTCCTTCTCCAACTAGGTTTTTGATGAGATTTTCCTTTAGGCTTATAACCTAGTCCTCTCCTTCCAATTTGACGATAAGGATCACTTAAGATTTTATCGAGAATATCATTGTTACTCAAGCTACTGATTTCTTGTTGTAACTTAACAATTTCATCCATTCTCTTCTTGATATCCATCTTCGCTTGATCTAGATTAGATAATAAAGAATCTCTTTCTTTCACAATAATATCATAATCTAGATGTGTACACAAAATAGGTTGTTTTTGAAGATCATTTACTTGAGTTTGCAAATTTAACTTTTCTAGGGAAAGAAGATTGCAATTTGCTTCTACAGATTTTAGCTTAATATCATGATCTTCAATAACCTTTTTGAGATCTTCATTTTCAGATGTAAGAGCAAGAAGTCTAGCATTCAACTCATCATTTGTTTTATTAGATTTCTTTAATTTCTTCTTGCACTCAATATACTTATTATGTGTTTCTTCAAGACTAGAAATTAGCTCTTCTTTTGATAAATCAAGAAGGCTTACCTCTTCTTCTTCTTGATTGGTTGTAGCAATGAGACAATTTTTGTGGACCTCTTTCTTCTTTTCTCTCCAAGGACAACCGATTGTTGTGTGACTTGTTCCTAAACACCAATTGCAACTTGTTGAAGGTTGGTCCAAGTTGCTCCTTTGCTTGCGGTTGTAGTCACCACCACCCTTCATTCTTCAAGACCTGGTTAGGGTTCCTTGAAGCCTGCTCTGATACCAATTGAAAAACTACTAGAGGGGGGGTGAATAGATTTTTTGAGACAATTTTAACAATTATTTAACTCAAACAACCAACCAAAAAATATTGGACAAGGGGACAAGGATTTAGAGTGGTTCCAACTTTAGCAAATACTAAAGTTGTCAGTCCACTACCCGGTTGCTTACCCAACCGGGATTTGGAAAGAATTTAATTTTATTACCTCGCAAGGACTTTACATAAAATTACAATTCTCTCGCTAAACCCTTCAAGCAGCCTTCACCTAGAAGTAATCGCACCAACCTTGAAGCAGCCTTCACCTAGAAGTAATTGCACCAACCTTGAAGCAGCCTTCCTCCTGAAGTAGCTTCCCGTTGCAATAGCCTTCTTGAAGTAGCTTCCCGTTGCGATAGCCTTCTTGAAGTAGCTTGAAGTCCACCTTCTCCTCCGAGAAGAACCTTCTCCAATCTGCAGCCTCCAACCCTAGGAGTAGCAAGGAGAATACAAAGAATAAAAGGAACAAGAAGGAAAACAGAAATTACAACTTATCCTTTTAAGCACAAGGCTTGATTTGCCTATATCAAGCGTATTGATCTCCTAACCAATGAGTGTAGAAGTGTAAGTGCTGTGGAAAGGAGATGCTAGCCTATAGGACACGAAATTAGAGCAATGGGAATGAATAGCCAATGTTGGAATTGCTCTATTGCTCAAAACAGATTGCCAATGAGTATTCAAGCTCAAGTATAGCACAACTGTAGCTTAGGTGTTTTTAGGTGTCCTAAGGCATGTCCTATTTATAGGAATGACCTACAAGTGCTTAAGTACATTCTAGACACTTTCTAGGGGGTTCTTAGTGCTCAACTAGCCGTTATGTGTCCACTAATTGCATTTGCAACGGCTAGTTAATTGACCCTGAAAAGTGCAGATAGAACTTTTCTCGATCGACAATTTGTCGACCGAGAGTCCTTCTCGGTCGAAGATTTGTCGACCGAGGGACCTCCTGGAGCAAGTGTTTACAATGTTCATTTCCAACTCCCAACCACTTTGTCTGCTGGGTCTAACGGCTAGTAGGGTCTATTCTCGATCGAAGATTTTGTCGACCGAGAGTTTCTCGGTCGAAGATTTGTCGACCGATATTTTCTCGATCGACGATTTGTCGACCGAGAATATTACTGACTCAATGTATTCATTTAATAAGTGTGTGTATCAATGTGCAATTGTGATACTATCTTCGGGAATGGCCTATCTAAGTGTTGTGAGTGGATAGGGAAGATCTAAACGCTTGATTTACATGATATCTAATTACGTGTACATTATATACTTGTACAAGCATTTACATTTGATTACAATCATGAAAATAAAGCAATTTTATCAAATTGTTTCTTCCAAGTCTTTGTTATCCACCACCTTATATGCTTGTTCCTGAAATACTCAAATAGCACGTTAAAACCACAAGAATGAAATGTTTGTCATTATCAAAACAAAAGGGATTATGCTAATGTCAATTTAGCCAAGACCTTTAGTATCAATGAAGATATTTCCTAGGTCACAACATGGGGCATGAGCTTTCCACAAGTGTGGACAGATAGGAGATTTGAGGTGGCAGTATCTAAGAAGAAATAATGAAGTAACCCAACAGTCAAGGAAAAATTTGTAGGGCTCACAAGGATTGTAGTTTAATGGAGTAGAAGGACGAGGATGAGGACAAGCATCGTAGGATGGTCCATCTACTTCACGTAGTAGAGGATGAGGGTAATAGTAGGAGACGACTAGACTCTATGCGTTGGGTCAACTTGAGACATCAGATAACCCGTAATAGGTAATAGGTTAGATAGAACTCTTCAACTCTTACTTATCTCTCTTTATTTTTCCTGTTAATCATAAGAAGGATAGTTGTTGTTAAGTTTCCGTTGGTTACTTCTTTGGGGACATGAGGAAGAGATGAAGAGGACTAGAATTTATCTTCTATCCAGTATTCTCTAAAATGTTTTGTGATTTCTTCTATTAATGAAAAAGAGGAAGATGTGTAAAAGAGACACCTGGAGAGAACTAGAGATACCAAGTCTTAGAACTTAAAAGAGATGATTAAGGTAAGAAACATGATATAAAACAAAGTGCATACTACCTGATCTCAGTGCTTGAATACCCTGGTCAGGTATTCAATTACTGAAGAAAAAGGGAAGTATGGAACTCTTAAATTGTTATCTTTATGATTTCTCTGATCAAGTAGTCATTTTGTGACAATCTAATGAGCATAATGAAATGGGATATGTGGCATAGATATTCCTACCACATTCTAATTGTAATGAGTGGAACCTGAGTTAATCTCAGACCAACTTATAAGGAACAGAAGATGTTTAGGATAATAACCTTACTTGATAAGCAAAAAGAGTTAACGGAAGAGATCCTTATACAATGAAGAAATATGAAATCTAATGATCTACCTCTTGAGAATAGGTAGAGGTATGCAGTGTTTGATTAAAAAATGATTAAGAAGTCCCCAATCCTTTAAGTAAGATTTTGGGGAAGAAATGCTTATTAGGGGTTGATAACTTGTAACACCCCAATCATGTGTTATGAGGTAACCCTGGATTTTATTACTAAATAAGATGATTAGAGCCTTGTATTAATCTTTTGGAAAGTAATTAATATTTAAGGAGATCTCAAGTTTCAAGTTTGAGCCTATTTGAAGGTTTTTTGTGTTATATATGATAGTTTTGGTGCAAATTGCAATTTACCCAAAATATGAGGTTGATGCACAATTTATCACATCTAGAGTGTTTGTTCTCTCTCTTAGCATCATTTAGAGGAAATATAAAGGAGGGGGCACCTTGTTTGAGTCTTAATGTGATAACACTCTTGGTGGTGAAAGAACCAAAGAATGTTGAGTATCTTGAACCTTAGATATGGTGGTGTCGAGTTATGAAGTATATATGGGAGTTCCTATCAGCTTGGAATCCATAGTGGAGGTCCCATATGGGTTTAGAAACGTTTTCTAAGTAATCATATCAGGATAAGCACCTCAAGTAGGTGAAGCCTATCGGTTTAGATGTTCCTTGTAAAAGTTGTATCAGTTTGCATATAAAGTAATATTGGGTTGTAATATCTTGTCAAACAAGCTACCCAATGGATGATATCTCATTCTTGAATTATCCACAATAGTTTTTCATGTTGAGATAATAATGGATGCATAGATTCACCATGCATGGACACATGTCACCTAAGTGCATTTGGTGGTGACACTGCACATACACTCTCTCTCATGAGCCTCAACTATATAAGCCTCCCTTTTCACCTACTAGTGAACATTTTGACCCTCATATCATCCTTTTCTTGGTGGATGACCATAAAATCTTTAAGAACAGGAAGAATCTTGAGCATCAAGAGTAAGGTGAAGTCATGGTCATCTTCAACCTTGGGTGGACTATGCTTCTCAGATCATGGTTCCTTTCTTTCTTTTCTTCTTCACCAAGTTTATAACTATGATACCTTCTTCTTGATGGAGGTGAAGCTATAGTTGAATCATGGACCTTTAAATAGGTCATATTCAACCTTGGGAACATGGAGCTTTGAAGCTTGAAGATCTAGTGGTGATATTGAGGTGGCTATATAACTTGAACTCAACTCTATTATTATTCACCTTCAATCATGCAGTACTTGATGATTCCTTTTCAATTTTGACTTTCCTTGGTTGAAGATGATTCTTTGAGATCTAATGGATATATGGGGTTGTTGTCCATGAACTAGATTGTTAGTGGACGAAGGGTTGAAGCTTGAAGATGATGGAATCTCCCATGCACAAACTGATATTGGTTTGAGAAACCATAACCCTAATTATGAGAGGGTTGTAACTTGATTGAGTGATTCTTTGTGATACAATTGAATGTAAAGATAATAATATATGCTTCTAGAGAGGAGGAGTTATGTTTAGTGTTGGTTATTGAATATAACCCTGGAAACCCTAATCGATTGAAAAGAGAAACCCTAACCACAAGAGGGATTGTAACTTGAAATGGCATGATGATAATAATCAAAGGTTACATTAATGAAATCTTAACCATTAAGGCAATATGGATATAGCCAAATGAGGGCTATTGTGGTTATAATCTAGTATAGCTTGATTATGCCTTATGAGGCCTATGGAATAATTGTATCACAAGAAGGATGTGAATAGGTCTGATGATCCTAGTAAGGTGATGTGGTACTCAATCATGAGTTTAAGGAACTGATATCCCATGATGAAAGTAATAGGGTAACACAAAGGTGTCCCAACTGTTAAAGAATCCTTGGCATTATGATATACATTGATTAATGATATAAGATGTTGTAATACATTTAACCCATCTCCTTCCAGTATAATCACATGATTGAAAAAGGTCAATACCCGGCAGTATAATCACATGATTGATAAAGGTCAATACCTGGTTGTATAATCATAGGATTGACAAAGGTCAATACATGGAAGTATAATCATAGGATTGACAAAGGTCAATACTTGGAAGTATAATTATAGGATTGACAAAGGGCAATACCTGGAAGTATATTCACATGATTCACTAATATCGTACCATGGCAAAATGATCACAGGATAAGCTTGAAATACTGGTATAGCATGATTGATAAATGATATGCATGTTCTTCATATTCCTTCTAAAAAGATTGAATAACCCATTGGTCAGTCATAGATATCTGATATGCTCATTTATGAGGTTATCTTACTAATGTTCATATTATAACTGGAACTACTTAACATTGTTGTTTCTTTATCATTATCTTTTAATAAACAATTATACCTGTGATAATAATAGTGTTGTTGGGGAGTTATATCTCTGACTAAGACATGGATTTCACCCTGGGGGTTAGGTGGACGTGTACAAGGTAGTACAGATCATGTCGCTGAGACAGGACAATAGTAGGAAGAAGACATGTAATTTTGAGGTGGTGTGTTGTCAGTTGTGTCTTATTGTAGATAGAAGTCCTATGTGTCATCCATGTACTCTCAGGTCCTTGGGGGATAGTTTCATATCCGATTTTACAATTTATTTGAGTTTTGTCTAAAAGGTTCTTTTTTATAATAGTTTTCTCATGTACATGTTTATGGTAAAAGCAAACTAATATCAGATGAAATTGGGATGTTGCTGACATAGCACATGTGTGATGTATCATTTGTATATGACATGTTTTGGGGCTTTCTATAATGAATTTCTAGGAAATGGATGATTTTCAGTAATCCACTGTTAATGATTGTTTTCATGTGATTTTGTGTGATATCATTATAAGTTTGATAGTGGTTGTCACACTTAAAATTTAACATCATTTACTGATTTAGTAAGAGGAAAAACTTGTTGGAAGAATGAGTTGTGTCCCACATGAGGTTTTGGATCAACAAGGTGTGATAGGGAAAAAGAGTTTAAAAAATGTGAGAAACTGTCTGGATAAACAAGATTAAAAGATGTAAGAAACTAACTTTTCCTTGTAGAAAAATAAAGAAATAGCTAAAGAAGAGATGGGTAGAGTCATGAATTTTCTAGGGGGATTGTGTCCCTCCCCTTTTCTTGCGACAGCTGGTTGTAGCAACATTGATCATAGTGCAATCCTAAGTCACAAAATCCTCCATGCCATGGAATCAATCCAAGTGAGTTTGTGAATCTACAAATATCTCAAGGAGATAAGGCTCAAAGACAGTGCTTCGTGATAAGGAAAAACCCATCTCCATAGAGAAGGAAGGAGGATCAACATATAGGTAGGAAAAATTAGTAGATTTTAGGGGAAACCAACATAGGAAAACCACTAAGGTAAGAGATATAGAGTTAGATTGGGGGAAACTGCAATTCATCACCAAACTCCTTGAAAGGGATCCACAAGTGTAGAATTGGATTTGGAAGATTTTGGTAAATGATTCATGGGAAGATATTGAGTTAGAAGAGAGAGAAGAATCAAGGAAATTTTCTCATAGAAAATGTAATGGATATAAAATGGAGGTGAGATAGGAGATGAACTCACAATCTCCCAACTAGGTGGAACTAGGTTGGGATGAACATCTAATTGTGTTTCAAGTGAATGCATGCACATAAGTAAGGAAATTGAGTGTGTGATATCCAGAAATAGGAATAATATCCAATCTAAAAATATTAAACACATCTATACATAGTTAGACTTAAATTATTTCTATTTTGTTTTCTTGTTCAATTGGATGACAATTTAATGCGCAAGTACCTTAAAAGTTGATATGTAAGCTAATTAAGTGTGAATAATCCAATTTGAGTATGATTTACTCATTTGAAGCTTTTAGATATATTAAGTCTTGACTTGTATGTTAGTAACGTTATAGTAATTATCTCTTCTTTTAATCAATTTATACCAAATATGTCCTTATCTTTTTCTTTCTAAAATCCACATGACTATTTGAAAACTAAAATTTTATCAGGATGCTAAAATTATAGAACTAACCCATACTTGAAATATTATTTTGATTGGTATACATTGACACCTCAATTAGAAGGTTATTAACTAAAATACTATATTTATTCATACTAATCATAATATACTCTAATGTAGAAAAAGGACATCAGGGTCAACATTACTAAAATATCATAAGGTCAATAAAGGTTATCTAATATAGCTAGAGTTGGGTATGTTACAATACTGCAACCCTTAAAAAAATTTGTATACTTGAAATATCAAGAAAAGAGAGGGGTGAGTCTAAAATAATGCTTCCTTGATCTACCAAGGTGTTTATTCAAGTGAATTATATTTCTAGAGAACTTTCACTAGTTCAATTTCTATGTTCTTTGATTGTTTCACTTCAGAATCCAAAATCTTCATTGTGTACCCCTTGTAGGTCAAATCCTCTCTTATAAGTGGATCCCAAGTAACTACATGATAGGGGTCTTTCACATGCTTCTTTAACACACACACACACACACACACACAAACACACACACACACACACAGATATATATATATATATATATATATATATATATATATATCGTTTTGCCTCTGCCATAGGCTTGGGAGAGGGGGGAGAAATCTTTCTCTCTTAATCCCATATATATATATATATATATATATATATATATTATGAATTATATCACATGTAGGGGTAAGGTACAACTAATATGCACAATCCCAAACCTTACCCAAAATCTCATATAGTCCCACATATAAAGGACAAAGATTGCCTTTTATTTTAGATCTTGTAACGGATTATATTGGTTTTACATTCAAGATCTCATGCACACTTACTAATCTACATCAGATCATTTTTGTTAGCATACATATTTTGTTAGCCATGGGTGGGTTTTGTCCTTTTTTTAATCAAACTAATCTTTTCATTCATCATCTACATATTATCACTCTTCCACAACATGCACTCGTCATGCCAAAGTAGTAAAGAACGACATGGTCAATCATAGAGTGCTCAGAGAGGTGGAATACTAATATTATCTTGGTATACTTTCTTGTAATCAAACTTAGTTAACAGGAGATACTTATCGAAAGCACGTCTCCTATCCATCACATATGCATGCAACAAGTATTCACAAATTGAAACTAGCTTCTTAGACTACCCTTGTGTCTATGAATAGTAAGTTGTATTGCATTGCATATCATAGCCCATCTATTCTTGTATCTTATTTCACACAAGAGACATAAATATTGAGTATCTATAGACTTTGGTATTCCACGTATATGGACAACCTTGTCTTTGCATAATTGTGCCATATCATGAACCTTAAAGGTGACATTATAGGGCAAAAACTTAGTTGATTTGATTAGGCAATCTATGAAAACCCATATACTATCATAACCACCTTTGAATTCAAAAAACATGTCAAAAGTCTAAAGCTATATTCTCCCATTTCCACTATGGAATCTTGATATTTTGGAGAAGGCACTAGGGTCATTGGTGTTCCATATTCAATTGGCAATTAGTCATAAAGCTTTAAAACAAATGTGAGAATATGTATCATCATGTTTTTCCACCAAATGACCTACTCCATGTCCTTATCGATCATTGTCTTACAAGGTTGAATCATGTATTTGGAATCATAGGCATAACTCAATGCTCTCTACCTCAAGTTGTAAACATTATAAATCCATATCCTACGACAAAAATGGATTGCATTGTCTACTCCAATTGAATGCTAAGAATATGGTTTGTCAATCAACAACTTCATCTCCTCAAGTTCATACTAGCCAACCGTGTGACAACAAATTTTGAAATCCAAGAAGGGATGATAGACAAACTAGGCATATACACCCATAATGTTTACATAAAAACATCATCAACATCATCTACTTGCTTCACTCCAACTTGCAACATGCCATAATAAAAAAATGGAGAGATGCACAAGCAATGTATTTCTTCTAGGTTAGGGTATCCATAACAAAATTCACCATTGTAGGATGGTATGTGGTAGTGAAGTCATAAACTTTGAGATACTCCTTAGATCCCCTTTATCACATATTTAGATCGTCCAGGTAATGAAATATCTAATGGTTTTATGACCAGAGAAAACCTCAAACAATATTTTGGACAAGTAATGTTGCCAGATTTCGAGAAAGTGAACTATGGACACAAACTCCAAGTTGTGAATAGACAAATTCTCTTCATCTAGATTCAACCGACATGAGGCATATCCAACTACTAGTCCTTCTTGCATAAGGACACACCCTAAAAAATCATGTTTAGAAGCATTAGTTAAGGTGATATATAGTTTACTAATAACAAGAGAGACCAGGACATGAGAAGAAGTCAAACATCATTATAGCTCCAAGAATCCCTTTTTGCACTTGAAAGTCCAAATGAACTTAGCATCCTTGTGGATCAAGTTTCTCATGGAAGGGTTTTCTTTGAGAAATTCTGAATAAATCTTCTATAGTGTACCACAAGACCTAAAAAGTTTGTGTATTTCAGAGAAGTTCCTTAGAAAATATGATTTTGTTACATCATGTAGCTAAATCCACAAGAATGTGACCAGCAGAGATTGTAGCCTAAGAACATAACTTTTCTATCTAAAACATGATCTAAGAACTTTGCATAAATTCGGTTTTCTCACAATGACTAGAAAACAATTTGTAGATGATCATGGTGTTGATCCATTAACTTGAAGTAGATAAGCATGCCATCAATGAAAACATCATGGAGTTTTCAAGATAGGGGTACAAGACCCAACTCATAAGATCCGTGTAGGTGAATAGGGAAGTATTCAAGCCTAAAGGTCATAACTACAAAATTGTAGTTCTTGTAATGTGTGTGCAAGGTCGTATTTGGTATGCCCTCATCATTCACACACATAAAAAAGTAGCCACTACATACATCCATCTTATAAAAGAAGGTGGTGAACTTTATCAGATCAAACAAGTCCTCAATGGGTCAAGAAGGGTAGTGATTCTTTATTGTCACCTGATTCAACATGAGGTTGTCTACATTGAATCTTCTTTCTTCTTCACAGAAATGATTAAATCTCCCCAAGGAGGGACACCAGAGTGATCAAACCAATGTCTAGGAGCAATTGTAGCTATATATTAAGTTCAAAAAGCTTAGCATGTGCCATGAGCTGCAAAGGTTTTAAGTAGGGAGTGATCCCTAGTAAAAAAATTGATAGAGAACTTAATGTTATGAGTAGGAGGTAGACCAGGTAGCTCATTATGAAAAACATTAGGGAAATCTCAAACAACATCAATGTCATCCAACTTCATTGGTGAAGGGTTGAGAACAGAAGTTGCCAAGTAATCTCTATAGCCATACATGATAAGTTTCTTGTTTTGATGGTTGAGATGATGAATTGTATATCATTCTACTTTCTATATATGATGCAGAAACTGTATGGAAATATGGCATCAGGTAGGTAGTGGAAGTAAAAAAATTATTGACATATTACCCATTAACCAGCAGATTGCCTCAATAACTATGCAATGGGAAGGATGGTTTCACAAAAATATACCTGGTCCTGGAGCAAGTCCAACGACAATTCTCATCGATGTAGATGCACACTCTATCTTGGAAGGTGGTTGTGTAGCTCCTGAATGAACATTGAATTGTCTGACTACTCCTCCATAGACAACAGACTCGGACAACTACTATAGCGGCTCCTCAGATCTCGCCAAGGACGGTGAGTTGACGTTGCCCTCCTAGAAGCAGCCAAAGGACTTCTGCATCAAGAGTAGTCTATAAGGACCAGCTAGAACTTCTATCGTCCTATATGAATGGATAGGAAGGAGTTCTCCCTCCCATTGGTGTACTGGTCACCAACATTCTCTCCCACAACAATAATCCTCAGTTGTTTCTCTCCCATGGCTATCCCTCCCTGGTTCGGTAGGACTTGTCTGGGCTCTTATGGTTACCACAACCAGAGAGGACAACAAATGTCAAAGAAACAAATTCTCAATTTTTAGTGTAGTAGTTCTATAACGACCCCGCCTCTCGATAACCCCCAATTAAGAGAGACCCGAAGGTCAAAGCTGCTATTCAATTAATAGGATCAAAGGTTCAACAAATAATCAATAATAATTATGAAATTCTACTTACTATCTGGAATTTGGTATATAATTAAAACTTTACTTACCTTTGAAAACTTTGGAAATCTATCTATCCAGAGCTTGAATTATTCTATCTAATCCTCATTGCACTTTATTTCTTATTTCCACAATGTGTCACTTTACTGTTTGTTCTTTCAATTGTTGTTCCTAAAACGCCGACAAATAAAACGTCGGTCAGTATATTGAAATATACTGGTATGTGGGAACAACCAAAAGTTTGCACATAAGGATAACAATCTAATTATCACAATCAAGTTAATTAACCAGCCAATTTACACTTTTTAGTATGACATTCTCCACCGCTTTTTCCCTAACCCTGGCATACCCACCTTAGGGTTTCCGTTGCCAATGACTTAAGGCCACCTTCTCAATCCCGTGCTTGGTGCCTGGGGGTCACCACTCATGGTACCCACTAGTCATGCAATATCATAGGCCACCTTCTCATTACCGAGCTTGGTGCCTGGGGTCACCACTCAATGTGTCCATTGGTCTACCCATCTGGGCCTGACCTTTGGCATCATCCATCAGGGTGGCATGTAAGTGCGAGAATCCATACTTCTATTATTAATGTGATAATCATAGTGATTTTATAGTTTGCAAGTATGAACATCCAAACTGATAATTTGCATTCAATGCGATTAACCATTCAGAAAATCCTCAGGAAACTAAGGCAGTTATTCATAATTAACCACATACCTCATCTGATGATTTGAACAGAAATATCCATGCAAATAAGAATCCAAGCAAGCAAGCATTTTCAACAAGATCCTGAAATAATCACGTAATTCCCTTTTTATTATTCATGTCATCAAGATCCATTAAACCTAGCTCGTTTCCTAGGGTTTCTAATTCACTTTTAGGGTTTCTATTGCAATTAGGGTTTCCCTTCATCTTTTACTATTTTAAACCCTAATTTAACGTAATTGATCACAAACCCTAATTATTTCCACATCTAATCCTCGGTTTTGTATTTAAGGCATAATCAACCATTATATAAGTTCATTAAGCCTCTTTTACATTAAAGCTATTATTTTTATCCCTTTAATCCATTACTAGATCATTATATGCATTTATCATCAATTCATAGTTCATTATGGTCCAATTCACATATGAACTCGATTTGCCATTAATTCCACCTTTTATTCATGAGAAAACCCTAATTACTACATTTAGGGTATTTATCCACAAATTAGAAACTTTAATTCTCAAAATAGCTTATAACCATGAAAACTCAGTTTGATACATGAAATCGAATAAGTAAAGCCATTAAGAGTCAAATTTGCCAACATTAGGGTTTCAAGGCCCATTAAAGCCCATTTATGAACATAAACTCTAAATTAACTAATTATATGCAAAGTTCATCCTTTTTGTTCCTAATGTTCCTTTTTATCATTAACAGGCTAGTACCAACTTTAATCATCCATTAAACCCTTATAAATATATTATTAATCTCAAAATATGGTTCTTTAAACATTAATACATTAAAGTTGATATCTTCTATTACTTTTCGAATTGCAAAAGGAATCAGGCATCAACTATATTTTTAATGGATTTCTCTCATTTTTCTGAGCAACTTTCATATTTTATGTGTGCTAATCTGAGCTACAAATAATTAGTTATGAATTTTGCAATAAAATCTTACTTCAGCCAATCAGTAGCCACCACGTTTCCCGTTTCCCATGCAAAGTGTGCTGTTTTGAAAACGTAGTTGATTGACCATTTTGCCCTTGATAAGTGAGATGGGTCTTCAGCCCACAGAGGGGCAGTTCTGTCCAATTGACCATGTCATCATCTTCCTCGCGTTTTCCATCCGCGGATGCCCTAGCGGCTAAAGGTGTGGCTCCTCTTCCTTCTTCCTGCCCTCGTCGGCCATCACAGAGGACCCCCTCACCCCCGACGACCTCCTCCGCACCTACCCATGCAGCGGTCAGAGTCCCAGATGGTCGGGGGTGCGACACTTGGGCCTGCAAGACACAGCCTTGCTGTAGCCCTCTGACAGTCTTACGCAAATGCAGGAGCAATGAAACGTTTCCCGATCGTCCACAGGCCGTCAAAGGTACTTCATGCCTTCATTAGGACGACACCATGGCCCTCGTGGTTGTAGGGTTAAAACTATACCCTTAAGATTAGGGTTTCGGTGAAGAAGGTGAAGAAGAGATATATAGTGGCATGGACTCCCTCTAGACTCGATCCCATATCTTACCCCTTATAAAGGGGAGGTTCAACAAAGCCATAGGTCAGCTTAACACAAGTCAAAGTGTCCCTTTCTAAATAGGAATCATATTCCTTCAAGGAGAAGTATTCCTTCTCTCTCCTCATAACCTCTTTGATATTCTTATTTCTTCAATACATAGGAATTCAAAATTCCTCTCACCTAATCTTTTTATCCTTGCTTTTTAATCCATAGGCACGAATTTCCATTTCTTTTAAAAGAAATTACTCCCTTTTTAGCAATACCGCATAATACATTAATATTGTAACATCCCTGACCTGGGTTATGAATTAACCCTAGGTGTTTTGCCTAAGATATGTAATTAAATCCTTGTGATTATCTTTTGGCATGTAATTAAGTTCCTAAGGAACATACATTTTCATTTCTATTTTTTTTAAACAATGATTGTAGTATTGTTTGGTAATACATGGACCTATGTGCAAATTACCCAATTAGAGGGGTTAACTTGAAAATTACACAGGTTAAGATGTTCCTCTAATAAAGAGACATCATATGAAGGAATATGATGAGGTATGATGGATTTCCCAAGTTTGGGCACCAAGGTGCAGCTTGTGGAGCAATCCTTGTGCTTAAACCCTAATTTTGGTGTAAAGTGCAATTTACCCAAAATGTGGGGTGCAACTTGTGCTATATACCTTCTAGTATATCTTTTATGACTCTTTAAATCAATTAGAAAAGAAATGATGAGAGGGGCGCTTCAATTAAATAATTGGATAAGAAGGATGACCTTTGTAGTGAAAATACTTAGTATGAGTAAGAAGACCCTTCATATATGTACCTTAGTATGCATGTTGGTTTCATCTACCCTTAGATCTTGAATTTTGATGAGATTTGCATAAGATTACCATGCTTGGACGTGCCTTAGAAAGAAGAAGGGACTTAGATGAGAAATCTATGTTTTAGAGGTCCTTATGGTGGAAAATAACCTAAAGTATATAAGCCTAGTTCCTTGTAAAACAACCAAACGTATTCCCTTCACTTCCTCACTTCTCATCTTTCTCAACCGACCAAGGCAAAGCTCTGGAGCTCAGGGAAATGACCAACCTGTTCTAAGGTAAGAAAGCACCATCTTCTAGCTTGAATTCATGGGGGAAATCCTTGTATAAGGTTGATTTCATGGTTAATTCACTTAGTTTTCTCTTCCTAGCCGATCCTTCCCAACCTTTCTTGAAGAAACAACCTTGGATGACCTATGGAGCTCTATCCACCATTAAAGTCTCGAAGCTTGGAAGCTTGGAGCTCTAGGAACAACGTTTGAGGCGGGTTTTATAACTCTACACCCTACTTTGTTATACATACTTTTGTTCTTGCAAATAATCGTTAGTTCTTCTTCTTCCCCATCTTTCTTTGCACTCTTGCAAGCATTTTCATGAAGAATAGACCTTGGTTTCAAGGTTTAAGATGAAGGGCGTTAATACCTATGTTGGTCCTTATCCAACTTTATGAAATGGGTTCAACTCATTTCACCTCTAATGGGTTCAACTCGTTTCACCTCAAATGGGTTCAACTCGTTTCACCTCAAAAGGGTTCAACTCGTTTCACCTCTAATGGGTTCAACTCGTTTCACCTCAAATGGGTTCAACTCGTTTCACCTCAAATGGGTTCAACTCGTTTCACCTCAAATGGGTTCAACTCATTTCACCTCAAATGGGTTCAACTCGTTTCACCTCAAATGGGTTCAACTCGTTTCACCTCAAATGGGTTCAACTCGTTTCACCTCAAATGGGTTCAACTCGTTTCACCTCAAATGGGTTCAACTCATTTCACCTCAAATGGGTTCAACTCGTTTCACCTCAAATGGGTTCAACTCGTTTCAACCCAAATGGGTCACACTCGTTTCAACTGAAATGGGTCACACTCATTTCAATCCAAACGGGTTCACACTCGTTTCAACTGAAATGGGTCACACTCGTTTCAATCCAAATGGGTTCACACTCGTTTCAACTGAAATGGGTCACACTCATTTCAACCCAAACGAGTTCACACTCGTTTCAACTGAAATGGGTCACACTCGTTTCAATCCAAACGGGTTCACACTCGTTTCAACTGAAATGGGTCACACTCGTTTCAATCCAAATGGGTTACACTCGTTTCAACCCAAATGGGTCACACTCGTTTCAACCTAAATGGGTTCAATTAAAGGATACCTTGTTTTATGTAAACTCTAACGACATGATAGTGATCAGTGTTCTGAAAAGTGGTAATCGGTGTACGGGCGGAGAGGGTACCGAATAGAGTATATACGGTATGCGGGAGTATAAGTGGGAGAATATTCGGTTTTAATCAGTTTTGATTTTTTTTAATATTAATCATAAAGATATGTAAATTATATATTGACCATATAATAATGACAATGATAAGTAATTAGAAACATTTATAAGTAATAGACTAACTATAAACTTATAGAGAAAACGTCAATAGTAAGGATCAGTTCAATAAACACTAACTATAAACTTATAGAGAAAACATGAGCAGAAGACCAAATATGTAAATTGGAAGAAGAGAATGTAATTGTAATGACCAATAGTAGTATTAGAAAAAATTAATGTAAAAAAAAATTATTACTAGCATTTGATTTTGAAAATCGCCAATTAATCGGCCGATTATTCCCCCGATCGGCCGATTAATTGGTCAAGGACCGATTAATCGGCCGATTATTGATAATCGGTTTGGTAGACCCCCAAAAAGGAATATTCGGCCGATTATTCGACCTAAGCGGGGGATTTTCCGAACACTGATAGTGATGAATTGGTTTATGTTAGTCAACAAGGACTTAAACTAACCCTATCTAGAGTGATGTAATCACCTTTCATTAGGACGGAGAGAGAGAAAGTACCATTTATGGTTAAAACTCAAATAAAGTACCTTCAATGTATATGAATATGCAAGATTAGGGTATGATCCACTTATGAGAGATCATGAAAACCCTAATTAAGATAACTGATGAGTCTTAACCTAATTTGAAAGTATCAATAATGATGATGTTTCTCATTCATGATGATGATATGAGTAATGTGAATAGTAAACCCTAATTCTAGGGTAATCATGAGTAATGTGAATAGTAAACCCTAATTCTAGGGTAATCATGAGTAATGTGAATAGTAAACCCTAATTCTAGGGTAATCATGAGTACTGTGAATAGTAAACCCTAATTCTAGGGTAATCATGAGTAATGTGAATAGTAAACCCTAATTCTAGGGTAATCATGAGTAATGGGAATAGTAAACCCTAATTTTAGGGTAATCATGAGTAATGTGAATAGTAAACCCTAACTTTAGGGTAATCATGAGTAATGTGAATAGTAAACCCTAATTCTAGGGTAATCATGAGTAATGTGAATAGTAAACCCTAATTCTAGGGTAATCATGAGTAATGTGAATAGTAAACCCTAATTTTAGGGTAATCATGAGTAATGTGAATAGTAAACCCTAATTCTAGGTAATCATGAGTAATGTGAATAGTAAACCCTAATTCTAGGGTAATCATGAGTAATATGAATAGTAAACCCTAATTTTAGGGTAATCATGAGTAATGTGAATAGTAAACCCTAGTTCATGGTAATATGTAGAAATGAACAATAAAACCTAAACTCATGTTATTCCTTTAAGCATGAATTGTATTATCAAAGATATGAGATGAGGAATTATTATTCCCAATCATAATGAAAGGGGTGAATAACCCTAAATGATGTAAACAAGGGAATCTTACCCTTTGTAAGGACATAAAAGTATAACCTTTGAATTGAAGGGTTAATTCTGTCTTATTGACTGCTGATCTGATTATGAATTTTGATTATTATCAATTGATTTAATCATGCAGGTTCCTATAAGAAAATAATCATATCCAGGTAAGGATCATGACATCATGTTCATTGAAAGCATGTCAATAGCTTATGAACAGAAATAACTATGTTGCCTAAATGCAAGTAGTATCATATGAAACTGATATGCCTTAAGGGCCATGAATGACATCGAGGTCATGCTAATAGATGACTTGATGCTGACATGACATTTGATAGAAAGTGTTATGATGATATAAGGGTGTGAACACCTATGTTCCTGAATTATAGTGATAAGATGATTAAGAACTGACATCCATCTGATAACTGATATGAGTAATACCTGTTACATTTAGTATTCTTCTGTTATAGCCATGTTTAGTACTTGAATGTTTGGAAACATGTATGATGCTAAAAGAATACTGAAATGTACCTAATAACCAAGTTTAATCATATCATGTAGAGCCCTGATCATAGATCCATAATTGTCAGAGTTTAAATGATGGTGAAACAGGTTTTCCTAAGGGAACTCCTGGATCACATACTTTAGAGTATGTGGGGGAATATGGATGTGTATATCCTTACATCCTGGTGTAGGAGTTGATGTTGATGTATCTTAATCCATCAACCCTTCACTATATGTTTATACCGGGATGATGTAACACTATTCTTCCAAGGGAATCTTTTATACCGCATCGATGAGAGATAAACATGAAATCTTTCGATGGCGAAGAGAGTGCAGAATGCCACTGTGACTCTAATAGCGAAGTACCAGAATACCCTGGTGAGCTATATTAGTAGGGACACTAGATGTCCTGCATGTTTATCCTCATTCTGACTGAGGTAGTTGAAGGTCATGAAAATCTGGCTCTTTCGATGACCTAGTATGATACTGATGCGACTTACTAGTGATCGGTTGGAGCATGAGCGGTATACCTCATCTCCATAGGGCATAATGATGTTTGTAAAACATAATCAACCGCGTAGCATAACTGCTTAGTTTGAACTACGAGAAACATTGATTGATATTACATTGCTTGTTTTTTTTAATATCCTGTTCAAACATTAGTATATGTGTTCTTCATATTCCTTAAATAAAGATGAGTATTTGTTATCAAGCCTGCTGTGAGTAACCTATATTACCTGCTCATGATATCCCTTTGATTGCTTTTAACAAAGTTTCTGGCGGAGAGTTATAACTCTCGCTGGGACAATTATTTAAAATTGTCTCACCCTGTAGATTTCTACCTTTAGGTGGACGTCGAGGTCGAAGGAACCGATCTGCAGGTGGACAGCAGCAACAGCAGCAAATTCAGGAGCAACAGTGACTTCAGGTGGAAACATTGTGTTGTCTAGTCTTGTAGTCAGAATAGTCTTATGTCATCTCTGTACACTCAGGTCCTAGGAGTTTGTTGATCTGAGAATTTTGAAATTTTGAGATTTTGTATCATGACGTATATAATCACTCGAGAAGTGATTTATCAGAGATGTAAACAGTTCATCTTACTTTTATAAAAGGAGTTTCAGGTTTTTAAGATCTCATTTTCGAAAAGTTTTAATTTCTCGTGATTTTCGTATTCCGTTGTTAATCAAATCGCTTCTGCTATGTTTATCTTGTGTTTTGGAGATCAGAGCCCACAAATAATGCATCCCATTATCCTTTTATTTTCTTTTATAGGTATTTTCTCTTTCTTCCTCTTTATTGGAACTCCTTGGATCCCAATAATCTCAAATATTTCGAAATCCTTTTTATTGGATACTCACTATCCTTCTAGATGCATCTAAATGCATTATTTTTCATTATTATGTTGATTTCTTATTAAAATATTTCCTTTTGAGGATTTCTCATTATTTCTCTTTTATTTTCCTCATTGGTATTCCTTTTCATTAGGAATCCTTGGAATACGAAATTCCACTAAGGATTACTCAATTATACCTCTTTTCACTTGTTTTCCACATTTTACCATTGTTTTCAATTTCTTTCTTAATAAAGAAATACTTAATTGATCTTTTCTTTTCTTATTTCTTCTCTATGCAACTTTGGACTCCTTGGAACCCAACGAACCCATGTGGCATGAAATCCACTTTTGGATTAAGTTCTTTTGCCTTCTAGAGGTTTCCACACCTTTCTTTTCTCAAAAACTCAGTTATTCATTTGCTAATTGAATTTCCTTTTTATTGGGCCCAATATCCAATAAAGCCCACAACACAATCATCAAGGCTATTGTAAACAAAATCCATTTATTCAAAACAAATTATATCATTATTTGTTCATTTACCTTTATTATGAGAAATTGCATTTCTCACCAAATGAACCCAAAAATTGGGGTTGTAACATCCTTCCCCTCTTATAAGAATTTTGTCCTCAAAATTCCATCAAGCAAACAAACAGTTCAGGATAAGCCTTTCATACGTCCATCAGGGCTCCCATGTGGCTTCACCCTTCCCATGGTGCTTCCCAAGAACCTTCATCATCTCATATTCTTCCATCTGAGTTCGTTCTTACCTTGGTATATCATACCCTCATAGGTGACTCAGGAAATTTCAGCCTCTCAAAAGTTGAATAGGTTCCAGGCTCTGTACATGGCTTGGGTACCTCACATAGTGCTCTAGATTAGACTCATGGAACACAGTATACATCATGTTATCCTGAGGGGCAAGACTAAACACAACCATCTCCACCAATCCATCTCAAATGGACCCATATATCGGGGACTCATCTTTCTCAGCTGTAGCTTAGAGGGGTCGGATTTTCACATCACATATTCTCCCACAGTGAACTGCATGTCAGTCTGCTTTGCATCAGCTCATGACTCATGTCACCACTGGGCCCTCTCTCAGCCATTGCATGATCAAAGTGACTTCATCTGCACACATTGTGGTTCTTTTCTGACCTTCGCGAGGCCTCCTTCACCAACATCATCTTAATGAAGTGGTGACCGACACAACCTCCTTCTTGCATCCCGATAAAGGATATGGTGGTTAACATCACATCTTATGAACTGTCTCTTTGTATCACCCTGAACAAGCACACTTGCTCTCATCAGACCCTCTAGTATGGATCTAACTAATCATTAGTTAGGGGTGATAAACTATACTATCATCGAGTTCTTTATGTATCTACTCCCACCTCATGGAAGTGAAACTTTAGGTCATACTCAAGAACTTTTGAACTTGCATCATGGTGTAGTTGAACCATCTTTCTCTCTTAAGTAGTTCAACCGAATCTGCCCCTTGACAACATTATTTCTATCTCATGGCATATAGGTAAGGCGATCTACCATAACCCATATTGCATCTTGACCTTCTTTGGTCTAGGGAAGACTTACCACCACATATGTAGTGATGAATTCCCATTCCCTCTCAGAGATTCTTTAACCTCTAAGTCAAATCACTAGGTTACTGGTGTTTTTCCTTCACCTCCTAGCTTGCATGGCCACATGCAACATGTATCAGGCATCCAACGCTCTACCATCACTTACTATCTTTGTAGTTTCATGGTGTATGGTGATCATGATTTCCTGTATGTCATGATTCCTCAAGGTTGATTCCTCGGAAGCCCTAAACCACTCTCATCAGGGTTTTATTACCTTCCTATCTAAAGAAGTGTATTCAGAGTTCTACAGCCATCCTTCTACCACATCAAGGACTAGGCTGGCTATCCTAACAACCACTAATCTTGTTCAACAGATCTCGTTATATCTAAGTGTTAGCCAAACTTATCTCTTTTTCTCAACTTATGGTTAGCCTAACAACCTCAACTTCTTCTAGCTTCCAGCTAAACTAGGCAGTTATATCTCAACCAGAGCATTCATTTCCACTCCTTATCCTTAGGTGTTAGGTAATGTCAAAGACATACACCTCCATGCATTATACTTATCATCTCATCACAAACTCTATGCTTGTCTTCATCAAGAAGCTCTGAGCTCATCCTCATGGTGATCAATCTCAACCTTGGTTAATTTGCAAATTCCACATAGCTCTTGATAAAACATCTTCATAAGATGACTACACTATTCCTCTTAGTGTTTGTAAACCATCCATGTATCATTCACTCTACAAGGGTATGTTATCATCTTTGTTCCCATACCTTGTAGCAACGTTCCAACTCCCATCATCTCTATTCTTGGTGTATGACATGCGTACTGTCCTATCTCTCACTCCCATAACAAGAGGAAATAAGCATTTGGCTACAGTCCAAATATAGAGTCCTTCCTATTCCAAGAATAGAGATGGTACATCCCACCTTGCCAGTACACCTTCAAATCTAAGTTTCAACGTGCCACATATGTCTCTACATCACAAATGTCATGATATCCAAATTACTTCCATGGAAAACTGGTCTCGAACCTACTGAGGTTTACACACATTCCTTGGTCATCTCCTCTAGGTCTATAGGGTGTCGGCACTTTTGGGGGTCATCCCTCTTACCTTATGCATTTAGAGAGTGCCCTACTCATCTTCCCTTTGGGTCCCATGAGTTCCTGAAGGTGATCAATCTCCTAACCCATGGCCCTCAGACAATGATAGTTGTTACCTCTCGACCCTATGGTCATGTGCAACTAGGGAATTAGGCAACTCCTTCTTCCATCGGTTTTATCCCTACCTGACCCTAGGACAAACTTAGGATTCTATTATAGTACATGTCCAACTTAGAACCTTACCCAAGCCTTCATCATCTCTCTCTGCCTTCTCGACTGACTTTCATCCCTTCGTAGGGGTCCTGGCAACCTGCCTACCATGGTCAGGCCCCATACCGGTTACCTCCATGGTAACACATACACATGCACTTAGAGATGGTTATCTATGAGTCTACAGGTCCATTCTCATTCCATGTACTTTTCACTTAGCTTCTCAAGATCCTATGAAACTTCATTAGGTTATCTCAAAACCAACAAAACTGGTATACAGCCTACAAAAGGGTCCCTCTCCCAAGATGGGAGAAAACTACACCTTGATAACAAAGGTCACAACCATCCCTAGGGTTTACATTCACATGAGCATGCCTAACCCAGCAGCTACTAAGACACAAGCAGACCACCTATTAAACCATGCTAGGTCATACTTGTTCTCTTTCCTCAACATTAGATCAACTTAGTTGTGAGGGGTTCATCAAACCTACCTTTAACTTAAGGGGTTTCCTTTTCCTCTATACATGAAGAGTACCATGCTCGAAACTATAGAGACTCAATTCTCATCATGAGCATTAGGTACACCACTTCCACTCTTCGGCCAGGAACCCTAGGTTCACTTTTGGGATATCCAACTATATGCTCAACCTCTTAACCACGAATCAAGCATGTCCAAGATATGCCATGTACTTCCATGATCCTTCTACTCGAGCAACACTTCCGAGTTGAGTCCTCTCCTGGGACAACCAACTAGGTATAAGGCCTCACATCATACTACTAAACCTCTCCAAGTCTAAGAAACTCTTCTCCCTATCTCAAGAGGTAAACGCCTATACCATAGGCATAGAGGTACCAGAAAACTCATCCTTTCTCTAGGGTTTGGTTCCTCTCATGGCAACCAAGACATCATCAACCTCCAAGGGTCAAGCATATGACAACCACTATCATCCACTTAGGTCGCATCATCCTCAACTCTCCACTGTTCCTCAAACCTCAGAGTTTTAGGCTTCCAACCTCCCTGCTCGGGGTCCTACTCAAGATTATCCTTATCTCATAAGACGTCCATCATATCCTTCTGTCCTTAGTTTTAACCTACTGTTCACATTACTGATGTACTCAGGGTGCAAGCTATATCCTACTTGCAACAACCCATAAGGTTTATATAGGTTCGTCTCTAACCTCATCTAGGAAGGAGCTATCCTTTGCTCAAACATGCACGATCCTCCCCAGGGTTGGGTTGCTAAAGGTGCTAGGCCATCTAACCTCTCATGGCTCATATGACATCCAATGCATGTCTATACAAACATCTGGTCTACCAAGACAACTAACTCATCATGTCATCTCTCTCTCTAACCTTCACTTAGGGTTAGGGTTAACATCATCCTCAAAGGAAGTGCTAGGTCTCTACTTTTAATGGAGGTCTCTACCTCCAAGACTAACTCTCTCTACTCATCCTCCTACCAAGGAGGGTTGTCGTCGGGTCTCTCCTGAGGGCAATGACAACTCGTGTCATACGACCTAAGCACGTATCTATTCCTTTACGCTTGCTCTATTAAGATTATGTCCATGTCATCTTACTTACATGCTTTTTATTAATTTGGTGGAGGATTCCTTAATCCTTATCAACCTTACCCATACTTGAAAAGGGTGAGGAGGAGAGAGGAAACCCTAATCCTTAAGGTCCTTAATAGAATTTGAGTTGAGAAGAGATGAACAAGATGAGAGAGTCCTAAAGGTATCTTATTTCGAATCATACCCTAAGACTTTGGACAGGCAGTCACACGGATCCGGGAGTCCTCGTATTCTGACTAGGCTATGTGGAGGAAAATATTGCCAGCCCCCAGTCATGATCCTTTTCTAGACACCTCTGTCTTTCAGATAATCCTCTAATAACTCCCTTGGGTTCTACAAAATTTGTAAAATTTAATAATTATTAAAGATTAATTGAGGAACCTATGCTCTAATACCAATTGTAACGACCCCACCTCCCGGTAACCCCCAATTAAGGGAGACCCGAAGGTCAAATACGTTATTCAATTAACAGGATCAAGGGTTCAACAAATAATCAATAATAATTATGAAATTCTACTAACTAACTAGAATTTGGTATAAAATTAAAACTTTACTTACCTTTGAAAATTTTAGAAATCTATCTATCCAGAGCTTGAATTATTCTATCTAATCCTCCTTGCACTTTATTTCTTATTTCCACAATGTGTCACTTTACTGTTTGTTCTTTCAATTGTTGTTCCTAAAATGCCGACAAACAAAACGTCGATCAGTATATCGAAATATACTGGTATGTGGGAACAACCAAAAGTTTGCACATAAGGATAACAATCTAATTATCACAATCAAGTTAATTAACCAGCCAATTTACACAATTTAGTATGACATTCTCCACCGCTTTTGCCCAAACCCTGGCATACCCACTTTAGGGTTTCCTTTGCCAATGACTTAAGGCCACCTTCTCAATCTCGAGCTTGGTGCCTGGGGGTCACCACTCATGGTGCCCACTAGTCATGCAATATCATAGGCCACCTTCTCATTCCCGAGCTTGGTGCTTGGGGTCACCACACAAGGTGTCCATTTGTCTACCCATCTGGGCCTGACCTTTGGCATCATCCATCAGGGTGTCATGTAAGTGCGATAATCCATACTTCTATTATTAATGTGATAATCATAGTGACTATAGTTTGCAAGTATGAACATCCAAACTGATAATTTGCATTCAATGCAATTAACCATCCATAAAATCCTCGGGAAACTAAGGAGGTTATTCATAATTAACCACATAACTGATCTGACGATTTGAATAGAAATATCCATGCAAATAAGAATCCAAGCAAGCAATCATTTTCAACAAGATCCTGAAAAATCACGTAATTCCCTTTTTATTATTCATGTCATCAAGATCCATTAATCCTAACTCGCTTCCTAGGGTTTCTAATTCACTTTTAGGGTTTCTATTGCAATTAGGGTTTCCATTCATCTTTTACTATTTTAAACCCTAATTTAACGCAATTGATCACAAACCCTAATTATTTCCACATCTAATCCTCAGTTTTGGATTTAAGGCATAATCAACAATTATATAAGTTCATTAAGCCTCTTTTTCATTAAAGCTATTATTTTTATCCCTTTAATCCATGACAAGATCATTATATGCATTTATCATCAATTCATAGTTCATTATGGTCCAATTCACATATGAACTCGATTTTCCATTAATTCCACCTTTTATTCATGCGAAAACCCTAATTACTACATTTAGGGTATTTATCCAAAAATTAGGAACCTTAATGCTCGAAATAGTTTATAACCATGAAAACTCAGTTTGATACATGAAATCGAATAAGTAAAGCCATTAAGAGTCGAATTTGCCAACATTAGGGTTTCAAGGCCCATTATAGCCCATTTATGCACATAAACTCTAAATTAACTAATTATATGCAAAGTTCATCCTTTTTGTTCCTAATGTTCCTTTTTATCATTAACAGGATAGTACCAACTTTAATCATCCATTAAACCCTTATAAATATATTATTAATCTCAAAATAGGGTTCTTTAAACATTAATACATTAAAGTTGATATCTTCTATTACTTTTCGAATTGCAAAAGGAATCAGGTTTCAATTATATTTATTTTTAATGGATTCCTCTCATTTTTCTGAGCAACTTTCATATTTTATGCGTGCTAATCTGAGCTTCGAATAATTATTTATGAATTTTGCAATACAACCTTACTTCAGCCAATCAGAAGCCGCCACATCGCCCGTTTCCCATGCAAAGCGCGTTGTTTTGAAAACATAGTTGACTGATAGTTTTGCCCTTGATAAGTGAGATGGGTCTTCAGCCCGCGGAGGGGTAGTTCTATCCAATTAACCCTGTCATCATCTTCCTCGCATTTTCCATCCGTGGATGCCCTAGCGGCCAAAGGTGTGGCTCCTATTCCTTCTTCTTGCCCTCGTCGGCCATCACAGAGGACCCCCTCACCTCCGACGACCTCCTCTGCACCCTCCCAGGCTGTGGCCGGAGTCCCATATGGTCGGGGGTGCGGCGCTTGGGTCTGCAAGATGCAACCTTGCTGCATCCCTCCGGTGGTCTTGCGCAGATGCAGGAGCAACGAAATGTTGCCCGATCGTCCATTGGTCGTCAAAGGTACTTCATGCCTTCATTAGGATGACACCATGGCCCTCGTGGCTGTAGGGTTAAAACTATACCCTTAAGATTAGGTTTTTGGTGAAGAAGGTGAAGAAGAGATATATAGTTGCATGAACTCCCTCTGGACTCGATCCCAGATCTTACCCCTTATATAGGGGAGGGTTAACGAAGCCATAGGTTGGCTTAACACGAGTCAAAGTGTCCCTTTCTAAATAGGAATCATATTCTGTAACACCCCTGAACTGGGTTATACTTTAACCCTAGGTGTTTTGATTAAGAAAGATGATTAAATGCTTAATCTCATCTTGTGAAAGGTAATTAGGGCTCAAGAGGAACTTATATTGCAATTCTCGTCCTTTTTGAACATTTTTGAAATCAATGTTTTGTTTGTTTTGGACTAATGTGAAAAATACCCAATTTGAGGGGATTAAGTGCAAATTGTTCATGATAATATGTTCCTCATGTGTTGAAGCATCATGAGAGTGAATATGATGCTGAGGTGTGGCTTATGGAATCCTGAATACCAAGAAAGAGCTGATAAAGCAATGTTTGTGCATTAAAACCTAGTTTTGGTGTAAAGTGCAATTTACCCAAAACCTAGGGTTCAATATGCAAATTACCACTTCAATAAGGTCCTTAATGATTCTTGGCATCATGTAGAGCAAAGAAAATGAGAGGGGCGTCTCATTTGAATTAAGTTGGAGGAGAGAGGATCTTGATATTAAAATAATCAAGATTTAATCCTAATTGAAACCCTAATTCAATTTAGGGCAAAAATAAATGTATTAATTAAAGGGCCTTCAACCAAAATTAAAATGGTTGGATTCAGATGTGTTTGTATAAGCCTAAAGCCTTGCAAAGGCACGAGCATATCCTAAGGAGGTGAAATTCCACTCACCATTATTATAAGAAAAAGAATTTCCACTCAAATATGGATATTCTTATTATAAGGGTTAAGGTGCTTAATTTCTTTTCCCTTAATTCATGGATAATGGAAGGGAGTTAGGTGTGGATAGAGATTCCCTTGCATGCAAGAAACCAAGGGGGAAGTGGTGGAAACAATTTTGGAATTTAAAAGACTTTTATAAAGTATCTTCTCTCTCCTCAATTTTCTTATAAAAGTACCTTTTCCAAGCCAAATGAAAGGCGTTTATGACCCCACTTCTTCTCCTTGCTTGAAAAACCGACCAAGAAGGCTAAGGACAGCAGGAAGAACGTCCCCAACCTTTTGGTAAGCCTTTGATCTTCGTTCTTCATGATTTCATGGTGAAAATCATAAAACAATGTGTAATTCCTTCATTTCTTCACTCAATCTTCAATTCTAGCCGATCATTTCACTCCAAATCTTGAAGTTGAGCCTTGGAATAGTTGGATAAGCTTCATCCACCATTAGAGACGTGTAGCTTGGATCTTGGAGATCAGATTTGAGGAGGGTTTTATAACTTGAACCCTTTTTCATTGTTATTCAACAATTAATCTTGTAATTTCAATGATTCCTTCATTATCTTGATTAATTGCTGGTTGAAATTGATTAATTCATGAAATCAGAAGTGGATAGAACTTCAGGGACGAATCTTGATGATGATGAAATCATCATAAGCACACCCCTCCCCAAATATCTTGGGCAAACAGTTTGGAAGTTGGGATCAAACGGTTTTACCGGTTTGCAAACCGTTTGGGAGCAAACGGTTTCAAAACCATTTGAGTGAGTTGACCAAAGGTTTCCCGTTTGATATTCCTGTTACTAATGATGTTGGTTAAAAACTCACCAAATTTTATGGATTAATTCCAAAGGAATCATGAGTTGAAGGCTAATCAATTAGGCAAACCCTAATTGGATTAAGTGCTGATTTTTCAGCTTGATTAATTTGCCTTTTTGGGAAAACGGTTACAAAACCGTGTGATAGGGTTGAAAAAAGGTTGAACGTTTGCGATTACTGTTCCTAATGATGTTGGTTAAAAACTCACCAAGTTTTATGTATTAATTCCAAAGGAATCATGCGTTGAAGGCTAATCAATTAGGCAAACCCTAATTGGATTAAGTGCTGAATTTTCAGCTTGATTAATTTTCCTTTTTGGGCAAACGGTTTCAAAACCGTTTTAGAGGGTTGCCCAAAGGTTGAAAGTTTGAGATTCCTGTTTCTAATGATTTTGGTTAAAAACTCACCAAATTTTATGTATTAATTCCAAAGGAATCATGAGTTGAAGTCTAAACAATTAGGCAAACCCTAATTGGATTAAGTGCTGATTTTCAACTTGATTGATTTGACTTTTTGGGTTATTTAACCCAAACGGTTTCAAAACCGTTTGGGGATTACCCAAACGGTCTCAAGACCGTTTGTAGGTCATCCAAGACCGTTTGGAGGTCTAGGGTTGGATATGGTTAAGTTTTTGAAGGACAAAAGATATGGTGTTAACCCTAATCGGCTAAGTGCTGATTTTGCATTGGAATGAGTTGATGTTTTGGGTTGATTGACCCAAACGGTTTCAAAACCGTTTGGGAATCACCCAAACGGTCTCAAGACCGTTTGGGGATCACCCAAGATCGTTTGGAGGTCTAGGGTTAAGCATGGTTGACCAATTGAAGGTCTAAAGGTACCAAATCACTTTGCAATTAAGTGCTGATTTGATGAGCAACTCAATAGCTCAAACCCTAATGATCTTTCACTAGAATCCAAGGGTTGGATGAGCCAAACTGTGACGTCCCCGGATTTTCTAAAACTTAATTTGATGTGTGACATCCAAATTGAAACCCTCACCTCAGCGAGAATCCCAATTTAAACATCCCACATGAGGCTAAGAAGAAGAAAATCAGAGGAAGTCATAAGGAAACAAACGGTAGCACATGCACATGAACAAAAGTAAAACCACAACACATGTTCACCATTCAACATATAATTACAACATGAATTGTTACAACATTTGATATTACATATTGAACAGCAAACTTAAAACATATACATGTACTACAACTAAACAACAGGATCTTAAGACAACAGGTCCACCTGTACATCAGCTCGCCATACAACTCTCACTATCCTGGATCTTCAAGAGCATAACCACAACCTAAACAAAGATTACAAGCGGTACACGTCAGCACAATATTTCAAGAATATTGTAGTGAGTACGCCTACGTGTCTTTTTATATACCTCTCAGCATATCTTGGCAATAAGATAAAACTAATATACTTGGCAGTAACAGAAGAATATAAGGAAAAGTGTATACTTGCGCAAAGATATTCATTAACAAAAGAGAACACATATTTTAAGCTCATTTTCCATTATATGCTCGTGCCTCCGCCTACCAATGGGATAGATGCATTCAGGCCTTATGATCCGCTTACCAAAGAGATAGATCATTGTACATGTGATCCACTTACCAAAGAGATAGATCACTCACTAGCACTACGCTTACCAAAGAGATATAGTGCTTTCATATAATGGAACAAATATATTATGTTTCAAGTGTTCATAGCCATAAGTATGGAAAATCAAGCAAGATATCCTACAAGAACAATCATTTCAATCAATATCATATGCTAAGTCTTTACTACCATATAACACAAGCATATTGTATAATAAGCCAAGTAAGAGGTAATGGCGTACCTTCCAAAGAGACATCCTAATCACATATTCCTCATGTCAAATCTAACCTTGTTCATCCCTGATCAAGACAAGATCATATACTATCATCAGGTTCTTATCATCCTTCATCTCATCTTAACCCTAATTATATCCATTAGGGTTTAGCTTATCTCATTATGATATTCTCATCATTACTTGTCTTCTTGTCTTAGAATTATCATACTGATGTCATATTCCAGGTTATGACTCATTATCTGAACATTATCTTCCATAGCATTTTTGTGCACATTAATTAACCCTAGTTACATGTATTACTCGAATTAGGGTTTCATCATATGTATTATGGGTCATCTTCGTATAATATTAATTCCATGAATCTAACTGATATCTGAGTTACATATTAGTCTCACATTACTGATATGAGCTTAATCTGTGAATTTCATCATTTATTGAGCATGTATATATTTAATACATTTTATTTAGGGTTATTAGCCCTAACTAGCCATATGGAGTAAATTACATGATTTCATACATTATCATGATCATAACTGACATCATATGTATTCTAAACATTATTATATACTTTCTGACATTTTCCCATAATTTTAGGTCTTCGTTTATTATTTATTATACATGAAAAGACCATTATACATCTTGTAAGATATCATTGAGATTTAAGCATCAAAATCCTAATATTATCAGTCCATATTGTTCTGCTCATTTTTCTGAGAAAAACGGTATATTATATGTATTTTTCTAATAAATGCACTAATTACTGTGATTTATTGAAGAACTAAACAAATTATGGGATTTTTACCTTTTAGGGCCAACCACGTGTTGCCACGTGGCAGGGCGCTCCCTTAAGCTGGCGGGCGGTTCTTTTCCTGGCTTGCCTTGGGCCGGCCGGTTTTGGGCAGCTGGATCGGTCTGACTCCTGCCCCTTTCCTTCTCACGATCCAGCGCCTGCTACGCCTGCGTCGTTCGCTCGGGCGTGCGGCAACCTACCTCCTTGGTTGCTGCCGTCCGATGCTGTTACGGCCCATCGCGCCGCTCATCATTGCTGAGAGTTCCCTGCTCACGAGAACACGGACGACGTAGCCTCGTCTTCCACTAACCAGCCGCCGCCGGGGATCCAGTTTTCGGCCTACTCCAGATCGCCGCCCCAAAGTGAGCCGCATTCCTAGCCACCGTCGTTGGCACGAGGTCTTTCCTCCAGGCCGTCTCCAACTGCACCCGACGCCGCCCACCAAAACGAGCGCCGCCGCCGCCTAGTCTCCTCTCCCACCTGAGAGTCCGCCCGTCGACGCTGATGCTGGTTCACGCTCGCCTCTTCGTCTCTATTGCTCCGTCTCTTGGATTCACTCCTCCAGGTACAAAACAAAACTGCCGCCACATGTTCTCCCTTCTCACGCGGTTTCCCTTTCTCGCAAAATGCCACCCGGCTTGAGCGCAGCCGCGCTTGGACTCCATGGCGATCAACAGGCAAGTGGTCTCCTTCTGCTTGGGCGTCCGGTTGTGCCTCTGAGACTCTGCCACTCTCAGCTTCTCAGGTCATCCAGAGCTCTGCCTATTGAAGGCCCTCTCGTTCTCTCTTTCTTCTTCTCCCGTGAACTCCAGGTTGGTCGATGCTTGCGTGTGTTATCCTCTAGATCATGCTGCCTCCATGGGGAAGGTCTCCAGGTTGAGCTAGCTCCATCGCATGTAAGCGATCCTGCAACGCGGTGCCGCCACGAGGCTGGGTCTGTTCCGGCGAGGAGTCAGCCGCTTCTCCATCGTTCCCTAGCTTCCGTGTTTGCATCCCAGTGTCGGGTACGTGTCTCGACACCTTCCCACATACTCCCATCCTCATGCTCTGCCCGCCAGCGTGGGCTTTCTGGTTCCTCACTGTCTTGCTGGTGATAGGCCAAGGAAGATACGACCTCTCTCTTATTGTTCCTCATCCTCACCAGCACTACGGAACACAAAGGGAAAGCCATGGGAGAAGGACTCTCGCTCTCACCGTTCTTTGGGGAAGAAGGCACAATGAAATGCTAAGGCAACTGCTCGATCGAGGTGATCGTGAGATAGTCGGTTATGAAGACGTGGTAGTGGTCAAGAGTCAGTGCCTCGCAAGTTCTCCCACGTCCTTGCTTTAGTTGGAGGCATGGATAAACAACTTGTCGTATGTTGCATTCAAGGGTCAGGATTAGAGAACCCACTTTCTCCTTTTCAAAGAAACGTGTGACACCACAAATTATCATATCCTAGTCTAGTGTATTGAAACTTAGGCCATCCCATTAAATTCCTTGAAAGGACATAAAAAGAGATATATTAACCATTATATCAACATCACATCAACACACTTACTTCATCAAAAGCTTGGAACTCTCAATCTAACTGAAACATATGCTTCCACTTAAGTCATTGGACATTTTAGGATTCCAAAAGTCCACTCCATCACATCCTACACACCTTAAAAGATATTCCATCCTCGGAATTAAGCCAGAAAAACCACTTTGTCACATCATATACATCTTAAAGGAACTTTTGTCCTCGAAAGTCAACCATACTCATACCTCCAGGGAAAACCTTATCTTGCTCTCATCCACATGTAGGCACTATTCTATGTGTAACATATCCGCAAAGGTTACCTAGAACCATGTATCCAAAGCACTATTAAGGGGGTTGTACAACCATCTTAGTGCACAAACACTCCATAGAAGGCTCAAACTAGGGTTTAGAAACACTGATTGGGTCATTACCTATCTCATATATTAAGGTTGCATCTTTATCTTTATCCACGCATTAGGGTTCCCACATCATATTATCATGTTCGAAAGGAGTTAGATAAGATTAACTCATACATCAAGGTGTCATCAACATTTTATTTAGCTCATTGTTAGAACATATTCATCAATAACATATGCCTTTCAGGAGGGAGTTAACTATAATTAACTCATGGTATCCATCTAGATCATATCAAGGTGTTATAATCATTATGTTGTGCTAACTTTCAAACTATATTTCCATCATTATTAAGCACTAATCTTAACACCTCGTGTAACATGTTTCATTCATACGATCTTATTCCATTGTTCATAATAAATTGTAACATTTACGAGTGAATTCATCACAATATTAAACAACAATTTCACATTAATCATCATTATGCATGTACGTGGTTAACCAATTATGCCTTGATATCTATTAAACCATTTCTATATTTCCATCATATCATGTCTATATATCACATCTCGAGATTAGATCACATCTCTACAAGTATTATATCATGGTTGTGTTAAACAAACTTATATTATAACAAAACTTTACTTAGGCCAAAAGAGGTTCCTCTAACACATACCACGAGGGTAGTTCCATTCTCAGTTTCTCGAAGCTAACTCAACTCTATGTGTATCTCATAAGCACATACTTTATCTTTTCTCTCTTAGCTTAGGGTTCTCGGATTACCTCATTGGCGCTAGCGATACTTCATAGCTCTAGCCACGTAAGCACAAACCAAAACATGCAAAGATATACTCTTCATAGGTTCTATACCCATGAGACACTATATCTCAAAACTCTCTTATATGCACCACTAGATTCCTATGTGGGAAACCACCAACCCGAGCATGAGGCTTCACAGAAACTAACATAGCTACCTCCTCCAGGGTCTTAGGCTCTCTCCCTCACCCAGATGGCAGGAAGTCATATTCATGTTCACGTGCACATATATAACCAGCCTCTCTCTGTCTCTAGGGTTTGGTCCTCCCAAGGACATCTAGGGTTCAAGACATCTATAGGAATCATGCATAAAGCGACTCAACTCAATCACTCAGGAGTAGTCTAGTTTAGGACATATCATATCACATATCTTATATTTCTCATATCGTGGAGTCTATGTTCTCTGACCTTCTCCCTGTGGGTCTCGCTCTCTCTTGAGCTAACCCCAAAAATGGTCCTAACACTAGAGGTCCTCCTTCGTAAAAGAGATTGAGGCTCTTGCTGACTCACAACCTTGTCTTAGCTTAACATATCTTATCTCATAAAAGCCTAGTTACTTGCACCATAAACAATTATCTCAAAACCTCAAAACTGAAGTTAAGTCCTCAAAGACAAACATATATCATCATAAACTGTCTTATATCCTCTATATAAGACTTACATCGTATCATCAAACTTATTCTATCTACTCCATCTATCACATATTCTAAAAAGGCTCTAGACATCTAATCTAGAACTACTCTCTCTTCTAGACTGATGTCATTCACTTTCACTCAGGTCACATGACCACCTCCTACTCGTACATGTGTGGGGACACATTTTTATAATACATATACATAATAAAATATTATATAGTTTTTCTCCGATAAAACAAGCGTCAGAGAAAACTATCGAGGTTCGATTCGTTTGGAATCAAAAACCAAAACCAGAAACGAGTGTCCCACACATAGTAGAGAGTCCAGTGTCATGAAAACTAGTGAAAAGGGTGAGAACATGGTGTAGACTAGTGTAGCTACTCTAGACAACGAGCGCCATATGTCTAGGGTTTCTCTTCCCTTGATGCACGTCATTTCCAAATAGTACAACGTCCCATACCGCTGCACTACAAGGAAAGAACGACATCTAAGGACTTGCTACTCAACAAGCACTAGTCTTGTTACGACCCCATCGGAGCTTAATTGGTAAACTAGGGTTTACCTAGATGATTACATATTTAATTGGATTGATCATTGCTTAAATCTAATTAATGATGATATCTCAATTATAATATGTTAAACCTAATGAGAACCCCAAGCATGCTATCTCTTTGTATAATTAGGGTTTGAGATATATAAACTCTAGTCGGTTGAATTAGGGTTTTCAACAAATAAGCTCATTTGGAAAGGAATGATAGAGTTAGGCATAGAAAAATAGAAATGATAGTTGTATGCTTGGGTAGCACGGCCATGGTGGGTAGCACGGCCGTGCTAGGTCTTTGGTGGCACGGGCATGCAAGGCCACACGGTCGTTTTGAAAGAATTAAACTATTAACCAACTTTTCTACTCAAATCTGCTGAAATCAATGCACAACGGCCGTGGTAGGTAGCACGGTCGTTCTGGGTCCATCTTGCACGGCCGTGGCAGCTAGCACGGCCGTTCTGAGGCATTTTTGCTTCAAATGACATTTCTGCAGATTTCTGGATAGCAGTGCACTGTTATATTTTTAATTATTTATTGGTAACTCCAAATGATCTCAAATTTTTACTGAAGCTTTATAGATCAATTATAAACAACTTTCTAAATTTCCATAATTTTTGGATAAGGTTTGATCTCTGAAATAAACGTATTACAGTAACTTTTGTATAACTGAATATTCAGCCAATATAATAAAAGTTAAGTGTTGGGTCAATATGCAATTGACCCAAGCAGCTCAATTGACTTATATGAACGACCACACACACAAGCAGCTCTCATTCTTCGTCATTCACTCCAGAGAAACGAGCTCCTAGAGAGAGAGGGAGAATTAGGGCTTGAGTGGAGAAAGTGGGGGAATTGCTGAATTAGGGTTCTGCGGTCCCAAGAGTGGTGAAATCAAGTAAGTTTGGATTCTTTGCATAGACTTTTATGGTGGATCTTCTCTCTCATGTCAAGATTCCGTCCATGCTCTGATTTGATCCAAGATGATGTCAAAATTCCCTCTTTTCTCACCCTTTCTTCATAATCCCTCATTTTCAAGGTTTCCGAGTTGAATGGAAGAAGAATTGGGAGATTTGCTAGGGATTTGATAGGAATTCGAGATTCCCTGAGTTGAGCTGCAGTTGTGAGGTGTTTTCACACCTTAGGGTGAGTGGGTTCTTCCTTCAAACATTGTAATGCACGAATTTGATTATAGCATCCAAATCCCTAAATACTTAGCATGCGATTCTAAATCCTGAAATGTCCGTTTGATTTAAGATTGTTGCAAATTGATATGATATGGATTCCTTCTCTGTTTGAATGATTCCTAAATGGTAGATTCATATCAGAAACGTATACAACACTTCCTAGTGAGAATGCTTTTCAGATTTATATCAAATGATGTAATTAGGGTTTAACCTAATTGAGACATCACTAGTGTTTCAACCTTATTGAAAAGGACTAGTAATCCTATAAGTGGTTAGGATGTACCTCATGGGTTATCTTAATTGAATTTTATTCTTGGTACATGATATCTCAGTAAATGGTATGGAAAATCTAAACTTAGTTAAGTTTCCATGGTTCCATATCTATATTGATTGTATATGATTTGTTGAAAGCATATTAGGGTATGAAAGTTGGTTCTACATATGATTTCAGGGTATTTGTGTAAGCTATATGTTAAATTAAAGGTGTATGATAGTTGTAGTAATTCATACCTGATATGCATCTTACTATTGTGTATTTGTGATATGGTGATATGGTTTGGATGATGTCAGAACACATGGAGAGATACCCTGAACAAGGTAGTCATACTTATTCACTCATATTAATAGAAAGGGATGATAATCAGATTGTCTGGACAAGTAACCCTAATGAGGTGTAGCTTGTTATACCTAGATCTAATATAACTGAGTGATGGTAATTGAGTATGATTAATGCTTGAATGACTGATACAATTGTGGATTACCTTATTACTATTGTTGAAATCCTAAAATGATATAATATGATGGTTACACTTTGAATTGTGTGTGGGCCCATAACCCACAGGTCCCAGGATCGAAACGGGATAGTATAGAATGAGGTGGTAATGTTTCACCTCATACATCCATGACCCAATGAGGATGCCAAGAGTAGTATTGTGCAATTGATTATTGAATCTAGTCTTTTAATTCAAGACTATTTTTCTATTTGAATAGCACTTGATTAAAGTTTAAAACAGTATGGTGAACTTGCTTTTGTCACTTAAAGGTGATACAGAACAATAGGACTTTCTGAGCTGCATAAGTTGAGATAGTTGTATCAGAGTATCAGAGTTGCGCAGTGAAAGCGTGGTGGTTTATCTTTGCAATCTATGTTTGACGGTGGCATAAAGAATTTACTTGATATCATTGAGAACTATTTGAAATATGTTGTGATTTGGTAAAGAATTAAAGGATCTAATGTTGAAAACTACATTCAGGTATGAAATACAAGAATATAATGACATGGAAGGCTTTAGAAGCTTAGAATAATCTTGAATGTATCTTTCTTGCAGGTTTATGTTTCGAGGACGAAACATTCTAAGGGGGGGAGAGTTGTTACGTCAAGAGTCTAAGTGGGGGAGATTATAACATCCCAGGATTTGAGGCCTCGGATAACATGATCTTAAAAGGAATGATTGGACTACCCATATCACCAAGGTGCACCTCCTTTTCCCGGAGCCCATCACTAAAGAACTCCATAGTTAAGCGTGCTCAGCTTGGAGTAGTACTAGGATGGGTGACCAGTCGGGAAGTTGATCTTGGCTTGCGCGTCAGTGTGGACAAAGTGCGCAGTTAAGGCTAGTGGTGGTCTGTGGGGCCAGTCGTCATTCCTGAAACTCTACTAGAGCCTTGGGCAGTGGGCCCGGGCGTTACATTCCCCATGGAGGCAGCATGATCTAGAGGATAACACACGCAAGAATCGACCAACCTGGAGTTCACGGGAGAAGAAGAAAGAGAGAACGAGAGGGCCTTCAATAGGTAGAGCTCTGGATGACCTGAGAAGCTGAGAGTGGCAGAGTCTCAGAGGCGCAACCGGACACCCAAGCAGAAGGAGGCCACTTGCCTGTTGATCGCCATGGAGTCCAAGCGCGGCTGCGCTCAAGCCGGGTGGCGTTTTGCGAGAAAGGGAAACCGCGTGAGAAGGGAGAACATGTGGCGGCAGTTTTTTTTTGTACCTGGAGGAGTGAATCCATGAGACGGAGCAATAGAGACGAAGAGGCGAGCGTGAACCAGCGTCAGCGTCGGCGGGCGGACTCTCAGGTGGGAGAGGAGACCAGGCGGCGGCGGCGCTCGTTTTGGTGGGCGACGTCGAGTGCAGTTGGAGACGGCCTGGAGGAAAGACCTTGTGCCAACGACGGTGGCTAGGAATGCGGCTCACTTTGGGGCGGCGATCTGGAGCAGGCCGAAAACTGGATCCCCGGCGGCGGCTGGTTAGTGGAAGACGAGGCTACGTCGTCCGTGTTCTCGTGAGCAGGGAACTCTCAGCAATGATGAGCGGCGCGATGGGCCGTAACAACATCGGACGGCAGCAACCAAGGAGGCAGGCTGCCGCACGCCCGAGCGAACGACGCAGGCGTAGCAGGCGCTGGATCGTGAGAAGGAAAGGGGCAGGAGTCAGACCGATCCAGCTGCCCAAAACCGGCCGGCCCAAGGAAAGCCAGGAAAAGAACCGCCCGCCAGCTTAAGGGAGCGCCCTGCCACGTGGCAACACGTGGTTGGCCCTAAAAGGTAAAAATCCCATAATTTGTTTAGTTCTTCAATAAATCACAGTAATTAGTACATTTATCAGAAAAATACATATAATATACCGTTTTTCTCAGAAAAATGAGCAGAACAACATGGACTGATAATATCAGGATTTTGATGCTTAAATCTCAATGATATCTTACAAGATGTATAATGGTCTTTTCATGTATAATAAATAATAAACGAAGACCTAAAATTATGGGAAAATGTCAGAAAGTATATAATAATGTTTAGAATACATATGATGTCAGTTATGATCATGATAATGTATGAAATCATGTAATTTACTCCATATGGCTAGTTAGGGCTAATAACCCTAAATAAAATGTATTAAATATATACATGCTCAATAAATGATGAAATTCACAGATTAAGCTCATATCAGTAATGTGAGACTAATATGTAACTCAGATATCAGTTAGATTCATGGAATTAATATTATACGAAGATGACCCATAATACATATGATGAAACCCTAATTCGAGTAATACATGTAACTAGGGTTAATTAATGTGCACAAAAATGCTATGGAAGATAATGTTCAGATAATGAGTCATAACCTGGAATATGACATCAGTATGATAATTCTAAGACAAGAAGACAAGTAATGATGAGAATATCATAATGAGATAAGCTAAACCCTAATGGATATAATTAGGGTTAAGATGAGATGAAGGATGATAAGAACCTGATGATAGTATATGATCTTGTCTTGATCAGGGATGAACAAGGTTAGATTTGACATGAGGAATATGTGATTAGGATGTCTCTTTGGAAGGTACGCCATTACCTCTTACTTGGCTTATTATACAATATGCTTGTGTTATATGGTAGTAAAGACTTGGCATATGATATTGATTGAAATGATTGTTCTTGTAGGATATCTTGCTTGATTTTCCATACTTATGGCTATGAACACTTGAAACATAATATATTTGTTCCATTATATGAAAGCACTATATCTCTTTGGTAAGCGTAGTGCTAGTGAGTGATCTATCTCTTTGGTAAGTGGATCACATGTACAATGATCTATCTCTTTGGTAAGCGGATCATAAGGCCTGAGTGCATCTATCCCATTGGTAGGCGGAGGCACGAGCATATAATGGAAAATGAGCTTAAAATATGTGTTCTCTTTTGTTAATGAATATCTTTGCGCAAGTATACACTTTTCCTTATATTCTTCTGTTACTGCCAAGTATATTAGTTTTATCTTATTGCCAAGATATGATGAGAGGTATATAAAAAGACACGTAGGCGTACTCAGTACAATATTCTTGAAATATTGTGCTGACGTGTACCGCTTGTAATCTTTGTTTAGGTTGTGGTTATGCTCTTGAAGATCCAGGATAGTGAGAGTTGTATGGCGAGCTGATGTACAGGTGGACCTGTTGTCTTAAGATCCTGTTGTTTAGTTGTAGTACATGTATATGTTTTAAGTTTGCTGTTCAATATGTAATATCAAATGTTGTAACAATTCCTGTTGTAATTATATGTTGAATGGTGAACATGTGTTGTGGTTTTACTTTTGTTCATGTGCATGTGCTACCGTTTGTTTCCTTATGACTTCCTCTGATTTTCTTCTTCTTAGCCTCATGTGGGATGTTTAAATTGGGATTCTCGCTGAGGTGAGGGTTTCAATTTGGACATCACACATCAGATTAAGTTTTAGAAAATCCAGGGACGTCATAGGTGGTATCAGAGCATGAACAATAGCAAAGCCTAACATTTTCTCATTATGCAACTCCAAACTAAAGAACCTTGAAATTAATAATATTCAGGGTTAGATTAGTTGTCTTTTAGAGACTAGATTTGACCTAGCCTCTAGGTTAGCACCTAGATGTCTGAGAACTAGGTCTAGACTTGTCACACCCCGATCTCACAATTTCCTCAAATCATGAGATTAGGGCATAAGATAGGATTTATATGAAACACAAAGAACACCCTTAACTTTTTCCTTTTCTTTAAAACTCTTGCTTTCCCGCATTGAATCACATAACATCTTAACAAAGGAATCTGAACATTTCTTTTACTAATCATACTTCAATAGAAAAGATACATGTATAAACATTCATGATGTCTCTCACACCTTGTGCACATAAAATTTGCTAATTAGCATATAAATCAAAGAGGAACAAAATTACACATCGTAATTACAACTCTCTCTCTTATCTCTTACTGAGGACCTAGAGTGACAAGGACCGACTGACTCAACTAATCTCGTACTTGACTCCTGTGGCAGGTCTACACTGATTCTCTGACCATCTCCAAGTCCATGCGGTTAACCCTAAAAATGTTTGAGTAGAGGGGTGAGCCTACTCGCTCAGTGAATGAGTACTTCATAGAAACAGACTAATGCACTAATGTGATTACAGATATAACTTAAGTAAATGATATGAAATTTAACAACAATAAATACTACACTGAGCAGTTCTAAAACAATATAATTGAAATATCAAAGAATGTAAATATTGCATCCAAAGAATAACTACTAGAAGACTATGCTCTAGTCTTCCTTAATTCTTTCATTTGTAAGGAACTATGTGAATATATATGATTATATTTTAGATTATGCCCTGATCTTATGCAGTGTACTCTGCATAAGAGACTCGCAGTGCACTACGACCACACCGTACAAGACTTAGCGACACACCCGGGAAATGCTAAGTCTGACGCCAGCCCTGCTCTGCCACAGGACCCCAGGCTCATCGGCCTCACTGCACTACATCGAGTGCTCTAGACTCCTCCTCTAACCTGAGTACACAGGCGGAGAGTCTCACGGGGTTACCTCCATGACATCGCACGGATAATGTTGCAATAACCCCCAATTTCCTCCAGTGCCACCGTGACATCGCACGCGTTGTTGTTGGACACTGCTCTCTCTGTCCTCGTGTCTCCATGACATCGCACGGATAATGTTGCAACACGAGTTTCACCCCTAAGAAGCAGATCCGTCAAAGGGGTTCTACGGTGTTCAGGGCACCTAAGTCTAACATTAACATTATAGGTACATGTAAAATAGAAATCATAACTCATTTTACATTTCTCATAAGGCTCCCACGGCCTGCCATATCATATCATAAGCAACATCAAAACTCATGTATTCAACATATATCATATCTCAGTAACATCCCTTTCTAGGGCATGTCATATCTCATCACCTGCAATTTACGAGATATGTATTGAAATATAAGAAGCCCTGCAGTATGTAGATATCATCTCAGAGAGAACAAGCATATAAAGTTAAATGCACTAGAAACATACAATTCAACAATTAAGCATCACCACATCTCATATCGAGACCTTTCATATTACCATAGCATGATTCATTGAACACCCTATCCTTAGGGTTTTCATTTGCCTTATTCATTCATCACATGCCATCACCCTACTCTTAGGGTTTCATTTGCCTCATTCACCCTTTTCATTTACCTCATTCACTTGTCACATAGCTCTCATAAGGATTTCATAAGATATAAGCATTCACGAAATAAAGATTCTTTCAACAAATCATATACAATCAATATAGATATGGAACCATGGAAACTTAACTAAGTTTAGATTTTCCATACCATTTACTGAGATATCATGTACCAAGAATAAAATTCAATTAAGATAACCCATGAGGTACATCCTAACCACTTATAGGATTACTAGTCCTTTTCAATAAGGTTGAAACACTAGTGATGTCTCAATTAGGTTAAACCCTAATTACATCATTTGATATAAATCTGAAAAGCATTCTCACTAGGAAGTGTTGTATATGTTTCTGATATGAATCTACCATTTAGGAATCATTCAAACAGAGAAGGAATCCATATCATATCAATTTGCAACAATCTTAAATCAAACGGACATTTCAGGATTTAGAATCGCATGCTAAGTATTTAGGGATTTGGATGCTATAATCAAATTCATGCATTACAATGTTTGAAGGAAGAACCCACTCACCCTAAGGTGTGAAAACACCTCACAACTGCAGCTCAACTAAGGGAATCTCGAATTCCTATCAAATCCCTAGCAAATCTCCCAATTCTTCTTCCATTCAACTCGGAAACCTTGAAAATGAGGGATTATGAAGAAAGGGTGAGAAAAGAGGGAATTTCGACATCATCTTGGATCACATCAGAGAATGGACGGAATCTTGACATGAGAGAGAAGATCCACCATAAAAGTCTATGCAAAGAATCCAAACTTACTTGATTTCACCACTCTTGGGACCGCAGAACCCTAATTCAGCAATTCCCCCACTTTCTCCACTCAAGCCCTAATTCTCCCTCTCTCTCTAGGAGCTCGTTTCTCTGGAGTGAATGACGAAGAATGAGAGCTGCTTGTGTGTGTGGTCGTTCATATAAGTCAATTGAGCTTCTTGGGTCAATTGCATATTGACCCAACACTTAACTTTTATTATATTGGCTGAATATTCAGTTATACAAAAGTTACTGTAATACGTTTATTTCAGAGATCAAACCTTCTCCACAAATTATGGGAATTTAGAAAGTTGTTTATAATTGATCTATAAAGCTTCAGTTAAAATTTGAGATCATTTGGAGTTACCAATAAATAATTAAAAATAGAACAGTGCACTGCTATCCAGAAATCTGCAGAAATGTCATTTGAAGCAAAAATGCCTCAGAACGGCCGTGCTAGCTGCCACGGCCGTGCAAGATGGACCCAGAACGGCCGTGCTACCTACCACGGCCGTGGTGCATTGATTTCAGCAGATTTGAGTAGAAAAGTTGGTTAATAGTTTAATTCTTTCAAAACGACCGTGTGGCCTTGCATGCCCGTGCCACCAAAGACCTAGCACGGCCGTGCTACCCACCATGGCCGTGCTACCCAAGCATACAACTATCATTTCTATTTTTCTATGCCTAACTCTATCATTCCTTCCCAAATGAGCTTATTTGTTGAAAACCCTAATTCAACCGACTAGAGTTTATATATCTCAAACCCTAATTATACAAAGAGATAGCATGCTTGGGGTTCTCATTAGGTTTAACATATTATAATTGAGATATCATCATTAATTAGATTTAAGCAATGATCAATCCAATTAAATATGTAATCATCTAGGTAAACCCTAGTTTACCAATTAAGCTCTGATGGGGTCGTAACAACTCTCCCCCCCTTAGAATGTTTCGTCCTCGAAACATAAACCTACAAGAAAGATACATTCAAGATTATTCTAAGCTTCTAAAGCCTTCCATGTCATTATATTCTTGTATTTCATACCTGAATGTAGTTTTCAACATTAGATCCTTTAATTCTTTACCAAATCACAACATATTTCAAATAGTTCTCAATGATATCAAGTAAATTCTTTATGCCACCGTCAAACATAGATTGCAAAGATAAACCACCACGCTTTCGCTGCGCAACTCTGATACTCTGATACAACTATCTCAACTTATGCAGCTCAGAAAGTCCTATTGTTCTGTATCACCTTTAAGTGACAAAAGCAAGTTCACCATACTGTTTTAAACTTTAATCAAGTGCTATTCAAATAGAAAAACAGTCTTGAATTAAAAGACTAGATTCAACAATCAATTGCACAATACTACTCTTGGCATCCTCATTGGGTCATGGATGTATGAGGTGAAACATTACCACCTCATTCTATACTATCCCGTTTCGATCCTGGGACCTGTGGGTTATGGGCCCACACACAATTCAAAGTGTAACCATCATATTATATCATTTTAGGATTTCAACAATAGTAATAAGCTAATCCACAATTGTATCAGTCATTCAAGCATTAATCATACTCAATTACCATCACTCAGTTATATTAGAGCTAGGTATAACAAGCTACACCTCATTAGGGTTACTTGTCCAGACAATCTGATTATCATCCCTTTCTATTAATATGAGTGAATAAGTATGACTACCTTGTTCAGGGTATCTCTCCATGTGTTCTGACATCATCCAAACCATATCACCATATCACAAATACACAATAGTAAGATGCATATCAGGTATGAATTACTACAACTATCATACGCCTTTAATTTAACATATAGCTTACACAAATACCCTGAAATCATATGTAGAACCAACTTTCATACCCTAATATGCCTTCAACAAATCATACATGTAAACAAATACACATATTACACAAAGCTAGTATTTTCCCATATCTCTCTGCTCATTCATTACTTCTTTATTTTTTTGCTACCTATCCTTTTCATATGATTATATACAATAAACATCATTAACATTGAAGCATTTAAGATAGGAATAGATTATTCATCATTCTTTCTATCACACAAGAGTTTTATTTCTTATCGCACTTCATCATATAGTATGTCACTATTACATTCACTAGATGACCCCACCAAGGTAGTTATGCACCGTATATGACTCATTTTCTATTATCATTTCATTCCCACCTTTCTCTCATTAAAGAATATATGAAAGAGAAGATGATTTTAAGACTTGGAATACTTGTATTCAAACATTCCCTTAATACATTCTCGTATGTAGATTTACTTAGTTATCAACAGAGATATTTGATTAATTAGCACTTGCTTGAATCTCACAACCTCTTTATATATACAATGAAATCGAGTTCGATAGTGATAAATGAATGAAATACTACTCTCCCACTTCGGTGTGTTCGTATACACCGAAAAACGTCTACAACCACGCCTAATTCTGCCCTTTACAGCAGCGTGCACGCCGTGCACCTTCAGTGCACTTCTGTCCTGCTTTTCTGCAACTTTGCACGCCGTGCAAACTGATTTGCACGCCGTGCAACCTGGGCCGAAACACTTCTGTTCTGTCTGTAACTTTGCACGCCGTGCAACCTGTGCAGAAATAGAAATCCCCGAGGAAGAAGGTGGATTCGGGGTCGATTCGCGGCCAATCTCCGCACGAAATACTTTGGGAACTTCTTCTCCATCATATTTCAAACCCTTTCTTACGTTTCATGGTCCACTTACCATATACTACTCTTTAACTCGTCATTTTTAATTCTAAATTTTTCTCTTATGACCATGTTGCTTATTCATATGTATGGTTATGTATAACATGTTGCACATAGTTCCTCCTTTATCTTTATACTATTGTGAAGTTAACATTCTAAATTAATAATCCTTCTATTAGTTTTTCCTCATGTTGAATACATTACATATTCTTCATTTTTAAATCAAGTGGATCATGCATGGGTCAAACATAGTTTCTCTTTCAATCAAGTTTTTCTCTCCTGAATACAGTCTACCCTTGTATGACTTATTCATTCGTTAAACTACACCTATGTTCTTTGCTTAGAAACTAGTTTGTTGTTCTAGTCTTATGAATTACATGTTCATACGATTCTCTTTACCTTTACTCTTTTGAAGACTCTTTACTTCTATGGACCCATTAAAGTCTCAACCCTATTCTCTACTTAGCCTTTGCTTTAGAGTTCATGAAAGCATTATACTCTATTATATGATTCATTCTTCATGATTGATTCTTGCTATCTTGAACCATACATACATTTCACATATCCTTTCCATATTTCATGTGTATAGTTCATGTATTATTAATCAATAAACTGATTATGAACTTCATATCATGTTCTATTATTCCCAATTAAGGGTTTCACATTTGAGACCCCAAGGTTGAACCTCAGATATCAGTTTCAACTAATTCTTAGTTGTTCTGATCTTGCTCATATGTTTCAACATCTTACTGTATGTACATTCTTACTCTGATGTGGGTCTAATTACTCAAATTCTATTCTTATTATACTATTGATAGGAGTCATTAGATCCTAGTAACGCATCCTGCCAACCGGACCAGGCCAAACCTGAAGTCCTGAAGCCAAGAACTACTGAGGATTACTCAACTCCTATTCATCTCAGAAGTGTGGAAGAAAACTTATCCACTAACAAAAGCTCATTCAAAGGTCTATTCTAGTCTACTTGTTACAAAGAATGAAATCAATAAATGCTACAACTACATAGTATACAACAGATATTAAAGACCCATATTTCAAAGTATTGAATATTTCAATTCAAACATATAAGAGCATTTCTATACATTTCCAACAAAACAACATTATGAAATGTAAGTTCTATCTCCTTTTACATTTATGCTCTTAATTCTTGTTTCTTTTCTCATTTTCTAACCCTAACATTTCTAGGGTTCCTCTCTAGCCCATTCTTCCACTGTATACCTGGCCAGGGTATACGTGAAAGAATAGACAGAGTAGCTTGTACTGGTTGATCCAAGTACTCAGATATCGGGCCAGGATATCCAAATACTCAAATCCCCAAAGCTAACATCAAACATCTCCTATCTGCCACACTTATGATGCTAACTTACTAACTTAATGGTCCTTGACAACTCACCCTAAGCTCTGATACCAAGCTGTAACGCCCGGGCCCACTGCCCAAGGCTCTAGTAGAGTTTCAGGAATGACGACTGGCCCCATAGACCACCACTAGCCTTAACTGCGCACTTTGTCCACACTGACGCGCAAGCCAAGATCAACTTCCCGACTGGTCACCCATCCTAGTACTACTCCAAGCTGAGCACGCTTAACTATGGAGTTCTTTAGTGATGGGCTCCCGGAAAAGGAGGTGCACCTTGGTGATATGGGTAGTCCAATCATTCCTTTTAAGATCATGTTATCCGAGGCCTCAAATCCTGGGATGTTATAGGGAAGGTCTCCAGGTTGAGCTAGCTCCATCGCATGTAAGCGATCCTGCAACGCGGTGCCGCCGCGAGACTGGGTCTGTTCCGGCGAGGAGTCAGCCGCTTCTCCATCGTTCCCTAGCTTCCGTGTTTGCATCCCAGTGTCAGGTACGTGTCTCGACACCTTCCCACATACTCCCATCCTCATGCTCTGCCCGCCAGCGTGGGCTTTCTGGTTCCTCACTGTCTTGCTGGTGATAGGCCGAGGAAGATACAACCTCTCTCTTATTGTTCCTCATCCTCACCAGCACTACGGAACACAAAGGGAAAGCCATGGGAGAAGGACTCTCGCTCTCACCGTTCTTTGGGGAAGAAGGCACGATCAAATGCTAAGGCAACTTCTCGATCGAGGTGATCGTGAGATAGTCGGTTATGAAGACGTGGTAGTGGTCAAGAGTCAGTGCCTCGCAAGTTCTCCCACGTCCTTGCTTTAGTTGGAGGCATGGATAAACAACTTGTCGTATGTTGCATTCAAGGGTCAGGATTAGAGAACCCACTTTCTCCTTTTCAAAGAACGTGTGACACCACAGATTATCATATCCTAGTCTAGTGTATTGAAACTTAGGCCATCCCATTAAATTCCTTGAAAGGACATAAAAAGAGATATATTAACCATTATATCAACATCACATCAACACACTTACTTCATCAAAAGCTTGGAACTCTCAATCTAACTGAAACGTATGCTTCCACTTAAGTCATTGGACATTTTAGGATTCCAAAAGTCCACTCCATCACATCCTACACACCTTAAAAGATATTCCGTCCTCGGAATTAAGCCAGAAAAACCACTTTGTCACACAAACGGTCTTCACCTACTTGTCCAAATGGTCTTCACCTACTTGGCCAAACGGTCTTCACCTACTTGGCCAAACGGTCTTCACCTACTTGGGCAAACGGTCTTCACCTACTTGGCCAAACGGTCTTCACCTACTTGGGCAAACGATCTCAAGAACCACCTTTACCAAATGGTTTCAAACAGTTTGAACTTTGAAAGACCAAGACCGTTTGGGGGTCAAGTAGTCAAAGTTGATTGTAGATTCAATTGATCAATTCAATTGGATACCTTATGTAATGGAGGTCCAAGGTGATTGAATCTCTCGAGAATAGAGATGATGAATGACTCATTCATCCAATGATGATTATTAATTATAATCAATGAAGTTAAAAAGATTGAAACCCTATTAGTACCTAAGTGATTAGTTCCAATTAAGGGTTGAACCCTAATTTCTTATAGGATCAATGACTTGGTACACTATGTCATTCATAGTTGTATGTAATTGATTGAAGGGATGATATGACCTTATCAAGTTGAGATGATGTTAGCATGAATTCATAACATGAATATGATTCATGTGGTGATTAAGGGTATGATCCTTAAGTAAAGAGATCATGAAACCCTAATCATGAACATAAACCCTAATCGACATGGTTATTGAATTCTAACCCTAATTGAGGGCAATTCTAAATGAAACCCTAATCTAGGGTAAGGATGTAGCCCTAATCTAGGGTAATCAGAAGTGAAACTCTAATTTAGGGAAAAGAGATGTAAATCCCTAATTGGGATGAATAGTGAATCTCCAATTATAGATAATTGAATGAAATCCTATTAGAGATGAATAGTAGACCCAAAAAGAAGGGAAACTATGGTGGAAACCCTAGTTGAGGGTGATTCCATGAGAAACCTTAACTAAGTATTAACACCACATGACGTACTAATTTTATGTTGTGATAAGAGGCCCTAAGAAGGGTGAAGGCATGTGAGACTCTAATGAGGAGTCATAATACATAAAGCCCTAATCTCGGATAATATGACAATGAATCATAATTCTAATCTTAAGTACGGGTATAAAGAAACCTAATGATGAGATAGAAGGAATGGCCTTATAAAGGTGAAACATTTCATGTAGTTGAATATATGCAACCTAATTGTAAGCAATGTCTTTTCCATTAGACAAGTCCATATCATTAAAGATAGTTGGAAAACTCTAATGTGTGGCCTATGCATTATATGCTATAGGTAAGTGATTAGTGATGGAATGTATTAAGAAGGGAAATACCTTAATACAAGATAAGATGGCTAATTCAGGAGAGTCTGAAGTGATGAGAAAGTGATACATCAAAATATGATAGTTATCACATTCAACACTTCAGGGTTTATATGCCTTGATGTACTCCAAAACCAATATAATTGGGTAAGAAACATATGAAGTGTGTTATGCAACTATTACAATGAAATGTAATGAGTTGTTGCACCTTGATGAGTGTTAATTAATGTACCTTGAGAATGGGGTTAAGCCCAAATGATGTGTATGATATAATCATACCATGATGAGGATGAGAAATGAACTCATACCTTGAATTGATGATAATTAATGCTATATGATGAAAGTAATGTTCTAGAATAATAAAATATGATATCCTTGAATGCCCCAGAGGTATGGGATAATGTCTAAAGGGTTGGACAGATAATGAGATCATGAAAATCTTTATTAATGATAAATGGGGAACCCTAACCCTAATTTGGGTAAAGGGAATGAAAATCCATATTTGATAGTAAACCCTAATTCCTGGTAGAGGAATAATGATGTTACTATTGCATCACATGATGTGATGAATATCTTGTATGACTGTTATCATGCCTAATAACCATACAGATATTATGAGGTGATGTATATAGCTAGTTTGAGTTGTGACATTTATATAATAAATGTTGATTGGCATTATGTGCCTCAATGTTGTGGTTGCTTAGTAAAAGAAGCAATATGCATGGACTTTTATGAGTCACATGAGTAAGTTGTTACCTAGTGAGAGGTGACAAGATATTTCATGGCCTTGTGAGCCAGGTGTGGTGCTTGTGTAACAAGTATCATGAATGCCTTGGTCAGATGACCTGAATGTGATAGTTACCTGAAAAAGGTATAATAATGCTCAATGATGAGTTAAGGGTCTGAATACCCAGAACCATATGATTATGGTGATGAGAATGTGAAGGGATGAGAATTCCCAGTATTGAAATGAGGGACTGAGTTCCCAGGGTCTTTGAAAGACTGATAAATATCTGATGAAAGTAGTACATGTCTCTTTATAGCATTTTTGTTATAAGTTAAGTTTGAGAACTTGGCTGATGCTAAAAGAATATGAGAATGTACTTAATAAATCAAGTGAAATCTATTCATGTAGTGCTCTGACCATAGATCCATCATCGTTAGGAATAGGTGATGGTGAAACAGGTGCCCGCGGCAAAACCCAGAGCACATATTTTGAATATGTGGGGGTAAATGGGCGAAAACATCCTTACATCCTCTTGAAGAGATGGTTGGAAGGTAAACAAGAAACCTCTCAATCCTTCATGAATATGTCGGGATGGATGTATCACGAATCTCGCGATGATTGGGTTAGATGGTGTACGCATCTCCCAATGATACTTAATGTCGGATCGAGGAGATAAACAAGAAATCTCTAGATTAGCTATGAGAGTGCAGTTGATGCTGTAACTCTATAGCGAAGGTGCCAGTATACCCTGACTAGCTAGTTAGCAGAGACATGAGATGTCCTGCATGTGGTCTCGTACTGACCGAGACGGATGAGGTCATAAGAATCTGACTCTTTTGATGACCTATGTATGGTACCGATTTCGACTTCTAACAGTGGTCGGTTGGAGTATGAGCGGTATACCTCATCTCCTCAGAGCATAAGTGTGATTGTAAAATGTAATCAGCCGTATAGCATGTTTGCTTAAGGATTGAATACAGAGATTCATTGACTGATGTTGCATTTCTTTGTGCATTCCTGAGTGGATAAATGTTAATTATGTTTCTTTATATTCTCAACAAGGTAGACAGATGAACTACTTATCTACCATGGGTAGATGCAATGACCTCCTTGAGAATGGAGATTGTCTTATTTTGTTCTATGATGAATAATTCTACCTGATAATGTAAAAGTAACCCTTGCTCAGTTTTAATTTAATAAACTGCAATAGCAATATTTTTGGCGGAGAGTTATATCTCTCGCTGGGGCAATTTTCAATTGTCTCACCCTCGTGGGAAACATTTTTAGGTATGCATGGGAGGCAAAGTAGAAATCCTAGAACAAGGAAAGAGCAACAACAACAACAACAACAGGGACAGCAATAAGATCTCAGGTTGAGATATTGTCTGTCTAGTCATACAGATAGTAGTCCTATGTGTTGTCTCTGTACTCTCAGGTCCTTGGAGTTTTTAGTCATTGTCTTATGAATCAATCTAAGGTTTTGGCTTGATGCCTCGAGATTCGTATACTATCTGTATATAATGTTTATAAGACAGTTGATGTTGTAATCTTTGAGAAGGAATGGTACATGTTGTGTACTTGTGAACCAAGATGAATTTGAAATACTTTGGTTCTTGGTTAAAGAGTTTTCCTATGAATGGATCTCTTTGAAAAAGTTTTAAATTTTCAGTGATTTTCAGTAATCCGCTGCAAATAATTCGTTTTCGCATTAGTTAATCATGGTTTCGTGAGATGGTCGCCACAATTAGTGGTATCAGAGCTCTAGGTTCGTTGAGTCTATAGAGACATAGGACTAAGGTAGTAGAGTTTGTTCTAGTGTCATCCAATGTATCTGATAGTGTCTTTTTCTCGTATAAGAGAAGAAGAACTTAAAGATGACTGGGTCACATGAGGATATTGCTGCTGAGAGCAGAAATGTTGCTCCAAGAAGAGGTGCACGGGAACATGCAAGAGAGAGACAATTGCTTGAGAATCCCCTAGCTGATCCAACTATAATAAGAAAATCCTTCTTTAAGTATTACTGTTGGAGAACTTAGGGCAACAATAATGTATATAGTGGATCAAGTTTTCGCAGTGTAACCTCGATTACCAGTCCCAATGATGATGTTATAGATATCAACAGGATTTGTAATTAGCATCAACAGGTTGAAGCAAAAGGAAATGATGAATTTTTGGACTTAAATTGAGTCTGTGCTCAACCATAGCCTATTGAATCAACCTTTGAGGCAGAGTTAGCCTGAGGCAGTGAATAATTTGAAAACCTCTAGAGGGGGGTGAATAGAGTTTTATAGATAATTTAACAATTATTGCACTTCAACAACCACAAAGAGAATATTGGACAAGGAGACACAAGGTTTAGAGTGGTTCCAACTATAGCAAATACTATAGCCGTCAGTCCACTACCCGGTTGCTTACCCAACCGGGATTTGAAAAGAAATTTATTTTATTACCTCTTCAAGAAATTTACATAAAATACAATCTCTTTTCCTAAACCCTTCAAGCAGCCTTCACCTAGAAGTAATCGCCAACCTTGAAGCAGCCTTCCCTTGAAGTAGATGCACCAACTCCCGTTGCACCAGCCTTCTGAAGTAGCTTCCCCTGCGATAGCCTTCTTGAAGTAGCTTGAAGTCCCCTTCTCCACCTGAGAAGTCAACCCTCTCCAATCCGCAACCTCCAACCCTAGGAGTAGCAAGGAGAGTACAAGTAATACAAGGAACAAGAAAGGAATAAAAGAAAATACAACTTATCCTTGTAGCTCAAGGCTTGATTTCCCTAGATCAAGCGTTTGGATTTTCCTAGCCAATATGATGGACTTGTGATTGCTAGGGTTAGGAAAATCTAGCCTATAGGACGAGCTTGAGCTAAAGGGAAAATGGCCAATTGATCACAAAGCTCAGTTCACACAGATTGCACAAGAGGGCTCAAGTATTTTCTCAAGTATAGCAAGTGTAAGAAGTGTGTTCTAGTGTCCTATGGCTTGTCCTATTTATAGGAATGGCCTAAGTATGCTTAAGGACGTTCTAGACAACTTCTAGGGGGTTCCTAGTGCTTAACTAGCCGTTAGGAATAAGTTAGGCGCATTAGCAACGGCTAGTTAATTAATTCTGCAGTTGCTGTCAGAGACCATCTCGGTCGAGGACTTGTCGACCGAGATGCCCAGTCGGTCGAGGATTTGTCGACCGACAGGCTCTCTGGATTAACGTTGATTTGCAACTGTCAACTGCTGTGTCTAACGGCTACTTTTGGTCAATCTCGGTCGAGAAGTTTGTCGACCGAGAGTGTCTCGGTCGAGGAGTGTGGTCGACCGAGATTGACTCTGTTTTCAATCTTTTAATTAAGATACTAAGTATGTGCATGAGTGTGCATTATGTGATCTATTAGAAGGAGATGACCTAACTAAGTGTGGTGTTTAGCTAGGGAGATCTAACGCTTGATTTACATGAAGTCTAAGTACTTGTACATTATATATTTGTACAAGTTTACAAATGATTACATTGTATGACATTTATAAACATTCAAGCGTAAGGATTCCCTAGAACTTTGTCATCACCTTGTTCCTGCACACTTAAGTAGCTCGTTAGATTAATAAGAATGAAATGTTTGTCATCATCGAAACAAAGGGATTTATCATAATATCCAATTTATCCAACAATCTCCCCCTTTTTGAAGATGACAAACATTTCCTAAATATGAAATAAGGAAATATAAAGCATGTGAGTTTCATACCTGAAAATTTACTTTTTGTAGCTATTTATGTTTTTCAAGTGAGTGCTGGCCAAGATGTGATGAAACTCTTTTATATTCTTTCTCCCCCTTTGTCAATTCAAAAAGATATCCAAGTTGAATGTTTTATTTTTCTTTTCCCCCTTAATATAATGCTCCCCCTTAATTAGATATCCTATTAGGAACATGGATTTTTATCTAATTTATCCACAATTTGTTTCTTAATCATTCGCAAAGGATGTAAAGCCTTGAAATGATATGAGATTCCTTTAAGCATATGATAAATGTATATTGATTTCTCATGAATCAAAGGATGTTAAGTCCTAGATTAAATGAGAATCCTCTAAGCTTAGATTACATAAAAATGTCTCCATCTAAAAGCCCTATTTTGGGTAGAGAATTCCTGTAAATACAAGATACCATTTTCAATAAATTCATAAATTTCTTGAAAATTTTCAGCTACACATAATATTTTTGTAAGCTTCTTTAATCAAATGGTCAAAGTTTTGATAATCTCCTCTTTTTTCTTATGCTTTGCTCCCCCTTAGATAGATGAAAGTTTGAATACTAAGCAAATATATAGGATGTCCAAGATGTAACAAAGATGTATGCAATTCATGTTAATCTGAAAAACAGAAACCCAGTCGGTCGACAGTTGCTCGACCGACAATGTTCTCGGTCGACTAGTTGCTCGACCGAGAATGTTTCTGGAGAACTGTTTTGTTATTTGAAAATTTAATTTTGATTGTAATAGTTGCCTGTTTGAATTATTATTCCCTTATTTGTTATGCTCTACAATAATGAACTTATAATCCATGTTTTGAAGATGTCTCATATGCCAAACAAATAACCATGTGAATAAAAAATGGCAAATTTCATTCAAGAGCATGAAGAAGATTACAATCATATAGAATTTAACTAATCATTTTCATTACAACTATTACAACTCCAAAACTTCACAGGAAATATTTAAGAATTACATCGATGTCCGGATCTTTCCCAAGAAATGGCTCGGCTCCATAGTATTGGACCAGAGTTTGCCAATCCAAAGCACCAGTTGTAGTCAACGCATATGCTTCCAGGAAAGTGGGAACTCGGTCAAATCGGAAGTGAGCAGCTATGTCTTGCAATTGTATGGAAGAAAATTGAGTATGTGCAAGATCCATTGATGGTGAAGATGGAGGTTGGTAGTAGTTGTATGAGGGGTTAAATGGGTTGAGCATGCCAGGGTTTAAAGAATGCGGATATTCATCGGTTTGGCCAGGAGAAAGGTTTTGCATTCTTTGATTCAAGTATGTCATGGCATGGTGATTGTAGTTTAATTGTCTACTAAGATGATATTGGGAGCCAGCAATATAAGTAAGGGTATTTTGGATGGGATCAATGGAAAGGTTAGTAGGAGGAGGGGGTGGTATATCCTGATGTGATGACTCTCCTTCTACTCTTGCCCTTTTATGGCCAAAGTCAATTCCCATCTTCTCTACGGTGTTCTTACTTATCTTTGGTGGTCTACGCTCCCATATGTATCCCATATCTTCAATGTTTGACTTAAGAAAATGTTGAGTAATCTGCCATACAAAATCGGCATATGGTGGATTGCCAGAAAACTCAAGCATATTTTTAAGTATTATGCGAATGAAGTTGATGGGAATTTCTTTTATGATAGCATAAATTAGACACATACGGAAGATAGGAACCTCGGATTTATTGGCTCGTGGATGTATGTTGGTGGAAACAATGAGGTTTACTATTCTACATGCCGGTTTTAAGTTTATTGCATAATAGGTTCCCCTATCTTCATGACAAGTGGTATTGGCTTGAAATATGGCTCTTTTTATATCACTAAGACTAGTGGTGTGGTCATCATGGGAAAATAAATTTATTGGATTGCCGGTGGTAAGGTCAAGGAAATCTTGATATTCATCTATATCAATTTCAAGCATGTCAAGAATATCCCCTTCGGAAAATTTAAAACTATGCCCATTGACCATGGTGTAGAAGAATGTGGTGTCATTTTCGGTGTGGGATAGAAGATTGGCATAGAATTCGTTGACTACCTTAATAGAATAGGAAGGAAAGGATGGATTGATGAAGTCCTTCAACTTTTGTACTCCAAAGAGATGCTCCAGGTCGACTATGTTGATGAAGTCCATCACTTCGACCGGACGTCGGGGAAGAGGAGCTTTAGAGGAAAGCCGAAAGTATCTATCTCCAGCATCTCCGTCGACGAAGGCGATGTCATTGATGATCGTTAGTGGCGGAGTGGCTTCCCGATCTTCTCTTCTTTTTCTTCCAGCAACTTTCTTCTTCCCACGGACAGTTGATGATGAGGCCATTGTGTTTCTTGAGAGTGGAGAAGAAGCAAGGAAGATTTGAGGGTAAGAGTGCTGAAGGATTGCACGAAATTGCACTAGAGATGGACTATGGAAGCAAGGAAATGCAAGTGTGAGTAAGTGGCTCGTTTTTTGCACTTATTTATAGAATTCCAGCGACCCGGTCGGTCGACGACTCGTCGACCGAGTGTCCGCAACGGTCGAGTTGCAGACGCGCCACTTGGTCCTCCAACGGTAAAGAAAACGGTCATAACGGTCGGGTCGCAACGGTCATATCCAACGGCTATTTCCCGGTCGAGCGCTTGTCGACCGACGTTGTCTCGGTCGAGCACTCGTCGACCGATAGTTCGTCCGATACTGAGTCTGTTTAGAATTTGTCGGTCGAGTGAGATGGGCTGACCGAGTGATTCTCGGTCGACGAAGTCGTCGACCGACAGACTTACTGAGTTCAAATTTTTTTATTTTTTTTTGACTGAATTTTAATGCAAATCATAGAACATTTTTGTAGAGCATATGTATATGTATATTCCAAGGGAGGAATAATATTTAAGGCTTCTAATTACCACAAATGATTTGACGTTTTGATTTAAAAATATGCTAAGATTAAGTTCAATAAAATAATGTTCAAATAAACAATTTTTATCAAAGTTTATTTTAGGTCGCCCTTGATTACGACCATAGCGCCCCTTGGTCAAATTTTATTTTAACCAAGAGGCATATTCTGCAGGTTTCCCGTATGAATCATTCATATGCGAAGTATGAGTTCTGCAGATAGCTTGCAAATATCAATTTGAGACTCATTAAAGTGTACTAATTATGAGAGCTTAATAAGGACATCAAATATGATGAAGCATATTCAAGAATTATATCCATTCATGAATTTAAGATTACTTTGGATAGACTAAAATAAGTGATGCTTAATATAAACGCACACAAAAATTTATTTGAAACATTTTATTCATTGCAAGTATTTCTGAAAAAGAAATGTGCAATAAAAGAATGATTAAATAGAAATGTAAACATGATCAGTTAAGAATAATTTTCACATACAATGTAAAGATTTACAGCAGTCTGAGAACAGTGATATGCTCGGTCGACAATTGCTCGACCGAGGATTATTCGGTCGACAACTTCTCGACCGATCAAGTTTCTGGAAACTGTTTCAGAAATATATTTCAAGTGCAATATAGGTTGTATCTTATTCAAAGATCAGTTTGAGATAAACATATGTGTATCAAGGTGCTATTAAATCTTTTAATTTTTGATTTTGTTATCCCTAAATGTTAAGTTGAGATAGACATAAGGATATACAAATTAAGGTCTTTGGTCATATCTCAACTTAGTCGAACCTATTTAATTTGGGGGTTTTGGAACCCATACCATCTCGACATGCTTTTTCTTGTATGGGCATGAAAAAGAATAATGTCCAAGGTGTGAGCAATAATGACAACAAATTGAATCAACCTCAAGCCTTTTTCTATGGTTTTGATCTAGGTTATTCTTGGGTATATACATTTTTGTGCCTCTAGGTATATAAGCAGATTGACTCGCTTGTGTTCTTCTAGGTTGTTGATGGGATTTCTCATTAGGCTTATAACCTAGTCCTCTTCTCCCTATTTGATGATAGGAATTTTCTAATATTCTATCAAGGATTCCATTGTTGCTTAACTTACTAACTTCTTGTTGCAACTTAACGATCTCATCCATTCTTTTCTTGATATCTAATTTTGCTTGGTCTAGATTGGATGATAACATATTTCTTTCTTTCACTATATTGTCATAATCTACATGGGTGCACAATATAGGTTGTTTTTGAAAATCATTTAATTTTGTAAGCAATTCAGCTTTTTCTTGACATAGAAGATCATAGTTTGTTTCTAGAGTAAAGATCTTTACTTCACTGTTACTTAGAGATGATTTCAAGGTACGATTATCAGACATAATGCTGTCTTTTTCAAAACCAAGAGTATTCAATTTAGCATATAAATCGTCATTTTCGGATGTAAGAGCAAGAAGTCTAGCATTTAGATCATCATTTTCTTTACTGGATTTCTTTAACTTCTTTTTGCATTCAACATATTTATTATGTGTTTCTTCAATAATAGCAACTAACTCCTCCTTGGGTAAATCAAGCAAGCTTACCTCTTCTTCTTCTTCCTCACTTATTGTAGCAACGAAACACTCTTTATGTGCATCTCCTTTCTTTGACCTCCATGGACATTTAGACGTAGAGTGCTTTGTTCCTAAGCACCAATTGCAACTTGTCGAACTTTGGTCCATGCTCCTTTTCTTGTGGTTGTAGTCACCTCCTCCCTTTATCTCTTCAAGACCTTGTTAGGGCTCCTTGAAGCCTGCTCTGATACCAATTGAAAACCTCTAGAGGGGGGGTGAATAGAGTTTTATAGATAATTTAACAATTATTGCACTTCAACAACCACAAAGAGAATATTGGACAAGGAGACACAAGGTTTAGAGTGGTTCCAACTATAGCAAATACTATAGCCGTCAGTCCACTACCCGGTTGCTTACCCAACCGGGATTTGAAAAGAAATTTATTTTATTACCTCTTCAAGAAATTTACATAAAATACAATCTCTTTTCCTAAACCCTTCAAGCAGCCTTCACCTAGAAGTAATCGCCAACCTTGAAGCAGCCTTCCCTTGAAGTAGATGCACCAACTCCCGTTGCACCAACCTTCTGAAGTAGCTTCCCCTGCGATAGCCTTCTTGAAGTAGCTTGAAGTCCCCTTCTCCACCTGAGAAGTCAACCCTCTCCAATCCGCAACCTCCAACCCTAGGAGTAGCAAGGAGAGTACAAGTAATACAAGGAACAAGAAAGGAATAAAAGAAAATACAACTTATCCTTGTAGCTCAAGGCTTGATTTCCCTAGATCAAGCGTTTGGATTTTCCTAGCCAATATGATGGACTTGTGATTGCTAGGGTTAGGAAAATCTAGCCTATAGGACGAGCTTGAGCTAAAGGGAAAATGGCCAATTGATCACAAAGCTCAGTTCACACAGATTGCACAAGAGGGCTCAAGTATTTTCTCAAGTATAGCAAGTGTAAGAAGTGTGTTCTAGTGTCCTATGGCTTGTCCTATTTATAGGAATGGCCTAAGTATGCTTAAGGACGTTCTAGACAACTTCTAGGGGGTTCCTAGTGCTTAACTAGCCGTTAGGAATAAGTTAGGCGCATTAGCAACGGCTAGTTAATTAATTCTGCAGTTGCTGTCAGAGACCATCTCGGTCGAGGACTTGTCGACCGAGATGCCCAGTCAGTCGAGGATTTGTCGACCGACAGGCTCTCTGGATTAACGTTGATTTGCAACTGTCAACTGCTGTGTCTAACGGCTACTTTTGGTCAATCTCGGTCGAGAAGTTTGTCGACCGAGAGTGTCTCGGTCGAGGAGTGTGGTCGACCGAGATTGACTCTGTTTTCAATCTTTTAATTAAGATACTAAGTATGTGCATGAGTGTGCATTATGTGATCTATTAGAAGGAGATGACCTAACTAAGTGTGGTGTTTAGCTAGGGAGATCTAACGCTTGATTTACATGAAGTCTAAGTACTTGTACATTATATATTTGTACAAGTTTACAAATGATTACATTGTATGACATTTATAAACATTCAAGCGTAAGGATTCCCTAGAACTTTGTCATCACCTTGTTCCTGCACACTTAAGTAGCTCGTTAGATTAATAAGAATGAAATGTTTGTCATCATCAAAACAAAGGGATTTATCATAATATCCAATTTATCCCAAGATGAGGACATATGAAACAATTAATGTTCCAAGATGAAAGGAAGAGATATATATGATGTATTTCCAACACATGTGATAGATACCAAGGTGAAAGATTCTGGTATCTGAGAGTTATCAGATGGGTTAGGTTCGCTACCTGGGGTGGTCAACTGTGAAATTAGTCTGGATGTATAAAACAATATGAACATCATATGTTAGGGGTTTATGCTCTACATAAACATGATATTAATAAAGAATGTATGATGTTTCTCTGAACAAGAGAAGTGTTGTTTGACACAAAGTTGACTTTATAGTCAATGATGAGGAACAATGGAGCATGTGCCTTGTGTGTTGATTCTATGAGAATCTTGTATGGAAACACTTTGTGCTGATCAAAGTTTTATGGTGCCTCCATAATAAGGAGACGTTATGTGAAGACTAGATAGTATGATGAATGAAATACATTTGTCTTCCTTTATCTGGGATTTCGGGGACGAAATCATTGTTAGGGGTTTATAATTTGTAACACCCCTGACCTGGGTTATACTTTAACCCTAGGTGTTTTGATTAAGAAAGATGATTAAATGCTTAATCTCATCTTGTTAAAGGTAATTAGGGCTCAAGAGGAACTTATATTGCAATTCTAGTCCTTTTTGAACATTGTTGAAATCAATGTTTTGTTTGTTTTGGACTAATGTGCAAAATACCCTAGTTGAGGGGTTGAAGTGCAAATTGTGCATGATAATATGTTCCTCATGTTTTTAAGCATCATGAGAGTTAAGATGATGCTGAGGTGTGGCTTATGGAAGCTTGAATACCAAGAAAGAGCTGATAAAGCAATGTTTGTGCATTAAAACCTAGTTTTGGTGTAAAGTGCAATTTACCCAAAACCTAGGGTTCAATATGCAAATTACCACTTCAATAAGGTCCTTAATGCTTCTTGGAATCATGTAGATAAAATAAAATGAGAGGGGCGCCTCATTTGAATTAAGTTGGAGGAGAGAGAATCTTGATATTAAAATAATCAAGATTTAATCCTAATTGAAGTCCTAATTCGATTTAGGGCAAAAATAAATGTATTAATTAAAGGGCCTTCAAACAAAATTAAAATAGTTGGATTCAGATGTGTTTGGATAATCCTAAAGCCTTGCAAAGGCACGAGCATATCCTAAGGAGGTGAAATTCCACTCACCATTATTATAAGAAAAAGAATTTCCACTCAAATATGGATATTCTTATTATAAGGGTTAAGGTGCTTAATTTCTTTTCCCTTAATTCATGGATAATGGAAGGAAGTTTGGTGGGGATAGAGATGCCCTTTCATGCAATAAACCAAGGGGGAAGTGGTGGCAACAATTTTGGAATTTAAAAGACTTTTATAAAGTATTTTTTCTCTCCTCAATTTTCTTATAAAAGTACCTTTTCCAAGCCAAATGAAAGGCTTTTACGACCCCACTTCTTCTCCTTGCTTGCAAAACCGACCAAGAAGGCTAAGGACAGCAGGGAGCACGTCCCCAACCTGTTGGTGAAAATCATAAAACAATGTGTAATTCCTTCATTTCTTCACTGAATCTTCAATTCTAGCCGATCATTTCACTCCAAATCTTGAAGTTGAGCCTTGAAATAGTTGGATAAGCTTCATACACCATTAGATCCGTGTATCTTGGAGTTTGGAGATCAGATTTGAGGCGGGTTTTATAACTTGAACCCTATTTCATTGTTATTCAATCATTAATCTTGTAATTTCAATGATTCCTTCATTATCTTGATTAATTGCTGGTTGAAATTGATTAATTCATGAAATCAGAAGTTGGTAGAACTTCAGGGGCGAAGTTTGATGATGATGACATCATGATAAGCACACACCTCCCCAAATATCTTGGGCAAACGGTTTGGAAGTTGGGACCAAACGGTTCGACCAAACCGTTTGGTGACCAAACAGTTTGCAAACCATTTGGGAGCAAACAGTTTCAAAACCGTTTGATTGAGTTGAAAAAAGGATGAACGTTTGATATTCCTGTTCCTAATGATGTTGGTTAAAAACTCACCAAATTTTATGGATTAATTCCAAAGGAATCATGAGTTGAAGGCTAATCAATTAGGCAAACCCTAATTGGATTAAGTGCTGATTTTTCAGCTTGATTAATTTTCCTTTTTGGGCAAACGGTTTCAAAACCGTTTGAGAGGGTTGCACAAAGGTTGACCGTTTGAGATTCCTGTTCCTAATGATGTTGGTTAAAAACTAACCAAAATTTATGGATTAATTCCAAAGGAATCATGAGTTGAAGGCTAATTAAATAGGCAAATCCTAATTGGATTAAGTGCTGATTTTTCAGCTTGATTAATTTGCCTTTTTGGGTAAACAATTTCAAAACCGTTTGACAGGGTTGACCAAAGGTTGACCGTTTGTGATTCCTGTTCCTAATAATGTTTTTTAAAAACTAACCAAATTTTATGGATTAATTACAAAGGAATCATGAGTTGAAGGCTAATCAATTAGGCAAACCCTAATTGGATTAAGTGTTGATTTTCAACTTGATTGATTTGACTTTTTGGGTTATTTAACCCAAACGGTTTCAAAACCGTTTGGGGATTACCCAACCGTTTGGAGGTCACCCAAGACCGTTTGGAGGTCTAGGGTTGGATATGGTTAAGTGTTTGAAGGACAAAATATATGGTGTTAACCCTAATCGGCTAAGTGTTGATTTTGCATTGGAATGAGTTAATGTTTTGGGTTGATTGACCCAAACGGTTTCAAAACCATTTGGGAATCACCCAAACGGTCTCAAGACCGTTTGGGGATCACCCAAGACCGTTTGGAAGTCTAGGGTTAAGCATGGTTGACCAATTGAAGGTCTAAAGGTACCAAATCACTTTGCAATTAAGTGCTGATTTGATTAGCAACTCAATAGCTCAAACCCTAATGATCTTTCACTCAAATCCAAGGGTTGGATGAGCTAAACGGTCTTCAACTACTTGGCCAAACGGTCTTCACCTACTTGTCCAAATGGTCTTCACCTACTTGGCCAAACGGTCTTCACCTACTTGGGCAAACAGTCTTCACCTACTTGGCCAAACGGTCTTCACCTACTTGGGCAAACCGTCTAAAGCACCACCTTTACCAAACAGTTTCAAACCGTTTGAACTTTGAAAGACCAAGACCGTTTGGGGGTCAAGTAGTCAAAGTTGATTGTAGATTTAATTGATCAATTCAATTGGATACCTTATGTAATGGAGGTCTTAGGTGATTGAATCTCTCGAGAATAGAGATGATGAATGACTCATTGATCCAATGATGATTAGTAATGATAATCAATGAAGGTACAAAGATTGAAACCCTATTAGTACCTAAGTTATTAGTGCCAATTAAGGGATGAACCCTAATTGCTTATAGGATCTGTAACAACCCTGACCTGGGTTATACTTTAACCCTAGGTGTTTTGATTAAGAAATATGATTAAATACTTAATCTCATATTATGAAAAGTAATTATGCCTCAAGAGGAACTTATGTTGCAATTCTAGTCCTTTTTGAACATTGTTGAAATCAATGTTTTGTTTGTATTGGACTAAAGTGCAAATTACCCAAGTTGAGAGGTTTAAGTGCAATTGTGCATGATAATATGTTCCTCATGCGTTGAAGCATCATGAGAGTGAAAATGATGCTGAGGTGTTGCTTATGGAAGCCTAAACACTAAGAAAGAGCTGATAAACCAATGTTTGTGCATAAAAACCTATTTTTGGAGTAATGTGCAATTTACCCAAAACCAAGGGTTCAATATGCAATTTACCACTTCAATAAAGTCCCGAATGTTTCTTGGAATCATATAGAGCAAAGAAAATCAGAGGGACTTCTCATTTGAATTAAGATGGAGGAGAGAGAATCTTGATATTAAAATAATCAAGATTTAATCCTAAGTGAAACCCTAATCCAATTTAGGGCAAAAATGAATGTATTAATTAAAGGGCCTTCGACCAAAATTAAAATGGTTGGATTAAGATGTGTGTGGATAAGCCTAAATCCTTGCAAAGTCATGATAATATCCTAAGGAGGTGAAATTTCACTCACCATTATTATAAGAAAAAGAATTTCCACTCAAATAAGGATATTCTTATTATAAGGGTTAAGGTGCTTAATTTCTTTTCCCTTAATTCATGGATAATGGAAGGGAGTTAGGTAGGGATAGAGATGCCCTTGCATGCAAGAAACCTAGGGGGAAGTGGTGGCAACAATTTTGGAATTAAAAGACTTTTATAAAGTATCTTCTCTCTCCTCAATTTTCTTATAAAAGTACCTTTTCCAACCAAATGAAAGGCTTTTACGACCGCACTTCTTCTCCTTGCTTGCAAAACCGACCAAGAAGGCTAATGACAGCAGGGATCACGTCCCCAACCTGTTTGTAAGCCTTTGATCTTCGTTCTGCATGATTTCATGGTGAAAATCATAAAACAATGTGTAATTCCTTCATTTCTTCACTCAATCTTCAATTCTAGCCGATCATTTCACTCCAAATCTTGAAGTTGAGCCTTGGAATAGTTGGATAAGCTTCATCCAACATTAGAGCCGTGTAGCTTGGAGCTTGGAGATCAGATTTGAGGTGGGTTTTATAACTTGAACTCTTTTTCATTGTTATTCAACCATTAATCTTGTAATTTCAATGATTCCTTCTTTATCTTGATTAATTGCTGGTTGAAATTGATTAATTCATGAAATCAGAAGTTGTTATAACTTCAGGGACGAATCTTGATGATGATGACATCATCATAAGCACACACCTCCCCAAATATCTTGGGCAAACAGTTTGGAAGTTGGGACCAAATGGTTTTACCATTTGCAAACCGTTTGGGAGCAAACAGTTTCAAAACCATTTGAGAGGCTTGACCAAAGGTTGACCGTTTGATATTACTGTTCCTAATTATGTTGGTTAATTACCCACCAAAATTTATGGATTAACGCCAAAGGAATCGTGAGTTGAAGGCTAATCAATTAGGTAAATCTAATTGGATTAAGTGTTGATTTCCAACCTGATTAACTTGACCTTTTTGGTCAAATGGTTTCAAAACCGTTTGAGGGAGTTTACCAAGGGTTGACCATTTGAGATTCTTGTTTATAATTATTTTGGTTAATAACTTACCAAATTTTAAGGTTAATTCCCAAGGAATCGTGAGTTGAAGGCTAATCAATTAGGGAAACCTAATTGGATTAAGTGCTGATTTTTCAGCTTGATTAATTCGACTTTTTGGGCAAACGGTTTCAAAACCGTTTGAGAGCGTTGAACAAGGGTTTAACGTTTGATATTCCTGATCCTAATTATGTTGGTTAATGACTCACCAAATTTTAGGGGTTAATTCCCAAGGAATCGTGAGTTGAAGGCTAATCAATTAGGCAAACCCTAATTGGAATTAGTGCTGAAATTCCAATAAGTTGATTTGAGATTTTGGGTTGATTAGCCCAAACGGTTTCAAAACCGTTTGGGGATCACCCAAACAGTTTCAAAACCGTTTGGTGGTCACCCAAGACCGTTTGAAGGTCTAGGGTCAAGTATATATATGTGTTTGAAGATCCAAAGATATGGTGTTAACCCTAATCGGCTAAGTGCTGATTTTGCAATGGGATGAGTTGATGTTTTTGGTTGATTGACCCAAACGGTTTCAAAACCGTTTGGGAATCACCCAAATGGTCTCAAGACCGTTTGGGGATCACCCAAGACCGTTTGGAGGTCTAGGGTTAAGCATGGTTGACCAATTGAAGGTCTAAAGGTACCAAACCACTTTGCAATTAAGTGCTGATTTGATGATCAACTCAATAGCTCAAACCCTAATGATTTTTCACTAGAATCCAATGGTTGGATGAGCCAAACGGTCTCAAAACCGTTTGGAGCTCATCCAAATGGTCTCAAGACCGTTTGGAGGTCACCCAAGTCCGTTTGGAGGTCTAGGGGTGAGTATGGTTAAGCAATTGATGATCCATTGATACTAAGTTAAAGTGTAATCAATTGCTGATTTGGTGACCAATCCAATCATCGAAACCCTAATTGGTTGACTTGGATTTTGATGATGTGATGGGAAAACGGTCTTCACCTACTTGGCCAAATGGTCTTCACCTACTTGGCCAAACGGTCTTCACCTACTTGGCCAAACGGTCTTCACCTACTTGGGCAAACGGTCTCAAGCACCACCTTTACCAAACGGTTTCAAACCATTTGAACTTTGAAAGACCAAGACCGTTTGGGGGTCAAGTAGTCAAAGTTGATTGTAGATTCAATTGATCAATTCAATTGGATACCTTATGTAATGGAGGTCCAAGGTGATTGAATCTCTCGAGAATAGAGATGATGAATGACTCATTGATCCAATGATGATTAGTAATGATAATCAATGAAGGTACAAAGATTGAAACCCTATTAGTACCTAACTGATTAGTGCCAATTAAGGGATGAACCCTAATTGCTTATAGGATCAATGACTTGGTACATTATGTCATTCATAGTTGTATGTACTTAATTGAAAGGATGATATGACCTTATCAAGTTGAGATGATTTTAGCATGAATTCATAACATGAATATGATTCATGTGGTGATTAAGGGCATGATCCTTAAGTAAAAAGATCACGAAACCCTAATCATGAACATAAACCCTAATTGACAGGGTTATTGAATTCTAACCCTAATTGAGGGCAATTCTAAATGAAACCCTAATCCAGGGTAAGGATGTAGCGCTAATCTAGGGTAATCATAAGTGAAACTCTAATTTAGGAAAAAGAGATGTAAATCCCTAATTGGGATGAATAGTGAATCTCCAATTAAGGAAAATTGAATGAAATCCTAATATAGATGAATAGTAAACCCAAATTGTGGGAAACTATGGTGGAAACGCTAGTTGAGGGTGATTCCAAGAGAAACCCTAGTTGAGGGTGATTCCATGAGAAACCTTAACTAAGTATTAACACCACATGACGTACTAATGTTATGTTGTGATAAGAGGCCCTAAGAAGGGTGAAGGCATGTGAGACTCTAATGAGGAGACATAATACATAAAGCCCTAATCTTGGATAATATGACAATGAATCATAATTCTAATCTTAAGTAAGTGTATAAAGAAACCCTAATGATGAGATAGAAGGAATGGCCTTATAAAGGTGAAACATTTCATGTGGTTGAATATATGAAACCTAATTGTAAGCAATGTCTTTACCATTAGACAAGTCCATATCATTAAAGATAGTTGGACAACTCTAATGTGTGGCCTATGCATTATATGCTATAGGTAAGTGATTAGTGATGGAATGTATTAAGAAGGGTAATACCTTAATACAAGATAAGATGGCTATTTCAGAAGAGTCTGAAGTGATGAGAAAGTGATACATTGAAATATGATAGTTATCATATTCAACACTTCAGGGTTTATATGCCTTGATGTACTCCAAATCCAATATAATTGGGTAAGAAACATATGAAGTGTGTTATGCAACTATTACAATGAAATGTAATGAGTTGTTGCACCTTGTTGGGTGTTAATTAATGTACCTTGAGAATGGGGTTAAGCCCAAATGATGTGTATGATATAATCATACCATGATGAGGATGAGAAATGAACTCATACCTTGAATTAATGATCATTAATGCTATATGATGAAAGTAATGTTCTAAGAATAATCAAATATGATATCCTGGAATGCCCCAGAGGTATGGAATAATGTATTAAGGGTTGGACAAATAATGAGATCATTAAATCTTTATTAATGAGAAATGGGGAACCCTAACCCTAATTTTGGTAAAGGGAATGAAAAGCCCTATTTGATAGTAAACCCTAATTCCTGGTAGAGGAATAATGGTGTTACTATTGCATCACATGATGTGATGAATATCTTGTATGACTGTTATCATGCCTAACAACCATACATATATTATGAGGTGATGTATATAGCTAGTTTGTGCTGTGACATTTATATAATAAATGTTGATTGGCATTATGTGCCTTAATGTTGTTGTTGCTTAGTAAAAGAAGCAATATTCATGGACTTTTATGAGTCACATGAGTAAGTTGTTACCTAGTGAGAGGTGACAAGATATTTCATGGCCTTATGAGCCAGGTGTGATGCTTGTGTATCAAGTATCATGAATGCCTTGGTTAGATGACCTGAAGGTTATAGTTACCTAAAAAAGGTATAATAATGCTCAATGATGAGTTAAGGGTTTGAATACCCAGAACCATATGATTATGGTGATGAGAATGTGAAGGGATGAGAATTCCCAATATTGAAATGAGGGATTGAGTTCCTAGGGCCTCGGAAAGACTGATAAATATCTTATAAAAGTAGTACATGTCTCTTTATAGCATTGTTGTAATAAGTTATGTTTGAGAACTTGGCTGATGCTAAAATAATATGAGAATGTACTTAATAAATCAAGTGAAATATATTCATGTAGTGCTCTGACCATATATCCATCATCGTCAGGAATAGGTGATGGTGAAATGGGTGCCCGCGGCAAAACCCGAAGCAAATATTTTGAATATGTGGGGGTAAACGGGAGAAAATATCCTTACGTCCTCTTGAAGAGATTGTTGGAAGGTAAACAAGAAACCTCTCAATCCTTCATGAATATGTCAGGATGGATGTATCACGAATCTCCCAATGATAATTAATGTCGGATCGAGGAGATAAACAAGAAATCTCTCAATTGGCGATGAGAGTGTAGTTGACGCTGTAACTCTGTAGCGAAGGTGCCAGAATACCCTGGCTAGCTAGTTAGCAGAGACACAAGATGCACTGCATGTGGTCTCGTACTGACCGAGACAGATGAGGTCATAAGAATCCGGCTCTTATGATGACCTATGTATGGTACCAAGGCGATTTCATAATGGTCGGTTGGAGTATGAGCGGTATATCTCATCTCCTCAGAGCATAAGTGTGATTGTAAAATGTAATCAGCCGTATAGCATGTTTGCTTAAGGATTGAATACGGAGATTCATTGGTTGATGTTGCATTTCTTTGTGCATTCCTTAGTAGTTAAATGTTAATTATGTTTCTTTATATTCGTTGCAAGGTAGACAGATGAATTACTTATCTACCATGGGTAGATGCAATGACCTCCTTGAGAATGGAGATTATCTTATTCTGTTCTATGATGAATAACTCTGCCTGATAATGTAAAAATAACCCCTGATCAGTTTTAATTTAATAAACTGCAATAACAATGTTTTTGGCGGAGAGTTATATCTCTCGCTGGGGCAATTTTCAATTGTCTCACCCCCGTGGGAAACATTTTTAGGTATGCATGGGAGGCAAAGTAGAAATCCTAGAACAAGGAAAGAGAAACAGCAACAGCAACAACAACATCAGGGACAACAATAAGATCTAAGGTGGCGATATTGCCTATCTAGTCATACAGATAGTAGTCCTATGTGTCGTCTCTGTACTCTCAGGTCCTCAGAGTTTTTAGTTAATGTCTTATGAATCAATCTGAGGTTTTGGCTTGATGCCTCGAGATTCATATATTGTCTGTATATAATGTTTATAAGATAGTTGATGTTGTAATCTTTGAGAAGGAATAGTACAGGTTGTACACTTGTGAACCAAGATGAATTTGCAATACTTTGGTTCTTGGTTAAAGAGTTTTCCTGTGAATGGATCTCTTGAAAAAGTTTTAAATTTTCAGTTATTTTTAGTAATCTGCTGCAAATAATTCGCTTCCGCATTAGTTAATCATGTTTTCGCAAGACGGACGCCACATGATCAATGACTTGGTATACTATGTCATTCATAGTTGTATGTACTTGATTGAAGGGATGATGTGACCTTATCAAGTTGAGATGATGTTAGCATGAATTCATAATAGGAATATGATTCATGTGGTGATTAAGGGTAAGATCCTTAATTAAAGAGATCATGAAACCCTAATCGACATGGTTATTGAATTCTAACCCTATTTGAGGGCAATTCTAAATGAAACCCTAATCTAGGGTAAGGATGTAGCCCTAATCTAGGGTAATCATAAGTGAAACTCTAATTTAGGGAAAAGAGATGTAAATCCCTAATTGGGATGAATAGTGAATCTCCAATTATGGATAATTGAATGAAATCCTATTAGAGATGAATAGTAGACCCAAAAAGAAGGGAAATTATGGTGGAAACCCTAGTTGAGGGTGATTCCATGAGAAACCTTAACTAAGTATTGACACCACATGACGTACTAATGTTATGTTGTGATAAGAGGCCCTAAGAAGGGTGAAGGCATGTGAGACTCTAATGAGGAGTCATAATACATAAAGCCCTAATCTCGGATAATATGACAATGAATCATAATTCTAATCTTAAGTAAGGGTATAAAGAAACCTAATGATGAGATAGAAGGAATGGCCTTATAAAGGTGAAACATTTCCTGTGGTTGAATATATGCAACCTAATTGTAAGCAATGTATTTACCATTAGACAAGTCCATATCATTAAAGATAGTTGGACAACTCTAATGTGTGGCCTATGCATTATATGCTATAGGTAAGTGATTAGTGATGGAATGTATTAAGAAGGGAAATACCTTAATACAAGATAAGATGGCTAATTCAGGAGAGTCTGAAGTGATGAGAAAGTGATACATCAAAATATGATAGTTATCACATTCAACACTTTAGGATTTATATGCCTTGATGTACTCCAAATCCAATATAATTGGGTAAGAAACATATGAAGTGTGTTATGCAACTATTACAATGAAATGTAATGAGTTGTTTCACCTTGATGAGTGTTAATTAATGTACCCTGAGAATGGGGTTAAGCCCAAATGATGTGTATGATATAATCATACCATGATGAGGATCAGAAATGAACTCATACCTTGAATTGATGATCATTAATGCTATATGATGAAAGTAATGTTCTAGAATAATCAAATATGATATCCTTGAATGCCCCAGAGGTATGGAATAATGTATTAAGGGTTGGACAGATAATGAGATCATGAAATCTTTATTAATGAGAAATGGGGAACCCTAACCCTAATTCGGGTAAAGGGAATGAAAAGCCCTATTTGATAGTAAACCCTAATTCCTGGTAGAGGAATAATGGTGTTACTATTGCATCACATGATGTGATGAATATCTTGTATGACTGTTATCATGCCTAATAAACATACATATATTATGAGGTGATGTATATAGCTAGTTTGAGCTGTGACATTTATATAATAAATGTTGATTGGCATTATGTGCCTCAATGTTGTGGTTGCTTAGTAAAAGAAGCAATAAGCATGGACTTTTATGAGTCACATGAGTAAGTTGTTACCTAGAGAGAGGTGACACGATATTTCATGGCCTTGTGAGCCAGGTGTGATGCTTGTGTAACAAGTATCATGAATGCCTTGGTCAGATGACCTGAATGTGATAGTTACCTGAAAAGGGTATAATAATGCTTGATGATGAGTTAAGGGTCTGAATACCCAGAACCATATGATTATGGTGATGAGAATGTGAAGGGATGATAATTCCCAGTATTGAAATGAGGGACTGAGTTCCCAGGGTCTTTGAAAGACTGATAAATATCTGATGAAAGTAGTACATGTCTCTTTATACCATTGTTGTAATAAGTTATGTTTGAGAACTTGGCTGATGCTAAAAGAATATGAGAATGTACTTAATAAATCAAGTGAAATCCATTCATGTAGTGCTCTGACCATAGATCCATCATCATCAGGAATAGGCGATGGTGAAACGGGTGCCCGCTGCAAAACCCGGAGCACATATTTTGAATATGTGGGGGTAAATGGGAGAAAACATCCTTACATCCTCTTGAAGAGATTGTTGGAAGGTAAACAACAAACCTCTCAATCTTTCATGAATATGTCGGGATGGCTGTATCACGAATCTCCCGATGATTGGGTTAGATGGTGTACACATCTCCCAATGATACTTAATGTCGGATCGAGGAGATAAACAAGAAATCTCTCGATTGGCGATGAGAGTGCAGTTGACCCTATAACTCTATAGTGAAGGTGTCGGTATATCTTGGCTATCTAGTTAGTAGAGACACGAGATGTCCTGCATGTGGTCTCGTACTGAACGAGACAGATGAGGTCATAAGAATCTGGCTCTTTTGATGACCTATGTATGGTACCAATTTTGACTTCTAACAGTGGTCGGTTGGAGTATGAGCAGTATACCTCATCTCCTCATAGCATAAGTGTGATTGTAAAATGTAATAAGCCATATAGCATGTTTGCTTAAGGATTGAATACGGAGATTCATTGACTGATGTTGAATTTCTTTATGCATTCCTTAGTGGATAAATGTTAATTATGTTTCTTTATATTCTCTGCAAGGTAGACAGATGAACTACTTATCTACCATGGGTAGATGCAATGACCTCTTTGAGAATGGAGATTATCTTATTCTATTCTATGATGAATAATTCTGCCTGATAATGTAAAAGTAACCCCTGCTCAGTTTTAATTTAATAAACTGCAATAACAATATTTTTGGCGGAGAGTTATATCTCTCGCTGGTGCAATTTTCAATTGTCTCACCCCCGTGGGAAACATTTTTAGGTATGCATGGGAGGCAAAGCAGAAATCCTAGAACAAGGAAAGAGCAACAACAATAGCAACAACAGGGACAGCAATAAGATCTCAGGTGGAGATATTGTCTGTCTAGTCATACAGATAGTAGTCCTACGTGTCGTCTCTGTACTCTCAGGTCCTCAAAATTTTTAGTCAGTGTCTTATGAGTCAATTTGAGGTTTTGGCTTGATGCCTCAAGATTCGTATACACTCTGTATATAATGTTTATAAGACAGTTGATGTTGTAATCTTTGAGAAGGAATGGTACATGTTGTGTACTTGCAAACCAAGATGAATTTGAAATACTTTGGTTCTTGGTTAAAGAGTTTTCCTATGAATGGATCTCTTTGAAAAAGTTTTAAATTTTTAGTGATTTTCAGTAATCCGCTGCAAATAATTCGCTTTTGCATTAGTTAATCATGTTTTCGTGAGACGGTCGCCACATATTCCTTCAAGGAGAAGTATTCCTTCTCTCTCCTCGTAACCTTTTTGATATTCTTATTTCTTGAATAGATAGGAATTCAAAATTCCTCTCACCGAATTTTTTTATCCTTGCTTTTTAATCCATAGACACAAATTTCCATTTCTTTTAATAGAAATTACTCCCTTTTTAGCAATACCGCATAATACATTAATAATGCATCCCATTATCCTCTTATTTTCTTTTATAGGTATTTTCTCTTTCTTCCTCTTTATTGGGACTCCTTGGATCCCAATAATCTCAAAGATTTTGAAATCCTTTTTATTGGATACTCACTATCCTTCTAGATGCATCTAAATGCATTATTTTTCATTATTATGTTGATTTCATATTAAAATATTTTCTTTTGATGATTTCTCTTTTATTTTCCTCATTGGTATTCTTTTTCATTAGGAATCCTTGGAATACGAAATTCCACTAAGGATTACTCAATTATACCTCTTTTCACTTGTTTTCTACATTTTACCATTGTTTTCAATTTCATTCTTAATAAAGAAATACTTAATTGATCTTTTCTTTTCTTATTGCTTCTCTATGCAACTTTGGACTCATTGGAACCCAAGGAACCCATGTGGCACGAAATCCACTTTTGGATTAAGTTCTTTTGCCTTCTAGAGGTTTCCACACCTTTCTTTTCTCAAAAACTCAGTTATTCATTTGCTAATTGAATTTCCTTTTTATTGGGCCCAATAGCCAATAAAGCCCACAACACAATCATCAAGGCTATTGTAAACAAAATCCATTTATTCAAAACAAATTATATCATTATTTGTTCATTTACCTTTATTATGAGAAATTACATTTCTCACCAAATGAACCCAAAAATTGGGGTTGTAACAATTTCTATTTTGGGAAGCCCCAGTACCCCTCTATATATAGGAGGGGTTTGGATCAAGGTTCCTAGTCCCCATCCAATACAAGACTAAAGAGGGAGTGGAAAAGACTGGAGGATCTCAAATTTTCACAACAATTCTAGAAGTTTTACAACCTGCGTGCACCAAAACTGTTGTCTCGCCCAGCAAGATAGTCATCTCGCACGTGAGACGGTTGTTTTGCTAAGTGAAATGGTCATTTCTCACTTTCTAGTTCTGCAAATATGTCGGCAATTCAATTCCAATCAGTACTCAACTTGACGTCAGCACCAATCCTTTGTGCAATCGAATTGCACCCCCGAAATGGCCGTTTGGTGCATGTGAGATGGGCGTCTCACACCATGCCATACTACCATTTCACACAAGCAAAATACGTGTCTCACAGCCTGGGTCAGGCAGAATTCCAACCAATTCACAATACAATCAACCTGACACTACAAATGATAGTCGCAACACTTGAACTGATTGTTTGGCAGTCCAGTCAGTTGATTTGTTGTGTGAATTGAATACCCAAACATTTTAGTAATCAACTCAATCATCATTTAAGATCAAACTCCTCTTCTAGATGAGTTCCTATGTATGTGACCCTATAGGTCCCATATCACGTTGGTAGTGAATGTCCATATCTAGCTTTTGATATCACAACCATTGAGCAGTGCCTAGTCATACATCATTTGTACCCAAGTCAATGGAAAGTTGGGGAGCAACTTCAACCTACAAAATCTATATCATGTTATGGTGTTTGTATAGTTCCTTTGTCACTGATATCCAGATTGAACTAGAGACATGGAGAAGTTATCCTCATTATTATTCAATCTTGTTCCTTGAACTAGGGTAGACTGTATGATATATATGTAAGCTCAATATCACATATTGACTAACATACATATGGCCATACTTTTCTCAGTCTCGCTAATAAAGAGGACTTTGGATATCATACTCCTATGTGAAGGACATATCCCATTTCTATCACTCATAGACTATCCCTATGTGTTAAAGTCACCCAATCTTCACTATTATAACAACCCATGTTTAAGGACTGCATTTAATGATGTCAAAGTGTATCCAATGACATGTGATGAGTGCAGTGATTTCAGGTCTAAGAATTACAACTACCTCCATCACTGGGAGAGTTGACTATGTCTACCATGATGATGGCTTCCATGTGTTAGTCTCACAATGGGTCTCTCTGATACACAGTTCTCTAGCATTTATCAGTGTACTTGGTTTGATATTGCCATATTATGACTAATGAGTTGTAGTCATCAACCAACTCACACTCTGATCTTTTGTGTTATTGTTGTCTATAAACCTTCCACAATAGCAACTGATCAGGGACATAATGAGAATATGTATATGTACTCTTAACATTTTTATAGTCTCACTTCAACAAGGCTAATACTTGAAGACATACATGATTGATTAATATTATTCTCTTGACATTTATAGTGTTCCATCATTATCTCATAACTGAACTAAGCATAATAAATTGGAAGCTTGCCTTTTATTAGTAATCAAATCATTTTATGCCATTTCAATCATCACAGGATTGGCTCTCTAGGCATACATACCAACAAACTACCACTTGCACTTAGAGCCAATCACCCACAGATCTTATCTCGAGTGACCTAACATGACCATCATGCTTTTGCTGTGCAAGTGCTTTTATAGTATGTAGCAATGTTTTCTTTAAGTTGGTATTTTGCAATTTTCTCATCTCTACGTTGTACGACTACTCGTATGAGACAAAAGTGTCATTAGTATTCTAACTGAGATTCCCAGCCTAAAAAGTAGCTTCATTGTTGTCATTAGTATTTCTATTGTGTCATCAATGGTTCGAACCTCACTCAAGTTCACCCATATGAACTTCTTGATCCATACAACATCCTTTGTTGTTCTTATAACACAGAGATACTCAAATTCTTTTGTAGATTCGAACAACTATTATTAGCTCAAAACTCTTTCTATCTTAAAGTTCTCATTTGTCGTCAAATATAAATTTAGATTGTGATTATTCTGTCAGTTTGGAAGCTTGCATGGGTGTAACCCTTTACATCCAACTCTTCCTTATCCCCATACTCAAGTAACAGATCCTTTTAGTTCTTCACAAGCACCTAAGGATGTTCGTTATGGTAGTTTAGTGACTCTGATTTGTATCTGACATATACCTTATTGTCATGTCCAATAGATATGAGATTGCTAGGTATATATATATATATATATATATATGTCTTCTCATCATGTCAAATACATGTGAGATGACTGAATATCCTCTCATCATATCCAATACATACGAGATTACTGGATGTCTTCTTATCATGTTCAATACATACGAGATAATGGGATAAGTTCATAACATTACAATTGCCACAGATCTAATTGTGAATGCATATGGCATATATCCATGTGTTCCTATTCATCATAAGAATTGGGATACTAGGTTTCTTAGAGACTCACTCCATGAAACATGGACATGTTTTCTTTCATTGATTCTTGTAAATATATGTGCTCTTACTTAGGTCAAGAAGCTTTCCAGATCTATCTTTATAGACCACAATCCCTATCACATAGGATGCTTCACCCAAACCCTTCATATAGAAGGTACTTTCCTTGCTAGGTTTTAACATTTGCAGGATAATGACATTATTCCCCATCATTATGTGGAATATTAATATGCTCCCACTAAATCTTTTGTAATTACAAATTCTATCTTTATTCGGACTCAAGTCAACCCCTTTGAATGTCTTGTCAAATAGAAGATTCCAGCTCTAAGATGCTTGCTTCAATCCAAAGATTGACCTTTGTATCTTATAGACTTTATTAGCATTAATGGATTCATAAAACCATTAGGTTGTGTCACATACACATCCTCTTAATTATTCCAATTAAGTAATGTGGTTTTATTATCCATATACCAAACCTCACTAGTCATAATAAGTTGCAACAAGCATGATTCATGTAGATTCAACCATGGTAACTAGTGAAAAGACTTCATCATGTTCAACACTTTGAACTAGTTTGAAACTCTTTTGCAACCAAACTACCCTTCGAAGTTAATCTCTTTTCAAAGACTCAAATGCACCCAATGGGTTTTACCTCTTCAGGTGGATCCACCAAGGTCATACCTTGTTGGTTTACATGGAGTTCATCATAGATCTTATGGCCTCAAGCCATTTATCATATTATGGTACCTCAGTATGTTCTAGCTAGGTTGTTGACTCATCTCTATGATCAACTTACCACCTTCTTGATTTATAGGATATCATAATATTTAAACTCAAGGCGTGTTCTACTAGAACTATGAGTTCTATGTTTACATAAGGAACTTGAGATTCCACAACAACTTGTGATTCTCCTTGTTCCTATTATACCTCTTCAGGTTCTATGTTTTTTTTTTGTCCTGAACATTTCGAGTTCTAGTTTTATTCCCACTGATTATTTTGGAACTAATTTCCATTTACAAATTTAGCCATCCTAGCAACAAATATTTTGTTGTCGGGTTGGAATATAAGTAGTATTCAACAAGATAACATTCATGTGATTTGTGGATAAAGCCTTTTAAGAAATTATTTTCTTATACAAGCTTTCAATCCTAATCACTATAAAAGACACACCAGGACATTTCCCATGCCATATCTCATATGTTGTCCTTTTGAACCAACTTATACAGTAGATTGTTTTAGTGTAAATCATGTACTAAAAAGAATATTGGAGATTATCTAAATATGTTGATAATCATACCATGACTCAACACGGTGCAATTCCTTCATTCTGATACACATTAATGATACATTATTGTTCTATTTCAGGTGAAGTTCATCATGATACACTATCATGATCTCCCAGAAGGTCCTAAAACTCTTGGTTTAAAATATTTCAACATTGATCACATCAATGTATCATAATACTTTTACCATTTTAGTTATGTACTTCATTTATGATCTCCTTGAACACTTCAAGATCCAAACTTGTGTCTCATTAAATAAAATTTCAATATCTACTGATCCTATTAGTAAATATAATGAGGTACTTGTAACTACCTTTAGCATTAATTCTAAAAAGGTCTATGTACATTGGTATGTACTAGTCCTAATGAAATAATCGATCTCCCACTATATCTAGTGAATATTCTTTTGTCATATTGCACAACAAATAAGACATGCATGTCTCAATTGGTTTAATAACCAAAAGAGTCTAGACAACCATCACATGGATTCTAAAAATGCATTTCTCATATATGCGCTCTAGATGACAATGTTATAGGTATTCAGTTTGTTTGAGTTATCCAGTCATTCAGTATATGTGTCATACACATTTATCTTTACAACTATCAAGTATAGTTTGTGAGACATAGAGAATTTCCATAAAAGATCATATCCTTTAAAATGAAACATAATATTCTTGTCATACAAAACATATAATGTTTTCATAAATGGCATGTACATAATAGCAATTCACTAATTCTATTATGTGCCCATGAATGATAGCTCCCAACTATAAAGGAAGCAACCCTTGCTCTGCATAGTTCTAGTTTACTTCTTCTTAGATCCTGAAGTGGATATCTCTATATTCTTCTTGAGATCCTCTATAAAGTGGATAATTCCTTTCCAATGTCCAAACATGTGACAATACTGGCACATTCTTTTCTTTATCCTTTAAGAGAAATGGATAGATTCCTTTTATGCTTACCCTTCTCCATAATTTGAGTGTATAAGACTTGGACTTAAGCTCAGCCTTAGAACACTTTTCTTTTTCCCTAGGACTCACTTCTGTTGATCATCATCACAGATTTGCCCTTCTTTTTCCTTGGTATGCCATGCATTTGATAAATCGACTAAATGATTCATGCAACACTTGCATAATCATATTTATTGTCAACACTTGACCTAAGATAAATCCCTATAATTCCATATGTCCAATCATATTGAGATTATGGGGTTCTACTGGACCTCCCTTTGTCAGTTTACACTCAAATAGCACTTTGGAGACATTATACCTTCTTTGCTTTACATGATTCTTAAGATGTGTTACCATCTCAAGAATGTCCATGTTTTAATGTTGTCCATGAAACTCATATTTCATACAACATAGCATTAGGTATGAAAATGTCCATGGCATCATTGGCATGCTTCCAATAAGCATCCATTTGGCTTAGGTGCATTTGGAGTGGGTTCCTCTGGCATTGGTCTATCAAGAACATAATGCTTTCACTCATTAATGAGAACATTTATCAAAGTCCTTATCCAATTGGGGAACTTTATCCCATTTTTCCTTCTAAAGGACTGATCACAATTTGAATGTGTTTTGTGTTTGACATTTGATTCTACAAAGAAATATTGCAACCTTTTTCAAAACATTTTTAACTTGGTTTGATTTTATAAATTCGATGATATTAATTAGGTCTTTAATTATTATCATTCCCACTATTTTATTCAAATTGATAGCCCTCACATATCAATTAAGAATATTGTAACATACAATATTCTAGTGGGCCAACATCCATATTTCATCAAATCATGAGTCAGCTTTGGCTTATCGCCCGCAACTTGACTATTTAGGTAGGCAATCATGCCAATAGCATCATATGCAACTCTTGGATAGATGATATGTGCCACTCCTTGCCATGGTCATCTGCATGCTTTTAGTCTTAGATGCTCTAAGAATCACTAGTTAAGCATGGCCCAAAAACCTACACGATAACAATGCACCCCGCTTTGGCGGCACCTACATCATTACCATCACATTTCCATGAGGTAGACGGCGTACCACACTTTGGCGTCACCTACACTTGGTCGATCAAGCTTTTCACGTGTGTCATTTTTGTATAGAATCTAAGACTTAATATTTTAATTGAAGGAGTTTTTATATATAAATACATATACTTTATCCAATCACAACATATATAGTATGTATCATATATATGCTATAACCACAAATGAGAACATGCAATAAATAAAACACACAAGCAATGGTTATGTCCACACTAATGTAATTCCTTGGAGCCATAAGGAATTACTACTACCTATGGTCCTCATCATATGAAACCTATTGTTGGTGAAGATCTATGCTAGAACCAATATGGGTTGATCGATTCAACTCTTGAACCAGTCAGCTTGCCTCCTGGTCGCCTGTTTGGGCTCTTCTGAAGCGGTCATCTGGTTCTCAGGTCCAAGTTGTGTCTGGATACCTCCAGGCAATTGGTTGGGCCACCAGTCAATCAATTTGTCCTCTCGTCATCTGGCCTCCTCGATCCTCCAATTGATTAGGTTGTCTCACAAGACAGTCATTCCACCTTTATGTAGATCGTTATCTAACATCAAAACATAAATTAACACTATCCTATTTCTTATTACATTGTATATGGGGAAAACCTCAAGTTACATTTGATGGGAAAGAGGAAGGAGAGCATTAATTTACATTTTAAAAGGAGAGAGAGGCTTGGTACATAGATTGTTTATAATAGGAATAAATAGCTACAACCATACACACATAGATCTGGGGTTTTGTCCATAACCATGCTTCACATCCACCATTAAAACTGATTTTAGGGCGACACATGTAAATTTCATATATATCATATATATATATATATATATATATATATATATATATATATATATATATATATATATATATATATATATATATATATATATATATAGGTTCTTTATGTGGTGATTAGACATACGCACACATCAACCAGTTTAAATATTCTCATCACATGCAATAAATAAACACTGGTAAAACCAAAATCTGATCATATCAATTATCCCAAAACTTTATTAATTGATGTGGCTCTGATACCACTGTAGGGAATATGGCATCAGGTAGGTAGCAGAAATAAAAATTTTACTGACATATTTCTCATTAACCAACAGATCGTGTCAATAACTATGCAATGGGACGGATTGTTTCACGAAGATATACCTGGTCCTGGAGCCAGTATAGTAACAATCCTTCTCGATGTAGATGCACACTCTATCTTCGATGGTGGCTCTCTAGCTCCTGGACTCACTCAGACTCGTCTGACTACTCTTGCATGGACATTAGACTTGGAAAACTGCTACATCGGCTCCTCAGATCTCGCTACGGACAGCGAAGCCAAAGGACTCCTCCCTCTAGAGTAGTCTACATGAACCAACTAGAGCTAGTGTCATCCTATAGGAATGGACAAGAAGGAGTTGTCCCTCCTGTTGGTGTACTAGTCACCAACCAGATCTCTCTCAACAATGATCCTTAGTTGTTTCTCTCATGTGGCTATCCCTCCCTAGTCGGGAGGGCTAGCCTGGGCTCTCATGGTTACCATATCCAGAGAGGACAACAATTGTCAAAGCAACTGATTCTCAATTGTCTATGTATTAGTTGTGTTTTAGAAAGTCCCAAGTACCCCTCTATATATATGAGGGGTTAGGGTTAAGGTTCCTAGTCCCTAGCCAATACGGGACTAAAGCAGGAGTGGAAAGGATCAGAAGATCTCAAATTTTCACAATAAATCTGGAAGTTTCACAACATGCATGCACTGAAACGATCGCCTTGCCCAGCAAGACAGTTGTCTCGCACGTAAGATGGTCATTTTGCACTTTCTAGTTCTGCACATATATCTACAATTCAATTCTAGTTAGTACTCAATTTGACGTTAGCACCAATCCTTTATGCAATCCAATTGCACCCCTGAAATGGCCATTTGGTGCATGTGAGATGGGCTTCTCACACCATGCTAGATGGTCATTTTGCATACGAGATACAGGTGTCTCTCTGCCCAGATCAGGAAGGATTCCAACCAATATACAATACAATCAACTTGACACTCTAAACGACAGTCTCAACACTTGACCTAATTGTTTAGCAGTCCAGTCAGCTGATTTGTTGCATGAATTAAATACCTAAACAATTTAGGAATCAACTCAATCATCATTCAATATCAAAATCCTCTTCTACATGAGTTCTTATGTGTGTGACCCTATAGGTCCTATATCACATTGGCAGTGAATTTCCATAACTAGCTTATGACATCACAAGCAATGAGCAGTGCCTAGTCGCACATCATTGCTACCCAAGTGAATCGAAACTTGGGGAGCAACTTCAACCTACTATCTAAGCATAGTGATAGAGTGTTTGTATAGTTCCTTTGTCACTAATATCCAAATTCAACCAGAGGCATGCAGCAGTCATCCTCATTATTATTCAATTTTATTCCTTGAACCAGAGTAGACTATATAAAAATATATGTAAGCTCAATATCACATATTAACTCACATGTGTATGTCCATATTTTTGTCATTGTCACTAATCAAGAGGCCTTTGGATATCATACTCATGTTTGAGGGAAAAATCCCATTTCTATCACTCACAGTCTATCCACATGTGTCAAAGTCACCCAATCATCATCATTATAACAACCCATATTTCAGAATGGCATTTGATGATGTCAAAGTGTACCCAACGACATGTGAATGAGTGCAGTGATTTCAGGTCTAAGAACCACAGCCACCACCATCACTGTGAGAGTTGACTATGACTTCCAAGACGATGGTGTGATGTTTGTTGCCAAACATTGATTAAGATAAATGCGGAAGCGATTACTAACAACGGATTACTGAAAATCACTAAAACTTAAAACCATTTATCAAGAGATCCATTCATAGGAAAACTCTTTCATTCAGAACCAAAGTAAATCATTACATCCTGGTTCATAATGTACATGTCATGTACCATCTCTTTCTTGAGACATTACATACAATAGTTGCTCTATTAAATTTGTACATAGGCAACTTAAAACCTCGAGGCATCAAGCCAAAACCTCAGATCGATTATAAAATCATTTTGACTACTAGGACCTGAGAGTATAGAGACGACACATAGGACTTTATATACAAAGCCTAACAACCAGTATCCCCACCTGGGATATTACTATTGTCCTTGTTGTTGTTGTTGATGCTCTTCCTCTGCTATAAAGATTCTTCCTCTTTGTCCGTGTCTACCTAAAAATGTTGGATTCCACGGAGGTGAGACAATTATAAAAATTGCCCTAGTGGGAGATATAACTCTCCGCCAAAAACATTATTATTGTAGTTTAATAGAAATAAACTGAGCAGTGGAATCATAATAATCAACAATAGGTAATTCACTTATTTAAAGCAGATTAGAGAAACATTCCCACTTAAGCTTATTAGCTATATCTTGATAAAGAAGCATGTCTAACATTCAATAAAGAATTATAGGACATGTATAACATTTATCCATCTAGGATATGTTAAGCAAAATAATCATCAACTAGTGATTCTCATATTTCAGTCTTATGCAAATACGCTACATGGCTAATTACATTTTACAAACATACTTAAGCTTTCAGGAGATGAGGTATACCGCTCATACTCCAACCGACCATTTCTAAATCGAATCGGTACCATACATAGGTCAATGGAAGAGCTGGATTCCCATGACCTCCCACATCTCGGTCAGTACGGGACCACAAGAAGGACTATGTCGTCTGCTCAAAATAGCTTTCTAGGGTATACTGACAACTTCACCATAGAGTTACAACGTCAACTGCACTCTCATCGGCAATCGAGAGATTTAATGTTTATCTCCATCGACCTGATATTGAATATCATTGGGAGATTAATGATACATCCATCTCAACCATTAGGAGATTTTTGATACATCCATCCCAACACATGAAGGATTGAGAGGTTTAATGTTTACCTTCCATCAATCTCTTCACCAGGATGTAAGGATATTTTTGCCCATTTACCCCCGCATATTCAAAATATGCTAATTCCAGGAAATCCCATAGGAAAACCTGTTTCACCATCACCAACTTCTGACGATGATGGATCCATGGTCAGAGCACTACATGAACATATTTCACTTGATTAATTAAGTACATTTTCATATTCTTTTAGCATCAACCAAGTTCTCAAACATAACTTATTATGACAATGCTATAAAGAGACATGTACTATTTTCATCAATTACTTATCAGTCTTTAAAAGACATTGGGAGCTCAGTCCCTCTTTTCAATACTGGGAATTCTCATCCCTTCATAATCTCATTATCACAATCATATGGTTCTGGGTATTCAACCCTTACCTCATCATTGAGCATTGTTACCACTTTTCCAGGTAACTATCACCTTTAGGTCATCTGACCAAGTTAAATATGATACTTGATATTACAAGCATCACTCATGGTACTTGAGGCCCATTAACTCTCTTGTTACCTCTTACCAGCCAACAAGGTATATTATGGCACAAAAGACCCAATAAACAATAGTGAATTAAACATCATAGCTCATACCTGGCCATGATCACCATTTCAGAATACTTGCATGGTTAGTGAAGATGATAACAGAATATTCAATTACATATCAGTACCATGCAGAATATGGATTCACTATTCAAGGGTAACACCATTATTCCCTTACTAGGGTTAGGGTTTCCCATTTCATATCATTTGGGAACATTCATCCCATTACCCAAATCAAGGTTATGGTTTATCACCATATTGCCCAATATTTCGGTTTCATAAAACATTACATAATATCACCCTGGATTTGAGTTCCGCATCACATCAAATATCAAGGTTTCTCATAAAATCACCCTTAGTTAGGGTTTACATTCAATAACCCACAATTAGGGTTTACTATTCATCCCAATTAGGGTTTCATGTTCCATTACCCATAATCAGGGTTTAATATTCATCCCAATTAGGGTTTCATGCTCCATTACCCATAATCAGGGTTTACTATTCATCCCAATTAGGGTTTTCTATTCAGGTACCCATAAATCAGGGTTTACTATTCATCCCAATTAGGGTTTTCTATTCAAGTACCCATAATCAGGGTTTACTATTCATCCCAATTAGGGTTTTGCATCACATTACCCTAAATTAGGTTTACACATAACATCACCCTAGATTTGGGCTATATCCTTACCCTCGATTAGGGTTTCACTTAGAATTACCCTAAATTAGGGTTAGGATTCAATAACCTTGTCAATTAGGGTTTATATTCATGATTAGGGTTTCATGATCTCTTTGCTAAGGATCATACCCATAATCACCACATCAATCATACTCATGTATGAATTCCATTCTATCATCCTCTCAACTTGATTAGGTTATTTTAACCCTTCAATCAAGTACATACAACTATGACTGACATAGTGTACTAAGTTATTATTCTTATAAGCAATTAGGGTTTATCCCTTTAATGGTACTAATCATCTAGGTACTTTTAGGGTTTTAACCTTGTACCTCCATTAATTATCATCACTATCAACCATTGAATTAATAGAACAAATATTACCTTTAATTCCCACATGATTGAATCACAAAATTCCACCATTCGGTTTTGGGGTTTCCAAACACCAAACGGTTTTGAAACCATTTGACTCCAAACGGTCTCAAGACCGTTTGGGCTCAAACCAGCCTCAAAACCACATGGGCCACTGAGGGCATTCACTAATCAAATTGAATATAATTTGCTCCATTGGATTGACCATCAATTAGGCAATTCAAGGATTCATAAATCATCACCATTAGAACTCTATCCATTACTCATGAATCAACCTCAAACCCTTCAAATGGTTTTGAAACCAATTGATCCCAAATGGTTTCAAGACTGTTTGGGCTCAAACGGTCTCAAGACCGTTTGACACAAAAAGTCTTGAAATCGAATGGATTACTTTATGGAATTTCCAACAAATCGATTAGGGTTGTAATTGGTGGATTGTCCACACATTCAATTAATGAATTGGATCCATTGGATCATCATCCAACCTATACTAGGGTTTAGACCTCAAACGGTCAACCCTCTCATGCAGTTTGGGACTCAAGTCACCAAACAGTTTGCAAACTATTTGGTCTCCAAATTGTTTGGTGAAACCGTTTGGACCAAAGGTCCAAGACCATTTGCCACTCAAATTTGTTGGAAAGTGTGCCTAAGATGATGTCATCATTATCAACCTTCATACCCACGAAATCTACTGCCATCTTCATAGTTATTCCATTAATCAATCAAAGGAATTGCAAGAAAATCAATTGAACATAAAGGGTTGAGAAATTGAGTTCAATAACAATGAATAAGGGTTCAAGTTATATAACCCACTTTCAGTTGAGCTTCAAAGCTTGAAGTTTCAAGTCAAAAATGGTGTAATAAGCTTTTGCAACTCCCCAAGGCTCTTCCTCAAGTTTTGGAGTGAAAGGATTGGTTAGGGTTGAAGATGGAGTGAAGAAAAGAAGAAATTATGCATTGATTTATGATTTCCACCATGAAATCAGGATGAAAGAAGGTCAAGAAGCTTACCAATAGGTTTGGGGTCGTCCTGTTGGTCCTTCAAATCTTCCTTGGTCGTTTTGTAAGCAAAGGGTGGAAGTTAATCCGAAATTCCCTTTTTACTCTATGGATAAATGAGCTTATATGCAATTTTTATTAAAAATTCAATTAGGAGAGAGAAAGTAGGAATTATCTCTCCCAAATTCTTTACAGTTGCCCCCTTCCTTTCCTTAGGGACGAGGCTATCCTCCTTGTCTCTTATTCCTCTCAATTATCCATGTTTTAAAGAAAATAAAATTCAGCACCTTAACCCTTTATATATTAATATCCATAAGCAAGTGGATATTTCTTTTTCTTATAATAAGGTGAGTGGGTTTTTCACCTCCTTGGATATTTTGTGGTCCTTGAAAAGCACAAGGACGTCCACACATATCTGAATTCAACCATTTCAATTTTGGTTGAAGTCCATTCAATTATTTTTTTTATTTTTGCATTAATTTGAATTAAGGTTTCCATTATGCTTAAATCTTGATTATATTAATATCAAGATTCGCTATCCTTCAAAGAGATAAAAATGAGACACCCCTATCATTTTCTTTGCTCCACATGATCCCAAGAAATAGTAGGGACCATTTTGAAGTGGCAATTTGCATATTGGACCCTAGGTTTTGGGTAAGTTGCACATTACACCAAAACTAGGTTTTAATGTACAAACATTGCTTTATCAGCTCTTTCTTGGTATTCAGGCTATCACAAGACATACCTCTACATCATCTTCATTCTCATGATGCTTCAAAACATGAGGAACATATTATCATGCACAATTTGCAAATAAACCACTCAACTTGGGTAATTTGCACTTTATCCAAATCAAGCAAAACATTGATTTCAACAATATTCAAAAAGGACTAAAATTGCAATGCAAGTTCCTCTTGAGCCTTAATTACTTTTCAAAATATAAGAGCAAGCATATAATCACTTTTATTAAACAGAACACCTAGGGTTAAAACATAACGCAGGCCAGGGATGTTACAGATGGCTTCCATGTGTTAGTCTCATTGTGGGTCTATCTGATACATTGTTGTCTACCATGTATCTATGTATTTGGTTTGGTATTGCCATATCATGACTAATAAGATGTATTCATCAACCAACTCACACTCTCATTTTATGTGTTATTGTTGTCTATCAATCTTCCACAATAAAAACTGATCAGGGACATAATGAGAATATGTAATATTATTCTCACATCAACAAGGCTAATACTTGAAGACATACGTCATTGAGTAATATTATTCTCTAGACATTTATAGTGTTCCATCATTATCTCACAAGTGAACTAAACATAATAAATTGGAAGCTTGCCTTTTATTGGTAATCAAATCATTTTATGCCATTTCAATCATCACATGATTGGCTCTCTGGGTATACATACCAGCAAAAACAATGATTGGAAGGGTGCAACATACTAGCTTTCTTCTCCCTACAAATCAAATCTATGTCAAACTTTATAGCCAATGCATGTCTACTATAACATCAAAGGACATCATATCTAGGAGGATGAAATCTATCCCAAACATCTTTCCATGATATACATAGTACAATAATTGGGATTTTTAGGAAAGAATAGAACACACTACCATTCAGAGTTTGAACCTCAAGAATACAGTTCATCTGAGTAGTTTCTAAATGTAACATTTCTACAAGCTTAGATGATAGAAAGGTGTTTCATGGTCTAGAGTCAGATAAAGATTTAAAGTTATGTTAGTTGAAATGCATATTATATTTATTGCATTGTTGTCATATTGAACTTCCACAACATTTATGAAAAATGGGTATCTATCATGCCTATCAAAAGGTAGGTGACATCCTTAATCATTATTGTTGTGTATCTAGGGGGGTGATATTGACGTTGTTGTGGATATTTTGTAGGTGGCTGAGTCAAGGTTGGGTGTTGCTGCAGATGAGGACACAGGGGCCTGATGCGACCATTCTAGACATAGTAGCAGAAGATCACATGCATGTTTTCTCTCTAAGACACATGGTTTCCCAAATGATATCCATCTAATGGGCACACAATGATTACATTTATCACAATACTGGTTAGCACTGAAATTATTCTTATTATTACTATTGTTGTTGGGTGTCGGGGCATGGAAGTCATAATATGCTCCATCTATGAGGCCTTGTTAACCATCTATTGGAAGGTGAGATAAAGCCATAGAATAGATCATAACCTATGTAGTAGTTCAAACCTTTCAAGAAAACTGTGGGTCCATGGGCCTCTTTAAGGCTAATGACATAGAGCTATAGAAGTAGAAGCATATTTACACAGGAATGGATCCCAATGATATTTTTTTCAACCTAACACTCTAATTATTTCTTTATTAGGGAGGCGAAGAAGATGTACTTCTCATGGAACAATGAGAGGAATCATTCTCAAGACAAAGTGGATGTGTCATTTGAACATGTTATCTCATTCCACCACACTTGTGTAAGAACATCTATCATGTAAGAGGAATAGCTAACCTTCTAGTGAGGGACACCATGCCTTAGAGGGTCCTATTCAAGTAAAGAACCTATTCATCATTATTGTCCTCCATCTCCATCTCACTTTCACCCTTGAGTTAGGTTGGATGCATCTTGAGAAATTTTCCTAATGGATATTCATTGGGTTTGTCAAGCATAGGAGTGAATTTATATTACTATCATTTATGCAATAAGAAACTCACAAAGTAAGGACAATTCCTTCTCAATATGAATACCCATAAATTTGGTAGCTACAAAGTTGATAGGCATCGAATTGAGTGGCTGAGACCTTGGCACAACTTGGGAGCCTGGAGTGACCCATGGAGGATCAAATGGAATCATGCCATACTAAGGGTTTGATTATGTAGTGTAGTATCCAAAACCATTAGATACCAGTTAAGCATTAACATCCATGTCCTCAAACAAGATGTTTCTCATGAAAAAGAGATCGCAAATAATGGAAAATATTGGGAAAATTTTAGGATAGTTAGTTTTCCAACTGCTATTGGGTTGATACCAACTTGTAAGGAGTGGGGCTTAAAATGGGATCCACTCCTTACATATATGATATGGTACATACATAAACCCCATGAAGACAACCACAATACAAAAAAGTAAATAAATGGGAGCATGCCAATTTTTCAATAAGTATTTAAACAAAAAATGCTATTATAGAATCAGAATTAAACTAAAAATTACAAAATAAAGAAGCATTTTCAATAGTTGGGTCCATAAAGGATGATATAAAAGGAACAAATAGAGTGACTGAAGAAATTTATTGTAGCAGGCAACCTATCCATCTTTGAAAACTTCTCAGCAACTAAACTTGAGCAATCTCTTCAAATTCCTATCACATAGGTTTCTCATCTCTTGGGTGAGTTAGGAATAACACCCAATAGAAGGAAATAAAAAGAAAGGTATGTATTAGTATTAACTATTTTACATGAAATATAGATATACTTGGGCATTTAAAAGGATAAGGTATAAGAAAGTAAGAATGTTATCAATCAAAACAGGTGGCTCATATGATCTAGGTAAGTATCAAGAGAAAGTAACTTAAAGCATATCAATGTTAAAATTAATTTGGCATTTTGTTCAAAATGATACCATCATTGATTAAGGTATCTTACCTACAAAAATAAATAAATAATATTATAATAACAAGGGTGCTTGTAAAACAAGCATCCTAAGATTAACTAAAGTAGTGAAGACACACCATAAGATCTCATCCCAATAATCGAGTGGAAAGAAGACCTTGGAGGAAATTTTGTGCCCATATATATATATATATATATATATATATATATATATATATATATATATATATATATATATATGTGTGTGTGTGTGTGTGTGTGTGTGTGTGTGTGTATATATATATATATATATATATATATATATACACACACACACACACACACACACACACACATATATATATATATATATATATATATATATATATATATATATATATATATATATATATCTCTGTGTGTGTGTGTGTGTGTGTGTGTGTGTATATATATATGGGGGGAAATTGTGCACCCTGGGAGGAGATAGCATGGCCAATTATATGGTTGTCCATAGTAAACTACTACTCTAAATAATACTAGTCTATGTTAGAATCACAATAGAGAAGGCTAGTAATGATGTTTAGTCAATTTTAGAAAATGTCAAATAAAGGGATCACAATAATTGTTATTAAAAAAGTTAGGTTCAAGAGTGTTGTAAGAAATTATCAATATTCAAGGATAGAGAAAATATATTATACTAAAGGATCTTTCATAAGGATTTAATAAGAGAAGAAAATAGAGATTCAATTCAATAAATATGCCTCATTAAGGAAAGGTAGGGTTTGAAATCATATAATTCCAAATTGAAATAAGGGAGATGCACATACCTTAAACTTGACATTAAGGTAATCCAAACAGCAGTAATGTTCACCAATTAGGATTTCAACACACATATGCACATTATTCTGTAAAATACTATTCAAGTCTTAGTTAAATATGAAACCCTAAATTTTAAATTTGAAAAATATTGGAATCAAACATTAAACTATAATTGATAGAAAGTTCATAATTTTATGATTTGGAAGCCTATTTATTTGTATTTGTTGATGTTCTAGTAATTATTTAGGTATTTAACAAGTTAACATCATTTATCTATTCATTGAAAGGATAAATCTAGCTGAATGAACCCAGACATGTAGTTATGAATCAATCGAGTTTTATGGGGAAAAGAGTCAAAGAAATATGCAATAAATTGAGTGGCTAATCAAGATCTAAACGCATTCCAACACCAATTATCCCTTGCAAAAAAACAAAGAAACAATAGGGGTACAGAGGGGTAGAGTTAGGAAATCACTGGGCATATTGTCTCCCTCCCCTTCTCCCACCATGTCTAGATATAGAAGCTATGTGCATGGTGCATGTATGGTCCACACAAGCCTCCACAACATTGAATCATTCCAAGAAAACTTTTGGGTTGTCTTATGGGGATAGGGCTAAAAGCTAGTAGTTGTTTGGAATTGAAAAACTTACCTCTATCAAGAAGGTAGGGTGACTTAGATAAAGGGAGGAGAAAGCAATGAATGCACATGAAACCAATCATAGGAAAATCAAGGAGGTTTACCACATATGGAATTCATTAATGGTGGTGAGAGGAAGTGATAGTAGGAATAAAATTCTAGGGATGAAGAAGTTATATGGTTGGGTGAGACAAGGGGCTCCTGAGCAATTGGCTTTTGAGAAAGATGTGAAAGATCCTAACAAAGGTAGATACAGATTAAGGTAGGATAAGAGATGTGTATCAGAGGTATAGGATCTCCATCCAAAACTATGGCAGCAAAAGGTCTAGGTTTAGATTTTTAAAACCCCAATTTGTCACCAAACCACCCCTAAAGGGATCTGTGGGTGCATAATAGGGTTTGGAAGATTTTGGAAAAAGAACTATGGAAAGAGACTGACTATGGAGATAGAAGATATGAGGAAATTTCCTTACATAAATCATCATCAACATGGAAATCAGGCAAGGTACGAGATTAACTCACGGTCGTCTGATTGGCGTATCTAGACTAGTATGAAGATATACTCATCCATCAAGTGGCTTTATGCATAGATTAAAATGAACTAAGTGCATGACATCCATAATTAGGAAAGCATATCCAATCTGAAACAATAAATGCATGATTATATAGTTTGATGAAAATTATTACTATTTTTCTTTCCTTGTTAAATTGATGAGCAGTTTAATATTTCATTATCTTCAAAATTGACATGTAAGCCAATTGAGGTGTGAGGAAGCCAATTTTTTTTATCAATTTCCACTCTAATATTTTACATATACATCAAATCTTGACATGTATGTGATTTAACCTTTTAATTTACTTATCACTTCTTTTAATCAATTTAAAACCAAATTTTGTCCTTATAGCTTTCTTTCCAATATCTAGTCTTAGGAATATTTATAGTAATTTTAAAGTAGGATCTTTTAAGGTGGTAATATTATTGAACTAACTCCCACTTGAAGCATCATTCTAAATAAATTACACTTAACTAAGAAGGTTATTAACTAAAACAATATATTTTATGTTCATACAAATCCTAATAAAAGTAATTCTGCAACATTATTGTATGATCACAATGTAAAGTGAGGTTAAGATATATATATATATATATATATATATATATATAGTATTACAACCTCACTACTAGGACTTGAGATCACTATATAGGTTTTGTAGTATATGTGGGACACTAAGACTTCTTAACTAGCTTCCAAGTCTTGAGTTGGATTCACTACATCCCAGCCTCTAAGGCTAAGTAGTTGGATGATAAAGTGGATAAGTCCAACATCATCGTTTTTCAGTTGACTGTGTAGGCTCATTGCATTACATCCCACCATGGCAGTTCCTCTATGTCTATCTCATAATGTGATAAAGATATTAACTGTGAAAGAGGGAATACATAACTCTTTGGTTATTTTTAAGTATTGTAAATATATTTAGGAGGTTATCCTCATTGGTACAGATCCCCTACATTCTATTGTTTTGGTCTATATACATCATGTTTGACTCTTCCACTTAGTATGCACATTTATCCATCACAATATAGACCTCCATGATGGACTCTAAGATGATCAGGTCATCTAATGTCTTGTGTATCAAAATACTCAACTGATGATAATTTAACAAGTTATTATGCTTACATTTTCATTTTCCTTTATTTTCCTTCAAATGTGCCTACTAGTACCTCTCTGCACATGAAACAAGTGGAATTCCATATATCAACAATCATATGAAACTCCAATTAGGAATCCATATCGTATTTCCAACTAAGTAGGGATTAGAAGAAAATTTTCTTATATATTTTTATCAATTGTTCTATAAGGTTTCTCACTCCAAACTATTCTACATGATAATAATTATCTTTTAGTGTTCATAATGAAAACTTTATAATCAACCTAAAGTCAAAATCTTTTTCCAAAAGACATTTAAATTCTAATAAAAATGCTAAATTCCTAATTTTATTTTCTCATATTATTATTCTACTTAAATATGTGAAATCCAATATAATTTCCCACATTCATATCCTTTAAATGAAAGAACTTCTCATTTTACCAATTTAGTTAGAGGAGGGAGAACACAAAGAATATTATGAAGTATCCATTTTACTAATATTCTAACATAGTTTATTTAGAAAACATTTCTACTCACCTATTAAGGTTAACACCTATGGAGACCACATCTCAACTCTATGATTACAATTTGAGAAGAAATCCTTGAATTAGTTATACCTACCTTGTTTAACCCCTCATATGTGTAGGCTTAACTCGACTTGGGGGAAGAAAAAGAAAAGAGAGAAGAAGCATCTCTTGGTTAGATAGCTCAGATTAATTCTTTCACCTAATAGGTTAAAAGATGGAAAAGAAACAAGTTTAAACTCTTACTCAAGGTTAGATAAATAATATTTGACTAGTTTTATAATATTTTTTTCTCATTCTTCTTCCAAGTCCTCAAAATCACCACTTCAAGGTTTCTAGGGTTTTATCATGGTGAAACAGTTTGTAGAGAACCTTTAGCTCAACATTTGTTTATATTAATTTTGTATAAAATTTACAATGTTCTGTGTGATTGGTTGAAAACTTCTCTATGGGCCCCATTTGTCTAAAATAACCAAAATTTTGATCTGACTAATTTGGTATGCCAACAAAGAAACCAACTATAAATATTTCTAATGGTCATGGGTCTTTGTTGATTGGATGAATCATACTCTTTTAGTTAGTAGTACTTCCTAAGATGTCGGTATGTCCTCTCAATAGAGATCCATGTGTTGTTCACTAATCAAATGCACTAGGCCTGGTAGGGTGGTCTAACTAATAAAGAAGTTGATCTTACTTCTAACTAGTAATTATCAAACTTCTCTTGAAGTCCAAAATATCCTTTCTAGTATTATTAGTTAGTTTGACCATTCCATGCTTGGCCAACTAATCAAGTCAACACTAGGATAATTTATTTAAATGTGGTTCTAAACACTCAAACCAACTTCCTTCTAGGAAAAGAAAAAAGAATTGTGTTAAGTGTTTTAGGCATAATTTTACTATGCCTACTAAATTGTGACACAAAATAATTCATCTAAAATTTATATGACTTGATTGTGGGTTATGATCATTAAAATTTTATTCAACATGAACAAAATACTATTTAACACGAATTTTCATAAATCATGCTAATATGAACTATATGCTTGTACTAACTTTTAGTGTTTTCACTCTTATTCATATAGTAAATCAAGAATCCATTAACTCATATCATTATTAATGTTTTAATAAGCTTAAAAGAAAAAAAACACTTGATTAGGTTGAAAACTAAGATTAGGGTTTCATTAACCCTATGATTATTTTTTAATTAATGTTGGGTCTTAACAATTAATGCAATATTGTGCAACTATTTTCTTATATACAACATCTAGTAGGAAAATGTTGAGTAGATATTCAAAACCCATTCTGAAGTAGGTGATCATCTCGCAATGTTTAGTATCACTTTGAGCATCAAAAACCCTATCATGCTGATTCTTCTATGAAGGGTATACTACACAGACAATATCATACTCATAATATAAAGATATTTTATAAAAACGGTAGACTTAGTATCCTAAGACCTTATAGAGAGATGTTTTTACTTAATTACATGGTCATTACTCAAAATATACTAGACAAGTCTACAAGTCCATTGAATTAAGTCAATGGAGTATAACTTATTATAGTTGAGTTGTTTATTATGTTTCTAGAATTTTTTATTTCCACTATTAATTAACTATTTTGAACGAATATAGTATTTATCATCCTAAGTATTTTCCTATTTTGTTATTATGAATTATTTTATTTGTAAATTGAGTATATCCTACATGTATAATGTGTAGTATTTCTAATAATAACATGTTAGTTTAGTATGTTTACTTCACTGCTAATACATGTTATCTATCTAGAGTGAAAATGTGTCCAGTCACTAGTATTCATCGAGTCTTGTGTTTGTTACTTTTGATGCTTAGGTGAGAATCAAGCATTGGAAAGGCCGAGTTGAGACAGATCTAACATATGTAATGTAGTTTAGTAATGTACATGCACTCTTAGATTACTGAAATTGGATTTATATTTCTAAATGTTTCCTTCCATATACATGTAATGATGTAAATTGTATTGTATATAAACAAATAAGATTACTATTGTTTTATTGATTTTTAGTGTGTATTTGTCTATCAACTATGGTGATGTTAATAATATTGCTTGATAAATGTGTTGGATGATTGGTTTTGATTTGAAAAGGGAAAAGCTTTACATGTGTTTTCTGATTGCCAGCTTTATATTGTATGCTGTCAAATAGTTGTTTGGTTATGATATCATTTTATTGTAACCCTAATTGATGGTATAAATTTTGGTCTAGAAGGGAAATTCTTATAGGATATCTCAAGTTGAAAAATGGATACATAATAGGGAATATATTTTCCTCGTACTCTTAGTTTTTTGTAATGTGTTTAATGTTAAATTGTTTTGTTCTTGTATACATATCCATATTTTATATAAATTATATATTTAATAATGAATAGATGGTTGGAGGTTTAACAAAAACTTAAATTTAGGTTTCATAAATTTTATATTTGTAATGTTTGGTCAAAATGGTTAAAATAAATAAAATCATACATGTGATTTAACATGTTTGATGTGTACTCGGTTTTGTTTAGGAAATTCATTTTATATTTTGTGGATTATCTTGACGGGTGACATTAATTTTAATCAAAAATGTGGTTGATAAAAAAACATTTGACAACTAAACACAGCTTTAGCCTTGCAATTCATCTGCATGGTCAACTTCCTTTCTCTTGAAAATAAATTTGAAATTAACAATGTTCTTTCCAACCCGATGTTCAACAAAGTCCCATGTTTTATTCTATGAAGAGATTCCATTTCTTCATTCATAATAGAAACCCATATGTCTGAGTGTAGACCAGCCATATGTGTATTGAGTGGTTTGAACATTGTGATATCAGTCTCCTCAATAAAGGATAAGAACAAACTGATATGAATCTCTTGACATCGATATTTATGTCTTCTTTCTCTTTCCTAATAAATATCATTAGGTTTCTCTTCAAGTGCCTCATCATAAATATAACTTAAGGTATTAGGACCCTTCTTATTCTTAACTTTTGACCCTAGAGATTAGAGAATCTAATCCCATTTAGTATGTTTAGACCCAGATAATATGATTTTACATAAGTCCTAATATGCAAGAAGACAGAAAGAATCCCCAATGATATACCTAAGAAAATATAAACAACATCTAATATCAATGAGTCAAAAGGAATAATATACATCTAGTAAAGAGCATAATACTAGTGACAAATATCCAATCTTTGTAAGGAAATATGTTTACTACGATCATTTTGACATGTAAATAAGTTCCTTGAAAAATTTCTACAATCTTAGTCAATATCAACCTAGATAAGGTCAACATTAACCAAATTTATTAGGTACCTTGTCTGGCTAAGTCAACCAAAGCCAATTATTGGTCAATGAAGAAATTGGTAAGGTTAATAGCTACCTCAATGGTCACTAGAAATCATCCAGAAGGGTCAGTGGCATCCTATGAAATTATTTAGACAATAGGCTTTGACAATTAGATCAGGTTATAACAACTAACATAGGCCTCTTGTGGGAATTCTTTGCCAACAAGTTTACCTATTCACTTATTAATTTTGTTTCAAGATTAATATTTTCAATATTAGTAGTTTGTGTTGGTCAATGGAAACAGTGAGGTAGTTTTTAATAGGATTTAGAGAGAGATGATAATGCCACTAGTACAAACCACATGATGATCATATGTTAGTCGAGGATTGCTAGTGCTGAAACTAACAGGAGTATGGATAAGTAGCTTGAGGGAGAGGTCAATAAATATGTGAGAACTATATTCACTGACTACGTTTTGGTTGTAATATCTAGGGGATGCTTAGAGTTTGGTTACACCGCATTGCTATTAACTTCTCCCAACCATATGGCATATGAATTGGCAAATATGATAGAAGAAAATATCTCTAGTGTAGTTGTGCCTCTAAACTTTCCTTGCTTCCAATCTTAGTTTCTCAGAGGACCTCCTCATCACCACCTTCACCATAAAACTACCAAATAGGTCCTATGGATATCTCATGATAAACTTATGACTAATTTCTCATGCTTCTTCTGAGATTGGGAAAATGTAGTCCTACATCTTGTTGTCATAGAGAATAGTGAAGGAGAGGACATATCAAGTGAGGTAGGAAAATGAGGAAGTGACAGATAGAATTGGTCCCTTTCTTGACTAGGAGGACTATCCCACATACAAAATGCTAAGATACACCCCATGAGGCAAACTCTACTTCCATAGGGAGGATCTATGTCACAACAACAAGAAGAAGGACTAGATCAAAGATGGATATGGGGAAACAAGTCATGTACCAAAAGGTGATCTCAAAGAGAAGTAAGAAAAAAGATATGAACAAATTGATACAATCAAGTATGTCCCTAAATCTCCCAATGATAAGACCATTCGACAAACTACCAAAAGATGTGTTCTTTAGGTCACTAGAAAAAACTTTCAAGAATTACGTGAGATGTTGCTTTTGTCATAGTGCATAATATATCTCGACTCAATGTGATATCATTGGATACCATATCTCAACTCAATGCAAAATCAACGGATGAGGAATTATGAAGAAGTGGAAAGAACAAGAGTTCCTACCCTAAGGGCATTCTCTTACTTAACAAACAATGATATGGATCCATTCGAAGCTAACATTGAAGACTTGCAAAGTGGTCTTGAAACTAGAGAATGAGAAGAATGGGGTCCCTAAGATTCTTGAGGCAGTGATGATTTCAATATGGGGAAAGGAATACCCATCACCAATAATGCAATATGGAAGAGCTTTGGCTAGAGACTTTGATCATAGAAAGGTTGTCGTTACAATTTGTATTGATTGAAGAAGTGTGAGGGTTACTTCAGCAAATCCACCTCGTATAAACAATGGGGATAAGATGATTATAGAAGTTGATGGCAAAGATAGGTAGAGGACAATAAATGGCCTGGTGCTGGTTGGAGGGAATGACATTCTCCTATACGGATGAAAAGTACATTAGGGGGATCGTCGCAAGTTTCAGCATGCTTAGGGGCCTATCCAAATGGAAGTGATTGCCCCATGATTTGATGGGGACCTTTTTGGTATGTATGCCTAGAAGCCAATCATATGATGATTGTAATGACATAACTTGTAAATGGTTTGATTAATAATAAAGGAAAACTTCCAATTTATTTTGATTTATTCAGTTATGAGGTAACGAAGTAACATAATAAATATCTAGAGAATGATATTACTCAATGGCGTATGTATTCCAGTATGTGACTTGAACAATGAGATCATACGGATGTTAAGAGTATATACATTCTTATTGTTTCCTTGGTCAGATGTTATTGTGGAAGATTGATAGACAGAAATAACATATAAGACTAGAGTGTGTGTTGGTTGATGATAGAATCTCATCAGTCGTGATATGTGATATCAAACCAAACACATAGATACTTATTAGAGAATAGTTTATCAAACAGAGCCACCATGAGAGTGACACATGGAAACCATTACTATGGTAGTCATAGTTAGTTCTCATAGTGTTTGTGGTGATTGTGGTTCTTAGACCTAAAGTCACTACACTCATCACCTGTCATTCAACATAGTTTGATATCATCCACCGTGATCCTAAATAATGGTTGCCATAAAGGTGACGATTGGATGCACTGTGACACGTGGGGATGACTATGAGTGATGTAGATGGGATTTGTGCCTCCTACTGGAGTATGATATCATGACCACTTGATTAGAGAGACTAAGAAATGCATGGTCATGCACATGTGAGTCAATATGTGATATCGAGCTTACATATATCTCAGACAGTCTGTTATAGTAAGGAACAAGGATTGAATTTTGAAGAGGATGATTGTTCCTTGCCTCGAGTTCAATCTGGATATCAGTGACAAAGGGACTATACAAACATTGTAACATCAATCAAAGATTATAGGTTGAAGTTGTTCTCCAACTTTCCATTTACTTGCATAGCAATGATGTGTGACTATGTATCACTTTTCTTGTGATGTCATAATTGGTTAAGGACATTCACTTCCAATGTAATATGCGACCTATAGGGTCACACACATAAGATACACCTAGAAGAGGAAATATGATCATGCATGATAATCAAATTGATTGTGGAAAATGTTTAGGTATTCAATTCAAGAAATCAACTAAATGAACTTCCAACTAATCGTTTCATGTGATGAAATGGTTGTTTGGAATGTCACGTTGATTGGATATTGCATTAGATGAATTATGGATGAACCAGGCACACACCAACAAGTTTACTAAGTGAACTGATAGGCTCATGGTTGTGAGACAACTAGTTCAAAAGATGAACTGCCCAGTTCAGAAGAGAAATTCATTTGCATCAAGAATTAATGCTGACGTCAGTCGTGCATTAATTGGATTCGAATTGCCAACATAGTTGCAATTTGGAAACATGATGAAACGTTCAGTTCATTGGGTGAAGTGATCGTTTCACATGCCAATCGATTGGATCACTGGTGAACCAATCATTTCTCCTTTTGTAGGTTGTGAAAAATCATGAAATTCTAATTCCTTCCACTCCCACACAGACTGGGAACCCTAACCCTAACCCCTTCTAAAAATAGAGGGGTATTGGGGGCTTCCTAGAGACACAACTCAATTGCCTCTGAGAATTGTTGTCCTCTCTGGTTGTGATAACCAATAGAGAGCCCAAGCAAGACCTACCTGATAAAGGGAGGGATAGCAAGGGAGAACAATTGTGGGTGAGAAAGTTGGTGACTAGTACACTGAAAGAAGTGAAAACTCCTTCCCATCCATTCTAGCAAGATGATAGGAGTTCTAGGTAGTCTGTGTGGACTTCCGTAGAGGCATGGAGGTCGTTTCCTTTCTCTAGGAGGACAATGTTAGCATGTTGTCTATGGTGAAGACCAGGGGCCACCGCAGACACCATCCAAGTGCAACTAGAAGACATTTGCATGACTACAACAATAAGGATATTGTCACTGCACTTTCTCTAGGACCAAGTATCTCCTCGAAACAATTCTTTCATTACATAGATGTGATCCACTAGTTTAATGGTGAATATGGTAGTAATTTTTTTATGTTTCTGCTACCTATCTGATGCCATATTTCCCTAAAATGTTGTCAGAGCCACATCAATTTACTATATTTTGGGATTATAGATATGATTGGATTTTGGTTTTTTATCATTTATTTATTGCATACAATTCAAGTATTAATGTCCAATCAAATACCACACATAAATCCCAAAATAATATATATTATAAATATGCAATTTACACATGTCATCCTAAAAGTGAGTTTTGATGGTGGATGTGTAGCATGGTTATGGCCAATAACCCTAATTATTTGTGCATGGTTGTGTGGTTGTTTGTTTCTTGTTATATCTCAGTTCGCATACTAACAATTTATCTTATCTTCCAATTGTAAAAGTATTATTCTCTCCTAATTTTTCACCCCTCGAATATAACTTGAGGTTTCTCTATAATCATGTAATAGTAGGATAGTTTATTCTCTTGTTACTATGAAGAAGACAAGCTCACAAGCTAGAGACCAAGTTGGACGGATCAACTGGAGGCCCAACTGATCAACTGGAGGACCTTGAAGGTGGTGGACCAGAGTCTAGACGACCGGGGAGATGACCAACCAACTAGATAGGAGGTGAGTCGATTTGTTCAAGGGTTGAACTGATCAACCCACATTGGCAAACATAGATCTTCATCAACAACATGTTTCTACATGAGATGTAGACCCTAGGTTGTGGTAATTCCTTGTGGCTCCAAGTAATTTCATTAGAATGTCCATAACCATCACTTTTTGTTTATTGCATGTTTTTGTTGTGGGATATAGCATATATATGATACATACTATATACGTGGTGATTGGATAAAGATATGCATTTATAAATACAAACACCCTCAAACTATATATTAATTATTAGATGCTTTTCAAAAGAAACACACATGAAAAGCTTGATCGAATAAGCGTGGGAACCCCAAGGGTGGTGCACTGTCTATCTCATGGAAGTGTGGTGGTGATAATGTGGGCCTGCCAAGCGGGGTGCATCATTATCATGTTGGCTTATGGGTCAGGCTTAATTGTGTGTCCTTAATGAGATTAAGAACTAGATGCATGCAGATGACTATGGCAAGGAGTTGTGCATACCATATATCCAAGAATTTCATATGACGCAATTGGAAAAAGTTGCCTACCTTAATAATTTACTATGGACGCTAGCGTTGTTCAGGTAATTGTTGAATCATTTTGGATTTTGGCTCACTAGAAGGTTGTATGCTGCAATCTTCTAAATTGATATATGAGGGCTATCAATTTAAATAAAATAGTGGTAGTGATAATTAACTAAAGGTCTAATTAAAAATCATCAAATATGTTTCAAATCAAATCAAAAGGGTTTTGACAAAATGAAATTGTCACTTGTAGAATCATATGACAATTAAATTATTATTGTGTCAGTCCTTAGGAAGGACAAACTTGATAAGACACATTTCCACAACTGGTTTTGGACTTTGAGAAGGATTCTCAATTATGAGCATAAGCTCTATGTCCTAAATAAACCATTACTAGAATTATCTGCTCTTGATGCACCTAGGACTAAAGCGGATGCTTACTGGAAGCATGCCAATGATGTCCTAGACATAAAGTACTTATGATAAGTTGCATGAACTACAAGTTGCATGAGCAATGTGAGGACATGGGGATTCCTGAGATGGTAACACATCTTAGGAATGTGAGCCATAATCTCACAAAGCAATGAAGGCACAATGACATTAAGGTGCTCTTTGAGTATAAGATGATATAGGGAGACTCAATAGGGAACAATGTGGTTAATATGATTGGACACGTGGAACATCTTAAAGAACTAGTATTCTTTTGGAGCTAAGAGTTGGCCACAAATATGATACTAAAATCCTTGCCTGAATCATATAAACACTTTATTGAGTGTTGCCATTTGAATAAAATGGCCAGACTATTGTCAGATTTGGTTGACATGCTAATAAATGGAACAAGGAAAAATCCATGATGGTGATCAGTGGAGTTGAGTCCAAGGATCAAGGCAAGGTCATGAAGAGTTCTGAGGCTAATCCCAAATCTAGATCTTCAATACTCAAGATGAGGAGAAAGAAAAGTACAAGAGTAATCTATCCTTTGTACTTCAAGGCATTCAGGAAGAAGAAGATGGGGATGATGATCTCCACTTTAGGTATATATGTTATTGAGATAATCTTATCTACTTCTTCATCTTGGGTACTATATACCAGATGTAAATCTCACATGTTCTTGAATATGCACGATCTAAAAAGAAGTAGACCTTTGAGAAAGATCAAAGTTGAACTGCGAGTTGCAAATGGAGCAAGAGTTGATGCCACTGTAGTTGGAACTTATAATTTATCTCAACCGACATGGCTTGTAAAAGAGCTAGTGAACTACAATTTCATATTAAGAATGGTCCATATTCTATTTTAAAAGATGGGAACTTTTATGGCAATGCCCCGATGTCTTATGGTCACTATTTGCTAGATCTAAAGATAGATGTTTATAACGTGAATACACAAAGACTAAAACTCAATAACTCAAACAAAACATATCTTAAAACTCAATCACTCAAATAAAACATATCTTTGGCATTATCATCTAGGGCATGTAAATGAGAATCACATATCTAGACTCCATCAAGATGGTTATTTGGACTCTTTTGATTTTGCATTTATAGAGACATGTGAATCTTATTTGTTGGGCAAGATGACCAAGACTCCTTTCATTGGTAACAATGAGAGAGCTAGTGATCTATTAGGACTCATACATATTGATGTAAGTGGGTCTTTTAGAACAACTTCTAGAGGTGGGTATCAGTACTTCATTACCTTTATTAATAAATTCTGTAGGTGTAGTTATGTTTACTTGATGAAACATAAGTTAGAAACTCTTGAAAACGTCAATGGAGTTTATGAATGAAATAAAAAACTAACTTGGAAAAATTATTAACGCACTTCATTCTAATCAAGGTGGAGAATACTTAAGCCAAGAGTTTGAGGACCTTCTGCAAGCCTGTGGTATGGTATCACAATGGACTCCACCTAGAACACCACAGCATAATGGTGTATCAAAAAGAAGGAATTGCACATTGCTAGATATGGTGTGATCTATGATGAGTTTTGCTGAACTTCTGAATACCTTCTGGGGTTATGCTCTTGAAACCTATGTGTTTACACTAAAATGAGTACCATCTAAATTGGTTCAAAAGACACCATATGAGATATGCTATCAGAAGCGATACAATGTGTCTTTTATGAGGATTTGGGGATGTGAAGCTTATGTAAGGAAAATGTTTCCTAAAAATGTTGGCTCTAAATCTGAAAAATGTTATTTTGTTCGATATCCTAAAGAGACTAACAGATATTACTTTTGTTCCCTATCTGACGGCAAATTGTTTCTTGCCAGAGATGTTACATTCCTATAAAAAGAATTTATTTCCAAAGGAATCCGTGAGAGGAAAGTGGAACTCGAAGAAGTTTGAGACCAACAAGAAGACATTGAACCGATAGATGCACAAGTGGATCAAAAAGAGTTATAAAATGTTTTGGAATCTTCATTCCTCATGTAACATAGGGACCTCATAGATCTAGTAGGACACACCTTGAACTTGAAAATTTTGGATATCTTGTAACTTAAGAAGGTGGTGAGTCAATCATAGATGATGAGCCAACAACCTATCTAGAAGATACTAAGGGGCTAGAGTCTGAGAAATGGCTTGAGTCCATGAGATCTAAGATGGAATCCATGTACAACAATAAGGTATGGACTTTGGTAGATCCACTTGAAAGGGTACAACCCATCGGGTGCAAGCGGGTCTTCAAGAAAAACACCAAGATGGATAGTAATGTATAAACCTATAAGGGAATATTGGTTGCAAAGAATTTCAGACAAGTTCAATGTTTTGACTATGATGAAACCTTTTCTCCAATTTCCATGGTCAAGTCCATCAGTTACATGCTTGCTATTGCACCTTATTATGACTATGATTTTTGGAAGATGGATGTTAAAACTACATTCCTTAACAAGAATCTTATCAAGGATGTGTATATGGCACAACCTGAGAGTTTTATAAATCTAAAGGATACAAATAAAGTTTGTAAGATACAAAGGTCAATCTATGGATTGAAGCAAGCATCTTGGAGCTAGAATCTTTGTTTTGACAAGACATTCAATGTGCTTGGCTTTACTCAAAATGAAGATGAACCTTGTGTGTACAAGAAGGTTAGTGGGAGCATAATTGTATTTCTCATATTGTATGTAAATGACATAATAATGATGAGGAATAACATTCCTACTTTACAAAAGGTAAAGACATGGCTAGGGAATACATTTTCCATGAAAGAATTGGGATAAGCATCCTACATATTGGGGATTAAGTTCTATAGAGATAGATCCAAAAGGCTTCTTGGACTAAGTCAGAGCACATGCATTGATAAAGTGTTGAAGAGGTTCAGCATGGAGAGCTCAAAGAGAGGAAACTTGCTCATGTATCATGGAGTTATCATTTATAAAGATCAATGTCCTAGTTCTTGTGAAGAAAGGGAACGCATGAGTAAGATTCCATATGCATCCACAATTGGATCTATCATGTATGAAATGTTGTGTATCGTCCCAATGACTCGTATGCCTTGAGAATGAGGACCATATGTTAGTCGGGTCCAGATGATCTTCATTGGACCCGTAAAGAACATCCTTAAGTACTTGAGAAGAACTAAGGATTGGTTCCTTGTCTATGGTGGAGAGGAAGAGTTGGTGGTAAAGGGCCACACCGATGCAAGGTTCTAAACTAACAAAGATGATTACAAATCAAAACCAAGATTTATGTTTTGCCTCAAAAATAGAGTTGTGAATTGAAAGAGTTCCAACCAATATACATTTTCCGATTCTACAATAGAGTCTCAGTATATTGTTGCATCGAGTGCAAAAAACGAGGACATATGGATCAAGAAGTTCATCTCAGAACTTGGGATTGTTCCAAACATCAGTGACACAATTGAGCTATATTGTGATAACAATGGATCTATTGCATAAGCTAAGGAACCTAGACTACAACATCACATATACAAAGGCACTTCCATCTCATATGAGTGATCCTATAATGAGGATATGTAAATATTTGTAGAGTACCAACTGAGAACAATGTTGTTGACCCCTTGATAAAAGAACTTTTGTAGAAGAAGCATGATGGTCATGTTAGATCACTTGGAATGAGATTCATGGGTGATTGGATCTAAGTGCAAGTGGGAGTCTATTGGTATGTATGCCTAGAGAGACAATCATATGATGATCATAATGGCATAACTTATAAATGATTTGATTAATAATAAAGGCAAGATTCAAATTTATTCAGTTATGAGATAATGAAGTAACACAATAAATGTCTAGAGAATGATATATTACTCAATGACATATGTCTTTGAGTACGTGACTTGAACAATGAGATCATACAGATATTAAGAGTATATATATTCTTATTATGTCCCTAGTCATATGTTATTGTGGAAGGATAATAGACAAAAATAACACATAAGACTATAGTGTGTGTTGGTTGATGACATCATCTCATCAATCATGATATGTGATGTCAAACCAAACACATAGATACTTGTCAGAGAATAGTGTGTCAGACAGACCCATCATAAGAGTGACACATGGAAACCATTACAATGATAGTCGTAGTTAGTTTTCATAGTGTTAGTAGTGATTGTCATTCTTAGACCTAAAGTCACTAAACTCATCACATGTCATTTGGCATACTTTGACGTCGTCCACTGTCATCCTGAATAAGGGTTGCTATGATGTTGATGATTGGGTGCACTATCACACATGTGGATGACTATGAGTGATGTATATGGGATTTTCCCCTCCTACTGGAGTATGATATCTTGGCTACTTGATTAGGGAGACTAACAAATGCATGGTCATGCACATGTGAGTTTATATGTGATATCAAGCTTACATATACCTCATACAGTCTGCTATAGCAAGGAATAAAGACTAAATGTTGAAGATGATGATTGCTCCATGCCTCAAGTTCAATCTAGATATCAGTGACAAAGGAACTATAAAAACATTGCAACGCCAATCACATATTGTATATTGAAGTTATTCTCCTACTTACCATTTACTTGGGTAGCAATGATTTGTGACTAGGCACCACTCTTTGCTTGTGATGTCATAATTGGTTATGGACAATCAATGCCCATGTAATATGCGACCTATAGGGTCACACACATTGGATACACCTAGAAGAGGAGTTATGATCATGAATGATAATTGAATTGATTGCTAAAATGTTTAGGCATTCAATTCAAGAAATCAATTGACTGAACTCCCAATCAATCGGTTCATGTGATGAAATGATCGGTTGGAATGTCAGGTTTATTGGATATTACAATGGTTGAATTCTGGATGAACTGGGCATGAACCAACCGGTTCACTAAGTGAACCAATCGGCTCATGATCGTGAGACTAACAGTTTAAGAGATGAACCACTTAGTTCACAAGAGCTATTTGATTGCATCAAGGATTAGTGTTGAAGTCATGTCAAGTGTTAATTGGATTAGAATTGCCAATACAATTGTGATTAAGAAACATGATGAAAGGACCGGTTCACTGGGTAAACCGATCGATTCACCTCTCATAGGTTGCATAAATTCATGAAATTCTAGTTCCTTCCACTCCCACATAGATTGGGAACCCTAACCCTAACCCCTCCTATAAATAGAGGGGTAATGGGGGCTTCCCAGAGAAACAACTCAATTGCCTCTGACAATCGTTGTCCTCTCTGGTTTTGGTAACCAATAGAGAGCCCAAGAAAGTCCTACTCGATATAGGGAGAAATAGTAAGGGAGAACAATTGTTGGGGAGTAAGTTGGTGAGTAGTATACCAATGGGAGTGAAAACTCCTTCATGTTTGTTCTAGCAGGATGAAAGGAGTTCTAGGAAGTCTGTGTAGACTTCCATAGAGGCGGGGAGGTCATTGCCTGTTTCTAGGAGGAAAACATATGCCTACTATCTTTGGTGAAGATTAGGAGCCCCCACATGTGTCTTCTGAGTGCAACTAGAAGACAACTTCATGAATACAACGACGAGGAGATTGTTGCTGGACTTTCTCGAGGACCAGATATATCATTGAAACCATTATTTCATTATATAGTTACAGACCCGATATGCTAGTTTAACGAGGAATATGGTAGTAAAAAAATTTGTCTCCACTACCTATCTAATGCCCTATTTCCCTAAATTCCTGACTAGAGTTGAAAATTTTCTAGAATACATCGAGGACAGGATTGAATGCTCTCTCCAGAACATAGGTTTTTTTATCTTTCTTGATATAATAAATGTTGGATCCATATTGGGTTATGGAGGTGAATTGAGTTAAAAACACTTAAAAAATTCATTAGACCTTCAAGATTTTTCCCAAGATCATATTACAAGTATAAAATTTTAGTGCAACGAAACTTACATAGCAGAGAGAGAGAGAGATTGAACATGCACCAAATATAATAAGTTATTTATAGTGGTTCCAACCTCCAAACTTGGAGATATAAATCCACTACCTAGAGGTTCAATCTCTAAGAGTTTTCACCATGTCTCTCTCCTTATATTCCATTATAAGAGTTACAACATAAGACCATTCTTTTCTAGGTCAAGAGCTAAACTACCATTCCTTTTCAGATCAAGAAGCCAAAAACCATAAAAGGGACTTACCGATCCATGAACAAGAGTCTTTTTCCTTACCAAGGATTTACTCACTCTTAGAACAAGTCTTCGTCCTTCTGTTAGGACTACCAGCTCTTGTAGTGAGTCTTCAGACTTCAAGGTCTTACCCACTCTTGACTTGGATCTTTCACCTTTGACTACAACCTGACTAGGAAAAGTTTTTCACGAAGGGACTCCTTTCCTTCTTATTCTTTGCCTCTCTTACACAAGAGAGAGAATCTTCATCCTCACTATCAAAATAGAGATCGAGATGTAGAGACAGTTAGAGACTCACAAGATATGCATGTAGGACTAGTTCTTTTACAAATCTCCAACTCATTCTAATGGATTTAGCAAGTGATTAAGCTCATGAGAGTGGATGGAGGCTCTTGGAGGCAAAATCTCTCTCAACTATTGTATAGGGACATTCTTGCTTGGTTAACAATGGTATGAAGTTGAAGGGATCTTATTTATAGTTGAGAAATGTTCCTAGGTTTTAGAACCATTTAGGGTGAATTCTAATTGTTATTGGGGTGTCCAATTGATTCCTTTCACCCCTCAAATGACTAACTTTCATTGCATTAAATGGTTGCTACATTACAAGGCACTCGAGTTACCTTTAGGGACAACTCAACTGATAGTCCTTGTTGTTTGGGTCATATTCTAGTCAGTCAAGTTGCATCTGGAAAGAAACTTGGCTGACAGAAGGTCCTAGAAACCCCCATGAATAGTGTTGTCAGCTGTGTTACTCTAGGGCAAACTCGACCAATTACACTTACTATTTTGGGTGCTCTCAAACCTCTTTTTTTTTTAAACCATAGAGATTAGTTATTATTCATCCCGATCTCTAGTTCAGGCCAAATTACAGATAGCCGGATATTAATATCCATGGGGAGCCAGACATGTTTGATATGAGAAAAGATACACTGAGAAGCAGAGTACAAGGAGTGTTTTGCAATACCATCTGCCACAGAATTGTGCTTCTGACTAATGAAGGAAAGCTTGAGATTGAGTAATAAGGAGAGAATGTGGCAGTATTTTCTCCTCAAGGGTTGGAACTTGCATGCAGGCCTTTCCCCATGTAAGAGGATATTAATGGCCGTCGAGGAATCGGAAAGGATAATCGGCGAGCTCCAATTGTTTTGGACACAAACGTTCATAGCTAGAATGATGCCCTTGATTTTAGCCTCCAGAGCTGAGGTGGCATATCCAAAAGTGCCTTGACCCCATAAGCAAGCCCCATCGCCCTGAGTGACGTGGACTCCGATGCCCATCTTTAATGTGTGAAGTTGGAACGCAGCATCAACGAAGACCACCTATTGGTGCGGGAGCGGCCGACAGGGATGACTACGTTGAGCCGCAGCTATGAGCAAGACGTGCTTCGGGATATTGAGTACTACTGTGGTGCTGCCACGAATCCTGGAGGCAAGAACCTTAGGAGGTGTGCGCTTGCCACCATGAATGAAATCATTACGTGCATACCAGATGGTCCAGCACCCCACAGAACGTAGAGTCTTGTCCCCGATTCTTGCAGACCCATGAATGATGTTAGTAATCCATGCCTCCTCTGATAAAGTGAAGAAATCTGGGCCCATACCCAGCAGTCGCCATACCTCTAGGCTAGTGGGGCAGTCACGTAGGCAATGAAGGAGAGAGTCGACGTCCTGTGAGCAAGTTGGGCATACATCGTCCATGCAGACATGGCGACGTACCTTCTCCTTATTTGTAAGAATGGTGCAGTGTCCCAACAGCCAAAGGAAGGTTTTGTACTTTGGCAGTAGGGGAAGCGCCCACAGCGCCTTCCAAAATGTGGAGGTAGGAGGGGTCGTCCCTCCCTGCAGCCATGCATAGGCCGTGCTGGCCGATAATTCTCCACTGGGCTCCCAAGGCCACGACCAAGAATCCATGCCTGCGTCGGGGTCGGGTGGTACAGTATGCTGAACAGAAGGCCAAACTTCAGGAGGAAGGTATGCATGAATGAAATCCCAGTCCCACTGGCCCACTCCCGGGGACATACATTGCACAGTAAGATCAAGGAGATCCTTGAGGATAGATATATTAGGAGAAATGTCAAGTATAGACTTGCCCATTAGCCACTTGTCTCACCAGACATTCATGTTCCGGCCTGCGTTGATGGTTTTATGACAGATAGCTTCAAGTTTTGGAATGTGACCCTTGATGAAGGTCCATGCCGAGGATCTAGGCTTTTTGGAGAACACGCCTTTGTGCACGTATTTGTTTCGCATTACCTCCACCCATAGTGATGGGGAATTATTCAGGAACTGCCAAACATTCTTCATCATGAGTGCCTCGTTCTGGGTCCTGGCATCCATGAGACCAAGCCCACCTGAAGATTTTCTTTTGGTAAGCTTGTCCCATGAGACCAACGCCATCTTCTTCTGTTCTCAGCCACCCGACCATATAAAATCCCTGATGTGTTTATTGATGTCATCACAGAGCAAATGCGAAAGCTTGATGGATTGTGTGGGCTCTGATCTCCAAAACACAAGATAAACATAGCGGAAGCGATTCGATTAACAGCGGAATACGAAAATCATCGGAAATTAAAACTTTTTGAGACAAGATCCTAAAATCATGAAACTCCTTTTATAAGAAACAAGGTAAACATATTATATCTCTGTTAGATCACTTCATGAGTGATTATACACAGCCAGATACAAAATCTCAAGATTTAAAACCCAAAATCTCAGACCAAAAGACTCCAAGGACCTGAGAGTACAGAGACGACATAAGACTTTCTAACTACATGACTTAGCAGTCAGTATCTCCACCTGAGATTCACTGCTGCCCCTGGTGCTCTTGCTGCTGATTCTGATCACCTGCAGACTGGTTCCTTCATCCTCGACGACCACCTAAAAAGTTGAAATCTATGGGGTGAGACAATTTTAAATAATTGTCCCAGCGAGAGTTATAACTCTCCGCCAGAAGCTTTATTATAGCACTCAAAGAGCAACATAAGCAATAAAAGCTTTAAGGTGATCACCAGCAGATTCTTCTCAATTAGAACAACGACATTTAAGGAATATGAAGAACATGTATACTAATACTTGAACAGGATATTAAATGCAACCAATGTAATATCAATCAATGTTCTTCGTAGTTCAACCTAAGTAGTTATGCTACACGGTTCATTATGTTTTACAAACATCATTATGCCCTGCGGAGATGAGGTATACCGCTCATGCTCCAACCGATCACTAGTAAGTCGCATCGATATCATACTAGGTCATCGAAAGAGCCGGATTCTCATGACCTTCAACTACCTCAGTCATAATGAGGATAAACATGCAGGACATCTAGTGTTTCTGCTACTATAGCTTACCAGGGTATTCTGGTACTTCACTATTAGAGTCACAGTGGCATTCTGTACTCTCTTTACCATCAAAAGATTTCTTGTTTATCTCTCATCGATGCGGTATAAAAGATTTCCTCGGAAGAATAGTATTACACCACCCGGCATAAACACATAGTGAAGGATTGATAGATTAAAGTACATCTACATCAATTCCTACACTAGGATGTAAGGGTATTCACATCCATATTCCCCACATACTCAAAAGTATGTGATCCAGGAGTTCCCTTAGGAAAACCTGTTTTACCATCATTTAACTCCTGACAATGATGGATCTATGATCAGGGCTCTACGTGGTATGATTATACTTGATTAGTTAGGTACATTTTAGTATTCTTTTAACATCATACATGTTCTCAAACATTAATCATTAGAACAACAGCTATGAAAGTAGAATACTAAATGTATCAAGTTTAATTCACGTAATCATCATTTATTAGTTATCTCTTCACAAGTCATCTGTCAAGCATGACCTTGATGATACTCATGGCTCTCACAGCCCATCAATCTCATAAGATGTCACTTACTAGGCATTAGCATAAGTCATTATTCATAAAGCTAATAACATGCTTTCAATGAACATGAAATCATAATCCTTACCTGGATATGATCATCATCATGTATAAGAACCTGCATGGTTAATTCAACTGATAATAGTAAGCAGTTCATATTAAGAGTTGTACCCTCATATTCTTACAAGGGTTAGATTCCCTGATTTTCATCAATTAGGGTTTACTATTCACATTACATGTGATCACCCTAGAATTAGGGTTTACTATTCACATTACATGGTGAATTAATCTCATAACATCACCATGTATGAGAAACATCATCATTAAAGCCCTCAGATAATATTAAGATTCACCAATTATCATATTTAGGGTTTCCATGATCTCACATAAGTGGATCATACCTAATCTTGCATATTCAAGTACATTGAAAGTATTTTACTTGAGTTTTGACCATAACTGGTACTTTCTCTCTCCTCTCATTAGTATATGGTGATTACACCACTCTAGATAGGTTGGGTCAATTCATCCTTGATTAACATAAACCAAATCATCACTATCAAGTGATTAGGGTTTGATTAGAACAAGGTATCACTCAAATTAACCCCTCAAGGGCATTTTGGTAATTTACCCATTGATCATCATCATGGGTCAATTCATTGGTCACTTAGTCCCTTAATATCTTAAGTTACCATTAGATTTTAGATTAGATCATCATTGAACCATTTACACCTTCAAGTGATTAAGTATAAACAACCTTGAAAATCTCCAATTGGTTTAGGGTTTAACCTTCAACCTTCAACCCATTTAGTTTTAAACGACCTTGAACTCATTTAATCTCAAACGACCTTGAACCCATTTGAGCCTTAAACGAGTGTGGACCCACTTGACCTTAAACAAGTGTGAACCCATTTGACCTTAAAAGGGTGTGAACCCATTTGACCTTAAACGGGTGTGAACCCGTTTGAGCTTAAACGGGTGTGAACCCGTTTGAGCCTAAACGAGTGTGAACCCATTTGACCTTAAACGGGTGTGAACCCATTTGACCTAAAAGAGTGTGGACCCATTTAAGCCTAAAAGAGTGTGGACCCATTTAAGCCTAAACGAGTGTGAACCTATTTGGGCTTAAACGAGTGTGGACCTACATGGGTTCAAACCACATGAACATAAATGGTGACACAAAGGTTATGTTTGAATAGCATTTCCTATGTTGAAGCCTTCAATTGGCCAAAACCATGTTAACCACTTACAAATTGAGTCAATTTAGGATTAGCCTTAACCAATTGGACACCAAATTGACCCTCAATTGAAAGCCAATTAGGGTTAAGTCTATCTCAATTAGGGTTTCAATCAGATAATCGTCAATGTTCAACAATGTGAATCAAATCAAGGTTGAACCTATCAATTGACCTCCAATTGGGCCCAAACTTGGCCCAAACGGTCTTGAGATTGTTTTGGTGACCTCCAAACGGTCTTGAGACCGTTTTCCCAAAGTTTTACCAAAAACCAAGTCGGTTGGATAAGGGTTGAACCCTAAATAGATCTAAAATCAGCATTTTTATCAATTCATCAACCTATTGAAATTGGACCCTCAAACCATCAAATTTCCTTAACCCTAGACCTCCAAACGGTCTTGGAGTGTCACTAAACGAGTGTGAGACCGTTTGGATGAACCCCCAAATGGTTTTGAACCCGTTTGGGTCCTTCAACCCAAAACTCAACAAGATCTATACTTGAAATCAGCAATTTCAACCCGATTAGGGTTAGGGTGTTGAAGTGCCTTCAACTCTCAATTGGTTAGGAATTAGATTATAATTCTTTGTAGAAATGAAATTCAATATATTATGAACAGACCCTCAAACGGTCATCCCTTGGTCAACCCTATCAAATGGTCTTGAGACCGTTTTGATCCAAACGATCTTGCAAGATCGTTTGAGATCAAACGGGTTGAAACCGTTTGACCTTAAACGGTTTGCAACCGTTTGGACCAAAAGGGTCCAAGGTCGTTTGATAAAGTTACCTAGGAATCCACGCCCATCATCCTCAACCTCTGTTCAGGTCGGTTACACCACCGTTTTTCTTGCAAAAGTGCAAGGAAGAAGTGAGGTAGAAGAAGAACTAAGCACAAAAAGTAAGAACAAATATATGCGTAATAAAGCTAGGAGTTTAGAGTTATAAAACCCGCCTCAAATGTGGTTCCTAGAGCTCCAAGATTCCAAGATTCAAGCCTTTAATGGTGTCTTGCATTCCACAGGTCATCCAAGGTTGTTTCTTCAAGGAAAAGATGAGAATGGTCGGCTAAAACAAAGAATCTAAGTGAGTTAACCATAGAACCAACCTTTTAAGAAGAATTCCTCCATGAATTCGAGCTTGAAGATGGTTCCTACTCACCTTAGCACTAGTTGGTCATCTCCCTGAGGTCCAGAGCTCTGCCTTGGCCGTTTTTAGAAAGATGAGAAATGAAGAGGATAAAGGATACGTTCACTTGGTTTGCAAGGGTGAAGGCTTATATACTCTAGGCCATTTACCACCATAAGGACCTCTAAAACATGAAATTCTCACCTAAGTCCCTCCTTGTTTCTAAGGCATGCCCAAGCTATCAACAATTATGTAAAGCTCATCAAAACTCTAGATCTAAGGGTAAAGAAAACCAACTTTCAACTAGAGTTCATATATGACAAGTCTCCATCCTCATACTTAGTGAATTTTATGCACAAAGATCATTTTTCTTATCTGATCACTCATTCATGTGTCCCTTTCATCATATTTTTTTTACTCTAAATGATGTCAAGAGTCATAAAAGATGTTATAGATGGTGTATTTTATAAGTTGCACCCCACATTTGGGTAAATTGCACTTTAATCCAAATTAGGGTTTTTAAGCATAAGGATCATTCCACATGCTGCATCTTGATGCCCAAGCTTGGGAAATCCATCTTACCTCATCATATACACTCATATGATATCTCATCATCAGAGGAACATCTTAACTTGTGAAATTTGCAAGTTAAACCCCTTAACTGGATAATTTTCACATAGGTCCTTGTATTACCAAACAATACTACAATCATTGTTTAAAAGGGACAGAAATGAAAATGTATGTTCCTTAGGAACTTAATTACATGCCAAAAGATAATCACAAGAGTTTAATTACATATTTAGGCAAAACACCTAGGGTTAGTTTATAACACAGGTCAGGGATGTTACAAATTATCGACCCCTTACAAGGATTTCATCCCCGAAATCGATAAAACGTATTAAGAGAAAAGAGCATGGTATTTCCTTCTCATCTCATCCTCTAGTTCCCAAGTGGCTTCTTCAACACCACGGTGGTTCCATAGGACTTTCACAAGGCTTATATCTTTCTTCTTTAGCTTTTTAATTCTGTTATCAAGGATTGACACTGGTCCTTCCTCATAAGTTATATCTTCATTCAATTCTACTTCCATAGGTTGTAGAACTGACTCGGTATCAGGATGACATTTCCTTAACATAGAAATGTGAAACACAGGGTGTTACCTCTACAACTCAGGTGGTAACTCTAGTCTATAGGCTACCTTTCCAACCCGTTCAATGATTGGATAAGGCCCCATAAATCTAGGAGCTAACTTTTCTTTCCTTCCAAAGCGAAGGACTCCTCTCCAAGGAGAGACCTTGAGATACACTCTGTCTCCAATCTGGAACTCTAACGGTCTATGACGCTTATCAGCATAAGATTTCTTCCTATCCTGTGCAGTTTTAATCTGTTGTTGTATCACTTTAATCTTCTCTGTGGTCTGCTGTACAAGATCAGGACCTAACAACTGATGCTCACCAATCTCATACCAACACAAGGGTGATCTACAACGTCTACCATACAAAGCTTCATAAGGTGCCATATCAATACTATGCTGATAGCTATTGTTATAGGCAAACTCTATTAGGCTTAGGTGTAGATTCCAACTCCCGGTAAACTGGAGAACACATGCTCTCAACAGGTCTTCCAAGGTCTGTATAGTCCTTTCCGACTGCCCATCAGCCTGTGGATGAAAGGATGTACTAAACCTTAACTTGGTGCCTAAAGCTCTGTGCAACTGCTCCCAAAAACGACTTTAAAATTGGGGACCTCTGTTAGAAACTATAGTGACAGGAACTCCGTGCAAACACACTATCTCTTGAACATACAACTGTGATAACTTTTCAGTAGAATAGGTTGTTTTGACAGGTAAGAAATGAGATGTCTTTGTCAACCTATCAACTATTACCCAGATGGAATCATGTCCTTTGCTTGTCCTAAGTAGGCCAACAACAAAGTCCATGGTCACATGGTACCACTTCCACTGTGGTATGGGTAAAGGTTGCATTGTCCCTGCAGGCTTCTGGTGTTCAGCTTTAACTTACTGACACACAGGACACCTCATCACAAACTCTGCAACATCCTTCTTCATCCTGGGCCACCAATACATATCTTTCAAGTTTCGATACATCTTGGTGCTCCCTGGATGCATAGCATACATCGAAGAATGAGCTTCTTCCAGGACTAACTTTCTCAAGTTGTCCTTATCTGGCACTATCATCCTCCCATGATAACATGCTACTTGATCATCTGAGTCATGGAAACCATCTCGCTTCTCATTACCATACTCTGATCTAATCTGTTGAACTGCTGCATCTACTTGTTGTGCCTCCTTAATCTACTCTCTTAGGGTAGGTTTTATATGCATTTCAGCCAACAACCTGGCAATCCATGATACCTTCATCTGTACATTGTCTTGCCTTAAGGAGATAAGAATATCTCTCCTAGGGCATACTAAAGAGTTTAATTGTGCCCTATCAGAGGATGATGTTGCTGATTTCCTACTCAAGGCATCTGCAACTACATTGGCCTTCCCTGGATGGTAATCTATCGTACAATCATAATCCTTGATTAACTCCATCCAGCGACGTTGCCTCATGTTAAGGTCATGCTGAGAAAAGATATACTTTAGGTTCTTGTGATCTGTGAAAATCTGGAATGTCTCTATGTAGAGATAATGTCTCCAGATCTTCAAGGCATGAACCACCACAGCTAACTCCAAATCGTGTGTCAGATAATTCTCTTCGTGTTTCTTAAGCTGTCGGGAAGCAAAAGAAATCACTTGTTTATCCTGCATCAACACGCATCCGAGTCCATTCTTAGAGGCATCACAGAAAACTATGTATCCTTTGCCTTGCTCAGGTAGCACAAGTACAGGTGCACTTGTCAACCTCTCTTTTAGTAATTGAAAAGATTGATTGCTGGCACTTATCGCTCCAGTCAAAAGGAACTTCCTTCCGGGTCAACTTAGTCAAGGGTAAGGCTATGGAACTAAAGTTCTTAATGAACCTTCGATAATAGCCGGCCAACCCCAAGAAACTACGAATCTCTGTCGGTGTCTTCGGTTGTTCCCATTGTAGAACATATTCTACCTTTTTAGGGTCAACACGAATACCCAAAGCAGATATCACATGTCCAAGAAAAGATACTTCTGGTAGCCAAAACTCACACTTGCTAAACTTAGCATATAGCTTATGTTCCCTTAGCAAAGTTAGAGCCTGACGAAGATGATGTTCATGCTGCTGAGCATCTTTACTATAGATCAGAATGTCATCTATGAAGACAACAACGCACTGATCAAGGAAAGGTCGGAAGATTCTATTCATGAGTTCCATAAATGCAGCCGGTGCATTAGTTAGTCCAAACGACATAACTGTGAACTCATAGTGACCATACCTTGTTCTGAAAGCAGACTTGGGTATGTCATTGTCCTTAATACGAAGTTGATGATATCCAGACCTCAAATCTATCTTTGAGAAAATGGTTGCACTACGCAACTGGTCAAAGAGATCATCAATCCTCGGCAGAGGGTACTTATTCTTTATCGTTACTTTGTTTAATTGTCTGTAATCAATGCACAACCACATTGACCCGTCTTTCTTTTTAACAAACAAAACCGGAGCACCCCAAGGTGAAGTGCTCAGTCAGATGAAACCCTTCTCAAGCAACTCTTGAAGCTGCTTCTTGAGTTTTTCCATCTCAGCAGGCGCCATCCTATATAGTGTCTGGGCTATAGGTTGGGTATCTGGGATCAAATTGATTTCAAAATCAATTTCCCGAGGTGGTGGCACACCTGGAAGTTCTTCAGGAAACACGTCTTCGAATTCCCTGACTATAGGAACTTCAACAGGGTTAGGACTCTCCATGGTAGTATCTACCACATGGGCCAAGAATGCATAACATCCTTGCCTCATTAACGTATCAGCAATCATACCTGACACAAGACAGGTGGGTAGAATATTTCTCTCTCCTTGAAAGATCCATGTGTTGCTTCCATCAGCAAACACAGCCTGCTTGGATTCACAATCCAAGACAACCCTATACCTTTCCAAGGTATCCATCCCAAGGATTATATCAAATCCTTGCATCTCAAGTGGTATAATATCCACTTGAATGCGATGATCAGAAAAGAAGAGGATGCAGGGAGAGCATACCTCTTGCAACACAGCAGACCCTCTCAACGGAGTCTCAAGCAACAAGCTATCTGCCCAATGACTGACTGTCATATTGCAGTTACGAATCACTCTTCGAGTGATAAAGGAGTGCGTAGCACCCGGGTCAATCAAAACAGATACAACACAGGATGTAGACATATCAGAATATAAAAGTTCCATCTGACCTGCCACAACCCGTGGATTAACCACTGCATCTGGTGGATTTATAGCATAGAACCTTGTTGTCACCTGAGGTTGAGTTGGTGCTGACGATCCATCTTGGGATGCATGTCCACGTCCGCTAGCTGCTCCTTGAGACTGTTTTCTCTGTGATCCCTGTTGATTCTGTCTCTGAGGTTGTGTCACATTGACAGGCCTAGACCTACAGTCCTTCATCAAGTGTCCCACCTTCCCACAGTTGTAGCAGCTTCTTTCTAGTTGTTGTGGTCTGGGTGGTCCTGTGACTGACATTGATGCTGAACTGCGAGTCTCTTGTAGTGGTAGGCTTCGTCCTCTACCTCTACTTGGGGACCACTGTGTCTGAGAACTAGATCTGGGTGGTGGGGGTGTAGGTGCAGAGAATCTAGGCTTCTTAAAGTCTCTAGATGAAGAACCCTGGAACTGCGGATATCTCTTATGGGTTTGTCTCTTCTCGACTATAGATTTCTCTATCCTTCGAACTGACTCAATGAAGGTAGCAAACCTCTCCCGACTCTCTAGGGTGGACACAGGAGTAGTCAAGTCGGGGTTTAAACCCTTCTCGAACCTTCTAATCCTCTCTTCTTCTGTGGCAGCCATGTGCGGACAGAATCGTAGCAACTCCATGAACTTAGCTTCGTACTCGCTAATGTTCATCATGCCTTGTCTCAATCTCTCACACTGAGAGATCTTCTCATCTAGGAATGTCTTTGGAAAGTATCTGTTGACAAATCCCCGACGAAGATCTTCCCACGAGATCTCCACTCCAGGCCTCTTCTACTCTTCCATGGTCCACCAGTGACCAGCACTTCCTTTGAGAAGATAGACATCATGTCTAACCTTCTCAGCTTCTGGGATGTTCAAGATTCTGAAAGCTTTCTCTAACTCGGTTAACCACAGATCGGCATCTACAGGATCAGCTGTTCCAAAGTACTCGGTTGCTTCGACACGACGAAGTCGCTCGAACGTCTTACCGATACCTTGTCCTTCAGGCTGGGCAGGTGCCCTAGGTGCAGGCATGGGCATCCTGTCGGTGATGTGTGTCATGGAAGTCATAAACTGCCCGAACATGGTTTTGAACAGCTGGGTTTCCCATGTCAGCTGGGTCAAATTGAGGTGGCTCTCTGGGTGGCTCAGGTACAGGTTGTTCTATCTCTGGGTTCCTTGCACCTCCTTGGGGTGCAGCGATACTACTTTCTGCCATGTACTCCTCGTGTGGTTCTGACATTCTTAATTATCTTCTTCTCCTGAGGAGCAGAAGACTCTATTAGATGTAAAACAAACACTAAGGATAGACTCGACATCCTAAGTCCTATGTCTCTGTAGACTCAGTGAACCTAGAGCTCTGATACCACTAATTGTGGGCTTTGATCTCCAAAACACAAGATAAACATAGCGGAAGCGATTCGATTAACAGCGGAATACGAAAATCATCGGAAATTAAAACTTTTTGAGACAAGATCCTGAAATCATGAAACTCCTTTTATAAGAAACAAGGTAAACAGATTACATCTCTGTTAGATCACTTCATGAGTGATTATACACAGCCAGATACAAAATCTCAAGATTTAAAAACCAAAATCTCATACCAAAAGACTCCAAGGACCTGAGAGTACAAAGACGACATAAGACTTTCTAACTACATGACTTAGCAGTCAGTATCTCCACCTGAGATTCACTGCTGCCCCTGGTGCTCTTGTTGTTGATTCTGATCACCTGCAGACTGGTTCCTTCGTCCTTGACGACCACCTAAAAAGTTGAAATCTATGGGGTGAGACAATTTTAAATAATTGTCCCAGCGAGAGTTATAACTCTCCTCCAGAAGCTTTATTATAGCACTCAAAGAGCAACATAAGAAATAAAAGCTTTAAGGTGATCAGCAGCAGATTGTTATCAATTAGAACAATGACATTTAAGGAATATGAAGAACATGTATACTAATACTTGAATAGGATATTAAATGCAAGCAATGTAATATCAATCAATGTTCTTCGTAGTTCAACCTAAGCAGTTATGCTACGCGGTTGATTATGTTTTACAAACATCATTATGCCCTGTGGAGATGAGGTATATCGCTCATGCTCCAACCGATCACTAGTAAGTCACATCGGTATCATACTAGGTCATCGAAAGAGCCGGATTCTCATGACCTTCAACTACCTCAGTCACAATGAGGATAAACATGCAGGACATCTAGTGTTTCTACTACTATAGCTTACCAGGGTATTCTGGTACTTCGCTATTAGAGTCACAGTGGCATTCTGTACTCTCTTTGCCATCGAAAGATTTCTTGTTTATCTCTCATCGATGCGGTATAAAATATTTCCTCAGGAGAATAGTATTACATCACCCGGCATAAACACATAGTGAAGGATTGATAGATTAAAGTACATCTACATCAATTCCTACACTAGGATGTAAGGGTATTCACATCCATATTCCCCACATACTCAAAATTATGTGATCCAGGAGTTCCCTTAGGAAAACCTATTTTACCATCATTTAACTCCTGACAATGATGGATCTATGATCAGGGCTCTACGTGGTATGATTATACTTGATTAGTTAGGTACATTTCAATATTCTTTTAACATCATACATGTTCTCAAACATTAATCATTAGAACAACAGCTATGAAAGTAGAATACTAAATGTATCAAGTCTAATTCACGTAATCATCATTTCTCAGTTATCTCTTCACAAGTCATCTGTCAAGCATGACCTTGATGATACTCATGGCTCTCACAGCCCATCAATCTCATAAGATGTCACTTACTAGGCATTAGCATAAGTCATTATTCCTAAAGCTAATAACATGCTTTCAATGAACATGAAATCATAATCCTCACCTGGATATGATCATCATCATGTATAAGAACCTGCATGGTTAATTCAACTGATAATAGTAAGCAGTTCATATTAAGAGTTGTACCCTCATATTCTTACAAGGGTTAGATTCCCTGATTTTCATCAATTAGGGTTTACTATTCACATTACATGTCATCACCCTAGAATTAGGGTTTACTATTCACATTACATGGTGAATTAATCTCATAACATCACCATGTATGAGAAACATCATCATTAAAGCCCTCAGATAAGATTAAGATTCACCAATTATCATATTTAGGGTTTCCATGATCTCACATAAGTGGATCATACCTAATCTTGCATATTCAAGTACATTGAAGGTATTTTACTTGAGTTTTGACCATAACTGGTACTTTCTCTCTCCTCTCATTAGTAGATGGTGATTACACCACTCTAGATAGGTTGGGTCAAGTCATCCTTGATTAACATAAACCAAATCATCACTATCAAGTGATTAGGGTTTGATTAGAACAAGGTATCACTCAAATTAACCCCTCAAGGGCATTTTGGTAATTTACCCATTGATCATCATCATGGGTCAATTCATTGGTCACTTAGTCCCTTAATATCTTAAGTTACCATTAGAGTTTAGATTAGATCATCATTGAACCATTTACACCTTCAAGTGATTAAGTATAAACAACCTTGAAAATCTCCAATTGGTTTAGGGTTTAACCTTCAACCTTCAACCCATTTAGGTTTTAAACGACCTTGAACTCGTTTAATCTCAAACGACCTTGAACCCATTTGAGCCTTAAATGAGTGTGGACCCACTTGACCTTAAACGAGTGTGAACCCATTTGAGCTTAAACGGGTGTGAACCCATTTGACCTTAAACGGGTGTGAACCCGTTTGAGCTTAAACAGGTGTGAACCCGTTTGAGCCTAAACGAGTGTGAACCCATTTGACCTTAAACGAGTGTGAACCCATTTGACCTAAACGAGTGTGAACCTGTTTGGGCCTAAAAGAGTGTGGACCCATTTAAGCCTAAACGAGTGTGAACCTGTTTGGGCTTAAACGAGTGTGGACCAACATGGGTTCAAACCGCATGAACATAAAAGGTGACACAAAGGTTATGTTTGAATAGGATTTCCTATGTTGAAGCCTTCAATTGGCCAAAGCCATGTTAACCACTTACAAATTGAGTCAATTTCGGATTAGCCTTAACCAATTGGACACCAAATTGACCCTCAATTGAAAGCCAATTAGGATTAAGTCTATCTCAATTAGGGTTTCAATCGGATAATCGTCAATGTTCAACAATGTGAATCAAATCAAGGTTGAACCTATCAATTGACCTCCAATTGGGCCCAAACATGGCCCAAACGGTCTTGAGATCGTTTGGGTGACCTCCAAACGGTCTTGAGACCGTTTTCCCAAAGTTTTACCAAAAACCAAGTCGGTTGGATAAGGGTTGAACCCTAAATAGATCTAAAATCAGCATTTTTATCAATTCATCAACCTATTGAAATTGGACCCTCAAACCATCAAATTTCCTTAACCCTAGACATCCAAACGGTCTTGGAGTGTCACTAAACGAGTGTGAGACCGTTTGGATGAACCCCCAAACGGTTTTGAACCCGTTTGGGTCCTTCAACCCAAAACTCAACAAGATCTATACTTGAAATCAGCAATTTCAACCCGATTAGGGTTAGGGTGTTGAAGTGCCTTCAACTCTCAATTGGTTAGGAATTAGATTATAATTCTTTGTAGAAATGAAATTCAATATATTATGAACAGACCCTCAAACGGTCGTCCCTTGGTCAACCCTATCAAATGGTCTTGAGACCGTTTTGATCCAAACGATCTTGCAAGATCGTTTGAGATCAAACGGGTTGAAACCGTTTGACCTTAAACGGTTTGCAACCGTTTGGACCAAAAGGGTCCAAGGTCATTTGATAAAGTTACCTAGGAATCCATGCCCATCATCCGCAGCCTCTGTTCAGGTCGGTTACACCACCGTTTTGCTTGCAAAAGTGCAAGGAAGAAGGGAGGTAGAAGAAGAACTAAGCACAAAAAGTAAGAACAAAGATATGCGTAATAAAGCTAGGAGTTTAGAGTTATAAAACCCGCCTCAAACGTGGTTCCTAGAGCTCCAAGATTCCAAGCTTCAAGACTTTAGTAGCATCTTGAGCTCCACATGTCATCCAAGGTTGTTTCTTCAAGGAAAAGATGGGAATGGTCGGCTAAAACAAAGAATCTAAGTGAGTTAACCATAGAACCAACCTTTTAAGAAGAATTCCTCCATGAATTCGAGCTTGAAGATGGTTCCTACTCACCTTAGCACTAGTTGGTCGTCTCCCTGAGGTCCAGAGCTCTGCCTTGGCCGTTTTGATAAAGATGAGAAATGAAGAGGATAAAGGATACGTTCACTTGGTTTGCAAGGGTGAAGGCTTATATACTCTAGGCCATTTACCACCATAAGGACCTCTAAAACATGAAATTCTCACCTAAGTCCCTCCTTGTTTCTAAGGCACGCCCAAGCTATCAAAACATATGTAAAGCTCATCAAAACTCTAGATCTAAGGGTAAAGAAAACCAACTTTCAACTAGAGTTCATATATGACAAGTCTCCATCCTCATACTTGGTGAATTTTATGCACAAAGATCATTTTTCTTATCTGATCACTCATTCATGTGTCCCTTTCATCATATTTTTTTTTACTCTAAATGATGTCAAGAGTCATAAAAGATGTTCTATATGGTGTATTTTATAAGTTGCACCCCACATTTGGGTAAATTGCACTTTAATCCAAATTAGGGTTTTTAAGTATAAGGATCATTCCACAAGCTGCATCTTCATGCCCAAGCTTGGGAAATCCATCTTACCTCATCATATCCACTCATATGATATCTCATCATCAGAGGAACATCTTAACTTGTGAAATTTGCAAGTTAAACCCCTTAACTGGATAATTTGCACATAGGTCCCTGTATTACCAAACAATACTACAATCATTGTTTAAAAGGGACAGAAATGAAAATGTATGTTCCTTAGGAACTTAATTACATGCCAAAAGATAATCACAAGAGTTCAATTACATATTTAGGCAAAACACCTAGGGTTAGTTTTTTTTTTTTGAGAAAGGACGGGAAACCCTATGATGGGGGTTCCCCGACTACTATAAATTATGTAAAACCAGGTTTACAAGGTTTGAGCTACAAGAAAAGAAAGGTTGCAAGAAACTGACTCGATCTACATTACCCCTACGAATATAGTTAGCAACCACATGAGCTGCCCCATTATCTAAATGACTTAGGTAACTAACGCTACAAGATGAAAACAAAAGCTTTAACGAAAGAATGTCTTCTACTATAGAGCCAAGATAGTCCCTTCTCGCCACTATATTGTTGCAAGCTTGGACAATCGTCATTGAGTCTGATTCCACTTCCAGCTTTGTAACCCCTTCTTTGATCGCCCACATCAGTGCCATCCTCACTGCCAGCGCCTCAGTCATAGCTACCTCTTTTCTCGACGACACCCTCTCTCCCGCCACTCCCATCAGCTTCCCAGTGCTGTCCCTCATCACAGCACCTATTCCCGCAGCCCTGTCTTCGCCACATGACCCGTCAACATTAATCTTCAAGAAACCAGCTGCCGGTGGATGCCACTTCCTTTCCTGCAGCGTGCGTCCGTACGGTGCCCCTTGAATGGGCTGCTGCACGCTCTTAGCATTTCTACTCACGTACATCAACGCACAGCGGTAGAGAAAGGAGTTGTTAGCTTCTCCACTTCTAAAGACACGGCAGCACCTTCCTCTCCACACTGTCGACATGGCAGCCACAATCTGCGCTTCTTCACACCTCCTCGGCCTTGTCAATGCTTCCTTCATGGTTGCAGTTATGTCCCCATCATTGACAGTGTCTACCCAGTTCCGTATATCCCTTGGAAGAAGTTCCCATACTTCTGTGGCATTTGGGCACCGGAAAAGCATATGGGATAGCATCTCCTTTTCCGCCATGCACAACACGCAAGTGTCATCCGGTATACAATGTCTATCATACAGTCGTCCTTTAGTAGCTAGTCCCCCCGTACAAATCCTCCAAAGGAAGTGGGCTGTCTTTGGGCTCCATCCACCATGCCAAATCTTTTTCCACATATCATCCCCTTATGCATTTTTATAAGGTCGTGCTTCCGCTTTTCCCATCAACCCCAACCAGTAGGCTGACCGGACTGTGAAGTCTCCCGTGTTTGATGGCCACCACATCAAAGAATCGCTTGGTCGTCGGGTGCTTAGTTGGATAGCACCAATCCTCCTAGCATAACTCTCCGGGAAGCAATCTCTCACTTTAGACATCTCCCAGCCAGTACCGTCCTCCGTCATAAGATCTTTGACTTGCTTATATCTAGCGTTCCTGTCATTTTTTAAGCGTGCAAGCTTGTCCTCCTCCTCCGGTAGCCAATATTCCTCCCAAATGTTTATATCAGCCCCATTCCCCACTCTCCACTAAGTTCCTTCTGTCAGCAATGCTTTGGCTCCCCATAGACTCCTCCACGTGTAGCTCGGATCATGTCCACATCTTGCTTCCCATATGGATGTCCTGGGAAAATATCTAGCTTTAAGAACTTTTGTAACCAGTGCCCCTGGGTGGCTAGCTATCCTCCATAATTGTCTTGCAAGGAGAGCTTGGTTGAAAACATGAAGATCTCTAAATCCCATCCCTCCTTGTCTCTTTGGCTTGCACAAATTGTTCCAGCTAACCCATGACATTTTCCACTCCTTATCCTTTGCACCCCACCAAAACCTGCATATAATTCTCTGGACCTCATCAATAGTTCCCGCCGGTAGTTGAAAGATGCTCATTATATAGGTAGGAATCGCCTGCGCCACCGCTTTGATGAGTACTTCCCTACCAACTTTGGATAATAGTTTTTCCGCCCACCCTTGGAATTTCCTCCAGATCCTCTCCTTTATGAAGCTGAAAACTTGTTTTTTTGACCTCCCTATTGCTGTTAGTAGACCCAAGTATTTAGCATGACGGTCCACTTCCCTCACCCCGAGTGTGTTCTTCAAGCAAACACGCTTCTCTCTTTTGACTCCCTTGTTGAAAACCACCTCCGTCTTGGATAAGTTGATCTTTTGTCCGGATGCCTGTTCATATTGGCTGATAATTTCAGCTATCTTCAGGCATTCTGCATTGGTGGCTCTAGCAAAAAGAATGATGTCATCTGTGAAGAAAAGATGTGAGATACTCGGTGCTCTCCTACACGGTTGGATGCCGTGTAAGAGATTTTCTTGGGCTGCAATAATAAGAGAGGTAGAAAAGGCTTCTGCACACAAAAGAAAAAGATAGGGGGAAAGAGGGTCTCCCTGGCGAAGTCCACGTGCTAGTGTTGTGCTTTGGGTTCGGTCTCCATTTATCGCAAACGCATGCTAAACAGTAGAAATGCAGTCTTCAATTTTCCCTATCCACTTTGCACCAAAACCCATCCTCTCCATCACAAAGCTCAGAAAATCCCACTCCACTCTATCATAAGCCTTTGACATATCTAACTTCAGAGCAAGGCTGCCATTCTTCCTTCGTTTATCCCTCTTCATGGAATGGAACAGCTCATAAGCAATCAGAGCATTATCTGTAATCATCCTTCCCGGGACAAACGCACTTTGGTTTTCAGAAATCACAATGTTCATGAGGGGCTTCAATCTGTTCGTCATCACTTTAGAGGCAATTTTGTATATCACGTTACAAAGGCTAATGGGTCTGAACTCCCCAACCATTCTTGGATTTTATACTTTTGGGATGAGAACCACCAAGGTATCATTAGTGTCTTTTATGCTGTGATCACCTTTCCACCATCCCTTTATGTAACTTGCCACATCCTGTCCCACCGTGTCCCAATATTTTTGATAGAACAAAGCTTTCAAACCGTCTGGCCCCAGTGCTTTATTTGGGTGCATCTGCTTTAGCGTTGTCCGGATTTCCTCATCCGTGATATCACTCTCTAAGTCCCTCCTCTGTTCCATAGACACCACCTCCTTTATACCTTTGGTTGCTTCCTCAAACCCCGAGGGGTTGCTTGATTGGAAAAGGGATTCAAAATGCCTCATAAAAACCTGCATGATCTCATTCTCCTGCTTTCTAACGATACCATTCTCATCTTCTATACCATCAATCCAGTTCCTTCTTCTTCTGTTAGAGGCCTTTTGGTGGAAGTATGCCGTGTTCCGATCTCCCTCTCTCAATTCTTTTACACGTGCTCGGGCAGCCCAATATTCCTCATTTTTTGCAGCCAGTATTGCAACTCTTTGGATATGTCCTCCACCCTATTCAGATTTGCATGGTCCGGGGGAAGTCCTTGGATTCTCTTTAGCTCCACTTCAAGCTCCTTGACCTTCCGGCTTCTCTCTTCGAATTTTTCTTTTGCCCATACTCGCAAAGTGTTTTTACAGTTAAGGAGTTTGTTGCTGAGATTACCCCCTTCTTCACTCTCCCACGCCTCTTTGACAATTTTTCCACACTCTTCTTCACCAACCCACATAGGTTCAAAAGCAAAGAAATTTTTCCTCCTCTTATTGCCGTTGCTCCTGTTGTCCGCTTTAAGCATGATGGGGGCATGATCAGATTCATAGATAGGAAAATGAAAGACCTTACAGTTTTTAAAGAGATTTCTCCAGTCTAGCTCCGGTAGGAACCTATCCAACCTCTCCATTACCAGTGTTCTTTCAGTCAGACCCCTTTTCCACGTGAAAACATTTCCTTCAAAACCCATATCAATCAGCCCACAATCATCTATGACGTCCCGGAAGTTCTGCATGAATTTTTCCTCCTTTGGCTGTCCTCCCTTTTTTTCCGTGTTGGACACTATTTCATTGAAGTCCCCAAAGAAAATGACAGGTTCCTCAGCCTCATTTTTTAGGTTTCTCATCAGCTCCCAGGTCTTCACTTGCTTGCCTGATCTGCCCATCCGTAGATACCGATCGCTCTCCATTTCTGTCCATTATCCTCTCTGACCAGTCCTGCCACATGTCTTTTCGAATAGTTGAGAATTTCCAAACTAGTATCTTTCCACCAGAAGCCAAGCCCACCTGCCCTGCCTCGGCTCGATATACACAAACCATCAGTAATCCCACAGCTTTTTTTGACCTCTTCCAACTTTGTATCAGCCATCATAGTCTCCTCCACGAAGACTATATTTGGACGCTCTCTCCAAACCCAAGCCCGGAGAGCCTTGCACGTGTCAGGATCGCCCAATCCATGACAGTTCCAGCTGAAAATTTTCATTGCTCTTCGCGGGATTGGGCTCCGCCAATCACCGCTACTTGATTCATTGCGACCCCATTTTTGCTTGAAACTTCTGCCCCTTCTCTTTTGGAACGTTTTTCACCTGCATCTTGTTGAGGTTGGTCATCAACCTCCATGTCACAGAGGTCCATCCCTCTATTTATTTTGCCCGTTGCTTGGACCCATGTCACTTCTTCCTCCGGAATACCCAGACGTGCCCCCCTGCTCATCTTGTAGACCCACGGTTGGTATTTCTTCTTCCCTCGGCTTTGTTTTGGACCTTGTTTTATCCTTGCCCCCACTTCATTGCGCCGCTGTGCCCTAGTGATTGCACGCCTCTCACTGCTGTCCTCCCCTCTGCTCTTCGTTTGTTGGAGACTGGTATCCAGTTCTTCACCTGCACGTTCAGTCTACCCTTCATTAATGTCTCTGTTCTTCCTGGTTTGTGATTGCATGTTGTCCTTGTCGTGTCCGCCGCACTCAGCCTGGTGACATAGCTTTGTTGCCTTTTGCGCTTGGATCGACTCTGCCCATGCTGGGCTCACCGACACCTGCTTACTGGTATAGGCTAGTTCCTCATCCTCCATCTCCGGTGGGTGTTCATCCACTCGCTGATTTGCCCGCAACTTCTTTAGCTCATCAGCAGTATACGCTATCCTCTTCTTCCCTTCCGTATTCGTCTTGCCCTATGTAATCTTCTCCCTCTGCTCTTCATGCCTGGACCCCGACCCATCCAAGCCTTCACCCTCGTCTCCTTCCCCCCCGACGCTTCCCTCCACCCCTTCCCCGTGAATCCTCTCTCCCCCTCTCACCCTACCCTCACGCTCTTTTGTTCTGCGTCCTGCTCCTACACTTCCTTCCGCCCCCAGGATAACAACCCCCTCGCTTCCTCATCCCGGTTCGTCCCTGCCGAACCCTCACTGCCCACCGAACTACCACACCCCTCCTGATCTCCCTTCATCTTCGTCGTCCCTCCTCCGCCCTGAGGTTTGAACACTAGATTCCGCCTTGCTTGCCCTAAGCCCCCCTCCTTCAGGTTAGCCGCGCGTCACTGTTTCCAGGGCGACACCCGCAGTTAGGCTCCCCACCGTCTACCTTGCTCTTCCCCATCTTCGTCGATCATGCAGTCACGATCGACATGGCCAAGCCTGCCACAGATGAAGCACAAGTTCGACAACCGTTCATATTTGACTTCAATGTCCACCACTGCGCCTCCCTTCATCCGAATTCTCTGGATTCGCTTTAGCGGTTTGGAGACGTCCAAGATAATCCGGACTCGGATGGAGGAGTCCCACCCTAGCCCGTCAGTGTCCGTCGCAACTACTTCACCGATTCTTCCCGCGATCTCCTTGATGTTTGTTTCCGCTCGATACCCCAATGGGACACCATATAGTCGAACCCAGAACGGGAAACTACTGATGACGATGCTTCCTGGCTGCTCTTCTTTGCAAACTTCCTTCAGCAAGAGCAGTCTTCCGTCGAAATTCCAGGGGGCTCCATCGAGAACCCGCTGCTTATCCCTCCAATGGGTGAACTGAATAACGAAAACCTCGCCCTTGATTTTCTTGAAAATGGCCGTCTCCTTCAAACTCCAGGCTTGAGATAGCGTTATTTCCATTTCCCTAAAATTGTAAGTACGATCTGAAAGCAACCGTCCCACCAAAGCGAGCTCTGTGTGATCTTCTTTGTCTACGCCGCTTTCAACCGGTTCGACGTCAACTGGATCTTCTTCTTCATCCGATAAACTGAGCCCTGCATATCTTGCTGCTAGCTCCGCTGCCATCTTGAGACCAGAACCCAAAGCACGACCACTCACTTGAACCTGCAAGAGAAAAACCCTAGGCTAGGGTGGAGGGGTGTCCACTTCCGCGTGCCCTAATCGCCGGAGCGATGAGAGACGGGGGGATGAGAGCGTGTCCGTTGCTTATTTTACTACTCGTCTTTAGCCTTTTTTTCCTAGGGTTAGTTTATAACCCAGGTCAGGGATGTTACAGATTAAATGGTGTATGAGGGAATAGACTGTAGAGAGGACTTTGCCAACGTGATACGACCCACCAAGGAAAGCGTACGGGCAGCCCAACTATCCATGTGACCCCTGATGGAGCTGATAATATGTGAGTGCGTCTGCTTGTTGAGGCAATGGTGCAAGATAGGGACTCCCAAGTAGCGACCCAGGTCATCAGTTCTTGGTATTCCCATGCGACGACAGAAAGCACGTTGTTCAAATATGGATGTGTTAGAAGAGAAATAGTAGCAAGATTTCTCCTTAGATATAATTTGTCCAGAAACGAGTGTGAACTCCTTTAGAATCTTGTTGATGTTGGAGGCTTGGGAAGTGGACACCTCAGCCATAAGGAGGATGTCATCTGCAAACATAACATGAGAGAGGGAGGGACCAGTCTTAGACAGCATAATCGGCTTCCAAGTACCGTGAGTTACTGACTTTGAGATAGCTTGACTGAGGCGTTCCATACATAGCATAAAAATGTAGGGGCTGATAGGGTCGCCTTGTCTCACTCCGTGGGTGGATTTTATGGGGTCCAAGGGTACACCTTCCCAGAGAATCGAGGTGCTACCTTGAGAAATAATCTGCATAATCAACTTGGAGAGGCTTTCAGGGATCCCCGTTCTAGAGAGAGTGTCAGCAATGAAGGGCCAACTCATACGATCAAAGGCCTTTGAGAGGTCAAGCTTAATGGCCACCCATTTTTTCTTGCCTTTTTTATTTCTCATAGAGTGCACTACCTCCTGAACTAGAAGGATGTTGTCACATATACAGAGACCAGGAATGAAGCTAGACTGGTGCACAGAAATCCAATCATTCAGAAAGGGTTTGAGACGCTCCACAATAATCTTAGATATTAGTTTGAAACAACAGTTGTTTAGTGAGATGGGACGAAGATCCGAGCAGCGTTGAGGGCTTGCCACCTTTGGAATGAAAACCAATAATGAGTCTGCAATACATGGATCCAACTGACCGTAGGTAAAAGCAGTCTGGACAACAATGACAAAAGAGCTACCCACATGAGACCAATTATTCTGCATGAAGTCGTTGTGAATGCCATCCGGGCCTAGCGCCTTAGCTGGGGCCATGAGGAAGATGGTACGCCTGATCTCCTCAGCCTCGGGGACACGGCCAAGGAGGTGAGTATTGGCAATGGATTGAAATTGCCCCACATATTGACAGATGGCCGCCTGATCCAAGGACCTAGAAGTGGGAGGGCAGAACAGGCTGCTGAAGAAATCCCGAACATGCTGCTTGATGAGTTCCGGGGAGGTGATCCAGTCTCCATTGGCATCATGGAGTCTCAATATTTTATTATGTTGTTGTCCATATTTAACATAGGTGTGGAAAAATTTGTTGTTGCCATCACCGAATTGAAGCCAGTTGATGTTCGCACGTTATTTCCAGTCCGCTTCCTCTCTCAAGAGGATATTGCTTAGTTGTTCCTGGAGATCAATAGCATGCAGTTGGTTTGAAATAGTAGAAGGAGATGAGTAGGATGCTACCTGGCATCTATCAATATTGCGTAGAAGAATGTCCTTCCGTTTGTGCTGTTGCTTTAAACGATGAGCTTCCCATTTGATGGCAGCTGTTTGGAAGGCAGGCAGGGCCTCTAAATATGGGTGTGTGCTGTCCCACGTAGGCAGGAGGTCAGCTTTGAAATCTGAAATAAGGTTCCTGCTCATCTTTGTTTTAAAAAAATGGCCACGCAGATGACTTTGACGCCCAGACAATAAGATAGGATTATGGTCACTATACAAGCGCGAAAGGACTTGAACGTCCATGCCCCCCTCTATAGATAACCATTCCTCATTGGCAATGGTTCTATCAAGTTTCTCAAGAAGCATGCCTTTCTTATAGGTAAAGTGTAGGGTTTTTGGGGAGACAGAGAAGGCAGCAGAAACAAAAATTTTCTCCCCAACCCATACCGAGGAAACGCGTCAACGTCTATATAATAGGAAAGGAAGGTTTGCGGAATCATACCTTGTCCCGAGGCTTGCTCGGCGACAATACCTCGTGCAATGCGCGGTCTTCAACTCCGGACTTCGACGGTGTCTGTGCAGCTCCTGGTCGCACCGGGACTGACAACTCCTACTCGAACCGGACTGTCGGATGACAGTTGTCCTCCTAAGCGGCAGTGTCCTCCCGCCTCTGTAGTAGTCCACACGGACCACCTAGAACTCCACACTCCTTGTCCCACAAGGAAGTGGAAGGAGTCACACCCTCCTGTTGACGTACTAGTCGCCAACACGCTCTCCTGCCTCCTGTTGCAATTGCAGTTGTCCTTCCCTTGCTGCACCTCCCTTTTGCGGGAAGCACTTGCTCGGGCTCTCTCACGGTTACCAAAACCAGAGAGAACGACAACTTATAGAGCAACTGGTTGCACTGAGCTGTACTGTAAGAAGCCCCCAATACCCCTATATATAGGAGAGTCATGGGATAGGGTTCTCCATCCCAGGCAATGCGGGACTAAAGCAGGAGTAGAAGGGTTCGAGAATTTTCCACAAAAAGCAACCGGTTCGCAACTTGAAATGATCGGTTCACAACTGAACCGATCGGTTTGGCCATTGAGCCGATCGGTTGGACCTGAGCCGATCGTTTGGGGAACTCCAACCGATCGGTTGGTGCCCTGAACCGATCGGTTCATGGTCCTAATCCGGCTCAAAAAGACTTTCCTTGTTTCTTTCCCAATTGGTATCGAATACCAATATTATTCCCAATCGAATTGAGCAATTTGAAACCAAAGGAAAATTCTTGCCGACATGACTTTTCCCAACTGGTCGGTTGCACCAGTTGAGCCGATCGGTTCAACCCTTGAACCGGTCATTTCAACCTGGGCATGAGCTGATCGGCCTGGACACTCCAGCCGACCGGTTCAGCAACCTCAGCCAACCGGTTCATGACATGAACCGATCAGTTGGGAGCACAGGTTGGGTAAAATCAGTCAATTGCGATTTCAATCAATCCGATACTCCAATCAATGCGTCCAACACCTTGAACCATACGATATTGAGCTATCGACTGATTGAGTGTTTAATTGAACTACTAAACTCCTTTAGTAATCAATCTAAACATTGCTTTGTGGACAAAACTCCTCTTCCAGGTTAAATCCTATGTGTGTGACCCTGCAGGTCCATTTCACGTTGGCAGTGAAAGTTCATAACACTTATGACTTCACAAGCAAAGAGCGGTGCCTAGTCACACATCAGTGCTACCAAAGTGAAAGTAGAAAGTTGGAGAACAACTTTCATCCTACAATCTGTGAATGGTGTTACAGCGAATGTATAATTCCTTTGTCACTGATATCCCGAATGAACACGAGGCATGGAACAGTCATCCTGTCAACGTTCATTCACTTCCTTGATCTCAGAGTAGACTGGAAGAGATATGTATGACATCAGTATCATATACTGATTCACACATGCGTGCACACCTTTCTCAATCCTACTCATCAAGTGGCCATGGATATCAAACTCCCTCAGGAGGGACAAATCCCATATCTATCACTCGCCCCTCAAAAGCCCCATGTGTCAAAGCCACCCAATCATCACCTTTATAACAACCCATGTTTCAGGACTGCGTTTGATGATGTCAAAGTGTACCCAACGACATGTGTTGAGTGTAGTGATTTCAGGTCTAAGAACCACACTCACCAGCATCACTATGAGTACTGACTTTGACTACCATCTCATGGTTCCATGTGTCAAACTCACGGTGGGTCTGTCCGGTACACTTGTTCTCTAACAAGTACCTATGTGTTTGGTTTGATATCTCTATATCATGACTAATGAGATTTTGTCATCAACCAACACCACAATCTAGTCTTGTGTGTCATTGCTATCTATCTACCTTCCACAATGACATCCGACTAGGGACATAACAAGAATTTACAAACTCTTAGCATACGTATGATCTCATCGTTCAGGTCCTCAACCTGAAAGCATACGTCATTGAGTACTGTCATTCTCTAGACATTCAATCTGTTCTATCACTATCTCATATGATTGAACCAGAAAGAATCGGAAGCTTTCCTTTGATGTTTATCAAATCAATCTTAATGTATCCCACCAATCATCACATGATTGGCTCTCAGGGCATACATACCAACAGACTCCCACTTGCACTGCGAGCCAATCACCCATGAATCATATTCATAGTGATTTTCAAACATGTCCCACATGTTATTGTGCTCTTAGTGCCATCATAGTGAGTAATGGCAACACCTTGCCAAAGTCAGTATAAATTGCATGTCTCACATATCTTCGCTGTACGTCACACGTATGAGATGGAGTTGTCGTAATATGCGATCTAGTATTCCTTTGCTAACCTTTAGCCACATTGCATGATCAAGGATTCTAGACTTGTCATCAATGAGTGGAATGTCTATAAGTTCATCTCATGAACTTCCAGATCCATATAGCATCCATTGTTGTTCACTAACACATAGATACTCGGCATTTCCCCTTTTAAATGGCTTTATTGGAACATTTCCAATTATCAACAAACATTCTCTTTTATACATCTTATGTATATTTTGCGATTAATTTTCTGTCCTTTCGGAAGTTCGCATCAATGTAACTCTTTACATCGAACTCTTCCTTATCTTCATAGAACTAGTACTTCACAAGCACTTATCAAGTTCTCATGGTATTCCAGTAACCCTTACTGGAAATAGACAGACATCCACTCGTCATGTCACACATACGAGTTATCAGGATGAGCACATCATATTGCCATGTCCTACATACAAGATGATGAATACATTTTATTCTTGCCATGTCATACATGCAAGATAATGGGATGATTACATACATGATAGATCCATATCTATTCTTAGTGTTCCCATTCTTCATAAGAATTGGACACTTGGCCTTGGGATACTAACTCCATGTAACATGGACAAGTTTTCTCCCACTGAATCTGTGCATACTGAACACTTCAGTACAGATTGCCAATGTATGCTCTCTCTTTCTAGGTCAAGAGATTTTTGAGAACTTATCTCTATAGATCTCTATTCCTATCACATAGGAAACATCTCTTCCTTCCTTAAAGATAATTTCCACATTCGGATTTCCAATCTAGAACATTTCCATTTCACATCAATATGTGGAATGTGAACACGCTCCCACTAAATCACAGATCCCTTCTTTATCTTTGACATATCAGTCAAACCCTTTGACTATATCATCAAAATAAAGATCCAATTTTGAGTTGCTTGTACTCAATCAATCACATTGATTAGTCCATTGTAACTTATAGACTTCATTTGCATTAGTGGATTCATAAACCTTATAGGCTGTGTCACATACACATCCTGGTTTTATTCCTCATAGGAATGTGGTTTTAGTATCCATATGCCAAATGTCTTAGCCATTAAGTTGCAATCAACAAGCATCATCCTTCTCAAAATGTTATCCATGTGTCTTAACACTTAAGACTCATCTGCACTTATGGATATGATCCAATGAGTGCTACCATCATGGTCATACCTTATGGTTCACATGGAAGTCATTTAGGATGTAATGGTTTTAAACCATAACTCAAGATTCGGTTCCTCATATTTATCTTGATAGTTGACTCATCACATGAACAACTCATCACATAGATAATTGAGGTGTATCTGTTAAAGATATAAGAACTCACAACCCTTGTGATTCTTAATTTCTTTTATTAGTGTGGGGTATTCTTTTATTAAGAAGAATTCAGTTATTTGATAATCATTCTCTAACTCCTTAGAGTATGATTCCTTCTTGATTCATACATCACCATGCCTTAATCATGAGTTCACTATGATACACTATCATAATCACTCATAAGGATCTCAAACATTTGGTCCAAGTATTTCACTCATTGATCTCATCAAGAATTAATACTTTACCAAATTTGTACTTCATTTATGATAATCTTGAACACTTCAAGATATTCATATTGGTATTTCTCTAAACACCATTTGAAGTATTAGCATTTATTCAATAGGTATGTAAATACATCACATGTATTATACCTAATAGGATAATCACTCTCCCACTACATTAGTGAAGATTGATTAATCATGTCCAAGATGTTCATGTCTCTTACTGGTTCTATAACCAAAAGAGTCTAGATTTATCCATCTCATGGAAACTAGAAATGAATTTCTCATGATTAATGCTAATTAAATTGTTTGAGTTATCTATAACTTTTAAGTATCATCTTATCTTATGCATATCAAATATCACGAGATAAATAAGGCATTGCCACAAAGATCACATCTTTATAAATTGAAACATCTCTTTATTAATTGCCATCATTGTCATACAATATACAAAAATAAAGTGTTTCTATCTATTGGCAAGTATGAAATAGCAGTTCATAACTGTATTACATGCCTTATTGGCTGAAAATAAACTAAAGTATTCCTATCTATAAAGGCAACACTTGCCCCAAGTAAGAATGCTTTACACTTTACATCTTGGTATCATATACCTCAAAAAGTGTTGCAAGTTTATTTACATGACACATTCAAGTAGAGGCTTCAGTCGCCTCCTTCTTCTTTTGTTCTTCCAGGTAGAGAGGACAATTCCTTTTCCAATGTCCTGGCTTTTGACAATGGTGGCAATTTCCTTTCTTTGTCACGCCTCCCTTGGCCTTGAGAGCTGAAGATGGCTTGGACTCCTGGCTAGCTTCAGAACCTTTCTTAGCTTTGCCCTTGCCCTTGCGCTTGGACTTGCCTTTCTTGCTCGTGATCACCATCACGGACTTAGGCTTGTCCTTCTTCATCTGTAACTCGGCTGTCCTCAACATGCCCAACAACTCTGACAATGGCCTATCAAAGTTGTTCATGTTGTAGTTCATCACAAACTGACTGTAAGATTCTGGAAACGATTGCAGTATCACGTCAGTAGCCAACTCTTGGCTCAGTGGAAATCCCAGTCTCTGCAGGTACTCCACATACCCAATCATCTTGAGTGTGTGAGGACCAACTGGATCTCCTTCTGTCATGACGCACTTGAAGAGCGCCCTAGAAACATTGTACCTCTCTTGCCGTGCCTGATCTTCATACATGTTCCTGAGATGCAGAATCATCTCTATGACACCCATGTTCTCATGTTGCCTCTGCAACTCATGGTTCATTGAACATAGCATCAAGCACTTTGCATCAATGGCATCATCAGAATGCTTCTTGTAAGCATCCCTTTCTGCCTTTGGTGCATTAGGAGCGGGTTCCTCTGGAATTGGAGTATCCAGGACATAGAGCTTACGCTCTTGAGTGAGAACAATTCTCAATGTCTGATACCAGTCATGGAAGTTCGTCCCATTTAGTTTGTCCTTGTCAAGGACCGATCGCAAAGAAAAGTTGTTGTTGTTTGTTGCCATTTGAACTAAAAAAAGGAAAATATGCAATTTTAGTCCAAAACTCATTTTTGACTTATTTGATTGATTTGAAAGTTTGACGATATAATTAGGCCTTTAATTAATTATCGCTCCCACTATTTTACTTCAAATTGATAGCCCTCACCATCAATTCAGAAGATTGCAGCGTACAACCTTCTAGTGGGCAAGATCCTGAAATCCTCTAAGTCATGAGTCAGCTTTGGCTGATCGCCCACAACTTAGATCTCTCAGGTAGGCAACTCTTGCCAATTGCATCATATGCAACTCTTGTTGAATGAACATGCACAACACCTTGCCATGAACATTCCTTGCCTCTGGGCTTAGACGCTCTAAGAATCACCAGTTAAGTCTAACCCAAAAGCCGACACGGTAAACATGCACCCTGCTTTGGCAGAACCTACATGTCTACCCTTCACACTTCCACAAGATAGACGGCGCACCACGCTTTGGCGTAACCTACGCTTGGTCGATCGAGTTTTTCATGTGTGCCGCTAATGGAAGGCATATAAGAGTTAATATTTTAATGAGGGATTTGGTTTTATATACATATACATATCCAATCACCACAACACATAGTACGTATCATATACATGCTATATCCCACAGAAAACATGCATAAAATGATAAAAGTGATGATTATGGCCATCCTAATGTGATTCCTCGAGCCAAGAGGAATCACGGTCATCTAGGTCAACATCACATGCAACCTGTACAAGATGAACTCTGTGCCTTGCCATCCGAGTTGATCAACTCATCACATGAATGATCTGTACTCTCCAGCCAGTCGTCTGGGTGCCACCAGCCGATCTGTTGGCTCCTCCAACCAATCGGTTCGCCTGGTCATCGTGCATCTCATCATGTCTGCCACCCGGTCGTCTCACTCCTCGAACCGGTCATCAACCGATCGGTTCACTCCTTGAACCGACCGTCTGGAAGGTCAACCGATCGGTTCACGCCTTGAACCGACCGTCTGAGCAGTCGTCTTGATGTCCGCCGGTCTTTGACATAACAGGAAAAAAAAATCTATCCTATTTATTACATTACTTTAAAAAGGGAAACCCCGAGTTACATTCGGGGGGAGCAAAGGTAGGAAAGAATCTCGAATTATTTCGAGTTACATCAGGAATAGGAGAAGGAAGATCGGTGCGCAGACCGAGATGCAAGCAACCACACACAACCAATCACATATAGGGGTTTATAGGCCATAATCACGCTACGCACATCCACCACAAAACTCGTTTAAGGGCGATGCGTATCGAGTGCATTAATAATACATATCATATATGTAATTAGGGATTTGTGGATTTAGGATTGGACATGCATAAAGCCGATATTATTCGCATTGTATGCAATAAATAAAGGCGACAAACCAAAATCAATCATATCGATATTCCTAAAATATAGAACAGCTGACGTGGCTCTGTTACCACTGTAGGGTTTTTGGGGAGACAGAGAAGGCAGCGGAAACAAAAATTTTCTCCCCAACCCATACCGAGGAAACGCGTCAACGTCTATATAATAGGAAAGGAAGGTTTGCGGAATCATACCTTGTCCCGAGGCTTGCTCGGAGACAATACCTCGCGCAATGCGCGGTCTTCAACTCCGGACTTCGACGGTGTCTGTGCAGCTCCTAGTCGCACTGGGACTGACAACTCCTACTCGAACCGGACTGTCGGATGCCAGTTGTCCTCCTAAGCGGCAGTGTCCTCCCGCCTCTGTAGTAGTCCACACGGACCACCTGGAACTCCACACTCCTTGTCCCACAAGGAAGTGGAAGGAGTCGCACCCTCCTATTGACGTACTAGTCGCTAACACGCTCTCCTGCCTCCTGTTGCAACTGCAGTTGTCCTTCCCTTGCAGCACCTCCCTTTTGCGGGAAGCACTTGCTCGGGCTCTCTTACGGTTACCAAAACCAGAGAGAACGACAACTTGCAGAGCAACTGGTTGCACTGAGCTGTACTGTGAGAAGCCCCCAATACCCCTATATATATAGGAGAGTCATGGGACAGGGTTCTCCATCCTGGGCAATGCGGGACTAAAGCAGGAGTAGAAGGGTTCGAGAATTTTCCACAAAAAGCAACCGGTTCGCAACTTGAAATGATCAGTTCACAACTGAACTGATCGGTTTGGCCATTGAGCCGATCGGTTGGACCTGAGCCGATCGTTTGGGGCACTCCAACCGATCGGTTGGTGCCCTGAACCGATCGGTTCATGGTCCTAATCCAGCTCAAAAAGACTTTCCTTGTTCCTTTCCCAATTGGTATCGAATACCAATATTATTCCCAATCGAATTGGGAAATTTGAAACCAAAGGAAAATTCTTGCCGACATGACTTTTTCCAACTGGTCGGTTGCACCAGTTGAGCCGATCGGTTCAACCCTTGAATCGGTCGTTTCAACCTGGGCATGAGCCGATCGGCCTGGACACTCCAGCCGACCGGTTCAGCAACCTCAGCCGACCAGTTCATGACATGAACCGATCGGTTGGGAGCACAGGTTGGGCAAAATCAGTCAATTGCGATTTCAATCAATCCGATACTCCAATCAATGCGTCCAACACCTTGAACCATACAATATTGAGCTATCGACTGATTGAGTGTTTAATTGAACTACTAAACTCCTTTAGTAATCAATCTAAACATTGCTTTGTGGACAAAACTCCTCTTCCAGGTTAAATCATATGTGTGTGACCCTGCAGGTCCATTTCACATTGGCAGTGAAAGTCCATAACACTTATGACTTCACAAGCAAAGAGCGGTGCCTAGTCACACATCAGTGCTACCCAAGTGAAAGTAGAAAGTTGGAGAACAACTTTCATCCTACAATCCGTGAATGGTGTTATAGCGAATGTATAATTCCTTTGTCACTGATATCCCGAATGAACTCGAGGCATGGAACAGTCATCCTGTCAACGTTCATTCACTTCCTTGATCTCAGAGTAGACTGGAAGAGATATGTATGACATCAGTATCATATACTGATTCACACATGCGTGCACGCCTTTCTCAATCCTACTCATCAAGTGGCCATGGATATCAAACTCCCTCAGGAGGGACAAATCCCATATCTATCACTCGCCCCTCAAAAGCCCCATGTGTCAAAGCCACCCAATCATCACCTTTATAACAACCCATGTTTCAGGACTGCGTTTGATGATGTCAAAGTGTGCCCAACGACATGTGTTGAGTGTAGTGATTTCAGGTCTAAGAATCACACTCACCACCATCACTGTGAGTACTGACTGTGACTACCATCTCATGGTTCCATGTGTCAAACTCACGGTGGGTCTGTCCGGTACACTTGTTCTCTAACAAGTACCTATGTGTTTGGTTTGATATCTCTATATCATGACTAATGAGATTCTGTCATCAACCAACACCACAATCTAGTCTTGTGTGTCATTGCTGTCTATCTACCTTCCACAATGACATCCGACTAGGGACATAACAAGAATGTACAAACTCTTAGCATCTGTATGATCTCATCGTTCAGGTCCTCAACCTGAAAGCATACTTCATTGAGTACTGTCATTCTCTAGACATTCAATCTGTTCTATCACTATCTCATATGATTGAACTAGAAAGAATCGGAAGCTTGCCTTTGATGTTTATCAAATCAATCTTAATGTATCCCACCAATCATCACATGATTGTCTCTCAGGGCATACATACCAACATAAAGTGGTGTCCCGAAGAAGCCATATCTTTCAGACCAGAGGAAGCAAGGAATGAGTGAAATTTAAGGCTTGAACGTCTATCAAATCCATGCCCGCCTCTTTTCTCAGAAATGTCCAACATGGTGTTGAAATCCCCCACCAATGCCCAGGCATCATTGATATGGGATGACAGAGCTGTGAGCCTGTGCCACAGAAGGTCTCATTTTTGTGGATTCGGGCTACCATATACAAAGGTTAGCAACCAAGAGTTATTGATACAACAATGCACATACTGACGATGACTCTGTAAGATGTCGAGAGTGCAACGATGACTGTCCCAGAGGACCCATATGGCCCTAGAGAAACCCAGCGCTTTAACTCTATGAGAGGATGAATACCCGAGTTTCTTAATGATGCCATTAGCTTTAATACCGCTACAACGGGGTTCAATAATAACTAGAATTTGGAGATTATATCACCTTTTATATTCCTTCATAAGGGTTAGTTTGTCCTTCGAGCAATCTCCTTGGATGTTCCAGCAGATGATGTTTGTCATACAAGAAACACAAAGAGAGAATTGGATGGTAGCCAGAGTGGGATTAGTTGATGGCGTCTAGCAGTCCTGGCGCATCGGTGACTGCCGCCATCGGTGCATCAGTGTCTGTAGCCTCCTCAATTAGGTTAAGAGACTGCTTAGTATTGTTGGTGAATTCGACGTTACCCACTAGAAGGGAAAGTTTTCCTTTTTTGTGCTCCCGCCCGGGGCTTACAGCTTGATAGACAACATGTCAGTTGCACAGGATGACCCCATTGCCAACACTTTGTGAACCCAGAGAGAATCTCTATGGGGCTGCTACCTGGGACCTGTGATCCGCTGATGCTTGAAACATGAAGGAGTCCACGAAGGTGTTGCTGACTCGACCTTCACTGATCTTGTCGTCAATCAGAGTCATCACTAAATTGTCTCCCCCTCCCGGTGCTACCATCTTGGATGACGTAGGGGCATGTGGCGGCCGACCCCCCACCTGGGGTACAGGGTCTTGGTTCGGCCTCCCATCCTTCTTTTTTTGTTTACGAGAAACCACAGTTTCCCATCCACGGTTGTCAGCGTGTTCAACCTCGGGCGCGACAGACGCTGCCTTAGGGTTTTCGGCCACCACTTCCTTGGCTTTGCTAGGCGCACTCACATCGGCAGTCGGAGGGGGTTTCTTTCCCTTGGGGACCTTACGTTCAGGCATTTTGGCATGGATCTCGGTTGAGTATGGCATGGACAAGGCCAACATCGCAGTGGAGGAGGAAGGAGCCGTGGCGCTCGGGAAGCTGGGGACAAACTTACAGTCACCCTCCGCATGGCCGAGATGGCCGCACTTCAAGCAAAGGGTCAGTAGGTTCTCATACTCTAGCCGGAAATGCTCTACATTGAGCATGATCGCGGGCAGGAACGGCGTCGACGTGTCGACTTCAACAGCTATGCGGGCAAATTTGCCCCGGTGGCCAAACTGATTCGTGGTGTCGATCTTGATTGTCTTACCAATCAGATCCTCGACGCTGGACATGAGTTGGTTCTGGAAGAGATGTATCGGGAGGTCAAGGATCCTTTCCCACACGACGAGCTTTCGGGGGATCAGATCGGAGGGACAGAAGTCCTTAGACCATGATTGCACTAAGATTTAATGGTTGAAGATCATCCACGGTCCTCCTGTAAGAGCACGGAAAAAATCTTCATTGTTGGCGAGTTGAATGATGTAGTAGCCCTTGTCCAAATCAATGGCGCGGAATTCATCTGTTAGTTGCCACAAGATTGGGATGCGGTTCATGAGGGCATGGAAACTCACTGAAGTACCGATCACCTTAATGACGACGATGAACTTCCATGGCTCGAGAAACGACGGCATCATGGCGGGGTTGATGGAGATGGCGGGTATCACACCCGCGGTGTCTATGTAGATATCTGCAGAGGTTAACAGGTCTGCGGATACCTATGTGAGTGAAGCAGGTGCCTTTGCCGAGCATCCGGTCGTCGCGTCTCTGTACGACCGAGCATGTTGTTGCGGCGGGGGTGCATCCATCTGGACGTCAGCAACATCAAAAGATGGGGGAGGGAGGCTGGGATCCACCTGCGATGCCAGAGCATCAGAGGCAGAGTGCTCGCAGGGAGTTCCCCGTCTAGAGCCATGTCCTCCGCGGCCGCCGCCGTGGCCAGGAAACCCTAATGTCATAGCGATTTTCTATATATATATATATTGTCTCAAACCTCTTAAGTGCAATAAATTTATCCTAATTAATTCTATTACACTTATAAGATTAATTACACGTCATACAATCATTACAAGTGATTGACAACAAAGATCTAAGGAGAAACTATCTATTCTTCAAACTTGATGTTTGTGTTTGAATGACTTGAATTATCCAAATTAGAATCTGAAAGTTAAGTCATTTGTAGTGTGTCTATATAATCATAAATCACTCAAGTTTACACATTATTATAATGGTTTAGTCATCATCAAAACAAAGGTTTATTTAATTAAGATGTTGACTCAACATACCAAACACACAAAGTGGATTTGAAGAGGTCAGTGTAACTAGAAAGGGAATAGATACATAGGTGTCTCTAGAAGCCTTCTCCATCCCTCTTCCCCACCCCTTCAATTTTAGAAACATTCACATGTTGGACCAAAGAAAAAGCAAAAGAATGGTGAGAGGCATGGTATAGAGAAGGACAAGGAGATAGAGAAATACCACCTAATTTATTTTGATGAAATAGAACCACATCCTTCTCAAGTACCACTTTTCTATCAAGACAAATAGGGTTGGAAGAAAAACATGGAAATAAGGTATGTAAAGGACCACAAGGGGATCTAGAAAACATGTGTAACTTTTTAAATTGGATGACTTTATCATGAATGTCAGATATAAACAAGAGCATGATGTGTAGATATTGCACATGGAAACTCACCTAGGGAAAATTCCCTAGATTTTTACCTAAACTACATACAATAATGACCACCTGTAAGAGGATGTATCTTGTTGTAGTACAGCATTAAGATCAGATCCAAAGGATGACATAAAAAAATGACCAATGTAATTAGCAAAAATTAGATCTTATCACAAAAAGGTGGACTAGTTGTCGATTTTACTAAGATTGCAAATAATAAATTGGATGAGTTAAGGATTGATTATAAACTTATGGAAACGCTAGGTTGATGGAATTCACCACCTCTACCAATTATCACTGTCTCAAAACATCATAACAAGTATAAAACACATATGTTGAGATTAGGTGAATCCCCCTTTTGATATTAGGATTAAAACCCAGACAGATATCACTACAAGATTGTTGTGAAACCACCTAGAGTTCAACAACCATCTATCACCTTGTAAAAAACTTACATGAAATAATCATTAAGGGAATAGCAAGAATCAATCAAAATTCTAGATCTTAGGTTCAAAGTTCTCTACACCCACCTTATAAATATGTAAACCTAAAGATCGGGAAAGAGTATAAGCACAAGATAATTGATTTTAAATATATAATGATTCATATAATAGTGGATGCAGTGAAGAGAACAAAATAGGATAGCAGAGCTACTCCCTACACCCTAACAAGAGGACTAATCGCTCATCATAGTAGTAACAAGATAAACATTGGAAGAAAGGAAGAAAGCCTTCATCACAGTAAACAATGAAGAAGCATTCATGGTTCTCATAAGCATGTCTTCAAGATTAGGGAAGGCAATAGTCGACAGAGTAGAAAAATCTCTCCTACACATTTGTCAAATAGGTATTTGGAGGTGTCATCTTCCTTCACTGATGGAAACATTTTGTTGTATGAAAGGAGCAATTGATGGATGTTTGTAGCGATCGTCCATCGATCAAAATGGGGCATCATTGGTAAAGCCTCTTTTGAGGTCGAAACCTTCAAGACTTTGAGGAGATGGAACTGTCATCCACCATTGAAGATGGTCAATGGAAACTGATTAGGGATGCATGTGACTAATTTTCACAGCCTGGTGATGTCAATGGAAGATCCTTCATCATGGTGGGAGTGGACTTATATTTATAGACAAGGATTAGGGTTTGAAACCCTTTACATTTTCCTTGTAGATAAGTCTCAATCGCCATGGATGTAAAGGGGTAGATAAGGGAGGTAAACCAAGAGTCTCATCAAAAAATAGAAGGGAAAGAGACACATTCATGGTCAAGTACAGGGTCTGCATCGGGGATCGAGTGATGATCAGTCATTGGAGGGTATAGTCTGTCTAGTTATTGGTTTAGAGAGAAGTAACTCCATATATGTCATCAGAGGGCCAAGTGTAGGGTAGGCATATGTTCTTGATGAAGGTCACTTGCCTATTGGTGCATGTAGAGTGACCGTTAGAAGTATGAAAATAGAATACCATCAGAGTAGTAGGACTCTTGTCAATTAATGAATTTAGAATGTTTGTTAGTTGAGGTCCCCTAGTTTGTCATTGGTAGATGAGGTTGGGCATCAATACGCAATGTAGGGCACCTATTGGAGGGTCAGTGCAAGATTTTCATTGAAAGGTTGGAGTTGACCATCCATCAGTGTACAATGATAGGTTAGGAATCAAATCATGGTGGTGTAGATCGATTGATGGGAGTTATAGATGATGGGAGTCAGGAATAATTCAGTTTAGAAACAAAACCACCCTAGGGGGTATTGTCTTGTGGAAAAGGGTGTGTGGTGAGGAAAATCTTGACCAATGAAAGCATCAAGCAATAAAGGGATGGCTAAATGAAAATCTAGACCAATTCATCAAAAATGTTTTGTTCGAGCTAGTAAATTAGAAGAAGCAATGTATTCGACGATGATTCATATAGAATGAATCTCAATCCTACCATGAAAATCAAAGAAATTGGATCAAAGTACTACATATTAACATACAATTAAGAAAATCTAAATGTAAGATAGTTATCTAGTAAATTGTTGGAAACAAATACATAACCAAGCTAAAAATTATAACTAACACTAGGATAAATATGCATTCATAACATTACACTTAAATATTTATCTTCCTCAAGTAGTGCAATATCTGAAGCAGTTGATAAATGAATACTTTCAACCCATGCATTGCCTCACCTTCATATCATGTTCATTAACCCACCACCTGGTATGGCCAAGTGATTCATCTTCCTAATATCACATAACACATATATCCACGTCTTTGTTTTCATTTTGCTTCCCAAAAACACAGATGACCACTATCACCAATACAAGACACATCAAAGAGTTTTTATGAAAGTTGACATAATCTTAAGGAACAACAAGTATGCATATGATCCAACACTTGGGGTGTGTGAAATGGATATCAAAATGAGACAATTATTGTATCCCAGGGTAGAAAATTGAGATAAGGGGTGTAGAAGGAAGATGTGAATCTCTCCTCTATTCGACTTGAGGTTGCATTTATTTGTTAAAATACATATATTTCAAAAAAGTTTTTTATGCATATTGGCATCTTTTCTTTTTGGATAATTGAAATGCAAAAATATAATGACAATATCATAACTTACAAATAGATTAGTGTGGATAGAGAGTAGAATATGTAGCACTCACCCTTCACCCTAAACTTAAATATCTACTCATTTTTTAGAAAATACAAAACCCAAGTTGGAGGGAAAGAACTTTGCTGGTTTGACCATGATCCGTGTAATCAAAATTGTAAGAACAAATGATATTGTAATGAGATGCACTAACTAATTAATTTAAGTCTGAAATAAAATGTCCATAGCTAGATTAAAATAGCACTCAGATTTCCTACCAAGAAGCACCTTTTTAACGTCGATGACTCGACGCTTAGAGATCGATCATGATATGTACAGGGGAAAAGAAAAAAGGTGTTTTTTGGATTACATGGAGTTCATTGTGAAGTAGTGTTATAGATAATGACCATTAACTATGAATTTACAAGTCTTCTTTCACAAAATTGTAATAACTCCATGAGGTAAGACATGCTTAATGATGAATGGACCCAACCATCAGATCATGAGCTTTCTTGGACCCAAGAAGAAGCACAAGAATTATGAGAGGCATGGTATAGAGAAGGAAAAGGACACAGAGAAATACCATTCCACTTATTTTGATGAAATAGAACCACATCATTCTCAAGTACCACTTTTCCATCAAGAAAAACAAGGTTGGAAGAAAAATGGACATAAGGTATGTAAGGGACCACAGGGGGATCAAAAAATCTATGCAACTTTTTACATTGGATGACTTTATCATGGATGTCAGATATAAGCAAGAGCATGATGTGTAGACATTGCACATGGAAACTCACCTAGGGAAAAGTCCCTAGATTTTTACCTAAACTACATACAACAATGACCACCTGCAAGAGGATGTATCTTATTGTAGTATATCATTAGGATCAGATCCAAAGGATGGCATAAACAAAAAAATGACCAATGTACTTAGCAAAAATTAGAGCTTATCACAAAAAGGTGGATTGTTTGTTGATTTTTCTATGAATGCAAATAATAAACGAAATGAGTTAAGGGTTGATTATAAACTTATGGAAATACTAGATGGATGGATTTCACCACATCTACCAATCATCACTATCTCAAGCCATCATAAAAGTATAAAAATACATATGTTGAGATTAGGTGAATTCCTCTTTTGATATTAGGATTAAAACCCATACAGATATCACTCCAAGATTTTTGTGAAATCACTTAGAGTTCAACAACCATCTATCACCTTGTAAAAAACTTATATGAAATTATCAGTAAGGGCATAGCAAGAATTAATTGAAATCCTAGATCTTAGGTTCAAAGTTTTCTACACCCACCTTATAAATATGTAAACTTGAAGATCAAGAAAGAGTACAAGCACAAGATAATTGACTCCAAATATATAATGATTCATACAATAGTGGATTCAGAGAAGAGAAAAAAATAGGATAGTGGAGCTACTCCCCACACCCTAACAAGAGGACTACTCGCTCATCATAGTAGTAACAAGATAAACATTAGAAGAAAGGAAGAAAGCCTTCATCACAATTGACAATGAAGCAGCATTAACGGTGTTCATAAGCATGTCTTCAAGATCAGGGAAGATAATAGTAGACAGAGTAGTAAAATCTCTCCTACACATTTTCCAAATAGATATTTGGAGGTGTGGTCTTACTTCACTGATGGAAATATTTTGTTGGGCAAAAGGAGAAGTGGATGGATGTTGGCAGTGACTGTCCATCGATGAAAATGGGTCATCACTGGTAAAACCTTTCTCAAGGTCAAAACCTTCAAGACTTTGAGTACATGGAAGTGTCATCCAACATTGAAAATGGTCAATGGAAACTGATTAGGGATGCACATGACTAATTTTCATAGCCCGGTGATGTCAATGGAAGATCCTTCTTCATGGTGGGAGTGGCCTTGTATTTATGGACATCGATTAGGGTTTGAAACCATTTACATTTTCCTTATAGATAAGTCTCAATCACCATGGATGTACAGGGGCAGAGAAGGGAGGTAAACCAAGAGTCTCATCATAAAATAGAAGGGAAAGAGACACATCTGTGGTCAAGCACAGGGACTGCATTAGGGCTCAGGTGATGGTCAGTCATTAGGGAGTAGAGACTATCTAGTTATTGGTTTAGAGAGAAGTAACTAAATCAATGATTGAGGTTTATCCATTCATAGGGCAGAGTGTAGGATAGGTATATGCTCTTGATGAAGGTCACTTGCCTATTGGTGCATGTAGGGTGACCGTTAGTAGTATGATCATAGAATCCCATTAGTAGGAATCTTTTCAATTAATGAGTTTATAATGTTTGTCAGTTGAGGTCCCCAGGTTTTTCATTGGTAGATGAGATTGGGCATCATATGCAATGTAGGGCACCCATTAGAGGGTCGGTGCAAGATTTTCATTTAAAGGTTGGAGTTGACCAGCCATCAGTTTGCAATGATAGGTTAGGAATCAAAATAGGGTGGTTTCTCGATCATCGTAGGTCGACTGATGGGAGTTCTAGAGGATGGGAGTCGACAATAATTCAGTTTAGAAACAAGACCACCCTAGGGGGTTATTTTCTTGTTGCAAAGGGTGTGTGCTGAGGAAAGTCTTGACCATGAAAGCATCAAGAAACAAAGGGATAATTCAATGAAAATCTAGGCCAATTCATCAAAAGTGTTTTCTTCCAGCTATTCAGTTAGTAGAGCCAATGTCTCCAATGTTGATTCATGTAGAATGTATCTCAATCCTAATATTAAAACCAAAGAAATTGAATCAAAGTACTATATATTAACAAAAAAATTAAGAAAATCTAAAGGTAAGATAGTTCTCTAGTAAATTGTTGGAAACAAATACATAAACAAGCTGAAAATTTTAACTAAGACTATGATATATATGCATTCATAACATGACACTTAAATATTTCTCTTCCTTCAGTAGTGCAATATCTAAAACAGTCACTAAATGAATAATTTTAACCCATGTCATTGCCTCTCCTTCATATCATGCTCATTTCCCTACCACCTGGTATGACCAAGTGACCCATCTTCCTAACATCACAAAACACATATATCCATGTCTTTGTTTTCATTTTGCTTCCCAAAAACACTAATCACCACTATCGCCAATACAAGTCACATCAAAGAGTTTTTATGAAAGTTGACATAATCTTAAGGAACAACAAGTATGCATATGATCCAACACTTAGGGTGTGTGAAATGGATATCAAAATGAGACATTCATTGTGTCCCAGGGTAGAATATTAAGAGAAGCGGTGTAGAAGGAAGATGTGAATCTCTCCTCTATTTGACTTGAGGTTGCATTTATATGTGCAAATACATATATTTCAAAAAATTATTTTTTATGCACATTGGCATCTTTTCTTTTTGGTGGTACGTCCCTCTTACATAGAGAGGGGTATGCATGAAGTGGATAAGGTAGGGAAGGGGTGTGCCACCCCAAAGATAGGGTTTGGCACTTCTTATGGAATTTGATTTTTCTATGGGTGGAAGATATGAAGATGGAAGAAGTGTAGAAAAGGGGTCAAATAAACATGCACTTGATTTTCATTTTGGTGCACTAGATTGTTCTCCTAGACCCATAATGCTCAAATAGTGACTTAATGAGGAAAAGAGTGATGATTTATTTAATCTGTTTCACTAGTCAGTTAGAAGAACAATCTATTTGATTACTCTCAGCTACTCAAATAATTACATATTTTCTAGAGAAACGTGATGGTTGGCCTCCTAGGATACAAATGTTGATTTTTAGCCATTGGTTTGTTTAAAAAATTAGTCATTGTGAGGTGATGCTTCAAGTAAGGGGAATTCCATGATGAAACATGCATGGATGCATAGAAAAAATGGAATCTAAGCCGACTCGATAAGAGCATTACTCTAAAAAATAAATTTATATATATAAATGTTAAGATAATCGAAATGCAAAAATATAAAGACAATAACATAAGTGACAATTAGATTAGTGTGGATGGAGAGTAGAATATGTAGCACCCATCCTTCACCCTGAACTTAAATATCTACTCATTTTTTGAGAAAATACAAAACCTAAGTTGGAGGGGAAGAACTTTGTTGGTTGGACCATGATCTGTGTAATAAAAATTGTAAGAACAAATGATCTTGGCATGAGATGCACTAACTAATTAATTTAAGCATGAACTAAAATGCACGTATCTAGATTAAAATAAACAATTAGATTTCCTACCAAGAAGCACATTTTTTTAATGTCGGTGACTCTACGCTTGAAGATCAATCATAATATGTATTGGGGAAAAGAAAAAGGTGTTTTTTGGCTTACATATAGTTCATTGTGAAGTAGTGTTATAGATGATGACCATTAACTATGAATTTACAAGTCTTCTTTCTCTAAATTGTAATAGCTCCATGAGGTAAGACGTGCTTAATGATGAATGGACTCAACCATCAGATCATGAGATTTCTAGGGAAGAGACAAAGATAATAATTATGAAGAAATTTTGATCTTCGATCTATACATCCTTCCTCTTTAGTTGGCCATCATGCCACATCTTTGTGCACTACTTGTAAATGTGTGCATTCTCATATGATGTCAGCCATACATCTTCTATTTATTTTAGTTGAAGCAAATGATTTTCTTTCACTGCATGGAGGTGAAAATAGAGATGTTTGATATCCATCAAACCTTGTGTTTAAGCTCCACTTTTAGGTGACAAGACTTCTCATGAATTAGTTAAAAGGGTGTAGTTACTAGTTGGGGCTTGTAAGCAGTTCTGTAGGCCCATAGTGAATTATTCATTTTGTGAGCCAATTCATGTCTTGTCCTTCCAACTGCCTTCTCCAGAATAGCCATTGATAGTTGGAAGCCTCCACTTGACCACTCATCTAAGGAAGATATGGAGTAGATACATTGTGAGAAACATTATACTTGCAAAAGGAGCACTTCAAATCTGAGGAAATGAAATACATCACTAGAAGTGATAGTGTTGGGGACTCCAAAGTGTGGGAATATCATATCTCTAAGTAGCTTTATGACTAGATTTCAATTACTAGAATAGTACCCGTTATGAAATGTAATCAACAACAATGAGAATGTAGGATAATGCATATGAGGATTGGAATGGACCCATGTAGTCCATACCCCAAATGTCAAAGATCTCAAATTCTTTCCAATGATTGAGTGGCATTTCATCTCTCATGGAAATATTACCTGATCTCTATGACTAGTCACAAGACTGACATAACTATGAGCATATTTGAATATAGAGGGCCAGAAGAATCAACATTCAAGGACCTTGAATGCATTTTTTAGAGCTCATGTGGCCTCCAATAGGACAAGAATGACATTGTTAAAGAATGAGATGAGTTCCCTCTTCGGAGATGCACCACAAGTAGATGTTGTCCAAATACAACCTAAATTGATAAGGGTCATTCCAGTATTAACAGAATATGTCAAACATAAGCTTCTTCTTTTCTCTTCATGCAATCTTGATGAAGCACTCCCCCATCTAGATATTTAGGTAATCAACATACCATGGGGGTAATGGAAGAGTTTGGATGACTTGCCTTGTGAGAAACCATAGATATTGTTTGGTCTTTTCTACTATAGCTTGGTTGAACAATGACTCGTGTATTTAGTCATAGCATTGAAATTGTAGGATGATCAACATATAAATGTTTTAGTGTTTGATATGGATAACCAACCTTAGTCAAAATGGTTTCGGGTAAGTAGAATCCCCCAGGTGACCTGAACAACTTCTTAACACCATCAGGGACATAATAGAATAGAAGTATATGTCTAGTTTTGTGATACCATGAGAAGGAAATATGGTGGTAAGGGAGACATGGAAGTGAAGATCAACCTAAGAGGACATACTTACCTTCCACAAAATAAATTTCCAGCTAGTGAAGTTAGGATATTGATGATGATGGAGAAGAAAGGTATACCATATGTACTGCACTGATGTAATAATATATAGCACAGATACATATTTGATGTTTTTTTGTGACATTTTGGAGGCTCTAGAGAGTTTGTACAAGGGGCATAGTTAAAGGGTCAAGTATACATTTTCTATTGAGTTGCACTGATGACTTTTGTTGTTTGATCCACACTTTTAAACATACTTGTAGAACACAACAGATTTAGGCTACATGAGGATGGTAGTATGAACAGATGGACATCATGTCTTATGAAAAGAAGGGGATGCTTAATGAACCCATCTCAAGTAAAAGTCAACCCTAGATCAGCCTCCATGATTTCAACATAATATCTTTCCTTTCTTAGTTACTCTAGTAGATATGTATGCCCAGAGAGCCAATCATATGATCACTATAATGTGGCATTGTATACATGATTTCATAATGATAAAGGTAATTCCATCTATTATGTTTGACTCAATCATGAGATGATGATAGATATCAAATATATGTCTAAAGAATGATGTTACTCGATGACATATGTCTTCAGGTTTAGGATGTGGACAATGAGACCATATGTATGCTAATAGTACATGCATTCTTGGCATGTCCCTAGTTGAATATTATTGGGGAAGAAAAATAGACAACAATAATACACAAGGCTAGAGCGTGGGTTGACTAATGATAGAGTCTCATTAGTCATGATATGTGATATCAAGTCAAACACATTGGTACATGTTAGTGAAGGTTGGATAGACCCACCATGAGGGCAATACATGGAGACCATGGAATGGTAGTCAGAACCAACTCTCATAGTGATATGGGTGATTGTGGTTCTTAAACCTATAATCACTACACTCATCACATTGTGTTCATTGTGCTTTGACATCATCCAATGTGACCTTGAATAAGGGTTTCCATAAAGGTGATGCTCGGGTACTCTATAATACATGGAAATTGAATGTGAGTGACATAGATGGGATTTGTCCCTCCTATAGGAGTTTGATATCTTGGCCACTTGATAAGAGAGACTGAGAAATTTACAGACATACTCATGTGACTCAATATAAGATATGTGAACTCACATGCATATCAGATAGTCTACTCTAGTTCAAGGAACATGGATTGAATGTTGAAGAGGATTATGAATCCATGCCTTAATTTCAATCTAGATATCAGAGACAAAGGAATTATACAATCATGGTACCACTGATCACAAATTATAGGTTGAAGTTGTTCTCCAACTTAGCAATACTTGGGTAGGAATGATGGATTGGTAGATACCACTCACTATTTGTGATGCCATAAATTGGTAATGGACATTCGCTGCCAACATAACTTGGGACCTATAGGGTCACACGCATATGATGCACTTGGATTAGGACTTTATTCATTGATGATATTTAACTTGATTACTAAAGTGTTTAGGTATTCAATTTAAACAACAATAACTGGAAATTGACTGGATGGGCTATGAACAGATTGGTTCAAGTGTTGAACTATTTGATTCAAGTGTTAAGTCAATTTAAATTGAATTGGCTGGACTTTCCGGAATTGGGGCATGATCTGACTGGTTCACTTTGTGAACTGACCGGTTCAAGGCCTGAAACAATTGGTTAAAGAGTTGAACCGCCCAGTTCAGTGATCAATATGATTGGATCAAGAATTGATGTTGTCGTCATGTTGTGCATTAATCGTTGCATTGAAATCTAATATGTTTGCTACTAGGAAACATTGTGAAATGACCTTTCACATGTGAACTGACTAGTTCAACAATGAACCGCCATGTTCAACATTCGTATCTTCCAGAAAATTGGTGGTGTTCCTGGTGCGATCTTCTTAAGGCTACACACTAGCTAACTAAAAGGTGACTAGATGCAACCCTAAGGGAAAACACACGGATCTCTCAAAATTTATATATGGACCTAGTGCAACATGCAGGCTCAACTAATCACACATACCCACAAGCGCATGGGGTCGTGTTATAGTAAAGGCAAGTGGTAAGATTAGGATCGATCCTCAGGGAAAGAGGGGGCACTAGAGCTAGGCTGGCGTTAGCTATGTTCCTAAAGCGGATATTAAGATTTGAGGGTTTAAAGTTGATTTTTATTGATTACACTACAATTGCAAGCAAGAAACAACAAGAAAGAAACTAGGTTAACAAAATCCCTAGATTACTCTAAGCAAGTTAGGACTAAGAAACTAGGCAAGACAAGGAACTAAACTAGAGCAAGGAGTTACACTACACTAGTAAGGAAATTTATCAACTAAGAGGTAAGCTAAGAAATAAGACAAGCAAGATCCTAAGCTATCACTAGCTAATTAATTAATACAAGAAAGCTCAAAGGAGCCCTAACTACTTAAGCAAGAACTAACTATCCAGAACTAAGTAATTAGCTAAGAACTAACAAAGGCAATTGACTAAACTAGAATTAAAAAGCTAAGAAAGCAAGAGTGGATTTTAAGCAATAAGATCATTAAGTGGGCCGTTCGGGAATGAGACTTGATATTAGTTGGGGGAAGGTTAACATATCACACAATTCTCATATTTAATCTAGATTACCAAACCAAAAAACAAGTCAAGTGCTATTGGAATATACCCTATGCTACTAATTAAAGAACTAGAGCTAGGTGTAATTCTAATAGGACTTGGCAAGTCTAGGTTTCTAGGGTAAGTGGTATTAGGGAAATTGAGATCCAAGGGTAGGAATGGGAGTAGAGATAGGGTGTTTCACCTCATGTTACTTGCCATATAGCCTTTAGGAAACTCTAGGCAATTGCACTAATCACACTTACACTAGCTGCTTAGATCTCACACCTACGTGTAGAAGAAGGGAGATGTATGTAGGAACAAAGGGGGCTAGCTAGGGATCCACTTATTAGACCTAGGATCCATTCCTTAGATTTCCACATACATTCCATTTTCCCCTAGAAGCCAAGTGTTGTCAAGCATCATAAAACAAGAAATCCATGTTTAAAAGTGCAAACCACAAGCAATATAATGGGAAATGAGATAAAAGCAAGAGGCAATCATCACAGAATCAAAATATGTTCAATACAAGTTATTTTCCCCCAACATGGTAACAAAGTCTCATTTTAACCCCAAACATCCCACCACTAGGAGCTTATCTAGACATGCTCGTACAAAAGAGAAAAGAAAGGTGAAGAATGGGATAGGAATCCATGGAGCTCAGAATAGCTTCTTCTTCACCTCCTAGCTACTGTAGGGCATGGCTCTTCCTCCATGGTGGGTGAAAAGCATGGAGATATGGGGGATTGTTTTAGGGAACCTAGAAAACTAGGTTTGTATGGTGGAAATGGAGTGGAATATGGAGTGGGAGGTAGGTGAGTGGAGTAAATGCAACAGAGTGGATGAAGGAGCTCTAGACTATCTAGGAAGAGGCTAAGGGAAGCTAACCTTCGTGATGTGGCTGCCACCTATGTATATATAGGTGGTGGGGAGGCACTAGAGTAAGTGGGGGAAAATAAGAAAAAAAAGTGGAGAAAATGGGTAGGTTTAGGTGGTCACCACGGCTGTGGTGGGGATTGCATGGCATAGTGGTGGGCAGTGGAGTGGCCAAGGTGGAAGGTGGAGTTGAAGTGTAATTGTCTATGGTGGCCATGGGCATGGCGTCGTGCCACGGTCGTATTGGGTAGAGGGTACCATGTCCGTGTTGGAGGAGGTAGCCACGGGCGAGGTCACTCTGTGGTCATCTTGTCTTCATCTCACCATTTGCATGGTGTTCACCATGGGTGAGGTGGCCTTCAAGGGCCATGGTCATGCTGATGGCCATGACTGTGGTGATTCACGTGTAAACTGAGTTGGGTACCTGTTGATTTTTGGGGTCTTCATGCATAAATTACCACAGTCATTTTGCTGACCACGGGCGAGCTAGGAAGCTCTAGCCATGGCCATTCTGAGAACCACGACCGTGGGGACTTCAGTGACCACGGTCATTTTGTTGACCACGGTCGTGGTTATTCATGTACAAATTTGGTGACATCCCTATGCCTTTTGGAGCTTAATGCCCAACGACAGTGGTGATTTGCCACAACCATTTTGGGGCTTCTTGTTGTTGATCTCCACTTCAACTTCTTCATTTAGCCTCCTTTTGCTTTGAATTGATTCTTATGCATCCAAAGAGAGCTCAGGGAAGAGGTAGGTCCAATCCTAGGGTGCAATGACCTAAAGATGTTGTTCAACTCTCTCACATGCATCGATGCATGCATAAGTGTCCTGAAATACACACAAAAGGAGGCATAAGTGCATTTACCATGTAGATCATATTGGTGAAAATAGTTTGTAATCTAAACTATTTAAATGTGATTATAATGCCAAAAGGCACATGATGAATCCCTTAAATAGGGATGCATCACCGCCCCAAACTTAAAATATATTTTTCCTCAAGTATTCCCTGACTTAATCTCTCTTTCAATTCACTCAAGGATCAAAGATAATGCAATCCTTGTGATGTTTATTGACTAAAATGAGCTCACATGAGGAATTAGGCATGAAATCCACCACTCTCTACTTATTCTCATTTTCTTCAAGTTTGAATCAAGCATAGAGCACAAGAACTTAGAATATGGATCATCATTCACATATGCAAGTAATACAAGTTTTATAAAGCTCTGGGTAAACTGTATCATGCATGAAATACATTCAAAAGGTTAGTATCAGTATTTCACTTGCTAGAGTTACTTCATACACTTAATTCCACTGCTCATGACCCACTTGGCTTATTTCGGGGGATGAGGCATACAGTGTATTTACCCTAGCCCTACTAGGCATAAAAAGAGAAGAAATGGTTATGAAAGGGAGTGAAGTGCTTTTACACTCATATTTTTATTATTTGGATGCTCTTAAATAGGAACACCCTTTATTTCTTTTAGATTTTTCTTTTCTTTGCCCTTGGTGTAGCTAGGGCACATGATGGAAAGAGTGAAGCGGGGAGGTAAAGGTATGACCACCGCAAACTTTTGGGGGTGGTCAAGGTTTATATGTGCTCTTTTCCATCCTTTCATGAGGTGGATAGGTAAGAATATGGTGGAAGAAATGTTGGATCAAAGAGGGGTCACAAGCAGTGGAAATTCATGTATAATCTCACTCAATCAAGTTAGTCTATGTAACATTCACCAATCAAACAAGTCATGCATAAAATAAACAATATAGTAGATTGCATCCTTTTCATAAAGAACAGTAAACCCAAATGTTCAAGACTTGCAAGAATCACTCTTTTATTCAAAACAAAAAATTATTTCAATACGATTGGAACACATGAAAAATTCCTACATAGGACTCATTCTAGCCACAAACATCAAAAAAAGTTGCATTATTGAGGATTTAATCATTTCACATCACAATAGATAGAGATTCAATTGAGACATATGTTTGGGCAAGAACGTTCAAAATTGGCCAAAATGGTGCCAATTTGCATTCAATCACATCTAAACCTACTTTAGGGAAATTTAAAACAAAAAGTAACAAATCCTACTTAAAACACAAAAAATAACCAAAATCTACATGGAAATGCAATGCATGACATGGAAGAGCAAAAGGAGCAAAAAATTTTAAAAATTACACAAAAAGGCATGAAATCAAACTACATGTATGCATAAATGCTAACAAGAAGAAATCTACACTATAAATAGTAAAATCAAACAATCCAAAATCAGGTGGAACAGGTATAAGCAAAATGAGAGATAGAGTTAGGGTAGTGCATACTGCCCTACCACCCCAAACTTTTGAATCATGTTGTCCTCAGTATGAAACTAAAGCATAGGGCAAGTACAGTGAAGGTCAAGGCTGGTGTGTTGGGTTTTACATGGTCGGAGTAGGCAGTGGAAACAAAAAAAATGACTTGACCATAAACCCATAACCAGCATATTGCATCAACATCTATGTAATGGGAAGGATGGTTTTAGCAAGTTATACCTGGTCTTCAGACTTTCTCAGTGATTATACCTCACAGCAAGTGCGATCTTCAACCACATGTCTTTGATGGTGTCTGTGCAGCTCCTGGTCTTGACCTGAATTGTGTTTGAGTATCGTCCTCCTGAGCAACAGAAGTCTCCCGCCTCTATAGATAGTCCATACAAACTATCGGGAACTCTAGTCATCCTAAAGAACGGACTAGAAGGAGTTGTCCCCTTCTGTTGGTGTACTAGTCACCAACATATTCTCCCACAACCAGTTTCTCATCTACAATTGTCTTTCCCTCGTTGTTCCTCCCTGGATGGGTAGAACTTTCTTGGGATCTCTTGGTTACCAAACCCAGAGAGGACAACAACTTTGTAGAGCAACTCATGTTCCGAGTTGTGTCTATATTGTATGTATGGAGAAGCCCCCTGTACCCCTCTATTTATAGTAGAGGGTAGGGTCAGGGTTCCCAATCCGTGCGGGAGTAGAAGGATCTAGATTTTCCATGAATAATTTGCACTGAGGCAGTTAAACCGATAATTTCACTAGTGAACTAGTCAGTTGGCATAGTGAACATGTTGATTCACTTAGTGAACCGAACGGTTCACTTTGTGAACCAGGCAATTCACAAGCCAGACCTGCTTGCAATTGACTTTCCTAATTCATTTCTAATTAATGCCAAGATTAATTCTTGTCCCAATCGAATTGAACAAGTGAAACAGGAAACTTTTCTCACAAATTGAGAAACCCAACACATGCTCATGTGCTCCAAGTAAACTAATCATTTCACTAGAGTGAACTAGTCATCTCACTAACCATGACATAATCGGTTCACCCAGTGAACCGGTCAATTGGTGGTCCAAATTGTGTAGAAATCAATCAATTCAGTTCTCAATCAATCTAACACTAATCAGTTGGTTCAACACTTGAACTTGATGATTTTGAGTCATCTATTGATTGAATGTTTGATTGAGTACCTAAACACTTTAGTAATCCATCCAAATAGCATTCATGGTTAAAATCCTCTTCTAGGATAATCCTATGTGTGACCCCATAGATCCCATATCATGTTGGCTATGATTGTCCATAACTAGCTTATGACATCACAAGCAAAGATAGATGCCTAGTCGCACGTCAGTACTATCCAAGTGAATGGAAAGTTTGAAAACAACCTTCAACCTACAATCTATGATTGGTGTTCCAATGAATGTATAATTCATTTGTCTCTAATATCCTGAATGAACTCAAGGCATGGAGTTGTCATCCTTTCAATGTTCATTCATGTTTATTGAACTAGAGTAGATTGTCTGAGATATATGTGAACTCAATATCATATATCGATTCACATGTACATGTGCATTCTATTCTCAGTCTCGCTTATCAAGTGGCATGGACATCATACTCCCTTAGGAGGGACAAATCCCATTTCTATCACTGACAGTCTATCTCATGTGTCAAAGTCACCCAATCATCACCTTTATAACAACCTATGTTTCAGGACTGTGTTTGATGATGTCATAGTGTACCCAATCACATTCGATGAGTGCAGTAATTTCAAGTCTAAGAATCACAATCACCACCATCACCATGAGAGATGATTCTGACTACCATGTCATAGTTCCATGTGTCATTCTCATGGTGGGTCTGTCTGATACACTATTCTCTAACATGTATCTACGTGCTTGATTTGATATCATATATCATGAATAATGAGACATTGTCATCAACCAGCACACACTCTAGTCTTGATGTGTCATTATTGTCTATCAACCTTCCACAATGACATCTGATTAGACATAACAAGAATGTACATACTCTTAGCATCTGTTTGATCTCATTATTCATGTCCTTAACCCGAAGACATACGTTATTGAGTATTGTCATTCTTTAGACATTCATTCTGCTCCATCATTTATCTCATAATGGATTGAACTAGAATAAATTTGAAGCTTGCCTTTGATATTTATCAAATCAATCATGATGTATGCCAATCCAATCATCATATGATTGGCTCTCAAGTCATACATACCAACAGACTCCAACTTGCACTTAGAGCCAATCACCTTTAAATCATATTCTTAATGATATCTAAACATGTCCAACATGTTTTTGTTGCACTAATGCTAATCTAATAAGTTGGCAACATTTTTCTTTAGTTTGTATTTTGCATGTTTAACATCACCTCAGTATACGACATTTCTTATGAGATGGAGTTTACATAATATGCTATCTGATATTCCTTGCCTAACAATTAGCTCCATTTTTTGACTTAGTATTTCTACTTTTTCATGAATGGTTGGAATATATATATATATATATATATATATATATATATATATATATATATATATATATATATATATATAAGTTCAACACCATGAACTTCTAGATCCATATGGTATCCTCTAGTGTTCTCAACACAAGGCTACTCAACATTCCTTTGAGAATTAAATGGCTTAAAATTTTACGTGGAATGTTTCCATTTATCAACTCATATTCACCTTTATATTTTGTATTTTGTGATCAATTTCTATAATTTCGGAAGCTTGCATTAGTGTATCTAATTTACACTCAACTCTTCCTTTTATTACCATAGAACTAATCCTTTAATACTTCACAAGTACCTAAATAAGTTCTTTATGGCATTCCAGTGACTATCACTAGAAGTAGACATACATCCACTCGTCATGTCCATTACATACGAGATAACTAGATAGCATATCATATTGTCATGTCCAATACATACAAGATGATGAATGCATATATTTTCTTGTCATGTCCAATACATACAAGATAATGGGATGATTACATACATGATAGATCCAATTGTGAATGCATAAGGCATCTATGTATGTGTTCATATTATTCATAAGAATTTGGGATGCTAGGCATATGTGAGACTAACTCCATGTAATATGGATAAGTTTTCTCACACTAAATCTTTGCATATTGAATCCTTAAGCATAGACTGCCAAAGTATGTTCTCTTTTATCATGTTAAGAGGCTTTCAAGAACAATCTCTATAGGTCTCTATTCCTATCACATAGGACATTCCTCTTTATTCCTTATAGAAGTTATCTCCACACCAGTTTCTATTCTTAGAACATTTCATTCCTCATCATCATGTAGAATATGAATACGCTCCCACTAAATCTTTGTTATCATAGATCCCTTCTTTATAACAATATATCAGTCAAACCTTTTGATATATAATCAAATTAAAGACTCCAGTTATGAGGTGCTTGTATTTAATCAATCATATTGATTAATCTCTTATAACTTATAGAGTGCATTTGCATTAACAAAATTATAAAACCCTTTAGGTTGTCTCATGTACACAGCCTCATGTTATTCCTTCTAGGAATGCAGTTTTAATATCCATATGCCAAATTTCATAGTCTTCAAGTTCCAATAGCAAGCATCATCCTTTATGGCCTATAGCCACTGCAATTGGTTGAATAAATTCATCAGGTTCAACACCTTCAACTCACTTGAATTCATCTCAACCAATTAGCTCTTCAAATGTCATCCATGCCAATCTTAACTCATAAGACCCAATTGCACTTATGGGTTTTATCCCTATAAGAGCTACCATTAAGGTCATACCTTATTTGGTTCACATAGAAGTTATTTTGGATCTTATGGCTTCAAGCCATAACTCAAAATATGGTTCCTCAACATCATCTAGATAGATTATTGGCCCATCATCATATGACCAATGCATCACCTCTGAGTTTGTAGGATATCATTATCCATCAAGCTCAAGGTGTTTTATACTAGATATATGAGGTGTATCTGATACATAAGGAATTTGAGATTCCATAACACTTGTGATTCTTAATCTCCTTTTGTACCTTATCTGGTTTCAATGTTATTATGTTGATCTCAAACATTTTGAGTTCTACTTCTCTACCACTGATTCTTTTGGAATTCAGATATCCTTATAACAAACACTTTGTTATTGGATTGAGATTAGTATTCAACTAACATTATGTGATTTGTGAATGAAGCTCTTTCTCAGAAACTAGTTTTCTTATGTGAGTGTTCAATCACTAAAAGACATATTGGAATATTTCCAATACCATATATCATATGGTGTCTTTTATACCTTTTGAATGGTACATTTATTTAGTGTAAAGCATGTTCTATAGAAGAATTCTAGAATATTAGTTATTTGTTTGATGATCATGCTCTTACTATTTAGAGTATGATTCCTTCTTTGATTTAGACATTATTATGCCTTAATCATGAGTTCTCTATGATACATTATCATAGTTACTCACAAGGTCCTCAAACATTTGGTTTAAGTATCTCATACATTGATCATATCAAATAATTAATACTTTTTACCAAGTTTGTTCTTCATTTATGATATTCTTCAACACTTCAAGATATTCATATTTGTATTTCATTAAATATCATATATGAAGTATTAGCATTTTTTAATAGGTATGTATATACATCAATATGTATTATACCTAATAGAATAGTCATTCTCCCACTACATCTAGTGAAGATTGACTTGTCATCATGCCCACTAAATAAGGCATTCATATCTCTTAATGGTTCATCAACCAAGAGAGTCTAGCTTATCCATCAACATGGAACCTAGAGATGAATTTCTCATTCATTTGTTTAGATGATAATGCTAATTTATTGTTTGAGTCATCAATAAATTTTAGTTATTATTATTTTATCTCATGCATTCCAAGTACTACAAGATAAATAAGGCATCTCCATAAAAGATCATATCTTTGAAATTGAAGCATGAACTTTATTGATAGACATCCTTATCATTACCAGATGTAGAAATAAATGTTTATATTTATTGGCAAAATGAAATAATGGTTCATAACTCTATTACATGCCCTTTAGGCTGAAATAAACTAAAAGGTACTTCTATCTATGGCAGCAACACTTGCTCCAATGTTGATGAGTGTTCCTTCTTGGTCCTTTCATAAATGCCATCACTTCTTTTCAGATTCTACACATCATATATGTCAAATCTATATCTTGATATCACATACCTAAGATAAAGAAGTATTTTAAGTTTATTTCATTATACCTGAGGTGGAGACTTCCATCCCCTCCTTCTTCTTCTTTAGTTCATCTATGTAGAGAGAGAAATTTCTCTTCCAATGTCCTGACTCATGACAATGGTGACATTTGCCTCCCTTCTTCACCCCTCCCTTGGCTTTGAGTGTTGAAGATGATTTGGGTTGCTGGCTAGCATTAGAACCTTTCTTTGCTTTGTCATTGCCCTTTCCTTTAGACTTTCCCTTCTTTCTGTGGATCATCATCACATATTTGGGTTTCACTTTCTTCATTTGTTCCTCGGCTGTCCTCAACATGCCCAAAAACTTTGTTAGTGACCTATCAAAGTTGTTCATGTTGTAGTTCATCACAAACTGACTGTAGGATTCTGGGAATGATTGAAGTATCACATTATTAGCCAACTCTTGGCTCAGAGGGAATCCCAGTCGAGTTAGATTATCTACATACCTAATCATCTTGAGTGTGTGAGGGCCTATTGGTCGCCTTCTGTCATTATGCACTTGAATAGTGCCTTGGAAACATCATATTTCTCTTCTCGTGCCTGATCTTGATACATGTTCTTGAGATGTTGAACCATCTCAATGACGTCCATGTTCTCATGATGTCTATACAACTCATAGTTCATTGAACACAACATCAAGCACTTCACATTAATGGCATCCTCAATATGCTTCTTGTAAGCATCCCTTTCAGGCTTTGGTGCGGTGGGATCGAGTTCTTCTGGTTCTGGTGTATCTAGGACATAGAGCTTTCACTCTTGAGTGAGAACAATTCTCAATGTCCTAAACTAGTCATGGAAGTTGTTCCCATTTTGCTTGTCCTTCTCAAGGACCAATCGCAATGAAAAGTGATTGTTGTTGGTAGCCATTTATTCTACAAAAAGGAAATTTGCAATTTTAGTCCAAAACTCTTTTGATTTGATTTGATTTGATTTGAAAATTGATAATGTTTAATTAGGTCTTTAATTAATGTTCACTTCTCACTATTTTATCTCAAATTGATAACCCTCATTATCAATTCAGAAGATTGTAGCATACAACCTTTTAGTGAGCAAGATCTTGATTTCATCTAAGCCATGGACCAGCTAGGGCTATCATCCACAACTAGTGTCTTTCAGGTAGGCAACCTTTACTAATTGCATCATATGCAACTCTTGATAGATGTCATGTGAAACTCCTTTCCATGTTCATCTTTATGTCTCAAGGTTCTTGATCCAATAAAGGTCACCTTGTTAAGTCTAACCCAAAAGACAACACAATGGATATGCACCCTATGAAGACAGACCCACATATTCACCATCACACTTCCACGAGATACACAGTGCACCATGTGAAGGCATGCCCACACTTAGTCGATCAAGATTTTCATGTGTGCTTCTTTTAGAAGGCATATTCAACTTAATATGTTTGTTGAGGGGTTTTAATATGGTTATATATGCATATATGTATCCAATCACCACATATATAGTACGAATCATATACATGATATATCTCACAAATGAAAACATGCAATAATGATAAAGCGATGATTATGGCTTTCCTACTATTGTTCCTTGGAGCCACAAAGAACTACGATCATCTAAGGTATACATCACATGCAACCTATTATTGATGAAGATCAGTGCTTGCCAATCTGAGTTGACTGGTTCAACCTTGGAACTGGTCGACTCACCTCTTGGCCGATCAGTTGGTCTCCTCCAGCCGGTCACCTGGCTCCTCCATATGGTCAGCTCGTCTGGTCGTTGGGGCTTCTCATTGGTCCACCAACTTCTCCTCAGTCGGTCATCTCGGTCTATCAAGCGGTCATCTTCAGTCTTTGTCATAACAAGAAATAAAGCTAATCATATTTTACATAATCTTTGTGAAACCTCAAGTTACATTCGAGGGGAGCAAAGGTAGAAGATAAACTCAAATTATCTCGAGTTACATTTAGAATAGAAGAAGAGGGCTCAGTGTGTAGACCGAGATGCAAACAACCATAACCAACCACATACATGCACATAGGGTTTATAGGCCATAACCATGCTACACATCCACCATCAAAAACCATTTTAGGGTGATGCATATCGATTGCATATATACCATATCATATATGTATATATTAGTTTGGTATCACGTGGTATTAATCGGATATTCACATTAGTCATTTAAATATTCGCATCGTATGCAATAATTAAAATACGGTAAAGCCAAAATCTGATCATATCAGTTATCCCAAAACATAGAGTATTGACATGGCTCTGATACCATTGTTGAGTTTTACTTGGTCAGAGTAGGCAGCAGAAACAAAAAAAAATTGCTTAACCATAAACCCATAACCAGTAGATCGCGTCAACATCTATGTAATGGGAAGGATGGTTTTAGCGAGTTATACCTGGTTATAAGGTTTGCTCAGTGACTATACCTCACAGCAAGTGTGGTCTTCAACCACTTGTCTTTGACGGTGTCTTTGCAGCTCCTGGTCTTGACCCGAACTATGGTTGACTATCGTCCTCCTGAGCTTCATAAGTCTCCTACCTCTATTGATAGTCCAAATACTACCGAGAACTCTAGCTGTCCTAAAGAACGGACTAGAAGGAGTTGTCCCCTTATGTTGGCTTACTAGTCACCAACACACACTCCCACAACCAGTTGCTTTTCTGTAGTTATCTTCCCTCATTGTTCCTCCCTGGACTGATAGAACTTGCTTGTGCTCTCTCAGTTACCAAAACTAGAGAGGACAACAACTTTGCAAAGCAACTGATGTTCTAAGTTGTGTCTCTGTTGTGTGTCTAGAGAATCCCCATGTACCCCTCTATTTATAGTAGAGGGAAGGGTTTCAGTTCCCAGACTGTGTGGGAGTAGAAGGGTCTGGATTTTTCATGAATAATATACACTGTGGTAGGTGAACTGATCATTTCACTAGTAAACTGATCGGTTGGCATAGTGAATAGGTCGGTTCACTTATTGAACCAGGTAGTTCACAAGCCATACATGCTTGCAATTGACTTTCCTAATTCATTTATAATTAATGCAAAGATTAATTCTTGTCCCAATCGAATTAAACAAGTGAAATAGGAAAAAAATTTCACGAACTGAGAAATGCAACACATGCTTGTTTGGTCCAAGTAAACTGATCGGTTCACTAGAGTGAACTGGTCGTCTCAATGATCATAAGTCGATTGGTTCACCCAATGAACCAGTCGTGTAAGGACCCTGACCTGGGTTATGAGGTAACCCTGTTTGTTTTGGCTAAGTAAGTTTCTTAGAAATTTAATATAATCCTCTAAGGTGTTTTGTTATCATGTGACACACTTATGTGCCAAATTTGGTCCTGATTGATGATGTTTGAGCAATGTTTCTTTGTTTTGGACCAAAATGCAATTTACCCAAGATGAGGGGCCATATTGAAAATTGTCACATGCTGAACATGAATTAAGTGTTTTAACATCATAATAGAGATAATGATGTTAAGTGGTGGCTTGTGGAAAGCCTAAATTCCAAGTTTGAACATGTTTGAATAATGCTAGTACCTTGTGCACCAATTTTGGTACAAATTGTAATTTACCTAAAATTTGGGGTTGATATGAAAATTACCACATCTAGAGTATCCCTACTCCCTCCTAGTATCATTTAGAGTAAATAGAAAGAAGTATATGCCATGTTTGATTCCATTATGAATGATGGTTATCTTAGTGATGAAATGACCAACAAAAGGGTTGAATATGAAAGCTTAACTTGAGTTGTGTCAATTTGAAAAGCTTATATATGAGTGCCTATCGACCAAGGAGCCATAGGAGGATATGCATATCGTTTTGTGAACTCTTGACAAAGGCCATGTCGTGCAAAGTACCTCAAGGAGGTGAGTTGTGTCAGGTTACAACTTCCTTAGTAAAGTTGTGACGAGTTGTGCATAAAGTGATGAATTAATTGATATATCTTAATCAAAGGGATATGTAATAGACAAATATTTATCCATAGATCACCCTCAACTGTTTTTCATGTCACGATAAATGTTTATTCATGCATTTACACGTGTCATCCATGCATGGACATGTGGCACCTACTAGATCAAATTGATGACACCTCATTTTTACCTTCCTTCATGAGAAACAAGTATATATACCCCTAGTTTTATCCCTTAGTACCATTTTGCGACCCTTACCACCCTCCTTTCCTAAGGTATAGTGCATATAGATCTTGTATCATGCAAGAGTGATGTGGTATCGTGCATATGTCCTTGGATATTGCCCATAGAAAGAGCATATCGGACAAGTAGGTTGATATCGGCCAAGAAGGGTGATATGGGTCATAGTGAAGTGTTTTTGGCCCCAAGTCAGGAGGATATCGGCCACAACTGGTGGCATATCGTGAAGGGGATGTGAGGTATCGTGCAAAGGTGCTAGAGCAAGAAGGATCTCAATACTTAACCCTAAGTTGAGTCCATGATCATCTTCAACCTTGGATTGAAGTATGATTTTAGGGTTTTGATCTTCTTTTCTTTTCTTCTTCACCAATTGCTCATCCATGGTGATTCCTTGTATATAAAGGAGTTTTGACCGAGCCTTGTACTTTTTATAAGTCATCTTCAACCTTACGAATGTGGAGCTTTGGAGCTTGGAGCTTTGAAGTTGTTCTTAAGGCAAGTTATATAACTTGAACTCAACCATGTTATTATTCATCATCTAAATTGTTGTACTTAATGAATTACTTTTAATTCCGAAATTTCCTGAAATAGATGATGAAATTATGAGTTCTAGTAGTTTCTTAGACCTATTTCCATGAACTATAACAACTAGAACTAAGGTCTAAATCTTGAAGATGATGGTATCACTTTATAAAAGTGATATCGGGTGCAAGCACACAAGCAAGCACCTCTAACCCGATACGATGATGCACCTACTTCACTAAAATGATATGAATATGATTGTATATATTCTTGCATGATATGGGGGTGTGGTATACACCTATTTCATGATAGGGAGTCAAGTAAAGACTCCATGCATGATACAAGGTTAAATGAATACTTATAAGTTGACATGAAACCCTAATTTGGGTAACCCGATATGAGTAAAGAATAGCAAATGCTATTGCATGATATGATCATATAATATATCATTGGTACTTGGTATCATAAAGCACACATATCTGGTGAACGATATGAACATTTTAGTAAACCCTATTGCACGATATGGTAGCCCGATACACAACCCTAGTTTATGTCTAGCCCGACATGGTGATGAGTTGATACCTCTTAAACACCATGGGCGATACATACATGTATCATGTGCCTGTCACAACCAACCCTAACCTGACATGGGTGTTACAACCCAACATTGGATAGTCTAGCCTGACATGGCGTGATGCCTTTCACTCCTATCGACTTCCATAATGGGTTGAGCCTAATATAGCAAACCCTAACCCATCACGGCCAACCCTAGATGGTGAGCCAACTGATATGGTGATTGAATACATCTCTATCCCGACATGGTGATGGCTTAATACCTCATTCACGACATGGGTAGCACATACAAACACCTCTAGCCTGATATGAATGGTGTGTATATACCTCTAGCCCGATATGGTGAGTGCTCATATACTTACAACCTGATATGGTGAACATATGCACACTTCTATCCCGAGATACCATGTAAAGGTGAGGGCAAGACAATCTTAGGAGTAATGAGTGTAACACTAAGTAATGGTGTGGCTAATACCTTGATAGGTGAAACACCTAAAGTGTTTGATAATGGACAACCTTATATCAATAATGCCTTATCTCAAGATGAGTCCATATCATTGATGATTGTTGGGTCATTCAAGTGTGTGACTTCTAGCCAATACATTACAAGATAAATGTGATGGGCTAGTGCATAAAGTATTAGGATGGGAAATACCCTAATACAAGATAATTGATGAACTAAAGTAAGTTAAAAGTGATGAGGGAAGTGATACATCAAGACATGATAAATATCACATTCAACACCTCAAGGTTGATACACTTTGATGCACCTTAAATCCAATATACTTGAATGAGTAACACGTGAAGTGTGTCATCTCAATTATTACATTGAGATGTAATGCACTTTGATAAGTGCAGGCTAATATACCTTGAGGAAGGGTTAAGCCAAGTTAATAAAGAATGATGTAATAATATTCTAGTAAGGATGAGAGAGAAACTCATACCTTGTGTTGATAATCATTTAATGATAAATGATGAGAATAAATAAGTAAGATTGAATACTTATGATATCAATGTATTCTCCTAGATGTGTGGAGCAATGAATTAGGGTTTGGATTAATAATATGAACATGAATCCCTATTCGTCTATAAAGGGAAACCCTAACCGTAATGATGGGAAGGATGTATTTGTCTTATTGCATAAGCCTTGTAAGGCATGTTAAATACTTGTACTACAAGTATAATGATTAATGGCCTTGTGAGCAATGTGAATAAGTTGTTTCCTAGTGAGAGGTGACAAGATGTGTAATGGCCTTGTGAGCCATGTGAATAAGTTGTTGCCTAGTGAGAGGTAACAAAATGTGCAATGGCCTTGTGAGCCATGTGAATAAGTTGTTGCCTAGTGAGAGGTAACAAGATGTGCGATGACCTTGTAATCCATGTGAATATGTTGTTGCCTAGTGAGAGGTAACAAGATGTGCAATGGCCTTGTGAGCCATGTGAATAAGTTGTTGCCTAGTGATAGGTGACAAGATGTGTAATGGCCTTGTGAGCCATGTGATAATTTGTTTCCTAGTGAGAGGTGACAAGATACTTAATGGGCCTTGTGAGCCATGTGAGATGCTTGTATAACAAGTATCATGTATACCTTGGTCTGAGGACCTAGAGGTAATAGTTACTGGAAAAGTGGTAATAATGTTCAGTGATGATCTAAGGGTTTGAATACCCGGATCTAGTAATCATGATGTTGATAATATTAAGGGATGAGAATTCCTAGTAATGAGATAAGGGATTAAGATCATAAATGTTATTTGTGTTTTAAATATTTGAAAAGTATGTGATACATGTATAGCACCTTTCTTTATAGCATTTGTCATAATAATTCATGTTTGAAAACTTGACTGATGCTAAAAGAATATGGTAATGCACTTAATTAATCAAGTGGAATCGTATCAGGTAGAGCCCTGACCAAAGATCCATCAGCATTAGAATTTGTTGAATGGTGAAACGGGTTGCTCCACAGCATAACCTAGAGGGCATATTTTTGAATATGTGGGGGTGATGGGCACGAATATCCTTATGACCTAATGTGGGATTGATGTGAGATAAACATGAAATCTCTCAATCCTCCATTATATATGTCAGTATGGATGTATCATGAATCTCCCGATGATGATGAAGGTCGGGGATGGATAATTGAGATCTCCCTGAAGAGAGTGCAGTTGATGTTGTAGCTCTATAGAGAAGTTTCCAGTATACCATGGAAAGCTATTTAGTAGTGACACGAGATGTCCTGCTTGTGGTCTTGCACTGACTGAGATGGATGTGGTCATGGAGTCTGGCTCTTCCATTGACATGTATCGAACCGATGATTTACGCCATCGTGTTCAGTTGGAGTATGAGCGTTATACCTCATCTCCTCAGGGCATAAGTGTGATTGAAAAATGTAATCAGCCATGTAGCATATCTACTTAAGGATCAAATATGGAAAACATTAATTGATGCGCACTTCAGTTATACATCTTAGTTGATAGATGATATTTATGTTTCTTTACATTCCTTGCAAAGCAGATAGATGATTGATAACTCTACCATGGGTAGATGCAATGTTCTCCGTAAGAAAGGAGATTACTTCATTCTATTCATACAGTGAATTATCTTGCATGTAAATATAAAAAGAACCTCTGCTCAATTTATAAATGCTTAATCTGGGATAATAATATGGTCAACGGAGAGTTATATCTCGCACTGGGACAATTGTCTCACCCCGTGGGATCCACATCTTTTTAGGTGGATGTGCACAAGGTGGCGAAGATTTTTCTGCAGAGGAGGAGTGACAACTAAGGCAGCCGTGACAACTCAAGTTGAGTGTACTATCTGTCATGTCTTGTAGATAGAAGTCCTACGTGTCGTCTCTGTACTCTCAAGTCCTTAGAGTTGGTTCGTACTGGTTTCATGAATGATCTGAGATTTTGGCTTGAATGCCTCGAGGTCTTATGTTGCTCCAGTATGTGTTTTGATAAAGCAATTGTTATATGTTGTCCTCGAGATGAGATGAAACAATGTTGTACAATGTAAATCGTGATATGTATAAGTTTTGGATCTTTCAGTAAAAGTTTTCTATACGAGGATCTCCTTGCAAAATGGTTTTAAATTTGAGTGATTTTTGTTAATTTGTTTTTTATGTTTATGCTGCTTAATTAGTAATGATGTGTTTGTCATATTGATGACTATTGTTTCAGGTTGGTTGGTGGTCCAGATTGTGCATAACTCAATCAATTTAATTCTCAATTAATCAAACACTCTAATTAGTTGGTTAAACACTTGAACTTGATTATTCTGAGTCAAGTCTATTAATTGAATGCTTAATTGAGTACCTAAACACTTTAGTAATCAATCCAAGCATCATTCATAGATAAACTCCTCTTCTAGGTTAATCCTATGTGTGTGACCCTATATGTCCCATATCACGGTGGCAGTGAATGTCCATAACTAGCTTCTAACATCACAAGCAAAGATAGGTGCCCAGTCGCACGTCAGTGCTACCCAAGTGAATGGAAAGTTGGAGAACAACCTTCAACCTACAATATGTGATTGGTGTTCCAATGAATGTATAATTCCTTTGTCTCTGATATCCCAAATGAACTCAAGTCATGAAGTTGTCATCCTTTCAATGTTCATTCATGTTTCTTGAACTAGAGCAGACTATCTGAGATATATGTGAACTCAATATCATATATTGATTCACATGTGCATGTGCATGTGCATGCTATTCTCAGTCTCTCTTATCAAGTGTCCTGGGTATCATACTCCCTTAGGAGGGACAAATCATGTTTCTATCACTCACAGTCTATCTCATGTGTCAAAGCCACCCAATCATCACCTTTATAACAACCCATGTTTTAGGACTGTGTTTGATGATGTCAAAGTGTACCCAATCACATTCAATGAGTGTAGTGATTTCAGTTCTAAGAATCATAATCACCACCATCACTATGGGAGATGATTCTGACTACCATGTCATGGTTCCATATTTCACTCTCATGGTGGGTCTGTCTGATACACTATTCTCTAATATGTGTCTATGTGCTTCATTTGATATCATATATCATGACTAATTATAACATACTGAAATCCAGGGTCTTCCCTACAATTTACCCACTTTTGAGCTTTTCTTTCCCTTCTAGTTCATTTGGACCTTTTTCATAAATTTCCCATCCTTTTGAAGCATTTTTGGACTCCTTGTGCAAGTTGAGCACAATTCAAGGTTGAAATCACCTTTTTCCTTCATTTATATAAATGGAGGGGTGTTTGCACAAATAACCCACTTAAGGTAATAATTAAGTGCTAATAATGCAAAATGGAATTTTATGTGAGAATATAAGTAAATAATATTAATTTGGAACTTTTTGGATAAATATATTAGCAATAATGTGTATTTGAGTTAATGTATGAGAACATTAACCTTAATTGTTTCTCTCTCCTCAAAATATGATTTTAATTCATGAAAATATGTTATTTAATTGAGAAATGATTATTGAAATCTTATGTGCTTAATATCTCGAAATTTACTCACATGTTTCATAAAAAGAAGTCTTTTCATATAATTCATTCATTTTAATATATTAATATACACTTTAATGAGAAATATATTTATTAAGGGCCATATTATGAGTAAAACGAGAATATAATTGCATAGGGTTGTTCTAGACTTTAATATGAGCATTTGGTTAAAATTTTGTGGATTTTGGAGTTGGTTTGACCCCTCAAAACTATTTAATACACTTTTAATATAGTGTAAATTAAAATGGTGAATAATAACCCACCTTCATACCTTACTCTTAATATGGACTAATAAAACTTGCAAATGCATGCTATTAGTGAGTGGAGGACTCTTGGACTCCAAATATCGAATTTGGGAACCAAGGGTTGCTTATAAAAGCAACACATAATTATTTGCCCAAGCATTATATTAATATATGCTTTAATAATAAAAATAATTTTTTGGAGGCCAAAAGTTGGGTGAAACGCAAATCCAATTCTATATCATGAATCTAGACGTCATTAGAAACCTGGGGTTAAAATTTGAGGCCATTTGGAGTTTGTTTGACCTCCCAAATGCATTAAACAAGTTTTTAATAAAATGTGATATAAAATCAATCAATACATCAGTTATACACATCATTTAAGCCAAAGTTGGGCTTAAATGATTGTCACGCAAGCAAGGGCCGCGCAGGTCTACTATGGACGCAGATCCAACAGCTATTGTTTATCCCGATTATGATCCAAGGGCCAAGAGTTCATCTTCCACCTCCGACAGTTACACGTAGAACTGGCTTAGACTCCTCAACTTCGATCTCCTCGTATACTCGACCATTTTGTGAGATTTCTTCTCCGTTCGCTTCGTCTCTTCCTCCCAGTTCATTTGAGCCATTGCTTGTCCAGCGAGGTGTGGTGTAGCCTAAATGCCAAGGGGTGCCAGCCAAGGCCTCTCACGGCCACCTCGGCTAGGCCAAAGGACACCTCCAAACCTATAAATAACTCCCCACACAGTTGCGTCGGCCACCTAGCAACCTATCAATCCCCTCAATTTTGTCTGAGAACATGTGTGTAGCCGGCGACGAGGAGATTTTCCAACTATTCTTGTGGCACCTCTCTCCAGAGCTAGAGTGCTTGTGCATTGAAATTTATTGGCTAGGTGAGTTCGTCTTTCGATTCTCTTCGTTTCTAGTACCTGCACGGCGATTTTGGTGGAGAAACGCAAAAACACCCAAGTTCCCAAGATACACCTCGGCGCCATGGCTACACCCGAGCTTGAAGAAGCTCAGGTGGCTTTTTACCATTTTGCCCCCGCACACCCTCTTTTCCTGATCCTCTCGCCAGGGGCAGTTTCGTCATCCAAAACCTTGTTTTTTGACCCATTTAGCAATTAATTGGTCAATCTTGTTTAATTCGTAGAAAATCGCTCGATTATCGGAAAAATACAAATAAATAGTCATTGGAAAGGATATTTCGAGTAGAATCCGAATTTCCTATTTTTGAGTCCTGTTTTCCATCCCAACTCTAATAATTACTTCAAACTCTAATTTAAATGTATAAAGTGTTATAAAATGATTATAATAGTGTTTTAACTCTGTTTTTTAAAAGAAAATATGTTTTCTCGAGTAGAAAAATATTAGGAATTGTTTGGCCCTATTTCCAGAACCAAAATCCAAATTTTTAATCCATGGTTTATAAATGTGGACATTTTACACTTAAAGTACCTTTAAGTAACCTAATACATTTGTAATATTTGAAACTAGGGAAATATGGAATTGGATACAATCAGACTGGTGAATGTGATGGTAATGAATGGAAACTAAGCTATGTGGATTCTATTTGTGTATGTGAATCATATTTATGTGAACATCTATGTGAATGTGAAATCTATGTGGAATGTATATTGTGCAATCAACCTACTCTTCAGTAGGGATCTTATCCAACCCTACAAACATTATGTTCTAGCCTTGATATCCTCCTAAATGCCTTTATTTGGATCTTTACTTATTTGATGCTTTTGTTGCTATTATGACTAATTCATTTGTATTATGTGAACCATGCTATTGCCTATGTTGGCTCATCTTTTTGAAATACTTGGAAACATTGTATATTGTTGTTGCTTATGTTGGCTCCTTTATTTCTTGGGTTTTATTCCCAATGCTATGTTTCAATCTTGTTATATTTCTCAATACTGCCAAGTGACTATTTGAGCATGATGTATTTTAGGCCAAATGACAATGTAGTATAAAGGAGTACAAACCACACCATAGGGAACTGAGGTTTTAGTCCTCCTGCCAGGCACTGGGGTTTTAGTCCCCCTGCCATTTTATATATTAGGCACTGGGGTTTTAGTCCCCCTGCCACTTTTTAGGCATTGGGGTTTTAGTCCCCCTACCACTGGTGAGGTCCGGTAGGTGCCTCACCCTACATTGAGATGACTTTGCATCTTAATATATTCATGCTATGTGATTGTTATTGTGGTGATTGATTATGGCAGTTTTCTCTCTCTTATTCATATACTTGCCTCATTTCTTTTGAAATCTCTTATTGTAGAGAATTTTTTCTATTGCAATTCTTTAGATTATTTAATTGTCCTATTTCTCTTGAATAACACATACCTTTTATCTTTCTCTTGTTGGTTGACCCCAACCATCCAAGCTAGGATCAGAGTGCGCATGGAAGCTTGGTGAACCTAAGGCTAAGGATAGAACAAGAAGAAAAAGAACATATAGCTTGCATGTTCATAGTTGCTTTTATATATTAAGTTGTTTTGTTTGGAGGCAATATTGGCTTAGTCTAAGTCTTCCTCTACCTAGATACTTGTTCTTGTATAAAGATGTACCCCATTTGGGAAAAATTTTGTAATGTACTCTTTATACATTTTGAATAAAGTCAAGTTTTAATTCTTCCGCTGCCACACATTTGATGTATTTGTTTATCATGTTTAATAGTAGAGACTTGGTCTTTACAGCATGGTATCAGAGCATCAAGGTAGTTGGATTCTTGACTAATTCAAAAATTGTCTCCCTCGAGTATATAGTTTCCCTTTGGTTCGTTGTTCACCTTAGAGTTGACCTAGCATGAAAGTTTGATTTAGGATCATAATAATTTCATAATTAGAAGTAACATTTGTCAACTTTTTGGTGAATTGTCTATTAAGAAGCTACTAGAGAAAGAAGTTGAAAGTGATGGTGTCTAGAAAGGGTCAGAGCTTGCGGGCTGGCAATATTTTCCTCTGCCCCACTAGCTTGGTAACGAGGACTCATGAGCTCATATGACATGGTCTGGCCTGATCTGATATAGACAGCTGGACATAGTCAATCTTTGGGCATGTTGCCTAATTGTTGAATACCTTAGGAAAACCATAAGTGATGATTTGATCTCTTACACAAAAATCATCCTTAAATACCTTAAACTCCTATGTTTAGGGTTTAGTGTACCCTATGTTACACCTTGAAGCTTAGTTAATAAATCCTTTTAGTGTTGAATCTTATGTACCTTTTACCCTTAGCTTAGTTTGACTTAGTTGACCCTTTTAAGGGGTGGAGTGAGGGTAATGGTGTTAGTACCCTATTTGGTTTTGCAAATCTGATTTTGAGGATGATTTCCCTTTTTAGGAGGATGGAATCCCAACTAAAAGAAAAATCAAATATCTTTAGAGTTAGAAACCCTACCTATGTGGACTTATGTGCATAATAACTTATGTGAACAAGAATTTACCAAACGCATTATACTTGTAATTCAACTTGTTTGTTTATACACACATGATTATGAAGTAAGTCATATTGAGATAGTTCATATGCTTGAACCTTCATATATTATTGATTCACATAATAATGAGTTACTCATTACTAATGGTGAATATACATAACGTTGACTATGCCACCCTAATGGTAAAATGCATCCTAAGGATGCTTTAACATGTAATGATCATGTTGACCAAAACCCTAATATGTAATCATCTAGACTTGACAACATATACATATATATACCCTTAATGCCTTTCATGATACATTAGTGACATTAGGTGTCATCATCACATAATATACATTAATGCATGTAAATGGATTATAGTCACAAAGTTATCAATATATATAAGGTATATCACCTTGTTCTCTAATGAACACATCATCATAAGTTGATATATGAATTAATTCATTAATATTTAATGGGTTACATCCTATTCACTAAAATGCATATAATGACTCAAACATGATAATGAATTATTGGATTCACATAAATATTCATAAAATGCCTAATGTGAACTAAAATATGTATAATTTATAATATGAAGTGTAATGGACGAAAATGATTAATGATGTCATTAATATGAGTATGAAAGATGATATGAAAATGTGCAATATGAACATTATTTGGAATTATTATAGGCTTAATAACTTGTTGAATAATATTAACTTTTTCTACAAAATAATTTGTGATAATTCTACATGATAGTTTTAAGAGGATAATGGAAAATGAATTCATGTTATTAAGGTTTTTGACCTAATACATTAATTAATGTTGAAATGGCTTAGGAAACCCTAATTGTGCTTAAAATCCTTGATGAGGGAAATACACATGATATAATATTGAGATATAATTGTTTTGAATAAAATGTGGCACAAGTGATAGTATAATAAATATGATACCTCTTCATGATGGGGATTATGTTAATAAGGCAAAAATGTTAATTAGGTTGAGTTTGATAAAAGGATATAGGTTTTGTGGAAACCTTAGTAACACATGACTTATGTAGATTTTGTGTTGTACCCTAGATTAAGGGTTATAACCTAGTGTTTAAGTTTGGGAAGTTGCACACCCACCCTCTCTTCCCTCTTGTTGTGATTTCGGGGACGAAATCCTCTTTAAGGGGTGGTGTGCTGTAACATACTGAAATCTAGGGTCTTCCCTACAATTTACCCACTTTTGATATTTTCTTTGCCTTCAAGTCCATTTGGACCTTTTTCATAAATTTCCCATCCTTTTGAAGCATTTTTGGACTCCTTGTGCAAGTTGAGCACAATTCAAGGTTGAAATCACCTTTTTCCCTCATTTATATAAATGGAGGAATGTTTGCACAAATAACCCACTTAAGGTAATAATTAAGGGCTAATAATGCAAAATGGAATTTTATGTGAGAATATAAGTAAATAATATTAATTTGGAACTTTTTGGATAAATATATTAGCAATAATGTGTATTTGAGTTAATGTATGAGAACATTAACCTTAATTGTTTCTCTCTACTCAAAATATGATTTTAATCCATGAAAATATGTTATTTAATTGAGAAATGATTATTGAAATCTTAATGTGCTTAATATCTCGAAATTTACTCACATGTTTCATAAAAAGAAGTCTTTTCATATAATTCATTCATTTTAATATATTAATATACACTTTAATGAGAAATATATTTTTTAAGGGCCATATTATGAGTACAATGAGAATATATTTGCATAGGGTTGTTCTAGACTTTAATATGAGCATGTGATTAAAATTTGGTGGCTTTTGGAGTTGGTTTGACCCCTCAAAACTATTTAATACACTTTTAATATAGTGTAAATTAAAATGGTGAATAATAACCCACCTTCATACCTCACTCTTAATATGGGCTAATAAAACTTGCAAATGCATGATATTAGTGAGTGGAGGACTTTTGGACTCCAAATCTCGAATTTTAGAACCAAGGGTTGCTTATAAAAGCAACACATAATTATTTGCCCAAGCATTATATTAATATATGCTTTAATAATCAAAATAATTTTTTGGAGGCCAAAAGTTGGTTGAAATGCAAATCCAATTATATAGCATGAATCTAGACGTCATTAGCAATCTGGGGTTAAAATTTGAGGCCATTTGGAGTTTGTTTTACCTCCCAAATGCATTAAACAAGTTTTTAATAAAGTGTGATATAAAATCAATCAATACATCAGTTATACACATCATTTAAGCCAAAGTTGGGTTTAAATGATTGTCACGCAAGCAAGGGCCGCGTAGGTCTAATGTGGTTGCAGATCCAATGGCTTTTGTTTATCCTGATCATGATCCAAGGGCCAAGAGTTCATCTTCCACCTCCGACAGTTACACGTAGAACTGGCTTAGACTCCTCAACTTCGATCTCCTTGTATACTCGACCATTTTGTGAGATTTCTTATTCGTTTGCTTCGTCTCTTCCTCCCAGTTCATTTGAGCCATTGCTCGTCTAGTGAGTTGTGGCATAGCCTAAACGCCAAGGGGCGCCGGCCAAGGCCTCTCACGGCCACCTCGGCTAGGCCAAAGGACACCTACACACCTATAAATAAATCCCCACAAAGTTGCGTCGGCCACCTAGCAACCTACCAATCCCCTCAATTTTGTCTGAGGACATGTGTGTAGCCAGTGACAAGGAGCTTTTCCAGCTGTGCTTGCGGCGCCTCTCCCCGGAGCTAAAGTGCTTGTGCGTCAAAATTTATTGGCTAGGTGAGTTCGTCTTTCGATTCTCTTCGCTTTGAGTACCTGCACGACGATTTTGGTGGAGAAATGCAAAAATGCCCAAGTTCCCAAGATACACCTCGATGCCATGGAGACGCCCGTTTTGTCCCCCCCCCACGCCCTCTTTTCCTGATCCTCTCACCAGGGGCAGTTTCGTCATCCGAAACCTTGTTTTTTTGACCCATTTAGCAATTAATTGGCCAATCTTGTTTAATTCGTAGAAAATCGCTCGGTTATCGGAAAAATACAAATAAATAGTCGTTGGAAAGGATTTTTTGAGTAGAATCCGAATTTCATGGTTTTGAGTCCTGTTTTCCATCCCAACTCTGATAATTAATTCAAACTCTAATTTAAATGTATAAAGTGTTATAAAATGATTATAATAGTGTTTTAACTCTATTTTTTAAAAGAAAATATGTTTTCTCGAGTAAAAAAATATTAGGAATCGTTTGGCCCTGTTTCCAGAACTAAAATCTAAAGTTTTAATCCATGGTTTATAAATGTGGACATTTTACACTTAAAGTACCTTTAAGTAACCTAATACATGTGTAATATTTGAAATTAGGGAAATATGGAATTGGATACAATCAGACTGGTGAATGTGATGGTAATGAATGGAAACTAAGGTATGTGGATCCTATTTGTGTATGTGAATCATATTTATGTGAACATCTATGATGAATGTGAAATCTATGTGTAATGTATATTGTGCAATCAACCTACTCTTCAGTTGGGATCTTATCCAACCCTACAAATATTATGTTCTAGCCTTGATATCCTCCTAAATGCCTTTATTTGGATCTTTACTTATTTGATGCTTTTGTTGCCATTATGACTCATTCATTTGGATTATGTGAACCTTGCTATTGCCTATGTTGGCTCATCTTTTTGAAATACTTGGAAACATTGTATATTTTTGTTGCTTATGTTGGCTCCTTTATTTCTTGGGTTTTATTCCCAATGCTATGTTTCAATCTTGTTATATTTCTCAATACTGCCAAATGACTATTTAAGCATGATGTATTTTAGGCCAAATGACAATGTAGTGTACATGAGTACAAACCACCCATAGGGCACTGAGGTTTTAGTCCTCCTGTCGGGCACTGGGGTTTTAGTCCCCCTGCCATTTTATATATTAGGCACTGGGGTTTTAGTCCCCCTATCACTTTTTAGGCACTGGGGTTTTAGTCCCCCTGCCACTGATGAGGTCCTGTAGGTGCCTCACCTTACATTGAGATGACTTTGTGTCTTAATATATTCATGCTATGTGATTGTTATTGTGGTGATTGATTATGATAGTTTTCTCTCTCTTATTCATATACTTGCCTCATTTCTTTTGAAATCTCTTATTGTAGAGAATCTTTTATATTGCAATGCTTTAGATTATTTAATTGTCCTATTTCTCTTGAATAACACATACCTTTTATCTTTCTCTTGCTGGATGACCCCAACCATCCAGGGTAGGATCAGAGTGCGCATGGAAGCTTGGTGAACCTAAGGCTAAGGATAGAACAAAAGGAAAAGGAACATATAGCTTGCATGTTCATAGTTGCTTTTATATATTAAGTTGTTTTGTTTGGAAGCAATATTGGCTTTGTCTAAGTCTTCCTCTACCTAGATCCTTGTTATTGTATAAAGATGTACCCCATTTGGGAAAAATTTTGTAATTTACTCTTTATACATTTTGAATAAAGTCAAGTTTTAATTCTTCCGCTGCCACACATTTGATGTATTTGTTTATCATGTTTAATAGTAGAGACTTGGTCTTTACAGTAATGAGATTTTGTCATCAACCAACAAACACTCTAGTCTTGATGTGTCAGTCTTGTCTATCAACCTTCCATGATGACATCTGACTAGGGACATAATAAGAATGTACCTACTCTTAGCATCCATATGATCTCATTATTCAGGTCCTTAACCCAAAGACATACGTTATTGAGTTTTGTCATTCTTTAGACATTCATTATGCTCCATCATTTATCTCATAATGGATTGAACCTGAATTAATTGGAAGCTTTCCTTTGATATTTATCAAATCAAGTATGACATATGCCAATCCAATCATCATATTATTGGCTCTCAGGGCATACATACCACCATGGTGTTGCAGATTAAAAGGCAGGTTTCCCTTCTATGGTTGGTCTGGCTACACTGATTGGTGATGATGAGGAGGTGGAGGACCTGGACGAGCTGGAGGTAACTAGTAATAGTGCCCCCAATATGTGTCATGAGGGAATGTGTAGGTCTCTTGATATCCCAAAATACCACCCCAGAAGTCTTCACCCCATTTGGGATTTTGTTGTGCCTAAGCATGGTCATATTGGTACAAGTGGTTGACCTGATGATGCATCTGTTGTTGGTCCTTCCACATGTACTTTTGGATGAGCTATATGTCTTGTTGTGTCTTCTAAATACCTTCAAGTTGTGCCTAGATGGATGACATGTCATAGGCATTAACTGAAGGCTCCCTGTGACAAAGTGAAATTTAGCATTAATATGAACTAATTCCAATTTCACCCTCCTTATTCTCATTCAATGTGCCAAATCCTTTTTATTGGTTTCATAATCAATATTGGTACTCAAATTTGAAATATGGTGATCAATGTGGATTTTATACACATTATAACACCCTAAATTTGATTAATTCATCACTTTGTCCAAAGAAACAAATTGATCCATCAAACTTCATCATTTGGTTCTCAAACTTTTTCAACATATTCTCAATAATTGTGAAGCTATGGTCCAAATTTCATGTCATTTGGACATTCCTACTAATTACTATGATTTCTTAAAGTTTATATGTTGAAAATCCTTCTATTTGCTTTTTTAATTGTCTTTTCCAAGTCATCAATCCTTTGCAATGGGAGGGGACGAACCCCAGCCATCAGACTAGAGACCAACAGATCAGGGGTCTAATCTAGTAGCTATGAGGTTATCTTCAACCTCCCACTGATTGCGGGGAGGTATGAATGTGGCCATTATGGTATATCTCTTGCTCGCGACCATAGTTCGAATTTCGAACCGAGCCGTTTTACTCCCCTCGTGATTTCGCACTCAATGAGCCATGGTTTGACCCACTTTAATACTTTGATTTCCATTAAAATATTTCCCCTCACCATTCCTTCTCACTCCGGTAAGCTTGGTTTGCATCCCAAGGTTGTCTTGATACAAACCCTAGCCCAACACTATAAAAGCACCCCCTGAGGTCTGTAATAGCCACACCTTTCTCTCAGACTCGCTAATTCTCCCCCTATTGGCCTTGAGAGCATAATTTTTCCTCCCCAACCTTCGTGCTATGGTGCGGAGCCACCACAAGCCCAGATTGGGCATCTCCTCCTCGTAGCTTCGGACCTCCATCTAATATACTCCTCCAGTTTGCAAGATTCAAACATGTTTGGGTGGCATCTTTTCTACCTCCCTCAGTCATTGTTGCTCCCAAAGCCCCTATTTCCGGTGAAGTCCTACACCTATGTTGTGAGTTTGCGTGAGTACTGTCCGAAGAGGAGAAGGCCCCCCTAACCGCTCGGTCCAAGAAGGACCCAAACAGGTCTAAGGCTCGGTCAGACCGCCCGTAAACCGGCCACTCAAGAGCTTAAACCGGCCATTTAGCCTCTGAACCAGACTGCCAAGAAAGAGAGCCACACACCTATATGGTGACATCTTGACCGTCCAATTGTGTAATCCAATGACCTCCATTTTTTCTACATTTAAGGTATTCTTCGCCCTTTCACATGGAAAATAGATTAAATGTCCAGATCTTATTTTAATCGTACAAAATGCATCCTAGATCCAAATAATTAGAATAAATAGTCAATCTTGATCAAAAAAACCCAGTGAATCTACAAAAAATACTTATAAAGTCTGATTCTAAGTTATTCTCACTAATACACCTAATATTGATCTCTTGCTTATGTAATTGGTCTAAATAACTCTATTTGTGGTTAATCCTGACTAAATGCTGAAAACCCTAGATTTGGACTCTGATGATTATCTTGTAACCTAGATCTAATATATTTGAAGCATCTACTCTTGAAAATGAATCATTAGTGATCTAGATCTTTTTACTGGATTCAATCTTGGTTATAATCTATATAATGTGTAATCTTGATCCTAATCTTGCAAAACACTTGATATAGTTTTGACCCATCAATCTGATCTTGATTCCCAATTACATTAAGTTATCATGATGATAATCTAGAAATTGATGATGACTTGGATAATGATAATAAAACTAGGGTTTACACCTATGATCCTAGAAAACCTAAGTAGGTCATCCACACTTGAAATATTCTTGACACTGGAATAATGTTAGAGATATTGATATAGTATGAATCATAAGTTGATGACCTATCCCTAAGGTTGACCTAGGAAAATGTAACCCTAATCTCGAATATTGAAACATGATGTCTAAATATCATGATCCTGACCCTTGATCCAAACATTGTTATTTAGGATCTAATTCGAAGGGTCTACCTATTACTTATTGATATACTCAAAATCCTCGGTGAAAGGTACACTATTATATAACTCCTCCTTGATTGTAATGAAGATACTTTTATGTATCACTTGACTGTATACTTGGCTACTTATTTGGATGAGCTACTGTTCCCTATGATTAGTCTTCTATTTTTCTATAATATATTTTGAAAAACATTAAAACATAAATTACATGCCCGTATATTGATAATGATGATGATATTGATAATGTTGATAATGTTGATATTGAGTGAAACAACCCCCTCATTTGGAGGTGGGACTTATACATTGGGCTCCTATGTTCCTATGGTGAGAAGGAGCCTAGTGACCTTCCCCATCGTGTTTGGGTAATAGAGTCACACAAAATATATAAGCATGCTTACTTGATTACAGCATAATGGAAACTCGTACTAAAAATTGAATCATTGAATAACAAACATTTTGTCGAATGATATTGGTTCTGGAAATAATTTGTTATTCTTTTGAATATAAGTCCTACCAAGTATACTCTTTTGTTATAAACTATTTTACTGGATTTTGTTAGTGTACCATGCAATTCCATGATTGTGTCCCAATTTTCTTGATTTTAGGCAATACAAATGGAATACTGAATAAGATCGCTTCCGCACTCTACATACTCTGATGATAAAGATAGATTGGATATATCTCCATATTGGGTTAGTTGTTCTTTAAATATCTAGTTTTTTGAGTTATTATTTCTTATTGTATATGTCAGTGTGATAGATCCTATCGGGCCACTCATGGATGGGTGATTCAATCCTCTTACTACTATCTAGGCAGTAGGATTGGGATTGGGGTAATAACGGTTTCGTGATACTCCTACAGCTGGGATGTTGCCTCATCCCTTCTTCTCACCCTTTAGTTCTATCTTATTTACTCTCCTACCTCTTCTTAATTTTGTTGTGCATTTGATTCTCCCACTTCTTCATGTGCAGCAGATGGGTTATAGTTTTCCTAGGGGTTTCTTTGCACCCATTGATTCAGCTTGTCATGTAGTAAGTGGGGGAGGGGGGGCAAGGAAGATAGGAGTGAGAAAGCATGATAGGGAATCTCAAAAATCATTTGCGGTGATACATATTTTACATTATAGATCAACCTCTTATTCTTGATCATGTTCATTTGAGAGTGAATGAGGTACTTCAAATCAAAAAATTGAGTTCCCTCAGTCTCTTTAAGTCTGGTGACATTAAAGCCTAGGGCTATGGCGATTGAGGTCACAATCCCTCCCATGACAAATGGAGTTTTGATTTTAAAGGGAATTATCCTCATGTGATCTATCAAGAGTGACCCTAGGTTAATGTGTAAATTCTTATTTATTCCATGTAAAAAAATAGGTCCTTTTGTGAAATGTTGTCTGTGTTATCATACCTCCCTACAATCATATTAGCAAAAACCTTCTACAAATATATGACCAAGGGATTACTAATGTACATAGTTTTTTACTTGCCAGCTATGTATGTCGGCTCTACTGTCAAACTGTGCTAGAAGTCTCCATAGTCCAAATCAATATCTCTCTCAATTAAGCCATCATTCACTTTGTTGGCTTCTTCAGGATCCTTTGCAAAGATGCAGTTCAATTTAGAAGCAGTTAGTGTGGGTATTCTATTGAGCATTCCAAACTTGATGGCTTCCTCCCCTTTTACTTTGACCTTCTTCAGTGTGGCAAAAAATTGATGAATCAACTCCACGTATGTGGTTTGTGCTGTGAAAAGCACCTTCCACAAATCAATTTTCTTCAACTTCCTTTCTACCTCTACTTTAAAGCCTAGGTCTTCAATCACCTTCTTGCACCCATACCTTGTGGAGATGGCTCTCCTTGACATGCATTCAGGATATATGGGTGTGATTTGCATTTTTCCTTTACCCTCTTCCATATGAAGTCCCCCAAGGAGCTTTGTCAAATCCTTTCAGTTTGTCTACCTCCAGGTAGGCCAACGTATCCTCTGGCTCATAATCCATCTCTTCCTCGTCAGTACCATCTTCTTCTTCATCAGTCTAGTAGGATCTTAACCCTGATCTTGCACCAAGATTGAGAGGGACTCGTTTCTTGGGGTATCGTTGTGGGTGATCCTCCTCTTCAATCATCAATTGTCGCCTTGCCTATAGATGCTACTGTAGAGTGTCGAGCTAGCATTGACAGTAGACATAATCTCAATGAAGATGGGGTTGCAGCCCCCTTGCCCCACTTTTGGCTAGTTGTGATCTCCGGATCAATTTCATAAATCATGGCATCGAGGTTCCTCTCATATGCCTCTTGCTACTCCTCCTCCCGATATGTCTCATTGGTGATGTGGTGGCTATCCGATGACCGGGTGGGGGAGGCACTTACGAATGTTGAATGGTGGATCGATTGGGCAATGGAGTTTGATGGTGATGAAGTGTGGGATGGTATGAAGACTTGAGAGGAGGCTCTCTTACTGCACACTTTTCCTCCAGTGATCACCTCAAGGATCTTTTGAGACCCCTTCTTAATATCCTTGGTTATCCCCTTCATTGTATGGAGGTGTTGGTGGTGGTAGAGCTGTGATTTTCGGATTTTTTTAGGAGAAGCCAAAATGGAGGTTGAGAGATTGGTGGAATGGGTTAGGATGGTTGTTGTGCTGGTGGAGGATGGATTGGTTGAAGGTTTTGGGCAAAAATTGGTGGATTTTTGTGGGGTTTTAGGTGGAGTGGTTGTATATGGGGTGGAGGATGAAAATGGAGATGGTGGCTAGATTGATGGAGAATTTGGGATGGAAATGGAAGAGGGAGAGGTGGTGTAGGTGTAGGAAGTGATTGGAGGTCGATTGGTTGGAGGATTTGGGTTGGAGGAGCAAGATTGTGGAGGCTGGCATCACTGCAGGTCACCACAGGAATTGGGAGCTCACGGAAGTGTGTTAGAATGAGGAGGGGGTTGTGGTGTATTTGGAGGTTTAAGTGAAAAATAGGTGGGGTCGTGCCCCGCCACTATTGTGGTGGGGGTTTGGCGACATGGTCATGGCGGGTTCCACAGCTGTGGTGGTTGGTGAAGGCGATTGTAGTTCGACCTTCGCCACAGTTATGGTGAGGACCACAATCATGGTGTCCTCCTCTCACCATGGTCATGGTGGTCACCACAATAGTGGCCATTCATGTACAAAATCAGCTCCATCACTGTAACTTCCTTCAATTTTTGCAATTAAATCACCACGGTCATGGTGAGCACCATGGCCTTGTTGCCTTCATGTGGCCAAGCCCGTGGTAGTGGCCACGACCGTGTTGTCCTACATGTGCCATGGCCATTTTGAGCGCCACAGCCATGGTCATTTATTCACAAAATTGGCCATGTTACTAGAACTTTTTCAAACAATTCCACCATGGCCGTTTTGAAGCACCACAGCCGTAGTGGGTCTTCATACTACACTTAGTCAATTCAATTTCAAAAACTTTGATATTTTTGCACTATTTTGACTCTTTGCCACATTTTATCTTCAAGAACCATGCCTTTTCCTCTCTTTCTCTCTCTTAAACCTATCACCTACATCTCATCAAAACTTAAACAAAAAAAATCAAGCACAAGTGTGTGTGTATGTGTATTTCGTGGAAAAAAGAAAGAAAAGGTATCAAAAAGTGAAGTTTGGGTGCAAAAGTTCCCAAACCTAGGTGGGTTGCCTCCCACTAGTGCTAAATTTTACGCCTTCAGTTGGGCTTTTTGATTCTTGAACTCTGTCATCCTCTCAGAAATCTCAAAGCATCTTTGTAGTAAATATCCTTCTCAAATGCATTCCAGCACATCTCTTCATCAAGTTGGTGTTCCTCAACCAGCATTACAATATCAAAACTTTGATTGGCTCTGTCCGGACCTACTTTAACAACTGTTTTCAATCTTTGTCCATTCACAGTGAGCTCTCTTGCTCCATCCTTCTCACATATCACAACATCTTCAAATGGATATATATTTTTTATTAGATAAGATCCTTTCCATCTAGACCAAAGTTTTTTGGGAAAGAACTTCATCCAAGATTTGTAAAACCATACCCATTTCCCGAGCTCAAAATCCTTATTCTCAATCAGCTTTTCGTGAAGAAACTTTATTCTTTTCTTGTAGCCTTTAGACAATTCATAGGCCTCGTGTCTCATCCACTCAAGCTCATGCAGATGCAATTTTCTTTTCAATTGGGCAGTGTCTCCATCCATATCCATGGCTTTTAAAGCTCACAAAGCCTTGTGTTGCATTTCCATCTATATACATGGCTTAAACAGTGTGGTGCCAATTAGGACTTTATATGCAGTCCTATATGCCCACAAAGCCTCACTGAGACATATAGATCAATCCTTGCAGTTAGGCCTCACCGTCTTCTCAAGAATAAGCTTTATGTCTTGTTTAGCTAACTTGACTTGACCACTCATTTGAGGGTGGTAAGGAGTAGCCACACGATGATTTACTCCATGTTCTTTTAGCAACCCATCAAATGTGTGATGGATGAAATGGCTTCTGCCATCACTAATCATGGCTCTTGGCACACTAAATCGGATGAAGATGTTTGACTTCACAAAATCACAAACCACTATATGATCATTTGTTCTAGTGTCCATTTCTTTGATCCACTTTGATACAAAGTTGATGGCAACCAAGATGTACACATCCAAAGGAGGGAGGAAATGGACCCATGAAATTAATTCCCCACACATTAAACACCTCAAACACAAGAATGGGTGATAGAGGCATCATGTCCCTCTTGGAGATAGTTTCCACCTTTTAGCACTTCAAACAGAATTTGCAAAACTCATGAGCATCTTTGAACAAGGTTGGCCAATAAAATCCACTTTGAAGAATCTTTGCGGCTGTGCGCTTCCTACCAAAATGACCACCACATACACCAGAGTGGCACATAGCTAGGATCTCTTTTTGCTCATTTTCTGGAACATACCTTCTAATGAGTTGGTCAGGACAATATTTGAGAAGATATGGGTCATCTCAAGCATATTTCTTCACCATAAAAAATAGTCTCTTGCTCTCCTCCCTTATCCAAGTACTTGGTATCCATCCACTAGGTAAGAAGCTAGATATGTGCTTATACCATGGTCTTTGGGTGGATGAAAGTAAGAAGAGTTGGTCATGTGGTATTGTTTCTTTGATGTTGTTCCTATTATCATATGGTGCTTTAATGAGGGAGAGATGATCGGATGTAGAATTTTCTACTCCCTTTTTATCAACAATCTCTAGATCAAATTCTTGGAATAATAGAATCCATCATATCAATATTATTTGCTTAGAATCTTTCTTTGTCATAAGGTACTTCAAGGATGTGTGATCCATATAAACCACCACCTAGTTTTGTAAGAGAGAAGAGTGAAACTTGTTGAGATAAAAAATCACAACATGCAACTTTTTTTCTGTGGTAGTGAAGTTCCTTTGAGCTTCATCAAGAGTCTAGCTTTCATAGTAAATGATATGTGGAATCCGATCAATCCTTTAGCTCGGCACAACCCCCACTACCATATGTGATGCATCAGTTATGATATAACTGGTAAGGAGAAATTTAGGGGCTGCATGATAGGAGCAAAGACAAGCTTGTTCTTCAAGTGGTTGAAAGCTTCAACACACTTATCATTGAAATTAAATTCCACATCTTTTTCAAGTAAATGATAAAGTGGTCTCGAAATCTTATTGAAGTCTTTAATGAATCGACAGTAGAAACTTGCATGCCCCAAGAAAGATCATACATGTCTTATGGTGGAAAGAATGGTGAGAGTGGAAATTAGGCCCACTTTGGCCTTATCAACCTCAATTTTGGCCTTGGAAACTTGATGACCCAAAACAATGCCTTCAGGAACCATGAAATTGAACTTTGACACACCTTTCAAGCACAACTACTAGGTGGAGAAAACACTCATCAAACGTCTTACCAAACATAGAAAAGTCATCCATGAAGACTTCAAGCGATGAATCAAGCATATCAGCAACGATGGATGTGACACATATTTGAAATGTCGAAGGCACATTGCACAACCCAAATGGCATCCTTCTGTAAGAAAAAGTACCACTTGGACAAGTGAACATTGTGTTCTCTTGATCAGTGGGATGAATAGCTATTTGGATGTAACTAGAGTACCCATCAAGAAAACAATAGAAACTATGTCCAGCTAATCTCTCCAAGATCTGTCAAGGAATGGGAGAGGGTAATGATCTTTCTTGGTCTTGTCATTTAATTTTTAGTAGTCCACACACATCCTGCACTTGGATTGCTCTCTCATAGGAATCAATTCCCCATCTTCAGTCTCGGTGACTATGATTCCACCCTTGTTGGGTACAACTTGGATGGGACTCACCCATGGGCTGCATAAATGGGATATATGATTCCAGTATCAAGTAGCTTCACGACCTATTTTTCTATAACCTCTTTAAATTTTGGATTCAACCATCTTTGCATTTTATGGGTTGGTCTAGCATCATCCTCAAGATAGATTCTATGAACACAAATAGAGGGGTCAATACCCCTCAAATCAGTAACAGGCCACCCAATGGCCCGAATGTTCTTCTTCAAAACTGCCATCAATGCATCTTCTTGCTCCGAAGAGAGGATAGAAGAAATGACCACCAGGAGGGTGTCATTGGATCCTAAGAAATCATATTTTAACCCTTCAGGTAGAGACTTGAGCTCAAGAACCGACGACTCTTCAAGGGAATTCTTCAATGGTTCAGAAATGGACGGGAGGTCCTCACTTGTAGCCACTAAGGCCGGTTCTTCTTCCTCATCCTCATCATCATCATCATCATTAGGAAATTCCATAATGGGCTCTAGACCTCTACCTTGTGTGGTAGTTTGAATCCATGTCGGTAGACACTCTTCTACAATCTCATCAAGACACTCAATCAGATAACAATCCTCTTCTGTAGCACCTATCACTTCGGACTTAGCAGAAGACTTGAAAATGTTTAGCCAGATTCCATGTGCATAAAAGTCACGTACATGGTAATGATCCTTACATGGATCACTGCATCATCTATAGCCAAGAAGGGTCTCCCCAAGATAATAGGAACTTTCCTTGAGTCCTTTTCCATGTCCAAAATAATGAAATCAGTAGGTAAGAATGTGGAGGTCTCATCGTCAAGTCTGACCAACACATCATCAACACGCCCTATTGGAATTTTCACAGATCTATCGGCCAATTGCAAAGTATTGTGAGGGGGACCCAGTTGTCCCATTTGTAGTTCCACAAACACATCATATGGCATCAAATTTACACTAGAACCCAAGTTAAGAAGAGCTTGGTCTATGTGATATGCTCCAATGTAGCATGAGATGATGGGAGCACTAGGATCTTTCCTCTTCCTTGGCATGGTATGATGTAGAATTGAGCTCACTTGCTTAATGGGATTCACTTTCCTCAGCATACTTCCCATTGTCTTCCTCTTGAACGTGTTGGCTAAATGGACATTTGTAAATCCCTTTGTTTTGATAATGACAAACATTTCATTCTTGTTAATCTAACATGCTACTTGAGTGTTGCAGGAATAAGGTGGATGACAAAGCAATTAGGGAAATCCATATGCTTACATATTTATATTTTCATGAAATGTAATCACTTTGTAAAAACTTGTACAAATATATAATGTACAAGTACTTAGATTTCATGTAAATCAAGCGTTAGATTCTCCCTAGCTAAACATCACATTTAGATAGGTCATCCCCTTCAAATAAGTGTCACATATGCACACTCATACACACACTTAGTGCCTTAATTGAAAAATTGAAACAGGGTCAATCTCGGTCGACTAACTCCTCGACCAAGACACTCTCGGTCGACAATCTTCTCGACCGAGAAAGACCCAAGTAGCCGTTAGACACAACTGACAAGGTGGTTGGCAGTTGAAGATAAACGTTGCATACACTTGATCCAGAGAGCCTGTCGGTCGACAAAAGTTTGACCGAGTAGGTGTCTCGGTCGACCATTTCTCGACCGAGATGGACTTTGACAGCAATTGCAGAATTAATTAATTAGCCGTTGCTAAAGGAATAAACTTGTACCTAACGGCTAGTTAAGCACTTAGAAACCCCTAGAAGGTGTCTAGAACGTCCTTAAGCACTTGTAGGACATTCCTATAAATAGGACATGCCTTAGGACACCTAAACTCACTTGTTACACTTGAGAAATGTTTGAGCATACTTTGAGCAACCTGTTTGTGAGCAAATTGAGCATAGTGACAATTGGCTACTTCTTCTCTTAGCTCAAATTTCGTGTCCTATAGGCTAGCATCTCCTATCCACTGCAATTACATTTCCATACACTTTGGTTAGGAGATCTACACGCTTGATCTAGGCAAATCAAGCCTTGTGCTACAAAAGGATAAGTTGTAATTTCTATTTTCTTTCTTGTTCTCTATTGTTGTTTGTACTCTCCTTGCTACTCCTAGGTTGGACGCTACGGGTTGGAGAGGTTGAAGATCTTCTTGGTGAAGAAGGGGACCTTGAGCTACTTCAAGAAGGCTGGTGCAACGGGAGGTTACTTCTAGAGAGGAAGGCTACTTCAAGGGGGAGCTTGGAGTTACTTCAAGAAGGCTACCTCAAGTTGGTGCATCTACTTCAAGTGAAGGCTGTTCAAGGGGTGTAAAGAAAGTATTGTATTTTGTGTAAATCCTTGTGAAGGTAATAAAATTAATACTTTCAAAATCTCGGTTGGGTAAGCAACCGGGTAGTGGACTGACAACTTTAGTATTTGCTAAAGTTGGAACCACTCTAAACACCTGTCTCCTTCTTTCATTCTTCATTTGTGGTTGTTTGAGTTAAATAATTGCTAAAATATTTAAAAACTCTATTCACCCCCCCTCTAGTGTTTTTCAATTGGTATCAGAGCAGGCTTCAAGGAGCTCTAATCGAGTCTTGAAGTATGAAGGGTTGTGGTGTCTACAACTGCAAACAAAAGAAAAGTATGGGGCAACCTTCAACAAGTTGCAGTTGGTGCTTAGGAACAAGCCATGCAACACTTGGTTGCCCGTGGATGTCAAAGAAGGAAGATACACATAAAGAATGTCTTATTGCTACAATAAGTGAAGAAGAAGAAGAGGTAAGTCTTTTTGATTTATCTAAAGAAGAGATAGTTGCTTCTCTTGAAGAGACACACAATAAATACATTGAGTGCAAAAAGAAATTAAAGAAATCCAATAAAGCAAATGATGAATTACATACTAAGCTTCTTGCTCTTACATCTGAAAATGAAGATCTCAAAAAGGTTATTGAAGATCATGATATTAAGCTAAAATCTGTAGAAGCAAATTGTAATCTCCTTTCTCTAGAAAAGATTAATTTGCAGACTCAAGTGAATGATCTTCAAAAACAACCTGTTTTGTGCTCACATCTAGATTATGATACTGTCGTAAAAGAAAGAGATTCATTATCATCTAATCTAGATCAAGCAAAGCTAGATATCAAGAAGAGAATGGATGAGATTGCTAAGTTACAACAAAAGGTTAGTAGTCTAAATAATGATGGCATTCTTGATCAAATCTTAAATGATCCTTACCATCAAATTGGAAGGAGATGACTAGGTTACAAGCCTAAGGGAAAATCATATCATAAACCTAGTTGGAAAAAGACACAAGCACATAAATCTATGTATGTACCTAAAGGCACAGATACAAATATACCCAAGAACAACCTAGACCAAAATCATAGAAAAAGATATGAGGTTGATTCTATATGTTGTCATTATTGTTTGCGCCTTGGTCACTATTCTTTTTCATGTCCTTATAAGAAAAAGGATGTTGAGTTAGTTTGGGTTCCAAAACATCCAAACTAAATAAATGGAATTAAGTTGAGATATGACCAAAGACCTAAGTTGTATATTTCTATGTCTATCTCAACTCAACATAATGGGATATCAAATTAATTCCAGTATCTAAACATCTAACTTGCATAATTGTGTTTTTCTTGGAAGCAATTAACAGTTTAGAAAACATTTCAGAAATCTTGTCGGTCGAGAAACTGTCGACCGAGAGAACTGTCGGTCGAGAAATTGTCGACCGAACAGGTCACTGATTTCCAGTCTGAAATAAATCTGCTACTTTCGATTTGCTATCTACTTGTGGTACATGCAAAACAAAGTATACATTCTAAAAATCATCTTTGAAAACTTATATGAGATTAATTTGGTTTACTCTCTAAATAATTTTAGTTAAAACTATGGATCATATTGATTTAAGTCAAATTACTAACTACATGGTCTGTCCTAAGTATTCCTTGATTTACTCACCATATGTTGAATTTCATGTTGCTACTATTTTATCATTACATCATGGATATACTCTCAACATTTCATACATAACGTTGATGCTTGTTGCATATTGCATTCTTGATGATACATAGGCAAGCAAAATGATTTGTTGGTAATATGTTGTCTTAAATGCTTGCATCACATAAGATAATTTTTAATTAGTATCTTTAAAGACCTAAGATATTAATCGTACTTTCATAAGGATACAAGAAGAAGTGAAATTTGATATTCATGTAACTGCAGCAAAGTTTATATTCTAAGAAAAATCAAGGACAAATGTTTTCATATTGAGTATTATGCTTCAAATTGATCAAATTATATGCAGATATTATACTTTGGAAATCTGTAAATTTGCCTCTTGGTTGAAATGAAATTTTGACCAAGGGGAACTATGGTCGTAGTCAAAGTCGACCTAAAATAAGTTTGACACAATACTTATTTGAATATCATTTTCTATATAAAAATTGTGATTAAAAGAACAATTAATTCATGATCACAAAATTGTCCAAATATTGGTAACAATAATCACAATGTTACTCCCTTAGAAAGTGTATATGCTCTACAAATTTAGTCTATCATTTGCATTAAAAATCAGCTTAAAAATTCATACTCAGTAAGTCTGTCGGTCGACGAATTCTTCGACCGAAAACATTTCGGTCAGCCTATCTCTTTCGACCGACAGACTTCAGACAGAAATAACATCGGACACACTTCCGGTCGACAATTGTTCGACCGAGCTAGTGTCGGTCGACAATTGTTCGACCGAGAATTAACCATTGGGATATGACCGTTGGAATCCAACCGTTACCGTTGAGCGGCCGACCGTTACCAGTCGACCGTTGGACGACCGAGTGGCGCGTCTGGAATATGACCGTTGTGGTCGATCGGTCGACAAATTGTCGACCGACCTGGTCACTGATTTGCTATAAAAAGGGCCAAAAATGGGTCATTGTTGCACACTCTCATATTCTTACTTCCATAGCTTCTCTCTAGTGTATTCTTGTGCAATCCTTTAGCTTCCTCATCCCCAAAACTTTCTTGCTTCTTCTCCACCTTAAAACAAAGAAATGGCTTCATCCTCTACATGTGGAAAGAAGAAAGTTGCTAGCAAGAAAGGAAGGGAGGCTACTCCACCATTGATGATCATCAACGACATCCCCTTCGTCGACGCAGATGTTGGTGATCGCTATCTCAGGCTCTCCTCCAAGACTCCTCTTCCACGACGGCCGGTTGACGTCTTGGACTTCCTCAACATCGTCGACCTGGAAGATCTTTTTGAGGTGCAAAATTTGAAAGAATTTCTTAACCCTTCCTTCCCTTCCTACTCTTCAAAAGTGGTAAATGAGTTCTATGCAAACCTAATCTCCCATTCCGAAAATGACAATACCTTCTTCTACTCTATGGTCAATGGGCATAGCTTTCGATTTACTGAAGAGGATATTCTTGACATGCTTAACATCGACTTAGATGAATATCAAGACACTCTTGACCTCACAACTGGAAATCCACTCAATACATTTTCCCAAGGTGATCATACCGTCAGTCTTAGTGACATTAAACGAGCCATTTTTCAATCTAATACTACGTGTCACGAAGATAGGGGTACCTATTATGCCATTAATCTAAAACCTGCTGCTAGGATTGTCAATCTTATTGTTTCCACAAACATACATCCTAGAGCAAACAAGTCTGAAGTTCCTATTTTTCGCATGTGTTTAATTTATGCCATTATCAAACGTATTCCCGTAAATTTTATCCGCATAATCCTTAAGAACATGCTTGAGTTTTCTAGCAATCCCCCATATGCTGATTTTGTATGCCAAATCACTCAACACTTTCTTAAAACACAAATTGAGGATATGGGATACACATGGGAAAGAAGACCACAAAAAATAAGCAAAAACACAGTAGAGAAAATGGGAATTGATTTTGGTCACAAGAGGGCTAGAACGGAAGGTGAGACATCTACTCAAGATATACCACCACCACATCCTCCTACCAACCTACCCTATGATCCCATCCAAAACACCTTAACCTATGTTGCTGGGTCACAATATCATCTAAGTAGACAATTAGACTATAACCACCATGCCATGACCTACCTAAATCAAAGAATGCAAACCCTCTCTCCAAATCAACCAGATGAATATCCTTATTATTTAAATCCTGGCATGCTCAATCCATATAATCCATCTTACAACTACTACCAACCTCCACCTCCACCATCTACAGATCTCACACACACTCAGTTCTCCTCAATACAATTACAAGACATTACTGCTCATTTCCATTTTGATCGGGTTCCTACCTTCTTGGAAGCATATGCTTTAACCAAGACAGGTGCTTTGGAGTGGCAAACTTTAGTCCAATATTATGGAGCTGAGCCATTTCTTGGAAAAGACCCTGATATTGATGTAATACTCAAGTCTTTCCAGTGATATTTGGGGTGACCGTTGTATTAGTTGTAATGAAATGATTATCTTTGCATGATTGTAATGTAATGATTATCCTTGCATGATTGAAATAAAATGGTTATCTTTGCAATGATATGGTTATCTTTACATGAAATGGTTATCTTTACTGAGTATATTGGTTATTCCTCTATGGCATCATTCGAATATGGCTTATAAGACTACTCTAGTAGAGCATACAAAGTAAGGGGAGTAATAAATATATCAAAAATAAAAAGGATGACATTTTTGCAAATCCTGAAATTTAAAAATTGTGGCTAAATTGACCATATATTTAAAATGGATATGTATTTAAGGGGGAGCAACACGATTTTATTCTTAAATGAATATCTTTTTGAAATGACAAAGGGGGAGAAATAAATATAAAACTTAGTATTTGTGCAAAACTCAATCAATGAGTTTCATAAACTCTTGGCTTTACATTGAAAGTTGCTATATTCCCTAAAGGATTGGATTTCATGTTCCATAATTCATGGGGAATAATAAGCACACACTTTATAAACAAGAGAAGAAATTTACAAAGGTAAGTTTCAGGTATGAAAATCACATGTTTTATACTTTCTTATTTTATATTTAGGAAATGTTTGTCATCTTCAAAAAGGGGGAGATTTTTGGCTAAATGGACATTTGTAAATCCCTTTGTTTTGATAATGACAAACATTTCATTCTTGTTAATCTAACGTGCTACTTGAGTGTTGTGGGAATAAGGTGGATGACAAAGCAATTAGGGAAATCCATATGCTTACATATTTATATTTTCATGAAATGTAATCACTTTGTAAAACTTGTACAAATATATAATGTACAAGTACTTAGATTTCATGTAAATCAAGCGTTAGATTCTCCCTAGCTAAACATCACATTTAGATAGGTCATCCCCTTCAAATAAGTGTCACATATGCACACTCATACACACACTTAGTGCCTTAATTGAAAAATTGAAACAGGGTCAATCTCGGTCGACTAACTCCTCGACCGAGACACTCTCAGTCGACAATCTTCTCGACCGAGAAAGACCCAAGTAGCCGTTAGACACAGCTGACAAGGTGGTTGGCAGTTGGAGATAAACGTTGCATACACTTGATCCAGAGAGCCTGTCGGTCGACAAAAGTTCGACCGAGTAGGTGTCTCGGTCGACCATTTCTCGACCGAGATGGACTCTGACAACAACTGCAGAATTAGTTAATTAGTCGTTGCTAAAGTAACAAACTTGTACCTAACGGCTAGTTAAGCACTTAGAAACCCCTAGAATGTGTCTAGAACGTCCTTAAGCACTTGTAGGACATTCCTATAAATAGGACATGCCTTAGGACACCTAAACTCACTTGTTACAATTGAGAAATCTTTGAGCATACTTTGAGCAACCTGTTTGTGAGCAAATTGAGCATAGTGACAATTGGCTACTTCTTCTCTTAGCTCAAATTTCGTGTCCTATAGGCTAGCATCTCCTATCCACTGCAATTACATTTCCATACACTTTGGTTAGGAGATCTACACGCTTGATCTAGGAAAATCAAGCCTTGTGCTACAAAAGGATAAGTTGTAATTTCTATTTTCTTTCTTGTTCTCTATTGTTGTTTGTACTCTCCTTGCTACTCCTAGGTTGGAGGCTGCTGGTTGGAGAGGTTGAAGATCTTCTTGGTGAAGAAGGGGACCTTGAGCTACTTCAAGAAGGCTGGTGCAACGGGAGGTTACTTCTAGAGAGGAAGGCTACTTCAAGGGGGAGCTTGGAGTTACTTCAAGAAGGCTACCTCAAGTTGGTGCATCTACTTCAAGTGAATGTTATTCAAGGGGTGTAAAGAAAGTATTGTATTTTGTGTAAGTCCTTGTGAAGGTAATAAAATTAATACTTTCAAAATCCCGGTTGGGTAAGCAACCGGGTAGTGGACTGACAACTTTAGTATTTGCTAAAGTTGGAACCACTCTAAACACCTGTCTCCTTCTTCCATTCTTCATTTGTGGTTGTTTGAGTTAAATAATTGCTAAAATATTTAAAAACTCTATTCACCCCCCCTCTAGTGTTTTTCAGAATGTACACAAGTCTTTCAAGAACTTAGCATAAGATGGAATTTTCTTGATTGCATCAAGCAGAGGAATGTTGATCTTGACTTGCTTAAAGGTTTCCATGATGTCCTCGGTGTGCTTCTTCTTCCTTCTTTTAGTGGATGGCTCTTCAAGTGCATCTGGGAATGGCGGAGGTTGTGCTCCCAACTAAATCAAATCAACAACACCATCACATGGCATCATAGGAATCATGGTATCATCTCTCAGTATCACAGTATCATCTTTGGTTCCTGTCACAATATTATATGCTTGAATCTTAGTATCAACATCCCTGATCACAGTATCAACCATATCATCACTTCCTGTGCTATCAACAGAAGTACCATGTGGCTGCTCCAAGGTCCTGCAACTCCTCAAAATGGTCATTGCCTTCACATGCTCATGGTTAGTGGAAGAGGAAGCTTGTGGAGGTTGTTGTGGTTGTTGAGGTGGTGGTGGCCTTGAGTGTGGTGGATTTGTCTTTTGGAGGACAAATCATGGTTGGGGTTGGGGTTGTCGTGGTTTTGGTGGTTGGGGGTGATATTGTGGAGGGGTTGTTGGTATGAGTGAGGTGAGGGTATTGGTAGTTATAAAGGGGTTGTTGAGGTGGAGGAGCATATGGATTTGGTGGTCCTTGGTACTGGTGAAGTGGGGGTACCTGGCCTTGTGGTGGGACATAAGCACCTTGAGTAGTGCTTACATAACCACCATCATTGTTTGGGTAGGACATGGGTTGAGACGGATCCTCCCTTCTTCACGGCGGGCAAGTGAAAGGGAAATTTGGTCAAGCCTTTGTTCAAGAAGGCTAATGTTTTGTCCTTGAGAGGACACCTCTTTCTTCACTACATCAAGGCTCCTTTGCCTTCCTAGAACTTCTTCCTCAAACTTGGAGATGTACTTGGGCCCTTGGTGTTGCCTTGGATTCCCTTGCCCCTCCTCATTTTGCTATTTCTATGAGAAGTTTGGATGATTCCTCCACTCAGGAGTATAGGAGTTGGACATTGGGCCTTGGTTGTTTCGGTTGCCAAAGGCATGCAAAGAATGCACTTCTTCTTCCTCGGCATCAACTATCATAGTGGATTAGCTAGAAGAACCACCTATTTGGTTCTTCATCATGTTCATCATATATGCCATCATCTTAAGCATTTGTGGGTTGGCTTTAGTCTGGGACGGAACTACATGAGGAGGTGGAGGGATGTAGCTTCAGTCACAATGCTCCCCTTTAGTTGAATCCCAGTGGGGAGAATTCTTAGTAAGGTGCTCGAACAAGGGCCAAGATTCCTCTGGTGGCTTTGCCATGAAGGTGCCTCCACATGAAGAATCAACATTGTTTTGGCTCAACTCAACTAGACCGGTGTAGAAAGCTTGAACAAGATGCCACAAAGGTACCTCATGATGAGGGCAGTCATGCAGGAGCTTTTGGAACCTTCCCCACGCCTCGTGGAAGGTTTCATTCTCTTTTTGCAAGAAGGAGGTAATACATCTTTGCATTTGGGTCAACTTGGCAATAGGGTAGAACTTCTTAAGAAACTCATTCTTAACTATGTTCCATGTCACCAACTCAGGCTTGGAGATGTACCATTCCTTCTCTTTTTCTTTCAAAGAGAAGGGGATGAGGGTTCTTCGGACTGAGTCATCAGTGTGTAAAGTGGAACAAGTTTCAAGGAAGGCGTCGATATGGTGGTATCAGTTCTCGTTCTCCATCCCATAGTAAGTAGGAAGTAGTCTGAGCAAAGCAGGTGGAAAGGAGAATTGTTGAACTGGCATTTGGTCAACAAGGGTGGAAATTGGGGAGTTGTAGTTCTCTAGGGTGAAATACTCATGGAGAGGGCGGTTGGGTTGTGGTTGAGCTTCACCATGAGGACCATTCCCATCCATTTCAACTAATTGGTGTTGTTTGCAGCGGCTTTGGCATATCCTTCTACCTATCTCAGGGTCAAACGGCACCAAGTCGGTACAAGTCAAACATGTATTGCTCATGCACAGTTGTCACCTGCACAATACACAAACAAGCAACAAGAGCCAAGTTAGAAAGATAGTATGCAAAAATAAACAAAGCATAAAGTATATCAATGGTGAGGGTAGTAGGAAAAGATAATCCACACTAACTAGCTAGGTCGAGCGCCTCTATCCCTGGCAACGGTGCCAGAAAGCTTGGTGCAATCTTCTCAAGGCCACACACTAGTCAACTAAAAGGTGACTAGATGCAACCATAAGGGAAAACATGTGGATCTCTCAAAATTTATATATGGACATAGTCCAAGGTGCATGCTCAACTAATCACATGTACCCGTAAGCACACAGGGTCGTGTTGTAGTATACGCAAGTGGTAAGATTAGGGTCGATCCTCAGGGAAAGAGGGGGTACTAGAGCTAGGTTAGTGTTAGCTATGTTCCTAAAGCGGAAATTAAGGTTTGAGGGTTTAAAGTTGGTTTTGATTGATTACACTATGATTGCAAGCAAGAAACAACAAGAAAGAAACTAGGTTAACAAAACCCCTAGATTACTCTAAGCAAGTTAGGACTAAGAAACTAGGCAAGACAAGCAACTAAACTAGAGCAAGGAGTTACACTACACTATCAAGGAAATTTATCAACTAAGAGGTAAGATAAGCAATAACACAAGCAAGAGCCTAAGTTATCACTAGCTAACTAAATTAACACAAGCAAGCTCAAAGGATCCCTAACTACTTAAGCAAGAACTAACTATCTAGAATTAAGCAATTAGATAAGAACTAACAAAGGCAATTGACTAAACTAGAATTAACAACCTAAGAAGGCAAGAGTAGATTTTAATCAATAAGATGGATAGGTGGGATGTTTGGGAATGAGACTTGATATTAGTTGGTGGAAGGTTAACATAGCATGCAATTCTCGTATTTCAATCTAGATTACCAAACCAAACAACAAGGCAAGTGCTATTGGAATATGCCCTATGCTACTAGTTAGAGAAGTAGGGCTAGGTGTAATTATAATAGGACTTGGCAAGTCTAGGTTTCTAGGGTAAGTGGTATTCAGGAAATTGAGAGCCAAGGGTAGGAATGGGAGTAGAGATGAGGGTGTTTCACCTCATGTTACTTGCCATCTAGCCTTTAGGAAACTCTAGGCAATTGCACTAATCACACTTACACTAGCTACTTAGATCTCACACCTACTTGTATAAGAAGGGATATGTATGTAGGAATAAAGGAGGCTAGCTAGGGATCCACTAATTGGACCTAGGAGCAATTCCTAAGATTGCCACATACATTCCATTTTCCCCTAGAAACTAAGTGTCATCAAACATCATAAAACAAGCAATCCATGTTTAAAAGCACAAACCACAAGCAATATAATGGGAAATGAGATAAAAGCAAGATGCAATCATAATAGAATGAAATGTATTCAATACAAGTTATTTTCCCCCAACATGGTATCAAAGTCACATTTTAACCCCAAACAGCCCACCACTAGGGGCTTAGCTAGATATGCTCATACAAAAGAGAAAAGAAAGGAGAAGAATGTGATAGGAATCCATGGAGCTCGGAGTAGCTTCTTCGCCTCCTAGCTGTTGTAGGGTGCGTATCCTCCTCCAAGTTGGGAAAAAAGCATGGAGATATGGGGGATTGTGGTACAGAACTTAGAAAACTAGGTTTTTGTGGTGGAATTGGAGTGGAATATGGAGTGGGAGGTAGGTGAGTGGAGTAAATGAAGGGAGTGGATGAAGGAGCTCTATATTATCTAGGAAGAGGCTAAGGCAAGGTAACCTTCGTGTTGTGGCCACCACCTATGTATATATAGGTGATGGGGAGGCACTACGGTGAGTGGAGGAAAAATGGCAAAAATAGTGGAGAAAATGGGTAGGTTTAGGTGGTCACCACGGTCGTGGTGAGATGCCACTGTCATAGTGGGGGTTGTATGGCATGGTCGTGAGCAGTGGAATGGCTGAGGTGGAAGGTGGAGTTGAAGTGTAAGTGTATATGGTGGCCACGGTCGTGGCAGGGTGCCATGGTCATGTTGGGTAGAGGGTGTCACGGTCATGTTGAGGACCACATCCATGTTGGAGGAGGTAGCCATGGATGAGGTCGCTCTGAGGTCATCTTGTCTTCAGCTCGCCACATTCATGGTGTTCACCACAGACAAGGTAGCCTTCAAGGGCCATGGTCGTGTTGTACGACTGTGGTCATTCACGTGTAAATTGAGTCGAGTCCCTATTAATTTTTGGGGTCTTCATTTATAAATCGCCATGGTCATTTTGTTGATAATGGGCGTGTTGGGAAGCACTGGCCACAACCATTCTGAGGACCATGGCCATGGGGTCTTCAATGACCACTGTCATTTTTTTCACCACGACCGTGGTCATTCATGTACAAATTTGGCGACTTCCATGTGACTTTTGGAGTTTAATTCCCCACGACCGTGGTGATTTTCCATGGCCATTTTGGGGCTTCTTGTTGTTGATCTCCACTTCAACTTCTTCATTTAGCCTCCTTTTTCCTTGAATTGGTTCTTGTGCATACAAAGAGATATTTTGGAAGAGGTAGGTCCAATCTTAGGGTGCAATGACTCAAAGATGTTCTTCATATCTCTCCCATGCATGAATGCATGCATAAGTGTCCTCAAATACACACAAAAGGAGGCATTAGTGCATTTACCATAAAAGATCATATTGGAGGAAATAGCTTGTAATCTTAACTGTTTACATGTGATTACAATGCAAAAAGGCACAGGATGAAGCCCTAAAATAGGGATGCATCAGTTTTTTCTCTTTGACTCCTAGATGAAATGGAAACCATGACCCTGGCCATCCTATTGACAGGGGGAAATCCAATCTTTCAGAGACACACCAATAAGATTTGACAATTATGCCCGCTCTGCTTGTGGAAACCAAGAGAGCTTGAGCAAGTCCTAGTTGTAAAAGGGAGGGACAGCAAGGGAGAGACCACACGGGAGAACAAATCAACCCTAGTAGGTTGACATTCGAAAGGACAACTCTTTTCTGTTGACTCTAGTAGCACAACATGGAGTTTTTGGTGGTCTGCATGGACTATGTAGATGTGTGGAGGTCGTTTCCACCCACTAGGAGGACAACAACCACTGTTGTATGTGGTGATGCACAAGGAGGTCGTCATCACCAGTTGTTAGTGTGCAGTTTGTGAAGTGTGCACATTGTCATTGTAAGAGTAGCCATTGAAATTACTCCAGAACCATGTATATCTCTTGCTACCCTTTTTCCTAGATACATTGTTGTTGACACGATCTGCTGGTTTTTGAATTGGGCATTAAAATTTTTGTTTATGTTACCTTATTTGTTGTCTTGATTACCTAACAGTGGTATCAGCCATGTCAATTTACGGTATATCTGGATTTAAATTGATATGATCGGATTTTTTATTGTATATGATGTGAATATTAAAATGGTTAATGTGCATATCTAATTAAATACCACATACAATCCCATATATATATATATATATATATATATATATACATATATATATACATACATATATATATTTGTATGTTTGTGGTTCTTTGGTTTATTTCTTATTGTTATTCAGTTTGCATATTGATCCTCTCCCCTCATTTCCAAATGTAAATTAATGCTTATCTTCTTATATTTCCATCAAATGTAACTTGAGGCTTCCCTTTTACAATGTAATATGGAATAACATAGTTTTAATTTATGTTTTGTCATGAGAAGATGTTCTTAACCATACAAACCTATTGGCTCATATGTTGAACCAATCAAGTGGGAGGACTAATAAGGCCAGATGACAGGAGGAACCAATTGACTGGTGGCCCAACCAATCAGCTGGAGGACTCCAGACATCACTTGAACCAGAGACCAGATGATCGATTCAAGAAACTAATCGATCAACTAGGAGGCCATCCGATCGGCTCAAGAGTTGAATTGATTGACTCAGAATGGTTTTAGAACAGATTTTATGCAAGAATAGGTTGTACATATGATGTAGACCTTATGTGGTAGTGATTCTTTGTAGCTCTAAGTAATTGCATTAGTATGGCCATAACCATCGCTCCTATATTTCTGATTGCATGTTTTACGTTTGTGGTTATAGTATGCATATGGTACATATTATAAGTATATTGTGATTGGATATGTATATGTATTTCTATATTAAATACCTCAATAAATATTAAGTCTAAGATGCTTTCCATAATAAGTACACATGAAAATCTTGATCGACCAATCATGGGCACGCCCTAGCGTGGTACGTCGTCTATCTCATAGAAGTGTGATGGTAGATATGTGGGTCTTCCGTAGCAGGGTGCATATTCTATCATGTTGGCTTTTGGGTCAAACTTAACTAGGTGACCTCACTAGGATTAAGTGTGGGAAGCATACATATGGACTATGAAAAGGAGTTGTACATACCATGTATCCAAGAACTGCATGAGATGCAATTGGAAAATGTTGCCTACCTTAATAATTGGTTATGAGTGCCAGCGTTGGTTGGGTATTTACTTAATTATTTTGGATCTTGGCTCACTAGAAGGTTGTACATTATAATCTTTTAATTGGTAGTGAGAGATATCAATTTGAACAAAATAGTGGGAGAAACAATTAATTAAAAGCCTTATTAACATCCTCAAGCTTATGAAATCAAACCAAATCAAAAGTATTTTGACAAAATTTGCAAATTTTCTTTCATAGAATATAATGAAAAACATAAACATGTTTTCCTAGTGATCGGTCATTGAGAAGGACGAGCTAAACATGAACAATTTTTGGGACTGGTTCTCGACCTTGAGAATCATTCTCAGTCAAGAGCACAAGCTATATGTCTTGGAGACACCACAACCAGATGAACTCGCTCCCACCGCACCTAAGGCTGACAGGGATGCTTAGAAGAGGCAGTCTGAAGATGTTGTGGATGTCAAGTGTCTGATGTTTTTCTCAATGAACTATGATTTGCAAAGACAACATGAGGGCATGGATGTTATTGATATGTTTACGCATCTTAAGAACATGTACCAATATCAAGAAAGACAAGAGAAATATGATGTCTCTAAGGTGTTGTTCAAGTGCAACATGGAAGAAGGAGATACAGTAGGTCCTCATGTGCTCAAGTTGATTGGGTATGTATAGAACCTTGCTAAACTGGGATTTCCCTTGGGTCAAGAGTTGGCCACATATGTGATTCTGTAATCACTGTCAAAATCATACAGCCAGTTTGTCATGAACTATAACATGAATAATTTTTACAAGTCATTGTCGATATTACTTGCCATGTTGAGGACCTAAAGCACAGATGAAGAAGGACAAACCCAAATCTGACGATGATGATCAATAGAGGGAATTCCAAGGGAAAATGCAAAGCTAACAAGAGTTCTAAAGCTATCCAGAAACCAAAGTCTTCTACACTAAAAGTTAAGGAAGAATGAATAAGGAAAAGAAGTGACACCATTTTCATCATCCTAAAAACTAGAAAAGGAAATCTCCTCTTTATATAGAGGATATGTAAGGAGTGGGATCCCAAAGGGGAACCACTCCCTACTAAAAATTTGAACAATAGAACCTCCAGTCCAAACAAACCTAAAAGATATGTTGGAGTGGGTGTAACATTTTCAAATCTTATTTATGGTATATAAAACAACCAAAGTGTAGCAACGGAATAAAAACATTGCCTATATTCAATTTCTCATAAGGTTACAAAAGAACATTAAAAACTTACATGTAAAGGTACATCATAAGGATCCATGTAGAGGGAAATCTAAACCACATCAAGATTGTCTCCAATCTTTAACTCCTTAAGCTAGGTCCATAACTTTATGCCATGTCCTCCACATCCTGCACCTAGGGTTGGAAGCATACCCCAGCAAGAAGAGAAAAAATAGATGACATCAGCAAAGGTTGGTATGTGCATACTAAAAAGAAAACTTGAGCAATATAATAACCAAAGGACATCAAGTATAAATACTTCCCATGCAAGAGATAATAACTACCCACAAGGGCATCAAAGATAAGAATCATCATCACATGGTAAGATAAGATACTTTCCATAAATTAAAAAATAAAGTTGTGTCACAATAGCACCTATAGAGAAAGTAGGGCACACACCCTAGAATAATCAACATGCATGCATGTGAGATAAACATAGCCCTAAAACAATATAAATGAAAATGGCGTCCAAGCCTCATAAACGTGAAACCTGATAGAGAATGGCACATAACCAAACTCCCAATATATATATAATGTGGGCCAAACCTCATAAATTTGAAACACGGGTATGGGGCACATAACCTCCATCCCAAAAACATAAAGGGCACATCACCCAAAACCAATGCAATTATACTACTCTAGTGTTACTGAATCACATAGCATGTTAATGTAGAGGCAAGTAGAAAGTATAGTCTGATTATAAAAACTAGTCAGCACATAAGTGACCAACATATACATCCACCTCATAAGTGGGAAAAAGTCATCACATGTCATCATATAAAGTTCCATCATGTACAAAGCATATGAAAAGAGTCCAAAAGAATATCCATGATCACAAGATTAGTAACAAATAAGCCAGTTCACATGAACCAAGATTTCCAAAAGAAAAGACATATGTGTAGGCTATTGTCCATAGGACCAAGAGAATGAAGAAATATAGGTGAATTTCTCAACATAGAATAATAGGGGATACAACATACCTTAAACCAAGGTCCTAGAAACTCTCTTCACCAAAGTAGTTGTTTCTAAGATCAACCTTACCTAAATACAAATTGTTCTCATGTATTAAGGTTTGAGATTCATATATATGTAATGTAACCCTGATTCTAGACCTTTCTACAAAACATCAGATCTTAGACTCCAAACCTAAACCAATTGACTTATTAGGTTTTTCTTATTAAGAAAATATATTTATATACTAAATTTGGAGTTCATATGGATTAGTTACCAATATTAGGGCTTTTTATATTAATTAGTTAGATCCTTAAAATACATCATTGAAAACATGAAAACTAGGCTTTGAAACTATTTTTATTAGAAATAACACATTTTTTATTCCAAAACATATTTTATTTTAATTTTTGGATAAATGAATTAAAAGATATGAATTTTATAAAATCGACCAATCGCAAAATTAGAAAAAGCCAAATCAGTAAGGAATTTGTGAGAGAGGAAGAGAGGTCGGATGGGCAAGGAGAAATTTATCTGAGAGAATGGGAAAAACTTCATTCGTCCTTCGTTTGTGAAACTAACTAACTGATCATTAAGAACAAGTGCTAGAGTTGTTTACCTGAGGTCCAACCACATTCTGAAAATAAACATGACGTCAGGGAGCGATGTCGCAAACTCAAACCAAGAACCATGTTTGACTTTTGGGTGAAATGATGATGCAAGGAGAAATCAAATCACAACCACCACCAGCCACATACTCAAGAAAGGATTATTGGTATGAGAGGAGGTTCACAAAATAACTGAGGAAGACCACGGTAGAGGTATTTATAAGTGGGGGTGTGTGAGAAGTTGTTTCAGAAGACTTGAAGAAAAAGTTTAGGCATTTCTCTAATTCTCCATGTTAGGCTACGAATATTGTATGTATATATGTGGAATTACATTTTCAATCCAACGCAAGTTATTTTGTGAAATTTTGTTAAGAAACAAGGAAGTTATGCCCAAAATATCGGACCTTGGTCCGCGGTTACTCTTTATGCGGGCTGGTGTTTCCTAATCCAAATTTTGTAAAGTGTTGATTAAATTATTTTCCTTTTTCTCTCTCTTCAATTGAAGGTACAAACAAGGTATAAATTAAATTAAACTTGATACCTAGACTAATTAGGGCTATGTAGAATCCGATTTTGACATTATTTTTCCCTTTTGGAGACTTTTGCTATTTTATTTAATTTTTTTGAAGTAAATCACATTTTCTCTTTCCTAATACATTAGAGACGTCTAGAATTATTCAAAGTTGATGAAACTTCACCCACAAGTCATATTTAATGTGTTGGATACAAATTTGCCATCAATTTCACATGTTGGAGTTGTTTGTATAATTATTTAATATTTTGAAGGTTCTACACACTTTCTCTCTCCTAATTTCTCTTTTCAAGCAAACTTTCTCCAAATTGGATGAAAATTCACTCAAAGGCTATATTTATTATGTAGATTATGATTAAAATATTATTTTCCTATTTTGGAGCCATTTATTATTTTATGTGATATTTTGGGGAAAACTTGATCTTCTCTCTCCAAAAAAAATAAATTAATTATTATTATGTGAAAATGTGAAACTTAACTCTAAAGGAAATGGGGACCCAAGGAACATGATTTTTAATTTAGATTTCACTCTTGGGGTTTCCATATAGAGTTATGACAAAATTTATATTTATGGCCATTATTATCACATTATTTCATTATTATCACTCTTTCTCATTCAATTATGTTCCATATCTTAATATTATCACCAAAAGAATTGTGTGACTATTTGCATGGAATTTCATATAATTCATTCTTATCTCATGTGACATATTTTATGTCTATTATTAATAAGGAAAATTATTTGAACCAAGAGTTTAAGGACCTTCTAGGATATTGTGATAATGTATCACAATGAACTTCACCTGAAACATAATGATGTATCAGAAAGAAGGAATCGCACCTTGTTAGTCATGGTGTGATAATCAATAAAATCAAGTTGATCTTCCAATTTCCTTTTTGGGCACATGCTTTATATAAATCATGTATTGTCTTAAATGGTTCAAAAGACACCATATGATATATGGCATGGGAAGTATCTCGATATGTTTTTAAGGGATTAGGAATTTAAGCTTATATAAGAAAATAATTTTATAAGCTTTGTCCAAAAATCACATAATTGTTATTTTGTTGAATACTACTTTTATAATCCAATACAACAACAAAGTTGTTTGTTGCTAGGATGGTTGTATTCCTGAATGGGAGAAAAGTAGAGGTTGAAATGTTCAAGACCAACAAGAAAACATTGACCCTAAAGTGGTATGATAGGAACAAGGAGAATCACAAATTGTTGTGGAATCTCAAGTTCCTTATGTAACACAAAATCCCATAGATCTAGTATAACACACATTGAGTTTGAAAGATTAGTACATCTTATAACTCAAGAAGGTGGTAGGTTGGTCATATATGATGATCCAACAACCTACCTATAAGCTATTGGGGGACCAGAGTCTAAGAAATGGCTTGAGGCCATTAAATCCAAGATAAAGTCCATGTAAACCAATAAGGTATGACCTTCGTGGATCCACCTGAAGGGGTAAAACCCATAGGATGCATTTGATCCTTTGAAAAAAACCGACATGGATGGTAGTGTGCAATCCCATAAGATCATATTGGTTGCAAAGATTTCAAACAAGTTCAAGATGTTGAGCATGAAAAAACCTTCACCAGTTGCCATGGTTAAATCCATCAGGATCATGCTTGCTATTGTCGCTTATTACGACTATGAGATTGGCAAAATGGATGTTAAAATGGCATTCCTCAACGAGAATAATATTGAGGATGTGCATGTGACACAACCTAAAGGTTTTATAAGTCCATAAATGCAAATAAAGTTTGTAAGCTATAAAGGTCAATCTATGGATTGAAGCAAGCATCTCAGAGCTGGAATCTTCTATCTGACAATATAGTCAAAGAATTTCACTTTATTCATAATGAATATGAAAATTATGATTACAAGAATTTAGTGGGATAATATTTATATTCCACATAATGATGGGGAATAACATCCTAATCCTATATATATTAAAACCTATCAAGGAAGTTCCTTTTCTATGAGGAGTTTAGGCAAATCATAATATGTGATAGGAATTGAGATCTATAGAGATAGTATGCAAAGCTTCTTGACCTAAGAAATAACAGATACATTGGAATGATGCTAAAGGGGTTCAGCATGTAGGACTCAATGAGAGAAAACTTTTCCATGTTCCATGGAGTTAGTCTCTCAGGAGCCTAGTGTTCTAGTTCTTATGAAGAAGAGGAACACGTGGATAGATGCCATGTGCATTCACAATTAGATCTATCACGAATGCAATGTTATGTACTCATCCTGTTATCTCGTATTTATTGGACATGATGAGTGGATATCTGTCAGAATCTAGTCAAAGTCACTAGACTTCCATAAAGAACATCCTTAAGTACTTGAGAAACACAAAGGATTGGTTCCTTAGTTATGATTGGGTGTAAAGGTTTAAACCATTGCAAGCTTCCAAAATTACAAAATGGATAGAAATGTAAATTTGAGTTTGACTATAATCTAGAAGAGTTCTGAGAAAGAGATGATTGCTAAATTGACAATAGAAGTTGAGTATCTTTGTGTTATGAACACAACAAAGGATATTGTATGGATCAAGAAGTTCATATAGATGAATTCATGGGATGTTGCAAACCATTGGTGACATAGTAGAAAAAGTGTGACAACAATGAAGCTACTAGTTAGGAAAAGGAATCTCAGATAGCATACTACAACACTCCCATCTTATATGAGAGATCGTGCACTGAGGAGATGTGAAAACTTGCAAAATAATGACTCAGAGCAAATATTGTTAACCCGCTATAAAAGTGATTTCATAGCAGAAACATGATAGACATGTTGAGATCACTTGGAATAAGATTTGTGGGTGATTGTCTCTAAGTGCAAGTGGGATTCAGTTAGTATGTATGCCCAGAGAGCCAATCACTACACCCATCATATGTCACTCATTGTTCTTTGATATAATCCAATGTGACATTGAATAAGGGTTTCCATAAAGGTGATACTCGGGAACTATGTGACACATTGATTGAATGTGAGTGATGTAGATGTGATTTGTCCCTCCTACATGATTTTCATATCATGGAAACTTGATAAGCGAGACTGAGAAATGTATGGCCATACTCATGTGACTCAATATAAGATATGTGAACTCATATGCATCTCAGACAGTCCACTCTAGTTCAAGGAACATGGATTGAACATTGAAGAGGATTATGACTGCATAACTAGAGTTCAATTTGGATATTAGAGACAAAGGAACATATGATCATAGTAACACTAATCATAGATTGTAGGTTGAAGTTGTTCACCAACTTTCTAATTACTTGGGTAGCAATGATGTATTGCTAGATATCGCTCATTATTTGTGATGTCATAAATTGGTTATGGACATTCACTGCCAACGTAACTTAGGACCCATAGGGTCACATGCATAAGATGCACTTGGAATAGGAGTTTACTCATGGATGATTCTTAACTTGATTACTTAAGTGTTTAGGTATTAAATTAAACAACAATAACCAAAAATTGACTGGTTGGGCTGTGAATCAATCTGTTCAAGTGTTGAATTGATTGATTCAAGTGTCATGTCAATTTAAACTCAAATGGTTGAACTTTACCTAAACTGGGGCATGAGCAGACCGGTTCACATTGTGAACTGACTAGTTCAAGGCCTAAAATAATTGGTTCAATAGTTGAACCACTGGGTTCAATGATCAATGTGATTGGATCAAGGATTGATGTTGACGTCATGCTGTGCATTTTGCATTGAAATCCAATATGTTTTCCAATAAGAAACATTGTGAAACAAGTGTTTCACATGTGAATCGATAGGTTCAGTTGTGAACCATTCAGTTCAACATTTGGAGCTTCTAGAAAATTCATTATATTTTGTCTCTTTGATTCCTAGATGAATTGGAAACCCTGACCCTTGTCATCATATAAAAAGGGGAAGTCTAGGCTTTCAGAGACACAACAGTAAGCTTTGAAAATTGTTGTCCTCTCTAGTTGTGGTAACCAAGAGAGCCCAATCAAGTCCTACCTGTAATAGGGAGTGATGGCAAGAGAGAGACAATAGGAGAGAGAAAATAAACCCTAGTAGGTTGATGTTAGATGGGGCAACTCCTTCTCATTGACTGTGGTAGCACAAAATGGAGTTTCTAGTGGTCCGAGTGGACTACATAGAGGCGTGCAGGCCATTGCCACCTGCTAGGAGGACAACAACCATCACCATCTATGGTGTTGCATGAGGAGGCCATCATCGACCAATTTTTCAGGTACAGTTTGCAAAGTGTGCACATTGTTGTTGCAAGAGTAGTTAGTGGGCTTACTCTAGGAATAGGTTTATCCTTTTCTACCCTATTTGCTAGATACATTGTTGTTGACACAATCTACTAGTTTGGGAATTGGGCATTGAACTTTTTTTTCAGCTGCCTTATCTATTGCCAACCAACAACTCTGAAATGATGGTCTGAATAATGGAACTTGAGTGAAGAAATTATCCTTATAAAAATTTTGTTGGAGCATACCTACCAAGAGACATGTTTCATTGGAACCCAATTTAAGTGATAAATATGCAAGGAGTTTCAACATCCCAGTTGTGTTGAAGGAAAGCAAGGGCTTTCACACCTTGTATGGTGTGGACAAAGAAGCTAGTCATGCTGCATCATTGCCCAGATGTAGTGAACAATGTGCAAGGAAAAACTCTAGAAGGAGATGTACAACAACAAGTTCAGCAAAAATAGATTATAGTGGGACCTTGGAATATAAGTTCTTTTATAGGAAAGTCTTTGGAGATAATGGACACCATGATTAGAAGAAAAGTTAACATTGTCTATTTTGTAGGAAACCAAGCGCATAGGTGAACGATGAAGAGTGATTGGACAAATAGTGTATAAAATTTGGTATATGTGTATTGACACACATAGAAATAGTGTTGGAATTATTACTGGTAAGATTTTGAAGGATGATGTTGTTATGGGGAGAAAGGTTTCTAATATTATTAGCACTTATCCCCCCAGGTTGTCCTTAGTGAAGAGGCAAAGCATGTTTTTTGGGATAATGTGGATGAATTGATTCAAGGAATACTGATAGAGGACAAGATCATTATTGGAGTGACTTAAATTGCCATTGGGGAGTAGAAATGTTGGATATGAGAGAGATCATGGTGGTTTTGGATACAACGGTAGAAATGGAGAAGGAGATAGGATTTTAGATACTATAGTTGCTGATGATATGATCTTTGAAAATACACATTTAGTGAAAAGAAATCCTCATAGTATTACTTCAAGAGTGGGAGAAATTATATCCAAATTGATTACTTCCTTACATGATGGTTGGATCGAAAAGTATGCAAGGATTGTAAAGTGATCCCTAGGAAAGAATTCACCACCCAATTAGTGGTTTGGATGTGAGCATGAAGATCATCAAAGGTAAGAGTAATAGAAGCCATGATAGAAGGATCAAGTGGGGTGATCTTAAAGAAGAAAAGAAATTGATATTTTTTATAAACTTATCACGGAGAGAACTTCGAACATGGAGTCTGGTGTTAACTCTATGTGGGAAAGTATGAGCTCATGCATAATAAAAATTGCCTAAGAGATTTTGGAGAATCCAAAGGCTGTGGGTCTCCATAGAAAGAGACTTGGTGGTGGAATGATGAAGTATGGAAGACTATTGAAATCAAAAGGGAGATATATAGGAGCATGCCTAAATATAGAGATGATGCAACTTTTTGGAGATATAAAGAAGCAAAGAAATAGGCTAAGAAGGTAGATGAAGAGGCAAGGTCTAGATACTTTTATGTATAAGAAGTTGGACACTAGAGAAGGGGAAAGTATATTTATAAAATGACTCATATATTATAATGGAAAGGAAGATATTTGAGTCAGGTAAACTGCACCAAGAATGAAGATGAGTATTAGTGAAGGATGATGATATAAAGAATCGATGGAGAAACTACTTTCATAAGCTTTTTAATTGAGATTTTATAAATAATGTAACAGACTCAGTGACATGAATACAAGAGATATCACTTACACATGAAGTGTTCCACTAGCTAAGGTTAATAATGCTTTGAAAATATGAAAATGAAAAAGGCATGTAGTCTTGACAGTATTTCCATTGATTTATGTAAGAGTATGGGGGATGAAGAGCTATGTGGTTAACAAATTTCTTTAACAAAAATATGAAGACAAAGAATATGTCGGATGAATGTAGAAATATTACTATAGTCCCAACTTAAAAGAACAAAGGAGGAGTCTGGAGCTACATAAACAATAGAGGTATCAAGTTGACGAGTCATAAAATGAAGCTTTGTGAGAGGACTATTTAGAAAAGGCTAAGATCAATAACACATTATCACACAAACTTTATGTTGGGAATATTAATAATAGATGATATTACTCTGATAAGGAGGCTTATTGAGAAGTACATAGAAAGTAAAAGATATCTTCATATAGTGTTTATGGATCTAGAAAAGGCCTTTGATCTAGTACCCAAGGAAGTTCTATGGAGGATTTTTGCATAAAAGAGTGTGCATGCCCGATACATTGATCTTATTAAAGACATGCATGATTGTTGAAATACAGTTGTTATGACTCTTGGAGAAGAGAGAAAGACTTTATATAACCATTGGAGTACATCAAGGACCACAACTCAGTCGATATCTATTTGTTCTTGCTATAGACGAGTTGACAAAGAATGTTCAAGATAATATCTCTTGGTTTATGTTATTTGCTGATGATATTGGGTTGATTGATGAAAAACGAAATAATGAATGATAAATTTGAACTTTGGAGAAATATGATGGAACAAGATGGATTTATGATCAATAGAAGCAAAATTGAATATATGCATTGCAAAATTAGCCAATCTAGAATTATGAATGGTGGGTCAGGTTGGACAACATGGATGTACCAATATGTGATAAGTTTTTTACTTGGGTTCTATTATTTTATTGGAGGTTGAGATTCAAGATGATGTCTGTTACAAGATCATAGTAGGATGGTTGAAGTGGAGGATTGCAACTAGAATAGTATGTGACAGGAAGATCCCACATAGATAGAAAAACAAGTTCTATTGAACAGTTATACGGTATATGGAAGTGAATGTTGCAAAGTGAAGAAACAATGTCTCAACAAGATGATTGTGGTTAAAATGTGCATGCTTAGATGGATGTGTGGAAAGACAAAAAAAAGATTATTTGAGGAATACCAATATCAAAAGAAAACTGGGGAGGTGAACATTGAGGGCAAGTTGCATAAAGGTCATCTAAAATGGTATGGACATGTGCAATGCAAACTAACAAATGCACCTATTCAAAGCAATGTTATTGATTCAAGAACAACTAAAAGAAGCATAGGCAGACCTAAATTGACTTGGGAAGAGATTATAAAGAGTGATTTCAAATATTTACATTTTGATCAGAGTATGACTCATAACAGAGATGATTGGAAAAGAAGAATCCATGTAGCCAACCCAAACACGGTTGGGATTGTGTTTTAGATGATGATGATGATGATGGTGAAAAAGTTACATTTGTGAAAATATGATGTTCACTAGTAATCATGATTCATAGTCCCTAAATATATATTCCTTGGATGGTATAAAATATACATGTATATATAATGCTAAATAATGGACTAAGTTGGTTGTTTTACATTTAATGTGAATGGATTATTAAAGTTAAGAATCTTCCATTAATATTATAACTAAAAATAGAGAGAATGAGAATCATTCATTAAAATAATCAAAGATAATAAATGCAATACCTTGATAATTTAAGAAGTATTAATAAAAATTGGAAATTGTATCAGGGTTTAAAATTATTATTTTGAGGGTGTAAGATCAATGTTGCATAATCATGTCAATAAGTCATTCTACTTTTCCAAAGGTCAGATTGACCTTTGGGGTCAAAATGATTGCTTTGATCAAAGCACTACAAAACTGGTTGACTTATTCTGAAGTTGGGTCCAAAGTTAGACTGGCTTCCCATGAGTTGGACTGAGTTGTGACACTAAAAATGTCTTCAATCTTGACTTCTTTTGATTTCATATCGCCCACCCTGGAAATTAGATTGACTTTCAAGGAGGTTGTCTGACTTGTGTCATGAAGAATTAGAAATAATAATGTGTTAGAAAAATGAATTCATATATATACATATATATACATATATGTATAAATACATATATATATATATATATATATATATATATATATATATATATACCAAGCTGATTATTCTCATCCCAAAACAACACACATTCTTCAACTGCCCAAACCCCTACCGCACAAATTCACCAAAGGAGGAGTTATCAAGGAAGAATTCAAGTAAAGTCTAGAGATTCTAGCTCATGCATTTTCCCTAGACTGTTGGTGACAAGATTTACCAGCTGATTCTTTGGTTTCTCTCCGTCTCATATCCTTCATGTTCAATTCTACCATAAAAAATTTTACTTCTTTCCTCATCAGTCTTCTTGTTTAGGCTAGTTTTGTGATCTAAAGGTGAAATATACAAAAAATGGTGGATTGTGGATATTTTTTTAATATAGGAGAGGAGTAAAAGTTTTCTTCATGATAGGAAATAACAATAGAACCAATAAAGAACCACTTTCATATACTCTAATTTATGCAAATTGACAACTTTTCATAGAAATTATTATTAAAGGAAAGATTTTGTATATTTTGCATACTCTAGATTCTATTTTTATGACTTGTTACATACATCTTGAAATGAGTTTAGTTTATTGAATGATTAATTAATTACCTTGATTGCATATATATTATTGTAAGTGCCCTGAATTGATGGAAATATGTCACAAATGCATGTAATTTTCAATAAGGATGGTAAATGAGATGCATGATGTAAGTGAATAGAATTCTTGAATATTTACTGCATGAGTGATATCTGAATGAAAATTTATGTAAACATTTAATACTTTGAATGGAAACAATTGAAATAATGTATTACTTGCAATATCTTGGCAATTTATTAGAACCATAACAATTTTGCTAATGACAATCAACAAGAGTATACTTTAATATATATACTTTAAGATTATTCAATCATATATTGGTGTAAACAGGTAATATGATTTTACCTTGATAGTTTCCTCGAACACCTTGAAGCTCCCCCAATGTTTGTGTTGTGAATATATATATATATATATATATATATATATATATATATATATATATATATATATATATATATATATATATATATATATATATATGTGTGTGTGTGTGTGTGTGTGTGTGTGTATGTTATATACATTTTAATATTATATTATATACATATAAATATAATGTAGTTTCTTTAATATGAGTAAAAAATGTAATGTTGTAAATTTATAATCTAATTTTACCTATACAGCTTCACTAAACACGTTGAACCTTCATCAATGTTTATCTCAAGAAAATGGATCTTTCTTGTACTGGACTATATCCATGAGAAGAATACATAGAGTGAATTTGATCTTGAGGAACACTCTGTGAGGATTTGGGTGGTACACATAAATGTGCAATGGCTCCAGATCTATTAATGAGAATGTGAAATAAATATCCGGGGATAGAAACCCCAATACAAGCAAATGTGAAATTAGTAGTGAATCATGTGATGTGATATTTGATACATGATATGTGATGTGTGATATTTTTTATGTGATATGTGCTATGTTCTATGTGCAATGTTATTTCTGGTTTGTGATATGCACTGATTCATTTAAATTGATAAGTTTATGCATAAAAGAAAATTGACAAAATAGTTTGTATACTATCCTTATCTTAAATTTTATTGTTGAGAATAGTTACATAAATCTTAAATGAAGTCTAATGCATTGAATGATTATCTATTGACCTTGATTACACAGACACACACACTATGTATATATAGGGCGTTCATTCAATACTCGTGTTGGGCATGTATTTAATACTCGTGTAGGTAGCTACCCGCCCCCTATTTTAGTTACTTTTTTGGAGTTTCTTACTTTTGTCATATATCTATATATATATTTAATACCTATGTGGTAGCTACCAGTTCCCGAAATAGTTGCTTTTTCTCTAGTTTTTTATTTTACACATGTACATGGTTACACTTCCTTCCAAATAGTTATCTGTTTCTACATTTTTAATTGAATAGTTATTTTGACAACATAGTTACTTTTTTGTGTTTATAGTTACTTTTCTGACAAATTGCTACTTTTCAGGATGCAAGGGTAGTGAAATTCTAGCTACCTACGTGGGCAACAAATTAACTCCCATATATATATATATATATATATATATATATATATATATATATATATATATATATATATATATATATATATATATATATATATATATATACATATATATATACATATATATATACATATATATAGACACACACACACACATTATTATAAGTGCCCTTGGTTTATGGAAACTAATGCATAGAATTTGCAATTACGAGCAAATATTAGATGAATTGTAGATGGATAGAACTCTTGAATATTTATGAGATCTAAACAAACATTTATGTGAACACTTAATTTCTTGAATGGAAACTTTTATAATGATCGATTGCTTGTAAAAGCTTGCTAATTAAGTAGAACTCTATATTTCTATTCATGAAAAATTATATGAATTACATCAACACACACACGGATATATATATATATACATAGCCTTCAAAACATATATATGTATATATACACACACATAGAGAGATATATATGAAATTATATTTGTCTTTCAAAAACAATATAGTATGACTCATCTTAAAGAAATTATATATATACATATACATAATTTCTTTAAGATGAGTCACATATTATATTGTTTATAAAAGACACATATAATTTCACCTAGATAGGCTCCCTAAACACCATGAACCTTCTTCGATATTTGTACTAAGAAATTGGGTCTTTCATGTAGTGAAGTGTTCCACGAGAATAAGACTTGGGTGGATTAGATAATGAGGACTAATCTATAGAGAATTTGGGCACATAAAGGGAAAGAGGTCCAAAGAATATAAAAAAATATTAGGGGATAGAGACCCCACTCCAAGGAAATGTAAAACTTATAATTAATGTGGTAACATGATATGTGATGTGATATTTGGTATGTGATATGCGATATACAATTTTTTATATGTCATACATGATATGTGAAATTTGTGCGATATGTGATATACAATTTTTGATATGTCATACGTGATATGTGATATGTGGTATGTGATATGTGATATGTGATATGTGATATGTGATATATGATATGTGATATGTGATATGTGATATGTGGGTATGTGATATGTGATATACTATGTGATGAGTGATGAGTGATGTGGTATGTGAGACCTATGATGTGCGATGAGGTCTAATTGATACTTGTACCAATATGAGGAAATAAGAAGGTAGAGATGTTATAGGAGCTTACCTAGCCTTGTAGAAGACCTGGGCTGAGTTATTTTTCATAGGGTGGTTGGATGAACCCTATGCCATGGACCATAAATCAAGTATGTGAGCACACTATTGCAGCATCTCTTGGTTAGGTATGTGTCAAGTAGTTTTAGGATAATACTAAAATATAAAAGTGATAGTCTTATATGATGGCATTAATCTTTTTCTTAAGTGTTCATGTTTACTTTCTTAATGTTAAGTTCATTTCTAGAAGTAAATAGTATCCTTGATTAATGATTATGTCAAGATCACATATTTTCTAACTAATAAACATAGACATAGAGTATATTTATTTGTTCTTATGTGTTGTCTTTTACTTAGAATTGGCTAATCTACCAACAAACAAAGCTTTTTTTGTCTTGAAGTCGAGTCTCCCACTCCTTAGCATGGTAGAAAACCCAAGTGACTTCACTTCTAGGTGAAGCCCAATTATTATTTTGTGTATATAAAATGGTTCTTGCACTGGGGTCTTAGAATGTATGTGGGTAATGTTTTGATTAAGGAGTACATATGTAACTTAATGTAAACATGAACATGTTCTCTGTAGTTGTGCTAGATACTTTGTTTGGAGGATTTATATAATATAATTGACAACTTTGTAATCTAAAACGTGGATGAATGCAGACAATAGCTGATAATGCTAAGTTTTCATTGTAGTTTCTTGAAATTACTTGGATATCATGTTCGATGTTAGCTCGTTATTACTTCAATACCAACTCAAAATTGTGCATAGCGGATTATTAAGAGTCGTACCCAAGGATTGACCACGGATAGGTCTCTATTAGTCTCTGAATATGAAGATTTAAACTTTTGTCTTTTGATGTCACTATATTATCTACCGTACCACCTACATAACTGTTCCTTCAACCTTTCCACCCTCATTCCTATTGAATTTGAGCCTTACCCTTGCTATAACAGGTAAATCTAGAATAGTTTAAAGAAGAAAGGAAGTAGAGAAGAAAGGGTGTATAGACGATAATGAAGGAGCATGTAGATTCCCACAATTGTTGTAATTAGTGGTAACTTATATAATATCTCCTTCTCTTTAACTATATTTATCCTTTAAATTTTGATATAATAGATAAACCTTTAATTCCCCTCTTACCTTTTCATGTTTATATTCTCAACCATAACTCTACCTTCACTATGACCCAAATGTGGTGGTCTGATAATCATCCTCCCTAAAGAAACAATTTCCTCTCAAAATTATTATATATAAGAAGGTGGTAGGAGAAAGGAGAAGGGTTTTTGATCCTAAATATCACCAAATCTCGTCTAATGAGTGAATATTTAAACAACCAAAATTAATTACTTTACCACATCTTCCTATAGAAAAGTCAGTCATGCATGTACATACAAGATATGCTAAAGGTAAAGAATTACTATTCTACAAAGTTACAAGACAACTTGTCATATGTCACATCTTGTATCATGTACATCTCATGTGTGTCATGATGAGTTCATGCTAGGAGGAGTGAGTGAAACTCTTAGGGACCTTGATTGCCATAGTTCACAAGATTTGTGTACATGATTGTAGAACAAATATGGTCATTTTCATTCCCATTTTTTGATAAATTAATTTTGAAATATAGATGATATAATAATTCTAAGAATGTATGATGTATACAATAAGAAATTTCCATTCGTGATTTACACAAACATATAGACTTATTGTAATGACCACATTTGTGCTTATTTGGTAAACTAGGGTTTACCTGAATGACTGCATTCTTGATTAGATTGAACATCATTTAGATTTGATTAATGATAGTAGATCAATTGTGATGTTTCAAACATAAGAAGAAACTCTAACTATGATTTTATTTTGAAGAATTAGGGTTTGAGAAATGTAAGCCCTAACCGGCAAAAATTAGGGTTTTGATAGTACATGAATATGGAATTTGATTAGGATAGCAGTGTGGTAAATGATTTTTTATATTTTCTAAAAATTTTGTATTTAATTAAATTTAGGATATGATATGGAAAACTCAATCATGCATATTTTATAAAAATTTTAGAAATATTTAAGTGGTCTTTGAATGTGGTTCTCGGTCAAACTATACTTCGACCAAAATGCTGACAGAGTGCTTTTTAGTAGTGTAGTGTTTTATTTTTAGTTATTTATTGGTAACTCCAAATGATCTGAAATTTTAACTGGAGATCTGAAACTCAATCCTAAACAACATGTAAAGTTTCATAATTTTTGGATTCATTTAGACCTTATCAATAGATGAATTACAGTAATATTTTTATGATAGAAAATTCAGCTGAAATAAGAGAAAGTATAGTGAGGGGTCAATGTGCAACTGACCTAAGCAGCTCAATTGCTCTATATGGTCAACCTAACACACAAGGAGCTCTCATAATTTGTGATTCAATCCAGAGAAATGAAATCCTAGAGAGAGAGGGAGAGTTAGGGTTTGAGAGGAGAAAGTGATGGAGATACTGACCTAGGGTTTTGCGGTCCAAGGAATGATGAAATCATGTAAGTTTAGCTTCTTTGGATATAGTTTCAGGGTGAATCTTCTCTCAAATGTCAAATTTCTGTCCCTCCCCTGATTGGATTCGAAATCATATCAAATCAAGTCATTTTCTCTCTCTTTCTCTCCTAATATTCAATTCTAGGGTTTCCGAGTTGAAAGGAAGAAAAAAGTGGTGATTGCTAGGGTTTTGATATGGATTCGAGATTTTTAGATATGGGATACATTTTTAAGTTGTTATACAGCTTAGTTTGAGTTGGTAAAAGAATATTTCAGTCAATTGTACTCAATTAGATGGTTTTAATTTATATTCTCGATTTCTCCCTAGATGACAATAAATGAAAAGAATTGTTCTTGAATTCAGTTTATAGAATACTTCAATTCATGTTCCAACTATGATTTAAAAACGTTTATATGATGACATGGATATAGATATCCATGTATCTTGAATACTACAGAATGTAGAAGTTTATTGAGAATATTCTCAAGATCTGAATTTTCAAGTTATTCGAGTGCTTGAACAACATTATAGCTCAAATTCAGATTTATGCTTATATGATCTTACTTATGTTCCAAGTGAATATAATTCTACATGTTTGATCTCTTTGATTTGATATATGGACAAATCGAGTTTCTGATTTTCACAATACATATCCTCTGAATAGCAAGTAATCAAGGATGGAAACCCAATCTAGTATGCTTTTACAAGTATACATATCTAATTTAGTAGTAAATGGCTGATTGAAATGATTCATGTGATATTGTTGGATTTTATCTGAATATTATCTTATATGCATACATGCTTTGTTTATGAGATTCAGATTTTCTAACTCAAATACTTGTCATGAAATGCATATATTGTTATGCTATTGTAAGTGGAGAGATATGACATGCCCTAGATAGGTATGTTATCGATGCCATGCATGAATGTGAGAAATGTTGAATGAGAATATTTATAATAGTAGACATGATATATGTTTGAATACATGAGAAGTGCTATGTGTGCATGAGTAAGGACAAACCCTAAGAAAGGGGTAAACAATATGTTAAGCATTCAGTTTAGTATCATTATTGATTTCAATTCAATAGTCTGAGTAGTCATTAATATACATAGTTAAAAGAGATCAGTATAAGAGAAAGATATAATCAAAGTTATAGTAATAATAGTACCCTTGAGCATCATAGATTACCTATGAGAGGTCTACGTCGTAGGGATGAACCGGCCTAACCCTGTCAGTTTCCAGTATACGGGGGTCAAAACGTACTAACAAGTGGTACAGAGGACAAAGCCCTAGTGGAAGTCTCCTTAAAATACAAAATGTAGTGTCTAAATCAACCAGAGATCCTGGTGGCACTAGAGTATAGTAAAGCTAATAGGTGGCTTGACTCTCCGCCTGTGTGCTCAGGTTTGAGTAGGAGTCCAGTTTTCATGGAATAATAGGTGTGCCGAGGCCAGAGAGCCATTTTCTTGTTGCAGACCAGCGATGTAGTCAGGCTTAGCATTCCCGGGTGTGTCAGCTAAGTCTTGTATGGTGAGATCGTAGTTCACTACGAGTCTTCATATGTAGAGTACACTGCATATGATCAGGGCATATGCTAAAATATGATAATATAAGTTTAAAGAGTTTCTTATAAGTAAGAAGAGTTAAGAAAGGTTTGATTTTCAGTTTCGCAGTAGTTGTTCCTTAAATGTAATATTGAATATAGCGAGGATTATATTTCCATACTTGTTTATTTCTAATGATGTAGGCTTCAATGTTATTAGTAAGTTTTTTAATATCTAGTCTTTTAATTTGAAATTCCTATCTTGTTTTATTTCAATTATCCAAGAATGATAAATGTCTGATTTAGTACTTTAGATTGCATTATTGTTTTACTCATTCATTGAGCGAGTAGGCTCACCCCTCTACTCAAATTTTTAGGGAAATCAGGGGGATTGCAGATATCATTGCATCAGAGTAGATCTGCCACAAGAGTTAAGTCTAAGTATAGTTAAGTTCAGTCGGTCCTTGTCACTCTAGGTCCTTGTATAGAAATAAGAGAGAGTTGTAAATGATGATGTATAACATTGTTCCTCTTTTAGCAATATATGTGAATCAGCAATTTTTATGTGCTTAAAAGTATGAGAAACATAATGAATATTCATACAAGCATTTTTACAGTTGAAATCAGATTAGAGAAATCATTGCTTAGATTCTCTTGTAAAGTTAGTTTATGTGGTTCAATGCAAGAAAACAAAGAGTTTGAAAAAGAAGAAAAAGTTAACGGTGATCTTTGTATTACGTTAAATCGTCAATTTTATGCCCTAATCTCATGATTAATGGTAACTGTGAGATTGGGGTGTAACAACTTGGTATCAAAGCTTAGGCTGAGTTGTTAGGGACCATTAAGTTAGTTAGTTAGAGTTATAAGTGTGGCAGATAGGAGATGTTATGATGTTAGCTCTCGGGATTTGAGTATTTGGATATCCTGGCCCGATATCTGAGTAATCAACCAGTATCAATCTACTCTGTCTATTCTTTCATGTATACCCTGGCTAGGTATATAGTGGAAGGATGGTCTAGAGAGGAACCCTAGAAATATTAGGGTTAGAAACAAGATAAGTAACATGAATTAAGAGCATAGATATAAAATGAGATAAAACTTTCATTTCATATTGTTGTTTTATTGGAGATGAATAGAAAAGCTCTTATATGTTTGAATTCAGATATTCAATATTTGAAATATATATAGGTCTTTAAGATTTGTTGTACACTATGCAGTTGTAGAATTTATTGATTACATTCTTTGTATCCAGTGGACTAGAAATGATCTTTGAATGAGCATTCCTAAGTGGATAAGTTTTCTTGCATACATTTGAGATGAATAGGAGTTGAGTAATCTTGAGTAGCTCTTGGCTTCAGGACTACAGGTTCGGCCTGGTCCGGCTGGTAGGATGCATTACTGGGATCTAATGACTCATATTAGTAACATAATAAGAGTAAATTTTGGATAGATTAGATCCAAATTCTAGTATGAATGTATATACTCTAAGATTTTGAATTATAAGGGAAAGACTGGGATAACTAAGAATCAGTTGGGATTGATATCTGAGATCCAACTTTGGGGCCCCATATGCGAAACCCTTAATTGGGAATAAAGGAACACGACATAAGGTTCAGATTAAGTTTAATTATTAGTATTATATAAACTCTAAATATGAAATATGGAAAAGATATGAGAAAAGTATGTAAGGGGCCAAGATAGTAAGAATCAATCATGAGGAATGTATTATATAACCAAGTACAATGTTTTTATGTACTCCAAAGCAAAGGGAAAATAGAAAAAAAGAGCTTAGTATACAATAAGTACATAGAAGTGAAGAGTCTTTAGAAGAGTTAAAGTGAAGAGAACTAGATGAGCATGTAAATCATAAAACTATAATAAGAAACTAAATTGAAACAAAGAGAAATGTTGGAAATAATGAGCTTGATTAAGGAATGAGGGTTATGATATAATTGAGAGCATGGAATGTATACCTTTATTAATAAGTTTAATACATTCATCCTTACTGCCTTTGGATTCTAAGTCTTTATAGAACAACAAACTAGTTTCTAAAAGAAGAACAAAAGTGTAGCTAAATAAATGAATAAGTCATACAAAGGTAGACTATATTCAGGAAGGAAAAACTTGATTGAAAGAGAAACCATGTTTCACCCATGCATGAGTCGTTTGATTTAAAATGAAGGATATGTAATGTATTAAACATGAGGTGATACTAGTAGAGAGATTACTGATTTATAATTTCAACTTCACATTAGTAGAAGGATAAAAGGAAATATATGCAACATGGTATACATGATCATACCCATAAAAGAAGCAACATGATCATTAGATAAAACTAGAAGTTAAAGATGGCATGTGGAATAGTCGTATATGGTAAGGGATTATGAAAAGTAAAGAAGGGTTTGAAACATAATGGAGTAATATAAATTATAAAAGAAAGACGTTGCAAGATTCAAGAAAGTGCTAATTAGTTAAGTATCCTTGTTGATAATTAATTAAACCTACATATGAGAAATGTATTATTGAATGTTTGAAGATAAGAATTCTAAGTCTCAAACTCGTCTTCTCTTTCATATCTTCCTTAATGAGAGAAGTGTGGGAATGAAGTGATAAGAAAATGAATAATATATGATGCATAACCACCGTGGTAGAGACATCTAGTGAATGTAATAATGACACACAATATGATGATGAAACCCTAGCAGGGTAATTGAGAATGTAATCTATCTGAATGGCCAAGTAAGAGAAAGGAAATTCAATCAATAAGATAATGAAGACTTTAGTAAAACTTGTGAGATCCAAAGTTTGAATTTCAAATTAAGGGAGCAAAGTCATATCATAATAACGTCATGCTACTGATAAGGACCAAACCCTAGAATGTTTAAAGTTGTAGTAGTTCAAGAGATGTCACTAGTGATTTGACCTTGAATACTAGCATCTATATAAAACAAGATCATGAGATTTGCACTATGAGAAGTAAACTAACACTGATAGTAATCTAGGGTTTAAAGATAGCTAATCTGAAAGGTAGATAAAATATATGGAAATGATTCGTAGTAAAGAGTAAGATATAAATTTGAAATGTAACAATTGTGTTTTGAACAAAAGGAGAAATACAATAAGAGTGAAGTGTGATATGAGATAAATTCTTGTAGTGATAGCAAGAATGATGAATAATCTATTTGTACCTTGTATGTTTCAACTTTAGGGATGTTTAATCTACATGATTAAAATGAGAAGGATAAGTAGCAAAAAGTGAGTAGTAATGAATGAGGAGAGAGATAAGAGAAAACAATGGCTTTTAGTAATATGTGAATTTGTTTTTAGAGGTATAATTTGTTGAAGGTATATTAAGGGATGTAAATTGGTTCTACGTATGATTTTAGTGTACATGTGCAAGCAATATGTTAATTAAAGGTGTTTGATAGTTATAGTCATTCATACCAGTAATCCATCTTAGTATTGTACAATTGTGGTATGGTGATATGGGTTGAATAATGATGGAACAAATGAAGGGTTACCCTGAATAAGGTAGTCTTACCTATTCACTCGTATGAATAGAAGGGATGATAACCATGTTGTATTGATATGTAACCCTAATGAGGTATAGCTTGTTATACCTAGATTTAATATAACTAAGTGATGGTAATTGGGTATGAATAGTCCTTGAATGACTAATACAATCATGGGGTACTTTATTACTATTGTTGAAACCCTAGTATGCTATAACCCGATGGTTACACCTTGAATTATGTCTGGGTTCATACTTGAGAATAATATGGAATGTGATGGTAATGCTTCACCTTATGCATCCATGATCCAATGGGGATGTCATAAGTAGTATTGTACGATTGTTGTTGAATCTAGTCTTCCAACTCAAGACTATTTTGCTATTTGAGTAGCACAATAGAAAAATTCAAAACAACATGGTGAAATATCTTTTGTGACTTAGAGGTAACACAAAACAATAGTACATATTGAGCCGTATGAATTGAGATATTTGGATCAGATTATCAATGTTGAGGTAACACCTTAAGAGTATAAAAAAATATTGAAATGGTTGTTTCTCTCTCTCTCTCTGGTATGATTAATTGTGGCATAGAGAATTTGTTTGTTGTCATTAAGAACTATTTCAAACATGTTGTGATTAGAAAAGAAATGAAGGACTTAATGTTGAAAATTGCATTCAAGTATGAAATACAAGAATATAATGACATGTAAGATTTCAGAAGCTTAAAATAAACTTTGAATATACTTTTTTTTGTGTATTTATGTTTCTGGGATGAAACTTTTTAAGGGGGTGAGAATTGTAATGACCACATTTGTGCTTAACTAGTAAACTAGGGTTTACCTAAATGATTACTTGCTTGATTAGATTGAACATCGTTTAGACTTGATTAATGACAGTAGATCAATTGTGATGTTTCAAACCTAAGAAGAAACTCTAACTATGATTTTAGTTTGAAGAATTAGGGTTTGAGAAATGTGAACCCTAAGCGGCAAAAAATAGGGTTTTGATAGTACATGAATATGGAATTTGATCAGGATAGCAGTGTGGTAAATGATTTTTCATATTTTCTAAAAAAATTTATTTAATTATTTTTGGAAATGATATGGATAACTCAATCATGCATATTGGAGAAAAATTTCAGAAATATTTGAGTGTTCTTTGAATGTGGTTCTCGGTCGAACTATACTTGAACCAAAATGCTGACAGAGTGCTTTTTAGCAATGTAGTGTTTTATTTTTAGTTATTTATTAGTACCTTTAAATGATCTAAAATTTTAATTGGAGATCTAAAACTCAATCATAAATAACATGAAACATTTTCATAATTTTTTTATGCATTTAGACCTTATCAGTAGATTGATTATAGTAATATTTTTATGACAGAAAATTTAGCTTAAATAAGAGAAAGTATAGTGAGGGGTCAATATGTAATTGACCCAAACAGCTCAATTTCTCTATATGGTCAACCTAACACACAAGGAGCTCTCATAATTCATGATTCAATCCAAAGAAACGAAATCCTAGAGAGAGAGGGAGAGTTAGGGTTTGAGAGGAGAAAGTGATGGAGATGTTAACCTAAGGTTTTGCGGTCTGAGGAATGATGAAATCATGAAAGTTTAGCTTCTTTGGATATAGTTTCATGGTGAATCTTCTCTCAGAAGTCAAAATTCCATCCCTCTCCTGATTGGATTCGAAATCATATCAAATCAAGTCCTTTTCTCACTCTTTCTCTCCTAATCTTCAATTCTAGGGTTTCCGAGTTGAAAGGAAGAAGAAAGTGGCAATTGCTAGGGTTTTGATATGGATTTGAGATTTTCAGATATGGGATACGTTTTTAAGATGTTCTATAGCTTAGGGTGAGTGGATAAAAGAATATTGCAGTCAATTGTACTCGATTAGATGGTTTTAATTTATATTCTCGATTTCTCCCTAGATGAAAACAAATGAAAAGAACTGTTCTTGAATTTAGTTTATAGAATACTTCAATTCATGTTCCAACTGTGATCTAAAAATTATTATATGATGACATGGATATAGATATCCATGTATCCTGAATACTATAGAATTAATAAGTTTACGGAGAATCTTCTGAAGATCTGAATTTTCAAGTTATTCAGGTGCTTGAACAACATTATAGCTGAAATTTGGATTTATGCTTATATGATCTTACTTATGTTCCTAGTGCATATAATTCTACATGTTTGATCTCTTTGATTTGATATATGTACAAATAGAGTTTCTTATTTTCACAATACATACCTTGTGAATAGTAAGTAATCATGGATGGAAACCCAATCTAGTATGCTTTTACAAGTATACATATCTAATTTAGTAGTAAATGGCCGATTGAAATAATTCATGTGATATTGTGGGATTTTATCTGAATATTCTCTTATATGCATACATGCTTTGTTTATGAGATTCGGATTTTCTAACTCAAATACTTGTCATGAAATGCATATGTTGTTATGCTATTGCAAGTGGAGAGATATGACATGCCATAGATAGGTATGTTATCGATGCCATGCATAAATGTGAGAAATGTTGAATGAGAATATTTATATAAGTAGACATGATATATGTTTGAATACATGAGAAGTGCCATGTGTGCATGAGTAAGGAGAAACCCTAAGAAAGGGGTAAACAATATGCTAAGCATTCAGTTCAATATCATCAGTGATTTCAATTCAATAATTTGGGTAGTCAATAATATACAGAGTTAAAAGAGATCAGTCTAAGAGAGAGATATAATCAAAGTTGTAGTAATAATAGTAGCCCTGAACACCATAGATTCCCTATGAGCGGTATGTGTCGTAGTGATGAAACAACCAAACCCTGGTAGTGTCCAGTATATGGGGGTCTGAACGTAAATATAGGTGGTACGGGGGATGAAGCCCTAGTGGAAGTCTCCTTAAAATACAGAATGCAGTGTCCAACATCATCCAGAGATCCTGGTGGCACTAGAGTATAGTAAAGCCAATAGATGGCTTGACTCTCTGCCTGTGTGCTCAAGTTAGAGGAGGAGTCCAATTTTTATGGCATAATAGGTGTGCCGAGGCCAGAGAGCCATTTTCCTATTATAGACCAGTGACGTAGTCAGGCTTACCATTCCCGAGTGTGTCAGCTAAGTCTTGTATCGTGAGATCGTAGTTCTCTATGAGTCTTCATATGTAGACTACACTACATATGATCAGGGCATAAGCTAAAATATGATAATATAAGTTTAAAGAGTTTCTTATAAGTAGAAGAGTTAAGAAAGGTTTGCTTTTTAGTTTTGCAACAATTGTTCTTTAAATGTAATATTGAATATAGTGAGGATTATATTTCCATGTTTATTTCTAATGATGTAGGCTTCAATGTTATTAGTAAGTTTTTGAATATCTAGTCTTTCAATTTGAAATTCTTATCTTATTTTATTTCAATTATCCAAGAATGATAAATGTCTGATTCAGTACTTTAGACTACATCACTGTGTTACTCATTCACTGAGCGAGTAGGCTCACCCCTCTACTCAAAATTTTTAGGGAAATCATGGGGATTGAAGATATCATTGCATCAGAGTAGATCTTCCACAATAGTTAAGTCTAAGTATAGTTAAGTTCAGTCGGTCCTTGTCACTCTAGGTCCTTGTAAAAAAAATAAGAGAGAGTTGTAAATGATGATGTATAACATTATTCCTTTTTTAGAAATATATGCGAATCAGCAAGTCTTATGTGCTTAAAAGTATGAGAAACATAATGAATGTTCATACATGCATTTTTACTGTTGAAATCATATTAGAGAAATCAATTCTTAGATTCCCTTGTAAAGTTAGTTTATGTGGTTCAATGCGAGAAAACAAAGAGTTTGAAAAAGAATAAAAATTTAAGGGTGATCTTTGTATATTACATTAAATCCTCAATTTTATGCCCTAATCTCATGATTAATGGTAATTGTGAGATCGGCGTGTAACATCTTGGTATCAGATCTTAGGCTGAGTTGTCAGGGACCACAAAGTTAGTAAGTTAGAGTCATAAGTGTGGTAGATAGGAGATGTTATGATGTTATCTCTGGGGATTTGAGTATTTGGATATCCTGGCCCAGTATCTGAGTACTTGGATCAACCAGTATCAAGCTACTCTGACTATTCTTTCATGTATACCATGGCTAGGTATACAGTGGAAGGATGGTCTAGAGAGGAACCCTAGAAATATTACCATTAGAAACAAGATAAGTAACATGAATTAAGAGCATAAATATAAACTGAGAAAGAACTTTCATTTCATATTGTTATTTTATTGGAGATGAATAGAAAAGCTCTTATATGTTTGAATTCAGATATTCAGTATTTTGAAATATATATGGGTCTTTAAGATTTGTTTTACACTATGCAGTTGTAGCATTTATTGATTACTTTTTTTGTATCAAGTAGACTAGAAATGATCTTTGAATGAGATTTCCTATGTGCATAAGTTTTCTTCCATACATTTGAGATGAATGGGAGTTGAGTAATCCTGAGTAGCTCTTGGCTTTAGGACTGCAGGTTCACCTTGGTTCGGCTGGCAGGATGCATTATTGGGATCTAATGACTTTTTATTAGTAACATAACAAGAGTAAATTCTGGATAGATTAGATCCAAATTCTAGTATGAATGTATATACTCTAAGATTTTGAAGTATAAGGAAAATACTGGGATAACTAAGAATCAGTTGGGACTGATATCTGAGATCCAGCTTTGGGGCCTCATATGAGAAACCCTTAATTGGGAATAAAGGAACATGATATAAGGTTCAGATTAAGTTTAATTATTAGTATTATATAAACTCTAAATATGAAATATGGAAAAGATATGAGAAAACTATGTAAGGGGCCAAGATAGTAAGAATCAATTATGAGGAATGGATTATATAATCGAGTATAGTGTTTTTATGTACTCCAAAGCAAAGGGAAAATAGAAAAAAGTGTTAAGTATACAATAAGTACATAGAAGTGGAGTCTTCAGAAGAGTTAAAGTGAAGAGAATTAGATGAGCATGTAAATCATAAAACAAGGATATGAAACTTAATTGAAACAAAGAGAATTATTGGAAATAATGAGCTTGATTAAGGAATGAGGGTTATGATATAATTGACAAAATGGAATGTATACCTTTATTAATAAGTTTAATACATTCATCCTTACTGCCTTTGGATTCTAAGTCTTTATAGAACAACAAACTAGTTTCTAAAAGAAGAAAAAAAGTGCATCTAAATAAATGAATAAGTCATACAAAGGTAGACTATATTCAGTAAGGAAAAACTTGATTGAAAGAGAAACTAAGTTTCACCCATGCATGAGCCGTTTGATTTAAAATGAAGGATATGTAATGTATTAAACATAAGGTGATACTAGTAGAGAGATTATTGATTTAGAATTTCAACTTCACATTAGAAGAAGGATAAAAGGAAATATATGCAACATGGTATACATGATCATACACATAAAAGAAGCAACATGATCATAAGAGAAAACTAGAAGTTAAAGATGGCATGTGGAATAGTAGTATATGGTAAGGGGATTATGAAAAGTAAAGAAGGGTTTGAAACATAATGGAGTAATATAGATTATAAAAGAAAGAGGTTGCGAGATTCAAGAAAGTGCTAATTAGTCAAGGATCCTTGTTGCTAATTAACTAAACCTACATATGAGAAATGTATTATTGAATGTTTGAAGATAAGAATTCTAAGTCTCAAAATCATCTTCTCTTTCATATCTTCCTTAATGAGAGAAATGTGGGAATGAAGTGATAAGAAAATGATCATATATGATGCATAACCACCATGGTAGAGACATCTAGTGAATGTAATAATGACACACAATATGATGATGAAACCCTATGACGTGTATTTTACTACGCGCTTAAACGCAAGTATACGCGTCGAGTAATATAGGCCTTTGTGAGGCCCGAGTCGAACTCAGGGACACGTGAATTATTGGAGACTTCTACTAACTAATCGCAATCAGCTAGGACGAATAACAAAGAAAGGTTTGTTGTTCAAATTAAAAGAAAATAAAATGAAACAAAGAAAACAATCAATTAAATGTTAATTTAATCAATTCAAAAGGGTATCTTTAGGATTGTGGTTTCACCGCGGGTCAACATTGCATTAGGTTTTATATAATTCCTCACTCTTCTCTCTCTATCCAGGTAGTGGCCTGAAAACAGAATTACCCACTGTCGTGGTGTAACTCACTACTTAGGTTTAGGTTGATTCCACCGTCGTAGTAATCATTCCCCTAAACTAAGCGCATTATAAACGATCTCTCAGTTCCCACCATTAATTTTACAACTCCTTTGTCAAGGGTTTTATTGATTAATGTAGATTTCGTCTCTTTTCAACCGTTAATCCTTCTGTCGAAGTGATTAAGGGCATTAAGTTATTATTATGGTGATCAAGAATAACAATATATATGGAGAAAACGAATCTATACCACGGATTTGGGAGAGAAAATATGAATTATCAATATAAAATTGTCATACAATGCATTCCCGGGCTACTCCCGGTCCTAAAGATGGAGGGTTTTAGCCTCTCATGTTCATCTCGCATGAATACATGGTAGAATTAGGGGAATTCATAAGAAAAACGTGAAACAAGTGGGAAAACCCCTGAACGGAGAAGAACCGGTAGATCCTTGGTGTAGAATACGAGCTTCCCCACCTGTCGGTGGTGGAATTCGTCTTCGGTAGCGTCCGAATCACCCGGGATGAGCTTCTGGCCTCCGTTCTCCTTTTTCTCCTTCCTCGGCACTCATGCAATCCAAAATCCGATCCTCCCCACGTATGGGCGGCCGTCATTAGGTATAAGTCCCTAATTAGGTCGTCAAATAACAACAGCCGTCCGATCGAGATCAAAACAGATCCAACGCATATCTGCCGGCGTCGATACCATCGACGCGGGTCGATGGTATCGACCCAGCGTATTAGCGGCAGCTTTCTTTTCTTTTCATCTGAGCGCCTGTGGTCATCTCGATACCATCGACTTGGGTCGATGGTATCGACTCTCTTTAGCGTCGGTTGTTGTCGTTTAGCGACGCTGTAGCCTCCATGTGTCGATGGCATCGACTTGGGTCGATGGTATCGACATTTTCCTCGCCAGCAACCTGAAGGGATCTCGATACCATCGACTTGGGTGTCGATGGTATTGACTCTGTGCTGCTCCTCTCGTGTGGCAATCTGTGGCTTGGTCGATGGTATCAACTTCCGTCGATGGTATCGACGGAAGCAAATACTTGTTTTTCCTGAAATTTCACAACAAGACCAAGTAAATCCACACAAATAATAATATTATGATAAATAATGTTCAAAATAGTAAAACAAAGGGGATTTGACATAATATGAAGGCAAAGACCGAAATGAGTGAATTATGCAATATTATCCATAAAAATGAGTAATTAGAGCACAATACACATATGAAAAAGGTCTATAAATGCGACTCAAAATCATCGCATCAAACTACCCTAAGCTTAAACATTGCTCGCCCTCGAGCAACTAATCCTTAGAATAGAATTGCAGATGTCAACTAAAAATCAACACACCAACCCACATCCCATGTGACTCCCACTGAACGTTCTCAAACCGGCCTTCTCTAACCACATAACAATAATTACCCTAAAGGCGACAATAATCGTCAATAAGCGAAATTTTCCTTCAAACCGATGAACACTATCACATAAGGCAGTTAACATAATAAAATTCGCCGATTCAGCATTGGTGCATCTTGTGATCGCCTACACTACGTTGCTCGCCCTTAACTACCATCTACATGGAAGCAGTTCTCCTGATAATCATTAGTGAGGAGAAATTCATGGTGGCCTACCAATCCGAGCAACGGGTGGATGGAATGGGTAGTTCATGGAAGAACTTGGAAGTATTGCACAGTTTCAATATGCATAAAACAAAATGTCCTACATGATGCAAATGCACAATAAAAATGCCCTAATGCCTAATTTGGGTAAAATGATGCATGCCCTAACCTTCCACCTCAAAATGAGATGGAAATCTACTTAAGCCACATCATGTACTCGATTTTCCTGTAATGCAAGTGATATCATGTTCCTTTCTCCCTCTTATTCCATTTCCTTCTAAATTCTCTTTTTTTTCTTTTTTTTTCAGAAATTTTTTTTTCTTTCTTTTATCCCACATATCCATAGTTGCTTAGAGATACATGTATTGAGCTATTTTCTTCATGATTGGAAATCTTTGTACTATTTCAAGGGTATGGAACAGTTTAGATCAATTTTGAGAGAAAATTGAGATACATGATGTACTTTATGCATGATAATCATGAAAGTCATGAGTGCAACTACATGGCATGCACCTAAAGGTAATGTGCATGAATCCCTATATATTTTTTTTCTTTTTATGCAAAGGTATGAAAAATATCAATGCAATTCCTATCTAAATGCTATGCACACAAGAAGGAATTAAAATTGTACTTTACTTCCAATTCTTAGGTGGATTATGGAAAAATGAAGTGGAATGATCACAAGATTAGATGACTGAACCTTAGAAGAGTATTATGTGTCCCTCCTTACTGACATGTGTAGTGATTTAAAGGGTTCTCTCTCTTATATCCAATTAAGGTCTCATTACCATTTGGTTAGGTTAGGCTCAAACAACCGTTACTATCCACTTTTCATGAGTCAATGGGAGTATAGGTGTGACATCTTGTTTTAAAGTTGACATAATCAATCATTTTCATCGGACAAGTTCCCCAAGGACAACCAAGTCAAGCTACCCAAAAGACACAAAAAATTTTAAAATTCTCTTAAATTTCCCATGAACACACAGCGAGATGACAACTTTTACGACATCCACAGTTACACTAGATAGATGTGGATCCTAAACAAAAACTAAAAATGCAAGAACAAATAGCAAAGAAAAAACTAAAAACAAACAAAAGAAAAGATAGAGATGTTCCAGCTACCCCCCCTAAGCTTGAATTCGACTATGGCCTCATAGTCAAAAACAATCTTAAGAGTGGAATAGAAATACCCTGATCATTCTTGTGGAGGCGGAGGCGGGTACTGCGGGGCCGTAGGATCCCAAGAAGGATACTCCCCCTGGAAGCTCGGATCGTAATGGGTCCTCGGCGGAGGCTGTGGATAGCCTCCAAAGTAGCTCTGACTCCAGTAATGGTCATAAAAGGGCTCCTGTTGCATCTCCATCCTTTGCAACTGATTGTGTATCTGCTGTTGGTTGTCAAGGAGAAGACGTTCATTCTCGAACATAGCCCGTTGATTATCGAGTAACCGGCTCGTAGTATCATGAATACCGGTATACATTTCTAGATGCTGCTGTTGCGTCTGATGTATATCATGCAGCATTGTGTACATTCCCTGCATGGAGTAGACATCCTCGCCTGGCTGCGAGGGCTGTGGTGATGGCGGCGGGGGCTGTGATGATGAAGATGCACCCGGATGCATCCTAGGACGCTTCCGTGGTGCCACTCGTGCGCGAAGAGGTGTGAAAGCCTCCTTTTCCTCCTCAGCCTCGCCTTCTTGGTCATCGTTGCCGCCTTCTTCTTCATCGGACTCGACGACTATGATCGGCCACCGGAAGTGCTGTGCGCCCTCGATGTTGAAGACGGCATCCGGCAGTGCACATTCTTGGTAAGCGTGGTTGACGTGGCAGTGTGCGTACGCCAACCCATCCCGGAGAAGGATAAGGTTTGAACGGTGCAGATGTTGCACGTTCACCTTACTCCTCGTGGAAATCGGAGTCATAGACTGGAAATTCAGCCCCAAGTACAATGCCAATTTGGTGATGAGCCCACCAAAATGGATCGGAGCCTTCCTTGTACTCCTCTTCACCGCCAGGATGCTCTGCAGAAAGAACGCACCCCAGTTGCATTCTTGTCACTTCAGGAGCATGTAGAGGAAGAAACGATCGCTCTCCTGAAACTTGCTCAATGCGAAATCGCTCCGAGCAAAGAACGTAAGGCTCAACATCCGGTGTAAGATCCGGACGAAGGGATGCTCGGAGTCCGCTACCGTAGCATTGTGGTAGCTCACTGTCTTTCCCGCCGGCACTGTGACTAGCTCGGCGAAGATCTTGTCGTAGTCGGTGCGAGAATCTGGGCGTCGGTGATCATGTTGGGAGTGGTTCCAGTTAAAGATGTTGTTGAACTGCTGAAGAGTGATGTTGTAATTGATGTTGAACAGCCGGAAGGACACCCTCCCCTTGATCCACTCACGGTCCGACGCCACCACGTCGTTGGGTACGATGCAGACGTCGAGGGATGCCATAAACTCCGCCACCAATTCCTTGTAGGTGGGCCATTCACCGAAGAACGGTTGCCCATCCGCATGGCGCTCCAGCTCGCCTGGCCTTATGCTGGTGTGGCGTGCTTGACCCTTCAGCACATAGGCCAAGTTGGCCTCGAATCCCAGATCACAGATCATTCCCTGGTCCACATACCGGGTCGGCTCAATCTTCCGCTTCATAATCTCCTCGTAGACCTTCCTCGCCTCCATGGAAGGGTGAATCAAGCGTGGACGTGATACGGAAGCAGTAGGGGGTAGAACAAACTCCACAATCCCCATGGGATTCGCGCTCGAGGACGATGATCCGGCGGCGTGCAACATTGTTGCAAGAAAGATGGGATTAGAAGAAGAGAGCTCGGGGAAGATGGAGAAGTGATTCTCCGCTCGGTGAAGATCCCTGCTCGCTATAGCTGCTCTTCAGTCTTGGAGGGCTCAGGGGAGTGCTCGGCGCAAAGGAGGATGTTTGCTCTGAAGGTGTGACGTCAAATGACGTTGCAAGTCTCCTTAAATAGACTTGGTCGGCGCTACTGTTGACCCGTCGATACCATCGACGTGGGTCGATGGTATCGACACGTCTCGATGCTATCTGCCTCCCTCGCGAGTATCGACGGCTGACGTTTGCTGGATCGGGAAACCCGGATTGCTGACCTGTCGATACCATCGACAAAAGTCGATAGTATCGACGCAGCACCCGGATCGCTGACGTGGACTCGCAATCATCGTCGATGTCTTTGCGCGGATCGGTGACATGGATGTCGATACCATCGATGAGGGTCGATGGTATCGACTTGCTTTTATTGCGACACCGCCACTTCTTCAATTCAACCTGTGATCATGTCGATACCATCGACGGAGCCATCGATGGTATCGAGTTGACTGAGCAAAATTCGTCTAAACTTCTCCAGAGATCTCGATGGTATCGACTGGGATGTCGATACCATCGACACTTTTATTGCAACCTACCGTAGGTATGTCGATATCATCGATGGGGTCGTCGATAGTATCGACTCAGTGCGATTTTTTGCAGCTGTCAACCTGAACCCATGTCGATACCATCGACCAGTGTGTCGATGGTATCGACCCTGCCTGTGCCTGCACATAGAACAAATGGATCAAGGTATCTTCTTTACACTAAAATGATACGAAATAAAAGCAATTTATGACTAAAATTAACCTATCCTAATGTACCAATGGTTGGGTTGCCTCCCAACAAATGCCCTTCTTTAACGTCTTAGGCTAGACGTCTTCCCATCATCTCATTCATCCACAAGTGTAATGAGTTTGACCTCATTCACTTTTCTCTTGTAGTTTTCACCAAAATACAACTTTAAGTGCTACCCATTCACCAAGAACGTGGCATCTCCATCACACACAAGAATCGCACCGTGCGGTCTCACCTCTTCCACTACAAAGGGTCCACTCCACCAGGACTTCAGCTTCCCGGGAAGCAATTTGAGACGGGAGTTAAACAATAGAACACTATCTCCCTTCTTGAACGTGCGCAGCTTGATATGTCGATCATGGATCAGCTTTGTACGCTCCTTGTAGATGCGGGCATTCTCATATGCCGTCATGCGTAGCTCGTCTAATTCGTTCAATTTGAACATCCTCTTTTTTCCGGCTTCATCATAACTCAAGTTCAGCCTTCTTAGCGCCCAATGGGCCTTGTGCTCCAGCTCCACCGGAAGGTGGCAAGCCCGGCCATACGCCAACCTAAAAGGCGTGGTGCCTATAGGTGTTTTGTACGCCGTTCTATACGCCCAAAGTGCGTCCGGTAGTAATGCACTCCAATTTTTCCTCGTGGATGCCACTGTCCTTTCTAGAATCTTCTTGATTTCCCGATTTGAAACCTCCACTTGTCCTTGCGTCTGTGGATGATATGGGGTGCCGATGTTGTTCTTGACCCCATATTTCTTCAAAAGTGTCAAAAATTTCTGATTCCGGAAATGTGTGCCTCCATCACTTATGATCATTCGGGGTATCCCGAACCTGCAGATAAGGTTTTCTTTCACAAACCTGCACACTACATTCGAATCATTAGTCCTTGTGGGGATTGCTTCCACCCACTTCGACACATAATCAACAGCAAGCAAGATATATAAATTTGAATTTGAGGACACAAAGGGTCCCATGAAGTCTATGCCCCATAAATCAAATACCTCAACTTCCTAAAATACATTCAGGGGCATCTCTTGTCTCCTTGAAATGTTACCTGCGCGCTGGCACGGGTCACATTGCCTCACAAAATCATAGGCATCCCGGAACAAAGTTGGCCAATAAAGGCCGCTTTCCAACACTTTGGCTGCTGTCTGTGAACTAGCATGGTGTCCTCCCGTAGGCGAAGCATGGCAGTGGTGGAGAACACTCTCGTACTCCACCTCCGGCACACACCTGCGAAGAATACCATCCCTGCACTGCTTTAAAAGAATTGGGTCATCCCAAAAATAGTATCTCAAAGAATGAAAGAATTTTTTTTTCTCTTGATAAGACCAGTCTTCCGGGATGATCCTGCAAGCCAAATAGTTAACAATATTAGCAAACCATGGTTCCTTAGAATCAATTTTCAAAAGTTGTTCATCGGGGAACGTCTCGGTTATGGGTATGTGTAAACCTTGTTCATCTACCCTTTCTAACCTAGACAAGTGGTCAACCACCACATTTTCAATTCCCGACTTGTCCTTGATTTCAATATCAAATTCTTGTAAAAGCAAAATCCACCTAATTAGTCTAGGCTTTGCATCCTTCTTCTCCATCAAATATTTTATCGCAGCGTGATCGGTCCACACAACTACTTTAGAACCCACTAAGTACTGCAGAAATTTTTCAAAAGCAAACACGATGGCAAGTAACTCTTTTTCTGTAGTTGTATAGTTCAATTGAGCATCATTAAGTGTTTTGGAGGCGTAGAAAATCACAACGGGCTTATTATCTACCCTTTGCCCCAAAACAGCTCCCACTGCATAATCGGAAGCGTCACACATCAATTCGAATGGTTTTGTCCAATCCGGCGTTTGAACAACCGGAGCCGAAATCAACTTTTCTTTCAAAACTTCGAATGCGTGAAGACACTTTTCATTGAAATCAAAAACTGCATCTTTTTCCAACAATTCGGATAAAGGTTTTGCGATTTTAGAAAAATCCTTGATGAATCGCCGATAAAACCCGGCGTGTCCCAAAACGCTTCTCACCCCTTTTACGGAATTAGGTGGGGGTAGCTTAGAAATCACCTCAATTTTTACGGGGTCTACCTCAAGACCCTTGCTAGACACCTTGTGTCCTAGCACTATTCCTTCCGTCACCATCATGTGACATTTCTCCCAATTGAGGACCAAGTGTGTGTCCTCGCACCACTGTAGCACCTTATCCAAGTTATATAGACACTCATCAAAAGACGCCCCATAAACCGAGAAGTCGTCCATGAAAACCTCAAGACAACGCTCCACCATGTCAGAGAATATGGCGAGCATGCAGCGTTGAAACGTTGCCGGTGCATTACATAATCCAAACGGCATCCGTCGGTAAGCAAAAGTCCCATAGGGACAAGTGAACGTAGACTTATCTTGATCCAAAGGATCAATAGAAATCTGGTTATACCCCGAATATCCATCTAGAAAACAAAAATGCGACCAACCGGCAAGACGTTCCAAAATCTGATCGATAAATGGCAATGGAAAATGATCTTTAAGAGTTGTGGCATTCAATCGGCGGTAGTCAATGCAAACACGCCACCCGGTTACCAATCGGGTGGTGACAGGTTCATTCAAAATATTTTTAGTGATAGTGATTCCCCCCTTTTTAGGGACTACCTGTGTGGGACTCACCCACGTCAAATCTGATATGGCATATATGATCCCTGCAGCAAGAAGTTTTATGACTTCCTTCTTCACAACCTCCATCATGCTTGGATTTAGATGTCTCTGAGGCTGAATTACTGGTTTGGCTCCCTCCTCGAGCCGAATCTTGTGCTGGCAAAGTGTAGGGGAGATCCCCTTGATGTCCGCGACTGACCACCCAAAGGCTCCACGGTGGTTCTTGAGCACTACCAGTAGTTGCTCCTCCTCAGCCGCACTCAAGTATGCAGATACAATCACTGGTAACTTGTCCTTCTCATCTAGAAAGACGTACTTAAGATGCGGGGGCAGTTGCTTCAACTCCAACTCCGACGGGCAAATAAGAGATGATTGCAGCGGTGGTGGAAGTGTACCTAAGTCTTCATAGTGCCTCGTGTAGAAACATGGAAGCATCTGCAGCATTTTGGCGCACTCCTTGAGTGAAGTACTCCGCATCCAATCATAAGTGACATTTAGCAAACACGCCTCCAGAGGCAATTCCGGATATGCATCAAAAACTGAAGTAATAATCGCATCATCCTCCCAAGAAGGTGGAATGTCCTCATTCTCATCATTTGGAAACCCAACAGCCTTGCCTAAAGAGACAACTTTAGTTTGCTCCATAATGTCCACAGCTAAGGTCCCATTATCCATCTTGCTCATCACATGAGCCATATCCAAGAATGGCTTCCCAAGACAAAGTGAGATATTGTGTTCCACATGTTTCACCATGTTGCACTGTGCTTTTGCTTTAGTAGATGCATTGCTAGTGGGCATCACCATCTCAAAGTGATCATCTGCAATGCCCAAGGTCAAGCGACCTCTTCCCATGTCCAAGATCATATCAGTTGTTGCTTGGAATGGACGTCCAAGTAGCAACTCATTGCCATGCTCGTCCTGCATTTCCATAACCACGAAATCAGCCGGAAAAACAAAACGGTCTACCTTTACCAAGACATCCTCGCAGATTCCATACGGTTTCACCACAGAATTATCGGCCAGTTGGATAGTCATGTTGCTTGGCCTTGATTCCTTTAATCCAAGCTTCTTAAATGTAGAAAGGGGCATCAAATTGATGCTTGCCCCAGAATCACAAAGTGCCTCTCCAAATTTGAACTTCCCGATAAAGTAAGAAATATTGAAACATCTGGGATCCTGTCTCTTTGGCGGCAAAGTGCCCATAATGAAAGCACTTACTTGCTCCTTCAGCACCACGACCTCAGTGTCGGGTATTTTCCTCTTCTTAGTGATGACATCTTTTAGGAACTTCCCGTAAGACGGGATTTGCTCAATTGCCTCTAACAAAGGAATATTTACCGATAACTTCCTAAAGCTGTCCAGAAATTTCTTAAATTGTGCATCCACCTTCCTTGCCTTTGCGCTATTGGGATAGGGGACCGGAACGGTATGTGCCCTTTGATGAGGTGGCACATAGGGTGTCAATTTCTGCGGTTCCTCCTCAGCAGCTTGTTCTTTATTACCATTCTCAGCTATATCTTCAGCTTGCCCTGTGACAGGTGTGGGTTTCTCCTTGATGATTGCATCTTCAACTTTGTCCTGCGGTGTGCTTGTGTCATCCGCCCTTGGATTCAACACTTTCTTACCGCTCCTCAGTAGGATAGCCTTGGCCTGCTGGTTTCCCCCGGGAACATTGGTGTTCCCCGGAAAACCCGGATGTGCTGGCTTCTTCAAACTTGCAATCTCAGCCACCATCTGTGCCATGGAAGTCTCTATAGTTCTCATTTGAGCCCCGTGGCTCTGCAAAGTCTGCCCAAATTGATTCATAAATTCACCCTGTTGCTTGATTTGTTGCCCAAATGTGTTCATTAACTCCTGGTTTTGTTTGATGACCTGATTGAGCAACTCAGTGCTTTTGTCCTCTGTGGCTGGTGCAGGCTTGGCGTCCGGATCCTGTAGAAAATTGTCCGAATCCTTCCATGAGAACTTTTTGTCCTTTCGCCATGAATAGTCATTGTTCCTGTACCCTTGCTGTTGCCTCATGTACTTGACTTGAGCCTCCTCCTCGGACTCATTGTCTTCCTTATGCAGTAGCTTCTTTGCGAGAAGATCCATCTTCTCATTTAACTCTCTCATTGCCTTGGACTCACTGGCAACTCTTGCTTGCTCAACTGGGCCTCTCTCTCTTTCTCCCTAGGATTGCTTTCGTTCCATGTTCTTCAGTATTTCCCAGCATCTCGTATCAGTGTTGTTCAAGAAAAATCCTGAACCGGACGAGTCCAAGTTGCTTCTATCATGCTCAGAGAGAGCAAAATAGAAGATCTTCACTTGTGTCTCCTTGTCCAGTCCATGATGTGGACATCTCCTCAACATGACCTGGAATCGCTCCCAAGTCTCAGAATATGTTTCACCCGCCTGTTGGGTGAAATTGTGAATCTTCCTAATCATGTCATTGGTCTTCTCAGGAGGGAAAAACCTCTCGAAGAAAACCTCTACCATATGATCCCATGATTCAACAAACTCATCGTCGAGGTTATGTAGCCACTCTCTCGCTATTCCTGCCAGGGAACTTGGGAATAACTTGAGGTACAGAACATCCTGTGGGAACCTATCTATCTTCACCATATCGCAATTTTCAACAAACTGACTAATGTGTGCCACTGGATCCTCATTCTTCAGCCCGTGAAATGCGTTTGATTTAACCAAGTTAATCAATGCTGGATCGATCTTGTAGGTTGGAATGTTGAGCCCCTGTTTCTTTATAGGCCCCTTTGAAGCTGATGAAGAAGACGCTTTGATCTTCTCCCATATCGTCTGTGGTTCGGCCATTTCTTCTGCTTGCTCTTGCTCAGATTCAGAATCTATGTCGCTTTGGTGATCTTGCTCGTAGTAATCCTCGTCCTCTGGTCCCGGAGGTGGAACCTCAGGTGTGCGATTCGCGTAGTCTGCGCTACGTGTATGCACCATGCAAAGTACCTGAAATAAGAAAAAAAATCGGGGTTCAGTACTATGCTTTGAACGAGTAAACACAATTATAGAGAAATTTAAGAAAATTTAAAATTGTTTCAAAATAAAAAAAAATATGTGGCCTAGAGTGGCCGCTCTTAGCACTCAAAGTGCCAATAATTCTCCAAATCCCCGGCAACGGCGCCAAAAACTTGACGTGTATTTTACTACGCGCTTAAACGCAAGTATACGCGTCAAGTAATATAGGCCTTTGTGAGGCCCGAGTCGAACTCAGGGACACGTGAATTATTGGAGACTTCTACTAACTAATCGCAATCAGCTAGGCCGAATAACAAAGAAAGGTTTATTGTCCAAATTAAAAGAAAATAAAATGAAACAAAGAAAACAATCAATTAAATGTTAATTTAATCAATTCAAAAGGGTATCTTTAGGATTGCGGTTTCACCGCGGGTCAACATTGCATTAGGTTTTATATAATTCCTCACTCTTCTCTCTCTATCCAGGTAGTGGCCTGAAAATAGAATTACCCACTGTCGTGGTGTAACTCACTACTTAGGTTTAGGTTGATTCCATCGTCGTAGTAATCATTCCCCTAAACTAAGCGCATTATAAACGATCTCTCAGTTCCCACCATTAATTTTACAACTCCTTTGTCAAGGGTTTTATTGATTAATGTAGATTCCGTCTCTTTTCAACCGTTAATCCTTCTGTCGAAGTGATTAAGGGCATTAAGTTATTATTATGGTGATCAAGCATAACAATATATATGGAGAAAATGAATCTATACCACAGATTTGGGAGAGAAAATATGAATTATCAATATAAAATTGTCATACAATGCATTCCCGGGCTACTCCCGGTCCTAAAGATGGAGGGTTTTAGCCTCTCATGTTCATCTCACACGAATACATGGTAGAATTAGGGGAATTCATAAGAAAAACGTGAAACAAGTGGGAAAACCCCTGAACGGAGAAGAACCGGTAGATCCTTGGCGTAGAATACGAGCTTCCCAGCCTGTCGGTGGTGGAATTTGTCTTCGGCAGCGTCCGAATCACCCGGGATGAGCTTCTGGCCTCCATTCTCCTTTTTCTCCTTCCTCGGCACTCGTGCAATCCAAAATCCGATCCTCCTCACGTCTGGGCGGCCGTCATTAGGTATAAGTCCCTAATTAGGTCGTCAAATAACAACAGCCGTCCGATCGAGATCAAAACAGATCCAACGCATATCTGCCGGCGTCGATACCATCGACGCGGGTCGATACCATCGACGCGGGTCGATGGTATCGACCCAGCGTATTAGCGGCAGCTTTCTTTTCTTTTCGTCTGAGCGCCTGTGGTCATCTCGATACCATCGACTTTGGTCGATGGTATCGACTCTCTTTAGCGTCGGTTGTTGTCGTTTAGCGACGCTGTAGCCTCCATGTGTCGATGGCATCGACTTGGGTCGATGGTATCGACATTTTCCTCGCCAGCAACCTGAAGGGATCTCGATACCATCGACTTGGGTGTCGATGGTATCGACTCTGTGCTGCTCCTCTCGTCTGGCAATCTGTGGCTTGGTCGATGGTATCGACTTCCGTCGATGGTATCGACGGAAGCAAATACTTGTTTTTCCAGAAATTTCACAACAAGACCAAGTAAATCCACACAAATAATAATATTATGATAAATAATGTTCAAAATAGTAAAACAAAGGGGATTTTACATAATATGAAGGCAAAGACCGAAATGAGTGAATTATGCAATATTATCCATAAAAATGAGTAATTAGAGCACAATACACATATGAAAAAGGTCTATAAATGCGAGTCAAAATCATCGCATCACCCTAGCAGGGTAATTGAGAATGTAATCTATCTGAATGGCCAAGTAAGAGAAAGGAAATTCAATTGATAAGATTAAGAAGACTTTCATAAAACTTGTGACATCCAAAGTTTGAATTTCAAATTAAGGGAGCAAAGTCGCATCATAATAACGTCATGCTACTGATAAGAACCAAACCCTAGAATGTTTAGAGTTGTAATAGTTCAAGAGATGTCACTAGTGATTTGACCTTGAATACTAGCATCTCTATAAAACAAGATCATGAGATTTGCACTATGAGAAGTAAACTAGCACTGATAGTAATCCAGAGTTTAAAGATAGCTAATCAGAAAGATAGATAAATAATATGGAAATGATTCGGAGTAAAGAGTAAGATATAAATTTGAAATGTAACAAGTGTGTTTTGAACAAAAGGAGAAATTTAATATGAGTGATGTGCGATATGAGATAAATTCATGCATTGATAGCAAGAATGATTAATAGTCTATTTGTACCTTGTATGTTTCAATTTTAGGGATGTTTAATCTACATGATTAAAATGAGAAGGATAAGTAGCAAAAAGTGAGTAGTAATGAATGAGGAGAGAGATAAGAGAAAACAATGGCTTTTAGTAATATGTGAATTTGTTTTTAGAAGTATAATTTGTTGAAGGTATATTAAGGGATGTAAATTGGTTCTACGTATGATTTCAGTGTACATGTGCAAGCAATATGTTAATTAAAGGTGTCTGATAGTTGTAGTCATTCGCACCAATAATCCATCTTAGTATTGTACAATTGTGGTATTTGGATATGGGTTGAATAATGATGGAACAAATGAAGGGTTACCCTAAATAAGGTAGTCTTACCTATTCACTTATATGAATAGAAGGGATGATAACCATGTTGTATTGATATGTAACCCTAATGCGGTATAGCTTGTTATACCTAGCTTTAATATAACTAGGAGATGGTAATTGGGTATGAATTTTCCTTGAATGACTAATACAACCATGGAGTACTTTGTTACTGTTGTTGAAACCCTAGTATGCTATAACTCAATGGTTACACCTTGAATTATGTGTGGGTTCATACTTGAGAATAATATGGAATGTGATGGTAATGCTTCACCTTATGCATCCATGATCCAATGGGGATGTCGTGAGTAGTATTGCACAATTGTTGTTGAATCTAGTCTTCCCACTCAAGACTATTTTTCTATTTGAGTAGCACAATAGTAAAATTAAAAACAACATGGTGAAATCTCTTTTGTGACTTAGAGGTAACACAGAACAATAGTACATATTGAGTCGTATGAATTGAGATATTTGGATCAGATTATCAATGTTGAGGTAAGACCTCAAGAGTATAAAAAAATATTGAAATGGTTGTTTCTCTCTCTCTCTCTGCTATGATTGATTGTGGCATGGAGAATTTGTTTGTTGTCATTGAGAACTATTTCAAACATGTTGTGATTACAAAAGAAATGAAGGACTTAATGCTGAAAACTGCATTCAAGTATGAAATACAAGAATATAATGACATGTAAGATTTCATAAGCTTAAAATAAACTTTGAATATACTTTGTTTGCATTTTTGTGTTTCGGGGATGAAAATTTTTAAGAGGGTAAGAATTGTAATGAACACATTTGTGCTTAATTGGTAAACTAGGGTTTACCTGAATGACTACATGCTTGATTAGATTGAACATCGTTTAGACTTGATTAATGATAGTAGATCAATTGTGATGTTTCAAACCTAAGAAGAAACTATAACTATGATTTTAGTTTGAAGAATTAGGGTTTGCGAAATGTAAACCCTAATCGGCAAAATTTAGGGTTTTGATAGTACATGAATATGGAATTTGATCAAGATAGCAGTGTGGTAAATGATTTTTCATATTTTCGACAAATTTTTTTTAATTGAATTTTGTATAGGATATGGACAACTCAATCATGCATATTGGAGAAAAAGTTCAGAAATATTTTAGTGTTCTTTGAATGTGGTTTTCGATCGAACTATACTTCAACCAAAATGTTGACAGAGTGATTTTTAGCAGTGTAGTGTTTTTTTTAGTTATTTATTGTTACCTTCAAATGATCTGAAATTTTAATTGGAGATCTAAATCTAAATCATAAACAAAATTTAAAATATTCATAATTTTTGAATGCATTTAGACCTTATCAGTAGATGAATTACAGTAATATTTTTATGACAGAAAATTCAGCTGAAATAAGAGAAAGTATAGTGAGGGGTCAATGTGGAATTGACCCAAGCAGCTCAACTGCTCTATATGGTCAACCTAACACAAAAGGAGCTCTCATAATTCGTGATTCAATCTAGAGTAATGAAATCCTAGAGAGAGAGGGACAGTTAGGGTTTGAGAGGAGAAAGTGATGGAGATGTTGACCCAAGGTTTTGCGGTCCGAGGAATTATGAAATCATGTAAGTTTAGCTTCTTTGGATATAGTTTCATGGTGAATCTTCTCTCATATGTCAAAATTCCATCCCTCCCCTGATTGGATTTGGAATCATATCAAATCAAGTCCTTTTCTCACACTTTCTCTCCTAATCTTCAATTCTAGGGTTTCCGAGTTGAAAGGAAGAAAAAAGTGGCGATTGCTAGGGTTTTGATATGGATTCGAGATTTTTAGATATGGGATACATTTTTAAGTTATTCTATAGCTTAGGGTGAGTGGGTAAAAGAATTTTTCAATCAATTGTACTCAATTAGATGGTTTTAATTTATATTCTCGATTTCTCCCTAGATGACAACAAATGAAAAGAATTGTTCTTGAATTTAGTTTATAGAATACTTCAATTCATGTTCCATCTATGATCTGAAGACATTTATATGATGACATGGATATAGATATCCATGTATCTTGAATACTAAAGAATTTATAAGTTTATTGAGAATATTCTGCAAATCTGAATTTCCAAGTTATTGGGGTGCTTGAACAACATTATAGCTCAAATTCGGACTCATGCTTATATGATCTTACTTATGTTCCTAGTGCATATAATTCTACATGTTTGATCTCTTTGATTTGATATATGGACAAATAGAGTTTCTAATTTTCACAATACATATCATGTGAATAGTAAGTAATCAAGGATGGAAACCCAATCTAGTATGCTTTTACAAGTATACATATCTAATTTAGTAGTAAATGGGTGATTTAAATTATTCATGTGATATTGTGGGATTTTATCTGAATATTCTCTTATATGCATACATGCTTTGTTTATGAGATTCAGATTTTCTAACACAAATACTTTTCATGAAATGCATATGTTGTTATGCTATTACAAGTGGAGAGATATGACATGCCCTAGATAGGTATGTTATTAATGACATGCATAAATGTGAGAAATGTTGAATGAGAATATTTATATTAGTAGACATGATATATGTTTGAATACATGAGAAGTGCTATGTGTGCATGAGTAAGGAGAAACCCTAAGAAAGGGGTAAACAATATGTTAAGCATTCAGTTCAGTATCATCGGTGATTTCAATTCAATAGTCTGAGTAGTCATTAATATACAGAGTTAAAAGAGATCAGTCTAAGAGAAAGATATAATCAAAGTTATAGTAATAATAGTAGCCCTAAACACTGAAGATTACCTATGAGAGGTCTGCGTCGTAGGGATGAAATGACCTAACCCTGGCAGTGTCCAATATACGGGGGTCGGAATGTACTAACAGGTGGCACGGGGGATGAAGCCCTAGTGGAAGTCTCCTTAAAATACAGAATGTAGTGTCCAACATCAACCAAAGATCCTAGTGGAACTAGAGTACAGTAAAGCCAATAGGTGGCTTGACTCTCCGCCGGTGTGCTCAACTTAGAGGAGGAGTCCAGTTTTTACGGCATAATAGGTGTGTCGAAGCTAGAGAGCCATTTTCTTATTGTAGACCAGCGACGTAGTTAGGCATAGCATTCTCGAGTGTGTTTGCTAAGTCTTATACGGTGAGATCGTAGTTCTCTATGAGTCTTCATATGTAGAGTACATTGCATATGATCAGGGCATAAGCTAAAATATGATAATATAAGTTTAAAGAGTTTCTTATAAGTAAGAAGAGTTAAGAAAGGTTTAATTTTTAGTTTCACATCAGTTGTTCTTTAAATGTAATATTGAATATAGTGAGGATTATATTTCCATACTTGTTTATTTCTAATGATGTAGGCTTCAATGTTATTAGTAAGTTTTTGAATATCTAATCTTCTAATTTGAAATTCCTATCTTGTTTTATTTCAATTATCCAAGAATGATAAATGTCTAATTCAGTACTTTAGACTGCATTATTCTTTTACTCATTCACTGAGCAAGTAGGCTCACCCCTCTACTCAAATTTTTTAGGGAAACTGTGGGATTGAAGATATCATTGCATCAAAGTAGATCTTCCACAGGAGTTAAGTCTAAGTATAGTTAAGTTCAGTCGGTCCTTGTCACTCTAGGTCCTTGTAAAGAAATAATAAAGAGTTGCAAATGATGATGTATAACATTATTCCTCTTTTAGTAATATATGCAAATCAGCAAGTCTTATGTGCTTAAAAGTGTGAGAAACATAGTGAATGTTCAAACATGCGTTTTTACTGTTGAAATCATAGTAGAGAAATCAATGCTTAGATTCCCTTATAAAGTTAGTTTATGTGGTTCAATGTGAGAAAACAAAGAGTTTGAAAAAGAAGAAAAGGTTAAGGGTGATCTTTGTATTACGTTAAATCCTCCATTTCATGCCCTAATCTCATGATTAATGGTAATTGTGAGATCGGGGAGTAACACTTATGTACCTTGAATACCATGCATTATATTCACAAATTCTATTGTATGAAGTATGAAATTTTTTATGGAATGAAAAGTATTAGGAGGAAGTAATCTAGAAATGCATACTATAAGAAATATATATCAATTTAACCCTATAGGAATGATCCTAACAGATAAGGTACCTAACACCAATCGGAGAACCTAGTTGGTATCGTAGAAGATTAAGTTTAAGATATATAGTGTGATAGCCTACATTTTCTCTCTCCTATATTATACTCCTTCTCTTACATCAAGTATCCTGTTACTCAAGGTATATCAACTCCATAGTTTGAATATGATGATGATTCAATTTCATTACATCCATGATCAAATTTTGCAATGTGAGACACTAATTTGAAATGTTGAACAACATGTCATGCTTTAATAAATCTCCATCTTACAGTTGAGCTTGAACCTCAATGATATAATCACTGTGTATTCTAATCTATGTCATGTGATAGAGGGCTCAATTGTCTTTCCAATGACACAAACGTTGCATCAATCGGATCCTTATCCCAAGTTATGGTCATTCAAAGATTGCTCAAACCTCACTTGATTTAATAGATTTATTTTATTTTCATCCCTTGTTGGGCCCATTTGGTTGCACGTGGCCCAGCTAGATCAGTGGCCCCGTTTGTTTGGTCTAGAATCCCTTAGAGACCTTGGCTAATCACAATCCACCAACTCATGCCTTGGCCAACCTGGACACGTATTGAGAGATGATTCAAGGTCTAGGAAGTTGTCTTCTTTCTTCTTAAGGGGCCGATGCACTTTCCCCTATAGCACCACCTACCCACCTCTTTTGCTTCACTCTATTATCCATGTATCATGCCTCATTTGGCTCAATTGTTTTTCCAAATCTCTTTGCCACACGACACCCTTTCTTTCCCCTCTTTCCTACTCGCTTCATGCCCTAACCCACCCTATTACTAATTGTCTTCCACATCCATCCGTGAAAGTCACCCTAGTTGTTCTGTATTGGGCAATTCTTCCCTGATGCCTTGAAGCCTTAGAAGGGACTTCATGTTGGTCTACGAGATAGAGTCAGAGACAATCAGCCTGTTTGCATGCCCCTCGGGGGTCTCCATCCCCAACTCGAGGCTCCTCATTGAATCTCAATCCACGTGACGTTGTTGTTGTTGCGCACATGCACATGGCGCGCACTAGACGAACAAAGCATGTGGTGTGTGAATGACTAGACTCCCCCCTTGGGCTAAGAGCAGACCGCACTGAGGCCCGTGATCTAGCTTGGCCCAACTACATATGGGTGGTGATATGGGGTGATTGTGGACTGCTCGATGCAGCCACATGGAAGCCAAAAATGGTAAAGATCTACAACCCACTGACCTTCAAATGGTATTCAAGTGAGAGGGGGTGCAGCCTGATCTGATAGTTAAATCCAAGATATATAGTTTTCCTTCAGTGTAGCATTGAATGGTAATGCCTAATCTATCTCCTTCATCGTTGGTTTGAATATATTGAACCAATATACCAAATTAAAGTCTCAAAAAGATGTACAAAATGGACCTATTTATAGACGCTAAAACTCATTCCTTTTTCCTTATTTTGATCAAACAATGAGCTTTGACTATGTTAGATCATACTTAATGCATGTGTGTAATACATCTTGAATCTTTCAGGACCATCCACTCTCCTAGACACCAAATGTGTAATTTTTTAATATCTTTGAACTACAGGAGGACATAATCATCCCCATTCCTCTTAAATGACTCTAATTGCATAAATTTTCTTGAAATGAATACAAATGGTGAACTTTTTATATTTTTTTCTTTTATGAATCTAAACAACATCAAAGCCTCTTCTAACTTGAAATTAGTAGCCTTCTTCCCTTCATGACTCTAAGATCATACCCTAATATCCCTTTTTCTAAGTATTGATTCATATGATGTTAATACATGAATGAGATATGTGTATTACGTACATTTGATGGATGTACCTTAAATAATTGATGACCTTGATCTCTTATGTGCACCAAACTATCAAATATCCATAAAATTAGTAGCCCTATGATACATGTTGGTATATATGCCTGGAGAGCCAATCATATGATAATTGTAATGGTATAATTTGTAAGCAGTTTGATTATTAATAAAAGGCAAGCTTCCAATTTATTCTGTTTAATTCAATTTTGAGATAATGATGAAACATTATAAATGTCTAGAGAATAATATTACTCAATGACGTGTGTCTCAAGTATGTGACTTGGAAGAATGAGATCCTACACAAATTGTAGGTTGAATTTGTTCTCCAACTCTCCATTCACTTGGGTAGGATTACTGTGTGACTAGGCACCACACATTACTTGTGATGTCATAGGTTGTTATGGACATTCATTGTCAATGTAATATGGGACCTATAGGGTCACACACATAGGATCGACCTAGAAGAGGAGATTGATCTTGAATGACAATTAAATTAATTACTAAAATGTTTAGGTAATTGATTCATGGAACAAGTAGCCTTACTACACTGTCAAACGCCTATCTCATGGCATGAGACGGGTGTCTAGAGTTCCAAACGGCCATCTCAAGGGTTGAGGTGGGTGTTTGGAGTGTCATACTAATTTGAGTTGGAATTGGCTATGGATTGAACTGACTGGCCCAACTCAGCCTCACTAGATGACCATCTGGGTGAGCAAGACGGCCCTCTCACATGGGTGAGATGGCCCAGTTTGATCGAGGGAAGTTTCTAGATATTTACAAGTTTGTTTCTGTTGCAAATTACTTGTTGTACAAGGAAGTAATATGTAATATTAATTGGAAACAAATTTCTAATTTTGTGTGTGACTGGGAAAGCATCAAACGACCGCATGGATTGGGCCATATGAGCATTGGCATGCCATATGACTGGTTTGACTGTCGCCAGTTGTGAAAGTTCTAGAATTGTTTTGAAAATTTGAGATCTTTTGGTCCCTTCCACTCCCTCACAGACTGAGAACCTTGGCCCAAACCCCGCCTACAAATAGAGGGGTATTGGGGGCTTCCCATAGCACAACATAGACAATTGAAAATTAGTTGCTCTGACAAACATTGTCCTCTCTAGTTGTGGTAAGCATGAGAACCCAAGCAAGTCCTACCCAACTAGGGAGGGATAGCAAGTGAGAGAACAACTGAGATCATTGTTGTAGGAAAGTAAGTTGGTGACTAGTACGCCAACGGAAGGGACAATCTTTCTTGACCATTCTAGTGGGATGACAAGAGTTCTAGGCAATCTGTGTGGACTCCTCTAGAGGTGGGAGACCGTTTTCTATCACTAAGGAGGGCATCATCAACTATTAATCCATGACAAGAGGAGCTTCTACAGAAGATGATGTATAAGTCTTCTATCTGGAGGAGCAGTCAGACGAGTCCTAGTGCAACCAGGAGTTAGAGTTGCACCACTATAAACATTAGGATTGTCACTGGACTTGCTCGAGGGTCAAGTTTATCCTCCAAAACATCCTTTCCATCTTATAGTTATTGACACCATCTGTTGGTTACGAGGAATATGGTAGATAATTTTTTTTTTCTACTGCCTGCTTTGTCACCATATTTCCCTACAGTGGTATCAGAGCCAACATCAATTTACTATATTATGGGATAATTGATATGATCAGATTGTGGTTTTTTTTCTATAGATTCATGTGATGCGAATAATATCTTGTCAAATCCAATACCATAATAATCTCAAACTAATATATATATGATTTAAATATATATGCACTTTACATGTGTCATCCTAAAAGCAGTTTTGATGGTCGATGTGTAGCATGGTTATGGATAATAATCCCTATTATATGTGCATGGTTGTGGTTGGTTTATCCTTTTATCTCGGTCTACATACCAAGCATGTCACACTCGCATCCCACAATTACCACCAATCATGAGATTAGGGCATGACTATGAGGATTATACTTAATACAAAGTTCACTCCCATCCTTTATTTTTTCCTTTGTTTTGTTTCAAACTCTTTGTTCTCTCGCATCCAATCACATAAACAAACTTTAACAAAGAATTAAACTTTTATACTCTAATATGATCTCAACATTAAAGATAGACATCCATACATTCATTCTGTTTCTCACACTTCCATGTACATAAGACATGATAATCAGATACATTCTCTCTTATTAAGGAAACAAAGATACAAAACATCATTTACAACTCTCTCACATCTATAAAAGGACCTAGAGTGATAGGGACCGACTGAACTCAACTAGTCTCATACTTATCTCCTGTGGTAGATCTACTCTGATGCTTTGACCTTCTTTAATGTCCATGTGATTTCCCTAAAAATTATAAGTAGAAGGGTGAGCCTACTCGCTCAGTGAATGAGTACTTCAAAGAAACAGTCTAAAGCACTGATATAATTATAGATATACCTTTGAGAAACTGATATCAATTATAATAATAGTAAGCTTTAAAGAGTATAATCGACAATCATAAATATGGCAGGATACTCTAGATATCTACAAGAGTGAATTAATATATGAACATGCTTGATTAATCCCATAGAGAGCTAATAACTCAGAAACAATAAAGAATAATTGAATAATTGCACACACTTGTTTAACCTCTCATTCATCTTATTATGCCCTGAACCCACATGAGGTGTACCCCAACATGTGAAAGAATCACAACAAGCCATGATCTCACTGTTCAAGGCTTAGAAGCATGCTCGAGTTCCTAAGCCTATCTCTTGAGTAAGACCTTGTCTACAGCGGGCCTCGGCATGTCTTCCTCTTAGCGGCTAATGGGAGCAGCCGGATATATCAGACTCCACCTCTCAACCTGGGTACTCAAGCGGTGAGTCAAATCCCTCAGGCTTATTGTGCATCAATGGACCTACTGACCACTGATCACTCAACATGTTACACAGGTACCACCGGCAACCCTGGTTGGTGTTGGGTACCACACACCTGTAAGGAGTCTGCCCTACTAATAAAGACCCCCTCACCCTACTAGTGCACTCCATCTTACCTCGATTTGGACTACCTCCAGTCGGGAAGTTGTTTCCTCCTCACAGTGCAGACCTCATCCTGTGAGGATTCTACAGTGTTCAGGGCATCTACATGTCTAATTCACTCTTTAATTTCACAATTCAATCATCACATCAACATATATTTGTTCATCTTTGTGAATCGTTCATTTCATATACCATCGGATAACATTTACCACAACTGTATTGTTAAGCATCACCACATCTCAAACTGAGAAACATCGATATCACAATACTTGTTTCACTGAACACCCTATCATTAGGGTTTCATTTACCTCATTCACTATCACATAACTCACATACGGATTGTATACATCGCACATCAAGAATAAGATTGAATCAAGATGTTTAATTGCAAACCTCCAACTTTCCATTCATTTAGGGTTTCACCCTCCTTACTGATATATCAAACAAACATTGATATCATCAAATGAAATCCAAGATGTTATCTGACATATATGTAATATGCATACAAATAAAACAATCATTTGTAACCAAGGAGATTTAACTAGACAAACTTCTTTATTCAATTATACAACCATTTCAGCCATAGGCGAAAATCTTATATTTCAATATTTTCATGTAACCCTTACAATTACTTTAAGAAATATCATTTCTATGGATTGCAATCATTTTAAATGTGATTTCATAATCTGAAATTCATTATAACAGAGGAATAATCCATTTTATATCATCTTGCAAAAGCTAGATCAAAAAGGCTACTTATGGTTTGTACTCACATACTAAGCAATTGAAGATATTTGATGATTTAACTCATTTTTGTGCAATCTACTATTTAAAGGAAGTACCCACTCACCCTAAGGTGTGAAAACACCTTAAAAATGTAGCCCATCTATGAAGATCTCGAATCCATATCCAAATCCTAGCAAAATCCGCATTTTTTTATTCCTTTTAACCCTAAACGGGGTGTGATGTAGGTAGAAGATGAGATTAGAGGTTAAACTGAATCTCAAAATCACTAATTTAGGGATTCTGATCAAGGGTAAAACTACTTACCAAATTGATTCTATAATAACCCTTTTTGGATTTTTGTTGTTCTAAACGTTCTTCCCCAAAAATCACCCTATAAATCACCCTCCATGTCACCTTTCATCCAGCTAGTGGTCTAGGATGATATAGGATCGAATCGCGGTTCCAACGTATTTCGTTTTGTTGAAAATGGATAAGTATTTCTTGAGATATGATCATTTTATGATTGGCTGATCTTGGCGGCGTCGATCGCGATCACAGTGTCGACTCAACATCGGTCGCGGTGTCGACACAACGTCGGTCGCGGTTTACAGTATATGCTTATTAAAAATTGCATAACTCACTCATTTTAACTCCGATTTGGTTCATTCTTTTTTTTAATTGAATTTTCTACAATCCTTCCATATTATTTTGATAATATCATCAAATGAAAAATCATTTATTAATTATTTCCTCCAATGTCATTAACTCTCTTCTTGCACACATGTATGAGTCAATGCTATGTTAACCCCAACTCGGATCTTTATAGTATGCTCAAGTCATGATTATGAGTTTCCCAAATAAGTATTTAAGGTTACCAAAGTTAAGAAAAAGAACAACATAGAATATTACTAACAAAATATGATACACATTAAGATTATCTTAAATCTTTTGGATTACCAACAAAGCTAGGAACGGTTTGTAACAAAGCCTCTATCTTATCGTCCCAATGTAAAGTTAATTCTTTACTACCTTTACTCCCCTCTAATGTAACTCGAGGTTTCTCTATAATCATGTAAAAGTAGGATAATTTACTTTTATGTTATGAAGAAGAAGAAGATGTCTCAAAGATGAGCAAAACAACTGAAGGACCATGCAGGACTAGGAGGACAAGCCAAACCGATCTCCTAGTAGACTTAACCGATCCATTAGAGGAGTCACTAGATTATAGAAAGAAGGACCACATGATCGGTGAGACAACCCAACAACTGACCAAGAGGTGAGCCGATCACTTTAAGGGTTGAACTGATCAACCCAGATTGGCAAGCATGGATCTTCATCAACAACAGGTTTTTGCATGTGATATAGACCTAGGATGACATAGTTATTTGTGTCTATAAGGAATTACATTAGTTTGGTCATAACCACAACCTTCATTTATTGCATATTTTCATTGTGGGATATATCGTGTAAATGATACGTACTATATATGTGGTGATTGGATAAAGTACGTGCATTTATAAAAACTCCTTCAATTAAAATATTAAGTCTTAGATGTCTTCCATTAGAAACAAACATGAAAAGCTTGATCGACCAAGCATAGATTTGCACAAAGAATGGTGCACCATCTATCTCGTGGAAGTGTGATGGTAGATATGTAAATTTGCACAAAGCATGGTGCATATCTTCCGTGTTGACTATTGGGTCAGGCTTAACTGGTGACTTGGAGAGCCTAAGCCTAGAGGCATGCAGATGATTATGGAAAAGAGTTGTGCATATCATCTATACAAGAGTTTCATATGATGCAATTGGCATGATGGCCTACCTAAATAATCAAGTTGTGGGCGATCGACAAAAGTCAACTCATGACTTGATGAAATATTAATCTTGGCCCACTAGAATGTTATACGCTGCAATATTCTAAATTGATATGTGAGGGCTATCAATTTGAATAAAATAGTGGGAGTGATAATAATTAAAGACCTAATTAATATCATCAAAATTTTAAAATCAAATCAAAACAAAAAGTTTTTTGACAAATGCAAATTCTCTTGTAGAATCAAATGACGAACAAATCTGAATTGTGATTGGTCCTGAAGAATGACAAACTTGATGGGAGAAATTTCCACAAACGATTTTGGACTTTGAGAAGGGTTCTCAATGTAGAGTGAAATCTCTACGTTCTTGATAAACCAGTTCTAGAAATACCTACTCTTGATGCACCTAGGGCACAAGTGGAGGCTTACTGGAAGCATGTCAATGATGCCTTAGAGATAAAGTGCCTTATTCTTAGTTGCATGAACTATGAGTTGCATGAGCAATGTGACATGAGTGTTCTTGAGATGGTAACTCATCTTAAGAAAGTGGCACTTGTCCTTACAAAGCAAGAAAAGGACAATATCCTGAAGGTGCTGCTTGAAAGATGACAAAGGGAACCTCGATACAAGAACATGTGCTCAATATGATTGGACATGTTTATCATCTTGAAGAACTAGATTCACCTTGAGCCAAAAGTTGGCCACTGATATGATTCTAAAGAGTATGCCAGAATCATATAGCCGCTTTAGTTCATGTTATCATGTGAATAATACAGTTTGACAGATGTTAGACTTGCTTTCCATGTTGATTCATGTTGAAGAAAAATTGAAGAAGGACAAGCACATGATGCTGATCAACAGAACTGAGTCCAAGGATTAAATAAAGACCAAGAAGAGTTCTAAGGTCGAGCCCAAATCCAAATCTTCAACACTCAAAATAAGGAGAAAGAAAAGTGTAACAGGATCTCATCATTTGTACTTGAAGGAATTCAAGAAGAAGAAGATGGGGACGGGGATCTCCACTTAAGGTATATATGTTATTGAGATAAACCTATCTACTTCACCATCATGGGTACTAGATACCGGATGTGGATCTCAAATATGTTCTCATATATAGAATCTAAAAGGAAGTAGGCAAAAGGTAAGGTGGAACTGCAAGTTGCTAATGCTGCAAGAGTTGCAGCCAAGGTAGTTAGAACCTATAGTTTCTCTCTATCCATAGGGCTTGTAATAGAGTTAAAGAACTGCTATTATGTACCTACTATAAATATAAACATCATGTATGTATCTTGTATGGATAAGGATGCATTTGAATTCCATATTAAAAATGGTTGATTTTCTATTTTGAAAGATGAGATTTTTTATGGCACTACCCAAATGTCTTATGGTCTTTATTTGTTAGATCTAAATGCATATGTTTATAACATAAATACTAAAAGACTAAAACTCAACAACTCAAAAAAGACATACCTTTGGCATTTCTTCTATGTCACATAAATGAGAATGGCAATTCAAGACTTCATAAAGGTGGCTATTTGGACTCTTTTGATTTCAAATCAAATTAGAAACATGTGATTTTTGTTTGTTGGGAAAGATGGCTAAGACTCCTTTCACTGGTAATAATGAGAGGGCTAGTGATCTATTAGGACTCATACATATTGATGTGTGTGGACCTTTTAGAAAAACCTCTAGAGGTGAGTATCATTACGTCATTACCTTCACTGATGACTTCAGCAGGTATGGTGACATGGGATTTTATCACACTAACAAACTCACTCGGGATTGAAATCCTCGAGCTTTTACCAAAACCAATGTGCAATCATACCACCCGCAAGAGGATGAGTCTTATCGCAGTATAGTTAAGGATCGAACCCAAAGGACAATGTTTTTAAGAATCTTTGTTAATTGAATATAATTCAAGTAAGACTAATATTTAGAATGATTGGTTGATTTGAGATTAATTAAACTAAATGCAAGAAAGTAAAAGCTGAATTAAAGTTTGATTTAGATCAATGATATGGAATCGTTGGGATGATATCGAGTTTCACCACTGTTACACTTGCAAGCACATTCAATCGCAAACAATCCAGGCAAGATATAACTATCCAAATAGAGCTGCTGTAAAACCTCTCATATGGGTGTTAGGTTCGCGTAAGCATCACCTTAGGCATCAGATGTCTCGTCACCATCCAGATCACTTACTTACAGCTCCGGAGATATAGAAATCCAATGAAGGTTGTGGGCCCCCTATATAGGCGTTAGGCACACAGAAGCGTCACCTAAGGCTAGATGGCTCGTCCCCTCGCGGATCATACACTTACGACCTCGAAGAAATCCCATTATATTTCTAGTTTGGGAGTCAACCGTATTAATCGATAAGCAAGTAGGCGATTAATATACGAGCAAACATCGATGACTAACAAGAAGATATAAAATCCAACTAAGGTTGTGAACCCCCTATATAGGCGTTAGGTGCACAGAAGCATCACCGAAGGCTAGATGGCTCGTCCCCTCATGGATCATACACTTACGACCTCAAGGAATCCCATTCTATTTCTAGTTTGGAAGTCAACTTGTTAAACGACATTCAATCCTACATATAGAAGTTCTCACAACATAGGAAGAATAAAGATGAAAGAAAGCAATTAATCTAACTACAAACATAACGACTAACAACAAAATGAAAAGTTATATACATTGCCATGGAAAGTTTAACAAAAGAACATGATTGCATGGGCAGCGGGGCTAGTCCCCGCACCCCGGCGAAAAGGGACTACTCGTTCATGATGCGAGAGACAAGAAGAATAAGAAAGAAATAGAAATCTACCATGAACTCGGTGTAGAAGGTAGTCGTAGCTCGGTGAAGATGATGCGGTCCTCTACGTCGTGTCAGAGCAGATCTGGACACGGAATAGGAGATGCCAAGATAGACTGGACAGTCTCTCTCACTCCATCTTCCTTCTTGCTTGCAACACGGGCAGTAGGTGGAATGAAACTGGCGTAGACGGTACTGGATCTGGATCGGACCTGTGTACATGCAGCCTATCGATGTCCCGGAACCGATGCCAACTGAGGACCCTGTCGGGGTCTTCATGTTTTCTGCATGAACCTGCTCCAAACGGTCTTGGGGCAAATGGTCTTGGAAATCCGCCTTCAAACGGTCTGGCAAATCAGTCGAATGACCAAACGGTCTTGGGATCGAATGGCTCTAAATGGTCTTGGGACTGAATGGCTCCAAATGGTCTTGGGACCGAATGGTTCTGAATGGTCTTGGGACCGAATTGATCCAAACGGTCTTGGGACCGAATGGCTCCAAACAGTCTTGGGACCGAATAGCTCTAAGCGGGCTTGGGACCGAATGGCTCCAACGGTCTTGGGACCGAATGGTTCCGAACGGTCTTGGGACCGAATGGTTCCTAACAGTCCTGGGACCAAATGGATCCAAATGGTCTTGGGACCGAATGGCTCCAAACAGTCTTGGGACCGAACGGCTCCAAAGGGTCTTGGGACCGAATGGCTCCAAACAGTCTTGGGACCAAATGGCTGCAAATGGTCTTGGGACCGAATGGTCTGTGCTTGTGTGTCCCAAATGGTCTTCATCCAAACAGTCTCATATCTTTGTTGTCCAAATGGTTTGGTGAAGCAAACGGTCTCGAAGACCGATGGGTTTCAAACAGTCTCTACGTCGAATATCAACCGGTCTTTATGTCGATTTCCAAACGGTCTTAGACTGGGCGTCGTCCAACCAGTCTGTGTGATCTCCTCCAATCAGTATGCGATCGATCAATGCCTCATGGTCTCAAGACCGTGAGGGATTCTCTGTGGTGAGTGCGGAGTGGGAGCAGTGGCATTACAAGTAGCGTTTAGGGTTGCTGGAGGTAGAAGGAGGCGGAAGTGTAGGTTTCGACGCTGTTGTTGGCAGATGAAGGGAAAGCAAGAGGAAGGGAAACATGCCCAATGTTGCTGAGTTGCCCAAATGGTTTCGAGCAAGTTGCTCAACCGATCCTGAAGACTGCATGGAGTTAGAAACTGATTGGATGAGACCGAACAGTCAAGACCGAATGGTGAGACCGATGGGTGAGTAAAATCTGGGTCCCAGCTAAATGTTCAACCTCATCAAGACCTTCATCAAATCAACATAAATTCAGTTAAGATCATGATAATTTGACCAATTAAGTAATTTGCACATTTTGATATTTAGAAACTGAAATTGGGTGTATTGAGTCAAAAAGGGTCCAAGATAGTGACTGAAAATCATGATGAATATGCATTCATCAAAACACCCCGAACATAAACGTTGCTCGTCCTCAAGTAACACAAAATCTGAAAAAGTCACCAAATTAATACTTACAATTTGTGTGATTGCCTCATCTTCACATCATGATTGTTTTCCTTCTTCTCAGTATGACTCAGTATCTCAACCTCCTAACACCACTGAACACATCTCACCATATCTTCATTCCTGAGTTTGCTTTCCAATATCACTTCCTCCTCACTTTTTCCAACAAAAAGTGTGTCAGAGAGTTTTGTAAGAGTCTAGAGTCACCCGTAGAAAAACAAGTGTGCATCTGATCTGACACGGGTGTATTTCAGGCTAGTGGAGGCTATTATTGTGCCTTTAGGTAGAAAAAGGAGTGAAGGGTGGTATGGGAGGAAGAAGTAAATCTCTCCTCTATTCGACTCGAGATTTTTATTTTTGCAATTTCATTTATTGCATTTTTTATGTGCGGATCTCTCCTCTATTCGAATCAAGATTGTATTTCTTTTTTGTGTGCGCTTTGGCATCTTTTTGTGTGCAAATCTCCCCTCTATTCGACTCGAGATTGCATTTTTGGTGGTACACCCCTATTAATTTGTGAGGGGTACGGAAGAAGCGGATATAGATGGAAGTGTTATGCCACCCCGAACTTAGGGTTTGGCACTATTTTGGCTATTTTTGTTTCTTTTTTATGGATGGAGGGGTACGAAGATGATAGAAGAAGTGTAGAAGAGAGTTTAGATCAGAATGCAACTTGATTTACAATTCCATGCATCGAGTTGTTCTCTTTATCGTACTCTACTCAGATAATGAATTGATGAGGATCCAGTGGGGATTCCATGTTATTGTTCCACTAGTTAGTTAGGAAGCATGACGTGTTTGATCCCTATTAGTTCGACAGACACTTGTCATTTTTGCATAAGTATCATGATGTTAGGAATCATAAGCTTCACAAGATGATTTCAATCAAAAGGCTAGTTTTCAAAATAAGGTCCTTTTGAGGATCTGCTTCGGATAAGGAGGGTATAATGATAAAAGCATAGAAATTGAAAATATGTCAAAATTCCATCAAATATCTGTTCAAATTTCTTTGAAAAATTTTTAAAATTTTGAGCATTTTATTTGAAAATTTTGGTCAAAAATGCGACGATAAAAAACTTAAGTCTAATTTAGATGGGTGAAGGTGGAAAGTAAGATACATACCACCCACCCTCCACCTCGAACTTAGAAATTTGCTCACCCCGAGCAAACTCTAATTCTGAGATGGAGGAGAAAGTTCGTGCCGGTTGAACCACGAGATGTGGTTGCCTTCCAGACAACGCACATCCTCCATCTAAAAATCTAGAAAAGAAAGATCAATCAGAACTCAAAAGGCATCTTGCAATGCACTTTTATTTGGTGTAAGATTATCTAAAAAGTAAAAACAAGATTGAGGAAAAATTTCTAATTCAAAATTAAAACTAAATACGAATTTATTTATCGGGTTGCCTCCCGACAAGCGTCTTTGTTTTATGTCGATGGCTCAACTTGATATCTTCAACTTCACAGTGGTTCTTTTGGATTAGATAGATCTATTTTTGCTTCAGTGCTTATGTCGGTTGTGGTGAAATATCTTTTCAAGCATTGACCATTTGCCACCGAATTCACCTGACTTTTCGCTCCATAAAGAGAAAGCACCATTTGGGGAGATACTTTTGACAATGTACGGTCCAGACCAGCGGAAGCAGAGTTTCCCTGGGAATAACTTCAACCTTGAGTTGAATAGCAGAACTTGGTCTCCCACTTGTATGATTTTTCTTTTCAAATGACCAGCATGCCAAACTTTGGTGTGTTCTTTGTAAATTTGTGCATTCTCATAAGTTGTCATCCTGAGTTCATCCAGCTCTTAGAGTTGTAGAATCCTGGCTTGGCCAACTTTTTTCATATCAAAATTCAGTTGTTTTATTGCCCACCATGCCTTGTGTTCCAGTTCTACTGGAAGGTGGCAAGCCTTTCCATATATTAATAAAAAAGGTGTAGTCCTGAGGGGAGTTTTATAAGTAGTTCGATAGGCCCATAATGTGTCGTTGATTTTCACTAACCAATCTTTTCGATTGTGGCCTACAGTTTTTTCCAAAATAGCCTTGAGTTGATGGTTAGAAACCTCTACCTATCCACTAGTTTGTGGATGGTAGGGTGAGGCTACCTTGTGTGTTACACCATACTTTCTCAGTAACGCTTTGAAGCTTCTTTCAAGGAAATTAGACCCTCCATCAGATATCACAGTTTGTGGAACTCCAAAATGGGGGAAAATAATATCTTTGAATAATTTGATGATGGGTTTGGAATCACTAGTGAAAGTTGGTATGTCTTCAACCCATTTTAAGACATAGTCCACCTCCAATAGGATGTATGAAAATCCATGAGAAGATGGGAATGGACCCATGTAGTCCACCCCCCAAACATTGAATATCTCTACTTCTTTCCATAGATTCAGCAGCATCTCATCTCTCTTTGTTATATTGCCAGATCTTTGACATTTGTCACATGATAGGAAAAAGTCATAGGAATCTTTGGATATGGTTGGCCAAAAGAATCCACATTGCAAAACCTACAAGGCAGCCTTTTTAGAGCTCATATGTCCTCCCACTGGTCCTGAGTGACATTGTTCCAAAATAAGTTGAGCTTCTTCTTCGGTGATACATCGTCTATATAGACCATCAGCACATAGTTTGAAAAGGTACATCTCATCCCAGTAGTACTGTTTCACATCATACATAAATTTCTTCAGTGCATTTCTGGTGCATTGAGGATGAATAACCCCAACAGTGAGGTAGTTCACAAAATCTAAGTACCATGGTATAGCTTCTGAGACCTTCATTAGTTGATCATCCGAAAGGGAATCATTAATTGGAATCTTCTCAGTATTCAGAGTGTGGATGCGACTGAGGTGCTCTGCTACAACATTCTATGTACCCTTTTTATCTCTGATCTCTAAATCAAATTCTTGCAGGAGGAGAATCCATCTTATTAACCTAGGTTTTGCATCTTTCTTTGCTAGAAGGTAACAAATGGAAGCGTGATCTGTATAGACAATGACCTTTGAACCCATTCGGTAGGATCTGAACTTGTCAAAAGCATACACGACTGCCAGAATTTCTTTCTCAGTAGTAGCATAATTCCTATGAGCTTCATCGAGGGTCTTCGATGCATAATAGATCACATAATGTTTCTTTTCTATACATTGGCCCAAGACAGCACCTACAACATAATCGCTTGCATCACACATGATTTTGAAAGGGTGGTCTCAATCAGGAGCTCTAATGATGGGTGTAGTTGTGAGGGCATGCTTCAGTGTGTTGGAACTTTTAACACATTCTTCGTCAAAATTGAATTTAGCATTCTTTAGTAACAAATTTGTCATCGGCTTGGTTATCTTCGAGAAATCCTTTATAAACTGCCTATAGAAACTTGTGTGACCAAGGAATGGTCAAACTTCCTTTACATTTATAGAGACAGAGAGCTTGGAAACCACTTCAATCTTGGCTTTATGTACTTCAATTCCTCTATTGCTGACCCTTTGGCCGAGGACAATTCCTTCCTTTACCATAAAATGACACATCTCCCAATTGAGCAAAAGATGAGCTTCTTCACATCATTTGAGGACCAGGGAGAGGTGTTTTAGACATGAATCGAATGGATATCCATATACAGAAAAATCATCCATGAAAACTTCCATAATTATTTCAGTAAGACCAGCGAATATGGCAGCCATGCAATGCTAGAAAGTTGCAGGTGCATTGCATAGGATGAACGGCATTCTTATGAATGCGTATGTTCCGAATGGGAAGGTGAAAGTGGTTTTCTCCTGGTCATCTGGATGTATAGGTATTTGGTAGAATCCAGAGTAACCATCGAGATAACAGAAGTATTCTCGATGAGCCAGACGCTCTAATACTTAATTAAGAAAAGGAATTGGAAAGTGATCCTTTCGAGTTGCCTTGTTCAACTTCCTATAATCAATGCACATCCTCCACCCTGTGACTGTTCGGGTGGGGATGATTTCATCATTTCCATTTCATATTACAGTTGTTCCACCTTTCTTCGAGATTACATGCACTGGGCTCACCCATGGTGAGTCTGATATTGGATAGGTAATTCCAGCGGTGAGCAGTTTAATGACCTCTCTACGGACTACCTCCTTCATATTCGGATTCAGTTTCTTTTGATGTTCAATAGTTGGATTGTGATCGTCCATCATAGGGATCTTGTGCATACACAACGCTTGACTAACCCCAGTGAGGTCACTAATTTTGTAGCCAATCACTTTCTTCCTCTCTTTCAATTCTTTCAGAAGTTTATCTTCTTGTTCAGTTGTAAGATCGGAATTTATTATTACTGGATAGACCTTGAGATCATCCAAAAACACATACTTCAGTCCCTCAGGTAGGGGCTTCATTCCGGGGGCTTCTGGTTTTTCACATATTTCTTCAGTAGCTTCCTAACCTTTAAATTCCTCACAAGTGGCTTCAACATCTTCTTTTGCAGAGTCGAGGGATTTGATGCAATCCTTTACTTGTTCATCAATGGGTTCATCAACTGATGGATCCATTAGAGTAACTTCTAATGGATCGTCTGATTCATGATTCTAGTGAGTCAAAAGTGGCATATGCTCTATGCAATTGATAAGATAAACTTCTTCTTGCATGCTTGGTCTTCGCATACTTTCAAAACTTTAAATTCTAGAGTTTCCTTGCCTAATATAAGTAGCAAGGTTCCTGCTTCAACGTCAATTAGAACTCTTGCAGTGGTGAGGAACGGACGTCCAAAGATGACAGGATATTTGGCATCCTCTTTTATGTCCATGATGACAAAGTCACACAGAACATAGGAATCATTTCCTACCTTGACAGGTACATCTCAATAATTCCTAACGGGCATTTTATCGAATTGTCTGTGAGTTGTATGGTCATGCCAGTTGGAAGAAGTTCAGCAAATCCTAGCCTTTTGCAAAGGCTGAGTGGCATGACGGAGATGCTAGCACCAAGATCTGCTAGTCCTTTCTTGCATGAAGAATCGCCGATATGGCAGGAAATCCCAAAAGATCCTGGATCTTTCTGTTTCTTTGGCATCTTACTCTGGATGATATCCGAAGTGGTTTTATCTATCTTGACCATTTCATATTCTTCAGTTATATATTTCCTAGTGAGGAGTGACTTTAAGTACTTTGTCTAAGCTGGTATCTCATCTAGCGCATCCAAAAAGGGTATATCAACATGAAGTTTCATCATAGCTTTTTTTAACTTATTGAACTGAGTATCCAACTTGGTTTGCCTTAAACGAGCAGGGAACGGTATACGAGGCTTGTATACAGGAATATCAGCATCTGGTGTTTCAGTTTCTTCATCAATAGGTTTCTCAAGAATTTTCTTGTCTGTCTTATCAGTAGTTACTGGTTCTTTCGGTTGAGATTTTAGTGTTGTTGAGTCTTGGACAATCACAGGTTCATCTTCATCTGTAACAACTACAGGTGTCTTGATAGGGGGATCAAAATAGTCTTTTCTTGACCTGGTGGTGACTGCCTTCAACTGTTCAGGATTCTTAGCATTGTTCTTGGGTTGGACAGCAAAGACTCCAGTAGGTGGCTTTATGCTAGCTGTGAGTTGAGCTAGTTGAGATTCAATAGCCTTCTACTGAGCTTGTTGGTTAGCTATCATAGTTTGCTGAGTTTGCAATATCTTATCAATGGTCGATAGCTTGTCATTAGGAGAGACGGGACCTGCTTGTTGTCTTTGTTGTTGATAAGGAACTTGGTTAAGACTCTGGTACTGGGAATTGTTTTGATAATTATTTAAGTTCCTATTTTGAAAGTTTCCCTTGAAATTTCCTTGATTTCCAAAATTCTGTTGTTGATTGTACTGGAATCCTGGTGGGCCTCTTGGCTGATTGTTCGAACCAAATTGATGTGAGTTTACTTCTCCATAGGGGTTTCCATATTGAAATCCTGGATGATTCCTATTCTGATTCGGATTGTAGTAACTTTGACCAGGGATGGTATTAACAACATTAAGATTTTCCATTTGACCATTATCTCCTTGTCCACATACGTTTCTTAGAACAATATCATAAAGAACATCACATGCTAATGTGGAATGATCAATACTTTTACATGCTTCACAGAACAATGAAGCTGACTTGATCTTTTCTTGTTGTCGAGTGGGCAAACGTCCTCTTCCAATAACAACAAGAGATGATTCAATATGGTCTTGCTTGGCAACTAAGAGTTTCAAGGTTTCAGTGATAGACTTGTACTCGGGAGTAGCTTCAGACATAGCTACTTTTAAGACTCCTTTACCTACAGATCTACCCAATTAGCTTGATTTTCCTCTCCAAGGGTTACAACCCTCCATGCGTTGTCATAACTTTGACGCATGAAGTTTCCTCTATATGAGGAATCTAAGAATCTCTAGATATCATCATCCACACCCCTATAGAAAATTTCAATGAGTTGATTCTTAGGAATTCCATGGTGTGGACACTTGTATAGAAGCTCGTTGTATCTATCCCATACTTCAGCAAGAGTTTCTTTAGGGACTTGGGTGAAATTTGTTATTTGGCCTCTAATTTCATATGTGAGAGATGGAGGGTAGAACTTTTCCAGAAACACATTTTGGATATGTTCCCAAGTGGTGATGGGTATTTCACTTTGCAACGAATTGTACCAACTTATAGCTCTATCAGCAAGGGAATACTTGAAGAGACGGAGTCGAATAGCATCGTCGGATACTCTGTTTTGTTTTGTCATGGCACATAGATCGATGAATCTCAGAAGATGTTCTTGGTTGTCTTCTCCTTGCTTACCGTAGAATGGGTTGTTCTGAAGCAGGGTGATCCAATGTTCCCTAATCTCAAAATTTGCAGCATTGATGGGGGGAGGTTGTACTGTATGATGAACATTCGCAGCTTTTGGGATTGAGAACTCTCTAAGATCCTTTTGCAGTTCAGTTGCTTGCACTACTTCTTGTGCCGCTATGATTTCTTCTTGAATTGCGGCTCTGGCTTCTTGCATGAGCCTCTCTCTCTGTGCATTGATGGCTTGAGCCACCCTTCAGGCTACTTCTTCTTCTTGAGCCATTCTTGCTTGCTTTTCTCTGATCTGACGATGAAAAGTTATGTCTATCTCGGGATCAAAGCTCACTGTTAGTCTAGGGTTGATCTAACGGTGCATGCACTATGCTTTGGGTTGTACCTGAAAATAGAAGGATTTTGAAAATGAGATCCACAAAGTAGAGTCAAAGTCAAGTAGATGATCGATTGTATCAAAAGAAAAACCAAATCCTAGATTAGCCTTAAAAGAAATGGATTTGACTAACTGATTCTGTTGTCCCCGGCAACAGTGCCAGAATTTGACGTGGGATTTTATCGCACTAACAAACTCACTCGGGATTGAAATCCCTGAGCTTTTACCAAAACCAATGTGCAATAATACCACCCGCAAGCAGATGAGTCTTATCGCAGTATAGTTAAGGATCAAACCCAAAGGACAACATTTTTAAGAATCTTTGTTAATCAAATCTAATTCAGGTAAGACTAATATTTAGAATGATTGGTTGATTTGAGATTAATTAAACTAAATGCAAGAAAGTAAAAGTTGAATGAAATTTTGATTTAGATCAATGATATGCAATCACTGGGATGATATCGGGTTTTACCACCGCTACACTTGCAAACACATTCAATCGCAAACAATCTAGGCAAGATATAACTATCCAAATAGAGATGCTGCAAAACCCCCCATATGGGCATTAGGTTCACTTAAGCATCACATTAGGCATCAGATGTCTCGTCACCATCCAGATCACTTACTTACGGCTCCAAAGATATAGAAATCCAACGAAGGTTGTGGGCCCCCAATACAGGCGTTAGGCACACAGAAGCGTCACTGAAGGCTAGATGGCTCATCCCCTCACGGATTATACACTTATGACCTCGAAGAAATCCCCTTCTATTTCTAGTTTGGGAGTCAACCGCATTAATCGATAAGAAAGTAGGCGATTAATATACGAGAAAACATCGACGACTAACAAGAAGATACAAAATCCAACTAAGGTTGTGAACCCCCTATACAGGCGTTAGGTGCATAGAAGCATCACCGAAGGCTAGATGGATCGTCCCCTCACGGATCATACACTTACGTCCTCAAGGAATCACATTCTATTTCTATTTGGGAGTCCACTTGTTAAACGACATTCAATCCTACATATAGAAGTTCTCACAACATAGGAAGAACAAAGATCAAAGCAAGCAATTAATCTAACTACGAACATAACGACTAATAGCAAAATGAAAAGTTATATACATTGCCATGGAAAGTTTAACAAAAGAACATGATTGCATGGGCAGCGGGGCTAGTCCCCGCACCCGATGAAAAGGGACTACTCGCTCATGATGTGAGAGACAAGAAGAATAAGAAAGAGAGATAAATCTGTCATGAACTTGGTGCAGAAGGTAGTCACAGCTCGGAGAAGATGATGCGGTCTTCTACGTCGTGTCAGAGAAGATCTAGACACGAAATGAGAGATGCCAAGATAGACCGGACAGTCTCTCTCACTTCGTCTTCCTTCTCTTCTCGGTCTCCTTGCTTGCAACACGGGCAGTAGGTGGAATGAAACTGGCATGGACGGTACTGGATCTGGATCGGACTTGTGTACAGGTATCCTGTCGTCATCCCGAAACTGATGCCAATTGAGGACCATTCCAGTCCTATTTATAGGCTCTGATGGGGTCTTCATGTTTTCTGCATGAACCTGCTCCAAACGGTCTTGGGGCAAACGGTCTTGGAAATCTGCTTTCAAACGGTCTTGCAGATCGGTCGAATGATGAAACGGTCCTGGGATCGAATGTCTCCAAATGGTCTTGGGACTGAATGGTTCTGAACGGTCTTGGGACCGAATGGCTCCAAACGGTCTTGGGACCGAATGGCTCCAAACGGTCTTGGGAACGAATGGTTCCGAACGGTCTTGGGACCAAATGGCTCCAAACGGTCTTGGGACCGAATGGTCTATGCTTGCGTGTCCCAAATGGTCTTCATCCAAACGGTCTCGGATCTTCATTGTCCAAGCAATTTGCTGAAGCAAACGGTCTCAAAGACTGATGGGTTTCAAACGGTCTCTGCGTCGAAAGTTCAACCAATCTTTACGTCGATTTCCAAATGGTCTTGGACTGGGCATCGTCCAACCGGTCTGTGTGATCACCTCCAATCAGTATGTGATTGATCAATGCCTCATGGTCTCAAGACCGTGAGGGCTTCTCTGTGGTGAGCGCGGAGTGGGAGTGGCGGCATTGTAGGTAGCATTTAGGGTTGCTGGAGGTAGAAGGAGGCAGAGGTGTAGGTGTCGATGCTGCTATTGGCAGAGGAAGGGAAAGCAAGAGGAAGGGAAACATGCCCAATGCTGCTGAGTTGCCCAAATAGTTTTGAGTAGGTTGCTCAACCGATCTTGAATACTGTATGGAGTTAGAAATCGATTGGATGAGATCGAATGGTGAGATTGATAGGTGAGTGAAAGGTGGGTCCCAGTTGAATGTTCAACCTCATCAAGACCTGCATCAAATCAACATAAATTCAGTTAAGATCATGATAATTGGACCAATTAAGTAATTTTGCACATTTTGATATTTAGAAACTGAAATTTGGTGTATTGAGTTGAAAAGGGTCCAAGATAGTGACTAAAAATCATGATGAATATGCATTCATCATATGGCTATGTTTATTTTATGAAACATAGGTCAGAAACTCTTGAAAAATTCGAGTTCATGAACGAAATACATAACCAAATTGGTAAAAGTATTAAGGCACTTTGTTCCAATCAAGGTGGAGAATACTTAAACCAAGAGTTTCATAACCTTCTTAGAGCCCATGGGATTGTATCCCAGTGGACTCCACCTGGAACACCTCAGCATAATGGAGTATCAGAAAGAAGGAATTGCACATTACTAGATACAGTGGGATTGATGATGAGTTTAGCCAAGCTTCTGACTACCTTCTGGGAGTATGCTCTAGAAATCGTCGCATTTAGACTAAACCATGTACCATCTAAGTCATTTCAAAAGACACCATATGAGATATGGATTGGGAAACATCTCAAAATATCTTTTATGAGGATTTGGGAGTGTGAATCTTATGTTAAGAAAATGTTTCTTGAAAATCTTGGCCCCAGATCTGATAAATGTTACTTTGTTAGATATCCCAAAAAAATTATGGGATACTACTTGTATAATCCATATGATAACAAAGTGTTTGTTTCTAGAGATATTGCATTCTTAGAAAAGGAATTTATTTCCAAAGGAATCAGTGGGAGGCAAATGGAACTTGAAGAGGTTTGAGATTGAACTGTTAGATGTACAAGAGGAACCAAGAGAATTACAAAATGTTGTGGAATCTCAAATACCTAAACTAACACAGGAACCTTGTAGATCTATTAGGACAAGCCTTGAGCATGAAATATTTGGATATCTTATAACTTAGGAAGGTAGTGAATTGGTCATAGATGATGAGCCAATATCCTACAAAGATGTTATTGAGGGACCAGAGTTTGAGAAATGGCATGAGGCCATGAGATCTGAGATGGAATCCATGTATAGCAACAAAGTATGGACTTTGGTGGATCCACCTGAAAGGGTGAAACCCATAGGGTGCAATTCGGTCTTCAATAAGAAGACTAACATGGATGTAAAATTTCAAACCTTTAAGGGTAGATTGGTTGCAAAGGGTTTTAGACAAGTTCAAGGTGTTGACTATGACGAAACATATTCTCCACTGGCCATGGTTAAGTCCATCAGGATCATGCTTGCTATTGCAGCTTATCGTGATTATGAGATTTGGCATATGGATGTTAAAATTACATTCCATAACAAGAATCTTCTTAAGGATGTGTACAAGAAACAACCTGAGGGCTTTATAAATCCAAAGGATGCAAATAAAGTTTGTAAGCTACAAAGGTCAATATATGGATTTAAGTAAGCATCTCAGAGTGGAATCTTAATTTTTATGAGATAGTCAAAGGGTTTGGCTTTATTCAAAATGAAGATGAACCTTGTATGTACAAGAAGGTTAGTGGGAGCATAGTTACATTCCTCATAATCTATGTAGATGACATACTATTGATGAGGAATGACATCCCTACTTTATAAAAGGTAAAGACATGGCTTGGAAGTACATTCTGTATGAAAGACTTGGGAGAAGCATCCTACATCTTGGGGATAAAGATCTATAGAGATAGATCTAGAAGGCTTCTTGGACTAAGTTAGAGCACATTACATTGGCACAGTGTTGAAGCATATAGTGAGGAGATGTAAATATTTGCAAAGTGCCAACTGAGAATAATGTTGTTGACCCTTTGACAAGGGCATTTTCACAGCAGAAGCATGAAGGTCATGTTAGATCATTTGGAATACGATTCATGGGTGATTGGCTCTAAGTGCAAGTGGGAGTCTATTTGTATGTATGCTTAAGAGTGCCAATCATATGATGATTGTAATGGCATAACTTGTAAATGATTTGATTATTGAGAAAAGGCAAGCTTCCAAGTTATGTTGTTTAATTCAGTTATGAGAAATGATGTAACATTATAAATGTATAGAGAATAATATTACTCAATGGTGTATGTCTTCAAGTACGTGACTTGGAAGAATGAGATCATACAGATGTTAAGAGTACATATACACATTTTCATTAAGTCCCTAATCAATTATTATTGTGGAAGGTTGATAGAGAGCAATAACACTTAAGATTAGAGTGTGACTTGGTTGATAACAAAATCTCATCAGTCATGATATGGCAATATCAAATCAATCACATAGATACATGTTAGAGAACAGTGTATCAGACAGACCCACTGTGGTACTGACACATGGAAGCCATCTTCATGGAAGTCATAGTTAGCTCTCACAGTGATGGTGGTGGTTGTGGTTCTTAAACCTAAAATCATTGCACTCATCACATGTTGTTGTGAAAAACCACTAGAGGGGGGTGAATAGGGTTTTAAACTAATTTAACAATAATTTAACTCAAACAACCACAAATGAGAAACCAAGAAGGAGACAAAGGGTTTAGAGTGGTTCCAACCTTAGCAAATACTAAGGTTGTCAGTCCACTACCCGGTTGCTTACCCAACCGGGATTTTGAAAGTATCAATTTTATTACCTTCACAAGGAATTACACAAAATACAATACTTTCTTACACCCCTTGAACAGCCTTCACTTGAAGTAGATGCTCCAACCCGAGGTATCCTTCTTGAAGTAACTCCAAGCTCCCCCTTGAAGTAGCCTTCCTCTTTAGAAGTAACCTCCCGTTGCACCAGCCTTCTTGAAGTAGCTCAAGGTCCCCTTCTTCACCAAGAAGATCTCCAACCTCTCCAATTCGTAGCCTCCAACCTAGGATTAGCAAGGAGAGTACAAACAATAATAGTGAACAAGAAAGGAAAATGGAAATTACAACTTATCCTTTGAAGCACAAGGCTTGATTTGCCTAGATCAAGCGTGTAGATCTCCTAACCAAAGTGTATGGAATTGTGATTGTTGTGGATAGGAGATGCTAGCCTGTAGGACACAAAATTTGAGCTGAGAGAAGAAATAGCCAATTGTCAATATGCTCAATTGCTCAAAAACAGGTTGCTCAATGTAAGTGTATGCTCAAAGATTGCTCAAGTGTAAAAACAAGTGTTTTTAGGTGTCCTAAGGCATGTCCTATTTATAGGAATGTCCTACAAGTGCTTAAGGACGTTCTAGACACTTTCTAGGGGTTTCTAAGTGCTTAACTAGCCGTTAGATATAAGTTATTTTCTTTAACAATAGCTAGTTAATTAATTCTGCAGTTTCTGTCAGAGTCCATCTCGGTCGAGAAATGGTTGACTGAGACACCTACTCGGTCGAAGTTTTGTCGACCGACAGGCTCTCTGGATCAAGTGTTTTGCAACGTTTATCTCCAACTCCCAACTACCTTGTCAGCTGTGTCTAACGGCTACCTGGGTCTTTCTCGGTCGAGGAGTTTGTCGACCGAGAGTGTCTCAGTCGAGGATTTTGTCGACCGAGATTGACCCTGTTTCAATGTTTCAAATAAAGACATTAAGTGTGTGTATGAGTGTGCATATATGACACTATTGAAGGAGATGACCTATCTAAGTTTGGTGTTTAGCTAGGGAAAATCTACCGCTTGATTTACATGAAGTCTAAGTACTTGTACATTATATGTTTGTACAAGTTTTTTACAAATTGATTACATTTCATGAAAATACAAACATTAAGCATATAGATTTCCCGGATGCTTTGTCATCCACCTTATTCCTGCAACACTCAAGTAGCACGTTAGATCATTAAGAATGAAATGTTTGTCATTATCAAAACAAAAGGGATTTATAGATGTCCATTTAGCCAACATGTTGGGTATGCTTTGACATTATCAAACACATCCCTAAAACATGGGTTGTCATAAAGGTAATGATTGGGTGACTTTGACACATGGGGATAGACAGTGAATGACAGAAACGTGATTTGTCCCTCCTACAGGAGTTTGATGTTCTAGGCATCTTGATTAACGAGACTAAGAAATACATGGGTATGCACATGTGAATCAACATGTGATATTGAGCTTACATATATCTCAGACAGACTGCTCTTTGTTCAAGAAACAAGATTGAATGATGAAGAGGGTGACTACTCCATGCCGTGAGTTCAATCTGGACATCAGTGACAAAGGAACTATACAAACACTACAACACCTACATAGATTGTAGGTTGAATTTGTTCTCCAACTCTCCATTCACTTAGGTAGCATTAATGTGTGACTAGGCATCGCTTATTACTTGTGATGTCATAAGTTGTTATGGACATTCACTGTCAACGTAATATGGACCTATAGGGTCACACACATAGGTATCGACCTAGAAGAGGAGTTTGATCTTGAATGATAATTAAACTAATGATAAAATGTTTAGGTAATTGATTCATGCAACAAGTAGCCTTATTGCACTATCAAACATCCATCTCATGGCATGTGATAGGCGTATGGAGTGCCAAATGGTCGTCTCAAGGGTTGAGATGGGCGTTTGGAGTGTCAGACTAATTCAAGTTGAAATTGGCTATGGATTGAACTGACTGGCCTAGCTCGGCTTACCAGATGACCGTCTGGGTGAGCGAGATGATGGTCTCACATGGGATAGATGGCCCTGTTTGGTTGAGGGAAGGTTCTATATATTTCCAAGTTCATTTTAGTTGCACATTACTTGTTGTGCAAGGAATTAATATGTAATATTAATTGGAAATGAATTGCCAATTTGGTGTGCAACTCGGAAAGCATCAGAAAACTGCCTGGATTGAGCCAAACGACCATCTGGCATGTGAGATGACCATATGGCATGCCATTCGATCGAATCGGCTTCTGCCAACTGTAAAAATTTTGGAATTGTTGCAAACATTTGAGATCTTCATGTCTCTTCAACTCCCACACAGACTGGGAAACCTACCCAAACCCTACCTATAAATAGAGGGGTATTGGGGGCTTCCCATAGATCAACATAGACAATTGAGAATCATTTTCTTTGATAAATTTCATCCTCTCTGGTTGTGGTAACCACAAGATCCCAAGCAAGTTCTACCCAACTAGGGAGGGATAGCAAGGGAGAGAACAATTGAGATCATTGTTGTGGGAGATCAAGTTGGTGACTAGTACACCAACAGAAGGGACAACTCCTTCCTATCCATTCTTGCAGGATGAAAGGAGTTCTAGGTGGTCTGTGTGGACTTCTATAGAGGTGGGAGGTTGTTGTCTGTTGCTAAGGAGGACATCATCACCAGTAGTTCGTGATGAGAGGAGCTATTGTAGAAGATGATGTATGAGTCTGGTGTCTGTGGAGGATTAGTCAGACGAGTCCGAGTGCAACCAAGAGTCAGAGTTTGCAGAACTACAATGATGAGGATTGTGGCTGGACTTGTTGTTGGACCAGGTATATCCTCAAAACCATCCTTTCCATCAGATAGTTATTAATGTGATCCGCTACTTATGGGGAATATGCTAGATTAAAAAAAATTCTTATTCTTCCTACTCTGTCACCATATTTCCCTACAATACCTTGATACACTTATGACTAATATTCAATCTTTATCATTCTATAGTGGTGTTTGTGATGTTTGCGTCCACCAATGATGACCTAGTGTGACACAAATGACTTGTTTGACTTTCTTGTGCCCCAATTTTTATATGGTTCTATTCTTATGTCCTCCATTCTTGAATTAGGGATTGGCCTAAGTTTTGTGACCCCTTTAGATGTGGAAGGATTATCTAAGTCACATGTTATATCCTAACTCATTAAGTTATATGTTGGAATGTTGAATATAATGATGAACCTTATGAGGATAGACTTAGGCGACCATCCACCCATATTTTAGATTTGCTAATATTGTCTTTATATTTCTGATGTAAACCATCCTTTATGTTTGATTTTCATGTCTTGATGGTCCTGGACCTTGGTTTCTCTATTATGAGTCTTTGGACCCTAAAACGTGTGTAAGTGACCTAAAACTTGTAAGAATCATATAAAATAGATGGAGCTCGTTAGGGTTAACGATGAGAACTAATACATGTATGTAATATTGTGCTTAATTAGGTATTTCTTGTGGGTAGATGATCAAGGATAAGTTAGGTTATGAATATCTAAATCAGGTACAGGCTTTAATAATTATATGATTATGGCTTTCTTGCTTGAACTAATATATATGTATGCTTATTTACTTGCGTAAATATTTCCATGTGGTATTATAGTATTGTAATTGATGTTTTATCATTGTAGATGTTATATTACTTTAAACCATAATATATAAGTCCATTAAACAAACTTTGTGAACTTTCCTGATGTCTTAGGGTAAGGACACAAGGATAGGAGTCTTACTTGAATTTTTAAGATAGGGAGAACCTTGATGATAAAAGGGTTAGCTCTTGAATATGACATTGAGGTCCCTTAGGAATTAGGTTAGCTAATATCCAACACCCTCATAGACTCTTCCATTGTGAAATTAGTTAGACTCTTCCAATGGGAAATTGGTCCAAAAGGCCTCACAAAGAAATGATATTGATGGCATAATTGGATTAAAATGGCATAATACATGGGCTCTCATTTTACTAAATACTTAATTTTTTTTCTTATTTGTAACTTCCACAACTCTATTCAATTTATGCAAAGCTTATATATATATATATATATATATATATATATCTTTCTTCCTTATACTCAACACTTTATGTGTTGACCCACTTGTTTCATGTATTTGATAGGTTCAAAGATGGATAGAGAGTTGGTGTCTTGGTGAGCAATGTCAGGTGTACTTGTTGTAAGGTCCCTGGTGTACATGAGTAGAGTTGTATAATTGTACTCTCTAATATGTAACTAAAATCTTGTAATAAGAAAATGTAGCTTATCAATACTTGTTGAATGTTAAGATTATGATCGGTGATTTTACCTTGTTATATATTCATGTATGCTAAGCTTTTACACTTCCACATTCGTGCTTTGATAATACCATGTTAGGGAAGGACACCTACATCCTATCTCCATTGACTTTGTAGTCATTTAGAGTTAGGATTTGGGAAATAAAGGGATGTGTGTCATATGGTATCAGAGCATGAACAATAACTACACTAAACATTACTCACAAGTAACATACGCTAAATAGAACCTTACATCCCAATTCTAGAAATGTAATAAGTTGTCATTTGTGGGCTCAGTTGACTTAGCCTCTAGGTTAGTACCTAGATGTTCTATAACTAGGTGTAGACTTGTGTAATCCCTACAACCCTTTATTTTATCAACCTTCTATCTTGTAGTATGAGTTGTAGGTTTAGGTGGGTGAGAAAAGGGAGATTTTACTACAACCCTAGACATATGTTTGTCGCATGTGCTTAAGGTAGCTACATAGGTTTACACTATGTTATTGATAGTGATCTAGGCGTCATGGTTCTAAACTTCCTAATGAGTTTGGTAACTGGATTTGGTTTTGGTTTTGGTTTTATTCAATTGGAGTAGGGTCGTTTCCATCACTTGTTTCAATTTTGGAGAAAACCAATTTCAAATATTAGTATATATGTACATATGAAAATGTTAACATGCGTAGAAAGGCAGTGAGTGTCCATATAACCTTAGAGAAATAGATGTAACATCAAGTTTAAAAGAGAGTGTTTAGATAATATTTATAGTCCCTAGAGTTTTCTAGAGCCATGATAAAGGTTATGCTAGTAAGTAGCCTAGATGACCTAAGTTCTTGTTGTTGTTTTTGGTGATGATGATGACAACTATGAAGATGATGATGTTCATATTGATGTTGACGATATGAGCTTTCTTCAAGATGACATAAGTTTGTTTGTGGAAGGGTCAAGTATGCTTTGATGACATGAGATGGGTTGGACCATGCATCCCTAGCTAAACCTAGCAACTTGTATGGTGCTTGTGACTTGTTTGATGTGCTAAACATAGCTAGTGGGTTGTCAAACTCGCCTCTTCCTAGTCTGGTACATGTTGAGATACACTATATGAGATATGATTTAGGACCAACATAGGCCTGGACCTCTTTACAGAGAAGGACCTCTAGCATGGGACATAAAAAAAAGGTGAACTCGTGATATGGGTCAACCCGACATGAGAGAAGGTCAGAGTACCCAACTTTATATATATATATATATATATATATATATATATATATATATATATATATATATGAAATATTATAAATATACATGGTGATTAGTTCCTAGCTAGACTAATTATAAGTATGTGAGTCGAGTCACCTAGTGTGTGGATACTTTAAAAATGTTGAACCCTAGCCTAGAGATAGAGGTAGTTGAAAATATGAAGTTTTCTATATAGATGAGGGATTTTCTCTAAGATCCTAAGATTGTGTACATGATGAGTGATCTTCATGATGAGCCTCATACTCGAGTTAGTGGCTGGATGTAAAGGAATCTAGTAGTTTCTCTCATTTTATCTGTTAGATAAAAGCTTACCATGGGTAGATGGTTATGGTTAGCATGTCTTGTTGTACATAGATAAGTCTTAGCTTGAGTTGCTTGAGATTGTGTATCTCCTTTACATTACAAGTGAGATAATTATGAAACCTCTATGTTGATCATAAGTTTGTTCCTAAAATAATGATTGATTCAAATATCCCACTTACATTAATTTGCATATGTACAATAAGCCACTCTCATAATCTAGACTTAATATGAAACCATACCTTGCATAAAAGTTGTAGATTTGAGATCATAAACTTAATACAATGATTTCTTGGGATCTTAACGAGATGCATTGCTTAAAAATTGCATACCCAAGATGAAGAGAAATGAATATAATTGATTAGAGTTGGTAGAATTTTGGGGGAAAACTAAAACATGCATGAAATCAAGTATAATGATGAAATATGCATTCGATGATAGTCTCATTTGGAACTCATGATGATGAACATGTTTTCTTGAGAAATTGATAACATAAATTTTTGAGAACACACATTGGGCTTGTATGAGTATATGAACAAAAACCCTAGTGTATTAGCAATAAGAGTTATGGAATCCTAATGTCAAGATGATGTCACAACAACATAAAATACTATTTAATATGTATATATATTCAAGATAGATACAATCTTGATGATGAAATACTTATTGTGCACCCCATAGTGGAAGATTCCTTGACACCTAGGCTTGGTTGCCTAAGAACAATGAACATGAACTTTGACTCTTGACTATGGTCTTGGATGAATTTCAAAGGAAAAAATTCTTTTAAGGAGGGAAGGACATGATAAACCAACTTTTCTCTATCCTATATTATACTCCTTCTATTACATTATGTAACCTCTTATGAATTGTACATCAACTCCATAGTTGGAATGGTGATACTTCAATTTAGTCACATCAATGATCAACTTTTTCAATGTGTGACATTAATTCAAAATGCCAAACACCATGTCATGATTTAATAAATCCCCATCTTATATTTGAGATTGAACCTCAATAATATGATCATTTTGTCCTATAATGCATTTCACGTGGAATAGGGATCAATTATCTTTCCAACAATGCAAAAGTATCCTAAATTGGATCAAAGTATCCTAAGTTATGGTTGTTCAAATATTGCTTAAAACTCACTTGATTTAATAGATTTCTTTTATTTTTCATCCCTTGTGGGCCCATGCGTGCCCATGCAACCCAGATGGATCAATGGCCCCCTTTTATTGGTCTAAAATCTTTCCTTAGATACCTAGACCAATCACAATCCACCAACTCATGCATTGCCAATATGGGCCATCCACTCCACTAGCTGTGGATCGAGAGATGATCGAATTTCTAGGAGTTTTCTTTCTCCGTATAGGGGTCATCCCACTTGCCGCTATGACACCACCTACCCATATCTTTAGCTTCACTTGATTACCCCCTATCACACTTCATTTGGTTAATTTGTTTCCCCAAATCTCTTCTTTACCCTACACCCTTTCTTTCCCATCTATTTCCTACTTAGTTCATGCCCTAACATGCCCTCTTGGTGGTCATCTTCCACCTCTAGCCATGGAAGTTGGCCCAGCTACTCTATATTGGGTATTTCCACTCTGATGCATTGTGACCTTGGGAGGGACCTCCCTTGGGTCCATGAAACCTAGATGGAGGCAATTAGCCTACTCGCATGCCCCTCGGAGCTCTCCATCCCCGACATAAGGCTCCTCGTCAAAGCCTAGCCATGCGGTGTCACGGCTGTCCCATGCACGTGCAAGGCTTGTACTAGACGAGCAGGGTGCATGGTGTATGGATGGGTGGACTCCCCCTCCCCTTGGGCTAGGAGTGGATCACACAGAGGCATGCGATCCATCTTGTCCCAACTACACATGGGTGGTGATGCGGGGTGATTTTGGACCGCTCGATGCAGCCACAGGGTGGTTAATAGCATCGAAGAATTGTTTCCCACCAACCTCCAAATTCTAGTTCAAGTAGGAGGGAGTGTAGCCCAATCTGACTATTGGATCAAAGATATATGACTTTCCTTCAGCACTACATTGAATGGTAACACCCAAATTGGTTCTCCTAAAGTTTCTAATGCATAGTTGTAAAATGCATATCTCCCTCACCCTTGGTCAAAATATGTTGAACCAATATACTAAATTGATAGTCTAAACAAGATCTACAACATGGACTTATTTGAAGACCCTACAAATCATCTAGTTTTCCTTATTTTGATTCAAAAAACGAAATCTGACTTTGTTTGACCATACTTAATGCATATGTATGATAAATCTTGGATCTTTGAGGACCATCCTCCCTCGTAGACACCAAATTAGTAACTTCTGTATATCATTGAACCACATTAGGACCTGATCACCCTATTCCTCATAAATGGTGAACTTTATTCATTTTTAATTTTATGATTCTAAACAACATGAAATCCTATTCTAACTTGATATTAGTAGCCTTGTGCACTTCTTGACTCTAAGATCATCCTATAATAGCCCTTTTGATAAGGTTTGATTCCTATGACACCAAATTCATGCATGTGATATATGTATGACACTGAATCTGTGTATCTTAATTAATGGAATGATCTTGATCTCTTTTATGCATCATACTCTCTTAGATCCTTAAAATCAGTAGCCCTATGATGCCTTGAGACACTTATGACTAGTGATCAATCCTCCTTATACTATAGTGGCATTTGTGACTCTAAGTCCACTAGTAATGATCTAGTATGAAACAAATGACTTGTTTGACTTTCTTGTGCCCCAATCCTGATATGAGTCTATTTTTATGCCCTTCACTCTTGAATCAGGAATTGTCCTAATCTTTGAGACTCCTTTGGATGTGGATGGATCACCTAAGTCACTTATTGAACCTTATTTCGTTATGTTATGTATGTTGCAATGTTGAATATAATGATGAACCTTATGAGGCTAGACTTAGGCGACCCTCCACCTATCTTTGAGATGTGATAATATTGTCTTTATCTTGATGATGTAGACCATCCTTTATGATTGATTTTCATGTTTTGATGATCCTGGACCTTGGTTTCTCTATTATGAGTCTTTGGACCCTAAAATGTGCATAAGTGACCTAAACCTTGTAATAATCATATATAATAGATTGATCATAATCAGGTATGGCTTGTGGCTTTACGATTAATGATAAGTTATGTTATGAATCTCTAAATTAGGTAAAGGTTTTAATAATTATTATGACTATGGCTTTATTGCTTGAATTGAAATACATATGTATGCTTGTTTACTTGCTCAAATATTTCCATATAGTATTCTAGTATTATACTTGATGTTTGTCTCTTTGTCGATGTTTTATAACTTGCAAACATAATGTAGAACTCCAATATACAAACCTTGTGCACCTTCCTTAAGTCTTGGGGTAAGGACACAAGGTTGAGCGTCTTACTTGAGTTGTCAAGATAGGGCGGACCTCAATGATAAAAGGGTTAGGTCTTGGTAATGGCCTTGAGTTCCCTTAAGAATAGGATTGGCTAATATTTAACACCCTCAGAGACTCTTCAAATGGGAAGTTAGTCAAACTCTTCTAACTAGAAGTTAATCAAAAAGGCCTTATAAATACATGATATTGATGGTATAAAACATCGACTCTTGTTTTTCTAGATACTTAACTTCTTTATTCTTATTCATAACTTCTGCAACTCTTTTCAAAATTATGCAAAGATTATATATATGTGTATCTTTTTACTATGTACTCAAAACCTAGTGTGTTGACCCGTTTGTTTCACGTATTTTATAGGTTTAGATATGGATATACAATTGTTTTTGTTGAGCTATATTGGGTGTATTTGTTGTAACATCCCTAGTGTACATGATAATACTTGTAAAATTGTACTCTCTAATATGTAATCAAAATCTTATAATAAGGCAATTTTGCTTAATAATACTTGTTGAATGTTGAGATTAAGATTGGTGTTGTTATCTTGTTATCTATTCATGTATTCTATGCATTTATGCTTCTGCATTCACACTTTAATAATACCATGTTAGGGACGGACATCTAGGTCCTATCATTATTGACTTTATAGTCATTTGGAGTTAGGATTTGGGTAATAAATTGTTCAGTGACATATAAGTATCTTTTTTAATAGTGTGCTACAGAATGTACCGGTCTTTGAGAAACATGTACTAGACAATTTTGGCTAGACAACCTTTGACACCTCAACTACATACTTAGGCTAGTGAGAGTGTCTATCAGTTACCATTCAAGTAAAAGATACCTCCAACGCATTTTGTGGTGGCCTTGTGGTAGACCAATGAGTTAGTTTATAAGTTTGAAGGTTCTTGGCTTTTAACTTCATACTTTTATAGTACTTCAAATAGATATTTGTATGAGAATTACCTCTCATATGATTTTAAGATGATATGCTAATATGCAAAAACTAATTTTTTATGCTAGAATTAAATTTCTTTACCTTCATATATTTTCCTTCTACTTTGATTAAGCCTTATATTATCTATTTACTATAATTGATTTATATGTTAGTCGTGACATTGTTTTCTCTCATTGAGCATGTAGCTCATGCTCTATTGTAAGTATATCAAGTTCGCCCCTTTTTTTCAAGAAGAACAAAAAGAAGGCAAACAAAAGTGCCACTATATGTCCATCATAATATGATGTATCTTCTTATATCCTTAGCTAGTAAGCTCTCTTATATCACTTAATCTTAGGATTTGTAAGTCAGAGGTAGAGAGATAAATGGAATGTAAATTTCAAAAATGCATCTTATTTTTACTATTATTTTATTTAGTAACAAGACATGTACCAATTATTTTTCTTCATGAGATGTACGAAATGTAAAATTCTCCTTGTAATCTGATTCTTCTATATTTTATTATGTATGAACTATTTCATATGTATAATTTATGGAATACATAAAATTAGATAGGATTAACTTCTAATTTCCTTGTTAAACTAATTGTGTCGTCAAGTATGTTTTAGTCTGTCCAACTCCATAGAGGTGTCTTGTCAGCTAGAAATTGACAGTGTTGACTACAATGGGATGATGGTGGTGCATCATCACCCTACATATCCACCTTATTAGTCATTAAGGTGGTGTGAAATCAACCTTTAGATCCACATTCTTGGTCAGACTGTCACAAGGACCGACCTAGACTTTTTTTCTAAAGAACATAGTAGACACGTCAATGATATCATTTCCTTCACTATTGAATTTTGAGGACTTGGGATCAAGATACCAGAACCTATACCCTTTTACTCCTTATGAATAACTTAGAAAGATTCACTTCCTCGCTCTCAGAATAAGCTTATTGAAACTATAGATATAAGCATGCCAATGCGATTTATGGACACTAGAATGGTCTCTTAAATGACCAATCTAAATACGTTTAGGTGTTTTAGAAATAGGCTAAGAAGTAAAGATTAGTTGACAATATAAGATACCTTACAAATATGTTATCCCAAAATTACCTCCCAATATCAACATTAATCAACAAGAATCTTGCTTGCTCGAAAACTATTCTATGCATACACTTTGCAATACCATTCTACCATTGTATATAATTACTAGAGCAATTTATGATGATGATGTCCAGATTCTTCAACATGAGGAACAATAACATATGTTTGGCATGCTTGAGGAAAATGAACACCTTATGAATCAATCATTATTGTTGATGTAGGTGAGGAACTATTCTAGATTAATATTGAGGATAAAGTCTCTCCAATGGCCTAAAAGGGAGTAAGAATTAGAATAGGATTCTCATACGTGTCTCTTTTATATAGAGTCTCATATATAATTTGAAATCTAAATTAAATCCAACAGGTGAAAATGCATCCCTATGGGTAATATATATTCACTTTTGTGGGTTGATGTAAGCCTACAATTGAACTATTAGTTGTCAAGAGTTATATGTGGTTCTCTACTGTGTAATAGAGAGGGTGAGTCACTACTAAGAGATAGAATAGTGATCAATGTTTAACATGTAGTGGTTGTGTATAATAGGTGATGGCTCGTTCTTTCAACCATAGATGTCGGAATGCTCTTTTGTGAAGGGAGGGTAAATGCCTCAATCCTAAGATGAAGTAGTTGTTGTTAGTTGGTGGAACGTCATTGATGTGTCGAGTATGGAAACAACTCATCTGACCTGTGGAAGATGTGCATCACTAACAACATTGATATTTCTAATCACTGGAGAATGTGGATCAACACTAGACATCAGTATGTCTAGTAAGAAGATAACATTCATCAACATTGATAAATCCCTTCTAGTCAATGAAGCACGTACATGTACCCTCTTAAAAAAAGGAAGGTCAGATGAATTTACCTTGAGATGAGCTAGAGGGTAGTTAAAAGTTGTTCTATTTTGAGGATCCAAGTAGAATTAATGTAAGAAATGAAGAGGTAGAAGATATCATTGCAAAGTGGCCTAGTGATGACTAGAGATCATCCTACCACTGGACATAGAGGTAACAAGAAAAGGTGCAGGTGAATTAGGGATTCTTGACGAAGATAGTGGTGTTGTGTGGATAACAATTCATAGGTAAGGCCCTACATTTTGAATATGATCACTCTTCTTTTATTGGTCATTATGATCACTCTTATTCTTTCTCATTGGAATTTGTATTGAGGGTTGCTTAGATTTGGATGTAGTGAGAGTCCATGTAGTGTAATTTGTAATAACTATTATATATTACTTGTTACTACCCTGATATGTGTTTTTTTCTTCCCATATTGGAATGAGAATTTTCTACATTATCTCGTGCACCTCTAAGTCCGTGGATCAAGGTCTTTAAGATATGATGGTCATCAATGCCACACAATTTCTAACAAGTGGTGTGTGCCTTTCCACTTATTTTTTTCCATTAGTTGTTGGGTTCTATGTTGGTCTCTAGACCCGTTTGGTGTAGTGAAATGTTAGCCAATTATGCTATTCTCAACTCAACCCTTTGCAATTATTTTCCTTATTTAGTTATTGGGTTGTATGGGGTCATACGTCATGGGTAGATATTTTGAGTTAATGTGTGCATCGGTTTAGTCTTACCCAGTTGGCTGATGGAGGTGTGTATATATCACCAGACTAATCCTCATGTTGCCTTTGTTTTAAAATAGAATTCCAAACTGATTGTATACTTGGACCTTCACTCCCTTCTCTATTTTTAAGATAGATGTATGTATGTATGTATGTATGTATGTATATATATATATATATATATATATATATATATATATATATATATATACATACACATATGCATATATATGCATACAAAACATGCATTCAAATTGATCATTATAGGGATAAAACTGGCTTAGACATCACTAGGGGTGTGTCATAGCTAGCTAGAATTTGAGAAGGAAATTAACCAAGATGGGAAGTTAATATTTTGATATGAGGGAGGAACCCCTAAGACAATGAGACTCGTTCTAGATATTAAAGATAGATAAAACATACTAAGAAATGTCTAGATATGATAAAAATAATCTTTAAAAGTCATCGTCATCTTCTATGATCTTTTCCAAGGGGAATTGTATACCATCATTGTTGCTGTTTCTGAAGGTTTTGATGGTGGCTTCATTGTCCTTATTCTCCTGGTTGAGATGACCTAAAATGGAGAAAAAGTGATATGTTTGTTCAATATCTAAAAGCATATTATTGATGAAATTTATGGTTGTATTTTCTAGAATTTCTCTTTGTCTAAAAAATCTAGATAATGGCTTCCATCAGGGTTTTGTGGAAATGTTTTGAATGTTTTGGCATTTGTTAATTTGTGAAGTTTTGAATATTTATGTCTTCATTTGTTATAGTATGGAAAAACTATCTTCCGATTTGTGTGGTGATAGGGAAGTGCATGAAAAGATGTGTTGTTGTTTCAGAGTTTTCGTGGCACATGTAGCATCTTGTTGGTCCATTGAATCCTCTTTTCATAAGATTGTGGTCTACTAAGTATTTTTTAATGTTTTATAAGCCATAGGATAATCTTGATTTTCAATGGTCTTGCAATATTCCAAATATCTATCAAAGGACAGTAAAAGTCTTTGTAAGTCTATGCTTGGCAAGGTTTGTAACTTTTTTCCATGGCCACGAATTATGATTGGAAGTGTGAGTTTTAAGGATGTGAATCATGTCCCTAACAATTTCATATGATAGTTGGTTGGTAGAGTACGATTTAGATAGTTGTTTTTGTTACTATTCAAATGTTATAAGGTTCTGGTAGTGTTTAATGAAGTTAATCTATGGAGAATTTGGAAATTACAAGATAAGTATTGAATGGTAGATCTAAGATACCATGGGTCAAACCAAAAACTTATGTTCTTGGTAATGTGCGGGGGGTTATCATGTGTATGATGGTGTTGGAGTGTTTGTTTATGTATTTACGTAATGGCGAAGCTTGTTTTTTGATTGAGGGGCCCAAGGATTTTTGTTGTGGTAATATTTCTTCAAAATGTAAGGTTTTCATGGACAATATTTGTTTTTGGATAGTGTGACAATAATTTATGTGACCGGACATATGGCATGGATTTTGAGGTTGATGATACCCCATTCCCCATATCACTTGGGAGAACAAATGGTGTTTTAGTTAATCGGATGAATTCTCTTCTTGTGGGTATTTGATCCATAGTGTTTCCAAAGGAATTTTTTCCCTGTTTCATCAATATCCCTTTTGACATTTTCTGTGAGTGGGATGCATCTGAGATGATATGTAGTAATTGTGGATAGGGATTTGATGAGTAATGTACATCTACCAGCTAGGTTGAGAAAATTATTTGTCCAAGAATGGAGCATGTGATTTAGTTTCTCAATGATGGGGTTTCCATGTATTCCTCGATATAAGAAAAGATGAGATGGTAGTCCTAAGTATATGAATTGGAAGGATTCAAGTTTGCATTTAAGAAATGCTTGATGTCTTTTCATTTAGTCAGGTTGGTTATGCATGCCTATGAGGATGAAATATGTAGGTTTATCTTGAGTCCAGAGATGTAAGTGAAGTTGCCATTGATTTGAATGGTATTCAGGGTACATGTATCCTTAGCATATATAAGGACCATAGTGTCGTCTGCGTCTTGGATGATGTATTCTTGACATTCTGTGGGAGATTTTATGGTCCCCTTTTCAGTTACAATCTTAAACATATTTTTCAAAATCAAAGTAACCAATATGAAAAGATATGGAGATAAGGGATCTCCCTATTTGAGCCCATTTGATTTTTGGAAAAACCGAAAGGTGAGCCATATATGATGGTAGAGAATCTATTTTTTTTTTGAAGACACAACATTCATTACATTAAAGCCATACGGCATCTACATGTAAAGGGAGATACACCAACCAAACACAAAAAAGTAAAGAGCAGATACAATAACCAGAAACTCATATCGGAACGTGATAAAAACAATGATGTATTGATCTCTCTTCTATATCGCTGACCAAAACAGCTTTTTATGAGAGATTCCTTCAACCTGAGATTATATCTGATATAAGGTATATGCTCCAAACTAGTAACCGAAGAAGTGATCACCTTCGCACTTGCTGCCATATAACAAAGAAACAAAAAAAGACCTAACATGAAAGGAGGACACAAACCACACGACAACATAGAACCTATAACTTACTAAAGCAACAACACCTACCTAACAACACAACGTCCCACAAAAAGGACGAGAAACACAACTACCAACGACGAGCACTAAGGTTGCACCAATCAGGAGACCCAGGAAGGAGGCCAAAACCTAGGGATGCAGATACAGAGGAAGGACGGCTCATGCTAGTACAAAGGCGGGGAGTAGAGGGTGCCGGGAACTCCACCACCACTCCCGACCACCACTGCGAACAGGGGGCAGAAGACCCACACGAAGCCCAAAACTCAGCTTTCTCCTCCTCTGCTTGGAGCACCAAGGGCGCCCGAGCCCACCGTCTGCCCAAGAAGGAACCCAAGGCACGACACAACCAACCAACGACCACAGAAAACGCCTACAGGCAAAGACTAGAAAAACTAAAGACACCTGTCACTAATAAAACAACCTAACAGAACTGACCTAACCAGAAGAACGACACAAGAAAACTAGAAAAAACAACAACCTGCCGTCGTTCCCCACCAGCGCCGCCCCCAACACTGTCGAGGTCAAAAGGCCCTTGATCGGGATCCCAAACGACCAGCAAAGCAGTAATAGGAAAAGGACCGATGAGAAACACGACTAACAAGGGTGATAACCAGCAACTAACCCAACAAAACAACCTAATACTACACTGAAAAAGTAAAGAAAAAGACCAGAAAGGGGAAGCGCAAGCCGTTGGAACCGCCAGAAAGAAGGGGTAGCGGTGAGGGCTCCTCTCACGGGAGGATAGGTGTGTGCCTCCGAGACCCTGTCGCAGCCGTCGGTCCGACACCACTGCCCAGAACGCCACGACCCTATCGCAGCACGGCGCCGCTCGAAGGAGTTCGCCGAGAGCCTCCACCTTCCACCTCTTGTCGTCAGATCCCGGACGTGCCTGAGCTAGAGAGGCCTGGGGGGAATGGAGAGGTGTGCATCGACAGCCGGAACCCCCTCCCCCAAGCCCACCGCCGCCCTTCGAGAACCCTAGCCGTGGTGCCCTGAATCGCCAGAGCACCCGCATGTTCCGATTGGCACCCAACCTAGTTGTCCTCTCGTCTAGCTTAATTTTACATCTATCTTGTTCTCTTCGTAGGTGATAGAAAGGATGAACGAAAAACCCATGGTAGAGAATCTATTAGTAGAGATACAAGTGTGGATCTAGTTATCCATTTTTGTGGCAAACTATATCCCTGCATAGTGTAAATAAGGCACTTCTAATTTACATTGTTGAAGGTTTTTTCAAAGTCTAGTTTGAGAGCCAGGAGAGGGGTGTGGTTTTTTTTACAAGAATGTATAGTGTCATTTACCACGATACATGTATCTTGAATGTTTCTATATTTGATAAAAGTAGTGATTCAGAACAATGATATTCTTTAGGAATAGTTTTATCCTATTATTGAGAATTCTGGTAATGATTTTTTATGATGTGTTGATAAGGATGATCGGTCTAAATTGTTAAATGGAGCATGGTTGGTCAACTTTCTTGAATAATGTGATGTTTGGTTTAGAACTCTAATTTGGTTGTGGATGTAGTCATGTTCATGGAAGTAAGTAAGGAGATTCAGGAAGTTTGTTTTGACATGTTCCCTCATAGTCTGGTAGAATTTTGTTTTTTGGCCATCAGGTCTAGAAGATTCGTCAGTACCAAGGCCAAAAATCTCTCTTTGAATTTACTCTCAGAGAAGGGTAAAATGAATCTGGAACGAGTTGCAATGGTTCAATTTATGCTTATGTGAATGTTTGGGTTATGCCTGGTGTTGAAAAAAGAATTGAAGTATGATATAATGTGAGTGTTTATCAGTGTTTGTTAGTAGCTTAAGAACCATTTGTGGTGTGGTTGTGAATGAAGTTGGATATGGCATTACTGTTATAGAATTTGTGAAACCATATGGTATGTCACCCTTTTTCATCCATTTGATCTTCGATTTTTGTCTCCAAATACTATCGATATCAATTAGTAACTTTTTGATATCAGATTAATAGACTGGGTGTAAGCTGGGTCAATATGTGGGTCTCTATCAGCTTTTTAGAATTGCATTTCCAATTGATCTAGTTTGTTTCTGATGTTTCCATTCTTGTTTTTGTTCCAAATTATCATTTTGAGTTTGATTCCTTTGATGTTGTTGAGAATGTGGTATCTAGGTTCCAATTGATTTTGAGGTGGGTACCAGTTTTGTGTGCAGATAGTTTTAAAATCGGGGTCATTGAGCCAGAAGTTTTCAATATCAAAAGGTTTTTGTCCCCATGCTATTTGAGAAGTGTTGATGATAATAGGAAAATGATTAGATATGGGTCATGATGTTGTAGTGGTGAAAGTTTGTGGATGGTCGGCCTCCCATGATTGCATAATAGAAAGTGGTATATTCTGTCCCAGGATGCTCCACAATTCCATGAGAATTTTGCATTTGATGGCAGAAGGTTTATCATCTGGTGTTTAATGATGATATTATTGGAACTCTTGTCAAAATGTGAGGGTGGGGTTGGTGTGCCATTTGAATTTAGTATGTCCTTCGTGTCCGTTATGCAGTTGAAATTCCCCTGAATGAGCTAGGGGGATAGAGAATATATATTGGTGAGGTCAGAGAATTTGTTAATAAATCCTTTTTTTTGTCTCAACCTAGTTCCCCTTAGGTACTACTAAAGATCCATGAGTGTGAGTCAGTGTTATTAGTGATATGGATTGTAACACTATATTTGCGGTATTCATGGTTTGTGATTTGGAAGAGTTTGTTATTTATTCCAATCACTGGCCCCCCTTTGAAACCTATTGGTGGTTTTTTTGCCGTTCTTTGATATGTCTACCTCGTATAGTTCATAGAGAAAATGGAGTTAAATGTGTTTTTACCTCTTGTAAAGTGAAAATATTGATGTTGTTCTTATAAATGAATCTACCGATAGCTCACCTTCTTTTAGCATTTGAAGCTCCACAGATATTCCATGTTCAAATGATCATAGGAGATATTTGAATATCTAAAAGATATACTATGGTTCTATTTTATACTATTTCTAGTCATTGAAGAAGCTCTATTTTTGTATTATGAATATCTCTCTAGTTTCACCAACCCATGAATTGTTCAACATCATTCAGTGTTGATTTGGCTGATGATCCATTGTCAAAGGTGATACCTATGGTTGTGGAAAAATTTGTGGAGGTTGTGATATCAGGCAATGAGGATATGTCGTTGATATCATCTATTGGTATAGTATTGTAATTTTCTTCAATATAATCATCAAAGGCAATTCTTTAAGACAAGAAACATTATGATGTAGAGATGAGTTACCTTCTTCCTCTATTGCAAAATATTTTTTCTTGGTATGTCCATCTGGTGTGGCAACTAGGGAGCTGAAAGACAAGGCAGTAGCTGGTATTTTTTATATGTTCTTGTTCTTTGGACTCTAGGATGACCTGATATTTTTTATGATTGTTTTTTTGAGCCTTTCAATTGTTACTCTATCAGATTTGAGGTGGATGTAGGGTTGTTATGGAATGGGCATGGTTTGATGGTGTTAAAGATGGTTGGGAGGTTTTTTTTATGGAGATGATAGATGTTGCCTCTTGTTTGGGTTGTTTGTGTTGAGGTTTCCTCTGGTGGAGATGTTGTTGTCTTTTATTTCCCAAAGTAATTTTATGTTGGTAATTTTACATGATAGTTCAAATAGTGGTTTGTTGTTAGCTTTATCGACTGGGCAAAACTAGTATGGGGATGGTTTATGATTTTTTTGAATGTGGTCTTGGGTGTGTGGGCTTCTCAGAGACAAGTTTGATAGTATATATCTTTTCACCTAAGTATATTTTAATGAGGGTGGGTAGTTCGATGGCTTTTCTAATAGAAAAAATGTAGAAGGATTTAATGTAATTTGTAGGATGGAGAGTGTCATTGTTGAAAAACTGAATGGTAGCTCCAATGGCATGTGTTATAGCACGAAAAAATTCCACCTCCTAGGGGTGTAGAGGGAGGTTAGATATGGATACCCATCCAAAACCACCCGATCCAGCAAGAGAAGATCCTTAGTCAGGAAACCATTTGGAGATGGAAACTTGGATGAAGTTGTTGGCACATGGGATAATCATAACTTTTCCGAATAGATGGTCAAGTTTTGTTTCTTCAGGGATAGAATATAGGAGTTCTGATTGGGTAAAGATCTTAGGTATGAAAATGATATGTCCAGTGAGAAGGAGAGAGATAGCCATGGTGACATCGATAATGTTGACAATGTGGTTGTTGAAGTTGTTAATGTTCGAAACCAAAATACTTCTACTTGTGAAGACCCTAACAAGTCTCATCGAGTTTTCTGAGAGGTCAATGGGAAACTTAGTCTCAAGGTGGATAGATGGTGCCATGGTGGTGTGCGGGGGTAGAAAGGATGAAGTAGGTGAAAGGGTTGGGGGTGGTAGGGATGAGTTTAAAAGAGAGGGGTTGGGCTGGAGAGGTGGGGAATGATATGGGGGCACGAGAGGATGAGATATGTTGGCGGAAAAGATCGGTGGAAGGAGATGGTGGGTTAGCGATATTGTCAGGAACAAAAAGACAAGCAAAAGGGTTAGAGGAGATAAAGGGGGCAAAGGAGGGATGAAGATACAGTTGAGATTGTGGAAAAGGAGAAAAAGTACACGTAGCATGGAAATATTTTTTGGGAAGGTAAGAGAGTATGTGAAACAAAGATCTTTGCATGGTATGGGGACGAGGGCGGGTAGATGTTAGGAGGCGAGGGCAGTTGTAGGATAGGTTCCAAGTCTGGTAACAGGTGAAATAGAGCATGGGGAAAGAACAATGGTGTTTGAGGTGTCTGATGTGGAGGCAACGAGAGCAGATGAGAGGCTTGTGATATCTCCAATGGTGATGGGTGACGATGGTCTGATCGGACAACGAGGAGGAAAGTGGGAAGGAGGAGATGGACATATCAATAGTCGATGTAGTAGAAGAAATTAGAGGAAAGACAGAGTGGTTTGAGGGGTTATGAGGGGAAAAAGGATCACGAGAGGGTAAGGAGGTGACAGATGATGACTAAGGGGTAGGATGGGGAGGTTGCGAGAGAGAAGCATACCTGCTAGGTGGAGATAAGTTTGCCGATATTGTTGTGTCTTCTATAGATGTTTCCAGTTGCATCTCTGTAGATGTTTCTATTTTTATTGGAATTGCAAATGATCCCAGCGGAGCTTGATATATGTCCCAAACAAAAAGTTTATCAGCAAAGTTAGAACCTTCAAAATTTGAGTCTCCTGTTATTATGAAGAGAGGGAATAACTCCGTCGAAGTCTCTCTGAGAAAATCGGTGACCCAAGCAGTAAGAGTATGGTGATAGGTGGGTCTGAGTAGATGATCCAGTAGGGATTGACTCGGAGTTGAGTGATCATATCCGACCATCCTTCACTAGCATATAAGATGTAGTTTTTGTCTGCTTCAGGAGTGATCGGGAATGTTTTGTTGCCCATCTTGATGGTAGTTATTCCTTGCTTGATCTCATAAAGTTGATATCTTCATTTTTTTGGGAGTTGGGCAGATTTCATCGTATTGAAATCGGGCATATAGTCCTTGAAAGGGAATTCATATGTCATCGTTGGTTTTGTGGTGTGGGCAAAGTTGTGTATATTGGATGTCTTTTTCTGCTTTTTGTTCTTTGTATTATAGGCGACGTTGATCTTCTTGTGGTGGGAAGGTTCATGGTTGCCTGTATGATTTAATGAGGATGTTGGATATGATTCCTCCTGATCTCATGTTAGCGAGCAGCTGTCATGTGATCAGTTTCTCGTTGTGATGCATGAAACCTAGGGTGTGTGTCAGATTTAGCGATGTGTGTTGTTGATCGGCATAAACCTATCAGAGAAAATTAGGTTTTAGGGTTCTGTAAAGATAGAAATGTGAGCTATGCTGAAAGGTTTTGGTTCTAGGGTGCTAGTCTGTCGACCCAATGTTCCTGTAGTATGCTCTATGTTGTCCATACCAAGAAAAAGGCTATGTCCAGATTTGTGGCGAAATTGCGGGGGTCTTGTAGTGAGTGATCAGGAGGCGTAGCATGCAGATGTATAGCAAAAGGTGGAAGAATCGATTTTCTGGCTCTGGTGTAGAAGTTCTAGTGTATCGCCTGTGATGGTGTTTCTTGTAATGCGGATGTAAGCTTTACTACATTCGCGCAGGTGTAGATGCGCTTAAGTCTGCTTTGAGATATATGATGATACTCGGTGGGGATGGTTGTATTCTTCCTTATGGATTCTTGGAGAAGTTGGGTGTAATCCGTTCTATTTGTATTTCTAGAGAGAGGTTGGAGTTTTCTCTGTCAAGCGCACTTAAGCTTGCTTTTAGTGGGACTGCGGGTCACTCCCTTCCCTATTTTTCCCCTAGCCCCGTTTGAACCAAACAAAACGTAGGGCACGTTTGGTTTACAGACTTCCGTTGGATTTACGGAAGTCCTGCATTAATCATGTCCAGGATAGAACCTGCTGCGGGTTTCAGAAATTCAACAGATCTATGTCCTTACGTTTGGTCTGCCTGCAGCGGGGAAGGTGGAAACGGTTAGTAACCTCCGGAGCCCAGGTCTACGAGAGCGTGGACAGGTCTGACCGAGCCCGGCGTCCAGCTGGATCTCGGCGTCCCACGGTTTTCAAAAGTAATCTGTTCTCCTGTACTTCTTTTATCAGCGGAACTCCTGCATTTACCCAATTTCCCGTCTCCAGTTAACCAAACCTAAAATTTAGGTTGTTGGACAAATAAATACAACCCAATCCCGCCAGATACGGGAAACCAAACGTGCCCGTAATATGTATGCAACTTCACGTTCGCTGAGTTCGGTATCATTGTCTTCATTTAGTTTTCTCCCAAGCCTGGTTAGACGGGGTGTCTCGTGTAAAGGTCAAATCTTCTATATCCGGGAGATTGGGACCCATATTGGGCACGTTTGGTTTACAGACTTCCGTTGGATTTACGGAAGTCCTGCATTAATCATGTCCAGGATAGAACCTGCTGCGGGTTTCAGAAATTCAACAGATCTATGTCCTTACGTTTGGTCTGCCTGCAGCGGGGAAGGTGGAAACGGTTAGTAACCTCCGGAGCCCAGGTCTACGAGAGCGTGGACAGGTCTGACCGAGCCCGGCGTCCAGCTGGATCTCGGCGTCCCACGGTTTTCAAAAGTAATCTGTTCTCCTGCACTTCTTTTATCAGCGGAACTCCTGCATTTACCCAATTTCCCGTCTCCAGTTAACCAAACCTAAAATTTAGGTTGTTGGACAAATAAATACAACCCAATCCCGCCAGATACGGGAAACCAAACGTGCCCATAATATGTATGCAACTTCACGTTCGCTGAGTTCGGTATCATTGTCTTCATTTAGTTTTCTCCCAAGCCTGGTTAGACGGGGTGTCTCGTGTAAAGGTCAAATCTTCTATATCCGGGAGATTGGGACCCATATTGGGCACGTTTGGTTTACAGACTTCCGTTGGATTTACGGAAGTCCTGCATTAATCATGTCCAGGATAGAACCTGCTGCGGGTTTCAGAAATTCAACAGATCTATGTCCTTACGTTTGGTCTGCCTGCAGCGGGGAAGGTGGAAACGGTTAGTAACCTCCGGAGCCCAGGTCTACGAGAGCGTGGACAGGTCTGACCGAGCCCGGCGTCCAGCTGGATCTCGGCGTCCCACGGTTTTCAAAAGTAATCTGTTCTCCTGCACTTCTTTTATCAGTGGAACTCCTGCATTTACCCAATTTCCCGTCTCCAGTTAACCAAACCTAAAATTTAGGTTGTTGGACAAATAAATACAACCCAATCCCGCCAGATACGGGAAACCAAACGTGCCCGTAATATGTATGCAACTTCACGTTCGCTGAGTTCGGTATCATTGTCTTCATTTAGTTTTCTCCCAAGCCTGGTTAGACGGGGTGTCTCGTGTAAAGGTCAAATCTTCTATATCCGGGAGATTGGGACCCATATTGGGCACGTTTGGTTTACAGACTTCCGTTGGATTTACGGAAGTCCTGCATTAATCATGTCCAGGATAGAACCTGCTGCGGGTTTCAGAAATTCAACAGATCTATGTCCTTACGTTTGGTCTGCCTGCAGCGGGGAAGGTGGAAACGGTTAGTAACCTCCGGAGCCCAGGTCTACGAGAGCGTGGACAGGTCTGACCGAGCCCGGCGTCCAGCTGGATCTCGGCGTCCCACGGTTTTCAAAAGTAATCTGTTCTCCTGCACTTCTTTTATCAGCGGAACTCCTGCATTTACCCAATTTCCCGTCTCCAGTTAACCAAACCTAAAATTTAGGTTGTTGGACAAATAAATACAACCCAATCCCGCCAGATACGGGAAACCAAACGTGCCCGTAATATGTATGCAACTTCACGTTCGCTGAGTTCGGTATCATTGTCTTCATTTAGTTTTCTCCCAAGCCTGGTTAGACGGGGTGTCTCGTGTAAAGGTCAAATCTTCTATATCCGGGAGATTGGGACCCATATTGGGCACGTTTGGTTTACAGACTTCCGTTGGATTTACGGAAGTCCTGCATTAATCATGTCCAGGATAGAACCTGCTGCGGGTTTCAGAAATTCAACAGATCTATGTCCTTACGTTTGGTCTTCCTGCAGCGGGGAAGGTGGAAACGGTTAGTAACCTCCGGAGCCCAGGTCTACGAGAGCGTGGACAGGTCTGACCGAGCCCGGCGTCCAGCTGGATCTCGGCGTCCCACGGTTTTCAAAAGTAATCTGTTCTCCTGCACTTCTTTTATCAGCGGAACTCCTGCATTTACCAAATTTCCCGTCTCCAGTTAACCAAACCTAAAATTTAGGTTGTTGGACAAATAAATACAACCCAATCCCGCCAGATACGGGAAACCAACGTGCCCGTAATATGTATGCAACTTCACGTTCGCTGAGTTCGGTATCATTGTCTTCATTTAGTTTTCTCCCAAGCCTGGTTAGACGGGGTGTCTCGTGTAAAGGTCAAATCTTCTATATCCGGGAGATTGGGACCCATATTGTAACCGCTACTCACTTTTGTTTTATGGGTTAAAATAACCCTATCAGTTATTACCGGTTTACAATCACCATTGTTGGTTGTTACTGCGAGGATCTCTACGGAAGGTTTACATTTCTTCCCCGACATCCTTGTCCGACCCCAGCGCAAGCTTGAACGTACCACTACCTGAGTCAAACCAATCAGACATCTCTCGGAGTCTCGGGAAGCCTGCCGTTTGAAAAGGCAGCGCAAAGCAAGCAAGATTCTGGCGGCGCTTTCCTGCTGATATGGTATCCGAGATTCCCACAGGCAGCAGCCTATTCTCGTTGCATGCGGCAGTGCCATTTCTGGGTTGGCTTACAGGAAAGGATGAAAGCAATGCAGGCATGCAGTAGGCAGTATAAGCAAAATATGGTCTGGTGGAAATATTCGCACGCGTGATGCCCGGAACCGGAAGAGCCGCGACGATGGTTGTTGGCGGGAAGCAGAACGCAGACAATGGTTCTGGCGGTGATCTGCTGAGCATAATGTGTGTGGTGAAATGATGAGCGCAATGTATGTGGTGATCTGCTGCTGAGCTTCCTCCTATAGTTTAAGAGTGGAGTGGAACCTGCAAAGCCTGATTGCGCACGAGCCCTCAGGTGTTCCCAACCTACTCATGCTTATATAGCTGCGTGGTTGACCAGCATGGCTCAACCTTTTTTTAGATAGTGGGGAGTTTCACCACTCTCTAAGCTATTAGGAGAGAGAGAACAGTCAATAGCTAACACCAAAGGTCTTTAGTCTTTTTTGTAGCGTCCCAACGGGATACGCTGAGATTCAATCCCGCACCCTACGCTTCACAAGCAGCAAGCTGACCAGCTGACAAGTGCTACTAGGACGGCTGACACATCGAGTTAGTCCAACTAGTAAGTTTGTGGGTTTGCTAATCAGAAATTGTTGGTTCAAATTTCTTCTAGTGGACTAGGGAGGGTTAGAAAATAAGAGCCTTCTACGCATGTCTACGATGAAATTGAACTTTGTCCTTATACTAAAAGAAGAATGTATGGAATATTATCGAACCCACAAAGTAATTTATAGAAAATTCTTCATAGAAGCGTGAGCAACATATTGGATTGTCATCTCTTTCTAGATGGCAAAGCTAATAGATCTAAACATAATACTATTGAATATAGATGATGGTAGCATAAGGTTCCTATTTGTTATATATGTGTCGAACGCGGCGACGAAGATCGACATTCTATAAGTATCAAACGCAAAGGCACAAAGTTATGATGATTTGCCTCTGCTCCGTGTTAATGGACCTTTTTTGATGTTGCATCGGCAGCTGCTTGGCCTGCTGTGAAGTAATTCGAGAGGATGTCTGTCAAACGAAAAAAAAGTCAGGTAAACACAGGTATGTTCTCCATCCGTCTAATCGAACAATAAGATGTCAGTAGGACGCTGTGAATGGAGACCGTCGGACCGTGTGCCAACCCAGGGGCTTCCTTCATTGCCTTAATCCCAACACGAGAGATAAGATCAAAGAGGACATCACGGACCACATAATGATGATACTTAAAGTTGAGTCATGTGCGGCAATGCACAACATGATCTTCAGAAGCGTCAAGGTCGACAATATTATAAAGCGCACAACGTTCATCATCAAGATACAAAGAGATCATGAGTAGGTACCGAAGGATAGCTCAGTACTCAACTGAAGTATGGACAACCCAAGATCATTAATGGGAACAACAAGTAAGAAATCGTTGTAGAGAAGAGAGAATAGCATGTCGTCGTAGTAAATTATCAAATGACTCTATAATGGGGTTATGCCAAAATACATTGGATCTTTGAGGTGACAGAAGGCGTGGACCAACAAAAATTAGCAATATTACACATATCAGCATGTGTGGTGGAAAAGGAGATTCATGTAGGCACAGATTCGACCTCCTCTAGGATATGACCTTGGAGATCGTGAGTGTGTATCTGAGAGCAAACATCATAGGAGGACTTGATGCCCAACCCCCCAAGGTGCATAGGAAGAGTGATTAAGCATCTTTATATGTCACCAAAACTTGGGCTATCACCTATCACAATGTGTTCCAAGCAACGACGAAGCTTGTGATCAAAATCACTCCCACAGAAGAGATAGAAGTTGGGATTGTCATATGGAGAGAAAACAACATCTTGGGCATCCCAACACAACAAAGAAGAAGAAGAAGCTCGCATTGTGGGTCATGAAACAAAGCCAAGTGATCCATCATGACAAGAGTTTTTTCTTAGCATTTTTGAAGAAGATCTATGGTGAAACTTGGGTCTTCACTTCACACATAGGTCGAGACATGTTAGATGGAAACATCCCCATCTCTGGGACACATCTGAGATCATCAGAAGGCTAAAAGATTTTTGTTATCTTAGTATTGAGATGAAGATTGAAATTAGGCATCAGTCTTTTTTAAAAGTTAAAACCTCAAAAACCTCGTTTGTGTCAACAAGGGTACAATCATCAAGATAGAAAGAGAGGAGGCTGAAATGACATACATCCTTCAATTGTAAAAGAAGAGAGTCTAAAAAAAGAACTAGACATTGCCTAAGTAGGTGTTAATCACCGTAATGTGCCTTTTACAACAGTAGGATTAGGTAGGATGAGATTTTGATGATATGCACTCCTAATGGACATTCATTCAAATATAAAAGAAATGTTACATAACATCCATTGTCCACCCACTTTTACATGCAAAGATGTATGAATGGTGCACAAAGTATCGACTGAAGTAAACAAGATATTTTTACCATTACATGCCATTGTTATGTTGTAATTGAGTGTTATAAGGGATAAAGCTAGTAAATTGAGGTGTGGCATATTAATTTTAAAAAATGGTGATTCTATACATCTCTTCATCTAAGCTTAAACCTAGGGCCTCTTGGCAACAAACCAAACATCTAACCACTAGGGTGTTCACTTTTGGATATGGGCATGCTAATTAAGTGAAGAAGAAAGAATCTATATGTTAATAAATAATTAATACTCAACAAATGTATAGGAGTAACTTATTGAGTTGTTCTTTAATATTCTTCAAAGCATAGAACTTTGATGATATCATCAAAGGAAAAATGAGTGGTTTACCACCTACAATATATGCTTATGTTGAAAAGGCATCCAACAATAGTTTTTAGTGTATCAACCAAATTTATAAGTAACCAAGAAGATATGCTTTTTGCCTTGTGAGTCCCAAACCAAGCCCACTACAGAAGAAGTAATTGAATCTAATGACCTATAGGCCCAACTTGAACCCATTCATTGACATTGGTCATGATTGGAGCAAAATGATAAACTAAATATCCATATGTGTAAATTAGTTTCATAAAAAATGATGTGTACTTTATGTAATGGGAAATAGACTCCTATGAAGTTGAGAAGTTAATGAAATTTTTATGAAAATATATGGGTTAATTAGCCAAATCAGCAGTAGTTATAAATATGAAATAATTTTATTGTGAAAATTCAAGTGTAAATTTATGTTCCATAGATTAATTCGCATAACTGGACAACATTTGATGAGTTTTACTTATTATTTCAGTAGGAAATAAATTTTAAAAAGAGATGGATGGATATGGTTAATGGTTAGGTAAATTAAACAAATGGAGAGAGATAAATAAATTATTTCTTGATATTTGAAAATGAAAATGAGATGAAATTTAGATTGATGGCATAATATGAGAATATTGAAATTCTTGACTTTGATAGAATTTTTGGAAATAGTTAGCAGTGATTCTTAAGATGTAGGCATTACATTCTTGAGAAAATTGGAGTAACTCTCAGTAGATCTGATTCCACTGGCAGCTACTGCTGGGGGGAGGGAGCATCTCCCTGATGCTCTCCTCCCCTTGGTCTTTCAATAGTTCATAGTGGTTCCCATCTGAAGAGTGCAGTGAAGCGATGAAGGATGGATGTTGAGCTGGGCACCGCCTTGGATGCTTTGGGTGATGCGGAGACGAGCAGCGTCGTGAGGATCACTGTCTGGGCTAGAGGTTGGTGCATCGACAAGTCGACTCCATGCCGTTCAAGTGAGATGGATGGAGAGAGCCACTCCCACTATGATAGGGGTTATCTCCCGAACCTCATCAGCACCTCCCTCTCCCTTCCTCCGAGGGATACCTAGGCTTCCTGGGTGGTGAAGGCTCTCGATTCCATCCTCAATGCTGTCGTGGGACTTCAGCGGCAAATTGATTCCAGTTCGTCTGGCTCGGCGGCTCGGCGACATGCCTCCTCCACCAGTGATGGCTAAGTCATGCTGAGGTGTCATACATGGTAGAGCAGGTGTGTGGCTTGTCCCCCCTGACGACTGGTGTTGGTGAAGCTCTCGCGTGGTTTCTCTACAGGCATGGGTTGGGTCACCCTCAAGATGTTCGACGTAGTTTCTCTATGCTATCTGGCGCTTCTTGTGGGTGTGGATTCAAGGGGGGCAGAACCTAGTCTCCTCCTCTTTGGTCCCTTCTGCTGCTGCGTTATGGAACACCTTTAAGGTGTTTGAAGAAATGTTGTATGTTTCTTCTGTCGCTGAGTGTTTGAACGCCTTCCAAGTGCTCTTTGTTGTGCAGCTGAGTGTTTGAACCTTGTTGAATCACTCTACTACTGCGTCTCGGTGTTTTGCTGTCCTGGGTTCATCCCAGGTCCTATCTCTGGCGTGTTTTAAGGGTTGTCCTTTTGGGTTTTAGGCATTGGTTTCATAGGACATGTTCTCCTGTTGGCTGTTTTTTTACAATTTCAGAGAATGGATTTAATGCCAGTGTGTGAACGAGTAGCCAGCTGAGGCTAAAGGTTCTTTGGATCTTGTGTTCTGAAGGGCCCTTTGGATGTGTTCTTTTGTCTGTCGGTTGATATATGATCTGTTTGATGGTAGGGGTGTTTCTAGATGTGCTATTCTTGAGGTCTCTAGGGATACTGAAGTTACTATTCGGCTGCTCGTGTCGTCACACTTTTAGTGATTGGGTCAAATGCCAGTGTTAGCCTGTGTAGTTTAGAATTGTTCTCTTCGTGTATCCTCTGGTATCTGTTTGTTTTAGCAGGGTTGGGTTGTTCCTCTCTTTTCAGTTAGTAGGTCTGTGTTAGCAGATTATTCTGTTCAGATTTTCTCCTTTTTGTTGTTGGGGTGTTTACTCACCTTGGTTGTAATGGGGGCGTAAGTTCTCTTGTACCCAAAGTTTTGGCACCAAAATTTAGTAACAGAGTTTTTTTACCGACCAGAAAATTGGAGTAACTTTGCTTTATATTTGAAAAGAGGTTTTGTCCCGATTCTCTTATATAAATCACATAAAATAAGAGATCTTTACTAATTATCTTGAATTTTAGAGGCTTTTGGTAAGGTAAACAAACAATGGAAGGTAGCCAATTTGTTGGGACTATTATTTTTATTAAGTTTGAATTATTATTTTTATTATTGAAACACACCTACTTACTATGGAAAATATCTAGTTGAGATAGAAGCTGAGTCAAATCACAAGAAAAATTTAAAGAATTTTAGAACTTGTTTGGTAATAAAACTAAATTAAAAAACTTGGCATACAAAGTGTGAACCATGTTTCCTAGTTGGCGTTTCACAATTTCTTGATGATCAGTACTATTTACTCTACCTATCATCATGTATTTTGATTACTATTTTATTATCACTCTAACCATGACTACTCTAAGAAGATATCGACATTTATAACTGATTAAATTGCAAGACATTGAACCCAAGTTAACCTAATATCACTATAATCTTGCTTGGTTATCATTATTGAGTGCTTGAACAAATTTTTTAAATCAGTTAATTAAGATAAAACCCTAATTTGGTTTTAATTACACTTTGTTTGTCCAAATTTCATGTTTCATGCAAGTTTGTGGACCTAATTGTAATTTCACCATGTATACAGACCTAATTACATTTTTTAAAAAGTACTAATTTTTCTTTTACTTCATGATCATGCTTGATTTGATATTTTTTGTTTCCTTTGACTTGTGGTTGAATATATTTTTTATATTTAGTTCAAATTGTAGTCCTAACCTAAGGTGGAGTGGCTAGGAGGTTAAGGCTTGATAGCTTGACCTATAGCTAGATATATACGGTGACTCAATAGGTCACCAAGTGGTACCGTAAATAGCCTTTGGTTGAGTGCTCGATAGCTATGGTTGATGCAACTTGGTAGCATAAAGTGTGACCTTCAATGGATGAGGCTTGGACCTCAATAGGTCCATAGAAGAAAGCCTCAACAGGCCTGGAGGGAAGGACCTTGATAGCCTTTCTTCATATAGGGGTCACCCTTTATGGGTGAGAGGATAAGAGACTCGATATCTCTCCCCTTGTTGCCCTTCCATAGCTCTAATTAAGGTGAGCTATTTTAGTTTTTTCACCCTCATGCATATATATACAAATATCTATCGCTCCCTTGCCTCATTTGGCATCCTTGACACATGTTTGGATGTGGAGGAGGATCCATAGAGCATTGATAGCCAAACTTGGAACTCAATATCTTGCCTTGAAGGTGGTTTGATGCTTGCATGTGCATACATGTTGAAGATCTAGGTTCCCTTGGAGGACCTATATCGTGTTAGCTTCGTTCTTGGAATAAACCATGTAGTCTCTTCCTTCTTATCAATATTAATTTATATTCTTCCTCTATTGTTCTTCCTTGGTAGATATCCAAAGTCTCCCATCATGGTTTTATCTTCTTAGGGCTAAACATCACGTATTTTCTCCCTATTGTACCTAGGTAAGACTATATTTAACTAGAGGGAGACTTGGAGGAGCTGTTGGAGGGTTGATGATAATGTTTATAGGATGATCGGTGTGATAATGAATAAATGATCCTTCCCATGCATTGTTAGTGTGGGTTGCATACTCCCTCCTTGACTAAACATCCATGCATAGCTTAATTAGAAGAGAATTAGTTAGATGTTACCTTATATCCCTAGATAATGGGATATATGACTAAAATTATAATTCGCATGGACTATTTTGCTACATTATGAACTGATTACGAATTTGCATGCCTTCCCCTGTGTTCTATTAGTGACTCATGTTAAAAATAAGATGCTCTCTTAAAGTCTTAAGGTTAAAATTGTTGGTATGTATGCCCCAAGAGACAATCATATGATGATTGCAATGGAAAATCTTGTGAAAGATTTGATTAATAATAAAGGAAATCTTCTATTAATTCTATTCTATTCAATTATGACATAATGATATTACATAATAAATGTCTAAAGAATGATGTTACTCAATGATGTATGTCTTCAAGCTGAAGACTTGAACAATAAGATCATATGGATGGTAAGAGTGTATACATTATTGATATGTCCCTAGTCAGTTGTTATTGTGGAAGCTGATAGAAAGAAATAACACATAAGACTAGAGTGTGTGTTGCTTGATGACAAAATTTCATTAGTCGTGATATGTAATAGCAAACTAAGCATACAGGTACTTGTTGGTGAAAAGTGTATCGAACAGACCCACCTTGAGAGTGACACATGGAAACCATCAAATGGTAGTCAGAATCAACTCTCAAAGTGATGGTGGTGATTGTGGTTCATAGACCTAAAATTGCTACACTCGTCACATGTTGTTTGATGTACTTTGACATCATCAATGGTGACCTTAAATTAGGCTTGTCATAAAGGTGATACTCAGATGCGTTTTGACACATGAGAATTGATTGTGAGTGATGTAGATGGGATTTTTCCCTCCTACATGAGTTTAATATCCTGACCATTTGATAAGTGAGACTGAGAAAATAATGGCCATGTGCATGTGAGTCAATATGATATTGAGCTCACATATATCTCAGGGAGTTTGCTCTATTTCAAGGAACATGGATTGAATATTGAGAGGAGGATGATTCCATGCCTCGAGTTCAATCAAGATATTAGAGACAAAGGAACTATACAATCATTATACATTGATCACAGAATGTAGGTTGAAGTTGTGCTCCAACTTTCCAAATTACATGGGTACAATGATGTCTTGGTAGATACCAAACATTGATTATGATGTCATAAAATAGTTATGGACATTCACTACAAATGTCACCCGGGGCCTATAGGGTCACACACATACGATACACCTAGAATAGGAATTTATTCATGTGTGTGGTTTAAACTTGATTACTAAAGAATTAGGTATTCAATTTAACCAAGATTGGCAATCAGGATTCTGAAATGACCGGATCACTTATGTCTGAACAGACCAGTTCAGGTTGTGAACCAATGGTTTGGTTGATCAATATGATAAGATCAAGGATTGATGTTGACGTCATGTTGTGCATTAATCAAATATTAATTTCTAGTATAATTTCAATTGATAAACATTATGAAATGAATGGTTCACGAGTTGAATCAATCGGATCACATGTGAACTGATCGGTTTAGGTGTGAACTGAATGGTTCAATTTTCACTGGTTTCAAAATAATCATGAAAATATGTCTCTTTGTCTCCTGCTCAGACTAGAAGTCTTGTTCCTACCCTGCTACAAATAGAGGGGTAGTGGAGGCCTTTCAGAGACACAACAATAAGCTATGATAATTGTTATCTTCTCACAGTTGTGGTAACATGAGAACCTGAGCATGCCCTATCTATCAAAGGGTGGAATAGCAAGGGAGAGACAATTGGGATATCAAGTTGGCACTAGCACACTGACTAGAAGGGACAACTCTTTCTTGATCGTTCATCTAGAACTATAGGAGTACATGGTGGTCCAGATGGACCACTACAGAGGTGAGGAGGCCTTTTCCACCTTCTAGGAGGACGTAGTCAACTATCATCAATGGTAATCGACCACAAGGACAACACTAACTGTCGTTCAGGTACAACTTGAGAAAGTAACACACTAAAACAAGGGATATTCCTTGGACTTTCTCTAGGACTAGGTATATACCTTTCAACCTTTCCTTCCCATTACATAGTTCTTGACACAATCTGTTGTCTTAGGGAAATATGGCAATAAAAAAATTGTTTTAGCTATCATATTTCCATTTATTGGTATCAGAGTGAGGTTAATTTAAGATTGGATAGGAAGCCAAACATGACCATAAGACCAAATTGAACTTGACCAAACCACCTAGTTAAGTTTGGTTTGGATGGGTATTACAGTCAAGTTTGTCTTTCAAAGTGCTTAGAGCCTTAGACCATCCTTAGTTGGTCTTGTCATAGTCTAGGCAACCGGTTAACCAATCAAACTGAACCTAACTAACTCTATATATGTGTATGTGTATGTCTATATAAATATATATATACATATACATATATATATATATATATATATATATATATATATATATATTGTAGCCTAATTATAATATGACAATGAAGATCAATGGTTTACATCTTTCAAGAAATAGTCTTGATATGCAAACACACTTGAGTGTATCCGTGTGATCTATACACTCGAGTGTATTCTAGCCTGACTATATATATATATATATATATATATATATATATATATATATATATATATATATATATATATATATATATATATTGCAAGATGTAAACCATTGATCTTCATTTTCATATTATAATTAGGCTACATATAAAATTTTATCCCATTTGGATGAGTGTATGTCACTCATCTGAGGGCAACAAAATCAACACACGAAATTAATTTGAAATGCATAATTTTTGCGGTCTTTATATCATGACCTATAAATGTCCAAATGTGCTCAAATTTTTTATATGAGTTATTCATAAGATGATTAAGAAGATCAATGGATTAGATTTTTGAAAGAAAAAAATTGCATAATGAAAAACTACTTGAGTGTATTCTGCTCTGAATACACTCAAGTGTATTCTAGCCTGGCTCATATATATATATATATATATATATATATATATATATATTCAATAAAATTATTCTAGTCATTATCTTATTAATGTATATACAATATTTCTGATTATATCAATATTATATATATCGTTAGTGATGAAATGAATTTTATATTAATCTAATTAGCTTATATATATAATTTCTTAAGATAATTTAAATTTATTATTACATCTGATATGCAAAACATCCATATATTTACACAATAAAATCTATTTCATGTTATTAGAGAGATTATTATTGAAGAACGCCAATAACATGACATCAAAAGTGAAACAAATTATTGTTGAACTATTTTTACCTCATCTCAATATGTGGCTAGTAAATAGTAGATATTAGTGGTTTTAGACCGAACATAACCAAACTTGACCATATTTTAGCGATCAAGTTAAGTTCGGTCTAGATCCTATTAGCAGTCAAGTTTGATTTGAAAATTTTTCAAACCACTATATGCGGTCTGGTCCATGGTTTTAGGGTCAGATCAGACTTGACCATACCACACCCACCCCTAGGTTAATTTTCTAATCTTTGGAATTTAACGATATGATCGGATTTTGGTTTTATCTTTTATTTATTACATACAATCTGAACACTTAAAATGATTAATCTGATTACACACATCACCCTAACATTGGCTTTGATGGTGGATGCTAGCATGGTTATGGCCAATAACTCCCTAGAACTTTGTGCTTAGTTAGATGGTTGTTAATCCTATTTTATATCTCAGTTTGCATATTGAGCCTCTATCTTCTCTTCCATATGTAGAAGTATTAGTTCTTTCCTTCCTATGCTCCCCTTAGATGTAACTTAAGGTTTCCTTATTATCATGTGATATGTTAAATAGGATTAGGATAGTATAATTCTTGTTATAGAAAAGAAGACATTCTACAACAGACGAATGCTCATTTCTGAAAATGAACTGATTGCCTGAAGGAGCGAGGAGGCCCAACAACGAGAGGAGCCAAACTGATTGTCTAGTGGTCAAATTGATCGACTAGAGTTGTCTAGAATTTGCATGGACTAGACACTAGATGACCATTTGAGAAACTAACTGACTGGCCAGGAGGCCAACCGATCATTCAAGAGTTGAATTGATCGACCTGGATTGGTTCAAGCATAGACCTTCATCCACAATAGGTTGTTGCATATGATGTAGATCTTAGGTGGTAGTAATTTCTTATGGCTCCAAGGAATTTCAATAGTATGGCCATAATCATGGCTCGTGTTTTATAATTGTATATCTCGTTTGTGGTTATAGTATGTATATGATACATACTATATGTATGTGGTGATTAGTTATGTATATGTATTTATATAAATATAAAATATCTCAATAAAATATATTAAGTCTTAGATGCTTTCTGTAAGGAACACACATGAAAAATTGATCGACGAAGCATAGGTTACACCAAAGCATGGTGCGTTGTCCATCTCGTGGAACTTTGATGGTAGTTATGTGGGTCTTCCAAAGCAGGGTGCATTATAATCATGCAAGATTTTGGATCAGAGTTAACTAGGTGATCTTAATGAAATTAAGTACCTAGAAACATTGAGATGATTGTGACAAGGATTTGTGCTCACCATCTATCCAAGAGTTGAATTTAGATGCAATTGGCAAAAGTTGCCTACCTGAATAGTCAAATTGTGGGCAATCAGCCAAAGCTGACTCATGATTTGATGAAAAATGGATCTTGGCTCACTAGAAGATTGTATGTTACAATCTTCTGAATGGATATGTGAGGGCTACTAATTTGAGCAAAATAGTGGATAATATAATCAATTAAAGGCCTAAACATCATCAAATTTTGTATTGATAAAATCAAATCAAAAGTGTTTTGACAAATTACTAATTTTTCCTATGGAATCAAATTTCAAACAAATCATCATTGCAATCAGTCCTTAAGAATTACAAATTTAATGGGACAAATTTCCATGACTAGTTTTGGACTTTGAGAAGGGTTCTTAATGGTGAGCATAAGCTCTATATCCTAGATACACCAATATCGGAAGAGCCTACTTCCGATGTGCTTAGGTACAAGGTGGAATCTTATTGTAATCATACCAACGATGCCTTAGACATTAAGTGTCTTATTCTATGTTGCATGAACTATTAATTTCATGAGTAGTGTGAATACATGGGGATTCTTTAGATGGTAACACATATTAAGAATGTGAACCATAATCATGCAAAGCAAAAAAGGTATAATGTCTCAGAAGTGCTATTTGAGTACAAGATGACAGAAGGAGATCCAGTAGAGACCCATGTGCTCAATATGATTGGACATGTAGAACATCTAGATAAATTGGGATTCCCTTTGAGCTAAGAGTTGGACATAGATATGATTCTACAATCGTTGTTTGAATCATATAGCTAGTTTATCAAGTGTTATTAATTGATTAACATGGCCAGACCACTGACAAAGTTGCTTGGAATGTTGATAAATGTTGAAGCACGAATAAAGAAGGACATGTTTGTGATGATGGTAAATAGAGTAGAGTCTAAGGATGAAAGCAAAGATAAGAAGAGTTCTTAGACAAAACTAAATTCAAAGTCTTCAACACTCAAAATAAAGAGAAAGAAAAGTGCAAGAGGAATCTATCCTTTGTACTTGAAGGGATTCAGGAAGATGAAGTTGGGGATAGAGATCTCCACTTCAAGTATATACATTATTGAGATAAATTCGTGTACTTCTTCATCATAGGTACTAGATACAGAATGTGGATCTCACATATGCTCAAATATTCAGGATCTAAAAATAAGTAAGCCTTTACAAAAGGGTGAGGTTAAACCATGCATTGTAGATGGACAAGGAGTTGTTGTCACTACAGTTGGAACCTTTGATTCAATCCTACCCACTAGGCTTGTAATAGTATTAAACAACTACTATTTTGTACCTTCTTTAAACTGAAACATTATTTTTTGTATGGAAAAGGATGGATATGAATTTCATATAAGAATGGTCAGTGTTTTATTTTAAAATATGAGATCTTTTATGGTAGTGCCCCAATATATCATGGTCTTTATTTGTTAGATCTAAAGATAAATTTTTATAACATTAATACCAAAAGATTAAAACTCAATAACTCAAACAAAACATATCTTTGGCATTGTCATCTAGATCACATCAATGAGAATCATATATCTAGACTCCATAAAGATGGTTATCCAGACTCTTTTGATTTCAAACTAATAGAGACATGTGAGTATAGTTTGTTGGGAAAGATGATCAAATATCCCTTCACTAGAAATTATGAGAGGGTTAGTGATCTAATAGGAGTCATGCATACTAATGTATGTGACCCTTTTAGAACAAATGATAGAGGTGGTTATCAATACTTCATTAACTTCACCGGTGACTTCAGTAGGTATGGTTATGTTTACTTGATGAAACATAAGTCAGAAACTCTTAAAAAGTTCAAGGATTTCATGAATGAAGTACAGAACCAACTTGGTTAAAGTACTTAGGAACTTTGTTGTAATCAAGGTGAAGAATACCTAAGCCAAGAGTATGAGGACCTTTTGCAAGACTGTGGTATTGTATAACAATGGACTCCACCTACAACACCACAGCACAATGGTGTATCAGAAAGAAGGAATCACAAATTGCTAGATATCGTGTAATAAATGATGAGTTTTGTTGATCTCTCGACTTCCTTCAGGGGTTATGCTCTAGAAACCACAGCGTTTACACTAAACTAAATACCATCTAAATCAGTTCAAAAGACACCATATGAGATATGGACTAGGAAGCGTCCCAAAATGTCTTTTATGAGGATTTGAGGGTGTGAAGCTTATGTGAAGAAAATGATTCCTGAAAAGCTTGACCCTAGATCAGATAAATGTTATTTTTCAGATATCCCAAAAAAACTAAGGGATACTACTTATATAACCCATCTAACATCAAAGTGTTCGATATCAGGGATGTTGTACTCCTAGGAAAGGAATCTATCATCAAAGGAATTAATGGGAGGAAAGTATAACTCAAAAAGGTTCGAGACCAACAAGAAAAAATTAAACATATAGAGGCACAAGAGGAAAATAGAGAGTCACAAACCATTCTAGAATCTCTAATTTCTCATGTAACACAGTAACCTCACATATCTAGTAGGACACACCTTGAGCTAGATATATTTGGTTATCTTCTGACTCAAGACGGTGAAGAGTTCGTCATTGATGATGAACCAACTACCTACCTAGAAGCTACTAAAGGACCAGAATCTGAGAAATTGCTTGAGTCCATGAGATGTGAGATGGAATCCATGTACACCAACAAAGCATGGACCTTGGTGGATCCACCTAAAGTGGTAAAACCCATACGGTGCAAGTGGGTCTTCAATAAGAAAATTGACATGGATGGTTATGTAAAAACTTATAAAGGTATATTGGTTGAAAATGGTTTTAGATAAGTTCAAGGTGTTGACAATGACAAAACCTTTTCTCCATTTGCAATGGTTAATTCCATCAAGATCATGCTTGCCATTGTAGCTTATTATGACTATGAGATTTGGTAGATGGTAATATTAAAACTGCAATCCTAAATGGGATCTTATTGAGGATGTGTACATGACACAACCTGAGGGTTTTATAAATCCAAAGGATGCAAATAAAGTATGTAAGCTACGAAGGTCAATCTATGGATTGAAGCAAGCATCTTGGAGCTAGAATCTTCAATTTGATGAAACAGTCAAAGAGTTTGGCTTTATTCAAAATGGAGATGAATTATGTGTTTAGGAGAAGGTTTGGGAGCATGATTGTATTTCTCGTATTGTATATGGATGACATACTATTATTGATGGGGAATGACATCCCTACTTTACAGATGGTAAATACATGGCTTGGAAATACATTCTCTATGAAGGATTTAGGTCAAGCATCCTACATATTAGGCATCAAGATCTATATATATAGATCTAGAAGGCTTCTTGGACTAAGTCAGAGCACATACATTATTAAAGCACTGAAGAGGTTCAACATGGAGAAATCAAAGAGAGGAAACATGCCCATGTCTCATGGTATTACTATCTCTAGAGCTCAATGTCCCAATTCTTGTGAAGAAAGGGAACACATGAGTAGGACTCCATATGCATATTCAATTGGATTTATCATGTATGAAATGTTTTGCACTCATCCCGATGTCTCGTATGCCTTAAACATGATGAGAAGATATCAGTCAGATCCCAATGATGCCCACTAGATTTTCCCAAAGAACATCCTTAAGTACTTGAGAATAAATAAGGCCCAATTCCTTATCCATTGTGGTGAGGAAGAGTTGGTGGTAAAGTTTCACACTGATGCAAGCTTCCAAACAGACAAAGATGATTATAGATCATAGTTTGGATTTTTATTTTGCCTCAACAATAGAGTTGTAAGTTGTAAGAGTTTCAAGAAAATAGTCATTGATTCTACAACAGAGGTCGAGTATATCATTGCATCTAATGCAGCAAAGGAAGTTTTTTGGATCAAGAAGTTCATTTTTGAACTTGGGGTGGTTCTAAGCATTGATGCAATTGATCTATATTATGACAACAATGAGCTATTACACAAGCTAAGGATCCCAAATTGCATCAGCATTCCAAGCAAATAGAATGTTGGTCCCATCTTACATGATAAATTGTATAGCAAGGAGATATGAAGATTTGCAGAGTACCAACTGAAAGCAATGTGGTTGACCCCTTGACAAAAGCACTTACCCAATAGAAGCATCAAGGTCATGTTAGATCTCTTGGGATTAAGTTCAAGGTTGATTGGCTCTAAGTGCAAGTGGAAGTTTATAGGTATGTATGTCAAGAGACTCAATCATATGATTATAGTAATGGTATATCTTGTAAATGATTTGATTAATAATAAAGGCAATCTTCCATTTATTCTATTTTATACAGTTATGAGATAATGATATTACAAAATAAATGTATAAAGAATGATGTTACTCAATGATGTATGTCTTCGAGTAGAGGACTAGAACAATGAGATCATACATATTCTCAGAGTATATACATTGTTGATATGTCCCTAGTTGATTGTAATTGTAGAAGCTGATAGACAGCAATAGCACATAAGACTAAAGTGTGTGTTGGTTGATGATAGAATCTCATTAGTCATGATATGTGATATCAAACCAAACACACAAGTATTTGTTGGTAAATAGTGTATAGGACAGAGCCACCTTGAGAGTGATACATGGAAACCATTAAATGGTAGTCAGAATAAGATCTCAAAATGATGGTGGTGATTGCGGTTCTTAGACCTAAAAATCTCTACGCTCATCACATGTTGTTTGATGAACTTTGACATCACCAAACGTGACCATGAATAAGGGTTGCGATAAAGAGGATGCTCAGATGTGTTATGACACATCAGGATTAACTATGAGTGGTGTAGATGGGATTTGTCCCTCCTACATGAGTCTGATATCCTAGCCACTTGATAAGTGAAACTGAGAAAAGCATGGCCTTGTACATGTTAGTCAAAATATGATATTGATATCACATATCTCTCAGGCAGTCTGCTACAGTTCAAGGAACATGGATTGAACATCGAGAGGATGATGATTCCATGCCTTGAGTTCAATTTGGAATATCAAAGACAAAGGAACTATACAATCCCTACAACGCTAGTCCCAGATTATAGGTTGAATTTTCTCTCCAACTTTCCAAATTACTTGGGTAACAATGATGCCTTTCTAGATACCACTCATTGCTTGTAATGTCATAAATCAATCATGGACATTCATTGACAATGTAACTTGGGACATATAGGGTCACACACATAGGATACACCCAAAATAGGATTTTATTCATGAATGTGGTTTAAACTTGATTGCAAAAGTTTCAGGTATTCAATTTAAGCAAGATTTGAAATCAGTACTCTAAAATGATTGTTCATCTCTGATGTCTGAACCGACTGGTTTAGGTTGTGAACCAACTATTTGGTTGATCAATATGATTGGGTCAAGGATTTTTGCTTCTATCATTTTGTTCATTAATCAAATATTAATTGTCAATACAATTGCAATTGGGAAATATTGTGAAACAACTGGTTCAAGAGTTGAACCAATCGACTCACATGTGAATCGACTGGTTCAGTAGTGAGTTGACTGGTTCAACATTCATAGGTTCTAAAAGATTCATGAAAATCTTTTTCTTTGACTCTTGCTTGCACTAAAAGTCATGAACTTGACCCTCTTATAAATAAAGGGATAGTGGAGGACTTCTAGTGACCAAAAAATAAGCTCTGACAATTGTTGTCTTCTCACCATTGTGGTAATGTGAGAACCTGAGTGATTCCTACATGTATAAGGGAGGGATAGCAAGGGAGAGACAATTAGGAGAGCAAGTCAGTGCTAGCACGCTGACTAGAAGGGAAGCCTCCTTGACCATTCATCTAGAATGAGAGGAGTTCCTAGTGGTCCACATGGACTACTACATAGGTGAGGAGGCCTTTGTCACCTGATAGGAGGACGTTGTTAGCCGCCGCCTATGGTGGTCAACTAGGAGGATGATGTCGATAGTCATACAAGTGCAACTTGAGAAAGTATCACACCAAAGCAAGGAAGAGTCGTTGGACTTGCTCCAGGATCAGGTATATACATTATGACCTTTCCTTCACATTACATAGGTGTTGATGCGTTCTGTTGTCTTAGGGAAATATGGTGGTAAATTTTTTGTTTTTGATGCCATATTTCCCAACAAATATTTCAATTTAGGTACCTTTTAGTCTTCAAAATGATTCTCTTATGGCTTTTTGGATGCCATGTTGATGGAAAATGAATTATAAAATCTTCATTCCTATTAGAATGATCCTCTAGGGTTTAAATGACATGTTTTCATACATTTATGTTGTTGGAATTTCTTCAGACCTAGATTATATACTTAAAGGTAGCTCATTTATACCTTAATATGTCCTTTTTGTACACAAACATGTTTTGGTAATATCTCCCAGATACTTTAAATTTCATCTATGAAATTTTTCATGGTGTTGTGAGGACTGTATTTGAAAAGAAATGTACTCCTGTACGTAATTTTTTATCCCTTAGGAACATATAGTCTCACTGTGGTAAAAAATCGTGAATTGTACCAAGTATGGGTTCTTTGATATGTGTTGTGAGATTTTTTTATATATTGGAGGTGTTTAAAGCTCAACTTTTTTTTTGGATAAGGTAAAATATTACTAACCATCAAAAGAGATACAAAAGAGCGTATAGGAGTATAACACACTCCGTATACTATACAAGGTCAAGCCAGACCCCACATCAACCTGACCACGGGTTTGACTTTAAGCAAGGTACCCGGGTTCGCTTTACAAAACCAAGCCAAGTTATTTACAATGTCATAAAAAAGGTGGAACTTATCCTTACCCCTTTTGCCATGGATCATGTTGTTTCTCTCCTGCCAAATAAGAAAAACTAGGTTGGACCACACGAGGCCCGCAAACTTTCTCATATGTCTATCACCTTTAGTCCTTTGTAAAATCCCTATCATGGAAGACTAAAGATTAGGGATTGGGGTACCACACCACATGAGATTGAGGGAGAAACGAGTCCATAGGTATTTAGTGTACACACACTCAAAGAAAATATGCTCCTGTGTTTCATTTTCCTACCGGCAAAGAACACAACCAGGTTCCAAAACAGCTCCCCATCTACTCAGCCTGTCCTTAGTAGGGAGCCTACCAAAAATAGCTCTATAAGTGCAGAAACTCCACTTTGGGCAGTGGATTTTGCTCCATATCAGTTGATCCCAAGGAACTTGAGGCTGGTTACGATTCAACCGCCAAGGTTTACCCCCCGCAACCAGCTTCCAGTTCCCCTCAATATCCTCATAGTTATGTTTGCAGCTACCCCAGATCTCGCACATGCTCCGCCAGATCCTAGAACAGCCAACCACACCATCGACTCCACTATCAAGGTAAGGACCATACCGGGTTCTCATCCAAGTGCTCCAAAAACTATTCGGATCCATCAAGAAATTATAGATTATTTTTCCAGTGGCTTCCCACATAATGTTAGAAGGATCCATCAAACCAAGCCCCCCCCCGTGCCTCGGATGAGCAACATCAGCCCAAGCAATAGCATGGTGCCCACCACTCCACATAAAACTTTCCATAGTAGATCTAAATCTCCCCAGAATAAACTCCGGGATATAAACCAATCTACACCAAAAGCCAATCATATTATGCAACACTGTTTTAATAAGCACAGCTCTCCCAGCCATGGAAATTTTAAGACCAACCCATTTATCCACCTTAAGCCGAAGATTGTCCAAACACATGTTGAAATTAGATCTCCTCCCAGCCCCCCAGAGATTGGAATACCTAAGTACCTAGTAGGGAAGGGCCCAAAATCCAACTGAATAGCATCCTTCAGACGACCTCTCCTTGAATCACAAGATTTGGATAGAAACACCTACGACTTAATGTCCCTGATATATAAGCAAGACATATTCGCAAATCTTTCCAACACAGCTCTGACCCCTCTGAAGATTTTCGCATGAGCAGCAACGAAGAACATTAGATTATCAGCAAATATCATATGGTATAAGACCTTGGTACCACACACCTTATAAGGTTTAATAGCCCCCTCCTCTTCAGCTTTGCGGGCAAAATAGGAGAGGTTCTCCTTAATGATCGTGAAAAGTAAGGGTGAAAGCAGATCCCCCTACCTTAGGCCATTAGAGGCTCTGAACAAGCCTTTGGGTACGCCATTGACGAGCATAGAGAAAGAAGTAGTCTGTACGCACTGCATAAGGATATTAATGAATCTATTAGCCCAAAGTCTCCATAGTGCACTACAACCCCTTCCAAGATACATGGTCATACACCTTCGAGATATCTAATTTAATACACGACTGCTTGGTGCAACCTTTAATTTGGAACTCACGTAGGAACTCAGTAGCAAGGAGGGCATTATCATGAAGAGCTCTGCCCTTCACAAAGGTAGCCTGGTTAGGGGATATGATGACAGGAAGGATATTCTTCATACGTCTAGCCAACAGCTTGGATATGATTTTATAAATCATCAAACAACAAGAAATTGGCCTGAAATCATTCATAGTAGCCGCACCCAACTTCTTAGGAATCAACCTGATGAACGAGTGATTGACTTGGCACACCATTCTCCCACCGACTAAGAACCATCTCACTGCATTACAGACATCCCTCCAAATAATATGCCAACATCTTTGAAAAAATTTAGCATTGAATCCATCCGGTCCCGGGGCTTTTGAAGCACCTATGGAGAAAGTGCACATTTTTATTTCCTCATCAGACGCCAGCTTGAGAAGATCTCTATTCATCTCATCGGTGACCTTCTTATCCAGCAAGGACACCCTGTTGTGATTATCACTCCCGCCTCTATTATACAGCTCGGTGAAGAACTTGACAACCATCTCCTCCACTTTAGCCACTTCATCCACAAGATTTCCATTATCATCAATCAGGTTATGAATGTGATCCTTCATGTTATTTCTTTTGATCGATGCATGGTAGATCTTTGAGTTGCAATCACCATCTTTAAGCCACTTCATCCTGCTCCTCTGCCAACCGGCTATTTCATGAGCTTTTTCAAGTTGGGTAACTCTTTTGCCTGATTTGGTCTCTGCTTCCATACATTCGGGGTCAACCGGATGCATCCTTAACTCAGATGCGTCTCTGTCAAACTCATCTCTAGCCTGTTTGATCAGGTTAGGTAAATCAACCAGATTGTTAGACCAAGCCTTCAGGGCTAATTTAACCCTTTTCAGTTTATTCGCCACCACGAAGAGAGGATTGCCAACCACATTATCATTCCAACTATTTCTGACCACTACCTCAAACGAGGGCCACAAAAGCCAATGATTTAGGAATCTAAACGGCCGATTAGCTTGATGTTGTTTTGTAAGATGGACCTCCATCCACGAGTGGTCACTATTAGGGTGACCCCCCAGCTTGAGAGCAGCCTCTGGAAAGATATCTAACCAAGCCTCGTTCACTAAACCACGATCCATATTACTGGAAATATGTCTGATCGGGTTCCCTTTATTGTGCCAAGTGATCAAACCACCACTCATATTTAGTTCAAATAGATTAGCGGAATCAATAGCATCATTGAATCTGTTCAGGACAGATTTAGGTACCGATAGCCCACCCCATTTCTCTCTCACCTTCCTTACTTGATTGAAGTCCCCTACAACCAACTGAGGGATATCTTGTTGAGTAGATTGAACTAAGAAGTCCCATACCCTTCTCTTGTCCACCTCTGAATTTGAACCATACAATGCAGAAAGAACACAATGAAAACCACTAGTGTTGATGCAACTGACAGTTATCACCTGGTCACTCTCAAAGATCGGCTGCACATCCCAGATTAAAGGATTCCACCCAACCGCAATCTTACCTCCTTCAATGCTATTTAAATTTGAGCAACAGCCCAAACCACCAAGGAACAGGCCTTTAACTCTCTCTGCCACTTCTCTTCAGATCCTTATTTCCAAACAAATCACCAGTGATGCCTTTCTTTCCTGGATGATGTGTCTGAGGGTTTCTTGCTTCCCAGGACGTGAAGCTCCCCTCACATTCCATATTAGTAGGATCATTGGACATCAGTAACCACCTCCCCTGTCACAGGAAAGCTACCACGTCCACCGGCTCTACCTCTACCCCTACCTCTCCCTCTTTGCATCTTCTCGGCACCACTCCGGTTCCTTGTGCTCACTCTATTGGCATTATATATAGCTACCTCCTCTGATTCTTGATCTTCCAACACCTGAAAAGGATTCACAAAGTGTTCGATGACCTCCCCTTCCGCTTGAGTCTGGCCAGTTTCCCGACTAACCTCTTTTTCTTGTCTGACGATCTCAGAATCAGCGACCACCGGAGTATCTACACCTTCAAGGACCGTCCCCATCCCCTGCCCATTTCCCTCATTCGCCACCGCTTGAGGCTCGCCGGTCTCCAGCAATGGCTCCCCCACAGCAGATATGGATCCAGTGATCTCGATCACTTCAGAGGAGGGTACATCACCCTCCGTCAACACATCCGGCATAGACTTGCTTGTCACAAAAATGGTATTGTTCCCTTTACCCCTATAAAAGGGTCTTTTAGATCTCCCACGCTTGGCAGGCTCAGGTCTTCTACTCTCACTCGCCCGAGCACGTGGGGGTGTAGGGAGCGCCGCTCTTTCACCAGGGCACTCACTGGTAAAATGGCCGAACACTTTGCAATCGCTACAAAGTTGTGGCAGGGCATCGAAAACCACCTTGAACTCGAGCTCTTTCCCATCAGGCATTTCAACCATCACAACCTCAGACGGCTTGTGATCCGCCCTGATCTCCACGTAGACATTAGCAGTGCCTTCATATCGCCCTTCAGTATGGCAGTCGATGACTCTGGGCTCACCCACTCCACGGGAGATGATGGTGATGGCCCTCCTCGACCATTAGTGTCCGACCTCCAGAAGGGTGATCCAGACGGGCACTGAAGTAAGGGAGGCCCACCTAATATCTACCTCTGGAGTCCACTGTCTTGTGATTACCAACTTGCGATCAAAAAACCACGAGCCCTTGTCCAAGGCTACCCTCAGGTCCTCCTCACAAGCAAACCGGGCCAGGAAAAGACCGCCAACCAACGGTGAACATTGTAGCTCCCCCTTTGGCCGCCAGCTACGAATCATCCACCCATAGAGCTGGTTAATGATACACTTGCTCCCCATAACTTGGACAATCACTGAGAACTTATGAAACTCATCCATCTCAGCAACCACCGGCTCCGACATCTTCATCCATGGTCACCCATCATCCGCTCTGAAGGTAGGACCTTTAGGGTCTCCCCCGACAGCAACCGGGGCGAGATTACGGCTCACCACAAGAGGTCTGGACACCGCGGAAGACCAACCCCAGCCAACTGTGACATCCGTGGATGGGTTGCCCCAGCAACCGGAAGCAGCCAAGGTGGAGGACGAGGTGGAGGATCCCACCCCGCCCTGGGCGGCACCCGCCACAGATCGCCCTTTCTCAAGAGAGAGGACAGAGAAACCTAGAGAGGGAAAACACGATATGCCTTTCAGGTTTAAAGCTCAACTTAGGATGAATGATGACTCTTGATGAAAATATGGATATAAAGTATATCTACATGAATGTTATAACTCATGATAAAGTCCAAGTAAGGAAATAATAATGAGGTGAAGAAGGGATAATTCTTAATAGTATGTGGACTTTTAGAAAAATGGTGACAGTGCAAGAAAACACAGAATGTAATATTCCTCCTATTCAATTGAAGCATATGCTTTCTTCTCATCTCTTTTTTAATCTAACTAGATTTGGCTAAGTACGGTATAAAATATGATACTACAAGATGTATTTTGAACATTGTGTGTATATATAGGCTTGATGCCTTAAGTTTGATGCCACGAGGACATTGATATGAGTTCCATCATTAGGATGATGGGAAGGGACTATGACTAAGGAGTCAAACCATGATGGAAATGAGTAAAACACAACTAAATAAAATATAAGGTGATGGAAGTATAATCAAATGCTTTCGTGTGAACCATATGCTATTATATGTGTTTGAAACACTTGCATTTATAAGAGATAATACATTCCATGATAATCATGTAGAGGCCCAAAGAGAAATGTAATGATGAGTAATTGTCTTTGAATTGAATGTTCCTTAAAAGCAATGCAATGGAATAATCCTTCAACATGATTCCTTACACTTATCTAGTGATGGTTAATCTTGCTACATGAATATGACTTATTTTGATTGAGGATTATGTGAATTCCTAGACGTGAGATAATTGTTTACCTTGTCTATATTCTACATAAATATGGAATATGAATGATAGATAGACAAATGCATTATGTTGATGCCTTATTTAAAAGCATGTCTTGAATGAATTTGGCATGGAGGGGAATATCACCTAGATGTTAAGCCGAAGGGATATCTCTAAGTGAGCATAATGAGGATTAAGACATGCAGCCTAATTGAGATGAAAAAGGGAATATGAAGACATGTATTATATTACATGTTTAGTTCAATATTGTTGTTTCTATTTAGTGTTCTCGTTACATATTTCTTAATGTTTCCTACTTTTGATATTGTTTTTTTATAATAATGATGATCTGAAGTCTCTAATTGAGTCAAAATAACTAAGATAATTAATAGTGAATGAAAAGGATCTGGAAGATGAGTAATTGGAATAAGTAATAAAGTGGAACCTTAACCATATAGTGTTTATTATGGCACCTTATGAGTGATTCTGGTGATAAGTGTTAGTAATTGTGGTGGGTAAGTGATGTGTTCTGCAAAGTTGAAAGCACAAGATTTAATGTGGAAAACTCTCCCCAAGACGAGAAGAGAAAAAACACGGAGAATACCGGCCAACAAGCACTATGTAATCAAGATTACAACTCACACTGTCCAGATTTAATTACCCCTAAATTTGGATAGCTCCCCGCACATGAGAAAATATAGGAAGAACATAATTACACCCAATGTGTACAAAATATCCCACTTATCTTATTCTCCTCATGACACCTCTGTCGTTGTAGGAGATAAGACACACGGTTGTTCCCTTGCATGTTGTCACTGCGACCGCTGACCGGGCCACCTCTATTTATAGGCCTCCATGACATGTGGTATCAATTAGGAATCCCAATCTAATTTGTAGTCCATTTCCTAATCCAATTCCAATGTTGTAAATAGAGAGCCATCTTCTCTCCTATTGGATTTAACTCCTATTAGGATTGGAGACACAAGCCAACTCCTTCTCAAGACCAAATCCAATTAGGACATGGGTCAGAACAATCCTTTTCCAACAATCTCCCCCTCCGGCCCATAAGGGAGACGTTGTCTTTAGCAATCATCCAGAGTAACTTTTGCATTCCATCACCAACTATGATGGATTCTGATTGGTGGTCATTCTCCTCAAGCATGTCAGCATCTTGTCATTTTCATCCCTTTTATTGAAGTACCACACTGAATTCACTTTGTTCCCAAACAACTGAGAAGAACTATATTGGCAGCACCACTTCTCTCTCCATGCCCACACCTAGAACTTTCTTTTCTCCCCTTGACCGATCTGTTGAGCCATCCTAGATGAAAATTGTGTTTCTAATCTTCTACAGTAAGACTTAGAAACCTTCCTTTGATGCTCCCCCTATTGATGTAACCCCACATCAAGAGCTTGATCCTCCATTCTGCATGCATCAACTACATGTCCACTGTATTTTCCTTCTTCCTCATGTGTGCATTGTCTAGAAGAAGTCTTTGGAGTGACCTTCTCTAATTGGGAGTTGTCTTGATGCTTGTAGAAACTTACCTTTCTACCCTTGCTGACATCATTGAGAGAATCCCACAACTCAATCATGCGGCTATCTATAGGAGTACTTCCAAGTCCTCCTCATCTCCTTTGAACTGGCATTGGCTTTTTGACTTCCTAAACCTTCTCTTTGTGCACTCTCAATGTGGTTTTATATAGATTGCAGCATAGTCTGCCTCAAGCTATTACCAAGCACCCTTTTGTTACCTTGTACATGCCACCATCAAACCTGAGATCATATCCGCTCCTATCCAACAAGGAACCAAAAATTACACTAAGCCTCAAGTCTGGAACATGGTGAAGATCCTTGAGCATTATAGTACACCCAAAATCTATTTGGATGTAGACATCACTAATACCAATGATCTTTGAGTAGCTAGCATTCCCCATCCTCACATTGTTAAAGTTCCCTCTTCTATATTTTGTGAAGAACTTCCTAAGAGTTGTAGCATGACACATTGCTCCTGTATCAACAACCCACTCAATACCATCCTCTGTGTTCAAACCCTGCTCTTGGACTATCAATATAAGATCTTCTACAATGGCATCTATATTGTTTTGGTCATCATCCCCATGTTCTTGGGCAAGTTCTTGTGACACCTTCTTCTAGTTCTTGCAAACCTTCTTGAAGTGTCCAACTCTTCCGCAACAATAACATTCTTTATTCTCTATTTTTGGCTTCTCGTGATTAGAACTATGATTGCAACTCTAATTTCTTCCTCTACCTTCAACGTAATAAGTTGAAATTGAAGAATTAGATTTTCCACAGTCCCTTTTGTAGATGTCTTCACTTAGAATCAAATCTCAAATATCATCAAGCTTCAACTTCTTACTTCCTGACAAACTACTGACTGTTGTCACCATAGCAGACCAACTCTCTGGAAAAGAGGAAAGTAAGACAAGGGCTTTGATTTCATCATCAAACTCTATTTCCACTAAGTTTATCTAAGTAACTATGACATTGAACTCATTGATGTGATCTTCGATCGAGGCTCCTTCACTCATCTTCAGGTTGAACAAACGACACATAAAATATACATTGATTGCAGTAGTTGGATTCTCATACATATTTGATAACATCTTAAAAGTCCCACTATCGTCTTCTCGTTGGTAATGTTGAATGCAACATTCCATGTCAATGTCAACCTGACCACTCCAACTTCCTAACGATCAAGGAGATCTCATTCCTCTTGCTTCATATGTTCAGGCTTAGTCCCCGCCAGAGGTTGATGCAATTTCTTCTGGTACATATAATCTTCAGTCTACATCTTCCAAAGGCTGAAATCCTTGCCATCAAACTTGTCAACGTGCACTTTTCTGTCTTCAGATGCCATTTTCGCTCCCACTTCAACCTTCTAACTATGCTCTAATACCACTTGTTAGGAATTGTGGTGGGTAAGTGACGTGTTCTGCAAAATTGAAAGTGCAAGATTTAACGTGGAAAACTCTCCCCAAGACGAGAAGAGAAAAACTACGGGGCAATATCGGCCAACAAACACTATGTAATCAAGATTACAACTCACATTGTCCATATTTAATTACCCCTAAATGTGGATAGCTCCCCCCACACAAGACAAAGATAGGAAGAATAGAATTACACACAATGTGTAAATATCCCACTTATCTTTTTCTTCTCACGACACCTCTGTCATTGTAGGGTATCAGGAACTTGGTTGTGCCCTTTCTTGTTGCTACTATGACCGCTGACTGGGCTACCTCTGCTCCTGATGAGGTTGCCTACCTCGTTGCCAACTAGAATATCTCTCCACCTAAGAGAGAAGATGTGTGTCCTCTGCTGAATGAACGAACTACTTTTTTAGTCATTGTCGCAACACCAACATAGTGTCACCAACTAATGTGCATCCCCCACTGATCGGATACACCACTGTTGTTGAAGCACCACCAGTGTGTCACTAACTGTCAGTTGCTAGTTCACTTCAAGGAAAAGTCATTGACCCTCTCTTACCACAAAAGAGCACCACCAGTTGTTCTTGTTTTTTGTCCCTTCTACCACAGAAGGAACCAAAAACAAACAACTGATGGGATTATCTCAATGGCCTCCCCTAGGGCCTTTATTTATAGGCTTGCACGACATGTAGTAGCAACTAGGAATTCCACTCTAATTCGTAGTCCAATAGCTAATATAATTCCAAATTTGCAAATAGAGAGCCATCTTCTCTCCTATTGGATTTAACTCCTATTAGGATTGGCGACACAAGCCAAGTCCTTCTCAAGCCCAAATCCAATTAGGACATGGGCCAGAACAATCCTTTTCCAACAACAAGTATGTGCAATATCAAAATATTTATCCTTATAGAAACCAAAGGGTTGTGAGATGGTGATTAAAATCATATAATTTTGAGTATACATGGATGATTTATGTTTCTTTTCATTGTATCCTTATTATGAGATATGTATGAGAGTGTTTGAGTCTATATCTTCTGTTATATGTTGTTGTGACTTGATGATATGGGTTTAGATACCCTAGTGATAGGTGAAGTGGTATGACTACCTAGGATGGACCTATTTATAGGACGATCCTTTGAGCACTCCATGAGTAGGTTTGGCGATGGGCCCACTACTCATTTTATACTTGTAACGATCGAGGCATGACGAGGTCCTATGGAGATCAGTTTTCCTAGGATATTTCATGTTGTATTTAGGGACTCACAATCATAAGATTATAAATTGGAAGGTACATTCCAAATTAACTAACACAAGAATCTAATATTATACAAAGTAAAGTGTGTTATATATGATAATTCCAACCATGATATTTGTGGGATATTTGTATTGATAGTAAAATTCATTGCATGTGGTGTCATTGTCCTTCTATATAAGAAGAATGTGATATGTGAATAGTATTACATTAATATGCAATATTTCATACCTTATTCTAAATATATCCTTTTCTAAATTATAAGATTTAGTTGATAATTGGAAACGAAAATGGATAACAAGTGTATCTCTTGATTTTTTGTTATTTTAATATTCTATCTATACATGTTTATATCTTGGTGGGAGTAAGCCTCTCACTATGACTCTTTATGAATCTCACATGATTCTTCCATGATGTTTTAGGTATGATGATGAAATGAAAAGCATGTGGTGATCAAGAGTTAACAGGTGATAACATGATTATGTCAAGAGTGTCCCTACTCTCACTTTCCTAACTTTTGGTGGGTAGTTGTTGTACATGTTGTATATTTCTTTCCTTGGTGTTTCTATATGATTATAAGCTAGGAACTGGACTAGAATTCATACATCATTGTATCATGAATATGGATTCTTTTTAATCCTTAATGATGATATTAATATGAAGTTCTAGTTGTTTCTCAATCTGTCTTTCCCTTGTGGTATGGAGTTGATGACACGTAGCATGTTCATATTATGTCATGTGAGGTTTTATGATGGTCGTTGTAAAGTTTACCTTATTTAGATTTTTTATTCAAGTTTTATGGTTTCTAGTTTTAAGTTTGGTGTATTTGATGATTTTTCCAAGTGATCATTTTGAATTTGACTAGTGGGTGTGTCCTCACAATTGTTTAGGGAGAGTTGTGTGGAACTCTATGGTTGTTATCTAAGTCTAGGGGGATGACAGTAATTAGGATTAAATTATAATTAAGTAATGGAAATGACACGAGGATGATGTATGCTACTTGAGATCATTGTTTGGATACCCCTGGTTAGGTATCCAATTGCTGAGGGAGAGTTGTTTGGAACTCCATGGTTGTTGTCCTTCTAAGTAATCTGACCAAGTATTAAGCTGGTAAAACAACCCAATAGTACAACAAGATATGAAATCATGATGAAAAGAATGAGATAAAAATTGACTAGAGATGCAAAACCCAGATTAAGTCTGAAGATGTGGAACAAGAACTAAGTATAAAACTAGCTATATACAAGATGGGACATGCTAATCTAATCACTTGAGAAGAGTAAACACCGATGCTTTTTTTTAACCTAGAAACTTAATATTTATATATCATGCTCTTGAGTGTAGGCAAAAAATCATCAAGACATACATTTAGATTGGCTAAAAGCCAAGAATGTTTATTTGATGAAAAAGAACAAGAAAGAAAGGTATGCCTTGTGTGTTTGGCTATAGCATCAGCAACCTTATTCAGTTCCCAAGGTACAAAAAGTACATCAGCCTGAGCTAGGGAAGTCATGATGGTTTGAAATTTCCTCCAATAAGGTTGGAGCTTTTCTATTTGCTGTAGCTCACTATTCAACAACTTAACAATCAAGCTAGAGTCAAATAGGAGAATAATGTTGTTTAGACGCATCTCCCAGCTGAGCTGGGAAGAGAGAAGAATAGCATGTCTCTTAGACTCAAGAGATGAGGTAGAATGGTTTGGGATCCCTCTGCCATAGATGTCATGTTGCATTGATAGCATGAATGTCGATGTCAACATTCTATGAATTGTGACAAAAGGATGCATTGACAAAGACAACAACTTCATGGTCAGACGGTCTCATGAAGCATACTGAGGATGGTGATACCATGAGAGATTTAGGGAGTCCCCAGGATATGTTTTCAGATAATGCTATACAATTACAACCATTGCTCAATGGATACATTAGACCCACACTTTACCACTTGGTACAACAACAATGGAGTACAGGGAGTAATACCTTGCCTTTGGGTGAACATTAGGATGAAAGTAGGTTCAACATCTTTCTTTTATATTTCCAACTCTATCTATTTATGAGGCAAAAACTCGTCCCAATCCATACTAAACTACAAAAAACTATCACGTCATCCAGTCCAATTCATGCTACATTATGAGATCCCTCTAGCACTCCATAAATGGAGGCTCGATCAGTCACTTCATGAAATGAAAATCAAAGAACTGGGTTGATGAAGTATTTAGTGCCCTTGAAATATTACATTCATTATAGCCTTCTCTCATCATTAAAGGCGTTGACAGTCATTGTAACAACATTAGACATTACTTTCTTTAGTTTCTTTGGGTAAGGAAGAAGAGGAAAGCTGCTCTCTGAGAGAGACCACTACCCTACGTATCAACTTTCTATCTTCAGAACCAGGTATTGTTGTCCTCACAGAAAAGGACTTAAACCTCCTAGAAGTCCAAGGTCCTTTAGTACCCCTGAACCAGCTGCCTTCGTGCCAAGAAACGACCGCCCTTATCCCTTTCCTTTTTTTCATTCTGCTTACTTCAAAACTTCAAATACATTTGATGGGGAATTTAGACTGTAACTAGCTCTGACTAAGTGAAAAAAAGACTCTATCACTATCCTTTTTTAGAGGCAAGCAATCAATTGCAGAAGAGAAATCATCCCATCAAAGTTTTTCATAAAAAAGTTCCATGGAAAGGGATAACTTGGAACAAGCACACTTTTAGAGTGCAGTACTATAGAGAGTTGTATGATGCGTTCGGGAAGGATGAATCACTCTTGAAAAATATTGATTCTCTCTTAATTGGTTGGATCATAGGTATGATGATTTAATTCACATGCAAGGTCTTTGGTTCAAGTCCAAGATGGCCTAGTAGGTCCAGGGAAAAGAATTAAAAAAAGCATATGACTCCTTCACACATGCTCCACTTGGTTCAGGGGGATATAGTTCAATTGGTAGAGCTCTTCTCTTACAATTGGATCATTGCAATTATGGGTTGTGAGATTTTTTGTTCCTGAAAGCATGTTGAGAATGGATTAGTTCTTTCTCAAATTAAAGAAATGTGCAAAGGAACATTAGGCTTTGAATCATTATGAATTATGTCACTGCAGATATGCCATATATGCATGCATGCCACATGAGAAAGATATTTTCCCTCAACTTGTTACTCATGCTAATGATATCATGAATCCATTCTTTTTCATCAAGTTGGAAGAAGTGACTTTTTGCATGTAGACCTATCCAAATTGAATGACTAGTAGGACAGTCACAGAGACAATGAATTATGGATTCTGGCACATCGTTTCATTGTTCACAAGTGATGTCCACTTCAAAATGTCAATGTTGTTTTTCAGCATTAGTTAGCGGTGCATCATGTTGGAGCAGCTAGGTGAAGGTGTGTAGGCATTCAAGAATTTGAAGGCTCTAGATGGTACCCCATTCCCAAGTACATTCATGATCTTCTCAGTGTGTATCCAGACATATGCAAACTTCACCAAAATTTCCATTACACTCATAAGGCCATGACCAAGTGTCATCCTCTGAATCATCGACAAGAGGAGGGATATGCTCAATTTGGTGCCAAGTTCCATCCGACAAGAAATATATGATGAAGGAGGAATCCCAATCACCATTGTCACGTCCCATGGAATTGACCTTAAGATCTGAGAGGTCAACTAGAACTTCCCAGGACAAATCAATCTCAAAGACTGAGGATCCATTAATCCATTTGTCCATCAAAACATTAGTATCCTTTCTTGAGTTGATGACCCAATGGGAGGTTGCATAGAGGTTACTGATATTGATGTGGTAGCCTGCCACACTAAATGAGATTTCTCAAAAAAAAAACAGGATCAATCATTAATCAATCACATCATTAAAAAGGTGCATAATTAAAACCAAATTAAATTTCTTAAACATATCCAAGAATATTTACATAAGGTCCAACATCTTACATATACAACCATGCCAGGTATCTTTACAAGTGGCCTCATCCACAACTTGTATACAAAATATACTATCCACATATTTACATCATGTACAAACATCAATAACTAACAAAAATTGGGTCGATGTGTATCATCTACAAAACTTCCTCACCTAGACCTGAGAGTATAGGGATGACTCTAGGACACACTAAACAATTAGCCAACCTTCTCCTTCTATGGATCTCCAAACTGCTCCTCTTCGCTACCACATATCTAACAACAATGTTGATGATCACCTAAAAAGATGTGGTGATCCACGAGGTGAGACCGGTGTGCAAGAGAGAGATATAACTCTCAATATTGTCTATTGTTAAAGTGGATTATGTAATTAAATAATTAAAGCACATAACATTACATAATTGAAAGATTAACATAATTAACTCAGAATTAGACATACCTAAAGTCATAAGTATAGTTGATTTCTTTTACCTCATGGTATTATATCTATATATTAAAAGAAAAAGAAGAAAAAGCAAGGGTTATCATCCAATGTCAGTCACCAAACTACTAGTTGAACTACATATTTTATTAATCCTTGGGTAGTTTAAGGCATACCACTCAAACTACCAGCTTCCACTATGGTCACAAACTAATCTATATAAGATCTAGGAGAATCGAAATCCTAAGATCAGTCTCCCTTCTAGAATACTCATTTTACTATCCAGCAAGTTGTGACACTAGAATAGTTCTATGGTTAAGGGAACTTCATGATTAGGGTTCCACTTGATCAGTTAAGCCAGCTGGGTACTTTTAGACCGCATCAACCAAGTTGCATAAAAACCACTATATTGTTTCTATAAAATTAGAGGTACATAAGAACTCTAGAAGATATGAAACATATGAAACATATTCCTTATCACAACATCATAGGGTACTAGTCCATTGTCATTCATGGAGAGGATTAAACCTCCATTAGGATTGAAAACATGCCCAAAAGCCATTTAGATCATAGAAAATACCTCCTATGCAAAACCAAGGATTAAACCATCGTATCATGCCTTCAAAACCAAGGGCAGTCCATTATATAAGAAAGAACATTCATACGATCTAGGGATGGTCTAACAACACTCAACTATCATACATATATGCAAAAGACTGTACAAAGGATCATCTTTCTCCATAACACCAAGTTTTGGGGTAGGATCTGTATGGAACAAGTTAAAAGTAGGTAAGAAATGGGTTAAAAGTTATATAACACCTCAAGTTGAAGAAGAACGTCCAAACATCAAGGTATCTTGAAGAATAGAAGATGAAACTCTATCTTTGCTCTTCTAAAGGTCCAAGGTGGCTCCTATCTTCAAGAACAAGGTAGATCTAGGGAAAACAAGAGAAGAAAAGGGGTTCTTCAAGCACATGCACAAGTTCTCATCAAGAACACTAGGGTTCCACCCATGGATGAAGAGAGAAGAAAGAAAACATCAAGAAAACTAGATTAGGGAAGGAGATGTTACATGTATAAGGCAAGAAAGTAGGTTTGAAAGCTTCAAACAATCCTAGAGATGCTTGATCCAAGAACTAAAGAAACATGCATCTAAGACCTATCCAAGGTTCATCCTCAAAGAGCTCTCACTTCACAAAATGATGGGTTTGGATTTCTCTAGCAGAAAGAACAAGAGGAAGATTGTTTGGAAGAGGGGAGAGGGTATATATATCCAAGATTAGAGAAAAGGGTGGTCAGGGGTAGAAAATTGACTTGCCATGTGTCAAAACTTGAAATTTCCTTTTCCGTGCATTATCAGAATTGCCATCAGTTTGTCTCCAAGGATATCCTTCAATTTTTGCCTTGGTGGAACCATTAGGTTGCATTATCAAAGAAATCATCGGTTTGTGTGGTATACTTCACCATTTTGCAAACTCTGATCCTCCATCAGTTTGTATACTATACAAGGAAAATCATAAATTCTAGAGCCACTATAGAGAACCATTGATTCCTCAACTACAAGTAGAAACCATCAGATCATTCATCCATATGGTGGAACAATCGATCTTCAATCTTCATAGAAATACCAATGATTCTCTACTTTGACGGAAGAGAAGCAACCATCGCATGGTGCATCCAAGCATCCAAAGGTGCAACCATATAAGACACATTGTGAATACTTATGAAGCATAACATGTATGTGTTAAAATTACAATTAGATCCTTAAGGAAAGGAAAAATTGTGTAAAGGTCCATTAATGCACATAAATTTGCAAAATGTGACCATACAAAGCTAGATTTGGACCAAAACTAAAACATAGATCAATAAACTAATATCAAAACATAAGTTAGGGTTTCATAAAGAATCTAAGCACCCAATTAAATCAATCAAGCATGTTTAACCATAAAGCTAGGTCAGGGGTCTTACAACCATAAACCCCTAATTGGGATTTTGCCCCCAAAATCGTAAGCAAATAAGGATGGGTACTTCCTATGCATCTCATCCTCTAACTCCCATGTGGCTTCCTCCACTCCATAGTGATGCCAAAACACCTTCACTAAGGCTATGTATTTCTTCCTCAGCTTTTGCACATGCCTATCTAGGACCAAAATTGGACCCTCAATATATGCAACATCCTCATCTAAATCCCCTTATATTGGGTGTAAAGTTTGTCCTGTATCAAGTTTGCATGCCACCTTTCCAACTCATGCCAAGATAGGGTAAGGTCCCATAAACCTACAAGACAACTTGCCCTTCTTACCAAACCTTAGCACACCTTTCCAAGGGGAAACTTTGAGATACATGTGTCTCCAACTTGGAACTCTAATGGTATATGGTTATCAACATATGAATTCTATCTGTCTTGATCTTCCTTCAACTATTACTAAATCATCTTGATCTTCTCTATCATCTATTGTACTAACTCAGGACCCAATAGTTGATACTCACCTATCGCGTACCAACAAAGAAGTGACTAACAACATCTCATGTGCAAGGCCTCATATCATGCCCTGTCTGTGCTTCTATGGTAGTTGTTGTTGTAGGAAAACCCAATTAGACTCAGGTGGACATCCCAGCTGCTAAGAAACTGAAGAACTCACACTCTTAAAAGATCCTCTAATGTTTGAATGGTCCTTTCTAACTGATCATCTATATGTGCGAAGGTTGTGTTAAACCTCAACTATGTCCCCAATGCTTTATGCAGATGCTCCCAAAACCTACTCGTGAATTAAGGACCTCTATCACACACTATGGTAATGGGTATGCCATGCAGACAAACTATCTCATCTACATAGACTTGTGCCAACTTCTTTATTGTATAGGTTATCTTGACTAGCAAAAAGTGAGTTGACTTTGTCAACCAATCAACAATCACTAAATGGAATCATGACCTTTAGTTGTCCTTGGAAGGCCAACCACAAATTTCATGGTTATATGATCCCATTTCCACTATGGTATTGGAAAAGGATGTAATGTCCTTGCAGGCTACTGATGTTCTACCTTGACCTGTTGACAAACTGGGCACTTGGACACAAAGGTCACCAGTGCAAGTCTTTCATATTATGGTACATCTTTGTACTATCTAAGTGCAAGAACCATTGTTCTACTGTGGAAGCACACTGTCTCATCATCTAAGTCATGAAAGTCATCATGCTTCCTGCTGCCAAACTCTGATTTGATATTTTATATCATAGTATCATCCTTATGTGCATCTCCAATCTATTGTATCAATGTTGGCTTGACTTATAGTTGTGCCAACAATCATTCCAACAAGGGAACCTCCAACTGTATGTTCATCTACCGAAGGGACACTAGCATGTCCTATTTGTGACATGCCATGGAGTGTAACTACACTTTATATGAAGACGGTAATGAAGATAATTTCTACTCAGTGAATTAGCCACCACATTTTCCTTCCCAAAGTGATAGTCTATTGTATAGTCATAGTCCTTGATCAGCTCCATCTACCTTCTTTACCTCATGTTCAGCTCCTACTTTAAGAAGATATATTGCATATTCTTGTGATCTATGAAGATTTTTCACTTTTCCCCATACAAATAGTGCCTCCAAATCTTCAAAGAAAGAACCACAACATCTAACTCCAGGTCATGAGTTGGATAGTTCTCCTCGTGTTTCATAAGTTGTCACAAAGCAAAAGAAATCACATTCATGTCCTACATTAGCATGTATCCCAATATATTCTTTGAAGCTTCACAGAAAATAATGTAACCTTTTCCTTACTCTGGAAACATTGAAAGTGGAGTACTCATCGGCTTCTCCTTCAGCAACTAAAAACATTGACACTTTTCATCCCAAATAAAAGGAACACCTTTCCTAGTCAGCTTGGCCACAGGTAAGGCAACTACACTGAAGTTCGTAACAAACCTCTTATAGTACCTGCTAGACCTAGAAAACTCCAAACCTCAATCAGTTTCTTGGGTTGCTCCCACTCTAACATTGACTCCACCTTCTTAGGTTCAATAGTAACGCCCTTTGTAGAGATGGCATGACCAATAAAAGACACCTCGCTTAGTCAAAAATTGCACTTACGGAACTTTGCATAGAACATTTGTTGCCTCAACAACTCCAGCGCTTAACGAAGATGTTGTTCATGTTGTTGATATCTCTGTTGTATATCAATATGCATCTATGAAAACAACTACAAACTAATCAAGATATAATCAAAACACTTTGTTCATCAAGTCCATAAAGTTTTCAATGCATTGGTTAGCCCAAACGGTATAACCACAAACTCATAATGACCATACCTTATCCTAAAAGTAGTCTTTGGTATGTCATATGCCTTTATCCTTAACTGATGATATCTCGACCTCAGGTCTACCTTGGAAAAAACTATAGCACCTCTCGACTAGTCAAAATAGATCATCTATCCTCAGAAAAAGTACTTGTTCTTTACTGTGACCTTGTTCAACTATCGATAGTCTATGCAAAGCCTCATCGAACCATCCAGCTTCTTCAAAAAAAACACTAGAGAACCCTAAGAGGAAATGATCGGTCATATATAACCCTTCTCCACCAACTCCTGTAACTACTTCTTCAACTCCTTCATCTTAGTTGGTGCCATCCTATAAGGTTCTTGATCTATGGGTTGTGTTCCAGAAACTGGATTGATCTCAAAATCAATCTTTCTAGGGGATGGAACACCTAGAAACTCATCTGAAAATACATCCTCAAACTCACGCACCATAGGTACATCCTAAATACTAGGGTTCCTAACATTGGTATCCACTACATGACTAAGAAAGCCTCACACCCTTGTCTCATCAACTTCTCTTCTATCACATTTGATACAAGACAAGTAGGAAGAATCTTCCTATCTGCTTGGAAGTCCAAGAGACATCCCTATGATAAAATGTCACAACTTTAGAACTATAATCCAAAACAACCTTATACTTTTCCAAGGTATCCACCCTAGGATGGCATTGAATCCATGCATATCAAGTGGCATGAGATCCATTTGAATGTTGCATAAAGAAAGAACATAAGATGAGCACACCTCTTGCAACATAGTGGAACCAACCAAAGGGGTTTCTAGAAAGAGGCTAACAGTTCTACAACAAACATGCAAGTTACAACTACTTATCACCTCTTTGGTGATAAATGAGTGTGTCGCACATGGGTCAACTAAAACAAATGCAAAAGTAGAAGCAAATAAGTTAGAATGAAAAGGTTCCATCTAACATGTCACGACCCACGGGTTGACCACTCCTTCTGTATGACTCGTGGCATAGAATCTAGCCATCACATGTTGTCTTCCTTGACCTCTGCTAGTTGGTCCTAAAGACCCTGTCTGCAATGTCTGTCCTTGACCTCTACCATAACCATTATTGTATTGTTGTTTCTATGAGCCAGGTTAGCTCTGCCTCAGCTGTCATGTCACCTCCTCATTCTTCATGGGGCAAGACCATCTCACATGCCCATCTTGAGCACACTTGAAGCATGTCCTTGTATCATATTGTGGCCTAGACGGCCTTGTCATAGACACTGAACCTGAATTGTTTGCCCCTACTGGCGGAAAATTGTGATCTCTCCCTTTATTAGGGGAACACTATGATTGAACTTGTGCTTTTTTCTCAGAAACTATTGATCTATGCGGTGACTGTTAGTACTGTAGTGAAGAGAACCTCAACCTTTTGAAGTTACCAGTCAATTGTCCTTGGAATTGGGCTGACCTCTTCTTTATGGCTTCTCGCTTCTCCACAACAGACTTCTCTATCTTCCTTAGAGATACCACAAAGATGGGAAATTTCTCTGGATTTTACAAATCGTACACCGTTATTGACAACTTAGCATTCAAACCCTTCTAAAACCATCAGATCCTCTCCTTCTTTGAGGTTTCCATGTGAGGACGAAACCTCAATAGCTCCATGAATCTTGCCTCATAGTCGCTCATAGATAGTGATCCTAAGAGAAACTATTCAAAATGGTGTATCTTCTTGTCCAAATACATCTTAAGGAAGTTGAGGCTCAAAAACATCCACAAAAACTCTTCCCAACTCACTACTACTCGTGGCCTCTTCTCCTCATTCTATGGCCCACCAATGGCTACCATGAACCTTCAGGAGGTAGACTACATGCTTCACCTTATCCTCAACAGAGATATTTAGAATCCTAAATGCCTTCTCCAACTCTGTCAACCACATATCAGCGACTATGGGGTTCTTTGTACCTACATACTTGGTGGCTCATACCCACTTTAGCCTCTCAAAGGTCTTCCATGGACCCTAAGATTCTGCATCCGGCATAGTTCCTTTGATTTAGGTGTAGGTGCCCTGTCAGCCAAATGTGTAATCGTGACCATTAGTTGTCCAAACATAGACTGAAAAGCTAGATCGATCATGGTTGAAGGGTCAAATGGAGGTGGTACTGGCTGTTCTGGACCTGTCTCATGTACTCTTCCTTTAGATACAGTCTCCAATTGCCACCTCTTGGCACTACAAAACTAATCTCTGGATGCTTGTCACATTTTCCAAACATATCTCCATAACCATAAACTATGGTCAGATATGTTGGATCATGTAAGAATAGACACTACAACCTATAGACTCAGCAAACCCTGAGCTTTGATACCAACCAAACTATAGCAGCCCTCCATGCTAAATGAGATTACTCAAGAAAAACAAAACACAAACGATCAGTAATCAATAACATCATTAAAAAGATGCATAATTAAAACCAAATTCAAATTCTTAAATATGTCCAAGAATGTTTACATAGAGGCCCAACATCTTACATACATATACAACCATTCCAGGTATCTTTACATCTCTTTGGTGGCATCATCCACAACCTGTATACAAAAGTTATTATCCACATATTTACATCATTTACAAACATCAGTACACTACCAAAACTCGAGTCAATGTGTATCATGTAAAAAATTCCCCACCTAGACTTGATAATATAGGGATGTCTCTAGGACACACTAAAAATGTAACATATTGAAACCTAGAACCTAATCCTATTCTAAGGTTAAGAGGTTAGAGACCTTAGTCTTTGGGCTTAGCCAAGCAAGGATAAAATATATACCCATTGTTGGATAATTAAAACCCTAATATTTTAATGCATAAATAAATAATCCTAACATATAGACATATAAACAAAGATAAAATGATACCACCATATTGATCATAAGATCAATGAAGGGTACATAAGATATGTCACATGAGGTAATAATGTGCAAGGTGTCTATAATTGAGAATAATGATATATAATTCAACAAAATAGGAAATAAATAAACTTAACTGAGATAATGTTAGAATATATTTGTTCTAGATCTTTTGTTAGCCTTTTAGAACAAGGAAGAGATAAAAATATAAATAATAATCTTTAAGAAAGGTAATGTGATATTGAATTAATTAATAATAGAAATAATGGAAATAATGGATAATGGGATAAAATTAATAAAAGAGGAAGACAAATTGGATAATAATAACTTCATATTCGTTTTCTTTGAGTTCAAGTTTACTTGAATGATAAGTTTCACCAAATTAGGATAATAATGGTCACGTCTGTTCTATTTGGAAAATAAAAGGTGTTTTACTTAAAGATGTGAAATAAAATATTTAATTACTCTAAAAGTGGAAAATATTCTTAGATTCATAACCTACGCATTGAAATATGCCTTTAGGTGAATTTTCACTCAATTTGGAGAAAGTTTGATTAAAAGGTGAAACCATGAGAGAGAAAGTCTATAGAACCTTCAAATATTAAATAAATATAACAACAACTTCAACATGTGAAATTAAGGGCAAATTCGTAACCAACATACTTAATTTAACTTGTGTGAGAAGTTACATCAAATTTGGAGAATCTTAAAGTCATTAATGAATGAGGAAAGAGAAAATGATACTTGATTTAGGTAACACATCAAAAGTTCTCAAAAGGAAAATCTAATTGCATAATCGTAATGTGCATGCCTTAATTAGCCTCTATGCAAAATTTCACTTAATTTGGATAATGTTTCAACCCTTAAATGAAGAAAGAGAAAAAAGAAATTAAATGCAATGTCACTTTATTGAATTATTTGATTTTATCATGCGCCTTGGTTTCTTAACACGATTTTATGGGTGATCTGGGTCATCAATTTTCGATCTAATGGTTGTGGCATTGTCTCCTACCTCGAGTAGGAAAGTGACATGTCATGTACAGTAACAATAGATTTCTTTTTCTTCTAGCGTCCTTGTTTCTCATCTGTTTCTCATGATTTTTCCTCCATCTATTTCCTTTTTCAATTCTACAGTCTATGAGCCCTCACACAAACCCTAACTCTATGTATTATCAAAATGCCCAAAATTAGCATCGAGTCCCAGTTAAACATATACCTAATAACCTATAAAAAACCCTACATATCCACCCAGAAACCATCGCCAAAATCCCTACAACTCTCCTCCATCGTCAATTGTATTCCAAGTTTTGTAAGTTGCCTCTGCAAGTTCTTTGTTCTCTATTGATCACCTCGTCACCAACTTGGCATCTCTGGTCATGAGGATTCAATTGGTCTGGTGGTACGCATCCTCTCATCTTGCTAAAGCTTTTCCCCTGCCTCATTTGTTGTGGTTTTGTCCCAAACAAACAACCCTCAAAACTGACCTCCTTGGGTTGTTCTACGACAACTGGGATGTCAATGCCGCACGTATAATCATATTTTTCTACATTTATTCCATCACGATGATCGTCAGGACGTATTGAACTCGATGCAATCTTCATTCATTGGTTTTACTTGGTGTATTGTTCTTTTCCTTCTTGTTCTTGGAACCAGAGTTGATGGAGGTCCTTGGTCGAACTCTAGTGCCCTGAGGGGCCTGATCTTGGGGGTTGAGGGGACCGTAGGAGCTTCGGGAGTAGAGTATGCAATTTGTTCCTTGAGTTCATCATTGTATTTCAGTTTTGCAAAAATTGAATCTTGTTGTTTCTACTGCTTCCTCGCTACCATGGTGGGATTCTTCCTGGGGATGAATCCCCAATATGTTTTCCTTGTTATACCCTTCTTTTCCTTCTATTTTGATTTTTTATGATAGAGGTGTTTTTCTCTTTTCACCTGCAGTTGTTTGTTTTGTTTTTGAGGTGAGTTGCCTAGGTGTTCGATGGGGTCAGCCGATTTGGCCAACCCTGATTGGGCCAACTCAACATGTGCGCCCATTTCCTCTCTCTCTTTTCCTCTCTCAACGTTTGTGTTGATGTGCACTTTCCTTATTGGCTAATTTTCAAAAATCCATAACTAATTATTTATAGTTTAGAAAAATAAAATAAAATATGATTTAAAATCAGAAAAATATGGGCTTTCTAATGGTACTAGTATTGTTTCCAAAATCGAATGTTGAAAATATGTGATTTTAATGGATTTTCCTAAATAAGTAATAACTTGCAAAATTCATAACTAAATATTTAAAAGTCAAAAAATATAATAAAATATGTTTTGAACTCATTAAAAGATAATCTAAAATATGGCATGGTTTTGATAACCTAATTCACTAGTATTAAAAAGGTGATTTTTAGGGTTTTGAATAATTAATCAAAACCTAAACCTAATTATACATATATGCATAATAGGTGCTTTGAAGTCCTAGGCTTGGATCTAGGACTGACTTTGGACTATTTAGATTCTTGAGTAAGGTATGTTTGCATCCCTATTTTTCTATTTTAGCAATTCACATATTTTCTTCTTTCTCTCATCCTATGGACATTAGCCTTTACAATATCTTGTTCTTTTGGTAAATATGCTTCATGTGAAGTATCTTATATGTTACTGATCTTGTGATCATATTTGGACATTCTCTTGGTTTCTTTCTTATACTTTGTTCATGTTGGAACACTATTTGATGATATGTGATATCCTTCACCACTTGTATGGTGGATGTTTATGTTGACCATTAGTATGATGGAAACTTTTGTATAATCTGACTATACTTTCTACTTGCATCTACAATAAACATGCTATGTGATTCAGTAGTACTAGAGTAGTGTAATTGCATTGGTTTTTTGGGCAGTATGTCCTTATTATTATTGGGATGGAGGTGGTGGTTCCCCATACCTGGATTTCAAGTTTGTGAGACTTGGCCCAACTTTTATATATATTGGGAGTGGCAGTATGTCATCTCTATCAGGTTTCAAGTTTGTGAGACTAGCCCACCTTTGTTTTTATATTGTTATAATGTTATGCTTATCTCACATGCATGCAGGTTGATGATTATGGGGTGTGTTCCCTAATTCTTTATATGTGCTAGTATGGCACAATTTTATCTGTTTGATTATGGCAAGTATCTCTTTTGTTGTTATTCTTTCTTTTATGCCCAATTTGGGTAGTCCTTTACTTTGATATGGGAAGCCTTCCCTACTTGATAACCTTTTATTCCATTATTGCTCATCTTTTTTTTAGTATGAAAATACCAACTTTTTGCTAATGTTCTCTTTTCTTTTCTTCCTATGTGGTATGCTCCCAACCCCAGGTGTTGGACAAGGAGAGGACAATCAAGGTGGACCTAGACCACAACCAGTGTAGCTGACCTTGTGGGAGACATTGCTTGAAGTTGTTAGGTGATCCTCAGCTAGTCCTATATGTAGTTAGTTTTTCCTTTTATTTCACCCTGTGTGGTGAAGGATAGTGTTGATAACAAGCTTTGTAATGGTTAGATACATCTTTATATTTCACTGCTACTTTGGTGTTATGATATATCCATGTTGAATAAATTGGTGTCATCCCTTTCGAGAAAAAAAATTATGTTGGTCTTTGGTTTGGGATGTTGCCTTTTTATTTTAGTAGGGAGTGGTTCCCATCTGGGATCCCACTCCTTATAGCATGGTATTTGTGATAACACATCCCGCTATCACACAGACAGCAAGGTGACACGTGAAAATGTATGGAACTACCATAAAACACATATTACTAAAAACACAGGTTAATTAAAACCAATTTCGGAAAGCATACATAAGAGAACTTTTGCATCTAGATCCTACAAAGAAAACATGTTAGACAACTATTACATGCCTGAGATATGTCCACAGGTTAGGGAAACCAGCTGTCCTGCCAGCAGATGAGTTCATCACCTGTTTATACACACATAATGGGCCACATCAGGCCAGCAGCAGGATATAATGAAATACATCATCTATACATCATGAAACATCATCAAAACGCCTCTGAGGACCTAAGAGTACAGGGGTGACTCTAGGAATCTACTACAAAACCAACAAGACAGCAGCATGTCCATCTCTTGCCTTCTACTGCTCTTCCTCTTGCTGCTCCACCGCAACCTCGTGACCACCACCGCGTCTAGCGCGATCACCTAAAAAGATTGTAAACAAGCAAGGTGAGACACCCAGTCCCAGCGAGAAACATAACTCCCCACTGTAACTATAAAACTCCAAAAAGAAACTAAAGTAGGTAACAGATATAAGCAGATTATATGAGTAGCATACTGAGCAGAACTTATTGTATTATCCAACTTACCAAGATATCCGAGAGGCATATAACCTAATTTTTTATGGAACATGATTGAAAAGATAAGATTTATAAGATCTTATCACAAAACATCAGGAACGTACAAGTAACTACAAGGTATAACAAGATCAACTACACAAGCAAGGCCTCAGCCAATGTTCTGCATTTTGCCTTAAGTAATAAATACTATTTGGCTGGATTATGTTTTATTATGCCCTAAGGAAGTGAGTCATACCGCTCAAATCCAACCTTCAGTTGTGAAACCCAAGCTGGTGCCATAAACGGTCAATGGAAAAGTTGGACTCCATGACCTCACCACCTCGTGGTCAGTGCATGATTGCAAAACAAGAAGGATTGCAGTCTCATGCTTAAGTGGCCTCAGCCATAGGGTCAGGCTATCCTATGCCTAGCCCACCTCGGTATAGGTATCAGTGCTAGTGAAACTGGGCCATGAGATGCTCACCATGCTCTAAGCCATGAACACATTCATGCTCTCTTATCACACATCCTGAGCCATGGGCCTGTTCACCATGCTCTTTCATATTGAGCCATGGGCCTGAAACTATGCTTTGGAGTCTACAACCGAAGTTGCACTCTAATCCTCCTCATTTTCGGCTAGGAGAAACCACACATATTCAACAATATGCGCTTCCAGGTTAACCCACAGGAGAACCTGTTTCACCATCACAAACTACTGGTGATGATGGATCTACGGCCAAGGCAAACTACAGGATATGTTCCACTGTAATTAATTAGTACATTTTAAGTGGATTGTTGAGGCAACCAAGTTGTAAAACATACATAGCATTAAATTACATTATTACTATCACCATCACATTATCCGGGGATCTCAATCCCTCATCACAGGAAGCCACTGCCTCTCAAGGCATCATCATCTTACAACATCACCTAGGATAACAATCTCTCATCCCATCATCAAGAGGATAACATCTCACTGGGCACACATCCCTCATCAGGACCTCAGACCAATCTCATCATACTGGTGATGCATGTTATCCCATCAACAAGAATTAACATCATTTAGCATTATTCAAACACATATACCTCATAGCTCTTACTTGGCTATGAATTCACTGGATACACCTGCATAGTTAGTATGCACATTAAGAGAGATAACTCAAAATCACCAGATATAGATCTTATTGATTATCATGTTATTAGGGTTGCAGATGTGCATGTCATGATTATAATCATATGAGGCATACAGCTGTATCAATTACATTATGGTTATTGAATCATAAGCATCCACTTATGTCATTTATCATATAAACATAAACAATTATCTTATCATCTGATCTATCATAGCACTGGTTCACAACCCATCATCCATATAATATCAACAACATAGGTGTGATTACAAGACAACATATCACTAGCTAAGGTTTCCAGGTTAAGCATAACCCTCTCTAAAGGTACCAGCTACCCTCGCTAAAAGTGTGACGGGTAGCACGCCCCTTACCACATGTGGTATCGGGCAAGGTAACAACCCTCACTAAAGGCCTATCATCCAAGGCACTTAGACACATCTTTCGGCCAACTCAAAAACAAGAGTGTATCGGTCAACAAGGCCTATGGGATGTCATGCAACCAAGGTAACATGAATGCATCGTGTATCTGGGGTCAGGAGGTGTATCGTGCCGCTAGCTGTGTCAGCTAAAGCCCTATCGGCTTGCTAGGGTTAGGGTTGTATCGGGAAACCATCTCACCACTACAACGGCTAGGATCGTGGCGCCCAAGCCAACGCTACAATTCCCACCATGTACACATCACCAAACAATACAAAGGCACCAAAAGGAAGCTTATCATCTAGTAAGATCAAGCACACCATATCGACCACCACAAAGGCAAGCACTAGGGTTTCACCACTCAACACTGTATTGGGCAGCAACCCTACCAACCTGTGTCACCCAAGGCATAAAACAAAGGCACCTACAGAGATAACAACTAAGCACCATATCGACCAAGGGGATAACACCCACTAGGAGAAAGGGTCATCTCGGTTGAGGCATATCGCCCAAGGTCACCAACAAGAACAAGATGATCATATCGGGCACAAAGCCAACTAAAATTAACATGACCATAATGGCCAAAGCTAAACCCAAGGTAAGGGGAGTTGGGAAACATCACCACAAAGGTGTATCGTGAAAGGCACAAAGGTTCATCTCGGCTTGGTCATCACTAACCTCAAGATCACCATCATCAAAACCCTAACAGATCAAGAGAGTTGGCTCACCTCTCAATAATCAAGAGAGAGGAGTTTTGCACAACCTCCATCACATATCTCGAGCAACATGATAGATCATCTCCATATCGACTAAGCTCTCAACCTCTACTAGGTCAACATCCAACCAAGGCTCACCTCTCTAATCCATGGTGAGAGAAGAGTGTTGCCCAAGAAACTAGAGTATAGACTCATCTCTCAACAACCAAGTGAGAGGAGTGTTGCCTATACCACTAGAGCTGATATCACTTCTCAAGATCAAATGGAGAGAAAGGAGTTTTGCCCAAGAAACTCTATACATATGATTCAGTGACAAAGGTCAACAACACACCTATAACATGAACATATATCCACAAGATACATGGCCGATCAAGGTGAAACATAACATGCAACAAGAAAAGGAAGTAGTATAGCTAGGGTTAGGAGTTATGTAACCCACCTTAAGCAAACTCCAAGCTCCTAGCACTAAGATCCCAAGATCAAGCACCACCTTCAGCCACCTCAAGAAGAGAAACAAAACTTGTAACCACCATGGCCGAAGAGCAAGCAAGAAAGAGAAGAAGAAGAAGGTGCTAATGAAAGAGGGGAGATTCTCACCACAAGAAGAAGGACAAGGCACTCTAGGGCTTGTCCACCACTAGAGGAATAAGAAGACTCCAAGGAGAAGGAGGAGGATCGGCCACCAACTTGCAAAGGAGATGTGTCTCCCACCAAGGAAGGAAAGGAAGCAACACAAACTAAAGGGATCCTAAGCAAGAGAAAGGAGAGGCATATATAGAAGAGGGTGAAGGAGAAAACAAGGCAAGGTGTCGCCCACCTAGGGACACTTGTCCATGGGCAATGGCACCTTCTCATCTCACCATATCCACATGTCCAAGGCATTTGCCACATGCAAGCATCAAGCACCAAGTGTCCACAAGGGGGTGACACAAACGATGCCAAAGGTCAAGGATGGTCAAAGGCCGACACACCACATGGGTGATACACTCTCTTGCCTGACACAACCTCATGGCCGATACAACCATAGACGACACAAGGCTCCCAAACACCCTTGCCCGATACAAGGTCCAACAAGGCGAGGCAAGGCCCAAACAAGGCAAAACAAGGCCCAACAAGGTTCAACCAAGCCCAAGGCAACTCAAGCAACGAGCCCAACCCTTCCTCTCAACTCTAGAGAAAGCAAGGAGAGAGAGAAACACCTCTCAAGGTGACAAACTTGCTCATCAACCCTAGACTTGGGTTATTTGCTAGTAGCACCCTCAACACTCAACAAAGCACAAACAAACCCTAATCACCACTAGAGGTGATTAGAAAACAACTAAGCATAAGGGTTAGGCAAAGCAAATAGGATAAGCCCAAAATGGAGGTCAGGGTCCTTACAAGCCATAAACCTCTACAAAGGGATTTCGCCCTCGAAATCTGAAGAGAAAAGTGAGAGATACTTCCTCCTCATCTCTTCCTCAAGCTCCCATGTGGATTCCTCAATGCCATGATGATGCCAAAGAACCTTCACAAGAACCATGTCCTTCCTCTTCAACTTCTTTACTCTTCTATCAAGGATCATCACTGGACCTTCCTCGTAGGTCACATCTTCATCAAGCTCAACCTTAACTGGTTGTATCACTGTCCCTATGTCTGAATGATTTTTCTTTAGTATGCTAACATGGAACATCGGATGTAATTAACCTATGCAACTTTGATGGCAGCTCTAACTTATAAGCTACCTTGCCAACACGTACTATTACCGGGTATGGCCCCATAAACTTGGGTGCCAGTTTGCCTTTCCAGCCAAACCTTAGCATGTCTTTCAATGGTGAGACCTTGAGATACACTTTGTCTCCCACCTAGAACTCTAGAGGTCATCGGTGATTATCTATGTATGACTTATGTCTGTCCTGTGCCGCTCTCAACTGTTGTTGTATCACTTTAATCTTTTCTGTTGTTTGTTGCACTAACTCATGACCCAAAAGTTGATACTCACTCGACTCATTCCAGTACAAAGGAGATCTGCATTTCCTACCATATAAAGCCTCATAAGGAGCCATGTTGATGCTCTCCTGATAACTATTGTTGTAGGAGAACTCTATCAAACTGAGATGCACATCCCAACTGCCTAAGAACTGCAAAACACAAGCTCAGAGAAGATCCTCTAAAGTATGAATAGTCCTTTCAGACTGTCCATCTGTTTGTGGGTGGAAAGCGGTACTGAACCTCAACTGCGTTCCCAACACTTTGTGCAACTGTTCCTAGAAACGACTCGTAAATTGAAGACCTCTGTCAGAAATTATCGTTGTTGGTACACCATGCAAACACACTATCTCATCCACATATACCTGAGCAAGCTTCTCTGATGTATATGTTGTCTTCACGGGTATGAAATGAGTAGACTTCGTCAATCTATCCACTATCACCCAAATGGAATCATGATTCCTAGTTGTCCTTGGCAGACTAACTACGAAATCCATCATTATATGATCCCATTTCCACTGTGGAATCAGCATGGGTTGCAATGTACCTATCAGCTTCTGATGCTCAACCTTGACTTGCTGGCATACCGCACACCTAGCTACAAACTCGGCTATGACTCTCTTCAAGCCAGGCCACCAATACAGGTCCTTTAGGCTATGATACATCTTGGTGACCCCTAGATGCATAGCATACATCGATGTGTGTGCTTCCTCGAGCACTAGCTTTCTCAGATTATCAACATCAGGGACCACCATCCTATCATGAAAACAAACCAATCCATCCTCAGACTCATGGAACCCATCACACTTCTCGCTACCAAACTCTGATCTGATCGACTGAACTGAAGCATTTGTTTGTTATGCATCCTTGATATGTTGCCTCAACGTAGGCTTTACTTGCATTTATGCCAACAATCCTGCCAACAAGGAGACTTTCATCTGTACATTCATCTGCCGCAAAGAGACAAGCATATCCCGCCTATGGCATACCAAGGAACTCAACTATGCCTTCTTTGTAGAGAGAGAAGAAGACTTCCTACTAAGCGCATCAGCTACCATGTTCACCTTACCAGGATGATACACAATGGTGCAATCATAATCATTGATCAACTCCAACCAGTGACATTGTCGCATGTTCAGCTCACTCTGCGAGAAGATGTACTTCAAGTTCTTATGATCTGTAAAGATCTAACACACTTCCCCATAAAGATAGTGTCTCCAAATCTTTAACGCATGGACCACTACTGCCAGCTCCAAATCATGTGTCGGATAATTCTCCTCATGTTTCTTAAGATGTCATGAAGAAAAAGAAACCACATGGTCTTCCTACATCAGCACACATCCTAAGCCTTTCTTGGAAGCATCACAGAAAACAACATACCCTTTCCCATGCTCTGGAAGCACCAACACTGGAGCACTAGTCAGCTTCTCCTTCGAACTTTGGAAATCTTGCTGACAACGATCATCCCAAACAAAAGGTACATCTTTCTTGGTCAACTTTGTCAACGGCAATGTGATCCCACTGAATTTTTGCATAAACCTCCAGTAGTATCCTACTAAACCCAGAAAACTACAAACTTCTATTGGCGTCTTCAGTTGCTCCCAATTTGTAACTGACTCCACCTTCTTAGGGTCCACTCTGACTCCTTCTGCAGATATCACATGACCCAAGAAAGTCACTTCTTTCAACCGAAACTCACACTTACTAAACATGGCATACAACTGATGTTGGCGAAGAAGAGTCGACGCTTGTTGAAGATGTTGTTCATGCGCTTGACTATCCCGACTATAGATCAAGATGTCATCTATAAAAACTAAAACAAATTGATCTAGAAACGGACGGAACACTCTATTCATCAGGTCCATGAAAGCAACAGGTGCATTGGTTAGCCCAAATGGCATAACCACAAACTCAAAGTGACCATACCTCATCCTAAAAGCTGACTTCGGTATGTCATCTGCCTTAATCCTCAACTGATGATATCCAGACCATAGATTGATCTTTGAGAACACTGTAGCACCACACAACTGATCAAATAGATCATCTATCCTTGGCAACGGGTACTTGTTCTTGATCGTGACTTTGTTCAACTGTTGGTAATCTATGCACAACTGCATCGACCCATCCTTCTTTTTAAAGAACAGGACTGGAGCACCCCACAGAAACGTGCTCGGTCTGATGAAACCTTTATATAGCAACTCCTGTAACTGTTTCTTCATCTCTACCATCTCAGCTGGAGCCAGTCTATATGGTGTCTGAGCAACTAGTTGTGTTCCTGGTACCAGACTGGTCTCAAAATCAATCTCTTGAGGTAGGGGAACACTAGGGAACTCGTCGGGAAACACGTCCACAAACTCTCGGACAACATGCACCTCCTCAAGGCTAGGACCTTTTGCCTTGGTATCCACAACATGAGCTAGGAATGCATTACATCCTTACCATAGCAACTTCTCTGCCACCATAGCTGACACCAAACATGTCGGAAGAATATTCCTATCTCCTTGGAAGATCCACTTCTCTCCACCGTCATCAATCACTGTGTGCTTAGAACCACAGTCCAACACAACCTTATACTTTATTAAGGTATCCATTCCAAGGATCACGTCAAATCCATGCATACCAAGTGGGGTAAGATCCACTTGTATCTCATGTCCCGAAAAATATAAAACACAAGATGGGCACTCCTCTCAAAGCATCGAGGAACCATCAAGAGGGATTTCTAACAACAAGCTATCTTTCTTACAACTAACAGGCAAAAGACAGCTATCAAGCATAGAACGTGCGATAAAAGAGTGCATAGCACCCGGGTCAACCAGAACAGATATAAAGCAAGCAGAGAACAAATCAAAATGAAATAACTCCATCTGACCTGTCACCACTCGCGAGTTGACTATCACCTCCGGTTGACTCATAGCATATAATCGAGTTGTTGCTTGTTGTCCATGTCCTCTGCTTCCTTGGGCAGATGATCCCACTTGTGATGCTTGACTGTGTCCTCGCCCTCTTCTACCATTGGGCTGCTGTCTATCTGACCCTTGTTGATTCTGCCTCGTTTGTTGTGTCACTTCAACATCTTTTCTTGAGCAGTTTGACCTCCAATGCCTGATCTGACCACAAAGAAGACATGACTGGTTTCTCTATTGTGGCCTAGACAGCCCTATCACTACCACTGAAATTATACTATGTGCCTTTTACAGCGAAGAACCATATCCTCTTCCCTTACTTGAGGACCACTGTGATGGTGCACTGCAACCTCTTAACCCAGAAGGTGTTGAAAACCTTGGCTTCTTAAAGCCACGAGACCTCTGTCCTTGAAACTGAGCAGGCCTCTTCTTGTTCATGGACTCTCTCTTCTCCTTGACATACCATTCTATCCTTCGGACAGACTCCACAAATGTGACAAACCACTCCCGGTTCTCCAAAGTAGCAGCAGGTGTTGTTAACTCAACACTCAAACCCTTCTCAAACCGTCTGATCCGCTCATCATCTATCGCCGCCATGTGAGGACAAAACCTCAGTAGGTCCATGAACTTGGCTTCATACTCAGTGATGCTCATCGTTCCTTGGTGCAGATGCTCAAACTAGTTGATCTTCTCATCCAGATACGTCTTCAAGAAGTATTTGTTGACGAACTCTCGTCGGAAAACCTCCCAACCGATCACCTCATCGGGTCGCTTCTCCTCCTCGATGGCCCACCAGTGGCCAGCACTACCTTTCATAAGGTAGATAGCGTGCTTGACTTTGTCTGCTTTAGGGATGTCGAGGATCTGGAAGGCCTTCTCAAGACCTGTCATCCACAGATCTGCATCTGTTGGATCAACCGTTCCAGCATAATCTGAAGCTCCGACTCAGTGAAGCTGCTCAAAAGTCTTCCCAATGCCTGATGATTCACCATGGGGAGCCTATGCTCTTGGCAGAGGCACTGGCAATCTTTCCACCATGTGATTCATCGTAGCCATCAACTGCCCCATAAGGTGTTGATAGGTAGGGTTTTCAAGAATGGTAGGGTCAAGTTGGGGGACCTCAGGCACTCAATCTTCATGTGCTTGCACTCTTGCTCCATCAACTAATGTAGCCTCGCTGCTCTCGGCAACATGTTCATCATGGTTTCTAGACATCTTTAAGCTTTTTCTTCCACTGAGGGTAGAAGATTATTGTAAGAAAATTTGGAAAACTCATAAGAACAGACACAAACCTAGTCCTAGATCCCTGTAGAATCAGCAAACCTAGAGCTTTGATACCAAACTTGTGATGACACATCCCGCTATCACACAGACAGCAAGGTGACATGTGAAAACCTGTGGAGCTACCATAAACCACATATTACTAAAAACACAGGTTAATTAAAACCGATTTCGGAAAGCATACATAAGAGAACTTTTGCATCCAGATCCTACAAAGAAAACATGTTATACAACTATTATAGGCCTGACATATGTCCACAGGTTAGGGAAACCAGCTGTCCTGCCAGCACATGAGTTCATCACCTATTTATACACACATAATGGGCCACATCAGGCCAGCAGCAAGATATAATGAAATACATCATCTATACATCATGAAACATCATAAAAACGCCTCTGAGGACCTAAGAGTATAGGGGTGACTCTAGGAATCTACTACAAAACCAACAAGACAGCAGCATGTCCATGTCTTTCCTTCTACTGCTCTTCCTCTTACTGCTCGGCCGCAACCTTGTGACCACCACCACATCTAGCGTGATCACCTAAAAAGATTGTAAACCAGCAAGGTCAGACACCCAGTCCCAGTGAGAAACATAACTCCCCGCTGTAACTATAAAACTCCAGAAAGAAACTAAAGCAGGTAAAGAAGTAACTGATATAAGCAGATTATATGAGAAGCATACTAAGCAGAACTTATTGTATTATCCAACTTACCAAGATATCTGGGAGGCATATAACCTGATTCTCTTTATGGAACATGATTGACAAGATAAGATTTATAAGATCTTATCACAAAACATCAGGAACGTACAAGTAACTGTAAGGTATAACAAGATCAACTACACAAGAAAGGCCTCAACCAATGTTCCGTGTTTTGCCTTAAGCAATAAACACTATTCAGCTGGATTACGTATTATTATACCCTGAGGAAGTGAGTTGTACCACTCAAATCCAACCTTTGGTTGTGAAACCCAAGACGGTGCCATAAAAGGTCAATGGAAGAGCCGGACTCCACGACCTCACCACCTTATGGTCAGTGCATGAGTGCAAAACAAGTAGGACCGCAGTCTCATGCTTAAGTGGCCTTAGCCACATGGTCAGTCTACCCTCTGCCTAGCCCACCTCGGTACAGGTATCGGCACTAGTGAAAAAGGGCCACGGGCATGCTCCCCATGCTTTGAGCCTTGAACACATTCATGCTCTCTTATCACACATCCTGAGCCATGGGCCTATTCACCATGCTCTTTCATATTGAGCCACGGGCCTGAAACTGTACTCTAGAGTCTACAACCAAAGTTGCACTCTAATCCTCCTCATTTTCGGTTAGGAGAAACCACACATATTCAACAATATGCGCTTCCAGGTTAACCCACAGGAGAACCTATTTCACCATCACCAACTACTGATGATGATGGATCTATGGCCAGGGCAAACTATAGGATATGTTCCACTATAATTAATTAGTACATTTTAAGTGGATTGTTGAGGCAACCAAGTTGTAAAACATACTTAGCATTAAATTACATTATTACTGTCACCATCACATTATCCTAGGATCTCAATCCCTCATCATAGGAATCCACTACCTCTCAAGGCATTATCATCTTACAACATCACCTAGGATAACAATCCCTCATCTCATCATCAAGAGGATAACACCTCACTGGGCACTCAGCCCTCATCAGGTCCTCAGACCAATCTCATCATATTGGTGATGCATTTTATCCCATCAACAAGAATTAACATCATTCAGCATTATTCAAACACATATACCTCATAGCTCTTACCTGGCTATGAATTCACTGGATACACCTACATAGTTAGTATGCACATAAAGAGAGATAACTCAAAATCACCAGACATAGATCTTACTGATTATCATGTTATTAGGGTTGCAGATGTGCATGTCATGAATATAATCATATGTGGCATATAGTTGTATCAATTACATTATGGTTATCGAATCATAAGCATCCACTTATGCCATTTATCATATAAACATAAACAAGTATCTTGTTTTCTGATCTAGCATAGCACTGGTTCACAACCCATCATCCATATAATATCAACAACATAGGTGTGATTACAAGACAACATACCACTAGCTAAGGTTTCCAAGTTAAGCATAACCCTCACTAAAGGTACCAGCTACCCTCGCTAAAAGTGTGACGGGTAGCGCGCCCCTTACCACAGGTGGTATCGGGCAGGGTAACTGTAACATCCCTGACCTGGGTTATGAATTAACCCTAGGTGTTTTGCCTAAGAAATGTAATTAAATCCTTGTGATTATCTTTTTGCATGTAATTAAGTTCCTAAGGAACATACATTTTCATTTCTGTTCTTTTTAAACAATGATTGTAGTATTGTTTGGTAATACAGGGACCTATGTGAAAATTACCCAATTAGAGGGGTTAACTTGCAAATAACACAGGTTAAGATGTTCCTCTAATAAAGAGACATCATATGAAGTAATATGATGAGGTATGATGGATTTCCCAAGTTTGGGCACCAAGGTGCAACTTGTGGAGCAATCCTTGTGCTTAAACCCTAATTTTGGCGTAAAGGGCAATTTACCCAAAATGTGGGGTGCAACTTGTGCTATACACTTTCTAGAATATCTTTTACGAATCTTGACATCATTTAGAGAATAAAGGATGAGAGGGGCACTTCTATTAAATAATTGGATAAGAAGGATGACCTTTGTAGTGAAAACACCTAGTATGAGTAAGAAGACCCTTCATATATATATATATATATATATATATATATATATATATATATATATATATATATATATATATATATATATATATATATATATATACACCTTAGTGTGCATATTGGTTTTCTTTACCCTTAGATCTTGAGTTTTGATGGGATTTGATTAAGTTTCGATAGCTTGAACGTGCCTTAGAAATAAGGAGGGATTTGGATGAGAATTTCATGCTTTAAGAGGTCCTTATGGTGAAAATCAGCCTAAACTATATAAGCACCTTTCTTTCCAAACCAAGCAAACGTTTTCCTTCACTTCCTCACTTCTTATCTTTCTCAACCGGCCAAAGAAAAGCTCAGGAGTGCAAGGGGACGACCAACCTGTTCTAGGTAAGAGAACACCACCTTCTAGCTTGGATTCATGGAGGAAATCGTATTACAAGGTTGAATTGCTAGTTTTCTTACTTAGGTTCCTTGTTCTAGCCGACCATCCCCATCTTTTTCTTGAAGAATTGACCTTGGCCGACCTGTGGAGCTCAAGATGCCATTAAAGGCTTCAATATTGGAAGCTTGTAAGCTCTAGGAACCACGTTTGAGGCGGGTTTTATAACTCTAACTCTTAACTTTGTTATGCATATCTTTGTTCTTGTTTTCTATGATTAGTTCTTCTTCTACCTCCCTTCTTCCTTGCTCTTTTGCAAGCAAAATGGTGGAGGAACCGACCTGAACAGAGGTTGAGGATGATGGGCGTGGATTCCTAGGTCACTTTATGAAACGACCTTGGACCCTTTTGGTCCAAATGGGTGCAACTCGTTTAAGGTCAAACGGGTTCAACCCGTTTGATCTCAAACGATCCTGCAAGATCGTTTGGATCAAAATGACCCCAAGACCATTTCATAGGGTTGACCAAGGTACGACCATTTGAGGGTCTATTCATAATGTATTGAATTTCTTTCCTACAAAGAATTATAATCTAATTCCTAACCAATTGAGAGTTGAAGGCACTTCAACACCCTAACCCTAATCGGGTTGAAATTGCTGATTTTAATTATAGATCTTGTTGAGTTTTGGGTTGGAGGATCCAAACGGGTTCAAACCCATTTGGGGTTCACCCAAACGGTCTCACACTCGTTTAGTGACACCCCAAGACCGTTTGGAGGTCTAGGGTTAAGGAAAATTGATCCATTGTAGGTCCAATTTCAATAGGTTGAAGAATTGATAAAAGTGCTGATTTTAGACCTAATTAGGGTTCAATCCTAATCAAATCAACTTAGATTTTGGTCAAAATTTGGGAAAACGGTCTCAAGACCATTTGTAGGTCATCCAAATGATCTCAAGACCGTTTGGGCTAAGTTTGGGCCCAATTGGAGTTCAATTGATGGGTTCAATTACAATTTGTTTCACATTGTTGAGAATTGATGATTAGCTGATTGGAAACCCTAATTGAGTTAGACTTAACCCTAATTGGCTTTCAATTAAGGGTCAATTTGGAGTCCAATTGATTGAGGCTCATCCTAATTGACTTAATTTGTAAGTGGTTAACATGGCTTTGGCCAATTAAAGGCTTCAACATAGGAAACCCTATTCAAACATAACCTATGTGTCACCTTTTATGTTCATGCGGTTTGGACCCAAGTAAGTTCACACTCGTTTGAGTCCAAAAGAGTTCACACTCATTTAAGTCCAAACGAGTCTACACTCGTTTGATCTCAAACAGGTTCACACTCGTTTGATCTCAAACGAGTTCACACTCGTTTGATCTCAAACGGGTTCACACTCGTTTGATCTCAAGTGGGTTCACGCCCGTTTAAGATCAAGGGGGTCCATACTCGTTTAAAGGCCCAAATGGGTTCTAGGTCATTTGAGGTTAAACGAGTTCAAGGTCATTTAAGAATCAAATGGGTTGAAGGTTGAAGATCAAACCCTAAACCAATTGAAGATTTTCAAGGTTGATTATACTTAATCACTTGAAGGTGTAAATGGTTCAATGATGATCTAATCTAAACCATAATGGTAACTTAAGATATTAAGGGACTAAGTGATTAATGAATTGACCCATGAGGATGATTAATGGGTAATTTACCAAAATTCCCCTGAGAGGTTTAATTGAGTTATACCTTGTTCTAATCAAACCTGAATCACTTGATAGTGGTGATTTGGTTTATGTAGATCAAAGGGGACTTAATCTAACCTAATCTAAGTAGTGTAGTCACCATCTACTAGTGAGAGGAGAGAGAAAGTACCATTTATGGTGGAAACTCAAGTAAAATACCTTCAATGTACATGAATGTGCATGATTAGGGTATGATCCACTTATGAGAGATCATGGAAACCCTAATTATGGTAATTGGTGAATCTTGATCTTATCTGAGGGCTTTAATGATGATGTTTCTCATGCATGGTGATGTAATGAGATTAATTCACCATGAGGTGAATAGTAAACCCTAATTCTAGGGTGATGACATATATTGTGAATAGTAAACCCTAATTGATGAAAATCAGGGAATCTAACCCTTGTAAGAATATAAGGGCACAACTCTTGATATGAACTTCTTACTATTATCAATTGAATTAACCATGCAGGTTTCTATACATGATGGTGATCATATCCAGGTAAGGATTATGATTTCATATTCATTGGAAGCATGTTATTAGCTTTATGAATAATGACATATGTTGATGCCTAGTAAGTGGCATCTTATGAGAATGATAGGCTGTACGAGCCATGAATATCATCAAGGTCATGCTTGTCAAATGACTTGTGATTGGACGATTGAGAAATGATAATTGATGTGAGTTAGACTTGATACATTTAGTATTCTACTTTCATAGCTGCTATGCTAATAATTAATGTTTGAAAACATGTATGATGCTAAAAGAATACTGAAATGTACCTAATAACCAAGTTTAATCATATCATGTAGAGCCCTGATCATAGATCCATCATTGTCAGAGTTTAAATGATGGTGAAACATGTTTTCCTAAGGGAACTCCTGGATCACATACTTTAGAGTATGTGGGGGAATATGGATGTGTATATCCTTACATCCTAGTGTAGGAGTTGATGTTGATGTATCTTAACCCATCAACCCTTCACTATATGTTTATACTGGGATGATGTAACACTATTCTTCCAAGGGAATTTTTTATACCGCATTGATGAGAGATAAACATGAAATCTTTCAATGGCGAAGAGAGTGCAAATGCCACTATGACTCTAATAGCGAAGTACCAGAATACCCTGGTAAGCTATATTAGCAGGGACACTAGATGTCTTGCATGTTTATCCTCATTCTATCTGAGGTAGTTTAAGGTCATGAGAATCCGGCTCTTTCGATGACCTAGTATGATACCGATGCGACTTACTAGTGATCGGTTGGAGCATGAGCGGTATACCTCATCTCCGCAGGGCATAATGATGTTTGTAAAACATAATCAACCGCGTAGCATAACTGCTTAGGTTGAACTACGAGGAACATTGATTGATATTACATTACTTGTTTCTAATATCCTGTTCAAGCATTAGTATACGTGTTCTTCATATTCCTTAAATAAAGATGAGTATTTGTTATCATGTCTGCTGTGAGTAACCTAAATTACCTGCTCATGATATTCCTTTGATTTCTTTTAACAAAGTTTCTAGTGGAGAGTTATAACTCTCGCTGGGACAATTATTTAAAATTGTCTCACCCCGTAGAGTTCTAACTTTAGGTGGACGTCGAGGTCGAAGGAACCGATCTGTAGGTGGACATCAGCAACAACAGCAAATTCCGGAGCAGCAGTGACTTCAGGTGGAAACATTGTGTTGTCTAGTCTTGTAGTCAGAATAGTCTTATGTCGTCTCTGTACACTCAGGTCCTAGTAGTTTGTTGATCTGAGAATTTTGAAATCTTGAGATTTTGTATCATGACGTATATAATCACTCGAGAAGTGATTTATCAGAGATGTAAACAGTTCATCTTACTTTTATAAAAGGAGTTTCAGGTTTTTAAGATCTCGTTTTCAAAAAGTTTTAATTTCTCATGATTTTCGTATTCCGCTGTTAATCGAATCGCTTCCTCTATGTTTATCTTGTGTTTTGGAGATCAGAGCCCACAATTAGTGGTATCAGAGCTCTAGGTTTGCTGAGTCTATAGAGACATAGGACTTAGAGTGTCAAGTCTATCCTTAGTACTTCTTTCTTATCTAATAGAGTCTTCTGCTCCTCAGGAGAAGAAGATAATTAAGGATGTCTGGACCACAGAAGGAGTATGAGGCCGAAAGTAGTGTTGCTGCGCCTCGAGAAGGTGCAAGGAACCTAGAAATAGAGCAACCTGTACCTGAGCCACATGTGGAGCCACCTCGGTTTGACCCAGCTGACATGGGAAACCCAGCTGTTCAAACTATGTTTGGGCAGTTTATGACTGCCATGACACATATCACCGACAGGATGCCCATGCCTGCACCTAGGGCACCTGTCCAGTCTGAGGGTCAAGGTATCGGTAAAACGTTCGAGCGACTTCGTCGGGTCGGAGCAACTGAATATTTTGGAACAGCTGACCCTGTTGATGCTGATCTGTGGTTAACTGAGTTGGAGAAAGCTTTCAGAATCCTTAACATCCCCGAAAGTGAGAAGGTTAGACATGCTGTCTATCTTCTCAAAGGTAGTGCTGGTCACTGGTGGACCATGGAAGAGCAGAAGAGGCCTGGAATAGAGATCTCGTGGGAAGACTTTCGTCGGGAATTTGTCCGCAGATATTTTCCAAAGACCTTCCTGGACGAGAAGATCTCTCAGTTTGAGAGACTGAGACAGGGTATGATGAACATTAGCGAGTATGAGGCTAAGTTCATGGAGTTGTTGCGATTCTGTTCGCATATGGCTACCACAGATGAAGAAAGGATTAGGAGGTTTGAGAAGGGTTTGAATGCCGACATGACTACTCCCGTGTCTGCTCTAGAAAACCGGGAGAGATTATCTACTTTTGTTGAGTCAGTCCGAAGGATAGAGAGATTCGTAGTCGAGAAAAGACAAACCCAAAAGAGATATCCACAGTTCCAGGGATCTTCATCTAGAGACTTTAAGAAGCCAAGATTCTCTACACCTACACCTCCACCACCCAGATCGAGTTTTCAGACTCAGTGGTCCCCAAGTAGAGGTAGAGGACGAGGTTTACCGCCACGAGAGACTCACAGTTCAGCATCAATATCGGTCACAGGACCGCCAAGACCACAACAACTGGAGATAAGTTGCTATAACTGTGGGAAGGTGGGACATATGATGAAGGACTGTAGGTCTAGGCCTGTCAGTGTGACACAGCCTCTGAGGCAGGATCAACAGGGATCACAGAGAAGGCAGTCTCAAGGAGAAGCTAGAGGACGTGGGCAAGCATCTCAGGCTGGATCGTCAGCACCAACTCAACCTCAGGTGACAACAAGGTTCTATGCTATGAACCCACCAGAAGCAGTAGTCAATCCACGGGTTGTGGCAGGTCAGATGGAACTTTTATATTCTGATATGTCTAAATCCTGTGTGGTATATGTTTTGATTGACCCGGGTGCTACGCACTCCTTTGTCACTCAAAGAGTGATTCGTAACTGCAATATGACAGTTAGACATAGGGCAGATAGCTTGTTGCTTGAAACTCTGTTGAGAGGATCTGCTATTTTGCAAGAGGTATGCTCTCCCTGCATCCTCTTCTTTTCTGATCATCGCATTCAAGTGGATCTTATACCACTTGATATGCAAGGATTTGATATAATCCTGGGGATGGATACCTTGGAAAGGTATAGAGTTGTCTTGGGTTGTAAATCCAAGCAGGCTGTGTTTTCTGATGAGAGCAACACATGGATCTTTCAAGGAGAGAGAAAGATTCTACCCACTTGTCTTGTGTCTGCCATGGTTGCTGATAAGCTAATGAGGCAAGGATGTTATGCATTCTTGGCCCATGTGATAGATACCACCATGAAGAGTCCTAACCTTGTTGAAGTTCCTTTAGTCAGGGAATTTGAAGATGTATTTCCTGAAGAACTTCCAGGTATGCCACCACCTCGGGAAATTGATTTTGAAATCAATTTGATCCCAGATACCCAACCTATAGCACAAACACCGTATAGGATGGCACCTGTTGAGATGGCAGAACTCAAGAAACAGCTTCAAGAGTTTCTTGAGAAAGGTTTTATCCGACCGAGTACTTCACCTTGGGGTGCTCCGGTTTTGTTTGTTAAAAAGAAATATGGATCAATGCGATTATGCATCGATTATTGACAATTAAATAAAGTAACAATAAAGAATAAGTACCCTTTGCCGAGGATTGATGATCTCTTTGACCAGTTGCGTGGTGCAACCATCTTCTCAAAGATAGACTTGAGGTCTGGATATCATCAACACCGTATTAAGGATAGTGACATATCCAAGTCTGCCTTCAGAACAAGGTATGGTCACTATGAGTTCACAGTTATGTCGTTTGGACTAACTAATGCACCGGCTGCATTTATGGAACTTATGAATAGAATCTTCCGACCTTTCCTCGATCAGTGTGTTGTTGTCTTCATAGATGACATTCTGATCTATAGTAGAGATGCACAGCAGCATGAACAACATCTTCGTCAAGCTCTAACTTTGCTAAGAGAACATAAGCTATACGCTAAGTTTAGCAAGTGTGAGTTTTGGTTGCCAGAAGTATCTTTCCTTGGTCATGTGGTATCTGCCTCGGGTATTCGTGTTGACCCTAAAAAGGTAAAATCTGTTCTACAGTGGGAACAACCGAAAACACCGACGGAGATTCGAAGTTTCCTAGGGTTAGCTGGCTACTACCGAAGGTTCATTAAGAACTTCAGTTCTATAGCCTTACCCTTGACTAGGTTAACCCAGAAGGATATTCCTTTTGTCTGGAGTGATAAGTGCCAGCAATCTTTTCAATTGCTGAAGGAGAGGTTGACAAGTGCACCTGTGCTTGTGCTACTTGAGCAAGGCAAAGAATACATAATTTTCTGTGATGCCTCTAAGAATGGACTCGGGTGTGTGTTGATGCAGGATAAACAAGTGATTTCTTTTTCTTCCCGACAGCTTAAGAAACACGAAGAGAATTATCCGACACACGATCTGGAGTTAGCTGTTGTGGTTCATGCCTTGAAGATCTGGAGACAATATCTATACGGAGAGACATTCCAGATTTTTACAGAACACAAGAACCTTAAGTATATCTTTTCTCAGCATGAACTTAACATGAGGCAACGTCGCTGGATGGAGTTAATCAAGGACTACGATTGTATAATAGATTACCATCCAGGAAAGGCCAACGTAGTTGCAGATGCCTTGAGTAGGAAATCAGCAACATCATCCTCTGATAGGACACAATTAAACTCTTTAGTATGCCCTAGGAGAGATATGCTTATCTCCTTAAGGCAAGACAATGTACAGATGAAGGTGTCATGGATTGTCGTGTTGTTGGCTGAGATGCATATCAAACCCACCCTAAGAGAGCAGATTAAGGAGGCACAGCAAGTTGATGTTGCAGTTCAGCAGATCAGATCTGAGTATGGTGATGAGAAGCGAGAAGGTTTTCATGAATCAGATGATCAAGTGGCATGCTATCATGGGAGGATGATAGTACCAGATGTAGATAACCTGAGGAAGTTAGTCATGGAGGAAGCTCATTCTTCAATGTATGCTATGCATCCAGGAAGCACCAAGATGTATCGAAACTTGAAGGATATGTATTGGTGGCCTGGGATGAAGAAGGATGTAGCTGAGTTTGTTCTGAGGTGTCCAGTGTGTCAACAAGTTAAAGTTGAACACCGGAAGCCTGCAGGAACAATGCAACCTTTACCCATAGCACAGTGGAAGTGGGATCATGTAACCATGGACTTTGTTGTTGGTCTACCTAGAACAAACAAAGAACATGATTCCATTTGGGTAATTGTTGATAGGTTGACTAAGACAGCGCATTTCTTACCTGTCAAAACAACCTATTCTGCTGAAAGGTTATCCCAGTTATATGTTCAAGAGATAGTGCGTTTGCACGGAGTTCCTGTCACCATAGTTTCTGACAGAGGTCCTGAGTTCACAAGTCATTTTTGGGAATAGCTACATAGAGCACTAGGCACCCAGTTAAGGTTTAGTACAGCCTTTCATCAACAGACGGATGAACAGTCAGAAAGGACTATATAGACCTTAGAAGATCTGTTGAGAGCATGTGTTCTCCAGTTCACAGGAAGTTGGGATCTGCACCTAAGCTTGATAGAGTTTGCCTATAACAATAGCTATCAACATAGTATTGATATGGCACCTTATGAAGCCTTGTATGGCAGACGTTGTAGATCACCCTTATGATGGTATGAGACTGGTGAACATCAATTGTTAGGTCCTGATCTTGTGCAGCAGACTACGAAAAAGATTAAAGTAATACAACAACAGATTAAGACTGCACAAGATAGGCAAAAATCTTATGCTGACAAGCGTCGTAGACCGTTGGAGTTCCAGGTTGGAGACAGAGTATATCTCAAGATCTCGCCTTGGAAAGGAGTCCTTCACTTTGGAAGGAAAGGGAAGTTAGCTCCTAGATTTATAGGGCCTTATCCAATCATTGAACGGGTTGGAAAGGTAGCCTATAGACTAGAGTTACCACCATAATTACAAAAACTACACCCTGTGTTTCACATTTCTATGTTAAGGAAATGGCATCCCGATACCGAGTCAGTTCTACAACCTATGGAAGTAGAATTGAATGAAGATATAACTTATGAGGAAGGACCGGTGTCAATCCTTGATAACAGAATTAAAAAGCTAAAGAAGAAAGAGATAAGTCTTGTAAAAGTTCTCTAGAATCACCATGGTGTTGAAGAAGCCACTTGGGAACTAGAGGAAGAAATGAGAAGGAAACATCCTACACTTTTCTCTTAATACGTTTTATCAATTTTGAGGACGAAATTCTTGAAAGGGGTGGATAATTTGTAACATCCTTGACCTGGGTTATGAATTAACCCTAGGTGTTTTGCCTAAGAAATGTAATTAAATCCTTGTAATTATCTTTTGGCATGTAATTAAGTTCCTATGGAACATACATTTTCATTTCTGTTCTTTTTAAACAATGATTGTAGTATTGTTTGGTAATACAGGGACCTATGTGTAAATTACCCAATTAGAGGGGTTAACTTGCAAATAACACAGGTTAAGATGTTCCTCTAATAAAGAGACATCATATTAAGGAATATGATGAGGTATGATGGATTTCCCAAGTTTGGGCACCAAGGTGCAGCTTGTGGAGCAATCCTTGTGCTTAAACCCTAATTTTGGCGTAAAGGGCAATTTACCCAAAATGTGGGGTGCAACTTGTGCTATACACTTTCTAGAATATCTTTTATGACTCTTGACATCATTTAGAGAAGAAAGGATGAGAGGGGCACTTCTATTAAATAATTGGATAAGAAGGATGACCTTTGTAGTGAAAACACCTAGTATGAGTAAGAAGACCCTTCATATATATATATATACCTTAGTGTGCATATTGGTTTTCTTTACCCTTAGATCTTGAATTTTGATGGGCTTTGATTAAGTTTTGATAGCTTGAACGTGCCTTAGAAATAAGGAGGGACTTGGATGAGAATTTCATGCTTTAAGAGGTCCTTATGGTGAAAATCAGCCTAAACTATATAAGCACCTTTCTTTCCAAACCAAGCAAACGTTTTCCTTCACTCCCTCACTTCTTATCTTTCTCAACCGGCCAAAGCAAAGCTCAGGAGCTCAAGGGGACGGCCAACCTGTTCTAGGTAAGAGAACACCACCTTCTAGCTTGGATTCATGGAGGAAATCGTATTACAAGGTTGAATTGCTAGTTTTCTTACTTAGGTTCCTTGTTCTAGCCGACCATCCCCATCTTTTTCTTGAAGAATTGACCTTGTCCGACCTTTGGAGCTCAAGGCTCCATTAAAGGCTTGAATCTTGGAAGCTTGGAAGCTCTAGGAACCACGTTTGAGGCGGGTTTTATAACTCTAACTCTTAACTTTGTTATGCATATCTTTGTTCTTGTTTTCTATGATTAGTTCTTCTTCTACCTCCCTTCTTCCTTGCTCTTTTGCAAGAAAAACGGTGGAGGAACCAACCTGAACAGAGGTTGAGGATGATGGGCGTGGATTCCTAGGTCACTTTATGAAACGACCTTGGACCCTTTTGGTTCAAATGGGTGCAAGTCGTTTAAGGTCAAACGGGTTCAACCCGTTTGATCTCAAACGATCCTGCAAGATCGTTTGGATCAAAATAACCCCAAGACCATTTCATAGGGTTGACCAAGGTACGAGCGTTTGAGGGTCTGTTCATAATGTATTGAATTTCTTTCCTACAAAGAATTATAATCTAATTCCTAACCAATTGAGAGTTGAAGGCACTTCAACACCCTAACCCTAATCGGGTTGAAATTGCTGATTTTAATTATATATCTTGTTGAGTTTTGGGTTGGAGGATCCAAACGGGTTCAAACCCGTTTGGGGTTCACCCAAACGGTCTCACAATCGTTTAGTGACACCCCAAGACCGTTTGGAGGTCTAGGGTTAAGGAAAATTGATCCATTGTAGGTTCAATTTCAATAGGTTGAAGAATTGATAAAAGTGCTGATTTTAAACCTAATTAGGGTTCAATCCTAATCAAATCAACTTAGATTTTGGTCAAACTTTGGGAAAACGGTCTCAAGACCGTTTTTAGGTCATCCAAATGATCTCAAGACCGTTTGGGCCAAGTTTGGGCCCAATTGGAGTTCAATTGATGGGTTCAATTACAATTTGTTTCACATTGTTGAGAATTGATGATTAGCCGATTGGAAACCCTAATTGAGTTAGACTTAACCCTAATTGGCTTTCAATTAAGGGTCAATTTGGAGTCCAATTGATTGAGGCTCATCCTAATTGACTCAATCTGTAAGTGTTTAACATGGCTTTGGTCAATTAAAGGCCTTAACATAGGAAACCCTATTCAAACATAACCTATGTGTCACCTTTTATGTTCATGCGGTTTGGACCCAAGTAAGTTCACACTCGTTTGAGTCCAAACGAGTTCACACTCATTTAAGTCCAAATGAGTCTACACTCATTTGATCTCAAATGGGTTCACACTCGTTTGATCTCAAACGGGTTCACACTTGTTTGATCTCAAACAGGTTCACACTCGTTTGATCTCAAACGGGTTCACACTCATTTGATCTCAAACGGGTTCACACTCGTTTGATCTCAAACGGGTTCACACTCGTTTGATCTCAAGTGGGTTCACACCCGTTTAAGATCAAGGGGGTCCACACTCGTTTAAAGGCCCAAATGGGTTCTAGGTCGTTTGAGGTTAAATGAGTTCAAGGTCATTTAAGAATCAAATGGGTTGAAGGTTGAAGATCAAACCCTAAACCAATTGAAGATTTTCAAGGTTGATTATACTTAATCACTTGAAGGTTTAAATGGTTCAATGATGATCTAATCTAAACCATAATGGTAACTTAAGATATTAAGGGACTAAGTGATTAATGAATTGACCCATGAGGATGATTAATGGGTAATTTACCAAAATGCCCCTGAGAGGTTTAATTGAGTTATACCTTGTTCTAATCAAACCCGAATCACTTCATAGTGGTGATTTGGTTTATGTAGATCAAAGGGGACTTAACCTAACCTAATCTAAGTAGTGTAGTCACCATCTACTAGTGAAAGGAGAGAGAAAGTACCATTTATGGTGGAAACTCAAGTAAAATACCTTCAATATACATGAATGTGCATGATTAGGGTATGATCCACTTATGAGAGATCATGGAAACCCTAATTATGGTAATTGGTGAATCTTGATCTTATCTGAGGGCTTTAATGATGATGTTTCTCATGCATGGTGATGTAATGAGATTAATTCACCATGAGGTGAATAGTAAACCCTAATTCTAGGGTGATGACATATATTGTGAATAGTAAACCCTAATTGATGAAAATCAGGGAATCTAACCCTTGTAAGAATATAAGGGTACAACTCTTGATATGAACTGCTTACTATTATCAATTGAATTAACCATGCAGGTTTCTATACATGATGGTGATCATATCCATGTAAGGATTATGATTTCATATTCATTGGAAGCATGTTATTAGCTTTATGAATAATGACATATGTTGATGCCTAGTAAGTGGCATCTTATGAGAATGATAGGCTGTAAGAGCCATGAATATCATCAAGGTCATGCTTGTCAAATGACTTGTGATTGGACGATTGAGAAATGATAATTTATGTGAGTTAGACTTGATACATTTAGTATTCTACTTTCATAGCTGCTATGCTAATAATTAATGTTTGAAAACATGTATGATGCTAAAAGAATACTGAAATGTACCTAATAACCAAGTTTAATCATATCATGTAGAGCCCTGATCATAGATCCATCATTGTCAGAGTTTAAATGATGGTGAAACAGGTTTTCCTAAGGGAACTCCTGGATCACATACTTTAGAGTATGTGGGGAATATGGATGTGTATATCCTTACATCCTAGTGTAGGAGTTGATGTTGATGTATCTTAACCCATCAACCCTTCACTATATGTTTATACCGGGATGATGTAACACTATTCTTCCAAGGGAATCTTTTATACCGCATCGATGAGAGATAAACATGAAATCTTTCGATGGCGAAGAGAGTGCAGAATGCCACTGTGACTCTAATAGCGTAGTACCAGAATACCCTGGTAAGCTATATTAGAAGGGACACTAGATGTCCTGCATGTTTATCCTCATTCTGACTGAGGTAGTTGAAGGTCATGAGAATCCGGCTCTTTCGATGACCTAGTATGATACCGATGTGACTTACTAGTGATCGGTTGGAGCATGAGCGGTATATCTCATCTCCGCAGGGCATAATGATGTTTGTAAAACATAATCAACCGCGTAGCATAACTTCTTAGGTTGAACTACGAGGAACATTGATTGATATTACATTGCTGGTTTCTAATATCCTGTTCAAGCATTAGTATACGTGTTCTTCATATTCCTTAAATAAAGATGAGTATTTGTTATCAGGCCTGCTGTGAGTAACCTAAATTACCTTCTCATGATATTCCTTTGATTGCTTTTAACAAAGTTTCTGGCGGAGAGTTATAACTCTTGCTGGGACAATTATTTAAAATTGTCTCACCCCGTAGAGTTCTACCTTTAGGTGGACGTCGAGGTCGAAGGAACCGATCTGCAGGTGGACATCAGTAATAGCAGAAAATTCCGGAGCAGCAGTGACTTCAGGTGGAAACACTGTGCTGTCTAGTCTTGTAGTCAGAATAGTCTTATGTCGTCTCTGTACACTCAGGTCCTAGTAGTTTGTTGATCTGAGAATTTTGAAATCTTGAGATTTTGTATCATGACGTATATAATCACTCGAGAAGTGATTTATCAGAGATGTAAATAGTTCATCTTACTTTTATAAAAGGAGTTTCAGGTTTTTAAGATCTCATTTTCGAAAAGTTTTAATTTCTCATGATTTTCGTATTCCGCTGTTAATCGAATCGCTTCCGCTATGTTTATCTTGTGTTTTGGAGATCAGAGCCCACAGTAACAACCCTCACTAAAGGCATGTCGTCCAAGGCACTTAGCCACATCTGTCGGCCAACTCAAACACAAGAGTGTATAAGTCAACAAGGCCTATGGGATGTCGTGAAACCAAGGTAACATGAATGCATCGTGCAGTTGGGGTCAGGAGGTGTATCATACAGCTAGTTGTGTCAGCTAAAGCCCTATCGGCTAGCTAGGGTTAGGGTTGTATCGGGCAACCATCTGACCACAGCAATAGCCAGGATCATGGTGCCCAAGCCAACGCTAGAACGCCCACCATGTACACATCACCAAACGATACAAAGGCACCACAAGGAAGCTTATCATCCAGCAAGATCAAGCACACCTTATCGACCACCACTATGGCAGGCACTAGGGTTTCACCACTCAACACTGTATCGGGCAGCAACCCTACCAACCTGTGTCGCCCAAGGCACAAAACAAAGGCACCTACAGAGATAACAACTAAGCACCATATCAGCCAAGGGGATAACACCCACTGGGAGAAAGGGTCATCTCGGTCGAGGCATATCGCCCAAGGTCACCAACAAGATCAATATGGTCATATCGGGAACAAAGCCAACTAAACTTAACATGACCATAACGGCCAAATCTAAACCCAAGGTAAGGGGTGTTGGGCAACATCACCACAAAGGTGTATCATTCAAGGCACAAAGGTTCTTCTCGGCTTGGTCATCACTAACCTTAAGATCACCATCATCAAAACCCTAACAGATCAAGAGAGTTGGCTCACCTCTCAACAATCAAGAGAGAGGGGTTTTGCACAACCTCCATCACATATCTCGGGCAACATGATAGATCATTTCCATATCGGCTAAGCTCCCAACCTCTACTAGGTCAACATCCAACCAAGGCTCACCTCTCTAATCCATGGTGAGAGAAGAGTGTTTCCCAAGCAACTAGAGTATAGACTCACCTATCAACAACCAAGTGAGAGGAGTGTTGCCTATACCACTAGAGCCGAACTCACTTCTCAAGACAAAAATGGAGAGAAAGGAGTTTTGCCCAAGAAACTCTATACATATGGTTTGACCACCAAGGTCAAGAACACACCTATAACATGAACATATATCCACAAGATACATGGCCGATCAAGGTGAAACATAACATGCAACAAGAAAAGGAAGTAGTATAGCTAGGGTTAGGAGTTATGTTACCCACCTTAAGCAAACTCCAAACTCCTATCACCAAGCTCCCAAGCTCAAGCACCACCTTCGGCCACCTCAAGAAGAGAAACAAAACTTGTAACCACCATGGCCAAAGAGGAAGCAAGAAAGAGAAGAAGAAGAAGGTGTTAAGGAAAGAGTGGAGATGCTCACCACAAGAAGAAGGACAAGGCACTCTAGGTCTCGACCACCACTAGAGGAAGAAGAAGACTCCAAGGAGAAGGAGGAGGATCAGCCACCAACTTGCAAAGGAGATGTGTCATCCACCAAGGAAGGAAAGGAAGCAACACCAACTAAAGGGATCCTAAGAAAGAGAAAGGAGAGGCATATATAGAAGAGGGTGAAGGAGAAAACAAGGCAAGGTGTCACCCACCTAGGGACACTTGTCCATGGGCAATGCCACCTTCTCATCTCGCCATATCCACATGTCCAAGGCATTTGCCCCATGCAAGCATCAAGCACCAAGTGTCCACAAGGGGGTGACACAAACGATGCCAAAGGTCAAGGATGGTCAAAGGCCAACAAACCACATGGGCGATAAACTCTCATGCCCGACACAGCCTCGTGGCCGACACAACCATATCCTACACAAGGATCCCAAACACCCTTGCTCGATACAAGGTCCGACAAGGCGAGGTAAGGCCCAAACAAGGCAAAACAAGGCCCAACAATGTTCAACCAAGCCCAAGGCAACTCAAGCAATGAGCCCAACCCTTCCTCTCAACTCTAGAGGAAGCAAGAAGAGTGAGAAACACCTCTCAAGGTGACAAACTTGCTCATCAACCCTAGACTTGGGTTATTTGCAAGTAGCACCCCCAACACTCAGCAAAGCACAAACAAACCCTAATCACCACTAGAGGTGATTAGCAAGAAACTAAGAACAAGGGTTAGGCAAAGCAAATAGGATAAGCCCAAAACAGAGATCATGGTCCTTATAGTACAGAGCCAGTGGTTGTCGGTTATCTAACTATTTCAATGTTGTCTCCCTTAGGATGTTTACCTTTTTTGATAGGTTACTTATACCTAGTACCCTTGCCCTCTCCTGGAAAAACCCTCATGGTAGGAGATAACCCAATTGTTGACAACCAATACAGTTATGAGACACCCCAGAACCATAGATTTGGGATTCTAAGGATGGATCCACCCTTTATCCCTCCAGTGACTCAAGGCACTCCTCCAGCTGGAAGTGGACCATAAATAGGTTAGGAGACCCCATCCTATGCTAGTACAGGCATAGTCATCTCTCCTGAGCAAGAATGTCCATGTTCAGACAACTCTTTGCCATGATTATGGCAAGAAATGAACAACCCACATGTGCTCGAAAATCCTAAAGAGTATTCCATAATGGAATTCATGAAGATGCAACCACCCTCCTTCAAGGGTGAAGGTATGATTAAGGGTGAAGGTATTTTGATGATCATTAATGGAAGTAATCTCTCTCTTTCCTAATTATCTCCTTTGAATATCATTATTCCATAGATAATTAGGAATACAAAAACTTCTCTCTTAATCTCATTAGACTTGCCCTTTAATTCATAGGCTACGAATTTATATTCCCTTTTATTAGAAAATACTTCCTTTCTATTATAAAATCCATTAATAATGTATCATATTATCTTTTATTTTGCAAATTTGGCATTTCCTCTTTCTTTCCTCTTTATTGGGACTCCTTGGATCCCAAGATACTCCATTATTTCGAAATTCATTTTCAAGGATACTTATTATCCTTCTATATGCATTATTTTGCATTATCATGTTTATTTCTTAATAAAATATTTCTTTTTGATGGTTTCTCTTTATTTCTCTTTTATCTTCCTCATTGGCATTCCTTTTATCATTAGAAACCTCATGGATACGAAATTTCCCCAAGAAATCTCATTTATGTCTCTTTTCATTCATTTTCCACATTATATCATTATTTCCCAATTTCTTTCTTCATAAAGAAATACTTAATTAATCTATTCTTTTCCTATTGCTTTCTTTTTGCAACCTTGGACTCCTTGGTACCCAAGGAACCCAAGAGGCACGAAATCCTCTTTGGATTTTCCTTCTAGAGGTTTCCACATATTTCTTTTCTTAAAATTCAATTATCCATTTACTAATTGAATTTCCTTTGTTATTTTCCTTTTATTGGGCCCAATAGCCAATAAAGCCTACAAATCAAACAACAAGGCTATTTTAAACGAAATCCAATTATTCTCAACCAAATATATGATTATTTGTTCAAACATCTTTAATATGAGAAATTATATTTCTCACCACTTGAACCCAAAAATTGGGGTTGTAAATTTGGCATTTTCTTTCCTCTTTAATATGAGAAATTATATTTCTCACCACTTGAACCCAAATGTTACGACCTCACCTTTCAGTAACCCCCAATTAAGGGAGACCAAGAGGTTGAAGCCGCACCCATTAATCCCGGATCAAAGGTTCGACATATAATCATAAACAATTATTAAATTCTAACAGACTATACTGAAAATGGTAATAAATTTTTTCTTTGCATACCTTGAAAAGTTGGGAACAAACTAACTTGAACTATTCTATCTAATTCCTCCTTGTTCTTTAATTCTTGAATTCACAAGGTGTCACTTTACTATTTGTACTTTTCATTGTACCTAAAACTCCGACAAACAAAACGTCGGTCAGCCGAAGGTGGTATGTGGAGGAAACAGATAATGTTCAACTATGTTAACAATATAATCATTCAATTAATCATTTAACAATCAAGATTACATTTTAAGCCATACAACTCAATCCATACATATTCTCGAACTCTGGGTTGTCCCTGCAGTGGACATGAATAACACCTCTCTTTTAGGTAATAGATTCGCATGGCACTATCCGAAGATAGCCCAATATCTAACTCCTTGTGACTTGATGGTCCTACCCCAAGGGTATCCATGTACTAAGTCATCCATAGACCTGATGGACCTACCCAATAGGTAGCCATGTACTACGTCTTCCTCTGACCTGATGGACCTACCCAATAGGTAGCCATGTACTAGGTCAACTATCATACCACAGAGGGAACCAGGATCTGAGCTTGTAGGCATATATCCTTTGTGATAGTCATAGCCACATTATAGTTTGCATGAACTAAATTCATCCAACCGTTTATTTAAAGCATCCGGTAAAACATTCGGGAATCATCGTGAAACTAGAACGGTTATTCATAAGCATAACCACATACCTTTAATTGCAGTTTTCAAGACAGATTCAAGTATGTAGAGAAACCCAACTAATCAAGCAAAGTTGAACAGAAATCCTGAAATAAAAGTACCAATTCCTTTTATTAATATTTATCAAATTTCATTATACCATTTAGGATTTCAATTCCAACATTAGGGTTTCTTTTGGAAATTAGGGTTTTACTTCTTTGATGGAATCATTAAAGATGATGACTTTGCATACTTTTCTTATTCCAAGAAGTTTTCGTATTCCTAATTATCTATGGAATAATGATCATCAAAGGAGATAATTAGGAAAGAGAGAGAGAGACACTTGCTTCACATTGAAGGAAAAGAGTTTCCTTAATGGGGGGGCTTGGTAACTCACCTAAGGCTTCGTACCCATCTCTATAAAAGGTTAGAACCCCTGGGTCGAGCCCAAGAGGTCCCTGCATCCCTTTCTCTCTCTACTCCCTTTTCTTCTTCTTTCAAAAACCTTAGAATAATGGGTAACGTAGCCATGGATCTACGAGGAGCTGATTAACGATCCCGTTGGAGGAAGAAGGCCTCCACGACAATCCAGGAAGGATCGGAGACCGAGACGTGCGCCTATCTCCCAGCAATACCATCTGCGGGACTACAGGCTACCGCAAACGCAGCAGGAACGACGGCCGTTTTTCACTCGAGCACGACCACATTGGTCGCAACCTGGAGGGCGCCACCTGTGCACCGAGGAACGGCGGAGGCAAGGGAATCGAACCGGAGGGCCGTCGAGTCCAAGGGAGGCCACAGGAGTCGTGCAGCTCGCGACTAGGGCTGCAGGCTGGCGACGTTGTTGGCATCGCGAGGAAGAAGGAATACGGGCGTGTTTGATGGATTCGCCCTTCGGGGTACAAAGCAACGGCTAACTTAAGTAAGGGTATAATGGTAAAACCGTTATATTTCCAAATATGCAACGTCGCATGAATTGTGATGACGTGGCAACTCTCGATTGGCCAAGTAAGTAAAACCTTGTTAATTTCATATCAAATAAACAGTAGCTCGGATAAACGCGAGTAATATATGAAAATTTATCATGAGAACGAAAGGAATCCATTAAAACTATTATCAAATATTGATTCCGTTTCTAATTGAAAAAGTACTATAAGATGATGAAAAGTGCATTAAAATTGAGTTAAAAACCCTATTTGTAATTAAAGGTTGAATCTAAGATGCTTAATGGGTTAATTGAAGTGTTAATAACCTGTTGAATGATAATGTTAGATTCGAACCTGATCTAAATGTAGAATTGCATGATTTAGGGTTATACCTCATATGAGAATGATTAAATAATTTAGAAACCCTAATTTAGGGTAAAAGAAGATAAGATCATATTTAGATTGAAAAATGTGAAAATATGATTGTTAAATGATAGTTCTAAGTTTTTGGTATATGAAAGTCCTTAATCCTGGATAAATACCCTAAAAGTAGTAATTACGGTCTTTTCATGAATAAAAGGTAGAAATGATGATAAAATGAGTTCATATGTTAATTAGACCCTAATGAGCTTTGAATTAATGATATATGCACATGATGGTCTTGCCATGAATTAAAAGGATAAAGATAACAGTTTTAGTGTAAAAGAAACATATTAGACTTATTTGACATTCAATTGTGCCTATGATGCAGAAATTAGGGTTTGTGAACTAAAAGAGCATTAAAAGTGATAAATGCATAATGAAGGATAAAAACCTAGTAAAACCCTAAGGTTGGCCTAGAAATTATAAGGTGGAATCCAAGTTGATCTTGTGGATGTTTTGAATAAAACAATGACACTTGGATGTTATGCATTATTTTCAGGATATTGTTGATTGCTTGTTAATTGAGTTGAATGTTAATGCATGGACATCAAGTTACTATGGATCAGGTATGTGGTTACGATTATGAATAACCACTTTCGTTTCCCGATGTATTCTCAGATGTTTAATCGCATTGAATGCAACTAAACTATTGGATGTTTATTTATTTCATGCCACTATAAAGTGACTATGATTATCACCATAAATGTGCATATATAACTGGCTAGATCCGGGTCCACATCTGTTACTTTGAAAAGGCTAAAAAGGGGTAATCCTAGAGTAAGGTCTAGGTTACCGTGAGTTAGAGACTCTTTAGCAAATCCCGAGTTAAGGAGTGGTCTACTTACGAGTAGTGCCATGTGACTCAACCCTAGAAACTGGTTCACTTATAGGTGGATCATGAGGGGTTTAATGGGGGCAATACAGAGGATAGGGTACTCTTGGATCACGGAGTTATATCTAAAACGTAATATTGGTTGTTAAATAAGTAATTGAATGATTACATTGTTATCATAGTTGCATGTTTGTTGTTTCCCCCACATACCAGCTACGGCTGACCGACGTTTTGTTTGTCGGCGTTTTAGGTACAATGAAAGAACAAACAGTAAAGTGGCACATGTGATACTAAATGAGAATTAAAGTACAAGGAGGATTAGATAGATTAGTATCAGTGTGGATAGAAGAATAGAGATCCAAGTTTTCAAAAGGTATGTAAAGAAAAAAATTTATTACCATTTTGAGTATAGTCTGTTAGAATTTAATAATTGTTTATGGTTATATGTCGAACCTTTGATCTGGGATTAATGGGTGCGGCTCAACCTCTTGGTCTCCCTTAATTGGGGGTTATCGGGAGGTGGGGTCGTAACATGTGGTATCAGAGCCTGGGTTCCTCAATTAACCATTAATAATTATTAAATTTTACCAACTCCATAGAACCCAAGGGAGTTATTAGAGGAGTATCCGAAAGACGGAGGTGTCTATAAAGGGATCACGACCGGGGGCTGGCAAGATTTTCCTCCGCACCGCTAGTCGGAATACGAGGACTCCCGGACCCGTGTGACTGCCTGGCCAAAGTCTTAGGGTATGAATCGAAATAAGATACCTTTAGGACTTCTCATCTTATTCATCCCTTCTCATCACAAAATTTTGATAAGGACCTAAAGGATTAGGGTTTTCTTTCTTCTCCTCACCCTCTTGAGGTATGGGTAAGGTTAATAAGGTTTAAGGAATCCTCCACTAAATTAATGAAAGGCATGTAAATAAGATGTCATGGACATAAGCTTAATAGATTAAGCGCAAAATAAATAATAGATACATGCTTAGGTCGTATGACATAAGATGTCATGTCCTCAGAAGAGACCTGAGGCTAGACCTTCTTGTCAGGAGGATAAGTTAGTCTTGGAGATAGAGATCTCCATTGCAAGTAGAGACCTGGCACATCCTCTGAGGATGATGCTAACCCTAACCCTAAGTGAAGGTTAGAGAGAGATGAGTTGGACCAGGTGTTTGAAAGGACATGCCTTTGGGATGCCATAGGATCCATGGGTGACCTAGCACCTTTGGCAACCCCAACCCTGGGAAGGGTCGTGCATGTTAGAGTACATGATAGCTCTTTGGATGATGATGTTAGTGAAGGACCATAGAAACCCTATGGGCTTGTACTAGTAGGGAATAGCTGGAACCTAGAGCACGTCATAGTGCTGACGGTAGGATGAAACCCTGGAAAAGGAATTATGATGGAGCATAAAGGGTTATGGATGATCTTGAGCAACCATAAGTTCGAACCTAGGCTTCACCCATGTAGAGCATGCTTTTGAGGTTGATCCTTCATGAAGAAAGGACCTCTAATGGTGAGCTTGGGTGTGGGGTTAGCTCTAGAGGGAGCAGGAAACCCAGCAAGAAGGTTGGAAGCCTAAAACCCTAAACAATGGATGATAGTGGTTGCCTCATGATCGATCCCTGAAAGTTGATGATACCTTGGTTGTCTTTAGAGGGACCAAACCCTAGACAGTGAAGATGAAGCATATGGTGCCTATGTGCCTACAATATAGGTGTTTACCTTCTGAGGTAGGAAAAAGAGTTCCTTAGACCTAGAAAGGTTTAGTAGCAGGTTATGAGGCCTTGTACCTTGTTGGTGGTCCTTAGGGAGGACCCAACTCTAAGTGTTGCTTGAGTTGAAGGATGACAAGGAGTGTGTGTCATGCCTTTTTCATGCTTGGTTTGTAGTTAATAGATAGAGCATGCAGTGAACCTAGGGTTCCTAGGCCTAAGAGGGGAAGTGGTATACCTAATGCTCATGATGAGAATTAAGTTTCTATAGTTTCGAGAATGGTACGCCTCATGAATAAAGGAAAAGGGAAGCCCCTTAAGTTTAAGGTATGTTTGGTGAACCCCCTTACAGCTAGGTTGATGATAAAGGGGAAAGTTTTATCTTGATCCAACATCGAGGAAAGAAGGATAAGTATGACCTAGCATGGTACAGTGAGTGGGCTGCTTATGCCTTAATGGTTTTCTAGGGTTAAGTAGGCTCGTGTGGATGTAAACCCTAGACCTAAGAGCTTTTGTGACCTCAGAGATAGTTTTCCTCCCATCCTAGGAGAGGGACCCCTTTGGAAGGGTGTATATCAGTTTTGGTTAGTTTAAGGTAACCTAAAGAGGTCTCTTAGGATCTTGAAAAGCTAAGAGAAAAGTACATGGTATGAGGATGAACCTGTAGACCCATAGATATCTATCTCTGGTTGCGTATGAATGTGTTACCATGGAAGTGATCGGTAGGGGGCTTGACCAAGGTAGGCAGGTTTCCATGATCCCTATGAAAGGATGAGGGCCAGCCCAGAAATGCAGAAAGAGAGATGATGAAGACATGGGTAAGGTTCTAGGTGAACATGCACTATAATGGTGAAGCCTAAGTCGATCCTAGGGTCAGGTAGGGATAAGACCGATAAAGGTAGGAGTTGCCTAATTCCCTAGTTGCACATGACCATAGGGTCGGGAGGTAACAACTACCATTGTCTGAGGGCCATGGGTTAGGAGATTGATCACCTTCAAGAACTCATGGGACCCAAAGGGCAGATGAGTAGGGCACTCTCTTGATGCATGAGGGGAGAGGGATGACCCCAAAAGAGTCGGTACCCTATAGACCTAGAGGAAATGACCAAGGATATAAACCTCAGTAGGTTCAAGACTAGTTTGATATCATGATGTTTGTGATAAAGAGACATATGTGGCACGTTGCAACTTAGATTTAAAGGTGTACTGGCAAGGTGGGATGTACCATCTCTACTCTTAGAACATGAAGAACTCTGTATTTGGACTGCAGCCAAATGCTTATTTCCTCTTGTTATGGGGGTGAGAGATAGGACATTATGCATGTCATACACCAAGGATAAGAGATGATGTAGGTTGGAACGTTGCCACGAGAGATGGGGTAGAGAAGATAACCTATCCCGGTAAAGTGAATGATACATGGATGGCTTACTAGCACTAAGAGGAATGAGGTAGTCACCTTATAAGGATGTGGAGCTTACAAGTTATACCAGATTGAGTTTGGTCACCATGATGATGAAATCAGAGAGTGTTCTTAATGGATATAGACATAGAGTTGGAGATAATATGATAAGTGAAATACATGGAAGTGTATGTCTTCAATGTTACCTAATACCTAAGGATGAGAGGTGGTAATGTATGCTCTGGTTAAGACTTGTTTGACTAGAAGCTAGAAGAGGTTGTTTGGCTAACCCTAAGTTTGAAAAGGAGAGGTGTTTGGATAACACTCAGATGTAACAAGATAGGTTGAAAGGATAAGAGGTTGTTTGGTTAGCCAGTCTAGTCCTCGATGCAATGAAGGGATGGTGGTAGAACCTCAGATGCACCTCTTTGGAAGAGAAGGTGACAAAACCCTGACTAGAGTGGTTTAGGGTTTCAGAGGATTTGATCTTGAAAGAATCATGACATACAGGAAATCATGGTGGAAGATCATCATACACCGTGGAAAATGACAATAGCACTTTGGATGCTTAAGATGAGGTTGCATGTGGTTTATGGCCATGCAAGCCAGGAGGTAAAGGACGAACCCCAGTAACCTAGTGTATCGATATAGAGGACAAAAGAATCCCTGAGAGGGAATGGGAGCTCATCACTATGGATGTTTTGATAGGTCTTCCCTGGGCCAAAGAAGGTCGAGATACAATATGGGTTATGGTAGGTCGCCTTACCTAGAAAGGAAGAGTTTAGTTAAAGGACAGATCTAGTTCAACTACCCATGAGAGAGATGGTTCAACTACACCATGAAGCAAGTTCAAAGGTTCTTGAGTTTGACCTAAAAGTTCACTTCCATAAAGTGGAAGTAGGTACATGAAGAACTCAATGTTAGTATAGTTTATCACCCCTAACTATGGTTAGTATGATCCAGACTAAAGGGTCTGATGAGGGCATGTGTGCTCGTTCAGGGTGATATCTAGAGACAGTTCTTATCCTATGAAAGATGTGACAATGACCACCATAGCCAGTATCAGGTATTATATGAAGCTCTATAAGGGAGGTTGTGTCGGGCACCACTTCAGTAAGGTGATGTTGGTGAAAAGGGCCACGTGATGGTTAGAAAAGGACCACATGATGGTTAGAAAAGGGACCCCAGTGCGTGTAGATGAAGTCACTTTGATTGTGCAAAGGCTGAAAGGAGCCCAGAGACGATGAGAGTCGTGAGCAGATGCAAAGTAGACTGACATACAGTTCACTGTGGGAGAAAATGTGACATGAAAATCTGACCCCTCTAAGTTATATCTAAGAGAGCTGAGTCCCCGATACATGGGTCCATTAGAGATGGATGGGTGGAGAAGGTTAGGTTTGACCCTACCCCTCAGGATAGAGTAATGGGAGATGTTTTCCATGTGTCCAATTTAGAGCGCTATGTGAGGTACCTCGACCATGTGCTAAGCAATGAACCTAGTGAGCCCCAAGGGAGGCCGAAATGGCCTGAGTCGCCTGTGTAGTTTATAGACGCCAGGATGAAAGGACTCAGAGAAAAGAATATGTGATAATAGAGGTTCTTTGGAAATGCCATGGGTATGACAAAGCCACATAGGGGCCAATGATGGACATGGAAAAGGCTTATCCTAAATTGTTTGTTTTCTTGTTTGAATTTTGAGGACAAAATTCCTATAAGAGGGGAAGGATGTTACAACCCCAATTTTTGGGTTCAAGTGGTGAGAAATATAATTTCTCATATTAAAGATGTTTGAACAAATAATCATATATTTGGTTGAGAATAATTGGATTTCGTTTAAAATAGCCTTGTTGTTTGATTTGTAGGCTTTATTGGCTATTGGGCCCAATAAAAGGAAAATAACAAAGGAAATTCAATTAGTAAATGGATAATTGAATTTTAAGAAAAGAAATATGTGGAAACCTCTAGAAGGCAAATCCAAAGAGGATTTCGTGCCTCTTGGGTTCCTTGGGTACCAAGGAGTCCAAGGTTGCAAAAAGAAAGCAATAGGAAAAGAAAAAATTAATTAAGTATTTCTTTATGAAGAAAGAAATTGGGAAATAATGATATAATGTGGAAAATGAATGAAAAGAGACATAAATGAGATTTCTTGGGGAAATTTCGTATCCATGAGGTTTCTAATGATAAAAGGAATGCCAATGAGGAAGATAAAAGAGAAATAAAGAGAAACCCTCAAAAAGAAATATTTTATTAAGAAATAAACATGATAATGCAAAATAATGCATATAGAAGGATAATAAGTATCCTTGAAAATGAATTTCGAAATAATGGAGTATCTTGGGATCCAAGGAGTCCCAATAAAGAGGAAAGAAAGAGAAAATTCCAAATTTGCAAAATAAAAGATAATATGATACATTATTAATGGATTTTGTAATAGAAAGGAAGTATTTTCTAATAAAAAGGAATATAAATTCGTAGCCTATGAATTAAAGGGCAAGTCTAATGAGATTAAGAGAGAAGTTTTCGTATTCCTAATTATCTATGGAATAATGATCATCAAAGGAGATAATTAGGAAAGAGAGAGAGAGAGACGCTTGCTTCACATTGAAGGAAAAGAGTTTCCTTAATGGGGGGGCTTGGTAACTCACCTAAGGCTTCGTACCCATCTCTATAAAAGGTTAGAACCCCTGGGTCGAGCCCAAGAGGTCCCTGCATCCCTTTCTCTCTCTACTCCCTTTTCTTCTTCTTTAAAAAACCTTAGAATAATGGGTAACGTAGCCATGGATCTACGAGGAGCTGATTAACGATCCCGTTGGAGGAAGAAGGCCTCCACGACGATCCAGGAAGGATTGGAGACCGAGACGTGCGCCTATCTCCCACCAATACCATCCGCGGGACTACAGGCTGCTGCAAACGCAGCAGGAAAGACGGTCATTTTTCACTCGAGCACGGCCACATTGGTCACAACCTGGACGGCGCCAAGCGTGCGCCGAGGAACGGCGGAGGCAAGAGAATTGAACCGGAGGGCCGTCGAGTCCAAGGGAGGCAACAGGAGTCGCGCAGCTCGCGACTAGGGCTGCAGGCCGGCGACGTTGTTGGCATCGCGAGGAAGAAGAAGGAGTACGGGCACGTTTGACGGATTTGCCCTTCAGGGTACAAAGCAACGGCTAACTTAAGTAAGGGTATAACGGTAAAACCGTTATATTTCCAAATCTGCAACGTCGCATGAACTGTGATGACGTGGCAACTCCCGATTGGCCAAGTAAGTAAAACCTTGTTAATTTCATATCAAATAAATCATAGCTCGGATAAACATGAGTAATATATGAAAATTTATCAGGAGAACGAGAGGAATCCATTAAAAATATTATCAAATATTGATTCCGTTTCTAATTGCAAAAGTACTATAAGATGATGAAAAGTGCATTAAAGTTGAGTTAAAACCCCTATTTGTAATTAAAGGTTGAATCTAAGATGCATAATGGGTTAATTGAAATGTTAATAACCTATTGAATGATAATGTTAGATTCGAACCTGATCTAAATGTAGAATTGCATGATTTAGGGTTATACCTCATATGAGAATGATTAAATAATTTAGAAACCCTAATTTAGGGTAAAAGAAGATAAGATCATATTTAGATTGAAAAATGTGAAAATATGATTGTTAAATGATAGTTCTAAGTTTTTGGTATATGAAAGTCCTTAATCCTGGATAAATACCCTAAAAGTAGTAATTAGGGTCTTTTCATGAATAAAAGGTAGAAATGATGATAAAATGAGTTCATATGTTAATTAGACCCTAATGAGCTTTGAATTAATGATAGATGCACATGATGGTCTTGCCATGAATTAAAAGGATAAAGATAACAGTTTTAGTGTAAAAGAAACATATTAGACTTATTTGACATTCAATTGTTCCTATGATGTAGAAATTAGGGTTTGTGAACTAAAAGAGCATTAAAAGTGATAAATGCATAATGAAGGCTAAAAACCTAATAAAACCCTAAGGTTGGCCTAGAAATTATAAGGTGGAATGCAAGTTGATCTTGTGGATGTTTTGAATAAAACAATGACACTTGGATGTTATGCATTATTTTCAGGATATTGTTGATTGCTTGTTAATTGTGTTGAATGTTAATGCATGGACATCAAGTTACTATGGATCAGGTATGTGGTTACGATTATGAATAACCGCTATTGTTTCCCGATGTATTCTCAGATGTTTAATCGCATTGAATGCAACTAAACTGTTGGATGTTTATTTATTTCATGCCACTATAAAGTGACTATGATTATCACCATAAATGTGCATATATAACTGGTTAGATCTGGGTCCACCTCTGTTACTTTGAAAAGGCTAAAAAGGGGTAATCCTATAGTAAGGTCTAGGTTACCATGAGTTAGAGACTCTTTAGCAAATCCCGAGTTAAGGAGTGGTCTACTTACGAGTAGTGCCATGTGACTCAACCCTAGAAACTGGTTCACTTATAGGTGGATCATGAGGGGTTTAATGGGGGAAATACAGAGGATAGGGTACTCTTGGATCGCGGAGTTATATCTAAAACGTAATATTGGTTGTTAAAGTAATTGAATGATTACATTGTTATCATAGTTGCATGTTTGTTGTTTCCCCCACATACCATCTACAGCTGACCGACGTTTTGTTTGTCTGTGTTTTAGGTACAATGAAAGAACAAACAGTAAAGTGGCACATGTGATACTAAATGAGAATTAAAGTGCAAGGAGGATTAGATAGATTAGTATCGGTGTGGATAGAAGAATAGAGATCCAAGTTTTCAAAAGGTATGTAAAGAAAAAAAAATTATTACCATTTTCAGTATAGTCTGTTAGAATTTAATAATTGTTTATGGTTATATGTCGAACCTTTGATCCGGGATTAATGGGTGCGGCTCAACCTCTTGGTCTCCCTTAATTGGGGGTTATCGGGAGGTGGGGTCGTAACAATGAAATAGAGATGGTCGACAAAGATGATGACTGGGTGCTAGCCATGGAGAGGAATTTCGATGGTATGGCATGTCCTCCACACCAAAAGGTTAGATTTGCTTCATATGTTTAGGATGGACCCGCTCGAGTTTGGTGGAATGGGATAACAAGGACACGTGATATCTCTACCATGACCTGGGAGAAATTTTTGGTGCCTTTTTATGGGAAGTACATCTACACTTTTTCCCTAAAGAAGAAGGAAGCTGACTTCTATAGTTTGAAGCAAGGTTCATTAACTATTTTTTCTTATGTGCAAAAGTCTTGTTGGTTGAGAGATATGATTCTGGATTTAGTGAAGAACATAGAGCTGACCTATATTTGCAAGGACTCAACCACAACATGGGTTGTGCCCTTATCCCACAACTACCTTTGACCTTCCAGTAGATGGTTGATAAAGCTTTGGTTGTGGAGTCTTAACTAGGGTTTCAACCTAGGGAGTTTGATAAGAAGAGGAAACCCTTAGGAGATGAACATAAAAGAGACAAGTGTGATAAGTGAAATGGTCATCATCCTCCAGGGAAGTGTTCTTAGGATAAACCTTGGCATGGCACTCTTGTGATATGTCATTATTTCAATGAACCTGGTTTGACCTAAGTGCCCCAAGCTTCATAATGGACGTGCACCATCTCAACAACAACAACCTCAAGTGCCTCATCAAAATAATGGTAACGATAATGGTAGAAGACATGTGAAAAGGTGAGCTCGAAGAATTTTTGCTTTGGAAGTTCAAGAAGTCTATGATGATAACCATGTTGAAGTTAACCCTTAATCCCATAGTTAGACTTATAAGTTATGTTTCATTTTTGCATGGTACCTTGTGATATATGTAAGGAAGTTACCTTTGTACCTATAGATTTTCTTGACTTATTAGGGTGTAACTTTTTAAGGGGTGGTAAATAGTTGTTTGTTAATTATGGACGTTTATATTTCACTGATGAAATCCTTTTAAGGGGAGGTATGTTGTAACATATCGAAACCTAGAACCTAATCCTATTCAAAGGTTAAGAGGTTAGTGACCTTTGTCTTTGGGCTTAGCCAATCAAGGATAAAATATATGCTCATTGTTGGACAATTGAAACCCTAATATGTTAATGCATAAATAAATCATCCTAACATGTAGACATATAAACAAAGATGACATGATGCTTTCATATTAATCATAAGATCAATGAAGGGTACATAAGATATGTCACATGAGGTAATAATGTGCAAGGTGTCCATAATTGAGAATAATGATATATAATTCAACAAAATATGAAATAAATAAACTTATGTGAGATAACATTAGAGTATATTCGTTCTAGATCTTTCCTTAGCCTTTTAGAACAAGGAAGAGACACAAAAAATAACTATTTAAGAAAGGTAATGTGATATTGAATTAATTAATAAGAGAAATAATGGAAATAATGGATAATGGGGTAAACTAATAAAATAGGAAGACAAATTGGATAAGAATAACTTCTATTTCATTTTCTTTGAGTTCAAGTTTACTTGAATGTTAAGTTTCACCAATTTAGGATAATAATGGTCATGTCTACTTTATTTAGAAAAGAAAAGGTGTTTTCCTTAAAAATATGAAATAAAATATTTACTGACTCCAAAAGTGGAAAATAATCTTAGATTTGTAATCTACACATTTAAATATGTCTTTCGGTGAAATTTCACTCAATTTGGAGAAAGTTTGATTAAAAGGTGAAATTAGGAGAGAGAAAGTGTGTAGAACCTTCAAAATATTAAATAAATGTAAAGACAACTTCAACATGTGAAATGGAGGGCATATTTGTATCCAACATACTTAATTTAACATGTGATTCAAGTTTCATCAAATTTGGAGAATCTTAAAGTCATTAATGTTGAGGAAAGAGAAAATAGTACTTGATTTATGTAACACATCAAAAGTTCTCAAAAGGAAAATCTAATTGCATCATCGAAATCCAATGCCTTAATTAGCCTCTATGCAAAATTTCACTTAATTTGGATAATGTTTGAACCCTTAAATTAAGAAAGAGAAAAATGAAATTAAATGCAATGTCACTTTATTAAATTATTTGATTTTGTCACGCGCCTTGGTTTTTTAATACAATTTTATGGGTGATTTGGGCCATCAATTTTTTGATCTAATGGTTGTGGAGTCATCTCCTACCTCAAGTAGGAGAGCGACCCACCGTGTATAGTAATAGTAGATTTATTTTTCTTCTAGCATCCTCGTGTCTCATCTGTTTCTCGCAATTTTTCATCCATCTGTTTCCTTTTTTGATTATGCACTCTATGAGCCCTCATACAAACCCTAACTCTCTGTATTGTCAAAACACCCAAAACTAGCATCGAGCCCCAGTTCTATAGATACCTACTCTCCTATAAAAAAAAACCCTACCTATCCACCCAAAAACCATTGCCAACATCCCTACAACTCTCCTCCATTGCCAATTGTATTCCAAGTTCTGTGAGTTGCCTCTGTGAGTTCTTTCTTCTCTTTCGATCACCTCATCACCTACATGGTGGCTCCAGTCACCAGGATTCAATTGATATTGGTGGTACGCATCCTCTTATCTTGCCACAGCTTTTCCCCTGGCTATTTTTTTGTGGTTTTTTCCTAAACAAACAACCCTAAAAACTAACCTCCTCAGGCTATTTTGTAGCAACCGGGATGTCAATGTTACACGTTAAATTGTTTTTTTTTTCATTTTATCCAGTACGATGATCGTCGAGATGTATAGAACTCTATGCAATCTTCATTCGCTAGTTTTACCTGGCTTATGGTTCTTTTCATTCTTGTTACTGGAAGCAGAGTTGACGAAGGTCCTTGATAGGACTCTAGTGCCCCACTAGGCTTGATCTTGGGGGTTGAGGTGACTGCAAGAGCTTTGGGAGTGAGACTATGAGATTTGTTCCTTGAGTTCATCATTGTATTTAAGTTTTGCAAAGATGAAATCTTGTTGTTTCTTCTGCTTCCTCACGACCATGGCGTGGTTCTTCCTGAGGATGAATCCCCAACATGTTTTCCCTGTTATACCCTTCTTTTCCTCCTATTTTGATTTTTTACGCTAGGGGCGTTTTGGTCTTTTCACTTGTAGTTGTTTGTTTTAGTTTTGAGGCAAGTTTATTAGGTGTTCGCTGGGGGAAGACGAGTTGGCCAACCCTAATTGGGCCAACTCAATGTGTGCACCCACTCCCTCTCTCTCTTTTCCTCTCTCAACATTTGTGCTGACGTGGACTTTCCTTATTGGTTGATTTTCAAAAATCCATAACTAATTATTTAGATCTCAAAAAAATAAAACGCAATATGTTTTAAAATCAGAAAAATATGGGCTTTGTAATGGTACTATTTTTTTGCCAAAATATAATCTTGAAAATTTGTGACTTTAATGGATTTTCCTAAATAAGTAATAACTTACAAAATTCATAACTAAATATTTAAAAGTCAGAAAAATACAATAAAATATGATTTGAATTCATAAAATATAATCTAAAACATGGAATGGTTTTAATAACCTAATTAACTAATATTAAAAAGGTGATTTTTAGGGTTTTGAATAATTAATGAAACCTAACCGTAGTTCTACATATATGCATAATAGGTGCTTTGGAGACCTAGGATTGGATCTAGGACTGACTTTGGACTATTTAGATTCTTAAGTAAGGTATGTCTGCATCCTCTATTATTCTTTCTGAGCAATTAACCTATTTTCTTCTTTCTCTTGGTCCTATGGACATTAGCCTCTACAATATCTTGTTCTTTTGGTAAATATGCTTCATGTGAAGTATCATATTTGAAACTGGTCTTGTGATCATATTTGGACATTCTCTTGGTTTCTTTATTATACTTTGTTCATCTTGGAACACTATTTGATGATATGTGATATCCTTTGCCACTTGTGTGGTGGATGTTTATGTTGATCATTAGTATGATGGCAACTTTTTTTATAATCTGACTATACTTTCTACTTGCCTCTACATTAAACATGCTATGTGATTCAGTATCACTAGAGTAGTGTAATTGCATTGCTTTTTAGGTAGTATGCCCTTGTTATTATTGGGATGGAGGTGGTGGTGCCCCATCCCTGAGTTTCAAGTTTGTGAGGCTTGGCCCAACTTTTATATATATTGGGAGTGGCAGTATGTCATCTCTATCATGTTTCAAGTTTGTGAGACATGCCCGCCTTTGTTTTTATATTGTTCTAGTGTTATTGTTATCTCACATGCATGCATGTTGATGATTATGGGATGTGAACCCTAATTCTATATATGTGCTAGTATGGCACGATTTTATATGTTTGGTTATGGCAAGTATATCTTTTGTTATTCTTCTTTATATTATGCCCGATTTGGATGGTCCTTTACTTTGATATGGGAAGCCTTATCTACTTGATAACCTTTTATTCCATTATTTCTCATCTTTACTTTAGTATGCACATACAAGATTTGTGTTGATTTTCTCTTTTCTTTTCTTCTTATTTACACATAGGTGAGATGGGTGTCTCATAGCCCAGGTTAGGCAAAATTCCAACCAATGTACAATACAATCAGCCTGACCCTCATGTAGTCGCAATGCTTGAATCGGTCATTTGGCAGTCTATTCAGCTGATTTTTTGCATGAATTGAAATACATAAACACTTTAGTAATCAATTCAATAATCATTCAAGATCAAACTCCTCTTCTAGATGAGTTCCTATGTGATGACCCTATAGGTCCCGTATCATGTTGGCAGTGAATGTCCATAATAGCTGATGACATCACAAGCAAAGAGTGGTGCCTAGTTGTACATCAATGCAACATAAGTGAATGGAAAATTGGGGAGCAACTTCAACCTACAATATGTGTATGGTGTTATAGTGTTTGTATAGTTCCTTTATTGCTGATATCCAAATTGAACTAGGGACATGGAGTAGTCATCCTCATTATTATTCAATCATATTTCTTGAACCAGAGCAGACTGCATGAGGTATATGTAATCTCAATATCACATATTAACTCACATGTGTATGGTCATACTTTTCTCTGTCTCACTAATTAAGAGGCCTTGGATATCATACTCATGTAGGAGGGAGAAATCATGTATGTACCACTCACAGTCAATCCCCATGTGTCAAAGTCACCCAACCATCACCGTTATAACAGCCCATGTTTTAGGACTGCGTTTGATGATGTCAAATCATACCCAATGACATGTGATGAGTGTAGTGATTTCAGGTCTAAGAACCACAACCACCACCTTCACTATGAGAGTTGACTATTGTAACGACCCCAATTCCTATACACTTTCCAAGTTGACATTCCCTAGATATGTGTGCACTCATATCTAATAGATGTCAAGAAGGAAAATGTAAGGGATTGTGATTGTCAACTATTTTAATAAAAGGAGCCAGATAATCTTCACAGACATCATTGATTAGCCACACAAACAACATTCATTGAAGATAAAGTCATACATATTATTCAAAAAAGAAGAAGAGAATAGTTTTGTGAAATGAAAGTACATAGGATTTAGAACATCATATACATCATCTAGAATAATGAATAACTATTTGAGGGATTGTATTTACAATCCCTTGGGTCATCCGGGCTCTGTCGCCTATTTGAGGTAGGGGAGAGACTAAGTCTCCTTCTAACTCAAAAAAAAGAATGAATAACTATCTAACTGAAAAAGATATAGGAAATAGAAATCTAGATAGCTATCCTCCATGTCCATTTATTTAGTAGCTTCAAGTACTTTGAGATGCATTATTTGTTCCTTGTACCTAGAAAATACGAGAAACAAAATCATCAACATAAGTTGGTATGTGGTTCAAAATGTAGTACCATGATTGCATAATTCAAATACTTGAAGAAATAAAAGAAAATCATTGTTTAGGGCGGAAAATTAGGTAAACACATCTTTTAGATGTATCATTGGATGAAGTTGTACTACTATTCTATAAGCACTTTGTCATACATCCAATGTGGGCAAACTACTTTATCATACATCTAGCATGGGCCATTCATATTACATCCATACTAGGCAATATATCATACATCCATATTGGGCCATCTCTCATTTGTGCTTATCTTAGTAGCTACAAATCATCAACAGTTCATTTATGTTCCATTTAGATTTGGTGAAGCATAAATACTAGTAATCATTCAACAAAGTATAGGCAAATAAGTCACCTAAGATACATCATATCTTATGAGACCATGGAAAACTAGTCTTATACTTAATAAAGACCACGTACCTGGTTTGATTAGATATTAATTCTAAGAGTCTAGAAGGACAATAAAAAGATCACCCTGAAAAGAAAGTAAGGGTGTGGGTCACTATGAGTCCATATGATCCCAAACTAGGGTTTGTCCTTTACTTAGGATTATTTTCACCTTTCAATGATTAGATCAGGGTTTATTCATTCCTTTTGTCTTGTTTCGGAGTCACAAGATTAGGTCTTTATTTAGGGTTTCCATTATTTAGTGATACCAATTTATGTTCAAGAAAAGAAAAGTCCAACATTAGGGTTTCTACTATGGGTTATATCATTAATGATTTCTTTTTAGGATTTCCAAAAATTAGATAGATCAGGGTTGAATCTAGGGTTACCAGGGTCATTCATGATCATAGTGGGCTCATAAGAAATTAGGGTTCGAATTTAATGCATTAAATATACATATGGAGAGAGAGAGGAACTAGAATTTAGGGTTTCTAGATAACCATTCATACATGATTAGGGTTTCATGCCATTGTGAGGATTAGGGATTCTATTAGGGTTTAGGCTTCATAAATATCATAGCATATCAAATAATAACCATTGTTACATGATTACTTTACCTAAGTATGGTTATTAGTCTTTAAGCCAATATTTTTACAATAGGAGTTAGATCTAGGTCCTGATGATATTTTATTTGAATAGCTCACATTTTTCTAATGAAAATGGTATACAATTTTACTACTATCTGATATTCCTATTAATTTCTATGATTTTTCTAAGATAACCCATTTTCTTTAATATTTAATAAGAAAATAAATTTAAATAAAAGGTGTTACCTTGATCAACGGCTGGATCTGACTAGATCGACGGCTCATGTTGATCCCAGGTCTTGTGAGATGGATCGCGGATCGTTGAGTTGGCACTCGTGGATTGGCCCAACAATGTGAGTGTTCCCACTCTTGCTCACGTTGACTAGCGACCCGTTTAGCTGATGAGGCAGCTCACAATTGGTCCACCTAGGTCCACGCTGGCACCTCGTCAACTCCTTCTCCTTCTCTATGCTTGTAGGTTGGAGGATCCTGGAGCAACTTCGGCTAAGACTAGGTGTGTGAGTAGTCCACTTTGGGGGCAGGGAGGAGATCTATCACCTTCATGGTGATGGTCCGAGCTGATCTAGGGATGCCTAGCGTCGTGGCTCCCCTTGGATCTCAGTGCCATCGTCGGATGGGGTGAGGCCGCCGGTAAGAGAGGGGTTAGAGTTTAGTGAGGGTTTTGGGTTTGGTGGGGGTTGCCGCGTATGCTCACGGTGAGTTGGTGAAGGTAGTGGAGCGGTGGATTTGGTCCATGAAGGGCTGTGGTTACGGGGTGGTGAGGAGTCTGGAGGTTGAAGATGATGGAGTGGGGGAGAGGTGTTTAGGTAGTCATGCTTGCAATTGCTGGTGGGGAATGAGGAAAGGAGGGGTGGCAGTCTTAAATAGGAGTTTGTGAGCAAGGGAAAGGAATCCCTAAACTCACCGCCGCCAGGAGAGGTATGGAAATGAGGGAGTTTGTTCTCCCTGATCCTAGGGTGAGGGGTGATCAGGATCACATTTTTTGAGTTTGTTTTGGTGAGAAGAAGATATTTTCTCAACCAAAATTGTGAGTGAATGGGAGGATAAGGCTCGGGAAGTCACAATTAGATGCTCGGAGGGATAGACCAAGAAGGGCGGGAGGTTAGGGATGAGGTCTACACTTCAGATCATTACTTGATATGTGTGTTGCCTCGCCCAATGGCTAAGAAAGGGGCTGGGTTAGCTAAGTGGTTGCATGACACGTCAATATCATGTATTTGATCAAAACTTAGGTCCTAAGTATGAACTAAATGCAATAATGTGCATAATTGGAAAAATGCATAACTCCTAATTAGCTTATCCAATTGCAAAGAAATTTTAGGTGGATCTTCATGATATCATTATCCAACCCTGGTATCAAATTGAGGGTCAAACTCAAAAGTTTGTTATATAAATTGGCCATGTGCCCTTATACATGGATTTTGTCTGCTATGAAATTAGGGATTATATTTTAATGAAATTAATAATCACTTTTAATCAATTAAGTAGGGGAAAAGGTTGAGGGTATTATTGGCAATAATAAAATTACAAGAGAGAGAAAATATAAGTAAAATCTCACTCAATCGCATTCTCCCCTCCTTTTTAAGAATTTTATCCCCAAAATTCAAGCAGCTTGAAAGAGGTGGATATTTCTACTCGACCTCGGACTTGAGCTCCCATGTGGCATCAGTTTGATCATGGTGGCTCCAAAGAACTTTCACCATATCTATATGATGATTACTGTGAATCTCCTTTGTCTTGAAATCAAGAATTTGACTAGGGACTCATCATAAGAATGGTCATCCTTCAACTCAAGAGGCTCATGATTCAGAATGTGACTAGGATCTTTGACATAAGACTTCATATTTGACACATGAAAGACATTATTCATGGCACTATACTGAGGTAGAAAAGTGAGATGATAGGCACATTCACCAACTCTATCTAGGATCTCAAAGGGTCCCACATAATAAGGATTGAGCTTTCCCTTATTCTTGGCCAAAGCTCAAATAGGTCGGATCTTCAAAAAGACGTGATCACCTTCTTTGAACTAACATTCCTATCGGTGAGCATCTGCATAAGATTTCTATCTATCATGTGCCCGCTTCATCCTCTTCCTGATCAGTGCAACTTTGTCTGCATACAACTGTAACTCCTCTAATTTCATCAAGGTGTGTTCTCTGGCGTCATCCCAGTGTAGTGGAGATATGCACAGTCAGACATAGAGGGCTTCATAGGGAGGCATCCTATACTCACCCGATAGCTATTATTATATGCAAACTCGGCTAAAGGCAAATAGTCCCATGAGCCTTCCCAATCAAGAATACAAGCTCATAGAAGGTCTTCTAGAATTTGTAATGTGCGTTCTAACTACCTGTATGTCTGCGGATGGTAGGCTATACTGAAGTTCAGTTTGGTACCCACTTCTTCTTGAACCTATTTCCATAGCTTTGAGGTGAACTTTAGATCCCTGTTTGAGGCAATGTATGTTGGATCTCCATGTAGACGTACAATCTCTTGTATATAGAGGTCGACCAACTCAGATACTTTCGCAGTAGTCTTCACAGGGAGAAAGTTAGCTGACTTTGTTAGACGATCCACTATAACCCATGCATCGTCATATCCCTTCCTAGTCATGGGTATTCCCACCATGAAATCCATGGTGATGTGTTCCCATTTCCATTCTGGGATTTCCAAAGGTTGTAGTAAACCACTTGGCCTTTGGTGTTCTGCCTTAATTCTCTGGCATGTCAGCCATCTGGACACGAATTCAGCAATATCATGCTTCATGCCCCTCCACCAGAACTGGAGTTGTAGGTCTTTGTACATCTTAGTTGTGTCAGGATGAACTGTATACTTTGACCCATGTTCCTCACTGAAAATCTTTGTCTTCACTGTTGACTGTTCAAGAACCCACATACGGTTATTATATCAAAGACCACCATCAAGACCCACAGACAGATTTGTTTGAGGCTTTGTCAGGAGAGAGGAGAGATCTACAAGATTAGGACTAGCTTTCTGTGCCTCAAGAAGTTCAAACTAAAGACTAAACATAATAGAGATATTTTTGACCTAGAGATGATCATATAATAACTATGGCTTCCAGCCCACCAGATCCTCCATATTCCTCCATTCAGGAATAGATAAAGATGTGCATACTGCCCTTTTTCTGCTAAGAGCATCAACTACTACATTAGTTTTTCCTAGATGGTAGTCGATAGTAAAGTTGTAGTCCTTCAGGTACTCGATCCATCGAATTTGACATCTAGGTTCAAATCTTTTTGAGAAAGGATGTACTTCATGATTTTGTGGTCGGTGAAGATATCAAACATCACTCCGTACAGGTAGTGCCTCCATATTTTGAGAGCATGAATGATTACAGCTAGTTCCAAATCATATGTGGGATAATTAAGCTCATTGCGTTTTAGTTGTCTGGATGCAAAGGCCACCACTTTTCTGTATTATTTCAAGATGCATCCTAACCCATTCCTTGAAGCCTCAGTGAATATCACAAACCCTTCATTTCCAGATGGTAGGACTAGAATAGGAGACGACATCAACTTCTACTTTAATTCCTAGAAATTGGACTCACAAGTAGTTGACCAGATGAAGTGTTCATCCTAATGAGTTAGCTTAGTCAGAGGAAGTGCCACTTTGAAGAAGTTTAGAATAAAGCAATGATAATATCTAGATAGGCCCAAGAATTTTTGGATTTTAGAAGGATTTTGAGGAGGTTGCCAATCAAGTACAACAGATACTTTGGCGGGATCAACAGATAAGTTACCCCCAGAAATGACATGCCCAAGAAACATGACTTTATCCATCCAGAATTCACATTTAGAAAGTTTGCCATAGAATTGTTGGGCTCGAAGGATTTCAAGAACGGCCTTCAAGTGCTCACGATGTTTTTCCATAGAGTCAGAATAAATCAGGATGTCATCAATGAAGATGACCATAAAGTCATCAAGATAAGGTTGGAGAACTTTGTTCATTAGATTCATAACTATGCCAGGCACGTTAGTCAACCCAAATGACATCACTAGAAATTTGTAATGCCCATAATGAGTTTGAAAAGAAATTTTAGAAATACCAGAATCTTTGACTTTAAGTTGATGGTATCCAGAACGAATATCAATTTTTGAGAAAACTTTGGCGGTGTGAAGATGATCAAATAGGTCATCAATGTGAGGGAGAGGATACTTATTTTTAATAGTGGCCTGGGTCAACATGCAGTAGTCAATACACATACACATAGAACCGTCTTTCTTTTTAACAAAAAGAATAGGCGCACCCTAAGGGGAAATACTAGGACAGATAAGTCCTTTATCGAGAAGTTTTTGTAGCTATTTCTTCAACTCCATAAGCTCAGTAGGAGCCATCCTATAAAGTTCCCTAGAAATTGGAGTGGTTCTAGGAAGAAGGCCTATGTATAACTCAATGTCTCTATTTGGAGGTAGCCTAGGAAGCTACTCTGGAAAAATGTCAAGAAAGTCACATACCACCACCAGTCTTTCTACATGCCCGCTACTAGGACTGGTCTCTAAGACTAATGTGAGGAAAACTTTACATCCTTTAGAAATAAGCTTTTTAGCTTTAAGAGAGAAAATTATAATATTATTATAGAATCCACTTCCCCTAGGGATCACCATGGGACAAGAATGAGGCTGAGAGAGAACTACCATCTTGTTTCTACAGCCAATTTGAGCATGATACTTGTATACCCAATCCATTATATCAAAGTCTTTCATAGTTAAGAGGATGAATTCGAAGGGCATGTCATGATTTTTTAATTTTAGAGGTAGGGTATCAATTTTCTATAAGGTGTTAAGTATTTTGCCGCTAGGAGTCGATACATCAAGAATATATCCCAAATCCCTTATATGAAGATGCAACATAGATTCTAGATTTCGAGAGATGAACATGTTTGTTGATCCAAAATTGAATAAAGATTTAATAGGATGATTATTCAAGAATACAATGCCTACACAGGATAATCATATCAAAAATAATTTGGAGGCGATGAGAAAGATATTAGATATATGAAAAGAATTTAAGTTACCTTTATCAAACTGGTTGGGATTTGCCTTGGCTTCCTATATAGTAACTGCAAAAACTTTGGCATTGTGGTGTCCCTAAGAGGGTGGAGCACCCACTAGAGGGAGGCCAAGGTTGGACGCAGTAGGGCACTTGGCAATGAAATGGCCCTCCTTTATATAGTTGTAGTAGATAGGCTTGGGGTGATGACAAGGTCCATTGCGTCTTCATCCGCAAGTCTTACACTTGTTGCGGTAAGCCTTCAGTTGATTCTGATTATTTCTCTATCCTCCTTTTCTTGAACCTCCTCCTTTACATGATCCCTTGTTATGGCCAATGTGGAACTTCCTAGACTTATCCTCCTTGGTGGTGGTTAACCCTAAGTATCCCAGGTTGGAAGGCTTCTGCAAACCCTATTCCCTTTCCTACTTGAGTGCCATGTCTAGGGCTTCATCTATGCTTCTGGGATGAGAGGCGATGACTAGGGTTTTTAGTTGGGTAGATAGACAATCAACACAATGTTCCACAAGAAGGACTTTAGTCTTAATGGGTGCATACCACTCTAACAGCCTAAACTTCTGGGTGTAATCAGCCACAGAGAGACTATCCTATTTAAGCTCAGTGTACGTTCTCTCCTTCCTCTTCCTCTTCCTCTCAGCTATGGGCATGAAATAGTCAGTGAAAAGGGTTTTAAAGGCTTCCCATTCCATGTTATCCACCGCTTTTCCCCCATTCCTGCCATAGTTCTCCCACCAGATTTTAGCCCCTCCCTTAAGCAAATTGGTGACAAATGTGACCTTCTTTTCATTGAGTACTTCTAGGGTATGGAAGGCATTTTCCACAGACAATGTCCATGCTTCTGCCTTATCTAGCACCTCAGGCTGGTCTTCCCCCCCAAAAGGTGTTAGGGTTAAGTCTATCACAGTCACCTCCTTCTTCCTAGAAGAGATGGGTTTGGGGGTTCCTTTTAGGGCAATGGTTTCCATGAAGTCAAGGAGGACTTTCTACTGTTCTTCCCACCTATCCCTGGTTATTTTCTCATAATCAGGCTCTTTGTGAGGTTTAGGTTCCTTCCTCTTTTTAGAGGATGACTCTTCAGAGGCCTTGGAGTTATGGGTCTTTGGAGGCATCTTGAAATTAGGTGGAACATATTAGATTTATCATCATTTTCTTTGGAATCATATTATTATTATTATTCTTTATTAGTTATTAATGATTTTAACGTTATGATTTGTGGAGGATACCCTAAAATCCTTATGAGTCGGTCCTTAGGACTTCCAAATAGAGTGTCTCTTTTTCCTAACATTGTGTCATAGACATGAGAGGAAAAATATTTATAAATGAAGATGAGGGGGGGATCCTAGAGGAGGTGAGAGGGAATATCTATAGATGAGAAGGGTCCTAATTAAGGTATGCCCAAGAAGTAGGGGACATTTAGGGTATCATCCAAGTAGACTTATACTGCCATATAGGTAGCCTCGTGATTGCCAAGCTAAGTGACTCATAGACTTTAGCTAGATCCATGGCAGATGCTATCCTAGACACCTCCACCCTTCACATCCCTAACTCGAGGACTACCTAGACTCACTATAGGGTGAATGAAGTTCATGTGACCATGATGTGTGAACATTGGCTCTGATACCAATTGTGACGACCCCAATTCATGTACACTTTCCAAGTTGACATTCCCTAGATATGAGTGCACTCATATCTAATAGATGTCAAGAAGGAAAATGTAAGGGATTGTGATTGTCAACTATTTTAATAAAAATAGCCTGATTGTGTTCACAAACATCATTGATTAGAAACACAAACAACATTCATTGAAGATAAAGTCATACATATTATTCAGAAAAGAAGAAGAGAATAGTTTTGTGAAATGAAAGTACATAGGATTTAGAACATCATATACATCATCTAGAAGAATGAATAACTATCTAACTGAAAAAGAGATAGGAAGCTGACCAAAAAAAAGAAAAAGAGATAGGAAATAGAAATCTAGCTAGATATCCTCCATGTCCATTTATTTGGTAGCTTCATTTACTTTGGATTGCATTATTTGTTCCTTGTACCTAGAAAATATGAGAAACAAATCATCAACATAAGTTATTACATGGTTCAAAATACAGTACTATGATTGTGTAATTTAAATACTTGAAGAAACAAAGAAAGAAAATAAAACCAGTGTTTAGGGTGGAAAATCAAGTAAAACATCTTTTAGATATATCATTAGATGAAGTTGTACTACTATTCTTTCAGCACTTTATTATACATCCAGTATGGTCAAACTACTTTATCGTACATCTAGAATGGGAAATTCATCTTACATCCACACTAGGAAATATATCATACATCCATACTGGGACATCTATCATTTGTGCTTATCTTAGTAGCTACAACTCATCAACAGTTCATTTATGTTCCATTTTGATTTGGTGAAGCATAAATACTAGTAATCATCCAACAAAGTATAGGCAAATAACTCACCCAAGATACATCTTATTTTATGGAACCATGGAAAACTACTGTTATACTTAATAAAGACCACGTAATTCCAAGAGTCCTTAAGGACAGTAAAAAGATCACCCTGAAAAGAAAGTAAGGGTGTGGGTCACTATGAGTCAATATGATCCCAAACTAGGGTTTGTCCTTTACTTAGGATTATTTTCACCTTTCTATGATTAGATCAGGGTTTATTCATTCCTTTTGTATTATTTCAGAGTCACAAGATCAGGTATATATTTTAGGGTTTCCATTATTTAGTGATACCTATATATGTTCAAGAAAAGAAACGTCCAACATTAGGGTTTCTACTATGGGTTAGATCATTAATGATTTCTTTTTAGGATTCCCATAAATCAGGGTTGAATCCAAGGTTACCAGGATCGTTCATGATCATAGTGGGGTCATAAGAAATTAGGGTTTGCATTTAATGCATGAAATATACATATGGAGAGAGAGAGAGGAACTAGAATTTAGGGTTTCTAGATAAACATTCATACATGATTAGGTTTGTGTGCCATTGTGAGGATTAGGGATTCTATTAGGGTTTAGGATTCACAAAGATTTGATCATATCAAATAATAACCATTGTTACATGATTATTTTACCTAAGTATGGTTATTAGGCTTTAAGCTAATATTTTTTGAATAGGAGTTATATATATGTCCTTATGATATTTATTCGAATATCTCACATTTTTCTGATGAAAATGGTATATAATTTTACTACTATCTGATATTCCTATTAATTTCTATGATTTTTCTAAGATAACCCATTTTCTTTATTATTTAACATGAAAATGAAATAAAAGAAAAGGTTTTACCTTGAGCAATGGTCAGATCCAACTATATTGACAGCTCACATTGATCCCAAGTCTTGCGAGATGGATTGTAGATTGCTGAGTTGACCCTCGTGGATTGGCCCAATGATGCAAGTGGTCCCACTCTTGCTCGCATTGACCAACGACCCCTTCAGCTGATGAGGCAGCTCGTGATTGGTCCACCTAGGTCCATGTTGGCACCTCACCAACTCCTTCTCATTCTCTATGCTTGCAGGTTGGAGGATCCTGGAGCAACTCCTGTGAAGACTAGGCATGGGAGTAGTCCACTTTGGGGGCAAGGAGGAGATCTATCACCTTCGTGGTGATGGTCTGAGCCGATCCGTGGCTACCTAGTGTCGTGGTTCCCCCTAGAGCTCAGTTCCACCATGGGACAAGGTAAGGTCTCCAGTGAGAGAGGGGTTAGAGGTGAGTGAGGGTTCTAGGTTTGGTGGAGGTGGCCACGTATGCTGGCTGTGAGTTGGTGAAGGTGATGGAGCGGTGGATTTGGTCTGCAGAGGGTTGTGGTTGCGGGGTGGTGATGATTCTGGAGGTTGAAGATGATGGAGTAGAAGAGAGGTGTTTAGGTATCCTTACTTGCAATTTCTAGTGGGGAATTAGGAAAGGAGGGATGGTATAGATAGTTGTGGTCTTAAATAGGAGTTTGGGAGCAAGGGAAAGGAAGCCCTAAACTCAATGTCACCGCCAGGAGAGGTGCGGAACTGAGGGATTTTGTTCTCCCTAATCCTAGGGCAAGGGTGATCGGGATAGCATTTGTTGAGTTTGTTTCGGTGAGGAGAAGATATTTTCTCAACAAAAATTGCATGTGAATGGGAGGATAAGGGTCGGGAAGTCGCAATTAGAAGCTCGGGTTGTTGAGGGACAGACTGAGAAGGGCGGGAGGTTAGGGATGAGGTCTACACTGTTAGATCATTACTTGATCCACAAGTTGCCTCATCCAATAGTTGATAAAGGGGTTGGGTTAGATAAGCAGTTGTGTGAGACATAAATATCATGTATTTGATCAAAACTTAGGTCCTAAGTATGAACTAAATGCAATAATGTGCATAATTTGAAAAATTCATAACTCCTAATTAGCTTATCCATTTGCAACAAAATTTTATTTGGATCTTCATGACATCATTATCCAACCTTGGAATCAAATTGAGGGTCAAACTCAAATGTTTGTTATATAAATTGACCATGTACCCTAATATACGGATTTCATCTGCTTTGAAATTAGGGTTTGGATTTTTATGAAAGTAATAATCACTTTTAATCAATTAAGCAAGGGAAAAGGTTGAGGGTATTATTAGAAATAATAAAATTACAAGAGAGAGAAAATATATTAAAAAAACTCACTCTATCACAACTATGACTTCCATGATAATGGCTTCCATGTGTCAGTCTCATGGAGGTTCTGTCTGATACATTGTTCTCTAACATGTATCTGTGTGCTTAGTTTGATATTGCCATATCATGACTAATGAGATTTAGTCATCAATCAACCCACACTTTGATCTTATGTGTTATTGTTGTCTATCAACCATCCACAATAACAACTGATCGGGGACATAATGAGAATATGTATATGTACTCTTAACATTTGTGACCTCATTTGTCCAAGTCTAATACTTAAAGACATACGTCATTGAGTAATATTATTCTCTACACATTTATAATGTTACATTATTATCTCATAACGGGATTAAATAGAATAAATTGGAAGCTTGTCTTCATTATTAATCAAAATATTTACATGTTATTCCATTACAATCATGATATGATTGGCTCTTTGGGCATACGTACCAACAACCTCATCCTCAAGGAGCTCTCACTTCACAAAATGATGGGTCTGGATCTCTTTAGCAGCAAGAACAAGAGGGACAAAGAAAAAGGTTCATTTTTTGAAAAATATAAGACAAGAGGTCATCTTATTCATCCTACCCTCCTCCTGTAGGAAAATAATCCCAAAAAAGTACAGTTGTTGCTCATAAAACACGGTGTATACCCCCTGAAAACCTAAAGAAAACCACAACAAAAAGAACACAAAACCTCTATATGTACTTCATGTTGTAGTAACTGTCCAACTAGAGTAAATGCATGGAGTACTTCTTTTTTACATAAGGATCATACCTCTAATCTTCATCGATAGAAGAGAGGGATCAGAAAAAACTAGATCCCCCATCTTTGAGCTTCCCCATTCACCAAGTTCCTTCGAGGTCGAGTTGACCGCTTTAGGTACCAGGTGGCCAATAATGGCATATTCGGTCAGAGTGAATTTGATCTCTCTAATGAAATGAGTGCCTCTCCACGGTACTGGGGGGCCCTCCCAAAAGGTTCATTTAGAAGATGGGAGAGGGGTATATATATCCAAGATGAGAGAGAAAGGTGTTCGAGGATTACAAACTAACTTGACATGTGTCAAAATCCAAAATCTTTCTTTTCCATGCATTATCAGAACACCCATCAGTTTATCTCCAGGGATATCCATCGGTTTGTGCCTTGGTTGAACCATCAAGTTGAACTATGAGAGAAACCATAAGACTGTGTGGTATACTTCACCATTTTGCAAACCTTGATCTTCTGTTGTGTACTCTATAAGGAAAATCATCAATTTGACTCCTCATTCTCAACTACAGAGCCTCATGACCATCATCTCACAGCGGGTGACTCCTTGCGGAGATGGAGGATATGTGTCTAATGCCTGCATTCCTCTATGAATACTACTGCTAGGTGTTGCTGGGTCAGAATAGAAGTGAGAGATCAGCCACTTGGTGTGTCGCCGGTGTAGGACATTGCTCCAGTGATGCAACTCCCACCTCTAATATCTTCCGTGGTGGTTTCTAGGTTCTTTTGTGCTAACAGGTCCTTCGCCTAGCCGTCGTCATGAGCTTGGACCTGCATCTGTTCTACTCATTTTTGGGATCTCTTGGAAATGATCACTGCCACCAAGGGCTCCAGGGATCTCAGCGTCGCTGCTTCTAGAGGTTCTTCTCATGGTCCTAATAACCACAGGACTATCGCTGCTGATAGATCTCCCTAATCTACTATTTCCATCCTCTCCCTATGACTGATGATGGAGTGGTTGGTTAGAGGTCAACTCTACCTGATATAGTTGTCTTGTGTATCTTACTAAGACCCTGTAGTTTTTGACGGGGCAAAGAACTGCCTGGATGGTCTTGTTCTCCACTCACTCCACGAACAGTGATCGTGGCTACATGGACATGCACTCACCTCATTGCTCCATGCTCTTCGATATGTTTGAAAGTTGTTATAGGTTTATCACCATTGGTTCATAAGCAAGGAATATGATTAACTTAAAGGCTTTTCAATCTGTGGCTTACCACAACAAGGAATGTGTGATACAATGGATAAATCCACCTTGGTTAAAAGTTATTACTTATTCATGGATACATCAAATTATACTAATAACGTTCTCTAGGAACCTCGTTTAATCTTGAAATTAAGACATCACTTTATTATAATCACAACCGCCTTCCATTAAAGTTTGAAGCCAATGTTCAATATCAAAGCATAGACCTTACAGTCATTCAAATCCTCAAATTCGTGGTTCACTTATCCAATTGATATCCAGAATCCAAAAAGTTATTCTATCACATCCTACACACCTTAAAAGAAATTTCACCCTAAAAAATAAGCCAAAATCCAGTCTATCACAAACCTTTTCCCTTTCCTCACGATCACAGGGGTCCTCACACCTGACCTCACGCATGTGTTATAGCTTTCAACTACAAGTTGACTCCGTGAAGTAGTCTTCCACCATCAATTCCTCTCAAGTATCCATGTGTTGGCTGATCGATTTCGATCTTCATTGGTGGTAGCTCGAACCTCAAGATGATGATTCACACCACAGAGGACTAATTCAATGTGCAGAGAGCATGCTGACATCATAATCTTCCTCATCTAGATGTTCTTCCTCGCTTCTCACTGTCTAGTTGCCCCCCCTCAACCGACAGCTCGATGCTCACTGGATGCTCACTAGAGCTCCCCCGTCAGCGACAAGAGGAGGAGTCCCATATGTGAAATGAGTCTAAGAGGGTCTTCAAGCCCCCAGATATGTATCTAATCCTCATAAGCTTTAATCACAGTAAACATCCAATTCACAATCCTCTCCTTTCTTAGAGTATATACATCGACGCCATATCAAATGCCACAATTTTCTTGTCTATGAACTCCCTTCATGTTTCCTAAGCCACACACTGGACAATGTTCCCTTCTCCCTTTTTTGGCCTTACCTTGCTTCACTATGCAATCGACAACTCTCAGCATAGTCTTCCTGTGAATACTATACCAATAGATATGCCTGGCTCTTGTGAAGTCCACTTGGGATTGAGTCACGTTCTCACTGCTCAAGAGAGATTTGGCCCTCGAGTAAGAACTCACAAAGATCATTTTGATCCTGCAAAACTACTGGAACTCCTCCCATATTGTAAGGGCCCAAAACCAGCAAGCTGGCCCTTGAAGCTAAGCTCTTGCGCTCCATCTATGGCACGAGGGGTGCAAGGGTTTAGTCTGTGGGATGAATGTCCCTGAATTGTCCCCGATGACTATTTTTGCCAGTAGTACTTATAAGGGGCATATCAACATTTTCACCAGCTTTGACCCATACTTGACGGCAAGTTTCTCAGTATTATAGAAGCTATAGTTGGCGTCACGCTCATCTTTTATATCCACATTCGTTCAAGGGTATTTCAATCTTTTCTTGGTTTGTTTTTCCATTTTATTCATAAATGAATTTTGTAAAATGCATAAGTAATTATTATTTTATCCAAATAATACATATAAATACAATTTTGAAATTAGAAAAATGTGACTCATTTGATGGGATAGGTTTTGCAGTCAGATTTTCAAGTTACAGTAGGGCCGTTTCCTAAGTAAGGGATTCAATGCAATTTATATTAATTGAATGCACATATATTGTGACTAGGTTGAGATAACCCTGATCCTGAGCTTAGGAGGTGTTACTAAATATGTAGTTTTGATAAAAAGGTATGTACATCCTCTATTTTATTTTGGGAATTATTTGACTAAAACCTATTTTCTCTTAATGAGGCATCTCTTGAGCTGTTATTCCTAATGAAAATCTAATTTCTTGGATATTTATATTTCCTGATGTTGACTCATTATATCCATGTAGTTTTTGGACTACCTTGTGTATATGGGTTCTTGGACCCCACTTGCTATTATTGCCTTTTTATGAAAAAGTTGACTAATATGCTAGTTTTGCCTCTCTATTTTATGCATGCTACATGTTTGACTAGAATATCTAGAATAGTGGTACTTATGTACAACCATACTTATATAGGATGTGTGTATTCTGCTTGGGGTGTGCGTTTCCCCCATATTTCTTTTAAGTCATGATCCTATGGTGTTAAGGCCATATTTTAGGTATATTTAATCTACATGGTTATGTATGCTAACATTCATTGTTTTATATTGAGATTGTTGATATGTGTTATGACAAGACACTTTTATTACCATGCTTGTAATCTGGATTTTTAATATGCCTCATTTCTCTTGATAAAATTATTTTGAACTTACCTACTTGCAAATAATCCTCTTCTTGTGGGAACATCTTTGTTTGAATTTTTAACCCAATATTCCCAAAGTGTTTTATTATATGTGCATACTCAACCTTTGCTGACTTCTGTGATGTTTTCTATGTTTCGGGTGATATTCCCTTTCCACCCAAGTTTAGGTACAATAGAGGACAAGGATGTACGAATTTTTACAAGTTGTTGAATTTTAGGATGATTTGGAATGGAGGGTTGCCCTCTGCTACATGTCTTACATGTTATTATATTAATTAGTTGTATACCTTTTTATTTTGTTATGTCACCTTTTATGGTGAGGGATAATTGTAAATGAATCATCATGTACTTTGTAATAGTTTTATTTCCACTACTTATTTATCATCTTGCTCTGTATATATACCATTTGAGAAACATCTAATCTCATCCTTTCCTTCATATTTGGAATAGGATGGTTTTATATCTCAATTAAGTGAAGAGTGGATCTCCTCTCATGTCCCACTCTTTACACTTGCCCTATGCCATAGATCCATTCAGTGTCAGTACTTGCTGAATGGTGAAATGAGTTTAACTTGGAGTGCATATTTTTTAATATACGGGGGTGAGGACGAATATCCTCTTACGTCCAGGAATATGTGACACATGATTGGCTACAGACCATACCTGGAAGAGTGTGTCCTTGAACCGTAGCTCAGTGATATGTGACACCAGATTGACTGTGGGCCATACCCTGGAAGAGTGTGGTTGTGAGCCATAGCTCAGTTTCACTAGTGTCGTGACCTGTACTAAGGCAGGCTAGGTTTGCACAACTAGACTATATGTCACTGGAAGTAGTGTGATTGGTGATGTCACTGCATGTTTCACTTGTGTACTAATCATGATGTGGTGAGGTCATGGATTTCGACTCTTCCACTAGACCGGTATGGCATCAATTTTGACTCAGCAGTGGTCGGTTGGATTTGGGTGGTACGACTCAAATCCTCAGGGCATAATCAAATACATAAGTAGCCATGTAGTATGATTGTACATGATCAAATATGGAAACATTGGATGAGGCCTTACTTGATCTTTATGAAATATTGTTGGTAGGAATTACATGTCTTTCATATTCCTTTTTAATTGTTAAAAAGTTTCATAATCAAATAATAACTTCCTATCCTATTAGTAATGAATACCTACTTCCTATAGTTGTACCTTTATTGTTTCTCTATTTATCTTATCGGTGGTAATAATAGAGTTGGTAGAGAGTTATATCTCCCGCTAAGATTTGGAATCTCACCATGTGGGTTTCCCACATCCTTTTTAGGTGGCCATGCACGAAGAGGTCGAGATCGTGCAATGGAGGTTGAGCAGCAGCAAGAAGAGCAGTAACTGACAAGGTTGAAAGTGTTGCTGGATGTATTTTGTTGATAGAGTCCTAGAGTCATCCCTGTACATGCAGGTCCTTGGGGATGTTTTGTAGAAGTATTTGTGGATGTGCCTTTGATATATGACTCGCTCGTGTACCCTTTTGTATATAGATGTAGTGGATATATGTATATATGATCTGGAATAGGTTCTCTGGTAATAGGTTGATGGAACACACAGTAAGTGCTTTGAGGCATGAAAGGACTCATATGTAAGGGTTTTTGTTGTTTGTCAGTTTTATGAAAATAGTTTTAATTTTTTTTAGTACTTTCCAACAATCTTCTTGTTAATCTCTCTTCCATAGTTTGTTTTGAGTAATCTCACTTTGTGTGGAAAAGGGTGTCACAACCATGATTAAGAAGTATCTCAAGAAAGAGGGCAAGAAACCCTAGGACGAACCAAAAGAAAAATAGAGAGAAAGAAGGAATCGTTCTTTCACTCGGGTTCACCATGTAAAAGCATAGTCTATGACCCCTTATGATAAGGAGTTTTTCTCAAATAGTCACCATGGGTGATCTACAGTCCATGAATTAGGAAGAAGAAGATGATGATGGAGGTTTCATGGGGAGAACATGAGTAAAAGGTTAGAACCACTTACTAAGAGAAGATTCACCAGAAACCACCACCAAACGAGTTGATCTAGCACAAATCCTTCCTCAAGCAAGGTTGATCAGCCACTACAACTTTAGGATCTGATCTCCTTCTCCCCGCAAGCTCCAAGGTCGGCTACAATAGATAAGGAAGAGAGTAGGGCCGAAAAAATTGCTCACAAATGAAGGAAAGGGGTTATAAACCCAAAGGAGGAGGGAAGTAAGGCATGCATGAGGTGTCAATAATAGAACACCAAAGGAACACTTATTCATCAAAGAAACCAACATGCAACTGCTTAAAACACACATGCATGAGGTGGTGATACACTCTAGGTTGAGTCTTGACCCTTTGGGTCATCCAACATGGTTTCAGTCGTGACCTACCAAGGAACAACATCCATGGTCACGACATCAACACCAAAACATCACTTGGTCGAGAGAAACAGTCACACACACACCCTAGGTCGAGACACTCTATACCAAAGCAACTATCTCAACCCAAGACTATATTGGTCATGAAAACCACACTTAGGAAAGGTTTCTTGACTGAAAAACCCACAAAACTTGCCCTAGGTTGCGACCTAGGTCGAGACAACCCACAAGGTACACATAGGTCATCACACAGCGAACCCTAGAAAACCCTAATCACCACTAAGGGTGCCATCTCTCAACCAAGGCTCAAATAAGGCACCCAACTCATTCTCTCTCCTATAAATTATGTCAAGAAAGAGAAGGAACATTCTAGAGGTTACAAATTACAATAAAACCCATCAACTTGGGTAAATTGCATTTTGGTCCAAACAAGCAAACATAGCTCAAACAACATTCAAACAAGACCAAACTCGAAACATAATCTTGTCACATGATAACAAAACATCCCAATGGATTAGAGAAAGGTTATAAGTAGCTCATTAATCAAGGTAAGTTCAAATTAGCATTAAGAGAGGTCAGGGGCCTTACATAACCACTCCTCAGGTGGAAACACTTAGTTCTTCTGACCTTGACAAGCTAATCAAAGCTGCCTCTATTATTACTATCATGTCTCAGGAAAACATTACTCAACATTGATGATACTTCTTGTCTTCAAGCTTCTTCCTCTTTGAGAAAAGAAGATTGGACTGTTGATTTCGGTGTTATGACCCATATGACTGGTAATAAAAATCTCTTCACTTACCTAAAGAAATACACATATCAACCTCTTATATGTCTAGAGGATGGGTCTGCTTCTCCGATCACTGGAATAAGGGATGTTAATAATACCCTTCTTAAATTTGTTTTGTTTGTGCCCAGTTTTCCCTTAAACTTGATGTCTATCAATAAAATTACTAAGTCTTTAAACTACAGTGTAACCTTCTATCCCTACACTTTCTCCATGTAGGATCTCAGGATGAAGAAGATGCTTGGTGGGGGATATGAAGGTGAAGATGGTTTATACTATCTACAGAGCTCATCAACTTCATATTCTAATGCTCTTATTGGCTAGTCCACCTCTCTTTGTCAATGGAACTTGAGGTTTTTCCATCCTTATTCCGTCAAGTTGAAGTCTTTGTTTCCTAGTTTGTCTTCTAAATATTTACATGTCAGTCATGTCAACTTGGAAAATGCCATCTCTCTGTGTTTTATCCTCGTCGTGAGAACATGAGTCCAAGCTTGTTTTATTTAGTTCACTCTATGGGGACCATGTCATATTGCTAATCATACTAGTGTGGGATATTTTGTAATCATTATTAATGATTGGTCTCATGCCACTTGGCTATGACTGGTCTCCTGCCACTTGGTTCTATCTTTTAAAAGATCGTTCCGAACATCTAAATGTTTTCTCCAAATTTCAAATGAAAGAAAGACTAAATTTTCTACTACTACTAAGTTTGTTCACACTAATAATGCCTCTAAATATGTACAACATGGTTTTCAAAAGATTTGCATCTCCAGAGGAATTGTTCATCAAACCTTTTGTCCCTATAGTCCACAGCAAAATGGTGTGGCTGAAAGGAAAAATAAACATCTTCGTGATGTAGCTCGTACACTTCCAATTGAAATTAAAGTTCCTAAGTTTTATGTCAAACTACCTCATCGAGTAGATGTCTTCCTCTGTTTACAAAATAAAATTCCCTACCAAGTCCTCTACCCTCATGAACCATTTTTTCCCTTCCATAAAAAGTTTGTGGCTGCCTATGTTCCATTTATAATCACCAACCATGGCGTAATAAATTGTCTCCAGGAGCTTTCAATTGTTGTTTCATTGGCTATTCTTGAACACAAAATATATATAAATAATTTGATCATGTTGCACCTCCATTGTATGTCAGTGTGGACGTCACCTTTTCTGAAGATATATCATTCTTCTCTAAAGTTAGTAAACAAGTGCCTCTTCCTATTGTGCCACTTCCTAATGTGCCACTACCTAGTGTACCTCCCTTGGATGAGTCTTCTACCCCTGTTCTAAAAGTGTGTGAGCAGTAAAACAAAAGACCTCTACCTGTAGTATCCCCTATAGGGAAATATGGTGACATAGATGGCAACGGAAACAAAAAAAATTATTGTCATATTCCCATTAGATAGCATATTGTGTCAACAATCATAGATTGGAAAGGATTGCAAGGCATATACTTGGTCCTGGAACAAGTCCATCGACTCTCCTTGCTGCAGTCTTCCTTCACAAGAAGTACCTAGACAATTGTTGGCAGCAGACTCCTGTTGTAGCATCACGAGTGGAGGTTGATGACATCCTAATAGCAGGTGGCAAAGGCCTCCTTTCTTCTACGTAGTCCATGCAAACCACTGAGAACTCATGTTGTTCTTTTGAAACATACAAGAAGGAGTTGTCCCTTCGAACGTCAATGTACTAGAGTTGACTTACTCCCTTGTTGACTCTCCCTTGCTATCTCTCCCTTTAACATGTGAGACTTGCTTGAACTCTCACATTACCATAATTGTTAGAGGACAACAATTGTCAGAGATTGTTGTTGTGTCTTCTGGAAGCCTAGACTACCCCCCCCCCTCTGATATAGGATGGTCAGGATCAGGGCTCCCATCATCTAGGAGTCAAAGAGACAACATTTTATGAATTTTTTGGAACCTACAAACCATGAACCAGTTGGTTCAATAGGTTTACATGTGAGATGACCAGTCCAATACTTGAATTAATCGATTCACTATGTTTCCTATTCGCAATCACATTGGCTCTTAATATGTCAATTAATGTACAACATGACATCAACATCAATATTTGATTCAATCATATTAATCATCCAATCATTCGGTTTACAACCTGAAATGGTCAGTCCATACATCTGAAATGATTGGTTCACTTCCTAAACTGGTTGTTTTAGATTTCTGATAGCCAATCTTGTTTAAATTGAATACCAACACTTCAGTAATCAAGTTTGAACCATATTTGTGAGTAAACTCCAATTCTAGATAAATACTATGTGTGTTACCCTATAGGTCCAAAGTTTGGCAGTGAATATCCATAACCAATGTATGACATCACAAGCAATGAGCGGTATCTAGCAACACATCATTGCTACCCAAGTAATTAGAAAGTTCGAGAACAACTTCAACCTATAATCTGTCATTAGCCTAATGTCCTAATCCTCTTTGGCTCACCTCTATGTACATATCATCCACAACCATGCAAAGTAATACACAAATTTGTGTGTGGAACTGAGTATTTATATCATGAAAATAAATTACAATTTAAATGAAACAAAATAACTTGAAACATGATTACTCAAAAAGATTAACACGATTAGATGTGAACTTGATTAACTTGACATGATTTAATAATAAATTGGATTTTTACTTGAGTTGATTTAGTCACTCTCCTAAATGCAACCACAATTCTCATAAGATCGATTAAGGCTCACATAATGCTCCCATAAAACTCATACGGTCGATTAAGGCTCACATAATGCTCCCACATGTCTCATAAGGCCGGTTAAGCCTCACATAAGGATGGTTAAGGCTCACATACCATAATTTATAGGACAATATCAAATAACATGATTTCTTAATCTTAAACATGGTTTTCATAATTTCTTAGTTCATTAGCATGACAACTATACATAATGTTCCATTTGAGTGCAAAAACACTAAAATGATAGAAAACATGATTTCTTTTCATGTGTGTGGTTTTATATAAGAATGTAATAAGTAATAATGTACTTGTACTTTAAATAAGGCATCATGAATACATAAACAAATAAAATAAACTTCAAAGCCTAATTTAATACTTAGTGTGCATGACTACTCACCTGAGCCTTAGGAAAACACTAACAATACTTGAGTCCAAATTGTCACTAATTTCCTATGTATAACATAATCATGATGTTTCTGATTCAAATAGAGAAATTGGGCTGGAAAACATGGTCTAGACACGGGTCAGAGAGGTTCTCTATCTCAAGAACTTTCCAATGAGTACATGTACATAATTTTCTGACATTATATGTAAAGAATATGAGTTTCTTAAGAACTAACCAATCATGGACTAAGAACTCATTTAGAATAACTTTTTGGAAAATCTAAATAGAAAAGGAACTCAACTACCAAAGTCTGATATGCTCTTATATTATTGACCAGATTTAGGCCACATGATAGGACATAATAGTAAAGCAACTACATAACTATGCATGACTATATCAAAACTAAAGGCTTCTAAATGTCGATAATACACTTGAACATGTAACACACTAATTGAAAGTGTGAGGATAGATAGGTAACATGAACATGGGTTATCTTCTCTTTATTCCATCACACACTCAATTTTGATCAGAGCTTCAAGATCCAATCACCACAGGATAAAAGAGAATGCTGGATCTAGGAGAAGACCTTCATTGAGTTCCTCATGTTCCAACGAGCCGAGGGACCTAAAGATTCAGACTTGTGGTGCTCCATAGATCCATGTCCAACCAGTATCATGATTGGAGGATCTGATAGTAGGTAGCTAAAAAAAGCACCATACAAACTACAACCAAATTCATCAACTGGGTTCGCAAGGACAAAACTAAGACAAAGACACCAATTGCAATGTGTATGAACTCGAAACATCATTGTGATTTATGGAAAACGGAGCACACGACTCGAGTTTGGGATTCATGATACAAAAAGTATCTAGTCAAACCAAGAAAATGTAGATTTGTGAATGGCCTCAAATATGAAATATACATCTTTCCTGGACAAGATACCTTTCTCAAAAGGCTTTAGCCAAATCTTATCACAAAGGTTTAGAATTTGGGATTTGGGTTTCAAGTTAGGCTAATATCCATTGGATAGAAGTACATAAAAAATAAAGGCCAATGATTACTGAAGCTTACAATGCCTTTAGTTGAATACAGATGTTTGGTGTTGCACACTCGAGCTCACTAGGATATAGGTAGAAACACCAAGCTTCAGAGATGATCGATGCTTTATTAATTTCAAACCATTATATGAGAACTTGTATGGATAAGGCTTCATGTATCACCCGTTATCCTAACAAGACTGAGAAGACTTGGGATAGCCTCATGATTTTGTTGGTGTCAAGAAAATTGCAAACCATCAAAGGAATAGGGAGTATGGTTGGGAGAAATGTCAGGGCTATATTTCATACAATGTGTGGACTCTACGCAAGGTAGTGGATGAAGTCCCTCCCTCTAGATACCCATATGATGGCTCTAAAAGATTCAGGCTTGTATCAACTGTGTTGTGATGTGATTTGTTAAGCCCATTATCCCAAACCTTTGTATATCTAGGATAATCACATGTCTAATCAAATCTTCAGGTCAATTGTTAGCATTATCTCTCCCTTTCCTCCTAGCATCGATTGGGACATTTAGGATTGTCTAACTCTAACAAAATTTGGTGATTTTGATAACTCGACAATGAGGAATATAAATATCTAGTTAGATATTATATTTGAATTAGGGACACATGTATTATACATCATTATCTACTTAGGGTAATTAATGCATTACTATTTACTAAAAAGGAATTGTGTAATTAAGATTCAATAGAAGATCTGATATTCTATTATCTACTCACATATCGATTAGGGGGATATCAGGTTTAATTTATCAATCAAACCCAAAGCAGTCATAATTGCATAATTAGGTTTAGGTTGTGTGCATTATTAAATTATAATCTCATAATTGCTTTAATCTTCATATTGTACCTTTTATAGGGTTTTACATCATAGAAGAGAAATGAAACTTCTAACTTAGCATTATTGGTGAATCTTAATCTAAACTAAAAAATTTAGGTACATTACAAATCTACACATCTTAAAGAAATGTTATCCTCCAAATTTGCATGTACTAACATAGTACTACGCACCATAGGGTTTCACATATATGTACACTAATACCCTAATCTTGTCATTATCTCTTACCAGTTCTACACTAACATGTTCTCAATAGAATTTTCACATAGACATGATAAGAAATCTAACATGCAAATATGCTACTAATGAAGATTTGAAACTAAACCATACCTCCACTATCTACCATGAAAAATACTCACATACCTTATTAATATCATAATCTTATTACTAACTAAGTCAATTAATTTGACTTCTCCACGTCACCTTGCACCAAAGTGCTCATTGCTCCAAAGATCTCATTACACCCAAGTGCTTGTTTTCCCAAGAGCTCATTGCACCAAAGTGCTCATTTACCTTAGAGAATCACTTAATTAACATTTTTACTCTTTCTAACTATCTTCATCCTCATAAAATAATAAAAAATGCATATATCATATAATCTTGGCATAAATAATAACTTCGTACTATCGAAATGCATTAGGTTAAGGCATCTATCTAGTTTGGGTCTTTTGTATTAATCATCTTTGTAACACCCCTAGATATGTGTTTCTCATGCACATACCCAACGAAGTAGGACCTTAATATGCTACTCCCCACCAAATCAATATTGCACATGTCCCATACCATATGTAAAAGTATCGACACAAAATAAGTCTTAATGCTCATAACATACCCTCTACACCTACCAATCGGTTGGCAAAACTGTTGATAAAAGAAAGGACATGTCAAACATAAAAGTTGATACATAATATCCAAACTAGATGAACATCTATCTATAATACATATCTCCCAGCATATGGCAACCTTAAAACTTGAATTTCCATTTTGGTGATCCTACCCTTAACCATTCTTGAACTAAAAGGGACATTCCTCCTAAAAATTGACCTCCTTACTTCAATATAAGCAACATTAGTAGATCTTTATATAGTGGACCTAAAGGTAAATAAACTAATTGAGAATCATGAGAATTCTTGGAGTACAATTATCCCTTTCTCTGATTCCAAGTTGTAAGACCCCAAATTTTTATACACATTTACATGAGTAGAAGCATCAATTCCTAAATCATGTTATTGTTGGGATATCACAATTCTTGAATATCATGCATAATAAATAATTTAAAGCTTAAACATCGTAGGAACACAATATATTTATCATTCTCAAATATTTACATAAGATGGAAAAACTCAATACATGTAATGACAGTTCATAAAACCTAAATATAAACAACTATAATTAACACATAAATAAAAGTTGGTGTGGATAAAGGCACCACACCAGGACACCATTAGCCTTTCATTAGGTCCTCCATTTCTTAGCTTGATGTCCTAATCCTCCTTGACTCAGCACCTATGGACATCTCATCCATAGCGATGCAAAGCAACACAAAACTTCATGCGAGTGGAACTGAGTAGCTATGTCATGGAAGTAACTTATAATTGATGTGAGTTGAAAATAATATGAAACATAGATACTCAAAATGATTAAAATGATTACATGAGAAATTTATTAGCTTGACATGATTTCAATACACTAGATTTTTGCTTGAGATGATATAGTCACCCTCTTGAATGAACCCATAGTGCTTTGAAGGCTAGTTAAGGCTCCCATAATTCTCCCACATAGCTCATAAGACTATTTAAGATTCACATTATGCTCCCAAGAAGCTCATAAGGCTAGTTAAGGCTCCCATAATGCTCCCATAGAGCTCACAGGTCAGTTAATACTCCCATAAGACCTCTTAAGGCTCACACAATGTATCTGAGAGGACTATATCTACATAACTTAATTTTTTAATCTTAAACATGATTTTTGGATTCTTAATTCGTCGTATGACAATGATACATAATGTTCCATTTCAAATCATATAAATCAAAATAGTAGAAACGTGATTTGTCTTCATGTGCATGGTTTTTTACAAGCATGTAATCGGTACTAATGTAATTGTACTTTAAATGAGGCATCATCATTACATGAGAAAATAAAATAAACCTTAAACACTATTGTAATTCTCATTTTGCATGACCTCTCACGTGAGCCTCATGAGAAACACTAATAGTATTTTGATTCCATCCCTAAATTCCTATATATATAACACTGTAACGACCCGCACTTTTGAGTGCCTAAAAGACCTTAAAGTCGCAGATCGTTAATCATAACTTCCAGGATCAGATTCATGAAATAATACAAAATAGTAAATAATTTCCATTAATGAACAAATATTTACATGTTTAGATAAAAAGCTTTTCGAAGGAGTTACATAACTTTTAAACAAAATTAACTTTTACAGTTGTGAAGATATACCATTAAGACTAAACCTTCATGACTTACTGTAGTGTCTTCAACATCTTTATCTGTACCCTCATGTCCACACTATCAAGTATATCTGATACCTAAAACACCGACAAACATATACACGATCAATATATTTCTATACTGGTACATGGGTTCAAACAATAATCACAAGTACAGATATAAGCAAACATCTTTATTTTGACTATAAGAACTTAAACTCATTTTCATATTCTGACCCATATCTGGTCAACTACCTCAGGTGTAATCACTGTCCCTCTGGGGCTCATGTGCATACCCTTAAGATCAATCTGACTCAGGGTTCAGAATGTAGTTATTTACTTTACATGGTACTCATATGAACTTTATAGTTTGCACGAACTAAATAAACAAGCAAGCAGTTTATTTTTCATTCAATCTCATCGAGAAACATCAGCAATCTCATAATTGTATACATGTATTCATAAGTGTAACCACATACCTTATCCCATTGCAGAAACCATGCACAACATCATATACTTTAAGAATGTTCCAAACATCCAAGCAACAAAGCATGTAATCAACAAGTATCTAAAACAAATCATATTACATATGTGTCACCATGTATTCATATTACATTAATAAGATCTAGATCCTCTCCTAAACTATCTTGGGTTTAGGGCAATCTTGTGTTTGGGCTAAGGATCAGGTTTACAAACCCTAATTCTATTATATCATGGTTTCCAATATTACAACTCAATCATCCATGTTAGGTTAAACCCTGATAAGCATCTTAAGCATATTAAACTATCCATGACACCTAAATCACATTTCTAGAATTAAGATTATATCAAGATGTTCACATTGGTTTCAAACCCTAAAACAACATGAATAAGATTACTAACATGGAATCATCCATTATTCAGCATTATCAAGGTTCTAGTCATTATACATGGCAAGATCAGATGTTAGCCTAACATGAATGAATCTATTCAATTACGCATTAGATTAAGAAAAATCTAGGTTTTCACTTTATACTAAACACATTAACACATGAATTGCATATACTTTTAGAACAAGAAGCATGATCAGGTTCTGATAACATTGTATTTCGATTCCTCTCATTCTCCTGATCAATTTGATATGTAGTTTTGATATATTCTGAGTTACCTATCATATACTATGATTTTTAAAAGACAATAATTATTGGGCCAATGAAAAGGTGCCACGTCAGCTAACTTACCTTATCCATTGCTAAACCATCTCTGCTCCTTATTAGGGGAAAAGACTTCTTCGCCCTTGTGGCTTGAACACACAGGCTGGGGCAGAAGAGTCTTTTGACTCTTTTCTTTTCTTCCTCCTCGTGCAAGGCTTCTCTTGCCCGACGACGGCTCTGGTCTCATGTCTTCACATGACGGGATATGTCCCGTACAACTTGCAACCACTGTCGCCGCTACTGCAATGGGTCAAGGGTCTTCGACCTCTCCTTTGTTCAGCTTCTATGTTCGTGTGATGTCCACCTCAACGACCTCGATGCCTATCGTCGAGCGCACGTTGTGCATGCCAGCACTACCGGAGGTGCCTGGTGATGCCCTTCCTTCCTTGCACATAAGGCTCCCACTACATGCTCACCGGACACCAGTATAGCAACTGGTCCAGGGTTCATCTCCTGCCCTCATCTCCATGAGTGTCGAGATGTCGTGGTGCCTCATCAGGCCCTTGTCGGACCCTACCTTCTCCCTGGTAGTGGTCCTCCATGGCTTCAGATAAGCTGGAGGCACCCAGGTTGGCTGGACAATGCCCTACTCTGCCCCAGTGTTGTACCCCGACAAAGGTGTGCCCAAGGCCATGTCATTTCCTCTTTGCCCTATGTGACTGGGTTCAATTGACGGTGCTGATCATCCTGGTCCTTTCCTCCACACGCCATCCTATCCTCCATGAACGACGCTTCTACAGTCGCTAGATCCACTGTCACGGCGAGACGGATGCAACCCCCTTTAGGTATGAGGTCCTTCTGTTGCGGCCACCACCCCTGGCTGCACTATCTCCAGTCTTCCACTCTCCTCCTACCCTCGTCGTCCTCCGGACCATGATGTCGAACCAGTTGTCCGCTCGTTCTATGTCAAAGGAACGGGGCACAATCAGATTGCTCATGGAAAGAGGGAAGAACCAAGTGGTGGGGAAGATGGTGTGCCGCCTAGGCCATCTAGAAAAAGCCCTGGCCTATTGGTTTGTCCATAGCAGCGTAGGGTTGTGGCTATGGCGGTCGTAGGTCTCCTCGTGGCCAATCGAGGCTGGTTTCCCCCTTGGAGAGGGTCCCTATATATACCTACATTTGGAGGAAACCCTAGGGACCACTGTATGCAAGAAGGGTTGATATGTCCGTGAGAGAAATCCAATTCTCAGCTCATGCACACATACCGTGCTTCTCATATGGAATGTGTCCTAGTCAAAACCAACCACCGAACAATCTCCTCCTTTCCATAATCTAGTATTCCTATTCTCATGTATATGTAAGTTAGCAACGCATGGTAGGTAAAGTTTCCATACGTGATTGATCCATATCTTAAGGCAAGGCACTTTTTGATATTTATATAAACACTCCATTACCACATTTCCATACACATAAAAGATGTCTCTTTTATTTAGCATTATTAACACCAATTAATAGCATGAAAAGGCAAGGCAGGGTTCCAGGAAAGGATATATTTCTCTTAATATCCTTTAAACACCACATCTCTTATTCTTCTATGGAAACTTGCATATCCTCTTGTATTTCATTTACCATATCAAAAGCCACTAATACCAATTAATGATGAATTCTTTTTCTTTTATTTAACTTGTGCCACAAGTACCCATGCCACAAAGGCAATTAACACTATTATTTCATCAATAATACCATTATGGAATTTATAAATCAATTCATTTATATAATTCAATTTTTATTAAAATTGAGGATATTACATTCACCCCTCCTTAAAAGGAATTTTGTCCTCACAATTCAGGCCTAGTAAGCCCAGGTGAATGATAGCTCATCTAATTTTCAAAACTTAGGGTTAGCACCCTACTTGGATGGCTCTAACACTTTTCCTTAGTATATCAAATTTCATATTTTATTACCAAGATTGGCACTCGAATTGAAATTCAAGTATATCCCCATCTTTAGTATTCACACCTCATCATCTCTTGATGATTCCATTCTTATTGGTGATTTCATTATTACTTGGTGATTTCTCTTTTCACCTAGGTTTCCAACCTATGATTTATTATTTTCACACAAGGGTGAGGTAACAGCTCTAACCCGTGCTCATGTCATTAACCTCAACTTAAGACATTTATCCCCATATCTCAATTTTAAGCATAACGTGTGTCTATCCAATCTCCCTCCCTTATAATGAAATGAAATAAGCATTTGGCTGCAGCCCAAACACAAAGTTCAATCCATTCTAAGAGTGGAGATGGCACATCCACACATTACCTTTCAATTTCACATATTAAGTTGAATCATACTCGATATGACTCTAAACTTGCTTGTTCTCAATTTCACGGCATTCTTATATCCCATGAATCAAGTGTCCTTTTTTTACTCTTAAGTTAGGGAACAACTTCTCTCAAGTTTTCATGACTTCTTTTATATTTACATCTCATGTATCATTATGATCCTTAGAAAAAACCTCGAGGTCTCTAGGGGTATAGGTACTTTTTGAGTGATATCATCCTTATGCATCAAGAGAGTGCCTTTCACATTCACCCATTAGGCTACATGATCCTCATGGATGTAGCTAATCTCCTGAGTCATGTACCTTGGATAAACCTAGCTATTACCTCCCGACCACATGGTCATGTGCATTCAGGGCATATCAACTTTCAACCCATCGGTCCTATGTACCTCTAATATCCCCTACTTGACCCTAGGATTGCATTAGGACTCTACCCTCCCTAAGGGTTTCTTTTGAGATGTCACATCTTTTAAGCACATTATTCTCTTATTTAATTATTTAACCCAGATTGCCTTCATCTCTCTCTTTTGAGTACACATAATGCAGTTCCATCCCATCATTGGGCTCAGGCCACCTTCCCTCCAGGGCTTGGTTCCATTTCGGTCTTTCCTCCTGGGCTTGACCTCTGTGAGCTTCTCCTCTAGGGGCTTGATCCTAAACAACTGCATTGTGGACTTAGGCCACCTTCCCTCCTGGGCTTGGTGCCTGTCTGGTCTTCTCTCCTGGGCTTGACCATTTCATGACCTTCCCTCCTACGCTTGGTCGTCCACTTAGGCCACCTTCCCTCCTGGGCTTGGTGCCTTACTCGTCTTCCCTCCTAGGCTTGACCAGTTGTGCCACTCAGAGTTGGCATCCTTGGGTTCAAAGAATTTAAATACTTTCATTTTTTATATCTTTAACTCTTCACTGCTCTAGGTGAGGATTAAAGTTATCTCAATACTTAAATACATTTATTCACTTACCTTTTAAGGGAAAGTCCTAGCCTAGGGTGCCTTCTTGGCTCATAGGAGAGGGATAGGCTCTCTAGTCACAACCTGATCCTAAGATCTAGGTTTTGCCTCCCTCATAGGTCATCTTCCCACTCTCGGGTTGACCCACCCCAGGTTGTCTCACTAACCCTAAAGGTTTTATAGATGTCTTTTTCTTTCATCGTTAGGCATAACTTTTATCATCAACCCATGTTTGCTCAATCTCTAGAATACACCCCTCATGGTTTCTATCCATTCAATGAACTTGGGTCACCTTCACCAAACTTCTAGAGATAACACTAGGGGTTTGAGAAAGTTATATTCAAACTTTCATTTTCCATATGTATATATATAACTATTGGGTTTTTATCTATTAAGACTTATCACATAAGTTTTATGCTCCTCATGCCCACATGCATGGGAGATTGGGTTACCTAGACCATCCTTTATCTTTCTTATTCATGATTTCAAGTTTCACATGGGCAGTGTCCCATACCACCACACCATGTTGATTACCAATTTCAAGTTTCACATGGGTAGTGTCCCATACCACCACACCATTTTGATTACCAATTTCGAATTTCACATGGGTAGTGTCCCATACCACCACACCATGTTGATTATTTAAGATTACAGTTTTATGGTTAGGGTTAGGGACTATACTCTACCTCTCAGAGTTTTCATATCCCTAAACCAAGTCCTTCCTCTAAGAAAGGGCTTACCCAAACATGTATCTTTCTGGTGTCTACCCCCTCTCTAGAGGGACCTACACAAAAGTTTACATCTTTTCACATTTTACTTCTCTTATTTAACAGTTTCCTTTCAAAGCTTTTAAGCAAGAGATGAGAAGTAGATGAAAATGTGAGATGAGAAACCTAATTTTTCGCTTAACATTTCTAAGGATTATTTGAAATTATAAACTATTATGTATTAGTTGATGAATCTGGGCTTTGATACCAAATGTAACAACTCACACTTTTGAGTGTATAAAAGACCTTAAAGTCACAGATCGTTAATCATAACTTCTAGGATCAGATTCATGAAATAATACAAAATAGTAAATAATTTCCATTAATGATCAAATATTTACATGTTTAGATAAAAATCTCCTCAAAGGAGTTACATAACTTTTAAATAGAATTGACTTTTACAGTTGTGAAGATATACCATTCAGACTAAACCTTCATGATTAGACTGTAGTGTCTTCAACATCTTTATATGTACCCTCATGTCCATGCTATCAAGTATATATGATACCTAAAACGCTGACAAACAAATACGCGATCAGTATATTTATATGCTGGTACATGGGTTCAAACAATAATTACAAGTACAAATATAAGCAAACATCTTTATTTTGACTATAAGAACTTAAACTCATTTTCATATTCTGACCCATATCTGGTCAACTACCTCAGGTGTAATCACTGTCCCTCTGGGGCTCGTGTGCATTACCCTTAAGATCAATCTGACTCAGGGTTCAGAATGTAGTTATTTACTTTACATGATACTCATATGAACTTTATAGTTTGCACGAACTAAATAAACAAGCAAGCAGTTTATTTGTCATTCAATCTCATCGAGAAACATCGGCAATCTCAGAATTCGATACATGTATTCATAAGTGTAACCATGTACCTTATGCCATTACAGAAACCATGCACAACATCATATACTTTAAGAATGTTCCAAACATCCAAGAAACAAAGCATGTAATCAACAAGTATCTGAAACAAAGCATACTACATATGTGTCATCGTGTATTCATATTACATCAATAAGATTTGGATCCTCTCCTAAACTAGCTAGGGTTTAGGGCAATCTTGTGTTTGGGCTAAGGATCAGGGTTACAAACCCTAATTCTATTATATCATGGTTTCTAATATTACAACTCAATCATCCATGTTAGGTTAAACCCTGATAAGCATCTTAAGCATATTAAACTATTCGTGACACCTAAATCACATTTCTAGCATTAAGATTATATCAAGATGTTCACCTTGGTTTCGAACCCTAAAACAACATGAATAAGATTACTAACATGGAATCGTCCATTATTCAGCATTATCAAGGTTCTAGTCATTATACATGGCAAGATCAGATGTTAGCCTAACATGAATGAATCTATTCAATTACGCATTAGATTAAGCAAAATCTAGGCTTTCACTTTATACTAAACACATTAACACATGAATTGCATATACTTTTAGAACAAGAAGCATGATCAGGTTTTGATAACATTTTATTTAGATTCCTCTCATTTTCTTGATCAATTTGATATATAGTTTTGATATATTCTGAGTTACCTATCATATACTATGATTTTTAAAAGATCATAATTATTGGGCCAATTAAAAGGTGCCACGTCAGCTAACTTACCTTATCCATTGCTAAACCATCTCAGCTCCTTATTAGGGGAAAAGACTTCTCCACCCTTGGGGCTTGAACACACAGGCTGGGGCAGAAGAGTCTTTTGACTCTTTTCTTTTCATCCTCCTCGTGCAAGGCTTCTCTTGCCCGACGGCGGCTCTAGTCGCATGTCTTCACACGACGGGATCTGTCCCGCACGACTTGCAACCACTGCCGCCACTACTGTAGTGGGTCAAGGGTCATCGACCTCTCCTTTGTGTAGGTTCTCTGTTCGGTGATGTCCACCTCAACGACCCCGATACCCATTGTCGAGCGCACGCTGTGCATGCCAGCACTACCGGAGGTGCCTGGTGGTGCCCTTCCTTCCTTGCACATCAGGCTCACATTACGTGCTCACCGCCCACCAGTATAGCAACCGGTCCAGGGGTCATCTCCTGCCCCCATCTCCATGAGCGTCGAGATTTCGCGGCACCTCATCAGGCCCTTATCGGACCCTACCTTCACCCTGGTGGTGGTCCTCCATGGCTTCAGATAAGATGGAGGCACCCAGGTTGGCTGGACGTCACCCTACTCAACCCCAGTGTTGTACCCCGACGAAGGTGTACCCAAGGCCATGGTCATTTCCTCTTCGCCCTGCATGACTGGGTTCAGCTGACGGTGTTGACCATCCTGGTCCTTTCCTCTGCACGCCATCCTATCCTCCATGAATGATGCTTCTACAACCGCTAGGTCCACCGTCACGGTGAGACGGATGCAACCCCCTTCAGGTATGACGTCCTTCTGTTGCAGCCACCACCCCTGGCTGCACTATCTCTAGTCTTCCACTCTCCTCCCGCCCTCGTCATCCTCCTGACCATGTTGTCGAACCAGTTGGTCGCTACTAGCGTTGTCCACTGGTTCTCTATCAAAGGAACGGGGCACAATTAGATTGCTCGTGGAAAGAGGGAAGAACCAAGTGGCGAGGAAGATGGTGTGCCGCCTAGGCCATCCAGAAAAAGCACTGGCCTGTTAATTTGTCCATGGCAGTGTAGGGTTGTGGCTATGGCAGTTTTAGGTCTCCTCGTGGCCAATCGAGGCTGGTGTCCCCCTTGGAGAGGGTCCCTATATATACCTGCATTTGGAGGAAACCCTAGGGACCGCTGTATGCAAGAAGGGTTGATATGTCTGTGAGAGAAAGCCAATTCTCGGCTCATGCACACATATCGTGCTTCTCATATGGAAGGTGTCCTAGTCAAAACCAACCACTGACCAATCTCCTCCTTTCCATAATCTAGTATTCCTATTCTCATGTATATGTAAGTTAGCAACGCATGGTAGGTAAAGTTTCCATACGTGATTGATCCATATCTTAAGGAAAGGCACTTTTTGATATTTATATAAGCACTCCATTACCACATTTCCATACACATAAAAGATGTCTCTTTCTATTTAGCATTATTAACACCAATTAATAGCATGAAAAGGCAAGGCAGGGTTCTAGGAAATGATATATTTCTCTTAATATCCTTTAAACACCACATCTCTTATTCTTCTTTGGAAACTTGCATATCCTCTTGTATTGCATTTACCATATCAAAAGCCACTAATACCAATTCATTGTGAATTCTTTTTCTTTTATTTAACTTGTGCCACAAGCACCCATGCCACAAAGGCAATTAACACTATTATTTCATCAATAATACCATTATGGAATTTATAAATCAATTCATTTATATAATTCAATTTTTATTAAAATTCAAGATATTACAAACACAAACATGAATTAATAACTTTAATAACACATGTTTAGGGTTTCTAATTGAAATAGAGAAGTTGGGCTAGAAAACATGGTTCGATCATGGGTCAGAGAGGTTTTGTCTCAAGACCTTTCCATCAAGTATCTATATATATTTTTCTGATATGGGGTGTAAAAGATGTAAATTTCTTAAGATCTGACCAATTAGGGGAATTAGAAGTCATTTAGAAACCATTTCCTAGAAAAACCTAAAGAGAAAAAGAAACTAGTTGGCAAAGTCTGATATGCCCTTATAATTTGTCCAAATTTAGATCGTTTGACATGACATAAGAGTAAAATAACTATGTAACATATGCATGATTGTAACAAAATTAAAGGCTTCTAAATGTCAATAATACCCATGAACTTATGGAATATTAATTTAAAGTGTGAGGATAGATAGGTAACATGAACATGGGATATCTTCTCCTTCTTAAATGATTGACACGAATTTACCGTCCGTAAAATGCAAGTGCACGCATCATAGTAATATAGGCCTTTGTGAGGCCCGAGTCAAACTTAGGGAAATGTAATTATTGGTAGACTACTACTAACTACTTGCAATCAGCTAGACCGATTTAAAATGATTTGAGAGTTGATTGAAAAATAAAAGAAAAATAAAAGAAAACTGAGCAATCAATTAAATGTTTGGTTTAATCAATTTGAATGGGAATCTTTAGGATTGCAGTTTCACCATAGGTTCTTTTTGTATTAATTCCTACACAGTTATCCTAATTTGTCTCTCATTCGGGGTAGTGGCATGTATTCAAAATTTCTCACTTTCATGATACAATTCACTACCTAAATCTAGGTCGGTTCCACAGTAGTAGTAAACTATACCCTAAATTAGGTGCATGAAGACCATACTCTGGGTTTCCACCATTAACTGTACATCGCCTTGTTTAAAGGATTTATTAGTGAATGTGAATTTCGTCTCTTTTCAACCGTTAATTCTTCTTTCAAAGTAATTAAAGGCATTAGATTATCATTAGGGTGATCAATCATAATGATATAATGGAGAAAACGAAATCATACAATGAATTTAAGAGACAAATTATGAAATATTATGGTAAAAATGTCATACAACAATCACCCAGGCTACTCCTGGTCCTAAAGATAAAGGGGATTAGCCCCGCATGTTTATCTCCATGAAAGACATGATGGGAGAAAGGGAAAACATGGGGAAAACGTGGATAGAAGTGATGTAACCCCAGAACGTAGGAGATCCGGGCATTCCTCGGCATACAATGAGCAATCTATAGCCTTTCAGTAGTGGAAAACTCCTTCTGCAGCTCTCGGAATGATCGGGGTGTGGCTCTGGTCTCCGTTCTTCTCTCCACTCCTCCATGAGACTTATGCAATGACTAATGACGTGATCCCCTGCTTAGGGCCACCGTAATTAGGTATATGCACCACTTTAGATCGCTAAAAGATCATTGATAACCTCCTATTTTAGTCGTTTATCTTAGTCCTTTTCCTTAGTTTTCCATACTCTTTTTAAGTTTAAACTATACATAATCCTAATTTTACCCCTTTTTGTAAATACACCATCAGACTAACTTTTTCCTTTTATATATGCAGAAAAAGCACAAAAAAATCATAAAAGAATAACCCAGCCTCAAGACCGAGTGGATTCAAACGGTCCCAAGACCGCATGAAGCCAACCGGTCCCGAGACCGCATGGAGTTCAAACGGTCTCAAGACCGCATGAAGCCAACCGGTCCCGAGACCGCATGGAGTTCAAACGGTCCCAAGACCGCATGAATCCAACCGGTCCCGAGACCGCATGGAGTTCAAACGGTCTCAAGACCGCATGAAGCCAACCGGTCTCGAGACCACATGGAGTTCAAACGGTCCAAAGACCGCATGAAGCCAACCGGTCCTGAGACCGCATGGAGTTCAAACGGTCTCAAGACCGCATGAAGTCAAACGGTCTCAAGACCGCATGAAGTCAAACGGTCTCAAGACCGCATGAAGACAACCGGTCCCGAGACCGCATGGAGTTCAAACGGTCTCAAGACCGCATGAAGCCAACCGGTCCCGAGACCGCATGGAGTTCAAACGGTCCCGAGACCGCATGAAGCCAACCGGTCCCGAGACCGCATGGAGTTCAAACGGTCTCAAGACCGCATGAAGCCAAACGGTCCCAAGACCGCATGGAGTTCATACGGTCTCAAGACCGTTTGAAGCCAAACGGTCTCACAGTCCAAACGGTCTTGAGGCCCCAAACGGTCTTGAGGTCCAAACGGTCTCCAAACCGTTTGGACTTCACTCAAAGCCTATAAATAAGACCCCAAGGGTCCTCCAAAAAAAGGGGGGAGACATCTCAGACATCCAAAGGCTGCCCCAATCATTCCAGAGCTCTTGCCACTTCCATCCTCCTCCCTGGGGCTATCGGTCTGAGGTCCATACTCCATCCTGAAGCTGCTTTCTCCTTCTTTGTCAAGAAGGTGGGAAGGGGAGACCTCCTCATCGTGCAACCTACGAAGGCTGGTGGATCGTTTCTCTTTCTCTCCAAGGGGTTGACCTTCTTCCATCCTTGTGGGGATGATGCTCTCTCTCTCTCTTCTCGCCTCCTTCTTGGTCTTAGTCATGAGGGAGTAGTCTTCTTCACTAGGGTGCGGGGAGTAGCCCCGCTACCCATACTTTCATATCATGTAAAATGTAATCCTTAGGTTGTAATGTAGAGTTCTTATCTTTGTCGGTTCAACATCAAACGATTAATGAATACTTGTTGCTTGATCTCCAACTCGTGTTATCTTTTATCTTTTAGTATGAATTGTCTACGTTTGTACTATTAGATTCGAAACTCGTTTGCATGTTGGTTCTTGATGCATGTATCCACCATGTATCTGTTTCGGTATCTAGAAGTGTATCTCAAGAAGTGGAGTAAACTCACTATCATCCGTTGCACTTTCATACTATGAAATGGAATCAGTTGACATATGGAAGTGCAACCTTGGTAAGTCAAGGAACACACTTTGCGAGGGGAATGATGTAAAGTAATGTGACCATTTGATCAGGAATGGCTGGCGTTGCAACATTCCCGCACTTCTCGTAGCTAGGTTATCCGAAAGGAGACTAGGTCTACAAGGATACTAACTGACCGAACTCTTTTTGCAGGTTAAGTTTTGCTTTACATGTGTTGATCGATGTGTAGTGGCGGTGAAAAACCGATCACACCCTAGTGATCTTTATCATAGTTTAACTCTTAGATTTACTTGCCTTCTTTACTTTCCATGTTCTTAGTTTAAAACCATCAAAATCCAACTTTTCGATATAAGTGCCAACTAGTGAGTAGCTAAGTGAAGTTTTATACGTTTTTCATCTTGTTGCTTGCAACAAGACCGTTGTCTTTTGGGTTCGATCCTAAATCTGTACTATGATAAGGCTTCCATACTCTTATGGGGTTGGAGTTGTTATCTAAGCACCAGTTCTAGGTAAACCTAGAGAGAACATCAACTCCCTAGGGTTTTTGGTGCATCTTTGGGACTCCCATTGGAAGAGTGATCTTTTAGTGTAAGTCCCAGCTCCATCAAAAAATGGTGTCGTTGTCGGGGACAACGGAACGTTGTTATTTCACTTAGTACCTTTCTAGTTGGTTAGGATTTTACACTTTCTTTTTGAATCATAACTCTATATCTTCTTGAAACTTTCATATTTTCACTATTATCTAAAAGGTGTTCTCTTTTCTCTACTCAGGTAGAACACGTGCATGTAATCACTGCATAGTCGCGGATTCTCCCCTGATCCGGAGTTCGACTCCGAGGTAGAGAGAAGTTTCCACCGCCGAATCCGTCTTAATCGCCAACGCGCTAGACAAATGGCTGACGAACAGCACCAAGCAGCTTTGATAATGGATAGAGTAAATGCTGCATCGCTGCACAACGGGCACAACTTATCGCAGACACCCGTGCCCAAATACAAGCGGAGATACGAGCAGAAGAGCAAGCCCGCATAAGAGCGGAGACCGAGGCTGCTCAGCTCGAGTTATGAAACAAGCAACTGAGGGACTATGCAGTCCCGAAAAACTACGAGGACAACCACCCGGTCCGGCCTCCGATCATCAACATCCCAAACTTTGAGATCCGGACCCAGTGGATCCAAATTATGCAAGGAATCTCCTTCCCTGGAGGTTCAAGAGACGATTGCATGGACCATTTGAAAAGGTTTAAGGCATTATGCCGCCTGGTCCCGCAAGCCGGTATCGCTTTCGATGCGATAATGCTCCACTTGTTCCATTTCACCTTATCTGGAAGGGCCTTGAGTTGGTACAACTCATTGGACAGAGAACCTATTATAACCACTTGGGCCCCTCTAGAGGAAAAATTCCTAGAGAAGTTCTTCCCACCCTCGCTGACCTATGAAATCAGAGGGCAAATCAATCACTTCTCCCAGCTACCTGGGGAAACCCTCGCTGAGGCATGGGAAAGATTTAAGGAACTTCTACGCAAATGCCCTCATCATGGAATTTAACATAATCAACTGATAGAAACTTTTTATCGGGGGGTAAGCGATGATATTAAACAATTCCTAGATTCCTCGTCTGGAGGAAATTTCATGAGGAAAAACTATGAAGATGCCTGGAAGATCGTTACTTTAGGAGCTGAAAACCAGTCCAACTGGGGATGGTCAGCTGGAAAAGGTGTCCTTAAAGATTTTAAAGCTGAGGAATCTATGGAACTGAAGTCAATAGCCGAGGCATTGAAAACAATCGCTCATAAACAGCAAGCCCTTGAGACAACTCTAGGGGAAATTGATAAGAAGAAAACCCCACTGGTTCATCAAGCCAAAGCCGTCACAGGATCATGTGAAGCTTGTCATGCTTCAGACCATCCGACTCTCTCTTGCAGAATGCTCTATAATGTGATGATGGGTCTGCATCCACCACCACAACCATATGAGTCCATCACTAATCAGGTTGAAGTTCAGATTCCGGAGCAAGTCAACTCCATCCATACTATTCCCGGACAAGTTTACTATAATCCCAGTCAACCAAGGAACCATCCTGGGTTCCAGTATGGGAATCCTTCCGGAACTGCGAATCCGCAACATCAGACACAAGGGGGATTTGATAGTAGGCTGCCTCCAGGGTTTCCAAACAATTTTAACCAAAGTCAAGGGAACCCAAGGAACAATTTCCCTAGGGCTAACTACCCTAGAAATCAATCAGCCTACTATCAGTACACTCATCCTCCGCTTCACCCGCAGTTGCATAATCAGCAGCCTCAACAACAAAGCCCTCAGAAAGATGCTACTGCGCAGCCGGAGGATGAGATATCTTCCATAAGACAAATGCTACAATCTCAGCAAACCATGCTGGCCAACCAGCAAGCCCAACAGAAGGCAGTTGAAGCCCAGCTTGCCCAGATTGCTGCACAACTAAAACCTCCGGCGGGCACTTTTGCTGGGCAGCCCGAGTCAAACCCTAAACATGGGCCGAATAGACATGAACAATCAAATACTATGCCAACAACATGACAATGTTACAACTTCGTCGAGCCAGCGACGTAAAACCAAGGCGCTACTTGGGAGGCAACCCAAGATTTTTACTTTTTCCTCTATGTTCTGTTCTTTAATTTTTCCTTAAGCCTTATCTTAAGAAAATACAAAAAAATCTACATAACTAAAACTATCAAAAAAATAAATAATCAAAAACAAACAACATAAAAATGCATAAATCAAAAACAAACACAAAAATATAAAAACCTTTCTGCCTTTGCCCTCCCAAGCGGTCTTGAAACCATTTGGAACCAAACGTTCTTGAAACCATTTGAGACCAAATGGTCTTGAAACCGTCTGGACTCCAAACGGTCTCCAAACTGTTTGGTGCCAAATGGTCCTGAAACCGTTTGGACCCTAAACGGTCTCCAAACCGTTTGGGACCAAACGGTCTCCAAACCGTTTGGAGCCAAACGGTCCTCAAACCGTTTGGACCCCAAACGGTCTTGAAACCGTTTGGAGTCAGACGGCATCGAAACCGCTTGGAATACAAAGGGTCACCAACCGTTCCCTATAAATATAAACCCTACCCCTTCGTCTTTCTCTCTTCGAACTTTCGAACTCTCTGGAGCGCTTGTGCGAAGAACTGTTCTTTTGCTTCTGCTTCCTTTGCTCCCGCGCGATCACACTCCCGTTCATCAACCACCTGTAAGGTAGTCCGACGACCACAACGCATGTCGCCCCTCTTCCCTACCGCCTTCGTCGCCGTTCCTGAGCTTTCACCATATGTTCCACCATCTTCACCGCAGTCATCACCTTCGATTCGGACCACTATCGTCTTCGACGATTTCTTCACCATCGTCTGCATCACCGTCGTCATCGTCGTCTTCACCATTGCCGTTTTCATCACATCACTGGTTTCACCACCATTTTCGTCGTCGGCACACCCTCCACCTCCGCACCGGTTCACTTTCGTCTTCACCTACACCGGCAACCCTGCGGCTTTTCGTTTTCCAAACGGTCTTGAAACCGTTTGGGACCAAACGGTCTTGAAACCGTTCGGGACCAAACGGCCCTCAAACCATTTGAAACCAAACGGTCTTGAAACTGTTTGGAACCAAATGGTCTTGAAACTATTTGGAACCAAACGGTCTTGAAACCGTTCGGGACCAAACGGTCCTCAAACCGTTCGGGACCAAACGGTCCTCAAACCATTTGGAACCAAACGGTCTTGAAACCGTTTGGAACCAAACGTTCTTGAAACCGTTTGAGACCAAACGGTCTTGAAACCGTTTGGGACCAAACGGTCTCCAAACCGTTTGGTCTTCACATCCATTAATCTTTCACAAAATTACAAAAGACATAACTACAAATAAAATCTAATTTGTTTTAAATCTTTTGCTCTAACTCATAAACTCTTATTTTTCAGAAATGGCATCACTAGCAAACAAGACCACCGGCTCGGGAGTTGCTCCCTCTCAGACAAGGGAGCAAATGATCGAAGAGCTGGACAGGCTCAAGAAGATCAGAGATGTCTTCAACACCACCAGAGTAGTCCCACCAAAGACTAAAATGATGGATGTCTTGTGTGAGATTGCCCGCCTCACCAAATGTCTAGCTGAGGCATCTGAAGAAGAGGTAGAAGAAATCTCCTATGATGACGACGAAGGTTCGGATTACACACCAAATCCTGAGGAGGAATCCTCCGCCAAAGATCACAAGGGGAAACGTAAGGTCTTGGAGACTGCATCTGGGCAGCCCTCCAAGAAGCGGGCAAGAAAACAAATTCGACCTGTTTCCGCCATGGACCAACCCCTCGCCAAACCTTCCATCCCTGTAGCTACCATCGCTGCTACTACCACTATCACCACCATTCCTACCACCACTATCCCCATCACTACCACCACTTTCATTCCCATCACCACCACGATACCACCACCAAAGAACCTCTTCATCCAAACCACCATCTCCACCGATAAAACCCTAAAACCTACCAAGTATGTCTGCTCCAGCATACTAATCAAGATGGGGATATATGATCGTATCTTCAACGTGCTAGACAAAGTCAACCTCACCAGGTTGTGTCTAGTACCTGAAGTATCTTACTACAAACCCACCACAGAATTCTTCTCCTTTCTGACCAAGGAGCCCGTTGACAGCACGGATAAGTCTCGGGACGGGGGTGACAGAAGGCTTGTCACCCAAATTTTTTGGCAGCAAGGTCGTCATAATAGAGAATATGCTAAACTCCATCTTTATCGACGACCAGGAGCAGCTGCGAAAGGCTAAAACAGTGGGAACCGATCATCTAGAATTCAACAGACATACATTCTGGAAATCCTTAACCGGGATCCCCACTTACGATGCAAAGACGTGCAAGGCATCAAACATACACTCTGGTTTTGTGCGCACTGTACAGAAAATCATCGCTGGCGCACTCTTCCCCAGGACAGAAGGGGGGAACGTTATAACCTCCAATCTTTTTGTTCTCTGGTCTATTCTTAACGAACGGCCAGTTAATATCGGCCGTCATCTGATCCAGAAATTCTCAATCTCCATCCTGGGGAAAGAGATTTGCATGGGGGGTCATGTCACATCTATCATCAAATATCTTAAGATGGACAAACCTTTACCCCGCTGCATGCAACTAAAGGGCGACATCCTCACCAATGAGCAAACTCTGAAGAACTCGTTCATCATCAAGGAAAAGGATGGAAAACTACACTATGTATTCTGCCCTATGGTCAAGTCATCAAGGACTCTCCTCCCGCTCCCGGAGTTAGCACACTATGATATGACACAGCTCCTCTTCTCTGAAGAGGAGCTTACTCATCTGCTAGCTTCGGTTAAAAAACTTGAAAAGAAAGCAACAATGGGTCAAACAGAGATGAGTATCACAGCCCCGATAGCTCGACATACAAAAATGCCTGTCAAACGGCCTTCTAGAAGGTAGTTGCAGGCCCAACAGCTGTCAGGGACACCAACATCTCGGCCAAATCTGGAGGCCGAGCAGTTCCACAAAGAAGTCTTAACAACATCCTCCATCGACTCTTTTATCCAGAGTCTCCACGAGCAGCTAACCACTGCCACCACCACTCCGCCTTCCACCATTCCAACATCTACCACTCCCTTCCTCCCCACATCCACGCAACCATTCACATCCACTTCTTCACCCATTTTTATGTCGGACTTCCCTTTCTCCATCCCTATGCCCGACTTCACCACCCTTCCATTTACTCCTACAGTTTCCACCCCATCATTGTCGCTACCACCACTTTCGCCTCAAATACCACCACTTTTCACATCCGCCACCACCCCGACACCGCTGGTGACTACATCCACAGTCACTACGTAGCTCAGGGCATCATCAGTGTCTCTTCCGCAAGACACTAACACCGTCCCACACAGACCCCAGTCATCTCACCCTTCCGCTCCTGGGGTCCCTTTTACTAACATCGGTGAGGAATTCGGCCGTCAATTTGACGTTGTCCGAAACCTCCTCACTGATCCTTCTAACATATTAAATTCTATTTTTTCTTGTGTACAGGATTTATCACGACAGGTAACCAAGATCGACGAACAACACCGAGCCTTTCCTACCTTCCTCCAAGGCATCCAGCAACGACAGGACGAAGTGGCTAAGCAAGTTGAGCACATCAACAGCCACACCAACAACCTGCCGGACCTGGTCCTTGGAGCAAAGCGTCAGCAAGAAGCTACAGCACAAAAAGTCGATGAGATCTCCAAGTAGACTCAACCTCTGCAGAGAATCTCCGCAAGATTGAGCAACATCAAGAGGCCCTGAGCACGCGCTTGGCTACCATTGATGGAACACTTACGCAGCTACATCATCACCAGGAGGAGGCAAATAACAATGCAACCCAACAGCTACGTGCCCAAGTCACAGAACTGACAGCACGTCTCCTCTCCACCGAGGGCAGATTCACAGACCTCAAAGAAGCCCACGATGCACTGCTCGAAAAACACGAGCATCTACAAGTGGCTTTCGACGAGCTACAAGCCACTCATCGGCGGTGTAAAAAGTCTGCCAACAAAAAACAAACAGACGAAGCTGCGGATGACAAAGATGACGATGATGAAGAAGATGACGACTCCGACTCATCTGCTGACTCCAACAAAGATACATCTTTGGACGACAAGCATGATGACGGAGAAGACCCCGGGCATGCAGCAGGACCCTCCCAAAAAGGGTCCGACAAAGGTCACCAAGACGGTGACCATCACCCCAAGTCCCCACACAACGACAATGTCAACATGTCATATGGGGATCAATTCTTTGACTATTCAGCTATGGGGTCCATCGGGGAAGCTGCCAAGGACGCGGCCTACGCTGAGTTACAACAATGCATACTAGGAACCAGTGCCAGCCCGCCAAAAACCTCTGCTCTCTTCTCAGCACCTTCTCCCCCTTACCATGACGAGGTAGACCGAGTAAGTCTAGACACGGACGAGGATCTTGACTCTGCCTCTGACTTGGACGATAATCTAGAGGGCCATGTAGAGGCCTTCGAACAACCTGCTTCTCCTCCACCACAAGAGCTTCCCCCGCCACCTCCTCTGCCGCACAAAATGCACGACCTAGATATGGCAGCCATCTCTACTTTAGATGCTCAGGACATTTTTATACTGAACACTATAGTGGACGATGCAAAAGCGGGGGAAGACATAATCTATCATAACACCAAAACCAGGCGTAAGTTGACACGTGAAGATTTCCGTTGCATCCTACGACCTCGGTCCACGGTGCCAATAGCGATCTTCTGTGTCCTCCTCGCCAATTGTATAGAAACATATAGAAGTCACAAGCGGCAGCAACCGGTTTTTAATGCTTCGCCCGCTTTGTCTTTTGGCCTTTTATACAAAGACATATGTGAAAAATCTGTTGAGCGGCTGCGGGTCGGTTTGGCACGAAGGGCACGTTATCTTACACTGCCCTTCCAAGTCTCGGACCACTGGCTTTTTATGATCGTGGATACCGAGGCTCGGGATGCCAAAGTATACAACTTCTGTAGCACCGAGCTACCAGCCGGCACAATAAATTTCGTAGGAGAAGCAGCAGGAGAAGCCAGGTGTATACCCTTCCGGCTGCTTAAATTAATCTGGGCTGCACTCCCATCTCTTCGACAGGACTGGAGCCAACCATGGTTCAAAATCATAAACCCTCCAGTCCAAGCCACCGAGGGATCTGGGGATAGCGCTTTCTGCACCATCCGTAACATCCAAGCGCTGAACCAGGAAATCCCATTCAATGACCTGGTAGCTGAAGACTTTCATTCCCTACGAGGACGCTATGCCATGGAGCTCATCTATGATAGACGATTCTTCAACGACCCAACTATGTCACCAGATGATGTTCCTCGGTATCTTTTCTCAGCTGTCCAGCGACGACAACGACGACCTTTCCGACAAATTCTGAAAGAGTCAGAACAGACCAAGTCGCCAGAGCCAGATAAAAGCAAGAGCGATCCTGCTTACACCATCAACCCAACATTTCCTGATTTTGATCGTGATGCTTGCAAGGGTCTTAACGACCTCGAATTGCGTACCATTATGGCGCGACTCTCCGCAGACAAAGATGGCCTGGTATACATGTCTCGAGACATTCTCGTAATGGCAGATTCACTGCGAGAGACTCTACAGGATAAGGGATCCCTTTCTGTCAGCCTCATGGCCGCCTACCAGTTTCTACTTGGCCAAACCAACCCAAACACATACATGGCGTCTCCATATATGAAAGATGATCTCCTAAATCTCAAGAACTTTGGCACAATCGATGCTCTGATCTCATATCTCCAACACACAACGCCGAAGTTCATCATGTTACCCATCATGTATCATGATCATTGGATTCTCCTGGCAACAAACCTCCCAGACGGAACAACCACAATATACAATATTTTCGACAGCCAGTTCAACGCTCGACAGTGACACTACGTCGTGACGCCAAAGACGCCAACAGAAGTAGTGGCAAAGGAGTGCGCCGAGAAATTAATCGATTTTCTGAGTCAGCATACAAAGGCGTACGACAAAGAACATTTCCATCGTCCCGCCTTCTGCCACAAATGCCCCCAGCAAATACGACAATCGAACGATTGCGGCTTCCACGTCCTCTACTGGATGTACACCATCATTGTTCTTCAAAGACCAGTAGAGGAAATGACTGACGTGGACTACCATGCTTTACGAGGACAGTTCGCATCCAATCTACTTCATTCTCCGGGGGCAAATGAAGATTTACCTTAACCCGCGGCCCTTGTCCTAATGACTTCTCAACCTATCACTTTGCCACTCTGGGGACAGAGTGCATGATAAGTTAGGGGGGTACATTAGACAAGGGCGAGGTATCAATTTCTACACTCCTCTTTCTATCTAACACTTTCCATACAATTCTTTATTCTTAAATTTTTTCTTAAACAATTCTTTTTACAATTCTTTTTACTTAATTTCTTTTTCAAAAATAGTCACCTCAACTAACTCTAGAATCATGTTAGTCCCTATAAGTAAATAGCACTTAGACATCGAATGGCGATTTATCAATTTCCACCCACTAGTGATTTCATATTTTTGCTTCAATTCTTCATCTGACTCTCCACAGGTCAAAATCAAGGCAGAAATAAGCCAAGATCTCGAGGATGAGAGGGAAATTAGGCAACTTCCAAATCAAAAAGTTCTGCAAGTGGACCACAAACCAAATAAGTGCACGTTGAAAAACTTTAAGAACAACTTTCCTCTCTTCAAAATAAAAGAGGCTTGGCCGCCCAAAATAAATTCTCAAAAATCCCAAAACCCAAGCCTGTGAGTTATTGAATAAAAGCCAGAGAGACGAATAAAATTATGAGAGTTGTGCCACGCATAAGGATCTATATGAAGAACTGACGAAGGTCTCACCCGGCCGGCACATTCCGCTGCCCTCACAAAGGCAGATGTGTCGTGCTCGGTAGTGAAACCCTAAAGTTTCCAAGTATATGAAAGGCTCATAAAGGACTCGCCCGGCCGGTACATTCAGCTGCCCTCATAAAGGCAGATGTGTCGTGCCCGGTAGTGAGATTCTAAAAAGCATAGACAGCCCCTCCCCCACTTGAAGGGGGAGCTACACTTCAAAGCCTTTAGCCAACCCTCATACCCTCTCTAGCTTCCAGTAGGTTTTTCAGAGAGGTATAAAGCTGATTAGAGTCAACAACATGCACAAAATAAGGTGGTCCCAATGCAAACTTTGAGATACGGAAAGAACCTGAGATCCAAGAAACTCTCGAAATCCGAAAGAATCAAGGCATGCAATAAGACTTGATATGACCCCAGGGGAACTCAGGTCAAGAATTAAAGCAAGAGTATGGAAATCCTAAATAAAATCACCTCACCATTACATGTCTCAGCTCTATCTAACTTGAGGAAAAACTAGACTCTAAGTTAGGGGGGTGATAACCTCCTATTTTAGTCGTTTATCTTAGTCCTTTTCCTTAGTTTTCCATACTCTTTTTAAGTTTAAACTATACATAATCCTAATTTTACCCCTTTTTGTAAATACACCATCAGACTCACTTTTTCCTTTTATATATGCAGAAAAAGCACAAAAAATCATAAAAGAATAACCCAGCCTCAAGACCGAGTGGATTCAAATGGTCCCAAGACCGCATGAAGCCAACCGGTCCCGAGACCGCATGGAGTTCAAACGGTCTCAAGACCGCATGAAGCCAACCGGTCCCGAGACCGCATGGAGTTCAAACGGTCCCAAGACCGCATGAATCCAACCGGTCTCGAGACCGCATGGAGTTCAAACGGTCTCAAGACCGCATGAAGCCAACCGGTCTCGAGACCACATGGAGTTCAAACGGTCCAAAGACCGCATGAAGCCAACCGGTCCTGAGACCGCATGGAGTTCAAACGGTCTCAAGACCGCATGAAGTCAAACGGTCTCAAGACCGCATGAAGTCAAACGGTCTTAAGACCGCATGAAGCCAACCGGTCCCGAGACCGCATGGAGTTCAAACGGTCTCAAGACCGCATGAAGCCAACCGGTCTCAAGACCGCATGGAGTTCAAACGGTCCTGAGACCGCATGAAGCCAACCGGTCCCGAGACCGCATGGAGTTCAAACGGTCTCAAGACCGCATGAAGCCAAACGGTCCCGAGACCGCATGGAGTTCATATGGTCTCAAGACCGTTTGAAGCCAAACGGTCTCACAGTCCAAACGGTCTTGAGGCCCCAAATGGTCTTGAGGTCCAAACGGTCTCCAAACCGTTTGGACTTCACTCAAATCCTATAAATAAGACCCCAAGGGTCCTCCAAAAAAAGGGGGGAGACATCTCAGACGTCCAAAGGCTGCCCCAATCGTTCCATAGCTCTTGCCACTTCCATCCTCCGCCCTGGGGCTGTCGGTCTGAGGTCCATACTCCATCCTGAAGCTGCTTTCTCCTTCTTCGTCAAGAAGGTGGGAAGGGGAGACCTCCTCATCGTGCAACCTACGAAGGCTGGTGGATCGTTGCTCTTTCTCTCCAAGGGGTTGACCTTCTTCCATCCTTGTGGGGATGATTCTCTCTCTCTCTCTCTTCTCGCCTCCTTCTTGGTCTTAGTCATGAGGGAGTAGTCTTCTTCACTAGGGTGCGGGGAGTAGCCCCGCTACCCATACTTTCATATCATGTAAAATGTAATCCTTAGGTTGTAATGTAGAGTTCTTATCTTTGTCGGTTCAACATCAAACGATTAATGAATACTTGTTGCTTGATCTCCAACTCGTGTTATCTTTTATCTTTTAGTATGAATTGTCTACGTTTGTACTATTAGATTCGAAACTCGTTTGCATGTTGGTTCTTGATGCATGTATCCACCATGTATCTGTTTCGGTATCTAGAAGTGTATCTCAAGAAGTGGAGTAAACTCACTATCATCCGTTGCAGTTTCATACTATGAAATGGAATCAGTTGACGTATGGAAGTGCAACCTTGGTAAGTCGAGGAACACACTTTGCGAGGGGAATGATGTAAAGTAATGTGACCATTTGATCGGGAATGGCTGGCGTTGCAACATTCCCACACTTCTCGTAGCTAGGTTATCCGAAAGGATACTAGGTCTACAAGGATACTAACTGACCGAACTCTTTTTGCAGGTTAAGTTTTGCTTTACATGTGTTGATCGATGTGTAGTGGCGGTGAAAAACCGATCACACCCTAGTGATCTTTATCATAGTTTAACTCTTAGATTTACTTGCCTTCTTTACTTTCCATGTTCTTAGTTTAAAACCATCAAAATCCAACTTTTCGATATAAGTGCCAACTAGTGAGTAGCTAAGTGAAGTTTTATACGTTTTTCATCTTGTTGCTTGCAACAAGACCGTTGTCTTTTGGGTTCGATCCTAAATATGTACTATGATAAGGCTTCCATACTCTTATGGGGTTGGAGTTGTTATCTAAGCACCAGTTCTAGGTAAACCTAGAGAGAACATCAACTCCCTAGGGTTTTTGGTGCATCTTTGGGACTCCCATTGGAAGAGTGATCTTTTAGTGTAAGTCCCAGCTCCATCAATCACCACTGTCCGATTAGCAACGATCTGTAACAAAACATGATCTGACGGCATCGATACCATTGATGCGGGTCGATGGTATCGACCCGTCATAATACCGACGATTCTTCCTTTTCCTGACGTTTAATGCTGATGCAGACTCGATACCTTCGACTTCAGTGTCGATGGTATCGACACCTTTAGGCGTCACTTTCATCACCAATCTGACGTTGAAGTTGGGCGAGGTCGATAGTATCGACTTTATGTCGATAGTATCGACCAATTGACTATTGGCTCACTGTAGGTATCTCGCTACTATCCACTTCAGTGTCAATGGTATCGACTCATCTTGGTTCATTGCGGTTGTCTCACTGTGACCGAGTCGATACTATCGATAGCTGTCAATGGTATCGACAGCTGTCGATGGTATCGACAGCTGCCTACCTGAAATTTCAAAATAAATTCGAATCAGCCTTGCTCAATATGATCATTTATAACCAAAAAGATGAAATATAGTAGATTTGATGCAAAATGAGATTATATACTAAAGCGAGTGAATCATGTGATACTAACCACAAATGTGACTAATAAACACATAAAACGCATGTAAAACTAGTCTATAAAAGTGACTCAAAATCCTCACATCAAACTCCCCTAAGCTTAAACATTATTCGTCCTCGAGCAACAAAATTATAGAATAAAATTGTGAGGGTCAACTAAAGAACATACTATCACAATAGATATGACCGTATGATTCCCACCAGACATTCACATACTGGCCCTCACTAACCACAGTATGGTAACTCCCCTACAGGTGACAATGATCATCCATAATAGATATCCACTCCAAGATTAGTGAACACTATCAAATAAGGCAGTTAATATAATAAAATCTTTCGGCTCAGGCTTGGTGCATCTTTTGATCCCCTATCTACGTTGCTCATAACCTAACTACCATCTAAATGGAAGCAGATCTCCTTAAATACAAAAGTGAGGAGATAATCACGGGTGGCCTACCATTTTGAGCAATGGGTGGATGGGATAGGCGGTTTATGTAAGAAAAAGTAACACCATATAGTTTTACATGCAACAATACAAAAAATGACCTATATAATTCTTATGCATATGGAAATGACCTAATGCTTACATTTTAGGTGGAATGATGCATGCACTATCATTCCATCCCAATGAGAGACAGAATATCTACAAAACTACACATGTGCTTGTTCTTCTTATTATGCATGTGAACAAGTTCCTTCCTCTTTCTGATCTTCACTTACTTATTATTTTTTTCTTCCTTTTTTTCTTTTTTTCTTTTTCAGCCCTTATTTTGCTTCATGAACTAAGATGAAATTTGCACATCTTCGTCTTGGGCTTATTCTCATAACTACTATTTTTTCCCATTATATTTATTTTTCAGAAAGTATGAAACAAGTTCCTTATTCCCGATCAAGAAGGCACGTCATGTAAAAATGATTAAAATTATGCAAAATGCAACTAAAATGACATTGACATGCATTCTAAGTTTGTGCATGCATGACTATAATGCAACATTTTTTTCTTTTTTTTTCATATATGCAACAGATGTAAAAACTAACTACAATGCAATCCCATCTATATAATATGCAATCAAGAGATGACAAACTATAAAGTGCTCCCAATTCTTATGGTGGAGTGTAAATGAGATGAGGCGGATAGATCACAAGATTAATTGAAAGAACCATCGGAAGATATTATATGTCCCTCCTTACTGACATGTTTAAAATCAAGGGGTTTCTCTCTTGTATATCAGATTAAAGTCCCATTACCATTTGGTCCTTTTAGGCTCAACATCCAATTTTGTTCACTTCCCTTGAATCATAGGCATGTACAGTTGTGATCTTATGTTTTAAAGTTGACAAACCCAATTATTTTCATAAGTTAAGTGCTCAAGTTCAAACAACGCAAGCTTGCACTTATAAGAAAAATTTTCAAATTTACCCATAACTCCCATGTGAAAAACATAGAGATGACAAATTACATTAGACATCCACGGATACACTAGATAGCGTGTGGATCCTAAAAGCTAAGAAAATTGCTAAAATAAAAGAAAAGGCAATAAATGATAAAATCAAAGGAAAATAAAAGATAGAAATTGTTCCATCTCCCCGCCAAGCTTGAATTCGACTACGGCCTCATAGTCAAAAACAACCTCATTAGGTGGAATAGGGATACCATTTATTGCTCAGGTGGTGGGTATTGTAGCGGGTACTGTGGGGCACTGGGATCCCATGATGGATATTGCCCCTGGAAGTTTGGATCATATGGGGGCATGGGCGGAGGTTGAGGATATCCCCCGAAATAGTTTTGGTGCCAGTAGTGATCATTGAATGGATGCTACTGCTGCTCGATCCTCCCCAAATGGTCGTAGACCTGCTATTGATTGGCAAACAGCTGACGTTCATTCTCAAAGATAGCTTGTTGATTAACATACAGCCGATTTGTAGTATCTTGGATATCAGCAAATGATGCAGTATGTTGTTGTTGCGTCTCCTGAATGCTCTGTAGCATGGTGTACATGCCCTGCATAGAATAAACATCCTATCCTTGTTGAGAGGGTGGTGGTGGTTGAGGCTGTGAGGATGATGAAGCACCCGAGTAGAAGCATGGTCGCTTCCTAGGTGCCACTCGTGAACGAAGAGGTGTAACAGTCTCCTCTTCCTCCTCCTGCTCGTCACCGCCATCATTGTCATTGTCATCCTCATCTTCTCCACTGTTAGAGTCGTCGATGGCAATTATGGGCCATCTGAAATGTTGGGCCCCCTGGATGTTGAAGATGGGATCTGGAAGGGCTCACTCTTGATACTCTTTGTTTACGTGGCAATGTGCATATACCACACCATCACAAATTGTCAACAAGTTAGACCGATGCAAATGATGAAGGTTGATAGAGCTTTTACTTAGCAGGGGAGGCATTGAAGAAAGGTCTAGCCTGAGGTAGAGGGCTAGAGGAGTGATGAGTCCCCCAAAATGAATTGGGGCCCACCGAGTACTTTTCTTCACCGCGATTACGCGTGTTAGGAAGAACGTGCCCTAGTTAAGATTGCCTCGTGTCAGTAGATTATACAGAAAGAAGAGGTCAGACTCTTGGAATTTGCTCAGCGAAAGCTCTCCTCAAGTGAAGAAGGTAATACACAACATGCGGTGTAAAACCCGCATGAAGGGATGCTCAAAATCAGCCACCGTGGCATTGTGATAGCTGATCGTTTTGCCTTGAGGGGTTGTCACCAGCTTTGTGAACATGGCGTCATAGTCAGCTCGGTTGTCTGGCCGCCGGTGCTGTTCGGGGGAGTGCCACCAATTGTAGATGGAGTTGAATTGCTACAGAGTAAGATTATAATTCATGTTGAAGAGATGGAAAGACATGTGGCCTTTGATCCATTCCCTGTTAGAGGTGTTGAGGTCATTTGGGACAACACAGATATCAAGCGACGCCATGAACTCCACCACTAATTCTTTATAAGTCAGCCACTCGCTGAAAAAGGGGTGGCCCTCCACATGATGTGTGACCACGTTGTCGAGCTTGCTCGTGTGCCGCTCCTGACCATGGAGGACAAACATCAGGTTATCCTCAAATTCGAGATCTCAGATCATTTGTGTGTCGCAATATCGAGTCGGCTTGATAGTTCTTTTCAGCAGCTCCTCGTAAACTTTCTTCACATCCGCAGAAGGATGTGCAAGTCGGGGGCGAGGGATGGATCCTGGCGGGGGTGGAATAAATGTCTCAATCGCCATCGGTGCCACACTCGAAGATGATGCAGCCATGTCCCTCCTCATGATGAAAGAAAGAGGACAGAAGAATGGAGCTCGATGAAGATCAGAGTTGCTCATAGAAGATGATCTGCAACGTCGATAAAGAGCTCGGTGAAGATCGCTCGATTGCTCTATGCTCAGTGAAGATCTCTGGTTGCTCAGGATGCTTGGCGCAAGAGTTGAGAGGATTCACTCTGAAGGTGTGAATAGAAATGAGAAACTACCCCTCCTTTTATAATTGAACCTGTCGCTACTGTCGCTCCGTCGATACCATCGACAGGGTGTTGATGATATCGACACTTGGAGCACAATCTGAGTATTCGCTGCTATCGACGGTCATTGATGTCTGGATGTGGGGGCCCGGATCGATGACGTGTCGATACCATCGACGAGGAGGGTCGATGGTATCGACCCATCCCACGGATCGACTTCTAGAATTGACAGGCTCCATTGATATCTTCTCGTGGATTGGTGATGTGTCACGTCGATACCATCGATAGGAGTCGATGGTATCGACACTATATGTATCCTTTATCTTCACGAGTCCCCGATGATGCTTCGTTACTGCTATTGGGTCGATACCATCGACTGCCCCATTGATGGTATCGACTTCACTGAGACAAATTTCTCTGAAAATCTTCAGGGATCTCACGAGCATCGACTTCTTGGTCGATACAATCTACCTGGCGCTCTCTTTTTTCTCAGTCGTTGATGGTATGTCGATACCATTGATGAGGTCATCGATGGTATTGACTCAGAAAATTTTCTACAGCCGCTTCCCTGTACCCACGTCACTACCATCGACATTGTGGTCGATGGTTTTGACTTTTAAATAGTACTGCACACTGAGCAAAACAATTAGGGTATCATTTTTACACTAAAAATGAAATTGAACAAAACTAACTTGAAAATGTGAAAGAAAATGAAGGAACTACAAATTAAAATTACCGATGGTTGGGTTTCTTCCCAACAAGCGCCCTTGTTTATTGTCTTAGGCTAGACACAATACGGCTCTTCATTCTTCCTTAAGTGCCATGAGTTTAACCTCATGCAATTTTCTCGTGTAGTTCTCGCCAAAGTAAAGCTTCAACCTTTGACCATTAACTAAGAATGTGAGCTCCCCATATCTCACCATAATGGCACCATGTGGGTGCACCTCCTCCACCACAAAAGGTCCACTCCACCTAGATTTCAATTTCCCAGGATGAAGCATCAGTCTTGAATTGAATAGTAAAACGCGATCACCCTTTTTGAAAATGTGTGTTTGTATGTAGCGGTCATGGATTTGCTTTGTCCTCTCTTTATAGATCCTTTGATTCTCATAGGCATTAATCCTAAGCTCATCTAACTCATTTAGCTCCAATAGCCTCTTTTTCCATGCATCATCATAACTCACATTGAGCTTCTGTAGCGCCCAGTGCATCTTATGCTCTAACTCAACCGGAAAATGGCAAGCCCGCCCATAATCCAACCTAAAAGGTGTAGTGCCTATAGTTGTTTTAAATGCGGTCCTATATCCCCATAAAGCATCTGGTAGGAGTGCACTCCAATTTTTCCTAGAAGATGCCAATGTGCGTTCCAATATCTTTTTGATCTCACGATTGGAAACCTCAACTTGACCTTGAGTCTGTGGGTGATACGGGGTACTGAAATTATGCTTGACCCCATATTTATTCATTAGTGTAGAAAATTTCTTGTTCATGAAGTGGGTGCCTCCATCACTTATAATCATACAGGGCACACCAAACCTACAAAAGATATGTTCTTTCACGAACCTGCACACTACTGCAGTGTCATTAGTTCTTGTAGGTATTGCTTCTACCCACTTTGACACATAATCCACGGCCAACAAAATATATAAATTAGAATTTGAGAACACAAATGGTCCCATGAAATCGATGCCCCATAAGTCAAATACCTCAACTTCTTGAAACACATTTAGGGGCATCTCTTGCCGCTTTAAGATATTACCTACCCTTTGACACGCATCACATCTTTTCATAGAGTCATAGGCATCCCAGAAGAGTGTAGGCCAATAAAGACCACTCTCTAACACTTTGGCCACTATCCTTGTGCTCGCATGATGGCCGTCGGTGGGTAATGTATGGCAGTGTGTAAGTACACTCTCATATTCATCCTCGGGTACACACCTGCATAAGATGCCATCACTGCATTGCCTCAACTAAATGGGGTCATCCCAAAAGTAATATCTTAAAGAATGGAAAAATCTCTTCTTTTCTTGAAAATTTCAATCATTCGGTATTTTCTTGCATGCAAGATAATTTACAATGTGTGAAAACCACAGATCTTTGGAGTTTATGGAAAGGATTTGCTCATCGGGAAATGTCTCGGTAATGGGTATATTGATATCTCGCTCATCTACCTGCTCTAACCGAGACAAATGGTCTGCAACCACGTTCTCAATACACGCCTTATCTTTAATTTCAATGTCAAACTCTTGTAAGAGCAAGATCCACCTAATTAATCTAGGCTTGGCATCTTTCTTTTCCATCAAATATATAATAGCAGTGTGGTCCGTCCAAACTACCACTTTTGACCCCACTAAATATTGCCTAAATTTTTCAAATGTGAAAACCACGGCAAGCAGTTCTTTTTATTGGTAGTATTGTTAAGTTGTGCATCATTTAGAGTCTTTGATGCATAGAAAATTACTGCAGGTTTGTTCTCAAAACACTACCCAAGAATAGCCCCAACAGCAAAGTATGATGCATCGCACATGAGCTCAAACGATTTGGTCCAATCCAGCATTTGAACAACCGGTGCCGAAATTAATTTTTCTTTTAAAACATTGAAGGAATGCATGCATTTATCATTAAAATTAAACACTACGTCCTTCTCAAGCAATTCAGACAATGGTTTAGCAATTTTAGAAAAATCTTTGATAAAACGGCGATAGAAACCAGCATGCCCGAGGAAACTCCTCACTCCCTTCACCGAGTTCGGTGGAGGTAATTTGGCAATAACCTCAATTTTCACTGGATCTACCTCCAGTCCTTTGCTAGACACCTTGTGTCCAAGCACTATTCCTTCACTAACCACCATATGACACTTTTCCCAATTTAAAACCAGATGTGTATCTTCACATCTTTGAAGCACTCTATCCAAATTTTACAAACACTCATCAAAGGATGCACCATGAATGGAAAAGTCATCCATGAAAACCTCTAAGCAGCGTTCTACCATATCAAAAAATATAGCTAGCATACAACACTGAAAAGTAGCTGGTGCATTACATAACCCAAATGGCATTCGGCAATATTCAAAAGTTCCATAAGGACAAGTGAAGGTGGACTTCTCTTGATCCTTAGGGTCTATAGAAATCTAATTATAGCTGGAATAACCGTCCAAAAAGCAAAAATGAGAGCGGCCAGCCATCCGCTCTAAAATCTTATCAATAAATGGGAGCGGAAATTGATCCTTTAGAGTTGCAGAATTCAAGCGGCGATAGTCAATGAAAACGTGCCACCCGGTTACCAATCGAGTAGTAACATGTTCATTCATAAGATCCTGAGTCACGGTTATTCCTCCTTTTTAGGGACTTACCCACGTCGAGTCTGAAATAGCATAGATGATGCCTACATAAAGGAGCTTGATCACCTCCTTCTTGATGACCTCCATCATGCTCGGGTTGAGTCTACATTGTGGCTGAATCATAGACTTGGCTCCTTCCTCGAGCCGGATCTTGTGCTGGCAAAGCGTAGGGTAAATCCCCTTAATATCAGCAACTGACCACCTGAATGTGTCATTGTGGTTCTTCAACACGATCATCAACTGCTCTTCTTCATCGGCACTCAGATATGCCGAAATAATCATCGGTAGTTTTTCACCATCAGCATTATCTGAAATCTTTCCCAGGTCTCCGAATAAGTTTCACATGCATTCTGATTAAAGTTGTGAATTTTCCTGATTAAATCATTAGTCTTCTCAGGTGGGAAGAAACGTTCAAAAAAGACCTCAATCATCTGATCCCAAGTCTCAACAATCTCATCATCTAGATTATAGAACCACTCTCTTGTAGTTCCTATAAGAGAAGTTGGGAACAGTTTCAGATATAGTGTCTTCTGCATAAAATGATCGATCTTGATCATATCACAATTTTCCACGAAGGTGCTTATGTGGGCCACTAGATCTTCATTCTTTAGTCCATGGAACGCTTGAGATTTGACTAGATTTATTAGTGTCAGATCAATTTTATAAGTCGGGATGTTGATTGCCTGCCTCTTGATCGGCCCTTTTGATACAGAGGAAGAAGACGCCTTGATCATTTCCCATATCGTCTTTTCTTCCGTCATCTCTTCTTGTTCAGAATCTAAATGCACTCTCTCGGATTGATTCTGAATGTAGTGCTTCTCGTCGTCAAACCCCGAAGATGGGACCTCTGGTAATGACTGTGTGTAGTCTATGCTACGCGTGCTCACCATGTAAGGGTACTTGCAAAATGATATATTTAGTTAAGTACAGTGCTAGACTAATATAGATTTCTAAAAAAATAGACAATCAATTGCAAGAATTAAAAATGTAACTAAAAGAAAAAGGTAGCCTAGAGTGTCCACTTGTAGAACTCGTAGTGCCAACAATTGTCGTTTCCCCGGAAACGGCGCCAAAAACTTGACACGAATTTACCATGTGTAAAACGCAAGTGCACGCGTCAGAGTAATATAGGCCTTTGTGAGGCCCGAGTCGAACTTAGGGAAATGTAATTATTGGTAGACTACTACTAAATACTTGCAATCAGCTAGACCGATTTAAAATGATTAGAGAGTTGATTGAAAAAGAAAAGAAAAATAAAAGAAAACCGAGCAATCGATTAAATGTTTGGTTTAATCAATTTGAATGGGAATCTTTAGGATTGTGGTTTCACCACAGGTTCTCGTTGTATTAATTCCTACACAGTTATCCTAATTCGTCTCTCATTCCGGGTAGTGGCCTGTATTCAAAATTGCTCACTTTTGTGATACAATTCACTACCTAAATCTAGGTCGGTTCCATGGTAGTAGTAACCTATACCCTAAACTAGGTGCATGAAGACCATACTCTGGGTTTCCACCATTAACTGTACATCACCTTGTTCAAAGGATTTATTAGTTAATGTGAATTTCGTCTCTTTTCAACTGTTAATACTTCTTTCAAAGTAATTAAAGGCATTAGATTATCATTAGGGTGATCAATCATAATGATATAATGGAGAAAACAAAATCATACCACAAATTTAAGAGACAAATTATGAAATACTATGGTAAAAATGTCATACAACAATCACCTGGGCTACTCCTGGTCCTAAAGATAAAGGGGATTAGCCCTGCATGTTTATCTCCATGAAAGACATGATGGGAGAAAGGGAAAACATGGGGAAAACGTGGATAGAAGTGATGTAATCCCTAAACGGAGGATATCTGGGCATTCCTCGACATAGAATGAGCGATCTACAGCCTTTCGGTAGTAGAAAACTCCTTCTACAGCTCTCAGAATGATCGGGGCCTGTCTCTGGTCTCTGTTCTTCTCTCCTCTCCTCCTTGAGACTTATGCAATGACTAATGATGTGATCCCCTACTTAGGGCCGCCGTAATTAGGTATATGCACCACTTTAGATCGCCAAAAGATCACCACCATCTGATTAGCAATGATCTGTAATAAAACCTGATCTGACAGCGTCGATACCATCGATGTGGGTCGATGGTATCGACCCGTTATAATATCGATGATTCTTTCTTTTCCTGACGTTTCTTGCTGATGTAGACTCGATACCATCGAGTTCAGTGTCGACGGTATCGACACCTTTAGGCATCGCTTTTATCACCAATCTGATGCTGAAGTTGGGTGAGGTCGGTAGTATCGACTTTATGTCAATAGTATCGACCAATTGACTACTGGCTCACTGTTGGTATCTCGTTACCATCGACTTCAGTGTTGATGGTATCGACTCATCTTGGTTCCTTGTGGCTGTCTCAATGTGACCAAGTCGATACTATAGATAGTTGTCGATGGTATCGACAACTACCTCTATTTATTTTTCCTAAAATTTCACAATAAATTCGAATCAGCCCTGCTCAATATGATCATTTATAATCAAAAAGATGAAATATAGTAGATTTGATGCAAAATGAGATTATAGACTTTAGTGAGTGAATCATGTGATACTAACCACAAATGTGACTAATAAACACATAAAATGCATGTAAAACTAGTCTATAAAAGCGACTCAAAATCCTTGCATCAATGATGCACTCAATTCTCACTAGAGCTTCAAGCTCTGATCACCGTAGGGGAAAATAGGATTCTAGGTCAAGGAGAATTCCTTCATCGAGTTCCTCATGTCCTAGTGAGTTGAGGGACCTAAAGATCCTGACTGTGGTGCTCTTGAGCTCCATATCTAGACAGTGCCATGATTGGAGGATCTGATAACAGATAGAGAAGAACAACACCATACAAACTACAATGAGATTCATCAATTGGGTTCATGAGGACAAAACTAACACAGAGACACCAGTTAGAGTTTGTATGAGCCATCAAAACTCACAAACAACATTGTGATTTATGGGAAATAAATCACGGGACTCAACTTTGGGATTCATGAACACAATAAGCATCTAGTCACTCTAAGAGAATGTAGACTTGTGACTTGCCTCGGAGAAAAAATCGACATGTTTCTATAAGAAAAACCATTCTTGAAAGGACTTAGACAAATTTTACTACAAAGGTTTAGAACTTGAGAATTAAGTTTCATGTTAAGATAATATACACCGGCAAAAAATACATAGAAAATAAATATTAAAGATTATTGAAGCTCACTATGTCTTTAATTGTGTAGAGATGCCCAACATTGCAGGCTCAAGGTCACTGATGTCAGAGGATAAAACTAGCATCGGGGTAATGACTCAGGGTGTCTTGTCTGCAATTGAGCCTAGGAACAAGTCCCTTAGCATATTCTCATGCTCCAGGTATCAATCTGAGGCAGTTTGATAGGATGAGGTAGAGTGGGCATGGCAACCATGTTAACTAGAGGACTGAAGATTTAGACATTTCTTCTAGGCCTAGAGATAGGGTTGGTATACATGTTCTATGAACTGAGGATAGCCTCATGATTTTGTTGGTGTCAACATAATTACAAATCATTGAGGGAAAATGAAGTATGGTTGGGTTATGAGTCAGGGTTCTATTTCCTTGTCCACGTAGACTCAACACAAGGTAGAAGACAAAGTTCCTCCCTTCAGATCCCCAAATGATGGCTCTAAAAGAGTTGGGTTGGTTGAATTGCAAGTTACACACTATATTAAGAGCATTATCCCAAATTTTGATATATCTATAATAATTACATGTATAATTAAATCATCAAGTTAATATTAAGCATTATCTCTCCCTTTCCTCTTAATATCTATTAGGACATTTTGGATTATTTAAATCTAATGAAATTGGTTGGATTTGATAATTTGACCATGAGGAATTCAAATATCCAGTTATATATATTTGATCTAGGGACACGTGTATTACATTGTTAGATGCATAGGGTAATTAATGCAATATAATTACTAAAAAGGAATTGTGTTACTAAATTTGAAATAAGCCCTAATATTATATTTTCTACTCATATATCAAATAGGGAGATACATTATGCACATATGTACGGCTAATTTATCATTCAAATCCTAACTAGTCATCATTGCATAATAAGGCTAGTTTTGTGCATAATTAAATTACCATGTCATAATTTCTTGAATCTTCATGTGTTGGACCTTTACTATGGTTTCACGTCATCAGAATAAAATGAAATTTATACATTATCATTATTGGAGAAGCTCATTGTAGACTAAAATTTTAGGGATGTTATAGTATGTGTCTTCTTCCATGTAAGATTTGTTTGTTGTATCCCTTAAAAGCCATCATGTGATGATTGCAATAGGGATAACTTTGTATATGTTTTTCTTATTAAGAAAGGGCAATTCCACTTATTGTGTTTATTGCAATAGGGATAACTTTGTATATGTTTTGCTTATTAAAAAAGGGCAATTCCACTTGTTGTGTTTATTGCAATATTGAGATAATGAATAAAGTTAATGATGTCCTAATAATGTTTTGACTCAATGAGATATGGTTTGGGTTTAGGACCTAAACATGAGATCATACATATACTTAGATTACTCATTCTAGTTATGTCCCTAGTATGTTATTATTATAGATATTATAGGAAAATAAGAATACACAAGACTATCATGTATTGTGAGTGATGACTATGTCTCTTTAGTAATGATATTAGGTATCATCTGTAATACATGGGAACTTGTTAGAGAAAAAGTTTTACTAGACATAGCCACCTTGAAAAAGACACATGAAAGTCATGTAATGACATGCCAGAGTCATATCTCAATGTGAAAGTGGTGACTATGATATGCAGACCTGAAGTCATTACAATAATCAAATGTTATTATATGTATTTCCACACTAGATCTATGTGACTCTAAATAAGGGTTTCCATAAAGGTGGTGATTGGGTGCACTGTAACTCGTGGATTACTGTGAGTGATGTATATGGAATTTTTTTCTACTTTGGAGTGATAGCCTGACCACTTGATAAGAAAGACCATGGAAATGCATGGCCATGCTCATATATATATATATATATATATATATATATATATATATATATATATATATATATATATATATATATATATATATATATATATATATATATATATATATATATAGGGTAACGATCTAGTGAGAAACATTCTACGGTGAGAGCATGAGAGGCATTTGAATACCTACAAAGTTATAGCTTGTTTTCAACATCCAACCTTATGGATGGAAATAACACTATTTTATCCATCTTCACAAGAAAACTCATTGCAATCTGATATTTTTTATATGCCCATATATACAATATACACATTTTACATCCAACGGTCTACCTGAAACTCAATATGGAGCGTTAAAAAGTATTCGCTTGTTGTGTATGCAATACAAGTCCTACGATGGTGAAATTTTGTAGGAAGGTAACTAATAGGGTATATTTTTAATCCATAAGGTTGGATTATGAAAAATTGATCACTATAGCTAGTTATTCAAATGCCTCTCATGCTCTCACAAAGATATGTTTCTCACTGGATCGTTGTCCTATATATATATATATATATATATATATATATATATATATATATATATATATAGCTCACAAATAGTTTGTTTCTAGTTAAATTATAAGAGAATGAAAATTTCCATGCCCCCATTTCAACTTGGATATATGTGCAAAGGGATTATATATTAATGGTAATAGTGGTCATGTTATAGGTTAAAGTTGCTCTTCAACTTATTTCTATTACTTGGGTGACAATAATGCATTTTTAGACACCAATCTTTGCTTGTGAGGTATTGAACATAATTACCAATGTAATTATGAACCTACTTGGTCACAACCATAAGGATGCACAAGGGAATGGATGTTCACAAGCAACCGTATAATTAGAATGATTCCAAATCACAAACATTATGATTTCCTACCCAGTCAGAAGTTTGGAATGTTCATTCAACTGAGTGGGTTAGTCGGTTAACAGATCAATTGAGTGTCAATTGATCAACTAAATGACCAGTCGGATGACTCACTTAGTGGGTTTGGTGACTAGAACCCAACATGGATTTGAATTCAAATTGGGAAACTAATTTGGTCATGGAGTGGTGAGTCGAGCAACTCCCTTGGTGAGTCAGGTGAATCACTTGGTGAGTCGGTGATTCACAACCCATCTTAGTCCTAATAGGGACCTAATCACATGACTGGGAGTCCCAGTCGGCCAATTAGGATGACAATCTAAGTTTTGTTTGCTTTGAGATTGTATACGAGATTGCAATTAGGAAAGGGATTGTAATAAGAAAATTCCAAGACCATGACTCTCCTATATAAAGAGGGTTCATCTAAGTAGGTTAGACACACTTGAAACTTATTGTGAGACCAGTTGGACACAAAGTTTCTCTCTTGGAAAGAAAGAAAGTTTCCCTAAGGATGACAATCCAAGATAGGAAAAGATAGGGAGACGACTAGTATGTCAAAAACTGTTGTTTCAGTTCAGTTTGTGGCCAACGTGGTGGACCACATTCCCCCTCATATGTGTGTCCAAAGTAGAGGTTGGGGCACTTGTGTGAAGGCTTGAAGAAGGCATTCCACACGACAATAAGAAAGTATTGGAAAGAAGACAACCATGTAACAAGTTGGTGGAAAATTTGGGTTTGGATCCAAAAGTTCGAGTTCTTCATCAACTAGCACATGTATAGTTGTTGGACAACTAGTGTGCACAAAGTATACATTTTATCGTTTCTTTGTATTTTGTCCATCAACATTTTATAGTTATAACAAATATGATGATTGGGGTAAAATGTGAAGGAATGTTTTTTTTATTCTGCTGAAACCACCACTCATGAAACCCTACAAGATTGTCATCATTTATTTACAAGACCACTTTTAAGGATTACCCACAGTTCACCTCATTCTTACTTACCTGGACCTTATCATGAATTATCAAATTCATGTAGGTTTTGTTGGTATGTATGCCCATAGAGCAAGTCATGTGATGATTGTAATGGGATACTTTGTAAATGATTTGAATAATAATAAAGGCAATTTCAAATCTATATGTTTTAACTATTTCTGAGATGATAGTGTAACATGATAGATGTCTAAAGAATTGTTTTACTCGATGACGTATGCTTTTGGGTTGAGGACCTAAATGATGAGATCATACGGATGTTAAGAGTATACATTCTTGTTTAGTCCCTAGTCGGTTGTTATTATGGAAATAACCATAGACATCAATAACACGAAAGACTAGATTGTGTGTTGGTTGATGACAGAATCTCATTAGTCATCATATAGTGATATCAAACCAAGCACATAGGTACTTGTTAGAGAACAACTGTACCGGACAAACCCACCATGAGAGTGACACATGGAACCATGATTTGGTAGTCACAGCAGCTTTTACAGTGATGGTGGTGAGTGTGATTCTTCGACCTGAAATCACCACACTCAACACATGTCATTGGGTACATTTTGACATCATCAAACGCAGTCCTGAAACATGGGTTGTTATAAAGGTGATGATTGGGTGGCTTTGAGACATGGGGCTTTTGAGGGGTAAGTGATAGATATGGGATTTGTCCCTCCTAAGGGAGTTTGATGTCCATGGCCACTTGATGAGTAGGATTGAGAAAGGCATGTGCATGCATGTGTGAATCAATATGTGATATTGATGTCACACACATCTCACCCAGTCTGCTCTGAGATCAAGGAAATGGATGAACGTTGAAAGGATGATTGTACCATGCCTTGAGTTCATTCAGGACATTAGTGACAAAGGAATTATACATTTGTTGTAACACCATTCAAAAATTGTAGGATTGAAAGTTGTTCTCCAACTTTCTATTTCACTTGGGTAGGACTGATGTGTGACTAGGCACCGCTCTTTGCTTGTGAAGTCATAAATGTTATGGACTTGCACTGCCAACATGAAATGGACATGCAGGGTCACACACATAGGATTTAACCTGGAAGAGGAGTTTATCCACAAAAGATATTTAGATTGATTACTAAAGGAGTTTAGTAGTTCAATTAAACACTCAGTTGATTGATAACTCAAAATCATAATGTTCAAGGTGTTGGACCAATTGATTAGAGTATCGGATTGATTGAAACTGTAATTGATTGATTTTACACAATATGTACTTCCAACCGATCAGCTCATGTGATGAACCGATCGGCTCAGGTTGCTGAACAGATCGGCTCATGTGATGAACCGATCAGCTCATGTGTCAATGAAATGATCGGCTCAATTGTTGAATCAGTCGATTCGTGGACCAACTGAGATCATTTGAAAAGTCAGATTTTGCAAATACAATTTGTTTCACTTGTACATATTTGATTTGGACAAGGATTAATATTTGATTATTCAGAAACAAATATGAAAATCAATTTGAGTTGGACCAGGACCATGAACCGATCGGCTCAGGTGTCCCAAATGATCGGTTCAGGTGTGAATCGATTGGTTGAGGTCACCAAACGACTATTTCAAGGTTGAAATGATCGGTTCAGCTGGCACAGTTGATTGTTTTGTGGAAAATTTCAAACCCTTCTACTCCTGCTATAATCTCACATTGCCCGGGGTAGAGAACGTTGTCCCATGACCCTACTATATATAGGGGTATTGTGGGCTTCTCAAAGTACAACTCAGAACACCAGTTGCTCTGCAAAGTTGTTGTTCTCTCTGGTTTTGGTAACCGAGAGAGAGCCCGAGCAAGTGCTACCCGATAAGGGAGGCACAGTAAGGGAAAGACAACTGTAGAAAAGTGATTGCTGGCAGGATAGTGAGTCGGTGACTACTATGCCAACAGGAGGGTGTGACTCCTTCCGATTTCTTATGGGACAAGGAGATCGGAGTTCCATACAGTCTGTGTGGACGACTGCAGAGGCGGGAGACTTCTGCCGCTCGGAGGATAATTGGCAATCCCGGCAATCCCAGTGAGACCAAGAGTTTCATAGACACCATCCATGACCGGAGGTGAAGACCACGCAAGCTGCGAGGTAACGTCATCGAGCAAGCCTCGGGACAAGGTACGCCTCTACAAACCATCCTTCCTATTGTATAGACGTTGACGCGATTCCTTTATTTTGGGTTTGGGAGAAGAAAAAAAAATCCACTGCCTTCTCTATCTCCCCTAAAACCCAACAGTGGTATCAGAGCCACGTCAACTGCTCTATACTTTAGGATTATTGATGTGATCGATTTTGGTTTGTCGCCTTTATTTATTACATGTGATGCGAATAAAATTGGCTTTATGCATGTCCAATCCTAAATCCACAAATCCCAATATACATATATGATATGTAATATAAATGCACTCGATGTGCGTCGCCCTTAAATGAGTTTTGTGGTGGATGTATAGCATGGTCATGGCCAATAAACCCTATGTATGTGTGCTTGGTTGTATGTGGTTTCTTGCATCTCGGTCTGTGCACTGATTCCCTATCTCCTATTCCTGATGTAACTCGAGATAACTCGAGATTTCTTTCCTACCTTTGCTCCCCCCGAATGTAACTCGAGGTTTCCTTTTTCAAATGTAAAATAGGATAGATCTTTTATTTCCTGTTATGTCAAAGAACGGCAGACATTTTGACGACCGGTTCGAGGAGCGAGACGAGCGGGTGGCAACCTGAGGAGATGCACGATGACCAGTGAACTGATCTACTGGAGGCGCCAGTCGATCAGCTGGTAGCACCCAACCGACCGGCCTGATGGCGAGCTGATCAATCATGGAGATGAGTTGATCAAACCCAGAAAGGCAAAGCATAGAGTTCATCTTGTACATGTTGCATGTGATGTAGACCTAGATGATCGTGATTCATCTTGGCTTGAGGAATCACATTAGGATGGCCATAATCATTTCTTTTATCATTTCGCATGTTTTCTGTGAGATATAACATGTATATGATACTTACTATATTGTGGTGATTGGATATGTATATGTACCTATAAAAACCAAATCTCTCTCTAAATATTAAGTCTTTTATGCCTTCCATTAGAGACACACATGGAAAACTTGATCGACCAAGCGTAGGTTACGCCAAAGCGTGGTGCGCCGTCTATCTCGTAGAAGTGTGAAGGGTAAGCATGTGGGTTCTACCAAAGTAGGGTGTATGTTTACCGTGTCAGGTTTTGGGTTAGACTTAACTGGTGATTCTTAGAGCATATAAGCCCAGAGGCACAGAATGTTCATGGCAAGGTGTTGTGCATGTTCATTCATCAAGAGTTGCATATGATGCAATTGGCATGATGGCCTACCTAAATAGTCAAGTTGTGGGCGATCAGCCAAAGCTGACTCATGACTTGATGAAATACGGATCTTGGCCCACTAGGAGATTGTACGTTGTAATCTTCTGAATTGATGGTGAGGACTATCAATTTGAATCAAAATAGTGGGAGCGGTAATTATTTAAAGGCCTAATTAACTAATGTTAAATTTTATTCAAATCAAATCAAATCAAAAGGAGTTTTGACAAATGCAATTTTCTCTTGTAGAATGGCAAAAGAATCATCTTTTAAATAGGGAAAATTAATTGAGAATAAATTCCATAACTGGTTAGGGATTGTGAGAAGTTTTCTACACAATCCAGATATATCGGTAGACTTTGAATCCACTCTATGTGCGCCTAAGAAAAAAATAGTTCATTGATGGAGATCAATGGAACAAAGTCTAAGGAAAAAGGTGAGGGAGAAAAGGGTTCTCTCGTCAAACCAATGTGAGAATCTTTTGCACTCAAAACATGGAGAGGATGGAAGGAATGATGGAAGAACAAGCGAGAGATAGAGATCTCTACTTCTGGTGTATATGTGATAGAGATTAACGTTACTACTACTTTATCATGGGTACTTGATACCGGATGTGGATCTCACATTTGTTCAAATGTGAAGGATCTTAAGAGAAGTAGGCCTTTGGGGAAAGGCAAGGTTGTACTACGTGTTGCCAATGGGGCAAGAGTTTTCGCCAATGCCGTAGGAACCTATGAGTTAACTCTACCTAGTGGGCTAATAATAGAGTTGGAGAACTACTATTATGTACCTGCCATAAATAGGAATATCATTTCTATTTCTTGTTTGGACAAGGATGGTTTTGAATTTCTTATTAAGAATGGAAAGTGTTCTATTTCAAAAGATGGGATCTTTTATGGCAGTTCCCCAATGTCTTATGGTCTATACTTGATAGATCTAGAGACAAATGTATACAACGTAAACACCAAAAGGCAAAAACTCAACAACTCAAACAAAACATATCTTTGGCATTGTCGTCTAGGGCACATAAATGAGAAGTGCATCTCTAGACTCCATAAAGATGGTTATCTAGACTCTTTTGATTATGAATCAATAGAGACATGTGAATCTTGTTTGTTGGGCAAGATGACCAAGACTCCCTTTTCAGGTAAAGGTGAGAGAGCTAGTGATCTATTAGGACTCATACATACTGATGTATGTGGGCCTTTTAGAACTAATGCCAAAGGTGGGTATCAATACTTCATTACCTTCACTGATGACTTCAGTAGGTATGGCTATGTGTACCTGATGAAACATAAGTCAGAAACCCTTGAAAGGTTCAAGGATTTCATGAATGAAGTACAAAACCTACTTGGTAAAAGTATTAAAGCACTTCGATCCAATTGAGGTGGAGAATACTTAAGCCAAGAGTTTGAGGACCTTCTGCGAGCCTGTGGTATTATATCACAATGGACTCCGCCTGGAACACCACAGCATAACGGTGTGTCTGAAAGAAGGAATTGCACTTTACTGGATATGATGCGATCAATGATGAGTTTTGTTGATCTTCCGATTTCCTTCTGGGGTTATGCTCTTGAAATCGTTGTGTTTACACTTAACTGAGTACCATCTAAATCGGTTCAAAAGACACCATTTGAGATATGGACTGGGAAGCGTCCCAATATGTCTTTTATGAGGATTTGGGGGTGTGAGGCATATGTCAAGAAAATGTTTCCTGACAATCTAGGCCCTAGATCTGATAAATGTTATTTCGTTGGATATCCTAAGGAGACCAAGGGTAATTACTTATACCGCCCAACTGACAACAAAGTGTTTGTTGCCAGGGATGCTATGTTCCTAGAAAAGGAATTTATTTCCAAAGGAACCAGTGGGAGGAAAATAGAGCTTGAAGAGGTTCAATCCCAACAAGAAAACATTGAACCAGTAGATGTACAAGAGGAACATAGAGATTCACAAGGTGTTGTGGAATCTCAGTCTCCTCAAGTAACACAAGGACCTCGTAGATCTAGTAGGACACGCCTTGAACCTAATAGGTTTGGATACCTTGTGACTCAGGAAGGCGGTGAGTTGATCATAGATGATGATCCAACTACCTATCTAGAGGCTATGGAGGGACAAGATTCTGAGAAATGGCTAGAGGCCATGAAATCCGAGATGGAATCCATGTACTCCAACAAAGTATGGACTTTGGTGGAACCACCTGAAGGGGTAAAACCCATAGGGTGCAAGTGGGTCTTCAAGAAGAAGACTGACATGGATGGCAATGTGCAAACTTATAAAGGCAGATTGGTTGCAAAGGGTTTCCGACAAGTTCAAGGTGTTAACTATGATGAAACTTTTTCTCCAGTTTCCATGATTAAGTCCATCAGGATTATGCTTGCTATTGCGTCTTACTATGACTATGAGATTTGGCAAATGGATGTTAAAACGACATTCCTTAATGGGAATATAAATGAGGATGTGTACATGATACAACCTAAAGGTTTTATAGATCCAAAGAATGCCAATAAAGTATGTAAGCTACAAAGGTCATTCTATGGATTGAAGCAAGCATCTCGGAGTTGGAATCTTTGATTTTATGAGGAAGTCAAAGTGTTTTTCTTTATTCAAAATGAAGATGAACCTTGTGTGTACAAGAAGGTTAGTGGGAGCATGACCACATTCCTCATATTGTATGTGGATGACATACTATTGATAGGGAATGATGTCTCAGTCTTAGAGAAGGTAAAGACTTGGCTTGGGAATACTTTCTCAATGAAGGACTTAGGAGAAGCATCCTACATTCTAGGAATTAATATCTATAGAGAGATCTAAAAGGCTTCTCGAACTAAGTCAAAGCACGTACATTGATAAGGTGATGAAGCGGTTCAGCATGGAGAACTCAAAGAGAGGCAACGTCCCCATGCTACAAGGAGTCACCATCTCTAGAGCTCAATGTCCCCAATCTTGTGAAGAGAGGGAGCGTATGAATGGGATCCCATATGCATCATCCATTGGATCCATCATGTATGCTATGTTGTGCACACACCCAGATGTCTCGTATGCTCTCAGCATGACGAGCAGGTACTAGTCAGATCCTAGGGATGCTCACTAGACAGCCGTAAAGAACATCCTCAAGTACTTGCGAAGGACCAAGGATCAATTCCTTATATACATCGGCGAGGAAGAACTGGTTGTAAAGGGTTACATCAATGCAAGCTTCCAAACCGAAAAAGATGATTACATATTGCAATCAGGATTTATGTTTTGCCTAAACAATGGAGCTATGAGTTGGAAGAGTTCCAAGTAAGAAATAGTTGTCGATTCTACTACAGAGGTCGAGTATATTGCTGCTTCACATGCAGCAAAGGAGGTTGTGTGGATCAGGAAGTTCATCACTAAACTTGGTGTAGTTCCCAGTAGATGTGATGCAATTAAGCTTTATTGTGACAATAATGGAGCTATTGCTCAAGCTAAGGAACCTAGATCACATCAACGATCCAAGAACATACTTTGGCGCTTCCATCTCATACGAGAGATCGTACAGTGAGGAGATGTGAAGATTTGCAAAGTACCAACTGAAGACAACATAGTTGATCCACTGACTAAGGCCCTTTCTCAGTAGAAGCATGATGGTCATGCTAAGTCACAAGGACTTAGGTTCCTAGGTGACTGGCTCTAAGTGCAAGTGGGAGTCTGTTGGTATGTATTCCCATAGAACAAGTCATGTGAAAACTGTAATATGATACTTTGTAAATGATTTGAATAATAATAAAGGAAATTTCTAATCTATATGTTTTAACTATTTCTGAGATGATAGTGTAACATGATAGATGTCTAAAGAATTGTTTTACTCGACGACGTATGCTTTTAGGTTGAGGACCTAAACGATGAGATCATATGGATGTTAAGAGTATACATTTTTGTTTAGTCCCTAGTCAGTTGTTATTATGGAAATAACCATAGACATCAATAACACTAAAGACTAGATTGTGTGTTGGTTGATGATAGAATCTCATTAGTCATGATATAGTGCTATCAAACCAAGCACATAGGTACTTGTTAGAGAACAAGTGTACTGGATAGACCCACTGTGAGAGTGACACATGGAACCATGATTTGGTAGTCACAGTCAGCTTTCACAGTGATGGTGGTGAGTGTGATTCTTTGACCTAAAATCCCTACACTCAACACATGTCGTTGGGTACACTTTGACATCATCAAACGCAGTCCTGAAACATTGGTTGTTATAAAGGTGATGATTGGGTGGCTTTGACACATGGGGCTTTTGAGGGGTGAGTGATAGATATGGGATTTGTCCCTCCTAAGGGAGTTTGATGTCCATGGCCACTTGATGAGTAGGATTGAGAAATGCATGTGCATGCATATGTGAATCAATATGTGATATTGATGTCACACACATCTCACCCAGTTTGCTCTGAGATCAAGGAAATGGATGAACGTTGAAAGGATGATTGTACCATGCCTTGAGTTCATTCAGGACATTAGTGACAAAGGAATTATACATTCATAGTAACACCATTCACGGATTGTAGGATTGAAAGTTGTTCTCCAACTTTCTATTTCACTTGGGTAGCACTGATGTGTGACTAGGCACCGCTCTTTGCTTGTGAAGTCATAAGTGTTATGGACTTGCACTGCCAACGTGAAATGGACATGTAGGGTCACACACATAGGATTTAACCTGGAAGAGGAGTTTATCCACAAAAGATGTTTAAATTGATTACTAAAGGAGTTTAGTAGTTCAATTAAATACTCAGTTGATTGATAGCTCAAAATCATAGTGTTCAAGGTGTTGGACCAATTGATTAGAGCATCAGATTGATTGAAACTGCAAATGACTAATTTTGCACAATCTGCACTTCCAACCGATCGGCTCATGTGATGAATTGATCGGCTCAGGTTGTTGAATTGATTGACTCATGTGATGAACCAATCGGCTCATGTGTCAATGAAATGATCGGCTCAATTATTGAACTGGTCGATTCATGGACCAACCGAGATCGTTTCACTTGTACAAATTCGATTTGGACAAGGATTAATATTTGATTAATTGGAAACAAATATGAAAGTCAATTTGAGTTGGACCAAGACCATGAACCGATCAGCTCAGAAGTGAACTGATCGGCTCAGGTGTCCAAATGATCGGTTCAGGTGTGAACCGATCCGTTGAGGTCACCAAATGATCGTTTCAGGGTTGAAACGATCGGTTCAGCTGGCGCAGTTGATTGTTTTGTGGAAATTTTCAAACCCTTCTACTCCTGCTATAATCCCACATTGCCCGGGGTAGAGAACCATGTCCCATGACCCTCCTATATATAGGGGTATTGGGGACTTCTCAATGTACAACTCAGAACACCATTTTCTCTACAAAGTTATCGTTCTATCTGGTTTTGGTAACTGAGAGAGAGCTCAGCAAGTGATGCATGATAAGGGAGGCACAACAAGGGAAAGACAACTACAGAAAAGTGACTGGTGGCAGGAGAGTGAGTCGATGACTAGTACATCGAAAGGAGGGTGTGACTCCTTCCGATTCCTTGTGGGACAAGGATATCAGAGTTCCAGGCAGTCTATGTGGACGACTGCAGAGGCGGGAGACTTCTGCTGCTCAGAGGATAGTTGTTAATCCCGACAATCCCAGTGAGACCAGGAGCTGCACAGACACCGTCCAAGACTAGAGGTGAAGACCACGCAAGCCGCGAGGTAACGTCACCGAGCAAGCCTCGGGGTAAGGTATGCCTCTACAAACCATCCTTCCTATTATATAGACGTTGACACGATTTATTTATTCTGGGTTTGGGAGAAGAAAATTTTTTGTTTCCGCTGCCTTCTTTATCTCCCCTAAAACCCAACAGTACCTTTTATATGTATGTTTCATTAAGATTCATCATTTAACCTAACTTGAGCTGAAACAACTCTAGAAGAAATGAAGCACTACATAACATATATCAAATAACTTGTACATGGTACAATTCACCATATTCGGCCACAATGGCGCCTTATATACCTAATGACTCAAAACTTACCTACAAGGGTACAATTTTATTTACATAAATGCCTTATAACATTGTGAAAAATTTCTTGCATAAACTCCAAAGTATCTGGGTGATATTACCAAAACATGTTTGTGCATAAAAAGGCCATTTGAAGGAATAAATGAGCTTCGTTTAAGTATATAATCTAGGTTCTAATGAATTACAAAATAATATCATTTATAAAATGTGTCATTTTAATACTAGAGAATCGTTTAAAGAACAAGGAATATTGTATAATTCCTTTTTCAACTGCATGGTATCAAAAAAGCCATAAAGGAGTCATTTTAAGGCAAAAAGGCACCTAAATCAAAATTACATCCATTAAGGCATTAAAAAAACATCTTATTATCATCCTAAAGAACCATAGAAGATTAGTGCGGGTATTAGGATTCATAATAAGTTCATAATGGAGCAAAAAATCTATAAGAAATTACACTTTAAGCACATACAGCAAGATCTAGGCATATAAGGTAAAATCTAAGCATTTCTCTTCTATTTAAGCTATGTATGCAATATTAACTAAGGATGTAGTAAGTAACCTAGATGGAAAACATGCAATAAGGAACCTCATCTTCATGACCACGTGGATCAACCTTCAAACATGATCATAAACCATACATAAGCTCTTCTGAGGCTTCCTCTAGCTAGATCTAGTCTCACCTAGGTCAAAAAGGGAGAAAAGGTGTTTTTTAGTCCTAAGAAGCCAAAAAAACCATAGGTGTCTGTGGTGCTCAGACAAGGAAGAATAGAGATAAAACTAAGAGAGGAAGGAATATCTTACATGGTTTAGGCCAAGAATAAAGCAAATAAGTTTGGATCCTCTAATGGAACCTAGATCTTCAACATGAATGCACATGAAAGCCTCAAACCACCTCCAAAGCAAGCTATCAAGCTAAAAGAATGACTATCGAGGCTCGTGGAATCCTCCTATACATACAAGGTATCGATTATTCCAACTATGTCAAGGGGGCAATATGTGTGGGTATATGTGACATCATAGGATTTGAGGCCTCATATAAAATGATCTTAAAAGAATGATTGGACTACCCATATCACCAAGGTGGACCTCCTTTTTAGGGAGCCCATCACTAAAGAACTTTATGGTTAATCATGCTCATCCCAGAATAGTACTATGATGGGTGACTAGTTGGGAAGTTTATCTTGGTTTGCACATGAGTGAGGATAAAATAACAATTAATGTTAATGGTGGTATGTGGGGCCAATCCTCATTTCTAAAACTCTACTAGATCCTTAAGCAGTGTGCGCATGTGTTACATTATATAGAGGCTTGTCAGTGAAAAGGCTAAAAGGATCCAACTTAAGTCAGGCTATCAAGGGGCAATAGGGGGAGAGATATCAAGGCTATTGGACACCCACCCATAGAGGATCAAGGCTATCGAGGTTCCTTCCCTATAGACTTGTGAAGGATCTCCTCCAAGGGCCTATCGAGGTCCAAATCACATCCTATCAAAGGTCACACTTCATGCCATTGAGGTGCTTCAACCCATAGCTACTGAGACACTACACTAAATCTTGGTGAGGCTTTCACTTGTTGACATGTCAAAGCACCCTAAGTATCTAGATATCAAGTCACCTTATTTATCCTATATATCTATACTAGGTAGGGCCCAAGGCGTAGAGTCCCAAGGCCAAGAAATGAGCCTCAAACAATTAGACACTCCACCAAAGGTTTGGATTAGGGTTTGAACCCAAAATTGGAATAGGATTCAACCATGGTTTAAAAGCTACCAAAACACATAAACTAGTCATGAAAATGAAGTAAACCATGGAATTATATATTCTGCACACAAACTTCAATCAGTTTCCCCATGTTATGTGAAATTACAATTAAGTCAAACAATTTCCATGAATCATGAAATCATGGCAAGCAAAGTGAAATTTAGGCCATATTGAGTTTTCTCTTAATAAATTGAATCAAAAAGTTGAATAAATAGAAAATTATGATAATCAAGAAATATTATAGTGATATTTGGGTTAAGCTCGATTTAGAGTCTCACAGCCATAACTCTCTCAAAAGGATTTCTCTGCCGAAATCCTAAGGTTAGGGAAAGAACAACAACAAGCAAGCCACAACTATATACTTGATAGCACTTAGATATGTTTTATGATACCCTTTTTTGTTAAGTATTATCATCATGGAATTTTCTTTCTATTATCAAGGTATATCATTTATAATTGATTTCAAGTTTCAACTTCTTATGCATTGTTCTTGTGTTATTCTTAGTTCTTAGAAGTCACCTAGGAATTTGTGATATTATATTTATCTTGTCCTTGTGTGTTATCTATTAATTTTTTATGTCTCTTTTCTTATTACCATTCTTATTATTTACCTATTAAGGGTAGTTTCATCACATGATATGCTCATTATCAGGTAATTACTCTTCTTACCTGGTAATCATGTTTAGTATGTCTTGCATTAAGGGGTTCATTTATGTGTTCCTAAAACCCATCAAATCAATGGACATTTCCAGGAACATATTGACTCTCTTATTCTATTTAACAACCTATAGATTGTTATAGATTCACATCCAACTCATCATCACATGGTTATGGTCTACATCACCTAAATTTTCCTCTTATCATTACCATCTTGTCTATGTTTTGTGACTGGAAAAAATCCTTACAAAACAACCTTTCTTTCTAAAACACTCGATTCTTGCATCACTCATCCTTCATCATAGATAAGAGTTGGGGAAATATCATATCCAAAACCACATCATCACTTATTCTTGCTTCTTTATACCATCAATCCTGCTTCAATCACAATTACTATATCTAGAACAATAATTTCCCCCCATTGCATCATATCCGACTTCAAATTATGTCCTTATTTCTTATTAACTATCCCTGAATGGAACTAAATTTATGTAAGATTAGGATTTATTATCCTTATATTAATTCAACCCTACTTCTATTCCTTATAATTTATTTTCATAGGGAAAACCCTTCCAACTTCATTGAAACTGTCAGATTATTCATACATTATGCCTCCCCAATTATCTTGATCCATATATTTCCCTCACAATTACTTATATTTCTATTTACAAACATTCATTCCTATGTGATTACTCTAATATCATCATTGTTTTCCTTTCTAGGAGGTGTATGCTTCACTATCTTCATATCCCTGAAGACTCATATTATCTTTTCCAAGATATTTCCTCCATGTATCATGGTTATATACTTCAACCATTCCATAATAGTTGGTGGCTGGTATGAGTTTACTCAACTTCCATACATCTTATCTATCACCATTCATCTTCTCATGCCAAATATTACTCTGATCTGACTCACCGTCCCTTACATGGGATTCTCTTGACTATTTCACATAGTTAAAGCTTCATATGCCAAGTCATGTCTCCTTAATATCACTCTTCTATAGAATCTCTATTTCAAACACTAGTTCCTATCTGTACAAGGTAACCTTTTGAGTTTTAGGAACTACTTTGTATATGCTATATAGTTCGATAAAGCATCATTGTGTCATGATATTTCTTTTATTTATCAAATTATTAAGTTTTTGTTGAGTAAAAACATGAGTGTTTATTAAGTCAATCTGCGATTTATACTAAATATAAATCTATATCATCATGATGCTTTGTTGATGGAGCCTTGGCTAGGGTTTTCCCCTGGTGCTGGCAGCCTAGGCCGTAGAGGACTAGGTGGTGGTCAAGGTGGTCATGAATAGGACTCCTCGAGGATGGATGACAACCCACACAACCCTTTGATTCCACGATGATGAATAACATCATAAACACAAATAGTACCACACACCTACCCAATGATCATTCCTATAGGGATGACATGTATGTCCATAAAACTTTAGATCTTATCAAAGTGGTCTCCCCAGATATTCCCAAGGAGACTAATATTACAATCGACCAAAGTGGCTCCCTACCAGCTATTACGATTACCCTCCAATCACTTCCACCACTACTCGAACTGTGGAAACATATTTTCGTAGTTAAGATGTTAGGGGGACATATAGGGTCTTAGCCCCTAGTTAATAGACTATTTATCCTTTGGACCCCCAGGGATACCTTCATAGCCATCAATATAGATAAGTTGTACTACATTTTCCAACTTGCCTATATTGAGGACATTATTAAAGCCATGACTGATTACCCATGTATAGTCTTCAAAAACTATTTTTTAGTTCAATCATGGCCCACTAACTTTCTTCCATTGGATCACATCCCACACAAGTTGGTGGTTTGGTTGAGAGTTGTAGAACTACTCGTCTTCCTCTACTAGAATCAACTCCTGGATATCATTGGCAATTTTATTGGCAAGACCATCAAAATTGATGCTACAACCACATCTGGGGATCTAGGCAAGTTTGTTTGTATGGTCGTGGAAGTAGATACCACTCAACCTCTACTACCTACAATTTTCTTGAATGGTAAATAATATTGTTTGGAATATGAAAACCTTCTAGTGGTGTGTTGAGTTGTGGACATCTAGGACATGTCAATGGAGACTAATCCTTCATCATGCCCTTCATCCCAACAGAACCCTCATCATCATCTAGTACTGAGTCATATGCTCCCATCATGTACACGCAAGTGATCAATGAACCAAAGCTGGTGCGACACACATTATAGAAAAACAACTTGCTACAAAAACCATACCCACACCCTCAACTGGCAGTAAGAACTCATATAGGGCAATTGTTAATCCTATAGGGAATAAAATTGGAGGTTGCAGCAATGTCCCATCAGAAGCAAGCAATAAACCCAAATGGGAAACTGTCTTCAATAACAGGAACAAGAACCAAGTTCTAATTCATCAAATAACTCCAACAATGACTCTACAGTTATCCTCATTGATGACCAAATGTTGGAGGTCATGCACACCTTTGCAAATGATGGAGGGGCATTCCTTTTCAAGATCACATCCTACCCGTCCAACCCTGATCCACCATCAGACTCCTTCTAATGGGGAGATAAAGGGGTGGGAAGTAGAGTCCTACTGCACAATAAGAAGGTGATATATCAAAATGTGAGTAAGTCCAAGCAAAGAAAGGAAGAAGGGGAAACTTGCACAATTAGTTGGAAACATTTATGCAAATCAATCCAGAAAGCAATTGACCTTCAATGAAGAAAACCTAGTATTGGAGGATTCTATCGTTGAAGATGGGACTAGTACTGGTTATCTAGAGGGTAGTAACCAGGAAATGGGCATGTAAACTGGTATTCACTGACGTTGTCCATCTGCAACCCCAACCTATATTATATGGTTAACATCATGTGACAGAACGTCCAAGGAGCTTGCTCTAAGGACAAACTTCATCTTCAAAAGGATATAAGCTCAACTACAAGCTGCATGCTTTGGTCTGACTGAAACTAGGTGTAGCGGGAAGTCTACTGAAAATGTGATCAAGAAGTTGGGTTATCCCTCTTCCCATAGAGTCAAGACTCTTGGATTTTGGGGGCATATTGCTATTATGGGATGATGCCCACTATAATATAGGCATCATATACACTCACTGCCAAATTCATTGTAGAATGAATGGAAACTAGCACATCACCTTCGTCTATGGGAGCCCAAGCACCACCAAATGAAGTCTATTATAGTCCACAATTACGGAAACTGCGGCCACTATCCTAAGTGCCTGGCCTATGGTTGGCAATTTCAAGACAATGTTGGATATATCTGATAACAAGGGTGGCTATTACTTCAATCACCGCAATACATCTCCATTCAAAGAACTTCTCATTCATAACAGTCTTGCTGAAGTCTGTATGCATGGTCACATTTAAATTTTCAAGTACCTGCAACTTCTCGAAGAACTAGATAGGGTCATCATTCAATGATGGCTGGCTATCTATATATCATGGCTACAAATCCACAATCATGGATTGCCTACATTCATACCATAATCCCATACTCATGTCCAACACCACTGCTTGTGATGCTAGGAGACCAGTATTTAAAACAAAGGCTAATTGGGTGTCAATGCCTAACTTCCAAAGAAGCTAATGTTGACATGGAACAAGTCTCCATCCTTCCTGAATGATATTACCCTCTTTCATTAGGCCACCATGAAGTGCAAGAGATCCAATTCACACGTAAAACACAAGGAAAAAAACAACATTTTATTCAAAATCGACCAATGCTAGGTAATTAACAGCACCCATCCTCATCTTGCTAACAACCTGCTATCTATCATGTTGCAAAATTAATGTAGCAAAATTCTTCTATAAGAAGAGATTGATTGACATCATAAGTCACTTATTAATGAGATTCAATTTGATTATGGAAATACTAAGTTCTTCCATTCCTATGTCAAGTCAAGGAGACATTTAACCAAGCTTGGTAGTCTACGCAACGAAGAAGGAGTGTGGATTGATGATCCAACAATAGTCAAGCATCTTATTCATTATTACTTCCTCAAGCTCATGACCATGGATGAGGCCCCTCCAGCTCAAACGAGCAACATCAACTCTTATGTTGGCATGTTCTAATAGCTAGTACCACAAGCCTTATTTTTTATGGCTCACACCCATGGTTAAGATGAGATTAAAAGAATTGTCTTCTTAATGTCCCACTCTAAATCTCTTAGCGTGCTTGATGGTGTCTACAACAAGTTTTCATAAACTCACTAGGACAAATTATGCAATTCTATTACCCTCACGATCCAAGAGTCCTTCAAATCTGGCAATATAGATCATCAACTATCTAATTCTTACATGGTGATCATCCCAAAAACTAGGTAGTTGCAATGCTACTCTATTCCTATCCTTAAATAACTGCTTCTTCAAATTAATCTATAAAATCATCGTGGATCACCTCAAGCCTCACCTCAACAACTGGATTTCCAGATATGCAATCTAGTTTCATCCCAAGTGATAAATGATAATAATTTGTTGGTCCAAGAGGTTATACAATCCATGAAACAAAAATCTAAATGCAATCAGCTTCTGGGATATTCAGGATTCTAAAGGCTTTCTCCAACTCGGTCAACCATAGATCGGCATCTGTAGGATCAGCTGTCCCAAAGTATTCGGTTGCTCCGACACGACAAAGTCGCTTGAACATCTTACCGATACCTTGTCCTTCATGATTGGGCAGGTGCCCTAGGTGTAGGCATGGGCATCCTATCTGTGATATGTGTCATGGCAGTCATAAACTGCCCAAACATAGTCTGAACAGCTGGGTTCTCCATGTCGGCTTGGTCAAACTGAGGTGGCTCCATAGGTGGCTCAGGTACAAGCTGTTCTATTTCTGGGTTCCTTGCACCTTCTCGGGGTGCAGCGACACTACTTTCTGCCACATACTCCTCGTGTGGCCCAGACATCCTTACTTATCTTCTTCTCCTGAGGAGCAGAAGACACTATTAGATATACTGGAAAACACTAAGAATAGACTCGACATCCTAAGTCCTATGTCTCTGTAGACTCAGCGAACCTGGCTCTGATACCACTAATTGTGGGATCCAACTTATAAAACACAAGATAACTAAGCGGAAGCGATTAACTAGCAGTGAAATTATGAAAAATCATTGGAAATTAAAAACTTTTAAGACAAGATGTTGAAACCCTAAAACTCCTTTATAAGAAACACATAAATAGTTAACATCATGTTTTAACATTACATCACTGATGAATCACCTCTTGGGTGATTATATACATCTAGATACAAAATCTCGAGATTAAAAACCAAAATCTCAGACCTACTGACTCCTAGGACCTGAGAGTACAGAGATGACATAAGACAAACTAACTACAGGACTCAGCAGTCAGTATCTCCACCTGAGATTCACTGTTGCCCCTGGTGTTGCTTCTGCTGATACTGCTCACCCACAGATTGGTTTCTTCGTCCTCGACGTACACCTAAAAAGTTGAAACCTACGGGAGTGAGACAATGTGAATAATTGTCCCAGCGAGAGTTATAACTCTCCGCCAGAAGATTTGTTATAGCAATTATGAAATAACATAAGCAAAGTAACTTAAATCATTCAACAGCAGTTTTGATAATAAGTAAAGCCTCTTTTACTTAAGCAATCACTTCATTAAAGCATATGAAGAATAGGTATAATAACTACATGAACAGACTATTAATATAAACAATGTAACATCAATCATTGTTTCTCATAGATCAACCTAAGCAGATATGCTACGTGGTTGATTATATTTTACAAACATTTTTATGCCCTGCGGAGATGAGGTATACCTCTCATACTCCAATCGATCACTACTAAGTCGCATCGGTATCATACCTAGGTCATCAAAAGAGCCGGATTCTTACGACCTCATCTTCCTCAGTCAGTGTGAGGATCAACATGAAGGACATCTAGTGTCTCTTCTACTATAGCTTACCAGGGTATTCTGGCACTTCGCTATTAGAGTCACGGTGGCATTATGTACTCTCTTCACCATCAAAAGATCTCTTATTTATCTCTCATCGATGCGGCATTAAAGATTCCCTCGGGAGAATAGTGTTACATCACCCCGGCATAAACATGTAGTGAAGGGTTGATAGATTAAGGTACATCTACATCAACTCCTACACTAGGATGTAAGGATATTCACATCCATATTCCCCCACATACTCAAAAGTATGTGATCCAGGAGTTCCCTTAGGAAAACCTGTTTCACCATCATTTAGCTTCTGACCATGATGGTTCTATGATCAGGGCTCTACATGATATGGTTATACTTGATTAGTTAGGTACATTTCAGCATTCTTTTAGTATCGAGCATGTTCTCAAAAATTAATCATTAGAACAACAGCTATGAAAATAGAATACTAAATGTATCAAGCTTAACTCACATCAGTTATCATATGGATATCAATTCTTAATCATTTCATCACAAGTCATCTAATCAGCATGACCTTGATGCTACTCATGGCTCGTACAGCCTATCAATCTCATATGATGCCACTTAAATTAGGCAACATAGTATGTCACTATCCATAAAGCTAATAACATGCTTTCAATGAATATGATATCATAACCCTTACCTGGATATGATTACCTCTTGTTAACCACCTGCATGATTAATATAATTGAAGATATGCATATATAACAATATTAGCATCATACCAAAACTATTCAATTTCTTTATAGAACACCACGGTCGTGCTCCCTTGCATGGTCGTGCAAAGGCAAGCTACCACGGTCGTGCCCCTTAGCACAGACGTGCTAAGAATCAGTATATCACCATTGATTTTTAGGGTTTTGGATTTATTTACTTCAACATAGGGTTATTGAACCTCTTAGCTTACAAGGCATAAAGATTCTTTATGCTACAACTTGTAATTAGGGTTTCACACTCAAAGGCATAACCTAGAATTACTCCATTCATCAAATCTCCCTAAATTAGGGTTTACTATTCACATTACATGTTATTACCCTAGAATTAGGGTTTACTATTCACTTCATAGTGAATTGAGCTTATAGCATCATCTTGTATGAAATTATCATCATTGATGCACTCAAATTAGGTTAAGATTCATTAATCATCATAATTAGGGTTTCCATGACCTCACCTTGATGGATCATACCCTAATCATGTACATTCTTACATATTGAAGGTATGTTAATTGATTCTCGATCATATTAGGAACCTTCTCTCTCCTCTCACTACTAGATGATGTTTACTTCACTCTAGATTAGGTTAAGTCAAGTCAACTTGGTTAACATGGGTTAAGTCATTTCCATTATAGTCATTAGGGTTTGCTTGATCAAGGGGTGTTGTCTACTTGAACCCTTTATAAGTACCTTGATAATGTTCATCATTAGTCATGACATGGGCCAATCTACTAATTACTTAACCCCTTAATGTCTTTAGGTATCATTAGGGTTTAGGTTAAACAACCATTGGACCATCTAAGCCTTCAAGGTATTAAGAAACCTTAACCTTAAAAGTTCCCCAAACGATTACACACATCAACCTCCAAATGATTTTGAAATCGTTTGGAAGAGTTGACCATTTGGTTAGGGTTGACTTCAAGACCGCATGACACTCAAGACTGTTTGCCCTTAAACGGTCTTGAAACCATTTCAACTTGTTGACCGTTTGAACATAGTTGACTTTGAAACCGTTTGAATTTAAACGATCTTGAAACTGCATGGGTTCAAACCGCATAAGCTCCAAACCGCATGACCTTCAAATTGTTTTGAAACCGTTTGAGACCAAATGGTCTTAAGACTGTTTGGACTCAAACGGTCTCGAAACCGTTTGGTCCAAATGGCTCAAAACCGCATGGACCGAAAAAGTGCATCAACACATGCAATCGATTAGGGTTTTCAAGGTTGAACCTCTCAATTGACCTCATATATGTTAACCACTTATCAAATGAGCCAATTAGGGTTATACTTAACCAATTGGACACTCAATTGACCCTCAATTGATAGCCAATTAGGGTTAAAACCAATTCAATTAGGGTTTTTAATCGGTTAACCATCAACATTGATCAACATGAGTCTAATTGAAGTTGAACCCATCAATTGTCACTCAATTGGGCCCCAACTTGGCCCAAACGGTCTTGGGATTGTTTGGACATCCTCCAAACGATCTTGAGACCATTTTCCCAAAGTCACATCAAAATCTAAGTCAAATTGATAAGGGTTGAACCCTAATTAGGTTACAAATCAGCACTTTCAATTAATTCAACAACCTATTGTGATTGGACCCTCAATTGATTAAATTATCTTAACCCTAGACTTCCAAATGGTCTTGGGTGGTAACCAAACGGTCTTGAGACCGTTTGGGTGAATCCCAAACGGTTTTGAAACCGTTTGGGCCACTCAACCCAAAGTTCAACAAGATTGGTCCTTGAAATCAGCAATTGAACCTGATTAGGGTTTAGAGGGTTGAAGTGCCTTCAACTTGTGATTTACTTGCAATTAGATTATGATTCTTTGTATATGATTAATTCATGATGTGTTCAGCAGACCTCTAAATGGACTTCACTTGGTCAAACTTTCCAAACGGTCTTGGAGACCGTTTGAATCTAAACGGTCTTGCAAACCGCATGAAATCAAACGGTCTTGAGATCGTTTGATTTCAAATGGTCTTGCAAACCGTTTAGACCAAATGGTCCAAGGTCATTTGGTAAAGTTACCTAGGAAATCACGCCCATCATCTTCAACCTCAGTTCAGGTCGGTTACTTTGTGGTTTTGCTTGCAAAAGTGCAAGGAAGAGTGGGGAAGAAGAAGAACTAACTACTAATTGCAAGAACAAGGATATGCATAAGAAACCAAAAGGTTTAGAGTTATAAAACCCGCCTTATGGTCGTTCCTAGAGCTCCAAGCTTCCAAGATTTTAGGCCTTTAATGGTGTCTTGAGCTCCAAGAGTCGGCCAAAGGTGTTTCTCCAAGGAAAGGTTGGGAAAGATCGGCTAGAAAGAAAGAGCTAAGTAAGAAAACATTAAAACCAACCTTGTAACCCAACTTCCTCCATGAATACGAGCAAGATTATGGTCTCTTCTTACCTTAGAACAAGTTGGTCATTCTCCTCTGCTCCTAAGCTCTGCTTTAGTCGGTCCAAGCAAGGGGATAAGTGATGGAAGTGAAGAAATGATTGTTTAGTTGTAAAAGATTGATGACTATATACCTTAGGGGGTATTTCCATGATAATGATAACTATTTTTCTTATTCTCATCTAGGTCCCTCCCCCTTTTAGGCATGTCCTTCCTCCTTATTTATAAAGAAAAACTCCTTCTAAAACCAAGGACTAAAGGCAAAGAAGGGCAACTTATTTACTAAGGTGCACATATATAAAAGGGCCATCTTGCTTACAACTTGATTATTCAATTACAAGGGTGTTCCTTATTATATGTTTATTCAAATGAAGTGCCCCCTTCATCATTATTACTCTAAATGATGTCAAGGGTCATACAAGATACTCTAGAAGGTGTATTTTACAAGTTGCACCCCACATTTTGGGTAAATTGCACTTTACACCAAAACTAGGGTTTTAAGCACAAGGATTGCTCCACAAGTTGCATCTTGGTGCCCAAGCTTGGAGAATCCATCTTACTTCATTATATTTAATCTTATGATGTCTCACCATCAAAGGAACATCTTAACGTGTGCAATCTGCAAGTTAACCCCTCTAATTGGGTAATTTGCACATAGGTCCCTGTATTACAAAACAATACTACAACATTGTTTAAAAAGGACAGAAATGGAAACATATGTTCCTCAAGTGCTTTAATTACAGACCAAAAGATAATCATCAGTATCTAATTACATGATTAAGCAAAACACCTAGGGTTAGCTCATAACCCAGGTCAGGGATGTTACAAATTATCCACCCCTTACAAGGATTTCGTCCCCGAAATCTACAAAACATATTAAGAGAAAAGAGCAGGGTATTTCCTTCTCATCTCTTCCTCTAGTTCCCAAGTGGCTTCTTCGACACCACGATGATTCCAGATGACTTTCACAAGACTTATATCTTTCTTTTTCAACTTTTTAATTCTGTTATCAAGGATCGACACTGGTCTTTCCTCATAAGTTATATCATCATTCAATTCTACCTCCATAGGTTGTAGAACTGACTCGATATCAGAGTGACATTTCCTCAGCATAGAAATATGAAACACGGGGTGTAGCTTTTGTAACTCTGATGGCAATTCTAGTTTATAGGCTACCTTTCAAACCCGTTCAATGATTGGATAAGGCCCCATAAATCTAGGAGCTAACTTTCCTTTTCTTCCAAAATGAAGGACTCCTTTCCAAGGCGAGACCTTGAGATACACTCTGTCTCCAACCTAGAATTCTAAGGGTCTACGACGTCTGTCAGCATATGACTTCTTCCTATCCTGTGCAGTCTTAATCTGTTGTTGTATTACTTTAATCTTCTCTGTGGTCTACTGCACAAGATCAGGACCTAACAGCTGATACTCACCGGTTTCATACCAACATAAGGGTGATCTACAACGTCTACCATACAAAGCTTCATAAGGTGCCATTTCGATGCTATGTTGATAGCTATTATTATAGGCAAACTCTATCAAGCTTAGGTGCAGATCCCAACTCCCTGTAAACTGGAGAACACATGCTCTCAACAAGTCCTCCAAGGTCTGTATAGTTCTTTCCGACTGTCCATCAGTCTGTGGATGAAAGGTTGTACTAAACCTTAACTGGGTGCCTAGAGCTTTGTGCAGCTGCTCCCAAAAATGACTCGTAAACTGGGACCTCTGTCAGAAACTATAGTGACAGGAACTCCGTGCAGTCACACTATCTCTTCAATATACAACTGTGCTAACTTCTCAGCAGAATAGGTTGTTTTGGCAGGTAAGAAATGCGCTATCTTTGTCAACCTATCAACTATTACCCAAATGGAATCATGCCCTTTTCTTGTCCTGGGTAGGCCAACAACAAAGTCCATAGTTACATGATCCCACTTCCATTGTGGTATGGGTAAGGGTTGCATTGTTCCTGCAGGTTTCTGGTGTTCAGCCTTAACTTGCTGGCACACAGGACACCTCATAATAAACTCCGCAACATCCTTCTTCATTCCAGGCCACCAATACATATCTTTCAAGTTTCAATACATCTTGGTGCTCCCTGGATGCATAGCATACATCAAAGAATGAGCTTCTTCCAGGACTAACTTTCTCAAGTTATCCACATCCGGTACTATCATTCTCCCATGATAACATGCTACATGATCATCTGAGTCATGGAAACCATCTCGCTTTTCATCACCATACTCTGATCTGATCTGCTGAACTGTAGCATCAACCTGTTGTGCCTCCTTAATCTTCTCTCTTAGAGTAGGTTTTATATGCATCTCAGCTAACAACCCGGCTAACAATGACACCTTCAATTGTACATTGTCTTGCCTTAAGGAGATAAGCATATCTCTCCTAGAGCATACTAAAGAGTTTAGTTGTGCCCTATCCATGGTTGATGTTGCTGATTTCCTACTCAAAGCATCTGCAACCACATTGGCCTTCCCTGGATGGTAATCAATTGTACAATCATAGTCCTTGATTAACTCCATCCAGCGATGTTGCCTCATGTTAAGTTCGTGCTGAGAGAAGATATACTTAAGGTTCTTATGATCAGTGAAAATCTGGAATGTTTCTCCGTAGAGGTAGTGTCTCCAAATCTTCAAAGCATGAACCACAGCAACTAACTCCAGATCGTGTGTCGGATAATTCTCCTCATGTTTCTTAAGCTGTCGGGAAGCAAAAGAAATCACTTACTTATCCTGCATCAACACACATCCAAGTCCATTCTTGGAGGCATCACAGAAAACCACATATCCTTTGCCTTCCTCAGGTAACACAAGTACAGGTGCATTTGTCAACCTCTCCTTCAACAGCTGGAAAGATTGCTGGCACTTATCACTCCAGACAAAAGAAACATCCTTCCGGGTCAACTTAGTCAAGGGTAGGGCTATGGAACTGAAGTTCTTAATGAACCTTCGGTAATAGCCAGCCAACCCTAAGAAACTACGGATCTCCGTCGGTGTCTTTGGTTGTTCCCATTGTAGAACAGATTCTACCTTTTTAGGGTCCACATGAATACCCGAGGCAGATATCATGTGTCCAATAAAAGATACTTCCGGCAACCAAAACTCACACTTGCTAAACTTAGCGTATAGCTTGTGTTCCCTTAGCAAAGTTAGAGCCTGACGAAGATGATGTTCATGCTGCAGAGCATCTCTACTATAGATCAAAATGTCATCTATGAAGACAACAATGCATTGATCGAGGAAAGGTCAGAAGATTCTATTCATAAGTTCCATAAATGCAGCCAGTGCATTAGTTAGTCCAAACGACATAACTATGAACTCATAGTGACCATATCTTGTCCTAAAAGTAGACTTGGATATGTCACTATCCTTACTACGGAGTTGATGATATCCTGACCTCAAATCTATCTTTGAGAAGACAGTTGCACCACGCAACTGGTCAAAGAGATCATCAATCCTCGGCAGAGGGTACTTATTCTTTATTGTTACTTTGTTTAGTTGTCTGTAGTCAATGCACAATCGCATTGATCCGTCTTTCTTTTTAACAAAAAGAACCGGAGCACCCCAGGGTGAAGTGCTCGGTCGAATGAAACCCTTCTCAAGCAACTCTTGAAGTTGTTTCTTGAGTTCTGCCATCTCGGCAGGTGCCATCCTATACGGTGTCTGTGCTATAGGTTGTGTATCTGGGATCAAATTGATTTCAAAATCAATTTCCCGGGGTGGTGGCACACCTGGAAGTTCTTCAGGAAACACATCTTCAAATTCCCTGACTACAGGAACTTCAGCAGGGTTAGGACTCTCCATGATAGTATCTACCACATGAGCTAAGAATGCATAACATCCTTGCCTCATCATCTTCTCAGCAACCATAGCTGTCACAAGATAGATGGGTAGAATCTTTCTCTCTCCTTGAAAGATCCACGTGTCGTTTTCATCAGCAAACACAGCTTGCTTGGATTCACAATCCAAGACAACCCTATACCTTTCCAAGGTATCCATCCCAAGGATTATATCAAATCCTTACATCTCAAGTGGTATAAGGTCCACTTGAATGTGATGTTCAGAAAAGAAGAGAATACAGGGAGAGCATACCTCCTGCAACACAGCAGACCCTCTCAACAGAGTCTCAAGCAACAAGCTATATGCCCTGTGACTAACTGTCATATTGCAGTTATGAATCACTCTTCGAGTGATAAAGGAGTGTGTAGCACCCAGGTCAATCAAAATAGATACAACACAGGATGTAGACATATCAGAATATAACAACTCCATCGGACCTGCTACAACCTGAGGGTTGATCACTGCATCAGGTGGGTTCATAGCATAGAACCTTGTTGTCGCCTGAGGTTGATTCGGTGTTGACGATCCAGCTTGGGACGCTTGTCCACGTCCTCTAACTGCTCCTTGAAACTACCTCCTCTGGGATCCTTGCTGACTCTGTCTCTGTGGCTGTGTTACACTTGCCGGTCTAGCTCTGCAGTCTTTCATCAAGTGCCCCACCTTCCCACATATGTAGCAACTTCTTTCCAGTTGTTATGGTCTTGGTGGTCCTGTAACTAACATTGATGCTAAACTGCGAGCCCCTTGTAGTGGAAGGCTTTTTCCTCTACCTCTACTTGGTGTCCACTGTGTCTGGGCACTAGGTCTAGGTGATGGTGTAGGCGCAGAAAACCTAGGTTTCTTGAAGTCTCTAGATGAAGATCCCTGGAACTGAGGATATCTCTTATGGGTTTGCCTTTTCTCGGCTACGGACCTCTCTATCCTTCGGACTGACTCAACGAAGGTAGAAAACCTTTCCCGGTTCTCTAGGGCAGACACGGGAGTAGTAAACTCGGCATTCGATCCTTTCTCGAACCGTCTTATCCTCTCTTCTTCTGTAGCAGCCATGTGCAGACAGAACCGCAACAGCTCCATGAACTTAACTTCGTATTCGCTAATGTTCATCAGACCTTGCCTTAACCTCTCAAACTGATAGATTTTCTCATCCAGGAACGTCTTAGGGAAATATCTATTAATAAATTCCCGTCGGAAGACTTCCCAGGAAACCTCCACACCAGGCCTCTTCTGCTCTTCTATGGTCCACCAGTGACCAGCACTCCCTTTGAGAAGGTAGACAGCATGTCTAACCTTCTCAGCTTCTGGGATATTCAGGATTCTAAAGGCTTTCTCCAACTCAGTCAACCATAGATCGGCATCTGCAAGATCAGCTGTCCCAAAGTATTTGGTTGCTCTGACACGACGAAGTTGCTCGAATGTCTTACCGATACCTTGTCCTTCAGACTGGGCAGGTGCCCTAGGTGTAGGCATGGGCATCCTATCTGTGATATGTGTCATGGCAGTCATAAACTGCCCGAACATAGTCTAAACAGCTGGGTTCTCCATGTCGGCTGGGTCAAATTGAGGTGGCTCCATAGGTGGATCATGTACAAGCTGTTCTATTTCTGGGTTCCTTGCACCTTCTCGGGGTGCAGCGACACTACTTTCTACCACATACTCTTCGTGTGGCCCAGACATCCTTACTTATCTTCTTCTCCTGAGGAGCAGAAGACACTATTAGATATACTGGAAAACACTAAGAATAGACTCGACATCCAAAGTCCTATGTCTCTGTAGACTCAGTGAACGTGGCTCTGATACCACTAATTGTGGGATCCAACTTATAAAACACAGGATAACTAAGCGGAAGCGATTAACTAGCAATGGAATTACAAAAAATCACTGGAAATTAAAAACTTTTAAGACAGGATGTTGAAACCCTAAAACTCCTTTATAAGAAATAGATTAACAGTTAACATCATGTTTTAACATTACATCACTGATGAATCACCTCTCGAGTGATTATATACATCCAGATACAAAATCTCGAGATTAAAAACCAAAATCTCATACCTACTGACTCCTAGGAGATGAGAGTACAGAGACGACATAAGACAAACTAACTACAGGACTCAGCAGTTAGTATCTCCACCTGAGATTCACTGTTGCCCCTGGTGTTGCTGCTGCTATTACTGCTCACCCTCAGATTGGTTTCTTCATCCTCGACTTACACCTAAGAATTTGAAACTTACGGGAGTGAGACAATCTGAATAATTGTCCCAGCGAGAGTTATAACTCTCCGCCAGAAGCTTTGTTATAGCAATTATGAAATAACATAAGCAAAGTAACTTAAATCATTCAACAGCAGTTTTGATAATAAGTAAAGCCTCTTTTACTTAAGCAATCACTTCATTAAAGCATATGAAGAACAGGTATAATAACTACATGAACAGACTATTAATATAAACAATGTAACATCAATCATTGTTTCTCGTAGATCAACCTAAGCAGATATGCTACGTGGTTTATTATATTTTACAAACATTATTATGCCCTGCGGAGATGAGGTATACCGCTCATACTCCAACCGATCACTACTAAGTCGCATCGGTATCATATCTAGATCATCAAAAGAGTCAGATTCTTATGACCTCATCTTCCTCAGTTAGTGTGAGGATCAACATGAAGGACATCTAGTGTCTCTTCTACTATAGCTTACCAAGGTATTCTGGCACTTCGTTATTAGAGTCATAGTGGCATTCTGTACTCTCTTTGCCATCAAAAGATCTCTTATTTATCTCTCATCGATGTGGCATTAAAGATTCCCTCGGGAGAATAGTGTTACATCACCCTGGCATAAACATGTAGTGAAGGGTTGATAGATTAAGGTACATCTACATCAACTCCTACACTAGGATGTAAGGATATTCACATCCATATTCCCCCACATACTCAAAAGTATGTGAAAGCAGGAGTTCCCTTAGGAAAACCTGTTTCACCATCATTTAGCTTCTGACAATGATGGATCTATGATCAAGGCTCTACATGATATGGTTATACTTGATTAGTTAGGTACATTTCAGCATTCTTTTAGTAGTAAGCATGTTCTCAAAAATTAATCATTAGAACAATAGCTATGAAAATAGAATACTAAATGTATCAAGATTAACTCACATCAGTTATCATATGGATATCAATTCTTAATCATTTCATCACAAGTCATCTAATCAGCATGACCTTGATGTTACTCATGGCTCTTACAGCCTATTAATCTCATATGATGCCACTTAAATTAGGCAACATAGTATGTCACTATCCATAAAGCTAATAACATGCTTTCAATGAATATGATATCATAACCCTTACCTGGCTATGATTACCTCTTGTTAACCACCTGCGTGATTAATATAATTGAAGATATGCATATATAACAATATTAGCATCATACCAAAACTATTCAATTTCTTTATAGAACACCACGGCCGTGCTCCCTTGCACGGTCATGCAAAGGCAAGCTACCACGGTCATGCCCCTTAGCACAGACGTGCTAAGAATCAGTATATCACCATTGATTTTTAGAGTTTTGGATTTATTTACTTCAACATAGGGTTATTGAACCTCTTAGCTTACAAGGCATAAAGATTCTTTATGCTACAACTTGTAATTAGGGTTTCACACTCAAAGGCATAACCTAGAATTACTCCATTCATCAAATCTCCCTAAATTAGGGTTTACTATTCACATTACATGTTATTACCCTAGAATTAGGGTTTACTATTCACTTCATAGTGAATTGAGCTTATAGCATCATCTTGTATGAAATTATCATCATTGATGCCCTCAAATTAGGTTAAGATTCATTAATCATCATAATTAGGGTTTCCATGACTTCACCTTGATGGATCATACCCTAATCATGTACATTCTTACATATTGAAGGTATGTTAATTGATTCTCTATCATATTAGGAACCTTCTCTCTCCTCTCACTACTAGATGATGTTTACTTCACTCTAGATTAGGTTAAGTCAAGTCAACTTGGTTAACATGGGTTAAGTCATTTCCATTATAGTCATTAGGGTTTTCTTGATCAAGGGGTGTTGTCTACTTGAACCCTTTATAAGTACCTTGATAATGTTCATCATTAGTCATGACATGGGTCAATCTACTAATTACTTTACCCCTTAATGTCTTTAGGTATCATTAGGGTTTAGGTTAAACAACCATTGGACCATCTAAGCCTTCAAGGTATTAAGAAATCTTAACCCTAAAAGTTCCCCAAACGATTACACACATCAACCTCCAAATGGTTTTGAAACCATTTGGAAGAGTTGACCGTTTGGTTAGGGTTGACTTCAAGACCGCATGACACTCAAGACCGTTTGCCCTTAAATGGTCTTGAAACAGTTTCAACTTGTTGACCGTTTGAACATAGTTGACTTTGAAACTGTTTGAATTTAAATGACCTTGAAACTGCATGGGTTCAAACCGCATAAGATCCAAACCGCATGACCTTCAAACGGTTTAGAAACCATTTGAGCCCAAACGGTCTTGAGACTGTTTGGTCCAAATGGCTCAAAACCGCATGGACCTAAAAAGTGCATCAACACATGCAATCGATTAGGGTTTTCAAGGTTGAACCTCTCAATTGACCTCATATATGTTAACCACTTATCAAATGAGCCAATTAGGGTTATCCTTAACCAATTGGACACTCAATTGACCCTCAATTGATAGCCAATTAGGGTTAAAACCAATTCAATTAGGGTTTGTAATCGGTTAACCATCAAAATTGATCAACATGAGTCTAATTGAAGTTGAACCCATCAATTGTCACTCAATTGGGCCCCAAATTGGCCCAAACGCTCTTGGGATCATTTGGACATCTTCCAAACGGTCTTGATACCGTTTTCCCAAAGTCACATCAAAATCTAAGTCAAATTGATAAGGGTTGAACCCTAATTAGGTTACAAATCAGCACTTTCAATTAATTCAACAACCTATTGTGATTGGACCCTCAATTGATTAAATTATCTTAAGCCTAGACTTCCAAACGGTCTTGGGTGGTCACCAAACGGTCTTGAGACCGTTTGGGTGAATCCCAAATGGTTTTGAAACCGTTTGGGCCACTCAACCCAAAGTTCAACAAGATTGGTCCTTGAAATCAGCAATTGAACCCGATTAGGGTTTAGAGGGTTGAAGTGCCTTCAACTTGTGATTTACTTGCAATTAGATTATGATTCTTTGTAGATGATTAATTCATGATGTGTTCACCAGACCTCTAAATTGTCTTCACTTGGTCAAACTTTCCAAATGGTCTTGGAGACCGTTTGAACCTAAACGGTCTTGCAAACCGCATGAAATCAAATGGTCTTGAGATCGTTTGATTTCAAATGGTCTTGCAAACCTTTTAGACCAAATGGTCCAAGGTCATTTGGTAAAGTTACCTAGGAAATCACGCCCATCATCTTCAACCTCAGTTCAGGTCGGTTACTTCGTGGTTTTGCTTGCAAAAGTGCAAGGAAGAGTGGGGAAGAAGAATAACTAACTACTAATTGCAAGAACAAGGATATGCATAAGAAAGCAAAAGGTTTAGAGTTATAAAACCCGCCTTATGGTCGTTCCTAGAGCTCCAAGATTCCAAAATTTCAGGCCTTTAATGGTGTCTTGAGCTCCACAAGTCGGCCAAAGGTGTTTCTCCAAGGAAAGGTTGGGAAAGATCGGCTAGAAAGAAAGAGTTAAGTAAGAAAACCTTAAAACCAACCTTGTAACCCAACTTCCTCCATGAATCCGAGCAAGATGATGGTCTCTTCTTACCTTAGAAAAAGTTGGTTGTTCTCCTCTTCTCCTAAGCTCTGCCTTAGTCAGTCCAAGCAAGGGGATAAGTGATGGAAGTGAAGAAACGATCGTTTAGTTGTAAAGGACTGATGACTATATACCTTAGGGGGTATTTCCATGATAATGATAACTATTTTTCTTATTCTCATCTAGGTCCCTCCCCCTTTTAGGCACTTCCTTCCTCCTTATTTCTAAAGCAAAACTCCTTCTAAAACCAAGGACTAAAGGCAAAGAAGGGAAACTTATTTACTAAGGTGCACATATATAAAAGGGCCATCTTGCTTACAACTTGATTATTCAATTACAAGGGTGTTCCTTATTATATGTTTATTCAAATGAAGTGCCACCTTCATCATTATTACTCTAAATGATGCCAATGGTCATAAAAGATACTCTAGAAGGTGTATTTTACAAGTTTCACCCCACATTTTGGGTAAATTGCACTTTACACCAAAACTAGGGTTTTAAGCACAAGGATTGCTCCACAAGCTGCATCTTGGTGCCCAAGCTTGGAGAATCCATATTACTTCATCATATTTAATCTTATGATGTCTCACCATCAAAGGAACATCTTAACATGTGCAATCTGCAAGTTAACCCCTCTAATTGGGTAATTTGCACATAGGTACCTGTATTACAAAACAATACTACAACATTGTTTAAAAAGGACAGAAATGGAAACATATGTTCCTCAAGTTCTTTAATTACATACCAAAAGATAATCATCAGTATCTAATTACATAATTAAGCAAAACACCTAGGGTTAGCTCATAACCCAGGTCAGGGATGTTACAGTCACCATCAAATTGTACATGTCCAAAGCCTTTGATAGAATGACATGGCCTTTTATACATGACACACTTGTGAAGATCAGGATGCCCAACATCACCATCAATCTGATTATGCAAATTATCTCAAGCTGTAATACATATATATTATGGGAAGGTGTTCCCCTTGAACCCTTCAGCTCCTCTCAAGGAGTACTCCAGGGTGATCCTCTCAGTACCTACCTATTTGTCCTATGAATGGAGCAGTTCACATTGACTATTAATCAAGTTGCCAGCGGTTCACTATGGAATCATATCACACTTATAAGACATGGCTCGCCCCTCACACATGTATTATTTGTTGATTTCATTCTTTTAATTTCTGAAGCTGACATCAAATAAGAATAAGTCATTTTAAACATTCTTGACACCTTTGTTGTCATGTCAGGGCAAATCATTTCCAAGGAAAAATCTCATTGTTTCTTTTCTTTGAACACTCTTTAGAAAGAAAAGTGCAGCTTCTGCAACCACATTGGCATTAATTCCACTGACAATTTGGGGGTGTTACCTTGGTTTACCCATCTTACATCATTGGGTAAACAAGTTCACACATCAATAAATCACTTCCTGCATCATAGAATGGATGAATATTTGGTCTGCAGACCATCTATGTTTAGCTAGGGGAATCACTCTTGCTAAATCCATTCTACAAGATATCATGTCATACACCATATAGACTGTCTTCTTATCACCATGTCTATGTGATGACATCAACAAACAAGTCAAAGATTTCATTTGGTCAGGTGGACGAGATCAAAAGAAGTTGGCTCTCATCTCCTCAAAGAAAATCACATCCCCTAAGGAAATCGAGACCCTTGGTATTACGAATGCATGTGATCATTATATAACCCTTATGTTTAAAAATGTGTGGTTCTTTCTAAACAACAAACCAGAACCTTGGGTCTGGGTCATGAAGGAGAAGTATATGTGAGGTGACCAAATGATCAAGAAGCCATGTTTCTTAGCCTGAGCATTCACCAAACACAATTGTAAGACTCCTGGTCTGGATTTATGGTTAAACATTATTGATTGATTTAATTGGGTTCTTAGTTTCTTAATCAAACCCTAATTTATGTTTTGATTTTATTTGATTGATATATATTTTAGTTTTGGTCCAAATCTAGATTTGTATGCTTGAGTTTTGCAAATTTATGTGCTTCTATTCACCTTTATGAAATTTTCCCTTTTCTATGGATCTAATTGTAATTTTAACACATACTTGTTGTGCTTCATAAGTCTTCATATTGTGTTTGATATAGTTGCACATTCAGATGCTTGGATGCACCATCAAATGGTTGCTTCTCTTCCATCAAAGTAGAAAATCGATGGGTTTTCCATGAAGGTTGAAGATTGATGGTTTCATCATGTGGGTGAATGATCAGATGGTTGCTCCTTGTAGTTCAAGAACTGGTGGTTCTCTCTTGTGGCTCTCTCAGATAATTGTCAAATCTTTAATAAATCGCATAAATTAGCTTCGTTATCAGAAAAATGCAAATAAGGTACCAAAATGTTCAGAAAAATGAGTAGAACACAGTAGAATGATAGTATCAGGCTTTTGATGCACTAATAACAAATATGTCATGTAAGTAGTAAAATGGTCATATGATGGATAATAATTATCAAATAATGGCCTAAAATTGTGAGCAAATACCAATAAATCCCAAATCATGTTTATGATCCATATGATGCTAGTAATTATAATGTTGATGCACAGAATAATGTAATTTCCTTAATATGGCTATCTAGGGCTAATAACCCTAAATAAAATGCAATAAATACATGCATGCTCAATAAATTATGAAATTTATAGAATAAGCTTATATTAGTATATGAAACCTCAGCTTTAATTATGAGATCACGATGATGCACATAATTCATATTATATGAAGATGACTCTTAATACATAAGATGTAACCCTAATTTGACTAATGAATGTGGCATAATGTACATATGTTCACATAATGATGGAAAACATGATTATCAGTTAATAAGTAAATAATTTGGAATGTGGCACATGTAAGATAATCCCAAGAAGATAAGACAAGTAATAATATGGGAATATCATAAGACTAGTGAAACACTAATGGACATAATTAGGGTTAAGATGAGATATAAGAGGATGAGAACCTGATGATAGTATATGATCTTGTCTTGATCAGGTTTAACAAAGATATAGATGACATGAGGAATAGGTGATGATTATAATATCTCTTGATCAAGGTACGCCATTACCTCTTACTTGGCTTATTATACAATATGCTTGTGTTATATGTGTAGTAGAATACTTAGCATATTGTATTGGTTGAAATGATTGTTCTTGTCTGATATGTTGTTTGATTTTCCATACTTACTGCTATGAACACATCAAACATAATATATTTGTTCCATTATATCCAAGCACTTCAACTCTTTGGTAGTCAAGTGCTGAAAATAAAGTACTTCAACTCTTAGGTAGTCAAGTACTTGAAAGTGATCCAACTATTTGGTAGTCTGATCACATTATGAAATGATCCAACTCTTTGGTAGTCGATCATAAGGCCTTTAATGCATTCAACCTTCGGCGGTCAATGCATGGATGATATAATGAAAAATGAGCTTAAAACATGTGTTCTCTTTTATTAATGAATATCTTTGTGCAAGTATACGATATTCTTATATCCTTCTGTTACTTCCAAGTATTATTTTTATCTTATTGACAAGATATGATGAGAGTTATATAAAAGACACATAGGCATACTCAGTACAATATTCTTGAATATTGTGCTGACGTGTACCACATGTAATCTTTTGTTAGGTTGTGGTTATGCTCTTGAAGATCCAAGATAGTTGAGAGTTGTGTGGTGAGCTGATGTCCAGGTGGACCTGTTGTCTTAAGATCCTATAGTTTAGTGGTAGTACATGTATATGTAGAAGTTAATGTTCAATATGTAATATCAAATGTTGTAACAATTCATGTTGTAAACATATGTTGCATAGTGAACATGTGTTGCATGGTTTTATTATTGTTCATGTACATGTGCTACTGTTGTTTCCTTCTGACTTCCTCTGATTTTCTTCTTCTTAGCTTAGTGTGGGGTGTTCAAATTGGGATTCTCTCTGAGGTGAGGGTTTCAATTTGGATGTCACACATCAAATTAAGTTTCAAAAAATCTGGGGACGTCACAAGGTTGCATGGCTTTTGGACATTTTTTTATCTGGGATGAGAGAGTGTGTGAGTTAGGGTTTGTTGGATTCAGAAGAAGGAGACGGATCTAATGGCAAAGAAAAAGCAAAAAATCATTGGCTATGGTGGGAGAATGGAGACGAGGAGTTTGGGGCGCTGAACCAATCATGCACATGAGGAAGTGGGGGAAGGGGATGGAGTCCACCTCTCGGATAGCTGACCCAAAAACTGTCTGCTTGATATGTATGACAGCTAAAGATATTTGAACTTTGAGAAATTAGTGTAACACAAAAATCAAAATGATATCAACCATGATAACTTGTATCTTTACTTCTAAACCATCATTAAGGTGTATTTGATATCAGATTAAGCCCAAAATACGTAGGTTAGATAAATTGGGTGTGAGGAAAATGAATTTGGACTTAGTTTTACAATTTGAGATTATTTTCTTTGTAATTTCCTCCATTATACACTAATCACTAATTTATGTTTTTAAGCTCATCCTAAGGATCAAATAGGATAAATCCTCTTGATTACCTCCAATTCTCTCACTCTAAGATCCTAGGTTCATACCATGATATTCAATTGTGGTCAATATTATGTTTAGTATTATTGTTCAATAGCTCCCTTGATTCAATAACTAGGGTTAATAGTATCCTAAGATTTCATTTCTATAGGAATCTAATGGGTGTATCTGGGTTACAAGATCCCCAATGAGGTTCATTCTACTATATTACAAAGATATATGAGTACAAAATGGTCTCTATTGGTGAAGGGAAAAAATGAGATTGGATAACCACATAATTGAATAGGTGCCTAGAAGAAAGGATGATTAACCTATATGCCTATATTTGTGTATGTTACAACTCCACCCCTTAAATAGGATTTCGTCCTTGAAATCCATTCATGACTAACCACGAGTACTAAGACGTATACTACTAAACCAGTCAAAGATTTCTAATATAGTCAAAGTAGTGCACTATTGTCCAAAACTCCATATTATACTAACATCCAAGATCCATGGTGAACCTACATTATATCCTACATCAAGCCCTCATAGTCTTCTCATATTCTAGGTTAAGCTAGAAAATTTATTTTAAGCGATAGGTTATCTTAGCAGTGTTACATTCATTAAGGCTACCTACATTGTTATAGTGGTTTCATTATCATCTTATATGAACCATGTCACTACTCACATGAGGTCACTAGGTTATTCTATAGTTCCTCATTCTCCATCCCTTAAGCATGGATGACCAATCTTCATAAATAGATCCCTCTTAGAATCATTCGAATTGTGATCGCTAAATTGGTGGACTACACTTGTGTAAGAACATTGATCCTCAAACACCATGAATCTTATCATTACTACTATTAAGTATATTTTCCTTTGTGATTACCATGTCTATTAAATATCAGGTGCCTATAGAAAGTAGGGTATAACATGCATTCATCAATCTAATTATGTTAGATGTTGGGATAGAAAAGTTACAACAAGACATGGGATTATCTTAACCAGTTTATATCCATTATAGCTGCCTATAATGTTATCATAGTTTCACCATTCTTTGATCATGATCAACATCATTTTCCTTATTATCATCATCATCATCATCATTATCATCGTAATCATCAACATCATCATCATCAACTACTTATCATCATCATCATCATCAACATCATCATCATCATCTACTATTCATCATCATCATCATTGTAATCATCATCATCATCATCATCATCATCATCTACTTATCATCATCATCATCATCTACTATTCATCATCATTATCATCTACTCTTCATCATCATCATCACCATCATCATCATCATCATCATCATCATCATCAACAAGAACAACAAATATGACATCATCATCATCATCTTCATCTACTCCTCATCATCATCATCACCATCACCACCACCATCATCTGTTTATCATCATCATCATCATTAATATTATTATGTATAATAGTCACTCTTATGTATGACGTGCATATATGTCTTATTTTCCTTCCAATATTAAGGTTAAATCTTAAATTGAATTTATTTATAGATTGCATCAATGGGGATAGATTATGATGTGTTGTATGACTAAGACAACACTTATACTTTAATAGGCATATTAGGGCAGAGGTGTAAGTTTAGGGTTTTATTTTCCAATGGATTTTCTCGTTCATATTTGAGCACTTTGGTATGTTGCATCAAACTTAGAGAACTAATCATCCATGATTCTAGTATACACCTTAATGTACTCATGTCATGATTGAGGCGTACCCAATTCATTTTCATTTTTAATATACTGTGTTCACCTGGAAAATGAGTATGTGCATTAAATTTATCATCCTTAGTGTGTTGGATCTTATTTCTTAAGTCGACTCACCATATAATTTGTATTAGAAGAAATATATCATCTCACTTTTTTTTATCCAAGTAACGATCATGGTGGTCAAATAAGCAAGGCTTACTCATATACCATAAAGATGTGATATATAAATTGTTTGATTTTAATCTAGGGAGTTACCCAAGTTCTACTTATTGCAACCACTATTAACTACAGATTATCCTTAAGTTAAGTCACACTCATACTAATTAAAGTGTCTCTACATCTTAAAAGATTATTCTATAACTCACTAATCATCTAGAGAGGTAGTAGAGGTAGATAAGGTCGTTTATATCCAAAACCTCTTCTTCCTCTCTACTTCACACTAGACCTAAGGTACTAGGATTGCTCTAGTCAATCATAGAGTTCTTCACTAAAAGAGTTTTCTTACTACTTAGAACTTTCTTGTAGTGGTGACTTGGTTCCAAAGACCTTCGTTAAAATATGAAAGCTTTTCTTTGTACACATAAGTTAATAATGAAAATAAGTTTATCGATAAAAGCTTTGTGACAAAAAAATCAAAAATTTGGCACCAAATTTGATCTGAGAACCAAGTCAACTACCTTCCACAACATGATACATACACTATTACCCTATCACCAAAAAGGGATCTAATACTTTTATCACCTAAAAGGTCATACGACTACTTCTCTAATATGTAAGCATGAGAGAGAATGATTTCTTACTACTAACAGTCAACATCAATCAAAACCTACCAAGGCATGACATCCACCATTCCCCATGTAGTTCTTAATCACAGTTCACACTACCTCATTTCGAGTCCTTAGGAAAAAATGAGATTACCCAATATTGTAGGAAGATATTTAGGGTTTTCTCAACCATAGTTCCTTCACACGATAAGGTAACCTATATAGTCAAGCTACTCATCTCAATCACTACATAAACCAAGTACACTATTGGATATGAGAGAGGTTATAATTTAAGGATGCCTACTAAAATTTATAGCTTTCATAAATCGATTCTTATACACAAGCATAAAAATCCCAATGAGGTGAAATTTAGCCCTTGAAAGGATGGCATCAGGGCATAACTATGCTAACATACTCACATTGAGGACAAAGCATGTTATAAAAATAATTGATCTAGTTTAGAATAACACTTAACATCAAAGGAATCTTAACCCTAATCTTAATTTAGGATTTGGTATTTTCCATTCTTGCATGCTCAATAACCAAGTGAATGTATGCTAATCATGCTAGAACAATGTCAAATGAAAGGGGTCTTGTGCGATAACTAGAGTTACATCTAGCTATGAGTGTCCAAGTCGACCTACTCATAATACAGTCTAGATAGCCTCACATAAGAAAGAGATATGAATATATCACTAGAAGAGTCAATTCTAATGTAGTGATCATCACACCACCATAGAGAGGGTAGTATAGTCAAGGTTTGACAAGTACTATGTTTCAACGTTGTAGGAAGATGTAGTGACCAATTTTAGAAGGGATTGAAATACTAATTGGTAAAACAATACAAAGAAATAGGTCTGACCATAACCTCTAAAAGGTCTCCTGGTACCTAATTGAGGAATAAAGTAGGATAACTTGAAATAGTCAAGTTATCGACTGCTTTTGGCTCTGATACCATTTTGTAAAGAGTGGGGCCTGAGAAGAGATCCACTCTTCACTTAATTGAGATATAAAACCATCATTTTCCAAATATGAAGGAAATGATGAATTTATTTGTTTCTCAAATGATATATTACAGAGCAAGATGATAAATAAGCAGTGGAAACAAAACTATTACAAAGTACATGATGATTCATTTACAATTATCCCTTTCCATAGAAGGTGAAATAACAAAATAAAAAGGTATACAACTAATTAATCTAATAACATTTAAGACATGTAGCAGGGGCAACCCGTCCATTCCAAGTCATCCTAAGATCCAATATCCTGTAAAAATCTTCGTACATCCTTGTCCTCTATTGTACCTAACCTGAGTGGAAAGGGAACATCACCCGGAACATAGAAAACATCATAGAGGTCAGCAAAGGTTGAGTATGTACATAACACTTTGGGCATTATATTGGGTTAAAAATTCAAAAAAAATGTTCCCACAAGAAAAAGACTATTTGCAAGTAGGTAAGTTTAAAAGAATCTTTTTTTAGGAAAGGTAATGTTATATATCAAAGCACATCAAGCAAGCAAAACTTGCTTATGTGAAACACCTACAAAAAGTTTGAAATAGCAACAGAAAGAAGACTGAGAGGGAAAAAAGATGATGAGAGTAGTGTTTAGCTAATGAGGGGGAGGCACCCCTTAACAAGCCCCTTGGTGTTTAAAAATTTAGCTTCCTAGAAAGTTTGCTGAAGAAGCTTCCCTTTATCCAGAAAGACAAGTCACATTTGTTGTTGTACTAAGCTGACACCGGTCTCGTCGTCAACCATTGCTTTGAGGTCACAAAGAAATGTGGCTTCTGATTCTCCTTCCTCTGAGTCATCCTTCCTCCCATCTGCTAGTTTACCTGCAGTTTTGTAAGGATGTGAAGATCGGCATCTATTTGAGTTATAATATTTTTTGCCAAATTTTTCTTGTTGTTGAAAATTCTATTGTTTCTTTCTTTCCAAAGATTCCAACAGATTGTGGTGAAAAGATCGCTGCTCTTGAAGTTCTTGTAAAGTCTTAATGGTGTTGTTTGGATGGGGAAAGTGGCTTCCTGGAGATCAAAAAGGCAGTTTCTCATGAAGTGTGAAAAGATAGTTTGGGAAAAAGAGCATTTAAAGAAGATGTGGCTGACCGAGTCACTATTTTTTTCACAAAGAGCACATCTAAACGGGCCTATGAAACCTTTTTTTGTGATGTTTTCACCTGAGAGAAGTTTGTTGTGTAAAAGAAGCCAAAGGAAAGTTTTGTATTTTTGTGGCCATTTCTGTTTCCAAATATTTGATGATGAAGGGGTGATACCTCTGTAGGAGAGGAAATTGTAAGCAAGTTTGACTGAATAATCTTTCCCCCATTTCCAAGTGATGGTATTTGAGGCGTTGTTTTCCATGTAACATGATAGATGTCTGAATTCATTTTGACTTACCTGTGATAGAATACATCTTTTAAAGGAATTTGATCTATTACTGGTGATTAGCGAGAGAGCTTTATCAATCCTTAGGTTGAGGAGATTATTTGGAATAGACCAGGAATGTCTGAGATTTAAGACAGAGTTGTTTTCATACCATGGATCAAACCAGAAGGAGATAATTTTGTGTGAATGAGGAGGAGTGTTTAAAATTTGTGAAATCATTTGGATGTTTTTATTGATGAATTTCCAAAGCGTGGAGGTTGTTTTCAGATGGATTTGGTGCCATGGTGGTGAGTTTTGATCATATTTGTGTATGATGAGATTGGTCCATATTTTCTTTTTGTTTTGAATTAGACTGTCAATGATTTTGGCAATAAGGCAGAGCGAGTGCGTTTCAATGTTGATGATGCCCCAACCTCCTTTTTCCAGAGGAGCAGAAATGGTTTTCCAATTTACTATATGGTAATGTTTTCCTGGATTGTCCAGTTTGTGGAAGTTGTTCCAAAGAAAATTTCTCCGAATTTTATCTAGAATGGACTTTGTTTTTTAGGGTAAGGGAATGCAGCTCAAGTAGTGGGTAGTTATAGGTGTGATGACATTGTTTAGAAGGGTGAGCCTACCCGAGAGGTTGAGGAAGTTGTTTGCCCAGTTTGTGAGTTTAGATTTTATTTTTGAAATTATGGGATTCCAAATAGCATTTGTGATGTTATAAGGGGTGATGGGGAGACCCAGATATTTGATTGGGAATTCTTCAGTCTTGCATTTTAGGAAGTCTTTGAGGTGCTCCAAAGAAGATTGATTAATGTTTACCCCAAAGATGGAAGATTTTTGTATATTTACTTTTAGCCCAGAGATATATGAGAAGATACCTATGATCCTAAAAATATTTTGAACTGAGGATTCTTCTGGGGAGGAGAAGATGATGGTGTCATTTGCAAATTGAATGATGTTTTCCTTGCAGACATCGGGAGCGGAGATAAGACCATTTTGTTTTCCCATCTGAATCATGCGAGAAAGAATAGTGGTTAGGATGATGAAGAGGTAAGGAGAGAGAGGGTCCCTTTGTATAAGTCCATTAGAATTAAGGAAATAACCAAAAGGAACACCATTGATGATAGTGGAGAAGTGATTTGTTGATATACAAGCATGGATCTAAGAAATCCATCTGTCAGGAAAATCAAAGCCCTTAAGAGTATTTAACAGGCATTGCCAGTTTACAAAGTCAAAGGCTTTTTCAAAGTCCAGTTTGATGGCTAGAAGAGGGGATTTATTTTTGTGGCAAAGATGAATCGTTTCATTGCCACAAAAATAAATCCCCTCTCCTAGCCATCAAACTGGACTTTGAAAAAGCCTTTGACTTTGTAAACTGGCAATGCCTGTTAAATACTCTTAAGGGATTTGATTTTCCTGACATATGGATTTCTTGGATCCATGCTTGTATATCAACAAATCATTTCTCCACTATCATCAAGAGAAATGAGGCATATTAAAAATCCAGATTACAAGCATGGTAATAAAAGTGTCTTGTCATAACAGATATCAACAATCTCAATATAAAACAATAAATGTTACAACCCCAATTTTTGGGTTCATTTGGTGAGAAATGTAATTTCTCATATTAAAGATATTTGAACAACAAATGATATAATTTGTTTGGAATAAATGGATTTCATTTACAATAGCCTTGATGTTTTGTTGTGGGCTTTATTGGCTATTGGGCCCAAATAACAGGAAAATTCAAATAGTAAATGAATAATTGAATATTTGAGAAAAGGAAAATATGGAAACCTCTGGAAGGCACATCTAAAGAGGATTTCGTGCCTCTTGGGTTCCTTGGGTTCAAAGGAGTCCAAAGTTGCAAAAACAAAGCAAGAAGAAAAGAAAATATTAATTAAGTATTTCTTTATTAAGAAAGAAATTGAAAACAATGGTAAAATGTGGAAAACAAGTGAAAAGAGGTATAATTGAGTTAACCTTTATGGAAATTAGTATCCCAAGGATTCCTAATGTTAAAAGAAATATCAATGAGGAAAATAAAAGAGAAATAAGGAGAAATCCTCAAAAAAGAGCTATTTTAATAAGAAATAAACAAGAGAATGAGAAATAATAAAGAATAATGTATTTAGATGCATCTAGAAGGATAATGAGTATCCAATAAAAAAAGATTTCGAAATAATAGAATTTCTTGGGATCCAAGGAGTCCCAATAAAGAGGAAAGAAAGAGAAAATACCAAAATTGCAAAATAAGAGGATAATGTGATTCATTATTAATGAATTATGAGTTATTGTTAAAAAGAAGTATTTGCTACAAGAAGGAAATATAATCTCATGGCTAATAGATTAAAATCCAAAAATAAAGAGGATAAAGGAAAAGGTTTTCGAATTCCTAAACATCCAACTAATAAAGGATATCAAAGGGGTAAAGAAGAGAGAGAAACTTGTTTCTTTAATGAAGGAATATAATTCCTAATGGGAATAGGCTTTGTTCCTCCGTGGGCAAGCATGCTGGGGCATGAATACCCTCCTCTATTAAAGGGTAAACCCCTTGGATGAGCCCAGGCAGTTCTCGTGCATCTCTCTCTCTCCTCTCCATCTTCTTTTGTTGTGCAAACCCTAACCAAGAGGTTAGAGAAAACCCTAGTGCGATGAAGGGCCAAAGAGTGGCCTGGATGGTAGCTTAACGTTCCCGCATGACCACAGATGGTTAACCCTCATCCCTGGGATCTCACGTAAGAACTACACCCTAGGAGGGCTGCACTTGGGCGTCAAGTTGCAGATCGAGCCCGCTCCGACCAGTCACGCTAGGCGTGATCTGAATGGTGCCCCAAGGGTGGCGGAGGGTGACAAAGCCAAGGGAGAAGTCGGCGGCAGCCATCGGGGGCCCATGGAGGAGAGGACGCAGCCATGACCTGCTACAGATCAGTGCTCCTGCTGGATCGTGTGAGGTTGAAGACGATGGTCTTCGTTGGACGAAATTGTCCCTCTGCGGGCTATACAAGAAACCACTTATGAAGGGCTAAAATCATCTTTTTGTTATAACCTGAAGATGGGCGCACGTGAGGTATGTGCATGGGAGTTGGTTGCCTACGTGGCACCTCCCTATTGGTCAGTTTATGATTTATTTGCTAAAATTGTAACTAATTCTAGGGAACTCAGATTAAAACAAGTCATATATGAAAATCTATCCTCAGAATAGAGGAACACAATGAAATTATGTTTGAAGCCTGATTTTGCATGCTATTCAAAAAGTAGTGTAGTTATCAACTTTAATGAATTAAAGATTAAGAGAGTCTACTTTGAGATTATTAATGTAATTAATAGAGTATAATGGATGATTAAAGTTGGTATTAACATGTTAATGATAAAAAGGTACTTTAAGATCGAAAAGGATGATCTTTGCACGTAATTAGTTTAAATTAGAGATTATGTGCATAAATATGCTTGAAATTTGAAAAGTACATAAAGTTATCATCTTTAATGATTTAATTAATGAAAACCCCTTAGATTTGATGATAGATGGATTTAATGTTGTTCAATGGATAATTCAAGCCAATATTAACCTATTGTTGATAAATGTGAAGATAGAATCTAAAAAGATGATCTTTTTATATAATTGGCTTAATTTAGGGTTTCGTGCATGAATATGCATTAATGAGCTTGAAAACCCTAATTTAGGTGAATATGTATTTTAATTGTTTTAATTGTTCAAATCCATGAATAAATAGGGACATGATGATCCTAAGTCAATTTGGGTATAAAAGACTATTAAAATGGATAGTTGAGCAATTAAGGTTCATATAAGTAGAAAAGAGTATTTTAGGGTTTGTTGACCTAAAAGGGATAAAGTTTGAGAAATTGATCTAAGAAACCCTAATGAATATTAATGAAACCTTATTGCAGATTAGAAACCCTAGAAAGTGAATCCAAGTCAATAAAGTAGATTCTTGATAAAGTGTGTAATAAATAGAGTACATATTCTTTTCAGGAATTATGTGATTGTTGAATTGCTTGCTTGGATTGCTTCCTTGGTTGGATTTGCTTAATGCTTGTGAAATCATCAAATCAGGTATGTGGTTACACTTATGAATAATCGCTTTAGTTTCACGACGATTTCCAAATGATTTTATTGGTTTCTTGAAAATAACTGTTGGATGTCTTTTATTTCATGCAACTATAAAGTGACTAGGATTATCACTATAAATGTGCATATATAACTGGCTAGATCTGGGTCCACCTCTATTGCTTTGAAAATGCTAAAAAAGGGGTAATCCTAGAGCAAGGTCTAGGTTACCGTGAGTTAGAAACTAGGCTACCTATGTGTAGTGCCATGAGACTCTTTAGCATACCCTGAGTTAAGGAGTGGTCTACCTATGGGTAGTTCCATGTGACTCAACCCTAGAAACTGGTTCACTTGATGTCTGGATCATGAGGGGTTTAATGGGGACAACACAGAGAATATGGTACTCTTGGATCGCGAAGTTATATCTAAAATGTAATCTTGGTTGTTAAATGATTAATTGAATGATTACATTGTTAACATATTTACATGATTGTTGTTTCCCCCACATACCAGCTTCGGCTGACCGACGTTTTGTTTGTCGGTGTTTTAGGTACAAGCCAAAAGGACAAATAGTAAATCGTCATATTGTGAAATACATGAAGTAAAACACAAGGAGGATTAGTTAGAGTAGAATCCATAAGTGGATAGAAGTTTAGAGATCCAAGTTTTCAAAAGGTATGCAAAAGTTTTTTTTCTTATAGCTTTTCAGTTTAGTTTGCTAAAATTTAATAATTGTTCTTGGTTAATTGTCGAACCTTTGATCCGAAAACTATGGGTGTGGCTTCGACATCTCGGTCTCCCTTAATTGGGGGTTACTAGGAGGTGGGGTCATAACAATAAATGTTTACATGCATAACAATGTAGACTACATATACCTAAAATAGGGCCATAACACCATAGGATCATGGACTAAAAGAAATAAGGATGGAAACTCGCACCCCGAGCAGAATACGCACACCCTATATAAGTATGGTTGTACATAAGTACTACTATTCTAGATATTCTAGTGAAACATGTAGCATACATAAAATAGAGAGGCAAGAGTAGCGTTTTAGTCAACTTTTTCATAAAAAGGCAATCATAGCAAGTGGGGTCCAAGAACCCATATACACAAGGTAGTCTAGAAACTACATGGATATAATGAGTCAACATCATGACATATAAATGTCCAAGAAATTAGATTTTGATTAGGAATAATAGTTCAAGGGATACCTCATTGAGAGAAAGTAGGTTTTCATCAAATAATGCCAAAAATAAAATAGAGGATGTACATACCTTTTTATTAGAACTACATATTCAGTAACACCTCCTAAGCTCAGGATCAAGGTTGTCTCAACCTAGTCACAATATATGTGCATTAAATTAAATTAAATTGCATTGAATCCCTTACTTAGGAAATGACCCTACTGTACCTTGAAAATATGGTCGCAAAACCTATCCCATTAAATTAGTCAAATTTCAAAAATGTATTTATATGTATTATTTGGATAAACTAATAATTACTTATGCATTTTACAAAATGTATTTCTGATTAAAATGGAAAAACAAACCAAGAAAAGACTAAAATACCCTTGAATGAATGTGGATATAAAAGATGAGCGTGACTCCAGCTATAGTTTGTATGCTATAGTTTGTATATCACTGAGAAATTTACGGTCAAATAAGGGTCAAAGTTGGTTAAAATGTTGATATGCCCCTTGAAAGTACTATTGTAAAAAATAGGCACCGGGGACAATCTAGGGACATTCATCCCACGGACTAAACCCTTGCACCCCCATAGATGGAGTGCAAGAGCTTAGCTTCAAGGGCCAGCTCACTGGTTTTGAGTCCTCACAATCTGGGAGGAGTTCCAATAGTTCTGTAGGATCAAACGATCCTGGTGAGTTCTTTCTCAAGGGCCAAATCACTCTTGAGCAGTGAGAGCATGACTCAATCCCAAGTGGACTTCACAAGAGCCATGCATATCTATTGGTATAGTATTCACAAGAAGACTATGTTGAGAGTTGTTGATTGCACAGTGAAGCAAGTTAAGGCCGAAAAAGGGAGAAGGGAACATTGTCCCGTGTGTGGCTTAGGAAACATGAAGGGAGTTCAGAGACAAGAAAATTGTGGCATTTGATATGGCGTCGATGTATATACTCTGAGAAAGGATAGGATTGGGAATTGGATGTTTACCGTGATTATAACTTTTGAGGACTAGATACAGTTCTGGGGGTTCAAAGACACTCTAAGACTCATTTCTACATCTGGGACTCCTCCTCTTATTGCTGACGGGGGAGCTCCAGTGAGCTTCGAGCTGCCGATTGAGGGGGGTGCAACTGGACAGTGCGAAGCAAGGAAGAACGTTTGGATGAGGAAGATCGTGATGTCAGCACACTCTCTGCACATGGAATTGGTCCACTGTGGTGTGAATCATCATCACGAGGTTCGAGATATTTCCAATGAAGATCAAAATCGATCAGCCAACACATGGATACTTGAGAGGAATTAATGGTGGAGGGAATTTCATAGAGTCATCTTGTAGTTGAAAGCTATAACACATGTGTGAGGTCTGGTGTGAGGACCCCTATCACCATGAGGCCAGGGCAAAGGTTGCGTGGCTTTTGGGCATTTTTTATTTGGGGTGAGAGAGTGTGTGAGTTAGGGTTTGTTGGATTTGGGAGAAGGAGACAGATCTGATGGGGAAGAAAAAGCAAGCAATCGTTGGTTGTGGCAAGAGAATGGAGATGAGGAGTTTGGGGCACTGAACTAATCACACACACGAGGAAGTCATGGGAAGGGGACAGAGTCCACCTCTCGGATACCCGACCTAAAAATCATTTGCTTGATCTGTGTGACAGCTAAAGATATCCGAACTTTGAGAAATTAGTGTAACACAAAAATCAAAATGAAACCAACCATGATAACTGGTATCTTTACTTCTAAACCATCATTAAGGTGTATTTGATATCAGATTAAGCCCAAAATAGGTAGGTTAGATAAATTGGGTGTGAGGAAAATGAATTTGGACTTAGTTTTACAATTTTAGATTATTTGTTTTGTAATTTCCTCCATTCTACACTAATCACTAAGTTATGATTTTAAGCTCATCCTAATGATCATATAGGATAAATCCTCTTAGTTACCTCCAATTCTCTCACTCTAAGATCCTAGGTTCATACCATGATATTCAATTGTGGTCGATATTATGTTTAGTATTATTGTTTAATAGCTCCCTCGATTCAATAACTAGGGTTAATAACTTCCTAAGATTTAATGTCTATAGGAAACTAATGGGTGTATCCAGTTACAAGATCCCCAACGAGGTTCGGTCTACTCTATTAAAAAGAAATATGAGTACACAACGGTATCTAATTGGTGAAGGGAAAAAGTGATATTGGATAACCACATAATTGCATAGGTGCCTAGAAGAAAGGATGATTAACCTATATGCCTAGATTTGAGTATGTTACAGCAAGCTACATGATTAGTTTCCACTTGATTAGTTATGTCATTTAAGTATCTTTTAGTATCCATCAAGTTACAACATACAAACTCTAAACAAATTCTACATAAATGAGGGCATAACACATCATCAGAATATATTTGAGCATATAAGGTGTGATCTCATCACATTATCGCTTGATGCTTTTCATTCACCATAGCATCCATCACATGGATCGCATACTTTTGGGGTAGCAACCCCTCATCTCATAACTGAGGAAATCATCATCTCATATAAGGCAATAAGCCATCATTAGGTCATAAGACCATTTACCTTCTCTTTCAATGGTGCCAACATCACATATGCCTCACAAGGCCCATTCAAGCATATCATAAGCAACATAACTCATACCTGGATATGCTTATCAACTGGTGTTACTTGCATGGTTAGAGACTTGTAATAAGAATAACAATACATCATCAATACTACCATCTCATAAGATTCATGCCATTCATATTACATCATTAGGGTTAGGGTTTCTACTGATCAATAGGGTTTACAATGTTGGATCAAGGACCACCCTTAGATCATTACTTTCATCATCATAATATACCTTATGAAATAAAGATTATAGCAAACAACACTCTTTAGTAATCACACAACCATCACATAGGGCATCTCATCATATCATGTAACCATATTGTCAACATGATGTAACACAACCACCATCACAAGGTATTGTTTGGGGCTAACATATAGTATATCAATTTAGACCTCCTTGGTGTATCAGGTGATACTTGCCATAGGGTTTCAACTTGTCATCATCGCAACATGTCAACTACCACTATGCAAGGCACAGGAGATGACCTTGCAAGAAGGTGTAATGGTTTACTACTTCTCTTAAGTGTGTGACCGTCAACACCATCTAAGGTGTGATGGCCAGCACCATCCCATGGTGTGAAGGCCGGCACCACCTAAGGGTGACTGGCAACCAAGGCATATTGGGCAACCCTAGGTATATTGTTTATTAGGGTTAGAGTTTATCTAGGCATCACGATCAAGGTGTATCGGGTAATATCACCCTAGAGGTGTGTCGGCCTCCACCCAACCAAGGTGTCACGGTTATCCCTCAACATAGACCAACCCCACTAGGTACATCCATAGTCATGACAGCTAACATCCCTCATGCAAACGGTTCAACCATCACACATATTGGTTTAGGTGTTCTAAGGCATAACGGGCTAACTCCCTTAAAGTCTATCAACCAAAATCCATGACGAGGTAACCCTTCTCAACTCATGTCAACCTAAACATCCAAAAGGCATGTCGGCCTAAACATCCCCAAGTCGTGACGGCTTGTTACATGGTGTGTCGTCTTGTGGCACTACAAGTCATAACGACCACACACACCACTAAATATCAACCTAGTCATCTTCAACCTTAGGAACTCATCTACTCATCCACCTACTATCATGGCAAGAAGGTGCAAGACATGGGCAGCAGATAAGGAAACTCCCTACTTCAAAACAGATCTCAAAATCACCAAAAGAACTACTAACATGCAAGATATAAATGATCTAAAGATGAAGAACAACATAAACATATAAAGAGTGATAATAACAAAGGAGGTTAAGAGTTATATAACCCACCTCAAGTATCACCGCCAAGATTTAAGATCCAAGGTCAAACTCGAAGCTCACGAGCTCAAGATAGAAGAAGATCCACCAACATGATCACCACCACACCTCTAAGGAAGAAGATGATACCAAGGTTAAGATGGTTCAAGGTGGAAATAAGGTATCCAAGATCCATGGCCGAGAGGGAAAAGAAGAAGAAGAGATTAGAAAACATGGCTTACCAAGATAGAAGATGAAGGATGATCAAGGAGCACCACAACTTGGAACTCATCCACCAAGCTCCAAGGAAGGCTTTCTAGCTCCTTAGGCTTCTCAAGATCATCCAACAAGGAGGATAGGAAGCAAGGATGGCCAAAAGGATCCTCTTGCATGGAGAGAAAGGAGTATAACTACAAGAGGGATGAGATAGATATCAAGAGAAAGGTGTCATCACCTTAGGTGTCCTTGTCTACAAAGAAGGTCCACATGCAACACCATGTAAGACGTGGTGATAATATCTAGGTATCATACCCTAGGTCTCCTACCAAGGTCATGCCTTATTCCATATCTCCACACACCCATAAACTGATAGGGTGCGACCCTACACACTCACAAACTGATAGGGTGCAACCCTACACACTCACAAATTGATACACAGCCTCTCCAAGGCTCTCTAGCCCGAGACAACACATCTAGGTGCAAGGCAAACCTCACCCATGTATTCAAAGCATCACCAAGGATGTCACCACACAACCAAGGCCCAAACAAGGTTCCCATCTCTCTCTCCTCTATATGATGCCAAGAGAGATAAGGATCACTCTAGAGGTGGAAAACTTGTGATAGACAACAATGACACACAAGACTAGATTGTGGTGTTGGTTGATGACAGAATCTCGTTAGTCATGATATGGAGATATCAAACCAAACACATAGGTACTTGTTCGAGAACAAGTGTACCGTACAGACCCACCGTGAGTTTGACACATGGAACCATGACATGGTAGTCACAGTCAGTTCTCACAGTGATGGTGGTGAGTGTGATTCTTTCACCTGAAATCACTACACTCAACACATGTCATTGGTACACTTTGACATCATCAAACGTAGTCCTAAAACATGGGTTGTTATAAAGGTGATGATTGGGTGGCTTTGACACATGGGGCTTTTGAGGGGTGAGTGATAGATGTGGGATTTGTCCCTCCTGAGGGAGTTTGATATCCATGGCCACTTGATGAGTAGGATTGAGATAGGTGTGCACACGCATGTGTGAATCAGTATGTGATATTGATGTCATACATATCTCATCCAATCTACTCTGAGATCAAGAAAGTGAATGAATGTTAACAGGATGATTATTCCATGCCTTGAGTTCATTTGGGATATCAGTGACAAAGGAATTATACATTCGTTGTAACACCATTCACGGATTGTAGGATTGAAAGTTGTTCTCCAACTTTCTATTTCACTTGGGTAGCACTGATGTGTGACTAGGCATCGTTCTTTGCTTGTGAAGTCATAAGTGTTATGGACTTTCACTGCCATCGTGAAATGGGCCTATAGGGTCACACACATAGGATTTAACCTGGAAGAGGAGTTTATCCACAAATGATGTTTAGATGGATTGCTAAAGGAGTTTAGTAGTTTAATTAAACACTCAATTAATTGATAGCTCAAAATCATAGTGTTCAAGGTGTTGGACCATATGATTGAGAGTATCAAATTGATTAAAATTGCAATTGACTGATTTTGCACAGTCTGCACTCCCAACCGATCGGCTCATAGGGTTGAACCGGTCATCTCAGGTTGGTGAACCGATCAGCTCAATTGTTGAACCAATCGATTCGTGGACCAACCGAGATCATTTGGAAAGTCAGAAAACTCTTTTTGCAAATACATATTTGTTTCACTTATACAAATTTGATTTGGACAAGGACTAATATTTGATTAGTTGGAAACAAACATGGAAAGTCAATTCGAGTTGGACCAGGACCATGAACCGATCGGTTCAAGCATGAACCGGTCGGCTCAGGTGTCCCAACCGATCGGTTCAGGTGTCAACCAATCAGCTTAGGTCCCCAATCGACTTGTTCATGCATGAAATGATCGGTTCAGCTGGCACAGTTGGTTGTTTTTGTAGAAAATACCAAACCCTTCTACTCCTGCTTTAATCCCGCATTTCCCGGGGTAGAGAACCCTGTCCCATGACCCTCCTATATATAGGGGTATTGGGGGATTCTCAGATACAACAACTCAGAACACCAGTTGCTCTGCAAAGTTGTCATTCTCTCTGATTGTGGTAACCAAGAGAGCCCGAGCAAGTGCTACCTGATAAGGGAGGCACAGCAAGGGAAAGACAATTGTAGAAAGGCAACTGGTGGAAGGAGAGTGTGTCGGTGACTAGTACGCCGACAGGAGGGTATGACTCCTTCCGCTGCCTTGTGTGATAAGGAAATCGGAGTTCCAGGTGGTCAGTGTGGACTAATACAGAGGCGGGAGATTTCTGCCGCTCGGAGGATAGTTGTCAATCCCCACAGTCTGGGTGAGACCAGGAGCTGCACAAACATCGTCCAAGACTGGAGGTGAACACCGCACAAGCCGTGAGGTAACGTCGTCGAGCAAGCCTCAGGATAAGGTATGTCTCTACAAACCATCCTTCCTATTGTATAGATGTTGATGTGATTCCTTCATTCTAGGTTTAGGGAGAAAATTATTTGTTTTCGCTTCCTTCTCTGCCTCCCCTAAAACCCAACAACTTGCACATCAACCCCTACTCTGGGTGAATTGCAATTTGCACCAAAACCTTACCACAAAACACAAGCATCAACCAAACAAGCTCAAATAAGAAACTTCAAGCTTCCAACATGCCCTAATTACATCTCAGATGATTAGAGTAAGGTGCTAAGAAACATACTTAGGCAAAACAAATAGGGTTATTCCAAAACGTGGGTCAAGGTCCTTACAATGGTGTTCCAATTTTGTGAGGTGATTTGGTGGCCTAAGTTCTATTCAAGTTGGGGTTTCTTTCCTTCTATTGGAGCTTTTGCTATGGAGCTTGATTCTCTGCAAACAAAAGGTGAGTTCTATAACTTTTCCCTCATCTATTTTGGCACCATAATCTTGCTCATTTGTTGTTGTTTCTATCTCTGGAATATGATTTTTTTTAATGGGGATTCATTCATCCCATTGCCTGGGTTCGAACTCATGACCTCTTGATCTTACATCATCACTTCTACCACTAGGGTACCACTACATTGGCTCTAAAATATGATCTTATCATGCGGAAAAGAGTTATCAAGAATTAGGGTTTGAATCTTGATACTAGTTCTGTAAAAGAGTGAAATCACCCCTTTACTAAAAATTTGAAAAATAAAACATCCATCCCAAACATACTCAAAAGGCATGCTGAAATGGGTGTAAAATTTTCAAATACTTATATAATGGTATACAAAAGACCAAAGAGTATTGCAGCGGAATCTAATTTCATGACTATAATTAACTTTCAAAAAAGATTACAAAATCCATTATATCTCCCATATAGGGTTTTCAATAATAAAAGGATCCAGATAGAGGGAAGTCTAAACTACTTCAAGTCTTGTCTCCAAATCAACTTCTCTAAGATCTAGGTTCATGCTAAAAGCTAAGTTCTCTTTGATCTTATTCAAATCCTTGATCTAATCCTTGGTGGTTGAGAAAGCACCCAGCAAAGAAAAGAAACAAGGCATGTGTCAAAGATAATGAACAAGAAACAAAGATAAGAACAATAATGAAACTTAAGGTTGTAGATTCATCATAAGATGAGAGGGATAAGAGAATGAGGCATAAACAAAAGATTCTTTCCATAAACAAACAAATAATAATGAACTTGCATGAATGAGTAATATTATATTAAATTAACTAAGTTGGGTTGAGGCACCTATTGATCCTCAACTTATAGATGAGGGGAGAGTAATCACATTCCCAATCACCCATAAAATATTTATATTGGGGAGAAATAACACATTCCCCAGGGGGAGAGTAAACACATTTCCCAGGGCGAAATAACACATGCCCTAAACTATAGGTGGTTGTACATAAGTACCACTACTATAGCTAATAGTCAAATAAACCATCATTCTCAAGAAATAGTAAAGTGGTAAGATAAATCATCATACAATTGCAACATGGCAGTGGGGTACCAAGACCCAAGAAATAATATATCAAATTTGATTTTGAGGCAATTAGAACAAGAGAGACAATAATAAAGGAAATAGGGTCCTTTTCATGCCTCATTATGGAAAATAGGTTTTAGTTTCAATTATCCCAACTTAGGGCTATCAAGAATTAGGGTTTGAATCATGATAATAGTTCTATGAAATTGCTTCTATGTTCCAAACCCTAATTTATGTGTACCGATTTTAAGATAAATACAAAATGGAAAGTTTTCTAGCCTTGATTGATGGTTTCTATCTTTATGAATGGGGATTTGGGTACCTTAGCATAACATGAGTTTTGATGATGTTTTTTACATAATGGAAATAAGAATTTATCTCTCTTAGTAAGGTTCTTATATGGAGATCTTATCATATACATTTAAGGCATAGTGGTGACCATCTTTGTATGGAGTCATTCTCTTTAGTTTTGATGAGTATTCCCTGGTCATAACCTATTGTCTTGGTTATGTATCATCCCTATTTTCGGATGATTATATGTTCTTGAGGTCATTTGACCTTAACAGTCATGACACCTATGTTTTAGTCTTATATGTTCAAATTAGTGGGCGACAACCATGTTTAATAAGAAAGGGTGGAGATGATGACCCTACAAGTATTAAAATACTTGGTGTTATTAACATGCTAGTTAAGATGGTGAATGGGGTCCTTATTATTTTAGGGTTATGACTTTGTAGCATTCCCATGTAGGTTTCTCTCTTTCTAAACCCTAAATCTATAATCTCAATTCCCAAAGTGTTCTGGAAAGGATGATCTTATATGTATCATAAGCTTTGGTTTAGTTACCATGTGCTAAGTTTCGGTCATCATATTGTCTATAGTGTTATGGATGATGTCTCATATATGATGAAGTTCAAATTCCTCTCTTCTAAGTGGTTTGACTTAATGAACTTCATGGTGATTTGTTCTAGGATTTGAATAATCTTGATTCCTAAAGTTTGAGTATACTGGCTCTTGGTATTCTTGTTGTTTAGATTTCCATTTTGAGTTGAGACATATGTGTCTCTTAATGAGTTGAGGTTGAGACACCCATGTATGGATGTGGGTAGAGAGTTTTTGACATGATGAGGTTGAGATATGTTGAGATGATGGTTGTGACGTTTTACTGTGATGGTTGAATGCAATGCTTCATTGGGATGGTGGGCGCAACTCCATATTTCAAGTCGTGATGTTGCCTTATTTCTGATCGTGACACAGTGTTGATCTCGGTCGTGACATTGCGTTGAGTTGGGTCGCAACGTTGTGTTGAGTTGGGTCACGATGTTGTGTTTGAGTTGGGTTGTGACATTGTGTTGTGTTGGTCGTGACACCATGTTCTGGTTTGAGGTCGAGACACATGATGTAGTTGTGGTCGAGACATCTTGTTGAAGGTAGGTCGTGACACCATGGTTGGTCACGGTCGAGACACCATGGTTTTGGGTGGTCGCGACCCATGTGAATGGTGGTCGCGACATAAACATGAGTGGTGGTCGCGACATACACATGAGTGGTGATCGTGACATGTACATAGTGGGTGGTCGCGACCGATGTGTGATGGGTGGTCGTGACACATGGATGATGAACCATTGCGACATATAGTTGAACACATAATTAACATTTGTATGTGAGTAATGATTCATGTATAGTGCTAGTTGAATGATTGTTTGGTTAACCCTAAACATGTTCCCTAATCCTAATATGCTCCAAGAAAGTGGGAAATATTGTACATAGGGTTTGGTGATGGAATAAAGTTATAAAACCCTAATGTTTGGTCATGTGAAGTGTTTACTTCTCTCTCTTATAGGTGTTATCATATTATGAAATTTTCTCTCTCCTATTGGTATAGTTCTAACCTTTTATAGATTAATTGAGTGTCACAGCTTATGTATGCTATGAAGATGACTAAAGGATACTAGATGATGGCCATGAGCCTTGATAAGGTGCAATAGAATTGTAAATATGTGAATGTGCACACTTAGCTATAATCTGTAATGCTTAACATTAATACACTCCAAACTTGTGGGAGATAATGAAACTAGAGATTGGTAAATAAATAATGCCATGAAACCCTATATGGTTAAGCATGAAACCCTAACCCTAAACTGAGGGGACATATTATGCATTGCTTACATTACCTAAAGAGCTTAATATGATGAGATAACAACAATTATTCTCTCTCTATTTGTATAATGTTGATTTTTTAGGTGAAATGATAATCATAGCTAATGATCATTATGGTGTATATGTGATGTGATGCGGGTGACGCTTATATGATTGATGAGGCATGATGTGATGGTTATCATAGCTGACGATTGCTATAATACATGTGTTGGTTTGTTACACTAACGAGTTTCAATCATATAAATGATCTTTTACTCAACTAGACAATTCTCACAAGTATACGGGAGTAGTTGTAGTCGAGATCGAACATAGGGAGCTTGGTAACCAATTAAATGCAAAAGTGCTAAGTTTCAGCAATCTAGATCTTCTTTAAGAATAAATTGGTTGATTAAACTAAAATTTTCAAAATTAAACTAAATAATAAAGGATTACTTAAAAGGGTTTGATTTTAGATATGAAACAATCTTGGACTTAGGATTTCACTAGCACATCATAGCATGAAGAATGGACCACGAAATTTAAACATACTAAGCACTTGATTTAAAGGAGAGTTGTATGTTATACTTCACCTCCTGGTGCAAATACAACGATCCAAACTCTATACAACACTCTCGTGTATGTACTTTGTTCTGGATCACAAACCTACTCCTCAACTCCATATCTTCGACTCTCATGGTAAAAGAGGAGTTGCCAAGAGAGTACCTCCTTACTCTCCTACCTGTCTTCTCAGATCAAGCAAGAAAGCATAAAACATGCATACATAGTGGTCAGCCATACATGCAAGAAGCAAGAAACTGATACTCACAAGGTAGAAAAACAAGCAACTTAGCATTTTGTATGAAATTATCATGTTCCATACATGTTATGACATGGGAGTTACTCTCCCATATCCAAGAAAAAGAGCCTACTCATCCATGATGATGTACAACAGAAAAGATGCAGAATTTTCAGAGTTTAACATGGTTTAGAGAAGGAAAAGCTAAGAGAACCAAAGGCGTAATCCAAGAAGAGTAGAATTCTGGTTTGGGGACGAAATTCCACATCTACAGCTGATCCAAACCGGACAAACTTCCCTCCTGAGAAGCTTGGTGGAGACAATAAGCTCTGTTACACCTTTAGAGAAGAAAATGGAGAAGAAGAGAAGAAAAATTGAGGTTCTTTAGCAAGAAACCACATTCTTCCACCCAAAATCACCCTCCTTTGCTCAAGATTTGTTCTTGGATGAAAGACCTTCAAGTTATGACCAGTGATAACCTCTACATAAGTTGGTTTTGTCTTTAAAAATGAGAGACGTCATTTTTCAAATTTGCAAAAACTGACAGAGACACGACGTGTCTTCCTTTGGACACGTCGTGTTTCGGTCTCTGATAGCTGATCCAGTCGACTATGATAAGAATATGATACAAATTGTTCTATCACCTTATCCACAACATATATACACATGATAACAATATTTGTATATGCCACACAAATAAGCATTAACATGCTAACAAAATTTTGATTCATTTGAAACACCATATACAAACTATTCCTACCCAGACCTAAGAGTACAAGGATGACTCTAGGACACACTAAACATCTAATCAACTTTCTCAAAGATTCATTACTATAGCTCCTCTTTGCTGCCACGGGTTTGTTTTCATCACTTCTGATTACCTAAAAAGATGTGGTGAACCACAAGGGTGAGACCCATGTCCCAGCAAGATATATAACCTCCAACAACGTTTATTAATTCCAAGATTTTTAGGTAATGAGATAGTTTAATCATATATAACAAATAATCTCAACAACACTGATGATTAAAAAAATACATAAAGGAGCATACAATAACTATCTTCATTATCCAGACTATTCTAATATCCCTATTAATAGTTCAAGAAGTCTAGTAGCATGAGCATCTCTAACATCATGAATAATTCTAGTATCATAAGCATAGCTAACAAAATCAACATGTCTAACAAGTTGAACATATTAACATCATAAGTAGAGATAACAATATAAGTACAACTATCTGCATAAGCATGATTAGCAGTATAGGTATCTCTAGTTATAAGGGCATAGCTAGCAATATAAGCTTAGCTAACAACATGTGATAACGAATGTCATAATCATAGCCAAGAATAATAATATCTCTATCAACTTAAACATGAATATTGTATGTACACATTTATAACATGAGCATATCCACAACATAAGAATATCTACTATCTTCTAATTCATTAAACATCATCTCTATGTACAGAGAACAACAAGTGTTATCATCCAATATGAAGTGTTGTGTATAACCCTAAATAGATTTGCTAGATGGTTTTATTACATCTTTTATTATGCCCTGAGGAATTTTAGGATACCACTCAAAATCCAACTGACCACTGCTAAGTCAAAATCAGTGCCATACAAGATCTAGGAAGAGCTAGACTCCTATGATCTTCTCTGCCCCCAGTCAGTACAAGTCCACCACAGTGACACATAAGGTCAAGCTGCTAACAGCCTAGTCAATCCTTAGTACATGTCATGGCACTAGTGAAAGGAGGTGGGTACGCATACCCTACCATCTAAGGTACAACCGTAGTTGTCCTCCAATATCATCACATATATAATCATCAAGACACGGCCACAGTCATTCTCAAACTAAGGGCTAGGTATGACCGCAGTCATCCCCCCTAAACACTTGGATTCAAGATGACAAGCGCCCCACATACTCAATAGTATGCGCTCTGAGTTTCCTTTAGGAATACTCATTTCATCATCTGGCAAGTTCTAACACCCAGATGGATCTATGGAGCATGGCACTACATGATTAGAATTTCACTTGATTAATTATTTCCAATTGGGTGAATTAAGGCTGCATCAAACAAGTGGACATACAAACCCTAATTCACTTCCAGCAAACATTGCTTTATAACAATTTCAGAAGATATAAAACATATGAGACATGTTGTTCATCATCTCGTCATTACATGATGCTATTCACTTGCCATTCATGAGACTGCACTTGTCATCATACTATCACAGGATATAAATCATTCTCACAATATCATAATGTATCAACCCTAATCAACACAAGAGGAATACACCTCATTTAAGGCTCAACCATGCCCAAAGGTCATTAATACCATCATATTATTCCCTACAAGATCATCATTATCTTTGCATGCCTTTAAACAAGGATCAACAGCATCACTTGCATATAATACAGTGGATCGGCACAATATTGCATTACTGACCTAGGATATATTCATAAACAATCATAGCAGGGTTATATTAACATTAAGAACGTTCCTTTATTACATCAACATGCAAGGAATCTAGATATGATCAACCCTCATCATATTCATAATGCACATGTTTAGCATAAGAAAGTATCAACCATGTGGCTATGATAACCACCAATTAAAATATTAAGGTTATGATCATATTAAGGAGATTATTTCATCATAATTCCATCATATAAGAATGTTAAACATGAAAAATCATCTTTATCTATTTTAATTAGAGTTAGGTTCAACTAGATAAATTATATTAATGTTACTAATCAGCACTTATACCCAATTCCTAACTCACGGAATCCCCATTGGATCATGGATACATAAGGTGAAGCATCACCATCACATTCCATATTATTCTCAAGTATGAACCCACACATAAATCAAGGTGTAGCCATCGCGTTATAGCATACTAGGGTTTCAGCAACAATAAGAGAGTACTCCATGATTGTATTAATCATTCAAGGACTATTCATACCCAATTACCATCGTTTAGTTATAGTAAAGCTAGGTATAACAAGCTATACCTCATTAGGGTTACCCATTAATTCATTATGGTGATTATAAATCATAATCATACGAGCGCAAGGGTAAGACTACAAGTTTAAGGCATTGAACCATCAAATTCTCATTATCAGAATCATAACATTACACTACACGCTTCACCCAAAATAATGAGAATATTGAGGCATCAACTTCTAACCATTAAATGTTGAAAAAGTAAAGCCATTGGTCATTTACATAAGTAAACATCTTGAACAAACCACCTATGAAGGCATTGCTTTGTGATCTAGAAAGAGTCACCATCTAACCCTAGACATATCTTGATTAACAACACAGAAAGTTCCATTAAGAGTAGGGTAAAACCCACAAGCGATTGTTTCTTTAAAATAAGTTGTCAGTAAATGAGCTTCTTAAGTTGACTTCATAAAGGAAACCATTTAAATCACTTTATTAGGAAAAACATATTACATTTAGGCATCATTCCAATTTATAGTATGAAGAAACATTAGATCTTAACCATTAGGTCAAGTTCATATATTAAAACCATCAATTGGAGTATATGTCCGACCATTGCATCAAATGACCCAAGAAACCATTGGTTTAAGTCTTAATTGATGCTACAACTACATGCTTAACTCACCATAGGTTGTGGAGACCTGATACATGGTTAGTAGTGACCATTAAGTCACCATAGGTTGTTAGATCAGCACTATATTCATTAATCACCATCGAATATCAAACTAATATCACCATTGATTGATAGCATCATTAGGGTACTTAGTTGTTAATCACTAAGCTTATAATTAGGCCAACACCTGACCTAAGGGGTGAACGTCAGTTGACACCATGAGTCGCCACCATTAGTTTTTATGAAGATAACACCATCAGTTTTTTCAATGGTACCACCATTGAGTCACGTGTTTATAGAAGAAATCAGCTTTAAACCCTAAAATTGACCATTGGTTGATAGGTGTTTAGCACCATAGGTTGTCAAACCAACCTGATACAAGTCATATAATACTTTAGGAATAATTTACACATGATCAAAGGTTCATCTAGAACTGAAATCAGAATAGGGAACATTATAAAAATTGAAATCCAAGTCAAGCATAGCTTTTTAGTGCATGGATCATCATTTAAAAGCAAGAATATGAGCTAGCAAGCTTATGGTAAGCAATAAACATGGAGCAAGTTATAAAACTTGCCTCTAATTAGAAGATAAAATCCCAAACAGAAGAAAACATGAGCAGGTAGGGTAGAAAATCCAATCATTAGTTGTGAACTCGTCCATCTAGTACCTTTCTTCATCAAATGAGCAAACCCTAAGCATAAGGAGCAAGAAAGGTAGGGTTTAAGAGCTTTAGAGCAATTTCTACCATAGAAAGGCAAGGTTACGACCTGGAGAAAGGTAGGAGAAATGATAAAAGAGAAAGAAATGGAGGAATGAAGGGGATTCTTACTCATTTAGGTTAACATCACTAGAAGGAAGCTTTTTAAATCCTAAAAGAGAGCAAAACAAAACCCTAGGAGCTTCCACCAAGAAATTCACCTTCTTATTATACCTTGGACAGGTCCTCCACAACTAAACAGATAGGGAATGAGGTTCTTAGTAGGAGAGAAGTGGTGGAAAGCAAAACTTTCATTTGGGAGCTCAAAAATACATATATAAAGCTCTTGGATAAGGGAGAGAAGAAGTATGAGGTGTCTAAAAAGCTCTCCATTGGCCTTAAACTATCAAGGATATACAAGTATCCACACAAGAATCTCACCCACTGTCCATGGATACCTTCTTATCCCTCATTTCTTGATTTTACAAGCAAAGCAAATAAACCATTTGCTTGATAGCTCCTAAAGGTAGCTCATCCATAAAGGGGTAAACCCTAAAATACCCTTGAGGAAAACACCTCCAAACCAAGGTTCAACTAGGCTAACCATAGATCAACAAGCTCAAGAATGATGTGAGAACATACAAAGAACATAATGGAAGTGATAAATTGCAAATAAAACCTCTCAATTGGGTAAATTGTAGAAAAATCCAAAATGTGCATAATTTTGCATAACTTGAACAAACAGTGTCCAAATTGGACCAAACTTGAAACTTAAGCTTTTATTATGATTACAAATAATATCACAAGGTTATATTAAGGTTTTAAACATTAAATTATGATAGTTAAGTATGTTCAATACTTTGAGCAAGGTCAGGGGTCTCTCAACCATAAACCCCTAATAGGGATTTCTCCCCCAAAATCCAAGGTAAACAAAGATGGATACTTCTCATGCACCTCATACCCAATCTTCCACATGGTAACTTTCATCTCATGATGATGTCACATTATTCTCATAGAAATCATATTCTTCTCCCTCAACTTCTATATGTGTAACCTTGGTTCATCATAGGAACTGTTGTACCACATGTACAGGTCTAGTAGTACCTTTCAACTTTGGGACTCGATTGTTGTCTTGAACTATTCTATATGTTGTATCACACATCACTCTGAGGCCATACTCGCTGGATCTTATCAAATATATAACATCAGGTATCTCTTATCATATGCAACTTTACAAGGTTTCATCCCTATGCCCCTTTATTGGTTGTTATAATTAACAACTCAATCAACTAGGTAAACATCTCCAAATTTTTCAAGAATTATGAAGCATATTTTTTTAGAGGATTCTCTAATCATCTTAATGGTGAACTGGCCAACTATTTGGTTGAAGAATCATACATTGTCTATAACCATTAACAAATATAATGTCCTGATTGACCTTGTTAGGAGTAGTTCAACGACACTGTCTTCATCTTATCAGGATTTCCACAACACACTTAACATAGATATCATAACTCCAATAGGATACTTTAGTCAACCCCAACTCACTCTTTTTAGACTTGTCACACATAAGTACAGTTACTTCAACATTCTTGAGGTTTAACAAAGATGTTGACCATGTTACTAACCATCTCTGAAATACCTTGAGATGTCATCATTCAAAGCTTGCTACAACTTGTAAGACATGACATGAATACTCTATTCCTCCTATTCATAAATTATATTGGTACATTGGTTAGTCTAAAGGACATAACCATAAACCCATCACGGTCACGTAACTTATTTCATCCACTCTAACTCTTATGCATTGATATTTGATCCTAGGTTTATCTTAAGGGAACATGGTAGCACATGTCTACTAATCAACAAACCATCTATCCTTGATAGTGGTCTTTCCCAGCTATCACTAAACCATACACAACATTATATAATTACTTTTGTTTTTCCTTCCAAACAACATGTATAGGGTCATCATCAACTATCTCTCTTTCTCTCTCTATATATAAGGGAGAGGAATACTTGGAATGTTCATTTAATAAACATCTCAAACCTTCACATACTTCCATACTATTGATACATCTTGGATACTAGGATTCATTACCTTGGTATCCACCTCATGCACTATAAGGAACTAAATACTTATCTCATCTACTTTTACCAAGATAACAAATCTCAAGACATATAAGAGAAGTCTTCCTAATTATTGGAAGGCTCAAAAGTAAAATAATCACAAACTTTATGATCTTGGAACCATAGTCCAAGAAATCTTATGCTATAATAAGCTATCCACCTTCATGTTTACAATGAATCCACACATGACAAGTGGAAATGATCCACTTGACAGTTGTGCCCTAAAAAGGAAAGACACAAAGGGAAACACACTTCCCATGTCATAGCATAATTGTTCAAGTGTCAGTAGCAAAAAGGTTACCAATTCTATTTTCATTATACAGGTTACAACTTCTTATGTATCATTTTACCTTTTTCATTTCTGGTTCCTTACCATTAGCATAGGAATCATCATGATTAACATATCTCATTACTCCTTCCTTGATGACTATTTATCACACTTGGATATATTCTCTTGTTTTATTATGTTTTTCAACCACTTATCCAAAGGTAAATCATCATATTCCAAATTTTCTTCATTAAACAAATATCATCCCCCTTAATTTCTTTCACAATCCATGATGGTTTTACAGTAAAAGTTTCTTACATACATAGGTTGGTCTGAGATTGTTAGGTTCTACCTTATTCCTTTGTCATTATTCCCATTTATCTTCTCATTTTATACTTATCATATGAATTCTCTCCATCTTATGTGAATTTCATACCTTGAATCACTTTATAAGAAAATACTTATCTGTCTTTTACTTTATTATCTTCTTGAATTACATCTTCAAGAACTCCTCTTTTGCTTATTTGTATTCGGATTTAGATTTCATGTTATTGTATCTTTCTCTTATAGTTACTAAACATTCAAGTTTTGATAGTTAATGATGTAATTATCATCTTCTCTTGAGGTAATATTGAGTTATCTGCACCATGGTTTCTGATTCATTATGCTCTTTATATTGTTTCAAAATGATTACTTGATCAGAGTAATAAAAAAGATAACAATCTAAAAGTTCCATACTTACCTTTTCTTCAATAATGGAATACATGGCCAGGGCACCCAAGTATTGAGATTAGGCAGTTGCACCATGTTTTTATGTCATATTCCTTACTTAAACATCATCCTAATCCTAAGTCCTAGTGTCCCTATAGACTCAATGAACCTAAAGCTCTGATACCAACTTGTGAGAACCCGTTGCACTAAACAAGATTACTCAAAACATAAAACACAATCAATCACCAATTAACCACATACCCAAAATGGGTAAATTAAAACTGATTTCAACATCAACACCTGCTCGAGAAACATTTGCATAAGAGCCCAATATCTTTCTTGTATCCATACTATGACAAGAATTTAATACAAATTGTTCTATCACCTTAGCCACAACATATATACACAGGATAACAATATTTGTATATGCCACACAAACAAGCATTAACATGCTAACAAAATTTTGATTCGTGTGAAACACCATATACAAACTTTTCCTTCTCGGACCTGAGAGTACAGGGATGACTCTAGGACACACTAGACATCTAATCAACTTTCTCAAAGATTCATTACTATAGCTCATCTTTGCTGTCGCAGGTTTGTTTTCGTCACTTTCGATTACCTAAAAAGATGTGGTGAACCACAAGGGTGAGACCCATGTCCCAGTAAGAGATATAACGTCCAACAACATGTATTGATTCCAACTTTTTAGGTAATGAGACAATTTAAGCAGTTTAATCATATATAACAAATAATCTCAATAGAATTGATAATTAACAAATACACAAAGGGGCAGATAATAACTATCTTCATTAGCCAGGCTATTCTCATATCCCTATTAATAGTACAAGGAGTCTAGCAGCATGAGCATCTCTAGCATCATGAATAAGTCTAGTACCATAAGCATAGCTAACAACATCAACATGTCTAACAAGTTGAACATATCAACATCATAAGTAGAGCTAAAAATATAAGTACAACTATCTGCATAAGAATGATTAGCAGTATAGGCATCTCTAGTTATAAAGGCATAGCTAGCAATATAAGCATAGCTAACAACATGTGATAATGAATGTCATAATCATAGCCAATAGTAATAATATCTCTATCAACTTAAACATGACTATTGTATGTACACATTTATAACATGAGCATATCCATAACATAAGAATATCTACTGTCTTTTAATGCATTAAACATCATCTCTATGTACAGAGAACAACAAGGGTTATCATCCAATATGAAGCGTTGTGTATAACCCTAAATAGATTTGCTAGATGGTTGTATTACATCTTTTATTATGCCCTAAGGAATTTGAGGATACCACTCAAAATCCAACTGACCAATGCTAAGTCGAAATCAGTGCCATACAAGATCTAGGAAGAGCCGGACTCCTAAGATCTTCTCTACCCCCGGTTCGTATGGGTCTGCCATAGCGACACATAAGGTCAAGCTGCTAACAGCCAAGTCTATCCTTGGTACATGTCATGACACTAGTGAAAGGAGGTGGGTACGCATACCCTACCATCTGAGGTACAATTGCAGTTGTCCACCAATCTCATCACATATATAATCACTTAGACATGGCCATAGTCATTCTCAAACTAAGAGCTAGGTATGATCGCAGTCATCCCCCCTAAACACTTGGATTCAGGATGACAAGCACCCCACATACTCAATAGTATGCGCTCCGAGTTTCCCTTAGGAATACTCATTTCACCATCTGGGAAGTTTTGACATCTAGATGGATCTATGGCACTACATGATTAGAATTTCACTTGATTAATTATTTCCAATTGGGTGAATTAAGGCTGCATCAAACAAGTGGACATACAAACCCTAATTCACTTCTAGCAAACATTGCTATATAACAATTTCATAAGATATAAAACATATGAGACATGTTGTTCATCTTCTCATCATTACATGATGTTATTCACTTGCCATTCATGAGACTGCACTTGTCATCATACTATCACAGGATATAAATCATTCTCACAATATCACAGGGTATCAACCCTTATCAACACAAGAGCAATACACCTCATTTAGGGCTCAACCATACCCAAAGGTCATTAAGACCATCATACTATTCCTTGCAAGATCATCATTATCATTGCATGCCTTAGAACAAGGCTCAACAACATCACTTACATATAATACACTGGATCAGCACAATATTGCATTAATGAGCTAGGAGATATTCATAAACATTCATAGTAGGGTTATATTAACATTAAGAACATTCCTTTATTACATCAACATGCAAGGAATCTAGATATGATTAACCCTCATCATATTCATAATGCACATGTTTAGCATAATAAAGTATCAACCATGTGGCTATGATAACCACCAATTAACATATTAAGGTTATGATCATATTAAGGAGGTTATTTCACCATCATTCCATCATATGAGAATGTTAAATGTGACTACTCATCTTTATCTATTTGCATTAGAGTTAGGATCAACAAGATAAATTATATTAATGTTACTAATTAACACTTATATGCAAATCCTAACTCACGACATCCCCATTGGATCATGGATACATAAGGTGAAGCTTCACCATCACATTCCATGCTATTCTCAAGTATGAACCCACACATAAATCAAGGTGTAGCTATCGGGTTATAGCATACTAGGGTTTCAACAACAATAAGAGAGTACTCCATGATTGTATTAATCATTCAAGGACTATTCATACCCAATTACCATCATTTAGTTATAGTAAAGCTAGGTATAGCAAGCTATACCTCATTAGGGTTACCCATTAATTCATTATGGTGATTATAAATCATAATAATATGAGGGCAAGGGTAAGAATACAAGTTTAAGGCATTGAACCATCAAATTATCATCATTAGAATCATAACATTACACTACACACTTCACCCAAATCAATGGGAATATTGAGGCATCGACTTCTAACCATTAAATGTTGAAAAGGTAAAGCCATTGGTCGTTTACATAAGTAAACATCTTGAAAAAACCACCTATGAAGTCATTGATTTGTGCTCTATAAAGAGTCACCATCTAAACCTAGACATCCCTTGATTAACAACACAGAAAGTTCCATTGAGAGTAGGGTAAAACCCACAAGCGATTGTTTATTTAAAACAAGTTGTCAGTAAATGAGCTTCTTAAGTTGATCTCATGAAGTAAACTATTTAAATAACATTATTAGGACCAACATATTACATTTAGGCATCATTCCAATTTATTGGATGAAGAAACATTGGATATTAACCATTAGGTCAAGTTCATATATTACAACCATCAATTGGAGTATAGGTCCGACCATTGCATCAAATGACCTAAGAAACCATTGGTTTAAGGCTTAATTGATGCTAAAACTACATGCTTAACTCGCCATAGGTTGTGGAGACCTGATACACCGTCATTAGTGACCATTAAGTCACCATAGGTTGTTAGATCAGCACTATATTCATTAATCACCATCGAATATCAAACTAATATTACCATTGATTGATAGCATCATTATGGTACTTAATTGTTAATCACTAAGATTCTAATTAGGCCAACATCTGACCTAAGGGGTGAACGTCAGTTGACACCCTTGGTCACCACCATCAGTTGTCATGAAGACAACACCATCGGTTGTTTCAATGGTACCACCATTAGTCATGTGTTTATAGAAGATATCAGCTTTAAACCCTAAAATTGACCATTGGTTGATATGTGTTTAGCACCATCAGTTGTCAAACCAACCTGATCCAAGTCATATTATACCTTAGGAATGATGTACACATGATCACAGGTTCATCTAGAAGTGAGATCAGAATAGGGAACATTATAAAAATTGAAATCGAAGTGAAGCATAGCTTTTCAGTGCATGGATCATCATTTAAAAGAAAGAACATGAGCTAGCAAGCTTATGATGAGCAATAAACGTGGAGAAAGTTATAAAACTTGTCTCTAATTAGAATATAAAATCACAAACAGAAGAAAACATGAGTAGGTAGGGTAGAAAATCCAAGCATAAGTTGTGAACTCGTCCATCTAGCACCTTTCTTCATCAAATGAGCAAACCCTAAGCATAAGGAGCAAGAAAGGTAGGGTTTTAGAGCTTTAGAGAAATTTCTTCCATGGAACAGCAAGGTTCCAACCTATATAAAGGTAGGAGGAAGGATAATAGAGAATGAAATGGAGGAAGGAAGGGAATTCTTAATCATTTAGGTCAAGAACACTATAAGGAAGCTTTTTAAACCCTAAAAGAGAGCAAAACAAAACCCTAGGTGCTTCCACCAAGAAATGCGCCTTCTTCTTCTACCTTGGATAGGTCCTCCACATATAAACAAATAGGGAACGAGGTTCTTATAAGGTGAGAAGTGGTGGAAAGCAAAACTTGCATTTGGGAGCTCAAAAATAGATATATAAAGCTCTAGGATAAGGGAGAGAAGAAGCATGAGGTGTCTAAAAAGCTCTCCATGCATCCATGGCCTTAAACTATTAAGGATATACAAGAAGCCACACAAGAAGCTGACCCACCATCCATGGATACCTACTTATCCGTCATTTCTTGATTTTGAAAGCAAAGCAAATAAACCATTTTCTTGATAGCTCCTATAGGTAGCTCATCCATAAAGGGGTAAACCCTAAAATACCCTCGAGGAAAACACCTCCAAACCAAGGTTTAACTAGGTTCCCCATGGCTCAAAAAACTCAAGAATGATGAGATAACATCCAAAGAACATAATGAAAGTGATAAATTGCAAAGAAAACCTCTCAATTGGATAAATTGCATAAAAGTCCAAAATGTGCATAAAATTGCATAACTTGCACAAACAATGTCTAAATTTGACCAAACTTGAAACTAAAGCTTGTATTATGATTAAAAAGCATATCACAAGGTTAGATTAAGGTTATAGACATTCAATTATGATAGTTGAGTATGTTCAATACTTTGAGCAAGGTCAGGGGTCTCTCACAGACGATCCGACCTGTGACACTTGGCCACGTCCTCGTCTTCCTGCACCACTATTTTACTGTCTTTGAGAGCCCTTTTGGCTCTACCTCAGTTGTTGGGTCACTTCATCATATCTCACCACACATTCTCACCTCAGATGTCTCATCTGCCCACACTTGTGGCAAGCCCAATTCCCATACTGTGACCTAGATGGCCCCATCACTGATGTCGATGCAACACTCTGGCCTCCTGTGGGAGGAAAACTATGGCCTCTGCCCTTACTCGATGACCACTACCTTGAAGCATTGAACCTCTGTGATGTTGGTGGTGTGGAAAGCCTCGGCTTCTTAAAGCCTCATGCCAACTGCCCCTAGGACTATGCAGACCTCTTCTTGGAACTTGCCTCTCTCTTCTCCTTCATAGACCATTCTATCCTTCAAACAAACTCCACAAACACAGCAAACCTCTCTCGATTCTCCAAATCCGATGTCGGGGTAGACAACTTGACATTCAATCCCTTCTCAAAATGATGAATCTGCTCATCCTTTGTGGCATCCATGTGAGGACAGAACCTCAACAACTCCATAAACCTTGCTTCATACTCATTGATCATCATGGATCCCTGTTGAATCCTCTCAAACTGGTTGATCTTCTCATCAAGATACGTTCGAGGAAAGTATCAAATAACAAACTCATGTCGAAACTCCTCCCAAGCGATCGCAACACCTGGCCTCTTCTCCTCCTCTATGGCCCACCAATGGCTAGCACTCCCCTTCAGGGGGTACACCACATGCTTCACCTTATCCTCTTTAGGGATACTAAGGATCTTGAAGGATTTCTCTAGCTCGGTAAGCCATAGATCCGCATCTGCTGGATCAATCGTCCCATCATAATCCACTGCTATAACATGGAAAAGCCACTCAAAAGTCTTCCCAGTACCTAAAGATTTAGTATGGGAACCGGTGCTGTAAAGAAGTGAAAACCACTTCTCTACTAAAAATTTGAACAATAAAACCTCCAGTCCAAACACACTCAGAAGGTATGATGGAGTGGGAGTAAAATTTTCAAATCTTTATATAATGGTAACAAAAGATCAAAGTATAGCAGAGGAATAAAAATGTGACTATATTCAATTATAAAACAAGGGAGCATCTCAAACTTACAACTTAAGGATCCATGTAGAGGAAATCTAAACCACCTCAGGATTGTCTCCAAGCTTTAACTTCTCAATCTAAGTTCGGGTCCACATGTCAAGCCATTTGTTTCCTCCACCTAGGGTTGTAAGCATACCCCAGAAAAAGAGAAACAACATGAGACATCAGTAAAGGCTGGTATGTGCATACTAAAAAGCAAATTGAGCAATTTATAAAGAATAAAGGACATCAAAATAAAAGGCTTCCCGTGCAAGAGATAGGGACTACCCAAATTGGGCATAAAACAAAAGAATCATCATAACATGATAAAAGAGGATACTTGCCATAAAATAACATATAAAAGGATTGTGCCATAAATAAATCCACTACCATGGTGGGAAACAAAGCACAAGTAGGGCACACACCCCACAATCAATATCATGGATGCATGTGAGATAAACATAGCCCTAGAACAATATAAACACAATTGGCAGCCAACCCCCATAAAGCTGAAGCCTGATAGAGAAAGGAATACTACCAATCTCCTAAATATATATAAAATTGGTTAAGACACACATCCTGTCCTGGGTATGAGGCTCCTTGTCATCCCAAAAAGAGCAGGAAATATCACATATGCTATAAACAAAACCAATGCAATTATACTACTCTAGTTCTATTGAATCACATAGCATGTTTAATGTAGAGGCAAGTAGAAAGTATAGTCAAAATTGTACAATGTTGCCATATCACACAATGGACAACACAAACATATAAACATCCACATCATAGTGGGCATATATTACCAAGTAAACATCCACATCACAGTGGACATATAACATCAAAGGTCCAACATGCACCAAGGCATAAGAAACAGAGTCAAGAGAATATCCATGATCACAAGATCAATAATAAAATAAAATAGTTCACTAGAACCATGATATCTAAGAGAAAAGATATTGTGTAAAAGGATAATCGTCCATAGGACCAAGAGAATGAATAGGCTAATTGCTCAAAAGAATAATTGAGGATGCAAACATACCTCAACTTCAGAGTCAAATGATCCAAAGTCACATCTAGGTCCAAGCCTAGGCAGCCAAAGAACCTATTAAGCATATATGTGGAATTAGGGTTAGGTTTCCATTAATTATTCAAAACCCTAAAATCTCCTTTTTATTAACATGTGAATTAGGTTATCAAAATCATGCCATATTGTAGTATATGTCATTAGGAGTACAAAACATATTTTATCACATTTTTCTGACTTATATATAATTAGTTATGTATTTTAGAAGTTAATTTATCAGTAATTAGATTCATTGAAAACACATGTTATCAGTAATTAGATTTAGACATCAAAACGTATACCATTAGAAAGACCTTCTTTTTATGAATCCAACAAGTATTTTTCCATATTTTTCTGATCAACCATTAATTAGTTATTAATTTTTAAACATCAGCCATTCACAAAAAAAGCCAACTAAGAGAGAAGAGCTTGCGAGAAAGAGAGAGAAGACGGGCCCACTGACATGGCCCAAACAACAGTGGCCATGTCAGTCGGTCAAGGCCAGCCTGGAGTCACTCAAAGCAAAAGAAACGAAAGCCAGAAAGACCAAAAAGCCCAAGGCAAGAAAACTTAAGAAAGAGAAGAGGGTGAGGGTAAAAGCAAAAAACACTAGGGAAACATCTCCCTGCACGCACAGACACCATGGAGGCTAAGCACAGAGCTTCAAGTTGAGAAGTGAATAAACTAGTGAAACTAAAACCAAAACGTGACAATTCTATTACATCTGACCGCCAACAACCCGACGAAGGTGACTACTGGCAAAACATGGCAATGGGAGGCTGACACACAAAGAATCACCTTAGAGGACTCAACCAGCGGAGAAGAAGGCAGAAAGAGGGAAAATGATCATACCCAAATCTGGGAGAAATTGGGGGTGGTTGATGCTTCGAGGAGTCATCCTGAACCAAACCCCACTCCAAGAAAGGCCCGCGAGGACCCCCGAATAGTGGTGAACTCCAAAGGACTGCTCAGGCCGTCAGATAACCCAAACGGAGTAGGGAAGGCATGATCGATGGTAGAATAGCCTGAACCAACCCACAGAAAAGGTACATATGGGTGCAAGGATGAGCATAGGCTGATTTTCTAAGAGTCTGAAGCCCTTCAGCAGTGAAGAGATGGAGAGGAAGATGGAAGCAGGGGAGAAGCAGGGGATGGGGGCGGCGCCTGGTGAATACGAGCTGTAAAGATGGTGTCCTATCTTTTATAGGACCATTGGATTTGGGAAGAAGAAAGAAAAGTGAGGGAGGAGAAAATAGAGGGAAAGGAAGAAAGGAAAGGGAGGATACGGAGAAGGAAAATCGAGAGAAGACATGTGCCTAATCGCGAGGGAAAGAGTGGAAGTGGAGGAAGGAAAGAGAGTAGTTGTCGTTGGATTCCAGATCCAACGGCCCAAAACAAACCTGACCAACAAAACCAGCATGACCCAAAACCTTATGCGTGACAAATCAAATCCAATTCAATTCCAATTAGAACTATAGTGTGGATGTATTTGAATTCTTATTTTCTCTTTCTTAAATTGAGGGCCCAAACATTATCCAAATTAAGTGAAATTTTGCACAAAGGCCAATTAAGGCATGTAGATTCTAATTATGCACTTAGTTTTGCCTTTTGGAAACTTTTAATATATTAAATAAATCAAAACATATTTTCTCTTTCCTCCTTCCTTAATGGCATTAGGATTATCCAAATTTTATGAAACTTGACCCACAAGTCATATTTGATATGTTAGATACAAATTTGCCATCAATTTTACATATTAGAGTTGTTTGTATATTTATTTAATATTTTGAAGGTTCTGCACACATTATCTCTCTTGATTTAACCTTTTAAGTAAACTTTATCCAAATTGGATAAAAATTTACCCAATGGTTAAATTTATTATGTAGATCACGGATCTAAGATTATTTTCCTCCTTTGGTATCATTTATTATTTTATTTGATATTTTTAGGGAAAATACACATCTTCTTTTTCCAATTTTAATTAAATGAATTATTATTATGTGGATGATGTGAAACTTGACTCCCAAGGTAATTGGGACCCAAGGAACACGAAATTAAACTTATCTTTCACTTTTGGGATTTCCTTTTATGAGATATGCCTTATGGCCCATTAGTGGCCCATTATCTTAATTACTTAACCAATTAAGTTCTTTATCATCTTATTATCTCCAAATGAATTATGTGACATATTAGATTACATTATTCATGCATTAGATTATTAGGATCATACTAACCTTACCCTTGTTTGGCTAGGACTAAAAGGTCAATTTCTAGGGTAGGGTCCAAGATCTGGTATGTTACAGGTGCCCTAGACTGAAGTGCATGCATCATGTTCTCCATATGAGTCATAGTATCCATAAACTACCCAAAAAGAGAGTGAAAGGCAGGGTTTTCAACCATGGCTGGGTCAAACTGGGGGACTTCAGGCACCCAATCTTCTCATTCCTGATTTCTTGCACCGCCAACTGGTGCAGCAACACTACTCTCGGCAGCATGTTCTTCGTGTTCTCTAGACATCTTTAAGCTTTCTTTCTTCTTTTGTATAAGAAGAAGTCACTATAAGAAAAATTAGAGGATACTAGAACAGACACAAACCCTAGTCCTAGGTCCCTGTAGACTTAGTGAGCCTAAAGCTCTGATACCAACAAATGTGACACCCCGTGCCACACTAAAATGAGATTACTCAAAACAAAACTGTGGAAGAAGATTAAGTAACTAGATTATTGAAAACCACTAAAAATTAAAGTCATTTTCATAAAACTGCCAAACAACAAGAACCTATACATGCAGGTGCTTTCATGCCTCAACGCACTTACCACATGTGCCATCACCCTGTTACTAGAGAACCTGTTCCAGAAAACATATATACATACATCCATTACAGCCATATACAACAGGTCACACAAGCCAATCACATATCGAAAGCACATCCACAAAACGTCTACAAAACATCTCAAAGGACCCGAGTGTACAGGGATGACTCTAGGACTCTATCAACAAAGAACATCCAGCAACACTTCCAACCTTATCAGCTACTATTTCTCTTACTGCACCTCAACCTCTGTTGCACGGTCTCTACCTCCTCATGCACGTCCACCTAAAAAGGATGTGGGAAACCCACAAAGTGAGATTACAAATCTCAGCGGGAGATATAACTCTCCACCAACTCTATCAGTATCACATATAAGATAATAAAGTAGTGGTAGAGTTACAACTATAAGAAGCAGATAATCATTATTTACAAGATGAGCAATTATTGTTGAATTGTGAAACATCTTAACCATTTAAAAAGAATATGAAGAACATGTACATTTCCTATCAACAATATTCTATAAAGATTAAGCAAGGCCTCATCCAATGTTTCCATATTTGATCCTATACAAATATACTATACGGCTGATTACGTATTTTATTATGCCCCAAGGATTTGAGTCGTATCACCCAAATCCAACCGACCACTGCTAAGTCAAAATCGGTGTCATACCAGGTCTAGTGGAAGATATGAAATCCATGATCTCACCACATCATGGTCAGTGCATGAGTGAAACATGTAATGAAATCACCTATCAAACTACTTCCAGCGACATATAGTCCAACTGTGCAAACCTAGCTCGCCTTGGTATAGGTCACGTGGCTAGTGAAACTGAGCTATGGCCCATAGTTGCACCCTTCCAGGGTATGGCCCACAACCAATCCTATGTCACATATCACCGAGCTATAGTCCAAAGCCGTACTCTTCCAGGTATGGCCCGCAACCAATCCTGTGTCAAATATTCTTGGACATAAGGGGGTATTCATCCTCACCCCCACATATTCAAAAATATGTGCTCTGAGTTAAACTCATTTCACCATTCAGCAAGTACTAACACTGAATGGATCTATGGCACATGGCAAGATACAAGATTAGGTTCTACTAGATTAGTTAGATCATTTAAGCATCTTTTAGCATCAATCAAGTTACAACATACAACCTCTAAACAAGTTCTACATAAATAAGGGCACATAAGGTGTGATCTCATCACATTATCACTTGATGCTTGTCATTCACCCTAATTCTCATCACAAGGATCACATATCATGGGGTAACAACCCCTCCTCTCATCACTGAGGAATTCATCATCACATACAAGGCAATAAGCCATCATTAGGTCATATGACAATTTACTTCCTCTTTCAATGATACCAACATCACATATGCCTCACAATGCCCATTCACACATATCATAAGCAACATAGCTCATACATGGTTATGCTTATCATCTAGTATCACATGCATGGTTAAAGACTTGTAACAAGAAGAACAATACATCATTATCATTACCATCTCATAAGATCCATGCCATTCACATTACATCATTAGGGTTAGGGTTTCTATTTAATCAATTAGGGTTTACAAGGTTGGATCAACAACCACCCTTAGATCATTAATTACATCATCATTATAAGGAGTAAAGAGTGAGACCCGATAGGGGATCCACTCTTCACTGAGTTGAAGAAAAGTCCATCCAATCCCAAAAATACCAAAAGATAAGAAGGAAAGAAGGAATTTCATTCATTTCTCAAATGGTACATATTACAGAGCATGATAATGAATAATCAGCGGAAACAAAACTATTACACAGTTACAAAATTTTCTTTATAGAATAATTCCTTACCATATAAGGTGGGATGAAAAATAAATAAAAAGTATACACCTAAGAACACATAAGTCCAGTTGCAGAGGGCAACCAACTATCCCAAGCTATCCTCAATATCCACATCCATATATATTCAATTTTTAAGCATCTTTGTCTTCTAAAGTACCGAAACCTAGGTGGAAGGGAACATCACCCAGAAATATAGGAAACAACAAAAAGGTCAGCAAAGGCTGAGTATGTACATATATAAAAATTACTTTGGGCATATAATGTGTTACGAGTATAAAAGAAATGATCCCATAAGAAAAAAGGGGTTATTTGCAATTAGGTATGTTCAAGAGAAAAGTAACAAAAGAAATGAGGCATACTAAATTTCAGATTACAAGCATGATAATAAAAGAGTATCTTTCCATAACAATCATCCACATATTCATATTAAAACAACAAATATTTGCATGCATAACAATGTAGACTAAATATACCTAAAATAGGGTCATAAAACCATAGGATCATGGCCTAAAAATAAATAAGGGTGGAAACGCACACCTCGGGCGGAAATGCATGCCCTATATAAGTATGGTTGTACATAAGTACCACTATTCTAGATATTCTAGTCAAACATGTAGCATGCATAAAATAGAGAGGCAAGACTAGCATTTCAGTCAATTTTTCATAAAAGGGAAATCATAGCAAGGGGGTTCAAGAACCCATATAAATAAGATAGTCCAGGAATTGCTTGGATATAATGAGTCAACATCAAGCAATCTAAATGTCTAAGAAATTGGATTTTCATTAGGAATAACAGTTCAAAAGATGCCTCATTAAAAGAAGTAGGTTTTAGTCAAATAATTCCCAAAATAAAATAGAGGATGTACATACCTTATGATCAAACCTAGATATTCAATAACACCTCCTAAGCATAGGGTCAGGGTTGTCTCAACCTAGTCATAATACATGTGCATTCAATTAATATAAAATGCATTAAATCTTTTGCTTAGAAATCGACCCTACAGTAGGTTGCAAATCTAGGAGTGAGACATGTACCAATAAATCAGTCGTATCTTTCTGATTTCAAAATTGTATATATATGCCCTATTTGGATAAATGAATAATTTCTTATGAATTTTACAAGTTTAAATCATTTTTGGCTAAATACAAAAATTGAATTGTGAAATGACAAATTTACCCCTGAGTGATTATAGGAATCATTAGGGTTTGCTATCACATGAACTATAGAGAATTAAAAAGGGAAACTATGTTTTGGTCAATCAAATCAAATGAGGTTAAATTACCAATATGCCCCCATGGGTGTGACATTGATATATTGGCCACCATGGGCTGAACTGGACTTTCATCCCAGGGATTGAAACCCCTACATTCAGCACCATGGCTACTCCATAGAGCTTGGGGTCAAGGTAACATCCAATCCAAGACTCCAGGCAAGTGAGCACAAAGCTCACTGGCTCCACCTCTTCACCCTGGACCTATAGGCCTACTACTCTGGTCCTGAGGTAGTCGGGAGTCGAGTCCCACTATGGAGATGACTAGGGATGGGCCTGGAAAAGACAATAGTGAGGGGAACACAATGAGAACTAGCTTGCAATGCTAGGACTTGGTAGGAAACTGTTGGATCAATGGGCTCTAGAAGGGGGGGTTGAATAGAGCTTCACAAACTTCACAAAAGTGATTAGACCACCAAATTATATTAAGTGCAGAACTTAATTCAAAACAGCAATTTGATGTCCTAAACTAGCATACAAAGCAAGGATAAGAGACAAGGAAAGCATGCACTTGGACAGGTGGTTTAGAGTGGTTCCATGTCCTAAACTTAGGAGCAATGTCAGTCCACTACCTAGAGTTGGTTAGGCTCTAGGATTTGTAACTTGGTTCTCTTATATATATCACACAATAAGATTACAAGCTACAACTACCAACCATCCAAGGACTTATATATCAAGCCAAGATCTTCAACCTCACCAAGGACTTACCCACCAAGCAAGTAGTCTTCAGCCTTCTTCAAAGGACTTACCTACTCTTGCTCTAGTCTTCGGCCTTGCAGGAATTACCCATCTTGCTTGAGCTTTGCCTTGCACCTCTCCTTCACTTGGAGAGCTTTAGCACCTTCCTCCTTCACTCGGAGGCCTGGAGCAGCTAGCCTTCTTCTCCTTCACTTGGGGAAGAACAGCAACCTTCTTCTCTTTCACTCGGAGAAGAAACTTCAATCAATCTTCATAGAGAATGGAGATGGGAGAAGTGGAAAGGAGAGCTTTACAAGATTACAAATGATAGCTCTCATACATGGGATCCTAACTCACTCATACTCACGAATTTGCTTTGAAGGTAGAGAGAGAAAGGGGCTCAAAGGATTAGAAACCACTCTACTAAGGCTAGGACCAAGCATATGTGAATGAGCAACCTTGGAATGAAGTCCAAGAGGTCCTATTTATAGTTGAGGGTGTCCCTTTGAGGTTGGGTGAGTTAAGTGGCACAAACTAGCCGTTTTACAACTTGCAACGGATCTATTTTGAGTCCCACCAACTCCTCCAACGGTTGGAATTGCTTTTTCTGCATTCCAGTACAGTTCGATCGGCCGAGTTTCAATAAAGGCAACTCGGCCGACACACTAGGTGACAAAACCAACAGGGAATCTGTCGGCCGAGTTTCCAGGGGGAAACTCGACCGATCAGTCATCCTTTGGTTTTGACTGACCAGTGGATCGGCCGAGTTTCCTGGCATTGAAACTCGGCCGACAGCCCAGAAAATTCCTCAATACATGGATCGGCCGAGTTTGTAATTCGGCCGACAAAATCCCTGTTAGGGGGTATTTTGGAATTTCCAAAAACTGTATAAATGATGGATTTTTGAGTTCCAATCATTTTATCCATCTTAGATACAATGCAAAACATGAATTTAAGTGATTACAAAAATTGCTCTAAGCCTCTAAGGGCTATATTACAAAGCGGGTGAAAGTCACATGTTTTGCATGTGCCGGGAGAGTAGCTTTGAGTGAATTTTGATTCTTTTCTTGTATCTAATGTCTGCAATGATCTCAATTAGAAATGTTAGATACATATGAGTGGAATGGTTAAGTCATTATCAAAATATGGGCAATATGCGACACCTAGGTCAACATTCTCCCCCTTTTTGACAATGACAAACCATTCCTCAACATATTGAAAAGAATATGAAAATTATACCTTTGCTTAGAGAATTGCAAGGGGATGCAAATATGATCAGTCTTGTAATGCTCCCCCTCAATTCATGCTTACTCATCCCTGCATTGTTAGTTAACACACAAACAGCCATAGCATATATATATTGTATGATTCTAGCCAAGTCAAGATATATAAGTTTTAAAGACAAGAAAAGAACCATACAAGCACTAAAAGCAATATGATGGCAATATGATTGAGGTATATTTCTCCCCCTTTGTCATCTCAAAAAGGCAGGGGGGTAGAAGAGCATACAAACCAGGTCTTCTCCAAAACACTCAATCAAACATAGCATATTAAGACAGAGAAGCACAAAGATAATTCATGAAAACAACCAACTGTCATTCATCAAAATATGGATTACATGATAAGATAAGTCATACAAAATGTATCCAAAACATAAAACCAAAAGCTACAAGGACAAGCGGAAAAGCCATAGTACATCTCAGATAATGTGCCTAATATAGATGATACAAACATAGTCCCTAAAGAAAATGACATGGTCATGCGAGACTACACTAGACACATCTACTCTAAGCTATACTAATCTATGTCGACGTCATCAACAGCAGCATCCATGTCCTCATCGGGCTGGTAGTCCTCGTCTCCATCAGAAGGAGGGGCATCAGCCGGTGTAGCCTGTTCATCAGCAGCATCATCATCGTCAGCATCCGTATCAGCATCTGTCGCAGTCGCCTCATCTGACTCGGCATCGTCCTGATCTCGCATATCCTCGTCTGTAGGACCAAAAGCACGTCCAGGCCATCTCGCGCTCTGCTCAGCCCAAGACATGCCCAGAGCATGGAGCTCATAAGCTATCTCAATGGGAGGAGCAGTCGAGGTGTACTGGGCCAGTAGCTCGGACAAGCGTCCACCTGGAAGCGCCAACACCGGGGAAGGGTGAGAGTATCCACCTGCAGAGTGGTCAGCGGAAGCAGAGGGTGGTGGAGGTGGATAGAACTGACTATACGCATAAGAAGCGTAGTCGTCACCGGGGTAGGGCTGGTAGGTGGGGTAGGGCTGCGGGCAGGAGAGAGACATGGATGACATGACATGACAGAGATCCTCATGAAGATGGTGTTGGACCTGCATGTTGTAGGCTTGCTGATGCATGAGATACCCCATGAGGGCCTCATTGGAAACATGAAAATCGGCAAAAGCCGGGTGTGGAGGAGGTTGGAAAGATGGCTCAGGAGGTGGTGGTGCAGCTGATGATGGTGGAGGAGGAGGTGCATCCGATGATGATGGAGGTTGTGGTGGTGGTGGAGCAGAAGAAGATGATGCACCAGATGTAGGGACACTCTTCTGGAGAGTGGTCTCACTGATGTAAACCCCTTTTCGATCAGGTCGGTAGAGATAATCGGTGAAAAGAGATTTACCAGTGGCAAACTGGAAAAGTCCACAGATTAGGGCAGGATAAGGTAGATGGGTGCCCTTCGTGTTCTTTCCAGAATCAAAACATGTCATATGGTGCAGGATATACCGTGCCCATTTGACTCCATGATTGTTCAAGAGGAGATACATCATCATGGCAGTGTTCTCGGCTATGTCCGTTTGGTTTTTCTTTGGGTGAACATTGCAACTAAGAACAAACGCCAACACACGGCGAGGGGAGGACAGAGCAGAAGAAGGCAGGGTGCCCTTCTTTCTATAAGGAAACTCGGGAAGCTTGAGGAATTTGTGAATATCCGACAAGTCTATCTCGAGTGCCTTATAGATGTCCTCGGGACGCAAAAGATCGAAATAATCGGGATATGAGGTGGTCCAAGAGGCCGTGCCGACGTTGCCATTTAGGTAAAGATTAAAGGATCGCTCGGTGATATGAAACGGTTGTCCGGCGATCATAGAGGTTAAGACAATCGAGGTATCCGAGGGAGGAACCAAAGTGTCGTAATTCCACCGCAAGTTTGCGTAGAATTCGCGGACAGCCTTGGTGCTATACTTGAGATTGTGAAATTTTGGATCCTCGATGCTAAAGGCGTCAAGATGGTGTGTGCGAAACACTTGACTCGCTTCAAAAAGATCGGCGTGAAAACAATGCGGTTGATAAAGAGCACGAAAAGGAAAAGGAGATCGAGGGAGAAGCTCTTTATACCGTGCAACCGCGGTATTGTCCACGAAAGAGAGGTTGTCAAAGGACATATACCTCGGAGCTAGAGGAACCGAACGAGCAGGAGCGGGAACAGCGCGTTTCCGACGTTGCGACCTCATCGGAGAAGAAACGGAGAGAAGGGCGCCGATCCACACGGAGAAAAACGTAGCAACGGAACCGTACAAGCAGCTAGGGCACACAAGGGGGCCGTTTTGGGGGCAAGAACGGCCGGAGAGAGGGAGGAAAAGACCAGGAGAGGAGGAGTCGGGCTTGGGCGGCTAGGGTTCGGTCGGCTTTGCTCTAGTTGAGAGGGAGCAAGTCGGCCGAATCCTATATATATAAACCCGTCTGCCGTCGATCGGCCGAGTTCCAGGGTGGGGAAACTCGGCCGACAGAGTGTACAGACACCCTGCGCCCGACCGATCGGCCGAGTTTCCAACTCGGCCGACAAAAACCCTGATGTGAGAAATCCTAAAATCTAGTCCTAGCCTCATACGACCTAGGGCAATTTTTCTGAGGGATCTAGGATGTATTTTAAACACATTTAGGCACATTCTCATCATCATAGTGTACTATTTGTCGATAAAAACTCGTTTTGCGAAAAATACCCGAAAATGAGATAAAACCAATAGAGATATTTATCAAAAACAAGCATTTTAAGCAAACAAGGCATTTATAAGCATGAGCAACACACATAACATGTAACCAGCTAATTAGAGAGCAATTCAACGTCATCAAGAGAGGTTATTAGCAATTTTGACCTAATGAAATTAAATTGATCTCTAGCAAGCGGTTTAGTGAAAATGTCAGCCAACTGATTTTCCGTATCCACATGTGTGATATAAATATCCTTTTTGACAATGTGATCACGGAGAAAATGATGGCGGACTTCTATGTGTTTAGCTCTACTATGCAATATTGGATTATATGAAAGATTAATTGCACTAGTATTATCACAGAAAATAGGAGAAGCATCAAAATGAATGTTAAAGTCTTGGAGCATTTGCTTCATCCATAGGACCTGGGCACAACAACTTCCGGCTGCAATGTATTCAGCTTCGGTAGTTGATAATGCCACTGTGCTCTGTTTCTTGGAGAACCAAGACACCAAGCATGGTCCCAAGAGGAAGCAAGTGCCACTTGTGCACTTTCTATCAATTAAGCAACCTGCGTAGTCAGCATCACTATATGCCACAAGAGTAAAGTCCCTTGACTTAGGGTACCATAGTCCAAAATTTGGAGTTTTGGCTAGATACCTCAAAATCCTCTTGACGGCAATAAGATGTGATTTCCTAGGGCTTGATTGAAAGCGGGCACACAAGCCAACACTAAACATTATATCAGGTCTAGAGGCAGTTAAATAAAGTAAACTTCCAATCATACCTCTATAGAGCTTCTCATCTACCTTCTCACCTTCCTCATCCCTGTCAAGTTTGGCAGTGTTTGACATGGGCGTGTCCATTTGCTTCATGTTCTCCATCCCAAAGCGTTTTAGAAGCTCAAGCGTGTATTTGCCTTGGTTGATGAAGTTACCATTCTTGGTCTGCTTGATTTGGAAGCCTAGGAAGAAGGTCAGCTCACCCATCATACTCATCTCAAATTCACTCTGCATAAGAGAACCAAACTCTTTGCAAAGATCAAGGTCAGTTCCGCCAAATATAATATCATCAACATATATTTGAATGATGAGAAAATGGGTAGAAGTGTGTTTTAGAAACAAGGTACAATCAACTTTGCCCATGATATACCCATTATCTAACAAAAAGTTCTTTAGTTTCTCATACCAAGCTCGAGGTGCTTGTTTGAGACCATAGAGAGCTTTTTGCAAGAGATAAACATGATTGGGTAACTTATCATTTTCAAAGCCCGGAGGTTGAGCAACGTATACTTCCTCCTCAATTGTACCATTCAAAAACGCACTTTTAACATCCATTTGATAAAGCAAGAAATTTTTATAACTAGCAAAGGCAAGTAGCATGCGAATAGATTCTAATCTAGCAACAGGCGCATAGGTTTCATCAAAATCAATACCTTCTTGTTGATTATAACCTTGAGCTACTAACCTTGCTTTGTTTCTTACCACTTTTCCTTGCTCATCAAGCTTGTTGCGGTAGACCCATTTGGTGCCAATGATCTTTCTATTGTTTGGTCTTGGCACTAAGGTCCACACTCGGCTCTTCTCGAACTGCTCAAGCTCTTCTTGCATGGCAAGGATCCACTCATCATCACCAAGGGCCTCCTTGATGTTCTTCGGCTCCATTTGAGAGATGAAGGCGCTGTCTGCTTGTTCTTTGTTGTGTGCAGCCCGTGTCCTTACTCTTTCAAATGGATTGCCTATGATCAACTCCTTGGGGTGATCTTTGGCGAAGCGGGGAGTGGGATCCTTCCTTTCTTCTTCTTTCTCTTCTTCTTCTTGATCTTCTTCTTGAACCTGCTTACCTTTATCTTTGATGTTGAGATCTTTGAGGATAGGAATGATTTCATCTGCAACATCATTATCACCAATAGGCTTGCCAACAACAGGGTTAGTTTCAATAAATTTAACATTTATAGATTCTTCTATTTTAGATAGTTCAATGTTAAATACTCTAAAAGCCCTGCTAGTAGTGCTATAGCCTAGGAAGAAAGCCTTGTAAGATTTCGGATCAAACTTGTCGAGAGAGTCCTTGGTGTTCAAAACAAAACAAGGGCATCCAAACACATGGAAGAAATCAATCGACGGCTTCCTACCACGCCATAGTTCATAGGGGGTTTTCTTAAACGTCGGATGAGTGAAAACTCGGTTTTGCACAAAACATGCGGTGCTAACGGCTTCAGCCCAAAACTTCTTAGGAGTATCATACTCAAGAAGCATGGTCCTAGCCATTTCCTGTAGCGATCTATTCTTCCTCTCAACAACTCCATTTTGTTGGGGTGTGCGAGGAGAAGAGAAATTGTGCGAATAACCCGATTTTTCACAAAAACGTTCAAAAAGATCATTTTCAAACTCTCCCCCATGATCACTACGGATGGAAACAACATGACAAGAAGCTTCGTTTTCGACTCGTTTGCAAAAGCTCGAGAAAACGTCAAGGGTGTCGCTTTTGGAAACAAGAAAGAAAGTCCAAGTATATCTAGAAAAATCATCGACGATAACAAGACAATACTTGGAGCCGCGAAGCGTTTGTGTTCTCATAGGTCCGAAGAGATCAATATGAAGAAGCTCTAGAACTCTCTTGGTACTCATGACCCCTTTGGACTTGAAAGAGGATTTGGTTTGTTTCCCTTGGGTACAAGGTTGACATTCCTCATCCTTTTCAAAATCCAATTTGGGAAGTCCTCGAACCAAGTCCTTTTTGTCTAGTTTCTTCATTTGATGCAAGTTCACATGACCCAAGCGTCGATGCCAAAGCGAAAGATCGTTTTTATCCACGACTAAGCATCTATTTAGTATGGGCTTTAAAGCATCAAGAACAATCACATATAGATTACCATTTCTAGTTCCCTTATATATGACATTATAGGACAGGGAATCTAGAAGCAAGCATTCTAAGGAAGTAAAGAGCACAAGATAACCATTATCACATAATTGGCTCACACTAATCAAGTTGTGATGTAGGCCATCAACAAGCAAAACATTTTTAATGCACAAATCATTACCTACATCACCCTCACCTATAACCTTACCCTTTTTGTTGTCCCCAAAGGTTACCGATCCTCCTTTCTTCTTCACAAATTTGTTGAAATGGCTGATTTCTCCGGTCATGTGCTTAGAGCAGCCACTATCAACAATCCATTTCTTTGTGACCTGCAAGAAAAGAGGATGTCGGAACCCAACTCAAACTTTGGGGTCCGGGGTTAGCTTGGGGACCCATTTCATATTTGGGTTGGTCCCCTTAGGCTTGTAAGGACAATAGGTAGAATAATGATCATCACATTTGCAATGCATACATACCATGGGATTTTTAGAGCCGGAAGACTCTCCATTGAGAATTGGAGTTTCCACACTCTTTTTCTTACCTTTCTTCTTCTTCTTACCTTTTGGGATACTCTCATCGTATCCTAGACCACTAGTACCAATTTGTTTGGTAGAGTGCTCTAGAACATCATTTAGAGACTTTTTACCGGAAAGAAACCTTTGCAAGGTAGATCTTAATTTAGCATTATCATCACTAAGATTTTTAATAGTAGTAGATAAACTATCAAGATCTTCTCTAGCATGCAACAGGTCGGCCTCAAGACAGAGGGCTTTAGTAAGAAGAGAATCTTTTTCAATAGTTAAGTTAGCAACTTCATTCCTAGGCAAGATAGGTCTAGAGGATAGATCATTTGTTTGAGCAAGCAATCTAGCATTTTCAGATTTAAGCATAGCAATTTCTTTTTGATAACAATGAACTTCCTCTCTCCTAGCATCATCAATGAGTTTTAGTTCAACATTTTCAGTTTTTAGAACATCTAACTCATCTAGGCAATTTTGGTTCTCGATCTTAAGACTTTCAATAGTTTTAAGATAAGCACCATTCTCAACCTCTACTCCATTGTATTGAAGTTCAAGGTCTTGAAGTTGCTCTTGCAAAGAATCTATACTATCAAGGTGTAACTTTTCATTTTCATCAAGAATGTCAATCTTGGCATATAGATCATCTATTATCTTTCCTAATCTCTTTCTTTTAGCTTTACATTTAGCAAGAGATGATTGACATTCACTAAGCATTTCAATGATAGATTCTTTAGATAATTCAAGTAAAGCTTCATCACTTACATTGCTTACCTCACTTACCTCCATTATCTCTTCACTAGTAGATGCCATAAGTGCAAGATGACATTCTCCATCCTCGGAACAAGATGAACTTGAAGTAGAAGACTCCTCCCATGCCGCATGAGCTGCATCTTTGGATCGTCTTTCCTTCTTGTCCTTCTTCTTGTACTTGGATTCTCTCTTGTATTTGTCATCCTTCTTGTGACTGCCCTTATGATAGCCCTTCTTGACTTTTGGGCAATCATTCTTGTAGTGGCCCTTTTGGCCACACTCATAGCACCTAGGAGTGGAGGAGGATTGCTTTCCCTTGAAGTGTCTTCCTTTGGAGTAATTGGCTTCATGGTCATTAGCACCTTCGTCTTCGCTTGAGGAGGGGCAAGGAGACTTCATGGCAAGCTGTTGTTGCCTCATCATTTCTTCGACATGAGCTTTGAAGGCCGTGTCCTTCATCTTTCTTGTCTCCTTCTCTTCCCTTTTCTCCTCTTCCTCTTGCTTGTCGAGCCTTGGTTCGTGAGCTTGTAGGTTACCAACCAGCTCCTCGGTTGACAACTCGCTAAGCTTGTAGACTTCTTCAATTGAAGTCACCTTCGGCTCCCATCTCTTTGGAAGAGACCTCAAGATCTTGGCGTTGATGGTGCCTCGATCCATGACACTCCCAAGGGCTGCAAGGCTGTTGAGGATGACGTTGAGCCTTGTGTACATGTCCGCAACCCTTTCATTCTTCCCCATCTTGAAATTTTCAAGTAGGCCTCCGAGCATGTAGATCTTGGCCTCCTTGACCTGCTCCGTCCCTTCATAGGTGACACATAACTTGTGCCAAATCTCATGAGCGGTGTCCCATGAAGAGATGCGGTTGAATTCCGATGGAGAGAGGGCAGCGTAGATGATGCTAATGGCTTTAGCATTTAGTTGAGCACGCTTCATCTCTTCGTCCGTCCATGTTGTGATGTTCCCCTTCGGCTCGTCGTACTTGAGGTGGACTATCTTCCACATCTCGTAGCTAACTCCTTGGATGTAGAACTGCATCCTTCTCTTCCAATATAGGAAGTTGGTGCCGTCGAAGACCGGGGGTCTTGTGGAGTAGCTTCCCTCAAGGTTGAGTGAACCGAGACCCGAATCGCCCATCTTCTCCTACTTGTTGAAGTAGCTTGGAGAAGACCCGCTCTGATACCACTTGTTGGATCAATGGGCTCTAGAAGGGGGGGTTGAATAGAGCTTCACAAACTTCACAAAAGTGATTAGACCACCAAATTATATTAAGTGCAGAACTTAATTCAAAACAGCAATTTGATGTCCTAAACTAGCATACAAAGCAAGGATAAGAGACAAGGAAAGCATGCACTTGGACAGGTGGTTTAGAGTGGTTCCATGTCCTAAACTTAGGAGCAATGTCAGTCCACTACCTAGAGTTGGTTAGGCTCTAGGATTTGTAACTTGGTTCTCTTATATATATCACACAATAAGATTACAAGCTACAACTACCAACCATCCAAGGACTTATATATCAAGCCAAGATCTTCAACCTCACCAAGGACTTACCCACCAAGCAAGTAGTCTTCAGCCTTCTTCAAAGGACTTACCTACTCTTGCTCTAGTCTTCGGCCTTGCAGGAATTACCCATCTTGCTTGAGCTTTGCCTTGCACCTCTCCTTCACTTGGAGAGCTTTAGCACCTTCCTCCTTCACTCGGAGGCCTGGAGCAGCTAGCCTTCTTCTCCTTCACTTGGGGAAGAACAGCAACCTTCTTCTCTTTCACTCGGAGAAGAAACTTCAATCAATCTTCATAGAGAATGGAGATGGGAGAAGTGGAAAGGAGAGCTTTACAAGATTACAAATGATAGCTCTCATACATGGGATCCTAACTCACTCATACTCACGAATTTTCTTTGAAGGTAGAGAGAGAAAGGGGCTCAAAGGATTAGAAACCACTCTACTAAGGCTAGGACCAAGCATATGTGAATGAGCAACCTTGGAATGAAGTCCAAGAGGTCCTATTTATAGTTGAGGGTGTCCCTTTGAGGTTGGGTGAGTTAAGTGGCACAAACTAGCCGTTTTACAACTTGCAACGGATCTATTTTGAGTCCCACCAACTCCTCCAACGGTTGGAATTGCTTTTTCTGCATTCCAGTACAGTTCGATCGGCCGAGTTTCAATAAAGGCAACTCGGCCGACACACTAGGTGACAAAACCAACAGGGAATCTGTCGGCCGAGTTTCCAGGGGGAAACTCGACCGATCAGTCATCCTTTGGTTTTGACTGACCAGTGGATCGGCCGAGTTTCCTGGCATTGAAACTCGGCCGACAGCCCAGAAAATTCCTCAATACATGGATCGGCCGAGTTTGTAATTCGGCCGACAAAATCCCTGTTAGGGGGTATTTTGGAATTTCCAAAAACTGTATAAATGATGGATTTTTGAGTTCCAATCATTTTATCCATCTTAGATACAATGCAAAACATGAATTTAAGTGATTACAAAAATTGCTCTAAGCCTCTAAGGGCTATATTACAAAGCGGGTGAAAGTCACATGTTTTGCATGTGCCGGGAGAGTAGCTTTGAGTGAATTTTGATTCTTTTCTTGTATCTAATGTCTGCAATGATCTCAATTAGAAATGTTAGATACATATGAGTGGAATGGTTAAGTCATTATCAAAATATGGGCAATATGCGACACCTAGGTCAACAGAAACCACCTCAAAGAGAGGTTCGAGAGGAAGCAGGCATGAGGAAGGCCAAAAATAAGAGAAACTAGACAGGATTCATCGTAGATCACAAAATAGGCAAGGTAGAAGTTGGGTGTCATACCCCGATCTCACAATTACCACTAATCATGAGATTAGGGCATAAATTGAGGATTTAACATAATACAAAGATCACCCTTAACTTTTTCTTATTTCTCAAACTCTTTGTTTTCTCGCATCCAATCACATAAACAAACTCTACAAGAGAATTAAACTTTTATTTCTCTAATATAATCTCAGAATTAATGATACACATCCATACATTCATTATGTTTCTCACACTTCCATATACATATGACATGACAATCATTTACATTCTCTCCTATTAAGGAAACAAACATACAAAACATCATTTACAACTCTCTCTCTCTCTCTCAGATATATACAAGGACCTATAGTGACAGGGACCGACTGAACTTAACTATACTCAGACTTAACTCTTATGGCAGATCTACTATGATGCAATGATATCTTCTTCAAGTCCATGTGATTCCCCTAAAAATTTTGAGTAGAGGGGTGAGCCTACTAGCTCAGTGAATGAGTACTTCAAAGAAACAATCTAAAGCACTGATATAATTACAGATGTACTTTTGAGCAATTGATATCAATTATAACAGCATAAAGCTTTAGAGAGTCTAATAATTGACAATCATAAATATGGCAGGATACTCTAAATATCTATAAGAGTGAATCAATATATGAAATGCTTGATTGATCATAAAGAGAACTAATAATTCAGAAACATAAAAAGAATAATTGAATAACTGTACACACTTGTTTGACCTCTCATTCATTTTATTATGCCCTGATCATATGCAGTGTACTCTACATATGAAGACTCGAAGTGCACTATGATCACACCGTACAAGACTTAGCGGACACACATGGGAAATGCTAAGTCTGATTGCTATCCTTGTCTGCAATAGGGAAAATGGCTCTCTGGCCTAAACTGGACTCCTCCTCTAACCTGAGCACACAGGCGGAGAGTCAAGCCACCTCTTGGCTTTTCTCTACTCTAGTGCCACCAGGACTTCTGGTTGATGTTGGACACTGCAAACTATAATTTAAGGAGACTTCTACTAGGGCTTCGTCCCCCATGCAACCTGATAGCACGTTCCGACCCCCATATACTAGACACTGCCATGGTTAGGTCATTTCACCCCTAAGGCGCAGACCTCACATATGGGTTCTATGATGTTCAAGGCTCCTAAGTCTATTATTTTATTATTCCTAGAAAACTCTTTCTACATTGTACCCTTCTCTAACTTATACTTGACTCTGGTATCTCTATGGTGTCGTGTCTACTTATTTGAAGTTATGATACAACATGTATATCATTCTAAACTTGGCAGAGCAGTATATTCAAAACATTATAATATACTGAGTAATCAACATACTATACATGCAGGCAGACTAAAATTCTTAAATAAACAGATTTCATGTCCACTTGGCACATACACACTAGAATCGTGCATATCAACCCAAATCTTGAGTTGTGCATTTCATAACTCAATTAAGAGTTAATTACTTATCATGACAAGAATTATTAATAATAACTGAGAACATTGATATCACAATACTTGATTCATTGAACACCCTACCCTTAGGGTTTCATTTAATCACCACAAATGCTACAAAGAAAGGTGTAATACATTTATCGCGTACTTTTCAAATCTTTAAAACACATGATACTTGGGATCTCAATCTCTTATCACATTACTGGGAATTCTCATCCCTTCACATCATTATCATGATTACTGGATCTGGGTATTCAAACCCTTAGATCATTAGATAGCATTGTTACCTCTGAAATAGGTAACCATTACCTCTAGGTCCTTAGACCAAGTATTCATTTCACTGGTTGTACAAGTATTCTCATGGCTCACAAGGCCATCACACATCTTGTCACCTCTCACTATGCAACAACTTATTCACATGGCTCCCATAAAGATTTCATGCAACATAAACATTCATTGAATAAAGACTACTATCAACAAATCATATAAAATCAATATATGTATGAAACCTTGGAACTGAGTTGAATTTGGGTTTCCATGCCATTCACTAGGATATCATGCATCAATAATAACATTGAATAAATAAAATCTATCATGTCAAGAAAATCCCTTCAAATGGATTTCACGATATCTATTCGCAAATATCCAACTTTCCTCGCATCTAGGGTTTCACCCTCTGTACTGAGATATCAAACAAACATTATTCACTTTGAATGAAATCCATGATAGTATATGACATATATGTACTATAAAATTTAGATAAACAATCATTCATAACCAAGGGGATCTAGATAAGCAATTTCTCTATTTACTTATACAACAAATTTCAGTCATAGACAAATTCCCTATATTTCAGTTTACTCTTATAACCTCTGTGAATACTTAGGGAATTCTCATTAGGATGTATTGTATAAATTTCTAATATGATTTCATCATATGGAATTCATCCAAATAGAGGAAGAATCCATTTTATAACAATTTGCAACAACTTAGAACAAATAGACAATTCAGGGTTTGTAGTCGCATACTAGCAATTAAAGATTATGGATGAATTAACCAATTTTCATGCAATATAATATTTAAAGGAAGTTCCCACTCACCCTAAGGTGTGAAAATACCTTAAAAAATGTAGCTCATATCTAAAAATCTCGATCTCATATCAAATCCCTAGCACTTCACCCAATTCTTCTTCCTTTCAACTTGGAAACCCTAAAAATGAGGGATTATGAAGAAAGAGTGAGAAAAGGGGAAGTTTTGATACCATTTTGGATCAAATCAGAGGAGGGATGGAATTTGACATGTGAGAGAAGATTCACCGTGAAACTATATCCAAAGAAGTTAAACTTGCATGATTTCATCATTCCTCGGACCGGAAAACCCTAGGTCAGCATCTCCATCAATTTCTCATTTCAAACCCTAACTCTCTCTCTCTCTCGGATTTTGTTTCTCTAGATTGAATAACGAATTATGAGATCTATGTGTGTGTTAGGTTGACCGTATAGAGCAATTGAGCTGTTTGGGTCGATTGCACTTTGACCCCTTACTATACTTTTTCTTATTTCAGCAAAATTTTGTCATAAAAATATTACTGTAATTCATCTACTGGTAAGGACTAATCACATCAAAAAATTATGAGAATTTTACATTTTGTTTATGATTGAGTTTTAGATATCTAGTTAAAATTTCAGATCATTTAGAGTTACCAATAAATAAATAAATATAAAACACTACACTACTGAAAAGCACTCTATCAGCATTTTGGTTGAAGTATAGTTTGACTAAGAACCACATTCAAAGAACACTCAAATATTCTGAAATTTTTCTCCAATATGCATGATTGATTTATACATATCATATCCAAAACTCTATGAAATACAAAATTTTTATAAAATATGAAAAATCATTTACCACACTACTATCTTGATCAAATTCCATATTCATGTACTATCAAAACCCTAATTTTTGCCGATTAGGGTTTACATTTCTCAAACCCTAATTCTTCAAAATAAAATCATAGTTAAAGTTTCTTCTTAGGTTTGAAACATCACAATTGATCTACTATCATTATTCAAGTCTAGACGATGTTCAATCTAATCAAGCATGTAATCATTCAGGTAAACCCTAGTTTACCAATTAAGCACAAATGTGGTCACTACAATTCTCATCCCCTTAAAAAGTTTCGTCCCTAAAACATAAATATGAAAACAAAGTATATTCAAAGTTTATTTTAAGCTTTTTAAATCTTACATGTCATTATATTCTTGTATTTCATACTTGAATGCACTTTTCAACATTAAATCCTTTATTTCTTTTATAATCACAACATGTCTAAAACAATTCCCAATGATATCCAATGAATTCTCTATGCCACAATCAATCATAGAGTAGATAGAGAAGCAACCATTTCAATATTTTCATACTCTTGAGGTGTTACCTCAACATTGATAATATGATCCAACTATCTCAATTCATACGACTCAATATGTACTATTGTTATGTATTACCTCTAAGTCACAAAAGAGAGTTCACCATGTTGTTTTGAATTTTTACTATTATGCTACTCAAATAGAAAAAAAAAGTCTTGAGTTGGAAGACTAGATTCAACAGCAATTGTACAATACTACTCAAGGCATCCCCATTGCATCATGGATGCATAAGGTGAAACATTACCATCACATTCCATATTATTCTCAAGTATGAACCCACACATAATTCAAGGTGTAACCATCGGGTTATAGCATACTAGGGTTTCAACAATAGTAACAAAGTACTCCATGATTGTATTAGTCATTCAAGGACTATTCATACTCAATTACCATCACTTAGTTATATTAAAGCTAGGTATAGCAAGCTATACCTCATTAGGGTTACATATCAATACAATATGGTTATCATCCCTTCTATTCATATGAATGAATAGGTTAGACTACCTTATTCAGGGTAACCCTCCATTTGTTTTATCATCATTTGAACCATATCACCATACAACAATTGTACAATACTAAGATGGATTACCGGTATGAATGACTACAACTATCAGACACCTTTAATTAACATAGCGCTTGCACATGTACACTGAAATCATATGTAGAACCAATTTACATCCCTTAATATACCTTTAACAAATTATACTTCTAAAAACAAATTCACATATTACTAAAAGCCATTGTTTTCTCTTATCTCTCTCCTCATTCACTACTACTTACTTTTTGCTACTTATCCTTCTCATTTTAATCATGTAGATTAAACATTCCTAAAATTCAAACATACAAGCTAAGAATAGATTATTCATCATTCTTGATATCACTACAAGAATTTGTTTTAGATTACACTTTGCTCATCTTGCACTTCTTCTTTTGTTCAAAACACACTTGTTACATTTCAAAATTATTTCTTACCCCTTACTCTGAATAATTTTCATATTGTTCATCAACCTTTTAGATTAGCTAGGATTACTATCAGTGCTAGTTTACTTCTCATAGTGCAAATCTCATGATCTTATTTTATAGATATGCTAGTATTCAAGGTCAAATCACTAGTGACAACCCTTGAACAACTACAACTCTAAACATTCTAGGGTTTGGTCCTTATTAGTAGCATGACGTTATTGTGTGTAACTTTGCTCCCTTAATTTGAAAGGCAAACTTTGGATCTCACAAGTTTTACTAAAGTCTTCTTTATCTTATTGATTGAATTTCCTTTCTCTTACTTGGCCATTCAGATAGATTACATTCTCAATTACCCTGTTAGGATTTCATCATCATATTGTAAGTCATTATTACATTCACTTGATGTCTCTACCACTGTGGTTATGCATCATATATGATTCATTTTCTTATCACTTCATTCCCACATTGCTATCATTAAGGAATACATGAAAGAGAAGTTGATTTTGAGACTTAGAATTCTTATCTTCAAACATTCAATAATACATTTCTCATATGTAGGTTTAATTAATTATCAACAAGGATACTTGACTAATTAGCACTTTCTTGAATCTCGCAACCTCTTTCTTTTATAATCTATATTACTCCATTATGTTTCAAACCCTTCTTTACTTTCCATAATTCCCTTACCATATACTACTATTCCACCTGTCATCTTTAACTTCTAGTTTTCTCTTATGATCATGTTGCTTCTTTTATGTGTATGATCATGTATACCATGTTGCATATATTTCTTTTTATCCTTCTACCAATGTGAAGTTGATATTATAAATAAATAATCTCTCTACTAGTTTCACCTCATGTTTAATACATTACATATCCTTCATTTTAAATCAAACGGCTCATGCATGGGTCAAACTTGGTTTCTCTTTCAATCAATTTTTTCCTTCCTGAATATAGTCTACCTTTGTATGACTTATTCTTTTATTTAGCTACACTTTTGTTCTTCTTTTAGAAACTAGTTTGTTTTTATATAGAGACTTAGAATCCAAAGGCAGTAAGGATGGATGTATTAACTTCACAATAAAGGTATACATTCCATTCTCTCAATTATATCATAACCCTCATTCCTTAATCAAGCTCATTATTTCCAACATTTCTCTTTGTTTCAACTAAGTTTCTTATCCTAGTTTTATGATTTACATGCTCATCTAGTTCTCTTCACTTTAACTTTTCTGAAGACTCTTCACTTATATGTACTTATCGAATACTTAACTTTTTTCTTCTATTTTTCCCTTTGCTTTGGAGTACATAAAAACATTGTACTCGGTTATATAATCCATTCCTCATGATTGATTCTTACTATCTTGGCCCCTTACATACTTTTCTCATATCTTTTCCATATTTCATATTTAGAGTTCATATAATACTAATAATTAAACTTAATCTGAACCTTATGTCGTGTTCCTTTATTCCCAATTAAGGGTTTCTCATATGAGGCCCCAAAGTTGGATCTCAGATATCAGTTCCAACTGAATCTTAGTTATCCCAGTCTTTCCCTTATACTTCAAAATATTAGAGTATATACATTCATACTAGAATTTGGATCTAATCTATCCAAAATTTACTCTTGTTACATTACTAATAGGAGTCATTAGATCCTAGTAATGCATCCTGCCAGCCGGACCAGGCCGAACCTGTAGTCCTCAAGCCAAGAGCTACTCAGGATTACTCAACTCCTATTCATCTCAAATGTGTGGAAGAAAACTTGTCCACTTAGGAAAGCTCATTCAAAGATCATTTCTAGTCTACTTGATACAAAGAATGTAATCAATAAATGCTACAACTGCATAGTGTACAACAAATCTTAAAGACCCATGTATATTTCAAAATATTGAATATCTGAATTCAAACATATAAGAGTTTTTCTATTCATCTACAATAAAACAACAATATGAAATGAAAGTTCTATCTCATTTTATATTTATGCTCTTAATTCATGTTACTTATCTTGTTTCTAACCCTAATATTTCTAGGGTTCCTCTCTAGACCATCCTTCCACTGTATACCTGGCCAGGGTATACATGAAAGAATAGACAGAGTAGCTTGATACTAGTTGATCCAAGTACTCAGATATCGAGCCAGGATATCCAAATACTCAAATCCCCAGAGCTAACATCATAACATCTCCTATCTGCCACACTTATAACTCTAACTTACTAACTTAATGGTCCTTAACAACTCAGCCTAAGCTATGATACCAAACTATTACACCTCGATCTCACAATTACCACTAATCATGAGATTAGGGCATAAATTGAGGATTTAATGTAATACAAAGATCACCCTTAACTTTTTCTTCTTTTGCAAACTCTTTGTTTTCTCGCATCCAATCACATAAACAAACTTTACAAGAGAATTAAACTTTTATTTCTCTAACATAATCTCAGCATTAATGATACACATCCATACATTCATTATGTTTCTCACACTTACATATACATACGAAATGAAAATCATTTGCACTCTCTCCTATTAAGGAAACAAACATACAAAACATCATTTAAAATTATCTCTCAGATCTATACAAGGACCTAGAGTGACAAGGACCGACTGAACTTAACTATACTCAAACTTAACTCTTGTGGCAGATCTACTCTGATGCATTGATATCTTCTTCAAGTCCATGTGATTTCCCTAAAAATTTTGAGTAGAGGGATGAGCCTACTCGCTCAGTGAATGAGTACTTCAAAGAAATAGTCTAAAGCACTGATATAATTACAGATATACTTTTGAGAAATTGATATCAATTATAACAACAGAAATCTTTAGAGAGTCTAACAATTGACAATCATAAATATGGAAGGATACTTGAAATATCTATAAGAGTGAATCAATATATAAATGCTTGATTGATCATAAAGAGAACTAATAATTCAGAAACATACAAAGAATAATTGAATAATTGTACACACTTATTTGACCTCTCATTCATTTTATTATGCCCTGATCATATGTAGTGTACTCTACATATGAAGACTCATAGTGCACTACGATCACACCATACAAGACTTAGTGGACACACCCAAGAAATGCTAAGTCTGACTACTCGCCTGGTCTGCAACAAGGAAAATGGCTCTCTGGCCTAAATTGGACTCCTCCTCTAACCTGAGCACACAGGCAAAGAGTCAAGCCACCTCTTGGCTTTTCTATACTCTAGTGCCACCAGGACTTCTGGTTGATGTTAGACACTACAAACTATAATTTAAGGAGACGTCCACTAGGGCTTCGTCCCCTGTGCCACCTGATAGCACATTCCGACCCCTGTATATTGGACGCTGCCAAGGTTAGGTTGTTTCACCCCTAAGGCACAGACCTCACATAGGGGTTCTACGGTGTTCAGGGCTCCTAAGTCTATTATTTTATTATTCCTAGAAAGCTCTTTATACATTGTACCCTTCTCTGACTTATACTTGACTCTGGTATCTCTATGGTGTCACATCTACTTAGTTGAAGTTATAATACAACATGTAGATCATTCTAAACTTGGCAGAGTAGTATATTCAAAACATTGTAATATACTGAGTAATCAACATACTATACATGCAGGCAGACTAAAATTCTTAAATAAACAGATTTCATGTCCACTTGGCACATACACACTAGAATCATGCATATCAACCCAAATCTTGAGTTGTGCATTTCATAACTCAATTAAGAGTTAATTACTTATCATGACAAGAATTATTAATAATAACTGAGAGCATTGATATCACAATACTTGATTCATTGAACACCCTACCCTTAGGGTTTCATTTAATCACCACAAATGCTACAAAAAAAGGTGTAATACATCTATCATGTACTTTTCAAATCTTTAAAACACATGATACCTGGGATCTCAATCCCTTATCACATTACTAGGAATTCTCATCCCTTCACATCATTATCATGATTACTAGATCTGGGTATTCAAACCCTTAGATCATCAGATAGCATTGTTACCTCTGTCATAGGTAACCATTACCTCTAGGTCCTTAGACCAAGGTATTCATTTCACTGGTTGTACAAGTATTCTCATGGCTCACAAGGCCATAACACATCTTGTCACCTCTCACTAGGCAACAACTTATTCACATGGCTCCCATAAAGATTTCATGTGACATAAACATTCATTGAATAAAGACTACTATCAACAAATCATATAAAATCAATATATATGAAGCCTTAGAACTGAGTTGAATTTGGGTTTCCATGTCATTCACTAGGATATCATGCATCAATAATAACATTGAATAAATAAAGTCTATTGTAAGGACCCTGACCTTCATTTTGGGCTTATCCTGTTTGATTTGCCTAAACCTTGTGTTTAGTTGCTTTCTAATCACCTCTAGTGGTGATTAAGGTTGCTTGTTCTTTGTTGAGAGTTGGAGGTGCCACTTGCAATAACTCAAGTCTATGGTTGATGAGCAAGTTTGTCACCTTGAGAGGTGTTTCCCTCTCTCCTTACTTCCTCTAGAGTTGAGAGGAAGGGTTGGGCTCGTTGCTTGAGTTGCCTTGGGCTTGGACGAGCCTTGTTGGGCCTTGTTTTGCCTTGTTTCGGCCTTGCCTTGAAGGACCTTGTATCGGCCAAGGATGTGTTTGGGATCCTTGTACCGGCCATGGTTCTGTCGTCCATGAGGTTGTGTCGGGTAAGAGAGTGTATCGCCCATGTGGTGTGTCGGCCTTTGACCATCCTTGACCTTTGGCTTTGTTTGTGTCACCACCCTTGTGGATACTTGGTGCATGATGCTTGCATGTGGCAATTGCCTTGGACATGTGTATGGGGTGAGATAAGGAGGTGGCATTGCCCATAGACAAGTGTCCCTAGGTGGGTGACACCTTGCCTTGTTTTCTCCTTCACCCTCTTCTATATATGCCTCACCTTTCTCTTGCTTAGAATCCCTTTAGTTGGTGTTGCTTCCTTTCCTTCCTTGGTTGGCGACACATCTCCTTTGCTAGTTGGTGGATGATCCTCCTCCTTCTCCTTGGAGTCTTCTTCTTCCTCTAGTGGTGGTCGAGCTCTAGAGTGCCTTGTTCTTCTTCTTATGGTGGCCGAAGGTGGTGCTTGAGCTTGGCAGCTTGGTGCTAGGAGCTTGGAGTTTGCTTAAGCCGGGTTACATAACTCCTAACCCTAGATATACTACTTCCTTTTCTTGTTGCATGTTATGTTTCACCTTGATCGGCCATGTATCTTATTGGATATGCTTCTTGTTAGATATGTTTCTTGCTCTAGTTGGTATCTTTCATCTTGTGGATATATGTTCGTGTTTTTGGTGTGTTCTTAACCTTGGTGGCTGAACCATTTGTATAGAGTTTCTTGGGCAAAACTCCTTTCTCTCCATTTGGTCTTGAGAAGTGAGTTCAGCTCTAGTAGTATAGGCAAAACCCCTCTCTCTTGATTTTTGAGAGGTAAATTTATACTCTAGTTTCTTGAGCAACACTCTTCTCTCACCATGGATTAGAGAGGTGAGCCTTGGTTGAATGTTGACCTAGTAGAGGTTGGGAGCTTAGTCGATATGGAAATGATCTATCATGTTGCCCAAGATATGAGATGTAGGTTGTGCAAAACCCCTCTCTCTTAATTGTTGAGAGGTGAGCCAACTCTCTTGATCTATTAGGGTTTTGATGATGGTGATCTTGAGGTTAGTGATGACCAAGCTGAGATGAACATTTGTGCCTTACACGATACACCTTTGGGGTGATGTTGCCCGACACCCCTCACCTTGGGTTTAGCTTTGCCCGATATGGTCATGTTGAGTTTGGTTGGCTTTGTGCCTGATATGACCATCTTGATCTTGTTGGTGACCTTGGGCGATACGCTTTGACTGAGATGACCCTTTCTCCTTGTGGGTGTTATCCCCTTGGATGATATGATGCCTAGTTGTTAACTCTGTTTGGTGCCTTGGGTGACACAAGTTGGGTTGGTCTTGAGCTGCCCGATATGTGTTGAGTGGTGAAACCCTAGTGCTTGTCTTAGTGGTAGTCGATATGGTGTGCCTGATCTTATTGGATGATAGGTTTCCTTGTGGTGCCCTTATATCATTGGTGATGTGTTCATGGTGGTTGTTATAGTGTTGGCTTGGGCGTCACGTTCTTGGCCTTTGCAGTGGTGAGATGGTTTCCCGATGCAACACTAACCCTAGCTAGTCGATAGGGTCTTAACGGTTCAGTTAGATGCTTGATACACATCTAGTTTGGGTGCATGGTATGTCCTCTTGACCCCAGCTGCACGATGCATTCATGTTACCTTGGTTGCACGACACACCATAGGCCTAGTTGCCCGATGTGCTCTTGTGTTTGAGTTGGCTGACAGATGTGGCTAAGTGCCTTGGTCGATAGGCCATTTGTGAGGGTTGTTACCCTACCCGATACCACCTGTGGTAGGGGCGCGCTACCTGTCACACTTTTAGTGAGGGTAACTAGTACCTTTAGTGAGGGTTATGCTTAACCTGGAAACCCTAGCTAGTGATGTGTTGTCTTGTAATCGCACCTATGTTGTTGATATTATATGGTTGATGGGTTGTGAACCAGTGTTATGTTGATGCATTAACATGATAAGAGGCTTGCTTATAAAATAAAGGCATAAGTGTATGCTCAAGATCTGATAACAATAATCTAATTTGTTTTCAATATACAGTTGTATGCCTCATATAACAATGATGGTCGACATGTGCATTTGCAATCCTTATAACATGATAATCAGTAAAATATATGTCTGGTGATTTTAAGTTATCTTTGTTGATGTGCATACTAACTATGCAGGTGTATCAGGTGAATTCATAGCCAGATAAGAGCTATGAGGTATATGTGTTTGAATAATGCTGAATGATGTTAATTCTTGTTGATGAGATAACATGCATCACCAGTATGATGAGATAGGTCTGAGGACCTGATGAGGGCCGAGTGCCCAGTGAGGTGTTATCCTCTTGATGATGAGATGAGGGATTGTTATCCCAGGTGATGATGTAAGATGATGATGCCTTGAGAGGCAGTGGCTTCCTGTTTTGAGGGATTGAGATCCCAGGATAATGTGATGGTGACAGTGATAATGTAATTTAATGCTATGTATGTTTACAACTTGGTTTCATCAAAAATCCACTTAAAATATACTAATTAATTACAGTGGAACATATCCTATAGTTTGCCCTGGACATAGATCCATCATCGTCAGTAGCTGGTGATGGTGAAACAGGTTCTCCTGTGGGTTAACCTGGAAGCGCATATTTTTGAATATGTGTGGTTTCTCCTAGCCAAAAATGAGGAGGATTTGAGTGAAACTTCGGTTGTAGACTCTAGAGCACGGTTTCAGGCCCATGGCTCAATATGTTAGAGCATGATGAACATGCCCATGGCTCAGGATGTGTGATAAGAAGAGCATGATTGTGTTCATGGCTCAGAGCACAGTGATCATGCTCGTGGCTCAGTTTCACTAGCATTGATACCTATACCGAGGTGGGCTAGGCAGAGGGTAGCCTAACCCTATGGCTGAGGCCACTTAAGCATGAGACTATGGTCATGCTTGTTTTGCACTCGTGCACTGACCACGAGGTGGTGAGGTCGTGGAGTTCGGCTCTTCCATTGACCTTTTATGGAACCGGCTTGGGTTTCGCAACTGAAGGTTGGATTTGAGCGGTACGACTCACTTCCTCAGGGCATAATAATAATACGTAATCCAGTCAAATAGTAGTTATTGCTTAAGGCAAAACACAGAACATTGGTTGAGGCCTTGCTTGTGTAGTTGGTCTTGTTATATGTGACGACAGACACCAAACATCGCATAATAATGAATGCGGAAAGAAACATTAGCAGCGGATTACTGAAAATCACTAAAAATTAAAACCATTTACAAAGAGATCCAAACATAGGAAAACTCTTTTTATCAAGAACCAATGTATTTTATTTACATCCTGGTTCATAAGTACATATCATGTACCATCCCTTATCGAGGATTACAAGCATCAACTGCTTTGTTAAAACTATACACAGGCAGCATAAGAACCTCGAGGCATCAAGCCAAAATCTCAGATTAATTCATTAAAAGCACTAACTACTGACTCTGAGGACCTGAGAGTACAGATACAACCCATAGAACTTTCTATACAAAATATGGCAGCCAGTGTCTCCACCTGGAATATCACTACTATCCATGTTGTTGTTGTTGTTTCTCTTCCCTTGCTATAGGGTTTCTGCCTCTTCTTCCGTGACTACCTAAAAAGTTGGATCCCACGGGGGTGAGACAATTGAAAAGTGTCCCAGTGAGAGATATAACTCTTCACCAGAAACATTATTATTGCAGATAAATAGTAATAAACTAAGTAGGGGTTCTTTTATATTAACATCAGTATTAATCATTATATGAATAGAATAACGTAATCTCCTTTCTTAAGGAGAACATTGCATCTGCCCATGGTAGAATTATACATCATCTATCTACTTTGCTAGGAAAGTAAGGAAACATAAATATATCATCTATCAACTAAAGATGCATAAAAGAAATGTAACATCAGCAAATGATTTCCGTATTCAATCCTTAAGTAAATATGCTATACGGCTGATTACATTTTACAATCACACTTATGCCCTAAGGAGATGAGGTATACCGCTCATACTCCAACTGACCATTGTGAAGTCAAAATCAGTACCATACAAGGTCAATGGAAGAGCCAAACTCCATTACCTCATCTATCTCGGTCAGTATGAAACTATATGCAGGACATCTTGTATCTATGCTCAATAGCTTTCCAGGGTATATTGGCAACTTCACTATAGAGTTATAGCCCATAGCATATACTCTTTTTAGGATATGGCCTGTAGCCAATGCCTGGTATAGTGGAGTTATGGACCATAGCTATACTCTTATTGGGATATGGTCTGTAACCATTCTTGTGCATAGGATATGGCCCGCAGTCATTCCTATGAGGCATAAGGATATATTTGCCCATTACCCACACATATTCAAAAATATGTGGTTTATGGATTATGCAGTGGAGCAACCCGTTTCACCATTCAGCAAATTCTGACGCTGGTGGATCTATGGTTAGGGCACTACATTATAATATTCCATTTGATTAATTAAGTGTATTACCATATCCTTTTAGCATCAGTCAAGTTTTCAAATATAATTATTATGACAAATATTACAAAGAAAAGTATAATACATCTATCAAGTATTTTTCAAAACTTTATAAAACATTGGGATCTCAATCCCTTATCTCATTACTGGGAATTCACATCCCTCAACAACATCATCATCATGTTTACTGGATCTGGATATTCAACCCTTAGTTCATCACCAAACATGATTACTACTTATCAGGTATCAATTACTTCTAGGTCTTCTGACCACGGTATTCAGGATACTTGTTACACAAGCATCTCACATGGCTCACAAGGCCCATTAAGTATCTTGTCACCTCTCATTAGGCAACAAATTATCACATGGCTCTCAAGGCCATTACATCTTATCACCTCTCACTAGGTAACATCTTATTCACATGGCTCACAAGGTCATTGATCATTATACTTTTATTCAAGTATTTAACATGCCTAACAAGGCTTATGCAACAAAAGAATTACAACCTTCCCATCATTAGGGTTAGGGTTTCCCTTCCTTATCGATTAGGGTTTCTTTTACATATCATCACCCTTCATTAGGTTTAGGGCTTTCCATTATTAACCATTTAGGTTCTCAAGATCATATTATTAATGATCAAGCTCTAATTCATTGCTCCACACAGCTAGGAGCCAACATTGATAACATAAGTATTCAATCCTGCTCATTTATTCTCATCATTTATTATTAAATGAATTATCAACACAATATATGAGTTCCTCTCTCATCTTTACCAGAATATGATTACATCATATTTTATTAACTTGGCTTAACCTTTTCTTAAGGTATGTTAGCCTACACTTATCAAAGTGCATTACATCTCAATGTAACAATTGACATGACACACTTCATGTGTTACTCATCCAAGTATATTGGATTTAGGGTACATCAAGGTGTATCAACCTTGAGGTGTTGAATGTGATATCCAACATGTCTTGATGTATCACATCCCTCATCACTTGTAACTTACTTAAGTTCATCAACTTATCTTATATTAGGGTATATCCCACCCTAATACTTTATGCACCAGTTTATCACATTTATCATGTATTGTATTGATCATAAGTCACTTATTTAAAATATGCAACCATTATCAATGATATGGACTCATCTCTGAGTTAAGGCATTATAGATATAAGGTTATCCATTATCGACCACTTTAGGTATTTCCCTTATCAATATATTAGTCACTATTCCATTATTAGAAATAGGGTTTCCCATCTTTATCAATTAGGGTTTACATAACAACACCCTTCATTAGGATTTCACATAACATCATCCTATATTAGGGTTTCACATAGCATTACCTAAAATTAGAGTTTCTCAACCCATAGCCAAAAATTAGGGTTATGGTTTATCATCATATTGCCCGACATTAGGGTTTCATGCACTATAACCCAGAATTAGGGTTTACATACCTTCACCCTATATTAGGGTTACATATAGCATTACATAGCATCACCCTGGATTAGAGTTTCATATCACATCATTATATTAGGGTTTCACATGGCATCACCCTAGATTAGGGTTTTACACATCATTATTTTGAATTAAAGTTCCTTATAACTTTCCCCAAATTAGGGTTTCATATGACTTTACCCAAAATTAGGGTTTCATGAAGCATCCTCTTAAATTAGGGTTTTTCATTATATTACCCTGAATTGGGATTCCTCATATCATCACCCTAGATTAGGGTTACACCATTACCCTAGATTAGGGTTTCACCTAGAATTGCCCTAAATTAGGGTTAGGGCTCATCAACCTTCTCGATTAGGGTTTCACGGTCTCTTTATAAAGGATCATAACATAATTACATATTTTATTCATGTTGAAAGTGTTGAGGCTTAACCACTACATGATTATTATACATGTATGAATTCCTCTCTCTCTCATCCTCTCTAGGATGTTGATTACTTCAAGCTTGATTAGATTAGGTCAACCCTTCATTCATGTACATACATTTAGGCTTAGCATAGTGTATTGAGATATTGCTTTCATAAGCATCAAAGGTTAACCCCTCTAAGGGTGCTAATCACCCTAGTACCTTAAAGGTACAACCATTATAATTATCTTTGATATACATCATTAACAATCATGGGATTAATTGATCTTTCATCACATTAGGTCTTCAACCAGTGTTGGTTGCATTGGACCTCCAATCGGTCTTGAGGTGCTTGACCTCTAAACGGTCTTGAAGTTACTAGACCTTCAAACGGTTTTGAAAACCGTTAGACCTTAAACTGTCTTGATCCCAAAACCTTCAATCGGTCTTAAGACCGTTAGACCCTCAAACAGTCTTGATCTCAAAATCCCTAAACGGTTTGAGATCATTTTAATTAAATATTAATAAACCCAAATAGTTTGAAACTGAATGGCCCTCAAAAGGTCTGAGACTGAATGGTCCTCAAAAGGTCTGAGACTGTTTGGTCTCAATCAGCTTGAAACTGTTCAATCCTAAATTAGGGTTTCTTAATCAATCGATTTAGAGTTTCCACTCATTGAACCATCCAACATTAAGACCTTTGAAAGTAGATCAACTTGTTACCCTTGTATATCTATCCATCCATGACTCCTCTTGACCTCAAATGATCTTTAGACCATTTGACCTTAAACGGTATTGAGACTGTTTGCCCTCAAATGGTCTTGAGACCGTTTGAGCCATTTAACATAGAAATTGACTCAATTGATTTAGGGTTTCAACCAATCAATCTGATTAGGGTTTGTAATCAATGGATCATCCATTCTTGAATACATTATAATTAAATCAATTGGAACCATTGGATCTTCATCCAACTACATCAGCAATTGACATCTTGAGACTATTTGACCTCAAACGGTCTTGAGACCGTTTGGTCACCAGACAGTCTAGAGATCGATTGGTCACCAAAATTGAAACCGTTTACACATGATATTTATTGAGGTGTGTGTTAAGATGACATCATAATCTTCAAGCTACAAACCTTCGAAATTTGCTGTGATTCTTATGGTGATTTCATCAACTAATCAAAAAGAATTTCGGGAAAGAAGAAGGATTCAACATATGATGAAGAAATGAAATCAATAATAACATTTAAGGGTTCAAGTTATATAACCTACCTTCAAAGTTGATTCCAAGCTTCAAGCCTCACGTCCTCAATGGTGAATGAAGATTTCTCAACTATCCAAGGTCCGTTCTCAACTCCTTGGATGCAAGGGATGATCAAGGTTGAGCATTGAAATGGAGAAAAGAAGAGAATAAGCATTGAATTTCGATTTCCACCATGAAATCAAGGTTGAAGATGACCATGGATCTTACCTACAGGTTGGGGCACGTTCTCCTCTTGATACTAAGCTCCTTAGTCTTCGGCCTAAGCAAAGAAAGAAAGTGGATTCGAAAAAGAGTCTTTCAAGTGAGTGGAAAATGGGGTATATGTATGTGAATTTTCAAGAGAGAGAAAGTAGTAGAAAATCCTTCATCTCCTATTTCATGTGCCACATACCCCCCTCTCTTCCTTGCATACGAAACCATCTTCCTTGCCTTCAAAAACCTCTCGTTTATCCTGGAATTAAAAGCAACCACTATAAGCACCTTAATCATTATAATACTATTATCCATTTTTAGTGGACAATTCTTTTTAATTAACAAATGTGAGTGGGTTTCTTCACCTACTTAGGATATTTCGGTGCAACCCAAGGCCTTTGGACGTACTTGCATTATAGGATTTCAACCAAAGCCTTATTAATTGATGGGCACTTCAATTAATATATTTATTTTTGCATCAAATTGAATTAGGGTTTCAATTATGCTTAAATCTTGATTATGTTAATATCAAGATTCTCTCTCCCCCAAAGAGATTCAAATGAGACACCCCTCTGATTTTATTGTCTCTAATTGATACCAATAAACATTAGGGACTCTCAATAAGTGGTATTTTGCATATTGAACCCTAGGTTTTGGGTAAATTGCACATTACACCAAAACTAGGTTTTAATGCACAAACATTGCTTAATAAGCTCTTTCTTGGTGCTCAGGCTTGTGGAAGCCATACTTATGCATCATTTTCATTCTTATGATGCTTCAACACTTGAGGAACATTTTATCATGTAACATTTGCAAGGTAACCCCTTAAATTGGGTAAATTGCATTTTAGTCCAAAATAAGCAATTATTGTTTCAACATTATTCAAAAAGGACTAAAATTGAAACATAAGTTCCTCTTGAGCCTTAATTACTTTTCAAAAGATAAGAGCAAACATATAATTATCTTTCTTAAACAAAACATCTAGGATTAAAGCATAACCCAGGTCAGGGATGTTACATTATACGTTGTAGTTACTTATACGTTCCTTATGTTATGTGGTAAGATCTTATAAATCTTATCTTGTCAATCATGTTCCATAAAGAAAATTAGATTATATGCCCCCCCCAGATATCTTGGTAATATTGATGGTAATAATAGTCTTGCTCAGTATGTTGCTCTTATTATATGTCTTTATCAGTTATCTGCTTTATCTGCTTTAAACCTTCTGAGGTTTTATAGTTTTGGCGGGGAGTTATGTTTCTCATTGGGATTGTGTGTCTCACCCCATTGGTTTACAACCTTTTTAGGTGGTCGCGCTAGACATGGTGGTGGTCGCGAGGTTGCGGCCGAGCAGTAAGAAGAAGAGCAGTAGAAGGCAAGATATGGACATGTTGTTGTTTTGGTGGTTTTGTAGTAGAGTCCTAGAGTCATCCCTGTACTCTCAGGTCCTTAGAGGTGTTTTGACGATGTTTTATGATGCTTACCTGATGTAGCTTTGTATATCCTATTGTTGGCCTGATATGGCCTGTTGTGTATAAACAGATGATGAACTCACGTGCTAGCAGGACAGTTGGTTTCCCTAAGCTGTGGACATATATTAGGCTTGTAATATTTATATAACATGTTTCCTTACAGGATCTAGATGTAATAGTTTCTTCATTTATCTGCTTTCCGCAATCAGCTTTAATTAACCCGTGTTTTCAATAATATGTGGTTATGCACGTTTTCGCATGTCACCTTACTATCTGTGTGATGGTGGGGTGTCACAGTTAGTTTGGTATCAGATCTCTAGGTTGGTTGAGTCTATAGGGATCTAGGATTAGGTTTGTGTATGTTCTTGTGAGATTTGTAGATTTTCTTACAATAATCTTCTGCCCTCAGTAGAACAAAAAGCTCAAAGATGTCTGGAAACCATGAAGAACATGCTGCCGAGAGCAGTGATGTTGCATCAGTTGATGGATCAAGAGTGCAAGCACATGAAGATCGGGTTCTTGAGGTCCCCCAACTTGACCCTGCCATTCTTGAAAACCCTACCTATCAGCACCTTATGGGGCAGTTGATGGTTATGATGAATCACATGGTGGAAAGATTGCCATTGCCTCCGCCAAGAGCATAGGATCCTTATGGTGAATCGTCAGGCATTGGGAAGACTTTTGAGCAGCTTCGTCAAGTCAGAGCTTCGAATTATGCTGGAATAGTTGATCCAACATATGCAGATATGTGGATGACAGGTCTTGAGAAGGCCTTCCAGATCCTCGACATCCCCAAAGCAGACAAAGTCAAGAACGTTGTCTACCTTCTGAAAGGTAGTGCTGGCCACTGGTGGGCCATTGAGGAGGAGAAGCGACCCGGTGAGGTGATCGGTTGGGAGGTTTTCCGACGAGAGTTTGTTAGCAGATACTTTCCGAAGACATATCTGGATGAGAAGATCAACTAGTTTGAGCGTCTGTGCCAAGGAACGATGAGCATCACCGAGTATGAAGCCAAGTTCATGGACCTGCTGAGGTTTTGTCCTCACATGGCGGTGATAGATGATGAGCAGATCAGACGGTTTGAGAAGGGTTTGAGTGTTGAGTTAACAACACCTGCTACTGCTTTGGAGAACCGGGAGCGGTTTGTCACATTTGTGGAGTCTGTCCGAAGGATAGAATGGTATGTCAAGGAGAAGAGAGAGTCCATGACCAAGAAGAGGCTTGCTCAGTTTCCGAGACAGAGATTTGATGGCTTCAAGAAGCCAAGGTTTTCAGCCCCTTTTGTGATACAAGGTTCCAGTGCACCATCACAGTGGTCCCCAAGTAAGGGAAGAGGATATGGCTCTTCGTCGTCGAAGGCACATAGTACAGCTTCAGTGGCAGTGATAGGGCTGTCTAGGCCACAACAACGAGACCAGTCATGTCATCTTTATGGTCTGATCAGGCATTGGAGGTCAAACTGCACAAGGAAAGATGTTCAAGTGACACAACAGTCGAGGCAGAATCAGTAAGGGTCAGATAGGTAGCATCCCAGTGGTAGTAGAGGGTGAGGACGCGGTCAAGCATCACAATTGGGATCGTCTGCTCAAGGAAGCAGAGGATGTGGACAGCAAGCAACGTCTCGATTCGACGCTATGAGTCTGTCGGAGGCGATAGTCAACCCGCGAGTTGTGGCAGGTCAGATGGAGTTATTTCATTCTGATTTGTCTTCTTCTTGCTTTATATCTGTTCTGGTTGACCCGGGTGCTATACACTCTTTTATCGCATGAACTATGCTTGAAGACTGTCTTTTACATGTTAGCTATAAGAAAGATAGCATGTTGTTAGAAACCCCTCTTGATGGTTCCTCGATGCTTCGAGATGAATGTCCCTCTTGTGTTCTATCTTTTTCGGGACACAGTATACAAGTGAATCTTATACCACTTGATATGCATGGATTCAATGTGATCCTTGGGATGGATACCTTAGAGAAGTATAAGGTTGTGTTGGATTGTGGTTCCAAGCAGGCAATGTTTGATGACAGTGGAGAGAAGTGGATCTTCTAAGGAGATAGGAAGATTCTTCTGACATGTTTGGTGTCAGCTATGGTAGCAGAGAAGATGTTGTGGCAAGGTTGCAAGGCGTTATTAGCTCACGTTGTGGATACCAAGGTGAAGGGTCCCAGCCTTTTGGAGGTGCCTGTTATCCGAGAGTTTGTGGATGTGTTTCCATATGAGTTCCCCGGCGTTCCCCCACCTCGAGAGATTGACTTTGAAATCAATCTGGTATCACGAACACAGCCAGTTGCTCAGACACCGTACATGATGGCTCCAACTGAGATGACAGAGCTGAAGAAGTAGTTACATGAGTTGTTGGATAAGGGTTTTGTCAGACTGAGCACATCACCTTGGGGTTCTCCAGTCCTATTTGTAAAGAAGAAGGATGGGTCGATGCGGTTGTGCATAGATTACCGGCAGTTGAATAAAGTCACAATCAAGAATAAGTACCCATTGTCGAGGATAGATGATATGTTTGATCAGTTGCATGGTGCTACAGTGATCTCAAAGATAGATCTATGGTCTGGATATCATCAATTGAGGATTAAGGATGAGGACATACCAAAGTCAGCTTTTAGGATGAGGTATGGTCACTTTGAGTTCATGGTTATGTTGTTTGGGCTAACCAATGTGCCTGTTGTTTTCATGGATCTGATGAACAGGGTGTTCCATCCATTTCTAGATCAGTTTGTTGTAAGTTTCCAAAGCTTGTAAGGAGAAGCTGACTAGTGCTCCGGTGTTGGTGCTGCCAGAGCCTGGGAAGGGCTATGTTGTTTTCTGTGATGCTTCCAAGAAAGGCTTAAAATGTGTGCTAATGCAGGAGGATCATGTGGTTTTTTTGCTTCGCGAGAGCTTAAGAAACATGAGGAGAACTATCTGACACATGATCTAGAGTTGGCAGTGGTGGTCCATGCGTTAAAGATGTGGAGACACTATCTTTATGGGGAAGTGTGTCAGATCTTTACAAATCATAAGAACTTGAAGTACATCTTCTCGCAGAGTGAGTTGAACATGCGACAGCGTCGCTGGATGGAGTTGATCAATGATTATGATTGTACCATTGAGTATCATTCTAATAAGGTGAACATGGTAGCTGATGCGCTTAGCAGAAAGTCTCCTTCTTCCCTCTCTATGAAGAAGGCACAATTGAGTTCCTTGGTATACCATAGGTGGGATATACTTGTCTCTTTACGGAAGATGAATGTATAGATGGAAGTCTCCTTGTTGGCAGGATTGTTGGCACAGATGCAAGTGAATCCTACATTGAGACAACAGATCAAAGACACACAGCAGGCAGATGCTTTAATTCAGTTGATAAGATCAGAGTTCGGCAGCAAAAAGCATGATGGGTTCCATGAGTTCGAGGATGGACTAGTTTGTTGTCATGATAGGATGGTGGTCCCCGATGTTGATGATTTGAGGAGGTTAGTGCTCGAGGAAGCGCACACATCGATGTATGCTATGCATCCAGGTGTCACCAAGATGTATCATAATCTGAAGGACATGTATTGGTGGTCTGGCTTAAAGAAGGATGTGGCTGAGTTTGTGGCAAGGTGTGTGGTATGCCAGCAGGTTAAGGCTGAGCATCAGAATCTGGTAGGTACATTGCAACCCATGCCGATACCGCAGTGGAAATGGGATCATATAACCATGGATTTTGTAGTTGGTCTGCCAAGGACAACTAAGAATCACGATTCCATTTGGGTGATAGTGGACAGGTTGACGAAGTCTGCCCATTTCATACCTGTGAGGACAACGTATATAGCAGAGAAGCTTTCTCAGGTGTATGTGGATGAGATAGTGTGTTTGCATGGTGTGCCCGTAATGATAGTCTCTGACAGAGGACCCCAGTTCACGAGTCATTTCTGGGAACAGTTGCACCTAGCATTGGGAATGCAGTTGAGTTTTAGAACTGCCTTCCACCCACAGACAGATGGGCAGTCTGAAAGGACTATTCAGACTTTGGAGGATCTTCTCTGAGCTTGTGTTTTGCAGTTCCTAGGCAGTTGGGACATGCATCTCAGTTTGATAGAGTTCGCCTACAATAATAGTTATCAGCGGAGCATCGACATGGTTCCTTATGAGGCCCTATATGACAGGAAGTGCAGATCTCCTCTATGTTGGTATGAGTCTGGTGAGTATCAGTTGTTGGGTCCAGAGTTAGTGCAGCAGACAACAGAAAAGATCAGAGTGATACAACAAAAGTTGAAAGCGGAATAGGACATATAGAAGTCGTACATAGATAATCGTCGATGACCTTTAGAGTTCCAGATGTGAGACAAAGTGTATCTCAAGGTCTCACCTTGGAAAGGCATGCTGAGGTTTGGCCGGAAAGGCAAACTTGCACCTAGGTTTATGGGGCCACACTCGGTAATAGCACGTGTTGGCAAGGTAGCTTACAAGTTAGAGCTGCCGCCAGAGTTGCACAGGTTACATCCGGTGTTCCATGTCATCATGTTGAAGAAAAGTCATCCAGACATAGGGATAGTAATATAGCTAGTTGAGGTTGAGCTCGATGAAGATGTGACCTACGAGGAAGGTCCAGTGATGATCCTTGAGGAAGAGTGAAGAAGCTGAAGAGGAAGGACCTGGTTCTTATGAAAGTTCTTTGGCATCATCATGGCATTGAGGAAGCCACGTGGGAGCTTGAGAAAGAGATGAGGAGGAAGTACCCCTCGCTTTTCTCTTCGTATTTCGAGGGTGAAATCCCTTTATAGAGGTTTATGGCTTGTAAGGACCCTGACCTTCGTTTTGGGCTTATCCTATTTTCTTTGCCTAAACCTTGTGTTTAGTTGCTTGCTAATCACCTCTAGTGGTGATTAAGGTTGCGTGTACGTTGTTGAGAGTTGGAGGTGCCACTTGCAATAACCCAAGTCTGGGGTTGATGAGCAAGTTTGTCACCTTGAGAGGCATTTCCCTCTCTCCTTGCTTCCTCTAGAGTTGAGAGGAAGGGTTGGGCTCGTTGCTTGAGTTGCCTTGGGCTTGGTTGATCCTTTTTGGGCCTTATTTTGCCTTGTTTGGGCCTTGCCTTGACTTGATGGACCTTGTATCGGGAAAGGATGTGTTTGGGAGCCTTGTGTTGGCCATGAGGTTGTGTCAGGCAAGAGAGTGTATCGCCCATGTGGTGTGTCGGCCTTTGACCATCCTTGACCTTTGGCTTCATTTGTGTCACCACCCTTGTGGATACTTGGTGCATGATGCTTGCATGTGGCAATTGCCTTGGACATGTGTATGGGGAGAGATAAGGAGGTGGCATTACCCATGGACAAGTGTCCCTAGGTGAGCGACACCTTGCCTTGTTTTCTCCTTCACCCTCTTCTATATATGCCTCACCTTTCTCTTGCTTAGAATCCCTTTAGTTGGTGTTGTTTCCTTTCCTTCCTTGGTGGGCGACACATCTCCTTTGCTAGTTGGTGGCTGGTCCTCCTCCTTCTCCTTGGAGTCTTCTTCTTCCTGTAGTGGTGGCTGAGCCCTAGAGTGCCTTGTTCTTCTTCTTATGGTGGTTGAAGGTGGTGCTTGAGTTTAGGATCTTGGTTCTAGGAGCTTGGAGTTTGCTTAAGGTGGGTTACATAACTCCTAACCCTAGCTATACTACTTCCTTTTCTTGTTGCATGTTATGTTTCACCTTGATCGGACATGTATCTTGTTGGATATGCTTCTTGTTAGATATGTTTCTTGCTCTAGTTGGTATCTTTGATCTTGTGGATATATGTTCTTGTTGTTGGTGTGTTCTTAACCTTGGTGGCCTAACCATATGTATAGAGTTTCTTGGGTAAAACTCATTTCTCTCCATTTGGTCTTGAGAAGTGAGTTTAGCTCTAGTGGTATAGGAAAAACCCCTCTCTCTTGATTGTTGAGAGGTGAGTCTATACTCTAGTTGCTTGAGCAACACTCTTCTCTCACCATGGATTAGAGAGGTGAGCCTTGGTTGTATGTTGACCTAGTAGAGGTTGGTAGCTTAGATGATATGGAAATGATCTATCATGTTGCCTGAGATATGAGATGGAGGTTGTGCAAAACTCCTCTCTTGATTGTTGAGAGGTGACCCAACTCTCTTGATCTATTAGGGTTTTGATGATGGTGACCTTGAGGTTAGTGATGACCATGCCGAGATGAACCTGTGTGCCTTACATGATACACCTTTGGGGTGATGTTGCCCGACACCCCTCACCTTGGGTTTAGCTTTGCCCGATATGGTCATGTTGAGTTTGGTTGGCTTTGTGCCCAATATGACCATCTTGATCTTGTTGGTGACCTTGGGCGATATTCCTTGACCGAGATGACCCTTTCTCCTTGTGGGTGTTATCCCCTTGGTCGATATGATGCCTAGTTGTTAACTCTGTTTGGTGCCTTCTGTGACACAAGTTGGGTTGGTCTTGAGCTGCATGATATGTGTTGAGTGGTGAAACCCTAGTGCTTGTCTTAGTGGTAGTCGATATGGTGTGCCTAATCTTGTTGGATGATAGGTATCCTTGTGGTGCCCTTGTATCTTTGATTATGTGTTCATGGTGGGCATTATAGCGTTGGCTTGGGTGTCACATTCTTGGTCGTTGCAGTGGTGAGATGGTTGCCCGATCAAACCCTAACCCTAGCTAGCTGATAGGGTCTTAGCGGTTTAGTTAGATGCCTGATACACATCTAGCTTGGGTGCATGATATGTCCTCTTGACCCCATTTGCATGATGCATTCATGTTACCTTGGTTGCACGACACACCATAGGCCTGGTTTCCCGATGTGCTCTTGTGTTTGAGTTGGCCGACATATGTGGCTAAGTGCCTTGGCCGACATGCCTTTTGTGAGGCTTTTTACCCTACCTGATACCACCTGTGGTAGGGGTGCGCTACCTGTCACACTTTTAGTGAGGGTAACTAGTACCTTTAGTGAGGGTTATGCTTAACCTGGAAACCCTAGCTAGTGATGTGTTGTCTTGTTGTAACATACTCGATTCCAAACACATAGGCTAATTTCCCATTCTTCTAGGCCCCTAATTGATTAGGTGGATACCCAAAAATCCCTTGTCCGTTTTCTTTACTTGGCTACCCTTCGATGTCTATATTTCATTGTAATAGCATAGACCAAACCATATTAGGATCTGATAACCCTAATTGACTCTTTTGAATCACATGAACATGAAATCTTTGAATGTGATAACCCTAATACTTGAAGGATGAGAATTAGTGGATACTAATATTATGCTATAGCCTCAACCATTATTTAACATCCTAGAATAACCATAGAATATTAGAGTGAGGAATGTGGAAGGTTTCACCATAATTGATCATTAGTCTATGATCATTACATTAAGTGAATGATTAATGCACAATGGTAAAATTACAGCTAAAGTGACCTCAAAACCCAAATCTAAGCTTATAATCGGGTTCCTCACATTCTTATTAGTCAACCCTCAAATCTTGGGCTTAATTGGGCCTCAATTGTGCCCTCAATATGACCATAGAAGATTCTACAATCAAGTAGTAAGTTTCCAAATTTTTTTTATCAATGTTGATTTTCGCTACCCCTAATCTAGGTGCCCGTGCATTATTTGTCACGCGACCAGCTCAGGTCGGGTACCCAGGTTGTCGGGTAGCGGAATTGGTCGTCCCCTACCTCTGAGTTCCTCGCACGCTGAGTCGAGCAGAACACCACATTTTTCCGGTGGTTTTGCGATCTCTACATGCGTCCAAACCTCGTGATTTCTTCACCAACAAACTCTGCACATCCCTGCAAGCCCATTGACCCCTTACTCGGCCCCTATAGAACCCCAAGGTGAAAATGCCTATTTCTATCCCTCGAGCAGCCACTACTGTCCTCCTTCCAACTCACTGTTCCCCACCCCAGAGCCATTACACCTTCTTGTTCGCTCCAGTATTGATCTACAGCACCCCCTCAACCGTCCTGTTCAGTCAATTGCATGTGTAGTCGTTGTGGAGCTACTGACGGCATTGGCCTTCTTCTCCGACGAGAACGACGAGCTGTCAATGTACTCCCCACCTCGGTCCAATAGCGCTTGAGGTAACCATCTGGAGAACCCTTTCTTGCTTCTGAGATACTTGTTTTGCCATGGCGTCGTCTACTTTACTCGGTCGACAAATGCATATGTCCTCCTCTATTTTGGGTCACCACCGGAAGGGGTTTCGATGACCCCGATCTGACTTTTGACTCCAAAGCGCCTCGCAAGAACACCTCAAAGTTAATGGTCATGCTGAGGGCCTTGCAAGGGTTCATAAAGCTCCTACCTACCCCGACCTCTACCTTGTCTGGATCTTCTAATCGGCAGTGGGTCCTCTCATGCCGTCTTTTGTTTTTTCGGCCTTCCTAGTGCCTACTTCCTCGTGAACCCCTCTGTGAGGTGCCTTCCTACTAAGGACTAGCACTGTTGGCCATCACTCACTATTTTCTCCTTCCCACGGCTAGGCCGTGCTGCTTCACCCTTTTTGTCGCCTCTGCTCGAGGATGCCTCGACTCCGGTGACTCTGGTCCTCTGTGGGCCATTAAGTCCCCAGTTGCTAGCCGGAGCTAGCAGTCTGTCCTCCAGGTTGTGGAGAAGCTTGGTTCAAGTGTACCTGCTAGAGTCGAGCTCCTGCAGGAGGAGCCTAATGGCACGAGGTAGGGGTGGGGCAAAATCCCAATATCGCCCATGCTGGCTAGTGTATGATTGTCGCGCGCTTGAGGGTATATTGGTAATTTTCACTTTCATCAGATTCTGCCAACCGAACTAAGTTCCCATTTATTTCCCTATAGTCTGTGTGACAGTGAACCTTTAATGATTCGCATGTTAAATTAGGGGTAAATTTGATATTTGACAATTTAATTTAGTAATTAACCAGAAATGATTTAAATTTGTAAAATTCATAAGTAATTATTGGCTTATCCAAATAATATAAATAAATATGTTTTTGAGATCAGAAAAATATGACTAATTTATTGGGATAGGTTTCATGACCAGATTTCCAACCTATAGTAGGATCGATTTTTAAGTAAGGGATTTAATGCATATTATATTAATTGAATGCACATATATTGTGACTAGGTTGAGACAACCCTGACCCTGAATTTAAAAGGTGTCAATGAATATCTAGGACCAGTTATAAGGTATGTACACTCTATATTTTTATTTTGGCATTAAATGACTGAAATCCATATATCTTTTAATGAGGCATCTCTTGAATTGTAAATCCCTTTAAAAATCCAAATACTTGGACATTTATTGGTCCTGATATGAATTCCTTTTATTTCTGTGATATTTATGATGTTATGCTCATTTGGGTCATTGGACCCCTCCTTCCATGTTGCCTTTATTGGAAATGACTAAAATAATAAGTCTTGCCACTCTATTATAGCATGCTACTTGTATGACTAGAATATCTAGAATAGCGGTACTTATGTACAACCATATTTTTATAGGGCGTGCATATTCCGCCCGGGGTGTGCATTTCCACCCTTATTTTTTTAGGCCATGATCCTATGGTGTTATGGACCTATTTTAGGTATATTTAGTCTACATTGTATGCATGCAACCATTTACTGTTTTATATTATGATTGTTGGTGATTGTTTTGGCAAGGCACTTTATTCCTTATACTTGTATCTGAATTTTTGTATATGCCTCATTTCTCTTATTACACTTGTTTTGAATTTACCTAATTGCTATTAGCCCCCTTCTTGTGGGAACATCTCTTTTGCTCTCATAACCCTATATAATGCCCAAAGTGTTTAATATATGTGCATACTCAGCTCTTTGCTGACCTCTATGTTGTTTCCTATGTTTTGGGTGATGTTCCCTTCCACCCAGGTTTAGGTGCGTAAAGATCAAGGTTGCTCAAAGATCATATAAAGAGAATTGTACCTAAGGGTAGCTTGGAATGGCTAGGTTACTCTCTGCTACTGGTCTTATTTGTAGTTAGTTCAAGTTTTTGTAATATCACCTTTTATGGTGATGAGCTATTGTATAATGATACCCATTGTAACTTTGTAATAGTTTTGTTCCGCTGCTTATTCATTATCATGCTCTGTAATATGTGCCATTTGAGAAATGAATGAAATTCCTCCTTTCCTTATTACCTTTTGGTACGTTTGGGATTGGATGGGCTATTTCTTCAATTCAGTGAAGAGTGGATCTCCTATTGGGTCTCACTATTTACGGTATCAGAGCCAAAAGCAGTCGATAACTTGACTATTTCAAGTTATCCTACATTGTTCCTTAATTAGGTACTTAGGTGACCTTTTATAGGTTATTGTCAGACCTATTTCTTTGTAGTGGTTTACCAATTAGTATTTCAATCCCTTCTAAAATTGGTCAATACATCTACTTACAACACATCAATTGTGGAAGCCTAGTACATGACAAACCAAGACTACCCTACTCTCTCTATGGGGGTGTAATGTAACTACACTAGAATTGGCTTTTCTAGTGATATATCTCCTGATTTATGTGGGGCTATCTAGACTACATTATGTGTAGGTTGACTTGGACATTCATAGCTAGGTGTAACCCTTGTTATCACATGTGGCCCCTTTTATTTGACGTTGATCTAGCATGCCTAGCATACATTCACTTGGTCACTAAGCATGCATGAATGTAAAATACAAAATCCTAAATTGAGATTAGGGTTAAGATTCCTTTGATGTTAAGTGTTATCCTAAACTAGATCAACTTTATTTATAGCATGTCTTGTCCTCAATGTGAGTATATTAGGATAGCTATGCCCTGATGCCATCCCCTCAAGGGTTGAGCTCCACCCGCATTGGGATTGTTATTCTTGTGTATTGGAATTGATTGATGGAGCTAAATGTTTTAGTAGGCACACTTAAATTATCACCTCTCTCAGAGTACTTTGTTTACCTAGTGATTGAGATGGGTATCTGGACTATATAGGTTACCTTGTCATGTGAAGGAACTACGGTGGAGAAAACCCTAAATTACTACCTATCATGTTGGGTAATCTCATGCTTCGATTAGGACTCGAGATGAGGTAGTGGGGATTATGATTAAGAATGATGTGGGAAATGGTGGATGTCATGCTTGGGTAGGTTTTGACTGATTATTGGCTATGACCAATATACACCCTTCTCTCTCTCATTGCTTGCATATTAGAGAATACTCACATGACCTTTTAAATGATAGGAGGACCAGACCTCTTTTGTAGAAGGAAGTGGTTATAGGATAGTAATGTATGTGTCAGGTTGTGGAAGGTGTCTGGCTTGGTTCTCAAGTCAATTTTGGCGCCAATTTTGCATCTTCATCGCCAGTCCTTCATCGCTAAAACTTATTTTCATTATTAAATTATATGTACAAAAGATTTATTTTTCTTTTTATGATCTCATCGATGATTTTCAGAACCAAGTCACCACCACAAGTAAGTTGGGTAGTAGAGAAACTATTTAGTGAAGTGCCCTTGGTGGACATGTTCAACCCTAATACCCTAGGCCTAAGACTGAAATACTTAGTTTTATATATCAGACCTAGTGGATCCACCCTTTTTCCCCTCTAGGTTATGCACTAAGTTATAGTTTGAGCCTTTTAAGGGGTGGAGTTTTGTAAAATTTATTCATTAGGTATCAAACTAACTTAAGGAATAAGTAGGAGTAATAACAACTACAATAAGTAAAACATGGATAACTCCTAGTAATAGTGTCAAACATATGTAGAGGCTACCAAACCGGGAATTCCAGAGGAGCCTTGCTAATCATACCACCCTACATGTTACTTTGATGATTAAAATAGATCTTAAAATTTTATCTTTAGTTATCCTTAAAGGGTGTATTTAAGCCAGATAGGGGTAAAAGTAAAATTTTACTTAAAGCTCAAATTAATATCCTATACCCCATATCACTAATAATTAAGTGATGAGGATGACTATACAATATAGGCTAGGGTGAACATACTAAGTATGATGGAATTTCTAAACATTTCCATTTGATCATGATAAATAGAAGTGATAGGGGTTTGACTACACAGTAATCAAAACATGTCTTATGTAATGCATAAATTTAGTCTCGTGAATGAGAAATTCAATAAGTTACATACAACACACTATAGTGCTCAATTATGAATGAGAAAGTCTATTGAAAACAAAACCCTCTACTTACACCTCAACCCTAATATGCTTATTAAAGTATAAGTTTTGTCTTAGTCATGTAACACATCATAATTTGACCCCCTTGATAAAATATATATATTTTTTTTTTTGATTTAAGATATAACCCTAATACAGTAGGAAAATAAGACATATATGTGTATCATACATAAAGTGTCTATTATAAATAATTCTGATAATAATGTTTATGATGATGATGAGTGGGTGATGATGATTTTGTTTTTGATGATGATGATGATGTTTATGATGATGATGAGTGGGTGATGATGATGTTATTGATGATGATGATGATGATGATGATGTTGATGATGATGAGGAGGAGTAGGTGATGATGTCGGTGATATTGATGATGATGATGATGATGATGATGATGATGATGATGATGATGATGATGATGATGATGATGATGATGATGATGATGATGATGATGATGATGATGATGATGATGATGATGATGATGATGATGATGATGATGATGATGATGATGATGATGATGATGATGATGATGATGATGATGATGATGATGATGATGATGATGATGATGATGATGATGATGATGATGATGATGATGATGATGATGATGATGATGATGATGATGATGATGATGATGATGATGATGATGATGATGATGATGATGATGATGATGATGATGATGATGATGATGATGATGATGATGATGGTGGTGGTGGTGGTGGTGGTGGTGGTGGTGGTGGTGAGTAGATGATGATGATGTTGGTGGTGAGTAGATGATGATGATGATGTTGTTGTTATTTTCATGATGATGGTGATAACAAGGAAAACTATGTGGATCATGATCAAAGAATGGAAAAACTATGATAGCTTTATAGGTGGCCCTAATGGATACAAATCGGTTGACACAATCCTAGGTATTGATGTAACATCTCTAGCCCAACATCTACCATAATCATATTATGGATGCATGACACATGGAGACATATAGCTTCACCTTGAGAGTAGACCATAAGTGTGACATGAATAGTATGTTATGACCCCCTACATTAAGTACACTAGACATTTATAACTTGGTTAAAAGTATAACTTAGCATACGATACCACAACTGGATGGATTTCGGGGACGAAATCCTCTTTAAGGGGTGGAGTATTGTAACATACTCGATTCCAGACACATAGGCTAATTTCCCATTCTTCTAGGGGCCTAATTGATTAGGTGGATATCCAAAAATCCCTTGTCCCTTTTCTTTACTTTGCTACCCTTCGATGTCTATATTTCATTGTAATAGCATAGACCAAACCATATTAGGATCTGATAACCCTAATTGACTCTTTTGAATCACATGAACATGAAATCTTTGAATGTGATAACCCTAATACTTGAAGGATGAGAATTAGTGGATAATAATATTATGCTATAGCCTCAACCATTATTTAACATCCTAGAATAACCATAGAATATTAGAGTGAGGAATGTGGAAGGTTTCACCATAATTGATCATTAGGCTATGATCATTACATTAAGTGAATGATTAATGCACAATGGTAAAATTACAGCTAAAGTGACCTCAAAACCCAAATCTAAGCTTATAATCGGGTTCCTCACATTCTTATTAGTCAACCCTCAAATCTTGGGCTTAATTGGGCCTCAATTGTGCCCTCAATATGACCATAGAAGATTCTGCAATCAAGTAGTAAGTTTCCTTTTTTATCAATGTTGATTGCCACTACCCCTAATCTAGGTGCTTGTGCATTATTTGTCATGCGGCCAGCTTGGGTTGGGTACCCAGGTAGTCGGGTAGAGGAACTGGTCATCCCCTACCTCTGGGTTCCTCACACGCTGAGTCAAGCAGAACGTCACATTTTATCGGTGGCTTTGCGATCTCTACATGCGTCCAAACCTCTCAATTTCTTCGCCAACAAACTCCGCACATCCCCGCAAACCCATTGACCCCTTACTCGGCCCCTATAGAACCCCGAGGTGAAAATGCTTATTTCTATCCCTCGAGCAGCCACTGCTGCCCTCCTTCCAACTCGCTGTTCCCCACCCCAGAGCCATCATGCCTTCTTGTTCGCTCCAGTATTGATCTACGGCACCCCCTCAACCGTCCTCTTCGGTCAATTGCATGTGTAGTTGTTGTGGAGATGCTGACGGCATTGGCCTTCTTCTCCAACGAGAACGATAAGTTGTCAATGTACTCCCCACCTCGGTCCAATAGCACTTGAGGTAACCATCTGGAGAACCCTTTCTTGCTTCTGGGATACTTGTTTTGCCATGGCGTCGTCCGCTTTGCTCGGTCGACAAATGCATATGTCCTCCTCTATTTTGGGTCACCATCGGAAGGGGTTTCGATGACCCTGATCTGACTTTTGACTCCAGAGTGCCTCACAAGCACAACTCAAAGTTAATGGTCATGTTGAGGGCCTCATAAGGGTTCAGAAATCTCCTACCTGCCCCGACCTCTACCTTGCCTGGATCTTCTGATCGGCGGTGGGTCCTCTCATGCTGTCTTTTGTTTTTTCGGCCTTCCTAGTGCCTGCTTCCTCACGAACCTCTCTGTGAGGTGCCTTCCTACTAAGGACTAGTATTGTTGGCCATCACTCACTATTTTCTCCTTCCCACGGCTAGGTCATGCTGCTTCGCCCTTTTTGCCGCCTCCGCTCGAGGATGCCTGGACTCTGGTGAGTCTGGTCCTATGTGGGCCATTAAGTCCCCAGTTGCTAGCCGGAGCTAGCAGTCTATCCTCCAGGCTGCGGAGAAGCCTGGTTCAAGTGTACCTACTAGAGTCCATCTCCTACAGGAGGAGCCTAATGGCGCGAGGCAGGGGTGGGGCAAAAGCCCAATATCGCCCATGCTGGCTAGTGTATGATTGTCGCGCGCTTGAGGGTATATTGGTAATTTTCACTTTCATCATATTCTGCCAACTGAACTAAGTTCCCATTTATTTCCTTATAGTCTGCGTGACAGCGAACCCTTAATGATTCACATGTTCAATCAGGGGTAAATTCGATATTTGACAATTTAATTTAGTAATTAACCAGAAATGATTTAAATTTGTAAAATTCATAAGTAATTATTGGCTTATCCAAATAATATAAATAAATATGTTTTTGAGATTAGAAAAATACGACTGATTTATTGGGATAGGTTTCATGACCATATTTCCAACCTACAGTAGGATCGATTTCTAAGTAAGGGATTTAATGCATATTATATTAATTGAATGCACATATTTTGTGACTAGGTTGAGACAACCCTGACCCTGAATTTAGGAGGTGTCAATGAATATCTAGGACTAGTTATAAGGTATGTACACTCTATATTTTTATTTTGGGCATTAAATGACTGAAATCCATATATCTTTTAATGAGGCATCTCTTGAATTATAAATCCCTTTAAAAATCCAAATACTTGGACATTTATTGGTCCTTATATGAATTCCTTTTATCTCTATGATATTTATGATGTTATGCTCATTTGGGTCATTGGACCCCTCCTGCCATGTTGCCTTTATTGGAAATGACTAAAATAATAAGTTTTGCCACTCTATTATAGCATGTTGCTTGTATGACTAGAATATCTAGAATAGCGGTACTTATGTACAACCATATTTTTATAGGGTGTGTGTATTCCGCCCGGGGTGTGCATTTCCACCCTTATTTTTTTAGGCCATGATCCTATGGTGTTATGGCCCTGTTTTAGGTATATTTAGTCTACATTGTATGCATGCATCCATTTACTGTTTTATATTGTGATTGTTGGTGATTGTTTTGGCAAGGCACTTTATTCCTCATACTTGTATCTGAATTTTTGTATATGCCTCATTTCTCTTGTTACACTTCTTTTGAATTTACCTAATTGTTATTAGCCCCCTTCTTATGGGAACATCTCTTTTGCTCTCATAACCCTATATAATGCCCAAAGTGTTTAATATATGTACATACTCAGCTCTTTGTTGACCTCTATGTTGTTTCCTATGTTCTGGGTGATGTTCCCTTCCACCCAGGTTTAGGTGTGTTAAAGATCAAGGTTGCTCGAAGATCATATAAAGATAATTGTACCTAAGGATAGCTTGGAATGGCTAGGTTACTCTTTGCTACTGGGCTTATTTGTAGTTAGTTCAAGTTTTTGTAATATCACCTTTTATGGTGATGAGCTATCGTATAACGATACCCATTGTAATTTTGTAATAGTTTTGTTCTGCTGCTTATTCATTATCATGCTCTGTAATATGTGCCATTTGAGAAATGAATGAAATTCATCCTTTCCTTATTACCTTTTGGTACGTTTGGGATTGGATGGGCTATTTCTTCAATTAAGTGAAGAGTGGATCTCCTATTGGGTCTCACTGTTTACACTTGTAATCGCACCTATGTTGTTGATATTATATGGATGATGGGTTGTGAACTAGTGCTATGTTGATGCATTAAGATGATAAGAGGCTTGCTTATAAAATAAAGGCATAAGCGGATGCTCAAGATCTGATAACAATAATCTAATTTGTTTTCAATATACAATTCTATGCCTCATATAACAATGATGGTCGACATTTGCATTTGCAATCCTTATAACATGATAATCAGTAAAATATATGTCTGGTGATTTTAAGTTATCTCTCTTGATGTGCATACTAACTATGCAGGTGTATCAGGTGAATTCATAGCCAGGTAAGAGCTATGAGGTATATGTGTTTGAATAACGCTGAATGGTGTTAATTCTTGTTGATGAGATAGCATGCATCACCAGTATGATGAGATCAGTATGAGGACCTAATGAGGGCCGAGTGCCCAGTGAGGTATTATCCTCTTGATGATGAGATGAGGGATTGTTATCCCAGGTGATGATGTAAGATGATTATGCCTTGAGAGTCAGTGGTGTCATGTGTTGAGAGATTGAGATCCCAGATAATGTGATGATGACAGTGATAATGTAATTTAATGCTATGTATGTTTTACAACTTGGTTGCCTCAACAATCCACTTAAAATATACTAATTAATTACAGTGGAACATATCATGTAGTTTGCCCTGGCCATAGATCCATCATCGTCAGTAGCTGGTGAGGGTGAAATAGGTTCTCCTGCGAGTTAATCTGGAAGCGCATATTTTTTAATATGTGTGGTTTCTCCTAGCTGAAAATGAGGAGCATTTGAGTGAAACTTCAGTTGTAGACTCCAGAGTGCGGTTTCAGGCTCGTGGATCAATATGTTAGAGCATAGTGAACATGTCCATGGCTCAGGATGTGTGATAAGAAGAGCATGATTGTGTTCATGGCTCAGAGCATGGTGATCATGCATGTGGATCAGTTTCACTAGCATTGATACATGTACTGAGGTGGGCTAGGCAGAGGGTAGCCTGACCCTGTGGTTGAGACCACTTAAGCATGAGACTGTGGTCCTACTTGTTTTGCACTCGTACACTGACCATGAGGTGGTAAGGTCGTGGAGTCTGGCTCTTCCATTGACCTTTTATGGCACCGGCTTGGGTTTCACAACTGAAGGTTGGATTTGAGCGGTACGGCTCACTTCCTCGGGGCATGATAATAATATGTAATCCAGCCGAATAGTATTTATTGCTTAGGGAAAAACATAGAACATTAGTTGAGGCCTTGCTTGTGTATTTGGTCTTGTTATACCTTGCAATTACTTATACGTTCCTTATGTTATGTGGTAAGATCTTATAAATCTTATCTTGTCAATCATGTTCCATAAAGAAAATCAGGTTATATGCCCCCCCGGATATCTTGGTAAGATTGATGGTAATAATAGTCTTTCTCAATATGTTGCTCTTATTATATGTCTTTATCTGTTATCTACTTTATCTTCTTTAAACCTTCTGAGGTTTTATAGTTTCAACGGGGAGTTATGTTTCTTGCTGGGATTGTGTGTCTCACCTTGTTGGTTTACAACCTTTTTATGTGGTCACGCTAGACGTGGTGGTGGTCGTGAGGTTGCGGTCGAGCAGCAAGAAGAAGAGTAGTAGAAGGAAAGAGATGGACATGTTGTTGTTTTGATGGTTTTGTAGTAGAGTCCTAGAGTCATCCATGTACTCTCAGGTCCTCGGAGGTGTTTTGACGATGTTTTATGATGCTTACCTGATGTAGATTTGTATATCCTGTTGTTGGCCTGATGTGGCCCGTTATGTATAAATAGATGATGAATTCACGTGCTAGTAGGACAACTGGTTTCCCTAAGCTGTGGACATATATCAGGCTTGTAATGTTTATATAACATGTTTCCTTGCAGGATATGGATGTAATAGTTTCTTCATTTATCTACTTTCCGCAATCGGTTTTAATTAACCCATGTTTTTAGTAATATGTGGTTATGCACGTTTTCACGTGTCACCTTACTGTCTGTGTGATGGCGGGGTGTCACATCTATCATGTCAAGAAAATCCCTTCAAATGGATTTCACGATATTTATTCACAAATATCCAACTTTCCTCATATCAAGGGTTTCACCCTCTTTACTGAGATATCAAACAAACACTATTCACTTTGAATGAAATCCATGATAGTATCTGACATATGTGTACTGTGAATTTAGATAAACAATCATTCATAACCAAGGGGATCTAGATAAGCAATTTCTCTATTTACTTATACAGCAAATTTCAGTCATAGACAAATTCCCTATATTTCAGTTTACACTTATAACCTCTGTGAATACTTATGGAATTCTCATTAGGATGTATTGTATACATTTCTAATATGATTTCATCATATGAACTTCATCCAAACAGAGGAAGAATCCAGTTCATAACAATTTGCAACAACTTAGAACAAATAGACAATTCAGGGTTTGTAGTCGCATACTAGAAATTAAAGATTATGGATGAATTAACCAATTTTTGTGCAATATACTATTTAAAGGAAGCTCCCACTCACCCTAAGGTGTGAAAACACCTAAAAAATGTAGCTCATCCCTGAAAATCTCGATCTCATATCAAATCCCTAGCAATTCACCCAATTCTTCTTCCTTTCAACTCAGAAACCCTAAAAATGAGGGATTATGAAGAAAGTGTGAGAAAAGGGGAAGTTTGGTACCATTTTGGATCAAATTAGAGGAGGGACGGAATTTTTACATGTGAGAGAAGATTCACCATGAAACTATATCCAAAGAAGTTAAATGTAATATCCCTGACCTGGGTTATTCCCTAACCCTGGAAGTTTTGTTTAAGAAAGTTAATTAGATCCTTGATTTTATCTTGTGGAAAGTAATTAAGGCTCAAGATGAACTTATGTTTCAATTTTGGTCATGTTTGAATAATGTTGAAGCAATGCTTACTTATTTTGGACTAAAGTGCAAATTACCCAAGTTGAGGGGTTAAATTGCAAATGTTACATGATAAAATGTTCCTCAAAGTGTTTGAGCATCATGAGAATGAAAATGATGTAGAGGTATATCTTGTAGAAGCTGAGCACCAAGAAAGAGCTTATTAAGCAATGTTTGTGCATTAAAACCTAGTTTTGGTGTGATGTGTAATTTACCCAAAACCTAGGGTTCAATATGCAAAATACCACTTATAGAGAGTCCCTAATGTTTCTTGGCATCATGTATAGCAAATAAAATGAGAGGGTCATCTCATTTGTATCACTTTGAAGGAGAGAGAATCTTGATATTAAATAATCAAGATTTAAGCATAATTGAAATTCTAATTCAATTTAATGCAAAAATATATATATTAATTGAAGAGCCGTTCAACAAAAAGGTGAGGGATGATTTTTCAAAAAGAATGGACGACCATGTGCCTTTCAGAGGCACGAAAATATCCCAAGCAAGTGAATAACCCACTCACATTAATAAAAGAAAAAGAAATATCCACTAACTTATGGATATTATTATTAAATGGATAAAGGTGCTTAATTTGATTTTCTTTATTTCATGGATAATTGAGAGGAATATGAGGCAAGGAAGATATCCTCTTATGAAAGGAATAGGATATGGCAAGTGTCAAGGAAATGGAGTAGTTATTTCCTACTTTCTCTCTCTTAAAATGAATTTTAATAAAAATGCATATAAGCTCATTTATCCATAGCTCGAAAGGGGAATTTCGAATTCACTTTCACTTCTTGCTTGCTAAATGACCAAGGGAGCTTAGGAGCAACAAGATGACGACCCCCAACCTGTAGGTAAGCTCCATGGCCTTCTTTCGCCTTGATTTCATGGTAGAAAACACAAATCAATGCTTGATTTCTTCTTTTCTCCACTCAATCTTCAACCCTAGCCATTTGTCTCACTCAAAGACTTGAGGACGAGCTTGGTATAGTTGAAGGAGTTTCTTTAACCATTGAAAACATGGATATTGAAGCTTTGAAGCTTCTTTGGAGGCGGGTTATATAACTTGAACCCTTAATGTTATTATTGCATTCAATTCTTCATTAATTGTTGATCATTTTGTTCTTCTTGAAAGTCCTCTGATCAAATCGATTGAAATACCATAAGAATGGCAATAGTTTATGAAGGATCGTAGCTTGATGATGATGACATCATCCTAAGCACACATCTCAAAAATATCTAAAGCAAACGGTTTCAATGATTTGAGACCAAACGATCTCAAGATCGTTTGAAACCAAACGGTCTCAAGACCATTTGGGATCAAACGATCTCAGACTGTTTGGGGTTCAATTGTTGATGTTGTTAAATATTGATCTATTAGTTTCAATTGAATTGATTTTAAAGGTTCCAAGTGTTAGAGATCCACCAATTTCAAACCCTAATCGGATTGAAGCATTGAAACCCTAATTGATTTGATTCAATTTCATGTTGGTTGAACAAACGATTTCATCAAACTGTTTGGTTCTCAAATGGTTTCAAACCGTTTGAGGATCAAGGGTTGACCATTTGATAAAGGTTGACCGTTTGTAGGAAACGGTTTCAAAACCGTTTGATAGGGTTGACCATTTGGTGAAGGTTGACCGTTTGAGATGAAACGGTTTCAAACTATTTGAGAAGGAAAAGGTCTTCAAGACCGTTTGAAAGGAAACAGTTTCAAAACCGTTTAAGGGGCTAAGGGCCAAGACAGTTTTAAGGTCTGAACCCAAAACCATTTGAAGGTCTAACCCCAAGACCGTTTGAGGGTGTTACCTCAAGACCGTTTGAAAGTCATGATCAAAACCGAATGGAGGTCCAATTGCTCCTAAACCCAATAAAGAACGAGATGATCTGAAACTAATTGAAGACTTGATTGATCAAAACTAATTGAGGTCTATTTGATCAAGACCATTTAAAGGTTCAATTAGTTCAAATCATGAAAAGACCAATAACCCCATGAGTGGTTGAAAAGTATATTAATGTTGATTACAATGGAAGTACCTCTAGGGTACTTAAGTGATTAATGGAAGTAGAGTACTCATCCTTTAGTGCTTTTAAATACAAATAAGTACACTATGACAATCATAGGTGTATGTACTTCAATGAAGGGTTGAACTAATCCAATAAAGTATGGAGTAATCAATATCCTAGGAAAGGAGGAAACATAAACTCATACTTGAATAGGTAACATGCAATATGTACTGTGATAATTTTAAACAAAGCATGATTTAGGGTTTAGTCTTTGACAATGGGTTTGTGAACCCCTAATTGATGGGAAAACCCTAATTGATGTGAAAACCCTAATTGATGGGGGAATCTTGATTGAGATGAATTGGGATATGAGAAATTCTAATTGATATGAATAGTAAACATTAACCCTAATGTAGGGTAATGGAGTAACCCTAATCCAGGGTAAGGACATGAGGAATCCTAATTCAAAATAATATAATGAAAAACCCTAATCTAGAGTGATACCTTGTGAAACCCTAATTTTTGGGTTATAGTGTATGAGACCCTAATGCGGGCAATATGATGATAAACCATAACCCTTATTCCTGGGTGAAAGTGTGTGAAACCCTAACCTAATAAAGGGTGATGGTATGTGAAACCCTAATCCTAATGATGGAACAATAGCTAATACTCTGATATGGATAATATCTCAAATGGTTGATCATAGGCAAACTTATAGTAAGCAATGCATTAACCTGAAATGAGTCCATATCATTGAAGATAGTTGGACCATTCTTGTGTGTGACCTATGCACTTCATGGTAAAAGTGATAGGTTAGCGGATGAAAGTATTAAGATGGGAAATACCTTAATCCAAGATAAGTTGATAACTCAAGTAAGTTGGAGGTGATGAGGAAAGTGATACATCAAGATATGATAGATATCACTTTTAGCATTCCAGGGTTGATATACCTTGATGCACCTTAAATCCAATATACTTGGACAAGAAACACATGAAGTGTGTTATGTAAATTGTTACAATGAAATGTAATGAGTTTGATATACTTTGATAAGTATAGGATAATATACCTTGAGAATGAGGTTAAGCCAACTAATGAGTATGATGTAATCATACCATGATAAGGATGAGAAATGAACTCATACCTTGTATTGATAATCATTTAATGATAAATGTTAAGAGTAATAAACATGATTGAATACTCAAGATGTTAATGGATGATCCTAGAGGTGTGGAGCAATATATTAAGGTTGATTTGATAAATATGAAATCCTAATTAATGTGAGATGGGAAAACCCTAATCCTAAATTGGGTAATGGGACATGAGAAACCCTAATGTGACGTGAATAGTAAGCCCTAACCCTATTGAGGGAATAGTGATGTTACTATTGTATTACATGAGATAATATGTTATTGTTGCCTAGTGAGAGGTGACAAGATGTGTAATGGCCTTGTGAGCCATATGGTTAGATGTTGCCAGGTGAGAGGTGACAAGATGCTTTATGGGCCTTATGAGGCATGAGAACAATTGTGGCATAGGGAGAGGTACCAAGATGATTATAAAAGTTTATTGTAAGAAATGATAATGTTTTAATAAACTTAATAAAAGGAACAATTGTATTCAATAAAGAATGTGAAAAGCTATGAAGGCTAACCTCAGGGTTCAGAGCCTAGAGAAGGATGTGATGATCAATGATGAGTTAAAGGAATTTATATCCCATGATCTATGTAATCAGGGTTGGTTAAAGTCCAATGCCTGGCTGTGTAATCAGGATTGGTTAAAGTCCAATGCTTGGCTGTGTAATCAGGATTGGTTAAAGTCCAATACCTGGAAGAGGTATAATGCCTATAATCAGGGTTGGTTAAAGTCCAATGCCTGGCTGTGTAATCAAGATTGTTTAAAGTCCAATGCCTGGCTGTGTAATCAAGATTGGTTAAAGTCCAATGCTTGGCTGTGTAATCAGGATTGGTTAAAGTCCAATGCCTGATTGTGTAATCAGGATTGGTTAAAGTCCAATGCCTAGTTGTGTAATCAGTGTTGGTTAAAGTCCAATGTCTGGCTGCGAAATCAGGATTGGTAGTGTCCAATGCCTCGCTGTGTAATCAGGATTGGTTAAAGTCCAATGCCTGGCTCTGTAATCAGGGTTGGTCAAAGTCCAATGTCTGGCTGTGAAATTAGGATTGGTAGTGTCCAATGTCTGGTGATGTAATCAGGTTTGGAAGAGTCCAATACCTGGCATAGGCTCAATGCATGTAATGATGACACAGGATTGGTAATAACCCAATGCATGTAATGATGTCACATGATTGGTAATAACCCAATGCATGTATTAATGATATATGGGTACATGGTAGATATAATCCCATATTTGTTTAGCAGATTGGCTAAGGCCAACAGATTGAAACAAAAATGTCTCATGGGTAACATATCAAGATAATGATTGTTACAAGAGAAGTTTGACATGATGGTATAATATGATGAATAAATGATATACATGTTCTTCTCATTCCTTATTAAGAGAATAGATGATCTATTGTTCTATCATAAATAGTAGCAATGCTTTAAAATATGAGAATGTTTTAAGCTGCTTATCCCCTGCCCAGTTTTATATCATTAAATTGCAATAATAATGTTTTTAGCGGAGAGTTATATTGTGACGTCTGTTGCCAAACATCGATTAAGATAAATGCGAAAGCGATTACTAACAGCGGATTACTGAAAATCACTAAAAATTAAAACCATTTATCAAGAGATCCATTCACAGGAAAACTCTTTCATTTAAAACCAAAGTAAATCATTACATCCTTGTTCATAATGTACATGTCATGTACCATCTCTTTCTCGAGACATTACATACAACAGCTGCTCTATTAAATTTGTACATATGCAACTTAAAACCTCGAGGCATCAAGCCAAAACCACATATCGATTATAAAATCATAAACTACTAACTCCTAGGACCTGAGAGTATAGAGACGACACATAGGACTTTATGTACAAAGCCTGACAACCAGTATCCCCACCTAGGATATTATTGTTGTCCTTGTTGTTGTTGTTGCTGCTCTTCCTCTGCTACAGAGATTCTTCCTCTTTGTCTACATCAACCTAAAAACGTTGGATTCCATGGGGGTGAGACAATTATAAAAATTGCCCCAGCGGGACATATAACTCTCTGCCAAAAATATTATTATTGCAGTTTAATAGAAATAAACTGAGTAGTGGAATCATAATAATCAGCAACAAGTAATTCACTTATTTAAAGTAGATTAGAGAAACATTCCCACTTAAGCTTATTAGTTGTATCTTGATAAAGCAGTATGTCTAATATTCAATAAAGAATTATAGGACATGTATAACATTTATCCATCTAGGAAATGTTAAGCAGGATAATCATCAACCAGTGATTCTCATATTTTAGTCTTATACAAATATGCTACACGGCTGATTACATTTTACAAACATACTTAAGCTCTGAGGAGATGAGGTATACCGCTCATACTCTAATTGACCATTGCTAAATTGAATCGGTACCATACATAGGTCAATGGAAGAGCCAGATTCCCATGACCTCCCACATCCCGGTCAGTATGAGACCACAAGCAGGACTATGTCGACTGCTCAAAATAGCTTTCCAGGGTATACTGGCAACTTCGCTATAGAGTTACAGCGTCAACTGCACTCTCATCGGCAATCGAGAGGTTTAATGTTTATCTTCATCGACCCAACATTGAATATCATTGGGAGATTAGTGATACATCCATCCCAACCATCGAGAGATTTATGATACATCCATCCCGACACATGAAGGATTGAGAGGTTTAATGTTTACCCTCCATCAATCTATTCACTAGGACGTAAGGATATTTTCACCCATTTACCCCCGCATATTCAAAATATGTGAATTCTAGGAAATCCCATAGGAAAACCTATTTCACCATCACCAACTTCTGATGATGATGGATCTATGGTCAGAGCACTACATAAATAGATTTCACTTGATTAATTAAGTACATTTTCATATTCTTTTAGCATCAGTCAAGTTCTCAAACATAACTTATTATGACAATGCTATAAAGAGACATGTACTATTTTTATCAATTACTTATCAGTCTTTAAAATACATTGGGAACTCAGTCCCTCCTTTCAATACTGGGAATTCTCATCCCTTCACAATCTCATTACCACAATCATATGGTTCTGGGTATTCAAACCCTTAGCTCATCATTGAGCATTGTTACCACTTTTCCAGGTAACTATCACCTTTAGGTCATCTGACTAAGGTAAATATGATACTTGTTGTTACACGCATCACACATGGTACTTGAGGCTCATTAACTCTCTTATTACCTCTTACCAGGCAACAAGGTATATTATGGCACACAAGGCCCAATATACAATAGTGAATTAAACACCATATCTTATACCTGGCCATGACCACCATTTCAGAATACTTGCATGGTTAGTGCAGATGATAATAGTAACTTCAATTACATATCAGTACCTTGTAGAACAAAATATGGATTCACTGTTCAAGGGTAACACCACTATTCCCTTACTAGGGTTAGGGTTTCCCATTTCATGTCATTTGGGAACATTCATCCCATTACCCAAATCAAGGTTATGGTTTATCACCATATTGCCCAAGATTAGGGTTTCATAAAACATTACATAGTATTACCCTGGATTTGAGATCCGCATCACATCAAACATCACGATTTCTCATAAAATCACCCTTAGGTAGGGTTTCACATAAATTTCACCCCAGAATTGGGTTTACATTCAATAACCCACAATTAGGGTTCACTGTTCATCCCAATTAGGGTTTCATGTTCCATTACCCACAATCAGGGTTTACTATTCATCCCAATTAGGGTTTTGCATCACATTACCCTAAATTAGGTTTACACATAACATCACCCTGGATTTGGGCTACATCCTTACCCTGGATTAGGGTTTCACTTAGAATTACCCTAAATTAGGGTTAGTATTCAATAACCTTGTCAATTAGGGTTTATGCTCATGATTAGGGTTTCATGATCTCTTTGCTAAGGATCATACCCTTAATCACCACATGAATCATACTCATGTATGAATTCCATTCTATCATCCTCTCAACTTGATTAGGCTATTTCAACCCTTTAATCAAGTACATACAACTATGACTGACATAGTGTACTAAGTTATTATTCTTATAAGCAATTAGGGTTTATCCCTTTAATGGTACTAATCATCTAGGTACTTTTAGGGTTTCAACCTTGTACCTCCATTAATTATCATCACTATCAACCATTGGGTTAATAGAACAAATATTACCTTTAATTCCCACATGATTGAATCACAAAAGTCCATCATTCGGTTTTGGGGTTTCCAAACACCAAACGGTTTTGAAACTGTTTGACTCCAAACGGTTTTGAAACTATTTGACCCCAAACGGTTTCAAGACCATTTGGGCTCAAATGATCTCAAGACCGTTTGGGCTCAAACCAGCCTCAAAATCGCATGGGCCATTTAGGACATTCACCAATCAAATTGATTATAATTTGCTCCATTGGATTGGACATCAATTAGGCAATTGAAGGATTCATCAATCATCACCATTGGATCTCTATCCATCTGTGACGTTTGTCTCACGAAAATAAGATTAACTAATGCGGAAGCGATCACTAAGCAGCGGATTGCCAAAAATCACTAAAAATTAAAACCTTTTTATCAAGAGATCCATCAAAGGAAAACTTTCTCACAACGAACCAAAGTAACACATTTACATTCTTGTTCAAAGGTACATATTATGTATCATCTCCTTTTGAGAATTACAAGCATTAACTGTCCTGTTAGGTTAAACACAGGCAGTATAAAATCTCGAGGCACTGAGCCAAAATCTCGAAAGCACTAACTACTACTCTGAGGAGCTGAGAGTACAGAGATGACACATATGACTCTATATACATATATACAAGGCATAACAGCCAGTGTCTCCACCTAAGACTTCATTGTTGTCCCTACTGCTGTCCTTCTCCTACTGAAGGATTCATGTCTCCTCATCCGCGTCCACCTAAAAATGTAGTTCCCACGGGGGTGAGACAATTGTAAATTGCCCCAGCGAGAGATATAACTCTTCACCAGTAACATTATTATTGCAGCTTAAGAAGATAAATATGCACAAAGGAATCATATTTATTTGGCAACAGCTAATTTAATGTCTAGCATATTAGAATATTATTCTTATCTAAAACATTGCAGCTGTAACTTAAAAGAGCCACATGTCACTTATTCATTAAGGAATATGAAGAACATATATACCATTTATTCACTACAACATCATTACCACAACATCAACTATCTTCAGGCTTAGATCATATATCTAATACCTGGCATTGTCATTGTGGAGTCATGGCATGTAGCCATACTCTTTTCACAAAGTGTTGGGATCTTAATCCCTCAACTCACCAAGTACATTTCCTCTTCTTAACAAGTTCATCATCATAATTAAAGCATCTGGGTATTTGAACCATAACTCACCATAGGATACTTATTATCACTTGTTAGGTAACTTTTTACCTTCAGATCATCTGACCAAAGACATCATATTTCTTGCTATGCAATGTATTTTTCATAGTACACAAAGCTCAATGATTCTTACTACACAAAGCATATGAAGGCTTATAAAGCCTATAAAACATTCTCAATAAACAAGCATCATAACCCATACCTGGCTATGCTTCTCATCTCATCATCCCTACATGATTAGTAATCATGGTAACAATTATAATGCTTTCATATCAGTATCATACAACACTAAGTAGTATTATCCCTTTTTAGGGTTCATGATTTCTCTTTCACATCAGTACCATACAACACTAAGTAATACCATTGTTCCCTCTTTAGGATTCATGGTTTCTCTTTTATATCAGCACCCTTCATTAGGGTTTTCCATAAATAACCACTTGGGTTCTTAAGATCATATTATTAATGATCATCCCTATTCCATTGCTTCTCAAAGCTAGAAGCCAAAATAGATATCATAAGTATTCAAACATACTTATATATCCTCATCATTCATCATTGAATGTATTATCAACACAAAGTATGAGTTTCTTTCTCATCTTTATCAGACTATGATTGAATCATAGTATATTCATTTGGATTAACCTTTTCATAAGGCATATTAGCTTACAACCATCAAGGTGCATTATATCTCAATGTAACAATTGACATGACACATTTCATGTGTCATCCATTCCAATTATAATGAACTTAGAACACATCATGATATATCAGAATTGGGGTGTTGGATGTGATATCTATCATACCTTGATGTATCACTTCCCTCAACACCCTCATCTTACCTGAGTTATTCACTTAGCTTGTGTTAGGGTATCACTCATCCTAATACTCATGCACTAGATCATCACATTCATTATGCTATGTATTGGTGATGATTCATCTATTTTAGAAAACACAACCATTGCCAAAGATATGGACTCACCCTTGAGTCGGGGACTATTAATGTAAGGATGTCCATAATCAACCCCTCTAGGTATTTCATTTGTCAATACATTAATCACTATTTCATTAATAGGAATAATATTTCCATCTTTATAATTGAGGTTCACTTAGCATCTCACAAACATATATAGATTTCACCTAGGATCACTCTTTATTAGGGTTTCACATAACATCCTTATATATATCAGGGTTTCACCTAGTATTATGTGAAATTAAGATTTCACAACACATCACCCAGTGTTAAGGCTTCCCATTAGTATTAATGGCACTACCCTATATTAGGGTTTCATATACCTTTATCCCATTTTAAGGAATTAGGGTTTACCATTCACATCCAAGTGGGGTTTCTCTTTCCTCATACCCAAATTAGGGTTATGATATACAATTCCCATTAAATTAAGGTTTCTAGCATTGTGACACTAAGTTAGGGTTACATCATCACCCTAGATTATAGTTTCACTGAACTTTGCCCTTAAATTAAGGTTTCACATAACCTTGCTCTCATTTAGGATCAAGGTACATCAATCTTTTCAATGAAGATTTCATGATCTCATATTATGAATCAAACCCTGATTACACATTTATTCACAATGAGAGAATTAGGGCTTATTAAATAAGAAACCATCTCTCCCATTCACTCTCCCTCTCATCCTCTCTAGGATGTTAACTATTCCAAAATTAATCTAGGTCAACACTTTACTTGAGTACACAAAGCTAGGGTTAACCTTCATAATCATCATGGGTCTACATCATTAATAATCACATAGCTAATTGACCTTTGATCATATTAGATGTCTAAATGGTCTAATAAATTAAACCATAAATTAGATAAGGAATTCAAAAGAATTGACCAATTAAAATTTCAACTCCACAAAGTGATCAATTGAGTTAACCATTGAAATCTTCAATTGCATTAAGTAGCCAAATGGGTTCACCATATTGGACCTTCAATTACATGAGATACTCAAATAGATTAACCATATTGATCTTCACAATATTAATTACTTAGAACATCAATGATCTTAGTTCTCATAAATCAATTGATTGAAAACTATTTGAACAAGTTATACTTGAAACCAATTGAACAAGGTAGGTATTGAAACCATTTGCACTTTGGGTCTCCAAACGGTTTGAGATCGTTTGGTTCCAAATGGTCTTGAGGCCGTTTGGTCCCAAATGGTCTTGAGACCGTTTGGACTCAAATGGTCTTGAGATTGTTTGGACTCAAACGGTCTTGAGACTGTTTGGTCCAAACCTTCTCAAAACCGCATGGACCAAAAAGGCACTTCAACACTCAATCGACTCAATGTTTCAATCCATGAACCAATTATAAATTGAACCACTAAAGCATTCATCAATAGGACCACTGAATCACCATTCAATTAGACCTTAAATTTAGGGTTTTGAACCCAATTGAACTAGGTTTGATAATCAAGAAACCATCACTTAGGGTTTGAAATCAAGGATCCATCAATAGTTGACATTTTGGAACCAAATCAATTGAAATCAATGAACTATCTTCATCACATGATATGACCTGACCTCAAACGGTCTTGGATGACCACCAAACGGTATTGAGACCATTTGGTTGATCTCCAAATGGTCTTGAGACCGTTTTCCCATTCCATCATCAAAATCCATGACATCCAATTAGGGTTTTGGACCATTGGATTGATTATCAAATCAGCACTTAGTTGCAAATCAATTTGGTACCTTTGGACCTTCAAACACTTATCCATACTTAAACCTAGACCTCAAAACGGTCTTGGGTGACCCCCAAACGGTCTTGAGACCGTTTGGGTGATCCCCAAACGGTTTTGAAACCGTTTGGGTCAATCAACCCAAAACATCATCTCAATCAATTGGAAATTCAGCATTTAGCCGATTAGGGTATATACCATATGTTTGAATCTTCAAATACCTAACCATACTCAACACTAGACCTACAAACGGTCTTGGTTGACCTCCAAACAGTCTTGAGACCGTTTGGGTGATTCCCAAACGGTTTTGAAACCGTTTGGGTCAATCAACCCAAGTTTCAAACTCAATCACTTATGAAATCAGCATTCAACCCGATTAGGGTTTAGGTGATTGATGGACCTTCAACTCATGAACCAATTGGAGTTAATAAATAATAATTGATGGGTCATTAACCTAGATCATTATGAAAAAGTCCCCAAATGGTCAACCCTAGTCACCATCACCAAACGGTCTTAAACCGTTTGCTTCTATGCGGTTTAGTGAAACTGTTTCATTCCAAACGGTTTGAAACGGTTTGCTCCTAAAACACAAACCGTTTGGACATTTGATTGAAACCGTTTGGTATATATATTTGGGGAGGTGTGTGCTTATGATGATTTCATCATCATAAAGCTCCAAACTCACGAAATCTACTGTGATTTCCATGGAGATTGCATCAACCAACCAAACTTAATTTCAGAAACGTAGAAATGATCACCAATTGATAAGGAATTGATTGCAATAATAAAATTAAGGGTTCAAGTTATAAAACCCACCTCCAATTGAGCTCCAAAGCTCCAATCTCATGGAAAAAATGGTGGATAAAGCTCTTGTAACTCCCCCTAGGCTCGTCCTCAAGCTTTTGGTTGAAAGGATTGGCTAGGGTTGAAGAGGAGATCGAAATAAGAAGAAATCAATGATTTATTTTCGATTTCCACCATGGAATCAAGGAGAAGGGAGGTCAAGAAGCTTACCACAGGTAGGGAGTCGTCCTCCTGGTCCTCCCAATCTCCTTGGTCGTTTTCCAAGCAAATGGAACAAGTGAATTCGAAATTCCCCTTTTACTCTATGGATAAATGAGCTTATATGCAATTGTTTATTTAAAATTCAATTAGGAGAGAGAAAGTAAGAATTATCTCCCCCTTATCCTTGCCACTTGCCCCCTTCTCTTCCTTAGGGACGAGTATATCTTTTTTGCCTCTTATTCCTCTCAATTATCCATGATTTAAAGAAATGTAAATTAAGCACCTTAAATCATATTATACTAATATCCATATGTGAGTGGATATTCTTTTTCTTATAATAATGGTGAGTGGGATTTCACCTCCTTAGGATATGCTCGTGCCTTTGCAAGGATTTAAGCTCATCCACACACATATGAATCCAACCATTTTAATTTTGGTTGAAGGCCCTTTAATTAATACATTCATTTTTGCCCTAAATTAAATTAGGGTTTCAATTAGGATTAAATCTTGATTATTTTAATATCAAGACTCTCTCTCCTCCAACTTAATTCAAATGAGGCGCCCCTCTCATTTTTTTTACTCCACATGTTGCCAAGAAGAATCAGGGGCCTTTTTGAAGTGGTAATTTGCATATTGAACCCTAGATTTTGGGTAAATTGCACATTACACCAAAACTAGGTTTTAATACACAAGGATTGCTTTACAAGCTTAATCTTGGTGCCCAAGCTTATGAAAACCATACCACTACATCATATTCATTCTTATGATGTCTCAACATCATAGGAACATTTTATCATGTGCAATTTTCAAGTTAACCCCTCAACTTGGGTAATTTGCACTTTAGTCCAAAATAAGCAAACATTGCTTCAACATTGCTCAAACAGGACAAAAATTGAAACACAAGTTTCTCATGATCCCTAATTACTTTTACCCAGATAATATTAAGCATCTACTCAACCTTATTAGGCAAAACATCTAGGGTTAACACATAACCCAGGTCAGGGATGTTACAAATTATAAACCCCTAACAAAGATTTCGTCCCCGAAATCCCAGGAAAAAGGGAGGGACAGATTATTCATTAATCATGCCCTCAAGTCTCCACATATCATCTTAATATTATGGAGATATCATGGATCTATAATTCATACAAAGTTCCTTTCATTAATTCCACCTTATCACTGTTTATGTTTATGCAGAGCATAAACCCCTAACATATGATGTACATATTATTGAAAGGAAGAAGCATAAAAGAACATACTTCTATCATCACCCAAGAATATTTACCAAAAGAGAAACATACATATCTAACATAGATAATTCATTCAGAAATCCTTTACTTGCTTGGGAAAGTTCACTGAGAAATCTCACTAAGCAATTAATTTAGAAATATTCACTGAGAAGGTTCACTAAGCAGTTTGTCTTGGAAAAATTCACTAAGTAAGTTCACTAAGTATGTTCACTGAGTAATTTGTTTTTGAAAATATTCACTGAGCAAGTTCACTAAGTATGTTCACTGAGTATTTTGTTTTGAAGATATTCACTGAGTATGTTCACTAAGTATTTTGTTTTGAAGATATTCACTGAGCAAATTCACTGAGTATGTTCACTAAGTATTTTGTTTTGAAGATATTCACTGAGCAAATTCACTGAGTATGTTCACTGAGAATATTGTTTTGAAAGTATTCACTGAGGAAGTTCACTGAGAATATTCACTAAGTATGTTGTTTTGAAAGTATTCACTAAGGAAGTTCACTGAGAATATTCACTAAGTATGTTGTTTTGAAAGTATTCACTGAGGAAGTTCACTGAGAATATTCACTAAGTATGTTGTTTTAAAAGTATTCACTGAGGAAGTTCACTGAGAATGTTCACTAAGTATTGTTATTTTATAAGTATTCACTGAGGAAGTTCACTGAGAATATTCACTAAGTATTGTTATTTTGTAAGTATTCACTGAGGAAGTTCACTGAGAATATTCACTAAGTATGTTGTTTTGAAAGTATTCAATAAGGAAGTTCACTGAGAATGTTCACTAAGTATTGTTATTTTGTAAGTATTCACTGAGGAAGTTCACCGAGAATATTCACTAAGTATTGTTATTTTGTAAGTATTCACTGAGGAAGTTCACTGAGAATATTCACTAAGTATGTTGTTTTGAAAGTATTCACTAAGGAAGTTCACTGAGAATGTTCACTAAGTATTGTTATTTTGTAAGTATTCACTGAGGAAGTTCACTGAGAATATTCACTAAGTATGTTGTTTTGAAAGTATTCACTAAGGAATTTCACTAAGAATATTCACTAAGTATGTTCACTAAGTAGTTTGTTTTGGAGAAATTCATTGAGAAGGTTCATTGAGTATGTTCACTAAGTAGTTTATTTGGAAAATTTTCACTTAACTCTTCTTATTTAATTTCATTATACTCTCTAGATTGTTTCAGAATGACTACTTGATCAGAGTAATCAAAAATATAACAAGTATTGAGATTAGGTAGTATGCACTTTATTTACTATCATATTCCTCACTTTTCATATCATTATACACACAGGATTTTCCATTTTTAGATTTTTTTTTTCAAGCATCACTTCTGTATTTCATCTTATATTACAAAGATAAGAGAAATCATAAAACATTTTAAAGAACACTAATAAAATGTGAATTCTCATCTTCCTTGTGTCCTTATAGGACTAGTCAAAGGAAGTTCAAAAACAGCTTCTTTCATATCTTTAACACACAGAATCATGAAATGAAGTATCAGGATGAATATATTTTATTTAAGTATTACCCCTCAAGGTCACCTACCACATTAGGTTGATTTCAACACATAGTGTCCAGTTATCTCATGTTGCTGCTTTTGCCTTTACTTAGTGGCTACTGCCCTGGTGCACTAGGCATTTATTGCACTGGTGACACCAAAAACTTTGGCTTTCAGAATATCTAGGCAAATGTCTCTAGAATTGTAGAGACCTTACCTTAATTCATAGCTTATGGCCCCTCCTTGGGCACTACCATCACAGATGTACTGTTTGTCCAGACTTATGGTAGAGTCTACTTTCTTGCCATTTATTAATCTTTCCCACATTTCCACTGTTCTAACATGACCATGTCACTCACAAATCCTTTCAAAGCCCAAAGTTTATGCATTAAAGACTGGTAACTTAGGTTGTAATACTAGTATCCAGTCTTCTATATGCATTATTGTTGTCCTATCCTGCCCTTCAAGAGCATAACATAGGATTCTCTATCCTGATTAGGTCAAGGTGGGAATTCTCAGGCACTTGTTCTCCTCTTGGCTGGTTCCATGCACCCTCTCTTGGTGCAACAACATTGCCCTTAGCAATGTGTTCCTCATGTTCTCCAATCATTTTCAAGTTCTTCTTCTCCTATATGAGTAGAACATACTATCAGATAAACTGGAAGACACTTAGAACAGACTCTACAACCTTAGTCCTATGTCTCTGTAGACTCAGTGAACCTAGTGCTCTAATACCACTTAATTGTGACGTCTATCTCACGAAAATAAGATTAACTAATGCAGAAGCGATCACTAAGCAACGGATTACCAAAAATCACTAAAAATTAAAACCTTTTTATAAAGAGATCCATCAAAGGAAAACTTTCTCACAACGAACCAAAGTAACACATTTACATTCTTGTTCAAAGGTACATATTCAGTATCATCTCCTTTTGAGAATTACAAGCATTAACTGTCCTGTCAGGTTAAACACAGGCAGTATAAAATCTCGAGGCACTGAGCCGAAATCTTGAAAGCACTAACTACTACTCTGAGGAGCTGAGAGTACAGAGACGACACATATGACTCTATCTACATCTATATAAGGCATAACAGCCAGTGTCTCCACCTGAGACTTCACTGTTGTCCCTGCTGCTGTTGCTGCTATCCTTCTCCTACTGAAGGATTCATGTCTCCTCATCCGCGTCCACCTAAAAATGTAGTTCCCACGGGGGTGAGACAATTGTAAATTGCCCCAGCGAGACATATAACTCTTCACCAGTAACATTATTATTGCAACTTAAGAAGATAAATATGCACAAAGGAATCATATTTATTTGGCAGCAGCTAATTTAATGTCTAGCAGATTAGAATATTATTCTTATCTAAAACATTGCAGCTATAACTTAAAAGAGCCACATGTCACTTATTCATTAAGGAATATGAAGAACATATATACCATTTATTCACTACAACATCATTACCACAGCATCAACTATCTTCAGGCTTAGATCATATATCTAATACCTGGCATTGTCATTGTGGAGTCATGGCATGTAGCCATACTCTTTTCACAAAGTGTTGAGATCTTAATCCCTCAACTCACCAAGTACATTTCCTCTTCTTAACAAGTTCATCATCATAATTATAGCATTTGGGTATTTGAACCCATAACTCACCATAGGATACTTATTATCACTTGTTAGGTAACTTTTTACCTTTAGATCATCTGACCAAAGACATCATAATTCTTGCTATGCAATGTATTTTTCATAGTACACAAAGCTCAATGATTCTTACTACACAAAGCATATGAAGGCTTATGAAGTCTATAAAACATTCTCAATAAACAAGCATCATAACCCATACCTGGCTATGCTTCTCATCTCATCATCCCTGCATGATTAGTAATCATGGTAACAATTATAATGCTTTCATATCAGTATCATACAATACTAAGTAGTATTATCCCTTTTTAGGGTTCATGATTTCTCTTTCACATCAGTTCATACAACACTAAGTAATACCATTATTCCCTCTTTAGGGTTCATGGTTTCTCTTTTATATCAGCACCCTTCATTAGGGTTTTCCATAAATAACCACTTGGGTTCTTAAGATCATATTATTAATGATCAGCCCTATTCCATTGCTTCTCAAAGCTAGAAGCCAAAATAGATATCATAAGTATTCAAACATACTTATATATCCTCATCATTCATCATTGAATGTATTATCAACACAAAGTATGAGTTTCTTTCTCATCTTTATCAGACTATGATTGAATCATAGTATATTAATTTGGATTAACCTTTTCATAAGGCATATTAGCCTACAACCATCAAGGTGCATTATATATCAATGTAACAATTGACATGACACATTTCATGTGTCATCCATTCCAATTATAATGAACTTAGAACACATCATGATATATCAGAATTGGGGTGTTGGATGTGATATCTATATTGGGGTGTTGGATGTGATATCTATCATACCTTGATGTATCACTCCCTCTTCTTACCTGAGTTATTCACTTAGCTTGTATTAGGGTATCACTCATCCTAATAATCATGCACTAGATCATCACATTCATTATGCTATGTATTGGTCATGATTCATCTATTTTAGAAAACACAACCATTGTCAAAGATATGGACTCACCCTTGAGTCAGGGACTATTAATGTAAGGATGTTCATAATCAACCCCTCTAGGTATTTCATTTGTCAATACATTAATCACTATTTCATTAATAGGAATAAGATTTCCATCTTTATAATTGAGGTTCACTTAGCATCTCACAAGTATATATATATTTCACCTAGGATCACTCTTTATTAGGGTTTCACATAACATCCTTATATATATCAGGGTTTCACCTAGTATTATGTGAAATTAAGATTTCACAACACATCACCAAGTGTTAAGGCTTCACATTAGTATTAATGGCACTACCCTATATTAGGGTTTCATATACCTTTATCCCATTTTAAGGAATTAGGGTTTACCATTCACATCCAAGTGGGGTTTATCTTTCCTCATACCCAAATTAGGGTTATGATATACAATTCCCATTAAATTAGGGTTTCTAGCATTGTGACACTAAGTTAGGGTTACATCATCACCCTAGATTATAGTTTCACTGAACTTTGCCCTTAAATTAAGGTTTCACATAACCTTGCTCTAATTTAGGATCAAGGTACATCAATCTTTTCAATGAAGATTTCATGATCTCATATTATGAATCAAACCCTAATTACACATTTATTCACAATGAGAGAATTAGGGCTTATTAAATAAGCAACCATCTATCCCATTCACTCTCCCTCTCATCCTCTCTAGGATGTTAACTATTCCAAAATTAATCTAGGTCAACTCTTTACTTGAGTACACAAACCTAGGGTTAACCTTCATAATCATCATGGGTCTACATCATTAATAATCACACAGCTAATTGACCTTTGATCATATTAGATGTCTAAATAGTCTAATAAATTAAACCATCAATTATATAAGGAATTCAAAAGAATTGACCAATTAAACTTTCAACTCCACAAAGTGATCAATTGAGTTAACCATTGAAATCTTCAATTACATTAAGTAGCCAAATGGGTTCACCATATTGGACCTTCAATTACATGAGATACTCAAATAGATTAACCATATTGATCTTCACAATATTAATTACTTAGACCATCAATGATCTTAGTTCTCATAAATGAATTGATTGAAAACCATTTGAACAAGTTATACTTGAAACCAATTGAACAAGGTAGGTATTGAAACAGTTTGCACTTTCGGTCTCCAAACCGTTTGAGATTGTTTGGTCCCAAACGGTCTTGAGACCATTTGGACCCAAACGGTATTGAGATCGTTTGGTCCAAACCTTCTCAAAACCGCATGGACCAAAAAGGCACTTCAACACTCAATCGACTCAATGTTTCAATCCATGAACCAATTATAAATTGAACCACTAAAGCATTCATCAATAGGACCACTGAATGACCATTCAATTAGACCTTAAATTTAGAGTTTTGAACCCAATTGAACTAGGTTTGATAATCAAGAAACCATCACTTAGGGTTTGAAATCGAGGATCCATCAATGGTTGACATTGTGGAACCAAATCAATTGAAATCAATGAACTATCTTCATCACATGATATGACCTGACCACAAATGGTCTTGGATGACCACCAAACGGTCTTGAGACCGTTTGGTTGATTTCCAAACGGTCTTGAGACCGTTTTCCCATTCCATCATCAAAATCCATGACATCCAATTAGGGTTTTGGACCATTGGATTGATTATCAAATCAGCACTTAGTTGCAAATCAATTTGGTACCTTTAGACCTTCAAACACTTAGCCATACTTAACCCTAGACCTCCAAACGGTCTTGGGTGACCCCCAAACGGTCTTGAGACCGTTTGGGTGATCCCCAAATGGTTTTGAAACCGCTTGGGTCAATCAACCCAAAACATCATCTCAATCAATTGGAAATTCATCACTTAGCCGATTAGGGTTTATACCATATGTTTGAATCTTCAAATACCTAACCATACTCAACCCTAGACCTCCAAACGGTCTTGGTTGACCTCCAAACGGTCTTGAGACCATTTGGGTGATTCCCAAATGGTTTTGAAACCGTTTGGGTCAATCAACCCAAGTTTCAAACTCAATCACTTATTAAATTTGCATTCAACCTGATTAGGGTTTAGGTGATTGATGGACTTTCAACTCATGAACCAATTGGAGTTAATCAATAATAATTTATGGGTCATTAACCTAGATCATTATGAACAAGTCCCCAAATGGTCAACCCTAGTCAGCATCACAAACGGTCTTAAACCATTTGCTTCTATGTGGTTTAGTGAAACCATTTCATTCCAAACGGTTTGAAACTGTTTGCTCCCAAAACACAAACCGTTTGGACATTTGATTGAAACTGTTTGGTCTAGATATTTGAGGAGGTGTGTGCTTATGATGATGTCATAATCAAGCTCCAAACTCACGAAATCTACTGTGATTTCCATGGAGATTGCATCAATCAACCAAACTTAATTTTGGAAATGTAGAAATGATCACCTATTGATAAGGAATTGATTGCAATAATAAAATTAAGGGTTCAAGTTATAAAACCCGCCTCCAATTGAGATCCAAAGCTCCAAGATCACAGAAACAATATTGGATGAATCTCTTGCAACTCCCCCTAGGCTCGTCCTCAAGATTTTGTTTGAAAGGATTGGCTAGGGTTGAAGAGGAGATCAAAATAAGAAGAAATCAATGATTTATTTTTGATTTCCACCATGGAATCAAGGAGAAGGGAGGTCAAGAAGCTTACCACAGGTAGGGAGTCGTCCTCCTGGTCCTCCCAAGCTCCTTGGTCGTTTTACAAGCAAAGGGAACAAGTGAATTCGAAATTCCCCTTTTACTCTATGGATAAATGAGCTTATATGCAATTTTTTATTTAAAATTCAATTAGGAGAGAGAAAGTAGGAATTATCTCCCCCTTATCCTTGCCACTTGCCCCCTTCTCTTCCTTAGGGACGAGGATATCTTGTTTTCCTCTTATTCCTCCCAATTATCCATGATTTAAAGAAATGCAAATTAAGCACCTTAAATCATATTATACTAATATCCATATGTGAGTGGATATTCTTTTTCTTATAATAATGGTGAGTGGGATTTCACCTCCTTAGGATATGCTCGTGCCTTTGCAAGGATTTAAGCTCATCCACACACATATGAATCCAACCATTTTAATTTTGGTTGAAGGCCCTTTAATTAATACATTCATTTTTGCCCTAAATTAAATTAGGGTTTCAATTAGGATTAAATCTTGATTATTTTAATATCAAGACTCTCTCTCCTCCAACTTAATTCAAATGAGGCGCCCCTCTCATTTTTTTTAATCCACATGTTGCCAAGAAGAATCAGGGGCCTTTTTGAAGTGGTAATTTGCATATTGAACCCTAGATTTTGGGTAAATTGCACATTACACCAAAACTAGGTTTTAATACACAAGGATTGCTTTACAAGCTTAATCTTGGTGCCCAAGCTTATGAAAACCATACCACTACATCATATTCATTCTTATGATGTCTCAACATCATAGGAACATTTTATCATGTGCAATTTGCAAGTTAACCCCTCAACTTGGGTAATTTGCACTTTAGTCCAAAATAAGCAAACATTGCTTCAACATTGCTCAAACAGGACAAAAATTGAAACACAAGTTTCTCATGATCCCTAATTACTTTTACCCAGATAATATTAAGCATCTACTCAACCTTATTAGGCAAAACATCTAGGGTTAACACATAACCCAGGTCAGGGATGTTACAAATTATAAACCCCTAACAAAGATTTCGTCCCCGAAATCCCAGGAAAAAGGGAGGGACAGATTATTCATTAATCATGCCCTCAAGTCTCCACATATCATCTTAATATTATGGAGATATCATGGATCTATAATTCATACAAAGTTCCTTTCATTAATTCCACCTTATCACTGTTTATGTTTATGCAGAGCATAAACCCCTAACATATGATGTACATATTATTGAAAGGAAGAAGCATAAAAGAACATACTTCTATCATCACCCAAGAATATTTACCAAAAGAGAAACATACATATCTAACACAGATAATTCATTCAGAAATCCTTTACTTGCTTGGGAAAGTTCACTGAGAAATCTCACTAAGCAATTAATTTAGAAATATTCACTGAGAAGGTTCACTAAGCAGTTTGTCTTGGAAAAATTCACCAAGTAAGTTCACTAAGTATGTTCACTGAGTAATTTGTTTTTGAAAATATTCACTGAGCAAGTTCACTAAGTATGTTCACTGAGTATTTTGTTTTGAAGATATTCACTGAGTATGTTCACTAAGTATTTTGTTTTGAAGATATTCACTGAGCAAATTCACTGAGTATGTTCACTAAGTATTTTGTTTTGAAGATATTCACTGAGTATGTTCACTGAGAATATTGTTTTGAAAGTATTCACTGAGGAAGTTCACTGAGAATATTCACTAAGTATGTTGTTTTGAAAGTATTCACTAAGGAAGTTCACTGAGAATATTCACTAAGTATGTTGTTTTGAAAGTATTCACTGAGGAAGTTCACTGAGAATATTCACTAAGTATGTTGTTTTAAAAGTATTCACTGAGGAAGTTCACTGAGAATGTTCACTAAGTATTGTTATTTTATAAGTATTCACTGAGGAAGTTCACTGAGAATATTCACTAAGTATTGTTATTTTGTAAGTATTCACTGAGGAAGTTCACTGAGAATATTCACTAAGTATGTTGTTTTGAAAGTATTCAATAAGGAAGTTCACTGAGAATGTTCACTAAGTATTGTTATTTTGTAAGTATTCACTGAGGAAGTTCACCGAGAATATTCACTAAGTATTGTTATTTTGTAAGTATTCACTGAGGAAGTTCACTGAGAATATTCACTAAGTATGTTGTTTTGAAAGTATTCACTAAGGAAGTTCACTGAGAATGTTCACTAAGTATTGTTATTTTGTAAGTATTCACTGAGGAAGTTCACTGAGAATATTCACTAAGTATGTTGTTTTGAAAGTATTCACTAAGGAATTTCACTAAGAATATTCACTAAGTATGTTCACTAAGTAGTTTGTTTTGGAGAAATTCATTGAGAAGGTTCATTGAGTATGTTCACTAAGTAGTTTATTTGGAAAATTTTCACTTAACTCTTCTTATTTAATTTCATTATACTCTCTAGATTGTTTCAGAATGACTACTTGATCAGAGTAATCAAAAATATAACAAGTATTGAGATTAGGTAGTATGCACTTTATTTACTATCATATTCCTCACTTTTCATATCATTATACACACAGGATTTTCCATTTTTAGATTTTTTTTTTCAAGCATCACTTCTGTATTTCATCTTATATTACAAAGATAAGAGAAATCATAAAACATTTTAAAGAACACTAATAAAATGTGAATTCTCATCTTCCTTGTGTCCTTATAGGACTAGTCAAAGGAAGTTCAAAAACAGCTTCTTTCATATCTTTAACACACAGAATCATGAAATGAAGTATCAGGATGAATATATTTTATTTAAGTATTACCCCTCAAGGTCACCTACCACATTAGGTTGATTTCAACACATAGTGTCCAGTTATCTCATGTTGCTGCTTTTGCCTTTACTTAGTGGCTACTGCCCTGGTGCACTAGGCATTTATTGCACTGGTGACACCAAAAACTTTGGCTTTCAGAATATCTAGGCAAATGTCTCTAGAATTGTAGAGACCTTACCTTAATTCATAGCTTATGGCCCCTCCTTGGGCACTACCATCACAGATGTACTGTTTGTCCAGACTTATGGTAGAGTCTACTTTCTTGCCATTTATTAATCTTTCCCACATTTCCACTGTTCTAACATGACCATGTCACTCACAAATCCTTTCAAAGCCCAAAGTTTATGCATTAAAGACTGGTAACTTAGGTTGTAATACTAGTATCCAGTCTTCTATATGCATTATTGTTGTCCTATCCTGCCCTTCAAGAGCATAACATAGGATTCTCTATCCTGATTAGGTCAAGGTGGGAATTCTCAGGCACTTGTTCTCCTCTTGGCTGGTTCCATGCACCCTCTCTTGGTGCAACAACATTGCCCTTAGCAATGTGTTCCTCATGTTCTCCAATCATTTTCAAGTTCTTCTTCTCCTATATGAGTAGAACATACTATCAGATAAACTGGAAGACACTTAGAATAGACTCTACAACCTTAGTCCTATGTCTCTGTAGACTCAGTGAACCTAGTGCTCTAATACCACTTAATTGTGACGTCTATCTCACGAAAATAAGATTAACTAATGCAGAAGCGATCACTAAGCAACGGATTACCAAAAATCACTAAAAATTAAAACCTTTTTATAAAGAGATCCATCAAAGGAAAACTTTCTCACAACGAACCAAAGTAACACATTTACATTCTTGTTCAAAGGTACATATTCAGTATCATCTCCTTTTGAGAATTACAAGCATTAACTGTCCTGTCAGGTTAAACACAGGCAGTATAAAATCTCGAGGCACTGAGCCGAAATCTTGAAAGCACTAACTACTACTCTGAGGAGCTGAGAGTACAGAGACGACACATATGACTCTATCTACATCTATATAAGGCATAACAGCCAGTGTCTCCACCTGAGACTTCACTGTTGTCCCTGCTGCTGTTGCTGCTATCCTTCTCCTACTGAAGGATTCATGTCTCCTCATCCGCGTCCACCTAAAAATGTAGTTCCCACGGGGGTGAGACAATTGTAAATTGCCCCAGCGAGACATATAACTCTTCACCAGTAACATTATTATTGCAACTTAAGAAGATAAATATGCACAAAGGAATCATATTTATTTGGCAGCAGCTAATTTAATGTCTAGCAGATTAGAATATTATTCTTATCTAAAACATTGCAGCTATAACTTAAAAGAGCCACATGTCACTTATTCATTAAGGAATATGAAGAACATATATACCATTTATTCACTACAACATCATTACCACAGCATCAACTATCTTCAGGCTTAGATCATATATCTAATACCTGGCATTGTCATTGTGGAGTCATGGCATGTAGCCATACTCTTTTCACAAAGTGTTGAGATCTTAATCCCTCAACTCACCAAGTACATTTCCTCTTCTTAACAAGTTCATCATCATAATTATAGCATTTGGGTATTTGAACCCATAACTCACCATAGGATACTTATTATCACTTGTTAGGTAACTTTTTACCTTTAGATCATCTGACCAAAGACATCATAATTCTTGCTATGCAATGTATTTTTCATAGTACACAAAGCTCAATGATTCTTACTACACAAAGCATATGAAGGCTTATGAAGTCTATAAAACATTCTCAATAAACAAGCATCATAACCCATACCTGGCTATGCTTCTCATCTCATCATCCCTGCATGATTAGTAATCATGGTAACAATTATAATGCTTTCATATCAGTATCATACAATACTAAGTAGTATTATCCCTTTTTAGGGTTCATGATTTCTCTTTCACATCAGTTCATACAACACTAAGTAATACCATTATTCCCTCTTTAGGGTTCATGGTTTCTCTTTTATATCAGCACCCTTCATTAGGGTTTTCCATAAATAACCACTTGGGTTCTTAAGATCATATTATTAATGATCAGCCCTATTCCATTGCTTCTCAAAGCTAGAAGCCAAAATAGATATCATAAGTATTCAAACATACTTATATATCCTCATCATTCATCATTGAATGTATTATCAACACAAAGTATGAGTTTCTTTCTCATCTTTATCAGACTATGATTGAATCATAGTATATTAATTTGGATTAACCTTTTCATAAGGCATATTAGCCTACAACCATCAAGGTGCATTATATATCAATGTAACAATTGACATGACACATTTCATGTGTCATCCATTCCAATTATAATGAACTTAGAACACATCATGATATATCAGAATTGGGGTGTTGGATGTGATATCTATATTGGGGTGTTGGATGTGATATCTATCATACCTTGATGTATCACTCCCTCTTTTACCTGAGTTATTCACTTAGCTTGTATTAGGGTATCACTCATCCTAATAATCATGCACTAGATCATCACATTCATTATGCTATGTATTGGTCATGATTCATCTATTTTAGAAAACACAACCATTGTCAAAGATATGGACTCACCCTTGAGTCAGGGACTATTAATGTAAGGATGTTCATAATCAACCCCTCTAGGTATTTCATTTGTCAATACATTAATCACTATTTCATTAATAGGAATAAGATTTCCATCTTTATAATTGAGGTTCACTTAGCATCTCACAAGTATATATATATTTCACCTAGGATCACTCTTTATTAGGGTTTCACATAACATCCTTATATATATCAGGGTTTCACCTAGTATTATGTGAAATTAAGATTTCACAACACATCACCAAGTGTTAAGGCTTCACATTAGTATTAATGGCACTACCCTATATTAGGGTTTCATATACCTTTATCCCATTTTAAGGAATTAGGGTTTACCATTCACATCCAAGTGGGGTTTATCTTTCCTCATACCCAAATTAGGGTTATGATATACAATTCCCATTAAATTAGGGTTTCTAGCATTGTGACACTAAGTTAGGGTTACATCATCACCCTAGATTATAGTTTCACTGAACTTTGCCCTTAAATTAAGGTTTCACATAACCTTGCTCTAATTTAGGATCAAGGTACATCAATCTTTTCAATGAAGATTTCATGATCTCATATTATGAATCAAACCCTAATTACACATTTATTCACAATGAGAGAATTAGGGCTTATTAAATAAGCAACCATCTATCCCATTCACTCTCCCTCTCATCCTCTCTAGGATGTTAACTATTCCAAAATTAATCTAGGTCAACTCTTTACTTGAGTACACAAACCTAGGGTTAACCTTCATAATCATCATGGGTCTACATCATTAATAATCACACAGCTAATTGACCTTTGATCATATTAGATGTCTAAATAGTCTAATAAATTAAACCATCAATTATATAAGGAATTCAAAAGAATTGACCAATTAAACTTTCAACTCCACAAAGTGATCAATTGAGTTAACCATTGAAATCTTCAATTACATTAAGTAGCCAAATGGGTTCACCATATTGGACCTTCAATTACATGAGATACTCAAATAGATTAACCATATTGATCTTCACAATATTAATTACTTAGACCATCAATGATCTTAGTTCTCATAAATTAATTGATTGAAAACCATTTGAACAAGTTATACTTGAAACCAATTGAACAAGGTAGGTATTGAAACAGTTTGCACTTTCGGTCTCCAAACCGTTTGAGATTGTTTGGTCCCAAACGGTCTTGAGACCATTTGGACCCAAACGGTATTGAGATCGTTTGGTCCAAACCTTCTCAAAACCGCATGGACCAAAAAGGCACTTCAACACTCAATCGACTCAATGTTTCAATCCATGAACCAATTATAAATTGAACCACTAAAGCATTCATCAATAGGACCACTGAATGACCATTCAATTAGACCTTAAATTTAGAGTTTTGAACCCAATTGAACTAGGTTTGATAATCAAGAAACCATCACTTAGGGTTTGAAATCGAGGATCCATCAATGGTTGACATTGTGGAACCAAATCAATTGAAATCAATGAACTATCTTCATCACATGATATGACCTGACCACAAATGGTCTTGGATGACCACCAAACGGTCTTGAGACCGTTTGGTTGATTTCCAAACGGTCTTGAGACCGTTTTCCCATTCCATCATCAAAATCCATGACATCCAATTAGGGTTTTGGACCATTGGATTGATTATCAAATCAGCACTTAGTTGCAAATCAATTTGGTACCTTTAGACCTTCAAACACTTAGCCATACTTAACCCTAGACCTCCAAACGGTCTTGGGTGACCCCCAAACGGTCTTGAGACCGTTTGGGTGATCCCCAAATGGTTTTGAAACCGCTTGGGTCAATCAACCCAAAACATCATCTCAATCAATTGGAAATTCATCACTTAGCCGATTAGGGTTTATACCATATGTTTGAATCTTCAAATACCTAACCATACTCAACCCTAGACCTCCAAACGGTCTTGGTTGACCTCCAAACGGTCTTGAGACCATTTGGGTGATTCCCAAATGGTTTTGAAACCGTTTGGGTCAATCAACCCAAGTTTCAAACTCAATCACTTATTAAATTTGCATTCAACCTGATTAGGGTTTAGGTGATTGATGGACTTTCAACTCATGAACCAATTGGAGTTAATCAATAATAATTTATGGGTCATTAACCTAGATCATTATGAACAAGTACCCAAATGGTCAACCCTAGTCAGCATCACAAACGGTCTTAAACCATTTGCTTCTATGTGGTTTAGTGAAACCATTTCATTCCAAACGGTTTGAAACTGTTTGCTCCCAAAACACAAACCGTTTGGACATTTGATTGAAACTGTTTGGTCTAGATATTTGAGGAGGTGTGTGCTTATGATGATGTCATAATCAAGCTCCAAACTCACGAAATCTACTGTGATTTCCATGGAGATTGCATCAATCAACCAAACTTAATTTTGGAAATGTAGAAATGATCACCTATTGATAAGGAATTGATTGCAATAATAAAATTAAGGGTTCAAGTTATAAAACCCGCCTCCAATTGAGATCCAAAGCTCCAAGATCACAGAAACAATATTGGATGAATCTCTTGCAACTCCCCCTAGGCTCGTCCTCAAGATTTTGTTTGAAAGGATTGGCTAGGGTTGAAGAGGAGATCAAAATAAGAAGAAATCAATGATTTATTTTTGATTTCCACCATGGAATCAAGGAGAAGGGAGGTCAAGAAGCTTACCACAGGTAGGGAGTCGTCCTCCTGGTCCTCCCAAGCTCCTTGGTCGTTTTACAAGCAAAGGGAACAAGTGAATTCGAAATTCCCCTTTTACTCTATGGATAAATGAGCTTATATGCAATTTTTTATTTAAAATTCAATTAGGAGAGAGAAAGTAGGAATTATCTCCCCCTTATCCTTGCCACTTGCCCCCTTCTCTTCCTTAGGGACGAGGATATCTTGTTTTCCTCTTATTCCTCCCAATTATCCATGATTTAAAGAAATGCAAATTAAGCACCTTAAATCATATTATACTAATATCCATATGTGAGTGGATATTCTTTTTCTTATAATAATGGTGAGTGGGATTTCACCTCCTTAGGATATGCTCGTGCCTTTGCAAGGCTTTAAGCTCATCCACACACATCTGAATCCAACCATTTTAATTTTGGTTGAAGGCCCTTTAATTAATACATTCATTTTTGCCCTAAATTAAATTAGGGTTTCAATTAGGATTAAATCTTGATTATTTTAATATCAAGACTCTCTCTCCTCCAACTTAATTCAAATGAGGTGTCCCTCTCATTTTATTTACTCCACAGGTTGCCAAGAAGCATTAGGGACCTTGTTGAAGTGGTAATTTGCATATTGAACCCTAGGTTTTGGGTAAATTGCACATTACACCAAAATTAGGTTTTAATGCACAAGGATTGCTTTACAAGCTTAATCTTGGTGCCCAAGCTTATGAAAACCATACCACTACATCATATTCATTCTTATGATGGCTCAACATCAGAGGAACATTTTATCATGTGCAATTTTCAAGTTAACCCCTCAACTTGGGTAATTTGCACCTTAGTCCAAAATAAGCAAACATTGCTTCAACATTGCTCAAAAAGGACCAAAATTGAAACATAAGTTTCTCATGAGCCCTAATTACTTTTCTCCAGATAATATTAAGCATTTACTCAACCTTATTAGGCAAAACATCTAGGGTTAACACATAACCCAGGTCAGGGATGTTACACCATCACTCATGAATCAACCTCAAAACTTCAAACGGTTTTGAAACCGTTTGATCCCAAATGGTTTCAAGACCGTTTGGGCTCAAACGGTCTCAAGACCATTTGACCCAAAAAGTCTTGAAATCGAATGGATTACTTTATGGAATTTCCAACAAATCGATTAGGGTTGTAATTGGTGGATTGTCCACACATTCAATTAATGAATTGGATCCATTGGATCATCATCCAAACTATACTAGGGTTCAGACCTAAAACGGTCAACCCAACCAAACGGTCAACCCTCTCATGTGATTTGGGACTCAAGTCACCAAACGGTTTGCAAACCGTTTAGTTTCCAAACGGTTTGGTGAAACCGTTTGGACCAAAGGTCCAAGACCGTTTGCAACTCAAATTTGTTGGAAAGTGTGCCTAAGATGATGTCATCATCATCAACCTTCAAACCCACGAAATCAATACCATCTTCATAGTAATTCCATCAATCAATCAAAGGAATTTCCAAAAGATCAATTGAACATAAAGGGTTGAGAAATTGAGTTCAATAACAATGAATAAGGGTTCAAGTCATATAACCCGCCTTCAATTGAGATTCAAAGCTTGGAGCTTCATGTCAACAATGGTGGAAGAAGATTTTGCAACTCCCCCAAGGCTCGTCCTCAAGTTTTGGAGTGAAAATATTGGCTAGGGTTGAAGATGGAGTGAAGAAAAGAAGAAATTATGCATTGATTTATGATTTCCACCATGAAATCAAGAAGAAAAAAAGTCAAGAAGCTTACCAACAGGTTGGGGGTCGCCCTCATGGTCCTTAAAATCTTCCTTGGTCATTTTGCAAGCAAAGGGTGGAAGTGAATCCGAAATTCCCTTTTACTCTATGGATAAATGAGATTATATGCAATTTTTATTAAAAATTCAATTAGGAGAGAGAAAGTAGGAATTATCTCTCCCAAATTCTTGCCACTTGCCCCCCCTCCTTTCCTTAGGGACGAGGCTATCCTCCTTGCCTCTTATTCCTCTCAATTATCCATGTTGTAAAGAAAAGCAAATTAAGCACCTTAACCCTTTTTATATTAATATCCATAAGCAAGTGGATATTTCTTTTTCTTATAATAAGGTGAGTAGGTTTTTCACCTTCTTGGATATTTCATGGTCCTTGAAAAGAACAAGGAAGTCCACACACATATGAATTCAACCATTTCAATTTTGGTTGAAGTTCCTTCAATTATTTTTATTTATTTTTGCATTAAATTGAATTAGGGTTTCAATTATGCTTAAATCTTGATTATTTTAATATCAAGATTCTCTCTCCTTCAAAGAGATACAAATGAGACGCCCCTCTCATTTTATTTGCTCCACTTGATCCCAAGAAATATTAGGGACCATTTTGAAGTGATAATTTGCATATTGAACCCTTATGTTTTGGGTAAATTGCACATTACACCAAAACTAGGTTTTAATGCACAAACATTGTTTTATCAGCTCTTTCTTGGTATTCAGGCTATCACAAGCCATATCACTGCATCATTTTCATTATCATGATGCTTAAACACACGAGGAACATATTATCATACACAATTTGCAAATAAACCCATCAACTTGGGTAATTTGCACTTTAGTCCAAATCAAGCAAAACATTGATTTCAACAATATTCAAAAAGGACTAAAATTGCAATGTAAGTTCCTATTGAGCCTTAATTACTTTTAAAAAGATAATAGCAAGCATATAATCACTTTTATTAAACAAAACACCTAGGTTAAAATAGAACTCAGGTCAGGGATGTTACAACTTATCCACCCCTTACAAGGATTTCGTCCCCGAAATCATCAACAAAAACATCAAGAGAAAAGAGAAGGGTACTTCCTCCTCATCTCTTCCTCAAGCTCCCATGTAGCTTCTTCGATGCCATGGTGATGCCAGAGAACTTTTACAAGACATATGTCTTTCTTTTTCAACTTGTTGATTCTTCTGTCAAGAATCAACACAGGTCCTTCAACATAAGATATATCATCATTTAGTTCTACCTCCACAGGTTGCAGAACTAACTTAGTGTCAGGATGACACTTCCTCAGCATGGAAATATGGAACACCGGATGCAATCTATGTAGCTCAGGTGGTAGCTCCAACTTATAGGCTACCTTTCCCATCCTCTCAATGATTGGATAAGGTCCCATAAATCTAGGAGCTAACTTTCCCTTCTTTCCAAATCTAAGGATACCTTTCCAAGGTGAGACCTTGAGATATAATCTGTCTCCAACTTGGAATTCTAAAGGTCTATGACTGTTACGACCCCATCTGAGCTTAATTGGTAAACTAGGGTTTATCTAGACAATCGCAAAGATTAATTAGAATAATCATTCTTGAAATCTAATTAATGACAATAACACAATTAGGATGTTTTAACTATGATAAAAAGTCTAAATGTTCTTTTGTCTTGAGAATTAGGGTTTGAGAAGCATAAACCCTAATCGGCCCGAATAGGGTTTTGATGATACATGAATACAGAATTTGATAAGTAGAATGTCTCACTAAATGATTTTTAGTATTTTATGTGTAACTCTGATTTACTTCAAATTTTGATATGATTTGGATATATAAAATGTGAACAATATTGGTAAATATCAGAATTTTTGAAGAAGGTTCTGACCTGTTTATCGGTCGAGTTTCAAACTCGGCCGATCACAATTTCAGAATTTTACAGTAGTGTGGTAATTGAATTTTATCTTTTTATTGGTATATCCAATTGATCTCAAATTTTAACTGTGCTTGAAAAACACAGTTTTAGACACTCTGTTAAATTGGCATAATTTTTGGATGACTTTTGAATCCCTACAGTAAGGGTGTCGGTCGAGTTTTGTGCAGGACAAACTCGGCCGAATATTCTGCAGACTGCAATATAGCAGTGCACTGTTCTATTTTTAATTATTTATTGGTAACTCCAAATGATCTCAAATTTTAACTGAATCTTTATAGATCAATTATAAACAACGTTCTAAATTCCAATAATTTTTGGAGAATGTTTGATCTTTGAAATAAACGAATTACAGTAACTTTTGTATAACTGAATATTCAGCCAATATAATTAAAGTTAAGTGTTGGGTCAATATGCAATTGACCCAAGCAGCTCAATTGACTTATATGATCGACCACACACACACACAGCTCTCATTCTTCGTCATCCATCTCAGAGAAATGAAAATCTAGAGAGAGAGGGAGAGTTAGGGCTTGAGTGGAGAAAGAGGAGGAATTACTGAATTAGGGTTCTGCGGTCCCAAGAATGGTGAAATCAAGTAAGTTTGGATCCTTTGCATAGAATTTTATGGTGAATCTTCTCTCTCATGTCTAGATTCCGTCCATGCTCTGATTTGATCCAAGATGATGTCGAAATTCCCTCTTTTCTCACCCTTTCTTCATAATCCCTCATTTTCTAGGTTTCCGAGTTGAATGGAAGAAGAATTGGGAGATTTGCTAGGGATTTGATAGGAATTCGAGATCCCCTGAGTTGAGCTGCGGTTTTGAGGTGTTTTCACACCTTAGGGTGAGTGGGTTCTTCCTCTAAACAGTGTAATGCACGAATTTGATTATAGCATCCAAATCCCTAATTGCTTAGTATGTGATTCTAAAACCTGAAATGTCTGTTTGATTTAAGTTGTTGCAAATTGATATGATATGGATTCCTTCTCTGTTTGAATGACTCCTTAATGGTATATTCATATCAAGAACGTATATAACACTTCCTAGTGAGAATGCTTTTCAGATTTATATCAAATGATGTAATTAGGGTTTAACCTAATTGAGACATCACTAGAGCTTCAACCTTATTGAAAAGGGCCGGTAATCCTATAAATGGTTAGGATGTACCTCATGGGTTATCTTAATTGAATTTTATCCTTGATACATGATATCTCAGTGAATGGTATGGAAAACCTAAATTTAGTTCAATTTCCATGGTTTCATACATATATCGATTGTATATGATTTGTTGAAAACAATCTTTATTTAGTGAATGCTTATATCTTATGAAATCCTTATGAGAGCCATGTGACAAGTGAATGAGGTAAATGAAAAGATGAATAAGGCAAATGAAACCCTAAGGATAGGGTGTTCAATGAATCATGTTATGGTGACATGAAAGGTCTCGATATGAAACGTGGTGATACTTAACTGTTGAATTGTATGTTTCTAGTGCATTTAACTTTATATGCTTGTTCTTTCTGAGTTGATATCTACATACTGTAGGGCTTCTTATATTTCAATACATATCTCGTAAATTGCAGGTGATGAGATATGACATGCCCTAGAAAGGGATGTTAATGAGACATGATATATGTTGGATACATGAGCTATGATATTTTATATGATATGATATGGCAGGCCGTGTGAGCCTTGTGATAAATGTAGAATGAGTTAAGATTCTATTTTAAATGTATTTATAAAGTTAATAGACTTAGGTGCCCCAACACCGTAGAACCCCATTGCGCGGTCTGTACCTTTGGGGTGAAACGACCTACCTAGTGTGTGTCTAGATGGCCGGTGACTCGTGTTCAACAATAATCGGTGCGTGTGTCACGGTGGCACGAGGGCAGAGATACAGTGTTCAACAATAATCCGTGCGTGTGTCACGGTGGCACTGGAGTAAATAGGGGTTATTCAACAATAATCCGTGCATGTGTCACGGTGGTAACCCAGACTCTCCGCCTGTGTACTCAGGTTAGAGGAGGAGTCTAGAGTACACTCTTTTGAGAGTGTAGTGAGGCCGTGTGAGCCTGAGAGTCCTGTGCAGACCAGGACGGACAGTCAGACTTAGCATTTCCCGGGTGTGTCGCTAAGTCTTGTACGGTGGACTCGTAGTGCACTGCGAGTTTCATATGCAGAGTGCACTGCATATGTTTGGGGCATAAGCTAAAATATGATCATATAGGTTCACAGAGTTCCTTATGAATAAAAGAGTTAAGGAAGACTAGAGTATAGTCTTCTAGTAGTTACTCTTTGGATGCAGTAATTACATTCTTTGTTATTTCAATTATATTGTTTTAGAACTACTCAGTGTAGTATTTATTGTTGTTAAATTTCATATCGTTTACTCAAATTATATATGTAATCACTTTAGTGCATTAGTCTGTTTCCATGAAGTACTCATTCACTGAGCGAGTAGGCTCACCCCTCTACTCAAACATTTTAGGGTTAACCGCGTGGACTTGAAGATGATCAGAGCGTCAGAGTAGATCTGCCACAGGAGTCAAGTATGAGATTAGTTGAGTCAGTCGGTCCTTGTCACTCTAGGTCCTCAGTAAGAGATAAGAGAGAGAGTTGTAATTACAATGTGTAATATTGTTTCTCTTTGATATGTATGCTAATTAGCAAGTTTCATGTGCATAATGTGTGAAAGACATCGTGAATGCTTATACATGTATCTTTACTATTGAAGTCTGATTAGTAAAAGAAATGTTCATATTCCATTGTTAATATGTTATGTGATTCAATGCGGGGAAACAAGAAAAGAAAAGAAAAGAAAAAGTTAATGGTGTTCTTTGTATTACATATAAATCCTATCTTATGCCCTAATCTCATGATTTGAGGAAATTGTGAGATCGGGGTGTAACAGCTTGGTATCAGAGCTTAGGGTGAGTTGTCAAGGACCATTAAGTTGGTAAGTTAGAGTCCTATGTGTGGCAGATAGGAGATGTTTGATGTTAGCTTTGGGGATTTGAGTATTTGGATATCCTGGCCCGATATCTGAGTACTTGGATCAACCAGTACAAGCTACTCTGTCTATTCTCTCACATATACCCTGGCCAGGTATACAGTGGAAGAATGGGCTAGAGAGGAACCCTAGAAATGTTAGGGTTAGAAAACGAGAAAAGAAACAAGAATTAAGAGCATAAATGTAAAAGGAGATAGAACTTACATTTCATAATGTTGTTTTTGTTGGAAATGTACAGAAATGCTCTTATATGTTTGAATTTAAATATTCAATACCTTGAAATATGGGTCTTTAATATCTGTTGTACACTATGCAATTGTAGCATTTATTGATTTTATTCTTTGTAACAAGTAGACTAGAATTGACCTTTGAATGGGCTTTTGTTTCTATAGTTTTGCCCGCTGATTCGAGTGAAATTGACATCAGCTGGTCTGTTTAGGTTTTCAGTCTGTACACGATTCGGCCGAGTTGTATGTAATTCGGCCGAGTTTCCTTTTTCAGGAAATCAAACGGAAAGTTAATCGGCCGAGTTTCAAGCGGATCGGCCGAGTTGTGAAGCAATCGGCCGAGTTTCTGACCAATCGGCCGAGTTCCTGAGCTGTGAGTGGCAGTTCAGGAAGAATGTAATCCTTTGTAGTTCTTGGCTTCAGGATTTCAGGTTTGGCCTGGTCCGGTTGGCAGGATGCGTTATTAGGATCTAATGAATCCTATTAATAGCATAATAAGAATAGAATTTGAATAATTAGACCCACATCAGAGTAAGAATGTACATACAGTAAGATGTTGAAACATATGGGCAAGATCAGAACAACTAAGAATTAGTTGAAACTGATATCTGAGGTTCAATTTTGGGGCCTCATATGTGAAACCCTTAATTGGGAATAATAGAACATGATATGAAGCTCATAATCAGTTTATTGATTAATTTTGCATGAACTATACATAGGAAATATAGAAAAGATATGTGAAATGTATGTATGTATGGTTCAAGATAACAAGAATCAATCATGAAGAATGAATCATATAATAGCGTATAATGCTTTTATGAACTCTAAAGAAAAGGCTAAGTAGAGAATAGGGTTGAGCTTTCAATAGGTCCATAGAAGTGAAGAGTCTTCAAAAGAGTAAAAGTGAAGAGAATCATATGATCATATAATTCATAAGACTAGAACAACAAACTAGTTTCTAAGCAAAGAACATAGATGTAGTTTAACGAATGAATAAGTCATACAAAGGTAGACTGTATTCAGGAGAGAAAAACTTGATTGAAAGAGAAACTATGTTTGACCCATGCATGATCCACTTGATTTAAAAATGAAGAATATGTAATGTATTCAACATGAGGAAAGAACTAATAGAAAGACTATTAATTTAGAACATTAACTTCACAATAGTATAAAAAAAATAAAGGAGGAAATATGTGCAACATGGTATACATGACCATACATATGAATAAGCAACATGGTCATAAGAGAAAAATTTAGAATTAAAGATGACGGGTTAAAGAGTAGTATATGGTAAGAGGACTATGAAACGTAAGAAAGGGTTGAAATATGTTGGAGAAGTTATAAAATAAAGAGGTTGTGAGATTCAAGCAAGTGCTAATTAATCAAATATCTCTGTTGATAACTAAGTAAATCTACATACGAGAATGTATTAAGGGAATGTTTGAATACAAGTATTCCAAGTCTTAAAATCATCTTCTCTTTCATATATTCCTTAATAAGAGCAAGGGGGGAATGAAATGATAAGAGAAAATGAATCATATATGATGCATAACTACCTTGGTGGGGTCATCTAGTGAATGTAATAGTAACATTCAATATGATGAAGTGCGATAAGAAATAAATTCTTGTGTGATAGCAAGAATGATGAATAATCTATTCCTATCTTAAATGCTTCAATGTTAATGATGTTTATTGTATATAATCATATGAAAAGGATAGGTAGCAAAAAGTAAAGTAGTAATGAATGAGCAGAGAGATATGGGAAAACACTAGCTTGTGTAATATGTGAATTTGTTTTTATATGTATGATTTGTTGAAGGCATATTAAGGTATGAAAGCTGGTTCTATATATGATTTCAGTGTATTTGTGCAAGCTATATGTTAAATTAAAGGCATGTGATAGTTGTAGTAATTCATACCAGATATGCATCCTAGTATTGCGTATTTGTAATATGGTGATATGGTTTGGATGATGTCAGAACACATGGAGAGATACCCTGAACAAGGTAGTCATACTTATTCACTCATATTAATAGAAAGGGATGATAATCAGATTGTCTGGACAAGTAACCCTAATGAGGTGTAGCTTGTTATACCTAGCTCTAATATAACTGAGTGATGGTAATTGAGTATGATTAATGCTTGAATGACTGATACAATTGTGGATTACCTTATTACTGTTGTTGAAATCCTAAAATGATATAATACGATGGTTACACTTTGAATTGTGTGTGGGCCCATAACCCACAGGTCCCATGATCGAAACGGGATAGTATAGAATGAGGTGGTAATGCTTCACCTCATACATCCATGACCCAATGAGGATGCCAAGAGTAGTATTGTGCAATTGATTGTTGAATCTAGTCTTTTAATTCAAGACTGTTTTGCTATTTGAATAGCACTTGATTAAAGTTTAAAACAGTATGGTGAACTTGCTTTTATCACTTAAAGGTGATACAGAACAATAGAACTCTCTGAGCAGCATAAGTTGAGATAGTTGTATCAGAGTATCAGAGTTGCGCAGCGAAAGCGTGGTGGTTTATCTTTGTATTCTATGTTTGACTGTGGCATAAAGAATTTGCTTGATATCATTGAGAACTATTTGAAAAATGTTGTGATTTAGTAAAGAATTAAAAGATCTAATGTTGAAAACTACATTCAGGTATGAAATACAAGAATATGATGACATGGAAGGCTTTAGAAGCTTAGAATAACCTTGAATGTATCTTTCTTGTAGGTTTATGTTTCGAGGACGAAACATTCTAAGGGGGGAGAGTTGTTACGACCCCATTTGAGCTTAATTGGTAAACTAGGGTTTATCTAGACAATATCAAAGATTAATTAGAATAATCATTCTTGAAATCTAATTAATGACAATAACACAATTAGGATGTTTTAACTATGATAAGAAGTCTAAATGTTCTTTTGTCTTGAGAATTAGGGTTTGAGAAGCATAAACCCTAATCGGCCCGAATAGGGTTTTGATGATACATGAATACAGAATTTGATAAGTAGAATGTCTCACTAAATGATTTTTAGTATTTTATGTGTAACTCTGATTTACTTCAAATTTGGATATGATTTGGATATATAAAATGTGAACAATATTGGTAAATATCAGAATTTTTGAAGAAGGTTCTGACCTGTTTATCGGTCGAGTTTCAAACTCGGCCGATCACAATTTCAGAATTTTACAGCAGTGTGGTAATTGAATTTTATCTTTTTATTGGTATATCTAATTGATCTCAAATTTTAACTGTGCTTGAAAAACACAGTTTTAGACACTCTGTTAAATTGGAATAATTTTTGGATGACTTTTGAATCCCTACAGTAAAGGTGTCGGTCGAGTTTTGTGCAGGACAAACTCGGCCGAATATTCTGCAGACTGCAATATAGCAGTGCACTGTTCTATTTTTAATTATTTATTGGTAACTCCAAATGATCTCAAATTTTAACTGAAGCTTTATATATCAATTATAAACAACATTCTAAATTCCCATAATTGTTGGAGAATGTTTGATCTCTGAAATAAACGAATTACAGTAACTTTTGTATAACTGAATATTCAGCCAATATAATTAAAGTTAAGTGTTGGGTCAATATGCAATTGACCCAAGCAGCTCAATTGACTTATATGATCGACCACACACACACACAGCTCTCATTATTCGTCATCCATCCCAGAGAAACGAAAATCTAGAGAGAGAGGGAGAGTTAGGGCTTGAGTGGAGAAAGAGGAGGAATTGCTGAATTAGGGTTCTGCGGTCCCAAGAATGGTGAAATCAAGTAAGTTTGGATCCTTTGCATAGACTTTTATGGTGAATCTTCTCTCTCATGTCTATATTCCGTCCATGCTCTGATTTGATCCAAGATGATGTCGAAATTCCCTCTTTTCTCACCCTTTCTTCATAATCCCTCATTTTCTAGGTTTCCGAGTTGAATGGAAGAAGAATTGGGAGATTTGCTAGGGATTTGATAGGAATTCGAGATCCCCTGAGTTGAGATGCGGTTTTGAGGTGTTTTCACACCTTAGGGTGAGTGGGTTCTTCCGATAAACAGTGTAATGCACGAATTTGATTATAGCATCCAAATCCCTAATTGCTTAGTATGTGATTCTAAAACCTGAAATGTCCGTTTGATTTAAGTTGTTGCAAATTGATATGATATGGATTCCTTCTCTGTTTGAATGACTCCTTAATGGTAGATTCATATCAAGAACGTATATAACACTTCCTAGTGAGAATGCTTTTCATATTTATATCAAATGATGTAATTAGGGTTTAACCTAATTGAGACATCACTAGAGCTTCAACCTTATTGAAAAGGGCCGGTAATCCTATAAATGGTTAGGATGTACCTCATGGGTTATCTTAATTGAATTTTATCCTTGATACATGATATCTCAGTGAATGGTATGGAAAACCTAAATTTAGTTCAATTTCCATGGTTTCATACATATATCGATTGTATATGATTTGTTGAAAACAATCTTTATTTAGTGAATGCTTATATCTTATGAAATCCTTATGAGAGCCATGTGACAAGTGAATGAGGTAAATGAAAAGATGAATAAGGCAAATGAAACCCTAAGGATAGGGTGTTCAATGAATCATGTTATGGTGACATGAAAGGTCTCGATATGAAACGTGGTGATACTTAACTGTTGAATTGTATGTTTCTAGTGCATTTAACTTTATATGCTTGTTCTTTCTGAGTTGATATCTACATACTGTAGGGCTTCTTATATTTCAATACATATCTCGTAAATTGCAGGTGATGAGATATGACATGCCCTAGAAAGGGATGTTAATGAGACATGATATATGTTGGATACATGAGCTATGATATTTTATATGATATGATATGGCAGGCCGTGTGAGCCTTGTGATAAATGTAGAATGAGTTAAGATTCTATTTTAAATGTATTTATAAAGTTAATAGACTTAGGTGCCCCAACACCGTAGAACCCCATTGCGCGGTCTGTACCTTTGGGGTGAAACGACCTACCTAGCGTGTGTCTAGATGGCCGGTGACTCGTGTTCAACAATAATCCGTGCGTGTGTCACGGTGGCACGAGGGCAGAGATACAGTGTTCAACAATAATCCGTGTGTGTGTCACGGTGGCACTGGAGTAAATAGGGGTTATTCAACAATAATCTGTGCGTGTGTCACGGTGGTAACCCAGACTCTCCGCCTGTGTACTCAGGTTAGAGGAGGAGTCTAGAGTACACTCTTTTGAGAGTGCAGTGAGGCCGTGTGAGCCTGAGAGTCCTGTGCAGACCAGGACGGACAGTCAGACTTAGCATTTCCCGGGTGTGTCGCTAAGTCTTGTACGGTAGACTCGTAGTGCACTGCGAGTTTCATATGCAGAGTGCACTGCATATGTTTGGGGCATAAGCTAAAATATGATCATATAGGTTCACAGAGTTCCTTATGAATAAAAGAGTTAAGGAAGACTAGAGTATAGTCTTCTAGTAGTTACTCTTTGGATGCAGTAATTACATTCTTTGTTATTTCAATTATATTGTTTTAGAACTGCTCAGTGTAGTATTTATTGTTATTAAATTTCATATCGTTTACTCAAATTATATCTGTAATCACTTTAGTGCATTAGTCTGTTTCCATGAAGCACTCATTCACTGAGCGAGTAGGCTCACCCCTCTACTCAAACATTTTAGGGTTAACCGCGTGGACTTGAAGATGATCAGAGCGTTAGAGTAGATCTGCCACAGGAGTCAAGTATGAGATTAGTTGAGTCAGTCGGTCCTTGTCACTCTAGGTCCTCAGTAAGAGATAAGAGAGAGAGTTGTAATTACAATGTGTAATATTGTTTCTCTTTGATATGTATGCTAATTAGCAAGTTTCATGTGCATAATGTGTGAAAGACATCGTGAATGCTTATACATGTATCTTTACTATTGAAGTCTGATTAGTAAAAGAAATGTTTAGATTCCATTGTTAATATGTTATGTGATTCAATGCGGGGAAACAAGAAAAGAAAAGAAAAGAAAAAGTTAAGGGTGTTCTTTGTATTACATATAAATGCTATCTTATGCCCTAATCTCATGATTTGAGGAAATTGTGAGATCGGGGTGTAACAATGACGCTTATCAGCGTAAGATTTCTGTCGATCCTGGGTAGCTTTCAACTATTTTTGTATAACTTTAATCTTCTCAGTTGTCTGTTGTACAACTTCAGGACCCAAAAGTTGGTACTCTCCTATTTCATACCAACATAAGGGAGATTTACAATGTCTACCATACAAAGCTTCATATGGTGCCATATTAATACTGTGTTGATAGCTATTATTATAAGCAAATTCTATTAAGCTCAGGTGTAGATCCCAACTTCCTACAAATGGAAGGACACATGCCCTCAGTAAGTCCTCCAAAGTTTGTATAGTCCTCTCAGACTGTCTGTCTGTCTGAGGATGAAATGTTGTACTAAACCTTAACTGCGTACCCAAAGCTTTATGTAGTCGTTCCCAAAAACGACTTGTAAACCAGGGACCTCTATCAGAAATGATAGTAGCTGGAACCCCGTGCAAACGCACTATCTCATCTATGTATATCTGTGCAAGCTTCTCAACATTGTAGGTTGTTTTGATAGGAAGAAAATGTGTTGTCTTTGTCAACCTATCAACTATCACCTAAATGGAATCATGACTTTTGGTTTTTCTAGGCAAACCAACCACAAAGTCCATGGTTACATGATCCCATTTCCACTGCGATATAGGTAGAGGTTTTTGTAAAGAAGTGAAATCAATCCACCTCTCTACTAATAACAATGGTAAATAAAACACATTTGGAAAGCAGCGAAATAAAAACTTTTTGACTATATTCAATTTCATAAAAGATTGTACAAGATAAATAAAAAATATCCCTTTTAGGGTTACATCATCATATACGACTAGGATCTAGATAGAGGGAAGTCTATACTACTCCATTTTTGTCTCCAAGCAACATATCCATCAGCTAAGTCCAAACCAAGCTAAGATCTTCAAGTCCTATCCATCACCTTGCTCCACATCTGGGTGGTTGGGAAAGCACCCAGCAAGAGGGAAGGAATATAAAAATATGTGTTACAAAACTATTCTAATGCAACAAGATAAGCAAAGAAAATATAAACATGATAGGGTTCATCATATGATGAAGATATCAAGAGAATGAGGCCATATATATAAAAGAATATTTCAATAGATGCTTGCCATAAGCAATATATATAACCAAGGATTTGCATGTATGATTAATATTGACTATCTTAACTATGTAGGGTTGAGGCACCTACCGGACCTTCAACCAAAAGGGTGAGGGGAGAGTAACACATTCCTAGTCACCTACACATATTTCATGTGCGGGGGAGAATAACACATTCCCCAGGGGAGAAATAACACATTCCCCAACTATGGGTGGTTGTACATACAAGTACCACTACACTAGTTAATTAGTCTAATAAAATCAACATGCTAGAAAAAGAGTTATGGCAAGATTAATCAAAGGATTTATACAACATGGCAGTGGGGTATAAAAGCCCAAACAAGATAATACTACAACTAATTTTGAGGCATAAACAAATTAAGTTTAAAGAACAATGGATTAGGTCAAATTAAGCCTCATTAGGAAACATGGGTAATGGTATACTAAATTTCCCAACTGAAGGGGGGTAGATGCACATACCTTATTATTTAGAATCCTAGAATCACTTTTCATAACTTTTATACGAGATCAGATCCACTTTCGCAAATATGATCATCATATTTATGTATTAGATATATGTACATTCATTAAAGGCTTAAAACCTCAAAACCATCGAATTTTCCACAAACAATCAAATTTGATTCTAAAAACCTCACTAACGGCTTAGTTACATTCTCCTGATAAAAATAACATATAGGTTTGTATATTTTCGAGATACTAACTTTTTAGGCTATTTTCCATATTTTTAGGTAATTTAAATCATCCTTAAAAACACATATTCTAAAATATCAGAATCAAATCACGAAAATATTTTTATTAGATAGATTACATTCTCCCGATTCCAAAACATATTTTCATTTTAAATTTGGATAATCAAGTAAAAAGATACGATTTTTTAAAGATCAACCAATGGGGAAGTGCCACGTAGGCAAAGCCACTTCGGGTGAGAGGGAAAAATGATAAAATATCGGGGGTTGTCTTTCCCATCGCACATGAGGCCATGGCCAGTGATAGCAAGCTGCTGCTTGCTTGGAATTTTGGGTGAAATCACAAATCAACGTGAAACTCAGTGCGAATGTATGCAAAAGAAAGCTCAAGGAAATACGAATTTAGGGGTACCTTTGATTTTAGCGGAGATGAAGAGACAAGGGAGATAAGGGCGCCGCAATCTAGGGAGCACCGGCAGCTCGTCGGGGGTCCCAACATTAATGAAATGAGAAATCAAGAGGTGCATTGGGTTTAAAAAGTGAGGGTGAAGCTAATGGTGGGGTTATATATAGGTGAGGAGAAGGGATGTGGCAAGGAGGTTAGTGGCCGAAAAGTTTGGGAAGCAAGCAATGGGGTGTTTCCTTGATTCTTTATGAAACTAAACGAGTAGAGTCTTTTTAGATGCATAATGCAAAAAGGAAACTGTAGGCAAAGAAATCGTGTGAAAAGGTACTTGACCTTTTCACACGATTTCTTTGCCTACAGTTTCCTTTAAAAAAAAGGTCAAGTACCCAATTTTTTAAAAAAAAAAGGTCAAGTACCGAGGGAGAAATCTCGATTTTAAGTCCTAGCTACCAATCCACCTACCTACCATATTGACACAAGGTTGAAGATGACGTGGAGTCGTCAGATCTTGATCTGATGGTCGGGAGGGCACGCGCTACCAGCTGGCCATGTCACATTCATTTCATTACCAAAACCAAATAGGACTATAGTTCATTATTTAATTATTTAACTTTTTCTCTTTCCTTATTTGAGGGTGCAAACAAACTCCAAACTTAACCAAAATTGACACTCTTATTGATCTTGACGTATAGAATCCGAATATGAAATTATTTTACCTTTTGGAGACTTTTAATAGGTTAAATAATTCAAATCATATTTTCTCTTTCCTCATGCATTAATGACTCTGGGATTATCCAAAAATTATAAAACTTCATCCATAAGTCTAATTAAGTATGTTGGATATGAAATTGTCATTATTTACATTTTTTGAAGTTTTTTATTATTTTAAATAATGAGTTAAAAGTTTTGCACACTTTCTCTCTCCTTTATTTATCTTCTCATCAAATATTTTCCAAATTGATTCAAAATTCATCCAAAGATATATTTTAACATGTAGAATACGAATTTGGCATTATTTTATTTTTGAAGATTTTTTATTTTATTTAATACATTTAAATTTTATCACTTATTTATCCTTTTAATTTATTTGAGGTATCTAGAAACTTTCTAAAAATATAAAACTTGGTCTATAAGCAATAATAAACGTGTGGAACACCATTTTAACATTAATTAATTTTTTTCAACATATATTTAATATTTTTGGTCTTTAAATTATTTTCTCTCTCCTGAATAAAATAAGATATTAAACATTGTCCAAATTAAATACAAATTCACACATAGACTAATTTTGATGTATAGATTATGAATTTGGAGATAGTTTTCCAATTTGAGGATATTAGATATTTTATTTCACCTTATTGGTTTATTTCCCATTATCTTGTAATAAAGGCTTTAATATATTTATTTATTATCCAAATTAGATGATACTTGGCCATTAAGTTTCTTTTAGCTCAAGGAAACAAATTTTATTATCTAATTATCTTGTGGCTTCCTATTTATGATTTTTAAAATAAGATATTCCATATTATCTCCTTTTATATAAAAATATTCCATATTATTTCCAATTACCACATTTATCATCTCGTTTATGTATATTTCGGGATTTCCTTTCTTTTTCATATACTAAAAAGCACTAGAAAGTTCTAGGACGAAATATTTTATTATTTTTATTACTTAGTGTACAATTTGCACTTCATGCCCATTTCTAAACTTTTACTGAGGTATTTGTACATAAAATCCAAATATTGGAATAAAAGGTGAACAAATGCTCATTAAACCATCATATTCTCTGCAAAATAAATAGAACAGACAAAGAGGCTAGAAATGAGAGGAAAAGATGGGAAAGAGGGTTAAAAGACAAAATGTCCAAGATTTTATATGTTACAGTTGCATTGTTCCTTTGGGCTTCTGATGTTTAGCTTTAACCTGCTGACACACCGGACACCGCATACAAATTTAGCAATATCTCTCTTCAATCCAGGCCACCAATACATATCTTTTAAGTTATGATACATCTTGGTGCTTCCTGAATGCATGTCATACATCGAAGAATGAGCTTCTTCCAGAACTAACTTTCTTAAGTCATCATCATCGTGTACTATCATCCTACCATGATAACACGCTACCTGATCCTCTGACTCATGAAAACCATCTCGTTTCTCACTACCATACTCTGATCTAATCTGTTGAACTACAGCATTAGTTTGCTATGCTTCTTTAGTATGTTGTCTTAGAGTAGGTTTTATTTACATCTCAGCTAATAACCCGGCTAACAATGACACTTTAAGCTGTACATTGTCTTGCCTCAAGGAGATAAACATATCCCTCTTAGAGCACACTAAGGAGTTCAACTGTGCTTTGTTTAAGACTGGTGTTGCTGATTTTCTGCTTAGTGCATCAGCAACCACACTGGCTTTCCCTAGATGATAATCAATTGTACAATCATAGTCCTTGATTAACTCCATCCAGTGGCGTTGCCTCATGTTTAGCTCATGTTGTGAGAAGATATATTTTAGGTTCTTATGTTCTGTGAAAATCTAGAATGTTTCTCCATAGAGATAATGTCTCCAGATCTTCAAAGCATGGACCATAGCAGCTAGCTCTAAATCGTGTGTTGGATAATTCTCCTCGTGTTTCTTAAGCTGTCGAGAAGCAAAAGAAATCACTTGCTTATCCTGCATCAACACACATCCTAAGCCATTCTTAGATGCATCACAAAAGACTATATACCCCTTCCCTTTCTCAGGCAGTACTAACACAGGTGTACTAGTCAATCTTTCTTTCAGCAACTGGAAAGATTGTTGACACTTGTCATTCCAAACAAAAGGAATCTCCTTCCTGGTCAATTTAGTTAGGGGTAAAGCTATTGAACTGAAGTTCTTAATGAACCTCCTGTAATAGCCTTCCAGTCTTAGGAAACTGCGTATCTCCGTCGATGTCTTAGGTTGCTCCCATTGCAGGATAGATTCTACTTTCTTAGGATCAACACGAATACCTGAAGCGGATATTATGTGTCCAAGAAAAGAAACTTCTGGTAACCAGAACTCACATTTTCTAAAATAAGCATACAACTTATGCTTTCTTAGCAAAGTCAAAGCTTGACAAAGATGTTTCTCATGTTGTTGAGCATCTCTACTATATATCAGGATGTCATCTATAAAGATGACTACACATAGATCAAGAAAAGGTCGAAAGATTCTATTCATGAGTTCCATAAATGCAGGTGGTGCATTAGTTAGTCCAAACGACATAACTATGAACTCATAGTGACCATACCTTGTCCTAAAGGCAGACTTAGGTATGTCACTCTCCTTGATACGTAGATGATGGTATCCTGATCTCAGATCTATCTTAGAAAAGATAGTTGCACTAAACAACTGATCAAACAAGTCATCAATCCTTGGCAAAGGATACTTTTCTTTATGGTTACTTTATTCAACTGCCTATAGTCAATGCATAACCGCATCGATCCATCCTTATTTTTAACAAAGAGGACCAGAGCACCCCATGGTGAAGTACTTGGTCAGATAAAACCCTTCTCAAGCAACTCATGTAGTTGTTTCTTGAGCTCTGCCATTTCGGCAGGTGCCATTCTATACGAAGTTTGGGCTATTGGTTGCGTGCTCAGGATTAGATTAATCTCAAAATCAATTTCTTGGGGTGGTGGAACACCTGGAAGTTCCCCTGGGAATACATCTTCAAATTCCCTAACAATTGGAACTTCAGAAAGATGAGGGCTCTCCATTGTGGTATCAACCACATGGGCTAAGAATGCAAAGCATCCTTGTCTCATCAACTTCTCAGCCACCATAGCTGACACAAGACATGTTGGAAGAATCTTTCTATCTCCCTAAAAGGTCCAAGTGTCACCATTATCTGTGAACACAGCCTGCTTCGAACCACAATCCAAGACAACTTTATACTTTTCTAAGGTGTCCATCCCAAGAATTATATCAAACCCATGCATTTCAAGTGGTATGAGATCCACCTGAATGTGGTGATCAGAAAAGGAAAGATTGCAGGGAGAACACACTTCCCCCAAATAATGTAGATCCCAACAAAGTTGTTTCTAAAACCAGGCTATATGTTCTATGACTGGCAATCATGTTGCAGTCATGAATCACTTCTCGAGTGATAAAAGAGTGTGTAGCACCCAGATCAATTAACACAGATACTAAGTAGGATGAAGACATATCTGAATAAAGTAATTCCATCTGACCTGTCACAACCCTAGGATTGACAACTGCTTCGGGTTGATTCATTGCATAGAATCTAGCCGTTGGTTGTTGTTGACCATGTGCTTGATTATTGGATGTTGACGATCCAGCTTGGGATGCTTGTCCACGTCCTCTAGCACCACTGCCAGACTACTGCCTCTAAGAGCCTTGCTGACTCTACCTCGGTTGTTGGGTCACATTCCTGACTTTTTCAGGATAGTCCCTCACTGCATGGCCTTCTCTCCTACATCTATAACAGGTTACATTTCCCCTCTGTGGTCTGGGTGGTCATGTTACTGACATTGAGGATGAGCTGTAAGCTCCCTTTGGTGGTAAACTACGACCTCTACCCTTACTTGACGTCCATTGCGTTTGGGTATTGAACCTTGGTGGTGGTGTAGGCACATAATACCTTGGCTTCTTAAAACTTCTAGAAATCTATCCTTGGAACTGTGGGTACTCTTTCTTACCCTTGGTCTGTCGCTTCTCAATCACAGACCTTTCTATTCGTCTTACAGACTCCACAAAAGTGGCAAACCTCTCTCGATTCTGCAGAGCAGACACCGGAGTGTTTAATTCAGCGTTCAACCCCTTCTTGAATCGCCGAATTCTCTCCTCATCTGTAGATGCCATGTGCGGACAAGAGTTCCATGAACCTAGCTTCATATCTAATGTTCATCTGTCCTTGCCTCAACCTCTCAAATTGAGAGATCTTCTCATCTAGATACGTCTTGGGAAAGTATCTAGTGATGAATTCATGCCGAAATTCATCTCATCCGATCACAACACCAGGTTTTTTGCCTTCCTCAATGGTCCACCAGTGGCCAGCACTCCCTTTTAGGAGATATACATCATGCCTCACCTTCTCATCATTAGGAATCATGAGGATTCTGAAGGCTTTCTCCAGTTCAGTCAACCATAGGTCAGCATCTATTGGGTCGGCTGTACCAACATACTCTATGGCTCCTACCCTCCTAAGTCATTCAAAAGTCTTGTCGGCTCCATATCTTTCATCATGGGCTGGTGCCCTAGGTGCAGGTAATGGCATCCTATCCGTCATATGGGTCATGGCTGCTATAAACTGTCCAAACATATTTTGGAAAGCCGGATTCCCCATATCAGCTTGGTTAAACTCAGGTTGATCCAGTATAGGCTCCTCCCTATCTTGATCTCTTGCACCTCCTCCTGGTGCAGCAACGCTGCTCTCAGTAGCATGCTCATTGTGTGATCCAGACATCTTTAGTTCTTCTTCTCCTCTTATATGAGCAGAAGACACTATCAGACAAATTGGAAGACACTAAAATAGACTCAACAACCTTAATCCTATGTCTCTGTAGACTCAGTGAACCTAGAGCTCTAGTACCACTAAATTTGTGACGCATGTTGCCAAACATCGATTAAGATAAATGTGGAAGTGATTACTAATAGCGGATTACTAAAAATCACTAAAAATTAAAATCATTTATCAAGAGATTCACTCACAGGAAAACTCTTTCATTCAGAACCAAAGTAAATCATTACATCCTGGTTCATAATGTACATGTCATGTACCATCTCTTTCTTGAGACATTACATACAACAATTGCTCTATTAAATTTGTACATAGGCAACTTAAAACCTCGAGGCATCAAGCCAAAACCTTAGATCGATTATAAAATCACAAACTACTGACTCCTAGGACCTGAGAGTACAAAGAGGACACATAGGACTTTATGTACAAAGCCTGACAACCAGTATCCCCACCTGGGATATTACTGTTGTCCTCGTTGTTATTGCTGCTGCTCTTCCTCTGCTACAGAGATTCTTCCTCTTTGTTTGCGTCAACCTAAAAATGTTGGATTCCACGAGGGTGAGACAATTATAAAAATTGCCCCAGCGGGAGATATAACTCTCCGCCAAAAATATTATTATTGTAGTTTAATAGAAATAAACTAAGCAATGGAATCATAATAATTAACATAAGGTAATTCACTTATTTAAAGCAGATTAGAGCAACATTCCCACTTAAGCTTATTAGATGTATCTTAATAAAGCAGCATGTCTAATATTCAATAAAGAATTATAGGACATGTATAACATTTATCCATCTAGGAAATGTTAAGCAGGATAATCATCAACCAGTGATTCTCGTATTTTAGTCTTATGCAAATACGCTACATGGCCGATTACATTTTACAAACATACTTAAGCTCTGAGGAGATGAGGTATACCGCTCATACTCCAACCGACCATTGCTAAATCGAATCGGTACCATACATAGGTCAATGGAAGAGCCGGATTCCCATTACCTCCCACATCCCGGTCAATACGGGACCACAAGTAGGACTATGTCGACTGCTCAAAATAGCTTTCCAGGGTATACTGGCAACTTCGCTATAGAGTTAAAGCGTCAGCTGCACTCTCATCGTCAATCGAGAGGTTTAATGTTTATCTTCATCGACTCGACATTAAATATCATTGGGAGATTAATGATACATCCATCCCAACCATCGGGAGATTTATGATACATCCATCCTGATACATGAAGGATTGAGAGGTTTAATGTTTACCCTCCATCAATCTCTTCACCAGGACGTAAGGATATTTTCACCCATTTACCCCCGCACATTCAAAATATGTGAATTATAGGAAATCCCATAGGAACACCTATTTCACCATCACCAACTTCTGGCGATGATGGATCTATGGTCAGAGCACTACATAAACAGATTTCACTTGATTAATTAAGTACATTTTCATATTCTTTTAGCATCAGCCAAGTTCTCAAACATAACTTATTACGACAATGCTATAAAGAGACATGTACTATTTTTATCAATTACTTATCAGTCTTTAAAAGACATTGGGAACTCAGTCCCTCCTTTCAATACTGGGAATTCTCATCCCTTCACAATCTCATTACCATAATCATATGGTTCTGGGTATTCAAACCCTTAGCTCATCATTGAGCATTGTTACCACTTTTCCAGGTAACTATCACCTTCAGGTCATCTAGGGATGGCAAAATGCAAAAAACCGCATCCACGGGCCGACCTCCGAACCGCTCCGCTGCTCAAAATTTGAAATGGGTATCCACTCCATTCACATCCTGTGGATATTTCACAACGGTTGTTTACTGGACGTCCATAGACACCTATCAGCAACTTTTCTCTCCCACACGACGTTGATCCAATATACTGCCGCGGTGGTCATTGTTCATTCCCTAATTGTACTATTGGATTCCAATGAAGAGCGTAGACATTGGCACAATGTTCACCATATACTGCTACCTGTTGTCACCTGGTGTGTAGGGCATTCACAACACCTTGTCCGTCGACGTCGCTGGACAACAGAAGTGACAACGACGACCCCATCTACGTGTGCATGAGGCGTTTAACCTAGTTCAATTCCTTTATCCACCATCGTTGAGGAAACAGAGACTCCCTTCCACAATCACCCTACTTTCTGCCCTGCTCCGGTATAGCCTCAGAGGAATCATGACACGGCAGTCATGTACTGGGAGCACGTCGGACACCATACTTGACCTTGTACTGCAGCCAGCAATAAGCACAAGACCCAAACTTCAAAATTTCATGTTTTATTCACTGCATGTACATGACTCTTCCTGATCAGCAAACTGTGGTGATCGTCATTGGTGAACTGAAAGGTCCATGACGACGAAGGTGCCTGGCGTACCCACCAATTTTAGTTGTTATTGTTGCAGCTCTTGGTCACTTGTGGTCATTTCCGTGAAGTGCTCAAGATCCATGACGATGGTCTCTGCTCAGCACACACGCCGGGGCGGCTATTTCTATTGTTGTTGTCTGCTACCTCGTCGATGGAGTTGTTGAAGGTCCATGGCGGATAGCAGCGGTTGTTGCTGCTACAACTCTCTACCATCAATGGTCAACTTGTGTTGGTGAAGTGGCTCGTGGTCGTTCACCTCAGTCTCATTCATCACATGCTTGAGCTAGCTAGATCGTCGATGTGAATTAAAGAAAAGAGAGGGTGGGAGTATGAAGATGAAGCTACAATTCGAAATCAACTTGATGATTTCTCCATATGTTTTCTGATACCAAGAATGGGACCCACAGACTCAAAAAATGCATTGGACTTGGTGTGAAGTGTGTTGATGCATGCGTTGTGCTACAGACAAGGATTGCACCCACTACTGGTCCTCATCCACACGTAAGAGATGGGCATCTGGTCCATCATTCGATGATGTCGTGGACAACCGATAGGATTGGGTAAACGGATTGGATGTCCATGGATTCTGGATGTCGCGGATTAAATTGCCATCCCTAAGGTCATATGACCAAGGTAAACATGATACTTGTTGTTACACGCATCACACATGGTACTTGAGGCCCATTAACTCTCTTGTTACCTCTTACTAGGCAACAAGGTATATTATGGCATACAAGTCCCAATAAACAATAGTGAATTAAACACCATAGCTCATACATGGACATGACCACCATTTCAGAATACCTGCATGGTTAGTGCAGATGATAATAGTAACTTCAATTACATATCAGTACCTTGCAGAACAAATATGGATTCATTATTCAAGGGTAACACCACTATTCCCTTACTAGGGTTAGGGTTTCCCATTTCATGTCATTTGGGAACATTCATCCCATTACCCAGATCAAGGTTATGGTTTATCACCATATTGCCCAAGATTAGGGTTTCACAAAACATTACATCGTATCACCCTGGATTTGAGTTTCGCATCACATCAAACATCATGATTTCTCATACAATCACCCTTAGGTAGGGCTTCACATAAATTTCACCCCAGAATAGGGTTTACATTCAATAACCCACAATTAGGGTTTATTATTCATCCCAATTAGGGTTTCATGTTCCATTACCCATAATCAGGGTTTACTATTCATCCCAATTAGGGTTTTGCATCACATTACCCTAAATTAGGTTTACATATAACATCACCCTGGATTTGGGCTACATCCTTACCCTGGATTAGGGTTTCACTTAGAATTACCCTAAATTAGGGTTAGGATTCAATAACCTTGTCAATTAGGGTTTATGCTCATGATTAGGGTTTCATGATCTCTTTGCTAAGGATCATACCCTTAATCACCACATGAATCATACTCATGCATGAATTCCATTGTATCATCCTCTCAACTTGATTAGGTTATTTCAACCCTTTAATCAAGTACATACAACTATGACTGACATAGTGTACTAAGTTATTATTGTTATAAGCAATTAGGGTTTATCCCTTTAATGGTACTAATCATCTAGGTACTTTTAGGATTTCAACCTTATACCTCCATTGATTATCATCACTATCAACCATTTGGGTTAATAGAACAAATGTTACCTTTAATTCTCACATGATTGAATAAAAAAAGTCCATCATTCGATTTTGGGGTTTCCAAACACCAAACGGTTTTGAAATCGTTTGACTCCAAATGGTTTTGAAACCGTTTGACCCCAAATGGTTTTAAGACCATCTGGGCTCAAACGGTCTTAGGCTCAAACCAGCCTCAAAACCGCATGGGCCATTTAGGACATTCACTAATCAAATTGAATATAATTTGCTCCATTGGATTGGCCATCAATTAGGCAATTGAAGGATTCATCAATCATCACCATTGGATATCTATCCATCACTCATGAATCAACCTCAAACCCTTCAAATGGTTTTGAAACCGTTTAATCCCAAATGGTTTCAAGATTGTTTGGTCTCAAACGGTCTCAAGACCGTTTGACCCAAAAAGTCTTGAAATCGAATGGATTACTTTATGGAATTTCCAACAAATCGATTAGGGTTGTAATTGGTGGATTGTCCACACATTCAATTAATGAATTGGATCCATTGGATCATCATCCAACCTATACTAGGGTTCAGACCTAAAATGGTCAACCCAACCAAACGGTCAACCCTCTCATGCGGTTTGGGACTCAAGTCACCAAACGGTTTGCAAACCGTTTGGTCTCCAAACGGTTTGGTGAAACCGTTTGGACCAAAGGTCCAAGACCGTTTGCAACTCAAATTTGTTGGAAAGTGTGCCTAAGATGATGTCATCATCATCAACCTTCAAACCCACGAAATCTACTGCCATCTTCATAGTAATTCCATCAATCAATCAAAGGAATTGCAAAAAGATCAATTGAACATAAAGGGTTGAGAAATTGAGTTCAATAACAATGAATAAGGGTTCAAGTCATATAACCCACCTTCAATTGAGCTTCAAAGCTTGGATATTCACGTCAACAATGGTGGAATAAGCTTTTGCAACTCCGCCAAGGCTCGTCCTCAAGTTTTGGAGTGAAAGGATTGGCTAGGGTTGAAGATGGAGTGAAGAAAAGAAGAAATTATGCATTGATTTATGATTTCCACCATGAAATCAAGATGAAAAAAGTCAAGAAGCTTACCAACAGATTGGGGGTCGTCCTCCTGGCCCTTAAAATCTTCCTTGGTCGTTTTGCAAGCAAAGGGTGGAAGTGAATCCGAAATTCCCTTTTACTCTATGGATAAATGAGCTTATATGCAATTTTTATTAAAAATTCAATTAGGAGAGAGAAAGTAGGAATCATCTCTCCCAAATTCTTGCCACTTGCCCCCCTCCTTTCCTTAGGGACGAGTCTATCCTCCTTGCCTCTTATTACTCTCAATTATCCATGTTTTAAAGAAAAGCAAATTAAGCACCTTAACCCTTTTTATATTAATATCCATAAGCAAGTGGATATTTGTTTTTCTTATAATAAGGTGAGTGGGTTTTTCACCTCCTTGGATATTTCGTGGTCCTTGCAAAGCACAAGGAAGTCCACACATATCTGAATTCAACCATTTCAATTTTGGTTGAAGGTCCTTCAATTATTTTTATTTATTTTTGCATTAAATTGAATTAGGGTTTCAATTATGCTTAAATCTTGATTATTTTAATATCAAGATTCTCTCCCCTTCAAAGAGATACAAATGAGACGCCCCTCTCACTTTTCTCCACATGATCCCAAGAAACATTAGGGACCATTTTGAAGTGGTAATTTTCATATTGAACACTTAGGTTTTGGGTAAATTGCACATTACACCAAAACTAGGTTTTAATGCACAAACATTGCTTTATCAGCTCTTTCTTGGTATTCGTGCTATCACAAGCCATACCTCTGCATCATATTCATTCTCATGATTCTTCAACACATGAGGAACATATTATCATGCACAATTTGCAAATAAACCCCTCAACTTGGGTAATTTGCACTTTAGTCCAAATCAAGCAAAACATTGATTTCAACAATATTCAAAAAGGACCAAAATTGCAATGTAAGTTCCTCTTGAGCCTTAATTACTTTTCAAAAGATAAGAGAAAGCATATAATCACTTTTATTAAACAAAACACCTAGGGTTAAAACATGACCCAAGTCAGGGATGTTACATATATCTCTCGCTGGGGCAATTACAATTGTCTCACCCCCGTGGGATCCAACATTTTTTTAGTGGACAAGCACATAGGAGACTGAGAATATATTGCAGAGGAAGAACATCAGCAATAGCAGTGACAGCTCAGGTTGAGTTTACTTTCTGTCGTGTCTTGTAGATAGAAGTCCTATGTGTTGTCTCTGTACTCTCAGGTCCTTAGAGTTAGTAACTAGTGTTTTTAATAAATCATATGAGATTTTGGTTTGATGCCTTGAGGTTCTTATGCTGTATGTGTTTAGTTGTTAACAGAGCAGATGATGCTTGTAATCCTGAAGAAGGAATGGCACAGAATATGTACTCATGAACCATGATGTAAATGAAATACATTAGTTCTTGATAAAAGTGTTTTCCTGTGTATGGATCTCTTTACAAAAGGTTTAAATTTTTAGTGATTTTCAGTAATCCGCTATTAATGATTGTTTCCACTTAATTAGTAATGATTTGTTTGAATGAAGTGTTTCATTTAGTGGTATCAGATCTCTAGGTTCGCTGAGTCTGCAGAGACATAGGACTAAGGTGTCGAGTCTGTTCTAAGTGTACCTCAGTGTATCTTATAGTGCCTTCTGCTTATGCAGAAGAAGATATATAACTCCAAGATGTTTGGAGAACACGAGGGACACGTTGCTGAGAGCAATGTGGCTGTACAAGTAGAAGGTGCTAGGGATCAGGCAAGAAAAGAAATAGTGCCTGAGAATCCCCCTGTTGATGAGGTCATGATGAGAAACCCATATTTTTCTACTCTTTTTGGGCAATTCATGACTGCAGTGATGCATTTAACAGACTGGATGTCGGTACCACCACACAGGGCACTAGCTCCCAATGAGGGATATGGGTCTGGTAAGACTTTTGAATGACTACGTCATATTGGAGCCATAGAATATGCTTGGACATTTGACCCAGCAGATGCAGATTTATGGCTCATTGAGTTAGAAAAAGCTTTTAAGATCCTTAGTATCCCAGAGGCTGACAAAGTTAAACATGTTGTACACCTTTTGAAGGGTAGTGCTGGACATTGGTGGGTTGTAGAAGAAATAAAAAGGAATGACGAAGAGGTTAATTGGGAGGAATTTCGTCGAGAATTCATCAATAAGTAGTTTCCAAGGACATACTTAGATGAAAAGATCTCACAGTTTGAGATAATTCGACAGGGAGCCATGTTAATAAATGAATATAAGGTCAAGTTTATGGAACTTTTGTGACTTTGTCCTCAAATGGTTGTTACTGAGGAAGAAAAGATTCGATGTTTTGAGAAGGGACTGAATGTTGAAATGTCTATTCTGTCATCTTCCCTAGAAAGTAGAGAGAGGTTTGCCACATTTGTGGAGTCAATTTGAAGGATAGAAGGGTCTATGACAAAGAAACATGAGACAGACCTTAAAGGGAAGTCTAAACAGTCACAGGAACAAGGAATTGGTGGTACTAAACAATCAAAGATTTCAGCAGTACCGACTCAACCACAATGTAGTGCACCCAATCAGCAGTCACCTAAGAGGCTCTGAGCTTGCTATAGATGTGGACAGAGAGGACATCTGAGGTGGCAATGTCCAAATAGAAAGTGATCAGGTGACCCAACAGACAAGACACTAGATAACTTGTGAGAGGTAGTCATGTCAAAATAAAACTTTCTATTTTGAAATATCCTCTACACTCTACTATAAGAAAGGTAGTGTTGTTTAGTTCATCTATATAATCCTTTGAGGATATGAGGAAGAGATAAGTAGGATGAAAACTTGTGTTCAGTTTAATATTCTTTTATATGTTTTGAAATTTCTCTTTCTTCATTAAGGAAGGGAAGAGATGAAAAAGGAACTCAAAGAAAATCTGAGATATTAAGTATATCAAATTTAAAGAGATGAAAACACAAAATAAAATAAATGCATACTACCTAATTTCAATTCTTGAATACCCTGGCTAGGTATTCATTTATTGAAGGCAAGGTAAGTATGACATACCTACATTGTTATCTTTCTGATTACTCTGATCAAGTAATCATTCTAAAACAATCCAAAGAAGCCTAATCAAGAAGGAGATGTGGCATCGATTCTACCACATTCTAATTGATATACGAAGGAATTTGATTTAATTATAAATCAACTTATAAACAAAAAGAAGATGTTTAGTATAATGTATACCCTGGTCCTCAGACCTAGAGGTAACAGTTATCTGATAAGAGATGACAATGTTCAGTGATGAACTGAAGGTTTGAATACCCATATCTAGTATTCATGGTGATAATGATGCTGAGAGATAATGATATTTATAATCATCTTTATAATTCCTATGCTAATAGCAAGGAACCTAGGATGAAACAATAGTAAATGACTCATGAACAGTTAAAAATATATACAATGACCAAAGGAAGACGAGGATGTGATGTGTTATCAACACATGTGTTAGATACCAAGGTAAGGGATTATGGTATCTGATAAATATCAGACTATTTAATTTTATGATGGTTACCTAGAATGGTGAATTGTGGAATCAGTCTAGTTACCTAATGTAGTATGGACATCATATGTTAGGGGTTTATGCTTTGCATAAACATAACATTGATGAGAATGAACTATTTGAAGGAATAATTGTAAAATTATTGTAAGAAAATTTTATCAAATTAAATTAACAAATAACCTCTATCTAAATAAGAAAAGTGTTACCTGACACAGAATTAACTCCATAGTCAATAATGAAAGGACAGTGGAGTATGTGTCATGTGGGTTTGATTCTATGAGAATTTTGTGTGGAAGAACTTTGTATTGATCAAATTTCTATGGTGTATCCATAACCATGAGATGTTATGTGGAGACTTGATGATATAATGAATAATATCTGTCTCCTTTTATCTGGGATTTCGGGGACGAAGTCCTTGTTAGGGATTTATAATTGTAATATCCCTGACCTGGGTTATGCCCTAACCCTGGAAGTTTTTTTTAAGCAAGTTAATTAGATCCTTGATTTTATATTGTGGAAAGTAATTAAGGCTCAAGAGGAACTTATGTTTCAATTTTGGTCTTGTTTGAATAATGTTGAAGCAATGTTTGCTTATTTTGGACTAAAGTGCAAATTACCCTAGTTGAGGGGTTAAATTGCAAATGTTACATGATAAAATGTTCCTCAAAGTGTTTGAGCATTATGAGAATGAAAATAATGCAGAGGTATGGCTTGTGGAAGCTGAGCACCAAGAAAGAGCTTATTAAGCAATGTTTGTGCATTAAAACCTAGTTTTGGTGTAATGTGTAATTTACCCAAAACCTAGGGTTTAATATGCAAAATACCACTTCTAGAGAGTCCCTAATATTTCTTGGCATCATGTAGAGCAAATAAAATGAGAGGGGCGTCTCATTTGTATCACTTTGAAGGAGAGAGAATCTTGATATTAAAATCATCAAGATTTAAGCATAATTGAAATTCTAATTCAATTTAATGCAAAAATAAATATATTAATTGAAGATCCCTTCAACCAAAAGGTGAGGAATGATTTTGCAAAAATAATGGACGACCATTTTACTTGCAAAGGCACGAAAATATCTCAAGCAAGTGGATAACCCACTCACATTATTAAAAGAAAAAGAAATATCCACTAACTTATGGATATTATTATTAAATGGATAAAGGTGCTTAATGGATAAAGGTGCTTATTAAATGGATAATTGAGAGGAATATGAGACAAGGAAGATAGCCTCGTATGCAAGGAATAGGAGAGTGCAAGTGGCAAGGAAATGGAGTAGTTATTTCCTACTTTCTTTCTCTTAAAATGAATTTTAATAAAAATGCATATAAGCTCATTTATCCATAGCTTGAAAGGGGAATTTCTAATCCACTTTCACTTCTTGCTTGAAAAATGACCAAGGGAGCTTAGGAGAAATAGGATGACGACCCCCAACCTGTAGGTAAGCTCCATGGCCTTCTTTCACCTTGATTTCATGGTAGAAAACACAAATCAATGTTTGATTTCTTCTTTTCTCCACTCAATCTTCAACCCTAGCCATTCGTCTCACTCAAAGACTTGAGGACGAGCTTGGGATAGTTGAAGGAGTTGCTTTCACCATTTAAAACGTGGAGCTTCAAGCTTTGAAGCTTCTTTGGAGGCGGGTTATATAAATTGAACCCTTAATGTTATTATTGCATTCAATTCTTCATTAATTGTTGATCATTTTGTTCTTCTTGAAAGTCCTCTGATCAAATCGATGGAAATACCATAAGAATGGCAGTAGTTTACGAAGGATCATAGCTTGATTATGATGACATCATCCTAAGCACACGTCTCAAAAATATCTAAAGCAAACATTTTCAATGATTTGAGACCAAACGATCTCAAGATCGTTTGAAACCAAACGGTCTCAAGACCATTTGGGATCAAGCGGTCTCAGACCATTTGGAGTTCAATTGTTGATGTTGTTAAATATTGATCTATTAGTTTCAATTGAACTGATCTCAAAGGTTCCAAGTGTTGGAGATCCACCAATTTCAAACCCTAATCAGATTGAAGCATTGAAACCCTAATTGATTTGATTCAATTTCATGTTGGTTGAACAAACGATTTCATCAAACTATTTGGTGCTCAAACGGTTTCAAACCGTTTGAGGATCAAGGGTTGACCGTTTGTAGGAAATGGTTTCAAAATCGTTTGATAGGGTTGACCGTTTGGTGAAGGTTGATCGTTTGAGATGAAACGGTTTCAAACCGTTTGAGAAGGAAAAGGTCTTCAAGACCGTTTGAAAGGAAACAATTTCAAAAATGTTTAAGGGGCTAAGGGCCAAGACCGTTTGAAGGTCTAAACCCAAGACCGTTTGAAAGGAAACAATTTCAAAAACGTTTAAGGGGCTAAGGGCCAAGATCGTTTGAAGGTCTAAACCCAAGACTGTTTGAAGGCCTAACCCCTAGACCGTTTGAGGGTGTGACCTTAAGACCGTTTGAAGGTCATGATCAAAACTGAATGGAGGTCCAATTTGTTCTAAACCCAATAAAGAATTAGATGGTTAGAAACTAATTGAAGACTTGATTGATCAAAACTAATTGAGGTCTATTTGATCAAGACCATTTAAAGGTTCAATTAGTTCGAATTATGAAAATACCAATAACCCCATGAGTGGTTGAAAAGTATATTAATGTTGATTACAATGGAAGTACCTCTAGGGTACTTAAGTGATTAATGGAAGTAGAGTACTCATCCTTTAGTGCTTTTAAATACAAATAAGTACACTATGATAATCATAGGTGTATGTACTTCAATGAAGGGCTGAACTAATCCAATAAAGTATGGAGTAATCAATATCCTAGGAAAGGAGGAAAGAGAAACTCATACTTGAATAGGTAACATGCAATATGTACTGTGATAATTTTAAACAAAGCATGATTTAGGGTTTAGTCTTTGACAATGGGTTTGTGAAACCCTAATTGATGGGAAAACCCTAATTGATGGGGGAATCCTGATTGAGATGAATTGGGATATGAGAAATTCTAATTGATATGAATAGTAAACCTTAACCCTAATGTAGGGTAATGGAGTAACCCTAATCCAGGGTAAGGACATGAGGAATCCTAATTCAAAATAATATAATGAAAAACCCTAATCTAGAGTGATACCTTGTGAAACCCTAATTTTTGGGTTATAGTGTATGAGACCCTAATGTGGGCAATATGATGATAAACCATAACCCTTATTCCTGGGTGAAAGTGTGTGAAACCCTAACCTAATAAAGGGTGATGGTATGTGAAACCCTAATCCTAATGATGGAACAATAGCTAATACTATGATATGGATAATATCTCAAATGGTTGATCATAGGCAACCTTATAGTAAGCAATGCCTTAAACTGAAATGAGTCCATATCATTGAAGATAGTTGGACCATTCTTGTGTGTGACCTATGCACTTCATGGTAAAAGTGATAGGTTAGTAGATGAAAGTATTAAGATGGGAAATACCTTAATCCAAGATAAGTTGATAACTCAAGTAAGTTGGAGGTGATGAGGAAAGTGATACATCAAGATATGATAGATATCACTTTTAGCATTCCAGGGTTGATACACCTTGATGCACCTTAAATCCAATATACTTGGACAAGAAACACATGAAGTGTGTTATGTAAATTGTTACAATGAAATGTAATGAGTTTGATATACTTTGATAAGTATAGGATAATATACCTTGAGAGAATGAGGTTAAGCCAAACTAATGAGTATGATGTAATCATACCATGATAAGGATGAGAAATGAACTCATACCTTGTATTGATAATCATTTAATGATAAGTGTTAAGAGTAATAAACATGATTGAATACTTAAGATGTTAATGGATGCTCCTAGAGGTGTGGAGCAATATATTAAGGTTGATTTAATAAATATGAAATCCTAATTAATGTGAGATGGGAAAAACCTAATCCTAAATTGGGTAATGGGACATGAGAAACCCTAATGTGATGTGAATAGTAAGCCCTAACCCTATTGAGGGAATAGTGGTGTTACTATTGTATTACATGAGGTAATATGTTATTGTTGCCTAGTGAGAGGTGACAAGATGTGTAATGGCCTTGTGAACCATATGGTTAGATGTTGCCTAGTGAGAGGTGATAAGATGCTTTATGGGCCTTATGAGCCATGAGAACAATTGTGGCATAGTGAGAGGTACCAAGATGATTATAAAAGTTTATTGTAAGAAATGATAATTTTTTAATAAACTTAATAAAAGGAACAATTGTATTCAATAAAGAATGTGAAAAGCTATGAAGGCTAACCTCAGGGTTCAGAGCCTAGAGAAGGATGTGATGATCAATGATGAGTTAAAGGAATTTATATCCCATGATCTGTGTAATCAGGGTTGGTTAAAGTCCAATGCCTGGTTGTGTAATCAGGATTGGTTAAAGTACAATGCCTGGCTGTGTAATCAGGATTGGTTAAAGTCCAATACCTGGTAGAGGTATAATGCCTATAATTAGGGTTGGTTAAAGTCCAATGCCTAGCTCTGTAATCAAGATTGGTTAAAGTCCAATGTCTGGCTGTGTAATCAGGATTGGTTAAAGTCCAATGCATGGTTGTGTAATCAGGATTGGTTAAAGTCTAATGCATGGCTGTGTAATCAGGATTGGTTAAATTCCAATGCCTAATTGTGTAACCAGGGTTGGTTAAAGTCCAATGTCTGGCTGTGAAATCAAGAGTGGTAGTGTCCAATGACTGGCTGTGTAATCAGGATTGGTTAAAGTCCAATGCCTGGCTGTGTAATCAAGGTTGGTCAAAGTCCAATGCCTGGCTGTGAAATCAGGATTGGTAGTGTCCAATGCCTGGCGGTGTAATTAGGTTTGGAAGAGTCCAATACCTGGAAGAGGCTCAATGCATGTAATGATGACACAGGATTGGTAATAACCCAATGCCTGTAATGATGACACATGATTGGTAATAACCCAATGTCTGTATTAATGATATATGAGTACATGGTAGATATAATCCCATATCTGTTTAGAAGATTGGCTAAGGCCAACAGATTGAAACAAGAATGTCTCATGGGTAACATATCAAGATAATGAGTGTCACAAGAGAAGTTTGACATGATGGTATAATATGATGAATAAATGATATACATGTTCTTCTTATTCTTTATTAAGAGAATAGATGATCTATTGTTCTATCATAAATAGTTGCAATGCTTTAAAAGATGAGAATGTTTTAAGTTGCTTATCCCCTGTCTAGTTTTATATCATTAAACTGCAATAATAATGTTTTTGGCGAAGAGTTATATATCTCGATGAGGCAATTACAATTGTCTCACCCCCGTGGGATCCAACATTGTTTTAGTGGAAAAGCACGGAGGAGACTATGAATATCTTGCAGAGGAAGAACATCAACAGTAGCAGTGACAGCTCAGGTTGAGTTTACTGTCTGTTGTGTCTTGTAGATAGAAGTCCTATGTGTCATCTTTGTACTCTCAGGCCCTCGGAGTGAGTAACTAGTGTTTTTAATAAATCATATGAGATTTTGGCTTGATGCCTTGAGGTTCTTATACTGTCTATGTTTAGTTGTTAACAGAGCAGATGATGCTTGTAATCCTGAAGAATGAATGGTACAGAATATGTACTCATGAACCAGGATGTAAATGAAATACATTGGTTCTTGATAAAAGAGTTTTCATGTGTATGGATCTCTTTACAAAAGGTTTAAATTTTTAGTGATTTTCAATAATCCGATTTTAATGCTTACTTCTGCTTAATTAGTAACAATTTGTTCGAATCAAGTGTTTCATTAAACTTATATGATTTCATCATTCCTCAGACGGCAAAACCCTAGATCAGCATCTCCATCAATTTCTCCTTTCAAACCCTAACTCTCTCTCTCTCTAGGATTTCGTTTCTATGGATTGAATCATGAATTATGAGAGCTCCTTGTATGTTAGGTTGACCATATAGAGCAATTGAGCTGCTTGGGTCAATTGCACTTTGACCCCTTACTATACTTTTTCTTATTTTGGCAAAAAAAATTATGTCATAAAAATATTATTATAATCCGTTTACTGATAAGGTCTAAACGCATCCAAAAATTATGAAAATTTTAAATGTTGTTTAGGATTGAGTTTTAGATCTACAGTTAAAATTTTAGATAATTTGGAGTTACTAATAAATAATTAAAAATAAAACACTACACTGCTAAAAAACACTCTGTCAGCATTTTGGTCGAAGTATAGTTCGACCGAGAACCACATTCAAAGAACATTCAAATATTCCGAAATTTTCTCCAATATGCATGATTGAGTTATACATATCACATCCAAAATTCAATTAAATACAAAATTTGTAGAAAATATGAAAAATTATTTACCACACTGCTATCCTGATCAAATCTAATATTCATGTACTATCAAAACCCTAATTTTTGTCGATTAGGGTTGACATTTCTCAAACCCTAGTTCTTCAAACTAAAATCATAGTTAGAGTTTCTTCTTAGGTTTGAAACATCACAATTGATCTACTATCATTAATCAAGTCTAGACGATGTTCAATCTAATCAAGCATGTAATCATTCAGGTAAACCCTAGTTTACCAATTAAGCACAAATGTGGTCGTTACATTGGGATAGGTAGGAGGTCTCAGAGGCCCTCACGAGGCCCCCAACATGCTCATTACATTCTAGGTGTACTGACGATGAGTTCTGCAACCCAAAACAAGATCAAGGATCATTGAAACCCCTTCCGATGGTGGCCCAAAATAGAGAAGGATGGGTGCGTTTGTCGACCAAGCAAACCAGACGACGCCAGGGCAAAATGAGTGCACGGGAAGGAAGGAAGGGTGGCCAAGATGGTTACCTCAACATCAATTGAACTGAGGTGAAAGGCACAGTAGTTGCCCCTCATTCTCACCGGAGAAGGAGACCAACGTTGGCAGCAGCTTCAAAGCGCCCACACGAACAATTAACCGAATAAAACTGAGGAGGATGCGTCGAGGACTTATTCTGGATCGAAAGAGAAGGAACAGTGGCACCAAAATGGGAAGTCAATGGATTGGGGAGGAGCAGTGACAGTTGTAGGTGGCCTAAATGAGGCTTTTCGCCAATGCTTGACCCTGAGGCTCATGTTAGGGCTCGTTGGAAAAGGCGGAGAATGGGGAAGTTGTTGGCGAAGGAACCGCGATGAATCGGTGACTGGTTTGATCATGGGGCGACCGAGTGATAGGCACACATTGCTGCCATCAGAACTGCATGGAAGATGGAGGTAGGGGACGCATGAGTCCTGCTACCTGGCCTGAGCCAGTCATAAGAACAGAATTGGTCCTTGGACCAAAGTCCAGACTGTGACAATTGCAATTGAGTAAATCGATCCAAAACTTTGGTTAATGCACACATAATCTATTAGGGTCTAATCAAGGGTGCATTTGATGTCCAAATGACCTCAAATTTTGAGGGTTGACTAATTAAGCTATGAGAAACTCGATTATGGGCTTAGATTTGGGTTTTGAGGTTACTTTAGTTGTAATTTAACCTTTGTGCATTAATCATTCATTTAATGTGATGAACTAAGTCTAAAGGTAAAAAATGATCAAACCTTCCACCTAGACTCGATTCTTGTCCTATATGATACCCAAGTCAATCCTAATTCACAAATCTAGGGTAAAGTATTCTAGATTATCATTATTGTTAATAAGTTTCCCAATTCAGGTACTAAGGTAGCAATATCATATGACTTCATCTCTAAGGATCCCTAAATGAGTCGATCTAGGGTTTGAAGATCAAATTATGGTTTCATTTATGCTAACATAGTGAAATTTAGATATTCAAAGGTATTCAACTGAAAAAGGGGAAAGGAGATTGGTTATCCACATAATCAAATAGGGGCCTAAAAGAACGGAGGACTAGCCTATGTGTCTGGAATCGAGTATGTTACAACACTCCACCCCTTAAATAGGATTTTGTCCCCAAAATCTATCCACTTGTGGTATGGTATACTAAGTTATACTTTTAATCAAGTTATAAATTTCTAGTGTACCTAATGTAGGGGATCAAAACACACCATTCGTGCCACAGTTATGGTCTACTTTCAAGGTGATGCTATATGTCTCCATGTGTCATTTATCCATTAATCTGATTATGGTAGATGTTGGGCTAGAAAAAAAATACAACAAGACCTAGGATTATGTCCACCAATTTGTATCCATTAGGACTACCTAAATATTATCATAGTTTTTCCATTCTATGATCACGGTCCACATCATTTTCCTTGTTATTATTATCATCATCATCAACGATATTATTATTATTTATAATAGTCACTTTATGTAAGACTTGCACATATGTTTTGCTTCCTACCAGTATTAGGGTTATATCTTCAATTGAATTTATTTATAGATTTTATAAATGGCAAATTATGATGTGTTACATGACTAAGACAATAGTTATACTTTAATAGGCATAGTAGGGTTGATGTGTAAGTTTAGGGTTGTGTTTTCCAACAGATTTTCTCGTTCATATCTGAGTACTAAAGTGTGTTGCATGCAACTTATTGAATTTCTCATTCATGAGTTAACTTTACACATTACATTATGCATGTTTTGATTAATGTGTAGTCAGTCCCCTTACACCCCTATTTATCATGGTCACATGGGAAAATTCAGAAATTCCAACATACTCAGTATGTTCACCCTAGCCTATATTGTATAGTCACCCTTACCATATAATTAGCAGTTTGGGGTATAGAATATTAATTTGAGCTTTGACGTGAAATTTTACTTTTACCTACATCTGACTAAATACATCTGTTAAGGATAATTCAAGGTAAAAACTTAAAATCTATATTAATAATCGAGGTTTTTTTTAATGATGGTATGATTAGCAAGGCTCGTCTGGAATTCTCAGTTTGGTAGCCTCTACATATGTTTGACATTAATACTAGGAGTTGTCCAGGTTTTACTTATTGTAACTGTTATTAATCATGGTCCTTCCTTAAGTTAGTTTGATTCCTAATGAATAAATCGTACGAGACTCCACCCCTTAAAAGGCTTAAACTATAACTTAGTGTGTAACCTAGGGGGGAAAGGGTGGATCCACTAGGTCTGATATATATATTTGAAACTAACTATGACAGTAGTATGCCTAGGGTATTAGGGTTGAACATGCCAACTAAGGGTACTTCACGAAAGAGATTCTCTACTACTCAACTTTCTTGTGGTGGTGACTTGGTTCCAAAAACCATTGATAAAATCTGAGAACTTTTCTTTTATACATATAAATTAATAATGAAAATAAGTTTGACAATGCAAAACTTGCGGTGAAAATCCAAAATTGGCGCCAAAATCAACCAGAGAACCAATTCAATCACCACAAACTATTATTTTATCATCACATCCTTTTACTTAAAGGGTATAATCCTTCAGACCACATAGGGAAATTGACTACGCCTCAATTACATTTTTACATGGGAGGGAGAAGGGTTTCCTATTATGCATGGTCAAATTCATCAAACCTTAATGAGGTAAGACATCTGCCATTCCCCATATCACTCTTAAGCATAATTGACACAGCCTCATTGCAAAATCTAAGGGAGTCATATGATCATCCAATAATTATAGTAAGGTATATGTGTTCCTTCTACACTTGGTGATTTACAACTATAGTCCCATCACAAGACAAGACGAACTATATAGTAAATTTACCAATAACATCATTCACCAGGTAATCTAATTGCACCATGGAGGCAAGAGAGGCAAACTTTTAAGAATATTATACAAAAATTAATAGCTTCCACCCACTAAACCTCATGTATGAGGCATAAAAGCTAATCAAACATGGTATCCAAACCTTAGATGAGTGGCCTTGGGACATACATATGTTATGATTCTTTACATTGAAGGCAAGGTATGCCTAAAAAATAACTAAGCTCGTTCATACCATCATTTAGTAACAAGGGAAACATCTAAATTCCTAAGATTTACATCAGAAATTTTATATTTATAGTTTATGTGTTCTCAGTACCCCCATAGTAGGTGTATGCAAGGCGTGCTAGAGAACAACAAAGGTAAAGGGATCTAAGGTGAGAACTAGAATATGCCTATGTATGACTATTTAAGTCAATCTGCACTTCATAGCTCTTAAGCTAATATCCTAGAAAATTATGAGATGTAAACCAAACACTACAATAGTCAGTTTGATGTGACTTCATCCCACCTCCATAAATAAGGTGTGGGTGTTAAGGGTTACTAAAGACTAACTCACGTTCACATAGCTGGGTCGAGGAATGCAAGTGACCAAATTAATCAGGGGTTGAAAATCCTAATTGATATTGACTACTAGGAAATAGGTTTATCAATAACCTATAAGGGTCACCTATCTAATTAAGGGTCAACCAAGGATGACTTGAAATAGTCAAGTTACCGACTGCTTAGGCTCTAATACCATTTTGTAAAGAGTGAGACCCGTAGGGGATCCACTCTTCACTGAATTGAAGAATAAGTCCATCCAATCCCAAAAATACCAAAAGGTAATAAGGAAAGGAGGAGTTTCATTCATTTCTCAAATGGTACATATTACATAGCATGATAATGAATAAGTAGCGGAAACAAAACTATTACACAGTTACAAAATTTTCTTTGTACAATAATTCCTCACCATGGGACAAAAAATAAAATAAAAAGTATACGCCTAAGAACACATAAGGTCAGTTGCAGAGGGCAACCAACTATCCCAAGCTATCCTCAATATCGACATCCATATATATTCAATCTTTTAACATCTTTGTCTTCCAAAGTACCTAAACCTAGGTGGAAAGGAACATCACCCAGAAATATAGGAAACAACAAAAAGGTCAGCAAAGGTCGAGTATGTACATATATAAAAATTCCTTTGGGCATATAATGTGTTACGAGTATAAAAGAGATGATCCCATAAGAAAAAAGGGGCTATTTGCAATTAGGTATGTTCAAGAGAAAAGTAACAAAAGATATGAGGCATATTAAATTTCAGATTACAAGCATGATAATAAAAGAGTGTCTTGCCATAGCAATCATCTACAAATTCATATTAAAACAACAAATATTTGCATGCATAACAATATAGACTAAATATACCTAAAATAGGGCCATAACACCATAGGATCATGGCCTAAAAATAAACAAGGGTGGAAATGCACACCCCAGGCGGAAACACATGCCCTATATAAGTATGGTTGTACATAAGTACCACTATTCTAGATATTCTAGTCAAACATGTAGCATGCATAAAATAGAGAGGCAAGACTAGCATTTCAATCAATTTTTCATAAAAGGGAAATCATAGCAAGGGGGTTCAAGAACTCATATAAGCAAGATAGTCTAAGAATTGCATGGATATAATGAGTCAACATCAAGAAATATAAATGTCTAAGAAATTGGATTTTCGTTAGGAATAACAGTTCAAAAGATGCCTCATTAAAAGAAGTAGGTTTTAGTCAAATAATGCCCAAAATAAAATAGAGGATGTACATACCTTATGATCAGACCTAGATATTTGATAACACCTCCTAAGCACAGGGCCAGGGTTGTCTCAACCTAGTCATAATATGTGTGCATTCAATTAATATAAAATGCATTAAATCTTTTGCTTAGAAATTGGCCCTATAGTAGGTTGCAAATCTAGGCATGAAACCTATCCCAATAAATCAGTCGTATTTTTCTAATTTCAAAAATGTATATATATGCCCTATTTGGATAAACAAATAATTTCTTATGAATTTTACAAGTTTAAATCATTTCTGGCTAAATACAAAAATTGAATTGTGAAATGATAAATTTACCCCTAAGTGATTATAGGAATCATCAGGGTTCACTATCATGTGAACTATATAGAATTAAAAAGGGAAACTATGTTTCGATCAATCAAGTCAAATGAGGCTAAATTACCAATATGCCCCCATGGGCGAGACATTGATATATTGGCCACCACGGGCTGAATTGGACTTTCGTCCCAGGGATTGAAACCCATGCCTTCAGCACCATGGCTGCTCCACAGAGCTCGGGGTCAAGGTAACCTCTGATCCAAGACTCTAGGCGAGTGAGCACAAAGCTCACTGGCTCCACCTCTTCACCCTGGACCTGTAGGGCTACTACTCTGGTCCTGAGGTAGCCGGGAGTCGAGTCCCACTATGGAGACGACCAGGGATGGGCCTAGAAAAGACAACAATGAGGGGAAAACAATGAGAACTAGCATGTGATGCTAGGACTTAGTAGGAAACCACCTCAAAGAAAGGTTCGCGAGGAAACAAGCATGAGGAAGGCAAGAAACAAGAGAAACTAGAGAGCATTCGTCGCAGATCACAGAACAGGCAAGGTAGAGGTTGGGATAGGTAAGAGGTCTCAGAGGCCCTCACGAGGCCCCCAACATGCTCATTACATTGTGTACTGACGATGAGTCCTGTAACCCAAAACAAGATTGAGGATCATTGAAACCCCTTCTGGCGGTGGCCCAAAACATAGAAAGACGGGTGCATTTATCGACTAAGCAAACTAGACGACGCCAGGGCAAAACGAGTGCACAGGAAGGAAGTAAGGGTGGCCAAGATGGTTACCTCAATGCCGATTGAACTGAGGTGAAAGGCACAACAGTTTCCCCTTATTCTCACTGGAGAAGGAGACCAACACTGGCAGTAGCTTCAAAGCAGCCACGCGAACAATTGATCAAATAAAACCAAGGAGGGTGCATCGAGGACTGATTCTAGATCGAAAGAGAAGGAACGGTGGCTCCAAAATGGGAAGTCGATGGACTGGGGGAGGAGCAACGACGGCTGCAGGTGGCCTAAATGAGGCATTTTTCCAATGCTTGACCCCGAGGCTTGTGTTAGGGCCTGTTGGAAAGGGTGGAGAATGGGGAAGTTGTTGGCGAAGGAATCGTGATGAATCGGTGACCAGTTTGATCACGGGGCAACCAGGTGATAGGCGTGCATTGCTGCCATTAGAACCACACAGAAGACAGAGGTAGGGGATGACTGAGTCCCGCTACCCAGCCTGAGCCGCTCGCAAGAACAGAACTGGTCCTTGGACCAAAGTCCAGACCATGACAATTGCAATTGAGCAAATCGATCCAAAACTTTGGTTAATGCACACATAGTCTATTAGGATCTAATCAAGGGTGCATTTGATGTCCAAATGGCCTCAAATTTTGAGGGTTGACTAATTAATCTATGAGGAGCTCGATTATGGTCTTAGATTTGGTTTTGAGGTTACTTTAGCTATAATTTAACCTTTTTGCATTAATCATTCATTTAATGTAATGAACTAAGTCTAAAGGTCAAAAATGGTCAAACCATCCACCTAGACCCGATTCTTGTCCTATATGATACCCAAGTCAATCCTAATTCACAAATCTAGGGTAAAGTATTCTAGATTATCATTATTGTTAATAAGTTTTATTACACCCCAATCTCACAATTACCATTAATCATGAGATTAGGGAATAAATTGAGGATTTAACATAATACAAAGATCACCCTTAAATTTTTCTTCTTCTTCAAACTCTTTGTTTTCTCGTATTGAACCACATAAACTAACTTTACAAGGGAATGTAAACATTGATTTGTCTAATCTGATTTCAACAGTAAAATGCATGTATGAACATTCATTACGTTTCTCATACTTTTAAGCACATAAGACTTGCTGATTTGCATGTATTGCTAAAAGAGGAATAATGTTATACATCATCATTTACAACTCTCTCTTATTTCTTTACAAGGACCCAGAGTGACAAGGACCGACTAAACTTAACTATACTCAGACTTAACTCTTGTGGCAGATCTACTCTGATGGAATGATATCTTCAATCCCCACAATTTTCCTAAAAAATTTGAGTAGAGGGGTGAGCCTACTCACTCAGTGAATGAGTAAAGCAATAATGCAGTCTAAAGTACTGAATTAAACATTTATCATTTTTGGATAATTGAAATAAAACAAGATAGTAATTTCAAATTAAAAGACTAGATATTAAAAAAAAACTTACTAATAACATTGAAGCCTACATCATTGGAAATAAACAAGTATGGAAATATAATCCTTACTATATTCAATATTACATTTAAAGAACAACTGCTACGAAACTGAAATAAAATCTTTTTGAACTCTTCTTACTTATAAGAAACTCTTTAGACTTATATTATCATGTTTTAGCTTATAACCTGATCATATGTAGTATACTCTACATCTGAAGAATCGTAATGAAATACTATCTCACCGTACAAGACTTAGCTAACACACCCGAGATGCTAAGCCTGACTATGTCACTGGTTTGTAATAAAAAAATGGCTCTCTGGCCTCGACACACCTATGGGCCGTAAAACTGGACTCCTCCTCTAACCTGAGCACACAGGTGGAGAATCAAGCCACCTATTGGCTTTTCTGTACTCTAGTGCCACCAGGATCTCTAGTTGATGTTGGACACTACATATTGTATTTTTAAGGAGACTTCCACTAGGGCTTCATCCCCCGTACCACCTGTTAGTACGATCCGACCCCCGTATACTTGACACTGTCAGGGTTAGGTCGTTTCATCCCTACGACGCAGACCTCTCATAGGGAATCTACAATGTTCAGGGTTATTATTATTACTATAACTTTGATTATATCTTTCTCTTAGACTGATCTCTTTTAACTTTGTATATTAATGACTACTCAAACTATTGAATTGAAATCACTGATGATATTGAACTGAATGCTTAACATATTGTTTACCCCTTTCTTAGGGCTTCTCCTTACTCATGCACATATAGAACTTCTCATGTATTCAAACATATATCATGTCTACTAATATAAATATTCTCATTCAACATTTCTCACATTTATGCATGGCATGGATAACATACCTATCTAGGGCATGTCATATCTCTCCACTTGCAATAGCATAACAACATATGCATTTCATGACAAGTATTTGAGTTAGAAAATCTGAATCTCATAAACAAATCATGTATGCATATAAGATAATATTCAGATAAAATCCCACAATATCACATGAATCATTTCAATCAGCCATTTACTACTAAATTAGATATGTATACTTGTAAAAGCATACTAGATTGGGTTTCCATCATTGATTACTTGCTATTCACATGATATGTATTGTGAAAATTAGAAACTCTATTTGTCCATACATCAAATCAAGAGATCAAACATGTAGAATTATATGCACTAGGAACATAAGTAAGATCATATAAGCATAAATCTGAATTTCAGCTATAATGTTGTTCAAGCACCCGAATAACTTGAAAATTCAGATCTTCAGAAGATTCTCAATCAACTTCTTAATTCTGTAGTATTCTAGATACATGGATATTTATATCCATGTCATCATATAAACGTTTTCAGATCATAGTTGGAACATGAATTGAAGTATTCTATAAACTGAATTCAAGAACAATTCTTTTCATTTATTGTCATATAGGGAGAAATCGAGAATATAAATTAAAACCATCAGATTGAGTACAATTGACTAAAATATTCTTTTACCCACTCACCCTAAGCTGTAAAATAGCTTAAAAATGTATCCCATATCTGAAAATCTTGAATCCATATCAAAACCCTAGCAATCGCCACTTTCTTCTTCCTTTCAACTCAGAAACCCTAGAATTGAAGATTAGGAGAGAAAGAGTGAGAAAAGGACTTGATTTGATATGATTTTGAATCCAATCAATAGAGGGACAAAATCTTGACATCTGAGAGAAGATTCACCATGAAACTATATCCAAAGAAGTTAAACTTACATGATATCATCATTCCTCAGACCGCAAAACCCTAGGTCAGCATCTCCATCACTTTCTCCTCTCAAACCCTAACTCTCCCTCTCTCTCTAGGATTTTGTTTCTCTGGATTGAATCACAAATTATGAGAGCTCATTGTGTGTTAGGTTGACCATATAGAGCAATTGAGCTGCTTGGGTCAATTGCACATGGACCCCTCACTATACTTTCTCTTATTTCAGCTAAATTTTCTGTCATAAAAATATTACTATAATTCATCTACTGATAAGGTCTAAACGCATCAAAAAATTATGAAAATTTTACATGTTGTTTATGATTGAGTTTCAGATCTTCAGTTAAAATTTCAAATCATTTAGAGTTACCAATAAATACTTAAAAATAAAATAGTGCACTGCTATCTAGAAATCTACAGAACATTCGGTTGAAGAGAAAATGCCCCATAACGGCCATGCTAGCTGCCACGACCATGCTAAGATGGACCCAACACGACCGTGCTGCTTACCACATCCGTGGTGCATTGGTTTCATCAGATTTGAGTACAAAAGTTGGTCAACAGTTCAATTCTTTCAAAATGGTTGTGTGGCCTAGAATGCCCGTGCCACCAATGACCCACCACAACCATGCTACCCACCACGGTCGTGCTATCCTATCCTTCAACTACTATTTTCATTCTCCTTTGCATACCTCTCTCATTCTCCCCAATGTGAGCCTATTTGGTGAAAACCCTAATTTCAGCCGACTAGGGTTTATATTTTCTCAAACCCTGATTATACAAAGAGATAGCATACTTGGGGTTCTCATTAGGTTTAACATATCATGATTAAGATATCATCATTAATCATGTTTAATCAATGGCCAATATTACTAAGCATGTAGTCATCTACATAAATCCTAACTTACCCATTAAGCTCAGATACGGTCATAAGAAGTTTCCCAATTCAGGTACTAAGGTAGCAATATCATATGACTTCATCTCTAAGGATCCCTAAATGAGTCAATCTAGGGTTTGAAGATCAAATTATGGTTTCATTTATGCTAACACAATGAAATTTAGATATTCAAAGGTAGTCAACTAAAAAAGGGGAAAGGAGATTGGTTATCCACATAATCAAATAGGGGCCTAGAAGAATGGAGGACTAGCTTATGTGTCTAGAATTGAGTATGCTACACAAGGTATGTTATGAGATAAAGATTATAAAAACAAAACTTCCTTATTATTCACACAACTACCCCATAGTATATCACATCATAACGTGTAACCCTATCATGAACATGATGTAACATAGACACCATCACAAGGTATTGGTTGGGGCTAACATGTAGCATATAAGTTAACACTTGTCATAAGGTGTCGACTTATCATCATCACAACATGTCAACTACCACTATGCAAGGCACACGAGATAATATTACTAAGGGATGTATTAGTTTACCACTTCTAGAGAGTGTGACAGTCATCACCATCTAAGGTGTGATGGGTAACACCACCCCATGGTGTATCAGCCATCACCACCTAAGGGTGTTAGACAACACCACCCCGTGGTGTATCGGCCAACGCCGCCTAAGGGTGTCGGGTAACACCACCCCTTGGTGTATCATCCAACACCACCTAAGGGTCTCAGGCAACCAAAGTATGCCGGGCTACCCTAGGCGTATTGGTCATTAGGGTTAGGGTTAGCTAGGCATCACATGTTAAGGTGTATCGGGCATCATCGCTCCAAGGTGTGTTGGCCTCCACCCAACCAAGGCATCACAGTTAGTCTTCAAGACAAACCAACTCCTCAAGGTGCCTCATAGCCATGACGGGATAACATCTTCAAGGGTATATCAGTTGAACAACACCTTATCTACTTAAGGTACTTCAAGAGCATGATGGCTAACACCCACTGTGCATCTCAGTTAGCCATCACATATCAATTTAGGTACTGCTAGGTCGTGATGAGCTAGCTTCTCAAAATTTATCAACCATAAGCCAAAATGAGCTAACCTTCTCAACACACGTCTATCTAAGCATATCCAAGGCATGACAACCTAGGCATCTCCAAGTCATGACGACTTAACACATAGGGTGTCAGGTTGTTACACTATAAGCCATGATGACCTATCCTCCATATGGTGCATGTATGTATGGACTTGTTATCTTCAACCTTGGAAAGGTTGGCTACTAGTCCATCTACTACTCAACAAGAAGGTATAAGATATGAAGAGCATCCAACAAGATTCCACCATCAATATTGTTCTAAAGCCGTTAAAAACTACTAGTATCCAAGAGATGAACAATCTCAAGATGAAGAACAACATAAGCACATGAAGAGTAAAAATAACAAAGGTGGTTAAGAGTTATATAACCCACCTCAAAGATCACCACCAAGATCCAAACTCCAAGGTCAAGCTCCAATCTCACGAGCTCAAGGTAGAAGACGATCCATAAAACTCGGTCACCACCACATCTCCAAGGAAGAAGATGATACCAAGGTTAAGATGGTTCAACATAGAAAGAAGGTATCCAAGGTCCATGGCTGAGAAGAAGAAGAAAGAAGAAAAGAGAGCTAAGAACATAGCTTACCAAGGTATAAGATGAAGTAAGAACAAAGAACATCACAACTTGGAACTGATCCACAAGCTTCAAGAGAGATCCTCTAGCTCCTTAAATTTCTCAAGGTCGTCCACCAAGGAACAGGGAAAGCAAAGGTGGCCAAAAGGATCCTCTTGTATGGAGAGAAAGGAGTATATATACAAAAGGGATGAGAGAGAGATCATGGAAGAGGTGTCACCACCTTAGGATCTTAGGTGCCACTTGTCTACGAAAAAGAGCCACATACACAACATCATACAAGACATGGTGATAAGGTCTACGCAAGGTCTCACCCACTTGGTTTCCTACCAAGATCATGCCCGATACCACATCTCCACACATCCACAAAGCGATAGGGTGCAATCCTAGACACCCACAAACCGATAGGGTGCAACTGTACACACCCACAAACCGATAGGGTGCAACTCTATACACCCACAAACAGATAGGGTGCAACTCTACACACCCACAAACTAATAGGGAACCTCTCTAGGGCTATCTAGCCAGAGACAACACATCTAGGTGTAAGGCACACCTCAAACATATGTCCAAAACATCACCAAGGATGTCACCACACAACCAAGATCCAAATAAGGTGTCCATCTCTCTATCTCTCTCTCCTCTAGATGATGCCAAGAGAAAGAAGGAACACTCAAGAGGTGGCAAACTTGCATATCAACCCTAACTCTGGGTGAATTGCAATTTGCACCAAAACCTCACCACAAAACACAAGCATCAATCAAACAAGATCAAACAAGAAACTTCAAGCTTCCAACATTCCCTAATTACATCTCAAATAATTAGAGCAATGTGCTAAGCAACATGCTTAAGCAAAATAAATAGGGTCATCCCAAAATATGGGTCAGGTTCCTTACATTCATGCACTTATTCTCCCTTAGTTTCATTCCAAGCAATGCATTTTGCGTTAGAGTGTCTATTAGAGAGACATCCACTTTGGATTAGGTCTCTACTATTGTGGGATTTTCTTCTTGAGCATCTGAGTGTGATCATTCACAAAAAAGGTTACGACCAACACTCTAAGAGCTCACATGATAAGAAATGAACAACATGATTTGGAATTATATTAGATGTCCATCCTCATGTTCAATTAAAAGTTTTATGATCTATTAGATTATTAGGTATTACACTGAATATCTTATTATGTCTAGACATTTCTTGGGATATATCTGGCAGACTGAACAAATTAATGTTGCTATCAAGTTCTAACGTGACCTTTAATGCTTTACACTCAAACTCAAATAACTAAATTTGTACCCACAGTTCACAACTAATGTTTCTTCTTCTGAATATGTGGTAAATGCTTTCTCTTATTCACTTTCATTTCGTTGATGATTATAGAGTTTGCAAAAACAAATCAATGTACTTGGATCCACTTGCGAATTCAAATAAATCCTTAGATTTGGACATGCAAAAGATGGGATGTCAACAACTATCATCTAGTTGATGGTTATTGAGTTTATGAAAATAGACCGTATATGTTCGAATCTCGATCTTAGTGTAAATAAATCTTCAGATTCAAGCACACCCTTGGTAGTCTTCTAAAGTGTACATAGGACGCCCTCCAATTCCACACCGGACTTCATCTATGGATCTTGAAGCATAACGTCAATACCTCATAGTACCGAAAATAAGGCGTCAAAAATATCATGTTTGGGTATCCCATAATAAGCCCATTTCCCGACTCATGTAGATCGAACAATATGTTGTAACTACAGATTTAGAAGAGCTCGAATCGCTTAAAACCCCCACAAACCAAACACCCCCGAATCAATTATATCCGACGATGCTTAAAAATTTCATTTCACAAGCAAAACTCGATTGTTCAACCAATTGAAAAGCCAAACCACTCGAATGGGTTCGGTTCATTGGTTCGATCTGACGTTCTTCTACCTCGCCCAGCGGCCCGTCTCAGCTCGACCCTGGTATGGAGGATGCAGCGGTAAGCGGTAAGCCGGTAATGCTGCTACTACAGGCTCGCCAGAACACTCGGGATCAGTCGGTCGGTTATTCGTGCGACCAGTTTCCCTCACACGTGCCCCCACCCTCTCCTCCTCCACCCCTCCCCCTCTCTACCCCCTTCCTTCCCCAGCCCAGACACGGGGACGCACACCCAAACCCTTTTCCCAGTTCATCCCGACCCATTCCGTTTCCCTTCTCGCTACCTCGCTATCTCTCCCAGTCGCTGAAACAAGCCATCACCCGCGTCACCAATCGACGACACCAGCCAGCAAAATCCGTTACCCGACCTCATCCTCGCTGCTCTCCCGTCAATCACCGCCGCTTGCGCGGCCCTAATCCCCCATCCCCACCTCAACCCCCAATCCCTCCCGCCCCCTGCTCAGCACCTCCGTTTTGGCCACCACAAGTCTCAGGCCTGACCGGAATTTCATCAGTCCCGCCTCAATTCCAGCCTCCGTCCATGGATTTGGACGAGGGCCCGCCGCCGCCCGGATGCGCCGACGACGGGGTGGAGGAGGAAGAAGAAGAAGAGGAGGAGGAGCACGGGTTCCTGCTCAACGACGGTGGACCCAGCCCTTTCTCAGTCGGGACCATGCTTCACTCGGGAGCTTGTGGGCTCGTCGTGTCAGACGCGCTCGAGACGGATAACCCCATCATCTACGTCAACGCCACGTTCGAGAAGGTTACAGGATACCGCGCCGAGGAGGTGCTTGGAAGGAACTGGTGAGTTACTGCTATTAGTAGAAATATATCATTTAACGCTGCTGGATTCCTCTGCTCGTTTCTAATAAGCACCAATCAGGATCTTATCTGTTAGTTTGCTCTATCCTTTTGTTAAGCCGAGCCTCAATTCTCCTCCCCACCCAATTTCTACCCGTTGCTGCTGGAATGATGTCACCTCTGGGTTGTCATTTGGGGGAAATCGCCAAAAGTGGATTCGTGGGCTTCTATGGAAGGAAGACTTGCGCTTCACACCCCCGGGCATTGGAATGGTTTCGATTGAGATGAACATGGCCTAGCCACATCAAATTCAGAGGATCTCTTTCTATCTACATGGCATCCGAAGCTGTCTAAAGAAGCTTTATGGTCTGACTTACTCGGTTTCTCTAATTGGTACCGCCTGTAGATGCATGGGACTTATTTTAGCAAACTGAAGAAAAGCAGATCAAACTGGCTGTTGTCTAGCACAGAAGAGAAAAGCTGATCAAACTGGCTCTGCTTGTGCTTGATTTGACTGGAAGATTGGATTCCTCTCTCTGTCTAGAGACCTGATGATATTATGACACATTCTAAAATTTCTGGGGAAATATATAGATGCTATCCGAAAGTACCTAAAGAAGCTTGTGTTCTGACTGACATGATATCATCAATTGGTACTGTCATATGTAGGGGCTTATATTAGCCAACAGGGAATAGCCTTAATGGGAGTGAGACTGCTGTGTTTGATTCTAGGAGATTAGGTTTGTCGGTATCCATTTTGTGTGTATGCAGCTTTTCGTCAGTAATCCTTACTTTTAGGACAGGTGCTCTAGTTAGGAATTAATCTTCTACTAGAAACCTAGTGCCTCTATCCATAAATTGAAATATTATTATTTCAGTGGGCATGGAAATGGAAATCCACAGAAATATCAACAACATTCTTGATAAACTGTCTTTCTTGTTTCACCTATGTAATGATCCAATGAATTCTTAAAGTTTCACAAAACAATGTTTAGCATAAGTAGTCATATTTAAGTGATAATTTGCATATTGACATTTTGTGTGTGTGTGTGTAATCATGTGCCTCGAAGGATGTTTTGATGCATTTATGTGTTGAAATACATTATAATTGCAGATATGACGTGATTTTCTTAATATCGTCTAAGACAACAAATTTCAATTGAAGGAAGTAAAAATTATACAATATAAAACCTATTTGCAAGATTTTTAATCACAAGAAATAATTGAATTTTGCAACGTCTAAAACATTTTTGTTGCAATTTCTCCCCTCAAATTTTCCCAACTATGGTGAAATTCTAACATTTGCTTGTGTGAAGTTTCTCGTGCCTTCTCATGGGCCCTAGTTTATATGGAAAAAGAAGTGACTCCCATGTCCGCTCCTTTATGTTGGAAGGGACCAACTTCCCATATTTTGACAATGTCATCATCATTATCATCTTTATCATCTAGTCCTCAATCCTATCATGTTAAGGTCGGCTACATGGATCCTTATTTTCTAATATGTTGTATTATGGGTCATATTCTGATCAAGAAGTATTGTTTTGGATAGGTGCATTAGTTGTTCTGCGTTGTACATGATCATACTGTCTTTAGATCTCGCCACCTAAGTGATATTTCCTTGTCTTCCCACACATCCATCTCAGCATACACATTTCCACCACGTTTATCTTGTTAAGATCATGATCCTTCACAGATAAACATTCACTCCCATATAGCATGGCTGGCCTTTTAACTGTTCTATAGACTTATTTTTCAATCTGAGAGGGATCTTCCTGTCATATACAACTATAGTTGCACTCCAATTTAACCATCCCACTGTGATTATGTGACACATTTCATACACATTCATCTTGTTTTGACCTTGTTTCTCCACCGCCCAATATTCTCTCCCATATATATGGCTGGTTGTAAAACTTTTCAATGAAACTTATAATCTGAGAGGGATCTTTGGCTACATACTACTATAGTTGCAATGATCCTGCTGTGGTTTTTTTGACAAACATGATGATGAACATTTACTTAGCCGACCCTACATTAATGCTTTAAAATGATTTTTTTAAACCTCAACTGTTCACCCTACCTACAAGCCTTTAGCCATTAATAACTCCTTTGTTTTTGGATTTCTCAACTACAACAAAAGCTATTTGTTTAGCATCTGTTGTCACTTGGAAACACACTTGAAATACCTCCTTGGATTAGCTATTCCCTTTCCTTTATTAACTGTAGAACAAATTTCTCGTGCTAACTGGAGCGTGGCTTAATCAAGTCTGGTGTGGCCCTAAAGCCTTAGACCAAACTATACATAACTTGATTGCAAAATTACAATCAAGGTTGGTTAAGTTCGGTCTGTAACCAATATTGGTTAGTAAACCAATTCTTTAAGCAAACATGAGCAACTCCACAAAGCTTCTGCTCCTATATGTCATCGGTCATTCAACTGAAACCATAATGAGGAAGGTTGACTACTGTCAAGGACTGAGATACAGCAATATACATCTTCAACTATATGAAAGGAGAGAGTAGGCCGATCCCAAAGATGAAAAGAAGCTAAGGTTCTACACTTTCTTCATTTGCTATTCTTTTAGTTTGCCATCTGGGTTTGTTAGTGTTGGTTAATCAGTCGATTCCCATCGTTAGTGTTTGGTTCGCTACCTATGCTTTATGACTTTTTCTTCAGAATTAATATAAAAAGAACTTTTACATATAGATGAAAGGCAGACAGGCCATAAGATGCACTGCCAACACTTTCTGGATACATAATCCAATTTTACTTCCTTCTTTGTAGAATACATAATACAATTTTACTTTTTATCAAATTATTTGTATTTATCTCTATATCCTGTATCCAGTTGTGATATACTTTAGATCATCGGTCAAGTTTCGTATGAGTGGTTAATCCGTCACTCAAACTGTGACGGTGTGACCTGACCATAGAAGCGGTTTGAAAAATTTATAGATCAAACTTGACCATGTTACGTATCTAGATCACACTAGATTTGGAGTTTGTTCAACCCTATGATTGACATGTTGTCTTGCATGAATTGCTTTATTAACATAAACGTTCCTCTCATTGTCACTTTTCATGAAAATTTGAACAATTGTGCATGCTCTCCCTTGTGATTGTTTATATTGTAAATAAATGTGCAATTTTGATATGGATTCTGTGCACTTCCATCAGTCGCTTACAATTTACAAAGGCAGTCGACTAGAAGGCACCAAGAGGGACCAACTCATCTATAGGAGTCTATGTAGCATAAATTAGGAATGTAGCAACTACCACCAAAACTTTAGAGAGCTCTTGGAACAAGAGACAATGGAAGAACACCAATGAGCTAAATAAATAGAGATTCCATGTAGATAAAGTGAAGTTGCAGATTGCAAATCTAATGGAAAATCCATCTCTCTCCCCTCTTATTCTCTCTCCTTGTCTTTTTCCCCTAATACAAATATGAACGGAAGTGCTGATTGGAGGTGGAAGCACATACTTCACATACTGAATGAATCCACACATAAGGGAGGAAAAATATGATAATTAAACAAAATATTGTTGATTAATGATGTAAAACCGTCGCCATTTGGCAGAGGACAAAACTTATAGGGGTTTAATGCTTACTTGTGAAGGCGGCTAGGTGGCGAGTGGGACGCCTAGCTCACCCAGACACCCTAGGCTTTTTTGGGCGTTTTATTTATTTATACCAGTTACATATTTATGTAGTTGTACTTGTACATATGATACCATGTGCAATTATGTAATTATCCATTCAGTAACTGTTGCTGTAAGTCTAAATTTGAATTTATAATCATAATCTATTGGAGGATTAGGGGAAAGAGAATTAATACTAGGAAGAAACAACAATAGGAGGAAGATCAGTAGGAATTGACGGAGAAAGAAGACAAGATAAAAAGAAACATGCAAATGGTAGGAGTTGTACATAAATAAGTCTGAAAAAAGAAAACACAACAGTATAGTAAGAGACATGAAGTATTAAAAAAAAAACAATATAGTAAGAGACATGGAGGAAGAAATCAGAAAAAAAATTTGAAAAGTAGTACGGTGGGAGGAGGAAATGTAAGGGGAGGAGTTAGAAAGAGAGGTCAAGAGAAATAAATGTAAGCATCATAGTTGCCAAGGGCCAAGGCGGCTCGGCGGTGGTCTAGTCTGCTTGGGCGCCTAGGCCGCTTAGGTATGTGATTGGGCGCTTGTCCTATTTTTTTTTGCATCACTTATGTAATAAATGGCATATATTGTATACATAATGATACGGTATTTAATGTGTATAAGGTATTTTATGTGTATTACACCTAGCCTAAAAACGCATGCAGATCAGACTCTGCAACTGGAAACCCTAAAAAAATCAGAGGACTGACCGATCCAGGATGTTATATGGTTCCGAAGAATGAACTGGATATAGACAGTTCCAATAAGATTTCATTAAAGTACTTACACATGTCAATTAGATATTAAAAATAACATGTTATACAAAGTTTAAAAAATCTTTAAAAATTATTTGGGCGCCCTAGCGGTCCTAGGCACTCACCGAGGCGCCCGATTTACACTTGAGGTAGGATGTGGCTTATGCAGACACCCCTTAGGTGCCTAGCCGCTTAGGAAGCGCCTAGGCGGGGCATCAACAACTATGAGAAATATCCAAACAACAACAGTAAAAAAGTAAAAAAGCAGTTAGTAGTAGATTTGGGAGCGGGATAGTAGCAGTAAATGTAGGAGCAGGACGCGCACAACAAGTCTGAAATAAGCGGCATGCACATAGTCCTAGAGAGGGACATAGGAGGAGCAATAACTAAAAAAATTAAGACGCAACAGTAGTAGGATTTGGCCATAGGAAATGCATGGGAAAAGATCAATAAGAGAAAAGAAAGTATTGTCAAATGATCGGGGCTCTGAAAATGATTGTCATATGAATATGAATTTATGTCCTTCGACATGCTAGGTTAATGGGTTGAAATAAAATAACGGATTTTTGGGCCTACCTGATAGTTAAAGAAAAGACCGAATGGGGCATCTAGGTGAGTCGGCATACGGAGGAAGTGGCTTAGAAGGAAATAGATTTGAGCAATATTTGAACGAGGATTGCGCCAAGTCAGTGATCTTGATCCAACAATGCCTTCTTGACAGAACATGGACAGCTTCAGGGGTGTGGCAAATGTAGATTTGTAGATTAAATACTTAATGTAGTAAGAGAGGAACATGACATGTTTGACAACTTAAGGAGTCATCAATGATTATGGAAGGCTGGAAATTTGATTTGGATATGGTTGCTTATTGAATATAGAGGTTCTTCAACCCTTGCGGAAAATTTGGGAGCTTAGATGAGATGGCAACCTCAGAAGATTTGTTTCTCTGCCCCTTCATGCAGATGTTCCAGTCTCCTCAGTATGTTCAAGACAATGGGTAGGATGACGCACGTAGGACCAAGAGTCAAAGACACAAATGACACAAAACTGTCTTGGACTAAGAAAGTGAATGATTAGGCAAAAAAGATACGTGCATGAGAAAATCTGTTGAGTAAGATTGCCCATGGACTGTTGGAGTCATGTAGCAGAACTGCAGAAGTCGGGTTCTACGATGGTTCTCTATAGATTGTGGGATTTCTTGGTTTGATACTAGATTTGCATATAAGGGATTTGTTGTGTTAACATGTGACTCTGCCCCCCTTTATATGTACTGGCAATTAGCACTTACGAGATCATCACTAATATCATTCTTTCTGTACGATTATTGTGATGTCACATGTGTATTACACGAGAACCTTAATTGATGTTATAACCAATGTAACAATAGTGTGAAGTATGCATATATCGCATGGAACCTTGTAGCTGTAACTAATAGACCATTATATCACATGTACATTTGCATGTCTATAGCATACGATATATAATGCTACAATATAATTCATAATATGTGCAAAGCCTAGGGTTAGTGTAAAGTCATACATATGGTATTCAATATAGTAACCATATAAAGCTGAATTTACTTAACAACTTGTGTATTCTCATTAAACAAACATTGAAGATTTTCATATACTACAAAGAAAGATGGCTATACGTTAATAACATAAATAGAAGGATCACATGTGAATGTATGATTTAGATGTCTTTTGTACCAAATGATACCATTTTAGTGATCATAATGAAACACTATAATTTCATATGATCTAAATGAACTATTCATTTGAATAGGAGGATTACATTGATTGTAATCAAGGTTGCCAGAACCGAACCGCTGAGTGAAATGGTGAGGCTTCCGGTTCTCTGTTCAATGGTTCAACCGGCGATGTCATAGGAAAAGTCAAGAAAAAATTAAGCAAATCTAGGAGAATATCAAAAACTAGAATGGAAATGACAATAATTCAATTGGGAAGTGCATTTCCTATGTCAAATTATTGAGTAATCAAATAAACTTTCATTAACATGAGGTGATATTACAGTAGAATTGGCATAAGGACATTGAAACCTTATAGGAAAAAAATATAGACAGTAGCATTAGACTTTTGTATAGTCACTGACCTAGCAGGACGGTAGGAGTATGCTAAAGAATGAGGAAAGCTAGGTAGAGTTTTAGCTATATGGAAACATTACTAGGGGAATAGATGAAGAAGTGAGAGGCACCTGAGCAATTGCAAGAGGATCAATACAACCCAAAAAGGCAGCAACAAGTAGCAACAACAACAAAAGCAAATGCTAGCAACAAACTATTGAAATGACAGGAAAAGGAGGAAGATAAGGAAGAGGAAGAATAGGGGAAATGGGAGGAGGGTAGCATGTACATGAAACAATAACAAAAATAAAAAAAACTACAACAAATCGCTGGTCAGTCGGGCTCGACCGGTTCAGTATAAATCGGACTGGTTCACTAGTTTGACCGGTTGGTTGACCGGTTCTTGTTCGAAGGGATTTTTGGGTTTGGGGCCACACTGAACCGGTATAGGCACCAGTTCCTGGTTGAATTGGTTGAACTGACCGATTTGGTTCGATTCTGATGAAGATGATCGCAATTCATACATATGGTAACCATCATCATCATCCAAGCCTCATTCCCAACCATGTTGCAGTGCTACATGGATCCTTTATTTCTAATCAAGCTTTGTTGTGGGTCATATATTTGATCTAGATGTAAAGATTTAAAATTTCTCCTAACAAGCTCTTACCAAGCTAATTTTAGCCCGCCTCTTCTTTTAACTGGGCTTGACCCAATGACATTGGTTCGAATATGCACATTTGTTGATATTTTATCTTGAATTGGTGTCGTGTTGATATACTATCTTCTCTCCCTCCCATTCTATAAATCTAATCATATGTGTCCATATAATTTTTGGTAGACTTGGTTTGGCTACATGAATTCAAATATCACTTGAAGATATGTGAATCGTGAATTTATACATAAAAATATATATAGATATATATCTTTAATTTTTTTTTGCTGTGTCCGTGTACTAAATTTTTGAAAATCGCGGTGTTGGTGTCTGTATCCGTTTCCGTGCTTCCTACTAAATCAACTATTCATATGAATAGGAGGGTTACATTGATTGTAATGTATACATATGGTTATCATCATCATTGTCATCGTCTTCCTCACCGTCATCATCATCTCTTTTGACTGGGCTTGATTCAATGGCATTGGTTCGAATAGGTACATTTGTTGATTTGTGTTGCACATGTCAATACCATCTCAGAAAACCCTCACACAACTTGTCTTTGATACTATTCACTTTGTTCCCGGGATGCTCATTTCTTTAGGTGGTCTTTACTTGTCTTACCACATGCACTCAAGATACACATTTCAGTTACATTCATCTTGTTGAGACCCCGTTTCTTCACAACCTAACATTCATTCCCATATAGCATGGTTGGTCGTTAGCTATTTTATAAAACTTTACATAAATATGGTACATCGTACAATTTAAATCAATATTTTGTATAGGTAAATAGACATTAAGATAAACCGACATGTGTACCAAGTGGAAACTACTAAGTTGGCATGCTTGGATGTTACTTTTCAACTGAACAGAGGTGATGGCAGATCATAATTTAAAGAAGCGGTCTAAGGAGCTGAAAGGGAGGGCGGGCGCCTAACAACAACTATCTAGCCGACAGTTAAGACCCAAATTAGGTGCCAAGGGGATTTGGATGCGTAAGCCTAATCTTGGGGCACTCTTTTAAATGATGACAATAAGTGGAATACAATTTAACAAACTATAATCATATGTTCTTAGCGTTATATTGAAGGCATAGTTAGTTATGGTGACTTGGATACTAGGCACGCATCTAGTGCACATTGCTCGCTGCTGCGTCCCTTGGTGGCCTCCATCCCTTTTCAAGGACAATTTCCCCTTATATTTTCACAAAATTGTGTTTGAAATATTTGTTGGATTAAACAATGGAAAGGCGGTCTTCATTTAGGCGATATGAGCTCTTGTATATTGTAGTCGGTGTTTAAAAATGATAACATAATTCCTAACAAAGAAACTCTAGTCCAGGAAAACTCCCAAACAAGCTTGAAATGGAATTTAAGAGTATTAAGCCTTAATAGTAAGGATTTTGGACCCTTTACATTCTTAGTTTGGATGGGCATACGACAACACTGAAAATTAGACCCCAAGATCAATGAAATGACCCAAGGTGCTTGAATTCAGACTCACTCCTAGAAGTATTTTAGTAACTAGACTGACACCTAACTTTGCTTAGACATATACATAACAAGCACGATTTATAGTTATTACATATCATAGCAACATTATACTATTGTTCATGGTTAATGTTGTTAATGTGCTATGATACCACAAGCTTGTGTTAGTGCAATGAGCGTGTTCTTTGTATCATCTAGGATTCATGAGCCCTTGAATCAAATCAGTGCACTTGTATAAGAAGTTAATTTTGGATTTGAAGTTATTACTGTAGTGGTATTTGCTCTTGCATAACTCAAATTGCTAAAATGCCCTAAATGAATTCGTGCGAGCCATAGTAACAAAAGTCTCCGAATTTTACAAAAAATCGGCGATTTTTGCAATTTTATATGCTCCCGAATATTCACCACGATTAATACGTCGCTCGCCGATTTTTCACGACTTTTCACGATCTTCCCGCCTTTTCGCAATTTATACGATTATTCACGATTTTTTGTGACTTTTCATGTTTTTTCACGATTTTGCTCTTTTAAGTCATTTGCTCTTTTTTTACCAAACCATGTACACAAAAATTCCTTAGATACCCTAAGCCTCCAACCCCCACTCTCCCAAAAGTCTATTGTTATCATGCAACTATTCTTCAATTATTTTCCTACTTTTTTCACTCAATAAGAATGTATCTATAGTGACCTTAACAATTACATGTGTATCTAATATGTATACATACATATACAAACATATGTATATATGTGTATATATACATATATGTATATATATACATGTATGTAAATATATACATATATGTATATATGTGTATAGATAAGTATATATATATATACATGTATGTAAATATATACATATATGTATATATGTGTATAGATAAGTATATAAATATATACTTATATATATATATATATATATATATATATAGCCGGCTTATTCTCGATTATTTCCGATTTCTTGACCGAACTTTGGCCGAAACATATCGACTTCTTCACGATTTTTTCCAAACTCCGATTTTTCCTGGCCATCCGAAAAGTTGCCGAATCCCGAACTTGTCACTATGGTGCGAGCCACCTAAATAAAGAGATATGGTGGGTGAATGATAAATTTTCAAAAAGTTGTAAAACGTTGAAAGGTGGATTTATGGGAGCTTACTAATGTTTTATACAACCCAACGTTCAAGAGCTACAAGCATGGTGCAACACTTCTGACTTCATGCCGACTTGGCCATGTGACACTTAGATAAAATCAATGGCATGATTTTGAACAAAATGATGTGAATTCGAAGGAAACTGTGACTAAAAAGTTCAAATATGCTATAACTCGTATGCTAATTTAACCCAAGAACACGTTTCATGACTCTCTAGCCCCATGTAGGTCGATAATACAATGTGCACTTGTAATTGCATGTTCAAATATGTGATACAAGTTTTAAAATACAATTCACAATGTGTCCTTCATACAATATGCAGTCATAGTAGTTACAAAGAACCTTCTCCAGCAAAAAGTGACAAGCAATAAACGTAGTAATAGATACTAGAAGTGTGAAGAGGGTTGCAGGTACAACTTATACCTTATATGATCTTTAGGGTGCTAGTTAGGATTAATGGGCTGCGTCGTATCGACTTCGCCCCAACATCGCAAACTTCAGGGAAACATTGACAACTTGACCAAAACACAATGGGAAAATCCAATTGGCAAGTGGGAAACTTCAGTCTGAAGTGGGACCAAGTCGACATAGCAGTGGTTCGACATCGCCCAGGCTCGAAGTTAAACTTCGGCGTAGTTTCACTCTTGCCCAACTTTGTCGATTTTTAGTTTCATGGATACAAGCTAGCAAAGGAAGCTAAGAAAGCAGTTCAAGAGGCCAGACCTAGATACCTTGAAGAGATATGTAAGAAGTTGGAACTAGGAAGGGGGCCAGATAGCGAAATGACACTATTATTGACTTGATCATGCGTATTGCAGAATTTGCTAGTTTGGGCATGCATTTCAAGAAAATTTGACAATTTCAATTTACTTACACATTTTTTAGGGACTACATTACACTGCCTGTTCTCTTTGTTGTTAGCTTATTGGAGAGGAGGTACTGCCTGGGAAGTTCTGTAGGTCAGATTTAAGCCACATTATCCCTAACTCTTACCATTTTCTGCCATCATTTCCACTCCCCTAATATCAATATTTACTACAATTACTATTAAAACAGGCGATTTTCAAGGTGCATCTACCCAGACTTGGGGATATCTCTAGATCTATCCAGTAATATCGTATTGAGGTATATTATGCGCGTAATGCTACGAAACAAGTATTTCACAAACTTACCAATAATTTAAAGTGGGAATCATGTAATTTTCTTTCATTTAATGAACTGGTACATACTTAATTTGTAACAATTAACAATCAAGATTATTAGAAGACTTTTCATTCTTGTAACTCTAGTTTTAGACGCTAATATTTAGCTTTGTAGTCCTTCTTAGGTGCTGCCATTCCTTCACTAACACAAAGACCCCACTTTCATATCCAATATTCCCCTTCATATGCAATAAATGGAATTCTGCTTCAATGAGGTTTTTTGTGTCGAGCTAAGAAATGTGTTTTATTCTGTCGCAGTGTTTGTAAAATATTTGATGAGTTTATTCCTCTATTCCAGGATTAAAACCACCAGGAATAGTAGACTGTATACTATTATAGCAATATACTAAGCTTCCAACTCACCAAACTCTCCCAGGGCCCCACCCATGGACGCACTCACAGCCTCACACTCATCACATGAAGAACTTCCCCACATTTCAAATAAGATAAACTGCAAAAATATATAGCTGTCTCTATATGTTGTATCTGTGCTTGCAAAATTTCACCAGGTCAATTCCTGCGTTTCACAGTCCAAATTGGATTGGAATCCACATCAAAACTATACAGTTTTCATCACTCACATTCAATAGGGAAAGGCCTTGCCGTTTGAGAGGAAAGAGTGCAAAGCACTGAACAAGAGAGAAAACCATGTCTATCTGGAGATATACATGAAAACAAGGAAGTGCATCATGGGTGTGGGGCAATACCGTTTATCCTTTCACACAACAGTAACACGGGCAGCATTATGTCCTCAAGTATCTGCTCTAGTAAAAATATATATGGCTGTCTCTATATGTTGTATCTGTGCTTGGAAAATTTCACCAAGTCAATTCCTTCGTTTCACAATTAAAATTGAATTGGAATCTGCATCAAGACAATACAGTTTTCATCACTCACATTCATAGGGGACAGCCCCCAACAGATCCGACGTGTGATATTATTGCATAAATAAGTGTATGCAGGCATGTAGACCGTTTTGGTAAAAAAATGTGAATAATTTCCTTCGTTTTGGTTTCGCAACTACCAAGAACTTAAATATTGAAATTTCTATCAAAATTCCCCATTGGGAATGGTGTCGAAATCTCAGATTTTCATCTTTGTAACTGTATGGCCTAAATGTATCCAGATTATCATCAGAAAAATTTCTAGGCTACTAAAACTGTAAACACGAAGATGCTGTGGTGAGCTTTATGTAAATTTCTTGGTAAGTTGCATTTTGATAAGTTTGATGAAAAATATGAATTAATTTAGCAATGTGCAATCCTTTGAACCTAATCTATCCCTCTCTCTAGGTGTGTGCATGTCTGTAAAAGATCTAGTAGAATTAACTATTATCCGTTCACAAGTCATTGATACAATTTCCTGATCTTTATCAGTGTAGTCTATAAAGCATCATCATCATTAACTAAGCCTCAATCACAACCATGTTGGGGTCGGCTTCATGGATCCTTCTTTTTCAATTACATTTTCCTGAGCTTTATTAGTGTAGTCTATGCAATTATAAAATTTCAGTCGTTGCAATGCTGCTAAACAAATATTGGAATGTATCTTGTGATTATTTTCATACTTCTAACTCATTTCTTTTAATGGATCAGGAAAAAACATAGTCAATTTCGGTATTCGGGATACGTTTGGTTGAGTTGAAAAAATCGGAGGCAGTGTTTTAAAAATCGGCCCAACCGGCCGATTAATCGGCCGGTTAACCGTGGTTGCGGGGCTGACCGATTTATTTTGCTGATAATCGCCGGTTAAGGCTTTTTGAATTAAGCACCCGATTTTGGGCCGGTTAGGCCTGCTTTTTGTTGGATCGGCCAAACAAATTGCTGATTGTGTTGTTTTGGATGTTTTATCATTTATGTTTTGATTTTGCTGTTTGGATGTCCTATCTTTCAATTATTTTGTACTAGTGTTTTGGATTTTCTATCTTTTGGATGTTCAAGTTGGCTTTTAGATTTCAGCAACATCATCAGGTGAAAAATTGTGAATATTACATCAATATTGTACTAATTGTTTCTTGTTTCATGTATTTTCATGTGGCCACATTACTCCCCTTGTCCAACTGGTTGTCTACTCGTATGATGTTGCTCATGCTCCATCCATAGGTAACCAACTAAATTTAATTTATATTTTGTTCATGCCTGAAATTGTTTACTGATACATATATTTATTGATGTTTAGCTGCTGAATCTATTAGCTCTTTAATTCTATTACATCGTATTTCTTTTAAAGGAATAAATAGGTTTAGTTCTGTAAAATATTAACAAATATTAAATTAAGTATGTGTATATAATATATGTCTATAAAATGTGAAAAATCATTAAAAAAATCTGATTTTTGAAAAATCGCCCGCCTGGCGATTAATCGGCTACAAGGTCTCGTCCGAACGATTCCCGGTTCGCGCTTTTTAAAACATTGATCGGAGGATATATTCATATATTGCATACAAATATATGTGTATATATGTCCTGCACATATATATGCATATACATTACATACATATATTTATAACTATTTATTACTTACATATACATACATATGTTACATACATACACACACATACATGCATGTACACACACGTGTTGTGTGTATGTTTATATGCACGTAAATGCGCACACACACACACAGATATATATATATATATATATATATATATATATATATATATATATATATATATATATATATATATATATATATATATATATATATATATATGCACTCAGACTAAGTTGGAGTCTCAATCAGTATAATACGGGAAGAAATGTATGAAACGGAAAAAAAAATTAAACGTGATTAGTTCGTGAATAATACGAGAATAGAACGTAATATTTGGGAATTATAATTTATTCGGAAGTTTCATACGTCTAGGGAAAGTTTCGCGTTTTAAGCGTGACTTTTTCAAACAATCGGAGTATATTGTGAATGTGGGGGAAAATTTATCAATCATTCTTGTTGCTTTTTTTATTATATACTTATAGGGAGTTTGTATGTGCTAAGAAATGGGGTCTTTAAACTAATAACGCTTGCCAAAACAGTTGTGCTGAAACTTTGGAAAGTAGAATATTAAATATTATGTAATAACCTAATTAGTAGATGCTAATGGAACGGGATAATGTTATTATTATATTAATTAGATAAAGTTCATTTCTTGTACTTAGTATAGTATAGCAGGTATATTTGACAAGTTAATCTACTGCTTGTCTTTACAAATTTAAGTAGTTAAACTTCGAAAATAATAAAAGACGGCTACTTGTTGTATTAAGAAGAAAAAATCCTGCTCCTATATATAGGAGAACATGGAAGCGTACAGATACAACTTAACCCTAATGGGCCAAGACATACTTGGGCCCATATTACAAAGACACTTAGTAACATAAATAAACAGACTCTAATAAAACTGATGGAGCTATCTAAACCAGTCAGCTTTTGATTAACCTAACAGTTTGATCTTAATCATCTGTGTTCTTTAAACACATGAATTTATGTTGACACCCAAGTAGTTTAGACCTGAATTTCCCCATAAAAAATTTAAACCTGAAATTAAATTGGAATTTTCTGCGTGATTTTCAACATATAACTGATGGAAATTCCAGTGTGTTTGTGTGTGTGTGACTCCATTTTGACTGAACATGGTGTACATCTGGATAATTAGTGAATCTATGTGAATCAATGTATCAAAATATCATGTTTTACATGTTTGATGAAAAATCTGTTACACTAGGTATATACTGAATACAGGCTTCTTTTTGGCACACATTTACCGTAGTCTCAAATAGTGGATCTGATTTAAGCTCACTACATGACATCAGAAAACAAGAAGTCTCTTTCTTAATCCGCATTATCTCTGTGCTGTTGGATTTTATATGTCCAATATTATTATGCCCAAAAGGTAGAACAATAAATCTGTAATTTCTGAAAGGTATACTTAGTTAAAGTAATTAACATGGCGTGGTAAGGAAGTGTCTTAGTTTTTGTGGCTTTGACAATTTCTCTCTTTTCATACTACCATTTTCCCAGTCTTACAAACTTTCCACCAAGTTGGTGTCATGAATTTAGTTTTTGATAAAATATTTGTCTTGAATATTTCATTTATTCTATTTACTCAAAATGTGCAATATACGAAATTGAGACACGTAAGAAACATCCGAACATACATTTGTACTTCTTTTTTCCTTTTAGTACTTGACTGACACCATGGGTGTGTCTGTGTGAATAGAGGACACTGATATTGCCACATATTGAGGATAAGGAAGGAATTGGATTAAAGTTCTTGTGGTCTATTATTTACTATAAGTAGATGGCAACTGCATAGCAATCAGGAGAAGGCAGTACAATATCCTACTCATAAAGTTGTTTGTCTGTTACTCCAACTAGCATATAAAATCAAAGAAAGAAGAAATAAGAACGTGAATAGGACACACAACATGTTGGCAATGATAGAACTTTATTACGTATTATATTTCTTAACATCATATGGAATCCTAGGTTAGATTTTTCTAAAAAACAGATCTAGAGTTTTTACATTCTTCATATTTTATGTCCTAAATTTTCAAGTTGTTCAAAGGAGTTATCTCAATTTTCGGTGAAAGGTGTTAGCAGGCCAGGTGATTTGTGTCCCAGTTTGTGGACCAAAAACAGAAGTAGGCTACTTTAGCCACTCAAGTTGTTCACACTATATCTGTTGCGGGAAAGATGAGTGGAACTACTTTAGTTACTCAAGTTCTTCAAGTGAAAATGCATTTTTTACTACATGCCCATATTTAACAATGCATTTAGGAACTGATTAGTGCATAGGCATGCCTAAGAGTGTAAGGAGCGCCTTTACACTTGCCACTTTAACATGCATGTTGGTGTTGATTTTGGGTTGGGCTCCTGATTTAGAGATGAGATTTTATTTAGATCTACAGTTTGACATCGATCCTAAATTTAGGCTAGGTACCTGCTTTTAGCATGAGCCAAAATTGCATATAGAATCATGCATCTCAATTAATATATTGCTGCGAGAGCATTAGAGTCCTTTGAATAAAATGCAAAATCAAGACGTTGCAAAATCCAAGCACATGGATGGAACTTTGCATTTTAACTTATGAAAATGGCTGCAATCGGGACTCCATTTGGTTATCCACCTATACTGTTTACATATTTTGCATCTTTAGGTCAACCCTAAACATGTGTGTTGAGCCACCACATAAACACATTGCATGCTTGCATACATACACACTACGAAAAATGGAAAGCTTCTTTGTGTCTTGTGTTGAGTTTTAGCTAACCAAGGCACACGGTATCAGATACTGATGCTGTTTTGACAAGATGTAAATAAGTATTCACCACTATATCGATGAAAAATTTGGCAGAAGCAATCTTGGCTGTTTCAACGCCCGAATGAACGAGCAAAATCATGAAATTTAACAGGTGTGATATTGACACCTAAACGCATCATTTTATGATTAAAATTCTATATTGGATATGCCAGGGGGGAGGTAAGGACACTTCCCTGTTTCATGGGGATTTTGATGACAAAATATAGAAATTAAGTTCTGAAGTTTTATTAGCACAATCCGTAAAACTTAATGCACATATTTCCAAAATAAATCATAATTTACATGTGTGGATGTCATCATGGTTTAAGATTCCATGAAACGTCAAATTTTGATCAAATACACAAAAATCTACATTCCGCTCACGCCAAAATTCCGGCATGTAATTTCATTTATTAGTTAAAATAAAGTAAAAAATTAAAAAGAGGAGATTATTATGTGTTACATAATTGAATGCAAGATATAAGATATAGCATGTTACTGCATAAGAATATATATATATATATATATATATATATATATATATAGAGAGAGAGAGAGAGAGAGAGAGAGAGAGGCTAGAATACACTCGAGTGTATTTGGAGCAGAATACACTAAAGTAGTTTTTCATGATGCAATATTTTTTTTTCAAAAATCTAATCCGTTGATCTCCTTAAACATGTTGTGAATAGCTCATACTCAAAATTTGAGCACATTTGGACATTTATAGATCATGTTATAAAGACCGCAAAAATTATGCATTTCAAATTAGTTTCGCGCGCCAATTTTGTTGCCCTTGGACGAGTGACTTACACTCATCCAAATGGGCTCAAAATTTTTATGTAGCCTAGTTATAGTATGACGGTGAAGATCAATGGTTTACAGTTTGCAAAAAAAGTCTTGCTACGCAAACACACTTGAGTGTATTCGTGTGATCTGTACACTCGAGTGTATTCTAGCCTCTCTCTCTCTCTCTATATATATATAGAGAGAGAGAGAGAGTCAGGCTAGAATACACTCGAGTGTACAGATTACGACGTACACCTCAATGGTGTTTGCCTATCTAGACCTTGTCTTTCCAAAATCCAATCCATTGATCTTCATGGTTACAATAATAATAGGCCACATACAAAATTTGAGCTCATTTGGATTAGTGTAAGTCACTCATCCAAGAACAACAAAATCGATGCACAAAACTAATTTGAAATGCATGATTCTTGCCTCCTTTAGATGCACGACCTATAAGTATCCAAATGAGTTAAAATTTATTATATAGTATGTTCTTAAGATATTTAAGAAAGATCAACAGATTAGAATTTTCAAAAAGTTACTGCATCTTTAAAAATGACTGAGGTGTACGGTGTCTCCGGTACACTCGAGTGTACACTAGCCTGACTATATATATTGCTTAATCAAAATCCTGATTGAAAAAGTTTTGTATCTTTTCACTCACACATATAGGAGCCCCCACCCAATACCAACATATGATATTATTGCACAATTGGGTGTATTTATGTATGTTGACCATCCTAGTAAAATTTCGTGATATAATTCCTTTATATAATCTTTGTGTTGATAAGAGCGACATAAATATTTTTACTATATAACCATGCTATATGAGAGTGAATGCTGGGTGGTGAAGAAACAATGTCTCAAGAAGATGAATGTGGCTGAAATGCATATGCTGAGATGAATGTCTGGGAAGTGGGAAGACAGAAAAGATTGCTTGAGAAATGACTATATTAGGAACAAAGTGAGAGTCACAAGCATTGATAACAAGTTGTGCGAGGGCCGACTGAGATGGTATGGACATGTGCAACACAGACTGACTAACATGCCTATACGAAGCAACGCTACTGAGTCAAGCACAATTAGAAGAAGCATGCCTAGTTTAATCTGGAAAGAACTTATAAAGAGGGATTTTGAATATTTACATCTTGATCAAAATCTGACCCGTCACAGAGCTGATTGAAAAGATCGATCCATGTAGCCGACCCCAACATGATTCAGATTAAGACTTAGATGATGACGACGATGATGTCAACAAGAGCAGTAAGACCAAAATTTTGGTTTTATTTTGTTTCTGGTCCTTTAGAAAGGGCTTTGAAAATTGACAGTAAAGCATGGATGTCATCCCCTTTGACTGACTTGATTTTTACAGTTGTCAGATTGTCAATTTGAGACTGATTTGACAATCAAATTGGCAATAAGCATTGCAAATATCATAAACAAAATAGGTTTACACATGTGACAACTCATAAGCCTAACCATAGTAACAAGTTCGGGATTCGGCAACCTTTCGGATGGCTTCAAAAAATCAGAATTCGGAAAAAATCGAGAAAAGTCGTGAAAAGATCGATAAATTTCGGTCAAAGTTCGGCCAACTATTTGGAAATAATTGAGAATAAGTCGGCTATATAAGTATATACATATATATGTATGTATATATGTGTGTGTATGTGTATATATATAGATAAATGTATGTACATACATATATGATGCATGTAACTGTTACGACCACAAGACATACAATCTTAGTGAGTGAAAAAGTAGGAAAAGAAGTAAAAAATAGTTGACTAATAACATGAATTGTCTAGAGGAGTGGGGGGTTTGAGGTTTAGTGTGTATTAGGAATTTTGTGTACATCGTTTGGCAGAAAAGAGCAAGCGACTTAAAAAAGAAAAATCGTGAAAAGTCATGAAAAATCGTAAAAAATCGTATAAATTGCGAAAAAGCGGGATTAATCGTTTTCGGGATTAATCGTGAAAAGTTGTGAAAAATCGGCGATTGGCGTATTAATCGTAATGAAATTCAGGAGCATGTAACATCGTGAAAAATAGCCGATTTTTCGTAAAATTCAGGAGACTTTTGTTACTACGAGCCTAACTAAATAAAAATAATTTACATCGTGTAATTATCATAGTGTAAAAAAATTAAAAAAGACACAAAATTATGTCTTGGTACTTTTAATTTAGTACACAGTACTATACTACAATGGAATAATTAAACTATGAAGTAAATAAAATACAATTAGGACATACAATCCAATTATACAATATAATACTTATGTGTATTACGTATTGACAGGCGCGGTCTCAACACCTAGATGCAATGTTTTACGCAATAAAATTCTATATTGGGTATGTGGGGGGGGGTCAATCATGTGGGAGGTAAGGAATCTGTCCTTTTTTGGAGATTTTGATGAAGGATTTCGATGACAAAATTCAAGAATTAAGATCTAAAATTTTACTAGCACAATCCATAAAATCATGTTTAGACACTTATGCAATAATATTCGCTTTACAACAAACATATAACAACATAGTAAATTACTAACTCACATCAATTGTATGTTGAGTCGCGCTGGTTCTCTATACATTATGTTGTTGATATGGGCCACATATTGCTCCCATGTCATGTAACTTCTGTAAGACTTGTTGTATGAAACAACATGCTCATACACTTCAGGATTGGCAAATTGTATCATCCCAAACTTTGGAAAATGTTCTTACAAATCATTGAAATCTTTTTCCTTGGTTGCTGAAATGAATGGAGGTTGAGTAGAACCAGGTGGAGGCGCCCATGCTCAAGGAGATTGAGGTTGAGTAGAAGCATGAGGTGCCCATGCTCGAGGAGCTTGAGGTTGAAGAAAAGGAGGTTGAGTAGAAGCATGAGGTGCCCATGCTCGAGGAGCTTGAGGTTGAAGAAAAGGAGGTTGAGTAGAAGCATGAGGTGCCCATGCTCGAGGAGCTTGAGGTTGAAGAAAAGGAGGTTGTAATGGTACACCAACAATAGGATAAACTATAGTATGCCCACCACTCCATGTTTGACCTCCATCACCAAAGTATGCGTCAGTGTTCACTCGAAAGCATCCATAAGGGCTACGGATAGAGTATGCTTTGTGATATCCCGAACCTACTTCTAATTGTAATCTTGGTGGTTCAACTTGATATCCAGATTACCCATGTTGGGACTGAGATGGGTATGGAAGAGTTTGCCCAAATAACATATCTCCAAATGAATGCTGAGATTGAGAGTCAGATATGCTCATGGTATTAATTGAATCAGCAAGATCAGAATAATAATCACTTTTAACTCTGATATTGTGGTTGTGGTGGAGGTGCACCGCTGTAATCTTTCCCAGTTTGAGTTTTTCTCCTTTGAAATGTTTTATCAGCCATGGGATATTCCTGTTCTGGTGGTGCAACCATAGTGACATGAGTAACATAAGACCGGTCATCATTTTGAGGATCAACGACTGGAGGATATTCTGGAGAGCGTTGGCTGTGATTATCACCATCATTGCCACCATCATCAAACTTGGATTTGGAACCAGATGTAGAAGAAGAAGAATCTGAGCTACCTAATTGTTCTTCCACTTCTCTATTGATTTCCATATCAATATTAACATGTGTAGTTTCATGATCAAGTATTTTTGGCGGGGTATCAATGATAATATCATCACCATTATTTGCATCTAATTGCTCTTCTATATATGGATCTGGACGTCCATCTAAATTATTAAGAATATGACAACCTATCTCATTCATCCATTCCTATAAAGGATTTTTTGAATCATCCTCCAATCCTCTACGTCTTTCAGTGTGAAAAGTATATGCGGTGTCAATGGGATCATGTACAACAACAAAATCCACTTGTAGTTGGCATCTCGTATTACTCTAGCCCTCAACCGCATGTTGTTGTGAACGTAGACAAGATCCCTCAACCTGTTTGCACCAAGCATGTTCCTTCTCTTTGAGTGTATCGGATTGAAAGTGCTCCAATTTCTTTCACAACCCCTTGCAGATGTTGTTTGAGCAAGGATGCGAATAGCCATTTTTCTTAAATGGGGGGCACATGTTCCATTCCAAACCCACCACTTACAAGGATCACCTGCCTCGCAGTCAGCAACCGCATTTGGATGGCCAAAGCATTCAGTGCTTTCACGAAACTGGCGCAATTGCAAAAATAATATGTACGATATTGAGATGATGAAATCAAAGGAAAGACTAATGAGAAATTAAGAATGTAAGTTATGTAGTTATATACCTCTTCCAGTACTAGCAATCGCTCTTCTAGAGAGGCAATGAACTTGTTAGGGACATCTCTCACTGCATTCATTAGAGGCACATTCAAGCCTAGTATTCGTGAGTATTGGAACCTCAGATTCAAATAGTAAGCTATCACAAATGTAAATAAGGAAATAAGAATGACATTTTATTTGTAGACTATGAGTTGGACCAATAACTTAAAAGTTAGAATATAATTGAGATATATACCTGCTTTATGCAATGGATGCAAAAGCATATTTGTCCCACGATTCTCATAAATTTTATGTATTGCTCATTGGACCTAGGAGTTGCTTCTTTGATAATGTCCACCATTGAGGTCATTGCATCATATAGGAAAGGCATTGTTGCAATTTTGTCACCATTTACTAGCTTGAATACTTTAATAATGGGTTCCATTATTCGCAACACTCTAGTAACCTTATCCCAAAAAGGTCGGCTGGCGATCAACTCAATTCTTCTGCCAACTGGAGTGTTCCGCTTCTTCATGGAGGTCCACTCCACTCCATTAAAGAAAGAGCCTCCGACGTCCATCTTTTTTGGACTTTTACAATCGTTGCAAATCTAGTTGCCCCTGTTCTAATTAGATCACCACAATACTTAGGTCGCCTTATTGCATTTAGCAAAAAAGAATGGTTGTAGATGAATCCCGTGATAAACCTACCATCAATGACAATAAATTTGATGAAATCAATTGAGCCAATGTCCTTAAGAATGAGATCTATGCAGTGGGCAACACATGGTGTCCAATAGACTGGATATTTCTTCATTAAACTCTCGTCGGCCTTCTTGAAGGCAGAAGCATTATCAGTAACTATCTGCACCACATCCTTCACACCAACCTGCTTCGTGTATGTTTTCATTAGTCTCTTTATGTATCTGTGGTTCCTGACGTCACCTGAAGCATCAACAAAGTCTAGAAAAAATGTGGATCCACGACAATTTGCAAGAAAGTTGATAATCTGTCTTTCGTTTCTACTAGTCCACCCTTCACACATAAGTGTGATGTCATATTCAGACCACATGTTTTTGGTCTGAAATCCATGCTTGTAGATCCTTCTTCTCTAATGGAAGATACTTGTTCATTAATTCATATGAACTGCGGGCCTTGATCCCCCAACCAGACTTCCTATCACATTTACCATATGTTGCAGATAGGGTTCAGTTGCAACATGTGCAAAAAGAAGAACTTACCCACTGCCTTGCCAACCTTATCTTTTGCACCAGTAAACATTGCTTTGAGGCTTTTTTGCCTAGCCTCTGGCTTCCTAACCCCTGGCTCATCAACATTCCTCAATCTCACACTAGCAGAACGAAAAAGTGTATCAATGCATCATTTCTTCCTTTTACCATGACCAACTCGGTCTTCATTGTCATCTAGGTCAACAACAGGAACACGTACAGTCCCATTGCCTCCACCTGCACCAGATGGCCGATACCTCCTTGTAATCCGAGCTGCCTCCTCCCTTTCCCACTCACTTCTACGAGATTCTCTAGTAGCACGTCTATGCATACAACGTGAATAAGCTGTATCACATTCAGGAGGATATCAATATCATCATCAAATTCAACAGAAGAACCTATGGGCCTAACATCAAATAATGTATATGTGTAAGCCCTGTCAACCTCCTTCATCTTTTGTTGTTTTTGTTTCTTTGCACCCATAAGTTTCTTGAAATCATCCCTAACACTTTGAGGACACCTCTGGCACATTGCTACATTTTTGTCACCACCGGTAATGTAACGTTTAAATCTAGTAATTTCCCCCTCCACCAATTGTCTTCTTGTAGTAATTGCAAATTATCTTTCCCATGTTCCCGTGAAGAGGCGTGCAGTGATTCCATGCAAACTCCACAATTCCACATCCTTAGCTCCAACATTACCGGCCCCAACAACCTCACCATTCCTTGAAGACATCTTCTCAAAAGTCAAAAGTGAACATTGCAAAAGGCAAAGACAAACAAAAATTAGGTGTATGAAATCAAACCCATTCATCATCATCTAAGCCTCAATCCCAACTATGTTGGGGTCGGCTACATGGATCCTTCGTTTCCATTCAGCTCTATCATGGGTCATATTCTGATTGAGATGTAGAGATTCAAAATCTCTCTTTATAAGCTCATCCCATGTTAATTTAGGCCTTCCTCTTCTTCTATTTATAGTGTTTGGCTCAATAGCATTGCTTCGTATAGGCGCACTAGTAGGTCTGCGTTGCACATGTCCGTACCATCTGAGTCGGCCCTCACGCAACTTGTCCTCAATGCTCGCCACCCCCACTTTATTCCTGATATAGTCATTTCTCAAACGATCTTTTCTTGTCTTCCCACACATCCATATCAGCATACGCATTTCGGCCACGTTCATCTTGTTGAGACCTTGTTTCTTCACCGCCCAACATTCACTCCCATAGAGCATGGCTGGTCGTATAGCTGTTCTATAAAACTTACTTTTTAACCTGAGAGGGATCTTCTGATCGCATAAAACTCCAGTTGCACTCCTCCATTTCAACCATCCTGCAGTGATCCGGTGACAAACATCATTTTGGACATCCCCGTCTATTTGAATAATAGAACCTAAGTAACGAAATTTGTCACATTTTGGTATATCTACTCCGTCCAACTTGGCTCCATTATTCACACTGCGAGATTGGCTGAAATTGCAATGCATATACTCAGTTTTGCTCCTGCTAATCATCAATCCATTTGATTCCAATGCCTTTCTCCAACATTCAACTTTATCATTCAATCCATCTTTTGTTTCGTCAATCAAAACAATATCATCAGCAAATAACATACACCAAGGAATATCATCCTGAACATTCTTTGTTAACTCATCCATAACCAGAACGAATAGATATGGGCTGAGTGTGGATCCTTGGTGTACCCCAACTGTAATAGGAAAAGTTGGTCTCTCCTCCAGGAGTCTTGACACTTGCAGTAGAGCTATCATACATGTCTTTGATCAAGTCAATGTATTGGATAGGCACACCCTTTTTCTTCAAAACCATCCATAACACTTCTCTGGGTACTCGATCATAAGCCCATTAAGTTGCAAAAAATCAATCTATTTGATGTATTATAGAATAAAACACAATACTTTTAAGTGTATAAATGTTAAATTTATTTATAGAATCAAACACAATTTTTTTAAGATTTTTATTACCAAGAAAAAAGGGTTAAATAAAAAATAAAAGTCTGAAATTAATCTGATATTTATCTAGTATTAAGGCAAGTGATGTTTACAAATGACTCATTCCATCTTATATAACACTAACACATATTTCTGTAGAAAAAACAATAAAAAAATATTTTTTATTTTCAACATTTTAATAAATGAAAAATTAAAAAATATAAATATTTTTGCTATATTTTTGTTTGTATTTGTTCATATTACTATTTGGTACAACTTCTACTAAACCTAAGTTTTTTTGGTCGGTCAAAAATGCGTGTTGCTAGTATTACCAAAACTTTGGGCACTAGGTACCCCATTACATCAGACAGAAACGAGCAAACATATCTAAGGATCATTCCCCACGCAGAGGGAACAAAGATCTCTAGATGGAACAAAAAATTAAGAAAACCTATCAAGCTAATTAGCTAGAACTTAAACACTCCTACCAGAGGAAAGACTATTACAAGCCACGATTACATACATTCGGCATACCCACAAATAGAAACCACAGCTCGACATAGTCTATCACCAGCCACCCTGCTTGGATATAGCCTTAGAGCATTCAACCTTCTTAGCTAGCTATCCCAAGGGGCCAGAACGAGCAAACACCCAATCAGAGCCTCCATATCTGATCATAAAGCACTAACTAACTGTGTGACAAGCAAGAATCGATGTAGTTTACTAACAGGGTGCGGCAAGAGTAAAAGCTCGAAGTCAGACCTTCTTGCTTAGCACAACACCAGCTGGCAGTAATCGCACCCACAAAGTGTGGCATTGCACCAAGAAACAGGAATTCCTTTTCACTTCTATCTCAACAAACAGTCCTGTTAGGCCTGCAGCGACTCTTACTTAATCAGCTCCAGTTCTTGTTTCAGACGCCCGAGCAGAAACTTGGAACAACTGACAGCATCTCATCGAACACCTTGAAAATGTTCCTACATGCAGCAGCAGGAGGGCCAAAGAGAAGGAACAATCAACTCCAGTTCTTGTTTCAGACGTCCAAGCAGAAACTTGGAACAACTGATAGCATCTCATCGAACACCTTGAAGATGTTCCTACATGCAACAGCAGTAGGAGGGCCAAAGAGGAGAAGGAACAATCTGCCCCCCCCCCCCCCCCAACCCAACCCCACACGAAGCTCCTGTTTGCACAGAAGTGCCTCGTCAAACACCTTGAGGGTGTTCCAACACGCAACTGCAGAGGAGCCACACGGGAGTATCAACCAGCAGACCAGACGCCAGAGTGGCAGACCCGATGCCCATGTTTGCACTGAGGCATCACATCGAGCACTATGTGGACGTCCAACACACAACAACTTTGCTGTGTCGAGGGTCGTGGATTGGGGATCACCGCCTGGAGTTGGGGAAGATTGCTCAACCCTAGCCGCCCTGCGAGTGCGAAGAGCCCATCCACCGTCAACAGATAGCCACAAAAGCGGGAGGATAGGACCGCCGCCGACGCAAAGCCGCTTGGAAGCTAGCCTGGCGAAATGGGGCGAACCCTGGTCTTCCACTTGCCGTCAATGCCGCCGAGACTGAACCCTGAGGCACCGCAAAGTCGAAGCAAATAACTTCTCAGGAGCACGGGAACCGCGTGTCCTGTTGTCAAGGAGTCCAATCGTCGAAAGCCGGCCGAAGAGGATAATCGCAACAACGATCGCTATGATCGCGGTGCCTTTTCCAAAGTCGGAGGTGGGGGCGCCGTTGAAGCAAATCAATCGGTGGAGGGAAACAAACGCCCAACATGTCGTGGAAGACCAAACCGCATGGCGAGTGAACCCTCCCGCCGCCAAAGATGCCGTATCGAGATCCAGTCGAGCCCGAGGGGCATCATCGTCCTGGAACCAGGAACTCTAACCACTGGAAGAGCAGATGCAGGTGAAGAAGGCACGAAGACCCCCTAGCTTCACCAGCGATGACGGAGCGACATCACAAGAGCTAAGATCTGAAGTGGGACGATTTCTATCCATCCATCACACTTGAATGGAGTGGATTCAACAAGGTCGATACACCGATCCACCAATCCAGGTCTAAAACCTCGCGGCGCATCACATCCTCCTCAACCAGGTCAGTCGAGGAGAGCCCCTACGAATCGAAATGGACGCCAACTCCATTTATCTCCTGAGAAAAACGCTGTTGACATCAGAACCTAGCCAACCGTGGTTGGGGCCTGGGGGAGGAAGGCTCCGAGGAGACACCCCCTCCCCCCAACGACGACCGTCGGGGAGAAGTTAGAGAGAAGGTAGAGCGGAAAACCCTGGAGAAGAGGATTCTAGAGGCGAAGCTTCTACTAAACCTAAGTTAGATACCTATTATTAATAGTACTTATTGTATTATTACGGATTTTATATTAAATGGTAGAATTAAATGATAATAAAAAATAATAGTAGTAGATCTAGTGATACATTAGTAGATCTACATAAAATAATCATAGATCTATTGTTAAATGGCCATTAATCCTAAGTTTTTTGGAGTAGATCTAGCATTTGGGTGTATTAAGAGAATTTGGAGAACTTCTATGGTGAAAATAGAAGGAAATAGAGAGGGGAGGAGCTAGAAATGATGAGAAATGAAATAAATTAAGAAAACATACCTTGACCAGGGCTAATTTGAGCTCCAAGGAAAGAAATCGCCCAAAATCCCCTTGTTTCTTCACTCGAGCAGCATCAACAGACTCATGTTTGCAAATGTCGGTATGTCGAGGCAACATACTGCCAATACCACCCTTAAGTGGGGCATTTTGCAGCGACACCCTTGGTTTTGCGCCGATATCGGGCAGTTTTACTGGTAAGTCCATCGGTTTACCGATATTTGCAATCCCAACGGCAGACTTGCTTAAACCGATGACCGATGGCGTCGATATCGGTATACCGACGGTACCGTCGATATCTCTTTCCTTGCTCTCAAGGTTATTAGGGGTTGCAACAACTGTCCTTACTTCTATGTCAGGCAGGTAAGCAACCACTACCCTAAGTCTAGGTATCCCAATATCTCTTCCCTCACCTCCTCGCTCCCTCCAATGAGGATGGCGCCTCTTAGCTGCCTTGGTGCCTTTCGCCTTTCTGAAGGCCTCTCTGAAGTGAGGCAGACTCGCCTTAAGGCGTACGCCTCAAACGCCTTGGAGCACACCTTTGTCTTCCATGCTTATGCCTATACGGTCACCCTACCACACCACATATTTCTAATTGGTTATATAAAAATCATATCAGGTTAATTATATAAGAACAAACTATACAAGGGGCTGTATGTGATGGTATGGGGATGCTTGATAAGCTTAGAGAACACTCGATATGAGCAATGTAATTGAGATAGATAGAGTTAAAGAGGGGAAGAGGTGGACCCACGAGGTGGGCTTGGAAGCAGCCATCCTTTGAAGAAAGCGTAATAGCTCACTAGTCGAGATCCATTGCACCGAAAATGTATCATGGCTCAAGTGATTCACCGAAGCGACGAGACCGTCAAACTTTTTCGGCGTGTCAGTAGCGGGACGTTCTGTCAATCGGGGAAGGTTTTTGGTGACAACACCTGGAGATATCAGAAGTGAAAATGCTGACATGAGTAATGAGAAATCCTGTGAAAAACACGATCGCCTGCCAGTGGAAGGCTTTCTGCGTTCAATCAATCTACGCAGAGTGAATATGTCCCCAAGGAAGTCCTTACAGGGAGTCCGATGGGTACACGAAAGTGACGAAGTTGCTTTGACTACTGATCCATGCCCGTTCGTTGGAGCGAATTGGAAGAGATCGGGCCGTCGACGGCTCAGCCAAATGCCGCAATATTCTTTTGGCTTCCCCTCGCTCTCCTTTCCCTACCATTCACCTTGAGTCATCAAAGCCTCCCCGGAGGAGGGCTCTCTCTGGTTCTGGTCTGACTAGGACAAGAGAGAGCGTATCGCCCTGCCATAGTCGCGACAGAGGGGGGGTTGAAACTTCCAGGGAAAAAGGGGGGAAGAAAGGAGATTGAGAAAGGGAAAGGAGGCAGTAGGCGTGACAAAAGGAATATGGAAGAGGGGGTTCATACTGTGGTTATTTTGGAGGGGGACCAATTGGTGGTGGAATCCCAGGAAGGGGATAAAAGGGGGGTTGGGGGCTTGGGATGGTCTCAATTTAGCTGGGTGCCTGAGACTGTTCAGAAGGAGACTGGGGGGGAGAATAAGATCCACCTGATCCGGGTGAGGAAGGGGTGGAGGTGGCCAGCTTAGGAGGAGTCGGGAGGGTGGGGAAGCAAGGTATTCTCCCTACCACCTAAAACGGCTGGTGGAGGAGGGAAGAGGTCCCTAGGGAAGGTAATGTGGAGAGTTTTGTTGGGAAGGAAGGGGCCGTAAGGCTAGTAGGAGTTCTTGATTTTCTTCTTTGATTTGAAAGATAAGGGGAGTCCAGGAGGACCCTGGAGGCCTTTAGTCGTGAGTTTTTTTTCTTCATGATCTTGTGCATCAGTTGCCTTCAAATCTCACATCAATTTGCTTACCCTCCCCTTTTCCCCCGAACCCCTCCTATGTACGTAGGACCGCATTCATTCTCCAACACTCGGATTAGTAAACCTGTGTGGATGACAGGTGACGGTTACATGAATGGCGGGGAAGTGAACAATACCCGACGACATTCAGGGATGAATGTAGACCCATCAGACAGGGATAATCATTCCGATCCTGGGAGATGATTCTCCTAACAGACGATTTTCGGCATATCACTACTTCCTCAGCAGCGCATTCATAGGAAGAAAAAGATCTGTTCGCTACTACGCCCGGTTCACTTTCATAAGAAGTTGAGAAGCAATAACAAGGCTTTCATTGCCATTACTTGTTCTTGGTACGAGGTCTTTCAATCGAGAAACAATTGATAGATAAATCCTACTTGTGGAGACATCTCCATACTCGTGGGAAGAATGGAACATCTCCCGGCGAGGGGAGAACAAGAGAGAACTGTCTGCCTGGCTTGGATCTGATTATGAGAATCAAACCTCACTTTGGACGGACGGTCCTTTAGACTCTGTACCGCCTTTCTTTTCTTTTATATAGAATGAATCTATTACCGAGTTGACATCCTCAGGACCAAGAAAGAGGAGTATGTCGAACTTATAGATAGGGATCTTTTATGAACATCACCGAGCTAGTCAAATCCAAAAAAGTGGGTGATTTTCTCTCGAATTAGAGAAAACAATCTTTCTGATTTACGAGATTATCCAGTGAAACCCGGGAATCCTTCCTTTTTAGGAGTCATGAGTCCTCTCTTGCCATTCTCAGTCAATTACATAGACCCTCTCCTCTTCTTCAGAAAGTGACGAAGCTATCCAAGATCAACTAACAAATTCCGAAAGAAATTGATAGAAAGGTTGAAAGTGGAAAAAAGACGACGCCTGTTCTTCACGGAGGAAGCATCCGAGATTGGAATGTCTTTTGGAGAATTTTGGCTATTGTTGAATCAACCATTCACTCATAGGTAGCTGTGAATGAGAATGGTAGCTAAGCGAAGATGAGATTTCACTCTTTCGAGATGTGAAGAATCCTATCCTTAAGCAAGACAAGGAAGAAGAGATTGTGATCTTATCCTCTTATCCAAGGTAAAGATTCAGAGAAGTAATAAGGTCAAGAAAGAAGGTTAAAATTGCCGGGATAGGTTGGATGGAAGACTGCTACTGAATCGTTCATGCCCAGATAAACAACAAAATTAAAGAAAAAGTGACATGAGATAGTTAATACAACATCGAATGCAAGCTGCTATAGAAGGGGGAATGAATTCTTTCGCGCCGGTGGGTCTTTGAAAGAATAGGTTGTTTGCATAAATAGTATGTGAGGGAGGAAGTGACATGAGATAGTTAATGAGGAAGGGGAATGCATTTTCCAAATTCAACTGACTTCCTTTGTATTCATCCCATCCGAGATCTAATGAGGGTAATTCTTTATAGATCAGATTTGCAACGCTTACTGATTCAATCACAGCTGATGCGCAAAAAATTGCAAACAAAACATTGATTACTAGGGTAGGTTGTGGTGAACAAAGTCCCTGACGGAGGATTGATGCGAGAAATCCGGTGAAATAAGAGATGCGTAGCGCTTAGTCCCTTGGGAATGAGAATCTCTCAGGATCTTTGACGCAGTGATCTGCCCCTCTTGATTTGCCCCACTTCTCGGAGGTTGAGAAGGGGAAAGGAGACAGCAAAACACAATGTCTCAATTACATTGCACCCCCTCGATATGAGCAATGTAATTGAGATAGATAGAGTTAAAGAGAATTAGACACGACGACCTTTATATAAATGGAGATGAATATGGTTTAATGCCGCCAAAAGAGTTAACAACTAATCCAGATCAGGTAGCCGGAATCAATATTGACACGTAGTGGCATTGATAGTTAAAACCTCTAGATTGAGCTGTACCCACTTGACTTTGCTCCGCTCTCCTTTTCGATGACACTGTCAAAAACTTTTACAAATCAATATCATAATTTTTTAGAATATGAGTTATAAATGTAGTGGAAGAGGGAGATCTTGACAAGTTCCAATTCAGTTATAATTTTATGTTTTTAAGCGAATGACTACAAGAATTTCTGTCAGTGAATTTTTATTTGAGACCTATGTTCCCCAAGTCCTTACATTTCCCACGTTGTAGTTATAAGGTAAATTACACCATACTTTTGGCTTGTTGAACACAAGTCCTCTAGCGGCAATCTAACACAAATTTGCAGAAATCTGAAAAAATGGTGGGTCAATTGTTCATCAGGAGATAGGGCCACATATGAAATGAACATGTTAATTGTCAACAGACAAACATAAAATGTATATATATTCAGGTGTAGTGCAGCAACTATTTCTTTGATTGGCGGTTTATTTGTATGTAGGAAATTACAACTCAAGAGTGAATTATTCATATGGTTAACTATCTATAGTTTTCAGTTTTTCATATTGTTTAAGTGGTAAAGCTCAATAATAGAAGTCATACATACCTATATTCCATAATATAAGCTGACCAAATGTCAAATACATGATTACTTTTATGCATACTTGTTAAGGCACATGCTAGGGCGTCAAGGAGTCCTAAGAAGGTGCCTTAATCTATATGTAGCTTTGGGTGTTCTATGGGGATGAAATTCCTTACAAGTGTCACAATGTCCGAATGTCCAAGTTAAATATATATTTCCATTTTTTGCAGTGTCATTGTTGTAGGGATTAATACCCCTACTAAATTACTATTTTCGGCAGGTGCCTACTAAATCTGATACCTATGATGATGATGGCGCTTCAACCTAATTAGGTATTAATTTGCAATGCAAATCGGCGTTGCACCTATTCTAAATCCCTTGTTACTTATCACAGAAACCTGAAAGAATAACGTTAGCTTCAGAACAACTAGTATAAGCTAAAAATAACCCTAAATACGAGAAAATTGGCCATGCTATGTAAAGGCTATTTAATCCTTATTTTTAGTTAGGGAATTAATTGATATATAAAGGATTATAGTAATTACATTATAACCCTTTTGCATATAATTGGAATCTCAAAACCCATAAAATACTTATTAGGATGTAATTGGATTATGTTTAAGTGTTTAACATGGTTTAGGGCTTATATTAGGGATTTATCACAAAATGTATCTATGCCCAAGTAAAACTACAAACTATCCTAGTTGTCTAGGTGGTTAGGTGCCATAGGTGGTTCAAGTGTTCTATTAGTTTTCTAATTTTCGTACTTGTTTTGAGACAATTTACATCCACATCAGATATGTTATATGCATTTTACCAAGTATATATATTTTAATATCTCGAAAGTTTATCAATCCTAAATTCACTTAGATCATCACACCTAGCATGATCTAAATAAAACCTAAGCTCCCCCAATCACAATTTGATTAGCATGCCTAATTAAGTCAAATCAAACTGAAATTAACTAGTTTGACCTAAATCAAATATAGGCTAATATGTTGTGCCCTTAAATGACCTTAAGTGAACTAATTTGACCGAATTCTGAGATGATTTAACCTAATTTATCCCGAGATGACCTATTGTAGGCCTAAATAGTCCTGGACAGCCATCTAGTGCACTAGGGGACCTAGGTGCTTGGATGTGGACCTCTCTAGAACCTGGAAAGACACCTTGATAATATGTAAAATATGTGCATATTTCTTTTTGTTCATCAATAAATATGCAATGGGGAAACTGATTGTAACCATGAATAATATTTATATATTGTAGAAAGTAGACTGAACTTGAAAAGACACATTTGACTAGGTCTGCCAAGGCAGCTAGACTTGGCACCTTTCTTCCTTTGGTCCCTCGGCTCCTTATAGGTATACGTTGTATTTCTTTAAACCTAAAATTTATTAGTCATATTTTCTTATAGAAAAAATCACAATCTTATTATTCTTTCGGATGAAAATCTGCATCTAAGTTTTTGTTGAAGTTCTATCTCAAAATACCTCAAAATTTTCCCAAAATATCACGTTTCTACTTGGCAAATTTGAGTCCCAAGTCTACATCTTCTACCATTTACAAATATTTGGATATCGGAAAAACGATAAATTTGAACACGATAAATTTGATCGGATAGGAAGGAACTTTGTATCCTACCCTACCATGGTTTGAATTGAAGATTAAATGGATATTGTTGTTGTTTCTTGTAGCACATGTTTGATGCTGGGTGGCTTTGTGAAGAAAGTTTAGTTAATGTATCGGTTAAACCTAAATGAAAACTTATAAAGTAATGCACATAATAATCAATATCAGAATCATACATATGTAGATTGCTAATTATATTTATATTAAGTGTAAAATACTAGGTAACCTTGAACCAGTGTTTCCTCAGTCAATTACTGGTCAAAATTAAACAAGTCTTGTGAATTTAGCAAAGTTTAGATTTATAAGTGGAAAGATCAAACATTGCAATACAGCCCCTCTTGTCTGGTGTGCTTTTGTCACGTTTTTGTTACTAGATTAGTTGCTCTTCTAGATATTTTGCTAGATGTAAGTTCATTCTGGGGTTGTCCTTATGGCATGGTTGTCAAGGCGGCTAGCATTTCCCAAGGGGCGCCTAGGCTATTCTGGGCGTTTTTTATATTTTGTATCTTTTTCAGTATGTTAATTTGATTCTTATTATACATATATACTACATATAATACCATATAGGAAACATAAAAAGAGGGCAGAATGAGGTTATGACAGCAGTAGCAGGAGATGGGAATAGGAAGAAAAAGGGGAAGTAATATCAACAAGCCTGCAACAACAATTGGAGCAGGAGACTTAGAAAAGAAAGCAGGGAAAAAGGGTGATGTAAAAGAGGAAAGTAGAAAGTACAACATCATCAACATTACGAAGCATAGGTGATGTAAAAGAGGATTTGAAGAAAACAGAATAAAAAAAACACAGCAGTAGTAGGATTTCGGAGTAGGAGGGGATATAGGAGGAATAACTCAAAAAAAAAAAACGCAGCAACAGTAGGATTAAGGACTAAAATGCAGGAGAAAGGATAAAAAAAGAAAAGAAAAAGAAGCAAGAACAACAAACATATGAGGAAGTGATTTTATGACTTACCAATTTGGCCCAAATCAAACATGTTTTCCCTAATTTTCCAAAATTTGGCCTGATTTTGCCTAAATCAGACCTATTTCAGCCATAAATTGACTCAAGCTAATCTAATTCGACCAAATCCAGACTTGATTCATGCTAATTTATCCTTTAAATGACTTAATTTAGGCTTAAAAGGCCTTACACCCATATAATGCACATACTTGGCTGGGCGCCTAGTTTGGGCAGCCTTGCCTAGCGCCTAGGACGCCTAGTGCCTAGGCGCGCGCCTTGACAACACTGCCTTATGGTGCTTTTGCTTCTCTCGTTAAGTCATAATGTTGAGGTCCTATTGCCTTGTGCATCTTGGAGAACGTGTACTATCTTTACTATGCTGCTGTTTGTTCATTTATGCCAAAGATGGACAGTTGATAGATAGAGTCAGTCATGCTTGTCTAGGTGATCAGTTGTAGTGGTACCGTACTACGAGGGGCGTGTTGGAATCTTGTAATAGTACCATACTAGGAGGACATGTGTTGAAATATTAAAAACTGCTTGTCTTTAGTTTTTCTATATCTATATCTTTATGGCTAGTTTCTAAGAATGCTTATGCTTAGAGTGCCATTATTTCAGAGTAAAAAGGTGGTTGTACACTTGTACTCATATTAGGTTGAAAGGTTTGAATTTAAAATTGTGAATCATAATTTAGGAGTTAGAGAGATACTATCATTCAGCAAAAATAATGAAACTCTCGAATAGTTTATATAGACCAAGTGGAGTGGGATTGAATGTACCAACATGCATATATCCGGGAAAGCAGTGGCTGCATTCTTTTAATGGTGACGGGTGTTAGATCTAGTCAGTGAATTAAAAAACGGCCGCTTGAGCGGCCGCTTAAGCCCATCCGCCTAATATCGCCCTTAAGCGCCCGCTTGAGCGGGTTTTCAAAAAACACCCGCTTTTTTCCCGCTTTTTGAAAAAAATGCTGCTGTAAGCATGTAATGTTAATTAATTATATAATCCAAGTAGTATTGAGTATAATATATGAAGCTTGTATACATTAAATGTTCTATGATATGCCTAGTCCTACTTTAGAATGCAAACTTTGTATGTAAGCTGTATATAATAAGGTACTGCTGTAATATATCCAAGTAAATATCATATTGCTCTATTATACTTCTAATGGTTATACTGATTTTACTGATTTTCTTGCAGATTTCGTTCATTACTAATTGATACTACTGGTTAGTATCACTGATTTCCTTAGAAATATATTTTTTATATACACATACATGTAATTTTGTATATAAATATATAAGATTTTAAGCATCCGCTTTTTCAAAAATCACCCGCTTAATCGCCCTCCTGCCGCTTAATCAGCTACAAGGTCCCGTCCGCACGCCTCCCGCTTCACGCTTTTTAAAACACTGGATCTAGTGTTTCCTGTTCAGTCCCTTTAGACACAAACACCTTAATTTTGAATGCAGGCTCAAGAGAATGGTACAAAAATAGGTCCAGGAGTTGAAGGTTTGGGATTCACTTAATGTATAGGGTTATTTAACCAACTCGGATGCTACTGCTTGGCAGTTATAGAGATATGCTTATATTTCCTATTTACCTGTGCTCTACATGTTACTTGTGTTATTTATCCCGTATTGCTTAACTGTGTTTATTGTTTTATTCTGTTGTCCTATAAAAGAGAAGGCATCGTACTCAGTTTTACTCAATATAAGAGACCACTTATTCTTGTATATGAGAGCACAAGTAAATAGGAAATATAAGCATATCTCTATAGCAGTAAACGATTTAATCTCCACAATACAATGTAACAATTATGAACTTTAGAAGTAGCTCTTCTTTTGAGGACATTGCTAAGCAGATCACATCTGTTATAGTTAACATGGAAGGTACGAAAGTAGTTAGACAAGATGTAAACAAGCAGCAACATGATATAACTACGAAGGCCTGGGGAAGCTTGATATAATTGATACAAATGCTCCATGAAGTTTATGGTGGTGTTACAAGCTAGTTAATATTATACATCAGCAATTTCTGAAGTCAATGTTTGATATCATCTGAGCCATTGCCACCTGAGTCATATTACATACGTACTATTTATAAATAAGAGAAATTAGTTTATCACTCTAATGACAAAAGAAGTCTCAATGCAAGATATAAAAATGGCAACTCTAGACCTATCACTATCATTGATAATAAATCACTAGGATTCATGTGTTGAGAAGAATTTTTTTTTGATTGGCTGTCAATCTACCGCCAACCGTCCTCTTTTATCCGGAGATGTTACTGGTTATATCTGCACAAGAATGTGCCTAATTTGCTGACAGTTTTTGCTCATATCATTACATGCACCATTTTTTTCTTCTGGCAAATCACTAACTTCATCAACAAAACTGACTAATGGATGTATTTTTTCGACCTTTTTAAGAAGTAATTTCTGTTAATGTTAATGGAGACTTTCAAATCCTATGCTCTACTCATTTGGGATACGGTCTATAAATTTCTGCAATTTACAATGCTTTTGTTGCATGAACTCTTTCAATAATGCTTGCTGCTTGTGTGCTGCTTATACTTTTTTGTTATTCAATTAGCATGATGTTAACTGAAGTTGTGGACCTTAGTTCTGTCTGGAGCCTACTCATTATATCCGTTTCTGGTTGAATTTAATATGGCAGCTTAAAGGATCAATATAGCATGATGTTGTGGGAATTTATACAAATATATTTGATATAGCAATTTAGTTGTGCCATCTGTTGATTTATTTCATTACATTTCTTATGCATAATTTATTCATGTTGGCATGTTGTTTCGCTTCCAGCCGATTCTTGCAGTGCAGAGGTCCTTTTGCCCAGAGGAGACACCCTTTGGTTGATTCGGCAGTCGTTTCGGAGATGAGAAAATGTCTTGATCAAGGACTTGAGTTTGAGGGCAATCTTCTAAATTTCAAGAAGGATGGTTCTCCATTGATGAATAGACTGAGGTTAACTCCAATTTATGGGGATGATGATACAATAAGTCATATTATAGGCATCCAGTTCTTCACTGAAGCTAATGTTGATTTTGGCCCATTACTCAGCACCTTGACGAAGGAGAAGGAAATAGTAAGACCATTAAAGCGATTTGTGAATGATAAGTCCCACTATCGTCCTGTCAATGCAGGGCAGGGGTTGTTTTCCCATGAATTTTGCTGCTTGTGGCTATTGAGCGATGAGCTACTGTCACAGAAAATTCTTTCAAAGTTATCACCTAGGGATATTGCATCTGTGGGCTCTGTGTGCAAACATCTGTATGAGCTCACCAAGAATGAAGATCTTTGGAGAATGGTCTGCCAAAATACATGGGGCAGGGAAACTACTTTTGCCTTGGAATCTGTCCCTGGAGGAAAAAGGTTGGGATGGGGGCGGTTGGCAAGGGAGCTTACTACTCTTGAAGCTGCTGCTTGGAGGAAATTCAATGTAGGTGGAGCTGTGGAGCCTTCCAGGTGCAATTTCAGTGCTTGTGCTGTTGGAAATAGGGTGGTGTTGTTTGGCGGCGAAGGTGTCAATATGCAGCCAATGAATGATACTTTTGTGTTGGATTTGAATGCCAACAATCCTGAGTGGAGGCATGTCAAAGTAAGCTCCGCACCTCCTGGGCGATGGGGGCACACATTGTCCAGTTTGAACGGATCTTCCTTGGTTGTCTTTGGAGGATGTGGGAAACAAGGATTACTTAATGATGTCTTTATTTTGGATCTTGATGCAAAACAACCAACATGGCGTGAGATTCCTGGTCTGGCTCCACCACTCCCTAGGTCTTGGCACAGTTCATGTACTCTAGATGGTACAAAACTCGTCGTATCTGGTGGCTGTGCAGATTCAGGAGTACTTTTGAGTGACACATTTATGCTGGATGTTACAATGGAGAAGCCTATTTGGAGAGAGGTACCAGTTACTTGGACGCCACCGTCTAGGTTAGGACACACCTTATCTGTTTATGACGGTCGCAAGATTCTAATGTTTGGGGGGCTTGCTAAGAGTGGCCCACTTCGGCTGCGATCCAGTGATGTGTTCACTATGGATCTTAGTGAAGATGAACCAAGCTGGAGAAGCATTACTGGAAGTGCAATGCCTGGTGCGGGAAACCCTGCTGGAATATGCCCGCCTCCACGTCTTGATCACGTTGCTATCAGCCTTCCAGGTGGCAAAATTCTCATATTTGGCGGATCTGTTGCCGGACTTCACTCTGCATCTCAGCTGTATATGTTGGATCCCACTGAGGAGAAGCCAACTTGGAGAATATTGAATGTTCCTGGTAGACCACCCCGGTTTGCTTGGGGTCACAGTACCTGTGTTGTAGGAGGAACAAGAGCTATAGTTCTCGGGGGTCAAACCGGAGAAGAATGGATGTTGAGTGAACTGCATGAGTTGTCTTTGACCAGTCCTATCACCTGATTTGCTCGATATAAGCACTCACATCTTCGACTTCGACCTCGACTAATACACGAGAACAGAATAAAAAGGTGGATTAGCTAAAATCATCTTATTCATTGTTGCAATAAATATATCTGACAAGCAGCAAAGCATGTAACAGTGATTCATTGTGTCTGTTCGGTTTGAGATGACATGGTTACATTACTTGCCGTGGATATGATTATCACGTTCCCTAGTTTTGTTTGAGAACTTAGGATTAGCACCTTGATGTCTAGAACTAGGCCATCAAAAGGTTAGAACTAAAAAAATTCTGTAATTCTGCTTTCTGTTTCATTGAACTATCTGGTATTCGATAGTAGAGAATGTACATAAAAAGTATCGTGTGCTCTGGCTGCTGCTTGCTCCTGTCTTGGGCTTTCTAGATTGGACTTCCATCTTTATTTGTTCCTCAAATGGATGCAGCATTATGTTATTCATTTCTCAGTGTATTTTTTATATGAAGAATATGTAGACAGTAAGAGTTATTCGTAAATTGTGAAATTCCTTGTCTGAGAAGCATTTCTTATGAGACTTACTACTTGAAGTGAAGAAGCTGTGATCCTCTATGTTGCCAATTGCGGTTTGATGCTGCATAGTTATTGTTGTTATTATTATTATTATTATTATTATTAGAGATTAGAGATTAGAGATGTATCCTTCTGAAGTATGTTTCGTTTCTAGATTATGTTGAAGACCATTTAATGCGTACATTTTGACAAACAAGTGGCATAATATCGTGGTCATAATTATTTTTTTTGTTATTTTCTTGAATGATCTGCCTTGTGAACAGTTCCAAAGCTGTGGAACAGAACATAGCCAAATGGGAACCCAAGGTTCAAATTTAACCAACGGTCTTGGTTGTTTGAAGGGCTCCTAATGTAGTTGTCTATTGGGAACCTGGTTCTTTGTGGTGTGGGCTTTGCTCCTAGGTATATTGTGTTAATGTGCACTGTTTGTATTCGGTATCATACTCCACTTGAGGCAATTTTTCTGTTTACCCTTCAATACTCCCATCTATTGGACGAATCATTTGCTGACAAACAGGTTACGTCTACACTTCCAAGTTGCACTTTGTAGCTTGAGAGTGCTTAATACTGAAACTATTGGCTGCCAGTTTGAACTTTGAACGGTTGCAAAACAGTATTTTTCGTCATCCATAAGAAGCCTGTTTCGTTATAACAATTAGGGTGAATGACACTGAGAAGTTTCGGACGTTGTTTGGTCAAGTATAGTAGGACTAGAAAGTGTGATTTATGCTGGTTGCCTACATAAGTCCCAACTTTTTGTTTTAGTCGGCTATATATATTTGATTGTGTAGTCAGATGAATCATGCTGTCATTTTCAGGTTAGTTTTCGTTGAATCTGGTCGTCAACACGTCGTTTGTGCAGTTCAGTTCGAATTGGTCGATTTGGAATTGTGTTTCCGGATGGTGTATTGTGTTATTGTGTTTTAGTGTTGGTTTCGAGTTAATATACTTGTGTATAGCCAACTTCATTGCTAAAATAGTAGTATATGATATATGAACTACGTGACATATAGTTCAAGCCTACTCGGCATTGTATTTTAGGCATGATAGCGAAACCTCAAAAGGCGTAAAATGACGAAGATGTGACCGCATAATATTGACTACAACATAAAGTTGTTTTTGTTTTAGTCGGTTATATATATTTGATTGTGTAGTCAGATGAATCATGCTGTCATTTTCAGGTTAGTTTTCGTTGAATCTGGTTGTCAACACGTCGTTTGTGCAGTTCAGTTCGAATTGGTATTATTTGGAAATGTGTTTCCGGATGGTGTATTGTGTTATTGTGTTTTCGTGTTGGTGTTGAGCTAATGTACTTGGGTATAGCCAACTTCATTGCTAAAATAGTAGTATACGATATATGAACTACGTGACATATAGTTCAAGCCTACTTGGCATTGTATGTTAGGCATGATAGCGAAACCTGAAAAGGTGTAAAATGACGAAGATGAGACCAGATAATATTGACTACAACATAAAGTTGTTTTTCAATTATATTAGTGCGTAATACGTGAATTCAAAGTTCAGATCAAGGTGTATGCATTTGGTGGATGTTGGCGACTGTCCGGAATGCATTGCATTTTATCTTGTGTAGACACAAGTTGTCGAAAGCAATTATCTTTCTATATCTTAGTAAAGATACTACCCTTTCCTATTTATAGGAGGTTGAAGAGACGAGCGAACAAAATTCTTGATGAGCCTATTATACTTGTGCCCATGTTACATGAGGCTGTTCATATTATATGAAATTTAAGCAAAATAGAAAAAAAAATAAATAAAAGGAACACAATAGTAAATATAAATATTTTAATATCCTGTTGAACTAGAGTATGGTGTTCGGTTTGCAACACAACTCCTCAACTCTCTTGTCAGAGAGAAGCTTCATTATTAGTACATTCATTGCAGAGGAACTCACAGATGCCGTTTGATTAGTAGGAAAAAAAAACAAATCAACTGGACCTGACAGACTTGACATTGAATTCTGCCTCTTGATGTGGAATTATATCAAAGGGGACTTCATGCACCTTCTTCATACCATCCATGATAATGTTGATATCCACTAACACATGTAGGTTCTGAACCATACCAACATAGTTTTAATGAAAAAGTGGAACAACCTGCCATGATCAAACAATAGACCAATCAACCTCATCAATACTTCCTACAAACCCTGGTTAAAATTCTCAGCAACCACATCGAACCACAGCTGGAACACATCATAGATGGCAACCAAAATGCCTTTCTGAAACATAGGAATATCCACAATGCTTTCATTGTGGTCAATGAAACACTCCATCCGTGTTACAAAAACAGAACACCTGTGTTAGCCATCAAAATACATTTTGAGAAAGTCTTTGACTGTGTTATCTGGGACTACCTCATCTATACTATGCAGGGCTATGGATTCCCCACAAAATGGATTGATTAAATACATATATGTATTTTGACACACATTGTCCACCATCACAATCTGGACACTAAGTACACCAACAGTTTCAGATAAGGTGGCCCCTTATCACCGTACCCCTTCATCATGGTCACGTTACTCCTCACCAACATGATCAAATTAGATATTTCCCATAGAATCATTAGATCTCCTATTGAATGCTTTGAAAATATCATTGAATCCTAGTCAAACCAGAAGATAACACCATGCTTAACACCATTCACATCATTGGACTTTTTTCATACATCTTTGGACTCAAGATTAATCTTGGAAAATCACCCATTAAGGCATTAACACATCATGAGCCACAATCCTTAGATATCAAACCATACTTCGATGCAAAACTGAGACCCCCCAATTATGTACCTCAGTTTACCTATTTCACCACACCCTACATAACACCGCTCATGGTTTCCTATCATTGACAAAATTCATAGTAAAATCACATCCTAGACAAGCAACTTATTCAGTATGGTTGGACACATTACACTCCATAAAAGTTGCATTACTCCTATTGTCACTCATTACCCGATATGCATACCTTTTCCAGCCAAAACTCGACATATGATTGACACTATTAGAAGAAAATTCCTATAAAATCACTACTCCGCACATTCATATAAAACCAAGATACACTTGGTCAACTGGAATACCATTTGTGCTCCCATTAAATATGAAGAATGAGGCATTATTGACACTAAAACACATGCTATTTGCCTCATCACTAAAACCAGACGTGCTCTCATCACCAATTCATCAAAAATATGTAAATACTTCATTCAACACAAATATTACAAAAAAAAGAAACCCATAGAACAAAACTAGAAAATCCATATCTTCACCACTTTGGAAATTCATCAAAAAACATTTGGAAAGCATTGTACATATGATCAACACACCTCCCCATGCCTCCACCAACATTAATTTCTGGTTTGACCCATGGTATCACAACAACATGATCAAATACATCATTTACAACCTCAACATCCCCCAAAACCTAAAGAATATCAACACAGCCAAAGATCTTCATCTCCTCACCAACAATAGACAAAATAATCTTAAAGCATATCTTACACTACACCTCAGCCCCCGAGACCATAGAGTATATCATACACACCCTTGAATACAACATTATCAACAACATATCATGGAAATGGAGAAACCTATACACTCTAATAAAGCCTATCATGATCTTACTTATAGAAGACACATATGATATCATGCTATATTGGAAAACTAGATGACCAAAAAAATATAAAATCTTCTTCTGGCTTCTTACTAAGAACAAAATACTCACATATCATAATCTTAGAAAAAAGGGATTCTCGGGACCAACTAGATGTTACCTCTGCCAAGTAGAAGATGAAGCCACTGATCACCTTTTCACTCAAGGTCCACTCTCATCTTAGATTATAAATTACTTTCTTCAACCACGTATCATTACTGACTTCTTGTACTCACCCACTCTTATCAGAAGCATAAATCCCATACACTCAAATCATGAACCACACACTATGATGATTGCGATTCTTTGAAACATTTAGATAGAGAGAAATAACAAAAAGTACAATAATACACCTCACCCTATCACATATATATACATTGAGATTGAGAACTCTATTTCTCTCATATTGCACTTCATGACAGACTTCAACATCAACACAAGTGATAGAAGATGAAGATACTTAGATGGTGATCTTTGTCGACCACAACACATATGGACATCATTACACCTTGGAAGATATACTGACAGATGACTATGGTTTCTAGAGATACTCCGTATTAGAGGCATTCTTCGATGTTTTCATCTAGCTCTTTTATTTACTAAGGCTTCTTGTTAAGGGGTGCCTCCCCAAGAACTTTACCATATGCTTAAGTTTTTTTTCCTACAACTCTCAAGTAGTTTTTCATCATGCTTTATCTTTCGATTATGGGCTACAACACAAACATAGACTACACACTTGTGGTGATGTTACTCTATGTTTCATCCTGTACTCTACCATGTCTGCAGACTTCTTTGTTTGCAAACATTATCTATATATTTAGACTTTCTATAAAAAAGAGAGAGGCTTCATAAATGCATCTTCACTTTGCTCATGTGTGGTAGGAAAGGGGTAGTATCTTCTTGGCCAACACAACATCTTGGATAAAATGGCAGTCTGCCTCAATGTGCTTGATCTTTTCGTGAACGACATGATTACTAACAATGAAGGTAGCATCACGATTGTCACAATACATAGAAATAACATAAGTAATCAGAAACTCAAAGTTAGAAAAATATATTTAATCATAATAACTCACATGTAGTATGTGTCATTGCACGATACTCAGATTCTGTACTAGCTCTAGTGAAAATATTTTGTTTCTTACTTCGTGAAATAACCAAATTACCCCCCTATAATGTACAATAATCAAGGGTAGGTCTCCTATCAGATTTACATCATGCACGATTTGCATTCGAACATCCAGTCACATCGAGATGTCTATTTTTTATATATAAAATAGTCCCCATCCATGTGCATTTTTCAAATATCTCAATACTTGACATGTCACCTCTCAATGAATCTATCTAGGGAAATCCATAAATTGGCTATGAACACCAAAATCATATCATATATCTGGCCTAGTAACATTTAGATATGAATTGTTGTCAACCAAACATTTATAGCTAAATTTGGCTTCTAAGCGATGGATATATTTTGCATATAGATCATGTTCTTGATTCATGGGAAAGATTCCATGCTAACAACCAAATGTTTCAATATCAATCACTATCTCTAGAGTATACTTTCTTTGAGATAAGATACTCCATCCTTGTTGTGTTCTACCTCAGTGCTGAGAAAATACTATAGACTCCCAAGGTTTTTTTTGTTACAAAATACTTCATAAAATATTGTTTTGTACCATCAATTCCTACATCATCATTACCAGACAAGATGATGTGATCCACACATACAATGAGAACAATTATATCATAAGTAGTGGTTTTGATAAATGATGAAATAGAGACTTGTGTGAAATCAAATTTGTGTAGTTAAGGGATAACTTATCAAAGCATACTTGGAAACTCTACTTGAGGCCATAAATATCTTTCTTAAGAAGACCAAATTTTCCATAATGCTCCACCTGAGCAACATAACCCGGAGGTTGTGACATATAGACAGTCTCCCACAAATCTCCGTATAGAAAGACGTTCTTGACATCCAATTGATGTAAGTGCCATCCTTGATTAATATGAAAAAATATGAATATAAATAGAGTTAATATGAGAAACATAATAAAATGTTTCAAAATAATCAACCCCAAATTCCTATGTGTATCCCTTAGTAATAAATATGGCCTTTAGATGTTCAACTATCCCTTTAGACAAATATTTGACAGTAAAACCATCCGGAAACCAATAAGATTACTACATGTAGGGAGATCAACAAGGTACCATGTCCTACGAGATCAAAGTGCATTCATATCCTCTTCCATGGTTTGTTTCTACCCAAAATGTATTAGTTCCTCCTGAACATTTTTTGGGATGGAAATTGCAGACAAAGTAATGGTAAATTGAGCCATGGAGGAATTCATATAGACTGTAGAGACATGTCCATAAATACAATATTTGGTTCTAGATCGTTGCCCATTATGTAATACAATAGGAATGTTAAAATTATAAGTTGCATTGGAGTTAGTAGTATTAGTATTCTTGAGGTGGATCATCAGTCTTAGAAGATACTAAAGTAGAGGATACTTTAGTGATAAAACTCTATTTTACGTACTTTATGTATATACTTTGCACCACTTTTAGTATATCTTTTGTTAGATTTTCACATATTTTTTGTATATTTTTGACTAAAGCCTCACTTACATGGTTTCAGGTATATTCACAATCCAGATCACGAATTAAGACCGTGACCGCATCCCACTTATACCTCAACTGTGATTGCGGTTCTAGAGCTCTTTAGAGATCACAGTCATCAGGCGTCAAGGAAGGATCACAACCAGTTTATAGACCGCGATCATTGCTCAACCACGACCTCATGGATGGTCGCGATCAGAACATGCACCTCAAAGATAGAGCAGTGGTCGCGGTGTGGAGACAGACCACGATCAAGATAGACCACAATCAAGAAGGACCGTGGTCATCTTGGAAACCACAGTCACTGACTAACTCTTGTAAACCATGACCAAGCGGAAAGACCTCGACCTCGACCACCCAGATACAAACCATAAGTAAAACTCAACCGCGGTTATCACCAGGCCACGACCAAGCTCAACAGTGGTGAAAGATGAATACAACATAAACCACGACCGCAGTCTCACCCTCACTTAACCAAGACCGCGACTGCGGTCCAGGCTTAAGACGGTAGAATGTACCTATAAATAGCACATCCACCTGTCTTGTCAAATTATCAGATCATAGATCGGATCCCAAGGACCATGAAGTGTTGCTACGTTCCAGATTTGTCCCAGACCATCCATCCATCAGTCTTGGATCTCTAAAGGCAAAAGTTTAGAAGAGAGAAGATTGAAGACCCCTTCTTCGAGAGAAGAAGACTGCCCACACCGTCTACGTGATAGATACGAATATGAAGAAGTATTATGTCACATCAAATCTCTTTTTTTTTCTAGATATATCATTCCATCATGTTGTACTTCCCTTCTCTCTTTGTGGGCATCTCATGGATCTATCTTTATGTAACACCGTTATGCTATCCACAAGTATGGGCGGCTAAACACCTTAACTTGAGTTGGGAGTTGCCACTATGACCCTCCCAACATGTATATTGTTTTTTTTTGTTGAATATACACACTCTTATCAAGATTATCTCCATGCACCTGTTTTAATGCTTCACTTGCATGCTTAGATACCATCTTGTGATGTTTGATTGTTGATATCTCAAGAGAGTAATATCACTTTTATCACGTGTCATGGAGTAGTATGAATGCATGAGAGTGTTGGAATGCTAAGGCTTTAAAACTGTATGTTATGTTGTGAAGTTTACGTGTGGTCATATCGAGAGAGAGGCTACACTTAGACTAAGATCCTTCCTCATATTGAGAGAGAGTGGAATGACACTTTTGATGGTTGCTTATAATCTTGGTAAGAGTTTGCAAGAGAGAGAGATGATGTTACATGTTGGTGAGATGCTTTAGTAGGTGAACCCCAACCCATGTTTCCTTCCATATACTTGTTTTATCTTATTTCTTTTGTTCCCTTTGTTCTTGTTGTCCTTGTTTCTTTTGAACTACTTTAGTTTGCGTGCCACCGTTCCTTAGGGAACACCTTTAACATTTCCTCTTCGACTGGAATATACGAGAGCTAGATTCCGCATGCTTAATAGTGCCAACCTTGTCCCTGTGTTCGACCTATTGGTTGACCTAATATTCCCTAGGACAAACTAAGCCGACCATGCTATACATATTGCATAATAATAATGTGGTATTTTATTTTAATTTATTTATTGATAAATTTAAATGATTTGAAATTTTTTCTTTATTGCACATTTTATTTCACATAATATATTTAATTTCAAAAATTTGATGTATTTTCAGATGATACTAGACTACTACATCATCTAGTTTCTTACCATGAACAATTTAACCGACCAACCATTTTAGAAAAATAAAGAGGATTAAAAATGTTAAGAATAAATATTTCAAGCACCTAAATAAACATATATGATACTATCATGACCCAAGAACCTCTCATTTACATATAGCACTCTACAACTTTAAATTTCCAGAGAGAGAAGGAGATTTATAGGTTCATGAAGTTGGGAATGTAGACTTATCATTCTAGATTTCCAAGGTTGGTGAATTCAATATATTTCAACAATCTTTGCTAGGTCTCTGTTGCTTATCTTCTGTTTTATATCTGGCAAATCATCAACATTTTGATTTGGTTCAAAAGATTTCAAATCCATCACTTTTATAATTCTTTTTCTTTCTTTCTTTCCTTCTTCTTGTTTATGGTTCTCGATGTAAGAGGAGAAAGAAGAAAACGATCTGCTTGAGGCTTGAACTAAATTCAATATTTTTAGTAGTTTGGCTGGGAATTTTAGGTGCTTGGTACTTGAGGCGAGTGGTTAGGTCAAGATATTTAAACATGTTGAACAGTTAAATTTTTTGACTAAAGATTGATGTGATTTTTGTTTTATTTTCATGGCTAATAATTGAGGAAATTGTTGGCATATAATTGTTTTTAATTTAAGTAAATTATGTGATCTGAAATGTCGACTTTTACATTTTTCTTATGATTTTAGATCCATTAGTAAAAGGAAATGACTAATTTACCTTATTATACAACTAGTTCTTACTAAGATGGTTTACTTAAGTAAGATGGTTAAGATGGAATTGACATGAATGAGTAGTGACCCAATACTTTTTCTTACTGAACTCCTCATGAACCTATTGCCATTTTTTTGTGAGATTCAAGTTGAGGTATCTGGAAGATATCTATATATTCAGAGCTAGTGTCAAATAGAATGGTTAAAAATGTTATTGGTGAACAATAAATTCAATATTAATAATGTTATTTAGGGTTCATAAGTGTATGGAATGACATATGCTATATTTTGTACACAATGATGATGATTAATGAGTACAAGGCAATTTGGGAACATATAAATATTTAATTAACTTAGTTGATGACATCAAACCCTAAAATTTATTCATTGCGTGCAAGTAAAAAATAAAGCCTTAGCTTGGATACAATCTTGTAAATTAGAGGAGATGCTTTGGATTAAGTATTATTATTCTAGTAGAATGTAAGATGTTTTATAAGATGATATAAAAGTTTAGACATCTACTATACTATACCAGTATACCTTTCTTTTATGTAAGTCATGTAATACTGAACTAAGAAGATGACTAGAGATTAAGAAGTAAGAAGAGGCGACCCATGTTGTAAAGACCCGATCCTTACGATGAAATATTTATAAAATAATATTAAAAAAATAAACAAATCATTTCACAATCATGCTTTACATCAGAGTCATGGAATATTATTTATTCATAGGACTACAAAGTAAGAATATGAATAAGTCCTATATACTTTTCAATAGGGGACAACTCTTGCACGTCTTTTCTAGTTCTTCTTTGACCACCTATCCATGAGTTCCCAACGGGAACATAACCACACATGGACCCCAAAAAGGGAAACATAGGTCAGAAAAGCTGGTATTAAATTCTATTCTTGATATATTTAAAAATAAAAATTTATGATATCAAATCTTGGTAAGCTTGCTTGATGGACTATAGTAATAAAAAGAGAAAAATCTAGTTAGTATATTAATTTCAAAGAGTACAAAAAAGTAAAATGGTAGATATAATCATTAAAGATATTTCTCAAAACTAATATCAACATATCAAACTATTCAAAATGAAATGAGTTATCCACTGGAACAATCAATCTAGTATTTTTTCTTCGCCAGTCACTAGGTTCCTAGTAATCTCACCTCTATGAGAAAACATCACTTTTGCCTGTGGGTGTAAATAGTACTTGGGGACCTCTAGTTGTCCATTATCCACTATATAGGGTTGGGAGATATGACTCCCTAGATCTAGTGGCTCAAATCTCTGTAGCCAATATTTTGAGTTTTTCTATCAATATCAAAATCAACCAATATTTCAATTAACCATCAATGTTCAACATTTAATTTAGTCATGGTGACCTTAAATAAGAGGGAAAGGCTAATAACATATTGGTTCACCACTTTTGCAAAATTATATGAAAGAAATTTAAGAGAGAGATGAATAGTTCAATAACAAAATCAAGAATTTAATACCTGTTACAGTTGAGAATTTCCTATCAAGATGCCCACAAGGATTAAGGGTGCCAATGTCTCACAAATCTAACAAAATAGAATTTACTAGGGATGTCATGGTGTTTCTTGGTTTGTAAATCACTTTCTGAATTCATATTAGGTGAAATTACCATCCTGCCCCTCAAAGAAATTTACCTTGAATAATCACTTTTGGTTGTTATAACATCTCATATAGGTTTGATTAGGATAGTATTCATCTTTATACATGTGGTAACATGTGGTATTCTAATTATTATTCATTTTCATAATTCATGTATTTGTGTGTCACACATCTATCTTGTACTACACTAGTATCAAGCATACATATAGCATACATGCTTGTATTGTGAAAACATTTTCCAGGAATTGGTTTCCTTGCAAAATTAATATCTGAGTTAAAAATAGGGTTTTAGTGCATTAAATTCTGTTTTCCATTTTTATATCTTAACATGCTTGTCCTTTTATTCATTTATCCCTTTATGAGGTGGAAATATCCATCATATGCATCATTAATAAGAGTAGTCAATTTGAGGGTAACTATGGTCTTAATTGTGAATTATGTCCATTAGAAATCTTACCTTATTTGATTACTAGTGATGTATCAATTTATTTATACAATTATCTAGGCCATGTTTATAGACATGTGCCTGTAGGTATTGATGTGTACGTGTGACAATGGTTTTAAGATTGCTTTCACTCTTATTTTATTGATCTTAGGACCACATGCATAAACCCATGTATGAAGTTTATATGTAAGTTTATTATAGTTGTTGTATTAATATCTACGGTATAGTCAACATCAATGTAACTCTGACTTGTATAATGAACAAAGGCAAGATTAGGGCTCCTCTCGGACGTCAATGTGAAGCAAGTCTCATGCTTGCTGGGAGATTGTCCAAGTAGAGGCCATTGGTCTATCACCAATGCTTATCTATTATAGAAACCACAATGATGCCAAATATAAGCATAGTGGATGAGGTTGTGGGTAGGTGTCTTGTTACACCCCGATCTCACAATTACCATTAATCATGAGATTAGGGCATAAATTGAGGATTTAACGTAATATAAAGATCACCCTTAACTTTTTCTTCCTTTTCAAACTCTTTGTTTTTCTCGCATCCAATCACATAAAAAACTTTGCAAGAGAATCAAACTTTGATTACTTTAATACGATCTCAACATAAACAATACACATCCATACATTCATTCTCAGGTACATACGACATGATAATCAGATACATTCTTTCTTATTAAGAAAACAAAGATACAAAACATCACAAATAACACTCTCACATCTATACTAGGACCTAGAGTGACAGAGACCGATTGAACTTAACTATACTCAGACTTAACTCTTATGGCAGATCTACTCTGATGCAATGACCTTCTTCAAGTCCATGTGATATCCCTAAAAATTGTGAGTAGAGGGGTGAGCCTACTCGCTCAGTGAATGAGTACTTCAAAGAAATAGTCTAAAGCACTGATATAATTGCAGATATACTTTTGAGCAACTAATATCAATTATAACAGTAGTAAGCTTGAAAGAGATTGATCATTGACAATCATAAATATGGCAGGATACTCTAGATATCAACAAGAATAAATCAATATATGAGCATGCTTGATTAATTTCAACGAGAACTAATAATTCAAAAACATACAAAGAATAATTGCTAAACTGTACTCGAATCTTTCTTAGCCTTTCTTACTTATAAGAAACTCTTTAAACCTATATGAACACATTTTAGCTTATGCCCTGATCATATGCAATGTACTCTACATATGAAGACACATACCAAACTATGATCTCACCGTATAAGACTAAGCGGACACACCCGGGAATACTAAGTCTGACTACTCTCTGGTCTGCAATAGGAAAATGGCTTTCTGTCCTCAACACATCTATTATGCCGTAAAACCTAGAATACTCCTCTAACCTGAGCACACAGGCGGAGAGTCAAGCCACCTATTGGATTTTTCTATACTCTAGTGCCGCCAGGATCTTTGGTTGATGTTGGACACTACATTCTATAATTTAAAGAGACTTCCACTAGGGATTCATCCCCCATACCTCCTGTTGGTACGTTCTGACCCCCGTATACTGGACGCACCGCCAGGGTTAGGCCATTTCATCCCTAGGGTGTAGACCTCTCATAGGGATTCTACGGTGTTGAAGACTCTTAAGTCTATTATTTTATTATTCCTAGAAAGCTCTTTCTACATTGTACCTTTCTCTTACTTATACTTGACTCTGGTATCTCTATGGTGTCGCGTCTTCTTATTTGAAGTTATAATACAACATGTATATCATCCTTAACTTGGCAGAGTCGTATATTCAAACACTGTAATATACTGAGAAATCAACATACTATACAGCAGGTAGACTGAAATACTTAAATAAACATAATGCATGTCCATTTGGCACTTATACACTAGAATCATGCAATTAAACATCTTAATATACTGATAAGAGATGATTACTTGGCATATGAGTAATCATCATTTACACCCATAAATTATTTGCACTTTCTTGGAAAATGTGCACATCGACCCAAATCCTGGGTTGTGCATCTCATACTTAGAACATGGCAATCAAAATGCTTAATTCATTGAACACCCTATCCTTAGGGTTTCATTTACCTCATTCACTTATCACATGGCTCTCATAAGGATTTAATATGTCATAAACATCCACTAAATACAAATTTCTTTAAACAAGTCATATACAATCAACATATGTATGAAGTCCTCGAATTGAGCTAAATTAGGGGTTTCCATTCCATTCATTGAGATATTATGAATCAAGAATAACATTTCATAAATAGAGTCTATGATGCCAAGAAAAAAACTTCAAATGGATTTCACCATATTTATTCACAAATTTCCAACTTTCCACTCATATAGGGCTTCACCCTCTTTACAAAGATATTAATCAAACACTATTCACATCACATGAAATCCAAAATAGTATTTGACATATATGCACTACACATTCAAATAAACAATCATTCATAACCAAGGGGATCCAGATAAACAAATTTCTCTAATCAAATATATAACAATTTCAGTCACAGACAAATTCCCTATATTTTAGTTTACTCTTATAACCTTTGCGAATCAGGGAATTCTCATTAGGAAGTATTGTATACATTTCTAATATGAATTTATCATCTGAAATTTAAACAAATAGAGGAAGAATCCATATCATATGATTTTGCAACAACTTAGATCAAACAAACAATTTAGGTTTTATAGTCGCATACTAAGCAATTAAAGATTATGGATGATTTAACCAATTTTCGTGCAATATACTATTTAAAGGAAGTTCCCACTCACTCTAAGGTGTGAAAACACCTTAAAAATTCAGCTCATCCCTAAAAATCTTGATCTCATATCAAATCCCTAGCAATTCACCCAATTCTTCTTCCTTTCAACTCGAAAACCCTAAAAATGAGGGATTATGAAGAAAAAGTGAGAAAAGGGGAAGTTTTGACACCATTTCAGATCAAACCAAAGGAGGGACGGAATCTTGACATGTGAGAGAAGATTCACCATTAAAGTCTATGCAAAGAAGCTAAACTTACATGATTTCATCATTCCTCAGACCGTAAAACCCTAGGTCAGCATCTCCATCACTTTCTCCTCTCAAACCCTAAATCTCCCTCTCTCTCTAGGATTTCTTTTCTCTGGATTGAATCATGAATTATGAGATCTCCTTGTGTCTTAGGTTGACCATATAGAGCAATTGAGCTGCTCGGGTCAATTGCACATTGACCCCTCACTATACTTTCTCTTATTTCAACTGAATTTTTGGTCATAAAAATATTACTGTAATTCGTCTATTGATAAGGTCTAAATGCATCAAAAAATAATGAAAATTTTAGATGTTCTTTATGATTGAGTTTCAGACACCATTTAAAATTTCAGATCATTTGGAGTTACCAATAAATAATTAAAAATAAAACACTACACTACTGAAAAGCACTCTGTCAGCATTTTGGTTGAAGTATAGTTCGAGTGAGAACCACATTCAAAGAACACTCAAATATTTTGAAAATTTTCTTTAATATGCATGATTGAGTTATCCATATCATATCCAAAATTCAACTAATTTTTTTTGTAGAAAATATGAAAAATCATTTACCACATCGCTATCCTGATCAATTTCCATATTCATGTACTATCAAAACCCTAATTTTTGCTGATTAGGGTTTACATTTCTCAAATCCCAATTCTTCAAACTAAAATCATAGTTAGAGTTTATTCTTAGGTTTGAAACATCACAATTGATCTACTATCATTAATCAAGTCTAAACGATGTTCAATCTAATCAAGCATGTAATCATTCAGGTAAACCCTAGTTTACCAATTAAGCAAAAATGTGGTCATTATAATTCCCACCCCCTTAAAAAGTTTCGTACCCGAAACATAAATATGCAAACAAAGTATATTCAAAGTTTATTTTAAGCTTCTAAAATCTTACATGTCATTATATTCTTGTATTTCAACATTAAGTCCTTCATTTCTTTTCTAATCACAACATGTTAAAATAGTTCTCAATGATAACAAACAAATTCTCTATGCCACAATCAATCATAGAGTAGATATAGAAGCAACCATTTCAATATTTTCATACTCTTGACGTGTTACCTCAACATTGATAATCTGATCCAACTATCTCAATTCATACAGCTCAATATGTATTATTGTTATGGATTACCTCTAAGTCACAAAAGAGAATTCACCATGTTCTTTTGAATTTTACTATTGTGCTACTCAAATAGCAAAATAGTCTTGAGTTGGAAGACTAGATTCAACAACAATTGTACAATACTACTCACGACATCCGCATTGCATCATGGATGCATAAGGTGCAGCATTACCATCACATTCCATATTATTCTCAAGTATGAACCACACATAATTCAAGGTATAACCATCGAGTTATAGCATACTAGGGTTTCAACAATAGTAACAAAGTACTCCATGATTGTATTAGTCATCCAAGGACTATTCATATCCAATTACCATCACTTAGTTATATTAAAGCTAGATATAACAAGCTATACCTCATTAGGGTTACATATCAATACAATATGGTTATCATCCCTTCTATTCATATGAGTGAATATGTAAGACTACCTTATTCAAGGTAACCCTTCATTTGTTCCATCATTATTCAACCCATATCACCATACCACAATTGTACAATACTAAGATCGATTACTCGTATGAATGACTACAACTATCAGACACCTTTAATTAACATATTGCTTGCACTTGTACACTGAAATCATATGTAAAACAAATTTACATCCCTTAATATACCTTCAACAAATTATACTTCTAAAAACAAATTCACATATTACTAAAAGCCTTTGTTTTCTCTTATCTCTCTCCTCATTTGCTACTACTTACTTTTTGCTACTTATCCTTCTCATTTTAATCATGTAGATTAAACATTCCTAAAATTGAAACATACAAGGGACAAATAGATTATTCATCATTCTTGCTATCACTGCAAGAATTTGTCTCATATCTCACTTCACTCATTTTGGATTTATCCTTTTGTTCAAAACACACTGGTTACATTTCAAATTTATATCTTACTCTTTATTCCAAATCATTTCCATATTGTTTATCAACCTTTCAGATTACCTATCTTTAAACCCTGGATAACTATCAATGATAGTTTACTTCTCATAGTGCAAATCTCATGATCTTGTTTTATAGAGATGCTAGTATTCAAGGTCAAATCACTAGTGACATACCTTGAACTACTACAACTCTAAACATTCTAGGGTTTTCTCCTTATCAGTAGCATGACGTTATTGTGATGTGACTTTGCTCCCTTAGTTTGAAATTCAAACTTTCAATCTCACAAGTTTTACTAAAGTCTTCCTTATCTTATCAATTGAATTTCCTTTCTCTTACTTGGCCATTCAGATAGATTACATTCTCAATTTACCCTTCTAGGGTTTCATCATCATATACTATGTCATTATTACATTCATTAGATGTCTCTACCATGGTAGTTATGCATCATATGTGATTACTTTTCTTATCACTTCATTCCCACATTGCTCTCATTAAGGAAGATATGAAAGAGAGGATGATTATGAGACTTTAGAATTCTTATCTTCAAACATTCAATAATACATTTCTCATATGTAGGTTTAATTAATTATCAACAAGGATACTTGACTAATTAGCACTTTCTTGAATCTCGCAACCTCTTTCTTTTATAATCTATATTACTCCATTATGTTTCAAACCTTTCGTTACTTTCCATAATCCCCTTACCATATACTACTATTCCACATGTCATCTTTAACTTCTAGTTTTCTCTTATGATCATGTTGCTTCTTTTATGTGTATGATCATGTATACCATGTTGCATATATTTCCTTTTATCCTTCTACTAATGTGAAGTTGAAATTCTAAATCAATAATTTCTCTACTAGTATCACCTCATGTTTAATACATTACATTTCTTCTTTTAGAAATTAGTTTGTTGTTCTATAGAGACTTAGAATACAAAGGCAGTAAGGATGAATGTATTAAACTTATTAATAAAGGTATACATTCCATGCTCTCAATTATATCATAACCCTCATTCCTTAATCAAGCTCATTATTTCCAACATTTCTCTTTGTTTTGACTAAGTTTCTTATCCTAGTTTTATGATTTACATGCTCATCTAGTTCTCTTCACTTTAAATCTTCTAAAGACTCTTCACTTCTATGTACTTATTGTATACTTAGCTCTTTTCTTCTATTTTCCTTTTGCTTTGGAGTACATACAAACATTGTACTCAGTTATATCCTCATGATTGATTCTTACTATCTTGGCCCCTTACATACTTTTATCATATCTTTTCCATATTTCATATTTAGAGTTCATATAATACTAATAATTAAACTTAATCTGAACCTTATGTCGTGTTCCTTTATTCCCAATTAAGGGTTTCTCATATGAGGCCCCAAAGTTGGAACTCAGATATCAGTTCCAACTGATTCTAAGTTATCCCAGTCTTTCCCTTATACTTCAAAATCTTAGAGTATATACATTCATACTAGAATTTGGATCTAATCTATCTAGAATTTACGCTTGTTATGTTACTAATAGGAGTCATTAGATCCCAGCAATGCATCCTGCCAGCCAGACCAGGCCGAACCTGCTGTCCTGAAGCCAAGAGCTACTCAGGATTACTCAACTCCTATTCATCTCAAATGTGTGGAAGAAAACTTATCCACTTAGGAAAGCTCATTCAAAGATCATTTCTAGTCTACTTGATACAAAGAATGTAATCAATAAATGCTACAACTGCATAGTGTACAACAAATTTTAAATACCCATATATATTTCAAAATAAAGAATATATGAATTCAAACATATAAGAGATTTTCAATTCATCTCCTATAAAACAACAATATGAAATGAAAGTTCTATCTCATTTTATATTTATGCTCTTAATTCATGTTACTTATCTTATTTTCTAACCCTAATATTTCTAGGGTTCCTCTCTAGATCATCCTTCCACTGTATACCTGGTCAGGGTATACATGAAAGAATAGACAGAGTAGCTTGATACTGGTGGACCCAAGTACTCAGATACCATGCCAGGATATCCAAATACTCGAATCCCTAGAGCTAACATCATAACATTTCCTATATGCCACAGTTATGACTCTAACTTATTAACTTAATGGTCCCTGACAACTCAACCTAAGCTCTGATACCAAGCTGTTACACACCGATCTCACAATTACCATTAATCATGAGATTAGGGCATAAATTGAGGATTAAACGTAATACAAAGATCACCCTTAAATTTTTCTTCTTTTTCAAACTCTTTGTTTTTCTCGCATCCAATCACATAAACAACTTTGCAAGAGAATCAAACTTTGATTACTTTAATATGATCTCAACATAAATGATACACATCCATACATTCATTCTCAGGTACATACGACATGATAATCAGATACATTCTCTCTTATTAAGAAAACAAAGATATAAAACATCACTTATAACACTCTCACATCTATACTAGGACCTAGAGTGACAGGGACCGACTGAACTTAACTGTACTCAGACTTAACTCTTGGGCAGATCTTCTCTGATGTAATGACCTTCTTCAAGTCCATGTGATATCCCTAAAAATTGTGAGTAGAGGGGTGAGCCTACTCGCTCAGTAAATGAGTACTTCAAAGAAACAGTCTAAAGCACTGATATAATTACAAATATACTTTTGAGCAACTAATATCAATTATAACAACAATAATATTTTTAAGAGATTGATCATTGACAATCATAAATATGGCAAGATACTCTAGATATCAATAAGAGTAAATCAATATATAAGCATGCTTGATTAATTTCAATGGGAACTAATAATTCAGAATCATACAAAGAATAATTGCTGGGAAACTGTACTCAAATCTTTCTTAGCCTTTCTTACTTATAAGAAACTCTTTAAACCTATATGAACATATTTTAGCTTATGCCCTGATCATATGCAGTGTACTCTACATATGAAGACTCGTAGCGAACTACGATCTCACAATACAAGACTTAGCGAACACGCCCGAGAATGCTAAGTCTGTCTACTCTCTGGTCTGCAATAGGAAAATGTCTCTCTGGCCTCGACACATCTATTATGTTGTAAAAACTGACTCCTCCTCTAACCTGAGCACAGAGGTTGAGAGTTAAGCCACCTATTGGATTTTTCTGTACTCTAGTGCCACCAGGATCTATAGTTGATGTTGGATACTACATTCTGTAATTTAAGGAGACTTCCACTAGGGCTTCATCTCTCGTACCACCTGTTGGTACGTTCTGACCCCTGTATACTGGACGCACCTCCAGGGTTAGGTCATTTCATCCCTAAGGCGCAGACCTCTCATAGGGATTCTACGATGTTCAGGGCTCTTAAGTCTATTTTTTATTTTTCCTAGAAAGCTCTTTCTAGATTGTACCTTTCTCTTACATATACTTGACTCTTGTATCTCTATGGTGTCACGTCTACTTATTTGAAATTATAATACAACATGTATATCATCCTTAACTTGGTAGAGTAGTATATTCAAACACTGTAATATACTGAGAAATCAACATACTATACATGCAGGTAGACTGAAATACTTAAATAAACATAATGCATGTCCATTTAGAACTTATACACTAGAATCATGCAATTAAATATATTAATATACTGATAAGAGTTGATTACTTAGCATACGAGTAATCATCATTTGCACCCATAAATTATTTGCACTTTCTTGGAAAACGTGCACATCGACCCAAATCTTAGGTTGTGCATCTCATACTGAGAACATGGTAATCAAAATGCTTAACTCATTGAACACCCTATCCTTAGGGTTTCATTTACCTCATTCACTTATCACATGCCTCTCATAAGGATTTAATATGTCATAAACATCCACTAAATACAGATTACTTTAAACAAGTCATATACAATCAACATATGTATGAAATCCTCGAATTGAGTTAAATTAGGGTTTTCCATGCCATTCATTGATATATTATGAATCAAGATAACACTGCATACATAGAGTCTATGATGCCAAGAAAAATACTTCAAATGGATTTCACCATATTTATTCACAAATTTCCAACTTTCCACTGATATAGGGCTTCACCCTCTTTATGAAGATGTCAAGCAAACACTATTCACATCACATGAAATACAAAATAGTATCTGACATATATGTACTATGCATTCAGATAAACAATCATTCATAACTAAGGGGATCCAGATAAACAAATTTCTCTATTTAATTATACAACAATTCCAGTCACAGACAAATTCCCTATATTTCAGTTTACTCTTATAACCTTTGTGAATACATAGGGAATTCTCATTAGGATGTATTGTATACATTTTTAATATAAATTTATCATCTAAAATTCAAACAAATAGAGGAAGAATCCATTTCATATCATTTTGCAACAACTTAGATCAAACAGACAATTCAGGGTTTGTAGTCGCATACTAAGCAATTAAAGATTATGGATGATTTAACTAATTTTCGTGCAATATACCATTTAGAGGAAATTCCCACTCACCCTAATGTGTGAAAACACCTTAAAAATGCAGCTCATCCCTAAAAATCACGATCTCATATCAAATCCCTAGCAATTCACCCAATTCTTCTTCCTTCCAACTCGGAAACCCTAAAAATGAGGGATTATGAAGAAGGAGTGAGAAAAGGGGAAGTTTTGACACCATTTTGGTTCAAATCAGAGGAGGGAAGGAATATTGACATGTGAGAGAATATTCACCATTAAGGTCTATGCAAAGAAGCTAAACTTACATGATTTCATCATTCCTCGGACCGCAAAACCCTAAGTCAGCATCTCCATCACTTTCTCCTCTCACACCCTAACTCTCCCTCTCTCTCTAGGATTTTGTTTCTCTAGATTGAATCACGAATTATGAGAGATACTTGTGTGTTAGGTTGACCATATAGAGAAATTGAGTTGCTTGGGTCAATTGCACATTGACCCCTCACTATACTTTCTCTTATTTCAGCTGAATTTCTTATCATAAAAATATTACTGTAATTTTTCTTTTGATAAGGTATAAATGCATCCAAAAATTATGAAAATTTTACATTTTGTTTATGATTGAGTTTATATCTCCATTTAAAATTTCAGATCATTTGGAATTACCAAAAAAATAAAAAATAAAACACTTCACTGCTAAAAAGCACTCTGTCAACATTTTGGCTGAAGTATAGATCGATTGATAACCACATTCAAAGAACACTCAAATATTCTGAAATTTTTCTCCACTATGCATGATTGAGTTATCCATATCATATACAAAATTCAATTAAATACAAAATTTTTATAAAATATGAAAAATCATTTACCACACTGCTATCTTGATCAAATTCCATATTCATGTACTATCAAAACCCTAATTTTTGCCGATTAGGGTTTACATTTCTCAAACCCTAATTCTTCAAACTAAAACCATACTTAGAGTTTCTTCTTAGGTTTGAAACATCACAATTGATCTACTATCATTAATCAAGTCTAAACGATGTTCAATCTAATCAAGCATGTAATCATTCAGGTAAACCCTAATTTACTAATTAAGAAAAAATGTGGTCATTACAATTCCCACCCCCTTAAAAAGTTTCATCCCCGAAACATAAATATGCAAACAAAGTATATTCAAAGTTTATTTTAAGCTTCTAAAATCTTACATGTCATTATATTCTTGTATTTTGTACTTGAATGTAGTTTTCAACATTAAGTCCTTCATTTCTTTTCTAATCACAACATGTTAAAACAATTCTCAATGATAACAAACAAATTCTCTATGCCACAATCAATCATAGAGTAGATATAGAAGCAACCATTTCAATATTTTCATACTCTTGAGGTGTTACCTCAACATTGATAATCTGATCCAACCATCTCAATTCATACGACTCAATATGTACTATTGTTATGTATTACCTCTAAGTCACAAAAGAGAATTCACCATGTTCTTTTGAATTTTACTATTGTGCTACTCAAATAGCAAAATATTCTTGAGTTGGAAGACTAGATTCAACAACAATTGTACAATACTACTCACGACATCCCCATTGCATCATGGATGCATAAGGTGCAACATTACCATCACATTCCATATTATTCTCAAGTATGAACCCACACATAATTCAAGGTGTAACCATCGAGTTATAGCATACTAGGGTTTCAACAACAATAACAAAGTACTCTATGATTGTATTAGTCATTCAAGGACTATTCATACCCAATTACCATTACTTAGTTATATTAAAAGCTAGGTATAACAAGCTATACCTCATTAGGGTTACATATCAATACAATATGGTTATCATCCCTTCTATTCATATGAGTGAATAGGTAAGACTACCTTATTCAAGGTAATCCTTCATTTGTGCCATCATTATTCAACCCATATCACCATACCACAATTGTACAATACTAAAATGGATTACTGGTATATATGACTACAACTATCAGACACCTTTAATTAACATATTGCTTGCACTTGTACACTGAAATCATATGTAAAACAAATTTACATCCCTTAATATACCTTCAACAAATTATACTTCTAAAAACAAATTCACATATTACTAAAAGCCATTGTTTTCTCTTATCTCTCTCCTCATTTACTGCTACTTACTTTTTGCTACTTATCCTTCTCATTTTATTCATGTAGATTAAACATTCCTAAAATTGAAACATACAAATAGATTATTCATCATTCTAGCTATCACTGTAAGAATTTGTCTCATATCGCACTTCACTCATATTGTATTTCTCCTTTTGTTTAAAACACACTTGTTACATTTCAAATTTATATCTTACTCTCTATTCCGAATCATTTCCATATTGTTTATCAACCTTTTAGATTAGCTATCTTTAAACCCTGGATAACTATCAGTGCTAGTCTACTTCTCATAGTGCAAATCTCATGATCTTGTCTTATAGAGATGCTGGTATTCAAGTCCAAATCACTAGTGACATCCCTTGAACTACTGCAACTCTAAACATTCTAGGGTTTGCTCTTTATCAGTAGCATGAAGTTATTGTGATGTGACTTTTCTCCCTTAATTTGAAATTCAAACTTTCAATCTCACAAGTTTTACTAATGTCTTCCTTATCTTATCAATTGAATTTCCTTTCTCTTACTTGGTCATTCAGATAGATTACATTCTCAATTTACCCTTCTAGGGTTTCATCATCATATACTATGTCATTATTACATTCATTAGATGTCTCTACCATGGTAGTTATGCATCATATGTGATTACTTTTCTTATCACTTCATTCCCACATTGCTCTCATTAAGGAAGATATGAAAGAGAGGATGATTATGAGACTTTAGAATTCTTATCTTCAAACATTCAATAATACATTTCTCATATGTAGGTTTAATTAATTATCAACAAGGATACTTGATTAATTAGCACTTTCTTGAATCTCGCAACCTCTTTCTTTTATAATCTATATTACTCCATTATGTTTCAAACCCTTCTTTAATTTCTTTAATCCCCTTACCATATACTACTATTCCACATGTCATCTTTAACTTCTAGTTTTCTCTTATGATCATGTTGCTTCTTTAATGTGTATGATCATGTATACCATGTCGCATATATTTCCTTTTATCCTTCTACTAATGTGAAGTTGAAATTCTAAATCAATAATTTCTCTACTAGTATCACCTCATGTTTAATACATTACATATCCTTCATTTTAAATCAAATGGCTCATGCATGGGTGATACATAGTTTCTATTTCAATCAAGTTTTTTCCTTCCTGAATATAGTTTACCTTTGTATGACTTATTCATTTATTTAGCTACACTTTTGTTCTTCTTTTAGAAATTAGTTTTTTGTTCTATAGAGACTTAGAATCCAAAGGCAGTAAGGATGAATGTATTAAACTTATTAATAAAGGTATACATTCCATGATCTCAATTATATCATAACCCTCATTCCTTAATCAAGCTCATTATTTCCAACATTTCTCTTTGTTTTGACTAAGTTTCTTATCCTAGTTTTATGATTTACATGCTCATCTAGTTCTCTTCACTTTAAATCTTCTGAAGACTCTTCACTTCTATGTACTTATTGTATACTTAGCTCTTTTCTTCTATTTTCCCTTTGCTTTGGAGTACATACAAACATTGTACTCAGTTGTATCCTCATGATTGATTCTTACTATCTTGGCCCCTTACATACTTTTATCATATCTTTTCCATATTTCATATTTAAAGTTCATATAATACTAATAATAAACTTAATCTAAACCTTATGTCGTGTTCCTTTATTCCCAATTAAGGGTTTCTCATATGAGGCCCCAAAGTTGGATCTCAGATATCAGTTCCAACTGATTCTTAGTTATCCCAGTCTTTCCCTTATACTTCAAAATCTTAGAGTATATACATTCATACTAGAATTTGGATCTAATCTATCTAGAATTTACTCTTGTTATGTTACTAATAGGAGTCATTAGACCCCAGTAATGCATCCTGCCAGCCGGACCAGGCCGAACCTGCAGTCCTGAAGCCAAGAGCTACTTAGGATTACTCAACTCCTATTCATCTCAAATGTGTGGAAGAAAACTTATCCACTTAGGAAAGCTCATTCAAAGATCATTTATAGTCTACTTGATACAAATAATGTAATCATTAAATGCTACAGCTGCATAGTGTACAACAAATCTTAAAGACCCATATATATTTCAAAATACCAAATATCTAAATTCAAACATATAAGAGCTTTACAATTCATCTCCAATAGAACAACAATATGAAATGAAAGTTCTATCTCATTTTATATTTATGCTCTTAATTCATGTTACTTATCTTGTTTCTAACCCTAATATTTCTAGGGTTCCTCTCTAGACCATCCTTCCACTGTATACCTGGTCAGAGTATACATGAAAGAATAGACAGAGTAGCATGATACTGGTTGACCCAAGTACTCAGATACCGGACCAAGATATCCAAATACTCAAATCCCTAGAGCTAACATCATAACATCTCATATCTGCCAAACTTATGACCCTAACTTACTAACTTAATGGTCCCTGACAACTCAGCCTAAGCTCTGACACCAAGCTGTTACACCCCGATCTCACAATTACTATTAATCATGAAATTAGGGCATAAATTGAGGATTTAACGTAATACAAAGATCACCCTTAACTTTTTCTTCTTTTTCAAACTCTTTGTTTTTCTCGCATCCAATCACATAAACAACTTTGCAAGAGAATCAAACTTTGATTACTTTAATATGATCTCAACATAAATGATACACATCCATACATTCATTCTCAGGTACATACGACATGATAATCAGATACATTCTCTCTTATTAAGAAAAGAAAGATATGAAACATCACTTATAACACTCTCACACATCTATACTAGGACCTAGAGTGACATGGACTGACTGAACTTAACTATACTCAGACTTAACTCTTGTGGCAGATTTACTCTGATGCAATGACCTTCTTCAAGTGCATGTGATATCCCTAAAAATTGTGAGTAGAGGGGTGAGCCTACTCGCTCAGTGAATGAGTACTTCATAGAAACAGTCTAAAGCATTGATATAATTACAGATATACTTTTGAGCAACTGATATCAATTGTAACAGTAGTAAGCTTTAAAGAGATTGATCATTAACAATCATAAATATGTTAGGATACTCTAGATATCAACAAGAGTAAATCAATATATGGGCATGCTTGATTAATTTCAACGAGAACTAATAATTCAGAATCATACAAAGAATAATTGTTGGGAAACTATACTCAAATCTTTCTTAGCCTTTCTTACTTATAAGAAACTCTTTAAACCTATATGAACATATTTTAGCTTATGCCCTGATCTTATGCAGTGTACTCTACATATGAAGACTCGTAGTGAACTACGATCTCACTGTATAAGACTTAGCAGACACACCCGAGAATGCTAAGTGTGACTACTCTCTGGTCTGCAATAGGAAAATGCCTCTCTGGCCTCAGCACATCTATTATGCCATAAAAACTGGACTCCTCCTCTAACCTGAGCAGGCCAAGAGTCAAGCCACCTATTGGCTTTTTCTATACTCTAGTGCCACAATGATCTTTGGTTGATGTTGGACACTACATTCTGTAATTTAAGAAGACTTCCACTAGGGTTTCGTCCCCATACCACCTGTTGGTACGTTCTAACCCCTGTATACTGGATGCACCGCCAGGGTTAGGTTGTTTCATCCCTAAGGTGCAGACCTCTTATAGGGATTCTACGATGTTTAGGGCTCTTAAGTTTATTATTTTATTATTCCTAGAAAGCTCTATCTACATTGTACCTTTTTCTTACTTATACTTGACTTTGGTATCTCTATGGTGTCGCGTCTACTTATTTGAAGTTATAATACAACATGTATATCATCCTTAACTTGGCAGAGTAGTATATTCAAACACTGTAATATACTGAGAAATCAACATACTATACATGTAGGTAGACTGAAATACTTAAATAAACATAATGCATGTCCATTTGGCACTTATACACTAGAATCATGCAATTAAACATCTTAATATACTGATAAGAGTTGATTACTTGGCAAATAAGTAATCGTCATTTGCACCCATAAATTATTTGCACTTTCTTGGAAAACGTGCACATCGACCCAAATCCTGGGTTGTGCATCTCATACTAAGAACATGGTAATCAAAATGCTTAATTCATTGAACACCCTATCCTTAGGGTTTGATTTACCTCATTAACTTATCACATGCCTCTCATAAGGATTTAATATGTCATAAACATCCACTAAATATAGATTACGTTAAACAAGTCATATACAATCAACATATGTATGAAATCCTCAAATTGATCTAAATTAGGGTTTTCCATGCCATTCATTGAGATATTATGAATCAAGAATAACATTGCATATATAGAGTCTATGATGCCAAGAAAAACACTTCAAATGGATTTCACCATATTTATTCACAAATTTCCAACTTTCCACTCATATAGGGCTTCACCCTCTTTACAAAGATATCAAGCAAAAACTATTCACATCACATGAAATACAAAATAGTATCTGACATATATGTACTACACATTCAGATAAACAATCGTTCATAACCAAGGGGATCCAGATAAACAAATTTCTCTATTTAATTATACAGTAATTTCAGTCACAGAAAAATTCCCTATATTTTAGTTTAATCTTATAACCTTTGTGAATACTTAGGGAATTCTCATTAGGATGTATTGTATACATTTTTAATATAAATTTATCATCTAAAATTCAAACAAATAGAGGAAGAATCCATTTCATATCATTTTGCAACAACTTAAATCAAATAGACAATTCATGATTTGTAGTCGCATACTAAGCAATTAAAGATTATGGATGATTTAACCAATTTTCATGAAATATACTATTTAAAGGAAGTTCCCACTCACCCTAAGGTTTGAAAACACCTTAAAAACGCAGCTCGTCCCTGAAAATCGCGATCTCATATCAAATCCTTAGCAATTCACCCAATTCTTCTTCCTTTCAACTCAAAAACCCTAAAAATGAGGGATTATGAAGAAAGAGTGATAAAAGGGGAAGTTTTGACACCATTTCCGATCAAATTAGAGGAAGGAATGAACCTTGACACGTGAGAGAAGATTCACCATTAAAGTCTATGCAAAGAAGCTAAACTTACATGATTTCATCATTCCTCAGACCGCAAAACCCTAGGTCAGCATCTCCATCACTTTCTCCTCTCACACCCTAACTCTCCCTCTCTCTCTAGGATTTTGTTTCTCTGGATTGAATCACGAATTATGAGATATCCTTGTGTGTTATTTTGACCATATAGAGCAATTGAGCTGCTTGGGTCAATTGCACATTGACCCCTCACTATACTTTCTATTATTTCAGCTGAATTTCCTATCATAAAAATATTACTATAATTCATCTACTGATAAGGTCTAAATGCATCAAAAAATTATGAAAATTTTATATTTTGTTTATGATTGAGTTTCATATCTCCAGTTAAAATTTCAGATCATTTGGAATTACCAATAAATAAATAAAAATAAAACACTTCACTGCTAAAAAGCACCCTGTCAGCATTTTGGTTGAAGTATAGTTCGACCGATAACCACATTCAAAGAACACTCAAATATTCTGAATATTTTCTCCAGTATGAATTATTGAGTTATCCATATCATATCCAAAATTAAATTAAATACAAATTTTTTAGAAAATATGAAAAATCATTTACAACACTGCTATCCTGATCAAATTCCATATTCATGTACTATCAAAACCCTAATTTTTGCCGATTAGGGTTTACATTTCTCAAACCCTAATTATTCAAACTAAAATCATACTTAGAGTTTCTTATTAGGTTTGAAACATCACAATTGATCTACTATAATTAATAAAGTCTAAACAATGTTCAATCTAATCAAGCATGTAATCATTCAGGTAAACCCTAGTTTAACAATTAAGCACAAATGTGGTCGATACCAATGTCATAGACATACAACTCTTTGACCTCTAAAGCTAGATCGATACCATCAAGCCCTTCTGCTTCTACCATGATGTCAACAATCAAAGGTCATTGGGACACACATATATTAATTTAAGCAACCTAGTCAAAGCTGGGAGGGGTTTGGATGTGTCAAACATCACCTCTTAAAACATATTAAGTATTGGGAAGAAATTAAATAAAAGTAGTGGTAAATCTAACTAAATTTCTATAAAAAGAATAAGACAAAGAGTCAAAAGAAAATAATGCATAAGAAGTGAACTATTTCCTCCCTACTATTTGGATACACTACACCTACTACAAATCAGGTCTTTAACCAGATATGTTTTTTCATCTAATCTATACCCTAAGGGCGTACCCCCCAAGCCTTGAGTAGATCTTAAAAATTGTCCCTGGTCAATATTCCTATTATCTATATGGTCATAGTCATCCTTGGCCCATCATGATTTGAGTCCACTTGTAAGTATCCCCTCTCCTATATATAGGAGTGAGATTTGTCTAATTGAATCATTACATTAGCCTCCATCTTATTTTCAACAATAAGAATTTGATACATGATATATGAACTCTATGCTACGAATGTTATGATTTGAGATTACTTTATATCCGAGGGATATAGATTCCATAAACTATGCTTTGTTATAATACACTCTATTTGGGAAAAGAATAATAAAAGATGCTTGACGTTGATCTTTTTGTGGGGTTAATGTCATTCTGAATAATTTTTGAAAGAGAAATATGAAATAAAATTATAAGATTTATGTTGGGGTTTTACTACTATTTATTGATTATATTCGGGCAACCCTAATTAGAGTAAATACCCGACAATGAGATTATATCTCAGGATGATACCCCACCAATGATGATTTACATGAAATGATGTGAGAATGGGAAAGAAACATATATGTTGTAAATTACTTGTTGTATTGATTTCTATAATGTTTGCCTTTAGTATTAACTCTAGTCTGATTCATAATATCCTAGTTATAGAAGACACCAAAAATGATAAATGATGAACTGAATTCTCTCTAAGATGACTAGAAGGTTTAAGTAACAAGTGAAATGATGAATGCATCTAGTTAGGTGCCATGAGCACCATGAGTTTCCTTTGAGGTACATACCAGAGAACTGAAATAGATCTTAGTGTAGTAATCAAATAATTATAAGAAGGAAATATAAAGTGTGAATTTAGACCTTGAATGCTAGATCACTAGGGATGCATCACAATGTGCGATTCTAACACTAAATTGTATAAGTGACAGTGTATGTAAGGAATACACTTTGGTGACATATAAAATGTTAAACACCACAATTATCTTATGTATGATATTCTATACTATTTGTTCCTACCTCATGTACGTGAGATAAGGACCTAATGGTAGAGAGGTTGAATGTCCTACCTTAGCTTCTTTAGGCAATCTTGGGGTGGACCAGGGTCACTTGTAGATATCTTTGGGTGGATATCTAAGCCCCAAGTCAATCATGATGATTTTTGATACGAGAATCAGACATGGTGACTTATACTTAGCTAGCTACGAGCCAAGTAGTTTCAAAACAAATTATCAGAAGATGAGAAACAACATAGAATATGAGATGAATGTTTGTTATATTGCTTTTGCTTCTAGTTGATAAATCTATTATTCTTGAATATGTTTTTTATATGTGGAAATGGTTTTATCTGTTGAATATAATCTACTACTGCCTAGTATGGAAATTCGATCAACAACTTTGACATTCAATCAATGGCATATTGATATCTACTCCTGTTTAAGATTTGACTTCAATTGTTGTTTGAGTAATTCTATCTAGTAGATATTTCTTATGCGAACTTCAAGTTCAAGAGTGTTGGACGTGTTCCTGGTCTGAATGGTGGATTGTTGGATTATAAATGTTCAGGTGTTAATTTTATTACTCATGTAGTTGGATTGTCATTCTAGAATTAATTACCATTTCCTAATTTCTTAATATATATGCCCTTAAAGATGGCTAATAAGTTGGGGTTTGAATAAATTAATGCCTTAATGATCAATCTATGTTGTTTTCATAATCTAGGTGTACTAAATTCTAGAATTATGTGTTATACTTTTCAATATCTGTAAGTTTATTTTAAGTTCAACATATTAACTCAATGCTGATGCATGATATTTGGTTGTAAGAAATTTTCACTCACTAGGGCTCTATATGATTCTCATGTGGTTGTTTTACACGTTTTTAGATATAATCACATCCAACAAAGAGGCCATGACAAATAAGATGTAAATAGAATAAACTAGTCTAGAATGTCTCTAATGTCTCTCTTGCACATGATGGATTATATGTCAATTTTTTTCCTTTCATGTACATGTAACTGATATAAAATGAAATGCATATTAGTACATTACTATATTTTTGACCTGTAACGTCGCTACCCATAGCGTCATTTTTACTAAAATAACTGACCTATTAGATTATTGCATCACCTTTATAAAAAAACCGACCTTACAGGTTTCCCGCGGCAAAAATTCGTGCGAATTTGGCTTCGCGCCTCGATCTATATGGTCAGTTTTTCCAAATAACCGATGCTATATGGTCAACAAAAAAACGCGGACACCACTTTGGAACTCCAGCGTCGATTTTTTCAAATAACCGACCCTGTAGACCCTGACCTCTAGGGTCGATTTTTTCAAATAACTGTCCTTATAGATGGTCTCAAAAATTTTGGGCACCACTTAGTCTCTAGGGTCGGATTTTTTAAATAACCGACTCTATAGACCCTGACCTCTAGGGTTGGTTTTTTCAAATAACCGACCTTAGAGATGGTCTCAAAAAATTCGGGCACCACTTAGTCTCTGTAGCGTCGGTTTTTTGAGATAACCGACCCTAGAGGTCGAGCTGATATTAGACCAAAGCCGAGCCGTGTTTCATTGTGTTTCATTTTATTTTGTTCATCTCCCCATTTTTGCTCCCAAGCCCTAAGAGAAGAAAATCTCCGCCGCTTCCAAGGTGATAACACCAAATTTTGTGATGTTTTTGGCCTTTATTCTGTTATCAAAACTACCCTTTTCTGCCTTTTTCCTCTCTTTTATATGCATTTTCGCAATAATTAGCCAAGCAATGCTCTCAGTCCAATATTTCTATCTTTTGCAGAGTTTCCTCCTATTTTGGCCCATTTAGCACCAATAAGGCCGATCCGGCCCGCAAATAAGTCCAAGACTGCCCCGACCCCCTGACGCCCGATACACACGCTGATCGGTGAGGCTGCGCGATACGACGACGCGCGACGCAAGGATGCCGCGCGAGAAGGTACCGGTGGACGACACGCCTCTTTACCCGACAGGGAGCCGAGCACGCCACAACTACTCTAAGTGCCGTGCGATATCAGCCACCCACCGGCAGGCGCCTCTCGCCTCAATTCCTGACAGCCGACCTCTTTGTGCCAAGCGATACCGGGCGATACCCACGTCAGCCGACCACCAACTGAACGGCGGAAAGCAAGACACGTGGCGTTTCGAGCACCATATCTTCTCACGACCAGCTGCCTATAAATAGCAGCTACAGGGAGCCGAAAAGACAGTTGAGACAATTCAGACAAGCTTGGTCACTTCAGGTTTCAGAGAGTCGAGTGATCTTTGGAGGAGGCTGCGAGAGCAGGCGTATCGTGCTCCAGTGTTCGTACCGGGCGACACTAGGTGAGCTCTTCCCCATCCCGAGAGGGAGGGGACTGGTTCACCTAGGACTGTACCGGGCGACACTAGGAGCCGATATCGACCGATGTAGATACCCGACATGAGTGCCCGACAATAGGATACGCAGCTCCATGCACGACACGATACCGAACCCGATATGCTCCGCCCGTCAGGCGCGTCGCCCGACAGGGTTTACCGCCCGACTTGAGCGTATCAGCCAGGTCCTTGAGCGATGCAGTCGCCCGTCGTGGTGTGCCACTTGAGAGAGCGTGACGCCTGACACGACAGTATCGGGCTAGGTCCCTGTCCGATATCAGGCGGGATGGCTACTGCAGCCTGTCGTCCTTCTACATCAAGAAGGCGACACCTATCTTTAATTCTGTTATTTAATTCCTTTACTTATGCATTGTAATTAAGACCTTTAATGCTTATAGAAATGGAAATGCTTAATTACTTGCTGCTCTATTCTTGGTGCAATATGTTGGATGACTGCTATGTTTGATATCCGAACTCTAGCTTGCATATTTTGGATCGTGTTTCGCTTAGCTACCGAATCGTGTTTTCCCGTCGCAACAACTTCGAGAGTTGTGTTGTGGCTCTAGTGTTTGGACCACTTCTGTAGTACGAGAGTGCCTGGAACGGAGTCGTTTCAGTGACATTCCACTCTAACTTTGAGCCCAGCAACCCAGAAAGGGGTGCCGAGGCTTGGTTAGAGGTACCCACTCTGAGAGGAGGGGTACAAGATGTTACCGGTGCCGCTTGTTTTGCTATAGTCTTATCCTTCGTACCTTGCTCTAGTTCTAGTTTTATCTTTCTGTTTCTATCGCATAAAAACCCCTAAAAACTGCTAAATGATTAAAACCTTAAATCTTTCTAGTAACTCCTCTTGGAGATAGTCTTCTTGTTTTGTTTGTGACATCTTTACTCTTCCCTTCTGGGGAATTTACAATCTCTTTTACCTGCCGGAGTGTAGCGTGTCGATTCTGGGTTCTCAACACTACCCCCCTTGTCCCTGTGTTCGACCCCGTATATCTACTTCGACCCCGTAAACAAAGTTGTGGGGGCCTAGAAGGATTCGGGTTTATAAATGTAAAAGCTCGACTACCTCAAATCCGCCTAAAAATTTAGGACGTGCGATTTAGGCCGGTCAACTTTTTGGCGCCGTTGCCGGGGACAAGGAAAAAATGGTACTATAGACGAATCCGAATCCACTAACTACACTCCTGTGCCTCAAGCTTGGAAACGAGCTTGACAACACCCCTTTTCTTTATTCTTTCTCCTTACTATTATTTTTAGCCTAAGCTAAACAATTCAATTTTCTAACTCGATTTTTTTATATGCTCTTGCAGGAACCCTGAAAGCTGACCTGCTCCACCGAGTTTTGATATCATGTCTCGTTGTGAGCAATCTCTTCCTGAAGGTGAATGTCAGGGCCGAGGCGGGAGGATGAGCCAGCCCAGCCTGGTTGGTCAGCTTTCCGCCTACATAAAAAGACAGGACACCATTATCAGCAAGCTGCTACAGGGTACGCTTCCCGGCCCCGAAGCTCAGAATTCCATGCAACACCAGATGACGAGTCTGCAGACGCGCCAATGGGAAGTCGATCAACGATTGGCCTAGATGGCTGCACTGATGAAGAACCCTGCGGGAGAGACACTCTCCTACCCGAAAACTGCCAGAATGGCAGTACTAAGGTCTGGGAAGACGGTGGAGCGCGCAGCTGAAACTGAACCGGAGCCTGAACCGAGGTCTGAGAGCACCATTCCCGCAGAGGGCAAAGGTGGACAAGCAAAAGCTCAAGAGCCTGCACAGAAGCCTTCAGACCAGCAACCTGGTGGGAGGAATCCTTATACACCAAGGCCGCCGTTCCCGTATAAGCTAATAAAGGCAAATCTGAAGAAGCGTCATGAGAAGTTCATGGACTCGATCAGGAAACTGTATCTTGAAGTCTCCTTCCTGGATGCTTTGGGGGAAATGCCCACATACACCAAGTTCCTCAAGGACCTTATCACAAAGAAGAGAAAGGGAGGAAGGACAGAGATGACGTATCTAGCTTCCGCCTCCTCCACCTTCTTGAAGCCCGACACACCAAATAAGAGAAGGGATCCCGGAGCTTTCACAATCCCGTTCGCCATCAGAGACAATGTCTAGCAAAAGGGTTTAGCAGACTTGGGAGCAAGCATCAGCCTCATGCCCCTCAATTTTGCACGAAGAGTGGGTTTGACCGACATAGTTCGAACCAACATGCGGATTCAACTGGCAGACCACACCTTTAAGAGACCTGTCGGCATTGTCGAAGATGTGCCGATCAGGGTTGGAAATTTCTTCATCCCCTGTGACATAGTCGTTATCGACACGGCTGGAGACCCCCATTGCCTGATCATCTTTGGACGCCCTTTCTTGGCAACAGGAAGAGAGTTGATTGATGTCTCCGAGGGGATGATTACTTTGAGGGTCGGAAACGACCATATTGACTTCAAGTTGAAGGATATCATGAGAAGCCCTTCCTTGTCTGAATCAACATGTTTCACAGATAGCTACAATAAATTCTGTGAGGAAATAGAGGAGGATATACGGACAGTGGACCCCCTCACAAGGGTTATAAGCAGTCAGGATCCCAACCTCGAAGATCCTGAAGTCACGAGGTGTCTCCACCTTTTCGACCTTTCTGACAAAGATTTGCAAGAAGAAGATGAGGTGGTGGAGTCTGCAAGGTATGCCTCCCTCGAAGGTGAGCCTCGAGAGGAGGTACCCAGACCGAAGCCAGAATTAAAAGTGTTGCCTGAAGGCCTGAAGTACGAGTTCTTGGACGAAGAGAAGAGGAACCCCGTCATTGTAAATGCCAATCTTTCAAGCAATCAGCTAGATCGACTCCTTGAGGAGTTAAGGCTCCACATGGGGGCTATAGGATATTCAGTAGAGGATATCAAGGGCCTTAGCCCCGCCCTGTGCATGCACCGCATCAGCTTAGATGAATCAGCCAAGCCTCTGGCTCAACCCCAGAGGAAGCTAAACCAGATGCTCAAGGAGGTCGTCAAGAAAGAGGTAATAAGTCTTAGGGATGTAGGGATTATTTACCCAATCAATGATAGCAATTGGGTAAGTCCTATCCACGTAGTACCCAAGAAAGGTGGAATGACGGTGGTTAGGGGCGAGAAGGGCGACGAGGTGGCGGTAAGAACCGTCACCGGATGGCGGATGTGTATCGATTATCGAAAGCTAAATCAGGCTACAAAGAAGGATCATTTTCCGCTACCTTTTATTGATCAAGTTCTCGAAAGGTTAGCACATCATGATTTCTTTTGTTTTCTTGATGGCTTTTCAGGTTTTTACCAGGTACCCATCTTGCCCGACGATCAAGAGAAAACAACATTCACCTGCCTTTACGACACTTATGCCTTCTGAAGGATGCCCTTCGGACTCTGCAACGCCCCCACCACCTTTCAGCAATGCATGATATCCATGTTCTCAGATTTTCTAGAAGACATCGTAGAAGTCTTCATGGACGATTTTTCTGTCTATGGGAAGGACTTCGATAGCTGTCTGAAGAATCTGTCATTGGTTCTTCAAAGGTGCGAGGAGAACAACCTAGTCCTAAACGGGAAAAATGCCATTTCATGGTGCGGGAGGGCATCATCCTCGGGCATAAGATCTCGAAGCGTGGGATCGAAGTGGACGCAAGCAAGGTTGAAGCAATATCCAAGCTTCCTCCACCAAGATCCGTGACGGGGGGTGCGAAGCTTCCTCGGGCACGCGGGATACTACCAAAGATTCATCAAGGACTTCTCAAAGATTTCCAAACCGCTGTCCAATCTTCTGGTAAAGGACATTGAATTTGTTTTCTCTAACGATTGTCTAAGTGCTTTTCAGGCCCTTAAAAACGCTTTAATATCACCACCTATCCTTCAAGCGCCAGAATGGGGTTTACCTTTTGAGCTGATGTGTGACGCTAGCGACTACGCGGTTGGAGCAGTCCTGGGGCAAAAGAAAGACAAAAGACACCATGTGATTTGCTATGCTAGTCGCACGTTGGACGAAGCTCAAGTAAACTACACAATAACTGAAAAGGAGATGCTCGCTATCGTCTTCGTGTTTGATAAGTTCAGGTCGTATCTCGTCGGAGCAAAGGTCAAAATATACACAGATCATGGGGCAATAAAATACTTAATGCAAAAGAAAGATGCGAAGCCCAGGCTGTTGAGGTGGGCCCTATTGCTCCAAGAGTTTGACCATGAAATTATCGACAAGAAGGGCGCAGAAAATGTGGTCGCCGACCACCTATCAAGAATCGTGACTAAGAGACAGGGAGGGCCACCTATCAACGATGACTACGCCGACGAGGCCCTTAAGTTGGCCGAAGCTCAAGAAGAAAGTCTACCCTGGTTTGCGGACATCTGCAATTATCTTGCTTATGGAGAACTACCTCGTGACATCACGTACAACCAGAAAAAGAAGCTATTCGCCGACGCCAAGAACTACTACTGGGATGATCCTCTCCTGTTCAAAAGATGTGCTGACAACTTATACAGGAGATGCATCCCAGAAGAAGAAACCGCAGACATCCTGAAGCAATGCCACGCCTCCCCTTACGGTGGACACCAGGGTAGCGAGAGAACAACTGCAAAAGTGTTACAGTCAGGTTTCTACTGGCCCACGTTGTTTAAAGACGCTGCACAGTTTGTGAAGGTTTGCAAAGAGTGCCAGTTTACAGGAAATATAGGGAGGAGGAATGAAATGCCAATGGCAAGTTGGATCGAAGTAGAAATATTTGACGTGTGGGGGATCGACTACATGGGACTGTTCCCTCCATCCCGGGGGTATCAGTACATACTCGTAGCAGTTGATTATGTATCGAAGTGGGTGGAAGCGGTAGCCACCCAAACCTGCGATGCCAAGTCGGTTATCAAGCTTTTCGAGAAGACCATCTTTCCTCGTTTCGGTGTCCCGCGCACGGTTATAAGCGACGGAGGGTCACACTTCGGGGAAAGGCAGTTTGAAGCACTCCTGCGCAAGTACGGAGTAAAGCACAATATCGCTACACCCTACCACCCACAGACGTCAGGGCAGGTAGAGGTTTCCAACAGACAAATCAAGCAGATCTTGGAGAAAACTGTCAGCCGAACAAGGAAAGACTGGTCCATGAAGCTTGACGACGCACTTTGGGCCTACCGAACTGCTTACAAGGCTCCCATTGGAACCACCCCCTACCGGCTTATCTACGGAAAGTCCTGCCACCTGCCTTTGGAAATGGAACATAAGGCCATTTGGGCAATCAAGTTCCTAAATATGGACCTCGACAAAGCAGGAGAAAAGAGGTTTTTGCAGCTTCAAGAGCTCGAAGAGCTGAGATTGGATGCCTACGAAAATGCAAAAATCTACAAACAGAGAACAAAATTGTGGCATGACGCCCACCTCAGGAGAAAAGATGTAAGCGAGGGAGATAAAGTCTTGTTATACAAGTCCTCTATTCGTATCTTCCCTGGGAAGTTACAAATGAGATGGTCAGGACCGTTTACCGTGTAAAAAAATTACCCATCCGGAATGATGGAGCTTTACGACAAGGACGATCCGACCAAAGTATTTCAAGTGAATGGGCACAGGGTGAAAAGATTCTATGAGGATGAGGCCTTTGTCAGGAGAGCAGAGATCGACCTGCAAGATATGGGCACAGTCAAGGGTTGAACAAGATGATCCCTCGCCGGTCGAGCTGGCGACGCAAACTTCAGCGCTCCTCGGGAGGCAGCCTGAGTTTTTTTTATTTCTTTCATAGAGTAGGATGCATTTTTCCTATTCTTTGCAAAAACAAACTTTATGGCATGTAATAAGGTCCGAGTCGGTGCACGCGCTGAGCGCACCGACTCTCCTGTTTTATGGGCCACCGCTGTAGTATTTCCTGAGGTCAAGGGCTTAACCCTTGGCCGATGATGTTTACCCTTTAATCACTATTTCTGCTCTTAGGTTTTAGTTTTTCGCACGCCTATTTTGCCCGTGTCGGGCAGCCGATCAGCCGACGCGCAGGACCGCCCGTACCGGGTCTTGGTCTCTCGGGCACCGCAACGGCCATGACGGTTGGCTTTCCCGGACGGCATGCACCCTATCGTGCAGGAGAATAAATGCCCTTAAGAGACTGATGTGACCATCGTCTCGGGAACCGCCTGACCTGTTGGCCGACGCGCGCCCCAGAGATGTCCGATTCGCCCCCGGCCGAGCTGGCTATAAATAAGAACGAAGGTTTTACCGTATCGAGCTGTCACTCTTTACTCATTTTAGCCACCTGTAACGCATGCAGTAGTCCGCCCTTTTGCTCCCGTGTCGGCCAGTTGAATTCACCGTGGTATCGGGCGATGGCTCCTATGAGCAAAGGTATCGCCCGACACACTTATCCCCCGACAGGCTTATCGCCCGACACGATCTTTTCCTATCGCGCACTGCCTATCAGGATTACGAGCCTTGTCGAATCTTGTATCGCCCTACGTGGTTTTGCACAACATAACGACCGATGGTGTTTGCCCGATACGCCATATCGAGCGACACATTTTTCTCTTGTGACGCCCCGTCGAGAAGTTGCTCTTTGACGACCTTATCGGCCGATATACCCATATCGGGCGCTATACTTTTCACGTCTTGCTATCATGTTTTTGTTTCATGTGACCTTGTCGGCCGACATGCTCGTCGCCCGATACACCAGTGTCGCTCGGCAAGTTGTATCGTGCGACAACCTCATGTCGACTCAACCTTTTGTTTTGATGGACGATACCCGGAGATTGTAATAAGTTTATCGAGTTTCTTTTTCCTATCTAACATTTTAAATGATTAATGAACTTGATGACAGGCAGAATGACGGCCGCAGCCGAAGCAGCAACTGTCGGATAGAAACGTCACAACGAGCCACCAACCACCAAAAAACGAGTAAGGGAAAATTTCCTTGATTAGGTAGCCTCGAAAGAGGCTCGCTTCCTTATCATAGTCTGTCTTCTGTAGTAGCCTGGGGCCAACTACAGAGACAACACGAGTACAGCCCCGGTGACTGCTGGGACAACACAAGAGCTCTCTGTCTACCAAGAGCCATTGCGCGTGTTCCGGCTGAGCTGAGAAATAAAGTGGAGGCTGGGCTTGGAAAAGCGCTTTGCCGACGACCTCCAGAAGGAACCTGGGCATCCCGGTTCCAGATACTTAATAAAGGGAAAGAAGACACAAGTGCCCACACTTGTCGAAGCTGTTTCCAAATGAAAAAGGAGGCGGCAACAAAGAAGCATATTACAGCCTCTACAAGGCACAAGCGAACCCGCTAAATAACCTTCACTGGACTAACATGAACTCACCCTCTTATTCACTACTCTGGGACAGAGTATTGGATAAGTTTGGGGGGGAGTACCCATGTACCAGTGGAGGAGGTATAGAATTTCTCTTGTGCCATTTTGCTTTTCCCCTATATAATGTACTCGCACCCTTGCTCATATATATATTTTTTGAAAATTTTGCTTATTTTGTTCCCATGCATATGTACAAAGTCGCTATATTAGTAAAAACCCTGATGCAACTGCTTGCCAAGTTTATTTTCTTTGTGCTAAATATGACGCAAGTCCTGTTATATCTTTTTGATAGTTCTGCTTCAAATGAACAAAAGAATACGTTTTGCCATGCCAAAAATTTCGAAAAATATAATAATCTCGCAAACAGTTAAGAGACGAGTATGGAGAAGTAAAAAGCTGCCCAAACAACAAGAATCTCTTTGTTTCCCCTTACCAGACAAAAATCCTAAAAAGAGAGAGAAGCCTTATGAGCGTGAATAAAAGCATGAGAGTTGTGCCCAATAAAAGAATTTTTTTTTACACACACTTGTTTCCCAAAAGTACCCATCTTTAGGCATGGTAGATCCGGGGCTGTGGTACGTAGGATGTGAAATCACTGCTCTAAAGCCATCTGGCTTGGACTACAGGGACCACTTGCCCGTTAACAGACCCTTACCTGGATGGATCGATGGGAAACAAGAAGAGAACCCAAAAAGCCTTAGCCTACCCTATACACAACTTTCTGCCCTGAAAATAAAGCTGTTTGGTGTGGAAGCTAACTTCGGAATCATACAACAACGTCTAGCCGAAGCTGTAGAGAATAATCTTACTTAAACAATAAGGCAAGAAAGATGAAGTCTTTTGCTCGTAATGAGGCAGCATTATCTCTAAAGGCATTACGATACTTGTTTTACATCTTGGCCTGAGAAGCATACTACGCAAGAAGAAGCATCGCTAAATAAAGTTTAAATATTGATTGATGACAATCAAAGCGCTAAGTTTGGGGGAGTTGATAACACCAAATTTTGTGATGTTTTTGGCCTTTATTCTGTTATCAAAACTGTCCTTTTCTGCCTTTTTCCTCTCTTTTATATGCATTTTCATAATAATTAGCCAAACAATGCTCTCAGTCCAATATTTCTATCTTTTACAGAGTTTCCTCCTATTTTGGCCCATTTAGCACCAATAAGGCCGATCCGGCCCGCAAATAAGTCCAAGACTGCCCCGGCCCCCTGACGCCCGATACACACGCTGACCGGCGAGGCTGCGCGATACGACGACGCGCGACGCAAGGATGCCGCGCGAGAAGGTACCGGTGGACGACACACCTCTTTACCCGACAGGGAGCCGAGCACGCCACAACTACTCTAAGTGCCGCGCGATATCAGCCACCCACCGGCAGGCGCCTCTCGCCTCAACGCCCGACAGCCGACCTCTTTGTGCCGAGCGATACCGGGCGATACCCGCGTCAGCCGACCACCAACTGAACGGCAGAAAGCAGGACACGTGGCGTTTCGAGCACCATATCTTCTCACGACCAGCTGCCTATAAATAGCAGCTACAGGGAGCCGAAAAGATAGTTGAGACAATTCAGACAAGCTTGGTCACTTCAGGTTTCAGAGAGTCGAGTGATCTTCGGAGGAGGCTGCGAGAGTAGGCGTATCATGCTCCAGTGTTCGTACCGGGCGACACTAGGTGAGCTCTTCCCCATCCCGAGAGGGAGGGGACTGGTTCACCTAGGACTGTACCGGGCGACACTGGGAGCCGATATAGGCCGATGTAGATACCCAACACAAGTGCCCGACAATAGGATACGCAGATCCATGCCCGACACGATACCGAACCCGATACGCTCCGCCCGTCAGGCACGTCGCCCGAGAGGGTTTACCGCCCGACTTGAGCGTATCGGCCAGGTCTTTGAGCGATGCAGTCGCCCGTCGCGGTGTGCCACTTGAGAGAGCGTGCCGGCCGACACGGCAGTATCGGGCTAGGTCCCTGTCCGATATCGGGCGGGATGGCTACTGCAGCCTGTCGTCCTTCTACATCAAGAAGGCGACACCTATCTTTACAACTGTTATTTAATTCCTTTACTTATGCACTGTAATTAAGACCTTTAATGCTTATAGAAATGGAAATGCTTAATTACTTGCTGCTCTATGCTTGGTGCAATATGTTGGATGACTGCTATGTTTGATATCCGAACTCTAGCTTGCATGTTTTGGATCGCGTTTCGCTTAGCTACCGAATCGTATTTTCCCGTCGCAATAACTTCGAGAGTTGTGTTGTGGCTCTAGTGTTTGGACCACTTCTGGAGTACGAGAGTGCCTGGAACGGAGTCGTTTCAGTGACATTCCACTCTAACTTTGAGCCCAGCAACCCAGAAAGGGGTGCCGAGGCTTGGTTAGAGGTACCCACTCTGAGAGGAGGGGTACAAGATGTTACCGGTGCCGCTTGTTTTGCTATAGTCTTATCCTTCGTACCTTGCTCTAGTTCTAGTTTTATCTTTCTGTTTCTATCTCATAAAAACCCCTAAAAACTGCTAAATGATTACAACCTTAAATCTTTCTAGTAACTCCTCTTGGAGATAGTCTTCTTGTTTTGTTTGTGACATCTTTACTCTTCTCTTCTGGGGAATTTACAATCTCTTTTACCTGCCGGAGTGTAGCGTGTCAATTCTGGGTTCTCAACACTACCCCCCTTGTCCCTGTGTTCGACCCCATAAACAAAGTTGCGGGGGCCTAGAAGGATTCGGGTTTATAAATGTAAAAGCTCGACTACCTCAAATCCGCCTAAAAATTTAGGACGCGCGATTTAGGCCGTTCACAAGGTCACCTTCCCAACCATCTCCACACCCGAAGAGAGGCAAATCGGCACCCCTTCTTGGACGACGATGCCCAACTACCATTTTCTTCTTTGGACGGTGCCGACGCCTCCAGATCGACCACCATCTCCGACGCCATGCACTTTGGAGACAACGCCCATCCGCTTTCTTCCTTGAATGGTGACGACACCTACGGCGTTGCAAGGGTCGCACACCTTCTTTCTCCAGTTCTTCTCCCGCACAAGCTCCCCCACCATCTAGTTCTTCTCAAGGTAGCACGGTTGTCTCTTCCGCCTCACTCCTCCATTTTCTTTTTTCTGTCATGCAACTGACCAGGTAGCATAGCCGTACTGGGCAGCACGGCCGTGCTGGCTGAGTTGTAGAAACTTCAAAATTTGTCAATTTTGCATTTGTGTTGTTGCAGGTGCTATTGACTTGTTGTTGACTTGTATATATTTCTTCTTCAGCCTACAAGTGAGGTATAATATTCTCACTCTCCCAATGTGCCATTTTTTACTAGTAAATCAACCAATTATAAAAATATATATTCTTTCATATCTACATTTTTTTATCAAGCACATATGTAATCATTATATACATTCCAGAAATATGAGGGTAGACATTGTGTAGTCTCAGATTGACACTTTAGGGTTTATAGATGAGATCATCGATGCATGATATTTAACTTAATATATGTATACTTGTAGGTTCTAAAATGGCAAGTAAAAAATATCAAGGTAGCTACTTTGACAACTGCTTAGTCTTATATGTATTAATTTTCAACTCTTATATGTCAACTGTTATATTTTTATCTCAACTCCTGTTTATAGTAGTTTACTAACATTAAGTATAATTCATTATTTCTAGTATCCTATACAAAATAATGACTGGGCTTGTGGCTACTATGTAATGAAATATATGCAAGCTATTGTCAAACAAAGCATCATATGACATTCTGACTATAGATCAGGTAATAAAGAATAACATCATAAATATTCAAGTAATTTTAGTCATTTTATAAAATATGAGCATGTGCATTTTCTATTACATATCTTTACAACTCAGCCTTACACACTTTAGGACTTAAATGAATTTTGAAAAGAGTGGTTAGATATTTTTCTAAATGAAGTCAATGTAGAATTGGATTAAATATGTCAGCTCCATTTATATATGTGATTTTAGTACTCCATTCATCTCAGACTTCCAATCTATCATTTTGTAGATTATGATGTGAATATGTATAACTCAACTGAATATATGAATCATTTTTGTTATTAATGTGTGGTTTGAAATGGTGACGGCTGAGCATCAATGCTCCCCTCTCCCATATCCTGGTTCTTCTTGTTCTTCTATTATGTTTCTATTTCTTCCATGTAGCACGGCCGTGGCACGTAGCACGGCCATGCCACGTAGCACGACCGTGTTGGCTTCTGGTAGCACGATCGTGTTGTATAGCACGGCCGTGTTGGCTTCTGGTAGCACGGCCGTGCTGTGTAGCACGACCATGTTGGGATATGGTAGCACGACCGTGCCGCGTAGCACGACCATGTGTGGTTACAATTTGTAGACCTGTAGCATATGTTTCTTAAAAAACCGACCTTAGAGGTTCACTCTAAGGTCAGTTTTTTAAGAAAACCGATGCTATAGGTCTACAGACTGTAAAGCTCATCTGTAGACCTGTAGCATCATTTTTCTTAAAAAATAGACCTTAGAGTGAACCTCTAAGGTCGGTTAAAAAACCGACCCTATAGGTAAAATTCTATAGCGACGCCCACTTAGGAGTCGGTTAAAAAGTGACGCTACAGGCTTTAAAAAATCGACGCTACAGACCATTCCTGTACTAGTGGTAGTAAGATATTCTTTTACTTTTAGTAGAATTGAAGGAAATTTGTGATATTTGACATGTTGGTCTTGAATTTTTTTCTTTGAGATTTTAAAAAGAATTTCTTATATTCTATTTGAATATTATTTTCAACAACTCAATGTTTTAGTTCTTCATCTAGGTTTTGATTTAGAGTTTCTCTCTAATGGTTGGAATTTATTCTAATCAAAAGATAGGTCCATACAAAAACCTCTAGATCCTAAAGAATTTTATATATTATCTCTCTTTGAGGTCCACAAAATTTATGGCCAATAGATCTCCCAATGAGCTATGGAGTTGTAAGGGATACTTCCATAACTAATGAGTTACAACCTATTTTTTGTATTCTTTATCTAGACAAAACCTAGATCATTAATTTTGTAGGATAAACCAAAATTTTGGTATAAAATCATTTCTCAACCAGACAATCATTGTTTGGTCACCCCACCCAAGAGTTAGGATCAAACATCAAAAATGTTGATTAACCTTTAGGTCTGGCTTGATTGGAAAATCCAATTGACCTTTTGGGGTTGGTTGGCTTTCTAGAAAGATTGGATAACCATCCATAAGAGCAACTGATGTTTTGTTATCCATGAATCAGTTGAAATCCTAATTCCCCCCCCTATTTTCTTCCATACATTCCAAGTCAGAGAACTTAATTACAAGGTCATACCTTGCTTAACCCTAAAACCGATCATCAACAAAACCACATGTTACTTATAAAAAAATCACCCAAAAGAAAATTTAACCAATTTGTGGGCACCTGACCATAAGATGCCCTTGTTTATGAGTGGTTGACTCACAACTTTAACCATACTATAACATACCATATACAATTATATATATCACTAATCATTTTCTATATCATCATAATCCTAATCTAACTGTTTTAGTGCATCAAAGTCAGGTCCTCTCTAGAAAAATACATTGTGATATATATTCCACAAAACAAGTATTTTCTCATGAATTTCACTAATACTATAACTAATGTAAGTATAGGGTTTCTGTCATCCTTTTGAATTCATACATGCAAAGTATTTGAATAAAATCTACCATTTTCCTACCTAAACTTACTAATATCCAATATCCACAACAACCAAGAGCTCAAATATAGATCAAGGTTTAATTTTTAAGATGACGCCATGCATAAACATGATCTAAGAATGAGACCATGCATATAGTAAATGAAGAAGTCAAACATACCAAAGCATGATCTCAAAATTTTGTAGGCAATCTCATACCTATTTTAACTAATGTTGTAAGATAATTAGATTGTATTCATAATCTATACACATATTATTGCTTATAATAGGTTGACATCAATCGACTTCTGAAATTAAAATGTGTTAATCTACATATTTAGACAAATCTATGATATGAGATGCAATCAATAGACTCTTCAAAATATCAATAAATAGAAAGGAACTTAGAATAAATAATTTCTAGTCTACTAATAAGGTCAAGTATAGCAAGGTTTCATGCTATATTCCTTCATAAAACCAAATTCACATAAGAGTACATGTCAAATTTGTTGATTTAGGGAATTAAAGCCCTTTTTTTAAAGACCGGGATGGGGGTCTAATCTATCACAATTTTATGAAGAATCTATTATTTTCTTACCCTCATGTAGTGTCCCAACGAGATTAGAGCTCGCACAACGTCTTGTGACGAACTGCAGGCTTAACCAACTGAGCTAATCGATAAGTGTAGAGTATACATCAAATATATGGTCATACCATGTAAATTGGTGGGTCACCCACGTGTGCCTACATAATACATGTTCAATAAAAATATTTTACAAGTTGCTACTCTAACAGTAAATTGAGACAATCCTCTAGTGTGTTTTATGTGAATTATAGCACATTCATTGTTGCTATCAAAAATTAAGTATGTTGTTCAAAATTTACAACCATTCAACCACATATATCTTTTGGGATAAAGAATTCTAATATATAATTAGAATTCTCTAATGTATGATGAACTTGTAGTACAACTCCAGATAAATTTGATAATATAGTACACACCCACACATAGATTTGTATACCACCAATAGATTTCTCTCGTATATCAGTTTCTGTTAAATAAGTTTGAGTTTGGACTGAACCCCTTAACAATTCATGTGCAACAATAGTTCATCATGTTTATCTTAAGAGGGAGCAGATCATTATATTTATTTTGATTAGTCAATTTAGTTAAAATGATCACCTATGGATGTCTGCGGACTACCAATGAAATCGGCTAACTAAAAAGGTAGATAACTGTTTGGGTAATTTTTAGCGGGTGACAAATTTTATCATCTAAATTCAACTTAAATAGATCTGCCCATGAACATCTGCATATTTCGATCTAGTTTGACAAGTCTAATTAGAGGTGGTGCGGGGTAACTTGCAATGACGTGTCTGGCCTCGAGACTTACTCTGCTGAGTGGGTCTAATTTGGCCTCGGTTTCGTTTCAAATCGTCTTTACCAGCAAGGAATGTGAACGCCAGTATACTAGGAAATTAAGCTGGATCGAGATTTTAAGAAGTTAGCTAAACTATACTTCAAGCACGGTAACAACCTGGAATTTCCCTTTAATTAATACATAAAAAGGGTAGACTTGTGAAACAAATTCATTTTCAAGATTGACAAAATGCCCGTCAGCTCCATTTAGAAACTCTTCCCAAAGGACATTCAAGCCCTTTACGGAAATTAACATGTCTTAATGGCAAAATAAATGTGAAGGCATCCGATCCAAACATCACAAGGAACACCAAAGGAGGAATGGCAATTGAGAAAAAATGGTCCAGTGTAAGAAGTGCTGCATACTTAATGATCCGCCGATCCATGAGAAGTCAACACCCACAATTCATTATTATGAAAGGCACTTTCGATCTAGATATTCCACCGAAGGCACAACAGGAAATCTGGCAGTGGTCAAACGTATGGCATGCAACCTGCAGCGGGAAAGCGGAAGTTCTGAATCTGGAGACCATGTCAACTGAAGGTTCGCCATGGACTAAAAGTAACCAACAAGTTGATTCGTTTCTTGACTTTCTTCTTCATAGTTTTTAACTACATATTATAACGGCATTCCGCTTCGCATAATTGCTTTTGTACAATGATAACAAGTAACCAACTTGAGGCCCTCTTTGTTGAAAACAGCTGACTGCTGAATGGTGCCAGCCCTCCCGGGTTGATGGGGAAGAAGCTGGCACGTGTCCTCACGGGTTGATCGATATTTAAGCAACAACTCAATGACCTCTTTGTGGCGGGAGATCACTTTTAACTATATTATCTTAACTAATATTATAGGTTCAGCTAGTACCAGTGGCAGACCCTGGATTAGGCCATTTTGAGGCCTTAGCCTCGTCCACGGTCAGCCAAAGGAATGCCTAATTTTGCATTGGCCTCACCTATATGTATCCAAGGTGTATCGTGTTAATTACTTTGACTTGGCAATCGAAACGGCGACTGGCCTTTACATATCCGGGAGTGAGGTCGGCGTAGGCGGAGAGTCTTGCGGAGTCGAAGACATTGTGAACTATGAGAAGCAGAGAGGATTAGGGCTGTAAACGGACATGTGTATACCCGTGTATCCTTAAAACCATACCTTCTAAACTCGGTATAATTTTTGGCTAAGGTTATGGTTATGTTTGTATCCATATCCTATATACTCATATGCCCACTAATTTTATATATTATATAAATAATTTATTTTAGAATATAATGGTGTATATTTTAGCATCCACATCTTGTATGTATAAGTACCTTATAATAACTAAAGTTTATATTAGAATGTAATAGTCCATATTGTAACACTCACATCTAGTAAATATAACTACCTTTTAATAGTAAATAAATAAATTCAATAAATTTCAAACACTCTCATACCACACATGCACATTTCATCAAATTGAAAAAGTCATAAATTCATTGCCACACCGCGTTCCTCTTTTCTTACTACCTCAAATGATATTTCTCCAACATAAGTTTGAGGATATGTTACATGTTGTTCACTGGATTTTTCCTCTCATTCTGAAGGCAAGTTAATGTATAAGATCAATCGTTGAATTTATTATTCTAATAATAGTTTAGTCAAACTCTGTAATATTCACCAATAAAGTCAACAATCATCGTTCTTTTTTTTTATAATTTGATTTAGAAATATCAACATGTTACTCTTGGCTGTCCTATATAAGGTGACATATAATTTACTTATCAACTATTATATTTACAAAAAATAAAATATATTTGATGCCATACTAGTAAAAGTATCACCAAATTAGTCCGATATTTATTGTACTTAAAGTTTGTGGTGTGTTATTACAGCAAATTTATCAATAACTATATACCCAGTGATTATGCATGTATGAGTATGATGCATGTATAACTTTTGAAAAAGTGGATATATATCCATATCCATACCCACTTAACTAAACGATTAAAGTTTTGTATATGATCATAATCACACCATACCCATACCGTACCCATTTACAGCCCTAGAGAGAATCATAGAATAGGGAGGCCAATAGATTAAGATAAGTAAGTTGAGAATATAGTTTAATGAGAGAAAGATCACAAATGAGGTTAATGAATATGATGAGAAAGGGCATTAACTTTCTCTTTCCTAGTATGTCTTAATAGTAAAAGGTTGAAAATTTTGATTGTAATAAAGGCAATTAAATAAGGCAGTGACACACATACCTGAAACAAATCTTGAAACAAACCAATTAGGAGATACACGATAGATCATTGAGCTTTGTCATTTAAGAAGGATTGATAGTCAGATTAGTAGCTTACACCTCTACGAAAATGTTTCTTGATTGTTTCATTTGTAATTTAATGAGTATTTGTGATGTATGGATTTTTTTTTAAATATCACCACATGTACTATTTAAAAGAATGAATTTAAGAAATTATATGATAGTCACTAAGGGTCCAATTTTTCTTGCTTACACGTACAATTTTTGTAAAATCATATATTTTTCTTGGAATGATCGTTGTATAAATATATCATAAAAAATTCATTATAGGACACAACTTCATATTGTTTATATATATATATATATATTATCCCGATGTGCATACATTTTGTACTACTCTTGTATAAATGTGTCATATCAAAAAATATTTTGTAGTGACCTAAATATAGCCTCCACATGTTAACATCTTTTTGTACTTTTATTTGTTATTTGTGTACTTTGTGTGTAAAATACATAATATATATGTATACAAATTCAATCACACTTTGTACTCGAGTATAAAAGTGAATATAGAATAGATATTTTGTATCTTTTTTCATCAAAAAATAATAATCTATGCTGTTTTTGAAGGTAATATTTTTAAAGTTGAGTTTTTGCATGAAGTTGTGTATCTTGCATCAAAACCTCCAAAAGTATATAAAAGAATAAGAAAATTATAAATAATATATTTTCCTATATATTTTTAAACAAAACATGTAAAAAGTTTTCAATCTCTTGTAATAATCGTGGTTCTATATCTTAATATCTTGTACCCTACAAGAGTCAAAATAATTAAAACATGTCTATTATATATTGCCCTTACCCAGTTTGGATCTCTAGGTCCGCCACTAGCTAGTACATATGAGGTCTAGATGAAAAGTAGCTTTTGTGGTTCGTGTAAATTGGGAATAGAATCGAGGAATTATCCTCTATCTTCTACATACAACATGATAGCTAATTAATCAATTATTTAACCAATTCTTTGACATAGGAAGTGATAATTATTTAATTAGATTTTTTTTTGTGCATAGAAGAGTGACTAGTTTTATTCTTTTGTGTGTACAAGAGTGGTGATGTGGTTGTGTCAAATTGAGAATAGGACTATGTGTGCGAGTGTTAAAATAAGACCTCTAGAATTAGCATTAAACACATATCTCAGATAATTGCTATAGGTTGCCTTTCCATAGCCATCGTTCCCTATGCGTCTTTGTTCATGGAATTCATCTCTAGTGCGAGAGAAATCTTCTCCATCTCCTCTTTTTATTTTAGCATGATCTGTTGGTGGTGATACGTAACGAATGTCAAGCTACATTGGCAATGTTACTATTTATTGTCAAGACGCGAGGCGGATGAGGACCTTCGTATAGGTTGGTGACCTCATTGATACCGGAAGAACTACACGCTTTCGGAGATGCCGTTGCACTAGTTTCGTTAAGTAACATCTCTCTTCGTCAAAAGAGAGATTTGGTTTGAGTTTTTTTAACTCTATTTAATAATGTATCATTCTCTGTTTGTTCTTATATTTTTTATTTGATTCTTAAACTTGGCCTACAATCCTATTCATGAGATTGTTGTTTCTTGCTATTGCCTATATCAACGATATATAATCCAACATTCTTAAAAAGTAATTTTATGTAATCAGTTAACATGGTCAGTCCTGATATTTATCATATTAAGATTGATACTTCTGGTATGCCTGAAAATTTTTCATAGTGTCAACTTTATAGGTAGGAAGATCATGATGAAAATTTAGCTCAAATCAATAGGATTTCTTGACTATCTTAAAAAAGATGAACCTATACCTTATGAAACTGATCCTAAAAAATATGAAAAAAATCTTTTACCACTGTCGAATAAGTTATATGATGTATACTCTAAACCTCATGTTATGACTAGCATGGTTCTATGAGATAATCTAGATAAGAAACATAAAGAAGAAAACTATTCCATCTCTAGATTTTTGAAGTTTTGAGGGATAAATGCTAAATCTATTTCTGATAGAGTACATGATTTGCAACTTGTGTTATAGAATTACCTAAATTCTTTTATTATGTCTATCATTGAAAAGTTCTTTAAATCTTAGGAGGCCCTTGGCCTGTATCTCAAGCACAAGAAGGGTGACATAACCCTAAATGACCTTATGCTAGATATTTTAACAAGGAAGAAACACTTACAAGAGGTGGAGGTCAAGGTACCTGTTAGTCTCAATCCTATTTTCAATCTTACATCCACTAAGAACAAAAATTTAAAAAATCATACACAAGTATAAGGCCAAGATTTAGATGAAACTAAAGAACAAACCTTGTTAGACTTGTGGACCAGTTGCCCACTAGAAAAAGGATTGTTCTACAAAAAAGGTAAAGAAATATGCTACATATTTCGTTGAGGAGGAAACAGTCAACATGATGACTACTTCCTTGAATCTCAAAGAAGAATACATTTTTGTTAAACATAAATCCTTTGTATATTTGAACCTCTTTACTAGATGATAGACAGTGAGACTATTATACTTGTTTGTGTGGATGGAGCTTTGTTATTTTCTTAGCAAGATTCTTTAGGACAATTTGTGACTCTAGGCAATCAAAGATTTATAAAAGTCAGAGGCGAAGGAGGAGAGGATATATAGTTTCCTTTGGAAAAGTTTTTGAGGCTTCACAAAGTTTGACATCTTCCATCTATTTGGTATAATATTATTAGTGGTTTAATATTTGTTAGGTATGGTTTAAGAATAAATATAAATATAATAAAACACTTATTATTCGTGTTCGATATAGTTTATTATTTGGCAAGGGGTACTTATGTGATTTGAAAATTTTGTTTAAGATTCATGTGGAACATGTTGTTTCAAGCTCTGTTCTTTATTTGAATGATAATTCTCTTTGTTTGAATCTTGTTTTGTCTGATATATGACATTGTCATTTGAGTCATGTGAATCTTGACTTAATAAAACATACGACGAATCTAGATTTAATCCCTAAATATGAAATTAATAATAGCTGATGTGAAAATTTGTGTCCAAGCTAAATTACCTAATTTTTTCATTTTTTGGATAAGAAATATAAAATTCTAGATCCAGTGCATACTGGTATTCTGCACATTCAATGCAATTGTAAGTAGGGATCATACATATTATTCTATAACTTCCATTGATAGTTCTAGTAAATAATTTTATGTCTATATGCTTAAAAAACGAGGTATTAGAAAAATAAACAATATTTAAGAAAGAAGCATAATAACAAGCCGATAAGATACTTATACAAATCAATATGATAAAGGAGAGTATACCTTGAATTGTTTTTGGATTTTTTTTTCAATTTCATAGTACAATTCATGAGGTTACTTCTCCTTGTACATCAGAATTCAATGGGATTATAGAATGTAAAAGCTGATCCCTAATAGTCATACTAAATACTTTGCTCTAGACTTCAGTTCTACATAATTTTATATGGAGGGAAGCCTTAATAAAACTTGCTAGATTCTAAATAGAGTTCCCTATAAACATAAAGAGAGTAAGTCTATTCAAGTTAGGGAGAGTAAAAAATGTAATTCTCAAATATCTTTGAGTGTGCGGGTGCCTCACAAAGGTACTTGTCCCTGAATATAAAAGGAAAGAACTAGGACCAAAAAATAATAGATGCCATTTTCTTGGGTTATGTAGAGACGAGTTACACCTATAGATTCTTGATTATAAAATCTGAAGTCTCATCTATTGATGTCAATATAATAGTGGAACTTCATGATGCAACCTTTTTTGAGGATTTTTCCCTAGAAAATCTGGTGTTCCCAAGGAAGTTTCTCAAGAGGACCCACTTACAACAAGTTCCATTTCCAAGCACATGGAAAGGATGAAAAATGTGGGAGACAACTCAGAACATATCATTTTTGAATCTGATGATTATGAATAAATGGTTGAATAAAAGAGAAGTAAATGATCTAGGACATTTAATGACTTTAGAAGTGAGTTCCACACTTACAATGTTGAGGACGATCATGTATCCTTGATATGGCTTCCTATGAAGCTAAGTTTTAGAAGGAAGGTGTTAACGATGAAATCTAATTAATTCTATCAAATGGAACTTAAGAATCAATGCATTCACCTCTGGTTGCTTTGTAGTTGGATTCAATTAAGTAAGACCCTAAAGCTGCAATTTCACCTCTACCGTCAATAGGTTTAGCCAAAGAATTTATAACACGATCCAAATAAGCCTCACTCATAGGTATCTGACCAATTCTTCCTTTTGCTTTTAAGGAACTTCCTTCTTGAATCAACAAACCATCACCCATCAATACAACACCAACATTATTTGATTCTAAATTTAGAGTAATACCTATTGTACCCTCTTCAAATTCTACTAACTCACCCGCCATTACCTCATCAAGACCATAAATATGGGCAATGCCATCACCCACCTGAAGTACGATACCTGTATTCACGATCTTTACTTCTTTATTATATTATTCAATATGTTCATAAATAATATTACTAATTTCATCGGCTCAAAATATTACCATTAGTGTCTCTTAATTTTTGGTAGTATTGAAAAAAAAAATCATATCTAAACTCTAAATTAAAGTAGAATGGCTAATTAGTTATTTCTTCCATGACCCCTAGGATGCCAATATTAACACTGATGGTACAAAAATGTAATGCACTATCCAAAGAATTATTCAGAGTTCCTAGAGCCCCTTCTAGGGCTTGTTGAAAAACTCATTGTCGAACATGATTAATGGCTCTTTATTGTTCAAAATGAAGGGTTTTATGTTTGTAATTTTCTAATCGTTCCAAACTCTCAGAAGTGGCATTAATCAAATTCACTTTTTCTCATTCTATTCCAAAATATCCATTCACTCGATATTCATTTGCCTATGTTTCCACTTTTTGTAAGCGGACTCAAGCTTTTTTGAGTTGCTCAATAGCACTTTTACGTAATTCTTCTGAATTTCAAATATTACTCAAGATCCTCTATTTTTGATTATCTAATGAATCATTTAATAAAAGTAGATTTTTGTACAATTAATTTTACAACTTAGACAATCTCCTCCCGAACCAAACATGAATCTTTCAATTCATTTAGTTCTCACGCTCAATTATTCAATTTATAGGCATTCTTTCCTATAGTTTTTAATGTAATCAAACTATCCTCTCTTTTCTGTTTGTATTTCTATTAAAGGTATCAAAACTTATACAAGACCAGAATATTTGGGGGACTCTTCTGACCAGACAAAATATCTATATTTGTCAGTAAAGTTGTTTATTTTCTTTATTTTATTTTTTTTTGTTCCTTATTTCTTCTTTTCTTAATATTTATTATTTGATTATTTTTTTTATAAATTTGATTAAATATTTTTTGATTATTTCTTTGAAATTGGAATTTTCAATTTTAATTATCAAATTATTCAAATCTAAAAATTCTTATTTTATACATAGGGTGTCCGTTCAACATTGTATAAAAAAGGTAAAGTACCCTCCTTTTCTAGAAAATGATTCAAAGCATTTTATCCGTATGAGTGTTCTATATTAGATAAATGACCAACTATTAGAAATTTTAAACCATTTAGATACTAACACAATGGTAGACAGAGTACTGTGTTTGTTGTGCTTGGACTTCAAATAGTTTAGCTTTAACCATGCTTATGTTCCCAAATCATTGGTTAATAGAAGTTCAAAGTGAATTTACTAAGAAATCACGAGATACTATAGTTCCCACATATGACTTATTAATTTATTCATAAGTAATTTGTTGGGGTTTGCATTTTTCTTTGCTATTTATATATCAATTATATCATTTATAAATAAATCACATATAAAAAATAAAGTGCAGTCATTTGGATCCAACCTATTCTTGAAATATATAACTCGCACACTCTCTTTCCAAAAATAATCATCACACCAAGCACTACACTTAGATTGATTGAATTTGTTGCTAAAATATCGGTTTTAAGCCCAAAACTCCCAGCGGATGGCCAATGGCCCAAGGAAATGAAAGAATTGATTACATTTTTCATATGCTCTCCTCTTATAGATGGGACTACCAAAAATAGAGCTCTTTTTATTTATTATTTTGATTTCTAATATATATATATATTATTTATATAAATAAAATATATATACATATATTACTTCAACTTATTAGTATTATTTTTTATTAGTATTATTTTTACTAATATTTTTCTTTTTGATTGATTGGCTTCTTATTTATTTTATTATTTTTAAGCTTCTACCAATTAATAAGTATCTTATTGGGTTAGATCGTGGGTCTTACATAAATTATAAACTATTTGCATTTGTTGCAATTTTTGTTAAGAATTTCCTTTGATCGTACTAAGTACTAAAAACGGGAAGGAAGAAAGCAAGAAGATCCACTAATTCCTCATCCTCAAATCAGTCCTTCCCGAAGGTATTGTTTCAATGAATAAGTAAGTGTAGGATTGAATGAAGTGTTGATATAATTCCAAGAATCAAACGACAAGTCATTTTAGTTAATAAAGTACATAACATACTTTTTTTTAGTATTAAGCAAATTTCTAATATTAGAAAAATTGAATATTAGACAAAAGGGTACACAAATAAAAGTGCTAATGCTGCGACCAATCCGTAAATTGTTAAAGCATCTATAAAATCCAAACTAAGTAATAAAGTACCTCATGTTTTTCCCTCTACTTCTGGCTATCTCGCAATACCTTCTACAACCTGTCATATAGTAGTACCTTGACCAACTCCAGGTCTAATACAAGCAAGTCCTACGGCTAATCTAGCAGCAATAATGGAAGTGATAGAAATCAGTGGATTCATAGTAAGCAAAGTTCCTCACAAAAAATAAAGAAATGGCTAATGATACAATCAACCAATGAATTATTTACTATATTTCTTACTAAACTCTATCTTGTCGAAGTAACTAAAATCTCGAGAACTAAGAATATTACTAAATAATCAGAACAATTTCGATATCTTGTTTTTAGTTACTACTATTTGTATTCATGATGAATTTTTTTGTAAGCCCATATCCATATATATGGATATGGTTCCAGTTATTACATTTCTTTCGAACTCTTTTTTCATTTAACTCTTCGTTATTTCATATATCCTTTAATTGATCAGTTTATTCATTCACTGCATTATCACAGACTGACGAAATAAAAGAAAAGTAAAGTAGTTGCATCGAATCGGGATCTAAACGCAGAACTGAACTGGGATGGGAAATAATATAAGTATAGTTACTATATAACTAGTGAATATCTAATATCACATATACATTTGTTTCTTCCATACCGTAAACTACCTTTCTAGTTCCTAGCACTTTTTACTTATCATTTACGTAAAAATAGTCAGTCAAAATAATTAAAATTGACTGAAACTTATTAGTTCTTATGAATGATTGAAGAAATGAAAGGGATTGAAGCCCCAAGTCTTAAATGAAACAATCAGTCTCGAATCAACACTATCTACACTAGTATGGTAAAAAGAACTAATAGGAAACCATATTTTGGAATTATTCTATTCTAAGAAATATGAAAATTATTCTATTATATTGAATTATTATATAATAATTCAATATAATAGAATAGAACAAGATAATTAAAATTATATATAGTATAAACACTCATAAATAGAAAGAAATCTTTCTATTCTTTATAAATCCTTATTTTCTATTATATACTTTTTAGATTTGGAGTTGTATGTAGATATGGGTTTGAGATCGACCAATTTACAATATGTACTACATACATCTACTTCGTATATATAAATTGAAAGTACTCTAATTCTATTTCTTGATACATCCATTTATATAAAAAATAATCAATTCAAAATAATTGAAAGTCAACTGCTCTATTATATAGAATCTAATTTTTCAATTTTGTATCATTTTTAGAAAGAAATAGGGATCCTGAGATCTATTGAAAATGATTAATAAATAATGAAATTAAGAGGAATTCTAAGAAATTCCAAACGGAAATAATAGAAATAAGAAAAAGAAAAGGAAAAAGTGAAACCGAAGAATTAGATTAGAATTCCCAACAAGTTCTCAATCGGGGCATTAACACATGATTCGTCGAGCTCCATGACAACGTTTTCAAATTAGAAAATGGAGCAGTAGACCCACTGATGTATCATGCTTAAACGTGACATCAAATGAATTGATAAAGCAAAGCTAAAATTTGTAGGAGTCTAAAACCTTAGTTAAATGTGCAATATATGGATCGCTCGATGCAAGCAAAAATATTATTTATTATGTGTGTAACCTCTTTGTACAACCAAGCTGTTAGTAAGTAGTTTACGATAGAAAATAGATATCGTCATAATAATGACTTTTTCTTAGAACCAAAAAATAAAGAGAGAAATGAATAAAAATAAAAAAATGGAGATTTGTTGTTTCTCACTGTAATATCCATAATTAGAATTAAATTATGTCAAGAACGGATTTCAAAAACTAAAATTGAATATTTAGATAGAATATTTAGGAAAAACTCAGTTAGAAAAAAAGACTATTATATGCATTATGTATTCTGTTGACTTGAGTTTTGAAATACAACTATCATAATATATACATAATATATATAATTTAATAATAGGAATATATAATAAAATAATCAGATAATAAATATCTATATAATATCTAACATAATATCGAATTACTAAGAATATTAAATTATGACTAATAATTAATTACTAACAAATAATAGCTAACTAATACCCCTACGGTTTATTAAGTTACTATGCACCATTTCCTTTTCTTTTATGCGAGTCCACTTAGCTCAGGGGTTAGAGCATCACATTTGTAATGCGATGGTCATCAGTTCGATTCTGATAGCTGGCTTTTTTCTCTATTTATTTTTTGTTCAACTTTTCCATAATCTCTCAAAATATTGAAAAAGCTCTCCCCCTCGTTCGCCTTACAACTAGGAGAAAAGAATGAATTCGAGAAAAAAATGAGATTTCTCAAAAATGGGATCCCCATAGAACAAATCATAAATGTAGTCTTAACTTACTATCCTATATATTTAACTTCATATGCCATATGCTATATTATATATATATGTATATATAATCTGAATATTGATACAATTCTTTTAGTTCTACTTTGTAATATTTGTAGTGCTTTCGTAGAGTTAGCTTTGCTTTACTTTATTTTTATTTAGTTCAGTCTTAATATATGTATTTATTATTTAAATTGAAATTTCTATAAAAAATAAGGGAGTCTTTATGTCTCGTTACTGAGGACCTTGTTTAAAAAAAAACACCGCCTGGGGACTTTACCAGGACTCACTAGTAAAGGACCTAGATCTGGAAGTAATTTGAAAAACCAATTATGCTCTGGGAAAAAATCACAATATCATATTCGTCTAGAAGAAAAATAGAAATTACACTTTCATTATGGTTTGATAGAGCAACAATTACTTAGATATGTGCATATCACTAGAAAAGCAAAAGGGTCAACATGACATGTTTTACTACAACTACTTGAGATGCGTTTGGATAATATTCTTTTTTGATTGGGTATGGCTTCGACTAGAGCTGGCAATCAGGCGGGTCGGGTCGGGTTTGGGTCGGGTCATTACGGGTCAGAGATAATTTGGGTTATTTTATTCTTTTAGGCCAGGTCGGGTTTGAGTCGGGTTAGTATCGGGTTGGGTCCCTTTAGGTCATTTTGTATTTTTGGGTCAACTCGGGTTCGGGTCAGGTCAATTTTGGTATAGATTTTTTTTAGGTTACATTATCGAGTCTGGCTGGGTTCAAATCAAATATTTTTGAGTCATATTAATATCGAGTCGGGTCAATTTGCATTATTTCCTCAGGCTAATTCAACTTTGGGTCGAGTCATTTTTGGATTGGGTAGTAATTAGATTGGGTCTTCTTGGGTTGTGTATTTTGCTTAGGTATAGTTGTTTTGGGCAGTGTTTTTAAAACCGAACCGGACCGGCCGGTCTGACCGGTCAGACCGGTGAACCGGTAGCTGACCGGTCCGGAAGCCTAAAAAACTGGTAATGTGTCTTTTTTCGGTCCAACCGGTAAGAAATACGGTCCAACCGGTCCAACCAGCCGGTCAGACCGAACCGGATTGAACCAGTGGTTCAAAGAGAAGAAAAAAATAGAATGTAAAATATATATATGATTTTACATATATGTACATACATATGGTATATATATATGTATGTATGTATTTATTTATATAGAAAATATACATATAAGGTAGAATGCATATATATATATATATATATATGTATGTGCGAATGTATGTGTACATCTACATAATAATATATATGTATACATATATATTTATATACATACATATATATAATGTATATATATTCAAATATATATATATATATATATATATATATATATATATATATATATATATATATATATATATATATATATATATATATATATATATATATATATATATATATATATATATATATGAAAGTATACATTTGCACAATATATATGTATACACATATATTTATATATATATGTATGTATGTATTTATTTATATAGAAAATGTAGATATAAGGTAGAATGCATATATATATGTATATATGTACAAATATAAGTATATTTGTATATATGCATATATATATGTATGTGTGAATCTATGTATACATCTACATAATAATATATATATGTATAAATATATATTTATATACATACATATATATAATGTATATATATATGTATGTATGTATGTATGTATGAATGTATACATTTGCACAACAATATATATATGTATACACATATATTTATATATATATACATATATATATATACAATGTATATATATTTAAATATGTATATGTGCATATATACACAAACTGTATATATATATATATATATATATATATATATATATATATATATATATATATATATATATATATATATATATATATATATAACTTGTGCAGTTCAACCGGTTTGACCGGTCCGACCGCTAATTGCCTTTTATCATGGTGACCGGTTTGGTTTTTTCGGTTCAAATATTTTTTTATGTCATGCTGACATCATTTCCGGTCCAACCGGTTCAACCACTCTGGTTGAACCCGACTCAATCCGGTCTGAGTCAGTACCGGTCCGACTACCGGTTCGGTTCTAAAAACATTGGTTTTGGGTTGAGTCTCGGTCTGTTTAGGTTGGAGAGTTGGCAATCAGAAGAGTCAGTTTGGGTTTGTCCAAGGTCATTATGGGTCAAAGATTATTGAGGTTATTTTATCGTTTCACGTCGAGTGGGTTAGTATCGGTTTGGTCCCTTCGGTTCATTTTGCATTTTTGGGATAACTCGTGTTCAGGTCGGATCAATTTTGACACAAGTTTGTTCAGATTCATTTATTGGGTTGGTTAGGGTTCATCAAATCACTTCAGGTCATTTAATTTACACTATTTCTTGGGGTAACTAGAGTTTGAATCGAGTCATTTTGAATTTGGTAGTTATCAATTTGGGGTTTCTTGGGCTGTATATTTGTATAATCAAGTTGTTTTGAGTTGGATCTCATTTAGGTCATGTCGTGACTTGTGATAATGAGTAATGACTAATAAATTGTATTAATTAAAAAATAAATAAAATATTCTTTTTACTTGTTAATTTCTTCTTTTAGTATCCATTATCCCATATATTTCCCCTTCCTTTTCCTTACTATCAAATTATCAAGCAAACTATTTATTATGAAAATAATATATCGATAAATCCATACCAAAATCTATTCTAAAACTAAAACTTGACTTCTCCTCTTCTCGCTAGTTTCTACTCGCTAGTACTCAGCCATGTTGACATTGGGTCAGGTTAGTTTTTGGTTGGATTGAGTTTGGGTCAGGTTGACATTGAGTCGATCGGTGTAGGATCGGTTTGACGTCAAATCATGTTGATATAGGGCCAGGTTGGTGTTGGATCGGGTTGGCATTGGGTTGGGTTGGTTTTGGATGGGTTGACGTCGGGTTGGGTCAATGTCAGGTCAGGTTGATATCGAGTCAGGTCAAGTCAGTTGTGATTATTTCAGGTGGATTCGGGTCACACGACATCATCGGGTCGGATGTCAGGTCAAGTTTGAGTCTGACAATTTCGGGTCATATTGAATTTTGGGTAAACATCGAGTCGAGTCAGGTTGGGTTTGGATTTATATTTTTTGGGTTTAATTGGGTCGGGTTGCAGATAAGACGGGTCGGGTTTCTCAGGTCGGGTCAACTTTTGCCAGCTCTAGCTTCGACCATTCTTGGAGCTAGGCAATTAGTTAACCATATACACATTTTAGTTAATGGTCGTATAGTAGATATACCAAGTTATCATTGCAAATCTCGAGATATTATTACTACCAAAGATAAACAAAGATAAAAAACTATGGTTTAAAATTATATTGCTTCATCTTCCCACGAGGGGTTGCCAAAACATTTGACCGTTGACTCATCCTAATATAGAGGATTAGTAAATAAAATAATAGATCGTAAATGGGTAAGTTTGAAAATTAATGAGTTGTTAGTCGTAGAATATTATTCCTGTCAGACTTGGTCCTAATGAAAGAAAAAAGGTTTCAAACCATTTTTTATCCTTTTTCATAGATTTAAAGGCCTTGATCCCTATTTTTCACGTATTACATATTACAAAAAAAGGATTGATTGGTAATAAGCAGTAATAAGATTTGCATTTTAAGCCTTTCTGATACAGGTATTTTAAGTACTACATAATTAGGAATAGATAATCTAATCTAAAGGCCATACTATTGGAATAAGAATAATGGTATCCGTTATTTGATTTAATACCTTGTAGTCTGTAACGTTGACAAATTGGATGACGATATGGAAATGGAAAGGGAGGGATTCAAACCCTCAGTAAACAAAAGCCTACATAGCAGTTCCAGTGCTACACCTTCAACCACTCAACCATCTTTCTGACATAATCTTATTATTGACCAGAAAATGAATGAATAGTGAGTCATTCGTATTATTACAGTAAAGTACAACCGATTCATATGTAATCGAAATAAAAAATCTTAAAAAAATTCCTTTTTAGGATCGAGTATTAACAAATTTTTGTAACAAAAAAGGATATTCATTCATATTTGTCAAGATGACAGATGATCCTTTATTATTCTAACATTTATACCAGATAAAACTAATGGCTTGGAGTAAATAAACTAAGCAAATCCGTATACTATACTATGATTTGATTTATTTAGACTATTATCCTATATAAGAATGCAAAATTCCTTTCTAATTTCGGATTTTGTAAGGTTAATTTCTCTCATGGGCTACCATATCTATGGATCTATTAAAAATTAATGAATTGTGCTAGAGATTTTGCTATTTTGATTTATGTATGCATTGTGTAAATAAAATAAATCATTACTATAATGTAAAATGATTGTTTTTTCCTTCCTTTTGAATCATAATTCAATCATAATTCCTCAAATGAAATTATCAGAATGCGTAAGAAAATAAGGTCCTCGATTCTTTACTTTCGTTTAGAAAAAATAGTAATACTTTAGCTCATCGGTATACTACTTAAATGAAATTAGGTTTTATCCAATTAAATAAAAATATTTATTATCTCTACCTCTTCAAGGAGGAACAATTAAATTCCACATTTTTTTATAATTGGAATTAGTATGTTTCTATGTTATTTTGTACTGTATAATTTCTTTGTTTGTGAGACCTTTTTCCCCCGGAAAAATGAGAAGAATTATAAAATGGATCGCTGATTATGCCTAGATCTCATATAAATGGAAATTTTATTGAGAAGACATCTTCAATTGTAGCCAATATATTATTACTAATAATTTCGACAAATTCAGGAGAAAAAGAGACATTTAGTTATTATAGAGATGGTGTGATTTGATTCTTTTTTTATTTTTTTAAGCCCTTACTTTAATCTTATCTTATGAGAAAGAAAATATAGAAAAGAAAGAAAATATAGAAAAGAAAGAAAAATTTATTTAAATAAAGCCACGTTTGTTGAAGGTGAAGTTTGGAGATAGAACAATTCCTTCTACCATGTATCCTCGATTGATGCAACCTCAGATGCTTCAATTGTCAATTTTAGTATTGAGCGAAAGGTTACACCTATAGGTTCTTGTGGGTCAATCCTACTTAGCCCACTAGTACCAATAGGCAACATAGGGGAAAAAGAACTACACTCATGAATCAACAACATGAAAACTTTGTTATAAATTACCCTTTTCCTCATTGGGGCTAACAAAAATGGTTGGGACAACAAACATCCATCTCGTTCATACCTTGGATACCCGTACAACCATCGAAGATCGTTGAAGTGACTAATTCCTGGAAATAAATGGCGTTAAAGATAAAGAAATTGTTGAAGTTTCTATTCATATAGAACATATAGAAATGAAGCATGAATATTTATGAATTGGTATTAAAATAAAAAACAAAAACTCTTATAGGAAGGTTGGCTAGAAATTTCTTGTTAAAATACTAGCCCCCATCAGTTCATAATGAGAATATTGCAATTTAGATTTCATAGATTATGGAGTACCATGCACAATAGGAAGGAGCCATATGAGATGAAAATCTCACGTACGATTCTAGAGAAGAGATTCTTTGAATAGAATGAATGACCGTAATGGATGTTGGCTCAATCCGAAGGAAATTATGCGGAAGCTTTATAGAATTATTATATAGCTACGCGATCAGAAATCAATCCCTATGATCAAAGTTATATACTCTATAACATAGGACTTATACACACAAGCAACGGGGAGCATACGAAAGCCTTGGAATATTATTTCTGGGCACTAGAAAGAAACCCATTCTTACCACAAGCTTTTAGTAATATGGCCATGATCTATCAGTACGTGCGACTATCTCCATTATAGAAAAAAAAGAAAATGGACTAGTAAATGATATACTAGAAAAAAATAGGCTTTCTACATATACATCGTTCGAAGTAACAATTTTTATAATCTGTGGAAAGGACAAAAGAACCAAATTATTAGGAAATGAGTATGACCTATATATTTATATTCTATAGATAAAGGATCAAAATTGATAGAGGAAGCACCATAAGGATCAATTCACTTTGGATCGATACAATAAGAATTGCTTAATGATCTCATTATATGAGATAAAAGTTAGAAATCAACTTATGTAATAGAGTTAATCCACTAGGGTATTGAGCAGTGGTGTAGCATCAAATACCAAAGAGAGTAAGACTTCTTTCTTATGGAATCAAGTCTTTTTCAAAAAATTTATATAAATTTCATATATGAAACTGAGATAGTTACCTTTAAGAAAATTATAACAAAAAAAGAAAATTCATATAGGTAGGAAGATCTCTATGTTTTATTTTTCTGAAATGAAGGTGGGAGAAAAGAGAAAACTAGGAAAATTAGAGTTTGAAACTTATGTAATTAACTTCTTCTGGTTAACCCAAGAAAAAAATGGAATCAATTTCTAAAAAACTGAATTCAATTAGATAAGGTAGATGAAGATGAGATAAATAGATATTTAAGAAGAAACTCAATGAAAACATGACAATTAGAAGTGTAAGGCTAGACTAGTTTCCAAGGGGTACACAGAAAGGGAGGGTATATACTATTTTGATAATTTCTCGCATGATCATGATTCATGTGCTCATAGCACTACCTTTCATATGTAATCTCAATATCCATCATATGGTTGTGAAGATTATGTTCTTACAAAATGATCTTGAAAAGGAGATATATATGAAACAAACTGAGGTTTTGTTTTGGGATGTGGTAATGAATCTAAAGTGTGTAAAGTTGTTAAATCATTGTATGGATTTAAGCAAGCCCCTAAGCAATGACATGAAAAGTGTGATTATGTGACACCATATTTTGGATTCATTGAAATGATTTTTATATGTGTATTTATTTTAGGATCATTAATGATGTATTCATAATATTATGCCTATATGTCGATGATATCATGCTTTTTTGTTTTGACATTAAAGTAGTAAATGGGACTAAATCATTCTTTTGTAGTAAGTTTGATTGAAAGATATGGGGGCCATTGATACAACTTTAGGGCTTAAAATTACTAGGTCTACTGATGGTATCAAACTCTTTCAGTCAGACTATGTTGAGAAGATACTAAAGTTTGAATACACAACTTGTAAACCTATAAGGACTCCATATGGTACCTAGAAGCCCTTATTCAAGAATATACTCTAGTTCATGTGTCTACATTATGATACTCTCAAATTATTAGATGCTTGATGTATCTTATAAATTGCACATGACCGAACATTGCGTTTGCTGTGGGAAAGTTAAGTACATACACCATTTATATCGATAAGACCCATTAGGAGGCTCTTGATAGAGTGTTGAGTAATATCAAGGGAACTAGTTCCCTTAGACTGCATTGTGGTTAATATCCTTATGTAGTCAAATGCTGTAGTGATCTAAGATGGATTGCCATGAACTCTAGGAGCAATGGTGTCCTAGGATATGTATTCCTATCCAAAGAAAATACTTTTCTTGAAGGTTTAAGAAACAAACCATATTGTTCTAGTCAACCTTTGACGTTAAGTTGTGTGCTTTAGTTGTAACTAGATTGGAAATTGGATGACTACATGGAGATATGTCAATGTGATGTATATTATGATAGCACAACAACTATAGCCATGATAAGGAGTTTCAAGTACCAATAAAAACAACATTGACACATCCAAGTTATACTCAAGTCTATAAGGGAGCTGGTAACTAATGGGGTTGTGGCTGTAGACACTGTTGTTGCAAAAGAAAATATAGCTAATCCTTTGACTAAAGGTCTTACCTTGGCCTAGTTGAGAAATTCACGTTGGGGATGATACTAAAACCCCTTACTTTTTGTAAACAATTGAAACCCAACCAAAAAAATATGGATCCGACAAATTAGGTTTAATGTAGTAATAACTAACTGTAAGAAATAGCTCTGTAGCCACCTCTGTGGCGCTTGGAATGATTTTAGGCATGACATATTCCCTTTGGCTATATAATCAGTGAATTGGTTGACACTATATATATTACTTGATGTTTATATCATCTGAGTGTCTATCTCTTGAAACCTCTTAGTGTCATGACTACAAATTAGTAAGAAATTAGTCTCTGAATAGTGTCGAGTTCTATTACATGATGCTAGCAATACATCTTTGAAGTCTCCAACTAAGTGATTGGTGTTGTGTAGATTGCAATAGGAGAATTGGGTCGTTCCCAAATTTCAATCATGATTCTTGATTTAGACGTATAACCTTTATGCATCATTTTTCTTGTTTGCCACTGTCTTTATTGTGTTGTTACCAACCAATACTCTTATACCCCATATTCAAGTTCAAGATGCTAATTCACCTAGTTCCTATGAGAGTCTAAGTTGGATAACTCATACATGGTTCAAGCTGAGATGCACGTACTAGAGGCACATTATGGAGGACTGAGTGGTAGAGCATACTACACATTGGATTTTGTGGGGGGTTTTCTAGCTATATTAGCTTAGTTAATATTAGCTAGCATGGGTTAAACCCAATATAGGTGCAACTATTACATATGGGGTATGGAGGAAAATGTAGTTTTTGTATTTTGTGAAAATTGAGAATAAGACTTAGAAATCATCCTCTGTCTCTTTCTGCACAATGGGATAACTACTTAACTAATTGTTTAGTTATTTATTTCTTTAAAATAGAGCGACTCCTCACATTCCTTTTACGTATACAAATAATGAATATGACTATGTGGTTGCATCAAATAGGGAAAATGACCGAGTGAGGGAATGCTATAACTAAGGTCCCTGGTGTTAGGGTTAACCACAACGCAGACAACTCAGAACATGTGTCATTTGTGTTTTCAACCTTGCCGCCTATCGCCTTTCCATAGTCATTGCTCTTAGCGTGTTCTCATGGATTTCATTTCCTATATGTGAGAAACCTTCACCATTCCCCCTCTTCCTCTTGACACAATCTGTTGGGTGGTGATACCTAATGACCTCTGAGCTACACTGATAGTATCGTTGTTGGTGGCTAATGCGTGAGTGAGGCAATACCTTTTTACATGTTTATGATTGGATCAACATTGGAAGAACATCACACATCCATAACATACCGTAGTGCTAACTTCTTTAAATAACATCTCATTCTAAAAGGAGCGATTTGGTTTGAATTTTCTAACTATATTTAAGTATTTCTCCTACTCTATTTGTTTGTATATTTTCTATGCAATTCTTAAACTTTACCTACAAAACTGTTAATTAAATTGTAGTGGATTATTATTACCTATAATGACGATCTAAAATCCAACAACCACTTGTTCAAGTGCCATGTCACTACTAGTTTTGGTTACATGCTTGTTACCAACCACTACTGTCAAGTTCTAGAATATCCTCACTCCTGATGTAGATTTTGTGTTTTTGCGACACATTCCTAGATTCCAATCCAAATTTGTGGGTGCTGTCCAAATTTAGCATTTTTTGTACTGATGGTACTCATAGACCATCCCGTATTGAGATTTTTGCAGCCTCGAGTAGTCTCTAATGATATGTAAATTTTCAAAATTTGTTTCATTATTTGTATTCAATGTGTATACAATATAGAATCAGTACTTCGGGTGCCTAGGTGCTTTGAAAAACTCTATTGTTCTCTCTTTTTAGAAATTTCATAAGCAGTAAAAAGTTTCTATTTGCTATTATGCAGTGGGTAAGAGGGAAGCAAGTGAAGCCATCTGTGAATCTAGACCCGTATTTGTACTGGGAGTGAGTCTATAAGAGAAAAAATATATTTGGAGTAGGGACAAATAAAAAAGTGTTAAACATCCTCCAAATTCTCAAACCAAAGGAAGTAGACAAATGGTTCTCTAAAATTGCTTTTCATGATTGGTTCTCTTGTGAGAATACATTTATGCCCTAAAATTTAAGCAAAGATCTAAAACAAAGTAGATTGTGAAATTCCAAAATTACTTATATAATGGATTGCAATTGTTGGGAAATATGATAGTAGAAACAAAAATTTTACTTACCATATTCCTCATGGAATGATAGATCATGTTAGAAACTATGAGAAGGGAAAAAGGGTTGTCATGTTATACCCAGTCATGGAGAAAATCTAACGATGATTTCCTTATAGTAGGGTGCACCTTTCTTCAAGTTGCACCTGGACAGCTATCGTTGTTGGCCTCCTGGTCAAAATCCACGGATAGAGGTTGACAACATCCTCCTAGCACGCCAAATGCCTCTTGCCTCTAGAGTAGTTCATTTGGACCATTGAGAACTCCTATCATTCTAGAATAATGGACATGAAGGAGTTGCTCCTTCGAGTTGACGTACTAGTGTAAACTTTCTCTCCCACAATTGTCTCTCCCTTTCTATTCCTCCCTTTGATGGGTAGAACTTGCTCAGACTCTCTTGGTTACTACAAATAGAGAATACAACAATTCTCAGAGCTAATTGATGTGCCTGAGAAGCCCCAAATATCTCTCTATTTATAGGAGGATCATGGTTAGGGTTCGTAGTCTGAACAAGAGTCGAAGGGGACAACATTTCATGAATTTTTGCAACCTACAGGCTACAAAATAGTTAGTTCATAGGTGAACTAAATGGTTGGCATGTGAGCCGATTGGTTCAACCCTTGAACCAATCATTTCATCATGTTTCCCAATCAAATTTTCTTTGGAAATTAATATTCAATTAATGCACAACATGATGTAAACATCAATCCTTGATCAATTTCACTAATCAAGCAAATGACCAGTTCACAACCTGAGTGATCGGTTCACTTGCTGAACTAGTCATTTCAGAGTGCAGATTGCTAATATTGTTTAAATTTAATACCTAACACTTTAGCAATCAAGTTTAAACATCATTCATGAATAAATTCCTATTACAAGTACTTTCCTATGCGTGTGACCCTATAGGTCCCAAGTTACTTTGGAAGTTAATGTTTGTAACTAATTTATGACATCATAAGCAATGATTGGTATCTAGCAAGACATCATTGCTACTCATGTAATTTGTAAAGTTGGAGAAAAACTTCAACTTACAATATGTGATTGGTGTTACCTTGATTGTATAGTTCCTTTGTCTCTAATATCCCGATTAAAATCGAGGTGTGGAATCATCACCCTCTTCAACATTCAATCTATTATCATTGAATTTGAGCAGACTGTTTGAGATATATGTGAGCTCAACATCATATATCGGTTCACATGTGCATGGCCATGCTTTTCTCACTCTCGCTCATCAAGTGGCCATGATATCATACTCTTGTAGGATGGAAAAATCCCATATACATCACTCACAATCATTCCCCACGTGTTATAATGTATTTGAGCATCACCTTTCTGGCAACCCTTATTCAGGGATACATTTGATGTTGAAAATGTACATCAATTGACATGTGATGAGTGTAGTGATTTTAGGTCTAAGAACCACAATCACCACCATCACTAAGAGAGTTGATTCTGACTACCATTATATGATTTCCATGTATCACTCTCAAGGTGGGTCTGTCCAACACACTATTGTCTAACAAGTATCTATGCTCTAACAAGTATCTATGTATTTGGTTTGATCATATATCATGACTAATGAAACTCTGTCATCAACTGTGATGACCTGGAATTTGAGGATTATGATACCCAACACCGTATTTGAAGTTCATTAATTTCCTTTTTGGTTGATCACAATTTGAGGTTACTTATATCTAAAAATGATGCAATCGACTCAAACATATGATAGTCATCCCATCAAATGATCAAGAACCAATAGTCGAGGTCATTATGTCCACGGAAACAATGAATGTGATATATTTATCAAACTTGAGCGCCATTGGATTAACCATACATTTAGCGATTTAGATAGAGGTAAATGTTTGAATAATGATCCCTAGGATGCATTGCGGTCATATAAGTTTACAAATATAGTTCAAATGACAATTATATGAAACTTTACTACACCCTAGATCTGATGTTTTTTTGAGAAACTTTTTAGCAGTACAAACTTTGGTTTTTGATTTGAAATAAGTAGACATAAGTTTCATACATCCCAATGTCACATGACATGCTTATGGTTGCTATATTAACGCAAACTGTAGTCCATGGATAAAGGCTGTGGGACACATCCTAGGTCACCCCTAACCCCCGGAAAGGGTGGAATAGAACTAGATGAGGTGTCTTTAGATCCGATGAGGCAGGATAAGAGAATATCGTTGGTGAACCCATGATCTACACAACACTCTAACAGATGCCCTCTTCACTTGACGTTGAAGACCCATGGTGTCCAGAGACCACAGTTCCCACCTTCACCATCCTCTCTCACGAATCCTGGATATGATGCCATGGTGTCAGCATATTCAAGGATGACTGTCTTAGAGCCTTGGTCCATCCCTCCTACTCCCTCTGTATCCTATTGTGACGCAGCCATGTCAAAATCATTGCAGATGATAACCTTTCCTAGTATACCAGGCTCTATCATCATCTTCCTTGGTATGGCAAGATTCTACTTTCTTTCTGGAAATGTGTCGGGTAGTAGATAGACAAGGCAAGTAATGGGGAGCTCCAACCGTTAGCAATGGTGGATAGCAATGGGGGGGATGAGGAGTAGGTGCATGGAGGATCTCAGATGGACTTTGATCCTCAGAGTCGAAGCTGGAGCTGTAGAGATCAAACCTGCCTCCTTCTCGTTGTTTGCAGTAGGCTACTTACTGTATCTCTCTCTCTGCCCTGGGATCCAAGTGCTGCGAAGCTTTCTAGAGTTTTAGATGGGTACGAGGAGGATAAGAGGCACTTTGCCTCTTCTCTCCGCCGCAACCAGACCCAGACGACAACGACCTCACTGAGAACGGGATCCGCAGCCAAAACCCAAGGGCCGTGTTTCTGCGGAGGTCAGGGGTGAGACTCCGAATGTGATGGTGGCTTTAGGTGTGGATGAGGAGCATCGTTGTACCATCACCCGCATGTTGGAGTCGAGCTTCATGATGGTGGCGCTCATACAGATCTCGGGCGGGCTCGAGTTCATGTGAAACAGAGAAAGAAAAAGGGGGATGTCAGAGACAGGTCCTGAGGCAGTGAACCAGCAAGAAAACCCCTAAACCCACAAGTGAACCAGACCAGATCAACCAAAGAACCGACCGCAGAAAGCAGAGGAGATACGCCAACCTTAGTGGCCACGTGGCGCGATCCAATTGGTCGCTTAAGGTAAATATCCTAGAAATGCTTAGTTCTTGTATAATTCATAGCAATTGGCTCGATGATCAGAAAAATACATATAATATACCAAAATTCCCAAAAAAATGTGTAGAACATAGTAGAATGATAATGACAGGATTTTGATGCATTAATAATAGTGATATCATATAAGATGTGAAATGCTCATATGATGGATAATAAATATCAAACGATATTCTAAAATTATGGTAACATGTCAGTAAGTCTATATTCATGTTTATAATGCATATGATGCCAATTATAGTCATGTTGATGTATGAAATCATGTAATTTGCTCCATAAGGCTAATTAGGGCTAATAACCCTAAAGAAAATGTAATAAATACATGCATGCTCAATAAATGATGAAATTTACAGAGTAAGCTCATATCTGTATTTGGAAACTCATATTTAATTATGAGATCACGATGATGCATAGAATGCATGTTATGTGAAGAGCACCCTTAATACATGTGATGTAACCCTAATATGGTTAATGAAAGTGACATAATGTTAAATATGTCCACATAATAATGTGACACATGAGTATATCCAGTTGATGAACTGTAATCTGGAAAATGACATCAGTAAGATAAATATAAGGTAGGAATACAAGTAATCATGAGAATAACATAATGATCTAAGTAAACCCTAAAATGAACACGACTAGGGTTAAGATGATCAGAATCTGATGCTAGTATATGATTTTTTTTAACTAGGTGATGACCAGATATCTAGATGAGCAAGAATGATTAGAAATCTCTAAACTCAGGTACGTGGGATTTATCTAAGTATATGACTAGTTTTCTTGTGTGCAATAGCTATGATGTATGGCTTGTCTTTATTTGAGGATATTGCTTGGATGTACTATGATTATAGTATCTTCACCATGTCAATAAGAAAAACAAAGAATATAGATGGTTTGTAGCTACTGAGTGGATATATGCTCTCTCTCTCTCTCTCTCAATCCACTCTCTCTTCCTCTAAATATAAGGTCGGCACTCGGTCCCCATAAGCCAAGGGGCGGGGAAAAACGAAGTGCGACATCTCTCTCTCCCCTTTAAATATAAGGTCCGCACTCGGTCCCCATAGTCCAAGGGGCGGGGAAAAATGAAGTGCGACACCACTTAGTAGTACAAACGCATCAAAAGGCATCTAAAAATATGTGTTTACCTTATTATCACTTTAAACAATATTTTCTTTTACTCTTTCTTTCTCAAGATTATTTCAATTATGCAAGCATATTAGTATGTATCTTTCTACCCACGTGCACAACACCTTGTGTGTTGATTCGTTGTATCACATATGTTTTAGGTTCAGAGATAGCATGGGAGGAAAAAGATGGGAGTGAGCAGTTGTACAGGTTGTACCTATTGTCTAAGATCCTGTTAGCATACATGTTCAGACTTGTAGAATTTTCATTCAATATGTAACTATAAATCATTTTGTAATAATTCGTATCGTATAAATATGCATGTTGAATGTTGAGTATGTTATGGTTGTATGTTCATGTATGCATATTATGCTTCTACATCGCTCTCTGATATGATTGGATGATGTTTTCGGATTCTGACATCTCATTCCCAATAGGGTTTGGAGAAGACAAAATTCGGGGACGTCACATCAACCAACACACACTCTAGTCTTAAGTAGTATTGTTGTCTATAAAACAACCATAATAACAATTGACTAGGGAGATAACAAGAACATATATACTCTTAACATCTGTAAGATCCCATTGTAAGGTCCTCAACCTGAAGACATACATCATTGAGTTATGTCATTCTTTAGACATATATTATGTAACATCATTTTCTCATAACTGAATAAAATAGAATAAATTGGAAAATTACCTTTAGTATTAATCAAATCATTCATAATTTATGCCATTACAATCATCATATGATTGTCTCTCTAGGCATACATACCAAAATACACCCACTTGCACCTAGATCCAATCACCCATGAAATAAATCCCAAGTGATCTAACATGACTATCATGCTTCTACTATGATAGTGCTTTTCATAAGTGGTCAGTAATATTGCTTTTGGTTGGCACTTTGCAAATCTTCACATCTCCTTACTTTATGATCTCTTATATGAGATGGATCTGACTTTGTATGTTCTTGGAAATCTAATGCAATCTGGGTTGCTTATCTTGTGAACTAGCTCCATTGTTGTCACAATATATCTCAATTGCATTGCTGATGCTTGGAACTACCCCAAGTTAAGAAATGAACTTCTTGATCCATACAACTTCCTTTGCTGCAGAGGATGCCACAATATACTCTACCTCTGTTATAAAATCTATAACTTTCTCTTTCTTAGAACTCTTCTAGATTAAAACACCATTGTTGTGGAAAAACAAAAATTTGATTGTAATTGATAATCATCTTTGTTAGTTTGGAAGTTTGCATTGGTGTAACCCTTTACCACAAATTCTTCCTCACCATCGTAGAGAAGGAACTGATCCTTAGTTCAAGTACTTAAGGATGTTCTTCACAAAAGTCCAGTGTGCATCCCCGAGTTCTGACTGCTATCTTCTCATCATTATTAAGGCATATGAAACATCAGGGTGAGTACATAACATTACATACATGATAGATCCAATTGCAGATGCATATGGAGTCTAATTCATGCGTTCCCTTTCTTTACAAGATTTAGGAGATTCATCTCCAGAGATAGTAATTCCATGAGACATGGTAGGTATCCTCTGTTTGAGTCCTCCATGTTGAGCCTCTTCAACACTTTGTCAATGTATGTGCTCTGGCTTAGTCCAAGATGCCTTCTATATTTATCTCTAGATCTTGATTCCTAGGATGTAGGATGCTTCACCTAAGTCCTTCATAGAGAATGTATTTCCAAGCCAAGTCTTTACCATATGTAAAGTAGGTATGTCATTCCCCATGAATAGTATGTCATCCAAATACAATATGAGGAATACAATCATGCTCCCACTAACCTTCTTGTAAACAAACAATTCATCTTCATTTTTACTAAATCCAAACTCTTTGACTATTTTGTCAAATCAAAGATTCTAGCTCCGAGATGCTTGCTTCAATCCATAGAATGACCTTTGTAGCTTATAGAATTTATTTGCATCCTTTGGATTTATAAAACCCTCAGGTTATGTCATATACACATCCTCAAGAAGATTCCCAATAAGGAATGCAATTTTAACATCCATTTGCCAAATCTCATATTCATGATAAGATGCAACGGCAAGCATGATCCCAATAGACTTAATCATGACAATTTGAGAAAAGGTTTTGTGATAGTCAACACCTTTAACTTGTTTGAAACCCTTTGCAACCAATCAACTTTGTATATTTGTACATTACCATCCATGTCAGTATTCTTTTTGAAGAACCACTTGCACCCTATGGGTTTTTCCCCTTCAGGTGGATCTACCAAGGTTCATACCTTGTTGGTGTACATGGATTCCATCTCAGATGTCATGGCTTTTGACCACTTCTAAGATTCTGGTCCCTTAATATCTTCTAGGTAGGTAATTGACTCATCATCAATGACCGATTCATTGACTTCTTGAGTCACAAGATAACCAAATATTTTTGGCTCAAGGCGTCTCCTACTAGATCTGCAAGGTTCCTATGTCACTTGAAGAATTTGAGATTTCACAATAGTTTGTGACTCTGTATGTTCCTCTTATACCTCTACAGGTTCAATGCTTTCTTGTTGGTCTCAAACTTCTTCAAGTTCCACCTTACTCCCACCGGTTCCTTTGGAAATAAATTCTTTTTCTAGGAATGCATCATCCTTGGCAATAAGAACTTTGTTGTCAGTTGGGTTATACAAGTAGTATACTTTTTATTTCCTTAGTATATCCAACCAAATAACAATTATTTGATCTAGGGTTGAGCTTTTTCAAGAAACATTTTCTTGACATAAGCTTCACAACACAAATTGTCATAAAAGACATTTTGGTACGCTTACCAATTTATATGTCACATGGAATCTTTTGAACCAATTTATATGGTACACCATATCTAGAGCATAACCCTAGAAGGAAGACAGAAGATCCAAAAAACTCATCATTGATCACACCACATAGAAATGTGTGATTCCTTCTTTCATACCATTATCTTGTGGTGTTCCAGGTGGAGTCTATTGTGATACGATACCATGGGCACTTAGAAGGTCCTCAAACTCATGGCTTAAGTATTCTCTACCCCGATTAGAATGAAGTGTTTTGATACTCTTGCCAAGTTGGTTATGTACTTCATTCATGAAATCCTTGAACTTTTCAAGTGTTTCTGATTTATGTTTCATCAAGTAAACATAACCATACCTACTGAAGTCATCAGTGAAGGTAATGAAGAACTGATAACCACCTCTAGCATTTGTTCTAAAAGTTCCACAGCCATCAATATGTATCAGTCCTAATAGATTACTATCTCTCTCATTGTTTCCAGTGAGAGGAGTTTTGGTCATCTTTCCCAAGAAACAATATTCACATGTCTCTATTGATTTAAAATCAAAAGAGTCTAGATAACCATATTTATGGAGTCGAGATATGCGATTGTCATTGATGTGCCCTAGACGAAAATGACAAAGATACATTTTATTTGAGTTATCAAGTTTTATTCTTTTGGTATTTACATTATAAACATTTGTCTTAAGATCTAACAAATAAATACCATAAGACATTGGGATACTGCCATAAAAGATCTCATTTTTGAAATAAAACATTGGCCATTCTTTATATGAAATTCATATCCATCCTTGTCCATACAAGATACATAAATAATATTTCTATTAATTGCATGTACAAAATAGTTATTCTTTAACTCTACTGCAAGCTCTGTGGGTAGAGACAAACTATAAGTTCTAACTATAGTGGCAACAACTCTTACTCCATTAATAACGCACAGTTCAACCTCTCCCTTTCGTAAAGGCTTACTTCTTTTCAGATCCTACATATTTGAAGATATGTGAGATCCACACCAGGATAACTAGTACCCAAGATGAATAAGTAGATATATTTATATCAATGACATATATACCTGAAGTGGATATCTCTATCCCCTCGTTCTTCTTCATGAGTGCCTCCAGATAGAGAGGGAAATTTCTCTTCCAGTTTCCAAGCTGGTGATAGTGGTGACAATTGCCCTTATTAATAACTTCTTTATTTTCTTTGAGTGCAGAAGACTTGGGCTTTTGGCTAGCTTTAGAACTCTTCTCAGCTTTTCCTTTGCCCTTGGACTTTTCTTCTGTTCTATTGATTATCATCACATATGTAACAAACTAGATCTTGAACCCTACCCTAGAACTTTGACCTTTTTGTATTAAGCCAAAAAAAAACTGACACCTAAAAGATGTTAAGTAAAATTCTCTCACCTTATCCTTAGGCCCAATAATAGACACATAAAATATGTCACAATGGAGATTTCATAATAGATACATACAAAAATAATCACACATAACTCTTAGTAGAGTAATATGAAGTTTTGGAACATAATTGAAGGAATAATAGTAATAATAAGGATATATGAGATTACTAATGTAATAAAGGGCCATGAATATAAAAAATGACATATCTCATAAAAAGAAATCACAAAGGTAAAAACAAACTTCAAATTCATAATCTTTATCCTAAAAATAGCCTATGTGTCAATTTTCATCTAATTTGGACAACCTTGGATATATATAAGTGAGTTTAGGAGAGAGAAAATGTGAAAAATCCATATAAGTGAAATAATAAGATAAATAACTCCAAAAGATGGAAATAAAAGTAAATTCGTATTCAACACATCAAAGATAACTTGTGGATGAAGTTTCACCAAATTTGGATAATTCTAAAGTTCATTAATGCATGAAGAAAGAGAAATTAAGATTTGATTAAATAATGCATTAAAAAACTTCAAAAGGGAAATCTAATGCCCAATTCAGATTCTAATTACCCTAAGTGCAAAATTTCATATTAATTGGACAATATTTGGACTCTCAATTTGATTTGGAAAGAATTGACATAATTATTCACATCACTTTAATTAACGTTTTGATTTTTGCTAAAGTCCCACTTATTTTTCCTATCACACAGATTTTTCTTTTCTCGACCCAATTGGATGGTTCCCATTTTGTCCTAAGATCTGTGGACTCTATCGATGACTTGGAGGTCCTACCTCTCACCTGATTTTTAGTCAGAAAGGAACTACATGCCACAACTTCTTCTCTTCTCACTATCTCTCTCATCTCATCGTCTCGGTCTGAGATTTTTGCTCCAGCACATTCCTCGTGTCTTTCCGCATCTGGGGTTCCTAATATTTCTAGGGTTTTGTGGTCTCCACACCCTAATTGATGAGGGGTTTTCTCCATATCCCTTGTTTCCTGGTTTGGCTTGTATCCTAGTCATCCAGGGATTCACCCCCTATAAATAACCCCTCTTACACCATCCCTAAACACATAGAGAACAATCCCAACTGTTCCCTTGGTCCCGAATGACATGCACCCATCTTCCCCTACTCCATTTTCTTGGAACTTCAACTATGAGTTCATTGATGACTTTATGACCTCGACAACGGCCCCTTGTGGTCGACTTCAACTTCGTGAGGTGTGGGAAGACTTTAGAAGGACTCTAATTGTTTGAATTGATGGTATATCAGTTTCACCCCTTTTTCTATGTTCTTGACCTTCACAATGATTAGTTGGTTCCTTTTCATCATGACGCTTGATCTCTTCACATTGATCTTTGGTTTTGGTCGACGGTTCTCCCTTCACAACTAGTTTTGAGATTTCTTGGCTCTTTCTCACTGTCTTGGGTTCTCACGACTTCTTCAATAATAGAAGAAGGGTTTTCTTTGGCTATGGTTGGCCGTTGTGCCTGTGACAAGGTTCATTGGGACCATTGGCACTTTGGGAACAAGATCCCAAAGTCTGTCTCACTTAGTTTTACCTACATCATGATCTTTAGTTCGAAGATCCACCTGTTGGGACTCTCATTTCACATTGAGAAAAGGGGGAACAAATCCCCATGTGTGATCTCTTCTCTGCCCTCATGTTTTCTTCTTGCTTTTTTGTTTTCACAGAGGGGCAAAATCATCATTTCACACAGTTCCTTTCTTCTTTTTGTGCTGAGGCAACTTGCCCAACTATCTATGGGGCTGGCCGAGTTGGCAAACCATAACTGGGAGAAATCGGACCACGAGGCCCACTCTCTCCCCCTCTTTTCTTTCTCGTGACTTTGTGCTGACGTGGATTTATATGATTTTCCTGTTATTGAATATTCACAACGAATTAATTACTGATAAAAAAAGAGGAATAAATAGTCAATAAATTCAGAAAAATGTAAGCTTTCTAATGGTGTTGGTTTTGTCGTCTAAATCCAATGTCTAATAATAAGTAATTTTATTGGATTAATTTAAATAAGTAGTAACTTGTAAAATTCATAATTAAACATCTAAAAGTCTGAAAAATATAATAAAATATGTTTTTAACTCTGAATAATATAACTATGGAATGGTTTTCATAACCGAGTTCACACATTAAGAAAAAGGCAACTTTAAGGGTTTGTGAAATCAATGTAATTCTAACCCTAATTTTACATACATGATATTAGGTGCTTTAAAGACCTAGATTTGGATCTAGAAGTGATCTTGGACTGTTAGACTCTGTAGAGAGGTTTGTTTGCATCCTCTATTATTCTTTTTGAGTAATTACCCTATTTTATTCTTTTTCTTGGCCCTATGGACAATAGCCTACACATTATCTATTTTTCTTTGAAAATTATGCTTCATGTGAAGTACCTTTTAACTTTTATTGATCTTGTGATCATATTATCCTATTTGGACATTCTATTGGACTCTTTCTTATACATTTCTCATGGTGGAACATTTTATGGTATTGTATGCTCTTTTTCCCACTTTTATGGTGGATGTTTATTAGGATCATCTGATCCCACTTTATACTTGATGGATGTTCTCATCATCCTTATTTGTTATACTTTCTTATCCTTTTGTTATGCATCATTTGGTGACTTCTAGTATAATTTTACATGTTATTTTATGTGGATATGAACATTCCTACATATGAGTGTAGAGGTGATAATTCCTACATACAAATGTGTATCCTGTCTTGCTTGGGTGGATGTATATAGTTCCAGCCCACTCCATATTTAGAGCAGATGTATACAGTTTCCACTCATCGCATATTTTTGGTAGATGTGTTATTTCCTACCTATATGTTATTATTGTCTAGTATTGTCACAGGTGAAAGGCATAAATGCCTTGTTCTTATAATTTTGCTCTTATTTGTTTCTTTTATTGAGATTATTTTCTTTTATGTCCGATTGGGTAGTACTTTTCTTTTTCATGGGAAACCTTTATATTTGTTGTCCTTTATTCCATATATTACTCAATTTCCTTTTTAGTATGCACAATCCATCTTTTGCTGATGTTACCGTTTCTTCTCCTTTTTGTGGGGTATGCTTCCATCCTTAAGTTTAGAGCAAGGGAGGATAATCAAGGTGAACTTGGACAACAACCTTGCAATTGAGATTTGGGAGACTTTGAAGAGGTGGCTAGATGACCCTCAGCGGGATCCTTATTTTATAAGATAGTTTTCCCTTTTGACTCACCCATGTGTGGTGAAGAGTTGTATAAAGTTATCAAGCTTTGTAATAGTCAGAAGTTTTATATTCTGCTGCTACTTTTGGTTGAATGATACATACATGTTTAATGAATTGGTCATGATCCCTTTGGTGAAATGTTTTATGTGGTGTTTGGTTCATGGGACGTTGTCTTTTTATTTCTAGTAGGGAGTAGTTCCCCTTTAGGATCCCACTCCTTACAACATACTTGGGCTTGTCTTTCTTCATTTGTGCTTCAACTGTTCTCAACATGCCAAGTAATTATGACAACTAGTCAAAATTATTCATTACAGAATTCTTGACAAACTGACTATATGACTCTAGAAATGACTGCAGAATCAGTGGCCAACTCTTGGACCAAGGGAAATCCTAGTCTCACAAGGTTCTCCACATACCAAATAATCTTGATCACATGGAGACCAACTAGATATCCTTGTGCCATGTTTCACTTGAACATCACCTTGGAGACATCATATCTCTCCTATCTTGCCTGATCTTGGTGCATGTTCTTAAGATATGTTACCACCTCAATCATATAAATATTCTCATGCTATCTCTACAACTCATATTTCATTTCACACATAATTAGGCATTTGACATCTACGACATACTCAAAGTGCTTCTTATATGCATCTTTGTCAGGCTTAGGTGCACTGGTAACAAGTTCATCTGGCTCTAGTACTTCTAGGACATAGAGCTTGTACTCTTGTGTGAGAAAAGTTCTCCACATCCAAAACCAATCATGGAAATTATTTCCATTCAACTTGTCCTTCTCAAGTACTGATCACAAAGAAAATATGTTATTTGTTGTCATTTGATTCTATAAGAAAAAAATGTAATCTAGTGAAAACACTTTTCATTTGATTTGTTAAAATAAAATTTGATGATGTTTTATTAGACCTTTAATTAACTATCACTTCCATTATTTTGTGCAAATTGATAACCCTCACTTATCAATTTGGAAGATTGCATCGTATAATATGAAAGATCTAGGGGGTGAATAGAGATTTTTGATAATTTAAATTTAATTAAAACAATTAAAACACTCAACCAAATAAAGAGGGGGAAACAAGGAAGACACTTCGGTTTAGAGTGGTTCCAACCTTTGAATCAAAGGCTGTCCAGTCCACTACCCAATTGTTTCCAATTGGGATTTTGAAAGTGATTTATTTCATTAACTCGCAAGGATGTTACATAAAATACAATCAGCTTCCACTTGAAGTAGACTTCAACTTGAATTAGACTCAACCCCCTTGATGCAACCTTCTTGAAGTAACCACGAGCAATCCTCAGAGCAGCCTTCACCACCTTGAAGTAGCTCCACCACATTGACATAGGCTTCAACTAGAAGTAGCTTAAACCTCCTTTGAAGAAGCCTTTGTGAAATAACCTCAAGCACACCTTGGAGCATCCTTTGTTGAAGTAGCACCAAGAAACCTCCTTTCAACAACCTCCAACCCTAGGAGTAGTTAAGGGGAACAAAGTACAATATATATGAAATAGATTGGAAGAAAGAAAATACTTATCCAATGAAGTACACCACTTTGATCCTATATAAAGTGTTATATTATCCTATCAACTTAAGATGAATGTGGCTATGTGTTGTATCTAGGATATTGTAGCTATAGGACACAACTCTAGAGCACAGGGAAGAAGATGGCAAGTAATTCTAGCTTTGTTGCTCTCAATAGTGAATGCTCACGTGTATCTTAGTTGCTTTAGGTGCCTAAGGCCTCTCCTGTTTATAAGAATGGTTTGCTTATGTCTAGGGACGTTCTAGGGAGTGTCTAGAGTGTTCTTAGTGCTTAACTAGGCGTTAGGTGTACATTAGTTGGCTAGCAATTGCTGATTTGTTCGTGCTTGAAAAGAACAATCCAGAACCCTACTCAATCGACAATTTGGTCGACCGAACTGTGTCTCGATTGAGGTTCTCTTTGAATGAGCCTGGGTTCAAGGAAAAAGTGCTACAATGTCTATTTTCAACTCCCAACTACCAACCACTCAGTCTAACAGTCACAAGCTTTAGACCGAAGCTTACTCAGTTGAGACTATTTTTGATCAAAGACTATTTTAGAGAACAATTGTGTAAATTGTTGAATAGTGATCACAAGTTTGACCGAGGTAATTATCAGTCGACAAGAAGTTTGACCAAGTGTGTCTCAGTCGACAAGTTCTTTGACCGAGGGTGTCCCTATTTTAAACTTTTGAATCACCTAGTGTGTGTTTCAATGTGTGTTGGTGACTCTAACTTTGGAGGAAAACCTATCTAAGGGTTATAAGTGGGTAGGGAAGATCTAACACTTGATTTACATGATGGCTAAGTACTTATACATTATATTTTTGTACAAGTGTTTACATTTGAGTACAATCATGAACATTTATACAATTAAGCGCATTTGATCTTCAATTTGCATTGATCTTCATCTTCCCACTTAGTAGGATTTCCTTATTCCTTTGAACCCTGAAATACTCAAGTAACATGTTAGAACCACAAGTGTGAAATGTTTGTGATCATCAAAACAAAGGGTATATTAATGTCCAATTTAGCCAACATTCTCCCCCTTTTTGAATATGATAAACATTTCTAAAATATAATCAAAATGTTTTAAATGAGATGAGTTTCATACCTAAGATTTACCTGAGTTGAAGAACATATTCTTGTTTTCATAAAATATATGTTAATTATTCCTAAAGAGATATGGAACATAATATCCATCTCTTAAGGAATATATCATCAATTAATGTTAAGATAAGAGAACATGAAACTCATTTATTTTGTTTTATATTATTTCTCTTCCTTTTTCATTTCAAAAAGATATCTATATAAGCATTTTACTCCCCATGAATGGGATACTCCCCCTGAATATGATACACAAGATGCAAAACAAAGTGATAGAAAATGTCCAATGAAAGCCACAAGATAGATTTTACTAACATGATCAAGTGAACACAAATAAGCTCAATTCAATTGGTATTAACATAAGATAACATCATAGAATTCACTAGAATTGATGACATAAGTTGCACTACTCACTACATTGGACATCATCACTTGAAGGTTTGCAAGATTACATCAACATCAGGATCTTTCCCAAGAAATAGAGCATCACCGTAGTACTTTATAAGTGTTTTCCAATCAAGTGCACCTGTCTTAATAAGCATATGCCTCCATAAATGTTGGTGCCCTATCAAACCTGAAGTGGGCAACAATGTCCTGGAGTTGCATGGGTGAGTATTGGGTATGGGAAAGACCATGTGAATGTGGTTGTGGGGCTTGGGTGTATTGGATAGAAGGGTTAAAAGGACAAAGACTCCCTGGATAGAGTGTATATGGATATGTGTCAGGAACATTGGGAGACAAGGCTTACATTCTTTAATTGAGATAAGTCATGGCATGATGATTGTGATCTAATTGTTTCCCAAGGTGAAAGGTAGCCCCTTTGAGATAACTCACATCATTTTCTAGATTTTCTATGGAGTATCTAAGAGGAGTAGGAGGTTGAGGATTTTCTTCGGTGGATGTCTCTCCTTCGGTCCTAGCCCTTTTGTGTCCAAATTTAAGGCCCATATTATTGACAGTGTGTTTGGTGAGTTTTTGAGGACGCCTATCACACTTGTAGTTTAGATCCTCTAGGTTTTTGTCAAGGAAAATTTGGATAAGTTGACACAAAAAATCAGCATAGGGAGGATTTCCATAGAATTCAAACATATTGGATAGGATAATGCAAATGAAATTGATTGGAATGCTTTCTAGGATAGCATAAATTAGATACATCCTAAATTGTGGGATTTTAGTTTTGTTTGCTCTAGGGTAGATGTTGTTGGAGATAATGAGGTTTACTACCCTAGCTTCAGGGCTGAGAGATGTAGCATAGTAAGTTCCACTATTCTCATGACATGAAGTATTAGGAAGGAAAATGGCCCTTTTAATGTCTCCTAAGCTAATGGTGTTATCAATGGTGGAGAGTTTGGATAAAGGGTTTCCGATGGTTAAGTCTATGTAACCTCCATATTCCTCCTCATCAATATCTAACATTTTAAGGATGTATTTTTCAAAAAAATAGAATCCTAACCCATCAACCATGGAAGTGAAAGAGAAGGGGTTATTGGAGTCCCTAGTAAGATTAGCATAGAACTCATTTATGGCCTGGGTGAACCAGAAATGAAAGGATGGTTCAAGAAACTCCGTCAACTTTTCACCTTGAAGATCTTGGGGAGGTCAAGGAATGTGATGAAGTCGTTAGCATCAAGGAAGAGGGGACTTTGAGGTGAACTTGAGGTAGCATTCTCCAGAAATAATGTCGTTGAAGGTAATGTCATTGATGATGCTCAGGGCTGGACTGATCGTTCTTCCCTTCCTTGCCTCTACTTGCTTCTTTCCACCACGTGCTGAAGATGAGGCCATCTTGAACAAGTGGAGGTGGAAGAAGAACTAGGGATGGTAGTGGGATAGTATTGCTAAAGAATAGCTCTAAAGATTACTAGATAGGAGGTGGAGAAGAGAGTAACTGAAGTGTGAGTAGAATGGGTGGATTGGGGTCCCTTTTATAGCAAATCAGAGACATGCTCATTCGACAATTTCATCGACTGAGAGCCCAACGACTCTCTTTTGATGCTCCTCATAACGGCTAGTTCGATTGACTGTTGGAGTTTGAAAAATGACTATTATAATGAGGATTTGGTTGAAAATTTTCTCGAATGAGGGGCTTTTTTGCAAAAATTTTTGGTCGCAAAATTATTAGAGGAAATTCAGTACTTGTCAGCCAAGGGTTCCACCGAGTGGAACTCGGTCGACAATTTTGTCAACCGAGAATCATCTCGGTCTAAAATATGTTCGACCGAACAAGAGACTATGAGTAGTTTTGATTAATTGTTTTGAGCTTGTTTATGTACTTGTGCATGATAATAAATTATTGTGACTAATCAAACAAATATTACTAGAATCTTGTAAAAAATAACATGAAATTCAATTAAGAATTTTGAGCACATATATCAAAGAGTACATCTTCTAGGGGAGTAACAAGTAAGTTAATATAATTCCTCTTTAATTGATTACAAAAAATGTCAAGTTTAGCCACAATTCAAACACTATGAATAATTTCTCAACCATTTGCAAGGGTTGTTAAGCCCTGAAATGATATGAGATTCCTTTAGGTTCATACTGGGATTAATAGATGTATCTCTAACCAAGTAAAAGGGATTTTAAGCCCAAATTGGTGTATTCCAATTTAAAATATATGCACATTATAATTTTTTTTGTGAGCTTAAAAAAATACTAAGGTAATTCAAATTAGTTTATTATGAGATAATTCTATGAACAATCCTTTTATGCCACAAAAAATTCATTATAGTGTTCATACATTTGATATATTTACAATAATTTTCATATTTTCCTGTGAATCATGTTCATTGTAATTCTTCTACACATAGCCCCTTTGAAAATTTTGCCATATAACCTATGACAGTAGTTTTACCTTTGAAGCTTTCTCCAAATGTGACCTTGTTTCCATGTGCATATGAATTTTCTCATTTCTGTTCATATTTGGGGCAATCTTTATAGACCTCCAAAATATAAAGTTTTGGTCCCCAAATAGTGGTCCGTTTGGTTAGGATTATTTTATATTTTAGAAAGCTAATGTTAAGGAGTTTTTGAAGGTTTTTGAGCAACAAGATTGAATATAGTCACAAGTTTATTGATTCAATAATATCTTTCTATAGAAAAATACTCAGTCGATAATTTGTTCGACCAAATGATATTTCAATCAAGCTATTTATCAACCAGAATGATTTACCCTAAAATACATTTTTGACAATACCACTCTTGGTTGACTATCTTTTTGACCGAAGAGAGTCTCGATCGAGAACTTTGTCGATCGAGAGGGGTTCTGTGTGTTGTATCAATTTTAAACAAAGCATGTTGTTATTTCTGATCAAATCATACAAAAATATGAAAGTTAAAGCTTTGTTTAGTTGAGATAAGACAATTACATTTTCAAATTAAGTTTTAGGTCAAATCTCAACTAAGTGTTCCACATTTCTAAGTTTGAGGTTTTAGAATCCAAACTAGATACTTATTCTTATTTTTCTTGTAAGAGCATGGAAATGAATAATGACCAAGATGTAAACAATAATGACAACAGATGAAATCAATTTCATTTCTATTTTTAACATTTTAGTCATGATATGGATTGTTTTTAGGTACATACATGACTTTGGTTTTGGGTACTTGAGTCCTTTTGCGTCTATGTTTTTGATTGGATTTTTCTTTGGGCACATAACCTAGGCCTCTCCTCCCAATTTGGCCATATGAGTCCTTTAGGATTTTATCAAGAATGTCTTTGTTTTTCAAGATACTAATATCATTTTGCAACTTAGAAAATTCATCCATTCTCCTTTTAATGTCTAACTTTTCTTGGTCTACATTAGATAACATACTATCTCTTTCTTTGATAATTGCATCATAATATGAATGATTACATAGAATAGGATGAGTTTGAAGGTCATTTATCTTGGCAAGAAATTCAACCTTTTCTTGGCAAAGAAAATTATTGTTAGTTTCTAGAGAAAGAAATTTAATATTACAATCATTAATTGATGATTTCAAAGTATCTTTTTCAAACATAATACTTTCCTTTTCAAAAGTAAGATCATTCAATTTAACATACAAATCTTCATTAGCTTTTATAAGCCTTTTGAATTTCTTTTTACAATCAACATATTTATCATGTAATTCTTCAATACTAGTGACTAACTCTTCTTTAGATAAATCAAGAAGACTTACCTCATTTTCTTCTTCATTTGTTGTTGCAATGAAACATCTTACCATGTCTTCTTTGGTCATGAGACATTCCGCTTCCTCCTCACTTTTGCTGTCATCGCTTGAGTCATCCCAAGCTGCTTTTTAGGCTTTTTCTTTCTTCTTGAGAGAATATTTCCTTCCCTTCTTGACTTTGGGACACTCATTTTTTAAATGTCCCTTCTTACCACATTCAAAGCACCCAAGGGAAGAGGAGGAAGAAGTAGAAGAATTTTTGTTAGTTTTAAACCTTCTATATTACTTACCATTTACAATGAGTGCCTCTTCTTCACTATCTTCTCCACTTGTTTCATTGATTTCTTTAGTTGATGGCCTATAAGTAATGTCCTTCCTTTTATCCTTCTTGTGTTCGGCTTCCAATCTTTCTTCTTCTTTAAGAGTTACCTCATGAGTCTCTAGACTGCCAATGTCTGCTCCATTCTCATTGTGGTGAGATCATTATCTTCTTCAATGACTGTCACCTTTGGCTTGTATCTTAGAGACAACAATCTAAGAATTTTGGACACTTGATCTTGTTCACTTATATACTTGCCTAATGCACTTAAACTATTAACAATGGAAGAAAATCTTGCATACATTTCACTAATAGATTCATTAGGTAGCATACAAAATTGTTCAAACTTTTGTTTAACCATATTAATTTTGGTGTTTTTAACTTGGGTAGTTCCTTCATGTGTTATGGAGAGTTTATGCCATATATCATAAACTGTATCACATGAGGATATTCTATTGAATTCACTTACTAAAATAGAACAATATAATATGCTTACCGCTTTGGCATTTAATTGAACCTATTTTATCGTTTTTGGATCCCATGATGCATATTTGGTTGTGGGAAGCACATAGGGAGTATACACCATCCTCCATAACTCCAAGATGAGTCCTTGGAAGTAGAATTTCAATCTTGTTTTCCAGTAGGTGTAGTTTCTTCCATCAAAGGGTGGTGGCTGAGTTACGTGAGTTCCTTCAAGGTTGAGGTTGCTAACCATGTTGTCCTCCATTCTTCAAGACTTGTTAGGGCTCTTTAAAGACCTACTCTTATACCAATTGAAAGATATAGAGGGGTGTGAATAGAGATTTTTGATAATTTAAAGTTAATTAAAATAATTAAAACACTCAACCAAAGAAGGAGGGGGAAACAAGGAAGACACTTCGGTTTAGAGTGGTTCCAACCTTTGAATCAAAGGTTGTCAATCTACTATCCAATTGTTTCCAATTGGGATTTTGAAAGTGATTTATTTTATTACGTCACAAGGATGTTACATAAAATACAATCACCTTCCACTCAAAGTATCCTTCACCTTGAAGTAGCCTCAACCCCCTTGATGTAGCCTTCTTGACGTAACCACAAGCAATCCTCAGAGAATCCTTCACCACCTTGAAGTAGCTCCACCACCTCGAGATAGCCTTCACCTACAAGTAGCTTCAACCTCCTTTGAAGAAGCCTTCTTGAAGTAAACTCAAGAACACCTTGGAGAAGCTTTCACTTTGTTGAAGTAGCACCAAGAAACCTCCTTTCAACAGCCTCCAACCCTAGGAGTAGTTAAGGAGAACAAAGTACAATATAGAAGAAATAGATTGGAAGAAAGAAATACAACACTTTGATCCTATATCAAGTGTTAGAATCTACTATCCACTTAAGATAAACGTGTCTATGTGTGGTGGCTAAGAGATTGTGGCTATATGACACAACTTTAGAGCATAAGGAAGAAGATGGCAAGTGAATTCTAGCTTTGTTGCTCTGAATAGTGAATGCTCAAATGTAGCTTAGTTTATTTAGGTGACCTAAGGCCTCTCCTATTTATGGGAATGGTTTGTAAGTGTCTAGGGATGTTCTAGGGAGTGTCTAGAGTGTTATTAGTGCTTAACTATCTATTACATGTACATTATTTGGCTAGCAGTTATTGATTTTTTCATGCTTGAAATGAACAATCCAAAACCCTGCTCGGTCGACAATTTGGTCCACTGAACTGTGTCTCGGTTGAGGTTGACTTCAACCGAGCCTGAGTTTAAGGAGAAAGTGTTGCAACATCTATTTTCAACTCCCAACTACCAACCACTCAGTCTAACAGTCACAAGCTTTTGACTGAAGCTTACTCAGTCGAGATTATTTTCATCCGAAGACTGTTTTAGAGCATAATTGTGTAAGGTGTTGAATAGTGCTCACAAGTTCGACCGAGGTGGTTCTCGGTCAACAATAACTTCAATCGAGTGTGTCTTAGTCGACAAGTTATTCGACCGAGGGTGTCCCTATTTTAGACTTTTGAATCACCTACTAAATGTGTGTTTCAATGTGTGTTGATGACTTTAACTTTGGGGGAAAACCTATCTAAGGGTTATAAGTGGGTAGGGAAGATCTAACACTTGATTTACATGATGTCTAAGTACTTGTACATTATATTTTTGTACAAGTGTTTAAATTTGAGTGCAATTATGAACATTTATACAATTAAGAACATTTTATCTTCAATTTGCATTGATCTTCATCTTCCCACTTAGTAGGATTTCCTTATTCCTTTGAACCCTGAATACTCAAGTAACATGTTAGATCCACAAGTGTGAAATGTTTGTCATCATCAAAACAAAGGGTATATTAATGTCCAATTTAGCCAACACAATCTTGTAGTGAGCCAAGATCCATATTTCATGAAATCATGAGTCATCTTTGGTTGATTGCCTACAATTTGACTAGTTAGGTAGACAACTTTTAACAATTACATCTACATGCAACTCTTCAATAGATGGCGTGGAAAACTCTTTGTCACAATCCATATTTATATTTCTAGGTACTTAATCTCATTAATATCACCTAGTTAAGCTTGACGCAAAAGCCAACGCGATGGAATATACACCCTGCTTTGGCAGATTGACATATCTACTATCACACTTCCATGAGATGGACAACACACCACACTTTAGCGTAACCTACCCTTAGTCGATCTATACTTTCATGTGTGTTGCTAGTGGAAAGTGTCTAAGACTTAATATGTTTGATTGAGGGATTTTATATTTATAAATATATATACGTATCCAATCACCACATACTTTTAGTATCAATTACATGCTATAAACACAATGAACACATGCAATAAAAACAGAAGCAATTGTTATGGCCATTGTATTGTAATTCCTTGGAGCTACAAAGAATTACTACTACCTAAGGTCTGAATCATCTATAGCAATATGTTGTTGATGACGATCTATGTTGAATCTAGTCCGGGATGATCGATTCAACCCTAGACCAGTTGTCTGGCCTCTTGGTCAGTCGGTTGGTCTCACAAATCAATCGTCTAGCCTCCAATCCTTGTGACGTATAAACTCCTTCATCCGGTTCGTTGGGCTAGCATCCGGTAGGTGGGATCCTATCATAAGCCTCCTCTGTCTTCCGACCAATCGATTCGACTCATGAGCCGGTTGGTTTGCCTGGTGCAGAACGTCCTCTTTGCTATAACCCAAAAAAAGCTATCCTAATCCTATATAACATATTACATTGTAATTGGAAAACCTCTAGTTACATTCGAGGTGAATATAGGAAGGAAAGAATTAATACTTTTACATATAGAAAAGAAGATAGAGGCCCGATATGCAAATTGAGATATAAACAGGAATAACAACCAACCAACCAAACTCAAAAGGTCTTGGGGTATATGCCATAACCATGCTTCCAATCACCATCAAAATGACTTTTAAGGCAACACATATTGCATATATATACATGCATCATATGTGGGATTTAGTCAGACATACACATTAATCATTTTAAGTATTCACATCATTTATGTAATATTAAATGACAAAATAGAAATCTGATCATATCGATTATTTCCAAAAACATAGTAATTGATGTGGCTTCGATACCACTATTGGGAAACATGGCATTAGATATGGCAATGGGAATAAAAATTTTACTTGCCATATTCCTCATTAAACAATAGATCGTGTCAATGACTATGAGATGAGAAAGAGGGTTGCAAGGTTATACCCAGTCCTGGGGAAAATCCATCAAAAATTCCCTTATAGTAGGGTGCACCTTTCTTCAAGTTGCACCTGAACGACTATCATTGTCGGCCTCCTGGTTGGACACCATGGACAACGGTTGACAACATCCTCCTAGTGGGGCAAGTGTCTCTCGTGTCTAGAGTAGTCCACCCAGACCATCGGGAACTCCTATCATTCTAGAAGAATGGACATGTAGGAGTTGCCCCTTCTAGTTGACGTGCTAGCGTCAACTTGCTCTCCCACAATTGTCTCTCTCTTGTTGTTGCTTCCTTTTATAGGTAGAACTTGCTCAAGCTCTCTTGGTTACCATAAACAGATAAGAAAATAGTTGTTAGAGCTTAAATGTGTCTGAGAAACACCTAGTACCCCTCTTTTTATAGGAGGGCAAGGGTTCCCAATCTGAGCGAGAATCAAAGGGGATGAAATTTCATGAATTTTCAGAACATGTGAGTGAAAAAATGACCGATTCATAGGTCAATCGATCGGGTTCTATGTGAGATGGTCGTTTCAACCCTTAAAATGGTCATTTCATCATGTTTCCCAAGTGCAATTGTTTTGGCAATTAATATTCAATTAATGCATAATATGACATCATCATCAATCCTTGATCCAATCTCATTGATCAACCAAACTGTCGGTTCACAACCTGATCTGATCAGTTCACTTGCTTAATCGATTGTTTCAGAGTGTAAATTGCCAATATTGTTTAAATTGAATACCTAACATTTTAGTAATCAAGTTTAAACATAATTTATGAATAAAATCCTATTACAAGTGCATTCCTATGCGTGTGACCCTATAGGTCCCAAGAAACTAATTTATGACATCACCAATAGTGATTGGTATCTAGCATGACATCATTTCTACCCAAGTAATTTGTAAAGTTAGAGAACAACTTCAACATATAATCTGTGATTGGTGTTCCATTGATTGTATAGTTCCTTTGTCTTTGATATCTAGATTAAACTTGAGTCATGGAATCATCATCCTCTTCAACATTCAATGTATTATCCTTGAATTTGAACAGACTGTTTGAGATATATGTGAGCTCAACATCATATATTGATTCACATGCACATGGCCATGCTTTTCTCTGTCTCGCTTATCAAGTGGTCATGATATCATACTCATGTAGGAGAGAAAAATCCCATCTACATCACTTATAATCATTCCCCATGTGTCATAGTATATTGGATCATCACCTTTCTGGAAACCCTTATCTTGGGTCACGTTTGATGATGAAAATGTACATCAAACAACATGTGATGAGTGTAGTCATTTTAGGTCTAAGAACCACAATCACCGCCATCACTATGCGAGCTGATTTTGACTACCATTATATGGTTTCCATATATCTCTCTCAAGGTGGGTCTGTCGAATACACTATTCTCTAACAAGTGCCTATGTGTACGATTTGAATCATTTATCATGAATAATGAGACTCTATCATCAACCAACACACACTCAAGTCTTAAGTGTTATTGTTATCTATAAGACTTCCATAATTAAAACTAACTGGGGACATAGAAAGAATGTATATACTCTAAACATTCATATGATCCCATTGTTTAGGTCCTCAACCTGAAGACATACATCATTGAGTAATATCATTATTTAGACATTTATTGTGTAACATAATTTTCTAGTAACTGAATAGAATAGACTGAATTAGAGGATTGAATTTATTGTCAATCAAATCATATACAAGTTATACCATTACAATCATCATATGATTGTCACTCTGGGCATACATACCAAGGGTAATACCCCCCAAAAATTGTAAAATTGTATTCATTTCTAGTATAGTATAAATTTGGAAACCCAAATCTAAGATGTAAATATGGGGCTTTAGGAGAATATCGAGGAGAATATTTATGACAACATTCATATTTGAGTATTATAATGAATGAATATTCTAAAAACACATCTTTTTTTTGTAGAGTGAATAAGATCCCTGACAGTGCTTAAGTTGGTTCCATTGATAGGTAAGAATATTTATTTATGCATTATTATATTTAACCAATGATCTAGAGGCTAACTAATTGTCTTTTGAGAAGTAGGGGAGGGAGGGTAGGAATCTAGATGAGAAGGTGATGAGCTATTTAAGAATGTGGCTATTTTTATTTGTGAACAAATAATTAGGGTGCTGTAATGCAGCATGCGTGAGGATCAATATGCTACCTATCTTTTATAATAACTCAAATGAGGAATTTACATAAGAGTCCAAATGTAAAGATAAATGACATAATGAAATATTAAAAATATAGAACAACTAATATTAACACCCCCCTCTAGTTGGAGTGTACTAATCATGTATGCCTAGATTGAAACTAAGATTCTAAAACATTGCTGGACCCAGTGGCTTTATAAAAACATCAACAAGTTGGTCTTTAGATCTGACATGATGAGTCACCACTTTCCCATTCTTGAAATGATAAATGATAAAATGACAATCAACTTCTATATGTTTATCTTGTTCATGGAAAACTGGATTTTTGGCAATATAGATAGCTTCTTGATTATCACATCTGATCTCTACAGGAGATATCACATGAATTTGCAATTCAAAAAGCACGGATTGGACCCAATATAACTCACAACAAGCATGAGCCATTGCTCTATACTCAACTTCTATGCTAGAAGAGCCACAACATTTTGCTTCTTTCTCTTCTAGGCAATAAAATGATTTCCCATAAAAGTACAATACCCAAATGTAGACCTCCTCTCATTTAGACTACCAACCCAATTTGCATCTGCATAGCCAATAAGAACCAGAGTATATGGAGAAGTTTTAGGTTTATAGTATGTGATCCCTTTTCTAGGAGATCCTTTCAGATACCTCAAAATATGACAAACTACTGTCCAATGTGAGTGCTTTGGCAAGTGCATATACTAACTCACCACTCCTACTGCAAATGAAATGTCAGGACGAGTCATTGCCAAATATATCAGCTTACCAATGATCATAATATAATACCCTAGATCTGAATAATCAATATCATCAACATTTTATTTTACATGATAGTCCATAGGACTAGACACATGATTGGATGCACTCATCCTTGTTTCATGAAGTAGATCCATTACATATTTTCTTTGAGACAAATTAGTACATGTATGAGTGCAAAGTACTTCAATGCCTAGAAAATATCTCAATTTCCCCAGATCTTTTGTATGAAAGTGCTTCTACAATCCATCCTTCACCTTGGATATACCTACAAAGTCACTACCAATGATAACCATATGATCAACATATACAACAAGAATGACATATCCAATAGAGAAATTAGAATATAATAAGGAATGATCAGTCACAGAATGTGAGAAGCCCATCTATAACACAATACTACTAAAATTGTCAAACTAAGCTCGAGGAGACCACTTCAACCCATAAATGGCTTTCTTCAACCTACACACCTTGTGACACTCCACCTGAGCAACAAACCCAGGAGGTTGATCCATGTATACTTCTTCCTATAGATCACCATGTAGGAAGGCATTTTTGACATCGAGCTGAAAAAGTGGCCAATCAAAGGTGGTATTCAGAGAGATAAGTATCCTCACAGACTCGAGCCACAGATGAGAAGGTCTCAAACAAATCACCATATATTTGAGTATATCCTTTTGCCACAAATCTAGCTTTTAATCTCTCTATGGAACTATCTGGATTATGTTTGACAATGAATACCCATTTGCATCCCACAACATTCTTATCTGTAGGCAAATCAGTAAGCTCCCATGTTTTATTCTGAATAAGTGCAAACATTTCAAAATTCATAACATGTATCCAACCAACATCCTTCATAGCATCAACATGGCTCTTTGGAATTTCCACATAATCAATTCCAAGAGAAAAAGGATGAGCCTTCTTAGATAAATTGGACAAACACCAGACATTCACAATAGGATGTCGAATAGTACACATGCGAATACCTTTTTGAAAAACAATGGGAATATTGAGATCAGATGGATCTTTAAGATTCTCTTGAGCAGAGGAAGATGGGGGAGGCTCATCGAATGGAATTGCTACCTCATCATGATCTGGTATGCTTCGTCTGTGATATACCAGAGAATATTTATGAATTAATGGATCATCACCAAATGGCTCTATCTCATAAATGGTAGGTGGTACTCTCACACTATATTACGGTGGAAAAAATCCCTCACTGATTGGTGATGGTGGCACTTCCTCACATTCACACAATTGCTCCCCCTTATTGGGAACACTAGAGAAATACGATATGGACTCATGGAAAGTGATATTCCTTGACACAAACATGCGATGAAGATTGGGACAGTAACACTTGTAACCCTTACTAGTGTTGGTGTATCTAAGAAAGAGAGTCTTAATTGATCTGGGAGTGAATTTGTCATCTTTAGGATCAAAGTTTTGAACAAAGGAGGTACAAATAAACACCTTAAGAGGAATAAGAAAAGGCTAATAATTAGGACATGAAACCAAAAAAAGGAGTACTTCCTTGAAGAACAGAAGAAGGCTGTCTATTAATAAGAAAACAAGCAGTCAGTAAAGCATATGACCAAAATCTCTAGGAACATTGGATTGGAACATGATCATCATGGTAATATCCTATAGATTACGATTCTTCCTCTCAGATACCCCATTCCATTTGGGGAGTATGAGGATAGGAGTACGATGTAGCATTCCAATTGAACTACTAAAATCAGCCTTAGCATTTTGAACATATTACAAAGAATTATCAGATTGGAGAATTTAAATATTACAATCAAATTGAACCTTTATTTCTTGATGAAAATGTTCAACAATGGACAAAATAGACCCTCGAGTATTCCACAAATAGATCCATGTCATATGAGGAAAATCATCAACTAAAGAAATAAAATATCAGAAACCATTATCACTGCTTTCTTTTATAGGACCCCAAACATCATTGTGAACTAAATCAAATAGATGAAGAGCCCTCTTATTGACGCGACTCGGGTATGACATCCTATGATGTATCCCAAATTGACATGATTGACAATCTAAAGAGGACACTTGTGATATATTTGGTTCTAACTTTTGCAAACTCTCCAATGACCATATCTGTAGTGCCACAGTAAGGGAGAGCTGCTCAACGGGATAACAAGGGTCGGAGTAGAAGATACTCGACGAGACAGACTGGCACCATGAAAGAGATAGAGATCACATTTCCTAGGCCCCCACCAACCATACTCATACTCTTGAGATCTTGTAATATAAAATAAGGAGTACCAAATGTCACTGTACATTTCACAACATTAATTAATATTGCAACAGAGAGAAGATTGAATGGAAATTTAGGCACATAATGTACATATCCAAGGTCAATTTTAGGGGTAAGAGAAATAGATCCACTGATTAATACTTTTTGCACAGATCCATCAGCTAAAGTCACATATTGATGTGGAATATATGAGTCAATGGAGTGAAGTAGTTTCCTCATATCAGTCATATGTCCTCTATTATTCAGCCATGAAAAGGAGATGAAGATGGTGAAATACACATCCATAGGTGAAAGATGTGATAGAAAGATACACATCATGTTGAGAAAGATGTGACGGAAAGATACACATCACCTTCCGAAAGGGAGTCACACAGAGATAAATGTCACCTGAATAAAGACAACAAGATACATTTTGACGCATAAACATCCTCCAATCGAATACTTCCTAAATATACATGAAGGAGATGTGATTACAAAATCTCTACGTAGACGTGAACTGCTTGTCTTTGACTTTTAGAAGTCTGTCAGATAGATTTGGAGCTATCCACTCCTTTCGATTGAAGATCCAGCCTTGAGAAACCTCCCCCTACCTGAAGAAGGGTTGCCCAAAGACTACCGATTGGCTGCCCTACGGTGGGCTACTGCCGACAACGGATGGCTATTGGAGATGCGCTACTACTGGCACTGGTCTATCCTAGAAAGGGTTAGGGCCGACTACACTTCCTTTTGATCAGGAGGATCTGATACCATGTGACCAAATAATTAGGGCGCTGTAATGTAGCGTGTGTGAGGAGCAATATGTACCTCTCTTTTTATAATGAATCAACTGAGAAATTTACATAAGAGTCCAACAGGAAAGATAAATGACATAATGATATATTAAAAATATAGAATAGCTAATATGAACATTGCTAATAAGGAACTTTTCTTTGGTTTCTTATATTTTATATTACATATGATGTTAGTCCAAAAAGATTGTTTTTATACAAATGGTTGCTAAAATTTTTAAATGAAGAACATGGAGCATATTTTAGGTTTATTACATTCCATTTTTTAGTTTTTGGTCTACTAATTTTTTCTATGAAGCTAAACATGTTTTCCGTTAGGAATGATTGGAGTCCAAAGAAAAGTTCCTTATCTAAGAGTCAATTGTGTTGACAATTTTGGTGGGAATTTGATGAATTCTTAGAATATATGAGCGAAAGGAAGATAGAAAAGCAAAACTATTTTTAATTTTATAAATGGTTCCTTTTTCAAATTCATTTGAAATTTTAAAAATTGATATTGATTTTTGAGTAATCGTCACAATTTGGAAGAATGTTTCTAAAAAATGGATTTTGATTTAAAAAAAAATTAACTTATAAAAAACCTAAAATATATTTTTTTGATTTCTAAACAATCTTCAGATTTTAAAAACACTTGAAATAAAAAGGGAGTTTTGGTTTTTGAAAAAGGCTTGAATTTCCAAAAAACATTCAAAATTTTTAGAAATGGTGTTGATTTAATAAAAGATTTCAATTTATAGAAACACTAAATTTTGAGAAAAATTCTTTTGATTATCAAAAAGCTTAAATTTTGGAAAACACCTAAAATTTCAAACAACCATTTTAATTTTAAAAAGTTTCAAAATTGAAATAAAATAAGATACCAGATTGCAAACACATTTTTATATGAAAATAGATTCTAATTTTTGAAATGGTTCTTGTTATCAAAATTATTTTAAATTTGGAAAAGAGATTTTGATTTTTGTAAAAGGTTCAAAGTCCCAAAGATGTTTGAAATCTTGAAAATGGATTTAATTTTTAGAAAATGTTATTGTCTTGATAAACATTCACTATTTGAAAAAGTGATTTTGGTTTTTGAGAAGTGATAATGTTTTTTGGAAGAAAAAGGGGATTTTGATCTCTTGAAAAAGGTATGTATTTCCAGTAATAAGTGAAACCGAAAAAGGATTATTATTCGAAATAATGTTCAACCTTAAAAAACACTTTAATCTTTAAAAAATATGATATTTTAAACATGTTTTCATTTCCAAAAAATTGAAAATAGATTTTGGGATTTTTAAAAGATTCATTTTTGCATATATATGTTGAACTTTTTAAAGTGATTTTGATTTATAAAAGTTTTAAATTTTGGGGAGCACTTTGAATTTGAGAAAGGGATTTTGACTTTTGAACATGATTTGTATTGTGGAGATATTTGATGTAACCAAAGATGATAGATTTGTCAAAATGTTTAAAAAATTATATTGATTTTTAAAAATGCTACCGATTTAGAAAACCCTTTGAAATTTAGAATAAGATATTACTTTTAAAAAAAGGTTCAGAGTCCCAAAAATAGTGTGAAATCTAAAAAATGGTATATGAGTTTTTGAAAGATGTCTTGGTTGGAAACAACATTCCAAATACCCAAAAAATGATTTTTGAAAAATGTTTGATTTTGGAAAAGGTTTGACTTTTTTTAAAATTGAAAATTGAAAAAGGGATTTCGATTTTTTGGAAAAAGGTTTGGGTACATCTGAAGTTTCAAAAAGTAAGTTCAACTTTTGAATTTTTTAGAATTTGCAAAAAGGTTGAAATTTGAAAAATGAATTTTATTTCTGAAAAAGGTTTTGAATTTCATTTTGAAATTTGAAATTTTTGACAAAAGGTTTATACTTCCCTACAAAATAAAAATTTAAAACAAATTTTTTATTTTAAAAAGGATTTAAAAAAATTTAAATTTGAAAAAGTGCTTTCTATTTTTAAAAGCGTTAATGTTTTTGAAAACATGAATGGATTCAAAAATGGATTTGATTTTTGAAGGATGTTTGATTTTAGAAATATTAGAAATAATAATGATATTAGATTTGCAATAAAATAGATTTTGATTTTGAAAAATGGTTAGGAGTTTAAATAGTTTAAATTTAAAAAGAATTTTGATATTTAGAAATGGTTTGGAATCTTAAAAATGTTTAAAATCTAATAAAATGATTATGATTTTTGAAAATGTTGAAATTTGTAAAAACTTTTGAAATTCAAAAAAGGGTTTATACTTTTTGATAAGGTTGAGTTTCTCAAAATAAATTAACACGTTCAAATGATTTTTGATTTCGAAAAATGGGTTAGATTGAAAAATCAGTTGAATTTGATATTTGTAAATTCAAATAGGTTTTTAATTTCAAACATTTGAAAGCTTTGATGTCTCCAAACAAGTGAAAATAAAATCCTTTTTCGTTTTCATTTTTTTGAATTCCAAACCTTTTTAAAGATAAAAAAATCTCTTTTTCATTTTTTATATTTTTGCATATTTGAACCATTCTGAAAAACCAATATTAGATTTTGAAATTTTGAACGTGTTATTGAAATACATTTTTTAATATCAGAATTCCTTTACCAAATTTCAAATGTATTCTATATCCTGAACACTTTTTGAAAACTAAAATCTGTTTTCTAAATTTGAATTTGTTTTGGAGTATAAACCTTTTTTGAAATTCAAAATCATCTTTTCCAATTTCAAATGTTTCCAAGTATCTAAACCTTTCACAAAAATCAAAATCACTATATTTTTTCCTACAGATATTTTTGCAAATCCAAACATCATCATCATCATCATCATCTAAGCCTCAGTCACATCAATGTTGGTGTCGGCTGCATGGAACATTCATTCCATTCAGCTTTGTCATTGGTCATATTCTAATCAAGATGGAAAGATACAAAATATCTTTTCCTAAGCTCTTCCCTTGTTAATTTAGGATTTCCTTTTCTTCTTTCAATTGTTCTTGACTCAACAAGGTTGCATCGTATAGGCATATTAATCGGTATGCGTTGCGCATGTCCATACCATATGAGTCGACCCTCGAGTAACTTGTCCCCAATACTCATCACCCCACTTTTTTAATGGTATAGTAATTTCTCAGGCAATCTTATCTTATCTTCCCACACATCCATCTCAACATATGTATTTTAGCCACATAAATCTTATTGAGACCTTATTTCTTTTATGGCCAACATTCACTCCCATAGAGCTTGCTAACTATATAGCTATTCTAGAAAACTTGCATTTTAATCTTAGGGAAATCTTCTAACCACACCCTACTCCAATTGCACTCCTCCATTTTGACCATCATGTACTGATCTTGTGACAAAAGTCATCTTGGACATCCCCATCTATTTGAATAATATATCTAATTTTGCTAATCAAACAATTTATCAAAAAATCAAAATCCATTATATGGTTTTAATTATTATTTCCAAAATTATATTCACTTACTCAAATTTCAAAACCTTTTACAATTCAATACATTCTCAAGTTTAGTTTTTCAAAATTAAAAGTTTTCACAAAGCCAATATCTTCATTTTTTCCAAATGTTTCAAAATTCTGAACCATTTAAAGTTTGTTTTAAAAATCATATTTTAAAACCGACATGCTTCTAAAAATAAAACCCCCTTTTAATATTTTATTCTTTTGGGAATCCAAAATTGAAACCCATTTTTAAAATCAAAACCCCTTTTCAAAAGTTCCTACAATTTGAAAAATTTATTCTTTTATCAAAGTCTAAATTCATTTTAAGGTTTCAAGCATTTTTAAAAATTAAACCTTTTATGAAATTTTTCGTTTCTTCAAAATTTTCACAATTCATTCGTATTTCAAAAGTCAAAATTCAATTATGAAATTTATACTTTTCAAAAATCCATTTTTTAAAGACCCCATATTGAACTTTCAAATATTTTATATACTTAAACCAGTGTCAAAATTCAAAGTACATTTATAAAATTCCAATTTTTTTTCTTAAAAATCAGATTTTATTTTATTTTTCTAAATAAAATCCACTTTCTCAAGTTTTAAGTTCTTTCTCTAAGCTAGATGTTTTTTGAAACTCCAAACCCATTTCTTAAACTACAAACATCAAAATTATGTTTCTTTTATAAAAATCAAAACCCTTTGGGTTTTGAATTGTTTTAATGTGACCCATTTTCATAAATAATTTTTTTTTCAAATTTTAAAATGTGTTCAAAATCCATGAATTATTGGTCAATCAAAATGATTTTACACAAATTTGATAAAAGAATTTTATTTTTGAAGAATGTAAGATATTCTAAGTATTTTTGAAAATTAAAAAATGCATTTGGAAGTTAAAAAGGGTCTTGACCAAACCCCTGAAAGTTTGAACAATGAATTTTGATTTTTGAAAGAGGTAAAGATTACCAAAATATTTAAATTTTAAGTAATAAATTTTGATTTATAAAAATTGTTTAAATTTTGAAAGACATTTTAAATATGAAATAAAGAATTTTATTTTAAAAAGGTTTGAATTTTAGTGTATATTTGAAATTTGGAAAAGAGATTCTGATTTTTTAAAGGTTTTAATTTGCAAAGCAATTGGAAATAGAAAAAGGAATTATGAATTTTAAAACATTAGATGTTTTAAACCAATTGAAATTTGTAAAATGAATTTTTATTTTAAAAAATAGATATCCATTGAAATTTTTAATAGGAATTTCAAGTTTTGAAAAAGATTCAAAATTTTGAAACATTTATAAATAGTATTTTTTCTAAAATGGTTGGTTCTTAAAAAGACTTGAAAATTGAAAAAAATGATTGTATTCTTAATAAAACAGCCAATTTTTGGCAATCTTTGCAATTTTGAAAAGGGATTCCGAATTTTAGGAAATAAAATGAGATTTTGAAATTTGATAAAAATTGAAAACCTAAAATCAGGTTTTCATTTTTGAAATTGGTTTGGACTTACAAATACTTTTGAAATTTCAAAAGGGATTTTCATTATAAAATGATCTAGATTTTGAAAACCTTAGAAATTTAACAAAGGAATTTGTATTTAGATAAAAGGTTTATTTGTAAATCCAGTACTATATTGGATTTGATTTTTCAAATGGAATCATATTTTCCAAAACATTCGATTTTGAAAATTTTTAGATTTTTGAAGAAGTTTTTGATTTCAAAAAACATTTGCTTCTGAAAGGATATTGATTTTTTAAAAGGTATATATTTTTAAAAAATAATACTTAATTAATAAATTTTCATTATTTGTAATTGTTTGAATTAATAACAAATTTTGATATTTTTTTTGAGTTTTCATAAACTCATAAAACTTGGAAGTTTTATTTTAGAAAAAGGTTTGCATATTGATAGTTAATTTGAAATTTGAAATGTATTGTACCTTTTTTGAATTTTTTTGACCCCACCCATGAAGATGCACACTTTGGTGACACCACCCTAATAGTGTATACACCCGCCCCCTTGTCTTCTACACACGAGAGGGGGCATGTAAATCACAAAGTGCCTACATGATAGGATAATTAATATCCAAGACTCACAACCTCGGTTTTGAATTCAATTACATTCATAGTGGAGCCCATGCTCTTAACAACCGAGCTAAAACATCGATCACTTAAATTTTGATTTCTAATATAGCGTCAAAATACAAAAATGTATTTTTATTTTTGAAAATGGTTTTATTAATTTTAGAACATTGAACTTGAATATAATTTTAAAAATATAAAATAATTTGGAAAAGTTTGAAATGTTATCAATGAATTTATGTTTTCATAAAAACTTGATATATAAAATAATATTTGAAGTTTGAAAATATATTAAATATAGATTTTTAATTTTTAATAAAATATCACAATTTAAAATTTTGAAATCTAAATGAAATTTATTTTGTTCAAAGAAGGTTTGAATTCAACTAACATTTGATGTTTTAGATAGGGATTATGACGTCCAAAAAAGGTGTGGATTTTTAAATGGCTTGAAATCTAAAATCTAGATTTTGTTTAAAAAAAAATTAGGTTTGGATAAATTTAAATTTTGAGAAGTGGATTCAGTTCATGATAATTATTTAAATAATAAAATCTATAAACATCAAACAAAGCTTATTTCATATAAGAAGGATCTTAGATTTTATAAAATGTTTCACCTTATTTTTCAAAAAGGTTTACATTTTATAAATACTATGTTTGGAAAGGACATTTTGATTATTGGAAAGAGCTCACATTTTCAAAAGATTTGAAACTTGAACAAGTTTGATTTTCAGGAACGGTTGGAGTTTGAAAATTTTTGAAATCTTAAAAAGTAACTCCAATTTTTGAACAAGATTACATTCATAAAGTAGTAGAAATAGTAGAATGGATTTTGATTTCAGGAAAAGGTTTAAAATTTTGAAAACTAAGAAAAATTTGAAAATGAAAAGAGGTCCACATTTGAAATGAGACACATTTTAAAAGCATTTGAGTATGAAATTATCAAAAGAATCAAAGTTTTGAAAACATCTAAAATTTAAAAAAAGGTTTAGACTTCCAAAAATATTGATTTTTTGAAAAAAGTAGTTCATATTTGGAAGTTTCATATTAAAATAACAAAATAATGGATCTTAATTTTTATAAGCTGACCAGATTATAGAAAGTATTTGAATTTTTAAAGTAATTTCAACTATCTAGAAAAAGGTTTAAATGTTTTTGAAAAATTTAAATATTTAGAAAGTTGATTAGGATTTTTGAAAAAAGGTTCGTATTTTCTTAATCACTTGAAATTTGAATACACGATGTTGGTATTTTTGAAGAAATAAATAAAATTAGAATTTTGATGTTATTTCTGAAAACAGTTCACATTTTCTAATAATGGAATTCGAGAAGGTATTCTAAATTTTGAAGGAAGACTGGAACTTGAAAACATTTCAAGTCTAAAAGTTGATTTTATTTTGGAGAAAGGTTCATACTTGTAAATAAATTTGAATTTGGAATTTGGATAAGGTTCACCATTTCTAAAATGCTAGAAATCTAAAAAAGAGATTATAATTTCAAAAAAGTTTGGATGTGGAATGTCATATCTTAAAAATTGGATTTTCATTTGTAAAATGGTTAATATTTTTAGATATGGTTCACATTTACAAAACAACAAAATATGGAAAAGGCTTCATTTATTAAAAAGAATAGGTCACAATATGAATAAGGGATTTGATTTTTTGAAAAAAGCTGCCAAAGTTATTCAAACTTTAAAAATAATTTGGATATATGAGAAAGTTTGTGATTTTGAAAGAATTTGAACTTTATAGTGGTTATTTTGGTTTTTAGAAAAGGCCATAAAAGAGATCTTGATTTTCTAAAATGGTCCAAATTTTTGTTTGAAAATAAAATAACAGACTGACTTTTAGAAAAATTGAAACATTTGAAATTTTAGAAAATGATTTTGATTTTATAAAAAGGTTTAGATTCTCAAAAATATTTGACATTTGAAAATGGATTCTTGGTTTAGTAAAACGTTTGAGTTTTAAAAACTATTATGCATGAAATTTGGACTTTGTGTTTTAGAAACACTTGAAATCTAGAAAAGGGGTTTGATTTCAAAAATGTCGAGTTTTAAAAAAATTCAAAATTTAAAAAAGGCATTTATATTTTTGATATAGGTATACTTCAAAAGATTCAAAACTCTTAAGAAGAGATTCTTATTATTGAAGAGCATTTGAATTTATAAGAACAAACAAAGTATATTAAAAAGGGATTTTGATCTTTAACAAAGGTTTAAACTGGTGGTATTTTGATTTTGGGAAAAGTATTAGATTCACGAAAGCATTTGAAATTTTAAAAAGGGATTTAGTTTTTGAAAAATACTTGAATGGTATAAAACTATTTTTCTTTGAAAAGGGTACAAATTTTCAAAAACAATTGATATTTGAAAAAAGTTATTTTGTTTTTAGAAGAGATTCAAAATTTTCAAAACATTAAACTTAGACAAAAATGGTAATGGTAATAAAAAACGTTTTAAAATTTTACAAAACTTGAAATTTCATAATTGTATTTTCATTTAGAAATCTAAACATTTAAAATTAAAATATCCCAAAAATTGACATTTAAAAAAGGTATATTCAAATTTGAAAAATTTTAGGAGTTCTATACATAACTAAATTTTGTAAACCATTTAATTTTAGGAAATGTAAAAGATTTTAAAAATATTTCATATTTTATAAAAAAGTACAATTTTGGAAAGAGCTATATAATCCTAAAAACATCAGAAATCTAAAGAGAGGATATTGATTATCAAAATTTGGGTTTCACAAACATTTGAAATTTACAAATGGGATTTTGACTTCCAAAAATGTATTGAAAAAGATAAGTTGGAAGGAGGATTTTTTTTTTTGAAAAAGTTTAGACTTCTATAACCATTGGAATATTAGATAAGGGTTTTTCTAGTTTCTAATTAAAAAATTAAAATATGAACAATTGATTAGATTTTTTAGGATGATTTGGATTTTCATGAACATTGGCATTTAAAAAAGAATTTTGGTTTTGAAGAACATTTATAGTTTTATAAAAGATTGAAACAATATTTTTATTATCCTTTTGTTGAAAAAGGTGTGAATTCGCAAAAAGGTTTCAAATTTGAGACAATTTTTTTTACCTTTCAATAAGGTTTAGAATTTTGAGAACAATCAAATATGAAAAAGCATTTTTAGTTTGAGAAAAAAAATGTAATTTTAATAAAATTTCATTTTGAAAATTTATTTAATATTCCAAATAGATTTCTATTTGAAAATTATTTGAAATCTGAGAGTAGGATTCTGATTTTTTCAAAAGGTTTTGTAATTTTGATTTTTTTTTCAAATTCGAAAAATGGTTATTGATTTTATAAAAAGGTTTAGATTTGCAAGACCTTTGAAATTTAATATCAACTGTTACTTTTTGAGAAAATTGGGGTTACAAAAATTTTATTGTCAAAATATGGAATATGATTTTTTTAAAATGGTTTGATCTTCATTGGGGTTTGGAATTTGTAATGTATTACACTTTAAATAGATATGTTGATTTTCCAAATAGGTTTTGTTTTATAATAAACATTTGAGCGTTTAATTATGAATGCATTTGAAATTTGAGAAAATAATTTTATTTTTAGAAAAGTTTCAAATTTGAGAAATTAATGGAATTAGAAAAATAATATGAAAAGAATTGAATTATTTCAAATATTTCAAATTTTTTGAAAAGGTTCTAATTTGCAAAGAGATATAGAGAAAGGGAGTTTAGTTTTTAAAAAGGTTTGTATTTTCAAAATAATATAAAATTTGAAAAAGATTTTTATTTTTAAAATAGACCAAATTTACAAAATTTGTAGAATGAAACTTAGATAGGAGTTCTGAGAAGTTTCATATTTTAAAAATATTTGAAATTTGACAAGTAATCTTAATTATGCACAACATTTCTGTTAGTAACATATAAAACCTAAAACATTGTCTGAGTTTAAGAAATGGTTCAAGATTTGAAAATATTAAACATATGAAAACTTACTTTTAATTTATGAAAAGTTTAGATTTGCAAAAAATGCATAATTTAATAAAGGAATTTTGCTTTTTGATTTTCTTAAACATTTGATGTATTATAAGAAAGAGATTCCAAGTTTTAGAAAAATAATATAGATATCTAGTACAATTGAAATTTGAGGAAAAGATAATATTTGATAATGGTTGGAATTTCTAGAAATGCTATTTGTTCTTAAACATAATTTTGTATATAGCTAATTTGGATGTTCAAAAGCTTTTGTTAATGTTTTTGCAAAAAATTGAATTGGAAACCTTTTAAATTTGAATGAGGGTATTTAATTTAAGAAAAGGTTTCAATTTCCAAAGAAAATTGTTGTTTAAAAAGGATTTTGAATTTTGAAAAACTTTCATCTTTGATTTTTTTAAAAGCATTTATGATTTAAAAGTTTAATTTACTTTTAAAGTGATTTGAAAATTTTAAAACATTTATGATTTAGAAAGGTTTTTTCTTTAATAAAAGGTTAAAGATTTCTATAATGTTTTAAACTTGAAAGTGAAATTGTTTTTGAAAATATTCTAGACTTGCAAAAACTTTTAAATTAAAAAAAGGACGTCATTTTTTAAAAATCATTCAAATTTCCAACTAAAAAAAAGTTTGTTTCTAAAAAATGCTTCGTAATTTCAAAATCATTTGAAGTATGCAATGGAATTTTGTTTTTCAAAGGTGATTTCAAATTTAGATAATGTTTTTTTTGGAACAAATTTAGATAATGTTTGAAATCATGGAACAAGATTTTGATTTTCAAACATATAATGAAGGATTGAGAGGTTTAATGTTTACCTTCAATCAATTCCCCCATTAGGACGTATGGATATTTTCACCCATCGACCCCCACATATTCAAAAATATGCGAACTCCAAGAGATCCTGTAGAAAACATGTTTCACCATCACTAGCTACTTACGATGATGGATCTATGGTCAGAGCACTACATGAAAATATTTCACTTGATTAATTAAGTACATTATCATATTCTTTTAGCATCAGTCAAGTTTTCAAGCATAACTTATTAGGACAAATGCTACAAAGAAACATGTACTATTTTCACCAGCTACTTCTCAGTCTTTAAAAGACATTGGGATCTCAGTCCCTCATTTCAAACTCAAAGCCATAAACATATGGTCCTAGGTATTCAAACCCTCAGCTCATCACTGAGCAATGTTATTCAAATTTGCAATAACATTTCAAATTTGGATAAAGGATTTTGAGTTTTGAAGAAGGTTATGACTCCATTAGCATTTAAACTGGTGAACGATTTGAATTTGCTAAAAAGGATGAACATTAAGTAAGTATTTGAAATTGAAAATGGATACTTATACTTTAAAAGGACTAAATTGATTGAATAGTTGAAAATCGAAATTGGGAATTCGATTTAAAGAAAAAGTTTTAGGTTTTTAAAAAATGAGGAATTTGAAAATTGGATTTTAAGTTTCTAAAATGGTATCTTCGAAAACATTTGGACTTGAAAAAAGGAATTTTTTTTTTCTAAAATTGTAGAGACGCATTGACTAGAGCAGAGTAGAACAATATCTGGTAGGGTAGGGTATAATCAAGTAAGGTTGGGTTGGATAGGTTATGATGGGGTAGATAGTACATGTATGTAGATAGCACATTGGTATATAATAGGGTATGGTACAATATATTCCAATTCAATAGAGTAGAGTAGGTAGTGTGCATTATGTAAAGTAGGTTATGGTAGAGTAGATTACAATAGAGTAGAGATAAAATATAGTACATTCAAGTAAGGTCCAGTACACCAAATTAGAGTATGGAGGAGTAAAATAGAGTGCTAGAGCATCGACTAATGTTGATTAATGTAGGATAGATTAGAACAGATTGGAGTAGTGCATAGTAGAGTAGCATTGCACATGGTAGCGTAGAGTAGAGTATAGGAGTGAGAGGCAATCTTTTATTATATTTTTGGGTCCCTTTTGAAAGAGAACAATATGGTTTAGTGTATAACAAGATAGAGTAGAGTAGAGTAGTGTACGGTGAAGTAGAGTAGAATCGAGTTGATTAGAGTAAGGTAGAATAGTGTAAAGTATGGAAGGGTGGGGTAAGGTAGGGTAGAGTATTATATGTTAGTGTATAGTATAGTAGAGTAGAGAAGGGTGGAGTAAGGTAGGGTAGAGTAGTATAGAGTAGGATAGTATACAACATGGTAGAGTAGGGTAGTTTATAGTAGAGTAAGGTCTAGTAGAATAAATGTGGGTAGGAGCGCATATAATAACATAATGCAAAGTGGATAGAGTACTATATACAATGTAATGCAAGTTTTTACTTTGTAATATGGATTCCAATTTACACAATATATAAAACTAGAGTAGAATAGATGATTTACTTAGTAGTTCATACTATTATTATGTATTCATGATAGTACATTAGAGTATAATAGTGTCTATACTCGATACCTTCTCTATATATTAGTAAGGTAGAGTAGAGTAAATCATACTAGAGTAGAGTACAATAGAGTAGAGTAATGTGAAATGAGGTCGATCAATGTAATGTAACTCAAAGTAGGGTAGAGCAATGTAATGTATGACAAGTCAGGTTGGTAGCATAAACTAGAGTAGAGTATGCTTGGTCGAGTAAGTAGGGAAGAGTGTACTAGTGTGGAGTAGAGTACAATAGAGTAGAGTAAAATAGGAAAGAACAACATAGAATAGTATAAGGTAGGCTATAGATATGAAATGTATGGTAAGGTAGTATAGGGTGGTGTTGAATACTGAATTACATAGGGTAGAGCATACATGAGTAGAGTAGATAGGGTGAGGTAAGGTGGAGTGGGGTAGGGTATAATAAGGTAGAGTAGAGTAGGTTACAACAGAGTAGATTAATGTAATGTATGTTAGACTACAATGCACTAATGGGTATGAAAGTTAGATTAAAGTAGGATATGATAGGAAAAAACATTTGCATAAGGAAGCAGAAAAGAGGCGATGCTAGGGTTAGGCCGCGGGAGCAGCGGTGACCGGGGCAGAGGCCGTGGTGGCCGTGGTTACATGCATGCTAATCATCCACCGGACAACCTTCAACCGAATGTGGAACATGAAGCTCCGATCTCACATGCAGATCGCACCACCGATATGGAAACATCACAGCCTGAAACTAATCAAGGAGATCCCTCTCAGAACGGCGGCGCTGCGAAAGCATCATACAAGGATGCCATCACAGGCGGCACCGGGGGCATGCTCACATTCTTGAATCCAATATCACCGGACATGATTAAAGACTCGGATATTTCCATCGACGCCTCCGGCGTCCTACCTTCCATTACCATCTGTCAGGAGGTCATCCAACTGCTCTTGGAACCCTGGCGATTCACTGTCATCGTGAAGGCCATAGGGATTAACATTGGATTCCAGGTCTTGGTCAACATGATCCAATCCCTCTGGCGGCCGAAAGAACCCTTCAGGGTAATTGATTTAGAACACGACTATTACATTATCCAGCTTGCCAACGAGGACGATTACGTAGCCACTATGACCGGAGGCCCGTGGACCATCTTCGACAATTACTTATCCGTGCAATCTTGGACTCCCACGTTCCGTCCTTCCGATCCAATCCCAAGGAAGATGAGCGTCTGGGTCTGAGTTATCGACCTGCCGGTCTTCTTGTACAAAAACCAACTGCTGTAGAGCGTGGGCAACCTGGTCGGGAAGACCATCAAAATTGATTCCACCACAACGCAAGGCAACCGTGGGAAATTTGCCAGGATTGCGGTCGAGGTCGACACCTCGCAACCGCTGCTCCCCGCGGTCTTCATCAACAACGAGCACTTCAAGCTCTAGTACGAAAACCTACCTTCTATCTGCATGAGATGCGGTCGCGTGGGCCATACAGATGCAGAATGCAAATTCCTTCCACCAGCTAATGATGTGGTAGGCACATCCTCATCCACCCCATCTCTCTTCCTGGTGTCATGTACACCATGGCTATCCACGCCCAATAGCCGGAAAGGTGTAAGGCGCCAACCAAGCCCCCCACACCGCAACAAAGGATCCGGGGAACATGAAGCAAGGTGATGACACTCCGATCCTAGTCTCAGATAATGAGGACTCGGCAAGGGAATGGGAAATGACTATGAGCAAGAAGAAAAAGAAGCAGGCAAAGAAAAAAGCCTCGGCGCCTACGACATCCAAGCCGTCCGCAGCCGACAGGGCTAAGAATAAGAAGGACACCGACAAGGATGACACCGTGCTTACTCTTGATGAAGATGAAATAAGAAAAGGGCGCCCACCATCCGGGGAGCAAGGAGCCCCCTTTCAGTTCCAGGCCGCTAAGGCTAGTGATAACACACACCCCAAACACACCCTGCTCCGCCACGCCCAGGGAGGCAACGAGTTTGTGATGCTCCGAAACCGGAAGATAGTTTATCAAACAGTCCATAGCCCGGACCGGGTGAGGAAGAAGGGCCGCACTCTGGACACCCCACCGAGTGCAGATCCTTCAACAGAGAATAATGGTGTTTCTCGCAGCCTTAACTTTCAGGAGGATGAAGATCCCCCTCACCCACAGGCAGACACCACTATGGGTGAAGAAGAAGATGTTATACCTAATACACAGGCAGTGGGCCTGTGTACCGCCATTGCTGAATTCCCACCTTTTTTCACCATTCCCCTTATGAACTTCTGCTGCTGGAATATACAGGGGGTGAGTAAGAAAGGCAAATCTAGTACATTAAGAGACCTCAAGCATTCTCACAAACTTCAAGCTCTTGCTGTCTTGGAACCACGCTGCAGTGGCCAAATTGCAACTAATATCATCGAAAAAGTTGGTTTCTCTTCCTCTCACCGCGTCGAAACCATTGGCTTCTCCGACAGTATTTGGCTTCTCTGGGATAGTGCCCACATCGATATTGATATTCTGTATAGTCACCAACAGTTTATTCACTGCAAAGTTAACAACTATTGGTTTTTAACGGTGGTTTATGCCAGCCCAAACCCGATCAAGCACAGGTTCCTTTGGAAGCGCTTGGAGGAACTCGCAGCATCATTCAGCTCAGCCTGGATCGTCATGGGAGACCTGAACACAATGCTCAATGTCTCCAAGAAGATGGGGGGATCTTACTTCGACAAATCTGCATCCAAATGCTTCAATGAGTGCCTCCTTCATACCAGACTCTTCGACGCAAAAAGCCAGGGTCAATTCTTCACCTTCCATAGGGGCTGTATGAAGGAACGTCTGGATCGAGCTCTCATCAATGATGACTGGTTGCAAGTGCATGCTAATGCCACCATTACTGTTCTTCCCCGCGTTAACTCGGATCATAACCCTCTTCTCCTCATCTATAAGGCTGGCCCTTCGCGGGTGTCCCACGCCTTCAGAACTAAAGGAAGCTGGCTCCTCGACCCGTCTTTCTACTCTGACGTCCTCTCATTATGGAGCAAGGACGCTCCCTTCACAGATGCTCTACACAGCCTTAAGCCGGTTGCCCAGAAATGGGATCGTCAGAGATTGGATACACATCATAAGGAGAAACATTTGCTGCTTAAACGCATTAACAACATCCAAGTATCATCCCAACATCCCAACGGTGCTGTTTCTTCTGATGGGTCTATCCTTCTGCAGGAACGCTACACACAGTTGCTTCTTGCGGAAGAAGCCGAGTGGCAACATAAGGCGCATATTGACTGGCTCACTTTGGGGGATAATAATACTAGATTTTTCCAATCCTATGTCAAGGCTCGACGTCACTTTAACAAAGTCACCAAGCTCAAGAACACCATGGGCGTCTGGGTTTCCACACCACAGGGCATCCAATCCCTAATCCTCGAGTTTTTTACTAACTTGCTCACCTCTAATTTCAGGCCTGATCCAAGGAACCTGGACGATTATGCATGTGCTTTTTCTCCCATCTCTCAGGCATGCTGCAATGCCTTATCCGCTATGCCTACCGCTGAAGAAGTCAGACACACACTCTTTCTTATGTCACCATCTAAAGCGCCCGGGCCCGATGGTGTTTATAATGAATTTCTGCAAACTAACTTGAATGTTGTTGGAGGGTCTATTATGCACACTTTCAAGAACATCTTCAACACACAAACCATCGACGAGAAGTTGGCGGACTCGCACATGGTGTTGATCCCCAAAGTTAAATCACCTCAAAGCTGCAATGACCTTCGACCCATCTCACTGAATAATGGATGCTTCAAGCTTCTCTCCAAAGTCTTGGTTGAACGAATAAAACCCTTCCTAAAGGAGTGGATTTCTCCATCTCAATCGGCTTTCATTCCCAGGCGATCGATGAGTGACAAAATCCTACTTCTCCAAGAAATCATCCACTCCATGAGATCGCACTCGTCCAGGAAGAACTGGATGTGTATCAAGCTCGACCTATCAAAAGCTTTTGATCGAATGAAATGGGACATCATCAGTGACACACTGCATCAGACCAGTATTCCAAGTAACGTTTGCAACATCATCATGCAGATCATTACAAAGGGTTCTACCTCTGTACTGTGGGAAGGACAACCACTGCCTCCGTTTAAAGCAACACAAGGAGTTCGACAGGGCGACCCGATCAACCCCTACCTTTTTGTGCTCTGCATGGAGCGCCTGAGCCAGGAGAATAACATAGCTGTTGGAAATAATACATGGAAACCTATGATCCTTACAAGAGGGGGAACGCAAATTTCTCATATTCTGTTCGCTGATGATATCCTTATCATGGGTGAGGCAACTATCTCCCAGGCGGTCAAGATTATAGATACTCTTACTAAATTTTCTAGAGTCTCGGGACAAGTCATCTCGCCTGAGAAATCGAAATGCTTTTTCAGTGTTAATACACCCAGGCCTGTCATCCGGGCTATCAGTAGGAAACTCAACATTCCCTGGACGTTAGACTTGGGAAAGTATTTAGGTGTGCCGACGTTGCATCACCAGATTAATAAATCTACCAACGCTGACCTTACTGCTTCTCTTCACAGTCACATGAACAGCTGGTCCTTGAAACACCTATCTCTTGCAGGGCGCATCACCCTGGCTCGTTCCACTCTTCAAGCAATCCTGACGCACACGATGCAGACTGTGCAGCTATCACCATCCCTTTGGGATGAGCTGAATAGCCATGTCAGAAAATTTATCTAGTCTGGTACTTGGGAACAAAACAAGATGTCCCTTGTATCTTGGAAAAAACTTACATCCAATAAATATCTGGGTGGCCTGGGCATCAAGGATGCGCGAGACCAAAACCAAGTCATCATGCTCAAGAATGCATGGTCTTTTCTCAATGAGCCAGAAAAACTATGGGTCAGGATTATGAAGGAAAAGTACGCCCGCAATGGGTCATCACCAAAAAGCATGGGTCGTCGGCATGGAACTTTATCAGGAAAAACATTCCCTTACTGCAAAGCAAAAACTATAAAGTAATTAACAATGGCAACGATACGACTGTATGGATTGATCGATGGATTATGGGCAACTCAATCCGGGACTTTCAGTTTCCCACTGATCTCGAGAATTTAAAAGTTAGTTCTATGCGTTTGCACGAAGGAGAATGGGATTGGGACTTCATTCGCCATTATTTACCTAGCTCTACCTGGAACTACATCAAATCTATTCCTATTCCTTGTGCTAACAATGGGCAGGACATCTACAATTGGACTATGGAACGTTCTGGTACCTTTACCTCTAGATCAGCCTATAGGTGGCTACGTGAACATAAAGATTGTTCCGTCCCAGGGAGATGGAAGGATATTTGGGGTTCTTCTCTTCCGACACGTCTGAAAGTTTTCTTGTGGCTTCTTCAACATAGAGCATTGCTCACTAACATGGAGAAACAACGTCGACATATTGATATAAGCACAGTCTGCCCACGCTGCAACAATGCAGATGAATCCATTATTCATTGTCTTCGGGACTGCTCTTTCAGTAAACCAGTCTGGATAGCACTGAAGATGGATCATCAATTCTTCTCCCTAGAGGAAGACGTCTGGATCTCATCTATTTGTAGGGTTGAGTCAGAATCTAGCAATACAGCTCCGATTATTCAGGTTGCTTACTGGCACCTTTGGCAATGCCGTAATGAACACGTGCATACACGTCTTCTTAAGTCAACATCTAGCATGGTCGACTTCATTCTAGCACGTGCATCTTCAATCCAGATGAATTGCAAAGTGCAACACAAACCCACAGAGCATACTAGAGCAGCTGTCGTGATGGAGGAGCAATCTCCGTCTTTCAACCACTATGTCCTAGTGGACGCCTCCTTTGCCTCGCAGTTTGAGAGCAATGGCATTGGTGTTCACATTGTTGATGAGGCGGGAATCTGCTGTTATGGGGGTGGTACCCATCTTCAAAGCACTTGTGCTGTCGAGGCTGAGCTTCAGGAGATTATTCATGGTATCGAGGTCTGTCAAGAGAGGAACTGGCGCCACTTTACCATCCTGTCAGACTCTACCCAAGCGGTGAACCATGCAAATTCTAGTGCTGGTCCTATTAATAAGTATCAGCCCTACAAGAATAAGATCCAGCACCTTATGGGCAACTGCGTTGCTGTTCAGATAAGACATATATCGAGGAAGGCCAACAATATTGCTGATACTCTTTCTAAGCAAGCCCTCCGTACTCTACAAGACTTTAATTTTTCGTTAAATAAGCATGTCTGGCTCTCTTTGAGCATCAATGTAGACATTCCTTTCATTTTTTCCTACAGTAGAGAGCGGGGTGAATAAATAGTCTCTATATACCAAAAAAAAAGTAGGATATGATAGGGTATGGTAGGGTAGTGTAGAGTAGGGTAAGGTGGAGTAGTGTAGAGTAGTGTGGGTTATAATTGTGTAGAGAAATGTATCTTATAGTAGAGTATAGTAAGTCAAACTAGAGGGTATAGTAGGGTAGCATCAAGTAGGGTAGTGTATATAGCCTAAAGTCAAGTATCTAGAGTAGAATAGAGTAGGCTAAAACTTAGTAATTAGTATAGAGGAAAGTATAGAAGTGTATGATAGGGTAGCATGATCTTTTTTAGAGTAGAGTAGTGTACAATCAGGTGGAATTTATAGGGTAGGGTAGAGTAGGATAGACAAGGATTAGGTAGGGATGGATGTGTTAGGGTGGGCTGGAGATCATCAAGGTATAATAGAGTACGATATGATAGCATCGATTATAGGTGGATTTTGTAAAGTCTAGTAGCACAAAGTAGAGTGTAATGGGATACCATAGGGTAGGGTAGGGCATAATATGATTGGGTAGGATTGGTAGTGTTAGGGTGGGTTAGAGTGGATGGAGCTATAATAGAGTGTGGTATGGCAGAGTATAGTACACTAGAGTACAATATGGAAAAGGGTAGATAAAATTGGGTTACAGAAGAGTAGATATGGAATAGTAGATTATAATAGAGTAGAAAAAAGTAGAGTACCATAAAGTGGATCATATTCAAGTAAGGTAGAGTCGACAAGAGTAAATAGAGTATGGAAAAGTATAGTGAAGCAAGAATGCATCTGAGTAGATTATGTCAGGGTTGGGAAGGATAGAGTAGAATAGAGTAGAGTCATAGTAGACTATAGTAGTGTAGGATAGAGTCGATAAGAATATGGTAGAGGGGGTAGGAAATAGTAGAATAGGTTTTAGAGAAGTGTGGGGTAGTTTAGAGTAGAGTAAGGTTATGTAGAGTAGAGTAGGGTAAGATTTTGTAGTTAGGATAAAGAGTAGAGTAGGACAAGCTAGATTAGTTTAAAGAAGTCTAAAATAGAGTGGAGTATATAAGAGTAGGATAAAGTAAAGTAGGGTAGATTAGATAAGAGACGAGCAAGAGTAGAGGAGATTTGGACAGAAATGGTCACATAAAACCAAATATATGACCGAAATAATGATCGATCCTTGTTATTAAAAAACTTGATGCAGATGAGTCACATTAGAACAACACATCCACCTACAAATAATTCATGGTCATGTAAAAGGATCTAGGCTGAATGAGGACTAATCCATGACAAGTAGAATAGATGGAAGGGGATACAATGATGAAGACAATAAGGACTACTGTATAAAGATAATCAATCCAAAACCAATGCCAATTGAGAGATACAACATTCCAGATAATTTTGTGTCCCTCCCAAATGAAATTCAACATTGGCACACACCACCAAGATGAAATCCAAGAAGAGAAATTATAGATTACCAATCATACATCCACTCCATAACATGTAATCATGTAGACAAACCACAAGGTCAACACCAAATCCACCATCGTGAAAAACAAGTGGCTAAGCAAGCAAATCAATATCTAGACATGGACTAGCATCATGTCCTTTAAAACAAAATCAACATTAAAGGTGCTCCTAGAACAATCATCAATCATATACTCACTTCTAAGTAAGTGACAAAGCTTTAGAACAAGGTTGGATTTGAAAAAAAAATTGAAATTTGAGGAAGAGAATTTGTCTTTTAAAAAAGGTTTGGGATTTCAAAAATATTTTGGAACATGAAAAATATATTTTTATTTTCTAAAAATGTAATTTTTTTTATAAGTTTTATAAAATTTTTCTTATAAATTTTGAAAATTGCTTTAGTTTTTTAGATTGATCCCAATTCATTGAAGGACTAGGAGTTTGTAAAATGGATTTTGATCTATAAAAAGGTTCAAATTTGGAAAAGGCTTAAAAGGTTTTGATCTACAAAAAACATTTGAAATTCGAAAAAAGGAGTTTGAATTTTTTAAAAGGTTTGTTATCAAGAAATATTTTAAAATTTTAAAAGAGTTAATAATTTTAAGAGGTTCATATTTGTAAAACATTTCAAATTTAAGAAAAAGGCATCTGATATTCAATATATCATTTTTTTTTCAAATCATTTGAACTGAAGCATTATTTATTTTTCATGAAAGAGGTTTAGATTTCTAGAGACATTTGAAATTTCTAAAAAAAGTTTTTTTATTTATTTGAAAAGGTTTTAAATTTTAAAATATGTAAATTCGAAATGGAGTTTTTTATAAAATGGTTTGGAATTTCAAAAATATTTAAATAAAAATGATTTAATGATATTTGATTTTTTTCTCACAAATTTTAACATTTGGAATTAGAAATAGGAGTTTTGATTTTGTAAAGTACTTGAAATTAAAAAAGTATTTTGATGTTAGAATAAGGTTCACATACATTAAAACATTTGAAGTTTCAAAAAGGATTTTTTTTGTAAAGAGGATTGGATTTTTAAAAACATTTAAAATTCGAAAAGGATTTAAACTTTTTAAAATGTTTGGATTTCCAAAATTTGGAAATTGGATTACAATTTAGAAAAATTAATTGGCTTTTCTAAAATATTTGGAAATTTGACAAATGAATTTTAATTTTAATAAAGATTAAAAAATTTGAAAATGTTCTAAATTTGAGAAGATAATTTTATTTTGAAAAATATCCAAATTTGAAAAAGCGTCTAAATTTTTCTAATGGGATTTTAACTTATAATAAGGTTTGTAATTTTGAATAGAAAAATGAAAAAGAGATTCTAATTCCCAAAAAGATTGGATTTAGAAAACAATAAAACATGAAAATAATGTTTACTTTACTCAAATGGTTCAATTTTTTTTAAATATAAGTCAGGAGATCATCTTATTCATCCCACTCTCCTCTTGTAGGAAAATTCAAAGAGTTACACATACAGGAATTAGACTGCATATTAAAACTGGTTCAAATTTAGAAAATCATTTAAAAGTGAAGAGAGGATTTTGATTTTTGAAATAGGTACAATTTGAAAATGTTGGAAAATTTAGAAATGGATTAAAAAATCTATACTACTATAAAAAGAGTGAGTTTATCTTACAAATTACATGTATGTAATTTCATATAAATTTTGACTAATCAGATAGAAACAAATCTAAAATACTACCACCGCCTAAATTCTCTCTTTACTTTAAAATTTTAAACAGTACCACCTCCTTTTGTTGCCCATGCTTCTGTGAAGACATTTTTGTAATTTTTTGATGTTTAAAGTATGGATGATAATCATTAATTCTCTCTCTTCTCTCAAATTTTCTCTTCTTTTATTAATTTTTTTCTTTTCCACATACTTCAACCACATATAAAATCATCTAAAATTGCAATGTATGTGAATGGATTCCCAGTAAGAACATCTATAACTGAAAGTAGTCCTAAACTTCTTATGTTTTAGTTTTCCTGACAACTACCACCGTTGCTAATACGATGAACCTGCTAGATAGGATAGAGGAAGAGGAGAGTCCATCTTTGACACTCTTTGTACTTCCTTTCTTTCTCTCTCTTCTAAACTCCCTCATTTTAGTGTCAAGTCCCTCTAGGACATCTAGAATCACCTTAAGCAATTTAAGGTAAAATACATTGTCTCATTTTAGAAGCTTGGATTAGTCTATTGTAGGACTCAATTATATCATGTATTTTATATTTCTCATAAATCTTTAGAGGTTAGGCTCTCCTATTCATGTTTCCCAGTCCCATGTCCTTGGGATTATTTTTCCTCACTAGCTGCTTCCCTAACTAGAGATGACCTACATCTTTTTCTAACACCACTCATTGATATAGAGTTTGAGTCTCACAAAGTTCCTCGCATGATATCCAATTTTTATCTTACATACTTGCAATGCATGCAACTCCACTAGTACGTAATGGTGAAAATCTGAGCCCATTTATACCAAATTAAGATGGTGAAACACAATGCTCGTATATGCATCTAAAACATTATCCAGGAGCATCATTAGATGTTAATTTAGATTTACCCAACATGGATAAAAAAACTTAAGGATCATTTATTGGGTCTTAGTTATTCCATTCCTTCATAGTATATAGAACTTCATTGTTGCTCCATACATCCATCATCCAAGGCTCAATAACCATGATTGGACTCAACTTCTTTCAAATTCACATGGTAGACAGATAGCTTACGTGGTTGGGATGTTGGTTTTTGTACGTCCTATAATTTTCTTCTCCAAAAACAAGGGACTAAGAAAGAAAACCTGGTGGGATATCTACTAACAAAGGTAATACGGTTATTGAAAAGCTCCCAAGCAGACATATATATATGATAGTACTCTAAGTTATAAGGAAAAAATGATCTTTAGAGTTGGTTCCTTCACTAAGAGCATTTATATAAAGATTTCAGAGAGTTTTACACATATGTCCTTTAAGAAATTGAAGCACTTTGGATTGTTATATAAACATGCCATAGTGTGGTGGCATCTATAGTTTCAATACTTCAATAATTCCTATCTTTTACCTTCCCTTCATCCTTATTTCCCTTAAGAGAGTTTCCTTAGTTTGACCATGAATATTGTTGGACTCCATGGAATTTTTCTTCCTTATTCAGATCCTCAAAAAATGCTAAATATCCCATCACATTTTCCTTTCTAACTCTAAGATAAGCTCCCACTACAATGGTAAGTCATCATCATTATCACATGTATGAGTCCTAACACTTAGAACCAAGGGCTTAATGCTCATAGGAAGATGGTCTACAAAGCTTGTAATTAGTCTTTCTTCTTCTAGGGTATAGAAAAACCTCTCTAGAATTCAACCCTTCTATACATTCTCTACCATTGTCATAGAACCATTTAGTATTTAAACCCAAACTCCAAATGACTAGAAAGTCAATGGCTGAACAACTCGAGCGTCTATCACTAGGATTCTTATCATTAATCTTAACTAGATCCATTTTAGGGTATTGGGTCAAGTTAGGTTCAACGTTGATTAGTTACATGTTTGATGGTATTTTACTGATCTAGAGTCCATCATAGAGGTGCAGTTCATGTTTCAAGTCATTTCAATGTTCCATTCATTTTATATGATTATTACAAGGCTTGAAGCTTTTACTTGCAATTTATGATCAAGAGAGTCATAATAGAGAAACAAGGTTTACTATTCACAAAGTCAAGGTGTCCAAGTATAAAACATGATTTAGATTAGAAAGATTAGGACATGATACCATATGTCATGATTACGAGGAAGTTCCTAAGGTCTAGCATCACAAGATTCAACATTATGAACATTCTTTCCTAAATCCGATACATAAGACTTATGTCACAAGGTTCCAATATATTAATTATGTAGCATACTGGATCTTGGACCCTACATTATAGCTTGGACCTTCGGGCATAGGCAAACAAGGTTAAGGTTTAGACCTAAAATATGTTTAGTATAAATCTCAATGAATTAATGCATGAATATATCACTCTGATGTAAAGTAAAGTCTTCATATTAGTCTAAGGATAATAATGGATACATAAAGTATGTCACATAATTCTTTAGTAGTAATAAGATGATAAAGAACTTAATTGGATAAATAATTTGGATAATGGGCCATTAATTGGCCATATGACATAACTAATAAAACGAAATCTCAAAAGTGTAAAATAAATGCCAAATTCATAATCTACATATTAAAATCAGCTTACATGTCAATTTTCATCTAATCTGGACAACCTTGAAATATTAGGGTAAGTTTTGGAGAGAGAAAATGAATAAAAAGGTATAAGTAATAAATAATATGATAAAAGGCTTCAAAAGATGGAAATAAAGACAAATTCATATTCAGCACATCCAATATAACTTGTGGATGAAGTTTCACGTAATTTGGATAATCCTAAAGTCATTAATGCATGAGTAAAGAGAAACTATGACTTACTTAATTAACACATCAAAAGTTTCCAAAACTAAAATCTAATTGCATAATTGGAATCTACATGTCTTAACTGCCCCAATGCAAAGTTTCACTTGATTTGGAATAGGATTGAACCCTTAATTGAAGAGATAGAATAAGGAAAGAAAATATGTGTATCACTTTAATGAATTAAGCGATTTACATGTTACACATTGATTTTTTGTATTTTTCTAAGATTCTCCCTGTCATGCACTTTCCCAATTTTGTGTTTTTTGGGCCGTTCAATCTTGATCGCATGGGCCAAGGTTCATCTCCTACCTCGAGTAGGAGTGAACAGTGCACTCACCCCATTTGCATAGTAATAGTGCCTATTTTCTGTAGATTTCTTCCTCGTCTCTTGGATATTCTTTGAAATTTTTCCTCCATTACATTTGTGAGATCTTTCCCAATCAGTTGATCCCCAAATTTATGGGGTTTGGGTTTCCCAAATTCCCAGTCGACCAAGGAGTTCCCTTTTTTCCATGGTTCCAACCTCCTCCAAGTTTTCCCATTTCATTGCGTGTCTTCGCCTATTTATGGACCTACCTTCACCTTCACGTGACCCATACGAAGTTGGTTCATGTTTGATTTGGCCACTGGTCACCCTACATTGGTTTCCCCTTAATCCAAACCTTAATGGTAGCCTTTGGGATCTCTCCCTTGCTCACGGCGGGGCCAAGTGCTCAGTTTTGGTGGTCGGCATGCTTCATGGAGCACGACTGAAGGTAATACCACCTTCCATCTGTCAATTTGTCCACAGTGTCAATTTTCCCCAAATCTTCTCTCGAGTAGCTACTACCATGGTGTTGCGGTCTTGAGAAGGAGATGACTCATGAATATTTTACCCAAACTGCCCTCTCGCCTTCCTCAATTTCTATTTCTCCACCGAGGAGTAAAAGTGAATTTTTCACCGTGTGCTTGTGCTTTTGACAACACTTGATTTTTTTGCTGACTGGAGTTTGACCTGTCCGGTTTTCCTGTGTCATTGGTCCACATAGGCAACACATATCTGAGTTCTGGCCAGCTTTTTCACTGACGTGGCTTTTCCTCTTTTTCCTATTGGTCAGATTTATAAAATTCATAGCTAATTACAAACTGATCCAGAAAATACAAATAAATAGCCGTTGGATTCAGAAAAATAGTTTCTATCTAATTGTGTTGGTTTTATCACCTAAATATAATGTTTTATAATAGGTGATTTTAATGGATCTAATTAAATAGATTATAACTTGTAAAATTCATAACTAAAAATATATAAGTAAGAAAAACATAATAAACTATGTTTGAACTCAGGAAAAGGTAATCTAAAACATGGTGTGGTTTGGTAACCTAATACACAAATAAGAAAAAGGCGATTTTTAGGGTTTATACAATTAATGTAAACCTAACCTTAATCTCATATATGCCTTTAATAGGTTGCTTGTGGTTGATATGGGGTTAGGGTTTTGACCTTGGACTTGTGTAGACTCTGAAGAGAGGTATATTCACATCTCCTATTATTCATATTGAGCAATTAACCTATGTTCTTCTTTCTCTTGGTCCTATGGACAATAGCGTACACATTATCTTAGTCTTTTGGAAATTATGCTTCATGTAAAGTATCTTATTACCAATCCTATGATCATATTATTTGGATTGACATTCTTTTGGAATATTTATTATGCTTTATTCATGTTGGAACTCTATATGATGACATGTGATGTCTTTTGCCACTTGAAATGTTGATGTTTATGTTGTCCACTAGTATGATGGAAACTTTTATTTTCTGACTATACCTATTTACTTGCCTCTCTATTAAAAAGTAGTGTAATTGCATTGGTTTTTGGGCAGTGTGCCCATGTTATTATTGGGATGGAGGTGGTGGTGCCCCATATCTGGGTTTCAAGTTTGTGAGGCTTGGCCTAACTTATATATATTGGGAATGGTAGTATGTCATCTCTATCAGGTTTCAAGTTTATGAGGCCTGGCCACCATTGTCATTATATTGTTCTAGGGCTATGCTTATCTCACATGCATGCAGGTTGTTATGGGTTTTGTGCCCAAAATGTTATGTGTGCTAGTATGGCACAATTTTAATTGTTTTAATGGCAAGTATCTCTTTTATTGTGGATCAATTCTCTTGATACCGACTTGGGTGGTACTTTTCTTTTCTATGGGAAGCTTCTATTTATTTGTTGTCCTTTATTCTATATATTGCTCAATTTACTTTTTAGTATGCACATACCAACCTTTGCTGATGTCTTCTATTTTTCTCTTCTTATTGGGGTATGCTTCCAACCCTAGGTGAAGGACTTGGATGATATGGGATGAAGATATGGACATAGCTTAAGAAGTTAAAGCTTGGAGACAAAGTTATTATGGTTTAGACTTCCCTCTATCCTAGATCCTTATGTTGTATCATACATGTAAACCCTATGTGGGAGATTAAGATATACTTTTGTAATCTCTTGGAGAATTGATAATAGTCGTGTTTTATATTCCACTACTATACTTTGGTGTTTTGAATACCATTAATAAGATTTGAAAATTTTACACCCACTCCAAGATACCTTATGGGTGTGTTTGGACTGGAGGTTCTATTGTTAAATTTTTTAGTAGGGAGTGGTTCCCCTCTGGGATCCCACTCCTTATAGCATGATATCCGAGTCCATGGTAGTTGAAATCTAACTATTTCAATTTTGTCTCCCTAGATAGCAACCTTGCCTTACATAGTCACCCTTTAGGTGAGTGTTTCCCTAGATGTTGCCTAAGTTGTCCATGAGATGATGAAAGGTTGATGTTTAGTGAATCCTTATGTGATGAGGATTAGATGATCATCTCTGACCAAAAGGTTTTTGGAGACATAATCTTTATATGCAATGGGGTTTGACTTGAGGATGAAATTAGATTTGAAGGATGAGTATTAAGTTGGATGCGGAGATCTTATTATGGAAAATTTTGACTTGGTTTCCATAGTTTATTTTGGATCCATATTTTGTTTCATCTCGAATAGATATCATTGCCAAAAATTATTTTCAATTATACTACTATATGTACAATATTTTATGAAATTCATTGAAGTTTTCCTAAACTAAGTCACAATTTAGTGATATGAGAAGTTTTGGTAGTGAAACCACAAACCTAGTGCTAACCCTAGTTTTGACTTTGGAGTAGTGACTAGGATTAATATAAAGGTGTAGTTGACCTACCATATGACTTTTAGATGATGATGTAGGGTTAATAGGCTAGAGACACAAGGACCTAAAGCTCAACCCTAGTTGGTTCTGACTTTTAGTTGGATAAATGAGTAACATAAATCTAAAAAACAATCACAACTAAAAGATATGTTGGTAACCCTAAATGTTGTTAGTTTGACTTGTTAGGTTAAACCTTTTAAGGGGTGGAGAGTAGTTGGTTGTTGATGTTTGGATCAATAGATTTTGAGGATGAAATCCTTTAAAGGGGTGGAGTGATGTAACATATCAGATCTTGGACCCTACCCTATAGCTTTGACCTTTGGGCATAGCCAAACAAGGTTAAGGTTTAGACTTAAAAGATGTTTAGTATAAATCCCAATAAACTAATGCATGAATATATCACTTTGATGTAAAGTAAAGTCTTCATATTAGTGTATGGATAATAATGGATACATAAAGTATGTCACATAATTCTTTGGTAGTAATAAGATGATAAAGAACTTAATTGGATGAATAATTTGGATAATGGGCCATATGACATAACAGATAAAAAGAAAACTCAAAAGTGGAAATAAAATCCAAATTCGTAATCTACATATTAAAATCATCTTACATGTCAATTTTGATCTAATTTGGACAACCTTGAAATATTAGGGTAAGTTTTGGAGAGAGAAAATGACTAAAAAGGAATAAGTAATAAATAATATGATAAAAGGCTTCAAAAGATGGAAATAAAGACAAATTCATATTCAACACATCAAATATAACTTGTGGATGCAGTTTCACCTAATTTGGATAATCCTAATATCATTAATGCATGAGGAAAGAGAAACTAAGACTTGCTTAATTAACACATCAAAAGTTTCCAAAATTGAAATCTAATTGCATAATTGGAATCTACATCTTAACTAGCCTCTATGAAAATTTTTACTTAATTTGGAATAGGATTGAAACTTTAACTGAATAGAGAGAATGAGGAAAGAAAATATGTGTATCACTTTAATGAATTAAGTGATTTACATGTTACACATTGATTTTTTGTATTTTTCTAAAATTCTCTCCGTCACACACTTTCCCAATTTCATGTTGTTTTTGGGCCATTCGATCTTGATCGGATGGGCCACAATTCATCTCCTACCTCAAGTAGGAGTGAACAGTGCACTGCCCCATTTGCACAGTAATAGCGCCAGTTTTCCACATATTTCTTCCTCATCTCTTGGTTATTCTTTGAGGTTTTTACTCCATTACATTTGTGAGATCTTTCCCAATCAGTTGATCCCTAGTTTTATGGGGTTTGGGTTTCCCAAACTCCCAGTCGACCAAGGAGTTCCCTTGTTTCCCTATTTCAGACCTCCTCCAAGTTTTCCCTCTTCATTGCATGTATTTACCTATTTATGGACCTACCTTCACCTTCGCGTGACCCATACGAAGTTGGTTCATGTTTGATTTGGTCATCGATCACCCTACTTTAGTTTCCCCTAATCCATGCCTCAATAGTAGCCTTTGGGATCTCACCCTTGCTCGCGGTAGCACCAAGCGCTAGGTTTTGGTGGTGGGCATACTTCATGGAGTACGACTGAAGGTAATACCACCTTCAATTTGTCAATTTGTCCACGGTTCTGATTTTCCCCAAATCTTCTCTCAAGCAACTGCTACCATGGCATTGAGGTCTTGAGAAGGAGATGACTCATGAAAATTTTACCAAACTTCCCTCTCTCCTTCCTCAGTTTCTATTTTTCCACCGAGGGGTAAAAACAACCTTTTCACAGTGTGCTTGTGCTTTTGACTGCGCTGGGTTTTGTTGCTGATTGGAGTTTGACCCGTCTGGTTGGCTTGTGGTCATTGCTCCACATAGGCATCACATATCTGAGTTTTCACTCATGTGGCTTTCCCCCTTTTCCTATTGGTCTGATTTATAAAATTCATAACTAATTATAAACTGATTTGAAATAAACAAATAAATAGCCATTGGATTCAAAAAAATAGTTACTATCTGATGGTGTAGGTTTTATCACCTAAATCTAATGTTTTGTAATAGGTGATATACTATGTTTTGTACTTAGGAAAATATAATATAAAACATGGTGTGGTTTTGGTAACATAACACAAATAATAAAAAGGTGATTTTTAGGGTTTATACAATTAATATAAACCTAACCCTAATCTCATATATGCCTTTAATAAGTTGCTTGTGGTTGAGATGGAGTTATGGTTTTGACCTTGGACTTGTGTAGACTCTGAAGAGAGGTATGTTCACATATCCTATTATTCATATTAAGCAATTAACCTATGTTATTCTTTCTCTTGGTCATATGGACAATAGCCTACACATTATCTTATTCTTTTGGAAATTATGCTTCATGTGAAGTATCTTATTACTGATCTTGTGATCATATTATTTGGTTTGACATTCTCTTAGAATCTTTATTATGCTTTGTTCATGCTGGAACTCTATATGATGACATGCGTTATCTTTTGCCCACTTGAAAGGTGGATGTTTATGTTGTCCATTAGTATGATGGCAACTTTTGTTTAATCTGTCTATACCTTTTTACTTGCCTCTCTATTAAACATGCTATGTGAATCAGTAGCACTAGAGTAGTGTAAATGCATTGGTTTTTGGGAAGTTTGCCCTTGTTATTTTTGGGATGGAGGTGGTGGTGCCCCGTACCCGTGTTTCAAGTTTGTGAGGCTTGGCCCAACTTATATATATTAGGAGTGGCAATATGTCATCTCTATCAGGTTTCAAGTATATGAGGCTTGGCCGCCATTGTCTTTATATTGTTCTAGGGCTATGCTTATCTCACATGCATGCAGGTTGTTATGGGTTTTGTACCCAAAAATGGTATGTGTGCTAGTATAATGGAAAATATCTCTTTTATTGTGGATCCATTCTCTTGATACCCACTTGGGTGGTACTGTCATTTTCTATGGGAAGCTTTTATTTTTTTTTCCTTTCTTCCATATATTTCTCAATTTACTTTTTAGTATCTATTTTTATCTTCTTACTGGGGTATGCTTCCAACCCTAATTGAAGGACTTGGATGATATGGCATGAAGATATGGACATAGCTTAAAAAGTTAAAGCTTGGAGGCAAAATTGTTATGGTTTAGACTTTCCTCTACCTGAATTCCTTATGTTGTATCATACATGTAAACCCTATGTGGGAAATTAAGATATACTTTTGTAATCTCTTGGAGAATTTATAATAGTCATGTTTTATATTCTGCTACTACACTTTGGTGTTATGAATACCATTAATAAGATTTGAAATGTTTACACCCACTTCAAGATACCTTATGGGTGTGTTTGGACTGGAGGTTCTATTGTTCAAACTTTTAGTAGGGAGTGGTTCCCCTCTGGTATCCCACTCCTTATAGATTAGATGGGACATCCATACCAAGGCATAAGGTTATTATCCATATCAAGAAATAGGACATAAGAGCATAGTTCAAGTCATATCATATATGAGATCAAAAAGGGTGATTTTAGGGACTCAACCCCATCTTAATAGAAGAGAGATGGGTCCTAGGAATCTAGGTTACCAACATCATGCATACTACTGATTTCAGAAATCTAAGAGGCTTGTATGAATCAACAAGGTCAAACATGTCATTCTAATCAAGAATAACCATGCATCACCATTAAGGGGTCACATCATGCATTCCATTTGATGAAAACAAACAAAAAAGGATATTAGGAGTTGACATTAGTTTTCTGAAGAGGTTTAAGTTATTTATTTCTATGTTATGGTGATATTCAAGGTCATTTAGAGTCAAGATCACTTCATTGATCAAGATTTTGTTGGCATTTTTGATATGCTACACTCAAATTTTGATGATGCAAATATTTCCCTAATTATGAAACTAACATGTACATTTAGTATTTTAGGCGATCAAGGAAGTAAGTTAAGATCCAACTAGAAATACCATGCAATTTTATATATGTTTGGTTTCTTATAGGTCAAGCTGTACAATGAGTATAATTGTATAAGTGTGTTTTTCATACAACTTGATAGATATGATGTAAGTACAAGTGATGATTTTCCATAACCTACCCAAAACCCTATCCCAAACTCATGTGAAGCCTTTAGGGTTCTTAGGTTTTACTAGAAAAATCATTAGATATGATTTCCCATTTTTAATACATCTTTTTATAGAGTATTTTCTCAGTCAAAGTCTTTGTCGAATGAGATTCACTCGGTTGAAGACTCTGTCAACTGGGATATAGTCATTGCAAATTTTTGAGTTTTGGGTCATTCTTGGTCAAAGTTTTTGTCGATCAGAGGAGTCTCGGTCAAACTCTTTCTTCTCGGGGTAAGTCCTGTAGACATAAATAATTCAAGTTAACTAGCCATTGCAACTCAACAACCTTAATGATAACAACTAGTCTACCGTTGATCTCATCCTAAACCCCCCAACTATCCTAACCACTTGTAAACATTTCCTATATATGGGAGTAGTCTTATGACACCTAGAACACAACTATGCAACAACATTTTACATACATTTGAGCATACTTCTACTTTCTATCTTTCTCAAAGAACTTCGGTTCTACACTTCATGTTTCCATCATTCTAGCCTAAGCCCTTAGATCAATTCTAGTATCCTTTCCACCTAATATACTTTGCCTAAACCTTTTGGAGTGGATCATCATCACTTGTCCAATAGTGCTTGATTGTATGTCTTGTGAGATTATTTTGTTTTTTTTTTCTTTCTCCAATCATTTTGGTCATTGTTGTATTACTCTTGGACTACTTCTTAGAGTGAAGGTTGTCCAAGAACATGTGAAAAGAAGCATTATTTTCAAGTTGATCCTCTTCCAATGGACGTTAAAGAATAGGTGAAGAACGTTGCTCATCTAAGCCTGTCAAATAAGAGGTGGTTCAGTGCTCTTCCAAGTCCATCAAAAAAGAAGTGCATAGGGTAACCTTCTGGCAGCCCATCAAAGAAGGTGGTACTTCTCCTTGAGATGAAAAGGTGGGATTGTCTTCCTTCACAAAAGGCACTGGTATATTTTGTGTATTGTGTATCCGTATACAAAATGAAATAAAATACATGGTTTGAAATTCCTACTTGGAAACAACTTGGTAGTGGACTGACATCATTTTACAGAACCACTTTAAATCATGTGTTCTAGTGGTTTGCATCTCTTAACCACTAACTTGCTTTTAATTTTCACAAATTCTTCAAGCAAGTTGCAATTAACTATGTTTGTGTTTTAATTACAAGAAAAAGTTTCTTTAACTCTGTTCACCACCTCTAGATTCTTTCATTTGATATCAAAGAAGCACTTCAAGCAAGCCTTAACTGGTCTTGAAGAATGGGGGATGGCGTGCTTGGGCTTGGCAACCTCAAATTGGAAGGAACACACATGAGCATGCCTCTGGTATTCGATGGATCCAACTAAACCTACTAGAAGAGAAGGATGCAGTTCTTCTTCCAAGGTATAAGCTTTGATATGTGGAAGATGATTGCTAGATCCTACAACCTTCCGACCACAAAGCTATAATAATGGGATACCAAAATGGTAAGAAGAGCAACACTCAATTCAAAGACAACGAGAATTCTTTATTTTTCTTTATCTATAAGCAAATTTAATCGCATATCTAATTGTGAAACAACTTATGAAATAGGGAATAAACTTTGTGTAACTCATGAGGGTACTAGACAAGTAAAGAGGACTATAAGTGGCATGTTAAAACACAAGTTTGAATTATTTCATATGCAACCTAATGAAAGCATTGCTGAAATGTATGCTAGATTGTAAATATCCTAAGTGCTTTGGGGAAGAACATAAGTGAGGGAGATCAAGTATCCAAAATACTTAGATCATTTCCTCCTAGATACAAGTCAAAGGTTACTGCAATTGAGGAAGCTAACAATCTTACAACACTAACGATGGAGCAGTTCATGCGGAACCTAGAAACACATGAAGTCACCCTTGAGGAAGAGGAAAAAGTGGAAGCCAAACAACAAAAGGATAGAAGGAAGAATCTTGCTCTTAAATCCTCTACCAAAGCATCATCAATAAACATCAGTCAAGAAAGTGATAACATAAGTGATGAAGATGATGACAGTTCTTTGATTGTAGATGGTAAGAAATATAAGAGATTCCACTCTCACAAAAATCATAGTACTCCTTCCTATGCTTCTATATGCTTTGAATGTGGAAAGAAAGGCCACTTGGTTTTTGAACGTCCAAAACTCAAGAAAGGCAAGAAGTCCTCATTCAAGAAGAAATACAAAACCTACATAGCTCCTCTATAATTGGTGAGGTTGTCTACAACAACGTTGTGACCCGCACATGCTCAATCAAATGAGGGAGACCACCATTGGAGGTGGAGAACGGTCATGCATCACATGGTTGGGGTATAGTGACATGAGCGAGTGGTTGGAGGGCCATATGCATATTGTGCATGGGAAAATTGCCAAGTGCCATGTGGCCAAGGGGCTCATGCAAGCATGTGTGTCAAGGGGGATATCACGACCATTAGACCAGAGATCGGTGGCCTAGATCATCCAAACAATGATGGGTAATGGATTTCTATAAATTTCTATATTTCTCAATTGGTATTCTTGTATGGTTCTAATATAAATATTTTATAATGAATATCTCACTCATCCTAATGCCAAAATATGAAATATTGTATATCAAATGGATTGTATAAAAAGGATCTAAAACCTAGGCATGGTCGTATGACTTGAATATGCTACAATTTCTCCTATTTTTCTAAATATGCTCTTTGTGGATCTTCTTAACATAATTAAAGAACTATTGTGTTAAATAATGATTAAATTATGACCCACTTTATGCTTGTGACCCTAATTAGTTACTTTTGATGATCCCTTGTTAAAGATTGGAACTTGACCCTTTTGTGTGCCCTATTATGATCCTTGTTTCAAATTTTTCCTAAGATACACTTTAATGCTAAGATCTTTGTGTTTGATGATCTAACATGATGGGTAATGACTCAAATCTTGATACTAGCCCAAATTGGTAATATATGGCACCTCATGACACTAATATCACCTTATGTGCCCCATTTTTGCTATGTTTGTGTATATGGAATTTATGCATGAATGTCATCCATAATCAAATGTGGTATTTGACCTAATTTGTACCCCAATCTCCTTTATATTCTTGAATTCATTGACACCATGATGATTATAGCCCCTAATGTTCATGATTCTACTTTTATTTGTTAAGATGTTACATGTGACTCGTACCCTCTTGTTAGGACCTAATATGACAAGTGTTGCCTACTTGTATTGCTTGGGATGTAATCTTGATGTAGGTATTTGTCTTATGTTCTGCCCTATATAATTATAGTTTACTCATCTTTATAGTCACCAAGATATTCCCCACTTAGGTCTAATGATGGACCCTAATTATATAAGTCTTATGTGTTGGTTATTCAAAGTATGTTGTAGTGTTGATACCAAGTGTGGAAAATGATACCTAGACCCTATGGGATATCCACCCTACTTGTATTATGGTTCTAATATCCTAATATTGATGTTCTAATCTATCTGTTATGCTTGTTTCTCATGTACTGATAACCCATTACCTTGGTTGTTATATTTGAGTCTTTTGAAGTTAAACTGTTCATAACTGACATAAATCTAGTAACAATCACGTAGAATAGAGAAAACCTAAAACCATGAATCTTGGTTCACACCTTCAAGATGAACCCTAAATTAGTATAATAACATCAAATTCACTAATAAACAACTTGAAACCTAACTTGGCCAAAAACCTAAAGTGTAACTAACAATGGTTGATGACGAAAATCTAATACATGTATGTAATCTTCTTATTAATTAGGTTTGACTTGTGGATAGATGATAAAGGATAAGTTAGGTTATAAATCTATGAATCAGGTACATGCTATTATACTTTTATGATTATTTCTTTCTTGCTTGAACCTTAATATGCATGTATGTTGATTTACTTGCTCACAAATTGCCATGTAGTATTCTAATATTGTACTTGATGATTGCCTGATTGATTTAATAACTTGAACACGTAAGATAGGTCTCCGTTATACAAACCTTGTGAACTTTTCACATTCTTGGGGTAAGGACACAAGGTCATACGTCCTACTTGAGTTATCAAGATAGAGCATATCTTGTTGATAAATAGGGCTAGATAATGACACTGAGCCTTAAGAACACTTACAAACCACTCCAATAAGTTGGTCAAAGGCCTTGCAAATACTTGATAGTTTTAGTATAACTGGAGTAAAATGACATAAAACATGGTTTATCATTTTGATAAGTACTTAACTCATTGAATCTTATTTATTTACTTCTCCAAATTTTTTCAATTATGCAAACCATATATATGTATCTTTCTTTTCTGTACCCAAACCATGCTAGTTTCACGTATGTTTTAGTTTCATATATATCTTGGAAGTAGATGGTATGTGAGTAAGTGTTCACATGTACTTGTTGTAAGTTCCTAGCTAGTGGACACGATTGTACTTGTATAATTGGCTTTGAAACTTGTAATATTAATCTTGTAATAAATGATGTTATATTATATGCTTGCTAATTGTTGAGAACATGTTGAGTGTTTGTATCTAGTTATTTGTTCATGTATGCTAAGATTTTATGCTTACGCACTCATGCTTTGAATATTTCCATGCTAGGGACGGACACTCTGGTCCTTCATCCATTGACTTTCTATTCATTTGGAGGTTGAATTTTAGTAATAATCAATTTTGTGACTGATGGTATTAGGGCCTGAACAATAAATACACCAAACATTTCTCACATGAAACACAAAGTAAACTCAACCTTATATCTCAACCTTAAGAACTTAATATGTTGCCCTTTGTGGACTAAGTTGACATAGCCACTAGGTTAGAACCTAGATGTTCTAGAACTAGGTGTAGACTTTTGTAATCCGTAGACCTTTGTTTTTTCCTCCTTTTATGAAGCATGGGATGTAAGTTTAGGAGGGTGAGAAAATGGAGGACTTACTAAAAACCCTAGACATATGTTCGTGACATGTGCTTCAGGTAGCTACACAAGTGTGCACCATGTTCTTTCTAGTGGTCTAGGTATCATGGTACTAGATTATCTATTGAGTGTGGTAAATCATTTTGATTTTAGTTTTATTCAAAAGGAGTATGGTGGTGTTCTATCACATGTTTAACGTTGAATCAAACCTATTTCAAGTATTAGTATATACATGTACATATAACCGTAAGTAGAAATACAATGAGTGTCCATGAGATATATGAGAAAGAGATGTAACATTATTCTATATGGGAGTATTTATATGCTATTTGTAGTCTCTATAGTTTTCTAGAGCCATCACAAAGGATATGATAGTAGTATCCTAGATGATCTAAATTTTATGTTGATGTTGATGTTGGTAATTTGAGTTTGCTTCATGATTTCCTAAGTTTGACGTTAGAGAACTCAAGAATGTTTTATGACATGATATGAATTTGAACTTGCAAACCTAGCTATCATAGCACCATGTATGGCATATATAGATTGTTTGAGGCTCTACACATAGCTAGTGGGTTGGCATACTTTCTTGTACCTAGTTTTGTACATGTTGGCATATGGATAGTGAGTTATGGTGGGATCAACACACACCTCATTATATTTAAAAAGGAGGACCCCTAGCATGGGACATATGATAAGGGTGAACCCTTGATATGATTCAACTCAAAATGGTAAAAGGTTAGAGTACCGAAGCTCCAAAATATAAGAAATGCTATAATATATGAAACATGAATTACATGATGATGGGCCCCTAACTAGAATAAATTTGATGAAATGAGTTGAGTCACCTATTGTGTTGTTCCCTTGATAATTTTGAGCCCTTTATTTCCTATGAAAAGATCTATCCCTAGATAAATAGGGATTCAAATAAATGCATATTTGCCATCTAGGTGGGGGAGTTGTCCCAAAACACTAAGATGATGTATACAATGTGTGATCTAAATGATAAGCCTCATACTCGGGTTAGTGATTCCATGTGAAGGAATCTAGCAGTTGTCCTAGTTTATGGAAGTTGGGTAGAAATTTTGTTATGGTATATGGTTGTGGTTAGCATGTCTTATGAGACATATATAGGTCTTATCTTGAGTGGCTCAAGCATGTGGAGATCTTTCCAGATACAAGCGAGATATTTATGAGACCTCGATGCTGATGATAATGTTGTTCCTCAAATGATTCTTGATAGATAAAATACTCTTACTTAAGTTAAAACTTAATATATGTATGATAATTCACTCTCTCGTAAACCATACCTAATATAATATTTTGCCTCACATACAAGATGTAATATTCTCATGACAATGCTATCTTCATACCTTGAGATCTTAACTTCAATACCATGAATACATTCTTAATTTTAGTGAAAAGTAATGAACCTAATTATGATAGTTTCAACTTGAGGTAATATAAACCATGCATGTATTTTCAACTTGAGGTAGAAATACTATATTAGTCCAATTATTTTGGCGAATCACTTGCATGTCATCAATCCCCCGGGTTGTCTTCTGGATAATTACAACCACTTGCCTTTTGTGCCATGGATTTCTCCCATGATCCAAGGTTTGTACCTTCATCTTCCACCTCTATCCTATAGGTCAGAGCCAATGACATTGAGCCCACCTAACCTCACCTTTATCTTCATCAATTAGCCTCCTCCTCACCTCTTTCTGCCAAATTGATGCCCTCATTCATTTCCCCTCTCTTCACCCTCTGCTTTGCACTGAAGAGATCCATCCTTATCTCTTTCATCTACCTTGGACTAGAAGTGCCACTTCCCTACCTCCTTGGAGTTTCAAGCTCCAAGACTCCCCTCAATTGCATCCACACACCAATCTGGCCTTGTCAAGACTTTTGGAGCTGGTTGTTAGGTCTATGAGCCTTGCATAGGCTTCTGTCTCATACCTTCCCCTTTGCTGGTGAGGCTGGATACAACGACGTAGCAACCCATGCAGGCTCAAGCAAGCGAGGGATGCCACCACTCTGTGGTGGGAAATTGGCTAGAGATTGTCTGTGATAAAACCGCTACATGCCACATGGCCAAGGAGCTCAAGTACAAACATGTCTAAGGGGGTATATCACTGTCATTGAATTGGAGAGGGATGGGATAAATCAGCCAAAAAATCAAACATAACAACTCCCCCATATTGATATTGTTCTCAATGTTGTTTCCTATATAGCTTTAATTTAAATATTCTAAAATTCGTATCTAATCATCCTAAGGAGAAAATGGAAACACAATATATCAAATTGATCATTTGGAAATAATATACAACCTAGGCATGGTTTCTTGACCTGAATATGCACCTAGTTGTCCTATTTTGCCAAATATTCTCTCTTTTGATCTTCTTAACATATTTACTACACTATTGTGTGAAAAATGATCAATGATGACCCCCTTGATGCTTGTGACCCTAATCATTAACTTTTGATGAACCATTGTTAAAGATTTGACCTTGACCCTTTCGTGTGCCCTATTAGGGTCTTGTTTCAAATATGGCCTAGGATACACTTCAATGCTAAGATCTTTGTGTTTGATGCTCTAACATGAAGGGGAATGACTTAAGTCTTCATATTATTCCCAAATCAATAATATGTCACATCTCATGACCTTAATATAACCCTATGTGTACCGTTTTTGATATGTTGTCTATATCACACTTATGCATGAATGTGACCCTATATGGCGATGCATGTCTATACCCTAATCAAATGTGACATTTGACCTAATTTGTATAGCAAGGTCCTTTATGTTCTTGAATTTAGTAAGACCATGATGATGTTTAATATTTATGATAGAACTTTATATGTTATGATGCTACCTATGACTCAACCCCCCCCCCCTTGTGAGGACCTAATTAGATAAGTGTGGCCTACTAGTCTTGATTATGCCCTAGTATTGGTGTAGGGATTTATCTTATGTTTGCCCCTCTATAATCAGATCTTACTCTAATCATTGTAGTCACTTTGATATGGATGTTGCATTTAGGTCTGATGTTGGACCCTAATAGTATAAGACTTATATGTTGGGTATCAAAAGTATGTTGATGTGTTGATACCAAATGTGATGCCTTGACCCTATGAGACATCCACCCACCCAAATATGATTATGCTTCTACAAATATTTTCAATTATGCTAACCATATAACATACACATACACGGACACACACATACACACATATATATATATATATACATTATATATATATTCCATGTACTCAAAGGTACACTTTTTAGTTATGTTTCAGGTTCATAGATTTATTGGGAGCAGTTAACATGTGAGTAAGTGTTCAAGTATACTTCTTGTAAGATCCTAGCTAGTGTACATGAGCATACTTGTATATTTGTTTCTTAAACTTGTAATTATAATCTTAATAAATGATGTTGTATAATATTCTTGTTGATCGTTGAGAACTTGGTGTTTGTATCTTGTTATTTGTTCTTGTATGTGTATCTTTTACTCTTCCACATTTTCACTTTGAATATTACCATGCTAGGGATAGATGCTTAGGTCCTTCAGCCATTGACTTCTAGTCATTTGGAGGTTGCATTTGAGTGATAAATGATTTTATGATATGATGTGGATTTTTGTGTGAACGAGAGATCCCATTTCACCAACATATGTTGGGTTATTCAGTACATAGAAAACAATGCAAATCGTCTGGTGAGGAGGGCACACCATGCCTTCTAAGGTACGCTCCAAGTCTAGCAACACGAACCTCATGTCTCCATATTAATCTCAATCTAACTTTGGAAATAGGGTGGTGACATCTTCATGAAATTTTTTGGAGTATATTATCTAGGTATGTTGGTAGCATGAGTGGCATTAAGATATCCTATTAAAGAAGTGGTGAGAAATTAGTGTAGTAAGACCAACTCTTATGTAGGAGGAATGCCAATAGTAGGAACACCTATAAAATTGGAAGGAACCACTACAAGATGTTATACCCTATGGTTGACTTGGGGTTGCCGGGGTCCATTAGTGGTGTTCCAAACTGTGTGTTATGTAGAATGATGAATCCAGAAGGGACATAAGGGGAAAGGGAGGAACTGATGTCCATGCCCTCAAAAATATTGTTTCTCTTGAAAAGGGTAGTCAACTATAAGATAGCTATCAAAATGTTTTTTGAGACAACTAGATTGCAAAATTGCTATTGATGTAATAGCATACTATAAGGATTAGGGCTCAATAAGGATCCACTCCTTGCCTTTATTTGAGAAAACAACTAAGAAACCCCATTCTTCATTTGCCAACAAATAATTTGAAGGAAATTAGTTTGTACCATTTCTCAAAATGTATGAATATAGATCATATATTAACTAGTATAAAAAAACTAAGCTATTATATATCATGAAATATTGTTCAACAACTTTTCTATAAGGAAAACACTAATGCTAATCTACTTATGTATCTAAGGAAATCGACTATAGAGGAAAACCTAGATATTCTAGAAACTTCTTTCACAAACTACTATTGAGTTGGATCCTCAAATAACAGATCCGTAAGATGCTCAAACTCTACATGGGTTGGGGATAACACCCATAAGAGAATGATAATAGGGGATGCACCAAATAACATTGGTATATGTGCATTAAGTAAATATTTGCTAATTATAAAGAATTTATGTGCAATGGTAAGGGAGTTAACAGTCAAAATGAAGTTATAAACATTTGGGTATGTTTATGAGGAAGTAAAATAAAGTTACCTAAGGTCATAAATAAGTGATTTTCAACACCTAATTAAAATAAATATACATGGATGTTTTTAACTATTTCATTTATACCATTAAACCCTAAAATTGACCTTGTAGGGAAACTCAAATTTAGGCTTCAAAACTTATACAAATAAAATAGACATATTTTTTCAATTTTAAAAAATAATATTTACATTTTATCATTATATATAGATTTATTATTATTTTTATAAATGTAATCCATTTCCAATTTATATCAAAATAACTTTTGACTAAGAGACCGATATGCACCTATGCCTAAAAATTAACACACGAAGCTTGACATGTCAGTGACATCTTTTCAACCACTCCAAAATCCACATGTAAACAAATTTTCTTGGAGTAAAAAAGACCTAAATGAAAGCATGAAACATACAAATCCTCTCAAGGTGTTTAGGTAAAACAAAAATTTTCCATTAAGTGCAAGGAGAACCTTGCTAGATCTTGAAACTTGAATCATGACTTGTAGCTTGCGACTTGCCCAACCAAAAATCTGGGGATAAACTCCTTTGAGTTTGCGAGCTTGAGACAAACCTTGTAACCAAAACAAATTGACCAATGTGGGAAGAATGGGGAAAGGGGGTTTCTGCAACCATGGAAGGGAGGAGGAGAATTGGAGTTTTGGGTAAGCCATAAACCTGAAGCTGGAGCCTTGCAACCACTTCCAAACTGATCAACATATTTCATTGGAAAAAAACATATAGAAATTTAGACAAATCTGTGGTTAGAGTCTGCAAGATTTCCTAGAGGAAAAGATGAAAAGAGCTCCTAACCAAGAAAGTAAACTAAAAAAACACCCTAGTTCTGAGAACTAGAGAACAAGGATGATTCCTCAAGGATCGACAAACTGATCTGTATGTCTTCTTGACTAGATGAACTGAAGTCCCGATCACAATGCTAAAGAAGCAAAACTCAGTAAAGGAGAATAGAGATCAGTTTGAGGAATCGATAGTCGTGAAATATAGAGGAGGATGTGGTGGTGCTTACTAAATATCTAATTGGGAACTAGTTATGCAAGCATGTGTACAGGGATCACCAGATATCCAAAAAACACAGGGAGTCTCAGAAGAAATAGAGGGTGTGGGGTGATTAAAGGGAAGTAGAGCAAGCTCCCATGGTCGTTATGAGCCTGTCGTATGTATAGTAGACAAGTTTTGTGGATTCTGAATGTGTTGACCATGGATGGGATTAAATGGGGCTTAGGTGTTTAATTATTAGTCAGTGGCACCCTGAATTCTATGGTTCATTGACCTTAGGAAGATGAGGGGGAGTGTAAGAGAAAGGAAATGGAAGAGAAGGACCTCTAGGAGGAGAATGAGTGGGGAGGAAGAGCTACACCAACAAATAGTAATAGAAAAGATAAGGGAGAGGAACAAGACGATATTCAACCATCCAATTAGATGGCGGAGGGACAATTTCCACCCGACCCACAAGGGATTATGTGTGAAATGGCTCAACCTCATGATAACTGACATAAAATGAAACTGTAGGAAATGTAAGAGACTAATTTAATACACTAATTGAATCTTGGTTAATTAATGTGTTTTCGTTTCTAGTTAAATTGAGGGAGAATTTAATATTCAAAGCACATGAAAATTGTCAACTAACATATAAGAAACTAGATTTTATAATCAAATTCTTCTTTTGATGTCGTTTGGTATTTTATCCATTTACTAGGGTGACAAGTATACATTAATGTATTTATCACCCCCTTTCAATCAATTTTGACACCATATTTTATATTTGTTTATTTCCTTTCATCTACTAGACTTATGATTTTTTAGGATGCCAAATTAGGATCAAAACTCATTATTCGGTGAATTTGTAAATTATCTTTACTAGTGAACATAATTTATTAGTTACCTCAAAACTACATAAAAGAGGATGTTTATTAATACCTTATATTACTTCAATACTGATACTCCTAAGAAAGGATGCACTGGGAGAAAAGGGGACTTGACACTACCATAATTGAAAAGACATAAGCAAAGGAAAGGGCCAGAATATTTATCCAAGAATTGCATACACAAATTTTCTACTAGTATGACTGGTTCTATGAAACTAAATTTTCTTAGAAGTGATTTTCCTGAAACTGTGTTTTAGTTCCTGGAAAATATGTTCCTAATGAATGTTTTGAAACCAATTTTCTGGCAATTAGATAAGTTACTTTGACTCATTGATAAGGGGTTAGCGCAAATATTGGGGGTTAGAGTTTATCTAGATGAAGCGCCATCAAGTTGAGTCTGAGGGGAGTTGTTTATTCTCCTCAATGAGAATGAATATTGGAAGGATTAACCTCACATCTTGAATAACGTGTGGGCTCTGAACAAAGACCAAATCTTGAATCAACACCCATAACGCTAGTTGCCGGAATGGAGATTAAGAATTGGAGAAATCAATTATCAGTGTATTTGTGAATTCTTTTCTACTTTAATCATAACGCTAAGATAACACCACTAGGTTTGTAGGAGAGGTGCATCAGATTTACTAACACCTTATCAGCCATTGCTCAGCTTTGCCCGACTCGCTGATCCACTGAGTGGAAGAAAGGAACAAGTGAGATGCAAATGCAACTTGTTATCTGAATGGTTTTCCACGGAATCCATTTTTGGAGGGGTATATATATTGTTGGAAGTCCAATGAAAATTATGGAACTCAATTCCAGACTTCCACCATACCACTCAAATATAATTATAAAGGAAATTTGACATCCAATCTTTTTAGGATTAAATACACCAAACCACTCAGACTATAAGATATACAAATAATAATTTTTACCTAAATCTAGTATACAACAATCCCACCTACAAGAGAATAGATATTAACACAATATAATATAAGGATAAAACCCAAAGGATAATGTTTTTAAAGATTATCTCATCAACATAACTTATCAAGAGCTAAAATTTAGCATCAAAGTTGACTTGATAGTTAGTTATAGATGAAGTGCAAAAATTAAAAGTTTGAATTAATATGATAGATTATTAATAAATTGAAACAATAGTGTAAGTGGGTTTTACTGCCACTACCTACATTTACTCTCTCACTATATCATAAAAATCATGAATATTCATATGTTGAGGATGGGTAAATCCACCCTTTCAAAATTATGATAAACCCATACATATATTACTATAAGCTCACCATCACACTATCTAAAGGTCATGCACTTTTCACCTCCAAAAAGCCTATATGAGTTTCTCATCAAGGGTTTAACATGATACAAATGATATCCTACATCTTAAGTTTGAAATTCTCCACATATAAGATCTGATAAACACGCAAAACATTCGACTGAACTAAATTTACAAGTATAAAACAATTGATCAAAATATTTCATGGTTAATATACGATTAGATGCAATATAAAGAACAAAATTTAGTAGAAGGGCTACTCCATGCATCTTAGAGAGGGGACTAGTTGCTCATGCCAACAATAATGACATTACAATGAAAAGAGAGGAAGAAGGCCATGTAGAAGATAGAGGTCCATTCATTGTGTATGGTTGCCTATCTTTGAGCTTGGAGACAATGGTGGTTGACGTAGAAGTAAGATACCCCTTGACTTTCTTCATGGCTGGACATGGAGGAATCAATCTTCCTTTTTCGTGGCATGAATATATATCAGTGAGAGAGGAGTAGGTGGATGGATGGTGGAGGGCATTGTCACTCTAGCCTCATTTGAGGTTAGGACCTTAGATCCTTTGTGGAAGTGGAGGCATCTTTGGTTGATGTGGATGAACAAAAGATGAAAACCACCAATGGAAACTAGAGGTGGTTGCTTGGAATGGATTCTGGTAGCCTAGAAATGTCAAGATGAAAATGCATTTTCACGAAGGAAAGATTTACATTTATAGACCTTTGATTAGGGTTTGTAACACTTCATCCACCTATAGTAATAACATTGGCTACCATGAATGAAAGCACCATGATAGGAGAAAGATGAGGAGTCAACACCACTCAGAAGCCCCCTTGAGAAAAGATTCCATCACTTGGCAGAAAGCCTATTGGTAGTTGAGTCTCATCAGTTGGTGTAGTCGCACATAGTTCTCATTGGTTGCTGACTATCATCAGGCGAAAAATTCTTATTAGTATGTGACATCATTGCATAGGAGAGTCATCGGTTGGCAGACCACTGTTTGGTGGCAATCATATTATAGGTTCATCAGTCTGTGGTCATGTCAGCAGATAAGAATGCAGACTGATGAGAGTGTTTACTAATGAAAGTGCACAACGCCAAAAGTTTCATCAATTGATGGAATATCATTGATCTATAAAGATGCAGACTGATCAAAATCTACTATGGGGTGGGAAAAATTGGTGAGTGGTGTTGGGATGGCACTTTAAATAAATGAGAAATGTGAGAATTTCAATGAGAATAACATGACAATAAGACACCAAATTGTTAAAAACCCTATCATAGATATGAATTTATCTTGGTCCATATTTCAAATCTACTATGTAAAGATCAAAGTTTGAGCCTTTTAGAAAAACAAGGATTTATGTCAAATCCTAACAAATTAGCGTAGAACTCAAGAAAACTAAATGAAATCTATTATAAAGTAAAATGTGAGATGTAAATGCAAAATTAAAGTAAAAATACGAGTAAACCTAAGATATCAATGCATTCTCTAGTGAACATAATATATTAATTTACCCCAAAACTGCATACAAGAGGATGTTTATGAACTTTTTATATTACTTGACTCCAAATACTCCTAATACAAGCTCTATCAGGGGAAAATGGCCTTAATACTATCATAATTGAAAAGACGCAGATGACCGGAAAAAAATGAAAAGACATAAAAATGATTAGATTATATGTCTATATTCGAGAATGCTACATTTATATTCATATTTTGTCAATTATCGAGAGTTGTTATATGATTACAACAACATATAATCATATAGATCTTGTCCTGTTACAACCTAATTCGTATAAATCTTATTCCACTTCTTCTGGTGTCACCCTATCACTGATCGACATTCTTCTCTATTCTCGATACAAAGTTGGAGAACAACTTGGTATAAATAAACTATGATTAATGGTCTTGAGTAGCAAACTTCATCTATACTACTATCTAATGTAGGCTACAGAAATTGAGCCCTGATATTTCCGTTTGCAGTAGTGGTAGTGGAAAATTCATTATCTATATGGAATATTTAATTGAAATTTTCTGTTCATAATAATGAATAACACGTGGATGAATGATTTTATAATCCTCTAAACGGGAAAGAAATACATGACATGAGAACAATCTCAAGTTAGGACAAATCGGAAGTTAGTGACATTATTATATGGTTATTTCTTGTACTTTTGTATTTTGATATGATGGGTGTACATACGATATTATATTAACATTAATTGACATAAATGGTATGTGTTTGCGTAGATATTAGTTAATTATTATTGTTGCATTTGTGACCCCCTTTGTAAAGGGGCAGGTTCCGCCTTTGTCCGTGATGATATGTTCCCTAGCAATATCCACCGATTTATGGTATTACATGCTTGCAAAGGGAAGTATGTCCTAATTCTTTTATCCTATAATTTATTATTGATGCTTTTAATGGTTCCAGAAGAATTTTCACAAGTTATCAGTTGAACGTAGAAAAATATCCTTGTTACAGTTACGAATGACTTCATAGAATTCAGTTAAATATGCTTATTAGCTTGTTCTTTACGATAAAGGATCGTCTTCCATTCCCCGAGAGTGCAAGGAAAGGTTCTTCTAATTAAGGTGGCTAGCTTATTGATGTTGGTTTAGATAAACATTCTTTTATGCATATATCATTTGGCTAAGCATCTCATGCGTGAAATTCTACGAGATCAGCAATCTGTTTTGTTTGTTAAGCATGTGACTTCTATGCGAAGAATGGGCGACGAGGCTTGTTGATAACCTCACTAGTCCCACTTAGCTAACAAGATGTGCGGTGCGTGCATGCACGCTACATGCTATTTATGTGTCATTGCTTACAGTATTTCCCACTACACATGAACAATATTCCACCGCCTTTTCCTGTCGTGCAAGGATCGATTGCTCTGTGAAAGGTATATCAATCAAGTGGGCGTATAGAGATCATACTATATATGTAAACTTGATGGGGCATAGACTAGCAAAGTATGCATGCGCCTTAAACAGCGCTTGAAGTCGACCATACCATGATAGAAAACAAAGATTTTATGGAGTTGCCCGGTTTTTGACACGACGTTCCGCTAATTAATTACATAATGATGGTAACGATATTCCAATTTCCATGCCTCATGAAAGCAACGTTCCACTCCCCCTCAGGTCAAAGGCTACACTAAAAAACTCTCACACAAAGCATACAAACAATGTGGAGAACTAAACAAATCTTGGCAGTGTAGACTTTGACGTCATTACGACACATCATAGCTGCAACTCAACTAGGACTTAATTAGGTCCGAGTTAGGTCCACCGCTCACCTATTCAAATTTGTGACTCAACACTTCTTTAACTCGTAGAAAAACCCCATCCATTTATTAAATCCAGAATATGAAGGCAAGAAGTAACTTTTCATCCACTCATTGACACTCGAACAGCTTGATCTTCTGGAGATCGAAATCTTCCAAAATTTGTCTGGAAAATCCCGTAGTGGAAAGGAAAAGAAATACTTTTGGACTCCATCTAGGGACAGAGACCATTGTCCCAAATACCATCACCTCTCAGAACCGTTATTGAGTGCGACTGGGGAAGAAAAGCACCGGCGATTCCGCATCTTTGAAACTTCTGAATATCACATTTCTCCTTGTCGATTTGACTGTAACTCTTTCATCACAATTCCCAGCCACCGCCAATACTTCCTCCATGATCCTCGGTATCCTCTAGAACCCCAAACATATTTCAATCCACCCTCGTATACAAGTAAAAAAAGTCATTTATTTTCACACTTTTACCCTCCTTGTAATACTATTGAGTTAGATAGCCTCCCCAAGTCAAACAACCTGATCTATGTTCAATCCCGATCGAATTCCACGCAATCCAACTTTAAATTGATGTTCTGCTCCACATGCAATCATCGGCCCACATTCACAAACGCTCCAGTGACACCCAAGCGAGATCCAATGGCCACATGCAAACTAATACAGGATTGAACTTATTTCGTCGATATTCTCTTTTACTTCTACTTAGGGGAAAAATATCAAGGAGATGATGTTAGCAGCCTCTGTTTCCATTTCAAACGTTGCTTTGTGAATGTTTCTTTTATCAAAGACAAAAACAGTTGTTTTCATGGGCAGATCGGTTGAATACCTTCAGACTTCGCAAAAGTAGCGTCTCACATATTGTTTTTGTGAAACTTTACTACCATTATTATAAGTTGCATATTGATCAGGTTTCCAATTTTTCCCCAGATACAACTTGCTCTGATCATCACTTGGGATGGCAACATAGGAGTTAATGTCGAGTTCTTTTGGGATATTTACAATGTTTCTATTTTTAAATACCGGTCAAAAGTCAACTTTTGGGATATTTCTGCTCTTAAAGAAGTTCATCACTAAACATGCTGAAATCAAACTACAACTAACACATCGTAAAAGACCGTAATTACTCCCTCCGGTTTAGTCACCATTACAAGCATCCTATTGGAGGAGTCTGTCAGGTTGATATGAAAATGAATGCGGTGTAATTACTATATCTTTCTCATGTTTCAAGTTCTCTAGTGTTAGTTTCACCTCTGTAATATATCAATATTGTATTTGGTACACAATTTCATACTTATTCGAATTCAGTCCATCAAACAGTGACTGAGTTCACTAGATAACTCCCCCACAAAATTGTTCGGTCAGGTTACAATTGTACTCACAATCAAAAGGGTATGGTCAAAGTAGGATGTTACACAGTAAAATAAACATATGAATTGGTTGAAGAAAGTCTGAGATATATGAGAAACATCCATCTCAAAAATCATAAACGGATTCAACTCTACATTTTCCCATTGCATTACAAGATGAGCTGAAATTATAATTCCGCTATCATGGCCTAGCTATGAGTTAAAAAATCGGATGACTAACCTCAAAGGTAAGAAAATAGTTGTCCAGAGCAAACACACTTGACACTTAAATTAATTTCGTAGTACATTGAAGTAGATGCTAAACTACAAGGAATATGTCTAAGAATGCACAATATAAACCCCAAAGAAGAGTGCACTGTTGTTTCTTTCATAGGGAAAAAGAAGCTTTCTTGACTAATTACAGGCATACGAAGGAAAATTAATAAAAAAGATAGTGATCCAAGTAAATGTTGAATTCTATGCATTCAATTACTTATGAAGCACTTAGTGATCTTGAAGAATATGAAAGCACACCCCTTGATGTGCACAATTCATGGAGAAGATCTTCCTAAAATATGGAACTTGGCAGTCCGAAAGGCACTTTTCTTGAGCAAGGAGGTGGTCGAGGAATAGAAAGAAAAAAATAAAAAAAATATAGCAATCCAAGTAAATTTAAAATTTTGGATTTTCTAATTTACAAAGCATTGTGTGATGTACAATCATATGAAAAAACACCCATTAGTATCTATAAAAATAACAAGAGAAATTATTGAATAATATCATAATATAACTCATAAAGCATGGGTGTCAATATTGTCAGTTAATAATGTAAAAATGGGTTTAGCAATTTCCAATTTTGGACTTTTTGAACTATATTAATCTATTTCATTTGATTTCAGGGAGGCCAACGTGTCCTTTGATGCATCAATCACAAATGTGATGAATTAATGTACAAAGACTCACATCGCAAGAATGAAAGTCATTATGATGTCACTTTTGTTCACAATTCTTTTGAGAAACCAAGCATGCTTATCGAACATTGTGAGGATATGGAGCTAGGTCATTTGTAAGAGAGATCAATATGACACCATGTTTTGTTAGTAAACTTATGTACCACCATCATCATCTATATTAATTTATAATTTGATCTTATAGGACTGCCAACTTATGTAAATGTCAGGACTCGACCTAGTATTGTTGCTACTTTGTTGATTTCGAGGATAGAAATCTTTAATTTCATTTTATTTGTCCTATCCTACTTCATTTACCAATCCCCTCAAGGTTTTTCATTTTATTTGTCCATATCTTCCCTACATGTTATGAATTAATTACTGAGTGCATAATCACTTGAAATTATAGACATATCATGGTATTCAAACTATAAGTCACATGAGAACAAAGTAGCAACAACCCATTCACTTAGTAGTGTAGTTAGACATAGAACAAAATGTATTAGTTAAGGACGTGGGTCCATAAGGAAGAGATAAATGCATGTTAATTTTTTTTATTTCACATAGTTCTACATCTAAGGTCAATATACTCTCATGTTTCACAATTATGATGCAATTTTCATCTTAATGATGATATAATTAATTTTATTGATTCTTATAGGTTATTAGGTGATTTTCTATGACTTTATACAATGTCTTAACTTTAGCCATGCCAAAATGACATATCCATCAATTAGTGTCTTCTCTTATATATTGATGTCAAGTTTCATTAGTGTCCAACTTCCCATGTAGATCACATTGAACAATGGCATCATTCATTGGCAACCAACAGTGGAAAATGGGTGGATCAATGACAAAAAGGATTGACCAGATAGAGATGTTTTTTCCAACCACCATCAAATTGACATATTGGTGTAATTTAAGATCACATAAATTGATGTCATCTAACATCAATCAGCCTCCAAGTGGCAAAAAAGTCATTTTTTCTTTATATGCATTTGTCTAGATTTTTGTAATTCTCTTAACATCAATGAATGCACTTTGGCTAGAACAATATCTACCAACCCACCATCCTTGATCTAGCCACCAGTTCTGGAACTAACACCCCCATACCAATTAAGTACACCATTTTGAAATCCACGCCTAATGCTCCATTACCTCACAACCAAAAGGTAAAACCAATAAATCACCACCTCTGAGAGGGGATCCCATATATGATGTCACCACCCACCATCGCCACCAACCCTTCACATCACATGTATAACACAGAATAATGTTCCTTTGCATTTCTCTGATCATGATACACCTAGAGGGATGATGATCTCCATCAAGAAACTCCATCCATTCACAATCAGTTTCCATCTATCATATGCTTTTGGTAGAGGGAAGGAAGAGTTCCACTTGCTTAAAAAGACATAATCCCTCATGTATGTAGATATTAAATACGAGGACCTATATATGGAGAAATTGACTGTCTCAATTTGATTCTATATCTATAGTCTTGTGTTTAATATAATGATGAATATTCCTATAACAATCACAATAGAGTCTTGTCTATGAGGGACTAATCCCCCTCCATGTTGGGGATGTATTGCTTTAGGCACACCTTCTATATTGGATGTATTTTATTTATTCTATCTACTAGATTACTAATTATGTCTATTCATGTTCTCATTACTCCTTTGTTTTGTGTGTAGGTTACACCTTGCATACTTGATAACTTTATTTGATTTTGGGAGGGAGCATTAACGTTAGATATATAACAAAAAGTGGTAACTATATGCATCAGAGTGCTATATCTATTATGAAAGGGGTTATTGTGATATAATGACTACATATTAGTAGCTATCCCAGGAAATAATATATTCACTAAATTTACATCTTATAAATAGATTTGATATAAGGAAAGGAAGAGGGGACTTTGAAATTTATGAAATAGTTAAAAATTTACTATCTTGATTGTTGTATTAAATGCATCTATAGAGAGTGATATTGATGAACCTTAAAACCTATGTTTCCTCCATAGGGCATATCTAATTGCCATATCATTTCAATATAGTCTTATGTATCTTCTTGATCATCTCTAGTTTGCTTCAATTCTTTTAGATTGATTCTTTTAAGATACTTGTGGTACTTATACCTAGTATAAAGTTAAGGTCTTAAGAAAACTACTATGTTATTCCTAATGAACTAACACAATATAATACTTAATTCATCCTCTTCTGAATATGAGCTAAAGGGAATAGATTTGTTGATGTACGCCCATATTAACTTGAATCTAGTCACTTCATACAATTTTATCAATGTTGTTAGAGAATTTGATAGATGCAAAGTATTAATAAGACTAAAGCATTTGTTCCTTCTATTACCTTCCTTTATCTACTTGTATTTCCCTATACCATCTTCATTGTAACACTTCTTTATTATTGTTATATGAATGTTTATGATTGGAAATGATAAGAATGATCTCATTCTCAACTAGAATCTAAGATAGATTATAACATCAATAGAACTTCAAATTTGGGAAGATAAAGAAAACAAATAATGTAGTCTTTAAATCCACCTCCTAGTTAAGAACCATATCCCAACCAAGCTCACATGTCATTCAAGATATGTTTCATAGATTAATAATCTATCACTCATGAATAGGAAAAAATCTGTAAAGAAAACAAGGTATACTTCATCTACGGCCTAATTCAAATGATTCTATAAGAAACTTTGCAATCCATCATACATGGACCATGCTGATATCCATAATTTCATGGACCTATCTACATCACAAAGATCAATTGGTTAACCAATAGAGGCAATGCATAGTGATGCATTCATTACCTCTCCCAGGGACAAAGCTAATTGTTTGTAAATATTAAGTTAAACAATATCCATGTTTTGATCATTTTGGTTGATGCATTTGTGTACACATTTTTTCCCTGAAGTAAAATTGATGATACTAGGCACCAATTATCAATTTGAATGAAAATGGAGGTGATTTTATTTCATGAAGCTTATGAGAGTTAAGGAATACCAATGAGTCTATCCACATCATGTCCATCAACTTTGTATATAGGCAGACAAGTTCTTGCTTGTGCTTAGAGAGGGAACATAAAAGTTGTCAATACAATAGTCAATGGTCCATTCTCATATAGGGGTGTTGTTGAGGCCATTAACCATTGAGAATAAATGGCAACTTGATCCTCATGATGAGGTTCTAATTGTCTTACTATATGCTGTGATCTTCATCCAATCATGTGATGCATGGAGTATAAGATGCAAATCTTGTTATTGTCAACTTGACTAGTTATCCATGGATGGAAAGAATTTGTACCACACTCAAAAGGAAATCATTGGTAAAGTTTATTTAATTTTAAAACAATAATAAATCTGTATGAATAGGTGAAATATTTAGTCCACATAGTTAAACATCTCATTCATTTGAACTTTAAATGTTTGCTCATCTCCCCTTAACTATGCAAGTTTCTATATCATATACTCAAGAAATTAGTCAGTTTAACATAGTTAAATATCTATGAAAAGTGATTTATATATCCTTGGAACAAGAAGCCATCCAAAATTCTTTTTTGAAAACACATAAGCTGCAGATAACTCACACCTTATCATCAACAAGATGCTTCCACACAAAAATGACAGTCAAATTTCAAATGTGAACCTCTACGCATTCCCCTTCAGAAAAACTAGTATAATAGTAGCCAACTATCAGTTCCTTATTTTATGTTTTAAAAATGATTAAGCTTCCAATTATTACCTTTTGACTCTTTTTGTGTTTCAAAATAGTGTGAAATTGAAGAATTTACAGGATCTAATAGGTGCTATCACCAAATAGGTTATCTTCAACGTCATAATAGCCAACTTAATAAACTACTATCTTCTCTTGATTATTTGATTAAGAACTAACAAGGACAATTTTCAAGTAATGTAAGGGGTCGTTCAACCCCCATATTTGTGACTCCTAGTACTTTGATACAGTTTACCAATGATTATGGGACCACAACGGCTCGAGCAGCTAGTAAATTCTATTGTTAGGCACAGGTGGCTGGCATACCAAAATGTTAATCACTAGCTGGATACATCCTTTGTAAATTCCGTCATGCATGGTGCGATTTGGAATCTCACCAAGTTTGGCATTACAAATACCAGGTCAAATGCTCCTCGGCATTTCAGCGATCAATCTGACGTTATATTTGTGTATAAATACCGGTAATTTAGATGATGGCGGCCGAACGGCCCCTAAATGTCACCTACAACACCCACCACCTGGATTAACTTATTTAACCCAAAAGGTGGGATAAAGAGGTAGATAACCCTAAACCATGCCACAAAACTAGATCAAACTCATAGATATTTAAATAAAATAAAAAAAGTTGATGGAAGCATAAACACAATGCTTGAAACATCTAGGAGAGGCTAAAACCAAATCAAACATGATCTATCTCAATCAGTAAAAGGGTGATCTCAACACATAGGAACTGATTAATAGGTGTATATTTTTATAGCACAAGATCATATCTCATGTTTGCAACATATCACATCTATCATGTTTCTCATATATCTACAACAATATAGGATTCATAAAGATCAAGATAACATATAACCTCTCTTTCATAACAAATTACGTTCAAAAGGTACAACATCCAATGACATTCCACAAAATGAAACATGCAATAAACATAGGAGATATATTGTCTTACAAACCTAAACCAAACCATGAATAAGTGTGCACCAAAATAACTATCACAAACTCAACATGGCTCCACAACTTCTCCCCACCAACAAAACACATTTTCTATACAACTCTAATTACTTGAAGAACATTGGTAATAGATTTTACAAGTTGTTGCCAACTCAATAGGTGTGTACTTCCCACCAAATAGTCAAGCATAGAAAGGTGATCCTTATATTCTTATATGATTTACTAAGAAGGTGTAACATCAAAACATGCTAGTCTATATCTTCTATAATATAAGTAAAAGACATTGACACTCTAACAACAAATCAATCATGAATTAAACATCATACATATTTTAGGCATTTTTTACAACTACATCTTATTCTCATAATCTCTTACCTCAACTTATTCTAAAAATAAAACACATTTATCTCATATAAGGGGATTGGGATTCACCCTATTCCCTAGGGTTGAGGCTATCTCCCAAAACAATGTGATTTTCTCTAACCCAAGATCACCTCATGATGACATATCTACAGACAACCTAAAAGACCATTTTAGGCCTTAACATCATTATATCATAACCTCCATTATTTCTCTCATATTCATGATATAAATCACATCTCTATTAATATACATGTCAAGCATTAACAATGAAGTGGATATAAGACATTCATTAACTTGGTAGGGAAGGCATGTCTAGATTACCCATAAATTCCATAATTTCATAAACATCAGGCAAAATTATATTTTTATAGAAAAGAAAGCATGAGTGCAACTTTGACTTTCATATATCATAACATGACCATATATCAAATCTAAAAACACTACTAGAAGAGCATAACATCACTATTGTCTTGTGCATTTTTATTAATTTTCCCTTAATCTATTTGAGTTGTACCTCAAGGAATATATGTTCTTTTTGTATGCCCATTTCATGGCACACCTTCTAAAACTTAAGTTATATACAAACACCAGAAGATAGTACAAAAGGATCGGTCCTACCACATGGCTACTAACAAGGTCCTCTGCATTGACTAGCATGAATACCATCAATTAGAGAGAAACCCTAAAATTGAAACCATATTAAGAAACATAACGCCTCATTCTTGACAAACATGATTAATAAAATAGATGAAAAAATACATATAATCTTTTTCCTTTTTATTAAACCTCATAAACCAATCACATCATCAAAAATCTTACTCAACTCCATTAAAATCAGAATCAAAATGCATTACTTAGATGTAGTTCAATTGACATATGATACATGTACATCAAAGGACACACTCGGTATACTACCCATCTGGAAAAGTTAGTGTACAAGGACATTAGATTCAAGATTATTATATTTACATATTATTTGTGAATTCCTCTTTGTTGGATGGAATTATACTAAAACATTCCCAGTGCATAGATAACTCCCACTCAAACTAGGTACATGCATCAACATCAGATTAAGTATATTGAACTTGAAAGAAACTTGTAGATATTGCTAAGTCTAATATATAATTCAAGCATATAGGAATTCTAGTTCAAGACAATAATCTCATTAATAATAAGGCATTCATTTAGTCAAGTTTCAACACTTTTTAGGGTAACCAGTCAAATATAAAATTTAAAATCAATACATAACAACAACAACATATTTTTTACACCCGAATAGACAGACCAGGAACATATCCTATAGTCCTAAAGTTCATTTTCACATACGACATGTCTACCAAACAAGTCTGTTCAAATAATAAGTAAATATAGATCAGAATTAGTTGTCAACATTTAAGATCATATTCTAAACTAGACATATAAGAATATGGAAACATATTATCTTTATAAAAAAATGATTAAGTTCTAGAACAAGAATTGTCCAAGAATAATATATTTATCAGCTATCATGACATGGAATGTAGAAAACATTCAACTCATATTATACACGGCTTGTCATCTTTTATTATTTTTCCATGAAACTACTTGGCTTGTACATAGAAGTTGACGTGCCTGATTCTCATGTCAACGATTCACTGTCACTATCTTAGGGTTTAGCTGGGTACCCTAAGACATCAAATGTTGACCTTGGTTTACTGTAGGTTTTCCTAAAGAGGTTCACGTCCGAATCTCTAGTACTTAAGATAGGAACCAACATAACATAATATCACACATCATCATTCAGTATCACATATATCATATTTCACATATTTCACAGTTTTCATTTCATCAGACTATTCCTTGTGCACATAAACTTTCATAGTAAGGATTTAGGGATAGAATTATGTCATGTGACTCACCCCGAAATCTTTCTTGGTCTAATCTTCATGGTCTTCATCTACACTACTTAGATATGTCTCATAATACTCTGATTACGATAAGGAGACCCGTTTTATTTCTCAAGTATGGACCTCAGGGAAAACCCACAGTGTTCACGACACCTAATTAGATGTGTTACCAATTTACTAGTTATTTAATACATTTACTCATCTTAGAAAGTAGTTCAATCATCATTTTCAAGTGTGTGTATTTTCATGCAACTAGAATGATATAAAGCATATTAGGGATAACAAGAAAGACAATGACTGAGACACGAAGCACAACAAAGATGTTATTTTTGACATGTATGTTTCTTTTCATTTCATATCATTGTTGGTTGTTACTAATGAGTTTCAATCATAAAAATGATCTTTTATTCAACTAGCCAATTCATGCAAGTATGCGAGAGTAGTTGTAGTCGAGATCGAACACAAGTTGCTTGGCAATCAATTAAATGCAATAGTGATAAGGTTCAACAATCTAAACCGTTTTAAAGATGTGATTTGGTTGATTAAGCTAAAATTTCATAATTAAATAAAACAGTAAATGGATTACTAAAGAGGGTTGATTTCAAATATGGAAAGATCTTGGACATAGGATTTCACCAACATATCATAGCATAAAACAAGAGCACAAAATTGAAACTTACTAAGAACTTATTTTAAATGAGATTTGTATATTGCACTTCACCTCTCAGTGCAAGTACAACGATCCTAACCTAATACAACATTCTCATGTATGCATTTCATTTTGGATGACAAACCTACTCCTCAACTCCATAATTTCCACTCTCGTGGTAAAGAAGGAGTTGCCAAGAGAGTACCTCCTTACTCTCCTACCTATCTTCTCAGATCAAGCAAGAAAGCATAAAACATGCACATAAAGTGGCTAGCTATACATGCAAGAAGCAAGAACTCGGTATTCACAAGGTGGAAAAACAAGCAACTTAGCATTTAGTACGAAATTATCATGTTCCATGCATTCTATGACACGGGAGCTACTCTCCCATGCCCAAGGAAAGGAGTCTACTCGTCAATGATAATGTACAAAAGAAAATATATAGAAATTTCAGAATTTAACATGGTTTAGAGAAGGAAAAGCTAAGAGAACCAAAGGTGTAACCCAAGAAGAGTAGAATTTTGGCCTGGGGAAGAAATTCCACACCTATAACAGCTCCAAACTGGACAAACTTCCCACTCGAGAAGCCTTTTGGAATGAAGAAGCTCTGTTCCACCTTTGGAGAAGAAAGTGAAGAAGAAAAGAAGAAGAATGGGGGTTCTTTTGCAAGAAACCACCTTCTTCCACCTCAAAATCACCCTCCTTTGCTCTAGCCTTGCTCTGGGATGAAAGACTTTTGAATTCTAACCAGTGATAACCGCTCCATAGGGTGGTATTGTCTTTAAAAATGAGAAAAGTCATATTTCAAATTTATTGAAACTGATAGAGACACGACGTGTCTTCCTTGGGACATGTCATGTCCTGGTTTCTGACAGTTGTTCTAAGTGTAAAGCACACAGTGTGTCTGAATTAAAACACGCCATGTATGCTACTAGAAATGCAAGAATCAGTTCTGAATTCCAGTGTACATGTCGTGTCGATTACGGACATGCCGTGTACTTTTCCTCTACGTTTGAAGTATATGGCCAATTGGAAATGCACACGTCGTGTCTTAATTCAGACACATCATGTGCTTTGTTGTTTCTGTAGAAATAGAATTATGAACATCTGTAAGGTGTGCATAAGTCCAAATGATGATGAATTTGAGTTGGGTTATCTCCAATTTGATCCTTTTAAAGCATATCTACAATACACATCATGTGATAAGTGATATAACAAAAAGGTGGCAAGAATAATATGAATAGAGGATAAATGAGAATGAAACGAACTGAATTTGTGTGTGAAATCATGTGAAAATTTGATGTGGAAAACACACAACAAATCCCCCTAAGCTTGAACCATTGCTTGTCCTCAAGCAAAAAGAGCACGGCCACACAAATGAAGGAATATTCAAGCTCATTCATGGATTAAATGAAATGAAAATATGAAATAAACTCAACCAACCATGTACATTAGGTTTATATTCATAGCCATCATCTCAATTTAAACATCCAAGATAGAGAAGTTTTAGTTCAGCAATGGTGGTCACAAATTAAGGGAAACAATCAACTAAACAACACTAAACATAATTTGGATAATTAGTCCAAACAACTAGTGGATGTACAACACAAAATTTTTAGCTATTATGGATGTAAATGATGAAATCTTAGCTAACTTTAAAAATCTCATTTGAGCTATCTTCTCAAAAAGATATGACAATTGATTTTTGGGATTCCGACACTCGGCTGCTAATTTAGGCTTACACACACATGGAGTGTCGGTTGGGGTGTTATTTTTACCCTCTTTTGATTTCATACCACCTAACCATCATTGCCAGATTAGACTCACACTAGGCTAGCATGGTATGTGGACTGTAAGCCATCCTTTATTGGGTAAAGAGAGAAAAGGATAAAAGATATTTTTGCACAACACGAGAGAGTCAACTAGAAAGTTAAGTGAACAAGATTCCATTCATTGTTTTGCAAAATTTTCACTGAAAAATCGATTGTATATGTACTAAGGGTTTAACAAGAGTATCATGTATTCTAAATAGTGTTGTAGAGTTGGTTTGTTCGCTAAAATTTTAGACCGTTACATGTATTTAGAAATCAAAGATGTGAAAATTGGGAGTTTAGGATACAATTACAAACCAAGATCATGTACATGGGGAATTTCATTTTCCATTTGATTCAACATGCTCTTTACTTATTCTTTCATATGGCCAAAAGAAGTATAAGGGACGAGATGGTTCAAGCATACAAGGTATACGATTTCATTCCATCACAATAGCCTCATTTTATATTAAACTTTCCATGAAGGGAAATACAAAACATGAAACATGATGAAATAAAAGACTAACATGACTAACAAAAGCAAATGATGAAAGCAAATGAAAATAAAAACTACATTACGGGGCTGGTTGCACCCCCCTAAGCTTGAAATCTATAGTGTCCTCACTACATCAATCAAACTCATGGAGGTAACAATCTGATACCTGTCATGGGTGAAATAAAAAAGAGGGCCAGCTCCCCCATGGTCTGGCGAAAAGAACTGGCTAACAAAATCATCATCAGGAACATCCATTGGCATGGGTTGTGGGACGGACTCAGGCTACTGAGGTGGCAGTGGCCGATACGACTGCAGGATGGAGTAGTTTCCCTATGAAATGTGCAACAAATCCATGTGGTGGACCATGTCGTGCATCGCAGTATACTACATACCCAGCTAATCCAGGTGGCCGTCAATGTTATCAAATTACTGCTGCACATAGACAAATAGATGCCTGACATTAGGCATCACCTAGGAGTACTCCATCTAAGTGTTGGTGGAGGGAGGTGGTGGAGCAGAATGGGGTGTCATAGTATCATCAGCAGCTCTAGGTTGCATCAACTTCTTCATCAATGTTCATCACGACTTTCCAGTTATCCTTGTTCTCCAAAGTGATATGCTCAGGATCTGGAATGTCAATGTATTGATCATCATCGAAGAATTGCTGAAACTTAGTGTCACTATTGGAAACTCTTGAGATCAACCCTACAGAAAGAAGGTACTAAATGTCTACCAGGTGCAACCTCAAGCCCTATCAAATCAACATCAAGTTTGTGTGCTATTAGAGTAATCAAACCACCACACATAATGTCACCAACGTCCCTATTCTTCACTTTCTTAATGTCTAGGAAACATGTAAGAATATAATAAGCGGCATTGATCAGATGCTCATACAACATTCCCCATAAAAAGAAAATATCTTGCTTTCCAACAACCCCATGGGTTTCTTTCTTGGAAACACTCTGGTACTAAGAAGGCAGTGAATATATCAGAAAATAGGGTTATGGATAGAGGACGCTCTGGTATGATTTTCTTCATGGTGTTCCTTGTTTGATATCTCAAACCAAAACTCATTGTTGTGGAAAAAGTGGTGGGTAACTAATCACCCTATCATAATGGCACTCCAACAACTCACAAGAACGCCTAAATGTGAGCTTAAATCCATGACCCAAAAGCCTGAAGCGAACAATACCATAGGGCTGCAACTTCATTTGTGGGTCTTGCTCTGTGGTGAGCATCGTAAAAAATTCATAGACTAGGCAAGGGTAAGTATTTGATACCGTACAACAGATGTAGCTTATCCCCAAGTCTTGTAGGCACATGAGAACTTCATCCTTAAAGTCCAGAGTCATCAGTGTCTGCTCGCAAGAGAACTGAGTCAGAAGTACCCTCATTGCAATAAGGAACTGGTAGGTCAGGTCTTCCTCAGGAGTGACCCAAACCTGAGTCGTAGAGATGTACGCGGGTGCTTAGGAGGAACTGGCACCATGCTTGCGGTTGGAGGTTTGCTTGACAGGTGCCATTTTGCCACTGACTGACTGAGACATGTCATGTGCTGATATAGACTTGACGTGTGCGGAGGCAGAACTGTGACTGAAGCAGCGATGCACACGACGTGTGTAGAAGTGAACATGGTGTGTGTCTAGAAATTTTCTACAATCTGCAGATGGGGATGACTGCTGTTTTGGGGATGATGATGGAGGAAATCAATGGTGGTGCTTGGTGTCAGACCTTGCGTGGTGGAGGAGATCCGTGGGCCTTCTTCTCAGTGTCGAGGATGGAGCTTTTCCTCACATTCTCGGCGCACAACAGTGGAGTGAGCAGGGAGAAATGCTAGTGGCGGAGCAGCTGCGTGAGCTTGAAGAAAATAATGGCGGCCGCAAAGTTGCTTGGAGAAGATGATGGCAGCTGCAAGGTTTCCGGTGAGAGCACAACCTTGGTTCTAGGGCACATGAATGCGGGTGAAGAAGACCCGCTTGAGCTTGAAGAAGACATGCCATGAGCAAGGGAGCACGACTGCTTGGTCAAGCTTGACGAAGACATGCCCAAATGATCAATGAAGGTGGATGCTAGGTGTGCTAGGGCACACAGCGACAAGGTAGCAAAGGAGCAAAGGGCTAGGGCACACAACAACTGCTAAGATCTTACACGGTTCGAATGAAGTCGTGAGTGAGAGGGGCAGCCATGTACTAGGTTAAAAACCCCCATTTTCAACAAAAGACATGGCGTGTTCAAATAAAGACACGTCATATTTCTAGTTAGACCTCCCTTTCTGTGTTACAAGACACGTCATGTTCTAGAAAGTACACGGTGTGTACCGATCCAGAAATTCAGAATGCCCCCATTTCACTGATAATAACACGTCGTGTTCAAATAAAAATATGTCGTGTTTGTTTTCCAGATTTCTACTTCTTTCCTTTTCTGTTGTGGTACACGTTGTGTCTAAATCAGGACATGCTGTGTACTTTTCTAGGCTGAGAAATACTTTGTATCTATTGGATAGTAACACGAGGTGTCAAATAAAGACACGTCGTGTACCTGGAGATATGGTTTGGCTACTCTATTTCTGGGAGTAGTGACACGCCGTGTCTAAATAAGACACGTCGTGTCTTCTGTAGTTTCTGTAGAAAATAACTTCTCATCAGCGCGGAACTAATAACAGATATGGAAATAGAATAGTCTAAATTATTACATTCATCCATGACAAGCTTATTTACAAAACTAAAGAGTGTTTTTGACTTAAATAACTTGAAAAGAAATCTATCCTAATGTGGGTTCAACTCCCACAAGGTCCTGCATTTAGAGTCTGGAGTGAGACTCTTCAATTTGTCCATCATGCATCTTGAAGGGAGCAAGAGGCTCCCTTGTGAACTTCATCTCCTGAGGTATATAGCTTGCAACGTTGCCCGTTTACTTTGAAAGCTCCATCATTGCCTTGTAACTTAACACCTCCATATGGAAATATCTTCAATACAAGAAAAGTACCAGACCACTTGGACTTTAGTTTTCTAGGGAAAAGCTTGAGTCTAGAGTTAACTAGAAACACTTTGTCTCCTTCTTTGAAGTCTTTCCTCTGGATTCTTTTGTCATGCCAAACCTTTGTTCTTTCTTTATAGAGCCTTGCATTTTCATATGCATCTAGTCAGAGTTCCTCCAGTTCTTGCAGTTGCAATAAATGCTTTTCACCAGCTTTCTTCATGTCAAAGTTTAAAAACTTGATAGCCCATAGAGAACGGTGTTCTAGTTCCAATGGAAGATGACAAAATTTACCATATATTAACTTAAATAGAGTTGTGCCTATGACGGTTTTATAAGATGTTTGATATGCCCATAATGCATCATCTATCTTCAATGCCCAATCCTTCCTTGAGCTAGACACCATATTTTCTAGAATACTTTTCAGCTGTCGGCTGGAGACTCTACTTGCCCGAAAGTTTGAGGATGGTAGGGCGTAGAGACTTTATGAGTGACTCCATACTTAGATAGAAGGTTATTGAATTGTTTCTCAACAAAATACGTACCTCCATCAGAAATTACAGCTCTAGGAACTCCAAACCAAGGGAAAATGATTTTCTGAAATAGCTTGACTACAAATTTTGCATCTGGTGCTTGGGTTGGGACGGCCTCAACCCACTTAGAGATGTACTCACAAGCAACTAAGATATATTGATAACCACAGGATGATGGGAATGGTCCCATGTAATCAACTCCCCATACATAAAATACCTCAATCTCCAAGATAGAGTTAAGAGGCATGTCATCGCATCTAGATATTCCTCCAGTCCTTTGGCATTTATCACAAGCTTTGACAAATAAATCGACATCTTTAAACAATGTTGGCCAATAGAAACCGGCTTGGAGAATCTTTGCTGTAGTCTTCTCTCCTCCAAAGTGACCTCCGTAAGGAGAGGCATGACATTCGGAAATGATAGTGGCAATCTCTTCTTCAGCAACACACCTCTCAATTAGTCCATCACTCCCATGTTTAAACAACAAGGGGTCATCCCAATAGTATAACTTTACATCATGGAAGAACTTCTTCTTCTGCTGGTATGTCAAATCCGGTGGCAGCTGTCATGTAGCAAGAAAGTTAGCAATGTCTCCAAACCATGGTACTTATGTGGATGATAATGCATAAAGCTTCTCAATAGGCAAATGGTCCTCAATAGGCAAAAAGTATCCAGCATATGTAGTTAACTTAGAAAGATGATCAACAACATTGTTCTCTGTCCCATTCTGATCTCTGATTTCAAGATCAAACTCTTGTAGAAGTAGTATCCAGTGGATGAGATGAGGTTTGACATCTTTCTTGTTGAGCAAATACTTTATGGCAGCATGATCTGTATGCACGATTACCTTAGATCCTACCATGTACTATCAGAATTTGTCAAAGGCGTACACTATAGTGAGCATCTTCTTATCAATGGTTGTATAATTCATTTGTGCTTCATCTAGGGTCTTTCTTGCATAGTATATGGCATGAAGCTTGTTTTTGTTTTCGTTGTCCCAAAACTTCCCCTACTGCATAGTCGCTCACATCACACATCAATTCAAAAGGAGCATTCCAGTCTGGTGGTTGAATAATTGTGGCTGAAATAAGAGCTTCCTTGAGCTTGGTGAAAGTTGTACGACATTCATCATTGAATATGAATTCAACATTCTTTGCTAGTAAAGAACATAATGGCTTTACAATCTTGGAGAATTCTTTAATGAATCTTCTATAGAACCCTGCATGACCAAGGAAACTACATATGTCTTTGAATGAAGAGGGAGTAGACATCTTCTCAATAGCTTCCACCTTAGCCTTGTAAACTTCAATACCCTTGTTAGATATAACATGGCCTAATACTATACTGGATTGTACCATGAAATGGCACTTCTCCCAGTTTAGTACTAGGTTAACCTCTTTGTAGTGGGCTAAGACTAATGAAAAGTTGCATAAACATTGATCACATAAATCTCCATAAATGCTAAAATCATCCATGAACATTTCCATTATGTTTTCAATAAAATCAAAGAAAATGGCCATCATGCATCGCTGAAATGTCACAGGAGCATTGCAAAGACCAAAGGGCATGCGACGATAAGAATAAGTTCCATACATGCATGTAAAAGTGGTTTTCTCTTAGTCGAGAGGATATATAGGAATCTAAAAAAACCTGGAATACCCATCCAAGTAACAAAAATAAGAATGTTTTGGAAGAGGTTCAAGCATCAAGTCGATAAACGACAACGGAAAATGATCCTTGCGAGTCGTTTTATTCAAGCGTCGGTAATCATTACACATAAGACAACCCGTGACTATACATGTTTGTATCAACTCATCATTATCTCCTTTGATGACATTTGCACCCCCCTTCTTAGGTACCACATGGATGGCACTAACCCAAGGGCTATCACTTTTAGGGTAAATGATATCGGCATCAACCAACTTAAAGATTTCCTTTTTAACCACCTCAAGCATGTTTTGATTTAAACGTCTAGGTGGTTCAATGGTGGGTTTAGCATCATCCTCCATGTTTATTCTATGCATGCAAATGGAGGGATGAATGCCTTTCAAATCATCAATAGAGTAACCAATGACGTGTTTATACAAACACAATTCAACAAGCAATTTATTTTCTTGTTCATTAGTTAAGTCATCATTGATTATGATAGGAGAAATAGAGTCAGAGTCAAGGAATGCATACCTCATCCCTGGTGGAAGGGCTTTGAGTTCTACCTTTCTCCCGGTTACATTTTCTTTGGCTTTGTCACCAAAAAGTGGAGTGTCTTCTTCAGTAGCATCTGATTGAGCAATAGAAAATACCCAAAATTTTTTAGATTCATTATTTATACCCTCATCATCATCACAATAGTTCAGTATCAAATTGGCAACATCATGATCTTCTTCTACAATGGAATCAATAGAGTCCATAAATCATATTTCTTCTACACGTGAAGGTGTTTTCATGACATCATATATAGAAAACTCCATGGCTTCTTTGCCAACTCGGAGTGTGAGTTTGCCTTCTTAGACATCAACAAGGCATCCAATAGTTCTCAAGAAAGGCCTCCCAAAAAGAATGGGGTTGGAAGGAACTTCTACCATATCTAACACAACAAAATCACAAGGAATGTAGAGTTTACCAATTTGCACTAGCACATCTTCCACGATACCTTTTGGATATTTGATGGAATGATCGGCTAGTTCAATGGCCATCTTTGTAGGTTTCAGGTCTCCAAGATCTAGCTCTTGCCACAAGGTAGATAGGATGAGACTAATACTAGCTCCAAGTTCTACAAGACCTTTGTCAAATGTGGTGTTTCTAATCTTGCATGGTAGAGTAAAGGCTCCCAAATCATCTAGCTTCTCAAGAAGTCTATTTTAAATGATAGAACTGATTCTCTCAAAAAATATCATGGTTTCCACTTGGTCTACCTTCCTTTTCTTGGTGAGGATGTCTTTAATAAACTTAGCATATGATGACATCTCTGCTATAACTTCATCTACAGAAAGGTTGACATGGAGTTTGTTTAGGATGTCCATAAATTTCCTAAACTTTGAATCCTCCTCCTTATTTGCAAGTCTTTATGGAAATGGTGCATTTTCTTTGATAGAAAGTGGTACCTCAGTTGTACTTTTACCCTTTTCACTCATAGGGGTGTCAAACTTCTCTTCATCAACAATCTCAATATTCTTCTCCTTGGGTGTAGAAGGGCTTTGGATTTCAGCTCCACTCCTCAAGGTGATAGCATTTGCTTGCTGCCTTGGATTCACCTCCGGTTGGCTTGGAAGAGAACCAGATTGAGTGTTCTTTTGCTACGTCAATGCCTACTGGGAAATTTAATTTTCTAACATCCTTGTATGAGAAGAAATGCCATACATTTTTGTAGAGAGTTGGGCAATTGCATCCTTCAAGAGCTTGTCATTGCCCCTGAACTCTTCATTTTGTTGCATCTGCGTGGTGATAAATTTCTCCATCATTGCCTCCAAGGAAGAACTTTGGGGTTGTTGTTTCTGTTGGTAACCCCTACTTTTGTTGAAGCCTGGCGGATTCCCATTGTTTTGCCAGTTGAAGTATTGTTGTTGTTGTGGTTGTTGTTATCCTTGTTGAAAGTTCTCAGCATTGCTTGTGTTCTGGTAAGAGAAATTAGGATGATCTATCCATCCCAGATTGTAGGTGTTGGAATAGGGATTGTACTACTTATTCCCTTGCATCCCAACGACATTGACTTGTTCTAGGCTCCCTTCATTCGCATTAGGAGAAAAGCACATAGAAGTATGTCCAGAATTCCCACAAGCTTCACATATCACTTCAGCTGATTGGATTTGCAATGTAGTCATCTTCTCAAACTTTTATGTAAGAACATCGAGTTTAGCAGCAATTAGGTCAACGACATCAACTGTATGCTTCTCTCCATGCTTCCCGATTAAAGAACTAGATGTAGAGGATGATTGTGCTTTTCTATCTAATGCCCATTGATAGTGGTTGAGTGCTATGTCTTCAATGATATCATAAGCCGCCCTGTAAGATTTATTCATCAAAGCTCCATTTGCTGCAGCATCCAGTGTCATGCGGGTATTGTAGAATAGTCCATTATAGAATGTTTGGAGTAGAAACCAGTTGGTCAATCAATGGTGAGGGCAAAGGCATTGTAGGTCCTTAAACCCCTCCCATGTGTCACACAAAGTTTTTCCATCAGATTGAGAAAAGTTTGTGAACTGGTTCCTTAGTTGGGTTGTTTTGCTTGACGAAAAATACTTTGCAAGGAAAGCATTTAAAAGTTGATCCCAGCTTTTGATGGACTTCTTAGGAAGAGATAAAAGCCATGCCTTAGCTCTATCTCTCAAGGTGAAAGGGAACAGTTGTAGCCTTACTCCATCGGTGGATACATCATTGATTTTGAAAGTGTTCATATACTCCAAGAATTCAGCCACATGAAGATTCAGATCTTCATTAACGGTACCCCCAAAATGATTCTACTGGATCATCTGCATCATTGAAAGAGAAATAGAGAAATTGTTTGCTTCCATTATAGGCAGATCAATGGCTCCACAAATGTTTGTGGCAACCGGCATGGTGAAGTCTTTCAAAGGACGATCATCCTCCATGGTTGGATCTTCTTGTGTGATTTCTTCAAAAGACAAAGAAGATGGTGATGGTGATGGTGGAACACCTCCTAGCAGTGGTTGCTCTACTCTTCTTGCTCTTCTTAAGATGGAAAGAGTGCACTCAATCTCAAGGTCTAGAAACGCAGATGTTTGAAGACACCTTTGCAAGCAACACATACAACCTGAAAAATAGCAAGAGATATTGAGAACACAACTAAAAGGTATATGAAAATTCGAAAATGGAAATGATTATCTAGTCTCAAATACTAATTAGCACTTGTTACTCTAATTAGATTAATCATAGCTCCCCTACAACGGTGCCAAAAAGTTGTTGGTTGTTACACTAACGAGTTTCAATCATATAAATGATCTTTTACTCAATTAGCCAATTCCCATAAGTATACGAGATTTGTTGTAGTCGAGATCGAACACAGGGAGCTTGGTAATCAATAAAATACAATAGTGCTAAGGTTCAACAATCTAGAGCATTTTAAAGATGTAATTTGGTCGATTAAGCTAAAATTTCATAATTAAACAAAACAGTAAATGGATTACTAAAGAGAATTGATTTCAAATATGGAAAGATCTTGGACTTAGGATTTCACCAACATATCATAGAATAAAATAGGAGCATGAAATTTAAACATACTAAGCATTGTTGACTCAAGGTCAATTAGGTCAATGTTGACTCACGTCTAAATTGACTAAACCCATGTTTTGATGATGACTAACCATTCCACATATTGGTGTCTAATGTCTCTACTTGAGTGATTTCATATTAGGTATAGACACACTCCAATTGCCCTAACTTGCGCATATCAAATTGGAGAAAAGACAAGTCAAAGTCATACAAGTGTACATTTTTGTAATATGATGTATATCCATTAGAATCATGTTGTAAATCACTTGTAATGATTGTATGACTTGTAATTAAGCTTAGAAAAATATCAGGAACACTTAGATCGAATATTAGAGCACTTTTAATGCAACTTTGAAAATCAATTACAGGCACTTGATCGGTCCAGTTTCCCACCCTGAAACTCGACCGATCCACCTGGGCTGATTTTCTGAAGATTGCATCGGTCCAGTTTCCCACCCTGAAACTCGACCGATCCACCTGGGCTGATTTTTTGAAGATTGCATCGGTCCAGTTTCCCACCCTGAAACTCAACCGATCCACCTGGGCTGATTTTCTGAAGATTGCATCGGTCGAGTTACACATATAGAAACTCGACCGAATGCACTGTACGGAAAAGTGCAGCAAAGTGTTTCTAGCCGTTGTGGAGTTGCACCAAGTGAAAATAGATCCGTTGCAAGCCACAAAATGGATAGTTTTCATTCACAAGTGTTCCCAAAGGTTAAGAGGCATCCCCAACTATAAATAGGACCCCTTGGGCTTCATTCCAAGGTAGAGCATTCGTTGCAAACTCCTTGTGAGGTTCCTATTCTATAGTTGAGTGCTTCCTACAGCCTCCTCTCTCTCTAAGCTTAATCACTTGCTACATCCATTAGAGTGAGTAGGAGATTTGTAAGAGAGCTAGTTTTATATGTATATCTTGTGAGGCTCTCACTTCCACCACCTCCCCATCTCTCATTTGTAATCTTGAAGATGAAGGTTCTCTCTCTTGTCTAAGAGAGGTGAAGAAGAACAAGGGAAGGAGTCTCTTGGTGAAGATCAAGGCCGAAGACTTGGAGCTAGAGTGGGTAAGCCCTTGGAGAAGGCAAAAGACTCAAGCTCAAGTAGGTAAGACCTTGGTGGAAAGCTTCTCCGAGTGAAGGTGAAGTCAAAGGTGGAAGATCCAAGAAGAGTGGGTAATTCCTACAAGGCCGAAGACTTGTACAAGAGTGGGTAAGTCCTTGGAGAAGGCCGAAGACTCTTGCAAAGTGGGTAAGTCCTTGGTAAGGTTGAAGACTCTTTGTATTGGATAGGTAAGTCCTTTGTTGGTCATGTATTGTAAGTCTTATAAGTGAATATAAGAGTGCAATTGTTGGAAGTCCTAGAGGTTGACCTCTCTAGGCAAGTGGATTGACACACTTCTAGTTTGAAGTGTGGAACCACTCTAAATAGCTTGTCTATTGGTGCATGTTCAATCTCTCTTATCCTTGCTATGCATGATTTAGTTGCTCTCAAATTGCCTATTTAGCAACCTTATATTGTCATATATTTTGATGGTTTAATGAGTTTTGTTTAAGTGCTTTTAGTTGTATTCACCCCCCTCTAGAGCATCTAATCACCCATCTAGGATCCAACAAGCACTTGTTTTAAAGGAGAGTTGTATGTTGCACTTCACCTCTCGATGCAAGTACAACGATCCTAACCTAATACAACATTCTCATGTATGCATTTCATTTTGGATCACAAACCTAATCCTCAACTCCATAATTTCCACTCTCGTGGTAAAGAAGGAGTTTCTATGAGAGTATCTCCTTACTCTCCTACCTATCTTCTTAGATCAAGTAAGAAAGCATACAACATGCACATAAAGTGGCCAACCATACATGCAAGAAGCAAGAACTTGGTATTCACAAGGTGGAAAAATAAGAAACTTAGCATTTAGTACGAAATTATCATGTTCCATACATGCTATGACATGGGAGTCTACTCTCTCATGCCTAAGAAAAGGAGTCTACTCATCCATGATAATGTATAGTAGAAAATATGCATAAATTTTAGAGTTTAACATGGTTTAGAGAAGGAAAATCTAAGAGAACCAAAGGTGTAACCCAAGAAGAGTAGGATTCCGGGGCCTGGGGATGGAATTCCACTCCTACATCTACTCCAAACCGAACAAACTTCCCTCCCGAGAAGCCTTGTGGAATGAAGAAGCTCTACTGCACCTTCGAAGAAGAAAGTGGAGAAGAAAAGAAGAAGAATGGGGGTTCTTTTGCAAGAAACCACCTTCTTCCACCTCAAAATCGCCCTCCTTTGCTCTACCCTTACTCTGGGATAAAAGACTTTTGAATTCTGACCAATAATAACCGCTCTATAGGCTGGTCTTGTCTTTAAAAATGAGAGAATTCATATTTCAAATTTTCTGAAACTGACAGAGACACGACGTGTCTTCCTTGGGGCACGTCGTGTCCTGGTCTCCGACACTTATTCTAAGTGTAAAGAACACGACATGTCTGAATTAAAACACGACGTGTACGTTACCATAATTATAAGAATCAGTTCTAAATTCCTAGGTACACAATGTGTCTATTGCAGACATGCCGTGTACTTTTCCTCTGCGTCTGAAGTATATGGCTAATTGGAAATGTGCACGCCGTGTCTTAATTCAGACACATCGTGTGCTTTGCTATTTCAGCAGAAATAGAATTCTGAACATCTACAAGGCATGGATAAGTCCCAATGATGATGAATTTGAGTTGGGCTATCTCCAATTTGATCATTTTGAAGCATATCTTCAATACACATCATGTGATAAGCAAAATAACAAATAGTTGGCAAGAATAATATGAATAGATTCTGAATGAGAATGAAATGAACTGAATTTGTATGTGAAATCATGTGAAAAGTTGATGTGGAAAGCACACAACAATCATCTCATCTCAATCATCATCAATGGGCTATCAACTCGAGACGTAATCTCATTATCTAGAAGTTATACTAATAGGATTTCTCAAATGTAATCAATGCATGTTAATTCAATATTAACATATTTCTTATTAGTTCATTCCATATGATAGCTCACAGAGACATTATTACTAGACAAAATATAAGCTTATAGACATCTTGTGTCATTCATCATGCTCAAATAGGTTCATCATAAAACTTATACTTATTCCATCCAATTTTTTAGATATTAATAAATCTCAAAGCATAAATGTGCATAATAAACCAAATAATTCTCTAATACTATTCACCATTTTTTAGTTAGGGTTACTATCCAACACATGTAATGTCATTTGAAATCCATCAGGCTAAACCATTCTAAAAGTACTAGTGTTCTATAAACAATTAGAATCCAAACATGTATCCATACAAATCAAATTGGATCCTTGAAATTCATCTTGTAATTGAATTAGACTATACTTAGTTACATTACTTAATCCCTTATTTTATCATATTATTCATTATTATCTAATAGCTCATCATATCAGGGTTAGAAGTAGGTTCTCAGATTTAACTATCAATTTTCTTCATTTTTCCTTCATTTCATATTCATGAGTTATAACATTGTTAATATCATGTTCACTACTATTCTTGGAATCAATCATTATAAATTTACTGAATGAATAAAGTTTCTCTCTCATTGAAATCCTTCATAGTCTGATTTTAGTGTATTTCATTCAATTTAGGTCGAACCACATATATTTAAAAAAATATATATGAAAGACTTCATCATACTAATTTCATTTATAAACCAATAATTACTTATCATCATAGGTCACCCCATCATTGCCCATTTATTTTCTTGTAATTAGATATATGTACCATGTCCTTTGACTTCTAGTGGCATTTTGATAAATAACAAAAATCCTTCTATTTTTTATAAAACTCTCAATTTAGGGAGTACAATGGATTAGGTTCCTTCTTCTTACTCTTTAATCTTTAGTCATCTTCCCAATTCATTATTATGTGACCTGAATAAAAGTCTTACATCATATAGGGTATACTCATTATTCCATAAATTATATTGTAATAGATGATTAGGATTAGATCATCATAATAAGATTTATCACTTTCAATTAAAGTAATAATACCTAGAATTGAGAATTTCATCACATTTAAAATATTGTATAGATGTTCTAGCTTTATCACTCATACTCATCTTTATATTGAATTACTAGAATTTTCAAGAAGTCACCTCTATTCAATACATTATAGGAAAACCATCATTCAATGACCTCATCTGGGTGTATAGAGGGTCACTTAGCCTATTTCATCACATAGAACCCTAGTTTACATTTTGACACAATTCATCTATCAATTACAAGTACACATCAATTCTTGAGCCAATTCAACCCCAGACATGGAATACCTACATTCAAAATCCTCATACCGAGTCTTACATTCATTCCATATATAGTTCCATTAAAGATCTAAAAATACAGATGAGAGCTCATTTTTATTTAGTTCATACATGATTGAGTCATTGTAACCTCAATTTCCAAGCATAAGATTTATTTGGTCTGTTTAGGAAATATATGTGTAAAATAACATAGATTTTATATATATCTTGAATTGATATATCATGAAATATACAAATACAATTCAATGGGAAAGAACCTAAGAAATCATTTCACAAGAATCTTCCCAATTGATAATCCAATCACAAAGAAAATCATGCAAGGATGTTGATTATTTTAGTCAGATAGAATTAGGTTTTAAATATATGATTAAAAAGTTTAAGAGAGAAAAATAAACACACCTCAGGTTGGAAGCACCTTAAAAATTCTTCCAAAGTTCTAAATTTCTACAATTCCCATCAACTGCTATGGATTCAACTCATTTCTTGTTCTTTTCAACTCATGAACCCTAGATAAGGAGATTGGAGAGAAAGAAAGAAAGAGAAAAGAGGGTGATTTGATATCATTTTGATCCAAATCATAGAATGGACATAATTTATGCATGAAAGAGAATATTCCATGAGAACCAATCCAAAGAAGGTAAACTTGTTTGCTTTCATCACTCCTCTGAAGATAAAAACCTAAATCGCCATCTTCACCTCTTTCATCACTCAAAGATAATTTTCTATCTCTCTCTAGGATTTCATTTTGATAGAATGAATCACAAAAAATTAGAGCTACTAGGGTGTTAGGTTACTCATATAGAGCAATTAAGGTGCTTGGGGCAATTAAAAGTATCCTGACATTTACTTTTTCTTTTTTTTAGTAGAATTTTCTATCATAAAAGTTAAATGATGAAACCATATGTCATCTATTACACCTTCTTAAAAATGAAAAAATAGCATGTTGGCTAAAATAATATTTTAGAGGTCTAGCTAGATTTCAACTCATTCAAAGTTATATATTGGTGCACCGCAGTCTATAGCATTGTTTGTCAAATTGGAATTTGACCAACAAATAGATTAAAACAACATCCAAATAGTCCAATTTTTTTTATTAGCACACATATTTGAGATATCTAATTTATATCCAAATTTCAAATAAATCCAAGTTAAAAAAAATAATTTACTTCATCATTGTATTTCTAAAATTCTATATTCATATACTTTAAAATTTTAAATTTCAACCAAGAAGGGTTTTCACTTGCAAACCATAATTAATCATAACAAAGCATGTTATAATGTGTATCATGAAGTTCAAATATCATAACAAATTATCATCAATAATCTCGTAAAGAATGCAATCATTCAAGTAAACCCAAATTAGAAGGCTAAGTTGGAACCTGATCATTACAAATTCTCCCCTCCTTTTAGGATTTTACCCGAAAATCCAAAAAATAAAGACATGGAATATATCATAACATATAATTGTCTATCTCTCTCAGTGTTATCTTAGTATAATTTCTAGGTTATCTTTCTTCCTTATTATATCTTTTTCTTACATTTTAGATTTATTATATTGAAATTCTAAATTTACTGACATTGAATCAATGTACTGTCTCATCAATATTATATATCTCTTTGAGTATTACAATATTTATTTTGCAAATCTTTTTAATACATCATTATCAAAATGTGATCCAAATTGCTTTTCATATTCTGTTAAAGTTTGACTTTGTGTCCTATGGATCCAGATCATAATTCATTTATTATTGTTGACATCCATTAGTTCTCTTAACAATGAAGATTATTCTTGTGGGCATCATTCTTAGTTATCATATTATTATTATAATTTTAGATTCACACTCATATTCAATTTCTTTTGTAATCAACTTCATAATGTATTAGATTCATTCAGTCTTCTCATATTAAATTTTCATGTTGTCTTAGATTCCATATTTAATTATATAACCCTTTACCTTTCTCCATTTTATCATTCATTTTTATACCATCACGAATTTTATTGTACTCCCAAACTGTCTTCATCTAGATGCTTGGTCAGGGAAGCCAGAAGTAAGTACAGTAGATAGTTCCATACTATCTTATCCCAATACTTTGATCTTTGAGTGTGTAGCTGAATACTGAGTTTAGTACATATGCAAATCATTCAGGTGTTGTTCAATATCCATATTATTATTTAGCCATAAATAATGTTGTAGGGGGAGTGTACCCATCTAATCTAAGATCTAATACCACAATGATATGACCTTCTCCTTTCATTACCACAAATGGCAACCATTAAAGAGATATCATAAAACTAAAACTAGATCAAGAAACAAAATACCTCATTATCGAAAAATACAATTAAGAAAATATATGAAAAACACAGATAAAATTTCCTTTTCTCTTTTTCATTAAAGCTCATAAACCAATGCCACAAATTTATTCAACTTTAATAAAATCATAATCAAATCTTAGTACTGATGTGCAGTTCAATTTACATCAGATATATGTACATGAAGAACAAACTCAGTATACTACCCATCCTAGGAAAGTGAGAGTACTTTGTCACATCCTCTCAGGTAGATGTCATTATATCTGAAAACATTTGAAACAACCAAATGAGACTCATATAGATTCTTAGTGAATGGATACCTCCCAATAAAACTAGGTACATGCATCAACATCAGAGTAAGTATGTTGAACTAAAAACTAGTATATATTACTAAGTATAACTTATAAATCAAGCACATAGGAATTCTAGTTCAGGGCAATAATCTCATTAATCATAAGTCATTCATCTAGTCATGTCTCGACACTTTATAGGGTAGGAAGTCAAACATAAACATTTAAAATCAATACACAACAATAACGTCATCTTTGTGACACCCCACCAGACAGACCAAGAACATATCCTATAACCTTCAAGATGAATTCCATATAAGGCATGTCTACCTAACAAAACTATTCTAATTATAAGTAAATCCATATCAAAATCAGAGTGGACATAAAATCCTAGCATCAACTAGTTGACAACATTTAAGATCAAATTCCAAATTTGACATAAAAGAATAGGGAAACATATTATCTCTATACAAGAATGATTAAGTTCCAAAACAAGAATCATATCCAACAACAATATATTTATCAACAATCATAACAAGCAACATCGCAAACATTCCACTCATATCTTACATGGCTTGCCATCTTTTCTTCATATTCCTTGAAATTACTCGACTTGTAACTCACCAAGTAAAAGTCACCACACCTAATTCTCTTGCATCCATCACTGTCTTAGGGTTTATCCGATCAACCTAATACATCAAAAGAAAACCCTTGTCCACCACCGGATTTCCCAGAGAGGCTCAAGTCCTCATCTCTAGTACAAGAGATAGGAACCTACATAATTAGATATAAAATATCATCACAATTTCACATGTTTCATAGTTTTTATTTCATCATCTAATTCCTCATAGACATACACTTTCATAGTAGAGAATTTAGTGCCAGAATCATGTCATGTGACTCAGTCCTAAATCCTGGTGGTCTAACCTTCAAGGTCTCTGATCACACTTTGGAAATTCTTCTCATAATCTTTGCTGTATACAAGGATATCTATTTCATTTCCCCTACTACAATAGATGTATTAGGATTGTTTAATCATAATATATCTTATCACTGTCAATTGATGTAATAGTACCTACAACAGAGCATTTCAACAATTATAAGATTATATGTAAGTTCTAGGTTTATCACTCATATCTTAATATTGAATATTTGGGGTTTTCAAGAAGTCATCTCAATTCAATAATAAGAAAATTATATTCACCAACATCATCATGGTGTACAAGAGGTCATTAAATATATTCCATCACACAAAATCCTAGTTTCCATTTTTACACAATTCTTTCATATATGATAAGTATGCATCAATTCTTGAGTCAATTTGGCAAAACTAGCCCTAGACATGGAATAACTCCATTTAAAACCTAATATTGATCCTTATGTTCATACCATATATAGTTCCACAAAAGACCTAAAAATATAGTTGAAGGCTCATTCTTACTTAATCAATACATGATACATACTTGTCAACTCCATTTCCAAGCATAACTTTCATTAGGTCAATTCTAGGCAATATATGTTTATAACAACATAGTTCACCATCCATAAAAAATTTCACATGTATTGAATCAACATATCAGGAAATAGAAAAATACAACTCAATGGGAAGTAATGTAAATTGATATAAATCATTTCTCATGAATCTTCCCAATTGATCACACAATCAGACACAAAAGCAAGCAAGGATGTTGATTACTTTATCTGGATAGGATTGGGCTTTCAACAAAATTACAAATATTAAGAGAAAAATAAACACTTGCTCAGGTTCCAAGCACCTGAAAAGCATTTTCATTGTTCTGAATTTCTATACATCCAATCCACTCCTACTGATTCAACTCATTTCTATCTCTTTTCAATCAGAGAACCCTAGACAAAGAGATTGAATAGAAAGAAAGAGAAAAGAGGCTGATATGATATCATTTTGATCCAAATAAGTGGAGGGACTGAATTTAGACATGAAATTGAAGATTCACTATGAAAACCTATCTAAAGAAGGTAAACTTGCTTTCATCACTCCTCAAAAGATAAAACCCTAGATCACTATTTGCACAACTTTCCTCACTCAAATGGATAATTCCCTATGTCTCTCTTGGATTTAGTTTCTCTAAATTAATCACAAAATATAGGAGATACTAGGGGGTTAGGTTAATCATATAGAGCAATTAATATACTTGGGACAATTGCAATTTAGCCCCACATTTGCTTTTCTTTAATTTTAGCAGAATTTCTATCATAAAAGTTAACTGATAAAGCTATTGGTATTCAATTAAACATTCTTAAAATTTTGAAATTACCATGTTTTATTAAATAAAATTTTAGAGATCTAATTAAAATTTCAGCTCATTAGGAGTAATCAATAAAAAAAATCAAACATTATACTTCTATACCGCAATCTGCATCATGGTCGGTCAAATTTGATTTTGACCAAAAAATTGATTAAAATGACATTCTAATATTTTGAAAATTGGTACAAACTTGAATATTTGAGTTACAATAATTATATCTAAATTTCAAATAAATCCAAGATACCTATAATATAATAAAAATAATTTATGTTACCTTTATATTTATCAAATTTTGTAACATGTAATTTTGAAATCTTGAATTTCAACTAATGTTGGTTTTGACTTGCAACCCCTAACTATCAAATAAACATGTTATGAAGTGTCTCATGAAGATAAAAAAATAATTTATCATCATTAATCCAACTTAATCATGAATTAATCTAGTAATGAATGAAATCATTCAAGTAAACCCTAATTAGATGGCCAAGTTGAAATCGAGTGATTACAGATAGATATGAGAATCTAATATATCTACCTTCGATGACCTCTTTGACACAAACCTGAGGCTTCACACATCATATGAGACATAGTAATCAAACATCATTTGTCAACCCATGTCAGATATCACATTATTAGTGGCACTTATCCTAGATTGGGATAATCATCCCCTAATCCTCATATCACATCACTTCAAAGAGAGTTGGGGTCTTGCTATTATCTATATGGAACTTTCCCTAATTCATAGTAGATTAGCACATAGTGTCAAACATAGTCCATGTATGATTCATACATGTATAACCCAAGGAAAGATATATCCATTTTCCCATCCTAATATAGACATTAGGGAAGGTTTGTGGTGTCTATCACATCTAACTATATGAGTTTTTTTTATTGCTAGGTTAATAATATTAATGATCTCTAACATTAAATTATTCACATGATCGTGTGAAGCATGTTAAAGAGTCTATAATTTAGTTAATTAAGATATTCAGTCTATTTGTAACATGAGCCCAATTGTGTCTTGTCCCATTAGGGATTGTATTGAATCCTTATGCTTCCCTCGTATTGTATTTGTAGGAGAGGGGGCTTCTCTTATATCCATAAGGGAAAAAAACTACACATAAGGGGAGTTCCCCATCATATCAACAAACCTCATGGCATTAAAGTAGGTTTTCCTACACCACTCCTAATCCTAGGAGAGAGAGAGTGTGTGGAAGGAGAGTTGTCTCATGTTGTGGGCATCCTCCACCCTTAGGAGTTGCCTGGATGTGCACATGGATTTCCTACCCCTAATTCTTCTAAGAGACATATCCTTCGAGCATTTCCATCAAAGTTCCTCATGAAGTTGTTGATACTAGATATATGAGGGTCACCATGACTCTGTCAATATTGTTTCCTTACATATCCACCACCTCTACCATATTTGTTCTCATGATCTACACCTCCATCAAACCACGCTACTGATCTATAGTTCCATTATATACATTGTTGCTGATGTACACCTCCTTTATCATCCATGCCACCTTTAGTATAATCTGATCCTAAATCATGGATAATGATCTTTTTTCTTCTGATATTTGGGACATACCATCCCTATATTGCTATAGTGAAGACCTGGAACTATTTTCCACCCCTTTACTGTTGTCTTGGGGTTTACTAATGTCGTTTCACTGCTAACATGGTGTGTCATTGGTTGACACAAGATGTAGGTGGATTTAGGTTCGTTCATGACTTGGTTCAAAAAAATTCCTGATGACTTAATGTGTCTCCTAAATGACACGTTGTGTCACTTATGTTTTGTCTTGAGTTAATTTTCCTCAAAATCTATCAACTAACACGACATGTCTCCTTCTTCTTGTCAGTGATGATTTTTGCTTCTACACCTACCGATGTGTGATATGGTGTGTCCCTTCATCGACATGGCACCTCATATACTATTTTTGGTACATCTTGGCATGCTACATCATCTACGAGTATTCCATGACACAACAGATGCTTCTCTACATGGTCAGTTCCTGTCTTTATCCTTACTAGCAACACTTATCTTCCTTTTCTAGCAATTATTTTTGTTCTTTATCCCCCAACTTATCCATCCCTACATACATACTACAAACCTCCTCAATGATTGTGCTATCCTCATATACATATTGTGCTTATTGACTAATCAGGTCCTTATTTTGTATCTAATTTTTAGTACAATCCATACCATGGGGGGGGACTTCTCCCCTCACACCCCCTAAATTTTTGGGTCATACTAAGATCTGCATATTTTCCTACATGGGTCTATGTAATTGGGTCATGTTGCATATTGACTCGAGTTGTCAGTTACCTCCTCCACATATTTGCCTACATAAACACTACCTATACCATTGTTTTTTTAATTTTCACCCCAACCACTCCATTCACTCTTTTCATAGTTGGCATGAGGCAGACAATAAAGGATGATGAGTACATGGAAGAGTGAGATGGGGGAGATAAGAAGAGAAATTTAATTTTGTTACTGTATGGATTTTCATGCTACCTTTACTACTGCTATATGGTGTTGTTATGTGGATCCTTCTGTTGCTATTAAGGATCCTTCTATCACTTCTACTGCTATGTGGATTCTTCTGTAGCTACAATTGATTTGGTTTGCTTTATGAAGAGCTTGAGAAACTTATTCATCATCATCTCCACTACTGTTACAGATTTATCTACTTCACTTATGCTAAATGTTGATTGATTTTCTATCTAGTGGCATCACTCTTTCAACTTTTGCTATGATTATCACATTTTATTTTTTGATTTGTGTTTTTCACTATCTGCCCTCTGTGCTTTATTTGTACATTGACTCTCTACTTGTCTATGCTCTGTTTCACATTGACTCTTTGTTCACGCCCTTACACGTCAACCACTGCTACTACTATGATGGTATGTGTGTGGGACACACACACAGTTGGTCTTTTAAATTTATAAGATTCTAATGATTGGAAATGATTTTAATACTTCAAATACTCACCCGCAAGAACAGAGATTCATATCATAGTATAGAAAGGTGGCAAGTAGGGGTTGATCCTCAGGGAGAGAAAGGCACTACAGCTGAGTTAGTTTTGTCTAGGTTCCTACTATGGAGTCTAGGATTGAAGGGTTTGAGGTTGATTTTTATTATTACACTAATGGTGAATAAGGAGTTGAAGGAGAGCAAGAATCAAAACCTACGCTAACCCTAGACTATTTAGTTCTAATTATAATGGAAAGGGCAAGCTAGGAAAGGAAAGATCAATTTAGACTAAGACAAGCATAAAAGAACTAACACTATACTAGACTAGAAACCTAAGCAAAAAGGTAACTAAAGACATTAAACTAGCAAGGGACTAGCAAGAACAAATAAATTAACTAAGGAAGGCATGTAAATTAACTAACTAAGTAAGCATTAAGAAGCAATGGAGAATAAGGGTTTTAAGTAATTAATGGGAAGTGTGGGATGTTTGGGGTGATGTGACTAGAACCTAGGTTGGGTGTCATAACATGCAAGAAAAGTTCATTCATTCAGATCATCAAACCAAACAACAAGTTAGATGTTTGAGAATTGCCCTAAACTACAAATTGTCCATGGATGGGATATGATGTGTACAGGGAAACCACTCCATATCACCTCCTATCCAACCTTATAAGGTTCAATGAGATTAGGGTTTAGGTGAAATTCCACTAGGATCTAATCAAGTCTAGATTTCTAGGATAGAAGCTCTTAGGGGAATTGGGGGCTGAGGGTAGTAAAGGAGGGTGGAAATGAGGGTTTTACACCTGTTATCACCTACCATCTAGCCTACAGGATGCTCCAAACCAATTCCACTAAATGCTTCTAAACAAGCTACTTATATCTCTCATATAGGTGTTGGAGAATGCATTAACATGTAGGAATATATGTAGCTAGCTAGAGATCCACTAGTTGGACCTGGAGCTTTTTCCCAAAATAGCTATGTATAAACCAGTTCATAGAATCCTAGGTTTTTTCAAGCATAAATCAACAAGAAATCCATGGGAAATGAGATGAAAGTAGAACATAATCACTATCAAACAAAATTACATAGTTTACATATTACATTCCCCCAACATGGTAACAAAGTCACATTCTAACCCCAAACATCACACATAGAGGGTTTGACTACTCATAGAAATGAAAAATACAAAAAGAGAGAAAAAAGAGGTAGAAGTAGTCATGGATATCAAAGGAATCCTACTTCTTCACCAGATGCAATCTCATTCTACTCCCTCCTCCAAGATAGAATAGCATGGATTTGTAAGGGAAAATGGCCAAAACCCTCAATAGAAGGGTTTTGGGGTGGAAAGTGATGGAATCGATGTGGAATGGCGTATGGAGGTGATTGGGATTCTCAAGGGATCTAAGAGTGATAACAAGGTGGATAATATCATGCTCAAAATGCGTCTCATATATATGTAGGTGGTAGTGAAGCACTAGGTTAAGTGGGGTTAATATGGGAAAATTGGTGGGAAATTGTGCTAGGTTTTGAAGGCAGCATGACCTTGGTGGGTGGATTGTATGATGGTCTTGGTAGGATGGCACAGACATGGTGAAAATGTGAACAATCATAATAGAGGGTGGAGTTTTGGAGGGTTGGTAGCACGATTGTAGTGGGCACCATGACCATGGTTTCTGTCAGGTAGAATGGCCATGGTGGCTGGTGGTAGCACGATTGTGGTGAGAAACATGGGCATGGAAGCTAGGAGTAAGAAGGATCATGGTGAGCTCCATGGTTGTGGTGGATGAGTGTTAGAACGGTCATGGTGAGCACCACAACCATTGTGAGTGGTTAGATGAACATCCATGGTGAAGGGTTTGTCATAGCTTCTTCAAAACTAAGATTTCCCCTGTGAATATGTCATTGGAAGCATGACCATTTTGATGTCACCACAACCGTGTTGGTGCTTTGCTTGCACTTTGAGCTTTGATTTATCTTGACTCTTGGCCACTAGGGGTAGGTTGGAGAGCTCTAGGACCTTATTTGGACTCCTCCATGGGTGGAGGAACCCTAGGATCGTCCCCCTTCTCTCCCATCCATCCCAAGCATGGTCCAAGTACTTGAAAAACATGCAAAGAATTTCCATAAGTGAATTTGATAGAAAACCATTTATTAGGGGAAATAAAATGCATTCTAATGTGTTTAGATGTGATTGAAGTAAAATAATACACAATATGAAGCCCTAAAATAAGATTCCATCACCACCCAAAATTAAAACATACTTGTCTACAAGTATGATTCAACTCTATTTCTCTTCAGTCTTTTCAACATGTAAGATATAAAAATTCATTGTAATATATGTATATTGACCAAATAGAATTAATGATAATTAAGTTCATGTGTTTCACCTCTTACCTCTACTCTTTCATAAACCACTCATGATGAAAGCAACCTGAGCATATAAACTTTAAATGTAAGGGAAAATAATACATAATCAATCTATATGGCCTTCATATAACTCTAGGTTAACCATTACATGATGGTGACAATCAAAGATGAATAGGAGTGTTGTTTTACCTTCATCCATTCAATCTAACATTGCATATCACATTGGCTGAGTGATCCACATGGCTGTGAAAAGGGGTGCAATGATCTAGGATTGATGTTTCCTCACTTAATGTGTATGCAAATAGAATAAAGGGGTTGTAGTAAGATATTGTAGTGTTATTACATAATAGCACTCTTCTTTTCTTCATTTATATGATGTTATATAAGAGCATCTTTTACTTTCTTTTTTCATTTCTGATTTTTCCTCTTTTTTCCCTTGGTGTAGTTAGGGCACATGATAATGAGAGTGATGAAGAGGGGATATAGATATGGTTACACCAAATATTTGGAAGTGGCCAAGGCTAATATATGCTCTTTGACATCCTTTCATGAGTCGGAGAGATAAGAAGTGATGAAAGAGATAGTGAGTTAGTGGAGGGTCACTAGTGTGGGTTTGAACATAAGATTTCTTGCATGACAATTACTTTAACTCTTAATCAAGTAATAACACACCACATGAATGAGAAATATGAAAACCACATTTGTATCATGAGATTCAAAAAACTTGAAGTGTTTGTGCCTTTCTTAGATCCCAAATTCAACCAAAACATTGCTCAAATGTGAAAGAGGTGATTTACGTGTAAAAATTTATGAATTGAGACTATTTAGCAACAAACCATGAGAGTGTAACTTGCATTTGTTGAAAATCAACAATTTCAACTCAAAATATAGAAATTGTGTCAAAACACACTATGGGCAAGAAGATTCAAGCTTTAGTAAAATTGGTCAAAATGGTGCCAATTTGCATGCAATCACATCTAAATCTACATTTAGGAAATAAAAAAAAACAAGTAAGAAAATCCAAGCTAAAACACACAAAATTACGAAAACTGCATGAGATGCAATACATGGCACTGGATGGCTTGAAAAGCAAAAAAAAATGAAAAATTATAAAAATGCATAAAATTAAACTATTTGATATGCATGTATGTAAGAAGGCACATGAAATACAAATGAAAATGTATAAGGGTTATCTAGACTATTGATCATCTTATGAAAAAAATTAAAATAAGGAAGATACAGGAAAATGAGGTAAAATAAGGGTTACCACCCTACCACTCTAAACTTTTAAATCATATTGTCCTCAGCATGAAAGAGAAGTTTAGAATGTTTGGGTAGAGGGAAGGGAGTCATGGTAGACAATCACTAGGAGGGAAGAGAGATCACAAGGTTTCCAGTGAGTACAGAAGAGACACCATGGCTATTTGTGCAAAATGACCGTGTTGGCCTGCTGGCACCACAACTATGTAGTGTAGAATGGTTGTTCTATGTAGAACGGCCATTTTGGTCGCCTTCATGTAGCTTTTTCATTAAGCTCAATTCACATTTTCTCAATTTTTGATCTTCTTCTTGGCTAGCCTCTCTACTCATCATTATTCCATCAATTTACCTACTCTAACATGATTCGCAAACATAAAAACATCAAGTATGGTGTGTGTGTGTGTTTCTTATAAAAACAAAAGTATACCAAAGGGATTTTGGGAATAAGAGTCCTAAATTGAGGTCGGTTGCCTCCCACTAGAACTAAGTTTCATGCCTTCATCTGAGTTTCTTGTAGTTCTCTCAAACAATCAACCATTTGGAATTTTTGTTTGTACACTCTTAAACTAGATACCTCTTTCATTTGCATTTAAAAGTTGTTCCCTATCCCATTGATCACAAAAGTTTCCAAGAAGTGTTTTATTTAGACCTTCATCTTTGAAATAATCAGCTGAATTCTCGAAGTGATCATGCTCAACATCCTCATTCCATTCTTGTCAAGCGATGGTCTTGAACACATTGATTGTTATCTTAATGTCCATGAAAGAGACCGTCATTGTGCTACTACACACATGTATTTTGGCATCAGCTATAGATAAGAATGGTATTCCCAAGATGATGGAAATCTTCCTATCCTCTGTCTCCATAACAAGAATAATAAAACTCATCAGAAACATCCATGCCCTTTCTTTTTCTATCAATGCTAGAACATCATCCATCGTTCCTCTTAGCACCTTAATTGAAGAATACACTAATTGAATAGTATAATTGGCTAATTTTAGCTTGTTTAAACCCAGTCCACATAGAGACTATATGTAAAGACACGTTCTTTAATATCAAATATTTACAAAATCGTATCAATGGTATAAACACATCTTTATTATGATCATGTTTTACATCACAATCACAGAAGCTTTAAACATATGATTTAAGAATAGACATTGATTCCTATCTAGTCTTTAGCTGGGAACAACTATTGCATGTCTCTTCAATTTCTTCTTCCTATTACCTATCCATGAGTTCTGAGAATGGCCAAAACCATATATGGACCCCAAAGGGAAACTTAGGTCAGCACGACTGGTGTTAAATTCAATTATTGAGATATTTGAAAAATAAAGACTTATGAGATCAAATCTAGGTAAGCTTGCTTGGTGGAGTGTGGTAATAGAAAAAGGATAACCTAGTTACCATCTTAATTTTAAAAGTCCAAAAATGCAAAGTGGTAGCTAGAATCAATAAATAGATAATAAAAAATAATTTCATGATATCCAATTATGCAAAATGAAACAATTTATCCGTAGGCACAATCAATCTAATATTTTAACTTCATCAGTGGATAGGTGCCTAGTGTTCTCCCCTCGATGAGGGAACAACACTTTTTCTTGTGGGGGTAACTAGTACTAGGGGACCTCTAATTGTCCATTATTCACTGTGCAAGGTTGGAGGATATGCTATGCAAAATCTAATGAGCTGGAGTTTCTAGCCAATATTTTAAATTTTTGTGCCAATATCAAAATCAACCAATATTTTAATTATTCAATAATGTTCAACATTCAATTTAGTCATGGTAACCTACAACAAGATGGAAAGGCTAATAAAAAATTTGTTTCACCACTTTTGCTCAATTATATAAATGGAATTCAAGAGGGAAATAAAATAACTCAATAAGTAAATGAAGAATCTACTACATGTTCCAATTGAGAATTTTTAATTGAGATGTCCTCAAGAATTGAAGATTCCAATGTATCATGAATCTAGCATGACAGAATGTAATAGGGTTATTTGATGTTTCTTGGATTAAAATCAAGTTTTTTGAAATTGTAATTTTGTAATAATCCATTACTCCCCAATATGTATCTTAGCTTGTACACCTACTCTAAGGTTGTGGCATGGTTCATTTTAAGTCATTGGATTTGTTAATGAAATGATCTATAATCCACTACTATGTTGATATTATAGGATATAGTAACACATGTCATGTATAAGTTATATTACTACATACTCATTCTCTCAAACATTTTATTCAAATCATTCAAAATATATTCCATAGTATCCATATGTATTCGCTTTTTTGGATCACAGTAAATTTGTATTAAGAAAGAATGGCCTATACAAAATGCCATAGGTGGTACATGTGGGTTATACTACAAAATCCCACCTACAGAATATAGAGGGCTCCATGTTAGCTATCAACTTCGGTTTTGCCTTAGCCACCGAGTGTATCATCACCACAAGGCATTCAAACATATCAGTGTAATCAGTCTGTCCCTTCCTGTGCAATCTACTATTCCTTTCTGTCCAAATTAAGAAGAACATCAAGGTGAAATAGGAGCTACCAAATAGCCTCATCTTGTTGCTTAAGAGTTTCCTTTTTAACCAAAAAAATTGCCCCATGGAGATCCCTAGGTGGGGACTCCCACCCGAGCTTGAGGCTAATCCTGCACCATATGTAGTAGTTGTATCTGCATCTGAAGAACAAGTGTTCATGTGCCTCGTCCTCCTTAGAACACAACAGGCAAACCGGGTTGACATCCAGTCCCCACTTCCTGATCCTATTAAAAGTTGGAAGCTTCCGCATCAACCCTCTATAGACACAAAAACTCCATTTGGGTGTGTGAGTCTTACACCAAAGGATGGTGTGCCATGGCACCTGTGGCAAACTATATGAGATTCTCCAAGGCGGATTCACCCCATTCAGCAAATGCCAAGCGTCGTTTAGGCCAGTGTAATCCCCTTGGACCTTGGGCCACATATTCACCATACTTCTCCAGGTGCATGAAAATTTCTCCTTCAGAACCTAGAATCGTAGTTGGTCGCCATATCTAATTTTCATCCAACCATCCTAGGTCATATGGGGCTTACGAAGGAATATATCGATTCTTCTTTTGGTAGGTGCAACTGTTGTAGCATAGGGGTAAATGATGTTCAGGCCCCCCTCTTTGTATGGCCTAGCCAAGGCTTCCCAATCCACAATGTGTGACTTACATGCCCACATAAAGCCCCCCCATGACAGCTCTGATCTTCAAGATGATGAAGTTCGGGAGATCTGCATGTCTGCACTAGAAATGAATATTGGAAGCAAGAATGGAGCGAAGCAAGACATTTCTCCCCGCCATGGATAAATTGAGCCTAGTCCAGTTAGTCACATTTTTCCTGACATCATCAATGCAATTCACATAATCAACCCCTTTCCCTCTTCCACCAGTGACTGGGATACCAAGGTAGCGAGTGGGAAAGCTACCTTCATAAAGTCTAATTGCTCTCTTCAGTCTGCCTTTCCTATTGTCACAGGACCTGGAGAAGTAGATCTGAGACTTGATGTCGCTCATGAAGAGTCCTGTCAGTTGCCCAAACCTCTCCATCATCCTTCTAAAGCACCACGAAACTTTTGCCTTTCTAGATAGGAAGAAGAGCACATCATCGGTGAAAATTAGATGAGTAAGCACTTTTACCCCTTCTACTTTAAATGTTCTTAGGTCACCCATCATCTCCTCCTTCTCCACCATATCAGATAGCCCATCCATCACAATGGTGAACAATAGAGGGGAGAGGGGGTCCCCCTGTCTGAGGGCATTAGAGTCCTTGAAAAAACCATACAACAAGCCATTGATCAGCATAGAGAAGGATGTGGTTTCCACACATCTTTTCATCATTCCAATCCAGTCCGGGGCAAACCCCATAGACTCCATGATGTTCCATGTTGCTTCCCAGATGATGTTGTCATACACTTTTGAAATATCGAGTTTCATACATAATTTCATTGCCTGCCTCTTCACGGTGAAGGCTATCAAGAATTCAGTAGCTAAGAGAGCTCCATCACTGATAGGCCTGCCCATCATGAAGGTTGATTGATGTGTGGTTATGATCTCAGGGAGGATCGTCGTCAGCCTTCTAGCCAGTAACTTAGATATTATTTTGTACATAACAGAGCAACATGATATCAGTCTCAAGTCATTGAGGTTGTTGATCAAATTTCCTTTATGTATCAGCTTGATAAAAGAATGGTTGAGGCTCCTAAGCATTGACCCTCCACCTAGGAGCCAGCGGAAAGCCCTAGACACATCCTCGCTAACAATGTGCCACATGATTTCAATGAATTTCCCATTCATCCCATAAGGTTCGGGTGCCTTGGAGGCCCCTATACTGAAGTTTGCTTCCTTTATCTCCTCATCTGAGGTTAGTCGACACAATCTATCATTCATACTGGTAGTCACCTACACTCCAGGAAGTGGGATGTCAATCCTGCAGCTATGATTGTGGTTGTATAGGTTAGAGTAGAAGTTCACAGCCTCTTCAACGACTTTGTCTGCTCCTTTGGCAATGGTGCCATCCTCCCTGATGATGGAGTGAACATCATCCCTCATGTCATGTTTCTGAATAGCAGCATGATAGGTTCTTGTATTGTGGTCACCATATTTTATCCATTTCAACTGGCTCCTCTGCCAGTACATGGTTTCTTCAGCTTTCTCCAGCATCTCCAACCTCTTTCTAGTTCCTTCTTATTTTTCCATCACCTCCTCATCTACCAGATGTGTCTTATGTTGAGCAATAGTGATTTTGTACTCCTCCCTGGCCTTAGTTAGAAAGTTTTGGAGGTTTACTTGTTATCTAGACCAAGCCTTGAGTGCTTCATTTGTGTTCTTCATCTTTTGGGACGCTACATATAGGGGATTGCCATCAATCGAGTATCACCATGCCTCCTTGATGATTTGTTCACAAGAGGGCCATTGAAGCCAGTGATTAAGAAAACAAAAGGGCCTCATTCTCTTCCTTGTGTATGTCAAGTCTATCTTCAACCATGAATGGTCACTGTTCGGGTGGTTGCCCAGCTCAATTTTTGAATTTGGGAAGATGTCTAGCCATGCCTCATTAACCAGTCCCCTGTCAAGGTTACTTGTAATGTGTCTATCATGTTCATTATTCCATGTGACCTCTCCTCCTGATATGTTCAGCTCGAAGAGATTTGCAGCATCGATGGCCTCATTGAACCTAGCCAGAATAGAGTCTGACACCGACTTACCCCCTTTCTTCTCACTTGCCTTACGAATATGATTGAAATCACTGATGACTAGTTGGGGCAGTTCCTCCTGATTAGTCAAGGCTAGGACCTCCCAAGGCCTTCTCCTGGCATTCTCATAGTTGTCATAAACATATTTATATATAGGGCTTCAAAATTATGTGACCGTGTTACCAATTTCACTCACTAGGGATTCCTATATGGTTACTTATTAACATACATACATACATACATACATATATATATATATATATATATATATATATATATATATATATATTAGTACCATATTGATCTACAATAAAGAAGGTAGATTAACTATTCCATGTTATCATTGTATCTATGTTAATAATTTATAATATATCCATATTCAACACTAGTTTCTATAGATAGAAAATACAATAGCTAGGGTTACGTAGTGAAGGTACATGTATTCATACTTCTACGTGATATGCTAACATATGACTATATTCACTAACTTACTTAACGAATTAAGTGACCAATAGTTGTAACTAAGATTCATGTATTATTAAATCTAATCCTAACATATCTCTTAATCCCATGGACCATTGTTTTCTGCCATAGTATTATAATTTTGGGAAATCTTGAGATGTAGTTTGGTCTAGAGAAGACCGGTCCTTGCCAGATTTGCTAGATTAGTTGGAGGCAAATAGGGCACATTTTCTTTAATGGATATGGATGTATTGAAGTTTCATTTCCTAACCCATCATCATAAAAATTATGTTTAATTTGTTGGATATGTAAAAAGAGAAAATTCATGCATTTCCTTGATGTATAGTGAATGATGGATGGGTGTTTCCATCTCATATTAGTAGGCCTCCACCATCTAGATCAAATCTTTCTCTCTGTAATAGGTTGTCACCACACTTTTCTCTTCTTTTCTGCTACATGGACCATGTACTACTTTTTCTTATGGTCAATCGTTGTGTCTACAATACTTTTTTTATTTTGGTCTATTAGTTCATTCTTATCTCCTTTGTGAAAAATATATATATCACAAAACATAATCTTTAGTCAATCATGATCTTTGATATCATGCTACTTTCTTAGTACATGATTAACAAAATACAAGAAAATGAGAAATTCACCTGAATCCATGAAACCAAATGTGCCCTTACGGTAATCCTTCATTGTTCCTCTTCATCACACATAGAGGTCATTCACTCTATGGTTTTTCCCTCTGTGGAATTTATAAAACCTTGTAGTGTTGGGGAGGTTTTATGTTGGCTACAAAGGATTTGAGTTTCTGCAGGTTTTTGTTGACTAAAGGAAAATGAAGTCCATCGATGGTGCATGGACATGGCATTGATGGGTCTATAATATTGTTATGAAATCTTTCGATATAAGGTTGTATTGTAGACCTGCTACTTGTGAGTTTGTTGTCGAGGTGGAGTTTATAGCACTTAATTCTGAAGTCTATAGCATAGGTTAGTCTTAAATTTTATAAAGGGGAGGAAGGGTTCATTTCCTCCTTGAATCCCTAAATATCTAGCAGTTAGGGTTTGGAGGAGAAGGTTGGGTAACCAAGTCATGAGAATGCACTTAGGCAGTCTTACTCCTCATCAACCGAAGTTGATGGTGGTTGATTGACATCATTATAGGTCAGAGGGGCCAAGTTTTAGGTTTGATTACATGTGGCCGACTAGTTTTACAGGTGTATAGTTGGCAAGGATAACTATTGTGGGGGACTGGAGAAGTTAGTGTGAGTACAGGCGGCACAGAGAAAGAAAGGGTGACTACAGAGTCAAGGAAGACCATCCACATCGGTGTTTGACACATTAGGTGTAGTCTAAAGTTTTTAGACTAGATTTTCTCAATGGAGTGAAATGATGTGGAATCTTGCTTGAGGGTATTGTGGTTGGATATGATACTTCCAATATAGGAGGTCAACACATTATTAAGGTAAGGGACCTAAAGCATTATATTATAAGGGCCAAAAGGTGAGGGATTCTCTCTTTGGATTTGTTTTGCATTTTAGAGGAGTTTGCGGTTGTATATAGGCCAGTATACATTTCTAGGGTTTCGATTGGGGGAGTGGGATGAGAGGAGGATGAGGTGGTAAGGAAGAGGAGTCTTATAACATCCTTCATTCGTAGAGTTACACATTGGAAGTGTGAGGGTTTGCATAATCTATCTTACTCCACTTTACACATGAATGAATATCTAAATTGCATCAATCCAAAATTTTGAGGAAGATGTCCATAAGTTGGTGAATACTATATATGTTCTTGCTTATGAATTTTATAGAAGTTATAGAGATTGAATAAGGATCTCTCTAAACTTAGTATATGGAGATAAGCTATATGAAAAGACTAAGAAGTGCCAAACCCATGTAAATTTACTATTCATGACAAGTTGTAGTCATATAATCACAAACTTTTGAACTTTTATTATCAAAACCTCTAATGTGACTTACAATTTACCATCAATTTCTTTTCTCTCTTTTACTAATATAAAATTCATCTTAAACCTCTAAGTATTTATCAATACCCATTTCAAGTACCGTATTGTTTTAGAGGAACCAATATTTGTCATATTGAGATAACTTGGAGATACTATATTTGTGCATTGTGCATTTTGCATTGCATGGTATACCTTTCATCTTAGTTAATAACTAATTTTTGAGATATACAATGTAATTTTGTATTCCCTTTGTAACAACTTCTTGTTTGAGGAGCATTTTAACATTGAATGTAGAAGACATGACCTACATCACCTAGGTACCACTTCATGAAAGATGAAGAGCTAGGGTTCATTCAAGTTTCTCCTCTTCTTTAGGGTCACCTAGTGGACATAAAGAAACCCATTGCAACAAAGTTTCTCATCCTAATTGATGATGTAAAAATTTATAGAAATTTAAGAGTTTATTTAATGGAGGTTCCCTTTATGTATGAGGGATGCATGAAATCATCTTACTACACACCTTCTATCCCCTTTTTACAATCTGTCTAGAAGAGTATGTATCTATTTTCTTCCTACAACTATCATGGTTGTATTCCAAGCTGAAAATTATTTCTTGAATTTTGTTCTCCAAAGTGCATCACCTTTTGGCATGTGCAAATGGTAGTTTTGATGGGTATATATATGGGTGTAGTTTAATTCTAGTTTTTTGTGTGTCTCAGATATGGTTCTTTAGGAAACCTCTATATTGATAATATAGTGTAGTTTCAATGTATGGACATTGCATACTTTTGATTATGTTTGTATCCCAAGGAATAGATAATTAATGAAATTGTAATGACCCAATCTTTATAATCAAATTCTTACAAAATTGTATCATAAAATATAAACATAACTTTTTAAAATTATGATTTACATCAAAGTCACAAAATCTTATACATAAGATTATAAAATTATGAATAGGCAGGATTCCTATCTACTCTTCAACAAGGGACAACTATTGCATGCAGCTTCTAGGTCTTCTGCTTACCACCTATCCATGAATTTTTAGAGGGAATAAAACAAAACATGGACCCCGAGAAGGGAAATACAATGCAACAATCTTGCTACTAATCCAATTATTGAGCTATTGAAAATAAAGATTAATGAAACCAAATATAGGCAAGTTTTCTTGTGGACTGTGATAATAACAAGAAGATGGTCTAGTTACATATATTGGGGATCCTCTAATTGTACATTATCAACTACGTAGTGTTGGGGGATATGACCCATTGAATCTAGTGAGCCAAAGCTCTTAGACAATATTTGAATTTTTGTGCCAATATTGAAATCAACTAATATTTTTAATTATATAACAATGTTCTTTTAGTTGTGGAAACCATCAATAGGATGGAAAGGCTATAAAAAATTGGTTAACCACTTTTGCAAAATCATATGAATGAAATTTAAGAGGGAGATAAATAGTTCAATAATAGAATCCAGAATTAGTACATGTTCCAATTAGAATGTCCAAAATAATCAAAGATGCCAATATCTCATCAATCTAGCAAGAGAGAATGTATTAGGGTAATTTAATACTTATTTTATTGGAAGTCACTCACTAGATTTTTATTAGGTGAATAAAAATTTTACCCCTCAGTGCTTTAGATAATTTAATACTCTATTTATGTTGATATAATGTCTCATTTTGATATCATCAAGTTCGTTCTCATTAGCATATTAGTGTTATACATGTAATAACAGATGATATTCTAATCATTAATCATGTTTGTTATACATTATTGATATATTTCTATGTTACATAGTACCCATTATGTAATACGCTAGTATAGGCCAAATGCATATATATAATGTAAATATTTTCTTTAACAAAAGGGTAGACATTTTCTTGATAACAGTTTCTGTATCTATTATGGGCCTGCAAAATTAAGAGTATAGTTAAAACTATTTAGTCCATTGAATTCAATTTTTTCATATATATCCTTAACATATTTATTATTATTCATTTGTCATTTTTAAAAGGTTGATTACTATTACATGAATCATTAAGAAGAAATGTCAATCTGATGCCAACAATAGTCTGAACCATGGATTGTATTAGTTCAATGTTTTCCTTGATTCTCTTTATTTCCTAATGCTACAATATTTTCTCTATACAATTATCTAGGTCATATATACATACATGTGTTATTCCATATCTTGGTCTCGGTGTGCATTTTCTAGGTCTCATTGATCTATTGTTTTATGTAGGTTTTTCTTTATATAGACTTCATGGATTTCGATTATATATAGATGGGTTGCTCAAATGAAAGAAATAGCAACCATACATTTTGATGGGACAAGAGGAGCTTGGCCATGAAGGTAACTTTGGTTGGGGATCTCACTCTTGGAGTTTGGGGCTAAAAGGTGAGGTTGTTGTGTGACTTTCCAATAAGTGCAAGCTAGATCCGATATGTGGACTAGTTTAGCTAAGAGGATATCGGTGGTGTTCATGTGAGGATTGTGGAAAGGTGGGGCTTCTGATTGAAGGGACATGGTCTACTGCATATCATAGGAGTAGGTTTTTAGTTTGCCTGATCTAGGGCCATTAGTGACTCGATGGAGTATAGCTGGTAGTGTTGCGGATGATGAGTAGATTGCAGTCGTTTGATTGTATCTTGCAAAATTATGAAGGACTGGCTTGAGGAAGGAGAAGATGAGGTAGGTCGTGTTGTCAGGGTGGTCTAGAGTTGGTGGTGATAGGAGGCATAATACAAAAACAAGGCTCAAAGGGTGATGGTGTAGCAATGAGATGGTTGCGGCACCTAGGTGCAAATCATATTGAGAAGTTAGAGAAGAAGCATTTTGATGACGCAGAATGTCAATTGTAGAGGTGGTTGCCAAGAAGCCTATTAGGTAGAAGACCAGAGAAAGGAGGTGACTAGGGTTTGCGGCATTGATGGTTGGGGGTGTTACATGCTATAGTGGTTTCTTAGTTGTTTATATAAGTTGTGTAAAAGGTCCTAGGTCTAGCATTTTATTTGTATTATGAAGGTAAAAAACCATAACATTCATGTGGCCATTTCTTGGTGAGGAGGAAATCTATCAAGTGGGCAACTGCTTGAAGGGTTTAGAACTTGGTCTCAAGACAACTGCTCAGGTATGGATGTCAAAGATGCGTAAGAGTTGATTCGGAGGAAATGAATCAGAGAAGGGGAAGAGCAGGCTCATCATGACTCTTCTAGTAACAATAGTCATAGAACCAAACAGTCAAAGGGTTGTGTTAAGTGACAGGACATGCTAGTAATTCATGAGTTAATCGACTCCTATTAAAGTGGTGTTAACTCCATATTCCTAATTACTTCAATAATTCATAACTTCGAAATAGAAAAGTAAATAGCCATGGGATATTAACTATGAGTCTGATTTCCATAGAACATACTTCTAATATTAATAGTGCCATTATTTATTAGCATGAATCAGCTAACTTAATCATTCCTATAAATAATTTAAGTATAAATTTATTTTGATATGGTTAATATTTTCTATTGATTCCCAAGTCATTGTTTCTGTGTTTGAGATTGCAAGATCAATACAAGGTCAAATTGAGGTACTTAGGCACAAATACTTGATTTTCACTAAATGATGCTAAAATGAGTAACTAAAAAATTGGAAGGACCAATTAGTAAATATTTATCTAGATAGGAGAGCCAACTCATGTCGACACAATAAACTAAAAAGTTGACTAATTTATATTAAATAATACGATGAATCAATCAAAATAATTGTATGGATATGGAATGATGGACAAATTTTCATATAAAATGAAGAGTAAGAGGATCAAAGAGTATAGACCAACGTGAATTTAATACTTAAAATCCAATATGTTACAACTCTCCACCCCTTAAAGAAGATTTCATCCTAGAAACCAGCACATACGTGGTCTAGGTAGGTATTTCTCTCTATCCCTCAAAAGGAATTACCTAGAAATATAAGATAGGTGTGTCAACTTCTAAGATAGGCATGTCAACTTCAAGGTAGTATCCTTCCTTCTCTAAACCCTTATAGTGCACCAAACTCTAGGTTCTAAGGATTCCATGTGACTTTCCTCTAGAGTTTTCTCATACCTCCATGGTTGTAACTTTGCTCAAGAAATCATTGATGAAAATCCATAAATATTTTTTGTCCATTTATTATTATAAATAAATAATCTCATTGTAAAGTTTTTTGGTGCCAAACTAAAAAATGTCCAAAACCAATGTGAGAATTAAGTCGCAATCACCTCTTACCAACATCAACTACGTGACTCAATCCTAAAAAGTAAGATTTGCATGGTGTAACGAACCAGGACATAGATCCGACACCATCCCCTGATTAAAAATCTAGTTAAGTTTGTGATCAAACAATGACTACAATTTAGAAAACCTTTACATAATAATTTAATTATGTATGAAATTTTGCAATATATTGCATATATTTTCTCCACTAACATAATAGCTCAATAAAAATAAATAATATGCCTTGGGAGTAACAAATAGTGAATTCATATTCATAAAAATTAATAATGTCTCATAATTTAAATAAATAAGGAATTAAAGGACATAATGTGTGATATGAGGAGAATGTAGAATTTTGTACACAACAATAATATATAATCATTTTGGTTGTAATTTGAATATGGGACAAATTGGATAAATAATAGTCATAATGATGAAATAATATGATAACTAAAACAATAATGGTCCACAAATATCAAATATGTATAATTCGAGGAAGGAAATATTAAAAATGAAATCTAATATAAAAATAGTGTTCCTTGGGTTCCAGTTATCTTGGGAGTCATGTTTCATCTTATTTGTACAAAATAATAATCTAATTTCTTTTAGAAAATGAAATATGAGTTTTTGTCCAATATATTAAACAAATAATTAAATGAATTCAAAAGTGGAAACAAATCCAAAATCCATAATCTACATATCAAAATTAGCCTATGTGTAAATTTTCAACTAATTTGGATAATCTTGAATGTTCTAGTGAAGCTAGGAGAGAGAAAGTGTAATGAAAATCCAAAATATTAAATAATGTGATAAATAAAGTTGAGAGGTGAAATTAGTAGCAAAATCATATTCCACATGATAGAGTTCACTTTTCGGTGAAGTTTTAGATTTATTGAGTGGGTCTATATGCCTTTAATCCAATAGGAAATAGAAAATGTGATTTTCTATAAGAGAATTAAATAAAATATCAAAAGTTTCTAATTGTGAAACTAATGCCAAAATCAGATTCTACATGCCTTAATGGTCTAGTTGGAAAATTTCATACTAATTGGATAATGTTTGGACCCTCAATTGATAAGAGATAGAAAAGGAAATAATGTAAATTTTCCACTTTATTTGATTTCTGATTTGGATACGATTTTAGATTTATTAAATGTCACAACCTTTATTACTCCCTCTGGTCAGTGGGCACATTGATTGGATGGATGGGATTGATTCCCATGGCCATGTCAACCAAATTAGACAGCACCGAACCCGTCGCATGAGAACATAGTCCTAGACCTGATTTTTCATGAGTATCTCACTCATTTCTATATCTTTTCTCATGATTTTTCTTTCTTTGAATTCATAATTAGAATCCACACAATCTCATCTCTAACTTGTGACATGGTTTCCCTTTTTGAAGATTTGCAATTCCCCTCTCCAACTTCTCAAACCTCCTATTCTCAAAGTCCAGACAAACACCACCTATATATAACCCTCTCCCTAGTTCTACCACCTACTGTACTACCTTTCTCACCTCCCAATTTCTTCTGAGGTTTCATGCTTTTCCACCACTGGATTCATTTCCTAACCGAGCTTATGATACTCTTCCATGAACCTCTGCTCCTCTAGAGTTCAATTCTACCTAAGAGTAAGTTACTCACATTTCATTGTTCGATTCCTTGTGTTTAGATAATTATTTCCTCGACCCATTAGGTTTTCCCCAAATCCAACAAAAGCAACTCTCTACCTACTTGTAGACATGGTGTAGGTGTGTGATGGGGATGAATCCCTCATATGTTTTCCCATTGTACCCTCCCTTGTCTACTTTCTCATTCTATTTTCTGCACAGGGGCAAAGTCATTATTTTGCCCCACTTTTGATCTATATCTTTGCGCCAAGCCATGCGATGAGTTAGCTATCATCCTAGTTGAGTTGGCCAACAGTTATTGGGCCAACTCAGCATGCCCGCCCTCTCCCTCTCTCTCTCTCCCTCTTATGAAACCTTGTTTTAACTACGTGGCTTACTTGAATTTAGTGTTTGGTCAGAACTTATGAAATCCATCAGTAATTCTCTACTTATCCAAAAATTACAAATAAATAGTCATTCGATTCGCAAAAAAGATACTCTATCTAATTGAATCAGTTGTATCACCTAATTCCAAACTAATTGATATATTAATTTTAATGAATATTCCTAATTCGTTATACTTTGAAAAATTCATAAGTAATAATTTGTAAGTTATAAAAATAAAGTAAAATGTGTTATAAACTCCGAAAAATATAGACTACAATAAGAGATGGCTATTCACAAATAATATAAAGGAAAATATTAGGGTTTAGATACTTAATGTAAACCTAACCCTAAATCTACATATATGCTTAATAGGTGCTTTGGAGACCTAGGCTTGGACCTAGATATGAATTTGGACTTGTTTAGACTCTAAATTGAGGTATGTTTGCATCCTCAATTATTCTATATTGAGAAATCATCCGAAATTATCACTCTTTTGATAGCCCACACAATATTTCTCTTTTGACAATTTATTCCATGTAGAATATTCTACTTGATTCTGATATTATGATCATCCTATTTTGTTGGACTTTTTTTTACTCTAACTTATGCTTTATTCTTGAAGAAACCCTAATTTTGCCACTAATGTGGTTTTTTTCCATTTATGTGATGTCAATCTTATTTATTATGACTATACTTTATACTTGCCTCTACATTTAGCAGGTTATGTGATTCAATAGCCCTATAGTAGTGTGATTACATTGGCACTTGGGTTATGTGCTCTTATTGTATTTTTTGGAATGGAGGTTATGTGCCCCATACCCAGGTTCTATGCCCTCACTTTGAATATTAGGGGAGTTTGGCTATGTGCCATTCTCTATCAGGTTTCAATTTTGTGAGGCTTGGCCGCCATTGAATTTATAATGTTCTAATTCTATTCTTATCTCACATGCGTACAGGTTGATGTTATTGATGATGGGTTGTGTGCCCTACTTTCTTTATAAGTGCTTGTGAGGCACAAACTTTTATGTTGATTTAATGGCAAGTATTGTTTGTTATCATATGATTGTGATTCATTTCTCTTGATGCCCACTTGTGTATTTCTTTACCTTTCTATGGGAAGCCTTGTTTATTTGATGTCCTTAAATCCATATATCTTCCTCAATTCCATTTAGCATGCACATACCAACTTTTTTCTGATGTCATCTACTTTTCTCCTTTTGTGGGGTGTTCTTTCATTCCCAGGTGTTGGACATGGAGAGGATAACCAAGGTGGACATGGACACCATCAGGCATACTTAAGCTTTTGGGAGACTATATCGAGGTGGTTATGTGACCCTCATCTAGTCTTATGTTTAGTTCATTTTTCTTTTATCTCACCATGAGTTGTGAAGGATAGTGATGATAACAGTCTTTGTAATGGTTAGATACTATATATCATGTTTCTACTTTTGGTGTTATGATACATACATGTTAATTAATTGGTTATCATACCTTCTGTGAAATTTTTATATTGGTGTTTGGTTATATGCAATGATGCCTTTTTATTTTAGTAGGGAGTGGATCCCATCTCGGGTCCCACTCTTTACACATGGAGCCTAAGGGTCAGTGGAGTATTTTTACTTATCCAATAGGGAAGAAGGATATTGTTCTCTGACTAAAGAAGGATTTGAAATTTCAAAATTGGGTACCCATTCAAATTTTCACTTTCCAAACTAGTCAACTACAAGGTTATTCACAGGTTGTAATCACATTTCTATCACTTTTACATATTAATTTAGTTGGTGACTTTGTCTAGGTTATATGATTTTCTCAAGTAGTAGATATTGCCTTGGCTGATTCAACATGTAAAATGAAGAAACCCCACCACCACCTAAGTGAATTGGGAGTCATTATGCTTGAACCTTCACTAAACATCCTTCCTTAGACACCTCAACTCATTCGACTAACATGGTGATGTTATTTTCCATTAGTTGTTGTATAAGATTTTTTTGAATAAAATCAACTCCATTTGAGTTCCTATTTCAATGTTAAGTAGATACGGTTTGCAAAACTAAGACTAGTTGTAAAATATTTGCCTTAGTTTTAGGAGTACTAGTTATTTAACCCTAACATGCAAGATACATGAATGAGTGTCGACTGTTTATATCTCGGATACCCTATTGTAGAGACCCGATCTTTAGAATCAAACTTCTACAAAATTGTATCAGAAAATATAGACAAATCTTCTTGCAATCACTCTTTACATCAGAGTCACAAAAGCTTATACATATGATTATAAAATTAATAATAGGCATGATTCCTATCTAGTCTTAAATAGGGGACAACTCTTGCATGCCTCTTCTAGGTCTTCTTCCTACCACATGCCCATGAATTCCTAGAGGGAATAAAACCACACATGGACTCCAAGAGGGGAAACAAAAAGTCATCAAGACTGGTACTAAATCCAATTATGAACTATTTAAAATAAAGATTTATGAAATACAATATAGGTAAGTTTTCTTGGTGGTCTGTGGTAATAGCAAAAAAATGATATAGTTACTATGCTAGTTTCAAAATGATACAACAATCAAAGATGTAACTAGAGATAATAAAGAGATTCTCGTAGCTAATATCAAGATGTCAAATTATTCAATATGAAATGATTTATCGATTGATACAAACAATTTAATATTCTATCTTCTTCAGGGCTAGGTTTCTAGTGTTGTGTACTCTATGAGAGTATTACACTTTCTGCTGTGGGATAACCAATAATGGGGGACATGTAATTGTCCATTATCCACTATACATGGTTGGGGGATATGACCCAAAAAATATAGTGAGCCAAAGCTCTTAGCTAAAATTTGAATTTTTGTGCCAATATCAAAATCAACCAATATTTCAATTATGGAACAATGTTCGACATTCAATCTAGTCATGGAAACCTTCAATAGGAGGGAAAGGTTAACAAAAAATTGGTTCAACACTTCTACAAAATTATACAAATGAAATTCAAGAGGGAGATAAATAGTTCAATAATAGAATGAAGAATTCAGTACATGTTCCAATCGAGATGTCCAAAAGAATAAAATATGTCAATTTCTCATGAATCAAGCAAGAGAGAATGTAATAGGGTTATTCGATGTTTCATGGCTTGGAAATCACTCCCTAGTTTCTTATTAGTCAGATTACCATTTTTCTTTAGTGTTTAGATTATTTAAACACTCACTTTGTGTTGTTATAATGTCTTGTCATGAAATCATTAAGTTCACTCCCATTAGCATAGTAGTGGTATACATGTAATAACATATGATATTCTAATCATTACCCATGTTCATTATATACATAATTGATATATTCCTATAGTAACCATAATGTAATATACTAGTATAGGCCACATGCATATATATAATGTGAATGTTCGTATTAACAAATGGGTAGACATTTTCTAGAGATTGGTTCCTATATCATTTACATGTTGTAAAAGTAATAGCATAATTGAAACTATTTAGATCCAATTTCCCTTATTTATCTATAACATATTTATTGTTACTCATTTGTCTTTTTATAAGGTTGACTACCACTCCATGAATCATTAATAAGAAAACTAAATCCGGTGCCAACTATGGTCTAAACCATGGATTGTATTAGTCGAGAGTTTTCCCTAATTATTTTTATATCTTGATGGTGCAATACTTTATATATACAATTATGTAAGTCACATATATACATGTGTTAACTTATATGTAGGCCTCGATGTGCATTTTCTGGGTCTCATTGATCTACTATTTTATCTAAGTTTTCCTTTATACAAAATTTATTGATTTCTATTATATGTAGACAGGTTGCTCGACTGAAATAAATAGAAGACATACATTTTAATGGCACAAGAGGAGATTGTCCATGAATAACCTTGGCTAGATATCTGACTCCTATAGTCTGGGGATCAAAGGCAAGATTGTTGTGTGACTAGTCAGGAAGTGTTGGACGGATCAGATCCACAGACTAGCCAACAGGATATTGGCGAGTGTGCTTGTGAGGATGTTGGTAAGGTGGAATTACCATTTTCTTCTTGCATTGGTCTATCTTCTATATGGAGTGATAGGGTCTACTACATATCAAAGGAGTAAGTTTGTAGGTTGTGGGATTTAGGGCGGTCAAAAACGTGGTGTAGTATAGAAGGTAGTGATGAGGTCTATGAGGAGATGGTGATTGCTTGTATTAAATCATGCTACGTTTCAAAGGACTGACCGGAGGAAGGAGTAGATGAGACAGGTCGGGCCATCGGGTGATGTCCAACGCTGGTTGTGATTAGAGGTGTAATACAAAGTTGAGGTTGGAAGGGCAATGGTATAGCAATGAGATGGATGTGGAACCCAGGTGCATATTATATTAAGAAGTCAGAGTGGAAGCATTGTGGTGACACAAGGTGTTGATGGTGGAGCTGGTCACCGAGAAGCCTATTATGTGGAAGAGAAGAGAAGGGAAGCGAGTAGGGTTGGTTGCATTGGTGGTTGGAGGTTTTACATGCTATAATTGTTTATTAGTTGTTTATATAAGTTGTGTAATAGGTTCTAGGACTAGATACAATTATTTATCAATTTCTACAAATTCAACACATATACTGTTATATGTACATCCACCCATGTATCTACCATATAATTTAATGGTTAACAAACCTCAATATATACTAAGTCGTTGTTTATCTTGGTAGTTGATGTTAATAGATGAAACTCAGATTATACCATATAGCTATCGAGTTTTAGTTATCTTTTTTATTTGGATTCTCCTATGATAAGACTGGATTACATTTTTAGAATAGAGGATCAAATATATTGTAATAACCTCAAATTTTAGCATTCCCTAAAAATATTAATCATGACTTAGTCTAAGGTTTAGGTTTTCTTAATATCCTTATTCCCATGTTCATTGATCTAGTGACTCAAGAACCCTAATTGATATTAAATGTAATCACTTTTTGAGATCTACCATGTTATTGCATCATGAATATTTATATCAGATTATGTGTATTAAGGTCATAGCAAGTTACATCATTGGTGTTCAAAATCCTAATTACACATGTTGATGATTATTGGCCTAGAAATCGTAATTATTCATTATCTTATCATTATCATATTTTATCTCATTATCGTCAACTATATTCATTTATATGGCCAAGATTTTTTTAATATATTCAACATGTTAATTATCCAATCTAAGATTTCCATATATTCATTACTTAATCATGCATTAGCCCTAATTTTGGAATAAAGATAAAATCCAGGTCATGATACTATTTTATTTATATTCTATTGTTCTCTCCATCAATTTGGTATAAAGTTGTGCTATATTTGGATAATCCTAGCAATTACCATGATTTGAACAATATAAACATTTATACCTCAAACAAGGGGTGATGTGGCAGCTCCTTCCATTGAGATTCAAAAGGAATGGGATGAGGAACAATGTTCTTTGGAAGATATGAACTTCTATGTCATTGTGGAAAGCCCCATGTTACGAGATACAAAGAGACCATCAAAGATGAGGAAGAGCATTACCATGATAAGGGGATAAAGAGATCTACTACTGCAATGTTGTGGACGGATGCACATCAAGGAAGGAGGGTATTGGTGTAGTCCACTCTTTTTACCACTTCTTATTTAGCACAAGGGTTGGAGATCAATGTGTCTAGTTCCATTAAAGTTTCCTTATGCAATTGGCAAGACATGATTCTAGGAAAGTATTAACTATATTCCTCCCTCTTGTACTTATAATAACAGTCTCATATCTTTTATTTTATGGACCCCAAAGTCACATAAAATAAACCACACCTCATCCCATTATTTTTGAAAAACTTTATTCATAATATTACCATCAATTGGGAAAAGGAAAACTCCTTCATTATTCCTTTATTTATTCCCCTATATATCTGAAACTTGGTTTCCAAGGCAAAACAAGATGATTGCCATATAAATCACCTAGGCTACAAGTTATCTTATTATCCTTTGTATTTTCGTCCATAATATTATATCATCATTATCTATCACATTAAAATTATCTTGGGCATTTATCATAAGCACTAAATACCCACTTCCCTACTTTGTATCCAAAGGACCTGTTTGTGAACATTGATTATGGAAACTGAAATAATTCATACCCCTTTCTCATCTTTACTCTAATTGCTCCTAGAATTGGATACTTCCTTTATTATCTTAGAATCATATATTAAGCCAAGTTTGGTAACAAAGGGATGTTTCTATAAATCATTTTCTCTTTTTTCAAACAAGGGATACAACATTTATTTATTATAAGCAAATCCCTCTTCCTTCTCAATTTTCCATAGGCTACTGGAGCATACTTTTGCTATGAAACATGGAGGGAAACTCATTAATATCTTTATAAACCTATGTCTATTTTTTGGGGATTTATTGGGATAAATTTCATAGGAAAAACTTGCCCTTGATGTACTTCCTTATAATATCACCATTATCACGTGGAAAGTCTTTTTCTCTCAAATTCTATAATTATCTTAGTTTCCTCGTCATCTTTACGTGTTATAAAAACCAGACTAAATTATCCCTATTTGATGCCTCAAACTTTTGTTGCAAGGCATGGTTAGCTAATTGCTTCAATTAATTATCTAATTTACATACTATATTAGAATATTTTGGAAAGTTGTATATTATTCCACAATTCCATTTTCTAAAATACCATAAATTCATTGTCCTTTATTTATGTACGAATTCTTTTTATTTCTCAAACTTGTACCACAAGGACCTAATTGCAAAGCAAATATTTCATGGGCCTCATTTGGGTCATAGATTTCACCCATGACACAAAATGGATGGCTTTATTTTTCTATCAATTATAATTAAGGAATTTTTTTATCAAATTATGTCTTATATTCATAGTATTTAAATTTACAAATTGAGGATATTAAGGAAACTCACCTCTAGGTCATTTGTTGGAAGTCATCTTCAACGATGGGTGATGCAGCCCTAATGTAGGGCTCCATCTTGTGTCATATTGTATTTCAATCACATCTATACCTATTATATTACATGTTATTTCCCCTAATATGCATATTTGTGTAAAATGCACTTATGGACATTATTTGCATGTTTTCAAGTATTTGGACCACAATTTGATGGAAGAGAGAAAGAGAGAGAGGAGTGATCCTATGGTTTCTCTACCCTTGGAGAGGCACAAAGTGAAGTCCAAGACTCTCTGAACCTACCCCTAGTTGCCAAAGATCAATTGAAGCAAAGATGTCCAAGAATGAACCAAGTAAAGGCTCAAAGTGTTGATGTAGAGAGCAGCATGGCTGTGCAACACAACATGGTCATTCTACCATGACCCTATTGGAAAATATGCCCAAAGAGCCAATCAAGTGATGATTGTAATGGCATAAATGTTTGATTTGATTTTTAATAAAAGGCAAGCTTCCAAGGTATTATGTTTGTTCAGTTATGAGAGAATGAAATAACATGATAAATGTCTAAAGAAATATGTTACTAAATGATGTATGTCTTCAAGTATGTGACTTGGAAGAATGAGACATACTAATGTTAAGAGTATATTCATTCCCATTATGTCCCTGAACGTTTGTTATTGTGGAAGGTAGATAGACAACGATAACACATAAGATCAGAGTGTGAATCAGTTGATGACATAGTCTCATTAGTCATGATATGACGATATCAAACCAAGAACATAGATACATGTTAGGGAACACTATATTGGACGGACTCACCATGAGACTAACACATGGAAGCCATCATAGTGGAAGTCATAGTCATCTCCCACAGTGACAGTGGTGGTTGTGGTTCTTAGACTTGAAATAACTACAATCATCACATGTTGTTCAGAATGCTTTGACATCATCAAATACAGTCCTAAAACATGGATTGATATAGAGGTGATGATTGGGTGATAGTGACACATGAGGATTCACTGTGAGTGATATATATGGCATTTTTCCTCCTAAGGGAGTATGATATTGTAATGACCACATTTGTGCTTAATTGGCAAACTAGGGTTTACCTGAATGATTACATGCTTGATGAGATTGAACATCATTTAGACTTGATTAATGATAGTAGATCAATTGTGATGTTTCAAACCTAAGAAGAAACTCTAACTATGAATTTAGTTTGAAGAATTAGGGTTTGAGAAATGTAAACCCTAATCGGAAAAAATTAGGGTTTTGACAGTACATGAATATGGAATTTGATCAGGATAGTAGTGTGGTAAATGATTTTTCATATTTTCTACAAATTTTTTATTTAATTGAATTTTGGATTTGATATGGATAAATCAATCATGCATATTGGAGAAAAATTTCAGAATATTTGATTGTTCTTTGAATGTGGTTCTCGGTCATACTATACTTCGACCAAAATGCTAACAAAGTGCTTTTTAGCAGTGTAGTGTTTTATTTTAATTATTTATTGGTAATTCCAAATGATCTGAAATTTTAACTGGAGATATAAAACTCAATTATAAACAAAATCTAAAATTTTCATAATTTTATATGCTTTTAGACCTTATCAGTAGATGAATTATAGTAATATTTTTATGACAAAAAATTCAGCTGAAATAAGAGAAAGTATAGTGAGGGGTCAATATGCAATTGACCCAAGCAGCTCAATTGCTCTATATGGTCAATCTAACACACAAGGAGCTCTCATAATTCGTGATTCAATATAGAGAAATGAAATCCTAGAGAGAGAGCGGGAGAGTTAGGGTTTGAGAGTCGAAAGTGATGGAGATGCGGACCTACGATTTTGCGGTCCGAGGAATGATGAAATCATGTAAGTTTAGCTTCTTTGCATAGAATTTAATGGTGAATCTTCTCGCACATGTCAAGATTCTATCCCTCCTCTGATTTGATCCAAAATGGTATCAAAACTTCCCCTTTTCTCACTCTTTCTTCATAATCCCTCATTTTTAGGGTTTTCGAGTTGAAAGGAAGAAGAATCAGGTGAATTGCTAGGGATTTGATATGAGATTGAGATTTTCAGGGATGAACTGTGTTTTTAAGGTGTTTTCACACCTTAGGGTGAGAGGAAACTTCCTTTAAATAGTATATTGCACGAAAATTGGTTAAATCATCCATAATCTTTAATTGCTTAGTATGCGACTACAGACCCTGAATTGTGTGTTTGATCTAAGTTGTTGCAAAATGATATGAAACAAATTCTTCCTCTTTTTTGATGAATGTCAGATGATGAAATCATATTAGAAATGTATACAATTCATCCTAATGAGAATTCCCTAATATTCATAAAGGTTATAAGAGTAAACTAAAATATAGGGAATTTGTCTATGACTGAAATTGTTGTATAATTAAATAGAGAAATTTGTTTATCTGGATTCCCTTGGTTATGAATGATTGTTTATCTAAATTCATAGTGCATATATGTCATATACTATCTTGGATTTTATTTGAGGTGAATAGTGTTTGTTTGATATCTCAGTAAAGAGGGTGAAACCCTAGATGCGAGGAAAGTTAGATATTTGCAAATAGATATCGTGAATCCATTTGAACAGATTTTCTTGACATGATAGACTTTATTTATTCAATTTTATTATTGATGCATGTTATATCAGTGAATGACATGGAAACCCAAATTCAACTCAGTTCCAAAGATTCATACATATATTGATTTTATGTGATTTGTTGACAGTAGTCTTTATTCAGTGAATGTTTATGTCGCATGAAATCCTTATGAGAGCCATGTGATAAGTGAATGATGTAAATGAAATCCTAAGGATAGGGTGTTCAATGAATCAAGTATTTTGATATCAATGTTCTCAGTATGAGATGTGGTGATGCACAACTAAAGATTTCGGTTGAGGAGCACATTTTCCAAGAAAGTACAAATAATTTACAGGTGCAAATGACGATTTCTCGTATGTCAGGTAATTAACTCTTATCAGTGTATTAATAAGCTCAATTGCATGATTTCAGTGTATATGTGCCAAGTTGACATGTATTCAGTTTATTTAAGTACTTTAGTCTGTCAGCATTTACAGTATGTTGATTTCTCTAGTAAATTACAATATTTTAAATATGCTGCTCTGCCAAGTTTAGGATGATGTACATGTTGTATTATAAACTTCAATTAAATAGACATGGTACCATAGAGATATCAGAGTCAAGTATAAGTAAGAGAAAGCTACAGTGTAGAAAGAGCTTTCCAAGAATAATAAAATAATAGACATAGGTGTCCTGAACACTATAGATTCCCAACAGATGTCTGCATTGTAGGGAGGAAACGATCCACCCTGGCAGCGACCAGTATATGAGGATCAGATCGCACCCACATAGCGTGCGGGGAGACGAAGCCCTTGAGGAAGTATCCTAAGAGAAGATAGGTTACCCAACATGAACCGGAGATCCCGGTGGTAACCCAGAGGTACCCACAGAGCGTACCAAGATGAGGCCCATAGAGCGTCTCAGACCCTCCGCCTGTGTACTCAGCCTAGAAGGAGAGGTCCAATTAAAGGCCAGCTATTTATCCACCTTAGTCAGACGTGACAGTTTGAGTCAAGAAGACCTAGATTTAGTTATAGGCTTAGCTTCTCAGGTTTTAAGCTAAGTCTTGTACGGTGAGATCGTAGTTCGCTATGAGTCTTCATATGTAGAGTACACTGCATATGATCAGGGCATAAGCCAAAATATGTTCATATAGGTTTAAAGAGTTTCATATAAGTAAGAAAGGTTTAGAAAGATTTGAGTATAGTTTCCCAGCAATTATTCTTTGTATGTTTCTGAATTATTAGTTCTCTTTGAAATTGATCAAGCATGCTCATATGTTGATTTTCTCTTGTTGATATCTAGAGTATCCTCTCATATTTATGATTGTCAATGATCAATCTCTTTAAAGCTCACTGTTGTAATAATTGATATTAGTTGCTCAAAAGTATACATGTAATTATATCAGTGCTTTAGACTGTTTCTTTGAAGTACTCATTCACTGAGTGAGTAGGCTCACCCCTCTACTCACAATCTTTAGGGATATCACATGGACTTGAAGAAGGTCATTGCATCAGAGTAGATCTTCCATAAGAGTTAAGTCTGAGTATAGTTAAGTTCAGTCGGTCCTTGTCACTCTAGGTACTTGTAAAGAAATAAGAGAGAGTGGTAAATGATAATGTATAACATTATTCCTCTTTTAGCAATATATGTGAATCAACAAGTCTTATGTGCTTAAAAGTATGAGAAACATAATGAATGTTCATACATGCATTTTTTTACTGTTGAAATTAGATTAGAGAAATCAATGTTTAGATTCCCTTGTAAAGTTAGTTTATGTGGTTCAATGCGAGAAAACAAAGAGTTTGAAAAAGAAGAAAAAGTTAAGGGTGATCTTTGTATTATGTTAAATCCTCAATTTATGCCCTAATCTCATGATTAATGGTAATTGTGAGATCGGGGTGTAACAACTTGGTATCAGAGCTTAGGATGAGCTATCAAGGACCATTAAGTTAGTAAGTTAGAGTCATAAGTGTGGCAGATAGGAGATGTTATCATGTTAGCTCTGGGGATTTGAGTATTTGGATATCCTGGCCCGGTATTTGAGTACTTGGATCAACCAGTATCAAGCTACTCTGTCTATTCTTTCATGTATACCCTAGCTAGGTATACAATGGAAGGATGGTCTAGAGAGGAACCCTAGAATTATTAGGGTTAGAAACAAGATAAGTAACATGAATTAAGAGCATAAATATAGACGAGATAGAACTTTCATTTCATATTGTTGTTTTATTGGAGATGAATAGAAAATCTCTTATATGTTTGAATTCAGATATTCAGTATTTTGGAATATATATATATATGGGTCTTTAAGATTTATTGTACACTATGTAGTTGTAGCATTTATTGATTACATTGTTTGTCTCAAGTAGATTAGAAATGATCTTTGAATGAGCTTTCCTATGTGGATAAGTTTTCTTCCACACATTTGAGATGAATAGGAGTTGAGTAATCCTGAGTAGCTCTAAGCTTCAGGACTGTAGGTTTGGCCTGGTCCAGCTGGCAGGGTGCGTTACTGGGATCTAATAACTCTTATTAAAAATATAATAAGAGTAGACTCTAGATAAATTAGACACACATCATAGTGAGAATGTACATACACTAAGATGTTGAAATATATGGGAAAGATTAAAATAGCCAAGAATCAATTGGAACTGATATCTGAGATCCAACTTTGGGGCCTCATATGAGAAACCCTTAATTGGGAATAAAGGAACACGACATAAGGTTCAGATTAAGTTTAATTATTAGTATTATATGAACTCTAAATATGAAATATGGAAACGATATGAGAAAAGTATGTAAGGGGCCAAGATAGTAAGAATCAATCATGAGGAATGGATTATATAACCGAGTACAATGTTTTTATGTACTCCAAAGCAAAGGGAAAATAGAAGAAAATAGCTAAGTATACAACAAGTACATAGAAGTGAAGAGTCTTCAGAAGAGTTAAAGTGAAGAGAACTAGATGAGCATGTAAATCATAAAACTAGGATAAGAAACTTAGTTGAAATAAAGAGAAATGTTGGAAATAATGAGCTCGATTAAGGAATGAGGGTTATGATATAATTGAGAGCATGGAATGTATACCTTTATTAAAAAGATTAATACATTCATCCTTACTGCCTTTGGATTTTAAGTCTCTATAGAACAACAAACTAGTTTCTAAAAGAAGAGCAAAAGTGTAGCTAAATAAATGAATAAGTCATAAAAAGGTAGACTATATTCAGGAAGGAAAACTTGTGAAAGAGAAACTATGTTTCACCCATGCATGAGCCGTTTGATTTAAAATGAAGGATATGTAATGTATTAAACATGAGGTGAAACTAGTAGAGAGATTATTGTTTTAGAATTTCAACTGCACATTAGTAGAAGAATAAAAAGAAATATATGCAACATGGTATACATGATCATACACATAAAAGAAGCAACACGATCATAAGAGAAAACTAGAAGTTAAAGATGACATGTGGAATAGTAGTATATGGTAAGGGGATTATGGAAAGTAAGGAAGGGTTTGAAACATAATGGAGTAATATAGATTATAAAAGAAATAGGTTGCGAGATTAAAGAAAGTGCTGATTAGTCAAGTATCCTTGTTGATAATTAATTAAAACTACATATGAGAAATGTATTAATGAATGTTTGAAGATAAGCATTATAAGTCTCAAAATCATCTTCTCTTTCATATCTTCCTTAATTAGAGCAATGTGGGAATGAAGTGATAAGAAAATGAATCATATATGATGCATAACCACCATGGTAGAAACATCTAGTGAATGTAATAGTGACACACAATATGATGATGAAACCCTAGCAGGGTAAATTGACAATGTAATCTATCTGAATGGCCAAGTAAGAGAAAATAAATTCAATTGATAAGATAAGGAAGATTTTAGTAAAACTTGTGAGATCCAAAGTTTGAATTTCAAATTAAGGGAGCAAAGTCACATCACAATAAAATCATGCTACTGATAAGGACAAAGCCCTAGAATGTTTAAAGTTGTAGTAGATCAAGGGATGTCACTAGTGATTTGACCTTGAATACTAGCATCTCTATAAAACAAGATCATGAGATTTGCACTATGAGAAGTAAAATAGCACTGATAGTAATCCAGGGTTTAAAGATAGCTAACGTGAAAGGTAGATAAACAATATGGAAATGATTCAGAATAAAGAGTAAGATATAAATTTAAAATGTAACAAGTGTGTTTTAAAAAAAAGGAGAAATACAATATGAGTGAAGTGCGATATGAGATAAATTCTTGTAGTGATAGCAAGAATGATAAATAATCTATTTGTACCTTTTATGTTTCAATTTTAGGAATGTTTAATCTACATGATTAAAATGAGAAGGATAAGTAGCAAAAAGTAAGTAGTAGTGAATGAGGAGAGAGATAAGAGAAAACAACGGCTTTTAGTAATATGTGAATTTGTTTTTAGAAGTATAATTTGTTGAAGGTATATTAAGGGATATAAATTGGTTCTACGTATGATTTTAGTATACATGTGCAAGAAATATGTTAATTAAAGGTGTTTGATAGTTGTAGTCATTCATACCAGTAATCCATCTTAGTATTGTACAATTGTGGTATGGTGATATGGGTTGAATAATGATGGAGCAAATGAAGGGTTACCCTGAATAAGGTAGTCTTACCTATTCACTCATATGAATAGAAGGGATGATAACCATATTGTATTGATATGTAACCCTAATGAGGTATAACTTGTTATACCTAGCTTCAATATAACTAAGTGATGGTAATTGGGTATGAATAGTCCTTGAATAACTAATACAATCATGGTGTACTTTGTTACTATTGTTGAAGCCCTAGTATGCTATAACTCGATGGTTATACCTTGAATTACATGTGGGTTCATACTTGAGAATAATATGGAATATGATGGTAATGCTTCACCTTATGCATCCATGATGCAATGGGGATGTCCTGAGTAGTATTGTACAATTGTTGTTGAATCTAGTCTTCCAACTCAAGATTGTTTTGCTATTTGAGTAGCACAATAGTAAAATTCAAAAGAACATGGTGAACTCTCTTTTGTAACTTAGAGGTAACACAGAACAATAGTACATATTGAGCCGTATGAATTGAGATATTTGGATCAGATTATCAATGTTGAGGTAACACCTCAAGAGTATGAAAATATTGAAATGGTTGTTCCTCTCTCTATCCTATGATTGATTGCGGCATAGAGAATTCATTGGATATCATTGGGAACTATTTCAAACATGTTGTGATTAGAAAAGAAATGAAGGACTTAATGTTGAAAACTACATTCAAGTATGAAATACAAGAATATAATGACATGTAAGATTTCAGAAGCTTAAAATAAACTTTGAATATACTTTGTTTGCATATTTATGTTTTGGGGACGAAACTTTTTTTAAGGGGGTGAGAATTTTAATGACCACAATTGTTCTTAATTGGTAAACTAGGGTTTACCTGAATGATTACATGATTGATTAGATTGAACATCGTTTAGACTTGATTAATGATAGTAGATCAATTGTGATGTTTCAAACCTAAGAAGAAACTCTAACTATGATTTTAGTTTGAAGAATTAGGGTTTGAGAAATGTAAACCCTAATCGGAAAAAATTAGGGTTTTGATAGTACATGAATATGGAATTTGATCAGGATAGCAGTGTGGTAAATGATTTTTCATATTTTCTACAAATTTTGTATTAATTGAATTTTGGATATCATATGGATAAATAAATCATGCATATTGGAGAAAAATTTCAGAATATTTGAGTGTTCTTTGAATGTGGTTCTCGGTCGTACTGTACTTCGACCAAAATGTTGATAGAGTGCTTTTTAGCAGTGTAGTGTTTTATTTTTAGTTATTTATTGGTAACTCCAAATGATCTGAAATTTTAACTAGAGATCTGAAACTCAATCATAATAACATGTAAAATATTCATAATTTTTTGATCCATTTAGACCTTATCAGTAGATGAATTCTAGTAATATTGTTCTGACAGGAAATTCAGTTGAAATAAGCAAAAGTATAGTGAGTTGTCAATGTGAAATTGACCCAAGCAGCTCAATTGCTCTATATGGTCAACCTAACACACAAGGAGGTCTCATAATTTGTGATTCAACCCAGAGAAATGAAATCCTAGAGAGAGAGAGGGAGAGTTAGGGTTTGAGATGAGAATGTGATGAAGATGCTGACCTAGGGTTTTGCGGTCCGAGGAATGATGAAATCATGTAAGTTTATCTTCTTTGCATAAACTTTAATGGTGAATCTTCTCTCACATGTCAAGATTCCGTCCCTCCTCTGATTTGATCAAAAATGGTATCAAAACTTCCCCTTTTCTCATTCTTTCTTCATAATCCCTCATTTTTAGGGTCTCCGAGTTGAAAGGAGGAAGAATCAGGTGAATTGCTAGGGATTTGATATGAGATCGAGATTTTCAGGGATGAACTGCATTTGTAAGGTATTTTCACACCTTAGGGTGAGTGGGAACTTCCTTTAAACAGTATATTGCATGAAATTTGGTAAAATCATCCATAATCTTTAATTTCTTAGTATGTGTGAACAAACCCTAAATTGTGTGTTTGATCTAAGTTGTTGCAAAATGATATGAAATAGATTATTCCTATATTTGGATGAATTTCATATGATAAAATCATATTAGAAATGTATACAATACATCCTAATGAGAATTCCCTAAGTATTCACAAAGGTTATAAGAGTAGATTGAAATATATGGAATTTGTCTATGAATGAAATTGTTGTATAATTAAATAGAGAAATTTGTTTATCTGGATTCCCTTGGTTATGAATGATTGTTTTTATAAATTCATAGTACATATATGTCAGGTACTATCTTGGATTTCATTTAAGGTGAATAATGTTTGTTTGATATCTCAGTAAAGAGGGTGAAACCCTAGATGCGAGGAAAGTTGGATATTTGTAAATAGATATCGTGAAATACATTTGAGCGAATTTTATTGACATGATAGACTTTATTTATTCAATTTTATTATTGATGTATGTTATCTCAGTGAATGGCATGGAAACCCAAATTCAGCTCAGTTCCAAGGTTTCATACATATATTGATTTTATGTGATTTGTTGATAGTAGTCTTTATTTAGTGAATGTTTATGTTGCATGGCATCCTTATGAGAGCCAAGTGATAAGTGAATAAGGTAAATGAAACCCTAAGGATAGGGTGTTCAAATAATCAAGTATTTTGATATCAATGTTCTCAGTATGAGATGTGGTGATGCACAACTCAAGATTTGGGTTGAGGTGCATGTTTTCCAAGAAAGTACAAATAATTTACAGGTGCAAATGACAATTTCTCATATGTCAAGTAATTAACTCTTATCTGTGTATTACGAAGATTAATTGCATGATTTCATTGTATATGTGTGATAACCTCCCATTTTGTGATGTTATCTTAATAGTTTTCCGCAGTTTTCCTTACTCTTTCTCAGATAAATTAGTTAGAACCCTTAACTTTCTTCCTTTATTACAAATACACCATTAGACTAACTTCTCTCCTTTTTATTCTTACAGAAAAACACAAAAAAAATTTCAAAAGCCCCAAACGGTCCTTGAGACCGCATGGAGTCACACGGTCCAAAGACCGCATGAAGCCAACTGGTCCCGAAACCGCATGGAGTCACACGGTCTCAAGACCGCATGAAGCCAACCGGTCCCGAGACCGCATGGAGTCACACGGTCCGAGACCGCATGAAGCCAACCGGTCTCGAGACCGCATGAAGCCAACCAGTCCCGAGGCCGCATGGAGTCACACGGTCCCAAGACCACATGAAGCCAACTGATCCCGAGACCACATGGAGTCACACGGTCTCAAGACCGCATGAAGCCAACTGGTCCTGAGACCGCATGGAGTCACACGATCTCAAGACCGCATGGAGCTCAAATGGTCTCAGGGTCCAAACGGTCTCAGAACCCAAACGGTCTTCACGACCGTTTGGACCCAAAACTGCCCAAACCGTTTGGACTTCACTTAAAGCCTATAAATAAGACCCAAGGGGTCCTGAAAAATCATCAAGTTTCAGACGTCCAAAGGCTGCCTCTACTACTCCAGAACTATTTCATCCTTCATCCTCCGCCCTGAGGCTGCCAGTCTGAGATCCACACTCCATCCAGAAGTTGCTTTCTCTCTCATTGCCAAAGAAGGTGGGAAGAGGAGACTTCATCATCGAGCAACCTGCGTAGTGTGAAGATCGTCTCTCTCTCTCTCTCCCCAAGGGGTTGACCTTCCTCTCTCCTTCGTGGGGATGATGTTCTCTCTCTCTCTTCTCTCCTCCTTCTTTGCCCTTGCTATGAGCGAGTAGTCTTATTCACTAGGGTGCAGGGAGTAGCCTCGCTACCCATGTTTTCATTTCATGCAATGTAATCCATAGTTTGCAATAGAGATATACTTTCTTTTCAGTTCAACATCAATTGTTTAATGAATGCTTGTTGCTTGATCACCAACTTATGCTACCTTTTATCTTTTAGTATGAATTGTCTACGTTTGTACTATTAGATTCGAATCTCGATTGAATGTTGGTTCTTGATGCATGTATCCACCATGCATCTGTTTCGGTATCAAGGAGTGTTTTTTTCAAGAAGTGGAGTAAACTCACTTCCATCGTTGTACTTTCATACTATGAAATGGAATCAATTGATGTATGAAAGTACAACCTTGATAAGTCGAGGAACACACTTTATGAAGGGAATGATGTAAAGTAGGTGACCATTCGTTCAGGGATGGCTGGCATTGCAACATTCCCACACTTCTCGTAGTTAGTTCTCTGAAAGGAAACTAAATCTACAAAGATACTAACTGTTTAGACTCTTATAGCAGGTTATGTTTTTATGTTGCATGTTTTGATCCATGCGTGGTGGTGGTGAAATCCGATCACATCCAAGTGGTTTCTTATCATTGTTTACAACCTTAAATTTATTTGCTTGCTTTGTTTTACTTGACCTTAGTTTAAAAACAACCAATCCAACTATTCGATCTAGATATCAACTGTTAAGAGGTTAAGTGAAATTCTAACGTTTTCCATCTTTTTTCCATCTTGTTGCTCCCAACAAGACCGTTGTCCTGTGGATTCGACCCTTAACTATACTACGATAAGACTTCCATGTTTCCTAGCATACGTGGGTGGAGTTCTCAATCTAGTATAAGTAAGGCTAAACTTAAAGACTTATTATCTTTAGGATTTTTAGTGGTGCGCGCAATTCCATGTGAGTGGAAGCTCCATCAAAAATTGGCACCGTTTCCGGGGACAACAGAACATTTTAATTTCATCTACCATCTTGCTAGTTGGTTAGGGTTTTACACTTTTCTTTAAACATTACTCCATATCTTCTCGAATTCATCATATCTCCTCCATCATCTAAAAGGTGTGTTTCTTCCTCTACTCATGTAGAAGACGTATATGCAACCATCACATAATCTCAGATTCTCCCCTGATCCACAGTACAACTCTGAGGTAGAGAGAAGCTGCCACTGCCGCATTAGACTTAACCGCCAAAGAGCCAGGCAAATGGATGAAGACTAGCACCAAGCTGCGCTTGTAATGGATCAGGTCAATGCCACCATAGCTGCTCAGAGAGCACAACTCATTGCTGACACTCGTGCTCAAGTCCAAGAGGAGATCCGAGCTGAAGAACAGGCCCACATCCGAGCTGAAAATGAAGCTTCCCAGTTAGAGCTAAGGAACAAGCAAATGTGAGACTATGCTGACCCCAAGAACTATGCAGACCATCATCCAGTCCATCCACCAATCATCAACATACCCCATTTTGAAATCCGGACAAAATGGATTCAAATCATGCAAGGTATTTCATTCTCCGGTAGTTCTGGAGACGAATGCATGGATCACTTGAAGAGAGTCAAGGCACTTTGCCGACTTGTCCCACAAGATGGAGTTTCCTTCGATGCAATAATGCTACATCTTTTTCACTTCATTCTATCTGGAAGGGCTTTGAGTTGGTACAACTCTCTTGATAGGGAGCCAATCATCACCACCTGGGCTCCCTTGGAAGAAAAATTCTTGGAGAAGTTTTTCCCTCCTTCATTAACCTACAAAATTAGGGGGCAGATCAACCACTTCACCCAACTTCCTGGATAATCACTCGCAGAAGCATGGGAAAGATTCAAGGAGCTTCTAAGGAAGTGCCCTCATCACGGTATCTCCCAAAATCAACTAATAGAAACATTCTATAGGGGAGTAAGTGATGATATCAACAATTTCTAGATTCCTCATCTGGAGGAAATTTTATGAGGAAGAACAATGAAGATGCTTGGAAAATCGTTACGATTGGAGCTGAGAACCAATCCAATTGGGGACGATCATCCAGAAAGGGAGTTTTAAATGTTTATAAAGCTGAGGAATCAATGGAAATGAAGGCTATTTCTGAAGCTTTTTAGACTATAGCTCACAAACAGTAGGCACTTGAAACTTCATTTGGAGAGAATGATAAGAAGAAAAACCCCCAAGTCCAACAAGTTAAATCTTCTATAGGGACTTGTGAAGCTTGTCACGCATCCGATCATCCTACGTTGTCATGTGGCTTACTTTACAATGTGATGATGGATATGCAACCACCGCAACAGTAGTACGAACCAATCATCGAACACCCTGAAGATCAGATGCTCGAACAAGTCAATTCCATTCATTCCATTCTGGGACAAGTTTATTATAATCCAAATCAACCAAGGAACCACCCCGGTTTTCAATATGGGAATCCTGCGGGGACTGCTAACCCGCAACATCAAACACAAGGTGGATCCTCCAATAGGTTGCCACCTGGATTTCAAAGTAACTTTAACCAAAATCAAGGGAACCTCAGAAATAATTTCCCAAGGTCCAACTACCCTAGAAACCCCTCCACCTACTACCAATATACCCATCCTCCTCTGCACCCACAATTGCACCCTTAGCTGCAGCAACCGCAACAACCTCAGTTAACATCACCTCCGCAACAATCACATTAAGGACAACAACAACTCACTCAGAAAAATGCCACTCCCCAGCCAACATACGAGATAACTATGATCAGGCATATGTTACAATCACAACAAACCATGCTCACCAATCAGCAAGCTTAGCAGAAGGCTGTGGAGGCTCAACTAGAACAAATTGCTGCCCAACTGAAGCCACCAGTAGGTACTTTTGTAGGTCAACCAGAGTTAAACCCTAGACACGATCAAAATAGACCAGAGCAATTGAATGCCGTCACTACAAGATTGGGTCGTGTCTTTCATGAGACCACAAGAATCGCTCATGATGATGATGATACACTTGTCTTTACTCTGAATGCAAGCTCAAATCTAGGAATTGAGAAATCTGCAGAGACTGCAAAAGGCAAAGAAAAGGAACAAGCTCCCAAAGTGCCAGAAGTTCCACAATATAAACCTAGGATACCATATCCAGGAAGATTGAGAGAGACTAAAATGGACACTAGGTTCCAAAAATTCAAGGAAGCGATGAAGAAACTTTATATTGATATCCCGCTCATCGATGCTCTCTCTAAAGTACAAACTTGGGCTAAATATCTAAAAACCTTGCTATCAAGGAAATATATTACTAAAGAGAAAGAAATAGTCAAACTGGCTTAGACCACCTCCGATATCATTCTTAATAAGATGCCAAAGAAAAAGAAGGACCCTGGTTTTTTCGGTATTCAATGCTGTATTGGAAATGCTTCGAGCAAAAAGGGATTAGCTGACTTAGGGGATAGCATATCTATTATGCCCTACTCCATGTGTTAAAGATTGGGTTTTACTGACTTGCTACCCACAACAATGACAATTCAGTTACCTGATTCCACTATCACTGCACCTTTAGGAATTATTGAAGACATTCCATTCAAGATAGGCAAGGATGTCTATGTCCCATGCAATTTTGTCATTATGGATATCAAGGAAGATCTTAGATACCCAATAATATTTGGCAGACCCTTCCTTGCCACAGCTATGACACTCATTGATGTCAAAGCTGGCACGATCATTCTGAGACTGGGAAAAGAAGCAATTCAGTTCTGGGTCCTCAATAGCATGAAAGGTCCCATCATTCAAGAGGAAGTCTTCCTTTTAGATGCAATACATCAAATGTCCCAATTGGAAATATATGAACCATCTGATGAGTTAGAAAATACCCTAATAAATCCAGAGCTCGAATTCTCAGCCAACGAATTAGTTCAACAATGCTTGCAACACTTAGAGAAAGATGAAGAAGCACCAACAGCCACTTTTGAGGAGCTCAAAGCTGTCACTATTTTGGAAACAAAAGAAGCACCTAAGGCTCCTGAGATGAAAACCCTACCAATAGGACTTAAGCACATATTTCTGGATGAAGAAAAACTATGTCCAGTAATCATCAGTTCCACTATAATGAAAGACCAGGAAGAACGGCTTCTCATTGAGTTGAAGAAACATAAGAAAGCCATTGGGTACAAAATAACTGACCTGACAGGTGTAAACCCAGCCTTATGCATGCATAGACTGCCCATAGTAGAAGAATTTAAGCCTTCAAGAGAACACCAGAGAAAGTTGAACCCCAATCTTAAAGAGGTGGTTCGCCTTGAGGTCCTCAAACTGCTGAAGGCTGGTATTATCTACCCAATCTCATATTCCCAATGGGTCATCCCTGTCCAAGTGGTCCCCAAAAAGGGAGGAAACACTATTGTGTTAAATGATAAAAATGAGCTAGTGCCCACAAGGACTGTCACAGGGTGGAGAATGTGTATCGACTATAGGAAACTAAACAAATCAACACGAAATGATCATTACCCTCTACCCTTTCTTGATGAAGTCCTTGAACGCCTAGCCAATCAAAAGTTTTTCTGTTATCTCGATGGTTATTCTGGATTCTATCAAATCCCTATACATCCATAAGACCATGAAAAAACAACTTTACTTGTCCCTTCGGGACATACGCTTTTAGAAGAATGCCATTCGGGTTGTGCAATGTGCCTGCCACCTTCCAAAGGTGCATGTCTGCTATTTTTGTAGGGCTAACCGAGTCCATAATGGAAGTATTCATGGATGATTTTTTAGTTTACGGAGATTCCTTTGACAACTATCTACTCAACCTTAGACAAGTCTTACAAAGATGTGAGGATACGAACCTCTTCTTAAATTGGGAAAAATACCATTTTATGGTAACTGAAGGTGTCATCCTCAGACATAGAGTGAGTGACAGAGGGATTGAGGTAGACAAGGCAAAGATTGATGTTATCTTGAAACTGTCGCTGCCAAAAGACGTAAAAGGAGTACGAGCATTCTTGGGTCATGCTGGGTTTTATCGAAGATTCATTAAAGATTTCTCAAAAGTAGCAAAACCCATGACCCAATTATTGACTAAAGATGCCGAGTTCAACTTTGACCAAGAATGTCTACATAGCTTCATAACTTTAAAGAACGCTCTAGTCTCTCCGCCTATCCTAAGAGCAGCTGACTGGTCGCAACCATTCAAAGTAATGTGTGATGCCAGTGACTATGCTGTAGGGGCGGTGTTAGGACAGAGAATTGAAAAAAAGCCTTACGTAATATACTATGCGTCCAAGACTCTTGATGAAGCGCAAAAGAACTACACCACTATAGAAAGGAGTTCTTACCCATCATCTATGCATTCGAGAAATTCCACTCCTACCTAATTGGATCAAAGGTCATTGTCTACACTGACCACTCCGTCATACGATATCTAATTCAGAAGCAAGACGCAAAACCCAGACTTATCCAGTGGGTGTTAATGCTCCAGGAATTTGATTTAATAATCAAAGACAAAAGCGGAGTGGAAAACATCATCGCTGGTCATCTCAGCCGCATTGAAGGCGAGGATGATGATAAAGTACCTATCCGAGACTCCCTCCCAGACGACCAGCTAATGAAAATTACCACCGGATTTCCCTGGTATGCCGACATAGTAAATTATCTAGCTATAGGAATCATCCACCCCTTCGCTTCTCATCACGACAAAAAAAATTCCTCCACGATGTCAAGCAATACTACTGGGATGAACCTTATCTCTTTCGCCTATGCGCAGACGGAATTTTCCGTCACTACCTACATGAAGAAGAGATTACTCTTGTCTTAGAACATTGTCATTCCGGCCCCACTGGGGGACACATGAGTTCTAAAAAGACCGCTATAAAAGTTCTACAATCGAGTTTCTTTTGGCTAACGATAGCAAGATATTCCCATGATTTTGTAAAATCATGCAATATATGTCAACTTTCTGGTGGTATAACAAAAAGGAATGAAATGTCCCTCACTATGTGGTAAGAGATCGAACTTTTCGATGTGTGGGGGATAGACTACATGGGTCCCTTTCCCTCTTCATATGGATTTTCTTAAATATTGGTTGCAGTGGATTATGTCTCGAAATGGGTAGAAGCTATACCCACAGTTTCCAGCGATTCCAAATCAATCATTAAGATGTTTAAAGATATCATTTTTCCCAGATTCAGAGTCCCCCAAACTATCATATCCGATGGAGGGACCCATTTTCTGGAGTGAAGTTTTGAAGCGCTCTTAAAAAAATACAGAGTTAACCATAAAGTTGCCACACCTTACCATCCACAAACTAGTGGTCAGGTTGAAGTTTCGAATAGACAACTGAAGGAAATCTTAAAAAAAACTGTCAACAGATACTGTACTAACTGGTCCACCAAGCTTCCCGATGCCCTTTGGGCTTACCGAACAGCTTATAAAACACTAATTGGAACAACCCCATTCTGTTTGGTATACGGGAAATTATGTCATCTTCCAGTAGAACTGGAACATAAGGCTTGGTGGGCCATTAAACAACTGAACTTTGATTTTAAAAGTGCTGGAGAAAACAGACAATTATAGTTGCATGAACTAGAGGAGCTCAGAATGATGACATACCAAAGTGCCAGGATCTACAAAGAACAAACCAACATGTGGCACGATGGCCATCTAAAAAGAAAAGACATCGCCATTGGAGACAAAGTCCTTCTTTTCAACTCCAGACTAAAAATGTTTCCCGGGAAACTTCGTACAAAGTGGTCTGGGCCTTTTACTATCAAGCACATATACCCGACTGGAGCCATCATAATTGTTGATGACAATGGAGGAGAAAGGACCATCAATGGCCATAGATTGAAAAAATTCTATACTCCAGCAGAAAAAATACTGAGACAGACTATTGAGATCAGAGACTCCACAGTATCACCATAACAAAATCAAAACTTCATTGAGACAGTGACGTAAAACCCAGGCGCTACTTGGGAGTAAACCCAAGATCTATTTCTCACCTTTTATCTTTTATTTTTATTTCCTTTGTTTAATTTAGATTTATCATCTTTAATATGAAAATATAAAAATTCACATAAACAACCAAAACAAAAATAAAAATATAAAAATCAAAAACCTAAACCATCTCAAACGGTCTTGATACCGTTTGGAGCCAAATGGTCCCGAAACCGTTTGGAGCCAAACGGTCTTGAAACTGTTTGACCTCGGGAATTTGTAAGGTCAACCCCCGAATCCTATAAATATAACCCTAACCCCTATCCTTCTTCTTTCTTTCGATTCTCGAGCTCTCTAAACCCTCACAAACATTGTTTCATCTCCCCTGCTCCTGCTCCTGCGCAGCCCGCTACGGCGATTCCCTCCACTACCATCACTCCCGTTTCCGCATGTCTTCACGACGACTGCACCTCTATTACCACTGCCCTTTGCATCACCGTCGTCATCACCCACACCAGAAAGGTAGACCAGTACACCACCATCACCTACACCTCCGTCTTTGCACCACCTCCGTTTTTACCATCGCTGACGTCTACGTCGACGGCGCAGCCCCCTTTTCCATCGTCTCCATCATCTCCACCGCCACCGTCATCTCCTTTGCTGCCGCCTTCGCTATCGCCACTGATATCGCCTCTCCCCCGTCCGCTGCACTCCCATCGTTCCACCTTCCAAACGGTCCTGAAACTGTTTGGATCCAAACGGTCCTAAAACCGTTTGAGCCAAACGGTCTTCAAACCGTTTGGTCTTACCAAACCGCTTGAATTCCATTAAAACATAAAAACACATAAACACATACAATCTAATTTTTCCTTTTAAATAAAACATGTTATTCTAACACATGACCTTCTATTTACTCTTTCAGCTATGGCATCACCAGCTAAACAAACCACCGGATCTGCCGCCGCTCCTTTGTAGACAACGGAGCAACTAATAGAAGACTGTGCCAAGCTCCAAAAAGTTGTAGATACCTATAAAGAGACCGGAAATATCCCATCCAAGGTCAACATCATAGCGGTCATGTGTGAAATTGACCACATCAACAAATGCTTAGCTGAGGAGCCTGAAGAAGAAGTGGAAGAAATCTCTTCCAGTGATATAGGCTCCGAATACGAGCCAAACTTTGAGGAAGAATCCCCAACTAAAAGGTCCAAAGGGAAACGAAAGGTCCAAGAAACTGTGACCGAACAACCCTAAAAAAAGTGGGCAAGGAAACAAGTCTGCCCCTCCACTGCTAGGGAACAAACCCTAGCAGGCTATATCCCATCAACCACTACCACCACCCCCACTACCACTCCTGCAACCACCTCTACCTTTGTCTTCTCAGTACTCACCACCACCGCACCACCACCAGAAAACCTTTTCATCCACACCCTCCCATCCATCGACAAAATACTAAAACCAACAAAGTACATTTTCTCACACGTACTGCACAAGATGTGGATATACGACAGAATCCTCACCATGCTTGACAACGCCAATCTCTCAAGAATGTTCTTTATCCCTGAAATTTCATACATCGAACCTACAACAGAATTCTTTACATATCTCACCAAAGAATCTGTGGACATTATGCACAGGGCAAGGGACGGAGATGACCGCTGGCTGGTCACCAAACTTTTTGGTAAAAACGTTGTCATAACAGAAAATCTTTTGAATGAATTTTTTATAGAAAACCCGGAGCAGATAAAAAAGGCCAAAGCAGCCAGCACGGAGAGCTCCCAATTCAATAGACATAACTTCTGCAGATCCCTAACAGGGATCCCAACCTATGATGCAAAGACATGCAAGGCCTCCAATATTCATTCCAGGCTAGTGCGCACACTTCACAAGATTCTCACCAGTGCACTCTTCCCCAAAATAGAAGGAGGAAATGTTATCACCGCTGACCTCTTTCTCCTGTGGTCTATTCTGCATGGAATTCCGATCAACATTGGACGACACATGATACAAAAACTTTCAGCTTACGCCATAGGGAAAGAAATCTACATGGGCGGGCACATAACTTCCATTATCTAATATCTCAAGATGGACAAATTACTCCCTAGGTGCACGCATATCAAGGGTGACATCGTTACCAATGAGCAAACTTTGAAGAATTGTTATATTATCAAAGAAAAGGATGCAAAATTACACTACATTTTCTGCCCAACCGTCAGATCCTCCAGAACTCTGCTACCGCTCCCAGAGCTTGCGGATTACGATAAGGACAAACTTCCCTTTACTAACGAAGAGCTTACCAAACTCCTAGCTTCAGTCAAAATACAAGAGAAGACAATCAAAGCGGGCCAGACGGAGCTTAGTATTACCGCCCCGGCAGCTAGGGTAATAAAAATACCAGTAAAACGACCATCTAAGGCACGTCTTCAACCACCACAACTGTCAGGGATGCCAACATCAAAGCTTACTCTGGAAACAGAACACCCTCATCTGGAAGAACTCATCAACACCTCATCATTAGACTCAATTCATCATGAGCCTACATGATAAGCTCACCACCACCCCCACCACATTACCATCCATTATTATCCCACCATCTACCACCCTCCCACCTTTCTCCACAATATTCCCAACAACAATTCCTCCACCCACATCTTCCACTTCACCCTCTTTCTCCCATGACACTCCATTCTCCGCTCCACCTGGCTTCACCCACTCAGCCCCCATCTACAACCTTTTCTCCTCAACATTTTCGCTCCCACAATCCTCACCCGGACAATCATCATTTTTTTCATCCGCCACCACCCCGACACCACTGGTGACTCCATCTACGGTCACCACGCAGTTCGTGGTACCATCAAAAATGTCTCTTTCACAAGTCACTACCACCTTTCCACCCCAACCCCAGCCACACCACCCTTCCACATCTGGGGTCCATTTCACAAACGTCGGTGAGAAATTAAGACATCAATTCGACGCTATTCAAAATCTCCTCACCGACCCTTCTAAAATATTACAATCTATTTTTTTGTGTGTGCAGGGTCTAACTACATAGGTCGCCAAGATTGACGCACAAAACCTTACCTTGCCATGCATCATCTCAAGCATCCACCAACAACAGAAAGCAGCGGCTATGAAAATCGATCACATCGACAACCGTCTGCAACTCCTGCCACAGTTGGTACTTGAAGTGAAATGCCAGCAAGACGATCCGATCAAGAAAGTCAACAGGATTTCTGTGCAACATCAACCATTGCCAGAAACTCTACGCGAGCTTAAGCAGCAACAAATTGCTTTAAGCACGCACTTGGATGACATCAGCACCACCCTCACACAACTAAATAACTGCCAAGAGGAGTCATCCAACACCGAAATTAACCAACTAAGAACTCAAGTGACGGACCTCTCTACCCGACTCCTCTCTGCCGAGGCTCACTATTCATATCTCAAACAAAACCCATGACACACTGCTTGAAACGCACAAGCATGTGCAAGTGTCTTTCAACGAGCTACAAGCACTCCACAGACAGTGCAACAATCCTCCATCAAAGAAGACAACAGATAAGGCGACAGATGAAGAAGATGATGAAGAAGAAAATGAAGATGAGGATTCTGACTCCTCGGCTGACTCCAATAATAGCACCTCCTCAGACGATAAATCTGACGACCCTGACAATGATGGGGAGGGCCCCAACCAAGGAGCTACACCGAAACAAAAGAAACATCACCACAAGGGTGATAAAGATCCGAAATCCCCTACTCACAATGACAACGCCAATATGTCATATGGGGACCAATTTCTTACCTATTCAACAATGGGATCTCTAGGGGAAACTGCCAAAGAAGCAGCTTTTGCTGAGTTCCAACAATGTTTGTTCGGAACTAGCACGAGTCAACAACAAGCAACACCAGCTCAACTTTTCTCTACACCAGAACAATCTGTGCCTTTTCCCCCAGAACAAGAAGAATTCGAAAGAGTCAGTTTATATACAGACGAAGACCTCGACTCTACTTCTGACTCTGATAAAGAAGAAGATCTGCAACGCTACATCGATGATTTGCAACACACTTTCTTCCCACATTCCCCAGGAGATTCCCCCACCGCCACCGCTACCTCACAAGATGCATGATCTAGACATGGCGGCCATCTCTACTCTAGATGCTCAAGATATCTTCATCCTAAACACTATAGTAGATGATGCCAAAGAAGGGGGCAATATTATATACCATAATACAAAGACTCAGCGCAAGTTGACCCGTGAAGATTTTCGCACCATCCTTCGACCACAATCAGCGGTGAAGATGGCAATCTTCCGTGTCCTCCTTGCCAATTCTATTGAAATCTACAGAAGCTCCAAATGACAACAACCAGTACTTAACGCTTCACCTGCTCTGGCCATGAGTCTTTTATATAAAGACTTACAAAACAAATCTATTGAGCGGTTGCAGAGGGGGATTGTTAGAAAGGCACATTATATTACCGTGTCCTTACAAGTCTCCGGTCACTGGCTGCTAATGATCGTGGACACCATGGCTCGAGACGCCAAGGTGTACAATTTTTGCGCCACTGAACTAAGAGCCGGAATAATTAATTTTGCTGGTATCGAAGGCGGGGAGTCCAGATGCTTCCTTTTCAGGCTACTGAAATTAATTTGGGCTGCATGCCCATCCCTCCACAATGGTTGGAACCAACCCTGGTTCCAAATCATTAACCGACATGCCCAAACGCAATAGGGATCTAGGGATTGCATATTCTGTGCTATACGTCACATTCAAGCACTCAACCAACAAATCCCTTTCACTGAGCTGGCCATAGAGGATTTTCATTCCCTGCGAGTTCGTTATGCCATGGAGCTAATTTGTGACAGAAGGTTCTTCAAGGACCCAACTATGGTGCCTAAAGACGTTCCTCACTATCTCTCTTCGGCCATCCAATGTCCTCCAAAATGGCCATTCAGGCAAGCAATAGAGGAGTTGGAGAAACAAAAGCCCGCCAAGGTTCCCGAGAAGAAGCAATGGGATCCTTACTCTTTTGATCTGGCGGATGATAAAGGGGTTACCGAGTTGCTAACTGGGGCGACCATCCACATATCATCTTCACAAATGGTCCCCCTGTCTGCCATTACACCAACTTTCCCCAATTTTGACCTCAGCGCCTGCAAAATCCTCTCTGACAATGAACTTCACCTCATCATGTCGAGGCTTTACGCCGAGAAAGATGACCTCGTTTTCATATCTGGTGATATTTTGGTCATGGCAGATGCACTACGAGAAACTGTACAGATCAATGGGTCTCTATCCGTGAGTTTGATGGCCGCCTATCAATTTCTTCTCAGACAGAATCACCCTACCACCTATATGGCATCAACATATATGAAGGACGATCTCCTAAAGTCAAAAAACTTCGGAATAACTGAGGCACTCATTTCCTTCCTACAACATACGACTCTGAAGTTTATCATGCTTCCTTTCCTTCATTCAGAGCATTGGATGCTACTGGCAACAAATCTTCATGATGGAACAATAATCATATACAATAGTTCCGATAGCCAGTACAATCCAGATCAACAACAGTATACTACTACACCAAGAACACCCACAGAGGAGGTGATGAAGGATTGTGCTGACCAACTATATGACCTTCTCAGCAAGCACACATGGGCATACGGTAAAGAACACTTTCATCGCCCTGCCTTCAGCCACAAATGTCCCCAGCAGCTCCACGAGTCGAATGACTATGGTTTTCACGTCCTCTACTAGATGCACACCATTATGGTCCTTGGAAGATCAGTAGAGGACATGATAGATGTGGATTACCACATGTTACGTGGAAAGTTCGCTGCTAATCTTCTTCGCACACATGGCGCTAATAAAGGACTCATCGAAGCCTGATGCCCTTGTCATTGTTCTTCTCAACCTATCACTTTGACACTCTGGGGATAGAGTGAGTGATAAGTTAGGGGGGGAGTACACCGGACAAGGGTGAGGTATCATTTTCAAATCCTTCCCTCTTTACCTCTTCTTTCAATTCTGTACAAAAATTTTCTTAGCTTTCTTTACACTTTTAGTTTTTGTTTTAAATAATCCCCCTGATAATAAATCTTGCACATAAAGAATAACATCCCTCTTGGAACAAAGCCATCCCAGCTAACTTTAGAATCCAGTTAGCCCTCAAAAGTAATAACAAGAATAGCACATAGACATGTAATGGCGAATTAATAAATTATCTCCACACTCGATTTCCATACTTTTGCTTCATTTCTACATCTGACTCTCCACAGGTCAACATCAGGGCCAAAATATGCCAAACACTCTCAAGGACGGGAGGGACATCAGGTGACATCCAAATCAAGAAGCCTTACAAGTGGACCATTAAGTAGAAACCAAATGAGTGCATGTCGAGAAACTTTAAGAACAACTTTCTTCTCTTCAAATAAAAGAGGCTTGGCCACCCCATTAATTTCCCTAAAAACCCAAATCCTAAGCTTGTGAGTTTACGAATAAAATCCAGAGTGTTGAATAAAACTATGAGAGTTGTGTCATGAATAAGGATCTATATGAAGAACCAATAAAGGTCTCGCCAGGCCAGTACATTCAGCTGTCCTCACAAAGGCAGATGTGTCGTGCCCGGTAGTGAAACCATAAGGTATCCAAATATATGAAAGGCTGACAAAGGACTCGCCCGACCGGTACATTCAGTTGCCCTCACAAAGGCAGATGTATCGTGCCCGGTAGTGAGATCCTAAAAGCATAGATAACCCCTCCCCCACTTGAAGGGGGAGTTACAAAACAAGCCTTTAGCCAACCATAATTCCCACTCTAGCTTCCGAAAGGATTTTTAGAGAAGTATAAAACTGATTAGAGTCAATGACATGCACATAATAAAAAGTGGTCCCAATGCGGGCTGCGAGATATGGAAGAAACCTGAGATCCAAGAAACTCTCAATACCTGAAAGAGTTAAGGCAAGAAAAAGCTCTGATACAACCTTAGGAGACCTCTGGTTTAGAATTGGAGCAAGAGTATGGAAATCTTAACTAAAATAAAATTGCCTTGCCATTACATGCCTTAGCTCTATCTAGCTTGAGGACAAGCTAGACTCTAAGTTAGGGGGGGTGATAACCTCCCATTTTGTGATGTTATCTTAATAGTTTTCCACAATTTTCCTTACTCTTTCTCAGATAAATTAGTTAGAACCCTTAACTTTCTTCCTTTATTACAAATACACCATTAGACTAACTTTTCTCCTTTTTATTCTTACAGAAAAACACAAAAAAATCACAAAAGCCCCAAACGGTCCTCGAGACCGCATGGAGTCACATGGTCCCAAGACCGCATGAAGCCAACCGGTCCCGAAACCGCATAAAGTCACACGGTCTCAAGACTACATGAAGCCAATCGGTCCTGAGACCGCATGGAGTCACACAGTCCCAAGACAGCATGAAGCCAACTGGTCCTGAGACCGCATGAAGCCAACTGGTCCTGAGACTGCATGGAGTCACACGGTTCTAAGACCGCAGAAGGCCAACCGATCCTGAGACCGCATGGAGTCACACGGTCTCAAGACCGCATGAAGCCAACCGGTCCCGAGACCGCATGGAGTCACACGATCTCAATACCGCATGGATCTCAAATAGTCTCAGGGTCCAAATGGTCTCACAGTCTAAACGGTCTCAGAACCCAAATGGTCTTCATGACCGTTTGGACCCAAAACCGCCCAAACCGTTTGGACTTCACTTAAAGCCTATAAATAAGACCCAAGGTGTCCTGAAAAATCATCAAGTTTTAGACGTCCAAAGGCTGCCTCTGCTACTCCATAATTGTTTCATCCTTCATCCTCTGCCCTGAGGCTGCCAGTCTGAGATCCACACTCCATCCAGAAGCTTCTTTCTCTCTCATCACCAAAGAAGGTGGGAAGAGGAGACTTCATCATCGAGCAACCTCCATAGTGTGAATACTATATCTCTCTCTCCATGGGGTTGACCTTCCTCTCTCCTTCATGGGGATGACGTTCTCTCTCTCTTCTCACCTCCTTCTTTGTCCTTGTTATGAGTGAGTAGTCTTATTCACTAGGGTGCGGGGAGTAGCCCCTCTACCCATGTTTTCATTTCATGCAATGTAATCCATAGTTTGCAATAGAGATATACTTTCTTTTCATTTCAACATCAATCGTTTAATGAATGCTTGTTGCTTGATCACCAACTTGTGTTACCTTTTATCTTTTAGTATGAATTGTCTACGTTTGTACTATTAGATTCGAATCTCAATTGAATGTTGGTTCTTGATGCATTTATCCACCATGCATCTATTTCGATATCAAGGAGTGTTTTTTCAAGAAGTGGAGTAAACTCACTTCCATCGTTGTACTTTCATACTATGAAATGGAATCAGTTGACGTATGAAAGTACAACCTTGATAAGTCGAGGAACACACTTTGCGAAGGGAATGATGTAAAGTAGGTGACCATTCATTAGGGGATGGCTGGCATTGCAACATTCTCACACTTCTTGTAGTTAGTTCTTCGAAAGGAAACTAAATCTACAAAGATACTAATTGTTTAGACTCTTATTGCAGGTTATGTTTTTATGTTGCATGTTTTGATCCATGCGTGGTGGTGGAGAAATCTGATCACATCCTAGTGGTTTCTTATCATTGTTTACAACCTTAAATTTATTTTCTTGCTTTGTTTTACTTGCCCTTAGTTTAAAAACAACCAATCCAACTTTTCGATCTAGATATCAACTGTTAAGAGGTTAAGTGAAATTGTAACGTTTTCCATCTTGTTGCTCCCAACAAGACTGTTGTCCTGTGGATTCGACCCTTAACTATACTATGATAAGACTTCCAGGTATCCTAGCATACGTGGGTGGAGTTCTCAATCTAGTATAAGCAAGGCTAAACTTAAAGACTTACTATCTTTAAGATTTTTAGTGGTGCGCGCAATTCCATGCGAGTGGAAGCTCCATCAATGTGCCAAGTTGACATGTATTCAATTTATTTAAGAACTTTAGTCTGCCTACATTTATAGTATGTTGATTTCTTAGTAAATCACAATGTTTTAAATATACTATTCTTCCAAGTTTAGAATGATATACATGCTGTATCATAAACTTCAATTAAATAGACGTGGTACCATGGAGATATCAGAGTCAAGTATAAGTAAGAGAAAGGTACAATATAGAAAGAGCTTTCCAAGAATAATAAAATAATAAACATAGGTGCCCTGAACACCGTAGATTCCCTACAGATGTTTGCACTATAGGGAGGAAATGATCCACCCTGGAAGCGACAAGTATACGGGGATCAGATTGCACCCACAGAGCGTGTGGGGAGATGACGCCCTTGAGGAAGTCTCCTAAGAGAAGATGGGTTACCCAACATGAACCAGAGATCTCGGTGGTAACATAGGGGTACCCACATAGCGTACCAAGATGAGGCCCACAGAGCATCTCAGACCCTCCGCCTGTGTACTCAGCCTAGAAGGAGAGGTTCAGTTAAAGGCCAGTTGTTTAGCCACCTTAGTCAGACATGACAGTTTGAGTCAAGCAGACCCAGATTCAGTTCTAGGCTTAGCTTCTTGGTTTTTAAGCTAAGTCTTGGACAATGAGATCGTAGTTCGCTACGAGTCTTCATATGTAGAGTACACTGCATATGATTAGGGCATAAGTTGAAATATGTTCATATAGGTTTAAAGAGTTTTGTATAAGTAAGAAAGGTTAAGAAAGATTCGAGTACAGTTTCCCAACAATTATTCTTTGTATGTTTCTGAATTATTAGTTCTCTTTGAAATTAATCAAGCATGCTCATATTTTGATTTGCTCTTGTTGATACCTAGAGTATCCTACCATATTTATGATTGTCAATGATCAATCTTTTTAAAGCTTACTGCTGTTATAATTGATATCAGTTTCTCAAAAGTATATATGTAATTATATCAGTGCTTTAGACTATTTATTTGAAGTACTCATTCACTGAGTGAGTAGGCTCACCCCTCTACTCACAATTTTTAGGGATATCACATAGACTTGAAGAAGGTCATTGCATCAGAGTATATCTACCATAATAGTTAAGTCTGAGTATAGTTAAGTTCAATCGATCCTTGTCACTCTAGGTCCTTGTAAAGAAATAAGAGAGAGTTGTAAATGATGATGTATAACATTATTCCTCTTTTAGCAATATATGCGAATCAGCAAGTCTTATGTGCTTAAAAGTATGAGAAACATAATGAATGTTCATACATGCATTTTTTTGCTGTTGAAATCAGATTAGAGAAATCAATGTTTAGATTCCCTTGTAAAGTAAGTTTATGTGGTTCAATGCAAGAAAACAAAGAGTTTGAAAAAGAAGAAAAAGTTAAGGGTGATCTTTGTATTACATTAAATACTCAATTTATGCCCTAATCTCGTGATTAATGGTAATTGTGAGATCAAGGTGTAACAGATATTCTGGACCTCTTGATTAGCAAGACTGATAAAAGCATGGATGCACATGTAAGTAAATATGTTGAGCATACATACATATATATATATATATATATATATATAAATATATATATATATATATATGTTGAGCATACATATATCTCAGATAGTTTGCTCATGTTCAAGGAATAAGATTGAATAATAATAAGGGTGACTGCTCCATGCCTCTAGTTCAATCTGGATATCAGTGACAAAGGAACTAGACAAACATTGTAACACCATACATAGATTGTAGGCTGAAGTTGTTCTTCAACTTTCCATTTACTTGGGTAGCAATGATGTCTGACTAGGCACTGTTCATTGCTTGTACTGTCATAAGTTGTTATGGACGTTCAATGCCAATGTAATATGGGACTGATAGGGTCACACACATAGGAACTCATCTAGAAGAGGAGTTGAATCTTGAATAACAATTGCATTAATTGCTAAAGGGTTTAGGTAATTGATTCACACAACAACGACTTGCCAACACTATGAAACGACCGTGTCAAGTGTTGAGACAGGAGTCTGGAGAGTGCCAAATGGCCGTCTGGATGTCAAGTTGATTTGAGTTGAAATTGGCTTTGGATGAACTGTTAGGCCTGAGTCGGCTCACCAGACAAGCATCTGGATGAACAAGACGACCGCCTTGCATGGGCGAGATGGTCAGCTTGGCCGAGGGAAGGTTTTGAATATTTCCTCTTTCATTTCAATTTCACATCTATTATTCTACCAATCTAAACACTACTACTTGTCTCCGTCCTCCTTGTATCTTGAAAATGTTGGACTCTTTATTAACCCAATGTCCCACTCTCAACATCGTGTTGTAATAAAAAAAAATTAGGTATCATGAAAATATTGGACTTTGTATTAACCTAATGTTTCACTATCTTGCTATTATCCAAAAAAAATTAGACTCTTCATTTCATCTCATGTTGGACTCTAAGTTGACATAACATCCCCTCCTGTAGTAGTGTCTCTCTCCTACAATTATGCATCTCATTGTTTTAATTTTTCATCGTCACCGACCAACAGTCGTAATTCTCTATCTCCATTATTATCATAATGTTCGCTCTGGGTACCATCCACTTGTCATCTTGAACGTGCTAGATGCAATGATTGTTCTTTTCTTCAAATACCTCTTGTATGTTCCGCATTGTTACTTCTTGATAATCAATTAGACGCAGGGCCGACCCAGTGGGGGGGCAACCTGGGCAATGGCCAGGGGCCCAACAAAGATGTGGCTCATAATTTTATCTTTCTAAACATCTCTTGATGTTCCAAAATCCCAATGTGTTCCATTTGTGACTTCCGCTAACCCTTCGGAAGTTACGCTCCCCTCTCACATTCGTTCCGCTTGTTCACGTTCGGCAGACTCTGCTACAGCGGCAGCACTGCTCCTCTGTAGAAATCCACAACGCCTCTTACCATCATGCACATTTTGGCACCTTTGGTTCTCCTTGTCCGCATACTCTGCTGCTCCTACTCCACAGACGTCTACAAGGACCACGATGCCTCTTGTTGCCGTTCTAGTGCAGCGGTTGCCAAACTTTTCACCGGCAACTGCAGGCGCGGGGTGAGAACTGAGAAGAATCCCCACTCTTCCCCCTAAAAGACCATCCATATCGGAAAATCCAGAATTGGCAGCGGAAGTTCAGGTATTATATATAATTCTACCTTGATCTTGGCATGTTGCACTGCAGACTTCTCTTGCTAAGGCTCTGATTAGTTCACTGTAAGTGGACTGAAAATCTCTTCGCTCATTCTTACCCTAGTTGCCGACTCGCATGCATTCTCACTCGGTGGCAGATTGCTATTATTTTTTATAACTTTTTTCCATTGTATATGAATTATTTTTCCAGTCTTCTTTTGAATGTATAACTGAGAAAGACTCCTTTATAGCTCTAAAATCAATCGCATATGCATTCAGGTGATGGAGAGTAGTTGTTAGATGGATTAAATTGATACGACTGTTATCAAACATCTACTGACATTGAACAATCTATTTGTACATGGTTGTGCAAATCTAGGGGAAAAATAGTACTCTACATTTATTCTATTGAATGTGTTTCTTCTAGAAAATAAGATAGAAATATATATAAGAAATAAGAACTCGGAGACTGAACCAGATATAGCAACTTATGTTAAAAATTTAATTATTAAACCGGTCATTTGAACTCGATTTCTAGGAACTAGACTTCAGTTCTAGAAAAATAACTTCCTTAAAAACTCTAGTTATAACAAACCAATAGAAGCCACGCGTACTCGATCACTAGGTTGTGATTTGGTTTTAAATATTACATTCTACTAGTCCGTCTCTTGCCATTGTGTGTATTGGAATTAATTAAATCAGAATGTGCTACTGCTAGAAAGCAAAGGTTTTGTTCTCATATTCACTTGAACGCATTTCTGTTTCATGTTTGGAAACGTCTAAACCAACTAAAAAAGTCTATTTTAGTTGCTATTCTTGTCACATGTTTGCTTTTTTAAACAATGATGTTGTAACGATATTACATGAATATTTAAAATGACACAATAAACTCATCACTAATCTTTTACTTTGTTTGTCTTCTATGTTTGGCAGTGTGGTTTACTCAACGCCTCAAAAAAAATATCTATCCAAAACTGAGAAAAGAAGAAAGAAGAAGGAAGATGAGAAATTTCTAGCTACTCAGAAAGGTATGCTTGATAAATTTATTTCCATTATCCCATAGAATTATGAAGATGTTAATAATCCTAATCAATCTAATGAAAAAGTGAATGATGATGATCATGTTACTATAGAAATCGAAAATGTAATTGGGAACGACAATGTCGATGAGGTTGAGGATGATACTGACATAAATGATTTAAATGTTGGTAACTTAGATGATGTTGAATAACTTCTCCCTCCTTTTGATATTTTTGATCCCTTAAATTGGGATAATATTGACAACAAAGTTAGGGATATTTTAGTTGAAAAAGGCCGTAAAAGAGAACTAGATCTAGTGTTTTCAACCAACTCCAATAATTTTACCAATTAATATTTTAGAAGATTTTACAAAACCTTTATCACTTAGTTTTCAACTTTTTGGGAATATATTAGCTTATGAATTAGTAGTTGTTGTTATTATTTCTTTAGTACCTTTGGTAGTTCCTATACCTGTCATGTTTGTTGGATTATTTCCTTTAGATGACAACAAGAAGTTGCAATCGAAATCTATTTACATTGATGCTACTATTAAGTTATTGAAAGATATGGTGTCTTTTATTAAGAAATACAGAGATGAAGGATTCACTTCTAGTATTGTTGTTGCAACTAAGATTGCCTATGAGATGAATGTTGAGACAACTTTTCAAGTTAAGCATCACATTGTTAGGAAAAGAAAATTTCATGAGAATGATGATGACGATGATATTATTCAATTAGAGAAAGAGTCTTTTCAAGTGAATTACTTTCTAGTGGTTGTGGATATAATAATCTCTTCTTTGAATGAGAGATTTGATCAAGTGAAGATATTTGAAGATACTTTTGGATTCATATATAACTCAGAGATTTTAAGATCATTGGATGAAGCTACCCTAAGTTTCATGCTACTTTTTTTCATGAAAGTTCATCACAAATAAATTTGCATGACTTTTTTTTTGAGTTAAAAGTATTGCAGGTGAGTTTGCTAGAGAGCAAAAGTCAGCTATTGATGTTCTTAGATTTGTGAAAGATGCAGATTGTTTCCCTCATATTTCAATTGCTTATCGTATTTTGTTGACAATGTCAGTGACAGTAGCGTCTACAGAAAGGAGTTTTTCCAAGCTAAAGTTGTTGAAAAACTACCTTAGATCATCAATGTCTCAAGAAAGATTGCACGGTTTGGCAATGTTATGCACTAAGAAGGATATGTTGGGAAATATTGATGTTGACACTGTTATTCAAGATTTTACATCTAGAAAGGCTCGAAGAAGTCATTTTATATGATGAGTGAAGCTTGATAAGGAGATATCTATATTTAATTTTTACGTTCTTTTTAGTTTGATTTGTAAGAATGTAACGTCCCTAGATTTTCACCTTCTCAAAATCCCATGGAGATGAGAAGACAAAATATGAAAACGTTAAGCAATTGTATCAAAGTGCATTGCGGAAGTAATATGAGCATACATGAACTTTCAACATAACATACACCATAAAATTTCTCAACATTTAACATGTATGTTAATACAAGATGACTTATTACAACATGAGTTACATTTGCATATTGAAAGAAGATTTACAAGTCTACAAACATGTATGCTAATCAGGATCTACACAATAGGCACAACCTGGACAACCGCTCACTCCCATCTTTTCCTCCCATGCTATCTATGAACCTAAAACATAAGAGAAACAACAAATCAACACACAAGGTGTTATGTACGTGGGTAGATAGATACATACTAATATGCTTGCATAATTAAAGTAACTTGAGAAAGAAAGAGTAAAAGAAAACATTGTTTAAAGAGATAATCAGGGAAACACATATTTTATATGTCTTTTGATGCGTTTGTACTACTAAGTGGTGTCGCACTTCATTTTTCCCCGCCCCTTGGGCTATGGGGACCGAGTGCCGACCTTATATTTAGAGGGGAGAGAGACATGTCACACTTCGTTTTTCCCCGCCCCTTGGGCTATGGGGACCGAGTGCCGACCTTATATTTAGAGGAAGAGAGAGAGAGGATTGAGGGAGAGAGAGAGAGAGCATATATCCACTAAGTAGCTACAAACCATTTATATTCTTTTTTTTAGGTTCTTTAATGTTTTGCGGAGCATATACTACTAATACACATCCAAGAATTTATATGCAAACACAAGCATCCAAAGTACATCATATCATTATGCATGCATGAAAACTAGTCTTATACTTAATAAAACACACACACCTGAGTTCATAGATACCTAATAATCCTAGATCATCTAGAACTTTGTCCAAGACCTTTTCTGGAAATCGTCAGCCCTTGGATTATCCATCATAAGGCTAGGATGCATTCAGGGTGCTCCTCTCTAAGCTTGGAAAGATGGATCTTGCTGAGATCTACTTAGTTTGGGGTCCAGCGAACCCGGTCTGGCCTGCCTCGAGACTCGTCCACTCGCAAGTCGTGACTCACCAATCCATCTTCCCCTTCTTACATCGCGATCTCCGAATCGTGCACACGAGAGAGTGTGTGCTTCACCCGCTGCTCCATGTTGAGGCCACACCACCATGGCCTGCTCTGGTGAGAAAGAAGAGCACAAGCCTCCTGCTGCTCGAGAACCCAGTTCTCACGAGTGTGCCACCGGCATGACGGCTGGCCCGGTGCGATCATGACCATTCAATAGATACCTCGACACATATTTGGTCCTTGCTCATCCTCATCCACTCAAGCTTCACGGGGTGATTCTTAGAGCCCACAGTTGCTCCTCGCCGGTGTTGCCTCCCATGGCCGTTGCAGGTGGAGGATTCAGAAGGGGAAAAGGTGTCATCCTCCCCTCTCCCTCCATGAAGCTCTAGGCCCCTAATGCTCTACCATACTCCCCTGCGAGCCATGTGTGCACCGCCACCTTTGTGACTGACTCTAGCGAGCACCGCCAGTGCTTCCATGTCCTCACGTAGGTTGGATACGAGGTGAAAAGCTTTGTCCTTTGCATCCCATCTCACTGAGATCTTATTCATCTCCGCAGTTGTGTTATACTCTAGTACATTGACCTTGTTGGTCGAGCATCACTATGGGGATAGGTAAGAGGGGAAAGGTGTTCCCTTATGCCAAATTTTGTGAGAAGGCACCTAAAAGCCTCAGGAATCCTCCATGAACTCAGTAGTTCCTGATATTCTGGTTGTAGATGCCTTGGTTCTCTCACCCGAAACCACCTCCTCTACGACAATTTTGGAGGTTGGGAACCATGGGCATCAGACCGCAACTACCTAATTCCCTTTCTACTAGCTTAAGATGAGGTCTAGGTGGGTTATTTTGGAGAAGGTGGCTATTGTAGGGACATGTACTGCATATCTTTCTATCACCTAATGCCTAAAAATATCAATGGAGAGGACAGAGGCAAGGAGGGTCTAATCTCTCTCATCTCACCTCTAGAGGATGTAATCTGGGTTGGTTGGGAAGCTACAGATATTGTGGATCTCAACTAAGGATTAGTTGGGTATGTGTGTGTCTCACTAGTTTGATACTCATCACAGACGAGAGACCGGGGACTCAGTCATCCCCCCAGCTCTGCAGGATCTGGATGTAGCAGATGAGTAGCTAGTCATCTGATCCTCTCTATTGGTGGTTGATATCATGCCACCTTGGAAAACTGAGGGTCATGCCTAAGAAAAGGTGGGACAAACCTGCATGACATATGAATGTCATGACATATCTATAGGAAATCATATGACCAAAGTTTTACAACATATAAATCATTAATTTCTTCTTCTTCAAACCATTATATTTCTTTGCAGAGACATCCAAATATATTGAAATCTGAACCCCGCGTTCCTCATTACACAAAGCATCTTGTTACTAAGTTTAAAACAAACTCCAACATTTGGTTCTCTAACTTAATTCCCCAAACAACCTGATAAATAGGTACATAAACCTTTAATAAATTTCAATTGACCATTAAATCTTGACCTAACAAATCCCAAAATACTTGTTGTGCTCTTAAAACCTCTGGGTGCATCCTTATACCACTTGAGTTCATTGAGACTGTTAAATGAGCCCTTGGTCTTATAGTGTCCAAATGAATTAAAAAAAGTTATTCATAATAATAGAACTTAATTATCATCATCACCAAACGTATTTCTAGTCATACTTTTAGGTGAATTAATTCTAATGTTGAATAAATCACTTCATTCTAAGACTGATCATCTAGTAAATATAATTGAACCTCGAGTTTTATCTTATTTATTGGTACCCTAAAATCAAGGTTATGACAAAGAACATGTTCTATTTTTTTATATGATAGTTTTGACAATTATGAATAAACTTGTGTTTATTTAAATTTGTTAAATAAGAGTATACAAAGGGCCCATTTTTATCTTTGCCTTGGGGCCTCTAAAATGTCTACAACGGCCCTGATTAGATGGTTCATGTTTGATCAATATAATATTGCTATGACGAGACTTTCATTTGATGCAATGGTTGTTCTTCTCTTTAAAAATTTCTCCTCTGTGCCACACTATTTCCACCTGATAATCAATCATAAGATTTCACCTTTGATCAATATGGTCTTTTCGTAGCGAAACTATCTTTTCCCAAGGTCATCAGCATCATTGTATCAGTACCAATTAATAGTATTGTCACCAAACAACTACGGGGCATCACTACTCTATATATACCTTCTTTCCATATGTGTAAGAGGGTTCGTCCTCACGTTTTACTCATCTACCGCATTTAGTTCTACGCCAGAGGCTTCTGCATTGTAACTACTCTCTTGGCTCACGTCTTGCAGGATCAGCCATGCACGTCAAGGAGGACCAAGAGAAGGTGGATCGCACACCCAACACTGATGTGGATTGAGTTGTCAAGTATAGGTTAATCTCTTCAAAGAGTACAACGAGGCCCCCATAAATAGATTTTTTTTTATTTGACAAGTTTAACACTCAGTTTTAAATACTATAATTGATAGTCTGATCAATGTTGCGGGTACAAAGGTTATTTGTTGTCTCCATTGTAGTAAATGTACAACTCGGTCATTACTGTAACAAAATCTTATTTAGTATTAATTGAGTTATCTCCTATATCTAACATGATTTCCTCAAACAAATAGAAAATCTCATTTCAACATAGTCACAACCTACTACTTGTGAAAAATGCCTTTTAGTTGCAGGTATACTGTAGTAGTTGCATTGGACCCAACATTATTTAATTTAACAAACCACTTGATATGTCTAGAAAAATATTTGTTTTGGTTTTTTAACTATACCCCAACATATTTCTGTTAACATAACTTGATTCCATTACACATTTCTTTAGTTTTTAGTTTGAATTTTCTTTTGTGGTTTTTTCTTTCCAAACGTTATAGTTCAATTTTTGTACTTTATACTTTTGTACTACACCCCAAAAACATTTATCACTTCCTCATTAGAAACTACTGCTCTTGTCTCACCAAGATCTTGGTATACTTTACATAAAATTATTATGGATTGTACTACACCCCAAAAACATTTATCACTTCCTCATTAGAAACTACTGCTCTTGTCTCACCAAGATCTTAGTATACTTTACATAAAATTACGATGGACTTCATTGGAATTTCAAGACCACATGTTGAACCATTTAATCACCGTTATATGACATTGGAAGAAGATTTATGTGGAATCACTCATTTAGGCCATGATTAATGTCTCAGTGCTAAGTGTACATCACATGCAATGTTGTATTAGAGTGGAAACTATATAACTTATATTGTTTGAGGAAGTCAGGGTCATATGATCAAAATGATGAGGCTCAGACTGCCTATGTGATCTAGATCCTTAGAATATCGAGGGACATTTACATGCACAAGTCACCTTTTTCTAACCAAATTTTCTTTCATTTACCTATATATTTTATTGAATCCATGAGCTATGCATTTGTGATGATAAAATAATCAAAAGATAATATGTAATATTCTAGGATAGGTGCATGGCTTACCTTAAGCAAGAGATGATGGTGGTTGTACATTATTGTTATTGCATTGTAAAGGAACTACATCATGTTGAAGTTCATGATATACTAATTTCTTTTATCCACATTGATTTGGTTATAAACTTCATCAAGAGTTTCAATTAATTTTAATGTTAAATACTTCTTACATTAGTTCATTAAAATTAATCTATATCATATAATATAAGTATTAAGCCATGAAATTAAAAAAAATAGTTTTTATACATTTATTTGAATGTAAAAGGCTATTTGTTCTACCTCTTCCCCATGTGATATAAATTTAATTTTTAAAATATTTAATCCATGAACATTCAATTCGTAGTTCCATTTGGTACGATTGAAACTTCAACATACCATGTACATATGTTGAATCAATGTTATATGAAATATCAATGTAGATTTTACCAAATTAAGCTATCAAGAGTCTTATTACATCTATTTGATTAATTCAAAAAATTAAATGAAAAATGAAGTACTTTTCAAAAATATATTATATCCTTGTACATAATGACTTTCGAGGTAGATGGTTCTATATTACAATTTATGTCAATTGTTCATAAAGAAAATTATTATATTTAGCTTAAACTTATAAATATACCATTTTAGCTAAGAGTTTAATCTTATTTCAAAACAATGAAATATGTTATACATTTTCCAGGGTGTTGTAATTTTCCTTATGAAACTACGGTCTCAAAACTTTTGAACATTCAAACATTTGCATGTTGTGTAACTCAAACTCATATGCATGTGTATATCAACTCAAACTTCTTCACACTATATTTCCCTACTAGTATAGTATTGCAATCAAATCTTTTAATTCTATGCATATGAGATAACTTAAAATTATCCACAGTGATATTTCTTAAGTAAAATTTCCTTCTTGTTGCACTTTTAATCCATATATATGTTGATTACATTTATCGCCCCAAACAATTGGTTAAGTTTGTTTAGGATTTATATATTTAATATCAAAGGATCAAACATATTAAGATTATATTTAGCCTCTAAAATATGATTTACATAAACTATGTACAAAATCAATCTTTAAAAATCCTCAATTTACCTATGAATTATTATTTGTCTACTGTTTTGGGAAATTTTATCATAATAAGGGATGGTTCTTATGTTTTATCCATGTACCTTTTATGTTATTATATATTCGTTATAGGAAATCATTACCATAGTAAATAAGTCAGTGTTGTCTACAATATAAATAGATGATTTCGTTGTAGATGTCACATGCCACAAACTTTTCATAAGATCGTCTAACTTAAAGTTTATGGATCTGAATTGAGAAAGAGATATCCATCATTTCATATTATTTTAAGAACAAATGTACATTAACAACTATGAAATATTTCAAGCTACAATGAAGAGTGTGCATTGGTATACAAAATTACTCTAGATGAACCTACCTTGAGTGCCAAAAGATAGTTAGCAAAAAGGACATACTTTTATGTGTAGTCTAACTACATATCAATGATCAACCAACTCATTTCTCACAATGTATGCACCATTTTGGAACACGTTTAATTTCCATATCTTTTCTAAATCCATACAAGTAACTAATGAGCACAAATATCGTGTATGAATCATGAGCGATCTCTTGGCCACAATACATCCCTCTTCCATGAAGATCATATAAATTCCAATATTTTGAGGAATATATGAACCACCTTAGTTTATCTTCCCTATGCTATGTAAGTTCTTTTATGAAATTCAACCTTCCTTATAGGAAAGGTAACTTTAGTTCCATGCAATAGCATGACCCAAACAACCCCATAAATAAAATTCATAGGAAACCAAAAAGTAGACCATGAATAATACAAAATAATATGTTGTTCCATTGAATGAAACTTTTACCTAATACCATATGGAACTATTGTCTCTTCTTTCCACATTAATTTCGTTAACAAGACACCCATTTTACTTGAACATATATTTACTTATATTTGCTTTATTTTCTACACAATAATGTATTAAGATATACCTACAATAAAGCATGTTTTTTGTGGAAAAAATATTCTAGCTCATAGGTTGTCCAAATTCCACCTAACAACCTACTCTACAACAAATCCTTTGGGACATGATTATGTGTTAGGCTTCATATTTCTCCCCCTTTTTTTCGACACAACCATGGTGACTGAAGAAGATATCTACCTTTTCAAACACTTTTGCTTGATCCACTCCCCCAAGAATACTAAGGGTTATATTATTGAAATTTAGTTCATAAGATGTGTTGTCTACTAATAATAGTTTTCATGGTAAACACACACCAAGAAGTTAATATCATGCATGTTATGATTTTTAAGAAATAAGGCATAGACTCAATTATTAATTATTAGGGTTTCCTCTTCAAATAATTCAGCGTAATCAAGTAAAGAAATCATTATGTTGATGGTAAAAATAAAGGTAACAACCCCCAATGAAATTGAAGTCATGCAAAGCACGTGCATAAACTAGTAACTTGTTGTGTAAGAAAATTTATATAAGATATTAATCGAAAATGAATTGCCAATTTTTTGTGCAACTAGGAAACTGTGAGATGACCATTTCATAGAGCGAGACGATCGTCTTGCATGACCAAATGACCATCTAGTCCACAAGACGGCCATTTCGGCTATCGCAGGTTGTGAAATTTCCAGAATTGTTATGAAAATTCCAGTTCTTCCGGTCCCCTCCACTCTCGTATAACTGGGAACCTGGACGCAAATCCCGCCTATAAATAGAGGGGTACTGGGGGCTTCCCAGAGCATACGACAGACAATTGAGGATTACTTACTTTGACAAATGTTGTCCTCTCTGGTCATGGTAACCACGAGAGCCCAGACAAGTCCTACCCGACTAGAGAGGGATAGCCACAGGAGAGAAACAACGAAGGATTGTCTTTGTGGGAGAGCAAGTTGGCGACTAGTATGCCAACGGGAGGGACAATTCCATTCTATCCTTTTTTAGTAGGACGACAAGAGTTCTAGTTGGTCTGTATGGACTACTCTAGCGGCAAGAGTCCTTTGGCTGCTTCTACGAGAGCAAGATCAACTTGCAGTCCATGGCAAGATCACAAAAGTTGTTGCAGTAGTTGTCTGAGTCTAGTGTCCTTGGAGGAGCAGTCAAATGAGTCCCAATGCAACTAGGAGATGCACATGCATTGTCCAAGATAGAGTGCGCATGTATGTCGACAAGGATTGTCATTCGACTTGCTCTAGGACCAGGTATATCTTTGTGAAACCGTCATTCTCATAGCATAGTTATTGATGCAATCTGCTACTATATGAGAAATATGTCAATAAAAATTTTGTTTTCGCTGCCTACCTAATGTCGTATTTCCTTTCAGTGGTATAAGATCCATGTCAATTAATTATTCTTTAGGATAATCGATATGATTCGATTTTTGGTTTTATCGAGTTTATTTATTGCATGTGAAGTAAATATTTAAATTGTTTGATGTGCATGTATGACTAATCACCACATAATAACCCAAACAAATGTATATATATATATGCAATTTACACGTGTCGCCCTAATAGCGAGTTTTGATGGTGAATGTGTAGCATGGTTATGGCCAATGATGCCCCTATTTGTGCATGGTTGTGTGGTTGGTTTATCATATTTATCTCAGCTTGTGAACTGAGCCTCTACCTTATCTTATTAATGTAAACGTATTGTTTTCTTATACCTTTGATCCCCTTGAATGTAGCTCGAGGTTTCCCTAAAATGATTTAAAAGTAGGATAGATTACTTTCCCATTTTTGACAAAAATGAAGGATGTCCTGATGACGCCAAATGATCATCCCAACAACAACCCAACTGGTTAGAGGACCATGGAGGACCAGGTGGATGATATGATCTGATCAGGTGGTAGACCTGACTGATCCATTGGAGGAGCCAACAGATGGTGGACCGTAGAATCAAACGATCAAAGAGATGACCAAATGATCAGACTGGATGCATGCCAATCAGTTCAAGGGTTGAATTGATCAACCCAGATTGGCAAGCATGGACCTTTATCAACAATAGGGTTCTACATGTGATGAGGACCTAGATGTGGTAATTCCTTGTGGCTCCAAGGAATTACATTAGGCTGGCCATAACCATCACCTTTTATTTATTGCATGTTTTCATTGTGGGTTATAGCATTTATAAGACATGTACTATATATATGTGGTTATTGTTAATGTACATGTATTATAAAAAACCCCTTAATATAATATTAAGTTTGAGATGCCTTTCATAAGTATCACACATCAAAAGCTTGATCGACCAAAGCATGGTGCGTCATTTATCTCATGGAAGTGTGATTGTAGGTATGTAGATCTGCCAAAGTAGGGTACATAGCCTATCGTGTTTGATTTTGGGTTGGACTTAACTAGTGATAACATGGTGAGACAAGGTGCCAGAGGCATTCAAATGACTATGGCGAAGAGCTATGCATATCATCTATCCAAGAGTTGCATTCAGATGCAATTGGCAATGGCCTACCTAAATATTCAATTTGTGGGTAATCAACCAAAGTTGAGTCATGACTTCATGAAATATGGATCTTGGCCTACTAGAAGATTGTAAGAAGCAATCTTCTGAATTGGTAGTAAGGGCTATCAATTTGAATAAAATAGTGGAAGAGGTAATTAACTAAAGACTTATTAATATCAACATTTCAAATCAAATCAAATCAAAATGGTTTTTGACAAATGCAAATTTTCTCTAAGCAGAATCAAATTGAAAGCACTCAATCATCGCAGTTGGATGCATTAAATGGGATTTATTTCCATAACTGGTTCAGGACCTTGAGAAGTGTTCTGCTTGTTCCTGAAACACCAAAGCCAATATGCACTCCAAATTCACCTAAGTCTGACATGGATGCTTCTTTGAAGCACACCAACAATGTTGTGAACATCAAGAACCTTATGTTGGGTTGTGTGAACTATGAGTTGCATAAATAGCATGACAAGCATGAAAGGTACAATGTCGCTAAGGTGCTACTTGAGTGCAAGCTGACAAAAGGATATCGAGTAGAGCCACATGTTCTCAATATGATTGGGCATATGAAACATCTTCAAATATTGGGATTTCCTTCAGGTTAAGACTTGGCTATGGATATGATTTTGCAATCATTGCCTGAATCATATAACCAATTTATCGAGTATTATCACTTGAGTAACATGGCTAAATGACTGTCATAATTGCTTGACATCTTGATAAGTGTTGAAGCACAAATGAAGATGGATAAATCTAAGATGATGATCAAGGGAGTTGAGTCCAAGGACAAAGAAAAATCCAAGAAGCATTTTGTGGCCAAGCCAATGTCCAAGTCTTATGCACTTAAAATAAGGAGAAGGATAAGGGAACCTAGGAAGATGAAGAAAGGGATTGAGATCTCTACTTCTGGTGTATACATTATCGAGATTAACTTCACTACTTCTTCATCATGGATACTAGACACCAGATGTGTATCACACATTTGTTCAAATGTGAAGGAATTGAAAAGAAGTAGATCTTTAGAGAAAGGTGAGGTTGAACTGCGTGTTGCAAATGGCACAAGAGTTGCGGCTAGCACAATTGGAACCTATGAATTAACTCTACCAAGAGGTCTTGTAATAGAGTTAGAGAACTACTATTACATACCTACCATTAATAAGAACATCATATCTGTATCTTGTTTAGATAAGAAAGGATTCAAATTTCTTATAAAGAATGGAAGATGTTCTATTAGTAAAGATGGGATCTTTTATGGTAGTGCCCCAATGTCTTATGGTATATACTTGATAGGTCTATAGACAACTGTATATAACTCAATTACTAAAACCAAACATACCTTTGGCATTGTTGTCTAGGGACAATGAATGGGAATCACATGTCTAGACTCCATAAAGATGGTTAAATAGACTCTTTTGATTTTGAATCAATAGAGACATGTGAATCTTATTTATTGAGAAAGATGAACAAGGCTCCCTTCACAAGAAACAGTGAGAGGTATAGTGATCTATTAGGACTCATACATACTTATGTGTGTCGCCCTTTTAAAAAAACTGCTAGATGTTGGTATCAGTACTTCATTACCTTTACTAATGATTTTAATAGATATGGCTATGTTTTCCTGATGAAACATAAGTCATAATCTCTTGAAAAGTTTAGAGAGTTTATGAATGAAGTACATAACCAACTTGGCAAAAGTATTAAGGAACTTCATTCTGATTGAGGTAGAGAATAATTGAATCAAGAGTTTGAGGACCTTCTATGATCCTGTGGTATTGTATCATAATGGACTCCACTTGGAACACCACAACATAATGGTGTATTAGAAAGAAGGAATCACACATTGTTAGATATGGTGCGATCTATGATGAGTTTTTCTGATCTTCCTATTATCCTCTAGGGTTATGCTCTTGAAACCACCACGTTTACACTTCACCACATGCCATCAAAATTGATTCAAAAGACACCATATGAGATATGGACTGGGAAGCGTCCCAAATTATCTTTTATGAGGATTTGGGGGTATGATGATTTTGTCAATAAAATGTTTTCTAAAAAGCTTAGCCCTAGATTTGAACATTGTTATTTTGTTAGATATCCCAAGGAAACTAAGGGATACTACTTATACAGCCCAACAGACAACAAAATGTGTGTTTCTAGAGAAACTACATTCCTTAAAAAGAAATTCATTGCCAAAGGAATTAGTGGGAAGAAGGTATCACTTGAAGAGGTTTGAGACCAACAAGAGAACATTGAAATAATAAATGTACAAGAGGAACAATGAGAGTCACGAAGTGTTGTGGAATCTCAAATTCCTCATGGGACATAGAAACCTCATAAATCTAGTAGGAAACACCTTGAACCTGAAAGATATGGATAACTTATGACTCAGGAAGGCAATGAATTGGTCATAGACGATGAGCCAATTACCTTTCAAGATGCTATTGAGGGACCAGAGTCTGATAAATGGCTTAAGACCATGAGATCTGATATGGAATCCATGTATACCACAAAATGTGGACTTTGGTGGATCCACCTAAAGGGGTAAAACCCATAGGGTGCAAGTGGGTCTTCAAGAAGAGGGTCGACATGGATGGAAAATTCCAAAACCTATAAGGATAGATTGGTTGCAAAGGGTTTCAGACAAGTTCAAGGTGTTGACTATGATGAAACTTTTTCTCCTATGGACATGGTTAAGTCCATCAGGGTCATGCTTGCTATTACAACTTATCATGACTGTGAGATTTGGTAGATGGATATTAGAACTGCTTTCCTTAACAGGATTCTTGTTAAGGATGTGTATATGAAACAATCTGAGGGTTTAATAAATCTAAAATCTACAAGTAAAGTTTGTAGGCTACAAAGGTCAATCTATGGATTTAAGCAAGCATATTAGAGATGGAATCTTCATTTTGATGAAATAGTCAAAGAGTTTGGCTTTATTCAAAATGAAGATGAACCTTGTGTGTACAAGAAGGTTACCGGGAGCATGATTGTATTCCTCATATTATATGTAATGACATACTATTAATGATGAATGACATACACGCTTTACAAAAGTAAAGGCATGGCTTGGAAATACATTCTCTATGAAAGACTGGGAGAAGCATCCTACATCCTCAGGATAAAGGTCTATAGAGATAGATCAAGAAGGCTTCTTGGATACAGTCAAAGAACATACATTGACAAGATGTTGAAGCGGTTCAGCATGGAGAACTCAAAGAGAGGAAACCTTCATGTGTTGTATGGAATGACCATCTCTAAGAGTCAATGTCCCCATTATTGTGAAGAAAGGGAGCGCATGAGTGAGATTGCATATGTGTCGGCAATTGGATCAATCATGTATGTGATGTTGTGCACCCATCCAGATGTCTCGTATGCTTTGAGCATGATGAGTAGATATCAGTCAGATCTAGGTGATGCTCACTAGATAACCGCGAAGAACATCCTGAAGTACTTGAGAAAAGCTAGGGATCAGTTCTTGGTTTACAGTGGAGACGAAGAGTTGGTGGTATAAGGTTACACCGATGCATGCTTCCAAACTAACAAAGATGATTATAAATTACAATTGGGATTTGTGTTTTATCTAAGAAATGGAGCTGTGAGTTGGAAGAGTTTTGAGAAAGAGATAGTTGTCGATTCTACAACAGAGGTCGAGTATATTGCTGCATTGAATGTAGCAAAGGAAGTTGTATGGATCAATAAGTTCTTCTCTGAACTTGGGATTGTTCCAAACATTAGCAACATAATCGATCTATATTGTGACAACAATGGAGCAATTGTACAAGCTAAGGAACCCAAATCACATCAACATTCCAAGCATATACAAATGTGGTTCCATATCCTATGAGAGATCATACAACAAGGAGATGTAAAGATTTACAGAGTACCAACAAAAAGCAACATTGTTGATCCCTTAACTAAAGTACTTTCACAGTAGAAGCATGATGGTCATGTTAGGTCACTCGGTATATGATACATGGGTGACTGGCTCTAAGTGCAAGTGGGAGTCTATTGGTATATATACCCAGAGAGCCAATCATGTGATGATTATAATGGCATAAATGTAAATTATTCGATTATTAATAAAAGGCAAGCTTCCAACATATTCTATTTGTTTAGTTATGAGATGATAAAATAACATAATAAATGTTGATAGAATGATGTTACTCAATGACGTATGTATTCAAGTATGTGACTTGGAAGAATGAGATCATACAAATGTTAAGAGTATATACATTCTCATTATGTCCTTAATCGACTATTATTGTGGAAGGTAGATAGACAACAATAACATACAAGATCAGAGTGTGAGTTTCTTGATGATAGAGTCTCATTAGTCATGATATGGCGATATCAAACCAATCATACAGATACATGTTAGAGAATAGTGTATCAGGTAGACCTACTATGAGACTAACACATGGAAGCCATCATAATGGAAGTCATAGCCAACTCTCATAGTGATGGTGGTGGTTGTGGTTCTAAGACCTAAAATGACTGCACTCATCACATGTTGTTCAGTATGCTTTGACATCATCAAACGTAGTCTGAAACATGGATTGTTATAAAGGTGATGATAGGGTGACTATGAAACATGGGTTTGACTATGAGTGATAGATATGGGATTTGTCCCTCCTAAGGGAGTATGATATCCTAGGACTCTTGATTAGCAAGATTGAGAAAAGTATGCATATGCATGTAAGTCAATATGTTGATCTTACATATATCTTAGACAGTGTGCTCTAGTTCAAGGAAAAGATTGAATAATAATGAGGGTGACTTCTCCGTACCTCTAGTTCAATCTGGATATCAGTGAAAAAGGAACTATACAAACACTATAACACCATGCACAAATTGTAGGTTGAAGTTGTTCTCCAACTTTTCATTTACTTGGGTAGAAATGATGTGTGACTAGGCACCGATCATTGCTTGTGATGTCATAAGTTGTTATGGACATTCACTTCTAATGTAATATGGGACCTATAGGGTCACACCCATAAGAACTCATCTAGAAGAGGAGTTGAATCTTGAATAATGTTGAATTAATTACTAAAGTGTTTAGGTAATTGATTCATGCAACAACAGGTTGAAAGCACTACCAAACGACCATCTCAAGTGTTGATACAAGAGTCTGAACATTACCAAATGGTTGTCTCAAGCGTTGAGATGGGCGTCGGGATGTCAAGTTGATTTGAGTTGCAATTGGCTTTAGATGAACCGTTCAGCCTGACTCGACTCATGAGACAACTGTATGGGTGAGTGAGACAGTCATCTCAAATGGACAAGATGGTCGTCTCGGTTGAGGGAAGGTTTTGAATATTTCCTCTTTCATTTCAATTGCACATAACTTGTTGTGCAAGAAAATTAATATAGTATATTAATCAGAAGTGAATCGCCAATTTCATGTACAACTAGGAAACTATGAGACGACCATTTTATAGTGTGAGATGACCGTCTCGCATCACCAGATGGCTGTATGGGTCACGAAACAACGGTTTTAACCTTCACAGGTTGTGAAATTTTCAGAGTTGTTGCAAAAATTCAAGTTCTTCCAGTCCCTTCAACTCCTGCATAGAATGGGAACTTGGACCCAAACCTCACCTATAAATAGAGGGGTACTGGGGGCTTCCCAGAGCACAACATAAAAAATTGAGAATAAATTGTTCTAACAAATGTTATCCTCTCTGGTTGTGGTAACCACGAGAGCCCAGACAAGTCCTACTCGATTAGGGAGGGATAGCCACGAGAAACAACTGAGGATTTTCTTTGTGGGAGAGCATGTTGGAAACTAGTACACAAACGGGAGGGACAACTCCTTCTTGTCCTTTCTAGTAGGATGCCAGGAACTCTAGTTGGTCTGTGTGAACTACTCTAGAGGTAGGAGTCTTTTGACTGCTGCTAGGATAGCAACATCAACTCGTAGTCCGTGGTGAGTTTAGAGAAGTTGTTGTAGTAGTTGATTAAGTTCGATGTCCTTAGAGGACCAGTCAGATAAGTCTCGGTGCAACTAGAATCTACACAGACATTATCCAAGATAGAGTGCACATCTACATCAATGAGGATTGTCGTTGGACTTGATCTAGGACCACGTATATCTTTGTGAAACCATCCTTCTCATTGCATAGTTATTGACGTGATCCATATCTATATTGGACATATGTTAGTAAAATTTTTGTTTCCACTGCCTACCTGATGTCGTATTTCCCTTTTGACCCAACATGGACGTGCTACCATGACCCAACATGGTCATACTACGTATCATGGTCATGTTACCATGACCCAACATGGTCGTGCTGAATAGCATGGTTGTGCCACCATGACCCACCATGGTCGTGCTCCGTTGCATGGCCATGTGGCATACAGACCAGCATGGGAATTTCACTCAAAACCGGCAACCAACACCATGCCACCACGGTTGTGGTTTCCACCACATCTGTGCCACCTTTGCTGCACCACAGCCGTGGTGACCACAACGGTTGTACCACCATCAATTCAAAAACACCAAATTTACTGTGATTTTTCACCATTTTTCACCTCGGTCGTTCCACTCCACCATGATCGTGCTCACTCCTACTCACCACTGTCATGCTACATACATATTTCCCACTATAATCCCCACTTTACCCGCCACTTTACCTAGAGCTTCCCCACTACCTATATATACCTAGGTGGTGGTTGTAGCACAAGGTTAGCTACCTTCTACCCCCTCTTAGCTCCCCATTTTTGCCCCTTAGCCATTTCATCACCATTCCAACGCATTCCACCTCCCACCATCAAAATCCTAGTGTCCTAATATTTTGACCCTATTCCACAATCACTCCATGCCCTTACACCTTAGAGTAGGAGGGAGGATGACCCTACAACTGATAGAGAGGAGGAGTCCTCCATCTACATCGATATCCATGGCTACTTCTCCTTCTTTCTCCTTTATTTTTGTATTTTCCATTTCCATGAGTAGGTAGGCCCCTTAGGTGGGTTTTTTGGGGCTAAAAATGTTACTTTGACACCATGTTGGGGGGGATGAATGATATGTAAACATTATAATTTTATTTTCTAATGATTATATTCTATTTCTATCTCCTTCTTCATGAATTGCTTGTTGGTTTGTGCTTGAAATCACCTAGGAATTCATGGAAATTACTTCAATGTCTAAAGTTTGGGATTTTTTTCCTAGGTCTAATTCATTGATCCCTAGATAGCTATCCATCCTCCTACATGTTATTCAATTCTCCTAACCCTATGTGAGAGATCTAAGAAGCTAGTTTATATGAATCTAATTGGATTAGCTTAGGGCTTTCTCAAGGCTAAAATGTGGGTAATGTGAGGCCTAAACCTCACTTCCACTCCCATTACTACCCTCAACCCTAATCACCCTAAGATACTCTACATATAAACCTAGGCTTGTTTAGACTCTAATTGAATTACACCTAGGCCCTAATCCAATTGAACCTCTTAAGGGTAGTATGAGGTGTTAGTGACTAGTTCCCCTATACACAAATTATCCTATCCATGGACACTTCGTAGTCTAGGGTAATTGTTGCAGTTTTAAAAAAAGAGTCTCAACTCACTTGTCACCCTCAAGTGTACGGGGCCAATTATAGTCGAGTGTCGAACTCAGAGAGCTAGGTTAGTTAGGCACAGAATCATTAACTTTCATTAAGCTAGGTTGAATTAAAAAAGTTGAGTTGATTACAAATAGCTAAAAGGAAAGTAACAATAAAGAGCTTGGGTTTAGTTCAAATAAAAAATTGGAGAATCCTAGATATGGGATTTCACTACCACACCATCACAACATGCATAACTACAAAATTAAAACATGCATGCAATTTTGCAAGGAGATTGTCATCATTGTGCACCTCCCGATGGCATGATATGGTTCTCTTCATAACATAACGCTCCCATGTGTATGCTAAATTTAACCACAATCCAAAACCCTCAACATATTCTATCCATTCCCATGGTCAAGAGCATATTACCATGAATCATTGTCCCTACTTCCTCATATATTCTTTCAAATAGTACAAGAAAGCATAAACATGTATAAAAGGTGGCCAGCCAAACATACAAGCAACACATCACTGTAGGCATCCATGGAGAAGCAAACTAACTATCATAGGATATAAATTTTGAGTTCACATGAGTAATGGCATGGGAGCTACTCTCCCATGCCTAAAAAAAGAGTTCTACTCGTCCATAATGGAGATGCACAAAGTCATTGCAAAATTTTCAGAGTTTTGCATGGTTAAGAGAAGAAAAAGCTAAAGGAACCAAAAGTGTAGCCAAGGAGAGGTAGAACTTAGGCTAGAGGATGAGTCCACCCTTGGAGCTGCTCCAACTCAAACAATCCTCCCTCCCAAGAAGCTTGCTTGAGGAGAATAGCTCTGATGCACCTTTGGAGAAGAAATAGAGAAGAAATGAAGTAGAATGGAGGCTCTTTCCCAAGAAAACCTCTTCTTCCACCCCAAAATCACCTTCCTCTGCTTTGGAACTTCCCTTGTATGAAAAGTGCTTGAAAATGATGAGTGCTAACCGAAAAAAAGGTTGCATTCATCTTTTAAAACGAAGGGTGGTTGTTGTTTATTTTTGTAGAAACTGATAACGACGTGACGTGTCTTTGAGGGGACACACCATATCTCTTCGTGTAACTTGTCGACTAACTATTGCTTCATGAGAAATACATGGTGTGTTTTATTTGAGACACACCATGTAGCTATCGCTGGAGTCGATCTGGGCATAAGGTACATGACATGTTCAATTAAGTACACGCCCGTGTGCATTGGTAGCAAGTTGAAGTAGGCCTCTGGATCATAAGGACACACCATGTCTTAACAAGGACATGGTTTGTCATCTATTCTACACTTTGGGCATTCAGACTGCCAGAATCTTACATGCCTGTGTGCTAAATAACACACGGCATGTTCATCGTTGAGTGAGACTTTCTGGGGAATTACATGTCGTGTCTTAAATAAGACACGTCATGTTCAATGTTGTTTCTTCAACAATGAACTCTGAGTCAGCTGCAAATCAAGGGGAGGTCTTATTGAGGTCAGATTTTAGTTGGGCTATCTCTAATTTGGTATTTTGAATGTGTGTCTACAATCAACATCATGTAATATGTAAAATAGCTAAAAGATGGGAAGTTAAGTATGATTAGAGGCTAAATGGAATGCAAAATGAACTGAATTTGTGTGTGGATGTTTGAAAAAAGTAGATATGAAATGCGCACATCAAAATCCTTTAAACTTGAACTATTGCTTGTACTTAAGAAAAAAGATCATAGAACATAAATGAAGGAAATGTAAAGATCATGTACAGATCAAATGAAATGGCAGATGTAAAAGGGATCAAGACACCCATAATTATCAGATTTGTACTCATAGCCTTGGTTTTAGATTAAACATCCAAGAAAGAAAAATAAGTTCAGAAAGGATGGTAATGTATTAAACAAAGCAGTCAACTAGGAAGCACTAGAAGTAACTTGGATGACTAAGTCAAACCATAAGTGAATATGTAACAAAACCTTCAGCTATACTAGTGCAAATGATGGAATCTTAGTTAATGTTAGCAAACTTTAGCTCTCTCTTCTTGTTTTCCCAAAACATGTGATATAAAATTGGTGATTCTGGTACTCAGCTTCTAATGTAGGCTTATGCACACAAGGAGTGTCAGTTGGGGGTATTTTACCCTCTTTTAGGACATATCACCTGACTGTCGCGGCCAGATCGGACTTACACTAGGTTAGTATGACATGTGGGCGGTTTTAGCCATCTTTTATGGGGCAATTAAGGTGAAGTAAACCAGAATGTGAGTTGAATTGCTGGAGGGCTTCAATTATTTTTCTTATAATAGAAGAGAGTTAGCCAAATTGTAACATCACATGGATTCCATTCATTTGTTTTTGAAATTTTTTCACTGAAAGGGGTGGTTGTAAAATCACAGAGAGTTTGGAAAAATTATCACATGTTCTAAATAGTGTTGCAAAGTTGCCACATTCATAAATTTTTTTACCATAGACATATATTAGGCAATCCAGGATGAAAAGGTGAAATTTCATGCTACAAACATAAATATGACATTTAAACACATGTTGGTGACCATAAAGTTTTCATTTGATTCATGCATGCTCTTACAATTTCATCACTTGAAAATTCTAATGAGGGAGGACAAGATAGTTCAAACTTGTAAAGCAAGCCAGTTCATTACATAAAATGAGCCTCACATCATACTAAACTTGCCAAGAGAAAAGAAAAAACTGAAAAGGGAAACAAATACTAGAGACAAAAACTAAAGAATTAGAAAGTGAAAAACAACAAAACAACGACATTATTGGCTTGTTGCACCCCCCCTACTCTTGAAATTTGCAGTGTCCTCACTACATCAATCAAACCCAAAGAAGATGCAACCAGGTACTTATCATGATTGGCATCAGTAGGAGGGGCTAGCTCCCCCGTGAGCATTAGGGAAAATTTGGTTGACAAGATCATCATCATCTGGAATGTCGACCGCCATAGGTTGTGCAGCAGGCATGGGCTATGGAGGCGGTGATTCAGGGTGGTGTGACTGAAGCATTGGATAGTGGGCCTAAGAGATGTGACACATATGCATGCACTGCACCATGTCATACATCACAGAATATTGTTGTCCAATCAGATCGAGGCGGCTGTCCAGAAGGTCAAACCGTTGTTGAACATAGTCGTAAAGATGCCTAACATCAGGCATTGCCCAATTGTACTCTGTCTGAGTGCTAGAAGAGGGTGGTGGCGTTGTGTGCAGCTAAGAGGCTTGAGTAGCCCTATCTTGTTGGGTTTTAGGGGAGGCAGAGAAGGCAGCGGAAATAAGGAAATGTGTCAACGTCTATATAATAGGAAAGGATGGTTTGTGGAATCATACCTTGTCCCGAGGCTTGCTCGGCGACAATACCTCGTGCCTTGCGCGGTCTTCAAATCTGATCTTTGACGGTGTCTATGCAGCTCCTGGTCGCATCGAGACTGACGACTCCTACTCGTACCGGACTGTCGGATGACAGTTGTCCTCCTGAGCAGCAGTGACCTCCCGCCTCTGAAGTAGTCCACACAGACCACCTGGAACTCCACACTCCTTGTCCCACAAGGAAGTGGAAGGAGTCGCACCCTCCTGTTGACGTACTAGTTGCCAACACACTCTCCTGCCTCCAGTTACAACTACAGTTGTCCTTCCCTTGCTGCACCTCCCTTTTGCGGGAAGCACTTGCTCGGGCTCTCTCTCAGTTACCAAAACCAGAGAGAACGACAACTTTGCAGAGCAACTGGTTGCACTGAGCTGTACTTTGAGAAGCCCCCAATACCCCTATATATATAGGAGGGTCATGGGACAGGGTTCTCTATCCCGGGCAATGCAGGACTAAAAGAAGGAGTAGAAGGGTTCGAGATTTTCCACAAAAGCAACCAACTCGCAACCTGAACCGGTCGGTTGGGGACCTGAACCGGTCGGTTGACACCTCAACCGATCGGTTGGGACCCTTGAACCGGTTGGTTCACAAGTGAACCTGTCGGTTGGTGGTCCTAGTCGGTTCCCGATTGACTTTCCTTCTTTTGTTTCTAATTGGTATCGAATACCAATCCTTGTTCCAATCAAATTGGGCAATTGAAATGCAAGGAAAATTCTCACCAATCCTATTTTCCCAAGTTGCTCGGTTGCACCAGTTGAATCGATCGTTTCAACACTTGAAGCAATCCGTTCACCCTGGGATTGAGCCGATCGGCTCAATACTTGAGCCGACCGGTTCAGCAACCTCAGCCGACCGGTTCAACACTTGAGCCGATCAGTTGGGAATGCAGGTTGTGCAGAATCAGTCAATTGTGATTTCAATCAATCTGATACTCCAATCAACATGTCCAACACCTTGAACATTATGATATTGAGATATCAATCAATTGAGTGTTTAATTGAACTACTAAACTCCTTTAGTAATCAATCTAAACATTGCTAGTTGATAAAACTCCTCTTCCATGTTAAATCCTATGTGTGTGACCTTGCAGGTCCATTTCACGTTGGCAGTGAAAGTCCATAACACTTATGACTTCACAAGCAAAGAGCGGTGCCTAGTCACACATCAGTGCTACCCAAGTGAAAGTAGAAAGTTGGAGAACAACTTTCATCCTACAATCTGTGAATGGTGTTACAGTGAATGTATAATTCCTTTGTCACTGATATCCCGAATGAACTCGAGGCATGGAACAGTCATCCTGTCAACGTTCATTCACTTTCTTGATCTCAGAGTAGACTGGAAGAGATATGTATGACATCTGTATCATATACTGACTCACACATGTGTGCACGCCTTTCTCAATCCTACTCATCAAGTGGCCATGGATATCAAACTCCCTCAGGAGGGACAAATCCCATATCTATCACTCACCCCTCAAAAGCCCCATGTGTCAAAGCCACCCAATCATCACCTTTATAACAACCCATGTTTCAGGACTGCGTTTTATGATGTCAAAGTGTGCCCAACGACATGTGTTGAGTGTAGTGATTTCAGGTCAAAGAATCACACTCACCACCATCACTGTGAGTACTGACTGTGACTACCATGTCATGGTTCCAGGTGTCAAACTCACGGTGGGTCTGTCCTATACCTTGTTCTCTAACAAGTACCTATGTGTTTGGTTTGATATCTCTATATCATGACTAATGAGATTCTGTCATCAACCAACACCACAATCTAGTCTTGTGTGTCATTGTTGTCTATCTACCTTCCACAATGACATCCGACTAGGGACATAACAAGAATGTACAAACTCTTAGCATCCATATGATCTCATCGTTCAGGTCATGAACCTGAAGGCATACATCATTGAGTACTGTCATTCTCTAGACATTCAATCTATTCTATCACTATCTCATATGACTGAACCAGAAAGAATTGGAAGCTTGCCTTTGATGTTTATCAAATAAATATTAATGTATCCCACCAATCATCCCATGATTGGCTCTCAGGGCATACATACCAACAGACTCCCACTTGCAATGCGAGCCAATCACCCTTGAATAAAATTCATAGTGATCTTCAAACATGTCCCACATGTTACTGTGCTCTAGTGCCATCATAGTGAGTAATGGCAACACCTTACCAAAGTCAGTATAAATTGCATGTCTCTCATCTCTTCACTGTACGTCACACGTATGAGATGGAGTTGCCGTAATATGCGATCTAGTATTCCTTTGCTAACCTTTAGCCACATTGCATGATCAACGATTCCATACTTGTCATCAATGAGCGGAATATCTATAAGTTCATCTCATGAGCTTCCAGATCCATATAGTATCTACTGATGTTCTCTAACACATAGATACTCGGCATTTCCTTTCAAATGGTTTTATTGGAACACTTCCAATTATCAACAAACTTTCACTTTTATATATCCTATATATATTTTGCAATTAATTTTCTGCCCTTTTGGAAGTTCACATCAATGTAACTCTTTACATCGAACTCTTCCTTATCACCATAGAACTAGTACTTCACAAGTACTTATCAAGTTCTCATGGTATCCCAGTAACCCTTACTGGAAGTAGACAGACATCCACTCGTCATGTCCCACATACGAGTTATCAAGATGAGCACATCAAATTGTCATGTCATACATACAAGATGATGAATGCATTTTATTCTTGCCATGTCCATACATGCAAGATAATGGGATGATTACATACATGATAGATCCATATCTATTCTTAGTGCTCCCATTCTTCATAAGAATTGGACACTTGGCCTTGGGATACTAACTCCATGTAGCATGGGGAAGTTTTCTCCCACTGAATCTGTGCACACTGAACACTTCAGTACAGATTGCCAATGTATGCTCTCTATTTTTTTTATTTTAGGTCAAGAGGTTTTTGAGAACTATCTCTATAGATCTCTATTCATATCACATAGGAAACATCTCTATCTTCCTTAAAGATAATTTCCACTTTTGGATTTCCATTCTAGAACATTTCCATTTCACATCAACATGTGGAATGTGAATATGCTCCCACTAAATCACAGATCCCTTCTTTATCTTTGACATATCAGTCAAACTCTTTGACTATATCATCAAAGTAAAGATCCAATTCTTGAGTTGCTTGTACTGAATCAATCACATTGATTACTCCATTGTAACTTATAGACTTCATTTGCATTAGTGGATTCATAAACCTTATAGGTTGTGTCACGTACACATCCTTGTTTTATTCCTCATAGGAATACAGTTTTAGTATCCATATGCCAAATGCCTTAGTCCTTAAGTTGCAATCAACAAGCATCATCCTTCTCAAAATGTTATCCATGTGTCTTAACACTTAAGACTCATTTGCACTTATGGATTTCATCCAATGAGTGTTACCATCAAGGTCATACCTTATGGTTGACATGGATGTCATTTTAGGATGTCATGGTCATAAACCATATCTCAAAATTAGGTCCCTCATATTCATCTAGATAGTTGACTCATCACATGAACAACTTATCTCATAGAAAATTGAGGTGTATCTATTAAAGATATAAGAACTCACAACCCTTGTGATTCTTAATTTCTTTTATTAGTGTGGAGTATTCTTTTATTAAGAAGAATTCAGTTATTCGATAATCATTCTCTAACTCCTTAGAGTATGATTCCTTCTTGATTTAGACATCACCATGCCTTAATCATGAGTTCACTATGATACATTATCATAATCACTCATAAGGATCTCAAACATTTGGTCTAAGTATTTCATTCATTGATCCATCAAGAATTAATACTTTACCAAATTTGTACTTCATCTATGATAATCTTGAACACTTCAAGATATTCATATTGGTATTTCTCTAAACACCAATTGAAGTATTAGCATTTGTTCCAATAGGTATGTAAATACATCACATGTATATACCTAATAGGATAATCATTCTCCCACTACCTTTAGTGAAGATTGATTAATCATGTCTAAGATACTCATGTCTCTTACTGGTTCTCTAACCAAAAGAGTCTAGGTTTATCCATCATATGGAAACTAGAAATGAATTTCTCATGATTGATGCTAATTTGATTGTTTGAGTTATCTATAACTTTTAGGTATCATTTTATCTTATGCATATCAAATACCACAAGATAAATAAGGCATTGCCACAAAGATCATATCTTTAAGATTGAAAATTGAACTTTATTAATTGCCATCATTGTCATACAATATGCTAAAATAAAGTGTTTCTATCTATTGGAAAAATGAAATAGCAGTTCATAACTGTATTACATGCATTATAGGCTGAAAATAAACTAAAGTACTCCTATCTATAGTGGAAACACTTGCCCCAATTATGAGTGCTTTACACTTTACATCTTGGTAACATATACCTCAAAAAGTGTTACAAGTTTACTTTCATGACACCTTTAAGTAGAGACATCAGTCGCCTCCTTCTTTTGTTCTTCTAGATAGAGAGGACAATTCCTTTTCCAATGTCCTGGCTTTTCACAATGGTGGCAATTTCCTTTCTTGGTCACACCTCCCTTGGCCTTGAGAGCTGAAGATGGCTTGGACTCCTGGCTAGCATCAGAACCTTTCTTAGCTTTGCCCTTGCCCTTGCGCTTGGACTTGCCTTTCTTGCTTGTGATCACCATCGCAGGCTTAGGCTTGTCCTTCTTCATCTGTATCTCGGCTGTCCTCAACATGCCAAACAACTCTGACAGTGGCCTATCAAAGTTGTTCATGTTGTAGTTCATCACAAACTGACTGTATGATTCTGGCAACGATTGCAGTATCACGTCAGTAGCCAACTCTTGGCTCAGTGGAAATCCCAGTCTCTGCAAGTTCTCCACATACCCAATCATCTTGAGTGTGTGAGGACCAACTGGATCTCCTTCTGTCATAACGCACTTGAACAGCGCCCTAGAAACATTGTATCTCTCTTGTCGTGCCTAATCTTCATACATGTTCCTGAGATGCTGAATCATCTCAATGACACCCATGTTCTCATGCTGTCTTTGCAACTCATGGTTCATAGAACATAACATCAAGCACTTTGCATCAATGGCATCATCAGCATGCTTCTTGTAAGCATCCCTTTCTGCCTTTGGTGCATTAGGAGCGGGTTCCTCTGGAATTGGAGTATCCAGGACATAGAGCTTTTGCTCTTGAGTGAGAACAATTCTCAATGTCCGATACCAGTCGTGGAAGTTTGTCCCATTTAGCTTGTCCTTGTCAAGGACCGATCGCAAAGAAAAGTTGTTGTTGTTTGTTGCCATTTGAACTACAAAAGGAAATATGCAATTTTAGTCCAAAAAATCATTTTTGACTTATTTGATTGATTTGAAAATTTTGATGATATAATTAGGCCTTTAATTAATTATCGCTCCCACTATTTTACTTCAAATTGATAGCCCTCACCATCCATTCGGAAGATTGTAGTGTACAACCTTCTAGTGGGCAAGATCCTGAAATCCTCTAAGCCATGGACCAGCTAAGGCTGTCACCCACAACATAGATCTCTCAGGTAGGCAACTCTTGCCAATTGCATCATATGAAACTCTTGATAAGATGTCATATGCAACTCCTTGCCATGATCATCTCCATGCCTCAAGGTACTAGATCCCATCTAGATCACCTTGTTAAGTCTGACCGAAAGCAAACACGATGAATATGCACCCTTCTAGGGCAGACCCACACATTCATCCTTCACGCTTCCACAAGATAGACGGTGCACCACGCTAGGGCGTGCCCACACTTGGTCGATTAAGCTTTTCACGTGTGTCGCATTTGGAAGGCATCTAAAACTTAATATTTTAATGAGGGATTTGGTTTTTATATACATATACATATCCAATCACCACAATACATAGTACATATCATATACATGCTATATCCTACAGAAAACATGCACAAATGATAAAAGCGATGATTATGGCCATCCTAATGTGTTTCCTCGAGCCAAGAGGAATCACTGTCTTCTAGGTCTACATCACATGCAACTTGTACAAGATGAAATCTGTTCCTTGCCATCCGAGTTGATCAACTCATCCCATGAATGATCTGCTCTCTTTGGCTGGTCGTCTGGGTGCCACCAGCCGATCGGTTGGCTCCTCCAACCGATCGGTTCTCCTGGTCGTCGTGCATCTCGTCATGGACGCCACCCGCTCGTCTCGCTCCTCGAACTGGTCATCAACCGATCGGTTCACTCCTTGAACTGATCGTCTGGAACGTCAACCGATCGGTTCATGCCTTGAACTAATTGTCTCAGCTGTCGTCATGATGTCCTCCATTCTTTGACATAACAGGAAATAAAATCTATCCTAATATTACATTGCTTTAAAAGGGAAACCCCGAGTTACATTCGGGGGGAGCAAAGGTAGGAAAGAATCTCGAATTATTTCGAGTTACATCAGGAATAGGAGAAGGAAGATCAGTGCGCAGACCGATATGCAAGCAACCACAACCAATCACAGATAGGGTTTATTGGCCATAACCACGCTACACATCCACCACAAAACTCGTTTAAGGGCGACGCGTATCGAGTGCATTAATAATACATATCATATATGTAATTGGGATTTGTGGATTTAGGATTGGACATGCATAAATCCATTTTTATTCGCATCGTATGCAATAAATAAAGACGACAAACCAAAATCGATCATATCGATATTCCTAAAATATAGAACAGTTGACGTGGCTCTGATACCACTGTTGGGTTTTAGGGGAGGCATAGAAGGCAGCGGAAACAAAATTTTTCTCCCCCAAACTCAGAACAAGGAAACGCGTCAACATCTATATAATAGGAAAGGATGGTTTGTGGAATCATACCTTGTCCCGAGGCTTGCTCGGCGACAATACCTCGCGCCTTGTGCGGTCTTTAAATCCGGTCTTCGACGGTGTCTGTGTAGCTCCTGGTCGCACCGGGACTGACGACTCCTACTCGTACCGGACTATCAGATGACAGTTGTCCTCCTGAGAGGCAGTGACCTCCCGCCTCTGAAGTAGTCCACACAGACCACCTGGAACTCCACACTCCTTGTCCCACAAGGAAGTGGAAGGAGTCGCATCCTCCTGTTGACGTACTAGTCGCCAACACACTCTCCTGCCTCCAGTTGCAACTACAGTTGTCCTTCCCTTGCTGCACCTCCCTTTTGTGGGAAGCACTTGCTCGGGCTCTCTCTCGGTTACCAAAACCAGAGAGAACGACAACTTTGTAGAGCAACTGGTTGCACTGAGTTGTACTTTGAGAAGCCCCCAATACCCCTATATATAGGAAGTCATGGGACATGGTTCTCTATCCTGGGCAATGCGGGACTAAAAGAAGGAGTAGAAGGGTTCGAGATTTTCCACAAAAGCAACCAACTCGCAACCTGAACCGATCGGTTCACAAGTGAACCGGTCGGTTGGGGACCTGAACTGGTCGGTTGACACCTCAACCGATCGGTTGGGACCCTTGAACCGGTCGGTTCACAAGTGAACCGGTCGGTTGGTGGTCCTGGTCGGTTCCCGATTGACTTTCCTTCTTTTGTTTCTAATTTGTATCGAATACCAATCCTTGTTCCAATCAAATTGGGTAAGTGAAACGCAAGGAAAATTCTCACCAATCCTATTTTCCCAAGTTGCTAGGTTGCACCAATTGAATTGATCGTTTCAACACTTGAAGCAATCGGTTCACCCTGGGATTGAGTCGATCGGCTCAATACTTGAGCCGACCGGTTCAGCAACCTCAGCCGACTGGTTCAACACTTGAGTCGATCGGTTGGGAATGCAGGTTGTGCAAAATCAACCAATTGCAATTTCAATCAATCTGATACTCCAATTAACATGTCCAACACCTTGAACATTATGATATTGAGCTATCAATCAATTGAGTGTTTAATTGAACTACTAAACTCCTTTAGTAATCAATCTAAACATTGCTAGTAGATAAAACTCCTCTTCCAGGTTAATCCTATGTGTGTGACCCTGCAGGTCCATTTCACGTTGGCAGTGAAAGTCCATAACACTTATGACTTCACAAGCAAAGGGCGGTGCCTAGTCACACATCAGTGCTACCCAAGTGAAAGTAGAAAGTTGGAGAACAACTTTCATCCTACAATCCGTGAATGGTGTTACAGTGAATGTATAATTCCTTTGTCATTGATATCCCGAATGAACTCGAGGCATGGAACAGTCATCCTGTCAATGTTCATTCACTTTCTTGATCTCAGAGTAGACTGGAAGAGATATGTATGACATCAGTATCATATACTGACTCACACATGCGTGCACGCCTTTCTCAATCCTACTCATCAAGTGGCCATGGATATCAAACTCCCTCAGGAGGGAAAAATCCCATATCTATCACTCACCCCTCAAAAGCCCCATGTGTCAAAGCCACCCAATCATCACCTTTATAACAACCCATGTTTCAGGACTGCGTTTTATGATGTCAAAGTGTGCCCAACGACATGTGTTGAGTGTAGTGATTTCAGGTCAAAGAATCACACTCACCACCATCACTGTGAGTACTGACTGTGACTACCATGTCATGGTTCCATGTGTCAAACTCACGGTGGGTCTGTCCGGTACCTTGTTCTCTAACAAGTACCTATGTGTTTGGTTTGATATCTCTATATCATGACTAATGAGATTCTGTCATCAACCAACACCACAATCTAGTCTTGTGTGTCATTGTTTTCTATCTACCTTCCACAATGACATCCGACTAGGGACATAACAAGAATGTACAAACTCTTAGCATCCGTATGATCTCATCGTTCAGATCATGAACCTGAAGGCATACGTCATTGAGTACTATCATTCTCTAGACATTCAATCTATTCTATCACTATCTCATATGACTGAACCAGAAAGAATTGGAAGCTTGCCTTTGATGTTTATCAAATAAATCTTAATGTATCCCACCAATCATCCCATGATTGGCTCTCAGGGCATACATACCAACATATCTTTGGGTGCAGCAACTTCATTGTCTTGGCCACTAAGATCAACCTTCCAATTGTCCTTGTTGGTCAAAGTAATGTTCTCCCAATCACACAGGTCTATGTACTGATTGTTGTCACAATATTGTCTGAACTTGGCGTCATTGTTGGGGACCCTACTGATCATCCCTACAGAGATCATGTACTGACTATCCACTAGGTTCCTACCTTATACAACTTCTAGGCCAGGTAGGTCCAATTCAAGCTTGGTGGCTAGGAGGGTAATTAATCCTCCACACATGATGTCTCCAGATTCTCTCTTCTTGATTTTCTTGATGTCTAAGAACCGGGTGAGGATGATGTAACCTACATTGATTTGGAACTAATAGATCATACCCCATAAAAAAACAAATCTTGTCTCCCACAAACGCCTTGTGTTTCTTTCTTGGCAAAAATGCATGTGCTGAGCAGGCGATGGAGGTAATGGAAAATGGGGTTGTGGATGGCAGAAGCTCTAGCCTTAGCCGCATTGTGTCACTCTTCATTTGTGTGTTCATTATAGAAAATATCACTTTCAAAGGCGGGAGGGTAGTCAAGAGCACTGCCATATTTGCACTCTAAAAGCTCCCAAAAATCTTAGAAGGTGATTCCATAGCTCCATCCCAGCAGATGAAAACTGATGAAGGCATAGGGCTCGAGCATGTGCTTTGGGTCCTCCTCGACCTTAAGAGTAGTAAGGAATTCGTAGACAAGGTGAGGGTAAGTTTTTATTACCGAAAAGCAGATGTACTCGAGGCCAATGTCTTTGAGCTTGTCCTTGATCTCATTCTTGAATCCCAGAGCTTTAATAGTATCTTCACAGGTGAAATGGATAGGGAGGTGTAACATACTAGATCTCAAACCCTACCCTGGAAGTTGACATTTTGGACTTAGCCAAACAAGGTTGAAGGTTACACCTAAATAGATGTTTAGTGTGATCCTAATGAGCTAATACATGAATTTATCACCCTAATGTAGCCTAATGTTTTCATATTAGTCTTAGGCTGATAATGGATACATAAAATATGCCACATAACTCATTTTGGTGGTAATATGAAGATAAGGAACTTAATTGGATGAATAATTTAGATAATGTGTTGTTAATGGTCCATATGAGATATCTCATAAAAATAAGTCTCAAAAGTGGAAACAAACTTCAAATTCGAAATTTATATATCAAAATTAGCGTACATGTCAAATTTCATCTAATTTGGACACCCTTGAAATATTAGGATAAGTTTAGGAGAGAGAAAATGAGTAAAAGGAATAAGTAATGAATAATGTGATTATATAACTTCAAAATATGGAAATAATGGAAAATTCATATTCAACACATCAAAGATAGCTTTTGGATGAAGTTTGGTCCAATTTAGATGTTGTTTGTGCAAGTTTTGCAATTTAGGTACATTTTGGATTTTCCTACAATTTACCCAATTGGAAGGTTTTCTTTGCAAATTATCACATGAATTATTATCCTTATATATTACCTTACCATTCTCGGTTTTTTGAACCATGGGGCACCTAGTTTCACCTTGGTTTGAAGGTGTTTCTTTCCAAGGGCATTTTAGGGATTACTCTCTTTGAAAATGAGCTTATCTTTAGAAGATATCAACCAGTGGGGTTTTTTCTTTGATTGGAGGTCGGTTGGGATGGCCTATAAGTGTCCATAAACCAACATTTGATATTCAAGAATCCTCTATGAGTTGTCCTCTTTCATGGCCATGAAATCCCTAGGCTAAGGACACATGGAAAGCTCCGTGGACACCTCATGCTTGACTTCTTCCTTATCCATAAAGGTTTACATGTCCATAGGCACCCTTAGCATTGTACACATGGAAAGTAACTTGATATATCATGCTTTAATTCTTACTTGTCCATAAATTATTGCATGTCCATGGACACCCTTATACATGACACATGGAAAGTCTCATAGACACCTCATACTTGACCTTTTTCTTTGTATAGCCATATCTACCCCTTCCTAACTCCAAATTCAAAAACTCTTTCTCTCCTTTATTTCCTATAGATTAGAGCATAACTCCTACTCTATTTGGCCACGAAGGTTCTATCCCAAGGTAAAATAAGGTGCCTACCTTGGTGAAGAATGCTCCTAGGGTTCCAAATTTCTCTATTTAGGATTTCTTAAGCTCCTCCTTGGTGATTTTGACCAAAACTAGTAAGTATCCTCCTTTACTTCCCTATTTTCATGTTGTTATTATTCCTTCCACCTTCCTCCAAGTCATAACCATGGCCTTCCATGGTGAAAACTCACCTAGAACCCATAAACACCTCATCTCCATGTTCTTTTGTTAGGGTTTTTCACCTCTAAAGTGGAGAAGGTGCTTCTTGCTCGAGATAGCTTTGTTGGAGAAACCAACCTCTCTAAGCTTGGGAACCTTACTTATTGGACCTATCAACCTTCCCTAGAGGTTCTTTGGAGGCCTAGTCTTGGATATAGGATTGACTTGGACTATTTAGACTCTGAAGTTGAGGCATGATGTATCCCCTATTCTTCTATGTTGATTAATTCACCTATGCTTATTCACTCTCTTTATCCTATGGACATTAGCCAATACACAATGTATTTTCTTTTGAAAATCATGGTTCATGTGAACTACCTTATTTGATATTTACCATGTGATCATGGATATTCTTTTGAACTCCTATGTTATGCTTTGTTCATGATGGAACTCTAAAAGATGACATGTGATGTCTTTTGCCCACTTATGAGGTGGATGTATATGTTGGTCACTTATGTGGTGACTAGTTTATATATTATGACTAAACTTTCTACTTTTCTCTATATTTAACATGCTATGTGATTCAATAGCACTAGAGTAGTGTAATTGCATTGTTTTTTATGGCAGATGTGTTATTTCCTATCGAGCAGATGTGATATTTCCTCCTCTTTTGGGATGGAAAGGAACCTCATTCCCAGGGAAAGATGTGTGATTCTTGGCCCATGTTTTATATATTTGGGAGATTGGCAGTATTCCTTTCTCTATCAGGTTTCAAGTTTATGAGACTTGGCCACCTTTGTGTTTATATTGTTCTAGGGCTATGTTTATCTCACATGCATGCAGATTGATGATATGGGTTGTGTGCCCTAATTCTTTACATGTGCTTGTGTGGCACAATCTTTATGTTTTACTAATGGCAAGTATTCTTTTATTATCATATGATTTCAATTCCTTTTCTCTTGATACCCATTTGGATGGTCCTTATCCTTTCTATGGGAAGCCTTTTTATATTTTTTGTCCCTTATTCCATATATAGCTCAAATTTCCTATTTAGGATGCACACACCAGCCTTTGTTGATGTCGTCTATTTTCTCTTCTTGCTGGGGTATGCTACCAACCCTAGGTGAAGGACTTGGATGATAAGGCATGAAGTTTTTGACTAGCTTAAGGAGTTAAAGCTTGGAGACAAAGTTGTTATGGTTTAGATTTCCCCCTACTTACATACTTATGTTGTATCATATATGTAAACCCTTATGGGATATTATGATGTACTTTTGTAATCTTTTGTGAAAATTGAATATAGTCATTATTTTTATTCCGCTACTAGAATTTGGTATTTTGCATACCATTATAATAAATTTAGAAAATTTATACCTATTCCAACATACCTTTGAGTGTGTTTGGAATAGATGCTAATTATTCAAATCAAAAGTTTAGTAAGGGGATGATCTCACGCTCCTTACAGGAGGACCCTACATGAGATAAGGAATAGATAGTTGAGGTCTTCTCCTGCCATCACCCTGAAATGGGTTGAGGACATGTAGTTGGGGATGGAGGAAGATCTCACTTCACGCTTGCGGTTGGAGGTTTTTTAAAGGGCACCATTGTTGTTGAAGATGTTGCTGAAGCAAGCTTGAACATGGCATGTCTGAAGGAGGACACAGAGTGTATCTGGGTAGAAGGGGCTTGCGAATAGGGGCTAGTACATGACAAGTGTTTGGAAAAACATGACGTGTACCTGGGGCGTTTCGACGGCGGGAGGTTGAAGATGATGGCATTTTCACATGATGGTGCTTGGTTCTTCCAACGTGCCTTTGGCAGTAGGTGGAGAAGAAGAAGAAGATCGAGATGATGGAGGCATTGCTCATGAGCCTTGCTTGTACTTACAGTTGTGGCAACTCCTTCTTAGGTGCTTACTAATGGTAACTGCTTCTAATTGGAGGCATCTTCTTACTGGTACTGCCTTACAACAGCGGCAGCTTGGAGTGGAGGAGAAGAAGAGGCAGAGACAATGGAAGTATGGAGCTTTTCTCTTAGTGTACCAGTGTTGTGGAAGCAGAGGCTACTTGCTGATAATGGGTGCATGATGACATGGCTAGTGGACCTTGGTTGAGGAGCATGAAGGTGGTAAAACTTGATCCAGAGGTGGTGGCGGCTCACACAGTTTTTGGATCGCACACAGCTGGTCGAGAGTGAGTATGAGAATGGTGGCTTGGAATTAGGGTTAAAAACCTCCTTTCTCATCCTTGGACATGGCATGTCTTTTTAAGGACACGACGTGTTCTTTTACGGAGGTTTCCTACTTGTCTTTGAACAAGCATTTACTACAAAGGATAGGACGTGTACAAATTAAAACATGTCGTGTGAGATTCCAAAAATCAAGGTTTAAGTCACCTTCACTATTAATGACATGAAGTGTGCAAATAAAGACACAGTGTGTTATTTCCCAAAAAGATATCTTCATTTGAATGAACATAAGACACATCGTGTTTCTATATAAAACACGTGTGTGATTTTCCATATATATATATTCACAATCTTCAACCTGATAACGACATGCCATGTGCAAATAAAGACATGGTGTGTGACATTTCATATGGAATCTATGCACCATTTATCTAATATCTACACGTCGTGTCAAATAAGGACACATCGTGTGGTTTTCTAAATATATTTAAAGCTTTTGAGAGATCGGTATGATATGTCGTATTTAATAAAAAAACACATCGTGATTGATTCCAGCGAGCGTTGTCTATGATCTTACATGACGTGTTTCAAATAGTACACACCGTGTATCTTTTAGAATCTGCATAGTCGGCCCTTCTGTGGTTGACGACACGATGTGTAACAATTAAGACATGTCATGTCTTTCAGGATTTCTGTAGGAATTTGTCTTCATTGGTTTGTACCTGCAGAGATGGTGATATGAATCTATGAGGATCTATATTATTACATTCATCCATGACAAGTTTATTTGGGGAATTGAAAAATGTTCTTGACTGATACTAATAAATAAAATCTATCCTAATGTGGGGTCAACTCCCACAAGTTCATCCATTTAAAGTTCGAAGTAAGACTCTTCAATTGGTTGATCAAGCATCTTGGAGGGAGCAAGTGACTCCCTTATCAATCTCCTCTCATACGGTGTACAACTTGCACCTTTGTCCATTAACCTTGAATGTTGATTGCTTCCCTTGTAGGTCCACTATTCCATATGGAAAAACTTTCAAGACCAAGAACGATCTAGACCACTTAAATCTCAATTTTCCTAGAAAGAAATTGAGTTTGGAATTGAACTAGAGAAGTTGGTCTCCTTCTTTGAAATCTTTGACCTTAATTCTTTTGTCATGCCATCTATTCATCTTTTCTTTGTAGATCTTGGTGTTCTCATATGCCTCCATTCTGAGTTCTTTGAGCTCATGGAGTTGCAACAATCTTTTATCTCCTGCTTTCTTTAGGTCATAGTTAAGGAATTTGATCACCCATAATACTTTGTGCTTCAATTCTATCGGTAAATGACATGATGTTCCGTAGACAAGTTTGAAAGGAGTTGTACCAATTGGAGTTTTAAAAGTTGTCCTATACGCCCATAGTGCATTGTCTAGCTTCAGTGCCCAATCTTCCCTTGAGCTGGAGATAGTCTTTTATAAGATATCTTTTAGTTGTCTATTTGAGATCTCCACCTAGCATGATGTTTGAGGATGGTAAGGTGTGGACACCTTATGGATATCTTTTAGTTGTCTATTTGAGATCCCCACCTGGCCTGATGTTTGAGGATCGTAAGGTGTGGACACCTTATGCTTCACTCCATACTTGCTAAGCAGGTTCTTAAAGTTTCTTTCATTGAAATGGCTGCCACCATATGATATTATTGCTCTTAAAACTCCAAACCTGGGAAAAATAATCTTTTGGAATAGTTTTATCACTGACTTTACATCTGGTGCTTGAGTAGGGATTGCCTCCAACCATTTTGATACATAATCACAAGCTACTAGGATGAACTTGTAGATGCATGAGGATAGAAAAGGGCCCATATAATCTATGCCCCACACGTCGAAGACTTCTATTTCTAGGATTGAGTTCAATGGCATTTCATCCCTCTTTGAGATTCCCCCAGTTCTTTGACAATTGTCACAAGCCTTGACAAATGTGTGCATGTCACAAAATAGACTTGGCCAATAGAAACCTGATTGAATAATCTTGGTTGCAATCCTATCCACTCTAAAGTGTCTGTCGTAGAGAGAGTAATGACAATATAAAATCACACTAAAAATCTCTTCATTGGGAATGCATCTCCTGATAAGTTCATCTGTGCATTGCTTAAACAATAGAGGATCATCCCAATAATAGAATTTGACATCATGAAGGAACTTTTTCTTTTACTTGTATGGGAAATCAAGCGAAAGACATCCGGTGTCAAGATAATTTGCAAAATCAGTGAACCATGGCATAGCAAGAGAATTAACCACATAGAGCTTCTCAATAGGAAATTTGTCATCAATTGGAACTTTGCCTTCAACACACATAGAAACACATGAGAGATGGTCAGCTACATTGTTCTCGGTCCCTTTCTTATCCTTGATTTTTAAGTCAAACTCCCATAATAGCAATATCCGACAGATGAGGTGAGTTTTGGAGTCTTTCTTGCTCATAAGGTACCTTATCGCAGCATGATCTATATATGTTATGACCTTAGAACCTACTAGATGTTGTCTAAATTTATGAAAGGCATAGACTATGGCAAGCATCTCCTTCTCAGTAGTAGCATAGATGATTTGGGCATCATTAAGGGTCTTACTCGCATATTGTATGGCTTGAAGTTTGTTGTCTCTTCTTTGTCCCAAGACTGCTCCTATAGCGTAGTCACTCACATCACACATGACGTCAAAAGGAGAACTCCAATATGGTGGTTGGATGATGGGAGTTGAAACTAGGGAATCTTTCAACTTTTGAAAAGAAATTTGGCAATCATCATTGAACATGAACTCAACATCTTTTACTAGAAAGGGAATAAAGGCCTTGCAATATTTGAGAAGTCCTTTATAAATCTTCTGTAGAAACCTACATAGCCCAAAAAGCTACATATTTCTTTCACATTGGTTGGAGTTAACATCTTTTCAATAGCTTACACTTTAGCTTTATCCACTTCAATTCCTCTGCTTGAAATAACATGGCCTAGAACAACCCCCGTCTGCACCATAATTAGGCACTTTTCCCAATTAAGCACAAGGTTGACTTGCTGGCATCTATGCCAAATTTAGTTAGATTCAACAAACAATCATAAAAGGAATTGTCATACACACTAAAGTCATCCATGAATATTTGCATTATCTTTTCAATGTAATTAGAAAAAATATCCATCATACACCTTTGAAAGGTGATGGGGGATTTACAAAGACCAAAGGACATCCATCTATATGCATAACTTCCATAGGTGCACGTGAAAGTGGTCTTTCCCAGATTGGGTGTGTAGATGGAAATCTGAAAGAACCTGCTATACCCGTCAAGACAGAAAAAGTAGGATTGATGAGCAAGCCTTTCCAGCATCAAGTCAATAAATGGTAAAGGGAAATGACCCTTCCTGGTGTCTTTATTTAATTTTCTATAATCAATGCACATTTGCCACCCAATGATGATTCTTGTTTGTATTAATTCATCATTTCCCCCATTAATTGCAGTTGTTCCTCCTTTCTTAGGAACAACATGTATAGGATGCACCCATGGACTATCACTTATTGGATAAATAATCTCGACATCTTTAAGTTTGAGAATTTCCTTTTTTACAACTTCCATCATATTTTGGTTCAGTCTCCTTGGGGGTTCTATGCATGGTTTGGCATTTTCTTCCAAAGGTATTCTATGCATATAGATAGATGGGTTAATTCCTTTGAGGTCATCAATGGAGAAACTTGTCATATCTTTATATCTTCTAAGTTCATTTAAGAGTTTTCTTCTTGATCATTATTCAATTCAATATTTATAATAATTGGAAAGGTGGAGTTGGGTCCTAAGAAAGTGTACCTTAAACCCAGTGGGAGGGGTTTTAATTCTACCTGTTTGTTTGAATCTGTGTAATTGGTTTCCTCACTCTTCTTAGAATCTTCATCACTTGGTGGGGTCTTCAAGGTTACATGAATTTCTTCATTGGAAATGACATTTGCATCTTCTTCTCCAAGATCATCAAGAATAGTCTCAACTGAATTATTTTCTTCCTCAAGCAATGTATCAATAGTATCAATAAGACAAAGGTACTCCTTGGAGCTGGGCACCTTCATGGCATCATAAATAGAGAATACAAGTTCTTCATCTCCAACTCTGATGGTGAGTTTTCCTTCTCTAACATCAACTAAGCAACCTATGTTACATAGGAAAGGTCTTCCAAATAAGACTGGATTGGTTGGGTCCCCATGCATGTCTAAGACTACAAATTCACATGGAATGAAGAACTTCCGTATCTGTACGGGGATATCTTCAATCACTCCTCTAGGATGCTTGATTGAGAGATCAGCTAGCTGGATTGTCATCGAGGTTGGCTTCAAATCTCCCAAGTCTAGCTTTTCCCACAAAGAGACAGGGATCATGCTGATGCTAGCTCCAAGATCAACAAGTCCTTTATCAAAAGTAGAGTATCCTATCTTGCAAGGGAGTGTAAAGGCACATTGGTCATCTATCTTTTTAGGCATATAGTTTTGGGTGATGGAGCTTATCCTTTCAGACAACATGACAATCTCGACTTGGTCAAATCTTCTTTTCTTTGTTAGGATTTGCTTGAAGAACTTTGTGTAGGAGGGCATTTCATCTATGACTTCAACTAGAGGAAGATTCACATACAACTTATTCAGAATGTCAGTGAACTTATTGAACTTCACATCATTTTTTGTGTTATCAAACCTGTGAGGGAAAGGGGAATTGATCTTGCTAGAAGAATCACCTTGGAGAAGATTTCTTCCTTTGATTTTCAATGGTCTCCTCAATAGTAGTGTCAACAACCTCTTTAGATTTTCTCTTAGAAGGTTGTGTAGACCCTCCTATGACTGCTCCACTCCTCAAGATTTACAAATCTCCTTGGGATTCATAATTGGCTAACTGGGCAAAGAACCTAAAGATGTTCCTTGGTTGGCTAAATCTTGTTGAGCTATCTAGTTCTCCAATATCTTGGTGTGGGTAACAATCCCATCAACTTTAGAAGACAATTGTGTGAGAGCATCCTTCAAAAGATTGCCATGTACCCAGAACTCATCATTCTGCTGGATTTGTGTGGTGAAAAAAGTCTCAAGGAGGCTTTCCAGGCTGGACTTTTTTGGTGAAGGAGTCACTTGTTGAAATGGATTGAAGTTCCTATTGTTGTTGTTGTTATAGTAACACGGTGATTGTTGATGGTTGGCATTCATTGGATGATGGTTGCTCATAGGTTGTTGACCTTGAGCTGACCTTGTTGTTAATTCTGTGAATTGTTGTTCCTATAAGAAAAGTTTGGATGGTTTCTCCATCCTAGGTTATAGGTCTTAGAAATAGGATTGTAGGCTTGTCTGTTGTTAAAATTACCTACAATGTTGACTTGTTCAGGTGATTCAATGACATTCAGTTGCGGTGCAAAACAAGAGGTAGAGTTGTGTTCGGACGTTTCACACACCTCACATACTTGCTCGACTGCTTGAACTGAGTGAGTGGTCAGCTGTTCAAATTTCTGACTCAAGTCATCAAATTTGGCTGCAATCAGGTCCATGACGTCTACAGTGTGTTTCCCATTGGACTTCTCACTTGATATGGAGGAAGAGAATGGTTGATTGGTCCTTTCAAAACTCCACTGGATGTGTTTGAGTGCCAAATCTTCAATAATAGAATAATATGACTTGTTCATTAAGGATCCATTTGTAGTGGCATCAATGGACATACGGGTGTTGTAGAATAATTCATTGTAGAAGGTTTGCAGTAGAAACCAGTGGGTCAAACCATGATGAGGACATAGGTGTTGTAGATGCTTAAATCTCTCCCAAGTTTCATAAGGTGTCTCTCCTTCTTGTTGCTTGAAGTTTGTGATCTATTTCCTCAATTGGGTCGTCTTGCTAGGAGGGAAATACTTAGTTAGGAAAGCATTGAACAATTCATCCCAACTCTTGATGGAATGTTTAGGCAATGAAGAGAGCCACGACTTGGCCTGGTCTCATAGAATGAATGGAAATAGGAGTACATGTACTCCTTCAGCTGGAACAATGTTGACCTTAAAGGTGTTCATATACTATAGAAACTCCGCTATGTGAAGATTCAAATCTTCCATAGGAGTTCCCCCGAAATGATTCTATTGGATCATATGCATGATTGTAGGGTTGATGGAGAAGTTGTTGGCCTCTATTGCAGGATGATCTATGACCCCACAAATATTGATGGCACCTGACACAATGAAATCTTTGAGTGGACAGTTGTCCTCCATCTCTGATTCTTGAAGAGAATGGGTGAAGGTGGTGGTGAAGGTGAAGATTGCATTGTTGAAGGACGTGATTCCTCCAAACTTGAAGATTTTTCACTCCTCCTTGCTCTCCTGCGGCTACTAAAGGTTCACTCTATTTCTGTGTCTAGAAATATTGATGTAACATCCCAAATTTCATAGCTAATTTAAAAAGCTTAATGTGGTTTTTCTAATAAGATTCCATTAAGGGATCAAATAAACCTAACTATGGTTTAATATGTAATGAGTTCATAAAAGATGTACTATATGTCACATGGCTTACCAATACACACATAATGACTTAAATGTGTAAAAATTGGTAATCAATGATGTATAAAGAAGAATGAATGTTTTACATGGACAATAATGTGACTAATAGATACAACATGGTAATTTGAGACATTAAATCAATGTCAGATATATTTCACAACTAAATGCATTGGATAATAACTTAGAATAGTGAGGATAATTGAGTATGTATAGGTTTGATGATATCTTGAAATATGGAAGTATATTTGATCTCAAACTTAAAATATCTTATAAGAAGTTATGCCTAATGGTACGATTTGGGAAATAAAAGATCATCTTGGGATTTATTAGAAATTAGTAAATTTTAAATAACATGTACTTATTTAATGGTTTTTAAAACCCAAATCAAGATTATAAAATGATGGAAATTATTTAGACACAATGTAAGCCTATGCTTTAATTTTGGTCAAGTTTGAATAACCACACATTTTTAATTAATTTTACCAAGGAAGGGCATTCCTTTAACAAAGTTTGACCAACATATGCAATTATTATGGTCATTTTATCTGGACCCAGATTAAGAGGACCAAAGCCTAGTTGTCAAGCTCACTATACGCGAACCTTTTCATAGCGTCATATGATGATCTGAGGGTCAAACCCTCATCCCTTACCTTTTGCATCCGCTAGACTTTGAACAAGTTCTGTACTACCAATCCGCTCCAGATTCCTCACGATAATGGCGAAGATTTTGGGAACATTATTTCCTTTGGACTCAAGACAATTTTCTAATACTTTTAATCCCCCATGCAAGCCCTAGATCTCACCAGAATGGAAACATCCAATTTGTTCGTGTGAGTTTCCCACAGGAGAAAGTGCCACCTTGACCACCAACCAAGGTGTTGGCTTCCTTGCATATCACATGGTGCTACCCCAGATGTAGATTTGTATCCTTTGAATCTCAGAGATAAGAAATGATCCTCTATAAATCGATCGTGTAGTAGGACTATGACGTCCAGTCCCGGTGTGTTTTAGTTGAAGGGTGGATCAGAATCCCCCTTCCTTCCATGGAGGTCTCACTCTTCTATCCATGGAGACAACCCAGTCGATCTGCAATGACAACCACACAATGTGGCTGGTGAGGGACTTGGTAGGGACCAGATTGGGGTCAGAAGCCATGAGTACAGGTGTCTGCTTCCTTGAACTACGCCTCCAGGTAGGTGCTTGTAGCGGCGTTGAGAGGACACCACCATACCACATCCTGGGGAGGGTTCATGGAGGTCATTTTAGGGCCAGAAATAGTTGGAGAAGGCACTTCAGAGGAACCCTCTTACTTGACATGAGGATGGTATCATCATCATCATCATCATCAAAAAAGTTCATCCTTGGATATACTCCAACTTCCTCGGGGATCTCTCTGGTTGACCTAGAGTGGAGTGACAGGAAGGGAGAGATGTACTTTCAGTTGAGAAAAGTGTGCCTCACTTCTTTTGCTCGAGGCTAGGTTCTTAGCTACCATCATCTCTAGGGAATTGAGTTGCTTCTCTTGTTTAAGTGAATATTAGTTTTCACAATAAGTTTCTTCACTGTACTCCCCATAATGTTGTTTGTCATAGTCCCCCTCATTAGGATATTGATATGTGTAGCATGGTTCCTCACAATAGACTCTAGAAAATTGTGGATTATAACTTGTATCATATCCATAATGATAGGAAAACATGACATCTCACTCATTGAAAATGCTATGAAGTGTTGTCATAATCTATGGGGGCACCTTGGGACAGTCTACTATTGCATGATTGCAATAATCGCACAATTGACATTGTAGTTAATGTTGTATTGACCACTTATGTGCTATGGCATATCTATTGTTCAGTGGCCATGGCCGCTCTAAACTCTTTTCTTTTTTACAATGGTCTCCCTTTGTGCAACAAGGACTAGTTCCACTTGATGGGTGACTTCTTCCTCATCCACCCTTTGAATATGATTTCAAGAGAAATAAAGAATTTCACTATCAGGCTCAAATATTTATTTTATAGATTGGAGATAAAAAATTACAAAAAAAAATTGTGATGGAAAAATGTAGTCTAAAATAAATTATAGTTGTAAAGTAATAATTAGAAAGAAAAACTATAAATAGAAAAGCCAAACTAGAACTACAAAATCATCTAGAAAGAAGAAATCCTAATAATTCAAAGCAAAGAGATTCAAAAATAGCTCTACTATTTTCGACTACGGTGCCAACATTTGACGTGTGTCTTTTGTATAGAAAATTCACTAGGGAAGATGATTCCCTATAGTTTAATCTTAAAAGAGGCAATCAACCCACCCACAAGTGAACTAGTTAATAGTAGTATAGAAAAGGATAGAACCCATTAGAAAACATGATTAAAATTGTATTCTAACCTATTACTTAGAATAATATTTAAAATTTAGTTCGTGAGAGAGATTATAGCTAAAATAGGAAATAAAGATCGCAAAAGTAAGACTGATTTAATCGAATTAATAAAGATTATTGGGGGTTTGGGATTCATCACCATAGATTATGTAGTTATCTTATTCTAATCAACTCATTGAACTAAATTTCTTCTATTAAGACCAAGCTAATTGGCACCCTTAAAAACACAAATCTAGTAAGGATCAAAATTCCCCACAAACCTAAGACCTCGATAATTGTAGTTCTTTGTCTAATCATCCAGTAGAACTCCATCTAGAATCTCTTCTGGAGTTCTACATGTTTAAATTGGTGTTCAAATTCTAGGATCTGAGATCTTATCACCTAGGATTATAAAAAAATATAAAATAATAGATCAATTATAGAACTCCATTAGGGATCTCATCTAGAGTTATGTGGGTTCATTCACGTTCTTAGACTTAGGATCTATGATCTCTTTACTAAAGATTACAGCCATAAGAATATAGTTGATCAAATCATAGAACAAGTGTGTAAATCAGAAGAAAAACATTTAACAAATAAAACTCTTTGAGTTGATATAAATTAAGATAAGGTACGAGCTATGGGGATACACCCCTTTCCCTAGGGAAAGGTATACTCTCTAATAGTAGAAATAGGCACAAAAGTACAGATAGGGATAGAAAGAGTCATGTTGCCAAAGTGTAGAAACAATAAGACAATCTCTATGAGGAGGATGACTCCTCTCCTTTCATTGATTTGTGCACCCAAGGGTGGCTCTTAGATGACTGAATTTGTTTGTCCTTGTCTATGTCTTACCCCCTCCTTTTATAGGGGGGAATGTGAGCCCAAAACCCTAAAAATGCACCTGGTGGTGGCATCTGAGACTAAGTGATCTGTTCCTATCGGTAGACTAGAGGTTAGTTGATCGACCGAGGTAGACTAATGTGCAAGATCATATGTGAGTCAGCCGATCGGTTGGGGGACCAGCCACTCGACTAACAATTTAATGCTTGGATTTGATTCAGGTCAGTTGATTAGTTTGAGGTGAATTGACCTACTCCACCATAATAAAAGTCCTCATTTTTACATGTCAAGTCAACCAACTAGGTGGCCAGTCGATCCATTGGCAATTCAAGATTATTTCAAATTTTGTGCTTGTGAGTCAACCAACTAGGTGGGTTAGCCGACCAGTTCAAAAGTTTGGGAGGTTAAGATGTGTATTTGAAGCCTCTTTGATCTTCTAATATTTGGGGTTATTGGGATTTCAAGTGATTGGGTCTTTTTCCTACAATAAAAGAATAAATCTAATAAAAACTCTAATTTAGAAGATGAGAAAAATTAAAGAAAATAAATGCAAAAACTAAGAAATAACAATGCTATGTCTATAATAAATTATCTAAAAGATACAACAAATAGATAAATATGCATTCTTTTGAGATTAAATTTATGCACATCTTTAGGGCGGTTAACCAAGTTGCATATTATTCTTCTCACCAAGCTATGATTGTGAGAGGTGTCTACACATATGGTTTGACCACCTAATGAACTGGTTATTGTTTGAGGTATAGTTTTCTTTTGTCCAAATGTTTTGAAAGATCATGTGTCTAAACATCTTTGTCTAGATGTGTATGGTAAGATGAGTATTTTTACCTCCTAGTTTCATTAATAACTAAATGAACAGGCACCTTCATGCAGGTCATGGTGCATTGTTTGTGTCCTTACATGTACTACTACCCCTATGCATGTGTTGGGATCTACTTTAAATTCTTTTTACCATTCTACCCATTTACACTTTCTGGCCTTTGAAACCATACAAGAATTTATTGTACTCATTTTCACATCTTTCAATAGCTATGATGTTTTTTAATCGTGGAATGGGACTGGAATCGTCTTGAACAATGGTGCACGAAGGAAGGTCAATCCTAGGTTCACTGATAGTGTGCCTCATTTGAGGAAGAGAATGATGAGGTGAGAGTGTACCTCATTTGAGGAAGAATGATGAGGTGATTTATACTTGATCCTTACATGTTCACTTAAGCATCTTTTGTGAAGATTTTTTATTGTGAATGGGTTACAATCTCGTTAATTGAATTATATAAAGAACCTTACGATCTGGGTTGGGACATTCACTCGACGTGGATTCACATCCTATTAATGGAAAGATAGTGATGGTGTCATTTCTATGGAGAACCTCTTGTCAAGTCCACTATCCATGTAAGGGAGTGAAATCACCCCTTTACTAAAATTTTGAAGAATTGACATCCATTCCAAACCCTCTCAGAGGTATTATGGAATGGACATAAATTTTCCAAATTTATTAAACATTGGTATACAAAATACCATTAGAAAGTAGCGGAATAAAAATAACTGACTATATTCAATTTCATAAAAGGTTTACAAAAATACATCAAATTATCCCATTAGGGTTTATATCAAGACACACAATCAAGATCTAGATAGAGGGAAGTATAGACTACTACAATCTTGTCTCCAAGCAACATCTCCATCAACCTAGTCCAAGCAAAAAGCTAAGATCTTCCTTGTCTTATCCATCACCTTGCTCAACCCCTGGGTGGTTGGGAAGGCACCCAGAAAAAAGGGAAAGGGAAGAAAAGTATGTGTCAATTAATGAATAAGTACAAGAGAAAAGGAAATCATATGAAACATAAATATATTGAATCATCATAAGATGAGAGGGCCAAGAGAATGAGGCACATAACAAAATATATTCTTACCATTACAACATGTATAAGAAGTAGCATGCATGGTATTAATTGGACTACATTAACTAAGTAGGGTTGAGGAACCTAGCGAACCTCAACCTATAGGTGAGGGGAGAATTCATAAATTCCCAGTCACCTATCAAATTTTATAGGGGAGACATAACACATTCCCTAGGGGGAGAATAAGTCGTTCCCCAGGGCGATTATTTGCATACCCTCTGTGGGTGGTTGTACATAAGTACCACTACTATAGTTAAATAGCTAAATAAACCATCATGCTCAAGAAATAGTAAAGTGGCAAGATAAATCATCATATAATTACAACTTGGTGGTGGGGTTCCAAGACCCAAGAATAAAAATTCCAAAACTAATTTATGAGGCAAGTGTAGCAAAAGATTCAAGAGTATATGAAATAGGGTTTAATAAAGCCTCATTATAGAAAAATAGGTTAAGGCACAATTATTCCCAACTTAAGGTGTAAATTCACATACATAAATAAGGATTGCACATACATAGCACATACCTTTCATTATGAATCATATTACCCACTTTCATCACTTGATTGAGTCCATGATCATTTTTTCCTATTTTCAATTTGTATACATGTTTTAGAATGATATATACGCATTAAGGTAGAGAAAACCCATATTTTTACTTTTTATAGAAAAATCTTGATCTAGACTATGAAAACATCACCATAGACTTAGTTAGGTTCTTGTGATTAAGAAAACATATAATTTTGTATATTTTGGAGTTACGATGATTAGAGTGTATTTTTGATGATCTTTAAGTGATTAAATCACATTTTATAGAAAAAAACCATAAAAAAACTAAAACCAATACTTGGAAATATTATTATTGAAAACAAAATGTTTTTCTGAGTTTAGGACGTATTTTACTTTAGTTTTTGGACAAAGGAATCAAAAGTTATGAATTATTGAAATTCGGCCAATCAGAAACCGACACATCATCAAACCAAACGAGATAAGAAAAGAGAGAGAGAGAGAGAGAGGGAGGGAAAACACCATTCGACCTAATATCATGGTTTTAGATTAATAGTTATCCAAACTAGATCTTCTAGAAAAGGTAAACCGGTAAGAAACCAAAACCCTAGATGAACATGGTAAATAGAGATAGAAATCATCAATTTTAAACATAGATGCATGAATTTTAAGCATGTAGCAAGCAATATATGGGAAGTGGGTTATGAAACTCGCCTCTAGGGAAGATAAGAAGGTCCAAACAGCAAGGATCCGAGCTTAGAAGGTCTGGTTGCTCCAATCCTAGCTCCTTTCTTGGACAAAGATCACCTTCTCAACTTAGAGGTGATAAACCCTAGCAAAAGAGCATGGAGATGAGGTGTTTTAGGGTTCTAAATGGGGTTTCACCGTGGAAGTCCATGGTTACGACCTGTAATAGGGTGTAAGGAATACTAACAGTATGAAAATAGGGAAGGAAGGGAGGCAACTTACTAGTTTTGGTCAAATTCACCAAGGAGGAGCTTTAGAAACCCTAATAGAGCAATTTGGAAGCCCTAGGAGCCTTCTTCACCAAGGTAGGCTCCCTCTATTACCTTGAGATAGAAACTTCATGGCCAAATTTAGAAGGAACTATTATCTAAGCTATAGTAAAGAAAAGGAGAGCAAGAGTTTTCGAATTGTGTGTTGGGAAGGGGTATACATGGCTATATATAGAAAGAGGTGAAGCATGAGGTGTCTTAAGGGACTTTCCATGTGTCATTAGCCTAGGGCTTGATGGCCATGCAAGAGGACAGCTCATAGAGGTTTCATGCATATCAAAAGTTGGTCCTAAGAGCCCATAGATCCTTCTAGGCCATCCCCACCGTTTTGCAAGAAAGAAATAACCTCATTGGTTGATAGCTTTTAAGGATAAACATCTTTATAAAGAGGGTAATCCCTATAATGCCCTAGGAAAGAAATACCATCCAACCAAGGTGAAACTAGGTTCTCCAATGGTTTAAAATCTATTTAATGGTAAGGGAATATATAAGGATTAAAATTCAGTTGATAGTTTGCAAAGAAAACCTCCTAATTGGGTAAATTGCATAAAAGTCCAAAATGTACCTAAAATTGCATAACTTGCACAAACAACATCCAAATCAAACCAAATTTTAACCTTAGCTTCATTTTATGTTTTCAAATCATATAAAAAAGTTTTATTAAGGTTTATAGCACTTAATTATGGTAATTAAGCTTTCACAGAGGTATTTGTGCATAAACCCTTATATTGGTACAATTAGTGAATAAATGTTTACTAAACCACTATAAATTCCACTAATTAAATAGAAAGGCCAATAAGGATATAAATGAAAGGAAAAGTTGGGAAAGAGGGTCAAAATATAAAATTTTAGAATTCGATATGGTACAACACTCCACCCCTTAAAGAGGATTTCGTCCCTGAAATCACAAGCAAGAAGGGAAGGGTGAGTGTGCAACATCTCATCACAAAACTTCAGGTTATTTCTCCAACCTTAACTTCCACCAAACAACTCATCAACATATACTCCACAAGCATCTCGACATAGGTGAAGTTCTCAAGAATCACCTAGGTTCCATTATTTAGATATTCTTTTTAGGAGATTTACCATTATTTACATTTTTGGCTCATTAACATTATATTCATTATGATATCACATTATCACCATTATTTTAATTATGTCATGTCATAATCACTTTATTACCAAGGAAGTTATATTTCATTATCATCCATGAAACATCGTATATATATATTTCTCATTTATCTTACTAAGAATTTTAACAAAATTATGGGTTACTCGATTCCTTTAATATACTTGATCATATCCTTAATATTTTGAACTTCGACTTCATTATCCTTATACTATCACCACATTAAGTTATAACGAATTATTTTGCATGAATTATTCAATTTGTCATAAAATCTTCATTCAATACAAATTATGTCACATCAATTACATATATTTATAATAAACGTTATCTCATTGCCACATTATCTATATTTCTCACGTTAATGTCATCATTAATCATTTTCTCATATTTATTTATATTATTGATTTGCACATTTATGTGAATCAAATCACTTCATATTCATATTCATATTGAATTCATTCTATGTATTTTAATGATCAAGGTGAGGCGTATTACGTATTGATTCACATCAAGTGACTAATCATGTGTGTATTAGATAACAAGATAACATACCATGCATTTTATATTGATGACTTGATTAATATGTGATTAGATGATTATATATATCATTTATGTGTATCAAAGTATGTTAACTGATTATGGCACCTAATGGCATTAATGTATCATGAAAGGCATTAAGGATGTATATGTTAAGGTTAGATGATTACAACTTAGGGTTCAAGTTAATATGATCACTATATTTTACTTAGCATGTATTAAGTCCAAGATTAGGTTACAGTTATCTTACTTGTCATTTCATTAGGGTTTATTGGTTTATGAAATGGGAAACACCATGCATATATGTTAGAATTAATATGTGAGTTACTCATATTATGTGCATTAGGTATTCATTAGGGTTTGAACATATAAATTATTCCTCAGATGATCATTATATGTTCATTAATATATAAAGAAGCATGTTAGGCTATAACTATAACTTGTTTGGACCCCACTAAGGTGTCAAGCACAACAACCTCCTAAGTATGGGGTTAGGGTTTCTAAAGATAGTGTAGATAGATTTCAAGATGTCATAGGGCTCCATCCCCCCAAAGAGGATTTTGTCCTTGAAATCTAACCACCCAACATCATCAAACTAACTATACTCCACCCCTTAAAGAGTTCGACTTATCAAGCCAAAATACACTAGGTTAAAGGATGAGTCTAACTAAAGCATGTACAAGATCCATCACACTTCCACTGTGCACCCTGATAGCTCACTTAACCCCAAACATCAAAGTCTAGGTTCTAGGGATAAACTATCCAAGCATGTGGCCCCAAGGGACATAAGGAGACTATATTGGTATCCATCCTCAAACAAGTCATCATACACATAAAACTTAGGGTTCCCAAAGATATACAACATAGATGTCTAAGGTCACTATTGCCTAAAAGCAAACTATTTCGGACAATCCATTTCAGCTTAGGCCAGGCTGGTATCATTATTGGATAAATTGGATATTATGATAAATCCCTTTGTTTCGATGATGACAAACATTTCATTCTTATTAATCTAACGAGCTACTTGAGTGTGCAGGACTAAGATGGATGGCAAAGCAACTAGGGAAAATCCACAAGCTAAAATGTTTATATTTTCATGCAATGTAATCATTGTTGTAAAAACTTGTACAAATATATAATGTACAAGTACTTAGAATTGCATGTAAATCAAGCGTTAGATTTTCCCTATCCAAACACCATAGTTAGACATGTCATCTCATTTAATTAGGATCACCTTTACACACTCACACATATAATTAATGCTTAAATTGAAATCTTGAAACAGGATCATTCTCGGTCGACAAACTCCTCGACCGAGACACTCTCGGTCGACCATCTTCTCGACCGAGAAAGATCCAAAGTAGCCGTTAGACACAACAGACAAGTTAGTTGGTAGTTGAAGAAAGACGTTGCAAATCACTTGTTCCAGAGAGCCTGTCGGTCGACAAAACTTCGACCGAGTAGGTGTCTCGGTCGACCATTTGTCGACCGAGATGGTCTCTGACAGCAACTGCAGAATAAATTAATTAGTCGTTGTTAAAGCAACAACTTTGTACCTAACGGCTAGTTAAGCACTTAGAAACCCCTAGAAGTTGTCTAGAACGTCCTTAAGCATACTTAGGCCATTCCTATAAATAGGACAAGCCATAGGACACTAGAATTCACTTGTTACACTTGAGAATACACTTGAGCATACTTGAGCAATCTTTTGCAAGCAATTTGAGCACTGTGATCATTGGCCTACATTCTCCTTAGCTCAATCTCGTGTCCTATAGGCTAGATTCTCCTACCCACAGCAATCACAAGTTCACATACTTGGCTAGGAGATCTTACGCTTGATCTAGGTATATCAAGCCTCGGGCTTAAAGGATAAGTTGTAATTTCCTTTTCCTTTCTTGTTCCTGTTTATCTTTTGTACTCTCCTTGCTACTCCTAGGGTTGGAGGCTGCGGATTGGAGAGGGTTGACTTCTCAGGTGGAGAAGGGGACTTCAAGCTACTTCAAGAAGGCTATCGCAAGGGAAGCTACTTCAGAAGGCTGTTGCAATGGGAGTTGGTGCATCTACTTCAAGGGAAGGCTGCTTCAAGGTTGGCGATTACTTCTAGGTGAAGGCTGCTTGAAGGGTTTAGGAAAAGAGATTGTATTTTATGTAAATTCCTTGAAGAGGTAATAAAATAAATTTCTTTTCAAATCCCGGTTGGGTAAGCAACCGGGTAGTGGATTGACGGCTATAGTATTTGCTATAGTTGGAACCACTCTAAACCTTGTGTCTCCTTGTCCAATATTTTTCATTGTGGTTGTTTGAGTTCAATAATTGTTAAATTATCTATAAAACTCTATTCACCCCCCTCTAGTAGTTTTCAATTGGTATCAGAGCAGGCTTCAAGGAACCCTAACCAGGTCTTGAAGAATGGAGGGAAATGGTGAAAAGTGCTTGGACGAAACCACTACATGCTGCAATTGGTGTTTAGGAACAAACCACAAAACAACCGGATGCCCATGGAGATCAAAGGAAGAGGACAAGCACAAAGAATGCTTTATTGCTACAACTAGTGAAGAAGAAGAAGAAGAGGTAAGTCTTTTTGATTTATCTAAAGAAGAACTAGTTGCTATTATTGAAGAAACACATAATAAATATGTTGAGTGCAAAAAGAAATTAAAGAAATCAAACAAGGAAAATGATGATCTAAATGTTAAACTTCTTGCTCTTGCATCTGAAAATGAGGATCTTAAAGAGGGAAATAAATTTTCTAATCTTAAGTTAAAATCTATGGAAGCCGATTGCAAGCTCCTTTCTGTTGAAAATTCAAACTTACAGACTCAAGTAAACGATCTTCAAAAACAACCATTATTATGCACCCATATAGATTATGACACTATTGTTAAAGAAAGAAATTAATTGTCATCCAATCTAGACCAAGCAAAAATAGACATTAAGAAAAGAATGGATGAGATTTCCAAGCTACAACAACAAGTTCGTAGTTTGAATAACCATGGCATTCTTGATCAAATTCTAGATAATCCCTATCAACAAATTGGGAGAAGGGGACTAGGTTACAATCCTAAAGAAAAATCTCATCAACAACCTAGTCAGAGAAAGTCACAAACCCAATCTATATATGTACCTAAAAGGACATCCTCACCCAATGACAACATAGGACACAACCATAGAAAAAGATATGAAGTTGACTCAATATGTTTTCATTACTGTTTGCGCCTTGGTCACTATTCATTTTCATGTCCTTATAAGAGAAAAGATGTAGAGTTAGTTTGGGTTCCAAAACCTCCAAACTAAATGAACAAAATCAAAGTTGAGATATGACCAATGACATTAGTTGCATATTTCTATGTCTATCTCAACTCTACATAATTACAAATATAAATGAAATTGATATTAGTTTGTTCCCTAAATGATTTAAAGTCTAAGTCAAATGAAAAAGAAAATTCCTATTTTCATATAATTTTTCGTAAAAATATTTTCTGGTCTATTCATATACTAATGGAATTATCATTGTATGCTTTACACCATGCTTTCATCATTGGGTGTGCATAGAAAATTGTTTGCAAGCCAGCAAAATAACTTATCAGTTATATGTTATTGCTTGCCACAAAATCTCTAACTCAGTATTTTTGAAATAATTATGTCTCCAATTAAGTAGTATGCTTCAACTTGATATTTAAATTTTATGCAGATATTAGACTCAATATATTCAAATCTGAAAAATATCTGCAAAATTTGCCTCTTGGTCAAAATAAAACTTGACTAAGGGGCGCTATGGTCGTAGTCAAGGGCGACCTAAAATAAGCTTCGACAAAAATTGCTTATTTTGGAAATTCTCTCTTTGGACCTAATCTTAATATAAATTTTTCTTGAAAATTAAATCATTTGTTATCATTTAAAGCCTTAAATTATTCCAATATTACTCCCTTAGAATATCCATATATATGCTCTACAAAAATGATCTACCATTTGCATTTAAAAACCAGCTTTAAAAGATGTACTCAGTAAGTCTGTCGGTCGACGAATTCGTCGACCGAGAACCTCTCGGTCAGCCCATCTCTCTCGACCGACAAATACTAAACAGACTCAATATTGGACGAACTGTCGGTCGACAAATGCTCGACCGAGACAACGTCGGTCGACAAGTGCTCGACCGAGAAATAGCCGTTGGATACGACCGTTGTAAACCGACCGTTATGACCATTTTTGACCGTTGGGGAACCAAGTGGCGCGTCTGCAACTCGACCGTTGCGGACGCTCGGTCGACGAATCGTCGACCGACCAGGTCGCTGGAATGCTATAAATAGGAGCACAAACGAGTCACTTACTCACACTTGCATTTCCTTGCCTCCATAGTCCATCTCTAGTGTATTTTCGTGCAACCCTTCAGCATTCTTATCCTCCAATCTTCCTTGCTTCTTCTCCACACTCAAGAAACACAAATGGCCTCATCCTCAGCTTTCCGTGGGAAGAAGAAAGTCGCCGGAAGAAAAAGAAGAGAAGATCGGGAAGCCACTCCGCCACTGACGATCATCAACGACATCGCCTTCGTCGACGGAGATGCTGGAGATCGATATCTACGGCTTTCCTCTAAAGCTCCTCTTCCCCGACGCCCGGTCGAAGCTATGGACTTCATCAACATAGTCGATCTGGAGAATCTCTTTGGAGTGCAAAAGCTGAAGGACTTCATCAATCCTTCTTTTCCTATCTATTCCACTAAGGTAGTCAACGAATTCTATGCCAATCTCTTATCCCACACCGAAAATGAAACCACATTCTTCTACACCATGGTCAATGGGCGTAGTTTTAAATTTACCGAAGGGGATATTCTTGATATGCTAGAAATTGATATAGATGAATACCAAGATTTCCTTGACCTTACCACCGGCAATCCACTAAATTGATTATCCCATGATGACCACTCCACTAGCCTTAGTGATATAAAAAGAGCCATATTTCAAACCAATACCACTTGTCATGAAGATAGGGGAACCTATTATGCAATAAACCTAAAACCTGCATGTAGGATAGTAAACCTCATTGTTTCCACAAACATACATCCTAGAGCCAATAAATCTGAGGTCCCTATTTTCCGCATGTGTCTAATTTATGCTATCATAAAAGAAATTCCTATAAACTTCATTCGCATAATACTTAAAAACATGCTTGAGTTTTCTGGCAATCCACCGTATGCTGATTTTGTAAGCCAGATCACTCAACATTGTCTTAAGTTACAAATTGAAGATATGGGGTATACATGGGAGCGTAGACCACCAAAGATAAGTAAGAATACCGTAGAGAAGATGGGGATTGACTTTGGTCATAAAAGGGCAAGAGTAGAAGGAGAATCATCACATCAAGATATACCACCACCCCCTCCTCCTACTAATCTTTCTGTTGATCCCATCCAAAATACTCTCACTTATCTTGTCGGCTCCCAATATCATCTTAGTAACCAACTCAACTATACCCACCATGCCATGACATACTTAAATCAAAGAATGCAAAATCTCTCTCCGAGCCAAACCGATGAATATCCGCATTCCTTAAATCCTGGCATGCTCAACCCATTTAACCCTTCATACAACTACTATCAAACTCCACCTCCACCATCAATGGATCTTGCACATACTCAATTTTCCTCCATACAATTGCAAGATATAGCTGCTCACTTCCGATTTGACCGAGTTCCCACATTTCTGGAAGCATATGCGTTAACTACGACAGGTGCTTTGGATTGGCAAACTCTGTTCAAATATTATGGAGCCGAGCCATTCCTTGGGAAAGATCCGGACATCGATGTAATTCTTAAATCTTTCCAGTGAAGTGTTGAAGTTGTACTAGTTGTAATGACAATGATTGTAATAAATTGGTCCTTTCTATATGATTGTAATATTTTCCAAAGCTATTGAATGAAGTTTGCCATCTTTGCTTGATTCAAATGGTTATTTTTTTTAGCATATGAGACATCTTCAAAAATTATGGATTATAAGTTCATTATTGTAGAGCATAACAAATAAGGGGAGTAATAATTAAAACAGGCAACTATTAAAATTGTGGCTAAATTGACAAATGACAAAACAGTTCTCCAGAAACATCCTCGGTCGAGCAACTAGTCGACCGAGAACACTGTCGGTCGAGCAATTGTCGACCGACCGGGTTTCTGTTTTCCAGACTGACATAAATTGCATACATCTTTGTTAAATCATGGAGATCATCTACAACATTTTATATACTTGCTTAGTACTCAAACTTTCATTTGAGATATCTATCTAAGGGGGAGCAAAGCATAAGACTTCGGGGGAGATCTTAAAAAAAAAAAACTACTTTGACCATTTGATTGAAGAAGCTTACAAAAACATTGTAACCACCATGTGTAGCTGGACATTTTCCTTGATTATAAAACAATTTATGAATTTATTCAAAGTAGTATCTTGTACTTGAAGGAACTCTCTACCCAAAACAGGGCTTAACATCCCTTGCATTTGGATGGAGACATTTTTATGTACTCTAAAGCTTAGAGGATTCTCATTTAATTTAGGGCTTAACATCTTTTGATAAATGAGAAATCAATATATATTCATCATATGCTTATGGGAATCTCATATCATTTCAAGGCTTAACATCCTTTGCAAATGATTGAGAAACAAATTGTGGATAAATTAGACAAAAATCCATGTTTCTAATAGGATATCTATTTAAGGGGGAGCATAATATTAAGGGGGAGAAGAAAAATATTCAACTTGGATATCTTTTTGAAATGACAAAGGGGGAGAAAGAATATAAAAATAAAAAATATAAATGAGTTTCATAACATCTTGGCCAACACTCACTTGCAAAACATAGATGGCTACAAAAGGTAATTTTCAGGTATAAAACTCACATGCTTTATATTTACTTCTTTCATATTTAGGAAATGTTTGTCATCTTCAAAAAGGGGGAGATTGTTGGATAAATTGGATATTATGATAAATCCCTTTGTTTCGATGATGACAAACATTTCATTCTTATTAATCTAACGAGCTACTTGAGTGTGCAGGACTAAGATGGATGGCAAAGCAACTAGGGAAAATCCACAAGCTAAAATGTTTATATTTTCATGCAATGTAATCATTGTTGTAAAAACTTGTATAAATATATAATGTACAAGTACTTAGAATTGCATGTAAATCAAGCGTTAGATTTTCCCTAGCCAAACACCATAGTTATACATGTCATCCCATTTAATTAGGATCACCTTTACACACTCACACATATAATTAATGCTTAAATTGAAATCTTGAAACAGGATCATTCTCGGTCGACAAACTCCTCGACCGAGACACTCTCGGTCGACCATCTTCTCGACCGAGAAAGATCCAAATAGCCGTTAGACACAACAGACAAGTTAGTTGGTAGTTGAAGAAAGACGTTGCAAATCACTTGTTCCAGAGAGCCTGTCGGTCGACAAAACTTCGACCGAGTAGGTGTCTCGGTCGACCATTTGTCGACCGAGATGGTCTCTGACAGCAACTGCAGAATAAATTAATTAGCCGTTGTTAAAGCAACAACTTTGTACCTAACGGCTAGTTAAGCACTTAGAAACCCCTAGAAGTTGTCTAGAACGTCCTTAAGCATACTTAGGCCATTCCTATAAATAGGACAAGCCATAGGACACTAGAATTCACTTGTTACACTTGAGAATACACTTGAGCATACTTGAGCAATCTTTTGCAAGCAATTTGAGCACTGTGATCATTGGCCTACATTCTCCTTAGCTCAATCTCGTGTCCTATAGGCTAGATTCTCCTACCCACAACAATCACAAGTTCACATACTTGGCTAGGAGATCTTACGCTTGATCTAGGCATATCAAGCCTCGGGCTTAAAGGATAAGTTGTAATTTCCTTTTCCTTTCTTGTTCCTGTTTATCTTTTGTACTCTCCTTGCTACTCCTAGGGTTGGAGGCTGCGGATTGGAGAGGGTTGACTTCTCAGGTGGAGAAGGGGACTTCAAGCTACTTCAAGAAGGCTATCGCAAGGGAAGCTACTTCAGAAGGCTGGTGCAACGGGAGTTGGTGCATCTACTTCAAGGGAAGGCTGCTTCAAGGTTGGCGATTACTTCTAGGTGAAGGCTGCTTGAAGGGTTTAGGAAAAGAGATTGTATTTTATGTAAATTCCTTGAAGAGGTAATAAAATAAATTTCTTTTCAAATCCCGGTTGGGTAAGCAACCGGGTAGTGGATTGACGGCTATAGTATTTGCTATAGTTGGAACCACTCTAAACCTTGTGTCTCCTTGTCCAATATTTTTCATTGTGGTTGTTTGAGTTCAATAATTGTTAAATTATCTATAAAACTCTATTCACCCCCCTCTAGTAGTTTTCAATCATATGGATCTGGGAGTCCTTGTAAACCAAGCAAGTGGTGCGGAGGAAAATATTTCCAGCCCCCAAAACCTGATCCTTTCTAGACACCTTTGCTTCAACTTCATGCCCTAATAGTAGCCTAAAGGAAAACCTAAACAACATTAAGTTATGCATATTTTAGTTATGAGTATTTTAGAGTTTTATTTATCATGATACTAATGTGGAACTATATGGTCCTAAATCAACCTTTCATCATTTATAGATCAACTCTCGGGAAACCATGTCACCAAAAGGAACTATGTAAGGCAGGGATTCTAATTAGGGAGATAAAACTAAAATAGCTAGATTCCGACTACCATGGACTCTGATACGATGTTGTAAGGGAGTGAAATCACCCCTTTACTAAAAAATTGAATAATTGACACCCATTCCAAACCCTCTCAGAGGTATTATGGAATGGGCATAAATTTTCCAAATTTATTAAGCATTAGTATACAAAAGACCACTAGAAAGCAGCGGAATAAAAATAGCTGACTATATTCAATTTCAAAAAAGATTTACAAAAATACATCAAATTCTCCCATTAGGGTTTATATCAAGACACACAATCAGGATCTAGATAGAGGGAAGTCTAGACTACTACAATCTTATCTCCAAGCAACATCTCCATCAACCGAGTCCAAGCTAAAAGCTAAGATCTTCCTTGTCTTATCCATCACCTTACACAACACCTGGGTGGTTGGGAAGGCACCTAGCAAAAAGGGAAAGGGAAGAAAAGTATGTGTCAATTAATGAATAAGTACAAGAGAAAAGGAAATCATATGAAACATAAATATATTGAATCATCATAAGATGAAAGGGCCAAGAGAATGAGGCACATAATAAAATAGATTCTTACCATTACAAAACATATAAGAAGTAGCATGCATGATATTAATTGGACTACATTAACTAAGTAGGGTTGAGGCACCTACCAAACCTCAACCTATAGGTGAGGGTATAATTCATACATTCCCAATCACCTATCAAATTTTATAGGGGAGGAATAAGACATTCCCCAGGGGGAGAATAAGATGTTCCCCAGGGCGATTATTTACATACCCTCTATGGGTGGTTGTACATAAGTACCACTACTATAGTTAAATAGCCAAATAAACCATCATGCTCAAGAAATAGTAAAGTGGCAAGATAAATCATCATATAATTACAACTTGGTGGTGGGGTTCCAAGACCCAAGAATAAGGTTCCAAAACTGATTTATGAGGCAAGTATAGCAAAAGATTCAAGAGTATATGAAATAGGGTTTAATAAAGCCTCATTATAGAAAAATAGGTTAAGGCACAATTATTCCCAACTTAAGGTGTAAATTCACATACATAAATAAGGATCGCACATACATAGCACATACCTTTCATTATGATTCATATTACCCACTTTCATCACTTGATTGAGTCCATGATCAATTTTTCCTATTTTCAATTCGTATACATGTATTAGAATGATATATACGCATTAAGGTAGAGAAAACCCATATTTTTACTTTTTATAGAAAAAACTCAATTTAGACTATGAAAACATCACCATAGACTTAGTTAGGTTCTTCTGATTAAGAAAACATATAATTTTTCATATTTTGGAGTTACGATGATTAGAGTGTATTTTTGGTGATTTTTAAGTGATTAAATCATTTTCTAGAAAACCACCATCGAAAAAACTCAAAACCAATACTTGGAAATATTATTATTGAAAATAAAATATATTTGTGAGTTTAGGACGTATTTTACTTTAGTTTTTGGACAAAGGAATCAAAAGTTATGAATTATTGAAATTCGGCCAATCAGAAACCGACACATCATCAAACCAAATGTGATAAGCAAAGAGAGAGAGAGAGGGGGAGGGAAAACACTGTTCGACCTAATATAATGGTTTTAGATTAATAGTTATCCAAAACAGATCTTCTAGAAAAGGTAAACCGGTAAGAAACCAAAACCCTAGATGAACATGGTAAATAGAGATGGATATCATCGATTTTAAACATAGATGCATGAATTTTAAGCATGTAGCAAGAAATATATGAGAAGTGGGTTATGAAACTCGCCTCTAGGGAAGATAAGAAGGTCCAAACAGTAAGGATCTGAGCTTAGAAGGTCTAGTTTCTCCAAGCCTAGCTCCTTTCTTGGACAAAGATCACCTTCTCAACTTAGAGGTGATAAACCCTAGCATAAGAGCACATGGATGAGGTGTTTTAGGGTTCTAGGTGGGGTTTCACCATGGAAGTCCATGGTTACGACCTGTAATAGGGTGTAAGGAATACTAACAGTATGAAAATAGGGAACGAAGGGAGGCACCTTACTAGTTTTGGTCAAATTCACCAAGGGGGAGCTTTAGAAACCCTAATAGAGCAATTTGGAAGCCCTAGGAGCCTTCTTCACCAAGGTAGGCTCCCTCTATTACCTTGGGATAGAAAATTCATGGCCAAATACAGAAGGAAATATTATCTAAGCTATAGTAAAGAAAAGGAGAGCAAGAGTTTTTGAATTGTGAGTTGGGAAGGGGTATACATGGCTATATATAGAAAGAGGTGAAGCATGAGGTGTCTTAAGGGACTTTCCATGTATCTTTAGCCTAGGGCTTGATGGCCATGCAAGAGGACAGTTCATAGAGGCTTCATGCATATCAAAAGTCAGTCCTAAGAGCCCATAGATCCTTCTAGGCCATACCTACCATTTTTCAAGAAAGAAATAACCTCATTGGTTGATAGCTTTTAAGGATAAGCATCTTTATAAAGAGGGTAATCCCTATAATGCCCTTGGAAAGAAATACCATCAAACTAAGGTGAAACTAGGTTCTCCAATGGTTTAAAATCTCATTAATGGTAAGGAAATATCTAAGGATTAAAATTCAGTTGATAGTTTGCAAAGAAAACCTCCTAATTGGGTAAATTGCATAAAATTCCAGAATGTACCTAAAATTACATAACTTGCACAAACAACATCCAAATCAAACCAAATTTGAAACTTAGCTTCATTTTAGGTTTTAAAATCATATCAAAAAGTTTGATTAAGATTTATAGCACTTAATTATGGTAATTAAGCTTTCACTGAGATATTTGTGCATAAACCCTTATATTGGTACAATTAGTGAATAAATGTTTACTAAACCACTATAATTTCTACTAATTAAATAGAAAGGCCAATAAGGATAGAAATGAAAGGAAAAGATGGGAAAGAGGGTCAAAATATAAAATTTTAGAATTCAGTATGTTACAATCCACCTCCACCTCCTTATCAAAACAATATGTTCCTCTGCTCTAGTTTAAATTACTTGACCTAATGGATTGGCCGACACTATTGAGCATCATTGAGATGATATCATTCTTCTCAAACCTTTTTAGATGGCTACTAGCTCCTACACGCCTTGTGAACACCCAATCACTGTTCTCATTAACTCATCGTGGCATACTATGGAGGGCAAAAGGGTGGTCGAACATGGTGTTTACATGTTGAAGGCATTGTGTGAAATGACTGAGGAAGCATGAATCTGGTATACACCTACACAATATTAGACAAACATCAATACCTCAGCAGATAGATATATCATACCAAATATGCACCTAAATGGAATGTGAAAGTATGGATTATGTAGCAGTATCAAAGGGTTATTTAGGGGGTCTTTGGCACATCATAACGTTTACCCTTGAAATATGTCATGAGAAATTTGATAGACCTTTGGGTAAAGCTTTGGTCATCCACTCTCCCAACCCCACAAGGTGACCAGCCTTATTGCGACATGAGGTTATGTCAATAGAAGGTGCTTGACTAATTTGAGTAGCTTTCCCTTCTCCGAGGAAATTAACAGCATGTCTGGTACCCGGTGAATGGAGGGAAAGGGAAGGGAGGGGAAAGAACTTAAGCTAATTTGTTGCACATGGTGAAGGGGAATGGAAGGGAATGGAGGGGAAAAATCAAGTGTATTTTCAACCATTTTTCTCTCCACCAAATCGGAGTGGAGACAAGGGGAAGGGGAAAGAGTTGGCAGAAAATTTATTATTAAGCTTGGAGGAAAATATGAAATGCGGAGGCTAAATATAAATAATATGGCAGAAAATACTTGTATTACTCACAACCAATGAGAAAAACGATAATGTCGTCTCTCACCTCACTCGGAGGGAATAAAAAATGTTGGGGAAAGTTGGAGGAAAAAAATAAAAATAAAAATAAAAGGACACTAGAATAAATATATAGCATAATTTAAAAAAAATAGAATGTCTACGAAAATTTTTGGTAGAACACGCAAAGTTTGAGACAAATATTTTTTTTACATAATAACATAAGAAAAAACAAAAAAGAGAGGAAATTGTGGAGGAAAGTGGAGGGAACTCTCAAGTTATGGAGGGAACTTAAATAAATGGAGGGAAAATTATAAACATAGAGGAAAGTACACGTACACAATTTCTATAAAAAGAAAAGTAGTAGTGCATATTTGCACCAATAAGGCGTTAGACATAAACAATGTATCTTCTTCATTAATAAAATAATTATGAGAATAATTTTATTTTGATCGTGAGTTTCATTTATCTTGATTTATTATGTACTATATGCGTGTGGTGTATGTAACATTTTATAATAATATGGCTTGTTAAGAAAATGATATTTTTTTAAAAAAAAATTATGTTCTCTTAGCTTCCTCTCCTCGTGCTAACCAAATAGACAAAAATAAGTGTCATCTCCCCTCCCCTCCCTTCCTTCCCTTCCTCTCCCCTCCCTTCCCCTCCTCTTCATTCACCGCATACCAAACATAGTATAAGGGGGAGAGTTAGACTTGACAAGTGGGGAGTACAACGCTTTGGCCTTAGTTAACAATATCATAACCAGTTTGTTTGTTAATACTCGATGCATACGTGTTCTTTGGATCAATACAACAACCCCAACTCCATAGTACATACAATAAATATAGTTTTAACAAATTGCACGTGCTGACAATATATAATATGCTAAACCACGTATTTGTTGTGTTGGGACGTATACATGGCATGCGTAACCGTGGGAATCAAAGAATTATCCCATCAAGCTCAACTGGAACATGTAATCAAGGATAACACGTAACACCACAACACAACCGTGTTACCGATTTTGACACGACGTTCCTGTAGTGACATTAGAATTGGTATACATTCACGATATTTTCCCGCGGGCTTAATGAGAAAAGGTTCCGGTTCACGCACGGCCAACTATTTTTATCACGGATTAAAAGAAAACTAAATCACACATTGCCGCAACTCTTCTCCACGTGTAGCGAACGAGTCTGTTAATCGCCGGCAACCTTCTTCTGTTGATAATAATAGTTGATATCGTTCATGCAACAGCGTCAAGTGCAAATTAATTAACAGTGCAGGCAGATCCAAAATAAGATTCGAAGAACAAGCAATGCAGGAGAACAAAATTAAGGGTTAGATTCGCAAACCAGATCGTTCGTTGAGAAACGAACGTGTTACTTAAAGAAACCAGTGCCCGGCAATCCTCGCGGATAGGCACCGTTCTCCCAGTCTCGATCCGGCACGAACCTGGAAGTTGTTGCACGTCTTTCTCGCGCACGTTGCACTGCTACCAGTGCAGCACAGCCACCGCAGGTACCACCGCCTGACAGCTGCGTCTGAAGGGAAGGACGAGTTTCGCTTCGCACAGGAGGACAACTCCGCAAAGCAACTCAGGGGACGACGACTCTCGCACTCGGGATTAGGGTTCACAAAACACACGGCGGCAGAAACTGTTTTTTTTTGTGTGTTTAACCCTAATGACCGGAGTCATATAAATAGTCACGTACGTCCCTAATCCTATTCCCAGTTAGACGCAACACTCGGTTGCTCTCGTACACAATACGGGAATAATCTGTAAAAGAGAAACACTTTCTAATTAGGATTTAAGAAATCCGAATAAGAAAGCAACAATTAATTACACGAGTAATTAATTACGTAGTTGTATCCTAGTGCAAAAAGAAGACGGAAGACGGAAGACATTCTCCACAATCCACAATCCACAATCCACAAGCCCGAGCCCGGCCCGGCCCAGCCAGGCGAGGCGTGGCGCGCGCGCGCGTGCGTGCGTGCGTTGTGATGTGGTAACCCCACCCACCAAGGAGGTGAGCACACCTCCTTCCTAGGACTCCTTTGGACACTAGTGCCCCATGTGATCCTACATATGAGGACCACAAAAGTTCTAGGTGTGAGCAATATTGGATAAAACTTCTTTGCCATTTGCACTAGAAACAACACTTCATTCTCACATGTACTTACTGCACTACATTGGGCTTAACCCATGCTAAATAAGTGATTACCACAATAGCTTAGCTACAGTAACTTGCTACAGTAACTAACTAATAGTTACAGCAGTTACGTAACTAATAACTACCGTAATCAATTATCTAACAATCCCCCACAAAGTCCAATGTGTAGTGTGCTCTACCATTCAGTCCTCCATACTGTGCTTTCAGTAGATACCTTTCGGTTTGAATCTACCTGAGTTATCCAATTGTGACCCTTGCAGGAACTAGGTGAACAAAAGTCTTGAACCTGAACCTTGGGTACAAGAGTATAGGTTGGTAACAACACAATAAAGACATGGTAGTAAAGAAAAACAATGCATTAAGGCCATGCATACAAAATATAAATCATGATTGATAACAGAGAACAACCCAATTCTCCTGTTGCGGCCTACACAACATCAATCACTTAGCTGGAGTCTCCAAGGATGTAATGCTAACATCCTGTCCTAAGACTTGACACCATTAAGAGACTACTCTCTTACTAACTTGCAGTCATGACACTAACAGGTTTCCCAGGGAATAGACACACAAATGCAAGAAGCATCAAACAAGAATACATAGTGTCATCTGATTTACCCGACAGCTTGTTATTACCACATTGAACCCAATTTGTGGGATCTCCACTCTTTTGGGTTGGGTTGCTACTGCCTGCAAATCTATAGGGGTTTCAGTCCCATTCCCAACCTGGATTTTTCCACTAAAGCCAAGGTAAGACCTTTAGTGAAAGGATCAGCTGTATTATCTTTGGTACCGACGTAGTCCACAGCCACGACCCCATTAGACACTAACTCCCTTACAGATTTCAATCTGACTTGGATGTGTCTACGCTGTTTTTGATTGTACTTGGAACTCTTTATCTTAGCAATAGTTGTAGTGCTGTCACAGTGAACTGAAATTGCAGGAAGCGGCTTCATTACCATAGGTAAACTAGACATAAGTCCATGTAGCCATTCAGCTTCCAATCCAATTTCATCTAAAGCACACAACTCTACCTCAAAAGTGGACCGAGACAATATGGTCTGTTTCTTAGACCTCCAGGAAACAGCTCCTCCTCCCAAGAGGAATACATATCCTGAGACACCATTACTCCCAGAATTCACGGCAATCCAGCTTGCATCACTATATCCTTCGACTACGGAAGGATGTTTACCATAATGCAGCCCAAGGGAATGTGTTCCCTTGATATACCTCAGAACTCTGTCAAGAGCTTCCCAATGGGTCTTGTCGGGACAACTAGTGTATCTACTTAACTTGTTCACGGCAAACGTAATGTCTGGACGTGTACAGTTCATAAGATACATCAAACTTCCGATAATCTGAGAGTATCGTAATTGAGACACTGGAACCCCAGTCTCATTCTTGAACAAGGGTTTGGATGAATCATATGGAGTCTTAACAGGTTTACGTGATGTGTACTCAAACCTCTCCAGTATCTTCTCAACATAGTGAGACTGAGAGAGAGTTATACCATCAGTAGACCTTATGATTTTAAGCCCTAAAATCACATTAGCGACACCCATATCCTTCATCTCAAACTTGCTACACAAGAATGACTTTGTCTCTTTTACTACTTTCATATCGGAACCAAAAAGCATGATATCATCGACGTATAAGCATAACAAAATGAATCCATTATCGACAACCTTGCAGTAGAGACACTTATCAAATTCATTAGAAATAAAGCCAAACGATGATATCACAGAATCAAACTTCTCATGCCATTGCTTAGGGGCTTGTTTCAAGCCATATAATGACTTAACAAGTTTACACACTTTGGACTCATTCCCACGACCCACAAATCCCTCAGGTTGTTCCATATATATCTCTTCTTGAAGATCACCGTGTAAGAACGCGGTCTTCACATCCATCTGATGGATATAGAGGTTATAAATGGAAGCCAATGCTATAAGCACTCGGATTGTGGTCATACGGGAAACAGGTGAATAGGTATCAAAATAGTCTATTCCTTCCCTTTGTGTGTAACCCTTAGCAACTAACCTAGCCTTATACTTATTGATTGTCCCGTCTGCATTAAGTTTCTTCTTAAAAATCCATTTGCAACCAACTGCAGAACAACCAGGAGGCAAATCCACCAATTCCCAAGTTCCATTCGAGAGAATTGATTGGATTTCATCATTAACAGCTTCTTTCCAAAACTTAGCTTCTGGAGATTCCATAGCTTGTTTGAAAGTAATAGGATCATCCTCAACATTGTAAGTGAGAAACTCACTTCCAAAGTCCTTTGATGTCTTAGACCGTTTACTTCTCCTTGGTTCAACTATTTCTTCAGAATCATCAGATTCAGAAATAGCTTGTTCTGAGTCGCCCCCCACATTTGTCATCCTTTCCACGTGCTCGGGAATGGAACCTGTGGTAAATGAATCTTCTTGAGAAACTTCATTGGGCACACCAGTTTTCATAGGAAACACATCCTCAAAGAATGTAGCATCACGTAATTCTACAATTGTATTGACCTTAATGCCAGAGATATCTGATTTTACAATCAGGAATCTATAAGCATAACTTGTCTCTACATAACCTAAGAATATGGCATCAACCGTTTTCGGTCCTAATTTCTTCCTTTTGTGTTCAGGGACAAGTACCTTAGCAAGGCACCCCCACACTCGAAGATATTTAAGACTCGGTTTCCTTCCTCTCCATAACTCAAACAGACTACTCTCTGAATGTTTATGGGGAACTCTATTCAGAATATGGAAAGCCGTATTCAAAGCTTCCCCCCACATAAAGTTGGGTAATCCAGATGTTTGGAGTAAGGTATTTACCATATCTATTAAGGTTCGGTTTTTACGTTCAGCTATTCCATTTGATTGTGGTGAATAAGGAGTAGTTACCTCATGAACCATGTAATTGGCAAAATTCCAAAAACAAATTCGAGGTATACTCTCCTCCCCTATCAGACCTTAATCGCTTAAGTACTTTACCGGTTTGAGTTTCAGCTTCTTTCTTATAAATTTGAAATTTATCCAATGCCTCATCTTTACTTCTAAGTAAATAGACATAACAGTATCTACTCGCATCGTCAATAAAAGTTATAAAATAACGCTTTTGATCTCTCGTAGCAACGCCATTAAATTCACAGATATCTGTATGAACTAAATCCAAAATTTCCGAATTCCTATTCACATAATGAAAAGGTTTCCTAGGCAATTTAGCTTGTACACAGATTTCACATTTATTGTTGCTAACTTCAGATTTAGGGATCAAATCTAGATTCATCATACGCTTCATTGAGGCAACATTAACATGTCCCAAACGTGAATGCCATACATCAAATGAAACAAGATTCATGCAAACAGAACTATAATCATTCAAATTTAAAACGGAATTTGAAACAGGTTCAACATGAATCTTAAACAGGTTCTCCACGTCACATAAGTACCCCTTGCCAAAAAACAAAGAATCACGAAGGCGTGTAATAATAGCCTTATTACATTTGCCGTCTACTCTATAACCTTCTCTAACTAATATGACGCCACTAAGGATATTGCGTCGAATGGTTGGAACATGTCTGACCCTGTTAAGAGTCAAAACCTTCCCCGAAGGGAACTTCAAGTCCACACGTCCTTCGCCTTTGACTTCTGCAGAGCTGGAATCTCCCAAAGTCACGGACCGACCTCGAGAGGCCTGATAAGACACAAACAGGGATTTATCAGCACATACATGTACATTAGCCCCAGTGTCAATTATCCAATAAAGTGGTTCAAATATAGAGAGAATTTCATGTTTAATAGACACGTACCCATCATTGAGGTTCAAGGATGTAGTCATCATGTTGACCACAGCCTCCTCAATTGCAGATGCGGTAGCTTTCTTTGCCTTCTTATTAGGACAATCCTTCTTAGATTTCTTATCTTTGGTATTTTTCGTAGAAGTAAGATTAACAGTTGGATTAGCATCAGTAGGCACCTTGACCCCTTTCTCCTTTAAGTGTTCTTCTTGTATATTAATATCCATCATTAATTCATCCATGGTGTGTGTCCCTTTGCGATGCTTCCGAGACATACCAAACGACTCCCATGACTTAGGGAATTTTTCTATGATAGACATAACAATAAATTTCTCAGGCAACACCATCTTGGCATCTGAGAGTTCATGAACTAGGAGTTGTAGATCGTGTGTTTGATCAGAAACTGATTTACCCTCAACCATCTGAAACTTAAGAAATTTAGACACACAGTATTTTTCAACACCCTGATTTTCAGTGCTAAAATTCTTAATTAACAATTCCCATAAAACCTTGGATGTAGTGACTGGCGGCTTTGAGTAAGAGTCATACAGTTTGTTATTTAAACCAAACAAAATCAACCCGCGGCACGTTTTATCACCCTTCTTCCAATTAGCAATAATGTTTGCATTATCAGGAATTGCGTCATCAGATACAGGTTCAGTTTCAATTAAATACTGATCATATCCCGCAATATTTAGCCAAATTTCCATACGACTCTGCCAACGGGCAAAATTCGTACCAGTAAATTTTTCAGGCATATTGGTTGTATCAATCCTACATCCCGAATTACCCTGACCGGACATGTTAATTAACGACAGAAAATGGTTTCTTTAAGACTGTTGATAATAATAGTTGATGTCGTTCATGCAACAGCGTCATGTGCAAATTAATTAACAGTGCAGGCAGATCCAAAATAAGATTCGAAGAACAAGCAATGCAGGAGAACAAAATTAAGGGTTAGATTCGCAAACCAGATCGTTCATTGAGAAACGAACGTGTTACTTAAAGAAACCAGTGCCCGGCAATCCTCGCGGATAGGCACCGTTCTCCCAGTCTCGATCCGGCACGAACCTGGAAGTTGTTGCACGTCTTTCTCGCGCACGTTGCACTGCTACCAGTGCAGCACAGCCACCGCAGGTACCACCGCCTGACAGTTGCGTCTGAAGGGAAGGACGAGTTTCGCTTCGCACAGGAGGACAACTCCGCAAAGCAACTCCGGGGACGACGACTCTCGCACTCGGGATTAGGGTTCACAAAACACACGGCGGCAGAAACTGTTTTTTTTTGTGTGTTTAACCCTAATGACCGGAGTCATATAAATAGTCACGTACGTCCCTAATCCCGAGTGCTCTCGTACACAATACGGGAATAATCCGTAAAAGAGAAACACTTTCTAATTAGGATTTAAGAAATCCGAATAAGAAAGCAACAATTAATTATACGAGTAATTAATTACGTAGTTGTATCCTAGTGCAAAAAGAAGACGGAAGACATTCTCCACAATCCACAAGCCCGAGCCCGAGCCCGAGCCCGAGCCCGAGCCCGAGCCCGGCCGGGTCGGGCGAGGCGAGGCGCGCGCGCGCGCGTGCGTGCGTGCGTTGTGATGTGGTAACCCCACCCACCAAGGAGGTGAGCACACCCCCTTCCTAGGACTCCTTTGGACACTAGTGCCCCATGTGATCCTACATATGAGGACCACAAAAGTTCTAGGTGTGAGCAATATGGGATAAAACTTCTTTGCCATTTGCACTAGAAACAACACTTCATTCTCACATGTACTTGCTGCACTACATTGGGCTTAACCCATGCTAAATAAGTGATTACCACAATAGCTTAGCTACAGTAACTTGCTACAGTAACTAACTAATAGTTACAGCTAATAACTACCGTAATCAATTATCTAACATCTTCTCCCGCCACCCAGAGCTGGAAGCGACATCAAAGCACATGTGGGCGCCGTGGTGTTCGTCCGTTAACTAGTGAAAGTCCAATGTCAGAAATTTGATAAGCTTGCAAACATTGTGACATGGGATGTCTCGTGACAATCAATTAACCAAGTCATAATCAAACTGTTCTTTTTTGTCCATCATTGGCCGTCAATTTTTAAAGTAGAGCTTATTGTGCGTGATCCTTAATTATGAATACTATACTGTAAAACAATCTGTCGCGAAAATGTCATCTTTATGGTGTTTGCTTGGTATACCCTGTGTGAAGTAATCGAACAGCATGAAAACTACATTCACGGAAATCGGCTATACACTAGTATTTATTTGTTTATTTCGAAAGGATTGCAGCAATTATCGCCCATGAGATGAGAGTAATATATCTCCTTATTTTTGAAAAACTATGGAGATCCGATTGACTAGAACAATGATTGTCATTGTTTGTTCTTTGCCCGAGGGCCACACGAAGAAAAGGTTTCATTTATTAGGGTTCCTCCCACCCCAACCCCTTCTCCAACTAGCATGGTGCAACAGAAAATTCCAAAAGCCATCACGGCAGAGTAGCTGACTTTAGCCATATCAAATGGTAGGTGTGTATAACCTACATTTATTTATATAATTCGGCGCCATTCGATTGACCGTTTTGTAGGTCCACGGATGATGCTATTAGTGCATGCTTAAATTTCATAATTATTCCGGTGAAACTTAAGTTGTTAGAGATAAACCGCTGCACATATCCAAATATCCATGCCATCTTATGTTACTCCAGATTCTGACTCGCTTATGCCGTACAGATCTTTCGTTCTGCTTGTTGGAATCAGCCCTATTCCAAACTGAGAACGACATGGCGGCTAGCTTCCCATGGACCCCATAAGCATGGTTAATATCCCACGTTCTAGAAACGCAAAGAAGTTTGCCCAACAGAGACCAACTTTAAATATAGGTCGGATAATGTGAGATGCGAGTAGGCATCGGCTGCGAGAAGTAGCAAACAGGAGAATTCATAGTCATTGCCGTCAACTTATCAAGGGGTCGATCATCGAGATGAAATCAACAGTTGTAGGGCGTTTGCATGTGGTGGGGACTAAGCTAAGGAGTCAGCTCCATCACAGTCATGTATGACCTGGCTCAACCCAAAGTATTGGGAGGGGAGAAAACTCTGCCTAGGGGTTTTAAATCATAGCCCATAAGCAGCTGCGCCTTCTAGAAGCTGGCCCAAAGAGAAGAGAACAAACGACGGGACAGGCATTTCCCATCTTCTTCAACACATACAAATACTTGGAGGTCAATTACGAAGGATGGTGGGTGGTGGCGGACTAAGTCGAGAGTTCTGCCCAGAGACGGGCTGTTACCATCTAAATACTATTCAAAGATATCGTCGTGGATGCCAAATATATCAAATTTTCTCGAAAACACTTAAACTATAAGCAAATTCGTTAGTGCCCCTTATGAGAAAGATTGCATACCCCGCTGTGGAGCCTCCATAATCATTGGTTTCATTGTTTCCGGCGGCGGTGGAGTCAGCGGAAGCGTCGAGATGATTGTGCTAGGAGGAAACTAGGAACGCCGGGAACCGGAAGACGAGACGGACGAACGCCTAGAACCGGACAATAGACGCTTGGAACGGGAAGATGAAGAGCGTATGTCTTTCAGAACGGGTATCAGCTTCTCTCTCTTGTGAAATCTCCTACGATGGAGAAAATACTTAATAATGAATATATACATGACTATTTTGGGTCACACCAATAGGGGATATTTTAACATTATCCCATTTGGCCCAAAATGCCATGGAAATAATATTTATTCTCAACATAAACACGTCTACATAAAAGGTCAAATATGAGTCAAAGTGGTTGATAATAAATAAATGAATACTCACTTCTATGCATCACAATATCTAAATATTTTATATATAGTGATATAAAACTTATGAATAGGTTGACCTTAAAACCTATTTCTTGGTCCAACTTGATGTCAAAACCAACAATCTGTTATAATTAGAATTGAAACAGAAATAGTGAGTCAAATATGTGATAACAAAATAAATATTACAACCACACAATCTCTATCTCATCATACATGACCACCTAAAAGATGTAGAAACCCATAGGGTGCGCCAAAGTCTATTATAAGCACATGTAGATTATACCGAGCAGATAAAACGTTATAAGAAAATTCATATCAAAGATATAAGCAATGCAAATGTCACTATTTAAATAGTTAACGTATCTACAACTGAGTAGTAAAACATCTTATGCTTTTAGAAGGAATTTGAAGAACATGTATAATAGTTATAAACTGTACAATACAAGATCAAGGCAAAGGGGTCAACCAATGTTATTCGTGTTTAACCATATGCAAATATACTACATAGTTGTATTACATCTTTTATTATTCCATGAGGATTTGAGTTGTACTGCCCAAATCTAACTGACCACTGCTAAGTCGAAGTCAGTGTCATACTAGATCAATGTAAGAACTGGACTCCATGATCTTCTCATGCACTACTCGGTCAGTTTGAGTCTACACCGTAGTGACATATAGTCAAACTGCAAAGACAACAAGTTATAGTCAAAGCTATAGTCTTGTAGGGACAATAACTCATTGTCAAGGCTATGGTCCTGTAAAACACCTAGCCCACCTTGATACAAGTCACGGTGCTAGAAACCAAGGTATATAACCCAATCACTGAAGTACAAGCGTAGCTATCCTCTATCACATCATATCACATGCTCATCACTGAGACCTGACCATAGTCATTCTAAAAACACTTGGGATCAAGATGTTAAGGACACATAGTCACGTTTACCTTGCATACTCAACAGTATGCTCACCATCCAACAAAGTACTAACACTGAAGATGGATCTATGGCATAGGACAGATACATGATTAATGTTTTACTTTATTAGTTATGCCAATTGGGTGAATTAAGGCTTCATCATACAAGTGGACACACAAAACCCTAATCCAATCTAGAAAGCATAATTGTATAACAACTTCAAAAGATATAAAATGTATAAAGTATGAAGTTGTCACATCATCACTTGATACTTGTATCACTGCCATTCACAAGGCCATCGCCACAATCACATCAATATGTAATATCAATCCCTCAATCACATATCTAGAGGATTTCACCTCAAACTAGGAACAAGGTACATGTCAGGTCATTAGACCCAAACACATGATTATGATCTAAACATGCCTCTTTAAGGCTCATAATCATCACCCTATTTTACTTAAAGATCACCATAGCATTCACATTGCTATGACGTTCATTCCACATGTAAAGTTAGAGTTGCATAAGTAGGAGAGAGAAAACATAAGAACATGTTATTCATCTAAGCAAGCTCAACAAGTATAGCTTACCCTAGAATTAGGGTTAGGGTTTCACACACATCTGTTTAGATTTTTCATTTCATTACTTGTCACCAAACCCTAGATACCTCATCCCCCTTACATTTGGAACACATTTGGGTTTAGAAACATGATTAGGATCAGTTAATCAATAATCCAATTAGTAGTATGTATTAACCATCAATTACTTGTACAAGTGTAACAATCTTACTATGTTAGATATATGTAGTGACTAAAATACTACATGAGTGTAAAGCCCAACATACTACATGAGTGTAGCGACCAACACGGTGTAGCAACTATATGTTTTCATGTGTGTGTGTCGACCAAAAGATCAAGACATAGTGTTGCGACCGTAATACATATAAGTGTAGCAACTGCAATACCCAAGGTTATATGAGCCAACTCAAATAAAAGCACTTTGGTAAAAGCAAACTCATCAAAATAGTCATGCATGTAACGACCAAAAGTGAAGAACTCCAAGATGTAGAGATAACACCTAGGGTTAGGGCTTGTTGCACCCGCAACAACCCACCCATATGTAGCAACATCAAATTATAAGAGGAGTGTAGCGACCCAAACCACAAAAGGAGTGTAGTGACCCAATGGTCAAGATACTATAAGGAACGCAAAACCACCTCCAAAATATAAGTACCACGTTCAAAATAGGGATTAACATCAAGGAATTATATCATCACCAAGGTGGAAAACTCCATACCAGGATAAACACTAAAACCCTAAAACATGTGTTAAGGAAATCACCATGAAAGAACATTGTTTAAGAGAGATAAAACCCATGTTCATACATGCAAAATAGAACCAAAACTTCATGCTACTCCAAGATACTCGAACCATGTTATGTTGTTAGAAATCCATAATCAAGAGCAAGAGAAAACCATCCATCTTATAGTCACCACAAAATTGGGTACAAGAATTAGGGTTTAGGAGTATAAGAAGATCACATACGATCATCACCAAGAATTATGGTAACACCATCTAGCATATTAGGATCACATTTTAGAGATTTAAACAACAACATTGATGCATGAAAATGATGCAAATAATAGAAGAGGGAAAACAGTTATATAACTAGCCTTATGTAGAGACCAAGCTCCAAAGATCACAATCTCCAAGAGAGAGGGGGAAGCTCCAACCAAGAACAACTCCACAGCCAAAATATCTTCTTAAAAGAGAAGAACACCATGGTCAAAGGAAATCTCAAGAAATAGGTGAAAACTCAAACACTTGGCCAAACAAGAGAGGAGAAAGAGGAGAGATTCTTCTCACATAGGTACCACCATGGTTGCACCAAAGTCTCTGACCTTAGTGAGTAGAAGATCCTCAAGGAAAGCCAACATTATTGCACCATAGTATCATGGCCAAGAAAAGAGAAGAAGGTAGGGTAGAGAGCTAGAAGAAAATGAGATAAAGGGTCAAAACCACTTACTAATAAGAAGATCACCACAAAGGAGATGATCAAACCCTAGATCACTACATGTAAGGTTGGTCGGACACCAAATCTCTAAGATCAGTTCTTCTTTTCTCCACAAAGATTCAAGGACAAATACAAGAGAGTGGAGAAGGAGGGCCAAAAAGGATGCTTGCATGAAGAATAGAGAGGTTATATACTCAAGGTAGGAGAGAAGCAAGGGGGTTATGAGGTGTCAACACAATAGATCACCAAAAGGACACTTTTCCATAAAGGAAACAACTATGAAACCACTAAACACTTGGATGAATTGAAGGGTGATATACCCAAGGTGGTGTAGAGACAACTTAGGTCCACCACACACCTTGTAGCGGTCAAAGCACACCATGTGCATGTAGCAACCACTACACAAGATCACCAAGCCATACTAGGTCGAAACACATCACTAGAGGAAAAACCCCTTCAACCAAACCACATCTAGGTCTCCATGGTCGAAGTCAGCATCACCTATGATGAGTGTAGTGGTCACAACACTCATTCAAGAGTGGTGTTGTGGTCGCTACACACTTAAACCCTAGCAAGGTCGATACTCAACAACAAGGCAACTCAAGCAAACCCTAAACTGATCATGTGATGTCACATCATCAATCGTGGTCTAAACAAGGCACCCCTAATCATCATATTCTCTCTCATGATGCTAAGGGACAAGAAACACACTCGACATGTGACAAATTGCAAGATAACCCTCACTCATGGGTAAAAATTTGCAACTTAGTCCAGAACAAGCATACATAGCTCAAACATGAACCAAACAGGACCATACTGAAAACATAAGATTGTCACATGTCATAAAGTCATCTCAAAGGATTAGATTAAGTTTCAAGCATCTTATTAAGCAAATAAAACAAGGTTAGCCCAAAATCTAGGTCAGGGGTCTTACAACAAAAGGCATACAAGGAAGACTCTACTGAATAAATTGCATATGATTTTGGAACTTGGAGGCAATGATGCTTAGCTACCTATATCTATAGGTGAAGAAGGAGGAGTGTTCACAAATCTATATGATGTTTTAATCCTCTTCTCCTTCTTATTTTATTATTTCTTTAACTATGAATATCTAAGCTCCTTTGTAGGCTATTTTGGGAGCAATTGTATGTAATTACTATACCACATAGGGAAATATTTGTACATAAAACTCTTATGTCATTGACTAGTACTATATTATTGCTTGTTCTCCTTCACTACCTCTTATAATGGTTTTTTAAGCTATGGAATCACCAGGAATAGGCAAAATGGGTGGTTTTTTGGGATTTTTGATGGAGAAACTCCTAAGCTCCCTAAAAGTATCTTAGCTAGTTTCTTCTCCTTCACCTTTGTCTCTACAATACCCTAGTCATAGGTGAGTGATATAGGTGACGAAGTATGCAATTCTGTATACACTTAGTTAAATGTCTTGCATTGGCTAGATGGAGATAGTGGGAGGTGAGTTACCCTTCACTATACTCTACACCACTCCTTTCCCCTAGTGTATTAGTAGAACTCTACGTAGAAACCTAGACTTGGATTATCTTGATCTACGCCTACGTATTCCTTAGTCAATAGATATCATAAGGGTAGATTTTTGAGTTATAGGGCCTAGTTCCAATTTATATTACCATGTTATTTAAGGCTAACCATTGAGTATGATGCATGTTCTACATTGATTGTTTTTGTTGGTTTGATTACTACTTGTTGGATGTTTGTATATGACATTTTGCTATTTAGTTGTCTCTTACTTGTTTACTCTACTTACTTTCCTTGTTCATGCTAGAGTAAGTAGTTCTTTCTTAGTTGCTTGTGCTAGATTTTTTAATTAATTACTAACTGTAGTTTTTTCTTACTTCCTTATTAATTACTAATTGTAGTCAATTTATCTCTCTATTTTTATTGATTAATTAAACTTAGTTTAATTTCTCTTCAAGTTTTTTTAGCATTAATAGAGTAGCGTTAACTTAGGTTTGATTCTTGCTTGCATCCCTTGATTTCTTGTTCACCTTTGTGTAATGAAAACCCCAAATAAATCCCTACCTCTCCATTTTATAAACATAATGAAGAAATCCCTACCTAGATGTTTCTCCCCACTCCCATGGATTTGACCCTGCATTTCCCTATTTTTTCCTATACTAAAAACCATGAATGTGCGTTGATGGATCGTTGTGTTGTGTTGGACTGTGCTCATTTGTTTTACATATTTGTAAGTTCGGTGAACATGCATTAGTCAAGATGAGAGTAATATTAGGGATAACTCTTAGAACATTGTGAAGAGTAGACATATTCATATTTCCATTTCACTTATTAATATCAGTTCTCAAGAAATCATCTTTTAGAAAATTAGGGGATCATAGAGCATGAATAATAGGGCATACTAGAGAACCAATGGACAAATTCTAAAATTTAGAATTTAAGCCAATAAGAGGGAAAGTCCATATCATTAAGGATCACTATTAAAAGATAGAGGAAGGGATTCAAAATCAAAACCACGTTATGTAATACCAAAATAGATCTTAAAGATTCAACCTTTAGGTATTTAAATCAATTTTAGAGCAATGCTAGGGATTTGCATGGACAAGTAGGCAAAAGTAACTAACAAAAACTATATCACTTTCCTCCCATGGTGATGATAATGAAGTCCATTCAAGAGAGTTTCTATAAAGCTTCTATATCATAGATCAACTCTCCAACATCCCTAAAACCAATATCCAAGTAAGATATAGATTCTCTTCGATCAAAGGGAGGAAAAAGGTAGGTTCTTTACCTAGATGGGGTAGGTTCATCCATGGAAATCCATGGGACTCAGCCATAGGAAGAAGATGAGGTGAGGAGCAAAATGAAAAGATATTCTACAAGATGAATCTTACATGGTTAGAGTTGTAAATGATGTTTGCAAGTTTAGAATTACCTTGAAAAATCTTGATGTACAACATGAATCCACATGAAATCCTCCACCCATAGCCATCACCTTCCTTGGAGCTCTCCAAAAACCTCCATGGCTCCCTCCACACTCCAGCAGCACGTTGGGAGTGTTAAATGAGCCTCAAGGTCAATGGGGAGGTGTGATGTCACTGGATTTTCTAAAACTTAATCTGATTTGTGGTGTCCAAATTGAGAATCTCGCTGAGGTGAGGTTTCAATATGGATGTCACACAATAGATTAAGTTTCAGAAAATAAATCTAGGGATGTCACGGGAGGGATTTTTATATACTCGAGTGCGTGCAAAAGACAAAATTTCATATAACTGGTCTCTAGAATTATTATCAATCAAAGAAAGACATCCAGTGTTCAAATAACCCTTTCATTGAGCAACCTAAAATTCACATCGGTTTGAAAATAATTATCATTGGTGTATACAAGCTTTTCCTTGGTCTAGAACTTTCATATAGAATGAAAACCTATATAAAACAAGTTCAAAGTTCATCAAATTAAGTATGATCATGAAGTAAAACATACACTAACATAATAATTACTCAATTTGATGCCAGACCTTTGATTAGGGAAAAATTGCATATTAGTCCACAATTGTACAAATCAGGGAAATCAGGGTATAGTTGGAGTCAAATTAGAGTTATATATTACCGATTAATTTAAAGGCCCAAACAAGTATGAATATGAAGGAAAAAGATAGGTTTAGATACCTTTCACATAATTTTTAGTTAGACCCTAGATTTGAATTGAATTTATAATTAAGTCAACTAAATGTAACAAAACATGAAATTAGGGAAACCAAACACTAAAGTGAACCAAATTAGAGATATGTTTCAATCCATTGGTATTAAGACTTAATCAAGCACACAATTGTGGTAATAAGAAAATATTAGAGGGAAGTAACATTAATCTAGGGTCATGATCTCACACTACTCTCTAGTTTTGTAGAACCCACTCTCTCTATTGATTCCTTCAACTTTGTTCCCATTTATGACATAGGAAAATATGAAACAACCTAGATGGCCCCACAATATATAGTAATTGGAAAGCAGAGCTTGAGTTTTCCACATAGCTAATATTGAACATTAGTGAAGCATACAATCTAGGGGCGAGAGCCACAAGTGGTATTACTCAAACCCACCAATCTCATTAAGATTCTAGGACTTAAGCCATCTGCACCAACCCTTGCTGATACCGGTACGATTGCAAGCCCCTAGTTTGTTTCACCATACATGCCATACATAGAAGAAAGGGAGTCGACAAAGAACATGATCATCACATGTCAAAGGGATCAAGCCTAAAATTGATTAGGCGGTGGGGTTGAGTGGGTAGTTAGTTCCATCGTGGCCTCACCTAGTTTGGTGTTATCTTTAGTATAAAAAATTCATGTTTACTTAATTACAACTTGTTGCCTCATCCTTCTTCCATGTTCATTGTAGTTTGGCTTGCTCAATGAGAGTCACAATCATCCACATTGTTCTTGCCCATATGCTCATCATACATATCTTCTTTCCGTCCATCTTTCCTCTTGCAACTACTTCATGATATTTGGAATGATTGCTTGAACGCATTTTGGATCCATTATTTTGAGAGAACTGTCTAGTTTCAAGGTACCATGTTGTGGGTGTCATGTCATCTCCCATGATCACACACAATCCTTCTCTCTTCTATGTCCATTTCCTCATTTTCCACTCTTTAAAGTAAGTAGAGCCCACACAAACTAGTTACTTGTTCCACATCTCTTCCCATGTTTAATGTAGGACAACTAGCACACACTAGTTCTCTCCCACAATATCTAGTAAGTAGAGAATCCCCTCCTCTTTGATTCATGCAACCACTAAGGTCGGACGATGTTGAAAATGGCAATCTGGGGGTGGGAACCAGATGTGGTATTGCTCAAACCATATCCTCATAGGGGGTCTAGGACTTGAAACCATTTGCGCCAAACCCTTGCCGACATTGGTAAACCAGAGAGGTCTTTAGTGCGTGCCAATATATGTGTGAATCGAGCATTTTTCATTCACACTCATGTCAAAGTTTGAAGCAAGGGAGTTGACAAAGAACATTCTTGTCATGTAGCCTTGGGTTTGGAACTAATCAATGTGGGCGGTTGGGCTAATTGGGGGAGTTAGTTCCATGATAGCCATTTGCATATATAGCGAGCTGGTTCAGAGCAAAGTAGGAAAAAAACAAGTAGCTTGTTCGCATCAAGGGTTTAACACAAGTGCCCATTCTAGAAACTTGTAACCAAGCACTATTAGAAGAGACAAAAAAGACGGGCCGTTCTTTGCCTTGGGGTAAAAGGGAAGAAGCTAGCAGCCGAACTTTTCCAACAAAACAAACAAACAAACATGTGAAGCAAGGAATACACACTTCCTTTTTTCTTGGCACCAATCCATTCATCGTCGTCACAAGCTAGCGTTCACTTCCGCGTTCCTCTAGAACACAACATCAACTTAGAACCACACAACAGCGGGTTGCCCCCACCACTACCACCAGTCGACGTCGTCATCTCACTCGTTCCCTCCAACTTCCTACCTTTCTCGAGCGTCTGCATCCGGCAATACTCCATATAATCCAACAATCGGCTCTCATATATATCAATTCAACCCCACGCCTCAAAAACCAGTAACATCCCCATCTCTCTCTCCCTCTATCTCTATCCTTCTCTAACCCAATCTCTACCTTGCCGCTCCGTCGGTCTATACCAAGCTGTGTAGAGAGCAATCTGGATTTTCTTGTAACCACCACATTAATTCCCATGGCATCCTTTCTCGCTAAACCCAAGCCACCGAAGCTGCTTCAGGTGCTCTACGACGACGGTTCCTCGACCGACACGGACTCTGACGACGATCTCTCCCTCAGCGACCTACCCATCAAGGCGCCGTCCCCGGCGGGCAATGAGAACGGAAGATACATCCCTTCTGGACCATTGGAGGCGGCCGAATCTGAAGATGACAATGACCCGTTTGAGTTCTTTAGCTCCAGGCTAGAGGCGCCCGGGATCTGCTCCCCGCCCGACGTGTTCTTCGGAGGCCGCATGCTATCCACTGATCAGGGCGCCCCGGCATCAACGACACCCTCTACGACGTCCCCGCCGCTTCGCGAGGCCGTAAATCCATATGGTTCCAAACCCGTCTACTCCGGATCCGGCCTCCCTCCTGTCCCTTTGTCACGACGGAGCCGCAGCGAGGCCGTGCGGAGGCCGCCGCGCGATCCGGCGGCATACAACCGCTCGGCATCCTTGGAAGGGCGAGGCAAGGCTTGGGGCGAATGCTTCGGAAACGCGGATAGGAAAGGCGAGTACAGACGCCTACCTCCCTTACGGGCGGCGCATTCTAGGTCTGCTTCCAGCAGCAAGAAGAGCAGCGGCGGCACACCGTGTATCGTCGACGCCGTGCCGTCGTGCGGGCCGAGGCCCAAGTGGTACGTCTTCGCCACGTTCGCCTCTGTTAAGCCGCCACAGGGAGGGATGGACATCAAGGACATGAGGACGCGGCAGCAGAAGAAGCGCAGCACCCAGCAGCAGCAACAGTCAGAAGGCGTGGTCAGCGGTGCTAAGCTCGCGGCATCTCGAGTAGGTGGAGCAGGAGGAGGAGGGCGACCAGGTCGGAAGTCGTGGCTCCTCAACTCCCTCAGCTGCAAGGTCGACGTCGACTCGCTCCCGTGGACCCCGTCGGACCTACCGATGCCATTTCCGGGAGGACTAACCCATATCGAGGGCGCCCCTCGCTGGAGATAACACGTACGCGCGCGCGTACATCGGCCACGTCCACAATTAACCAATCAACTTGCGGCCGGCCTGTTCCCGCTGGGGATGGGTAGACCAATGCTGCCTGCTCACGGCATTCCCGCCCTTCAAACTCGGCAACCAACTTGCATGGAGACCCGCGATATTCCTTGCTTTGTCTAACAGCTTCGTTCGCTGCTTCTTTTCCATCCACTTGTTAACATTTCCCTCAAGTACACACTCTTCATCTTTAAAGCCTCGTTTGAGTTGATAGACACTCGGACATAATGACTTCTTCACCCAGGTTCCAGTAGAAGAGTCCATCTGTGTGCTACTCAGCTAAGTGATTGTGTGTGTCTAGTAACTCAAGTGAAGTGAGGCAGCTGGAGTTAACTTGGTTGATAACCTTTGTATCTTTAACAACGTTGATTGTTGTTGTTGTTGTTGTTGTTGTTGTTTGTAACTTATAGTAAGATTTCTACGGTGAATAAGTGAACTTACTAGTATCACATATATGATCATGAGAAAATATAAGTTGTTTGATGTAAATTCTTGTCCTATATATGTAGTATCAGCAGTTACATGAAACTTGTGGTTCCAATCGGTATCGTGTCCACCTCGATGTTGACGGCATTCATATGAATCGTCTCGTATCTTGAAGCAATTGGCATCTTTCAATTAATTTTGTTTGTTCCCTTCAAATCAATCCCTCTAATTTACATGAAGGTTATGTGCCGTCATTTATTAGACTTCCTGTCGTGTCTCCCTTTTACCCGGTTATATATATAGTCACCATCCGTCCGTCTTTTTTCCGGGGTTGACAATACCAACTATATAGGGCACGTTTGGTTTACAGCATTTAAGCAGATTTGAAGGAATGCAGCATTCCTATTGTCCCGGTATAATCTGTTTTCGGATTTATGTAAATATGCAGAACTGAAATTTATGTTTGCCGAGCGGTACGGCTATGATGGATGTAGGCTGCCAGGTTGCTTTTAGATACCACGTTGCCGCTTAAAAGTAAACGTCAGTTAACTGGAGTTCGGCGCTCAGTACTTTTAAAATAGATGTCGTCATCTAGGATCTCTGTATTGTCCCGAAATGCAGGAGAACATTCATTTATCCAATCCAGTAAAACAAACTTAAGATTCGTGTTGCTGGGTTACGGAATGCAACGCAATCCATCGAAATACGGATAACCAAACGTACCATAATGACAGCGGAGATCAGTAGAGTGTATGGGAATGTAGCTTTTGTATCAAGTTCAACAAAATCAAGTTAAGTCATCCGCACGTACCTTTGAATTAAATTAAATAACGGCTGACTGCGAACGAAACTGACTGAGGTTCTGGTCAAACTGCGTCCTGCAATCTGCATTAAAGAGTGGGCATATTCATTGAGGAAGGAAAGAGTGATAGATGTCGTTTTAAAGGAAAAATTCTAAACATAACCGGTCATACACCCAGACCCCTACTCGGACCTCGAGACTGTCCACCCAGTTCTTAAGAATAGCTGTCAACAACAATTAAAGCAATAAAGGATGCAGGAGGTAGAAGGGAGAGAAAATGTTTTTATTCATAACTTTCAATCCAGAGCGTATTTTTCGATGACATACTAGAATTCTTATAGAAAATACTTTCCAACGAGACTAGGGTTGACATATTTTGAAATAATGATAATACACGAGAAACATAGTACCATATATTAGGATTCCATACTCATGTTCTGAGTACAGACCCACAATACTCGTGACTTTTGAATGAAGGAGGGTCAATGATTAGTTGTTCTTAAATAATATTTGAAAGTATTGTTCTTAATAAGATTTAACTATAAAATGTGTCCATAAGTATTGTATCTACTTGGTAGTACTCAAGTATAAGTACATTACCTACCAAATTACAAAACCAAGCATAATCGTATAACTGATGTAGAAGTATAAGTACAATACTTAAGGAATCACATAACAACATTAGTCATCTGGACAATTTTTTTTACAAAATGCATACATAAGTTGAGTACCCACTTGTTAATGTCCTCAAAAGTACAATGCACATCAGATCAAGAATCACCTATAAAATGCAACCATAAGTATTGTACCCACTTATTAATTTCAACTCAGTTGCTGATGCATAAGTACAGTACCTAACAAATTATAAACCAAACATAATTGTATAACTGGTCTAGAAGCATAAGTACAGTACCTAAGAATTGTCATAGCAACATTTGTCATCTAGACAATTTTTTTTTTACAAAATGCAGACATAAGTTGAGTACCTATTTGTTAATGATGTCAAAAGTACAATGCACATCAGATCAAAAATCGACTATAAAATGTAACCACAAGTACTCTACACACTTGTTAATTTTAACTATTTTACTCAAGCATAAGTACAGTACCTAACAAATTACAAAATCAAGCATAATTGTATAACTATTCTAGAAGCATAAGTACAGTATCTACAAAATCTCATAGCAACATTGGTCATCTAGACAAATATTTATTTCAAAATGTAGACATAAGTTGAACACCTACTTGTTAATAATCTCAAAAGTACAATGCACATCAGCTCAAGAGATCAGTTATAAGATGCATCCATAAGTACGGTACTCACTTGTTTATTTAAACTAAGTTACTCAAGCATAAGTACAGTACCTAGCAAATCATAAAAGCATGCATAATTATATAACTGAACTAGAAACATAAGCACAGTACCTACGGAATTTCATAACAACAATATGAATATTTGTCTATGACTTATTGTACCTCAAAACACAATTATCGTACCCCAAAACACAGGTAATGTACCTTAAAATATGAATATTATATTTCTCTCATATTATTATTACTCCAAAATATATCAACATTGATCTAGTTAGAAAGTATTTTTATAAAGAATTTAATGCTTTTTATTTCGTAAAATAATTCATTCAGGAATTGAAAGTTATGAAGAAAACATTTTTCTCTCTAATCTTTTAATTCCCATTTTCGCTTTAAATTAGGCAGTTCAGCCACATCAGCAGCGCCCCCTCCCAACCACCGGATGGGTGCCCGAGTGGGGGAGCGGGGGTGGGTAGTGTGGCTCTTTTGAAGTGGACACTCATAATGTATAGACTGCACCGTTCACGCAAGCACCATTTGCGTACCAGGACCATTCTTTTCAGAAATCCACATCATTCATATTCATTGTTATAAAAAATATATAACCTACATGGAGAATCTTATCTCATTTGGATGCTTATATGCCACTTATATAACAACAACAAAGTCAACGATCACATCAGCTACCCAAACATTGCTCAGAATTTTTGGTCCAGTGGTGCTATAGGATTCAGGGGAGAAGGTATACACATATTACTATATTAGGATGTTGTGGATAGCAAGCACCGTTCATCCCCATATACTCAAAAGTATCTTACTCTAAGTACCTTTTCATAATCTAAGATTTCTATAAGGATACTAGTTTCACTATTACTTCCGAACAACACCCGGATAGCTCCTACTATCACATGGTACTATATCATAAGGATTTTACTTTGTTAGTTAATCCAATTACTCATATTGTCATATGCAACCAAGGTTAAAATATGGATTAATATTTACTACAATATAATAATAAGTATAATAAATCCTAGAAGTGACGTAAGTCTCATATCATGCATCAAATGTCCAAATTTAGCACAAATCACCATTTTTTGGTCATAACATGGCCATGCCTTCATAAAGGCTCAAACTTTACCTCCAAGGTTACATTTACTTTCACATTTCCCCAAGAAAACACGTGAAATACTTGATGTAATAACTCCAAATTATGAAGAATTCATGGCTAAAACACAAATATGCATAAAAATGCTATTGCAGATATAAAAGAGCTCTTTTATGTATTAAACATAGGTTTCATGAAATATTACCATTAACAAGCTATGGAAACTTGTTATGTTAACCTTAGAAGGTCATGCAAATAGTAAGCAATACTGTGGAATTTGTTTTGCATCAACATTTTACCAAAAAGCCATAAAAGAATGATTTTCAAGCTAAAACATGTTTTTTCCCTAAATTTCACCCCTTGTAGCGTCATGAGGGCATGCCATTATCATAATTAATCATAATTAGAAGTTTTCTAGAAGGGGAAAGAGTCATTATTTTTATATAATTCTACCAAAACATATCATAGGACTCCATTTTAAGCAAGGCAAGCATGCTTTAGCAAAATTAGTGGTTTGCTTGTAGGCAAAGAGGACTAAAAGCAACTATATCAGTCACCTCAAGATATAGAAAATGTGATCAAGGTAGTAGAACCAATTACGCGACTCCACTTTCACTTTGAACTGCCCATAAAATCTTTACAAAATCTCCTCCATGGAAGAACTATGTCTAACACGCCAAAAAGAGAAAAAAGGAGGGGTTTTTAGCTCTCGGAAGCTAAAACCACCATGCTTTTCAATGGAACTCAGCCACAAGAAGGATAACGGATGAAGAATGGAATGAAAATGAATAATATGGGATCTTAAATGATTTAGGATTTAAACAAAGATATCTTGCTTTAGATCCTCCAAAAAGTGCTATATCTTCAACTTCCACGCACATGCAAGCTTCAAACCATGACCATCGATCTCTTTAGAGTTCCCATAGACCACCTGGAATCCTTTCCATAGTTTCCATAAGATCTTGCGCATCAAATGGATCATATGTTTTATGGGGTTGGGGTATTTATACGCAATTTTGGTTAAAAGTCCAAAACAACCCTTATAATTGGTGTACCAACTCCAAATTATGAAGAATTCATGGCTAAAACACAAATATGCACAAAAATGCTATTGCAGATATAAAAGCGCTCTTTTATGTATTAATCATAGGTTTCATGAAATATTACCATTAAAAAATTATGGAAACATGTTATGTTAACCTTAGAAGGTCATGCAAATAGTAAGCAATATTGTGGAATTTGTTTCGCATCAACGTGTTACCAAAAAGCCATAAAAGAATGATTTTCAAGCTAAAACATATATTTTTTCTAAATTTCACCCCTTGTAGCATCATGAGGGCATGTCGTTATCATAATTACAAAGTTCTAGAAGGGGGAAAGAATCATAATTTTATATAATTCTACCAAAACATGTCATAGGACTCTATTTTAAGCATAACAAGCATGATTTAGAAAAAATAGCGGTTTGCTTGAGGCAAAGAGGACTAAAATTAACTATATCATTCGCCTCAAGATATAGAAAATATATGTGATCAAGGTAGTAGAACCAATTACATGACTACACTTTCACTTTGAACCACCAATAAAATCTTTACAAAATCTCCTCCATCGAAGATCTATGTCTAACACGTCAAAAAGAGAGAAAATGAGCGGTTTTTAGCTCTCAGAATCTTAAACCACCATGCTTTTCAATGGAGCTCGTCCACAAGAAGGATAAGGGATGAAGAATGAAATAAAAATGAATAATATGGGATTTTAAATTATTTACAATTTAAACAAAGATATCTTGCTTTAGATCCTCTAAAAAGTTCTATATCTTCAACTTTCACGCGCATGCATGCTTCAAACCATGACCATCAATCTATTTAGAGCTCCCATAGACCACCTGGAATCCTTTCCACAGTTTCTATAAGATCTTGCACATCAAATGGGTCATATTTTTTATGGGGTTGGGGTATTAATACACAATTTTGTTAAAAGTCTAAAACAACCTTATAATTGACCCATCCAGCCCCATACAAAGAAGACCCATCGAGGCTCTACCTCTACCGATCCATCAAGGGTCACCTATACAGGGTAAACCCATAGAGGTCAAACTCCTCTAGACCCAAAGAATCTCCCTTCAACCTCCCCCATCGAGGTACATCTCATCAATCCACCAAGATACACTTCAACTTTGACCAAATGCGGTACTTGAACTTTAGCCCATCAAGGTACCCCATATCCAACCCATTAAAGCTCATATATTCCTCACCCATTAAGGTTACCACAAAGACCATAGAGTTTCACTCTGACCTCATCCATTTATATTCTCATGAACAACACCCACCAAAGCCTGCATGTCCAAGACCCATTGAGGTCCACTCAATTTCACCCATAGAGATCACCATTCCAAGATCCATCTAGTTCACCACTCAAAAACCCATAACACTCCTCAACATCCAACCAATCAAAGTATAGGGTTCAAAGGAGGCCGTCGAGGTATAGGGTTCAAGGGAGGCTTTTCAACCTTCGACTTAGGGAGGTCTAGGGTTAGTCTTCAAGTCTCCCCACCCTCAACCGCTAGAAAAAATCTAGAGTTAGGGTTAGAACCTAAGGATGAAACACGACTCAGTCAAGATTCAATCGTGTCAAACACAGATAATACACGATATATACATAGAGAAAATCATTAACTAATTTTTTTTTGGCTGATCAAGAAATCCATGCAATTAGGGAAAACACATTACAACTATAGACAAATTATGGCTTTCATTTAGTCAATCAATTAAAGATCTTAATTAAAGCACTAAATTATGACTAACAAGAGAGATTAGAGGTTAAGTGTAACATCCCAAGTTTCATGGCTAATTTTAAACTTTAATGTGGTACTTTCTAATAAGATTCCACTAAGGGATACAATAAACCTAACCTTGGTTTAATATGTAGTAAGTTGATAAAATATGTGTTATGTTCCACCTGGCTCACTAATAATTAGTAATCGAGCATGTATGAATATGGATGAGTGAGAAATAATGTCACTAATGGACATGGTGAGATACTTATTGATGTTTAACATAATAGAAGGTAAATAAATGAGTTGGATATAACTTTATTAAAACAACCAAGGCAACGACCTTGATGAGTAATTATTGCAATTCATGTCAAAAAAAATGTCATGTAGCTTTGTTAGAAGTAATATGATGATTATGGGATCCTTGACCCTAAATATTGAGGATTAATGTGAAGTATAGGACTGATAATAAAATATTTGAGCTAAAACCTAATTGTAGTAACATTCATAAAAGATAACATTATAAGTTATATACAACTCCAAAATAGAAATCTACATGGTATATTTAGCTTATATGTCAAGTTTCAACTTAATTAGATTACAGTTGCTATCCCAAATTGATGAAATGAGATAATCCTCTTATATGTCCTATTCCCTATCATCAAACTTTGTTTTATTGGATTTAAATGAAATACATGTCACATGCCTGATATTTTCTCAATTTTCCTATGTATTTCTGTGTCACGGGTGGGTTCACAATAACCAGATCTTTCACCATCATCAGATTGAAATCAAAGGGTAGAGCCCTCATCTCCTACCTCCCTGGCACGTTGGACTCTACAAGTCCTATAATCACCCGACGACCCCATAGTTTTCACATATTTGGGTTCTCTTCGTCACAAACTGAGAGTCCCAATCGAACCAAGACTTGATCGTGAACCTATTGATACCCTGGTCTAACCCAAGCTTCCCCTGGTGGAAAAAGACCTAATCCATTGCTTTTCTTTCTCTTCACGACCAGTTGCAGATGGGCATCCTTTTCCCCGCAACGCTAGGGTTAAACCAGGGAAGCTTTGTGATGCACATAGGGATCTTTTCCCATCGCCAATTTTGGTTGAATCTTCATGAGACGACATTGCGAGTCCAGGTTTCATCTCTGGAAATGGCAGCATGGTTTTCTCAACTCTAGTCACCCTGCTTCCATTGAGAGCATGGTAAGCTTCCATGACCATCAAGCTTTGTTTCCACACCCTGAGTTAATTGTCCAGTATGCCCAACTGCCAGGTCGAAAAAATCAGTTGAACTAGCAGTAATGACGAGTGTCTTTTAGCATGTCCTACCTGGTTTCTTCCCCAAATCTTTTCTGCTACACTTCCGTTGGATCGTTACAAAGTTTCCTTTGGGATTGGTTTGTGTTTTTTTTCCACCTCTGTTCAAGCAAGGTTAACTTTGAGTTTTGTTTCTCGACTTTTTCCATGGCTATTTTGGCTTCTCGGCACCGTTGTACCCTCCACCTGGGTTCTTCCTAACCGGAAGAGGTCGACGAACGTGATGGGAGTACTTCCCAATTTTGATCGGGAGTGGCTTGAGAGTTCCTTTCACACTTGAGTCTCTGAAGCGATGAAGTCGTGCTTCGTCTCGCGCTGAAGGGGAGGGGGAAGATTCCCAGGGACGACTTTCCCTTTTTGCCCTTTTTCTTTTGATAATCTGATCGCACACACAAGGGGCAATTTTAGATTTTGGCATTCTGGTGACTCATCGCTCGTCTGATTGGTCGTGTGAGCGCACCTCTAGAGTAGCGGCTCTGGGCTGACCCAGCTAAGCTAGCCAACGATGGTTCAAAATAATGCCAAATTGGTTTTTCTTTGCCTTCTGATTGGTCGAACTTCAATAAATCATAGAAAATAATCTATACATCGTATGGGGTCCATCCTTATATGAATTCTGCTCAGTTTTTTGAAATCTAGATGATGGACTAGGATTCAAAACTTGATTGACTCTATTTTTTCTGATTCACTAAAGAGCTATGAATCCCTAGAAATCAAGTTAAGGATCAATTATTAATGAATGATTATTGAATGAATAGGATAATAAGGGTTTCTTAACCCCATGAATGTGATAGGGTTTCATCAAACTAAGAACAATAACTAAGATCTTTTCTAAGAGAGCGGTAAGAGGGTTCATGCACTTTGAGCATTTAGTATTGGTTTTCATCGCCTTATAATTACTATGATGATCAAGATGAATTATATGCATAGTTATGTATTTCAAGTTAAATATTAACTGCATGAAAGATCCACTAAAGTTATTAGTTTAATGTTGTGATTCAATCCTAATTCAAGAAATCATGTCATGTAGAATCAGTTTGAGTAATTATTTCAAGATAATGATGAATCATGTAATGGGTTGGATTAACTTATCCTCATCATGTTAATGTTGAGCCTACAGGCCTTATGAGCATCATTGGTGTATAAGTATCGAGGATACTTTAATCAACCATCAAGAATAAGTTATGCAAATCCAAATCTACCATTCATTTAGTATCATGTTTTTACTTATTGCCAAGTTATTATGTTAATATAGCAATACTCAATGCCGCTTACTCTAATATGGTTTTTATGCATGGCTGAGGGCGTGATGCCCATAGGTACAGGGAAAATTTAAGGAAAGATCATATGAAGATCAAAATAAGGAATAGATCAATGTTTCCAAAAGATGCATATGGTGGGGTGCCATCTACAATAGAAGATCCTAATGAGTATAGATAATTTCATGTATGTCTTCAATAAGTTTAATCATATTTGTTTAATTAATTCCATTTCAAGAACTCAATTGTAAATAAAAAGTATAAATCAAGTCCAATATTAATGCATGGTTATTGTTTACTTTATTTGCAATGATTATTATGATTGTGACATCCCTTTGAGCTAAAGTACCCCATGTTATGGACAATGTGGGTGTTTCTTCTGTTGTTACACGTATGCTTAAATGGGGTGTTACAATAATGGTATGGGAGCAAATAAGTACATGGCCACCATGGAAAAAAAATATAGAATCACATGATATAACTTGTGGTATAGATAAGTAAGTGAAAGATATTAGGTTTATGGGGTATAGATAAGTAAATAAAATGATATTAAAGTTCAAAGTAGAGGTCTAGTCAAGATACATAAATTTAAATAAGGATTAGGGTTATGTGCCTAAATGTTTTGGATTTTTATGTTAACTCCAAAATTGTATGTAGCATTCTCTCTCTCTCTCTTTCCCATATGTCTATGGTATGGGACATAGGCTTGTTGGATTTTGTAGAGAGAATGCTATGTGTAAGAATCATGGTTGTCTTGTCCTTTCAAGTGCATGTGGTATGTGACATGTTTATGAGAGAGGTGCTAAGATAAGTATGATACGATATGTCACCTATGAATATATGACGGACCGTCATGTATTTAAAGGGGACATAGAAAATAAGAGTTGACATTAGAAAATAAGAGTTGACATTGAAATTGAGACATATAGTCACCTAGACCTATTCAAATGCATAATAAGAAAAAGCATGCATGCAAATATAGAAAATCGACATAAGATAAGTGACAAAATCACTAATAAACAATGTCCTCTACTATGTTATGATTATGTGTTCAAATTGAACATCATGTTTTACTGTCGTGCTTATGAATTATGAAATTATGAAAATCATGTTTAAGTATAAGAAATCATGTTAAGTTGTTATTGTCCTCTCCATCATGTTATGTGAGCCTTAATTAGACTTATGAGCTATGTGGGAACATTATGTGAGCCTTAATCGGCCTTATGTGAGCCTTAATTGGCCTTATGAGCTCTGTGGGAGCATTATGTGAGCCTGAACCAACCTTATGTGAGCCTTAATTGGCCTTATGAGCTATGTGGGAGAATTATGTGAGCCTTAATCGGCCTTATGTGAGCCTTAATTGGCCTTATGAGCTATGTGGGAGCATTATGTGAGCCTTAATTGGCCTTATGAGCTCTATGGGAGCATTATGAGAGCCTTAACCGGCCTTCTGAGCACTGTGGGTGCAATCAGGAGAGTGACTATATCAACTCAAATAAAAATCCATCTTATTATGAAATCATGCCAAGTTATTCAAGTTCTCATGAATTTAGGTTTAGTGTGAGTAAGTCACGTCTTAAGTATGCTTATGGGACTGCAAGGTTTAGTTTTCAAGATTTATTAGCAACTCATGCGCTAATTTTACTAGTCATGTTAGAATACCATATTAGGATTATGTTAGTTATTCCTTATGATAAGATATCATCGGATGATGAGTTAGTATACATGTATGTGAAACCCTAAGGTGGGTCGAACCTTTATATGACATGAAAATTTCGAGGATGAAATTTCTTTAAGGTGGGTAGAAATGTAACATCCCAAGTTTCATGGATAATTTTAAACTTTAATGTGGTTCTTCCTAATAAGATTCCACTGAGGGATACAATAAACCTGAACATGGTTTAATATGTAATTAGTTCATAAAAGATGTGTTATGTGCCACCTGGATCACCAATAATTAGTAATCGAGCATGTATGAATATGGATGAGTGAGCAATAATGTCACTAATGGACATGTTGTGATAATTATTGATGTTTAACATAATAGAAGGTAAATAAATGAGTTGGATATAACTTTATTAAAACAACCAAGGAAACGACCTTGATGAGTGACTATCACGATTCCTGTAAAAAAATGTCATGTAGCTTTATTAGAAGTAATATGATGATTATGGGATCCTAGACCCTAAATATTGAGTATTAATGTGAAGTATAGGAGTGATAATAAAATATTTGAGATAAAACCTAATTGTAGTAGCATTCTTAAAAGCTAACATTATAAGTTATATACAACTCCAAAATAGAAATCTACATGGTATATTTAGCTTATATGTCAAGTTTCAACTTAATTAGATTACAGTTGTTGTCCCAAATCGGTGAAATGAGATAATCCTCTTATATGTGCTATTCCCTATCATCAAACTTTTTTTTATTGGATTTTATTGAAATACATGTCACACACCTGATATTTTCTCAGTTTTCCTAAGTATTTCTATGTCACGGGTGGGTTCACAATACCTAGATCTTTCACCATCGTCAGATTGAAATCGAAGGGTAGAGCCCTCATCTCCTACCTCCCGTGGCACGTTGGACTCTGTGACTCCTACAATCACCTGACGACACCCTAGTTTTCATAGATTTGGGTTCTCTTCATCACATACTAAGAGTCCTAATCGAACCAGGACTTGATCGCGAATCTATTAATACCCTGGTCTAAGCCTAGCTTCCCCTGGCGGCAAAAGACCCAATCTAGCACTTTTCTTCCTCTTCACGGCCAGTTGCAGATGGGCATCCCTGCCCCCGCGACGCCAGGGTTAAACCAAGGAAGCTTCGTTATGCACATAGGGATCTTTTCCCATCTCCAATTTTGGTTGAATCTTCCTGAGATGATGTTGCAGATCCAGATTTCATCTCCGGTAATGGCAGCATGGTCTTCTCAACTCTGGTCATCCTACTTCAATTGAGAGCACGGTAAGCTTCCATGACCATAAAGCTTCATTTCCACACACTGAGTTTATTGTCCGCTATGCCAAACCACCGGGTCGACGAACTCAGTTGAACTAGCAGTAATGACGAGTGTCTTTTGTCCTGTCCTACCAGGTTTCTTCCCCAAATCTTCTCTGCTACACTTTCGCTGGATCGTCGCAAAGTTTCCTTTGGGATTGGGTTGTGTTTTTTTACCTCTGTTTAAGCAAGGTCAACTTTGATTTTTGTTACTTGGCTTCTGCCATGGCTGTTTTGGCTTCTTTGGCACCGTTGTACCCTCCCCCTGGGTTCTTCTTGACTGGAAGAGGTCAACGAACGTGATGAGAGTACTTCCCAATTCTAATCAGGAGTGGCTTGCGAGTTCCTTTCACACCTTGAGTCTCTGAAGCGGTGAAGTCGTGCTTCATCTCGTGCTGAAGGGGAGGGGAAAGATTCCCATGGACGACTTTCCCTTTTTTTCCCTTTTTCTTTTGATAGTCTGATCGCACACGCAAGGGCCATTTCTAGATTTTGGCATTCTGGTGACTAATCACTTGTGTGAATCATCATGTGAGTGTACCTCCAAAGTGGCAGCTCTGGGTTGACCCAGCTAAGCTAACCAATGTTGGTTCAGAATAATGCCAACTTGGTTTTTCTTTGCCTTCTAATTGGCCGACCTTCAGTAAATCGTAGAAAATAATCTATACATCGTATGGGGTCGATCCTTATATGAATTCTACTCAGTTTTTCAAGATCTAGATGATGGACTGGGATTTAGAACTTGATTTGACTCTATTTTTTTCCCTGATTCACTAAAGAGCTATGAATCCCTAGAAATAAAGTTAAGGATCAATTATTAATGAATGATTATTGAATGAATAGGATAATTAGGGTTTCTTAACCCCATGAATGTGATAGGGTTTCATCAAACTAAGAACAACAACTAAGATCTTCTCTAAGAGAGAGGTAAGCAGGTTCATGCACTTTGAGTATTTAGTATTGGTTTTCATCGCCTTATAATTACTATGATGATCAAGATGAATTATATGCATAGTTATATGTTTCAAGTTAAATATTAACTGCATGAAAGATCCACTAAAGTTATTAGTTTAATGTTATGCTTCAATCCTAATTCAAGAATTCATGTCATGTAGAATCAGTTTGAGTAATTATTTCAAGATAATGATGAATCATGTAATGGGTTGGATTACCTTATCCTCATCATGTTAATGTTGAGCCTACGGGCCTTATGAGCATCATTGGTGTACACATATTGAGGATACTTTAATCAACCATCAAGACTAAGTTATGTGAATCCAAATCTACCATTCATTTAGTATCATTGTAAAAAAAGAAGTATAAATCAAGTCCAATATTAATGTATGGTTATTGTTTACTTTATTTGCAATGATTATTATGATTGTGACATCCCTTTGAGCTAAAGTACCCCTTGTTATGGACAATGTGGGTGTTGCTTTCATTGTTACACATATGCTTAAAGGGGGTGTTACATTAAGATAGGTCTATGGCCTTACAATTTCACTAATATTTCACTTGAGAGTATAAAGAAACTTCTTTGGTGATTAAGTCATCAAGTTGTGGAAAAAGATGGCTCTTACCTTACTCTTATACGGATCTTAGGAGCCGTTTGGGTAAAGTATTTCACAACGGGATTGTAGTTAAACATGGTCTTCTAAACACCGGTCTGTATCAATATGTCGTCTGGATATTTGCTAGGGTAGTCTCTGATTACCGGTATTCTCATAACGGTATTCTTATGTCGTTGAATACAACCTTTCAAAACTCATCGAGATTGGCGTGATTCATAAATTCCAGGGCACAACGACGCAGCCTGGTTTTCCAGAGCCTACCTTCGCATTATCCCGGCACACATAGTTTCCTCCCCTCTCGCTCCTCCCTCCTATTCTGTTGCCTCCTTTTCCTCCTTCCCTCCTTTCTCTATTTCTACTTACCTGTACTAATCATTCCGCCACCACACATGTTGCTCCACAATTCCTCGGCCATTATCCGACGGACCGATTACTCTGCGCCTTTTTCTTCTCATCTTTCTTTTGTGAGTGAGAAGAAGCTCTGACGGCAAGAGGTGCTCCTGCTTTGCTGGGCCCGTAAGCAGAAATACCTGCTATTGAATCTTTGGGTATGCAAACGATCGATTCTCAAACAATAGCAATCTACTTTGATGCAGTTGGACTCATGTAATCTCCAAGTACAGAGGTATTCATGAGTGCTCCAGCCAAACGGGACCTTAGTGTAAGCTTGTGTTCCTACTACCGTTGATCTTGATGAAATTGTTTATATGAAACCAAAATATTTATATTAATGCATACATTTTTCAATTGAGGATCCAAGATGGACTTTTATTTGACTATGAGGATTCAAATCATAACCAATCTTAATATGTGAAAAGATCCATTCTAGTATTACATTTATTGGAAATAAAATAATGTATGGGAAGATAACAAAATAAACCACTCAAATAAAATCGTGATAAATCTCTATTATAATAGATTCTCAGTCTCGGATACCTCACATATCATGATGACAAACTAGAGATCACAATATATAAGGAACATGCACATCACAATGAAGCAGATACCCAACATGTTTGTAAGGTAATAAACGAGGATTTATGCGTCAGGATGTACAAGATGTATGCACATTTGCATCAAGGAAAAGCAATACATGAAGATAGAATGCCACTACTAACAAAACAAGTCACATTTTTTAATTAACAATAACATCAGTAACCAATCAAAACCCACTAACAAGGGTGATAGCTGACAAGAATATAACATACATACTAATAAGATGGTTCCATTTCTCAACACCATCAAAATTGAACCACAAGAAAAATCCTGAAAAATATTCACCTTCAGTGAAAATTATCTATCCATGGCCTTCCCAAAGAACACCTCACATCAAAAAAATACAGAGGTGATCAACAATGACGTATGAATTCCCTCAATGATACTAAATAAGGTCATGTGGACAAAAAACCTAATCTTTTCATTTTTTGAAGTATTTTAGAAAGAAAATGTGACGTCTCATATCCATGATATCAATATTACTCAAATCAAAGCCTCAATTAAAAATAAAAAAACATTATTATTTTTTGGTGTAACAAGCGTGATTCTCTTTATTGATACCAAACTTTGGGTACAAAAAAACATTGTTGTGCCCCTCAACCTAGACTGAAATAGGGAGTATTATACCCTATTCTACATACAAGCACCTGAGTTTGGACCTTAGCAAGAGATAAAACACAAGGCAAAACCAAACCAACCAGACTCCACATAGGGAGCAAGAAACAAGAACCTAAAAACAAGCATGACTCGGGTAGCTCCACGTAGGGAACCATTGACTAAGAACCCAACATACTTACCAACCTAGAGCCACACCATAGGATACAAGTGAAAAAAGAACATACACAACTCCATGTAGGGAGTGACACCAACAAAACAAATAAAGATCCTCTAAAATTCAAAGACATCAAACAGAAGCATTTCTTGAACACCGATAAGGAAGCGAAACATGAACTAGATATATAGATCCAGCTAATAGAAGCAGCCAAGTCTAAACAAATAGAAAGATGCTCCCAAGGGAACTCAGAGCAGCAAACTCAAAGGACTAACTGACCCCTGTCAACTTAGATAGTTTTCAAAGTCAACAATAGAAATGTCTAGGAGCTTGCTCTTCTTCATCCTTTTCTTCTTCTTTTTTAGTCTAGAATCACCATTGACTTTAAACTCTATAAAATCAGGTTTTGAGTTCTATAAATCATAAGAAAAGGCTTCCCCCATCAGGTCATAGTTGACCTTCTCTCTATGATGGTAGTCTAGTGCCAGACCACAACTTTGCATTAGACTCTCTATGTAGCATGATTTACCCACACCTTGCGGAGGGTAGAGATCTAGTTCCCAATCCAAATTTAAACCACCTCTATCCATCACCATAGGAGAGAAGACATCTCTGTTTCTCCCATAAGCATGTAGGTAGTAGCTTGGGAATGGATTAAAGAGGAAGGTATTGAACTAGTAGCTTCAGTCACCACCAGACTGTCATCAACCATTCCTGAAAATAGAACCTATTCATGAGTATTTCTCTTACTCTGACCAACCTGAGAAGGTGTTGAAGACATGTTACCAGATTTAAGAGGAGAAGATTTTTGCATTGATGTACCCGTTACACCTTCATCTATTAGACCTGTGTGCATTTGTGATGCTTGTTTTGGCTTTGCGTCCTTATAGGCATTATCACGAATAGGAGAAGTGTGTTTCCCACACTGAAGCTGGAGATTATTACTAGTTGATTCCTTTCACAGCACAAAGGGACAAGAACTGAGCCTATGTCCAAATCTTTTACACCCAGAACATGTTGAAGGCTTAGCAATTATCTCCACCTTCAAGAGAGTCAGATTACCATCAACCTCCACCATCGCAGCTTTGGGAAAGGCCTTGGTAGCTTGCATTTCTATGCATATCTTCACATCAACCAAGCAACCAACTGAGAGAGATGAGTCATTGAAATCTAGAGGTCTTCCCAGTGTGCTAGAAACTCTAGAAAGGTGATCAATGGTCTAGGGGAGACCTAGATTCTCGACCTTCATCCACACCGGTGCAAGCAAGAAGGATAGAGGAGCAAGCAACGTACCATGCACCTAAGCTTGGACAACAACAAGTACCCCATACATCATCCATGGAGCTTCTGCTAAGATGTGATCTCTTTCCTTCTCTATAGGTATTTTAATCACAAATCCCTCTCTCTCCTCAGCAGCTATCTCAAACTTTCCGCTAGGTCTCCATGTCCTTCTAATCCAGCCTGACAATTGACCTTTGTAAGGCTTCCTACCAGTAAATTTGATCGAAACATACCCATTTCAATTTGGAATCATCTTGTCACTACTCGATATCTCAGCACACCTTACACCATTTCATAGCCTTGGTTCTATGAATTGGATAATCACGACATCCTCTTCCACATGCGCATGTCAACTCGCCTGAATCCAGTCAGCTATTGTCAGGTTTGTATGAACAACATCATCTGTAGGATTGGGAGCAACATGATCTACTTTAGGAATAGAGGAAGAGGAAGGAATTGGATGCTCTAGTACCACACCTGTGATCACCTCCTTTCCTTTCTATCGTGAGGAAGATGGACTCCCTGGAACAGGACCAGACTGAGACAATGATTGCAATTCCTCTCCATTAGCCACCCCAAAGCCTGATGGAGGAGTCGGACAGGATGACTCTAACACCGCAACACCTTCGCAGCTAGCTCTCCCTCTTCCACCATTATTAATAATAACTTACGACATAACAAAATCTGACACAAATTTTGAATCAATCATAAAATATATATCAACAAAGTCCTTCATGTATATGTATTCCATAGTAATATACAACATACGCATAGGTGGCCTTAGTCACACTTGCGTACAAAAGGGAGATATGTACATTCATTATAATATGTAAAACTAGTACACCATTACAAGGCATAGGTACCATAATCTTGAGTCGATGATACATCCATATAAAACTTCCCACCCAGACTTGAGAGTGCAAGATGACTCTAGGACTAGATACTTCCAACACACAAATATCACATATCCTTTAGGTGATCCTACAAACGTCTCCTACCACTAGGTGACCCCACAAACATCTCTACCTCTAGGAGATTGATGTCCTACAAAATGTAGATCTTCTCCACCATAGTCTGGGTTATCCCACTGGTCACCTAAAATGAGGTGGGACACCTAGTCTCAGCAATATGATATAATAATTGATAACATTTTTTTTTACTTACAAAAAAAGATGGGCTTGATCATGTCTATACTTGAGCCATATGCATACCTATATATACTATGAATCACATATAATAATTATAGCACATAAATCACATTAAAGTGCATCCATGTTATTAATCAAATAAACCTAAATAAATATATTATATGGATGAATTATACATTTGAATATGCCTTAGGTAGTTTGAGATGTACCACTAAAACTACTATCTAGACATTTTGAAGCCTCACCATCAGTCTGTATAAGATCTAAGGATATTCATATTCTATTAGGTCTATCCACACACCTCAGGGCAAAGTAAGTATAACAAAAGGTAAAGTGGCAAAAGGGTGAATCTAACATGGAATTACTCATAAGCATATCCATATATCACATGTCCATCTTAAGTGCACAATTCAAAAAACCAAACATAGGGTATAAATACCAAGAAATATTGAGACATAATGTGGATTCTCTCCATCACATATCATCACACCATAAGTCACAAATTACTCTCGACCATATTTAAAGATGTCAGGGTATACCAACCCAATGAGTTCCCATATATTCACTAATATATGGATTTAAGAATCTTCACCCAGTTTTCAGATTTCTACAAAATGAACTTGTTTTACTATTCCTCTCAACAACCTACAAAATAAATATCCAACCTTAGGGTCTAACATATCAGGGTCGTACTTGACTAGTTAGATGAATTACTTATTTTACTACAACGACAACTAATATACATGTAATCAACAAAAAATATCTGAATACTAAGCAAGTATTTGCAATACCTAAACATACACAATTTATTACCATAAAATTCCAACGATCCAAATCATAGTGTATGTAATTCCTCTAACTATGCTAAGGTCAAGGAATGAATCATGGGTACCACAAGGCCCATTTACCACATAAATCTACAACAAGGTTAAGTTCACATAGGAACCTAATAACCATATGAAGTTTTGCACAAAGTTTCACTACAAGTAATAAGATAACACTCTAATTTTAATTTAGAACTCAAAAGATGCAAGATCTATGCTTGTTATGGAATTAGGGTATGAGAAGATCCACTAGGCATAAATGAGCTACCTTGACATAGATTTTTTTAAACTAATTTCTACCTATATAATGGCTATAAAAAACCTTCAAAACTTTATGGGAGAGTTTCAAACCAACACAAAATTCTATAAAATTTGAATAGATATTTTTTGCTACAAAACTTTATAATGCACCACCCTTTTGAATCATTTTTGCATCATAGTTTGAATGTAAGAACAAGTATGTGTAACTAAGCATGCATTTAACATCAAGAAGATATCGATACATTTAGATGAACATGATGTTGGATCTATGTTGGGATCTAGAGGGGGGTGAATAGAGATAAAGTAACTTAAACAAAATTCATTAGACATTTAAGATATTTCTAAGATAATATGGCTAGTATGAAGCTTGGGTGCAACTAAAACATACATAGAAAGGGAGAGAGATATTGAACAAGCACAAGAGCACAAGATATGTAGAGTTGTTCCATACTCCAAACTAGGAGTAAGTCAGTCCACTACCTAGACAGGCCAAACACTAGGATTTTGTAACCTTTGCACCTTCCTTATATTCCATTATAAGAGATACAATATATGACCTTCATTTTCTGGGCCAAGAATACCCAGCCTTCTCTTTAAGGAGAAGGGACCCAACAACCTAATAAATGACTTACCTATCCAAGACAGAGTCTTGAGCCTCACCAAGGACTTACCCACTCTTGTACAAGTCTTTGGCCTTGTAGGAATTACCCACTCTTCTTTGATCTTTTGCCTTTGACTTCACCTTCGCCAAGGAGAAGTTTTTACCAAGGTATGCCTTCCCTTGTTCTTCTTCACCTCTCTTAGCAAAGAGAGAGATTCTTCATCTTCATGGTAAAAAAGAGAGATGGGAAGATGGAGGAAGTGAGAGCCTCACAAGACATACATGTAGGACTGACTCTCTTAGAAATCTCCTACTCACTCTAATGTATGTAGAAAGTGATTAAGATTATGAGTGGAAGGAGTCTCTTGTAGGCACTCAAATATAGTATAGGGACCTTCATAGTTCTTGGATAACCATGAGATGAAGGTGAAGGTATCCTATTTATAGTTGGGGATGCCTACTAGCCAGTAGAAACACTTAAGGATGAATACTAGCCATTTGGGGTGTTGCAACATAATTTTTTCAAGTTTTGCAATGCTCCAATGGATATAAACACTTTTTATACACGTTCCATATAAAGAAATCAGTCAAGATTACTTTCGGTAAACTCGACTGATTGCAATATGCGACAAAGTAAATTTGAAGCATCAGTCAAGTTTATCCTAGATGAAACTCGACTGATTTCTTAAATTTATTTTTTCCCAGTGCAGGTATCAGTCGAGTTTTGTGTATAGGAAACTCGAATGAACATGGATATTTTCAAAATGCATCAAGGGGATCAGTGAGAAACTCAACTGAAAAATACCTTGTAATAAATTTTGAAAAATGTCATTAAAGTGCTTAAATATTCAATTTAAGTGCTCTTGATTTTTTTTAATATTAATTGTAGGTCATACAATCATTACAAGTGATTTAAAACATGATTCTAATAGTGATACATCATATTCCACAAAAATGCACTTGCATTGATTTTGACTTATCTTTTCTCCAAGTTGGGATGCACAAGTTAAGGCATTTGGAGGGTGTGTATACCTAATCTAAAATCACTCAAGTAGAATCAATGGACACAAATAAGTGGATTGGTTAGCATCATCAAAATAAGGGTTTAGTAAATTTAGACCTCGAGTCAACATTCTCCCCCTTTTTAAAGATGACAAACCATTCGATAAATGTATTGAAAGCATTTAAGTAAAAGCATACCTTTGAAGAAACCTAGCAGTTTCAATGGAATTGAGTTCATATTCTCTCCCTCAATTGATGCTCATGGAGTTCTCATACTCCCTCCCAATTAATTCTATTTCTCCTAGATGGTTGGTTTTCGTAACATTTATAAAAACTATGTCTTCTACTCATATATGTTCTACATATATGTCTTCTCCCCTTAACATAATACAAGCTTTCTCTTCACACATGTCTTCTCCCTGTCTAACATAAGACGTCTTCTATCCCTTTGTCATTTCAAAAAGTAGGGGTTTGAAGAGCTAAAACAAAACATGTTAGAAAAAGGAGATACTAAAAGTTAGTAAGGAGAGTAGAAGAGCAACACTAGGGGCTTATCCAAGCATAGTATGTAAAGAAAATCAAGGCATACATTTGAAAACCCTATATGTAAGTCTAGTGTATATCAAGGTAATTATAAGCAAGCAAGCAACTCAAGATAGTAGATATGCAAGTTAAGGAGCAAGCTTGAGTATGAAATAAGATACAATCATAACATACAGTAGAATACCACTTGATCAAAGGATGAACAAGGATAGAACTACATGTATATGAACTACTAGTAGATGATATCACAAGTTAGGACTACTAGTAGGATCTAAGTAATAAAAAAAGATGCACAAGTTAAAGATCAAGATACGAGTAGATGTATAGAAATATCCAAACAACAAGATATGCAGTTTTAGAAGCATGAAAGGATATAACTCACTAGCAAATATGCATAATTACCAAAATATGATTATCACTAAGAGCCTCAGATCAAATCAAAGGATATCCTACTGGATAGGAGTAGCAAGTTAGAGCACAACGGAAGCAATTTAATACACAACCAAAAGATCCAAAGAGATCTTCATCAAAACTGCATAACAACTCAAGATAGGTAATTACAAGATATGAAGATACCAATTTAGAGAAATTAGAGAGACAAAGTTGTATGGAAGATAGACAATTTAAAAATGGAAATATGCATATCATTGAGAAAATCTAGTTGAGATCGAAATTCTCATCCAAAAAGCCAATTGTATATTTTATGCACAGTGTTGTCAATCGAGTGCTAGGTTGAACTTCTTGACTGAAAAATAGATGTTGGTAACACTCAATGGTGCTTGTCGGTCGAGTTTCTTACAGGACAAACTCAACCGAAAACAACTGCTGTCAAAAAGCAATATATTTCTGAATATCATATCCAGAGACATGACAAAGTTATAATCCATATATAAACATGTGTAAGCAAGTTAGTAAGGCACTATGAAAGCATCAGAAATAGTGTCTGAGAAAGAAAGTGATGAGAATCACAACATATCACTTTTGACTCAAAAACCATATGTATAGTGCATACTAACTTAGTAAAAACATACTATGATTTGATATGAGCATGAATCATATTACCTTTGTTCTTGCCATTGCTTTTCCACTTCTTTCCACCAAATACACATCTCAAGAATTGTTATTATGTTGCTATAATCTGGTCTCTTTTTGTATATCATCATTTGAGAAAAAAAAACATGTTTATTCGAGCATGTGTGAAAGTATGTTTGGATAGATGATTTTATTCTCAAAATTAAGTAGGGAGTGGCTCCCCTCTCGAGTCCCACTCTTTACAATAGAAACATAGTGACACACATGTGGTTCAAGCATTGAACCGATTGTATCATGTGTGAACTGATCGATTCACTGGTGAACAGACCGGTTCATGGTTTGTAGGTTCTAAATAAATCATGAAATTTCATCCCTTTGTAGTCGAGTCTTTATAGAGACACAACAATACTCTCTGATAAGTTGTTGTCCTCTCTAGTTGTGGTAACTCGAGAGATTGAGAAAGTCCTACACGTAAATGGGAGGGACAACAAGGGAGAGACAACATGGGAGAGTAAATCAACCCTAACATGATGACTTTGAAAGGGACAACTCCTTCTTGTTGGATCTAGTAGAGTAACGTGGAGTTTTTTATGGTCTATGTAGACTACTACAGAGGTGAGGAGGCATTTTCCACCCGCTAGGAGGACACAGTCAACCGTCCTCCATGGTGATCATCTAGGAGGATATTGCTGATGTCATTAGGTGCAACTTAAAGAAAGGAGCACGTTGCAGAAAGGGATAGTCGTTGCACTTGCTCCAAGATCAGGTATATCTCTTACAAATCATCTTTCCCAATTTATAGTTATTGACATGATCTACTGTCTAAAGAGAACATGGCAGTAAAAATTTAGTTTTTGGTGCCATATCCAATGTCATATTTTTCTACATAGTCCTTCCACACTCCATGAGCAACTAGGGTAAGAGTGAATGAGAACATAGAGTTTAGAAAAAGGTCAAACCCTTGAAAAGGAAGCATCCATTGACATGGATCAAGGTAGAAGATGATGGATATTTACCATAAGAATGAGATGTGAAGAAGATCACTTACATGGATCAATGATTTGAAGTTTGGTAGGATGCAAGGAGAGTCAATGATCTCTAAGGAAAAAATAAATGAAGATAAAAAAAGAAGCAGTTGGTTCATTGTTGGTTGATGGAACTTAAGGATCTCATCTATTGTCGTCATCCTATGACGAGAAGTAGATGTTATGACTCTTCTTCAAAAAATCAAGAAAATGGTTTAAGGAGGTGGTGGACATGGGGTACTTATAAGCTTGGTAGGAAAAAGAAGAGATGAAAGGAGTGAGTCAACATTGTCACTCAATCAATTATCACACCCATTACTTCAACAACCAACATTGTCAGGGAACTTCATTTCTCGGTTATCAAGGTAGGGTTTTTATTTGTAGATGACAGGCAACTTCATTGATCGGCGATGTGTCCTCTACCGATGGGAATGGGGTGGAATCCATTTTTGGAATTCCATCAGTAGGTGGCATATGGATCTCATCAGTAGGCATCAAATATGCATTCATCGATAGATATGAGCTACTCCTGCACTATAAAAACCTCACTGATCCAATCACGTAGAATATGTTAGTTGGCATTTCATCCACCGATGAAAACTTATCAGTACACAATGACAAGCCACACTTATTGAAAGGTGTAATAGCTTCTTAAAGGAAACAAGGAACACTAAATCAAGCCCAAATAAGAGATAGGGTGTGAACCTAAAAAATGATATGTGAAAACCACAAAAAGGACCTCTAAGAATGAAGAAATTGCACATAGGATCACAAAGAATAAATCAACCAATTAGTTACATAATTACACTAAATATGTAATAAAGGTAGCAAGAACATAACAAAGATGTAACACAATGTGTCAAAGGTTAAGTTGGGTCATCAATCTTACAATCATAAATCCTCAACATGCATGTTGCCCTTGAGATGGTAAGAGAACAAAGTTAAGAAAATCTTTTGTATCTATCTCATCATATAGCTATGGGGTGGCTTCCACTACACCATGATGACACTAGTACAGAATCGTCCTTTAGTGTCGATTATTTAAGGCCTTTGGCGACGGTTAAAAAGCGACACATATGTGTGTGACACTAAAAGGAAAACCCTTAGGCGTCGGTTCGAAAACTGATGCCAGAACCCTTCACGCCACCCAAAACGCGCTAGCAGGGGCACTATAGGCGTCTGTTATTAGTGGGGAAACTGATGCCAGAACCCTTCGTGCCACAAAAAGGGCGCCAGCAGGGGCACTATAGGCGTCAGTTATTAGTAGGGAAACCGACACCCAAACCCTTCATGCCATAAAAAGGGTGCCATCTAGGACACCATAGGCGTCAGTTTCTTAGAAATAACCGATGCCATATCACTATGTTGTCTGGACACATTAGGCGGCAGGTTTTTTTTCTATTAACCGACATTGTAAGTCTTTGTTGTCGGTTTTCGACTAATAACTGACGTCTATATTTTGATTTTTTTATCAATTTGCAGGCCTGATGTGGCTGGTCAGTAGGATGCAGAAACCTACAGTTCAATTCTAAACTACAACTTTACGATATCCATTGATATCAGTCAACAACAGGTCACAAACCTGTAAAATTAACAAGATTCATTTTCACACATTTAGCAACCTGCAGTTCCATTCAATTTTCACATTCATGTAGCAACCTGATGTTCCTTTCATTTTTACATTCACACATGTAGAAACATTCAGAAACATATAGAAACATTCATATAGAAACTTGTAGTTCCATTCATTTTCACATTCACACATTTATAAACATTCTTTAGTCATTATTATTATCAACATCCCAATTATATTTTAAAGCCCCCACTACTTGTATGGCTTTTGTCCATTCTTCTCTTACATCATTTAATTCTTCTGTTGTATAGGGAGCATGTACATCTGATAAGGCCTTACCTATAGTGGGGTCAGTTTTAAACACCTACAAAGAGAATGATGTATATATATAATTAATAATATATAAATAAGATTAATATATTTCATATTATCTAATGAGACTATATATAATACCTCATGTATGGTATCGATGTCCACTACGACATGTTTGATAATCATGTGCATAAATTGCATCACATAGTATGTACATGCCCAGCTGTTGTCTTGTGTAGTACACTATAAATTGAAACATACAAAATATTAAAAATACAACTAAGCACAGTTCACATAAATAATATATACATTGGAGTCGGGAACTTACTTCCACGTTCTCCCAAATTATTGGTTGGTTCTTTTTCCTAGGGACCTTTCCTCCAGCCTTTTTGAACTCATGTAAACCCCTACATGTTAATGTAACACAGTAAATTCCATAATTAAATAGTAATGTAATAACACATGTTAACGGATATAAAAATAAAATATTTCTCAACATAGCGTGCAAACAAAATGTTTCTCTTCTTGAAGCATCATAGGTCATCACACCTTCACCCAAGATTTTCTTCAAGTCGTCAATCAAAGGTTCAAGATAAACATCGATATCATTTCCAGGTTGTTTAGGGCCCGATATCAACAACGACAACATAACATACTTATTTTTCATACATAGCCAGGGAGGAAGATTGTATATAACAAGCATGACTAGCCAAGTGCTATGTTGGTTGCTCAATGTCCTGTATGGATTCATCCCATCTGTACAAACCCTAAGTCTTAGATTCTTGACTTCTTCACTAAATTTAGGGTACAATAGATCAATCTTCTTCCACTATGTGGAATCAGACGCATGTCGTAGGATCTCATCAATATTTTTCTTAACATCTGCATGCCACCTCAAATTCTTCGCATCTATTGGATTGGAAAACAAGCATTGAAACTGTGATATTATAGGTAGATACCACATCACCTTGGCAGGAGAACCAGTTTTGGACTCCCCCGAAGTCATCAATTTATACCGTGAGGCACCACATTTTGGACAATCTTTCAAATCCACATAGTCCTTTTAAAATAATACACAATCATTCGGGCATGCGTGTATCTTCTTGGCCTCCATTCCCATTGGGCATAATAATTTCTTTACCTAGTATGTTGAGATTGGTAGCTCATTTCCTTCAAGAAGCATTTCTTTCAACAATGACAACAATGACGTGAAGCTTTTTTCGCTCCATCTATTGTTAGCTTTCAGCTTATACAATCTCAACACAATGCTAAGCTTCGTAAACTTAGTACAACCTATGTATAACGGTATCTCAGCATCATGTACAATGTTTCTAAACATGGGAGGTGGATTGGTTTCGGTCTGCTCTACCCCACAACTATCCAACATCATATCAATGATGTCTATTGGAACTGGTTCGTTCACATCTACGTCATCGGAGGCAATAACTTCTTCCACACAAGTATTGTTATCGACATCCACTAGTTTCGGGTTTGAAATATCCCCATGTCAGTGCCATTCTGTATAGACTTGTACAATCCCATTGCACATGACATGACTTTTGATTTCGTCACCAGTGCTGACTTTCAAATTGTTACCGCAATGCCTACATGGACAGTAGAACCTATCTCCAGGTTGTTTCCTATGTTCCTCAGCAAATCTAATAAACTGATCAAGACCAAAAATAAACTATGGGGTGTAGTGATTGTGAATGGACATCTATGATCTATCCATTCTATGATCAAAGAGAAAACAAGTATATATTACAACAAGATTAGGGTTTAGGGTTAACAGATTAGAGTTTAAGCATGGTTAAAACTTTAGGGTTTAAGGTCTTATATATAATTAATGGTTAAAACATCCTAAGTGAGGTTAGGTGTTCAAGAATAGTCCCAAACAGGGGACTATCCAAGATTTACTCCTATTGAGTAAATTTTGGACGAGTTTCTAGGCCAACAAATACATATGCTATCATTCTTATATATAATAAATGTGTACCACCTATCCCATTCTTGAACACCTAATCTCACTAGTAAGTGTATAATGTGTATTGGGTTTTTTAGAAAATTTCGGCAGTATTTCCCCATTGTTCTCCAAGTACATATGTACTTAGAGAACAAACGGGGAAATGCTGCCGAAATTTTCTTGAAAACCCAATACACATTATACACTTACATCCTAAGTGAGATTAGGTGTTGAAGAATAGTCCCAAACTGGGGACTATCCAACATTTACTCCTATTGAGTAAATATTGGACGGGTTTCTAGGCCAACAAATACATGTGCTGTCATTCTTATATATAATAAATATGTACCACCTATCCCATTCTTGAACACCTAATCTCACTAGTATGTGTATAATGTGTATTGCGTTTTCAAGAAAATTTTGGTAGCATTTCCCCGTTGTTCTCCAAGTACAAATGTACTTAGAGAACAAACTGGGAAATGCTACTAAAATTTTCTGAAAAACTCAATACACATTATACACTTACATACTAAGTGAGATTAGGTGTTCAAGAACAGTCACAAACCGGGGACTATCCAAGATTTACTCCGAATGAGTAAATCTTGGACGGGTTTCTAGGCCAACAAATACATGTGAGTTAAGTTTGAGACATCAATGTATCTTTAACACACATGTTTCAAGGTTCAAAGCACATAATCAAATCAAATTAGGATGATAGAATGGACATGTTTAAATCTTATTTCAACATGCATCAAAATTTACTAAATTAGGTCAAGCATGAGGATTAGAAGCACAAATATATGCAAGCACAAGATTTGTTCATATCCTAGGCTGATTTACAATAGCAACATCTAAATAAGTAAACTCAAAGCATTAGATATATAAATATAATTAGTAGATAAACAAATACAAAGTAATAGATAAAAAAGTACAGCTCAGTTGATAAACAAATATAAATCAGTAGATGATTAAATAATTTTAAAAAGTAGATGAACAAATACAAAGCCCTAAATTTAAATAATGTGATGAATACAAAATCATTAGATGAACGAATGAGTAGATAATTATATGTTGTTTAAGAGCGACATCTATATGCTCTGTACTCTGATCTACTTACGTAAGTTTAGGCAGAAGATCTCAATTCTAGCAAGCGAACAAGTATTATTTAGTTTTAAAAGTGGGTGGTACCTTATTGACCACGACAACAAATAAAACTAAGTGGGTGCTCGTGTTCGTGAATCAACAAAGAGTAACATTACACAATCTACACACTATTTGGTTAGTTGTTGGTACCTGTCAGAGATCGGCAGGCGGGCAGCGACGTCGGCGGCAGTGGCGCAGCAGGAAGAAGAGGTGGAGCCTTGCGACAGTGGCAGCAGCAGGAGGAAGAAGAGGCGGATGCGGCGGCGGCAGCAGTAGGAAGAAAAGTAGGCGGTGACAACAGCATGAAGAAGAGGTGGATGCACCGGCAGTAAGAGGAAGCAGAGGAGCAGGCGGCGACAGCAACAATAGTGGCATGAGTGGCAGGCAGGAGCGGCGACAGCAGTGGTGGCAACGGGGAAGGCAGACCGGCGACGGGGAAGGCGGAAGAGCAGCAAACGGCGACAGAATCACTAATCGCCAGACCCTAGTGAAATCGACAATGAAACAGAGAAAGGGGAAGAGTCAGGCTCCTGCAGGTACTATTTAGTTAACAATAGGCGTCAGTTATTATCCTAAACTGACGCTTAAAAATTTAGGCGTCGGTTACCACCAACAAATCGACACTTATGTTCACTGATAGTCATCGGTTCTAAATAGAAAAATTGACGTCTATCTATATATGCTGACAACAATAAATGTTCTCGAATTATGACCATAGTCGTCGGTTTTCGTCGAAAAACCGACGCCAAAGGGACGTGAAAATTTTCATGGTTAAGCGCGCAAAAATACATCGGCGTCGATTTTTGTAAGATAACCGACGATAACAATGGACCAAATTTCTATCTCACAGAAAACCTTTAGTCATCGATTTCTATTTAAAAACCGACGTTGTATGTTAAATTTTGGAGGTAATATTTTTCACTAGAAAATTTGGATTTGGTAGTCAATTTTAGGCGTCGGTTGCTTATTAAGCAACCGATGCTAAATAGAAAGTGATACACATGTCTGGTCGCTCGTCACAAATAGATGTCGGTTTATATATATAACGCTTTATGGTTTAGGCGTCGGTTTGTTGTATACAACCGACGCCTGTAAATCTGACGTTATAAGCCATTTATGTAGTAGTGTGATGACATAACACCTTCATTGACACTACATATTTCTTGCTCAACTTGTGTACATGCTTATCCAAGATCAACACAGGCCGGACCTTCCACATGAGAAATATTGTCATCAAGTTGAACCCTAACTAGCTAGATGGTATGCTATGTATACTAGTGACTTTTCCTCTACATGGAGACACGAAACACTTTGTGAAACTTGTGCAACTCAGGTGGGAACTCCTTGTATGCCACCATACCCATGAGTTGTGATAGGATAAGGCCCCATAAGCTTAGGATCCAACTTACCCCTATTACCAAACCTCAGACATTGTTCCAAATATGAAACTTTGAAAAATATCAACTAGGGTCTGGATCCATACACCTTATAAAGGTGATTTGCGTAGTTGTAAGTCTAGCTGCTACAAAATAACCGTACCCACTTGTTTCTTTGTTGGTGGTTGGCGAAATTTTCGTTGGCGGTTGGCAAATACGATGATGGATGGCACATTCGATCGAGCTGTTTAGTTGGAAAGTACGCAGCTCAGCTCAACTTTTACAGTGAAAGAAGTTAAAAATATCGAACTGCAACTGTTAACTAAGGTCTGGATCCACACACGTCACAAAAAATGATTTGTGTGGCTGCAAGTCTAGTTGGAACAACATAACCGAGTATGCACCTGTTTATTCGTTGGCGGTTGGCCGCAAACCTTGGTTGACGGTTGGCAAATACAATGTTCCACTCTAACTTTCCAATTGGAAAGTACGCAGCTCAGAAAATATCTTTCCTGGCTTTGAACACGGAAGATGTGAAATCTTTTGAAGTTCCAACATGTGATCATTACTACAATACTGGAGGGCCTGGAGCGGCTTGATTTCCATCCGGATGGGGTCCCCTACTCCCCCGGCCGGACGATTCGTGCATGTATGTACTGCTCAACAAGACTCCGGTCCCCAGCAAGCGCGAGCCGAATAAAAGACGAGGCGGGTTACACGCCACGACGAACAACCAACGTCGAAACCAGAAAAGGGTGTGATGGGAGATTCATGCATTGCGACGGCCAACATGAGATGCACGGTGTCTCGGTAAAATCTTATCTCCGTTTCAAGATTCTTACGACGGTAATTAGCGTTGGCGGCGTTAGCGGAGGTCGGAATGTTCGATAACGACGCGTAGCTTCCAAGTGTGGGAACCCATGGACTGACTTTACCAACGACATGGGGCAATGTCTCATCGCACGTGCTTAGGGGTGTAAATGGTGCGGATGCCGTGCAAGTTTGGTTATGTCCATAGTCATTTAATTTAGCACGTTCTCTCATAACTTCTTAAAAGTAAAAGACAATAATCTAATATATGGATATAGAATCCATCCAATAGGTCTACTGAAAACCTACTAACTCATGTTAACTCTTATTTATAGGGACGTACGAAAGAGAGGCATATAACTGTTGCTACAAGTCTTTTCTTCCGGGTGCTTAAGCTGGGAATCAAACATTGTTGGTTGCGGCTGAGCATCTAATGTAATACGGACCAAATATATGTAAATTTATTAAACAAAAGATGAAATTTTAGTTGATAACAAATTTGAGGTTCCACTAGTTCTAGATAGTGAACTAAAAAGTCATTCAGATCCCAGTGTGCGGTAAATTAACGACATACACGCAATGATCCAATCAAATATAATAAAAAATCAATTAAGTACAATAAGATATGCACCCGCGCATATATATTATCTTTTGTCCACTCGGTTTTTTATGAGCAATCGAGAAGCTTTATGACTCTTAAAAATATATGACACTTATCACACAAGAGAAAAAAAGGTTAACATGACATTTCTGTTTGTTTCCGTTCAATTTTCTATTTTAAGGACTTGTATTTGTACTTTTCTAGTATACATTTGAAAATTCTCTGAGTCAAATTTAAAGTGATTGAACTCCCTCTCTCAAACATCACACTTTTTTTTTCTCTTTTTGGTTATATTTTCTTTTCCACATGCCCTTTCTGAGTATTCTATCTACTATTTTGCTATTGACATACTTTCGTCAACGAGCACGTTTGACAGATTCTTCCCATTGTAGTAAGTGATTGTACTAGTAGCTAGGGATAATTGAATCTCAAGGTCCACGCCAAAGGAAAAGTTCATATAATAGCTTCTGGTTTTGTTACACATTGTTTCTATACATAATAGCTTCTGGTTTTGTTAGAATCGAGCACAGTGTTGTAAACAACAATTAATCAATTTCTACTCTAGTTTGATTGAAAAGTCATTCGACCTTTTAGGAGGACACGTTGACCTCTCATTATTGGAGGGTGGGTCTTATGATTAATGGAGGTTGGAGACTTTAATGGGGACTCATCTCAAATGTGGGCTCCGATCTCCAAACCACGAATTAATCCCGATTTAAACATGTGCGGAAGTAATCGGTAAACAGCGGAAGACAAAAATCACGGGAAATTAAAACTTTTCGAGACAAGAGCCTGAAACCACAAACCTTTTCCATAGAAAAAGGATTTAACCGTTTACCTCACGGACAATTACTTCTTGAGTAATTATATACAACATGATACAAAAATTCTCAAGAATTCATACTCCAAAACACTCCAGGACCTGAGAGTACAGAGGACACATAGGACTTGACTCTAACTACACCATGAAGCAGGCTAGATCTCCACCTGAGATATTTACTGCTCCTGATGCTGCTGTTGCTGGGATTGGTCACCTGTGTTCTTGTTCCTCCGTCTTTGATGACCACCTAAAAAGTAGAAGTCTACGGGGTGAGACAATTATACATAATTGCCCCAGCGAGAGTTATAACTCTCCACTAGGCTTTATAAGTAAAGCAAGGAATAACTAAAGCAATAAGAGCCTTCAAGATATTCACTAGCAGTTCTGAAGATAAGCAAGAGTTCAATCAATATTAAAATATGAGAACATCTATGCTATTCAAGGTAACATCAATCAAATAACTCGTAGATAACCCTAACAGATATACTACGCTGTTGATTATGTTTTTCAAACATTATTGTTATGCCCTGTGGAGATGAGGCTTACCACTCATACTCCAACTGATCGCTAAGAAGTCACATCAGTATCATACATAGGTCATTAAAAGAGCCGGATTCTTATGACCTCATCTTCCTCAGTCAGTTAGAGGATTGATTGTTTGACATCTGGCGGGATGTCTTTGTAATAGCTCTCCAGGGTAAACTGGACCTTCGCTATTTTAGAGTTACAGTGGCGTTCTGTACTCTCTTCGTCATCGGAAGATTTCTTGTTTATCTTTCACTGATACGGTATTTATGTCTTTAAGGGAGTGTAGAGATACATCTCACCTTTAGGACTTTATGGTGGGGTCTGATGGACTACTAGAATCTACATCCTCCACTCACCCTTTTTCATATAGTGAAGGTATGACGGACTACAAGAATCTACATCAAATACCTACAGTAGGATGTAAGGTTCTACACATCCATGTACCCCATATACTCAAAAGTATATGATCCAGGAGTTCCCTGGGGAAAACCTGTTTCACCATCATTTAGACTCTGACAATGATGGATCTATGATCAGGGCTCTACATTTCACTTGATTAGTTAGGTACATTCAGTATTCTTAACATCATACAAAGACATTAGCATCACAACTATATATGAGAATACTAAAATGTAGCAGGCCTAACTCATTTCAATCACCAGTTCAGTTATCTCATCACAAGTCATCTATTAAGCATGACCTTGATGGTGTTTATGGCTCTTACAGCCCATAACTCACTATAGATGTCACTTAGTAGTGCATCAAGATGGTTCACTATTCATAAAGCTTAAGACATGCTTTCAATGAATATAACATGGTATTCTATACCTGGGTGTGACCATCATCTCATAACAACCTGCATGGTTAGTTCATCAGATAATAGTAAACAATTCAATAATTAGGGATGCATTCCCAATTAGGGTTTCACTTGGAATCACCCTCAACTAGGGTTTCACATGGAATCACCCTCAACTAGGGTTTAATTCAATAACCCTGTCAATTAGGGTTTACTATTCATCTTTTATGTCTTTACCCTAAAATTAGGGTTTACTATTCACTCTATAGTGAATTGTACTCATTACATCATCATGTAAGAGAAACATCATCATTAAGACTCTTAATTGAGATTAAGGTCCATTAGATATCATAATTAGGGTTTCCATGACCTCACATAGGTGGGTCATTCCCTAATCATGCACATTCATGTGTAAAAGAAGTATCTCACTTAAGTTTCCACCTTAAAAAGGTTACTCTCTCTCTCTAGGATACTTTCTCTCTCTAGAAATACTTTCTCTCTCTTCTTACTAGTAGATGGTGGCAACACCACTCTAGATTAGGTTGAGATAAGTCTCCATTGACTAACATAAGCCAAAACATCAACATCATGTGGTTAGGGTTTGATTAGAACAAGGTTTTATCCCTTTTGACCCCTCAAGGGTATTTTGGTAATTTGCCACATGATCACCATCATGGTTTAACTCACTAATCACATAGTCCCTTAATGACCTAGGTTACCATTACGGTTTAGTTTGGATCATCATTGAACTAATTACATCATCAAATGGTTAAGTACAAACCATCACCAACCTCCAAACGGTTTCAACCTTCAAACGGTTTCAACCACCCAAACGGTCTTGAGACCGTTTGACCCCAAACGGTCTTGAGACCGTTTGGAGGTGAAGACCGTTTGGAAGGGTTGACTTCCAAACCGTTTGGAGCTTCAATCGATTTGAGACCGTTTGATCAGAATTGCTTGAGATCGATTGGACCAAACGATCCTGAGGTCGTTTGAGCCCAAACGGTCTTGAGACCATTTGGCCCCAAACGGTCTTGAGACCGTTTGGTCCAAAAAGGGCTCAAACCGTTTGGACCTCCAAAGTGGTTCAAAGGTTACCAATGTTCATGGATAAGTGTGTTGAAGCCCTCAATTGGTTAAAGCTATGCTAACCACTTATAAATTGAGTGAATTAGGGTTACCCTTAACCACTTAGACCTCCAATTGACCCTCAATTGCAAGCCAATTAGGGTTCAATCGTTCTTAATTAGGGTTTCAAACCAATTGGTCATCAATGTTCAACAATGTGAATCAATTCAAGGTTGAACCTATCAATTGACCTCCAATTGGGCTCAAACTTGGCCCAAACGGTCTTGAGGTCGTTTGGACATCATCCAAACGGTCTTGAGACCGTTTGCCCAAAGTTTGACCAAAAACCAAGTCGTTTTGACTAAGGTTGAAGTCCAATTAGGTCAAAATCAGCAATTTTCATCAATTCATCAATTTCCTACAATTGGACCCTCAAACCATTAGATCAAAATAACCCTAGACCTTCAAACGGTCTTGGGTTGTGCCCAAACGGTCTTAGAACCGTTTGGAGGAATCCCCAAACGGTCTTGAGACCGTTTGGGTCCTTCAACCCAAAACTCAACAAGATCTATATGTTAAATCAGCACTTTTTCACCCGATTAGGGTTTCATGTTGAGGTGCCTTCAACTCTCAATCGGTTAAGAATTAAACTTTGATTCTTTGCAGAAATGAAATTCAATATGTTAGGAACAGACCCTCAAACGGTCGTCCCTTGGTCAACTCTTTCAAACGGTCTTGAGACCGTTTCAATCCAAATGGTCTTGCAAGATCGTTTGAGAGCAAACGGTTTGAAACCGTTTGAACCCAAACGGTTTGCAACCGTTTGGACCAAAAGGGTCCAAGGTAGTTTGAAAAAGTAACATAGGGAATCACGCCCCTCATGTTCAACCTCTTGCAAGGTCAGTTCCCCCACTGTTTTGCTTGCAAACGTGCAAGGAAGAAGGGAGGTAGAAGGAGAATTTACCAAGTAAATTGCAAGAATTGAGCATACATATAAAGCATAAGTTTAGAGTTATAAAACCCGCCTAAAGGTTGATCTTAGAGCTCCAAGCCTTCAAGCTCCAAGCTTTAATGGCATCCTTGAGCTTCCAAAACTTGGTCAGAGGTGAATTCTCCAAGGAAACGTTGCTTTGGTCGGCTAGAACAATAAGACTAAGTAAGCTAACCACAAAACCAACCTTAGAAAGTGAATTCCTCCATGAATTCGAGCTAGAAGGTGGGGTTCTCTTACCTAGAACAGGTTGGTCGCCCCCCCCCCCCCCCCCGAGCTCCAGAGCTATCCTTGGTCGTTTGAGCAAGAAAAGAAGAGAAGTGAAGGAAAGAAAATTCGTTCACTTAATTGCAAGGGAAAAGGGCTTATATACTTTAGCCTCTTTTACACCCTAAGGACCTCACAAGATTGGAAAACACATCTAGGTCCCTCCTTGCTCAAAGGCACGACCAAACCTATCTATCCTTATGCAAATCTCATGAAATCTCAAGATCTAGGGGTAAAGGAATCCAACCTTCAACTAGGGTACATACATGAAAGGGTTTCATGCCCATTTTAGGTGATTTCTATCACAAAGATCATTTATCTCATCTGATTATTAAATGATGTATTGCTTTCATCATTTCTACTCTAAATGATGACAAGGTCATAAAAGATGTTCTAGATATTAAGAATTACAACTTGGACCCCTCAATTTGGGTAAATCGCACTTTACCCCAAATTAGGGTTTCTAAGCATGGGAATTGCTTCCACAACTGCACCTTGGTGCTCAAGCTTGGGAAATCCCTCAAACTTTACCATAACCATTCTCATGATGTCTCAACATCAAAGGAACATCTTATCTTGTGAATTTTGCAAGTTCAACCCTTAAACTGGGTAATTTGCACATAGGTCCCTGCATACAACACAATGCTACAACTTTATACAAAAAGGAGCAAAATTGAAAGTAAATGTTCCTGAGGAACTTAATTACATGCCAGGGAGTGTTCACAAGTATATTAATTACATATTTAGGCAAAACTTCCAGGGTTAGGTCATAACCCAGGTCAGGGGTGTTACATCAAGATTGTTGGTGACCCTAGAAGGTTGTTGTTGAAAAGAGGTTTGACTTATAGACAAATTAAACTAACACGAATGTATTGAATGGAACATGCATATCAATGGGGACTGACTTGTGATCATTAGTGACTATTTTTTTGAGGTTATGACTACCAATAGTCATTCTACCTACTGAAAGGTTCTGCCTGCATCAATTGGGACTGACCAGTAGCAAACAATGTTTGGCCATTGACGACCATTTTGTGAGAAATCATCACCACCAAAATACTGTATGACCTTTTGAGAGGCTGAACAACATTTTTAGATTAGTAGACCAAGTTTGTATAGAGGGTTAATTGGTAATACCATTACAATAGTAACACATTTTTGTACACAAATTTAACCCTTTTCACCTAAAACTACCATATTAATCAGTGGATTAGCTGTTGTATGTGCTTTTTGGATATTGGGAGAGAAGGTGAGGAAGAAAAGTCAGAACATACAAGTTTTTTTGGCCTAATCTAGTGTTACTATTGTACTCTCTTTCTTTCCAATTTCATACATTGTTTGGTGGATGACTCAATCTTAAATTATTTGATTATCTTATCCGTCTTCTTTTCCACTTCTTATTCAATAAGGAGTTAAAGGTATGATATAGGGAAGAGCTAAACAAGTTTTTTGGGATGATTTTATATTTTCCTTGTAAGTATGGATTGAAGAGATGACATTCAATCTCAGAAATGGGTTTCTACATCATAGATGAGAGAATTTCCTTCTAAATAAATTTTATACAAAAACTTAACCCTAAAGAACATCTCATTATTTAATATATATTTTATACTCTTCAGAATATAATGAGAAATTTTTGTATGTTATATTCTATAGTGAACTAAATGATGTGCTTTTAATGGAGTGTGATTATTTTTGTTATAGAATATAATGTGATATTATAGAAAATTAGAGGAAGTACGATTCAGAGGCACCAGAATACCCAACTTTGCCCCGATTTTACTTTATATAGTTCCTTCACATTCATAATGTTGATATGAACATGTTTAATACATGCAACTTTTTTTTATAATAAGAATTTATATGAAAAATAAAATATGAGATATTATATATGAAGTTTCATATAATATTAAACTCTATTGTTTATAAGAAAGGGGAATATAGTAAATGGAAACAAAAAGTGTGTAATGTGACTAATCATGTACGTTACAGCCCTTAACATCATAGATCCTATTGTAGAGGCATGTACCATGATACATGAGGTGTACATACTAACTAAAAGGGTTTAGAATAATGTATTTGGAGCACACCAGAGGGGAGTGGCAATCTAACACAGTGTGGAAATATTTCCCAATAATAAGAACGATATTCCACATAAAATGATGATCTCTATGATATAAGATTTTTAGTTATCACTTGCACTCAGAGGATTAACACTCCTATTCATTATGTAGCATACAATGTATTATGTCTGGTGGAACCATTGTATGAGGACATATAGACTCGTAAGTCTTGACACTACACCTAGGTGACCAATTTATAGAAGGTGTATAGTTATACTTTCTAGTTGTTAATCTATGAGGCATAGTGTAGAGAGACCAAGGTTGCATACAAGAGAGCTAGTTTAGTGTTTTTCAAGCTTCAAGTTTTATTGTACGATTTGTACACTAATATATTGATGTTGTTGATTTTTCACATGAGAGGTACACCTCATGTGAATCAAAGGTTATATGACAAATAAAAAAGAGTTAGACCCATTTATAACTAGGTGTGTATCAAATATTAATCTATTTTTCCTTGTATTTGATGTCTATTACTCATTTCAAGCCTTAATGTAACTACATTGTTGACTTGCTAGCATTACAATGCAATGACTGTGAAATTATGTATTTTGATTTTTTGTTATTATTTGTTTAATTCTTATAAATATTGTTTTCATGTAATACTAATTGGATAAAGTTTTCATTTATTAAGGTTGTAGGCCATACTTCATCTGGAAAAATATTTTAGGTAAAAATGATATTATAAAGAGACCAATTAGGCAAGAGTCAAGTAGCTATTGTAGAATTTTTTTGTCTAAAAATAGTCCATGTAGAGGCCCCTTATTTTATCATTTCCATAGGAGTGAGTGAGATAATTGATGTTTTATATAGAATTATGTTGTTTAATTTTGTATCATGAAACAAAATTGTATCAGTTAGCTTATTTTCAATTGTAATTATATTGTAACAACTTAAGTTATTGTTTTATTTTACAACTTTTTCATTTATAATTTTATTAGCTTAGTTAATGTGAATATAAATTTTGTTGACATCCCTTATTTATCCTAAAATAATGGTAAATTCTTATTCCTACCATAACATATTAATCCTCAGTGATAAACTCAGTTCATATAATATTTGGTACTAGATAATGCGCTGAAGGACAAATATAATAAGTGGTCAATAGATTTATGATTTGTGATTACCTCAAAGAGATATATGTTACAAATATGCATATGGCAAGAAGGAAGATCATTAAAAGTGTGGGAGGAGAGTCATTTTGTGCCTAAACAAAATTCTATTACTAAAGCAGGAAGAGAGAACCAACATCGTGACTCAAAATATCTTCAAGATATATCTTGAATAGATGAGGAAACATAAGGAATGAGAAGTGAAGTTGGACCATGATCTTTGGGTTAAAAGGATTGTATGATGCCATGTGAACTTTTACTAAATTTAGAAGGAGTAGAGTTTCTAGAACTGCAAACTAGCCAGAAGATGATGGATGGTTGAGGAAATTTGAATGAAATAATTGGAACAATAGAGATAAATTATGATGTGTATCTGTTAAAAGTTACATGTAGTTGTCATTGAAGAGATTGGAATCTAAGAGGAGAGGTAGAGTGTTCATGTTTAAAGATTTCACTCAAGAGTTTTAAGTGAACTACTACTGTATAACATTCATGAGTAGTAAGATATGCCAACTAGAAAACTAGGACAAGGTAAAAAATTAATGGGAGAATATGAGAATATGTCTATGGGTTTGGTCAACATTTTTCACAATTAGTTCCAGATAGTATTGATAAATTTAGGAGCTTTGAGGTAGGTTTAAACATTAGATTCACAGTTGTGCATCTGGGATCATCTAAATAGACCAAGAGAACTTTGGTATGTTCATTGAGGTAGCATGAAGAATCGATGAGTTAGTGAATGCTTATAGCATTTATATGCTAGGAATGGATATGATAGTTTGTCATAAGAGGTCTAGTGGAAGAGGTAGCTTTATCCTTAAGATTAATAGAGATTTGGATTTTTGGGCATACGTGTATCCCCATTTCAGCTAGTACATCTTCTTTGTACAACAAGGGTATATTCAGTCCTAGTGTATGATCTTATTGATGAATGCATATTTATCCTAATTTTAGTCTTATTTTCAACCTAATTTTGCATTCATCTCCATCCTTTAGTTTACAACTAGCTTGCATTTAGGTTTTCTTTATGTTATGGTAATTTATAAGGCTTGGATCAAATTCATAGTTTTTATGGAAGGTTTGAACTCCATTACATGAGAGGAGTATAGGATCCAATGGTCCTTTTATGCTTTGAAGATCTGATCCTCCATCAGATGATGAAGTTCCATCAGCTTGTCATACACCTACTGAGCCATCATTTTTTGTATAGTCTGCCCATCCATCGATTTTTGGTTCCTTCAGAAGAAGCTCCATCAACACAGACCATCGGACCTACGCCATTAACCCCCGGGGGTGGGTTTCAGTTGTTCTGCTAATCCATGGACTGACTTACCAACCACATGGGGTAATTTCTTATCACGCGTGCATAGCGGTGTAAATGGTGCAAATGCTGTGCAAGTTTGGTTATGTCCATAGTCATTTAATTTAGCACGTTCTCTCATAACTTCTTAAAGGTAAAGACAATAATCTAATATATGGATATAGAATCCATCCAATAGGTCTACTAAAAACCTACTAACTCATATTGTTTTATACCAACTCTTATTTATAGGAACGTACAAAAGAGTGGCATATAACTGTTGCTACAAGTCTTTTCTTTTGGGTTCTTAAGCTAGAAATCAAACACTGTGGTGGCGGCTACGTAACTGACTAGACTTACTAGGTAAATCAGCTGAGAAGCGCACCTGCTGTCTAATGTAATATAGACCAAATATATATAAATTTATTAAACAAAAGATGAAATTTTAGTTGATAACAAATTTGAGGTTCTAATAGTTCTAGATATTGAACCATGATTCATATTAGACTCAACAATAAAAAGTCATTAAGATCCCAGTGTACGGTAAATTGACGGCCAACTTCATACACGCAATGATCCAATAAAATAAAATAAAAAGTCAATTAAGTACAATAAAGCACAAAATATAAGTTGAACATAAATGCCCGCACGTGTATGCTATTAAGGATGGTAGCACCAATGATATATTGTTGTTGTTGCTAAACTCATAATTGTACCAGTACCGTCAAAAATAGTAACGCGGTAATCTTCAAAATTCAAAGTTTTATTCCCACCATGACAAAATAGTGGTTAATTGTATAGCACCACAAAAGGGTATCGTCAAATTCCACGGTGTGAAAAAATCATGATTCACTATGTCATTGCACAAAGTATATATATATGTGTGTGTGTGTGTGTGTGTGTGTGTGTGTGTGTGTATGTATATATACATATATATGCATATATATATATATACACATATATATACATATATATATATAAATATAACTAATATTGTACATTGTTCGTGATGATGGGTCAATATTGATATTGATAAATACCAAGATGTACATATGCTTACAGTAATTCATACTTATATGGAAATGTAATTGTATTGAACAATTATGGTGTACTTTTAACCTTAATTTTGTACTAAAATCATAACTGAGCCATACAATGATAGTTTTTCTAAGAAGAAATTACATCTACACAACAATCTTTGGTGCCACTATGCGGTTAAGAAAGTGGAGTGATTATTTGCATATGTGGTTATTGCTACACACCATTTTCATTTTATATGCAACACAAGAATTCTCATAAAACCTTAAATAAGTCCAATAAAAAATTGAAAATTACAAGAAACCTAAACCAAAGCACATCTTTAATTTATTTAAGTTATCCAGTTGTAATCTTTAGAAATATTTCTACCAAACATTTGTGAGCAACATGTCTCACCTTGCTTATCGGTGGCTTCACCACTAAGAGTTAGGGTTTTGGTTACAAGAAAAAAATTTAGAAAAAGAAAATATCAATAATATAAAGCATTATATATATATATATATATATATATCTTTCAAACTTAAGATAGATGTTTATGAGTTTGTTTGATGCATCCTCTCAAAGATTACTTTCAATATCTTCTAGGTCATGCAATTCATTATTGATTCAAGGCATCACACATCCCCTCAAATTATTTTCTTCAACACTTTAAAATTGCTAAAATCACACTTAGGATTACACCACAATTTTTTCAACCATGACATATTCAAGGTGTGATTCTTTGTGTTTAAGTTTGGACCTAAAACTACAAAGAAAATATGGAAACTTCCCAGATAAGATTTAACCTAGAACATATGACACATATGTTGTTCGCTTGTCTACTTAAGAACCATGAATTTCCTTGGATATATTGTATTTCAAGTTGTTCTAAGTAGTTGATTCTAAGTGTTTGAAAATCATAATTGGTCTTTAATTGAATTTAACTTTGAAAAAGTAATTGCTTCTCTTATTTATTTTTGTTATTTTAGGTTTGCGGTAATCTTTTTTCTTTATTGTCTTACTTAGTAATCATCAAATCATCATTAAACAAATCTTTATTACACTTAATTCCCTTTTGGAGTCGTTGCTTAATTAGTTGAAGACACCTTTATATTTGACCATTTTGTCAGACATGAGTGAAGTTTCGTTCCTTCATCCATATATATTATCTTTTGTCCACTCAGTTTTTTATGAGAAATCAAAAAGCTTTATGACTCTTAAAAATATATGACACCTACCACACAAAAAAAGGGTTAACATGACATTTATCTTTGTTTCCTCTCAATTTTCTATTTTAAGGACTTGTATTTGTACTTTTCTAGTATACATTTTAAAACTCTCTGAGTCAAACTTAAAGTGATTGAACTCCCTCTCTCAAACATCACTCTTTTTTTCTCTTTTTGGTCATATTTTCTTTTCCACATGCCCTTTCTGAGTATTATATCTACTATTTTGCAATTGACATACTTCCTTCAACGAGCACATTTGATAGATTCTTACTTATTGATGAATGCATATTTATCCTATTTTTAGTCTCATTTTTAGTCTAATTTTGCATTCTTCTCCATCCTTTCTTTATGTTATGATAATTTATAATGTTTGGAATCAAATTCATAGTTTTCATGGAAGGTTTGAACTCCATTACAAGAGCAGAGTATAGGATCTGATGGTCCTTCTATCTTTTGAAGATATGATCCTCCACCAAATGTTGAAGTTCCATCAGCTTGTCATACACCTACTGAGCCATCATTTTTTGTATAGTCTACCCTTCCATCAGTTTCTAGCTCCTTCAGAAGAAGCTCCATCGATGCAAACCATCAAACCTAGGCCATTACCCCCCGGGGGTGGGTTTTCATTGTTCTGCCAATCCATCATGTTTTCTCATTCTGCTCTTCCTTCGGTTTACAATAAAAGGAAACCCAACTTGCACCTTCTGATGGAAACCTAGTGTTTTCAGTGTGATCGACCAAAATCTAGCTTTTTGATTCCAAAAAACCCCCATCTCATGGTTAAGATATTGGTGTGATTGGTTCTTTATAATTGACCAAACTAGGATAAAAGTTACGCCTTAATGAACATTATTAATGCATATAACATATTATGTGGCATTGGGTGTTATAATCTGCATCACATATTATTATACACTCACATTAACATAATAAATTTTATGTGTGCTAACATGTAAGTGAATGCATGTAATAATATATCACATATGTTTCCTTTGATAACCAATATTCACATAATGCCAAAAATATGTTTAATAAGTGGCACATTGTGCTTAACACATGAATAGGAATAACAGTGAATTTTCAAATCCATAAATATGAATAATGTCTCATTATATAAATAAATATTGAATTAATAGACTTAATATGATCAAAGAGTATTATAGAATTATGTAAATAATAATAAGGAAACTCTTTTTGGAAACTAATTGAAGGGAATAGAACTTAATTAAGCAAATGTTGATGATAAAGATATAATATTTTGATAAATATAATAATAATGATCAGAAAATCCTAACGGTGCCTTAACTCATAAAAGGAAATTCAAAAGTCAAATATAATAGTAAAATCATGATCTTTGGATCCCAATTAGCTTGGGTTCCAAGTTTCATGTTATTTGAACAATATCCTAATTTCATTCAAACAAGAAATCGTAAGATAAGCTAAAAATATTAAATAAATTAATAACTATCTTCAAAGTGGAATCAGATCCCAAATTATAATTCTGCATACCAAGATTATTCTATGTGCCCATTTTCATATTAATTGCTGTCCTAGTTTTATTTAGAAAGAGAAAATAACTTAAAGTAAAAATATTAAATAAAATAGTAAACCACTCCAAAAGTGAAAATTGATGCTAAAAATAGATTCTACATGTCTTAATTAGTCTAGGTGTCCAATTTCATATTAATTGGACTTTGTTTGGACCCTCACTTTGATTTGGAAAGAAAAGACATTATTAATTAACCTCACTTTACTCAATTTCTGAATGGGCTAAAGGTTTTTTTATTTATGTCTGTTCATAATTTCTTGGTTTGGTGTGATTTGATCAGGGTCGTCTGATCGTGATTAGATGGAGTAGCACCCATCTCTTACCTCAGGTAGGAGAGGCATGTGTGCGTGCAAAGTCACTCCACACTTATAGTTATGTATTTTGTGATTTCATCTCTCGCCACTTGACGGTTCTTCAAAATTTTTAGTACTATGCATTCCAACAAAAATTCCACACAATATGACCCTTAATTAAAACCCTATTTTCCTCTTTTAAGGATTCACCCAAGTCCCTCTCCAAGCTTCTCGAATATCCTACCATGAGATGCCCTAAGGACCAAACCCCCTATATATAACCCTACCCTAACCTTCGTTTGAAATCGTTCAACTCTTCCATCATACCAATTGAATCTCAAGCTTTGTCCTTCTTCATCTATGACTTGTTTTCTCTCCAACTACAAGAACATCCTTTGGCAGAGCCTTGCTACAACTTTACCTACTTCCATCAAGGGTAAGACTCATCAACAACCTTCCTTTGATTTCAGATGATTAGAGATTTGGTTTCTCACCTCGTGTAGTTTTCCCCAAAATCTATGTTTGCCTTCCTAGATGATTCAGTGACCATGGTAGGGATAGAGCCATAGAGGTAGGGGGGAGAATCCCTCCTAGGGTTTTCCACTTTTTTCCTTCTGCCATCACTTGCATTTTTGTCTCCTCATGAGGTTAGAAAAGTCCTTTCAACGCATCTTTTTTTAATCACAATAGATTTGATAATTGCATAAATACTATAATACCCTATCACACATCTAGACTATTATTCATGATATGGGGTCATTAACATATTTTGCAAATTGGTCTATTTATAAAATAAGATGGTAAAAAGGTAAATATTTCAAAGTTCATAACTAATTCTATGGTTATTGAACAATTACAAAAAAAAACTCGTTGCAATAAAAAAAATTGTTCGTTATCCAAATAAATATACTTCATAATCAGAGTAGTAATCTAGGGTTTACAATACATATTATAATTAATGATATGTATATAAAAATATATGATAGGTGAACAAGAACCCCTGACTTTCAACTAGGGTTTTGGATTTGACAAGTTGACAAACATCTTGAGGTATGTTACATCTCTTTGATCATATTGAGAAACTAATTTGATTTTCCTATTTATGTATGTTGCATTTCCTATTATTCTACATTGAGCAATCACCCATAATTATCACTCTCTTAGTCCTATAAACAAACTAGCCTACACATTTTTTCTCTCTTTTGAGAATTTATTTCATGTGAAACATTCTATCTCGATTCTAACCTTGTGATCATCTTACTTTGTTGGATATTCTTATTGACTCTAAATTTCACTTTACTTCATAGTGAAACCCTAATTGTGGATATGAACTATTTTACCCACTTGTTTGGTGCATATTTCATATTATCCATTTATGTGACAACAATCTAATTAATTCTATTTACATGGTTGAACTTTTTCTTGCCTCTCTACATTTTGCATGCCTAGTGATTCAGTAGCCCTAGAGTTGTGTAAGTATTTTTTATGGGGTTACATACCCTTTATTTTTGGGATGGTGGTTATGTGCTCCATACCTAGGTTTTTTGCCTACTTTATATATATTTAGGAGTTTGGTTATGTGCCTTACACTATCAGGTTTTAAGGTAATGAGCCTTAGCTGCCATTGTTATTTATATTTCACTAGTTCTATGCTTATCTCACATGCATGAAGGTTCAACATTATTGTGATGGGTTTTGTGCCCTAAATTCGTTATATGTACTTTAATGGAACAACTCTTATATTTTATTAGTGGTTAGTATTCTTCTTGATTATTATATTATTACATTTCGTATTCTCTTCTGGGGTATTCTCCCAACCCCAGGTGTAGTATATGGTGGACATGACATTTGGACATGGATTATGGAGATGACTCTTAATGGGAGATAAATTTGGCATAGTTGGATATCCCTTTACTTAGATCCTGATGTTGTTGCATCATCTAAGTCCCTTTATGGGAGAATATTATTTAACTTTGACATATTGAATATAGTTATGAAATATTATTCTGCGCTATACTTTGGCCTTTTGAATGCCATTATACGAGAAATGAAAAAATTACACCTATTCCAGCATGCCTTCTCAGTGTGTTTGGAATAGATGGTTTGTTCCTCAAATTAAGTAGGGAGTGGATCCCCTCTCAGGCCCCACTCCTTACAAGATGGTATCTGATCCATTGGTGGTCAAATTCTGACCATTTCAAAATTCTCTCCCTAATTAGAACCCTTACCATGTATAATTACCCTCTAAGTGAGATGTTTACCCTAGAATTGACCTATGTTTCTCATGAGGTGATGAAAGGTCAATTTAGCATCATAGGAAGTTCACATAGTGTCACATCCTAATTTTTGAAACATATATAAGTCAACAGTAATTGTATTGATGAAAACCTAAATAGGTTGATAGTGAGGTATATGTGTCAAAATATATTAGCTTCCAGACTAGTTTGTGTCCATATAAGTGTATATTGAACCACAAGGGTGAAAGGATAATTTAAACACTTCATGATGCTATTTTCTTATATATAATGACATCTAACAATGAGATATAAGTTGAGAAAATGTCCCATAAAACTTGGTTGACATTCAGATTTAAGAGGAAAACATGTAGTCTACAAGATCTTTTACAGAAATAGATAATTTATATATTTTTATTAATAAGATGTGGATTACAGGTATATGTTAGTAATTAATATATTATGATACAATGGAGCAAGTTTTATGAATTCATAAGTTTTGTTCATTATGTCGGATAATAAAGTTAGAAAAATATTATTTGGTAATTTTGAGGAATATATAATATGAGTTTTGAGGATAGTACATCAAATCCTATTTTGTAAATTTGAGAAATTCTACTATTTTGTTGAAAATGATTAAGCCAGATAGTTTTCGAGATATGCTTCAGTTGGATGATAATGATAATAAAAATAAAAAGTCCAAGAACTTTATGACCCATCATCATGGATAAAAGAATCAATGGAAGTTGATAATGCAATTATCTTATTGGAAACATAGTATGATTCCCATCTTAACTATTAAATTGTATATGATAATATACCATAGTCACCTATCTTGCATAAGGGAAGTTAGTGGTGCCCTAATAGACTTAAATGGCTAAAATATTTGTTGACTGATGGTTCTTTCAAGGAAATGTTGCTATGTAATATTAAAAAAAATGCTTGGAAGGACAACTACTTCTCCTCCCAGCAAAGTAGATATGAATTTGTTTATCACGTTCTCCATTTGAGCTGCTAGCTTTCTAGTAGAATATTTAGGAAATATTTAATGTCTTTTATGAGAATAACTTTATTTAATGATTAGAGAAACTTAGAGTGATTTTTATTTATTTTTAAAAGATGTCATGTGCAAGTTCGATGAAGAAAAAAAGTAATTCATACATGACATGTCTATTGAAAATATTTACTATGACTTTTACATGCCTTTTGAGAATGTTAATAAATGGGGAAGTTATCAATATTCTTTTTACAAATTTATATTTTTTGGAAAGGTTATATGATTTTAATTATATACTATTCAAAATTTAGTCAATATGAAAACCATATATTTAAAGAAGAGGTAGAGTATTAACTAAATTAAATGTCAAAGTTATTTTTCTGTTTACCATTAAAAGATCTGAATAATTGACTACCATGCTATCAATATTAGAAGGGTAGTGCATTAGTTGGAGATTACAAAAAAAAGTTGTTTGTATTGATTCATCACCTTCAAATACAATTGGGAAGCATGATATGGAAAAAGAAATTCAATCATAGATAATGGGAGATGATTTATATCAGAGTAAGAAATGATCATTCCATGTGTAATTAAATATGATTTACAGTCTCGTAGCCTGCTGGAAATCCTTGAGTCACCATGTTAAAGTCTATTATATATTGTTCTAGTGAAAGGGAAAGTAATCAAATATTCATTAAATATGAGATATCAATAATGTGCTATTTTTTTAGCATATATACAAGGTAATACTTTATCTAATATGGAAATTCAAAATAACTAAGATATTGTTTTCTTTTATCTTGAATGACTATTTGTTTCCACTTGGATTTTTAAATTAGACACTGGCATTAATTGACTGGAAAGATGCATGCAGCAATATGCGGAGCCGTTATGGTAACATGTACACTTATAATAATAGTTGTTTTCTTACCGTGACGGTTATCTATTATCTAGTAACCTTTTTGACCGCAAAAATAATAAATAAGATCGTTTCTTAATCTTGTGGATCTCTTATAATCAATCTATGTGTCCCAACAAAAAGATAATAAAATGATATTTCTACGTTGCCGCCTCACACTGGTAACCAATTTGACTTCTCCAAACCTCTCATTTTCCTCCTCTACTATTCATTATGCACCTCTTCTCCTAGTCAAGGATGTCTGCAAGTATGTCACTTAAGCTATTCTTGCTTTTACACAAAAATTGATCAGAAATTAGTTATCCGTACATAATGCAAGAATAGTCTAAGATGGTGAATGATGGGGGATTGAAGTGTATGGATGGACACATATATTTTCCATGATGATGGTGGTCGATCTATATGTTACTACCCGTTCCTAGCTTTGCTGGTAATCCTAGAGATTTAAGATAATCTTAATGTTTATCTTGCTTTTGTTAGTAATATTCTATCTTGTGCTTTATCTTAACTTTATTAACCTTAAATACTTATTTGGGAAACTCATAATCATGACTTAAGAATACTATAAAGATCCAAGTTGGAGTAATATAGCATTAACCCATGTATGTATGCAAGAAGAGAGTTAATGATATTAGAGGAAATAATTAATAAATAATTTTTTTGAGAATATTATCAAAATAATATTGTAGGATTGTAAAGAATTCAATTATAAATAAAACAGAAAAGGAATGAACCAAATCAGAGTAAAATCGAGAGAGTTATGCCCTTTTTAGTAAATATGTACAGAATGTCGCGACTGCGACGATGTGTCGTGACCGTGACGGATGCCGCCCAGGACAACCAATCGTAAAATGATCATATCTCAAGCTATTCTTATCCGTTTTCAATGAAACAAAGTGCGTTGAAACCACGATTCGATCCTCTACCTTCTTGGACTCTTTGATCATGGAGAGGGCGACCTAAAAGATTATTTATGGGGCAATGTTTAGGGAAGAATGTGAAGAACAACGGAAATCCAAGGGGGTTGCCATAGATTCAACTTGGTAAGTAGTTTTAACCGTTGATTCTTCCTTATCTTGGTTTCTCCTTTCTCAGAATCACTAATATGATAAAATTGAGGTTTGGCTTAACCTCTTATCTTCATATTCTACCTACATCAGACCTTCTTTAGGGTCGAAAGGAATAAATCGTTGATTTGCTAGGGTCTTGATATAGATTCGAGATTTTTAGAGATGGGATACATTTTTAAGGTGTTTTCACACCTTAGGGTGAGTGCGTACTTCATTTAAATAGTACATTGCATGAAAATGAGTTAAACCATCAATAATTTTCTATTGCTTAGTATGAGAGTACGAACCCTAAATGGTCTTTTTGATCTAGCTTTTGAAAGTTGATATGAAATGGATTATTTATCCATTGTGATGAATTTCAAATGATGAAATCATATTACAAATGGGTACAATCTATACAAATGATAATTCTTAAAGTATTTACAGAGGTTATAAGATTAAACTGAAATTTAGGGTTTTCGGCTATGATGGAAATTGTTATATAATTGAATAAAGAAGTTTGCCTAGTTGAATCTCCTTGGTTAAGAATGATTGTTTTATTTGTATGTGTATTATATATATGTCAGATAAGATCTTAGATTCCATTCGATGGTACCAATGTTTGCTTGATATATCAATAAGGAGGGTGAAACCCTAGATGAATGGAAAGTTTGAGGTTTGCAAATAGACATCTTGATTCAATGTTATTCTTGATGTATAATGTTTTAGTAAATTATATGGAAACCCTAGTTCAATTCATTACAGGGTTTCATATATATATTCGATTATATGTGAACCACAGATAACAATGTTTATTCAATGATGTTGTGATGTATTAAATCCTTATCTGAGTCATGTGATAAGTGAATGAGGTAAATGAAACCCTAAGGATGGGGTGTTCAGTAAATCAAGTATTGTGATATTAACGTTTCTTGATATGAGATGTGGTTATGCTTAACAGTTCAGTTGTGGTAAATGTTATTAGATGGTTTATGCAATGAACAGTTTACAAAGATGAACTAAGATACGTTGATGTGATGATTGAATTGTGAATTTGAAGAGTGAATTAGACATTTAGATGCCCTGAACACTGTAGAATCCTCACAGGATGAGGCATGTGCAACGGTGAGGAAATGATTTCCTGTCTGGAGGTAGTCCAAATCGAGGTAAGCCAGACCGCACCAGTAGGGCATGGGGGTCTTGACCAGTAGGGTAGATTCCTTACAGTTGTGTGGTACCCAACACCAACCGGGGATGTCGGTGGTACCTATGTAACATGTTGTAGTGATCAGTAGGTCCACTGATGCACAATAAGCATGAGGGCTTTGACTCACTACATGAGTACCCAGGTTGAGAGGTGGAGTCTGAGATATCTGACCACTCCCATTAGCAGCTGAGAGGCAGACATGCCGAGGCCCGCTTCAGAAGGGGTCTTACTCAAGAGACATGCTTAGGAACCCGAGCATGCTTCTAAGCCTTATACAGTGAGATCATAGCTTGTTGTGATTCTTTCACATGTTGTGGTACACCTCATGTGGGTTTAGGAAACAATAAGATGAATGAGAGGTTAACCAAGTGTGTGTAGTTATTGAATTATCCTTTGTATGTTTCTGAGTTATTAGTTTTCTTTGAGATTAATCAAGCATGTTTATATATTGATTCACTCTTGTAGATGTCTAGAGTATCCTGCCATATTTATGTTTGTGAATGATTAGTCTTTTTAAATCTTACTATTGTTATAATTGGTATTAGTTGCTTGACAATATATCTATAACTATATAAGTTCTTTAGACTATTTATTTGAATTACTCATTCACTGAACGAGTAGGCTCTCCCCTCTACTCATAATTTTTAGGGATAACTTGTGTATTGAGGATGTCATTGCATCAGAGTCGATCTTCCACGGGAGTTAAGTATGAGATTAGTTAAGTTCAGTCGGCCTGTATCACTCAATGTCCTTGTATAGAAGTGAGGGAGCTGTAAATGTTGATATGTATCTTTGTTTCCTTAATAAGAGAGAATGTATCTGGTTATCATGTTATATGTACATGGAAGTGTGAGAAATAGAATGAACGTTTGGATATGTATATTTATTATTGGCATCAGAATAGAGTAATCAAGTCTTAACTTCCCTTGAAAAGTTTGTTTATGTGATTGAATGCGAGAAAACAAAGAGTTTGAAATCAAAGAAAAAAAATTGGGAGTGAGATTTGTTTTAAGTATAATCCTAAAACTTATGCCCTAATCTCATGATTGGTGGTAATCATGGGATGTGGGTGTAACAACTTAGTATCAGAGCTTAGGCTGAGTCGTCAGGGGCCATTAGGATAGAAAGTCAGAGTTATAAGTGTGGTAGTTTAGAGGTGGTGTGTGGATAGCTCTGGGAAGTTTGGGTATTTGGATACCCTAGCCCGGTATCTGGATACCTAGGTTGACCAGTATCAAGCTACTCTATCTATTCTGTTGTGGATGCCCTAGCCAGACATGTAGTGGGAGGATGGGCTAGAGAGAAACCCTAGAAATATTAGGGTTAGAAGACCAGAAAGAAATGAATGAATTGAGCATAAGAATAGAATGTGATGTAACTCTTATTTTATATTGTTTCTTTGATTGGATATCAATGGAAATGCTCTTATATATTTGAATTTAGATATTCAGTTCGTAGAAATATATGTGGTCCTTTAAGACTTTTGTATAGTATGAAGTTAATTCAGTTATTGTTTACATTCTTTGTATCAAGAAGACCAGAAGTAATGTTTAAATGAGTTTGCCCTAAGTGGATACACTTTTTGTGTGTTTGAGATGAATATGAGTTGGTTAATCTTGAGTAGCTCTTGGCTTCGGGACTGTAGGTTTGTCCTGGTCCAGCTAGTAGGATGTGTTATTGGGATCTAATGACTCATATTAACAAAATAATAAGAGTAGACTCTAGATAGATTAGGCCCGCATCATAGTGAGAATGTACATACACTAAGATGTTGAAATATAAGGGAAAAATTAGAATAGCTAAGAATCAATTGGAACTGATATCTGAGATCCAACTTTGGGGCCTCAGATAAGAAACCCTAAATTCGGAATGAAGGAAGAGGGAAATAGATACAAGACATACATTAGTATGTAACATACAAAATGAAGAAGAAATGTTGGATAAAGAGAACTGAACTATATAACTAATTGTGCACTTTATCCAATTTAAAATCAAGGAAAGATAAGAGAAAACTACAAGGAAAGCCAATATAGAAAGAATCAATTAGAATGAATGGATCATATAATTGAGTAAAATGTACTTATGTACTCTACAACAAAAGGAAAATAGGAGAAAAGAGTTAAGTATGTAATAAGTATATAGAAGTAAAGTTTAGAAGAATGAAAGTGAAGAGAACTAGATAAACATGTAAATTATAAGACTAGGATAAGAAACTAAAATGAAACAAAAAAGGAAGTGATGGAAATGATGAGTTTGATTTAGAAAGAAGGGTTACATGATATAACAAGGATCATGGAATGTGTACTTTTATCATAAAGTTTAAAGTACTCATCCTTACTAGTTTTTTATTCAAATTCTCTATTTAGTAGCAACCTAGTTGACATCAAGTGTGTTCAATAGGTTCCTAGTGATGAAATGGAACTAGTTCCTGAAAGAAGAACAAAGGTGCGGCTAAATAAATGAACAACTCATATAAAGGTCAACTGTATTCAGAATATAAAGGCTTGGTTGAAAAGGAAACTATGGTTAACCTCTGTATGAGTCGTTTGATTCGAAATGACGGACATGTAATGTATTATGCATAAGATGAAGCTAGTAGGGAGAATATTGATTTAGAATTTCAACTAGATAAAAGTAAAAGGATGATAAGAAAGTTTATATGTCATGGAATATGGAAGCATACACAAGATTGAGAAACATGGTCATAAGAGAGAAGTAAAATTAAATAATGGCATATGGAAGAGTAGAAAACATGTAGTTGATGATAGAAAATAAAGAAGGGGATAAAACATGAGGGAGTAATATGGATGATAAAAGAGAGAGATTGTGAGATGTGAGGAAATGTGAAATAGTCTAGCCTCTTTGATGATGAGTAATTAAACCTAGATACAAGAATCATGTTAAGTGAATACTTGAAGATTGGAATTCTAAATCTTAGAATCACCCTGTCTTTTGCATCCTCCCTAATGAGAGTAATGTGGGGATGAAGTAATAAGAAAATGAGTCATATATGACCATTGTAGAGACATCTATCGAATGTATAAATGGCACATAATATGATGATGAAACCCTAGTAGGGTAAATTAAGAAAGTAATCTATATAAATGGCCAAATAAGAGAAAGGAAATTCAAGTGATAAGATAAGGAAGACTTTAGTAAAACTTGTGAGAGCCATAGTTTGAATTTCAAATTAAGGGAGTAAAGTCACATCACAATAACGTCATATTACAGATACGGATCAAACCCTAGAATGTTTAGAGTTGTAGTAGTTCAAGGGATGTCACTAGTGATTTAACCTTGAATACTAGCATCTCTAAAAAATAATGTGATTAGCACTATGAGAAGTAAACTAGCACTGATAGTAATCCACATTTTAAAGGTAACAAATCTGAAAGGTAGATAAACAATATGGAAATGATTCAGAATAAAAGATAAGAAATAAATTTGAAATGTAACAAGTGCATTTTTAACAAAAGGAAACATATAATATGAGTAAAGTTTGATATGAAATAAATTCTTGTAGTGATATCTAGAATGATGAATAATCTATTCTTACCTTGTATGTTTAAAAAAATTTTGGGATGTTTATTCTATATGATCAAAATGAGAAGGATAAGAAACAAGAAGTAAGTAGTAATGAATGAGGAGAGAAATAAGATAAAATAATGGCTTTCAATAATATGTGAATTTGTTTTTAGAAGTGTAATTTGTTGAAGGTACATTAAGGGATGTAAATTGGTTTTACGTATGATTTCAGTTGTACAATTGTTGTTGAGTCTAGTCTTCAAACTCGTGAATGCTTTGTTATTTGAGTAGCACAATAGTAAAATTCAAAACAACATGATGAACTCTCTTTTGTGACTCAGAGGTAATACAAAACAATAGTACATATTGAGTCGTATGAATTGAGATAGTTGGATCAGATTATTAATGTTGAGGTAACACCTTAAGAGTATGAAAATATTGAAAATGGTTGTTTCTCTTTCTCTTTCCTATGATTGATTGTGGCACAGAGAATTCTTCTACTATAATTGAGAAGTCTTGCTTAAAAAAATCTATTGTTATTAGAAGAGAAACAAATGACTCAATGTTGAAATAAAATTCTAGACAATAGAATTCAAAACCTTAAAAAGAGAGAGATACCCCTAGTAAAGGTTCTTGGGAGGAATCATGTATAGAAAAAGCTACTTGGGAAGTAGAATCAGAGGTGTTTAACAAGTATGCTTTCCTACTTTAGAAATTTTGAGATGAAATTTTTATTAGAGGGGAAGAATTGTTATAATATGTTCCTAGCTTTTCTGGTAATCCTAGAGATTTAAGATAATCTTAATACTTGTCATGCTTTTTTTAGTAATATTCTATGTTGTGCTTTATCTTTACTTTAGTAACCTTAAATACTTGTTTGGGAAACTCTTAATCATGACTTAAGCATACTATAAAGATCCAAGTTGGAGTAATATAACATTAACCCATACATGTATGCAAGAAGAGAGTTAATGACATTGGAGGAAATAATTAATAAATAATTCTTCATTTGAGATCAATATCAAAATAATATCGTAGGATTGTAGAGAATTCAATTATGAATAAAAAAAGAACCAAATCGAAGTTAAAATGAGAGAGTTATGCCCTTTTTAGCAAACATGTATAGAATGTCATGACCATGACACTGTGTCAAGTGTCGTGACCGTGACGCTGTGTCGTGTGCCGTGACCGCGACGCTGTGTCGCGACAACCACAGATGTCGCCTAGGACAGACAATCGTAAAACAATCATATCTCATGCTATACTTATCCGTTTTCAATGAAACAAAGTGCGTTGGAACCATGATTTGATCCTCTACCATCTCAAACTCTTTTCTTATAAAGAGAGTGAACTAAAAGATGATTTCTGGGGAATTGTTTTTGGGAAGAATGTGAAGAACGATGGAAATCCAAGGGGGTTGTCATAGATTTGACTTGGTAAGTAGTTTTAACCGTTGATTCTTCCTTCTTCCATTTCACCTTGCTCAAAATCCCTAATCCAACAAAACTAAGGTTTAGCTTAACCTTTGATCTTCATCTTCTACCTCCAGCAGACCTTCTTTAGGGTCAAAAGGAAGAAGAAACTGTTGATTTGCTAGGGTCTTGATATGGATTTGAGATTTTCATAGATGGGCTATGTTTTTTAGGTATTTTCACACCTTAGTGTGAGTGGGTACTTCATTTAAATAGTAGATTGGACAAAAATGAGTTAAATCATCAATAATTTTCTATGGCTTAGTATGCGAGTACAAACCCTAAATGGTCTTTTTGATTTAGCTTTTTCAAGTTGATATGAAATGGATTATTTATCTATTGTGATGAATTTCAGATGATGAAATCATATTAGAAATGGGTACAATCCATATAAATGATAATTCTTAAAGTATTTGCAGAGGTTATAAGAGTAAACTAAAATTTAGGGTTTTTGTGTATGACTGAAATTGTTGTATAATTGAATAAAGAAGTTTGCCTAGTTGAATATCCTTGGTTAAGAATGATATTTTTATTTGTATGTGTATTACATATATGTCAGATAAGATCTTGGACTTCATTCGATGATACAAATGTTTGCTTGATATATCAGTAAGGAGGGTGAAACCCTAAATGAATGGAAAGTTGGAGGTTTGCAAATAGACATATTGGTTCAATGTTATTCTTGATGTATGATGTTTTAGTAAATGGCATGGAAACCCTAGTTAAATTCATTATAGGGTTTCATATATATATATATATATATATATATATATATATATATATATATATATATATATATATTGATTATATGTGAACTACTGAGAGCAATCATTATTCAATGATGTTATGATGTATTAAATCCTTATCCAAGTCATGTGATAAGTGAATGAGGTAAATGAAACCCTAAGGATAGGGTGTTCAGTAAATCAAGTATTGTGATATTAATGTTTCTCAGTATGAGATGTGGTTATGCTTGACAGTTCAGTTATGGTAAATGCTATCATATGATTTATGAAATGAATGGTTTACAAAGTTGAACTAAGATATGTTGATGTGATGATTGAATTGTGAATTTGAAGAGTGAATTAGACATTTAGATTCCCTGAACATTGTAGAATCCTCACAAGATAAGGCCTGCACTCTGGGAAGAAAATAGTTTCCTGACTGGAGGTAGTCCAGATCGAGGTAAGCCAGAGCACACCAGTAGGGTACGGGGATTCTTGACCAGTAGGGCAGAATCCTTACAGTTGTGAGGTACCCAACACCAATCAGGGATGCTGGTGGTGCATGTGTTACATGTTGTAGTGATCAGTGGTCAGTAGGTCCACTGATGCACAATAAGCCTAAGGGCTTTGACTCACTGCCTGAGTACCCAGGTTGAGAGGTGGAGTCTGAGATATTTGGCCACTCCCATTGGTCGTCGAGAGGCAGATGTGTCGAGGCCCTCTACAGATGGGGTCTTACTCTAGAGATAGGCTTAGGAACTGGGGCATGATTCTAAGACTTGTACAGTGAGATCGTATCTTGCTGTGATTCCTTCACATGTTATGGTACACCTCATGTGGGTTCAGGGCATAATAGGATGAATGAAAGGTTAACCAAGTGTGTGCATTTATTGAATTATCCTTTGTTTGTTTCTGAGTTATTAGTTCTCTTTGGGATTAATCAAGCATGTTCATATATTGATTCACTCTTGTAAATGTCTAGAGTATCCTGCATATTTATGTTTCTGAATGATTAGTATTTTTAAAGCTGACCACTATTATAATTGATATTAGTTTCTTGACAATATATTTGTAATTATATAAGTGCTTTAGACTATTTATTTGAAGTACTCATTCACTGAGTGAGTAGGCTCACCCCTCGACTCACAATTTTTAGGAATAACTCGTGGACTGAGGATGTCATTGCATCAGAGTATATCTTCCACAGGAGTTAAGTATGAGATTAGTTGAGTTCAGTCGGTCCTTGTCACTCAGGGTCCTTGTATAGAAGTGAGGGAGTTGTAAATGTTGATATGTATCTCTGTTTCCTTAATAAGAGAGAATGTATCTGGTTATCATGTCGTATGTACATGGAAGTGTGAGAAATAGAATGAATGTTTGGATATGTATATTTATTGTTGGCATCAGAATAGATTAATCAAGTCTTAACTTCCCTTAAAAAATTGTTTATGTGATTGAATGCAAGAAAACAAAGAGTTTGAAATTGAAGAAAAAAAAGTTGGGAGTGAGATTTGTTATAATTATAATCCTCAAACTTATGCCCTAATCTCATGATTGGTGGTAATCGTGGGATGTGGGTGTAACACTATAGCTCCTTCCCATTATCCATTAGAGACCTCTATCAGTTGTAATGTTCTGCATAGCAGTGCATATGACCACAGTGTGGTGGTTTTAGGATGTTTAGAGGTTGACTCATGAGATCGGCGAAAGTATTGTATTATTGGATGTTGACATTTAAGTTGGTCTTTTGTTGTATGTGGGAGCATGACACATATTGGTGCATTGTTCATGAAAGCATGGGGAAGGTCAGATCTTGTAGTCTTTGTAGATTCAATTGACATGAATTTTGCACGAGACCTACCAAGGATACGAGATAGGACAAGTATGCCTGAGATGCCACAGATGTCCCAGGGACACATAATAAGGAATTTCATGTGGAACTTGAAGATTCAAGAATAAATATTAGGCTGCTCCAATGGAGGTAAGTGGGCCATGTCCATTGAGTTTTAGTATCATTATTATTCAACCTATACCTTCCTACAAAGTAACTTAGAGAATAAGTTACTTTTAGAAGGTTCTCAAACTCTTGGTTCAAAGTATTTTCATATCAATCATATCAAAATTTAATACTTATACCAAGACAATTATGTACTTCATTCTGATCTTCTTTAACACTTCAAGAGATTCATGTTTTTATTTCACTAAATAAAAACTATCATATCTACTGAGGTCATCGGTAAATATATTGAAATACTATTGATTACCTTAAGCATTTATTCTGAATGGTATATATACATCAATATGTATAATCCTTAATAGAACAATCATCCTCCCACTACATCTAGTGAAGAACCTTTGTCATATTGCACAATGAATGAGATTAGCATGTCTCTATTGGTTTAACAACCAAAAGAGTCTAGATATCCATCATATGGATTCTAGAAATTCAATCCCATTTATGCGATCTAGATGACATCACTATAGGCATTCAAGTTTGAGTTATCATGTCATTCATTACATGTGTCACACACATTTTTCTCTGCACTATCAAGTATAGTTAGTGAGACATAGGCATTGCCATCAAAGATCATATATTTAAAATGAAACATCAGTCCACAACACTCTTGCCCATACAATATGTATTATGTTTTTCATTGATGGTAGGTATATAATAGAAATTCCCTAATTCTATTACATGCCCATGAATGTCAGAATGAAACTGTAATGGTAGCAACTCTTGTTTTGCACAGTTTCTAGCTTACTTCCTCTCATGTCTTAAAGTAGAGATCTCTATCTCTATCATCTTCCCGAGATCCTCTATAAAGAGGTTATTTACCTTTCCTACTTACCCCTCTCCATATCTTAAGTGATGAAGACTTGGACCTAAGCTTGGCTTCAGAACACTTCTTGACCTTGCTTTAGTCTATGGACTTTACTCTGCTGATCATTATCACAGGTTTTGTCCTTTCTTCATTCATGCTTTGGCATCAACATGCCAAGCACTTCAGACAATGGTTTGGCCAAGTTTATCAACATTTAATAAACTGGCTATATGATTCACATAATGATTTGTAGAATCATATGTTTGGTCAACTCTTGACCTATCAGAAATCATAGTTAATATTTATGCACAATCATATTGAGCATATGAGATTATACTTGATCTCCATCTGTCTGATTATACTCAAACATCGCTTTGAAGGTATTATACCTTTCACACTTTACATGATTTTTTAGATGTATAACCATCTCAAGAATGTCCATGCTTCAAGCTATTTATGCAACTCATAGTTCATATAGCTCATCATAAGGTTCTAGATGTCTTAGGCATCATTGGAATACTTCAAGTAAGCATCCAATTTTAGCCTTAGGTACATTTGGAGTGGTTCAACTAGCTCTGGTCTTTAAAGGACTATAGAGTTTACACTCACCATTGAGAACACTTCTCAAAGGTCCCAAACCAGATTTGAAGTTTATTCCATTTATGAACTGATCACAACAATAACATATTTGTGTTTGTCATTTGGATTCTACAAAAGAATTTTTTGTAACTTTTGAAAACATTTTTTATTTGTTTGATTTGATAAATCTAATGATATTAATTAGGTCTTTAATTAATTATCACTTCCACTATTTTGTTTAAAAATGATAGCCCTCACCATCAATTCGGAAAATTGCAGCGTACAACCTTCTAGTGAGCCAAGATCTAAAACAATTGAGTTATTACCCGGCCAACGCCAGCATCCATAATCAATTATTAAGGTAGGTAACATTTACCAATTGCATCACATGCAATTCTTGGATAGATGATATGCACAACTCTTTTCCATAGTCATCCACATACCTCTAAGTGCTTAATTTCATTAAGACCACTTAGTTAAGCCTGACCCAAAATCCAACATGATAGGAGTGCACCCCATTTGGCAGGCCCATACAACTACCATCACACTTCCACCAGATAGACAATGCACCACTTTTGGGATGCCCACGCTTGTCGATCAAGCTTTTCATGTGTGCTTCTTATGGAAAGCATCTAAGACTTAATATTATATTGAGGGGTTTGGTATTTATATACATATACATATCCAATCACCACATATATAGTATCTATCATATGCATGCTATAACCATAATGAGAAACATGCAATATCGATAAAAGCGATGATTATGGCCATCCTATTGTAATTCCTTAGAGCCACAAGGAATTACGGTCATCTACGGTCTACATCATATGCAACCTATTTGTTGATGAAGATCTTTGTGCTTGAACCATTCTGGGTTGATCGACTCATCCTATGACACGATTGGCTCGCCTCTTGATTGGTTGGTTGGTCGGTCTGGCCTATGTTGTCTGGACACCTCCAACAAGCGGATAGGTCATCATTTGGTCGGTCTGGCTCCTTCACAATCCTCCTCAACCCTCCAGGTGGTTGGCTCATCTGGTGCTAAGTGTCTTCTTCTTTGATGTAACAGAAAATAAACTATCCTGCTTTTATATAATCTTTGGGAAACCTCGAGTTACATTCAAAGGGAGAAAAGGTAGAAGAGAAAGGATCTTGAGTCATCTCAAGTTACATGTGGAATAGAAGGTAGAGACTCGGTATGCAAACTGAGATGCAAAAAACCATAACCAACCAAGCACACATAGGTTTTATAGTCCATAACCATGCTACATATCAACCATCAAAACCATTTTAGGGTGGCACGTATCAATTGCATATATATAATATGGTATATGTATATTAGTTTGTGGTCGCATGTGGTATTTAGTTGGATATGCACATTAGTCATTTTAAATATTCACATTGTATGCAATAAATAAATGATGATAAAACTAAAATCCAATCATATCGATTTATCCCAAAACACAATATGTTGATGTGTCTCTGATACCACTGTTGGGTTTTATGGCCTCAGAGTAGGCAGTGGAAACAAAAAAATTACTGGCCATTAACCCATAATAGGAGATCGCATCAATGACTATGTAATGGGAAGGATGGTTTCAGTGAGATATACCTAGTCATGGGGCTTGTCCAATGACAATACCTTGCATCCATGTGTGGTCTTCAACACCATGTCTTAGATGGTGTCTGTGTAGCTCCTGGTCTTCGCCATGGACTCTAGCCTCCACCACAGACTGTGGTTGACATGTCCTCCTGAGTGGAAGTCATCTTCCGCCTCTGTAGATAGTCCACACGGACCACCTGAAACTCTTGCTATTATAGAAGAACTGGTAGGAAGGAGACGACCCTCCTGTCGGTGTACTAGCACCAACCTACTCTCCAAAACTCAGACTACTATTCTATAGTTGTCTTTCCCTCGCTGTTCCTCCCTAGTTGGGTAGCACTTGCTCGAGCTCTCTCAGATACCAGAACTAGAGAGGACAATAACTTTGTAGAGCAACTGATGTTCTGAGTTGTGTGTTCTTAGAAGCCCCCATTACCCCTCTATTTATATTAGAGGGTAGGGTCAGGGTTCCCAACCTATTCGGGAGTAGAAGGATCTGGAAATTCCATGAATAGTTTGTACTACAGCAGGTGAACGATCGTTTCATAACTAAAATGGTTGTTTGGAAAGGTGAGTCGATCTGTTCACTAATGAACCGATCAGTTGGGAGTGTGAGCTGATCAGTTCACCCAGTGAACTGGTCATTTCACTTCCCAGACTTGCCTTCAATTGGCTTTCCTCAATCGTTTCCAATTAATGCAGAGATTAATCTTTATTCCAATCGAATTGAACAAGTGAAATGTGAAAGTTTTCTTCCAACTAGGAAAATCCTTATTTCCTAAGTTGGCAGGACTATGATCCACCCGGTTCACCAAGTGAACTAGTCAGTTGGCTCACACCAACTGATTGGCTCACAAGGGTGAACCGATCGGTTGGCAGTCCTGATATTTCCAATGCAGTCTCCAATCGATCTGACACTCTAACCAACTAGTTTAACGCTTGAACTTGATAGTTATGAGTCCATTCAGTCAATTGTATGTTTAATTGAGTACCTAAACACCTTTAGTCTCAGTCTAAACATTATTCATGGACCATCTCCTCTTCCAAGGGTATCCTATGTGTGTGACCCTATAGGTTCCAATTTACATTGGTAGTGAATGTTCATAACAACTTATGACATCAACATGATCTCATCCACCAATCATTCCATTCATTATCACCTCAGTATGATCATGTTTATCCAATTCATTCTCTATTGTTGAATTGCATATCATAATAGGATTCATATATTTTGTTTTTGCATCAACACTAGAGTTAAAAATAAAAAAGAAAGAAACATACATCTTGCACATTTGTCTTGCATAAAATAGATGCATTTATCATTGCATATAACTCCCTTGTAGATTATTTTTTCTCACTTATTCATAAGGTGTACTATAAATATGATCCACATTTTAATCAGTAGAGAGAGATCCTACTTCATTTCCATTTTGAAGGCTCTATCATAATTCTTTATCTTGCTAAAAGAAGAGGTAGAAAAAAATATTATTACGAAAATAAGGAAAGAAAAATGAGGAAAAGGATCACTACAAATCAAAGTATGCTCTCTCCATCGCCCAAAAAATTATGGACTTAGTTATGAGAAAATGTCTCCCACCTTCATTCGCATCACTAGGTCAAGGCATTCCAACCATTCATCATTCTACCCTCATTTTTTGTCATCACCAGAAGGCATTCGATACCATCTATCATATAGGAGCATCATTATATTTGAATTACATAGTAACTTGGATTATATTGTGACCCTTGTTTCAAGAAACCTAACTCCATCCACCCATTTATATGTATGGTAAACCAGTCCATGACACTTGCTCCTCATACAATTTTATCCGGTGACTGAATCCATTGTAGTTTTGAAATCTTCATTGAGCAATGTGCATACATAGATTGTATGATACACTCATCATGTGTCCGACTTACCATGATATATCTCTACTCAGACCAATTTGTGTTCTTATTGATGTCAATGTTCTTGTTGTTTTATAATTTACCAATTCTATAGTGACTACATTACATGTGGTTGGTTGAACTGATTTGGGATTTTTTTGGAGGGTAGTTAGGAGAGTTATTGACTATATTTGTCTTCATGTTGAATATTTCAATCAAATCTAAGGATCATGTTGCTTGAGGATAAGCAAAATTGAAGCTTATGGTGTTTTATTGCATTCATAATTATTGTTTTTTATAGGTTGATCTGGGTGATTTAATGTTTTGATTGATCTTAACTACATATATCTTCATTCATATTTCACTAACTAGATTATAATCATTGATGTGTCAATCTTTCCTATTTTTGCATTATAGATTTTTATTATATATTTATTTGGCCTAATTATTTCTTTCTATATATTAGGAAAAGTCAAGTAGGAACTTAGAGTTTGTGCTATCAAGCTCAAGTCAGATCACTAACACAACATCCAAAAAGACAATGAGTTTCCATATTCGAGTCTTCCTAAAATTTAGTGGAACCGACTCTGTCACCCAATTAAACTAGTAAAGCTTGACATCAAAGTTGATAGCAAGTTTGTAGCACCGACTGAGATCAAAATATGAAAAGGAATTGTGAATTAGATAGCATCAACATCAAGTTGGTTCCACCAACACATCTACATCAAGGGATGAGATTTAAATGTAAAGTTGGCAACTTACATCAAACTTGATATTTTGGTCCTCTTAAGACCTAAACCATACCCAATCGTCGCCCTATCTTATGTTTTGGAAGACACAATGAGGATCATATGTGATGAGAAGGATATAGATGAAAAGCCTAACTTTGAGAAACTGTGAGGGGTGATTTGGTAGTGGACATGGTGTTCAATCACACTAATCTTTTGTAGGAAGTTTCATTATTTTTGGCTCTATGGTTACATCTATTTTATTTCATGTATTCTTCTTCATTGGAACTCTATAGTGATACCATGTCTTTGATGTTAAGATAGTTTTCTTAATGTCTAGGACCCAAAAGTGTCCTAGTTTGATTCTATATTTGACTATCGCAATCTATGGATAAAAGTTTCATTGTAGAATTTCATGGAATTGAATTTTATTGTTATTGTCTAAGCCTGATCAATGTAGCTAATATGAATAAACTTCTATAATTGTGTGCTACATAAATGGGCTAATAAATAAGATGGTTAATCGAGAGATCAAACTTCATTATTTGATTTAGAATAAGTAATAGTATGAAAGTAGGACCTCAACTGAATTGAACATGGCATCATGCTTTAATAGAGGGTGTTAGTAATTTAAGGTTCCTAATTATAATAAATAGGTATTTGTTAATAAGTGAGTAGAAATCAAATACAGATGCATTGTGGTGAAACTTTCAATTCTAGATATATGCATCATCTTGATTAATAATCATTTTCTAAGTAATTTATTAGCTTAATGTTTAGTATAGTTCAAACCAATCAAAATTTTGTTCAGTCTAGATGATCATAAGTAGTTAATAGTCATCTTTAGTTTCACATTCCCTTGAGTTCAACAACAATGAAGTCAAGTTCTAGTATTTTTTTGAGACGTACACTTACATTTCACACACACAATTTGCATGCATCAATTAAATTCAGGGTTTACTTCGACAGTGAAACCAAGATCTCCCCCTCACTATTTCCACATTATCTTAGTTTCCTTCTTCATTCCCCCTCTAATTCAATTCCACTAATGAATCTTACCCTCTCTACGGGCACACATTCCTTATTTAAATCCCCAACAATGGAGATATTATCTCTAAAATTCTCTCTAACATTGTTTGGCAAGTCCTTGCAACCCAAATTTACAATATACTCCACTCCACACTATAGAACTACCCCCATCACCTCCTATATGAACAAGCTCAATTTTTAACTCTCCCAGCTATCAAGAATCCCTTAATAACCCTTAGTTTATTTTGTATTCCTTATGTTTCCCTAAGATCCTCTACTTTGAGCCCCCTCCTCCACATCTCTTCGGGGACAACGAAAGCATCCCCAACACCATTAGGCATTCTCAAGGCCAGACCATTCCCTAGTTGTGCCTTCTCCCCATACTCCCTTTTCCCTTTTCTCTAGATAACTTCTATATTGTGGACCACCACCCCTCTCTTGTGTGACTTCTATGAGAGAGGCAATTGATTGACTATCAAATTTGGAATTGTTCATCTTGGACCACCAATCCAACAACTACGACCGTGGGGTCAAATCTTTCCCTCATGTGGGTACACTGAGTTTGAAGGATCAAACGCGGCCATCTGATCCTCTTCTAACCATCATGGTCATGTCATCCCAAGGAAGTCTTTTTTTTATTAAATGCATACCCCAATCTGATCAAAAAGTCAACAATTTCCCATATCTTTAATAATCATAGAAAATGGACCTTTACCCAAAGAATATCAAATAAATAGTCAAACTGGTGAGAAGAATCCAACAAAAATACCTTTAAAGTCTATATTCACTTATATTCTACTAATATTTTCACACATATTCTTTTTTATTATTAATAATTGACAATAATAAAATCTTTGGATTTTCCTAAATAGACCTATTAATTACATAGTTTGAAATAATTCTTAAACCCAAAAATTGTATGTTAATCTTGAAATGGTTGATGATGATAAAGATGTTATATAGTACAATGGGGTTAGGATTAGTTCCTATTATGGCCTAGGTTTGGAACATTCAATTAACATTGATAATGATGATAAATGGCATTGATCTTGAATGCTAGAATAGTTGATAATGTTTATAAAGAATGTATGACCACACCTATGGTCAATTTAGGAACTCATGACCCTCTATGTGATCCATAATATTTGATATCTCATATATTGGTCCTTGAATCCATATGTTTCATACCACAACATTTGACTTTAATCTTGTCCCCAAATTTGTCTAAGATCTACTCATACTCAGGATGTCAACAACATACACTTATGCTCTTATTTTGAATATGCATGTGGTAGTGATATAATATTATTTGTGCCTCTCTTACTTAAGATTGGCCTATGTATTTGGTTGAAATACATAATATCCAACTAAACAATAATATATATATACACACACAATATACATATATATTGTGAAGCATAATTGATATACATGTCATGTGTGTAATAATGATTATGATTGTCCAATACTTGTGACCTTCTTGTATTGGGGTGATAGAACATGTACATTGGTGACCTCCTCCTTCTAGATCAAAGTCTATTGGAGTGATGGATCATTGAGACCTCTGCTTTATATATTGAACTATGTTAGGTGGATGGAGTTATTTCTAGTAATGGCAATCTACTTAACAAGAAATTAACAATAAATATACATATAATGAATATTTTAGTACATTTTTTATAATTTCTCTTATAAATCATTCCAAAAAATTTAGTTTATCATATAAAATATTTGATCCATTTAAAAATGGTACCATTTCATTATAGTGATGGTTTCATGATTTTTCATTTAAGTAAAGGAAGGAACTAAATATCTTTGAATGTGTTCAACTATTTCTCAATTTTTTCAACTAAAAATGTTTCATCGCATTAAATATACAGGGAGAACTTAATCATAAATGGGGTGTAGAAGCTATCTACTGTAGCTTATTTTATTTTAATATTTATTTCTAGGTTGTCTTGGGCCTTACATTTAAGAACTTTTAGTTTTTGTTTATTAAATGGATATTATCTTCATACATTTTGTGTGGGATTGAGATTTGATGGATAAAAAATTATTTTACATTTGGTATCAAAAACTAACACACAACATCTATGTAATAATTCAATTTAATTTCAAATCTCATATGAACCTAGGAAACCCTACTCCATAAAGGTATAAGGTGTATTTAGTTGGGAACAACATAGGATTCTATATAATCACCTCATATTTATCTAGATATGACGGTTGAGGTTCCTCCATTACCTCCTAATCTTAGTGGGTTCAAAAATGGACTAAGGGGTCCGCTATAAACCTTAGAGAGTCTTATAGCATCTCATATCTTCTTTAAGGACTTCCTTAAACCATCCATTTAGAAGGATGTAATGTGACTTCTCATCTCTCTTATTAGAGTGATTTTATATTTTGACTCTCTCAATTATGGATAGCCTAAATATAGGAAACAACTAAAATGTGAATCCTTTTTAAAAATGTTGACAAAATGATGATGATTCTATGGTTTGTATTGTGAGAAAAAGAAATACTACAAAATCTCTTAAAGATGCCTCCAAACTCATAGTGTCAAGAATTGAGTATAAATTTCTTGTGTCAAGACACATGGGCTAATAAGAACAAAGGGGTTGAAAACAACAAAGGGGCTGAAAGGGCAAAGGGAAGAAAAGGGATAGAGAATCCAAAGAGGAAAATATGGAGAAATCTACCAGTAAATTAATTAATTATGGATATTGGGGAGAACAAACAAATTTCCTTAAGGAAAGCATGCACAATTTGAACGTGCACTCAGCATCTTTATAACCCTAAAGAGTCTATGTCAACAACCCTAACCTATACATGTGTGGAACGGCTAGAAAAATTGAGTATATGCTTGATCAAATATGGGATGCCACTCTCGTAGAATTTGATTTTCTTCTCTCACTCATAGCCGTAAAGATTTAAATTATTGAACCAATCACACAACAATTGGTACTCTCAAATGTATGAGATTTAAGTGTAGTGGAGTTGGATCATTCATAGGATCCTTATTTGAATCGTAAAATTCTACCAAATTTTATTATCTACTTTTATATAAAGAAAAAATGATTTTTTTGTAATCAATGACGATATATATGATAAGGTAAGCAAAAAAAGTTAAACCAGATAATTGTGTTTGGAGAAAAAAAAATAGTGTTGTGATGATTCATATATAATCATATAGTTTGGAGCCTTTTTCTTTAACATTCAACCGCCTTATCCACTGAAGTCTATCATAGACATAGAAACTAAATTCTACTTAATCAGCTATTGAGATTGTTGTAATTGGACTTGTTTTGAATTTGAGATGAAAATGTAAAATTAGTAGACACTTCCGCTCTGGGGATAAATGTCCCTACGTGTTATGGCATGACAACCAAAATGCACAGTGCAGACCTCTTCTTTTAGGGTTATAGACTATAACCATCATGAATAACTTGGAGGAACTTTTAATGCAAAAACACAATTAGAATGATAATGTGGTTGAAATCTATATTAAGTGATACTTATAGATGAACAAAAAGAAAGATTTAGTAATAGGATCATTAATCCAAAGACCAAAGTAGATTATCATGTCTAGGTTAGCTTAGAAGTGTTCTAAGATGTAGTTGGATTCCATACTAATGTTTAGTTATTAGGTATATTAGAATCATAGTCTGCTAAGGGTAGATTCAATAGAGAGCATGCAAAATTCTACAAAATTTTAGCATGATTGCAAGCATGTCTACAATTCCATCTCTAATAAGGTTTAATGTGTTGGCAGAGTAGAATGGCAGTTTGTGAATGACTGAGTGGAAGGTGTTTGTGGAAATTTCATGAAGTCATGTGAAGAAGAGTGGATGATGAGAATATTGTGTGGTTGAATGGTGTGAATGAGGATGGAGTTTTAATGTCGAGAATGTTGGTGTAGGGGCTCAATGTATAGACATGGAGCCTAGATGAAGGGTATAAGAGACATTTAGTCACAATTTGAGTAGGGTTTGGTTGAGAGAAAGTTGTATTCATGGCAGTAGATATTTAGTATCAAACAATTCCCTCAATTTTTGTTAGGATGACAATGGAACATATTTTGGATCAAATTGAATGAAAAACTATTTGACTGAATCATTGATGGATTTAAAAGTCACTCCTCATATTTTATGAATGAACTTCAAGTAGTCAAATAGACTTTTTAGACTTGGAGATTGTGGTTTGATCTTCAATTACTTGAGGATTGATCATCTTTGTGTTGTGGAATAGGTTCAATGGCTATCCAAATGTGTAGAACCTCAACTAGTCATATAGCAAAGATGAATGATGGCATATTATTCATCAGTCTTGGGACATTAACCATTGGAATTGTGTGATTTTCATATGACAGAATAGGGACACAATAAGATTTTGGCAGAGTTGTTGAATGAGACCCGCACGGTAGTCAAATATTAGGAAAAAGTGGTCTTGTTGTACAACCTACAAAAAAGTATAGAATATCAAAATCTACACAAATCATGTAGATAATTATCTTCATGCAAAGGCAAGATGGAACTATATATAGTCATGGGAACATCTAAAAATGGATGTTCTCAGCCACTCCAGACTTCAACCTTACTTTCGCTCCAAGATAGAAATTGACTAGAATTAAGAAAGCATTTTTACTAAATATTTTTTATTTCATTTAAAAGATTATTGAGTTCTTGAGAAGAGATACAAATATCTTCTTAGTGACTTCAACGCTACGAATTCATCATTCTCTTTCCACCATATATGACTTCATTGGGTCATTCTCATGTTTGATAGATTTCTCATGCATTTTTAAGTCAGCTCTTCTTGTACTCAAGATACTTAAAATCAACTCATCATATCAAGGGTCTTTAAGTCCTGAATTTTTTCCTACAAAGGGTCAATTCTCTTTCATATAAAAAATGAATCTTAATCTGAATGAAAGTAGCAAATTCTCATTACTTGGGTATACCCTCTCTCTAGTACGTGGAAGATTTTCCCTGTATAGCATTATATAGGATCATATCCTCTGAGTAATTTATACTGAGGCAATACCACAAGATGCATATCATGAATTATTCTTTTCAAGAAGTTGTTGTATTTTGGAAGCAGTGTTTGAGGTGTTGGAACTCACCTAGGTGAAGTCCATTTCTGTTAAAACATATATTATGCTAGACTCCCAGGTTGGTTGTTGTCCTCTTTTCATCTCTAATTCAAATGTTTTGATAGACTTTCAAATAATATTTATTAGGGAGAAATTGCCATGGTTAAAGCTTGTTTAGTTTCCCCGAGATAAAATTTTGTTATATCATCAAAGAAATAGTTGGAAAAAGACAACATGAGTAAAATATTTCAACAATCATGACTCCCTATCATTATTCTTCCTATTAGAGAATGAAGTCTTCTTTGAGATAAAATCAATGAGTATTAAACTATACCCTCTTGTACAAAAAACTTAATGATGTGACAATTATAATTTGTAGAAAAAATGAAAAAAAAACTACTTATTGTTGGAAAAGAAGAATAATGGATGGATACAATTTGCTTTATACAAACAATAATGGTTTCATCCTAGGAGTTTTAATAGTTTTACAGATAAAGGAGGGTATGTGTTCAAGGTGTTGGTGTAGTTTCTCTCTTTTATGCTAACAACATTGGCATAATTAGAGTGTGATTCAACAATCAAAATTAGTGCTTAGCTTCTTCTAAAGGATGAAAAATGTTGATGGAGTGGTGGAAAAATAAATGAATTCAAGTTTTTAATCCACTGGATCTGAGATGACAAACTTGAGATCCACATCTACCAGAATGAAGTTTATATTCCTCCTCCCTTCTTTAGGGGTCTTGAATACGTCAAGACGCCTGCAAAATGGGTTGAACCATATGGAGATGGTTTTGGGGATGATGATTGCAAATAAGATAAGTTGTATTGGTATGGCAATCATCTTCATAGGTTTAAGAGGATTAGAATTAATAATAATTGTGATTCCATTCATCCATCATCATGAGTTGAACCATAGTCCTCTTGGTAACAAACCAAGGATCTAACCAGTAGGTTGTCCCATCTCAGATAGAGAAAAATCTTTTTGGTTTTTTGTTGTATATATCCTTTTTGTTTGTGCAATCCCTTACACAAATGTATAAGAAATGAAATGGATTTTCTATTTATTCATGTGTAAGTAGCTTATGTTTTAATGAAGATAAAGGTCAAATGTCATACTATTAGATTGTAACAAATGTGAAAAAAAAAATATTGAAAGGTAACAACAGACAATCATAACAAAAATGGAATTTGCAAATGTCAATTACCTCCCAAAATTATGGTATTCATGTCCATCTTGACCCTTGTTTTAGTATTTGGGGGCATATTAGATGTATTTTCCCCTATGGTTGAGGATCCTTTGGATTGCTATCTGTCCCAAAATTATGGTCTATATGATGTTTTGGTGTTTTTGTTTTTCTTTTGTACTTCAATAAACTGATATCCTAGTGACAATACCAACATTTATATGTTTATATAATTACTCTCAAAAGTTGGGTTAGAGTTGGTGAATTTTTATTGGTTTTGTTGTATTTTGAAGGAAATGGTATGTGTCCTATTTTATTGGAATACTAGTTTTGATTATTTTGATTCTGATTTGTAAGCATATTCCCATTCTTAAACATCCTAGGTGTTTCTATAGGAAAAAACTTGGTTGAATTACATTAAATTTATTGATGTAATATACTTGTTCTAGTGGTTCTTGGTAGACCTGTGGATAATCAAAAAATTAGGTATATGCTAGGTATATCTGCATATATGTATGCTTTAAAGGATTCCACCTAGTGAATTTAGGTTTAGATAGGATCTGAATTGCAACTTTCATATTCAAATATATCTATGGAAGTGCCTTGGTATCATTTGATATTTGGTCCATCTAGATGTTTGACATGTACACACTCCTATTTTCATGGCTACCCTTCTTGGTAGTAGAAGCTTCAAAAATCATGTACATGACTATTAGATTTATATTTTGTGAGGAACAATGAGAGATTGTGTGTAGCCATATTGTTAATCACTTGAAGTCATTTCTTAAAATCATATTTCACAAATGATCCACATGTTGTTGTATTGTGTAGCGGTTTCAACACATTGTTTAGACCTATAAATAAGTTAATAAGTAACCAATTAGGTAGTCCATCATGAGGTCATTCCTTTTGATACCCTATAGATCTCTCCCATGCTTCATTAAGATATTACTTAGATTATTGTTTGAAATAATTAATTATAACTCTATTATGATCTGTCTCGCATGAGTATAGAGCTTCTTACCAAGAGAAAATGATATTAGTGGGAAAAGTGTGTTATACCATATGTTTTTGTCACGCAAAGAGAAGTTAGAAACTTTTTAGTGAATACCTATTGCATCATGGTTATTTTTAAGCCTTTGCTCCTCCTAGTGGTTTTTTCCATGATCTCCCCTCTCAATCAATATTGGCTTTTTTGGACCTCTCTACTTTTATCACAAGTGTTTATGGAATGTTATATCGATCTTTGGATTGAGTTTTTCCAATCTGAATATATTCTAAGCACGATCTACTTGGAGTTACCTAAATACATAGGAACAATTTGTTTGATTACACAGGAGAAAGATTTTATGATGACATACAAAAAATAAGTAACTATAAAATACACTACTTAAAGAGATCATTATTCACATTCATGAGATTTAGGGGAACGGTGCAAAAAGCTTGACCTATGTGTGAAACGGATTGGAAAATAGAGTCTATACCCAGTCAAATATTTAGCAAAGTTCCAGTTCAAAATAAGTTATAGATATTGACTTCAGGCATGAACTTCTAAAGGTGTAGGTCCTAGAGAAAGGGTATAAGATACCTTTCACTGCCATTAAAGTGTAGTTGGTGTAGAGGAAGTTGTATTCGATATTGGAAATCTTTAATATTCAAGCATTTTGCCTCGTCTTTGGTCAAATGTTGATGGAACATATTTTGATTCTAGTCAAATGAAAAACTATTTAGTTGAATTATTGATGGCTTTAGAATTCATTCCTAATATTTGGTCGAATGGACTCGAAGTAGTTGAATCAGCTTTCAAGAGTTAGGTTTTGTGCATTGGTCTTTAATTACTCGAGGTATGCTTGTCTCGGCATGGTCAAGTTTGTTCACTATCTATCTAATTGTGTAGTATCACATAAATTCAAATAGTGTAGATGAGTGATGGTGAAATACTAGGTAGTGGTGGGACCCCATCCATTTGAATCATGTTCTTTAAATATTTTTAACTAGGGATGTATGAGACAACCCCGATACACGAAATGAGATTACTCAAAACAACACACGTGATCGATCACTAGTTAACCACATAGAAAACCACCATGTCCAAAAACATTTACATATAAGTCCAACAACCTACATATTCACATATACCATATAAGATATTTACATATTTGTCCAGTTGTCTCAGCCACAACCTATATACAAAAGAGATGTTACATATATATATGTCATATAAAAACATCAGAACACTACCAAAAACCCGAGTAGGTGTACATATCATTTACAAGACATCCCATGCCTGGACTAGAGAGTACAGGAATGACTCTAGGACATACTAACTACAACCAACCTTCTACTCCTACTACTCTCCAAACTGCTCTTCCTCACCTCCACAAACCAAATGACATCATTGATGATCACCTAAAAATATGTGGTGACCCATGAGGTGATACATATGCCCCAACAAGAGATATAACTATCAACAATGATTATTGATTACATTAGTTTATTTAACTAGGCAGATTAAGCAAATAGAACATGTAACATTATAACAAGCTTGATCAAGAAGATATTTAAAGGAACAGATAAAATTATCATCTTCTAAATAGTTGACTTCTCTCACCCATTATATAGCCTCTAAACACTATAAGAATAAGGCAAGGTTTATTGACCAATGTGAATTTTGTTTAACCCGAGAAGATGTACTACACGGCTGCATTACATGTTTTAATTAAACCCTGGGGAGTTTGAGGTATACCACTTAGACTCCAATTGACCATTATGAAGTGCCATTTAGTTATCTATAGGATCTAGGAGAGCCAAAATCCTAATATCTCCTCTGCCCTTGGTCAGTATGAATCTGCTAAAGTGACATATATAGTTAAGCCACAAGTAGTCAGTCTTCCCTTGGTATATAGGTCAAGGCACTAGTAACCATGGTATACAATACCCCATCATCTAAGGTACAACCACAGATGTCCTCAATCACATCACATATACAAGTATCTAATACTTTGCCTCAAATTTCTCTCGATATGAGGCATGATAGAAGCTATCCTCCATACATTGGGTTCAGGATGTCAATGATGTATTCTCCCTGCACCCACATATACTCAACTGTATATGATTCTGGGCTTCCCTTATGGAATACCCATTTCACCATCCAACAAGTCCTGACATTGGGATGGTTTTATGACACAAGGCTCTACACGATTAAGGTTTCACTTGGTTAGTTAAGCCAATTGGATGAGTTAAGACCGCATCAATAAAGTTGCATACAAACCCTAAAAGAGTTCTAAAAAAATATGGGTATGTTACAACTCCAAAAGACATTAACATGAGATACATTCCTTATGACATCATCACAGGATACCAATATTTCTCACACATGAAGAGCATTACACCTCCATAAGGGCTTAAACCATGCCTAAAGGTCATTAAGACCACTCACATAGTCCTGCAAGAACATCATTATCTTTCCACACCTTACCAAATGTTCAACAAACCATCATGACACTTGTGATACACAGGTTCAGCATAGCATTACATTAAAGATATATGGTGTTCATAGGGTAATATATTAGGGTTACCAATCACAAATCATTATGAACATATTCATTCATCATAACAATATACTAGAAAGATAGGTGTCATTAACTATCATCCCTTAATTACATTAGGGTTTAGGTTCAGCAAGGTAGGTTGAGTTTGATGTCCCAAATCAGCATTCAAAACTAACCATCGGTTCACACACTTACTAAGGTCAAAGCACGAACCTTTACACCTAGAAACTCCATCAGATAATAGATATACTTAAGCTAAAACATCACCATCAAACACATGAACCTCTAACAAAAACATCGGATGTTGTATAAACAAGACCAACAGATTCCATACAAGCAAATCCTTTGAATCATACACATAGGAAAGTCATCTAATGTTATGTAAATAAAACCATTGTATGTAGGTCTAGAAAGGCGATTGGATCTTGACCAAGAAGGGCCATTGAATCCTGACCTAGGTTGGCCATTAGATGTCAACACTAGAAACACCACCGTTTGTTGACATTAGAACATCCATCGGTTGTGGATATCAAAGCCATCATCGGATGTGGACACTATAAAGATTGTCGAATCAAGAAGCACATAGACCATCATTTGTTGACAAGCAAAGAGACCATCATTTCATGACCCAGAGGGACCACTGTTTCATGACCCAGAGGAACCATTAGTTGTGAACCATCAAATCATGGAACCAGTGGAACCATCATTTGTCAATAATAGGTGGTAAAATAGACCTTAAATCAAAGGAAAACCCATCGTTTGAGGGGCTATAGAAATTGTCATTTGGTAGGACTTAAGACCATCGATTAAACCACTTGATAGAACACCAAGACCATCGCTTCTTGAGGAAATCATAGCCATCGGTTTCAAGCACAAGAGAAGGTAAAAAAATAGAAACAAAGTCCAAGACATTGGTTTACTTAAGAGGTCTAACCATTGGATCATGAAACAGGGTAGAAAATAGTCCATAACACCTAAGGAAAGCCATCTATTGAGGCAAACAAAACCATTATTTCCACATGCATGCAAGGTCTAGAACTCCCACTTCCAAGGATGAAACGTGCATAAGGTTTAGAGGTACACCAAGGAAGGTTATCTACTCAAGGTCTACCATATAAGCGCAAACCCTAGGCAAAGATGGCATCTTTCTATTTGGAACTACATTTTTAGAGCAAGATCTATGCATGCAAGTTAAGAGTAAGCAATAAACATGAAGAAAGTTATATAACTCACCTCAAGGATGAATATGAAGGTCCAAGTAGAAAGGTATCTCAAAAAGAGAGAAGAAACTCTAGCTTGATCACTCCACACATCCAAGCTAGCTCCTTTTATCCAAGAACAATCAAACCCTAGGTCAAAGAAAAAGAAGGAAGGTGTTCCTCAACCTCTAGATCAATCTCTACCAAGAACACCATGGATCTATCCAACAAGGAAGAGAGAAGAAGGTAGGGCAGCAAGGTTAACAAAGGAAGGAAGGAGATCTTACTTACTTAGGTCAAGAACAAGCTAACAAAGCTCCAAACAACCAAGAAGAGGGTAGATCCATATCCTAGGTGCACATGCAAGCAAGATCAACCAAGCTTCTTCTTCCTTGAGCTGCTTATTTTCCACGAAGCAAGAGGAATGATCTCAAGAAGCAACAAGAAGAAAAGAGTGTCTAAAGAGCTCATTTACATAAAATACGGGAGGTATATAAAGCTTGGGGTGAGAGAGAAAGGAAGAAAGATGTGTCAAGCCATGCATGCCATGTATCCAAGGTCAAAAGATCTTGTCCATGCAAAACTAGGTCAACCATCAAATATTAACACTAGGGGAACCATAATTTGTCAACTCAATAGAAACCATCGACCCCCAATAGCAGGTGGTCCATCAGATCATACCATCCCTTGGCTACAAAAGCAAACCCTAGTGCCACAATTGGTTAGTGCACATCACAAGCAAAGCCATCGACCTAGGAGCCTCAAAAGGAAAACCATCAAATCTTGAGAACCCCAAGAGACCACCATCAGATCCCACCAACTCAAGGTGGACCACAAGATCCCAACATCCAAAGGAAAACATCAAGCTAGGGCATCTAGGTAAGGAAACTCTAACCGTAACCCTAGGTTAGATGTCACCACTAAACCAATGGTGCAACAAGGTTCACCAAGGTATAAATATATCCTAGAACTCACACTTATGAGGAACAATAATAATGTGAAAAAATGCAAGAAAAGCCCTAGATATGAAGAAATTGCATAAAAACCTTAAAATCACTTAAATTGCAAAAATTGCTCAAACAGAGTCCAAACTGGACCAAACATGAAACTTAGCTTTGGCATGTGATATCAAAGCACATTTTAAGGATTGATCAAGGTTTTAAGCACTCAATTATGATAAGAAAGCATGTTCAACCATAAGTCAAGGTCAGGTATCTCACAACATAGGACATGTTTGGTAGAGTAGTCAAATGAGACCCAAATTGTAGATGAATTTAGGAATTTATTTTTTTCCTTGTATATTATTCATAAACATAGAGAATATCAAGATTCAAAAAAATCACATAGATATATCTCTTCATTCTAAGGCAAACTAAAAATATTTATAGCGACAAGAGCATCTAAACTGGATGTAACCACTAACCCCAACCCAGAGTCTATGACTAATTTTTATTTCCTCAAGATAAACCCTGAGACATTATATTGGTGAAGATGTTAGATAAGTCATGGATGAGTCTGATACGTACTTGATATCCACAAAAAATATATTTAGGGTCCTACCAACTCAAAGGGTGCATCTAATTTGTGATGGAAAATTGTGTCGGTTGTATGCCCTAAATGACATCATATGATGATTGTAATAGAAACATATTGTACATGATTTGATTATGAATAAATGCAATTCCACTTATTATATTTGTTTCAATATTGAGAAATGAAAAATGTAACAATTTCCTAATAATGTTTGGGTTTGGGATCTAAACATGAGTCGTATGTATACTCAAGGATAGTCATTCTCTCTATGTCTCTAGTTAGTTATTATTATTAATATTACAAGACAACAATAATACAAGAGAGTCGTATGTATAGTTGTATGATGGCTATGTCTCTTTAGTCATGTTCAGATACATGGGTATTTTTGGGGAAAAGAGACAACAGAGAAGGTAGAGGAATCAAAAAAAATGTTTGTCCCTATTTCTTTACCAGTAGATCGCGTCAACAACAATGTATCTAGGAAAGAAGGTAGCAAGAGATGTACCTGGTCCTAGAGCAAGTTTAGCAACTACTCTTACACACTTATGTGCAATCTTCACTCGACAATTATAGATAACTGGTGACGACAGCCTCTTGGTGCAACACCACAGACGGCAGTGATCGTCATCCTCCTAGCAAGGAGGCCACAGCCTCCTCACCTTTATGTAGTCCATGTGAACCACTAGGAACTCAATGTTGTGCAACTAGAGTCAATAGGAAGGAGTTGTCCCATCAATATGCTAACATTGACTAGATCTCCCTTGTTGTCTCTCCCTCACTTTAACGGGTAATACTTTCTTAGGCTCTCACATTACCAAAACTATGAGAGGACAACAATTGTCAGAGCTTATTTTTGTGTCACCTAAAACCCTTGACTACCCCTCTATTTATAGGATGGGTAGGGTCAGGGTTCCCAAATCAAGTGGGAGTTCAAGAGATGGATTTTCATGAATTTATGGTTGTTTCATATCACAAATTGGTTGATTCACATTTGAAACAGTTGGTTTGTATGTGAATTATATTGGTCGGTTCAACACTTGAACCGGTCAGTTAACTTGTGAAACGGTTGATTCAACACTTGAATCGATTGGTTCACTATATTTCCTTTTTGTAAACATATTGGTTTTCAATGTGATGATTAATGCACAACATGATGTCATCATCAATCCTTGATTGAGTCATATTGATCGCTTAATCATTTGTTTCACATCAGAAATGGTCGATTCACATTTTGAAACAGTCGATTCAATTTTGAACCAAGTGATTGATATTCTAAATTGGGTGGTTCATTTGTGAACTGGGCGGTTAAAATTCTATCTCAATCAATGTACAACTAATGTTGTTTAAATTGAATACATAAACACTTTAGTAATAAGGTTAATCCATATTCATGAGTGAACTCTTTTTCCAGGTGTATCGTATGTGTGTGACCCTAAAGGTCCCAAGTAATGTTGGCAGTGAATGTCCATAACCAATTTATGACATCACAAGCAATGAGACATATCTAGCAACACATGATTGCTGCCCAAGTAAGTGGAAAGATGGAGAAAAACTTCAACCCACAACCCATGATCAGTGTTATAGTGATCGTATAGTTCCTTTGTCTCAGATATCTAGATTGAACTCAAGGCATGGAATCGTCATCCTCTCAATATTCAATCCATGTTTCTTGAACTAGAGCAGACTGTATGAGATGTATGTGAGCTCACATATCACATATTGAGTCACATGAGTATGGCCATACATTTCTCAGTCTCGCTTATCAAGTGGCCAGGATATCAATCTCCTATAGGAGGAACAAATCCTATCTACATCACTCACACTCAATCCTCATGTGTCACAATGCACCTTAACATCACCTTTATGGCAACCCTTATTCAAGGTCATGTTGGATAATGTCAAAATACATCAAAAAACATGTGATGAGTTTAGTTACTTCAAGTCTACAAACCACAATCACCAATCTCTATGAGATTTGATTCTAACTACCATACCATGGTCTCCATGTATCACTCTCAAGGTGGGCCTGTTCGGTGCACTGTTATCTAACATGTACCTATGTGTTTGACTTTATATCCCATATCATGAATAATGAGACGGTGTCATCAGTCTACACATACTCTAGTCTTATGTATTATTTTTGTCTATTTTGTTTCCACATTAATAATGACTAGGGACATAACAAGAACGTATGTACTCTTATAATAAATATGATCTCAGTGTTTGGGTCCTCAATGTGAAGACATATGTCATTGAGAAACATCATTCTTTAGACATCTACCATGTTTGTTTCATCATCTCATTATTAAGGTAAACATAATAGACAGAACTACCTTTATAAATATCAAATAAAGTATATAATACCTCATGACAATCACCATATTATTGGCTCTCTGGGCATACATACCAACATGTACTTGTTAGATAATAATTTGTATATGACATACCCACTTTGAAAGTGACAAATGGGAGCCATGTTATGGAAGGCAAAGTCATATCTCAATGTGACAATGGTGATTTTGATCCTTATATCTAAAGTAATCACTTGTTTTTATGTGTACTTTAACACTATCCAACGTAGAAAGTGTTTTCCATACATGTAGTGATTGGTGAAATAATACAGGTGAGTAGTATGTATTTTGAATTATGGCTATATCTATTTACTCATGATATTAGATATCAATTCAGATCCATGGGTGCTAGTTAGACAATAAGTTGTACATGACATACCCACTTTAAGAGTGACAATTGGGAGCCATGTCATGGAAGGAAGAGTCATATCTCAATGTGACTGGTGGTGATTGTAATCCTTATATCTGAAGTAGACACTTGTTGTTATGTGTACTTTAACACTACATACTACCCAATGTGACTAAGGGTTTCCATACAAGTAGTGCTTGGGTGAACTTTGACACGTGAATTATTGTGAATGACTTATATGAATTTGTCCTCCATTGGAGTGATATCCTAGTCTTGATAAGTGGACTATGAAATGCATGATCGTGCTCATGTGAGTCAATATATGACATTGAACTCATGCAATCTCAATATAATCTACTCCAGTTCAAGAAATATAACGGATGTGAAGAGTATGAGAACTCCAAGCCTTGGTTTCAATCTGGATATTTTTGCCAAAGGGATTATACACTAATACTAGCATTGCACACTTTATAGGTTAAAGGTATTCTTCAAATTTTTGTTATTACTTGAATAGAAATGATGTGTTTCTGGATATGTGTCTTTGCTTGTGAGCTTTTGAACATCATTGCCAATGTAATAAGGAACATATGGGGCCACATGCATAAGGGTTCTTAAAGGGATTGAAGTTTGTAATCGCACATATGATTGGAATGGTTTCAAATCATGTACATGTTGGTTTCTACACAATCAGGTGATTGGGCAAGTCACTTAACCCCCTAGATGTTTTTTATCAACCAGTTGGATTGAACAATAGTCAGTCTATAGATCAAGAATTGGGCAAGTGACCAATCAGTTGATTGGAGAGTCCAGTCACACGACTGGATGAGATTAGGTTGAACAAGAATTTGAAGTCGCAACCAATTTGGAACCAAATTGATTAATTCAAATAAAAATAACGCTAGCTAACGAAATGAGGTAGATGACTGGATGGTCTAGTCAGTTGTCTAGGTTAATGAGTTCGATGATTCATTAATGAATCAGATGATTGTGTAGTTCTCTGAGTTTTCTAGTTTGATTCTAATTTTTATTAGGAACGGGAATGCATTTTTGGGTAATTCAATCCCATGAATCTCCAAATAAAAGGTTGGACATACAAGGGGAGACAAGGTCGAAACTTTTCCAAGAATAGGACCGCATTACCATAAAATCTTTTGTTTTCATTTACAAGCCAAATGCATTCAAAGCTACATACAACCATGCCTTATTCGTGGAGAAAACTTGGGTATGGAACAAGGGAAATCCCTAGGCCTAGCCGACCTTGGGCAAACATATGATATGCCTACCAAACCTGAGAAAAAGGGAAACCCCATATAAATAGAAATAAGGACAAGAACTGACATAAGAATAATGGGAATCCCCCTATCTAGTACTACAATTGTGGATCCCACCAGAATACAACAACGAAAAGTAGTCATGACTACAACATAAGCATGTAGAATCAAAATTCAGACCAGAATAGAGGACAAGACCATAACCCAAATGCTTATATTTTTCACAATGTAATAACCATCACCCCATCCAGTAGCACAAGTTTTAAGTATCAGTATACCACTTATGTAATAATGATGAATGCTTTAGAGGCAATTATCACCTTCCCCCCTCATACTGGGCCAAGTAGGTTGAAATACAAAGTTCTCATGTATTTGTTCTAAACATAGAGGAGGAAAATACTAATAGGATAAATTTAATGGAAGGTATCACCTCACACTTTATGTTCATAAATATAGACTTTACAATTGATCTAGGGATAAAAGACTTAGGATGTGTCCTCAATGTCACTACCCTTAGTGGGAAAATACAAACTTCTTATCATGTTGATGAAAAGGTCATTATCTCCTATGTTATCTTTGAATTGAGTCTAACTTTATCCTTTTGCATATGGAGGAATTTTACCTTATACTTGGCATGGATTGGTTATTGATAACCATGCTAATATTGATTGTCGTGTCAAGAAAATCATCACCTCTAAACGCAATATCCCTACTCTTGTCATTCTTGGAAGAAAAGACCAAAATTGCAATGTTGTCCCTTTTATGATTAAAGACCAATTCATTAAGTCAAAGGGTGCAAAGCATACCTAGAAACTATTACTATAGTCAACCATGATAAGAAACTATTACTATAGTCAACCATGATACAAATTACCTAGAATATATTAAAGTAGTGCATGAGTACTCGGGTTTTTTTCCTAAGGTTGCCTCCATATTGTCATACTGATTTTTACATTGACTTTGCACTATGTATTACACTGATATCTCAGGAACCATATAGGATGTCCCATGTCAAATTCACAAAACTTAAAATGTAGTTGCAATAGTTGTTACACAAGGACTTCATATGTCCTATTTCTTCACTTAGGGAGGTACCCATACTCTTTGTAAAGAAACAAGAAGTATCCCTACGCATACGTATTGACTACCCAGTGATCAACTAAGAAATAGTGAAAAATGAGTATTTGCTGCCTAGAACTGATGACCTTTTACCAGCTTTTCTCTTTCAATGTTTTCTCACAAATCAACCTTCAATCTGGTTACACCAACTCATGTTTAATGACAATACATCCCAAACACCGCCTTTAGAAATTGTTATAAGCACTAAGAATTTCTTTTCATGCCATTTTGGTTGACCAATGCACCGGGTGTTTTTGTGAATATGATGGATGGTGTTTTTCAACCTTTTCTAGATGAGATTTATGTTTTTTCATTGATAGCATTTTGATCTAAAAGAACAATGTTGAATCTCACTTTGATCACCTTGATAAGGTTCTTGATATCCTCCAAACTCAAAAGTTTTGTGCCAAACTTTCCAAATGTGAGTTTTGGATTTCTAGAATTGTTTTTTTTTGCACCACACCATTTTTGGAGGAAGAATTTATGTTGAACCTACCAAGGAATATGTTTTTCTTCAGTGTCAAGCACTAAAAATGCCTCTGAAATCTAAAGTTTGTTGGGTCTTTTGGTTACTATTGGCATTTCACTCCGAACTTTAGTAGAAATGTTTTACCTCACCAAGCTCACCATAAAAGGGAAACTTTTCATTTAATGAGAAGATTGTGAATCTAGGTTTCAATAGATAAAGATGAATCTAAGCACTACAGACATATATAACACTTCCTTCCTAAAATGATAGGGTTGTGATCTTTAACCCTATATCAAGTTTTGGTTTGGTTCTTATCCTACTGTAAGAGAAGAAGGAAGTTGCTTTTTCCTATTGACACTCTAACCCCAATGAGGTAGATTACATGACCCATGACCTCAATCTAGATTCCAATATATATATTCTAAGGATATGACAACATTACTTATATGGTTCTTCATTTGATATCCTCATTAACCACAAGTTTTTTAAGTACACCCTAACGAAGAAGGACTTGAACCTTAGGCATATAACGTGGTTAGTATATATGAATAATTATGACTTCGTGATGCACTACCACCCTTGTAAAGTGATTATTATGATTGATTCCCTTAGTAGGAAGTAGGACAAGTATTTGTTTTTCATTGAATGGAAAAACATGGAGGTCCTATCACCATGAGCCCTAGGTTAATGTGTGATGGAACATATTGGCTAGCATTATTATGAACAGGTTCTCCACTTAGAAATCCTTTTAGAAAAAATAACAACCAAACCTTAGACAAGATGACCACGTTGTTTGGAAAAATAATCATCTTTATGTAGGTATGAACTTATGGAATCATACATAAGCAACCCATATGGTTATGCAAATATTCAAAGTTGATACAAAAAGTGTTACAATAAGCTCATTAGCTCAAGTATTCAGTTCATCCGGGTTTGACTAACATGTAAAAATATTTTTAAGGCAATTTTTTTGAATAAATATGAAAATGATCTTACTATTGTTATGTCAAAGTGCTTGACCTGTCAATAGGAAAACCTAAACATCAAAGGCTACGAGGTCTTCTACATACCATACCTATCCTCAAGTGAAAATGGTAGAAGGTAATCATGGACTCTTTGGAGGGTTTACTTAGGAATAGGAAATGGTTTAAGTCATTTGAGTTATAGTTGATTGACTGACTAAATCAGCCCGCTTTAGATCAATCAAGACAACAACCAGGGTTTGAGTTACCAGAATCTTGTGTTCAAGAGATAGTTTGGATGCATGGAATTTGTAATGCTTTCCCATTTATCAACCACATAAATAACATAATTTTCTAGGGCAAACATCTCATATTTGGCATACAGTAACATGCAAACCAACCATAGTAACAGAATAAAAAGGAAATGTCCAACGTTATGAAATTATGAGAGTCACATCTCTCTACATGAACTAAAAGAAAAAGATAAATAAAATCTTGGTTTAGGAGGATCGCCTAAGATAATGTCCCGCCGGTGATAGATATCCTGCTTTCTTGAATCTAAACTCCTTCACAGACAACTCCTCAATATTTGCGGATGTCGCATCCTTAGCCATGCACAATGAAAATAATTCTAGTTAGAGTAAGTGGCATCAAATTTGATAACATAAAAGATATAGATACATTATGAAAATGTGTCATCTGCAACTTATACTAAAAACCTTTATCTGCACCTTTTATTTATATGTTTTATCTTTCTATGGCCACTATTATATAATAAGTCCTTTTCTATGGCACTATGTGCCTTCTATGGTGAAACACACCTTCTGTGGCATAAATGCCTTCTGGTGACACTAAGATGTCTTCTGTTCTGTAGCACCAAGTGCCTTCTATGGTGCAATGCACCTTCTGTGTCATAAAAGCCTTCTATTATGTGTACCTCAGTACTTTTGTTCTACAAGGACTTATTATATAATATAATTTATGTTTTTGTGCCATTTTCTTTTTTTTATATTCTTATTCTATTTTTAATCATGATTCTATTTCTATTCTAATTTTGTATCTCAACTAATTGAGATAAATCCTGAAGTATGTATACTATTCTTGCATTCTATAATATAAATTCTATTCTGACCTTTATGAGAATTCTACTTTGTGGTATAATAATAAGGAACTAAAAAAGTGGAGGTAAATTTTGATATTTTCATTTTAAGTTATAATCATTCTATTTTGAATTTTGATTCTATTCTTATTTTGTTTCTATTCTAGGTTCTACAAATTTATTAGAAAAGAATCATGTATCTAAATTCGATATTCTAAAAGAGATTCTAAATTCTAAATGATAGCAAGGAAGTCACATACTGAAATAGATTGTATTTTGTATTATAATAATTGCATGCTAACTCTAAGCATTTATGTCAAAATAATAACTTGAAACTAATAATGTATATGATCTAAGCATGAGCTATCTGAGGTAGAAATTCTATTGCACTACAAAGTAGTGTTCTATGTATGAACACTAGACCATGCGTCTAATGGATTATTTTGGGAAGTATAATTAGATAACATGAATTCAAAGGACATAGCCCACTTACATATGGTAAGGTTGATCTCATCTGCAAATACTGCTTCAAGTCCCTATTCTAACCTTCTCATGAAAACCAAGGATCTTTATCAGTTTTCATGTCTATTCTTAGGGTGAAGACTTCTAGGGCTATTAATTTTCTCCATTAGGATTTTTGGGTGCATGCATTTGACTCTTGAGTGAATTCTAGGGTCATGCCAATGATCTATTATTCTAATGATTACTATGGTGTATTATGTGAACCATTTTTGTGGATAAGTTCTTAGTGTTAGGGTTTTGATCACCTTCATTTGTTCTCATCTTTCTTTAGCATTAATTTAGAGTTTACTTATATTAACCCTTATATGCCATAGTTATATTAGGATTCATACTTGAGTTTTATATATGAATGAAAAAGGCTTATCATATATATATTTGTAATGCAAATCTTGTTCCATAAGTATAATCAATATTTTTAGTACATAACTCCCTTCGAATTAGGGTCACATCTTAGGTAGCATCAAAGTGTTTTATCCTCACTTAAATTACACTTTAGGTAATGGATATCACTACATGGTTATTGATTTGTATCAATTTCTTCTCACCATGAATTTATAGATAATCAATAATAAGCCCATGAATCGTAGCATAAATATGAAAAATAATATGCACATAAATGAATAATCCCTTACTAGTTCATCATTTGGGTAATATGAGGGTTCCATTAGGATTATAATACTTTTTTCTAAACTGGTTGCTAAGTTCTGGCAATTTCCCGATTAATGCTCTATTTTCTAGAATTTTTCTGAAGGCTTAATCGTTAACATCCAATCACAACAAGGATAAGTAACTAAACAAAAATACAGAAACAAGATTCATAACTCATGTTTTTCTTTTAAACAATAGGACCGAGTGACCAAAGTACCTCTTTCCATACTAAGGTAAGTCAAATGAATACAAGGGCAAAAATGCCCACTTGTAGGTTTGAACCTTGCTCTGGCAGGTTTCTCGAGTAGGTGAAAAACATCTCCAGGTGAAGGTGATCTTGAAATGATCTTTAAACATGAGAAAAATAAAGATGAATAGAAAGGAGGGTGGGTTTCTATAAACAAAATTGGACTGGATAACCCCATCTGAGCAGGCAGGGGATGATTGAAGCAAGGAGCCCTTATGGCCAAGGCCAATAGATGGAAAATAAGGGAAGGCCAATAAGATTGTGTCAAGAGGGTATGAGGAGTGCTCAAGGCCTCAAAACCTATCATAATAGTTTGCAAAAGTCATGAAAATATCCAGGAACTGAGAAATAAATCATGCAACTAAATGTAGGAAGTGCAAAAGCAATGTTGTCGACGGCCGGAATAAATAAAATCGGCACAAAGAAGATATGTATGGTGAGTACCTCTCGAGATGACAACAATTCTAGGGATGCTTCAGCAAGCTCCTCGGATGCTTCCTAACTTCTTGTGACTAGCCATGTGCACCTGAAGCCCCTGGTTAGTAGAGTGGCAGAGCACTACCTTCAGGTGATTCATGGATATGGTGCCTCAGAGGTACACCACCCAAGGGAAGACTAGGAGTGCATGCAAGGGCCACTATAGATGGTGTAGGAGTAGGGGAATGGGTGGAGACGGTGAAGAGAATCAGATTTGTGGCATAGAAGGAGATGGAGGTGAGATTGGGTGTTTCATAGTGGGACTAAAACTAGAGCTAATCAGGGGATAAATAGTTGCGGGATGATCTCCTAAAGGCGATGGTGGATTGGTTCCCGAAATGGTTGAGGGAGTTGTGAGAAAATCAAATTTGATTACAACAAGAAAGCTTGTACCAGGAGCACAAAAGTTGAAGAAAGCGAGACATAGGTGGGTGGATGTGATCAAATGGGTCCATGATGGGAACCAATCCAGTGGCCCAAACAAAGCCCAGAAGAACATAATTTTGGAAAAATAGGCTTATATCCTATTAAAAATATCATTATCTTCTAAAAATCATTTACCTAGTCAAATAGACTTCGATTATGCTCAAATTTTGAACATGTGATCATAATAAGGTGTAGAATATTTGCCTAGACTTATTTTCAAAATTTGATGATTAAATTTGTTAATATGATTAATGGTAGATAAAGCATAGTATTTACATAACTAATTATCTAAAAAGAAAGTGATCTTGAAATTTTAGGTGTCATCGTATTTACACGTTTTCTCTTATTATAAATTTTTTTAGTTCATGATAATAACCAACAGTACTTGAAATTGACCCTTTTATAAGATGGAACCATAATAATGTGATATTAGGAAAAAATTAAGCAAGTACCTAAAAAAAGGATGTTACAATTCTACCCACATTGAATGAAATTTTGTCCTCGAAATTTTTATGTACTACCCACCTTAGAGTTTTAGTTATTTTTATTTTTCATTAGTGATGCTTGACACTCCTAAATTTGATCATTTTTGCACTAAAAAGGTCTAAACTATGCATGTCATAACATACTTCTCTATGATATAAATACTAGGGTCAGGTCATACCTTCCACTATTTGGTCCTCATCTACCTCTGTTGCATCCATGGAAAACACCCTTCCCTAACACACATCTCTCTAATTGTTATTGTCTTGCTTCTGCTTCTTTGGGTAGTTGATCTTGAAATGACCTTCATCACCACATAGGTAGCATACTAGTTGCCCAAACTTGCATTCCCTACCATGGGGCTTTTGACTATTGGGGCACACCTGGCCAGGTGCTTTCTAGGATCCTCCTCCTAGAGATCCTCTATGAGGTGGTGCTCCTTCTGGGTCCTTCCTCTTGTTGTTTTTTTGTTCTAACATTTATGTTGATAGTTGCCTCCAGAAGATATGTCGTTCTTCCAATTTCTTCCTGCGAGGTCCTCCAGCTCTAGGGCTGCTTCTAGGGCTTCTTGCACTTCCTGATTCTGCATCCCACTAGAGAAAAGCCAAGGTCAAGATTTAGACCACGCATGCACTTCTTGGCTAAATTCACCTAGTCTTCAGTTATGTATATTTATAGCATACGAAACTCTATCACATACTGGCTAACGGTGGAGTCATATTGCTTGAGGTGCTTGAACATCATCTCCTTCTTCTCGACCATAGCTTCTGAAATGTAGTGGTTCTGGAAGGTGATGGTGAACTCCCTCTAGGTCAGTGGTGCAGCATCAGGTCCTTGGGCATTGGTGAAGTTCTCCAACTAGACATGAGCAACACTCTTCAGCAGATGGGTCCCAAAATGGACCTTGGAATGCTCACAACATCCTAGATCACAGAAGCAATGGTCCACGTTCAATAGCCACTCCTCAACACAAGTGACTACATCTATCTTAGCTTCTCTAGAGAAGGTCTCCAACTTGATCTTAAGAAAATATACTAGGGTCAACTCCTGGTTTATGGGCTGCTAGGGCCTCCCATTATAACCAGTCAGGGCATTCATAAGAGCCTTGATAAGCACATCGAGAAGTGCATTAGGGATACCCTTAGGGTTGTCCCCTCTAGAGGCATCATCACTCCCCATACTGTAGGATCCTTCCTCTCCATCTAGGTGGTCCTTGCCCTTATCATACTTCTTCTTGGGATCCATCTATACAAAAAGGCATCTATGAGGGTTTATCTAGGGATATCAATCACTAATGGTTAAGTAAATGCTCTAATACTATATTATAATGTTTACACATTTATCAACCACATATATAACATAATTTTCTAGTGCAAACATCACATATCTAGCATATAGTAACATGCAAACTAACCATAGTAACTAAATAAAAAGCAAATGTCCAACGTTATGAAATTATGAGTATGGGAGTCACATCTCCCTATATGAACTAAAAGAAAAAGATAAATAAAATCTTAATCTAGGAGGAATGCATAACATAATGTCCCAAAGGTGATAGATAGCATGCTTTCTTAAATCTAATCTCCTTTGTAGACTACTCCTTGGTATCTGCATACCTTGCATCCCCAGCCACACACAATGAAAATAATTCTAGTAGAGTAAGTGGCATCAAATTTTATCACATAAATGATATAACTACATTATGAAAATGTGTCATATGCAATGTATGCTAAACATCTTTATATGCATCTTTTATTTACATATTTTATCTTTATGTGTCGACTATTATACAATAAGTCCTCTTCTATGGCACTATGTGCCTTCTATGGTGCAATGCACCTTATGTGTCATAAATGCCTTCTGGTGACACCAAGGCATCTTCTATTATGTGGCACCAAGTGCCTTCTATGGTGCATTGCACCTTCTTTGGCATAAAAGCCTTCTATTCTATGTACACCAGTACTTCTATTCTGTGAGGACTTATTATTGAATATAATTTATGTTCTGGTGTCATTTTCATTTCTTTTCTATTCTTTTTCTATTTTTTATTTTGATTATGTTTCTATTCAAATTATGTGTCTCAACTAATTGTGATAAATCGTTAAGTATGTATTCTAATTTTGAATTCAATATTATAAATTCTATTCTGACCTTAATGAGAAATCTACATTCTGGTATCACAATAAGGAACTAAGAATGGAGAAAAATTTTGATATTTTCATTCTAAGTTATAATCATTCTATTTTGAATTTTGATTCTATTCTTATTTTGTTTCTATTATGGGTTCGAAAACTTTATTAGTATAGAATTGTGTATCTAAATTTGATATTCTAAAAGAGATTCTCAATTCTAAATGATAGCAAGAAATTCACATACTGAAATTGATTCTATTTTGTAATCTAGCAACTATATGCTAACTCTAAGCATTTATGCCGAAATAATAACTTGAAACTGATATTGTATATGATCTAAGAACGAGCTATCTGAGGCAAAACTTCTATTGTACTAAAAAGTAGTAATCTATGTATGAACGTTAGCCCATGCGTCTGATGGATTATTTTGGGAAGTATAATTAGATAACATGAATTCAAAGAACATGGCCCACTTACATGTGGCAAGCCAAGTCTTATCTAAAAATATTATTTCATGTCCCCTTTCTAAACTTCTCCTAAAAACCAAGGATCTTTATCAGTTTCCACATCTTTTCTTAGGGTAAAGACTTCTAGGGTTATTACTTTTCCCAATTAGTATTTTTGGGTGCATGTATTTGACTCTTGAGTGAATTCTAGGGTCATGCACTTGATCTACTATTTTAATGATTACTATGGTGTATTATGTGACCCATTTTTGTGGATGAGTTTCTAGGGTTAGGGTTTTAGTCACCTTCATTTGTTCTCATCTTTCTTTAGCATTAATTTTGAGTTCACTTTTAGTAACCCTTATATGCCATAATTATATTAGGATTCATACTTGAGTTTTCTATATGAATGAAAAAGGTTCATTATATATATATATATATATATATAATGCAAATCTAGGTCCATAGATATAATCAATATTTTTAGTACATATCTCCCTTTGGATTAGGGTCACAGGTAAGGCAGAATAAAAGGGTTTTATCCTCGCTATAATTACACTTTAGGTAAATGATATCACTGGAACGGTTACTGATTTGTATCAATCTCTTCACACCAAGTATTTGTAGATTACCAATAATAACCCATGAATCTTAGCATAAATATGAAAATAATATGCACATACATGAATAGTCACTTACTGGTTCATCATTACGGTAATACCAGGGTTCCATTAGGATTAGGATATTTTTTTTCTGAATCGATTGCTAAGTTCTAGCAATTTCCATGTTAACGGTCAATTTTCTAGGATTTTTCTAAAGTCTTAATCATTAGCACACAATCACAACACGGATAAGTAAGTAAACAAATATATAGAAACGAGAGTCAAAACTCGTGTTTTTATTTTAAAATAATAGGATCGAGTGACCAAAGTACCCCTTTCTAGACTAAGGTAAGTCAAATGAATACAAGGGCAACGACGCCCACTTGTAGGTTTGAACCTTGCTCCGGAAGGTTTCTTGAGCAGGAGAAAAACATCTCCAAGCAATGGCGATCTCAGAACGATCTTAAAATAGGAGCACAATCAAGACGAGCAGAAAGGAGGGTGGGGTTCTACACACAAAATTAGACTACATAACCCCATCTGAGTGGGTAGGGGATGATTAGAGAACGGAGCCCTTATGGCCATGGCCAATAGCCAAAAAATAGGGGAAGGCCAAAAAGATTACAGTGAGAGGGGTGAGGGGCGCTTGAGCCCTCAAAACCTATTATAATAGTTCACAAAAGTCACAAAAGTATCTAGGAATTGAGAAACAAATCACACAACTAAACCTAGGAAGAGGAAAAAGTAACATCGTCAACGACTGGAATAAATACAACTGGTACATAGAAGATAGATATGATGAGTACCTCTTGAGATGACTCAAGAATCTTGGAGATGCTTCAGCAGGCTCCTCGAATGCTCCCTAACTTCTTATGACAAGCCACATGCACTTGACACCCCTCGTCGATAGAGTGGCAAAGCAATACCTTCAGGTGATCTCATGGATATGATGCCTCAGAGGTTCGTGGCCCAAGGGAAGACTGGGAGTGAATGCATGGGCCATGATAGATGGTGTAGGAGTAGGGGATTGGGTGGAGGTGGCAGAGAGGATCGGAGTTGTGGCACATACAGAGATGGCGGCAAGATTGGATGTCTCATGGTGGGACAAAAACTAGGGCTAATCAGTAGTTAAATAGGTGTGGGATGATCTCCCGTAGGAGATGGTGGATTTGGTCCTCAAAATGTTTGAGGGAGTTGTGAGAAAATCAAATTCAACTACAACAAGGAAGCATGTACCGTGAGGATGAAGGTTAAAGAAAGTGGGACACTAGCAGGAGGTTGTAATCAAATCGGTCCATGATGGGCGCTAATCCAACGGCCCAAACAAAGCCCAAAAGAATAGAATTTTGGAAAAAGGGGCTTTAATCCTATTAAAATTACCATTATCTTATAAAAAGTATTTACCTAGTCAAATAGACTCCCATTAAGCTCAAATTTTGAACATGCGATCATAATAGGGTCTAGAATATTCTCCTAGAGTTAGTTTCCAAATTTGGTCATAAAATTAATTAATGTGATTAATGGTAGATAAAGATTAGTATTTACATAACTAATTATCTAAAAAGAATTTAATCTTGAAATTTTAGGTGTCATCCAACTTACACATTTTCTCCTATTGTAAAATTTTTGTGTGCATGATAATAACCAAAACTATTTGAAATTGACCCTTTTACAATATGGGGCCACAAATGATGTGATATTAAGAAAAAAGAAAGCAAGTACCTATAAATAAGGATGTTACAAAAATTCCACTTTCAATTGTGTCTGACCGATATGCAAAGTTCATTTCTGACTTGTGGAGACAATTACAAGAAGAATTTGTGACCCAACTAAACATCAAAATGGTATAACATACAAAATTTGATGGCCAACTAGACAGAATGATTCAAGTGTTGGAGGACCTACTAATGTATCCCAGATTGAGGAGGTTCATGGGATCATTGTCTTTTTTTGGTGTAGTTATCTACAATAATAGTTATCAATCTCGTATAGGCATGCCCTATATGAATCTTTATATGGGAGGTCAATTAAGACACTTTTGTACTAGGATGAAGTGAGAGGTGTATTCTAAAAATATCCAAATGATCAAACAGAGACTGAAGAGGGTGCATGATCTTCGAAAACCATGAGAGTATGCACACATTATGCATGTACAATTTTTAGTTGGTGATCGTGTCTTCTTGAGGATAAGATGAATCTAAGATATTTTGTGGAATAAAAGGGAGGTTAAAAATAGTACTTGGGTTCGCTTGAGATTTCTAAAAGTACCAATGAGTGTGCATAGAAGCTTACCTTAGCCTCATAGTTGAGTATACTGCATAATTTTTCACATGTTTCCAATTTGAATCAATATGTTAAAGGCCCTAAACATGTTATCAATCATGAACCAACTAAATTTAAGGAAACTCACATGTATAGAGAATTCCCAGTCAAGATACTTGACAATAGAACTAAGGAACTGATAAATAAATAAAAATTGATATGGTGGAATTTGTTTGGAAGCACCAGAATTGTGACAATGCTACATGGTAACTCAAGTCTAACATGAAATAAAGATTTCCTTACCTCTTCAAAAGCATCTGAATTTTGGGGTCATATTTCCTATTTAAGGAGGGAGGATGTGATGAAGTGAGTTTTCACAGTCTTGAATCATATTACTATATTATCATTCAAAAACCTTGATTTTTATCTCACTTCTTTATTAAATATGTCTTTGATCTTATGTTTGTGATTGGATAAAGGATATATACTTTCAACATATGTTCTTGTTAGTGAAACTTAGTTTGGTGATCAAATGAAAAATAAAGGAAAAAGGTTTTCAGAGTAGCCACCACATTTTATACAGAAGATGAGAAGAAATAGAATAAATCATCATGCGTCCATGGTGGAAACTGATATGCCATCCAAGTTTGATAAGTAAGATAAAAATAACAGCAAACTAGAAATTTATGTTTGGCAATCTAGTTATGAGTGGGGAAAGTTTAAAACCCCCATATCGCTCAATAAACCGGTATGAAGAAAAAAGCATTGTTGAAAAAGCAAGTGATTTTTGGCTGATTAAAATGAAAGGAATAGATGAAAGGTGAAAAACAAAACATTTTTAAGTGTCGGTGGGTTTTTAGGTATGGATATGTCTGTATACTTCCCATCATTGCCTTGAAAATTTATTTATTAGGTATTTTTGGGGTCCTAATATCCTAAGCACCTCCCATGGTGGAGATCCCTACGGGAAAGCAGGACCAACGTGCAAAATGTTCTTGAAGATGATAAATAGATATTGGAAATGATATCCACTCTTTTATTGAGAACAATAAATAGGAATATGTGTATGAGTTACATATGCAAATTTAAATAGATTTGAACATCTGATATTAGTTGGAGTAGATAAAGATGATGTAAGTAAATAGATAGAGTAAGTGAAGCCCATATAAGAAAATAGTCATATTAGCATGTAGGAACATAGTCTGTTTACCATTTTTGTGGCCTAATGGCACTTTAGAGGTAGGTGGTGTAAGAGGAAGGATCCAATGATCATCAATTATGTAGAAAGTAAAAAAGGGAGGCAGTTTGATCCTCTACTTCATGTGTTTAGCAAGGGGTCTAGAATATGATGGATGTGGGACATTTATAGGATGGAATTAGGGTTTGGGGTTCTAGACAAAACTTTTTGAAAGAGGTAGTGCATTTCCATCAAGTGCCACATCTATGTGGCATGTGGATTGAGGTGACCTACCACATGTCGCCAGTGGGTTTCTCCGATCATCCATGTGGTCGGGGGAAGACGCCCATTTCTCAATTTTCTAGTAATTTTAGGAATGTTATGGATAAAATGGTGGAAATTGTGAATTTTGAATAAAATAAAGAAAAAAGATAATTCAGGATTATCCCTCATATATATTAGGGAAAAAATCAATTGAATATCAATAGATAAAAGGGAGTATTTTATTCTGGGTAACCCAAGTAGGAAATTTACAAAAAAGGCTTTTAAAAAAGAAGAATTGATGAGAAAACTACACTTTGAGTTTGAAAATGAAGAAATATTTCTATTCAGAAAGCCCAGAACTGTGTAAAAGTGGGTGAAAAGAAATGCATTAAATAGGTGGGAAAATATGGAAATGTAGAAAAAGGGATAAATGTGAAAATATGTGATTGATGTGGAATTGCACTCCACCATCATCTAGAGATTAATATTAATCCTAAATTTTTGATGAGTGAGAAATAATGAAGTGTCAACAATTTGTCCCTCTTAAGGAAAAGCACAAGACAACAGTGAGAACTGCATTCTTAAGCCAAGTATGACCCTTATTTCTGGTTAAAAATAGCCAAAAAGGTTGCACTCATCAATGATATTCTGAAAATCCTTGTGGTGGGTCGAAAGCATGAGTGGTATCTTTTCCTCCAAGGATGAATTAATGAAATAGCCACTCATAACAAAAAAAAATGTGCATAAATAATTTCTGCAGAGTAAGAGTAGAATTTCACCGAGGCACTTGCCTATATCTGGACAATCATTCATTCCCTTAAGTGTGGATGAGCCATTCAAGGTTTATCGATCATAGAAGTGACTCTAATCATTTCTTCAATTTTACATCAGTACATGTATGATTTTCTCACTAAATCATGCTTTTAGTGAGATAATGGTGGATGTGAAAAAGTGAATAAGATTTTTAGTTGTTAGAGATATTAAAATCAAGAGTCAGTGATCATTGAAAATCATGGCAACTGATTAACTGCAAAAAAATCTGGTGAGAAAGGCATATCATCTCTCATTCTTCCTACACATGTTTAGTTTTTAATTTGTTTAGATAATCAATATAGGGTTAGGATCAAACCCTTGAAAAAGTGTAATTGTAGTGAGTTTTCCTATCAAGGATATGGCTTTGACCGATCCAGGTTGAAGGTTGAATGTTACACAAGTATCAAGCTAAATGTGGACTCCTAAATAGTGATTGCATTGGTTAATTGTATAGAGTATTGGCAATACTTAAAGACAAGTTGAGGCTTGTCATCATGTGATCATCTAGTAAAAAGGTTTTCTTGGGGATGTATTCATCTACTAGTTCATCATTCATTTCTCCTAGATTGTCGACCAATGATTATCCCCAAATTTCTGGTTCTCACTTGGTTTATATGTGGTTACCAAAAGGATATCTGAAAGTTGAGCTTGGGTTTTTGAGTCATGATTTGGGATCATAAAAAGGTTTTGAAATTTTAAGAAATGGTTAAGTTTAAATTTTATGTCATGATCCAACATTGTCAAAAGATTTGAAAAGTGCAAGCATGATTAGTTCAATTTTAGGTCATGATCTATGACCGTAAGAAGGTTTGAAAATGGTGGCTTGATTTCAATTTAGTCTTTGGTCATGATTTAGGATCCAAAAGATCTTGAAAGTGTAGACATCTAGGTAATGATCTAGGACCATCAAGGATATGAAAGTGAAGTAGGGTAATGGCCAAATTTTAGGTCATGGACCAAAAGAGATTTAGTGTATGACTATAGTCAGTTTTTAGGTCATGAATCGGTACCTTTATAAGATTTATGAATTGAGGTACCACTATGGTCCAGTTTTAGGTGATGTACTAGGACCTAAACTATTTTGAAGATTCAAAGCATGGTGCTCCAGTTTTAGGACATGATCTAGAACTGTGCCAGTTAGTGTCAAGTTCTATTATCAAATATGGAAGATTTTAGCTTTTAAGACAAGTTTTGGAATCTTAATATTTTAACAATTTTTTTGGTATTTTATGTGTTTTTTATGTTTTTTTTTACTTTTTTAGATGGATCTAGAAAATCTATTAAAATATAGATACATGTTTGCAATTTTTGCAAAAAAAAATTGTTTCTAAAAAAGGAGAAGTGAGAGATCGAGCACCCTTCACTTTCACCCACTTGCATTTAGCAGTAGCAACGGTGGAGACCCCCATTGATGATCAGTGGCAATGATGAGGAGACAGGAATCAACAAATGAGGATCGTTGTATTCTGCCAGCAAAGAAGCTCTTGGATCAAACTATTTAGTAGCATTGCTCTATGCAGGCTTCTAGATGTTGATCCTTTGTGGTGGTGAGCTCCAGATTGTACACTCCATTGATGTTTTAGTGCAGGTTTTAGCTTTGTCATCGCCAAAAAGGTATAGCTTTAATTTTCACACTCTACTTTGGTCCTTTTGGTCCTTGATGTCAAAATATGAATTTTGGTCTCTGGATATTCTTTTTGGTCTAGACATTGAAATGGCATGAACTAGAATTCTCAATTGTGATTCATCTGATGTTTTCATGTTGATGTTTGATTGGTCATCCACTATCAGATTGAAACCATTTGAATTGTTGTGGAAACCTTATGTCCTTGGGATTGTGAGTTCACATATGGAATCTTGTTATTGGCATGAGGAGGATCCCATTAGGGATGAGCAAGATGTAGGAGATGATGTCGAGACTGAGGTATGCTCACGGTATGTACTATAGCTTCATCTGTTGAATTCATGTTTGATTACAAAATTCCTAATATATATGTGCTCTGGGTAGGCATCATGATGATGCGAGTAGGACCATGAGAGAACTGATCTCAACAGAAAGATTTGTTGTTCATCCAGACATGTTGTGGATGAATCTATACCATAGAAGTCATTGAGCAGGTGATGAGGTATAACTTTGAAACTTTGCTCCATTTTATTTTCTTTGTGTTTGTCAAATATTGAGTCAAAATTTTCACTAGTGGGACCATTTCTAACTTTCCTCTCATTCTATCTATTTTAGTGTCTTGGATTACTGAATGTGTATATGCAAACCCATTGAAATGTATTGGGGATTTTTTATATTGAATTAGTTGATGAAGTGATAGAATACTTGAGGTAATTGGCTATGTTAGCATTTGTCGATGTGGGATAGTTTGTAGGAACTATATCTTGCCTTTGATTGAGTACTTCATAGTAGTAATTTTCACTTCAATTTTAGTGATTTGGCCATAACCCCTAGTGAGTTTGTCAGGATCACTGGGTTAGGGTTTGTTGAGATCCCCATGTATTCTTTTTTTGATAGATAGGAATGGACGTGTCACTGTCTGGCTAGGGATGAACCTGGTGATATTGGGATGGTCTCTAGATATGAAGTCAAGTTTACTTGGTTGACAACCATCTTCTTTCATGAGGTGAGAGGCAAGGTGCCAATGACCCTTTCTATGTTGTTGTGAGGGTCAGAGTATTTTTGTTTGTCTTGATCATTGGTTGTCTTTTTAGAAATAATGTAGGACATAGGGGAGAAATTGGTTGGCTCTCCTTCCTTCTTGATTTGGATGCATATCCTTCCTTTGACTGGGGTGGATGCATGTGTGCCAACCTACTAACAATCTGGAGGTGTCTTGTGGGTGACTTCTCTATGGAGGAAATGGTTCATGTTGTGAAGGGTTTTAGCAACTTTGTTGGCTTGATTAAGGTATGTCTTTACTTATTTTGTTCTGGATTTTCTTTGAAACAACTGTAATGGCTAATATTGTTAATCTTTCTTGTGCATTTGTGGGTCTATGAGCACTTCTAGCCTCATATACTTGTCATTTGAGTAGATTAGAAGGTTATCTACATGCTTCCCTCCCCAGCTATTGTCATTAGGTTGTGTGTAGTAGTAGAGTGAAGTGTAGGCAGTGGAGAGGTGAAGTGGATATGATGACCTTAGCCAAGGTATGTGTAGTACTTCAATATTGTATGATCATGTGTGCGTACTTTAGCTGATTCTAATTCATTTTTGTTTCTTAGGTTGGATATAGGTCCTTCTCCAAGTTCTAGTATGGTAAGGTTGCCATAATGTATGTAGCCTACTCAGAGGTAGTCTTGGATGCTTGTCGGGTTTAGTTTAAGTCACCCTACGGAAGTTTTTTGTACATGGGCAAGTGTGGTGCTCTCAGTGGACTAGTGGCTGGAACATTCCCTTCAATTGTATTCTTTGGTTGGTTCCTCTTGGTCTTGGGATCTGTCTGACTACTCTGGATATGATGTGGGTTTAGGTGACACATAACAAGTACCTCGAGTGGTACTGTGCACATGGTCAGTCGATCCTTCTTTCTAGAGAGGAATATGATTGTTTATGTCACCCTCCAGTGGAAGTCTCCTGATCTAATTCTTCATTTAATTGCACTATTTTGTGATTGTGTCTCCTGCATGTGGTTGTTTATGATTCTACTAAGAAGTAGGATGATTAGAGTAGGAGTTATATCATCCACCTCCTCCTAAGGCACATTTTCCTCTTGAGGCTCTGCCTTCTCCACAAGTTTTGAGTCAAGGGCTTTGATGATTTTTCTTACATGAGGTCACATTGAAACTTCAGTGTTGGAGGTTCGTGTCATTTTCCAGGAAACTTTGGATAGAAATCATATTTCTAGGAATATGCGATGGGTGGACTCTTTGGCTTGAGTACCCCACCAAGATACATGCATAGTCAGTTTTTAAGGAATTTAATGGCATGGACAACTTTCCTTCAGAGGTCAGGTTTGGACTTCTAATCCATCATAAATGGTTGTTGGGGCAAGCTCCTCTCAACATAGGGATGCTTCTTTGGTTGTGAGGTGTCATCTAGAAGCTCCTTTTCATGTCATAGGTGGTCCTCTAGTGTTATTCGTTCTAATGCAAGTGGGGATCATTAGTCCTTCGGGTATTGTTACATTGATCATCAGTATTCTACCAAATGTTTATTAGAGTGGTTGGAGAAGAAGTTGAGGAAGTAGCATATGGATTTAGAACTTTTTTCCCATTTTCATTCATGTTGTATCTTCTTTTTCTGTAGGAAAAATTATGTATTAGTTGTATTTGTATTTGTAAGACTCTTGATTTTAAATAAAAATCTAAGTTCAAGTGCTATCATCTTTATCAAGAAGTCAATGGTCGATTCTTGAATATTTCAAGTGGTGGTTGTGAATATGTAATTGAATTGCTAAAAGATGACTTGTGTTTGTTTCTTGGTGGTGGAGATTGTCCTCTCGAGTACTTATATTGGTTGATGCCTTCAATTGAAGTAACTTATGATCCTTCATAATGAGGGGCATGATATCTTATTAAGAAAATTTATTCATTGAATGCTTTCTTATTTCTTTTATTTTTCTTTTTGTTTGTTGGCACGGGGAGCCAAGTTATTTGTAATAGATTTATTTCAAAATAAAGATTTACATTTCATGATATGTGACACCATCTATGGGTACTCTCTTCATGATGTTTTAAATATGTGTTTGGACTTAGTCCCTTATTAATTTTTGGTTGCATGTAAGAGTGAGCCTCCTTTAGATGAATTAGGTGATCTGGATCAAAACTAGACCTCTTGCATGTGCATTTAGTGCATCAAGGACGGTTATATAATTAAGTATTAAAAACAAAATATTTTTTTTTGGGTTTACCTCCTTTTTATCCATTTTCCTTTGTGAAGAGATAAAGTTGATCCCCAAGATCTTTTAAGCCACCACCTATCTCAGTCTCCTAATGGTAGATAACCATTCCCTTTGGATGTTTATAGATTGTTCATTATGAGAGGGACCTTCATTCTAGGGTAGGAGATGGATTAAGGATGTGTTGCGCCTAGATGTCACAATAAGTACTATAGTCATGCCATGTAACATGCGTATCAGTAGAACCACCATACCCAGTTGGACCAAGGTGCCAGGAATTAGAGACAGCCTAGTAGGATTTATCCCTGACAAGCTTTAGTGTAGTGATCCACAATAAGCATGTGTCTTCCTAATTAAAGGACTATATTGTGATTTCTTTTTTAGGTGTCCACTTGTCATGAATTTTTTTTCATTGAATCATTTGAATTGACAATGATGTTTAAGGACTTAGCATAAGATCTTATGGTTCCATGAGGAAGGAATGGGATATTATAAGTGAAGGTTTCCAACCTTGTTGATCCTGAGTTAGTCTAACTAGAGGCTAGTCTCACCCCATTTTAGGATATGAGGCATAAACACAAATAGTTCAACTTCTGCTTTCACCCCAATCATTCCCCTATTAGGTCAACCCCAACACATATTACTGTTACAAAATTTGCCTAGATATACTTGTTAGGAATCATTGATTGTGAGGGTCAGATTTGACTATCCTCTGGGGACTCATAGTTTCTGCATCCTCTTGTGATATAGATCATGGGGATTCACCTTTGTTTTGTCACAATCATAAATGCTTTGATGTACTTCATTAATATTGTCCTATTTTAAGGAGTTATGTTATGTTGGAGAACAATTGGGGCTTTAGGATAATAGTAGTCCTCCTTCCCTCCTAGACCCTAGGTTCTACTTTGACCTTTCCTCTTTAGATTACACCAGGTTATGCGTCTAGGTAGTTAAGTAAATGTTAAGTATATTTTAGAGGGGTGGGAACTTTTGGCTCCCTTACGTGTCTCTTTCCCAGAGGTTGTCTTATCATTGAAGCTCAATTGTCAACAATAATATCTCTTAATGAGGATGGTATTTGTGTAATGAAGATTAATATCTTCATCCGTGTCCTTCAGGCATAGACGGCCCCAATAATTGATGACATGGAAAATGTAGGGCCTTTCCCATTTAGGGTTGGCTTGTCTTTGGAGTCAACATTTTAGATGACACATATTACTTGATCACTCTTTTCAAAATTGTGGAGTCAGACTTTATTGTTGGAAACTCGAGTTGTCCTTGCTTGATAACATTATGCATGATGTAGAGCTTTCATTCTACTTCTTGTAGTATGTGGAGCAAAGGTATTTGGACCTCGATTTGCAAGACCGCCTCCATCTTGTATACCAGAGAATATGGTGTACCTCATATGGAAGTTCTAACAGAAGTTTGGTATGCCCAAAGAGCCATTGGGAGGTTCCCATTCCATTTGGCATGGGGATGGTATTCTTTAGAATATTTATCATGTTCTTGTGGTTAACTTCTATGGCTCCATTCATCTGGTTGGTAGGGTGACATTTGGTGATATATGACCCTCAAGGATATCATATACCCTTTGACAGTTTTATTTGTAAAGTTCATAGCATTGTCAGAGACAATCTCATGTAGTGTCTCATACCATCTTATGAAGTTGTTCTTCAGGAACTTCATTACCTATTGAGAGATAGATATTTCTTCCACCCCTAGGTGAAGTCATCTATTGTGATTAAAATGAAGCAATTCTCGTTGGACACCTTTGGAGTGATATTCATGATCATATTGATTCCTTAAACTGAGAAGGGTCATGGCATGGCCATGTTGTACAATACATTAGCATGTGCATGGATGTAATCACCATGGATTTGAAAGACTTTACATCTGTAGACATACTATAAACAATTTATCTCCATGGTTCTCTAATAATACCCCATAAGTTGTATTTTTTTAGCTAGCATGATTCCACTCATATGTGTACCGTATAAACCTTTGTGAACTTTCATGAGATTTTTTTCTTCCTTCTCAATGTTTCAGAGGGGAGACTTGCTGTAAGATCTGGGATACAAATGTCCTTCCCCTAGGACACACTGCATGCCTTGTCATTTGAGTGTTTGTTGCTCTCTTTGGGAGAGGCCTTTAGGGATGGCATGACTTACTTGATATGCCTATATATCATGAAACCCAGCTTTGTATTTTCTATTAGGTGTGATACCAATGACTGTGCAATAGGCAGGATGGGAGAGTGTATGTGCTTTGAAAGAGAAATTCTAGTCACCTTGGATGTCAATATAGGAAGTAAGGTTAGCTAGAGAATTGGTGAATGCATTATGTTCTCTTCTGATGAAGGAAAAGGATATGTGCTTGAAGTCTCGAGTTGGAGATCACCTGTGTTCTTGATACGGAACCAAGTTTTGATGGCATGTCTTCTAGTTGTTTTGGACTTAATATATTATGAGATGTCCTAGGACACAAGATTCATATTTGGAAACATTGTTGTTGATGTTGAACTTCAACTATCTTCTTGATGGTAGTTATTATCCCTGGGGGGACTAAAGGATGACTCCTATGTTGACCCCTTAACAATTGAAAGCTCCATCAAAGAAGATTGTCCACGCGTTAGGAATTGGAAGAATAACCACATTTGATGGGTTGATCATCCTATGTCTTCATCGGTTAACTCATACTCATGTGTTTCTTACTCTAGGAGTGGGATATCTACTAACTTATCAACCAGATCTTAGGCTTTGACATCCTTCATTAGTAGATAGGTGATGTCGAATTTTGATAACATTATCAGCCAATTTGCACATTATCCAATAAGGGTAGGGTGATCACATAAATAGTAGATATGGTCATGTATGGCAACCAGTTGTAGAGGATATGTCATCAGATAATGGCATGGCTTCCTTGTTGCATGTATCAAGGCTAGACAATACTTCTCAATTGTAATGCAGCTGGCCTTAGTATCATTGAACTTCTTAGACATATAGTAGATAGTATGATCACCATCAGTTGTTGGTTGACTCAATACCCTTCCCATCAATGTTTCACAAACTGGTCATCAAAGGTTGAGAGGTTATCCAGGAACTACCACATTTAGCATGAGTGAATTGGTGAGGTAGTATTTAAGCTTTTGGAATGCCTCTTTAAATTTCTCATTCGATCTGATATCGAAGTTCTTCTCGATTAGTTTAAAAATAGGTTATGTTGAGATATATATTTAAATGTAGTTGTTTCATTCCCTTTTATTTCTTTTTACTTAAGTCTTATGTAATGTGGGCCTAAGTATAATTGACCCATTATGGTTTTCTATGTGCCTACTTGTTGTTTCCCCTCCTATTTATAGGAGAGGGGTGTACCCTTTTTCACATATAGAAAGATGGTTGTTCTCAACATGGTATCAGAGTAGGTCGCATAGATGCCGCAAGACCTCTCCTTTTCAAGCCAACATTTCTGTCATCTCTTCCTCCATCCCCTCCCATCATTTTATCTCTTCTCCACCATTATTGATCACACTAAGGGAAATCTAGTTTCCTTTCTATCTCTATCCTCTCCAATAAGAGGATCCAAGAAGATTGCATGTGGTCTTTCTTTCGGTCTTATGCCCTAAAGGTCAGTGTTTGGAAAGCCATATGGAATCTGGTTTGTTGCCATCCATGACCACCTTCTATAGGGCTTTGTTCGCATATTATTGGATATGATTGGATCTTTCCAACATATATCCATCTATCTTGGTGTTCCATAATGTTCACTGACTATTTTGAATTTTGTTCTAGGCAAGATTTGTTGTTTTGTCACTCTACACAGCTTGTGCATTACCTATATGGTGTGTCGCCGCTAGATGCTATGGAGAATTTTTCGTCGATTGAAATATGTGTAAGCTACACAGCATGTCCACTTCTAACACGGTGTATAGAAGACCTTTTGTTCTAGTCTACTGCACTTGGTACAATGTATCAGTGACTGTCTACCCCTATTACTATTTTTCCTTTGTTGATCCATTATATCTTGTATTGGTATATTATGGGGTCATCTTCTTCTACGATTGGGATGTCTAAAACACACCCCAAATGTGTTACTTATTTAAAATTTAATGGCTCCAACTATGTTCTATGGGCACGCTCATTTCAGATCTATGCACACTCCTTTGGAAAATTGGAACATCTAACAAATCTACCTCCATTAAAGGAATACACATCTGACAAGAAGAAAACTACTGAGGAAGCATCTGACAAATTAATGTCAGATCTTAAGAGGTGGGTTGAATATGATTTACTAGTTCTCTCCTAGATCTTGAATAGTTGTGAATCACATATCTATGCTAATCTTCTCTTCACTAACACTTCCAAGGAGGCATGGGATCACCTTGCCCAAGCATATTCTAGTAAATAAAATGCATCACGAGTATTTGATCTATGCAAGTGTTTGCATTCTCTAAAAATTAAAGATAGCATTGGCTTCTCCTCACATTTTGATACCTATAAAGGGATTTGGGGTGAACTAAAGCATCATCACACATTATCATCTGACATTCTCAAAAAGCAAAAGCAACAAGAGGAAATACAACTTTATCAAATTTTGGCATCTCTACCTCCTGGTTTTGAAATTTTTCATCAACAAATTCTTTCCTCTGAGCCCTTGTCGACATCAGATGATGTTTATTTGTGACTGTCTCACTTGATATCTTCTACTCCTATTTCCAAGGAGCATGCAGCCCTTGTTGTTTTCAGACAAGGCAATTCAAGATGTGGCCGATGAAAAAGTCTCAATATTAGTTATAGAGGATCCTCTTCTTCCTTGTCACAACTCAGATATTGTAACTTTTGCAAGAGAACAAATCACACTGAAGACAAATGTTGGAAAAAGCATGAGAAACCTGAATGGGAAAATAAAGTGTCAACTCATGATGTTGATGGAGATTCTACTTTTTTCCCTCATGTTACTAATCCTCAATTGGTGACATTGAGTTTTTATAACCTTGATAAATTAATCAAGGTCACTTCTACTTCTACTAATCCTCAAGCAAACATCACCCAACACACAGATGACCCTTCGTGTCTTCAAGCTTATTCCACTTCATCAAAAGATGATGGGATTATTGATTGGTGCTACAGCTCATATGACTAGTAATAAGAAATTTTTTACTTATCTAAAGAAATTTAATTGTCATCCTCCTATGCTTCTAGTAGACGGGACCACCTCTCTAGTTATTGGGAGAGGCGAAGTGAATATCCACCTTCTTATATCTATCTTGTTTGTGCCTAAATTCCCATTAAACTTAATGTTTGTCACTAAAATTGCCAAAATTGTAAACTATAGTGTAACCTTATTTCCTTATAATATCTCTATGTAGGATCTCAAGATGAAGAAGACGATTGTTGGGGGGATATGATGGTGGAGATGGTCAGTATTACTTGCATACCTCGTCAAGTCCAGATACTACTGCTCTTGTGGCCCAGACTAGTTCTCTTCACCAGTGGCACCTACGACTCGGTCACCCTTCTATTTCTAAATTGAAGTCTTTATTTCCAACTTTGTCTACTGAGAACTTTTTATGTCAGTCTTGTCAACTTGGAAAACATTATCAAAATATGTTTCCTCATCATCATAATGATAGAAGTCTAAGTTTGTTTTACTTATTTCATTCTAATGTTTGGGGACCACGTTGTATTGCTAACCGTACTGGTCTACGGTATTTTTTACTTTTATTGATGATTGGTCTCGTGCTACTTGGATATACTTGTTAAATGATCATTCCAATTAGATGTTTTCTCAAAATTTGTTAATCAGATAAAAACTCAATTTTCTACTACTCCCAAATTTGACTGCATTGATAATGCTTCTAAACATGTGCAACATGGCTTTCAAAAGATTTGCATTGCCAAAGGAATCATTCACCAGACTTCATGTCCCTATAGTCCACAACAAAATGGAGTTGGACAAATGTCGTAGACCCTTAGAGTTCCAGGTTAGAGACAGAGTGTATCTCAAAGTCTCGCCTTGGAAAGGAGTCCTTCGTTTTGGGAGGAAAGGGAAGTTAGCTCCTAGATATATGGGACCTTATCCAATCATTGAACGGATTGGAAAGGTAGCATATAGACTAGATCTGCCACCAGAGTTACAGAGGTTACACCCTGTGTTTCACATTTCTATGCTGAAGAAATGTCACCCAGACATCGAGTCAGTTCTACAACCTATGGAGGTAGAATTGAATAATGATATATCCTATGAGGAGGGACCAGTGTCAATCCTTGATAATAGAATTAAAAGGTTAAAGAAGAAAGATATAAGTCTTGTGAAAGTCCTCTGGAACCACCGTGGTGTTGAAAAAGCCACTTGGGAATTAGAGGATGAGATGAGAAGGGAGTATCCTGCCCTTTTCTCTTAGTATGTTTTATCGATTTTGGGGACGAAATCCTTGTAAGGGGTGGATAATTTGTAACATCCCTGACCTGGGTTATGAGTTAACCCTAGGTGTTTTGCCTAAATATGTAATTAAATCCTTGTGATTAACTTTGGGCATGTAATTAAGTTTCTCAGAAACATATATTTCAGTTTTTGCTCCTTTTTATATAAAGTTGTAGCATTGTTTTGTAATACAGGGACCTATGTGCAAATTACCCAGTTAGAAGGGTTAACTTGCAAATTGCACATGATGAGATGTTCGATGTGGTGATCAAGGAACTACCATTTTGTGATGAATCCACGACCTTTCCAATAGAAGTTCAAAAGAGGGACTCAACTCCATGACCGCAAACATACTATGAAAGTTTGTGGTCCAATTTGTAGTTGAAGGGTGATCTCCCCTAGGGCCTCTTTAATGATCCTATCAAAGGAGGTTGCTTTTTTTGTTTTTAGTTATAGATCAAAGGCATCTCTTCCTTGGCTGATGAGCATCTTGAGAGGGAACACGTTCAGGCATGTCTTGTTGTCAAAAAAAGTAAGAAGGGAAATTGATGCCCTTGTAGATGGTGGTATTTAGCAAGGGCTTGTTGAGACTTCCTTCGATAGGTATCTCATTCTTAGAAAATGAGATCATGTGTGGGATTGTGATTAACCCATTGGTGGTAGCAAGAGCTTCTAATCTTACATCCTTGGAGATGTAAACCCCTTCAAGCATCTTCATAACCTCCTCTTTGTGTGCAAGGGAGCTTTGTATCACTTCAGCAAGTGATTCTTCCCCTTTAGGTTCTTCTAGGAATTGAATTTCATCTGAGCCTTCTAGATCAATTTCCTTGCAAAGAAGTAGAGTTATAGGTACCTTCTTGGTATTGTTCGCTAGAATGAAGACCTTGCTTGTCTCCTCTTATGGGGTTCTATTAGGGAGTCTATATATAGTTACATTCTCATTTCTCGTGTCAAGGGATGGAGGTGCCTCTATAGGGACAACATCCTAGGCCACTCACAGAATCATTGTTGTCTTGGGTACTTCAGACTATACTATTACCATAGGGTGAGGAACTAGGGTCTACTGAGCTTTTGTCAGAATATGCACTTTAGGAGCACACATCATCTACCATTTTTGCCCCTGACAACTCTCGGTATGTTGATTGGATTCTTAGTGCTTACTAGAATTACCAGCTCCCTTTCTTGGATAGAGGCAAAAATCCACTTACTTCATAACCAATTCTTGATGGTTTGATCCAAATGATAAGACCTTGTATTGGATCTTTTGGTGTTGATATGATAGATATAACATTGCAAGATGAGGGAATCTCCTCTGATGTGATTATATTGACGTCACTATATTTGATCAGATCTTGTATGGCATGCTTTAGCATGAGGAAAGAATTTGTCTTGTGTCCCTTGGCCCGATGGAAGCCGCAAAAGGCAATGGTGTTTTGTAACTTTTTGGTAAGGTATTCAAAGGTTTCCTTATTTTAGTGAATTTCACCAGATGCTTGATGTATGGAAAGATGGTGTGAAGGGAAGATTTTAATGGAGTAAACTTCCTTTTTAGCTTGTAAGGTTCTTTTGATGCTAGAGTAGAGGTTGCTAGTTTTGCTTGATGTGTCAATTTACTTGTTGTAGGAGTGGTATTGACCATTGCTTGTTTCATAGGCAGTTGAAACGGTGGTGGTGTGTACCCATAGAAGTTGTTGGAAGCTACAATATTGTGAAGTCATATATTGAGGTTGATAGTGGTGCAGTATCTTCTGGGTTTGGTTTTGTTGGATCATCATGATGTTGGTTGCTTGAGTTGTTAGTTCTTGAAATGGTAAAATCTAGAAAATTGGTTGTTTCTACTTGATATTTCTAGTTGGGATTAGTACGGCTCCCACCTTCAATTTTTCTATTCACCTTGGTCCATTGGACTTCTGATTAGTCATTGTAGATGTAGATTGAGGATGAAACATGAGGCCTATGTTCTAATAGACCCCTCTTTTGATGGAATTATCCATCCAGACTCCTATTTTGAATTATCTTTGGAAAGGTAGTATACCTCTGAAGCAATAAAAGTACAATGAGGACTAGTGTGGCTTCTCTGATCACCATATCTAGGGCCTCCTTATATGTGGGATTCAATTATATCTAGGTAGCCAACTCTCCCCATAGTCCAACAAACTCAAAGAATCTTTCTTTTGCCCTCTCATATAATGCATCTAGGTCTTCCTTGATGGGGACTTGGTCTAAACTCCAAGCATACCAGTCAATGAACCTCTTAGCCATCTTGGCCCAAGTGGTGATAGTTGGCATGTCTTGTTTGTTATACCATGTTAAATAAACACATCCTAGGTTTCATGTGAAGTAATGGATCAGTACCATGATGTCGTCTTGTAATTTTACCATGTACAACCACTATGACTTGACGTGGGCCACTAAATCCCTCTTTATAAAGTATTCATGGAACTTAGGCATGTTGAAGTTGTCTAGAAGCTTTGCATCTAGGAAATGGAAGGAATACCCTAAGTCTTTCCATTTCCCTTCTTCCTTTCTAGTTGCTTGATATTATGTAGGATCTCGCATAGGAGGGGGTCTACAACTGTAGGTTATGGGACTGTGGCTCCCTCTAATTCCACCATAGGTATCACTGGAGGTTTTATTATCATTGGTGGAACTGTGTATACATGTGGCAAGAATCCATAATTCCTCCCAATTATAGATTATACCAGGAGTGCGATGGTGGATAAAAGGAATGTAGGTTGGGGATGGGTCTTTGACCATTCAGATATTGTGTTTGAACTTTTGTTGCAATGTTGACCTTCTCCACCTCATTAGTAATTTCCTCTACGGTTGTAGTTTCTTCCTCCTTTTTCCCCACAAGTTTTCCTTAAAGAATCAAGATGGATGTTGTCTCTTCTAGAGTTACTAGGCATGCCCCAGTGTTCACAAATGGCAAAACATGGTACGGTCCTCATTGAAATGGTTGTGACTAAGGGTGGTGGGGCTCGACATGCCATATGGAAATAATGGCATGACAAACTGGCATATGAAGTTCTCCACTGAATTATGAGTAATGTCATCCTCCCATGTATCTAGTGATTCATGGGGAATAAAGGGAACATTAGTCATTTTTTTATGGATGCATTATTGTGGGCCTTCTTGAAAGGAAGAAGCTTCAAATATCATTGTGGTTTTTCTACTTATCCATTCCAATTAGATTATCTTGCTTGTTGATGTTGGCATCCCCTTGAACGCTGCTATTAAATTGTTGGTCCAAACTATTGCTTCCCATCAATTGGGTCAATCATCTGTGGGACCGAGTGAAGTATGGGCTCCTTGATCTTCCTGTGACATCCTAAAGTTCATATCAATCGGGTTTAGAAGAAGGGTGAAATACAAAATGAGAGAATATTTTTTGTTTTTATATGAGTCCCTCTACATGCATTATATCAACCAAGAAGTTAAGAGGAATTTCCCCTTTGTCTGGAATATCCAAATAAAAGGATATTCCTTATTCCTTTTCCATCCTCCTATGACAAAAGATACATGTGACATCCTATCCATTTAGTGATGTATTTTAATGAATGGCACCTACCCCTAGCTTGGGCGAGATATACGGGTGATTCAATTTAATGGTGAGATGCACTTGCCAATGCCATGGTGGAGGAAAAGCTAAAAATGGTGGACAATGGGGTGATATTTTGTTGAGAAATGTATGATGCTCCTTAGGTAAGTGTCCCAAGAGTATTCTTTAAAAAGGTGGGGGAAGGTGGGGGTTTGAGTGGTTGATTGAGATTAATGTATCCCCTTCTAGGCTAGTGATTATGCTCAATCAATCACCTTCATCTCTAGAGTGTCATCGTCTAGTGGGGTTCCCAAAGTGAAACCCTTGGTAGCATCCATGATGCCCTATCTTCATCTTAATTCGAGGATTTTTATGCTGGGGATTATAACCCCTTGGAAGTAGTGAGCAGTCAACAAGGAGAGAACCTTGACTTGGCATCTCCAAATTGATCATCAAATTGGGTATAGGTGATTTTCTAGGTTTGGGTTGTAGTCTAGGACCATAAGTATAGGTATTAAAGGCATGGGATGGTCTAGTTTAAGGTAATAGTCTAGGATGATAGACGTGAGAATTGAAGGAGCTAGGTGGTCCAATTTTGGGTCATGTCAAGGATCTTGGTGATGGGCGGACCATGCATTGACAAGTGATGTCCCAGTAAAATTTGAACAATTGTATGGATCTATGGGGATTTGAAGAAGGATACTTGAAAAGAAAGTTGTTTACTCTTTTGGAAACTACTCAAAATGTTTTGAGAATAGATTCTTTAATTTGAAAGGCGGTTACTCTTTGAAGGATTGTTGAAAAGATCACAGAGCTTTGAAAAGATTTCTTATCTTCCTATAGATTATTCGGCTTCAAAAAAACTATTAATCATTTAGAATGCTTATTTGTCCTGAAAAGATTGATAATATTTAAAAAGCTTGTTCATCTTGGAAAATTTATTAACCTTTAGAAAGATTGCTTTTGTCATAGAACCAGAATCCCAGTAACATGAACTAAACAAATACCAAAGACAACATGTGGAAGCATGAAATTCTTAGCATACATGGATAGATAACAAGATAAAGGCACCAACATAATCTCAACATTCAACAATATTATTAAGAAACATCCTTTTACTTCATGATTTCAGTTACAATTTGAGAGTATAATTTACACAAGTCTGCTCATGTACACTAGGGATCTTACAATAAGAACACTTGACATAGCTCACCAAGCCTATCAACTTCTAGCCATCTCTGAAACTATAAAATATGTGAAACAAGGTGGGTCAAGCACATGAGGCGTTGAGTTCAGGGCTAACATATACATATACATAAGCTTTGCATAATTTGAAAATATTTGTAGAAGAAAACGAGTAAGAAAATATCATGTTAAGTGCTTATCAAAATGAGAGCCCATGCTTTATGTCATTTCACTCCAATTATACCATCATATCATGTATTCGTAAGGCCTTTGATCAACTTCCCATTGGAAGAATATGTAAGGGTGCTCAAGATTAGCTAACCCTTTTTATACGTGAGGGACCTTGAGGCCATTTCCAAGTGCTAACCCTATTTCAACATTGTATAATGGAGTTTCTATATTATGTTTGCAAGTTATAAAACCCATATACGAGACAAAACATTGAGTAAATACTAGAATGCTACGTGGCAATATTTGAGCAAGTAAACAAGCATACATATGTATCACATTTCAAGCAAGAAATCCATAGTCATATAAGTATTTAAAGCCCATACCTGATTTTAGAGATTTCATAACCTATCCTTGACCATCTAGATCTCAAGCAACACCTGGCTAAGCATAACATTACATACGTGCATTAGATTATCATCATTAACCCTAATTAGCTCCATTTTAGGGTTTTTTGGCCAAGTTAGGTTCCAAGTTGGTCATTAGTGAATTTTATGAGCTCTTGCTGGTCTAGGGGCCACTAACAAGGTGGAGTTCACGTTTCATGTCATTTTGAGGATCTATTCACTTTCTCGGATAATTACAAGATTATTGTCAAATATGTACAATTTAAGGTTCAAAAGACTCGTAATAGAGTAACCAAGGTCATGATTCATGAAGTTGTGGGACTTATACAAGATATGAGATCACATAAGCAAGATAAGGACACAAGAATCTTATTCAAATATAGGTGAATGTCCCACAGAGCCTAGGCATCACACAACCAACATTGATCTCAACATACCGACGTTCATTCAATACCCTACATATAAGGAGTTTATGATTAGGGTCCAACATATGACCTAAGTGGGACATCCCAGTCAAAGGGGTCAAGAAAAGATAAACAAAATTGATATATGAGTTAAGGACATGAGATTAAGACCTATATTGAGATTAGGGTGCAAGTTGTACAATCACGTCATATAGGTCATAACAGGCCTCAAAGGGGGTACATACATCATCATATCAAAACTTAATGTGAAAATTGGGTATTAGGATCTGTAAACATCATGGAATTACTGACATCAATTGTAGAAAGGAATTTCATGCACAATATAGGTCAAACACATCATTTTCTTTAAGGCATAAACAACATTCACATATTAGGGGTGCATATGTACATTTAGGGCCATATAGCCACAAGGAGTCTAGTTAAGATCATATAGCAGCATAAAGTTATTGACTTTCAAGGTTAGAGGTGTTTAGAGATCATTTAGAAATAATATTAGCAAAATAGGCCAAAGTCCATCATTAAGATCCCAAACAAGGCACATATGTGCAATTAGAGGCATTTATGGGCAATAGGGGTGTTTAGGAGCTTCAACTAATCCAAAGTACATAAAAGGAACAAAAATGATGATTATCTAGGTAGATGTGCTTCAAGGGTCCAATCTTTATCAAAAACATGCATTAAATGGAGTCAACATGGTCAAAGATCGCATATTCAGCAATACAGAAGAATAGGAAGAGAATTTAAGGTCTGTGAATATTCTCATGTTGTATATCTTTTTTAGAGGATCAATTTTATTTACAATTTCATATGATTCGGCATTAAGACGAGGGAGTTATGATTTTTCAAGAATAACTATAGTTAGTCAAAATAAGGGTAGATAAGGATTTACATGATTATCATTTGACAAATCTGGATCGTAGAAGGGCTATCCAACGGCACGCACCTCTTGTGCCAAGGGACCTGACAGCCCATCCTTTTCAGCCGTGATAGCATGGTCTGCCACCACCCACGAGCATCTTTCCATGGTCCCCAACCACCACCAACTGCCTATGAGCGTATGAACACTATCTACCATCGCCCCCAATCGCACATGAGTGCCAAGCATGGAACCCGACTTCTAAGCCCACGTGCGATCTCTGTTCAGAATAGAGTCACAACAGGGGATGGTAGTCCCCCTTACACCCAACGCCTTCATCATTCGAAGTTGAGGGAGGAGAGAAGCAGTGAGGGAGTTTGATGCATTGCGGCTCTCTGGCCACACTTCCTCACCGCAAGGAGGCTCGAGTCCAGTTGGGGGATCCCACGCCCCCAAGGCCGCCAGAACCACCTCTGCCTCCTGTCGATGTTGGTTGAGGGAAAAAGGTGAGGGGTTGGTCCCTAGAATAGGTACTATGGAGGACGAGGTCATTGGAGGGAGGGAGAGATACTCATGCCAGCAGTTGTGCTCCTCCAGGTTGTGACCTCCAACGAGACTCACAATAGCAGTGCCACCTAAGACACGAAGACAGGGGCGACGGCCCCCAGCGCAAACAAGTGAAGAGGGTAAAGAACAAGTGGGAGGAAAAAGAGGAAGAGAATTGAGCCAAGAGCCCTTAAATGGGAAAGTCCTAGGGTTTTTGAGTTGTGCTTGGAGTTTCATTGTATCCTAGGGTCTTAGTCCCCCTTCCTGATTTGGGTGTAGAAGGTAAGGAAGAAGAAAGCTCCATCGTCTTTTTACTAAAGAGGAAGGGAAGGAAGGGAGAGTCTAGGCATGTATCTCTACTGGGCCTTGCCCATCAATGGGCCTTAGAAGGTCGGCCCACAATGTGGTGAGAAGAGGATTAAAAAGATTAAAGCTAGATAAAACAAGAAAATTCCAAATGTACACAACTTGAGCTATGAAGGTTGGATTGAGGCAATTTTTTGTGCCATTAGATTTAGAGTTTAAAGCTCTACCACATGAAATATATTTTAAGGCATAAAAATCATATAGAAAAATGTTCAATTTCATTTGCAGGATGGTGACATATCAATGAATGGTGCATACTTCAATCTCTCAATTAGAGCCACAAAATATAAAATTAGTCATCTAGGTGATCAAATTGGGGTATCATAACACTCAAATATTGTGATTGCAGTTATATTGAGTTATATGGGTCTCTTGAAGAGAGAAAAAGAGTATAATAGATGAAGTAGAAAATTAGGTTGTCACATCCTTCCCTCCTTAAAAGAAAATTTTCTTCCTCAAAATTCATCCAAGATCATTTTCAAAGGTCAAGCTTTCATAATTGTTAGGTGCCATTAGCCCTCCCATAAGTTTCAATTCATCCCTCATAATGGGGTCCTGACATATGTTATCATAGTTAAGGGTGTACTCATATCGATTATACATGTTGCTTGGTGTTTTATCATATTAAGACATCATTTGGCATTAGGGTTTCATAGCCCTTATCCTTAACACCTAAGGGTTTTGCTTATGTATATGTACAAGCTTGAGGTTTGTAATCAAAATATGTGTTATCAATTTTCTATAACTAGCATGTCCATCATCATGACTTCCAAACAAGATTATTACTAAATGTGTATTTCATCATTGTATGAGATTTCATGCAGGTTTTAGTTTTCCCTCAAACATACCATCCCCAATGGTGATCACCATTTCTCATTTTAGGTCTATAATTCAATCATTATATTCATTATTATTCAAGTTAAGATTCCAAGACATCATCATAATAAGCTCATGATTCCAAATTACGACCTTCATGTATGATGTGGTTTAATATTAGGTTGAGCTTATGAGGGTGACTCATCATACATATATCATATTTTCAACTTAAGTGAGATTAATTCATGTATCATTCATCATATGATGAACCACATTATCATCAACATCGAGGTTCCATAATTATCTCACTTACATCTAAAAAGATCTCCACAAGCTTGAGTCGCTAAAGCTAAGACCTTTCTTTATCAAGGAAAAGTGTACTAACTACCAACATCTACCCATACCAAACTTTTGCCCAACATACCGAATGAGAGAAACCCCTAGATTCCTTTACATAAAACCACTAACATGAGTATGAGGCTCAACATGGAGATCACATGTCATGTACATCATCTTAGGGTCTTAGGACATCTCCCTCACCTATATAGCAAAACATCATATATTGAATGCCCCTTTCTCTAGGGCTAGATATTTTCATAAGAAATCTAGGGTTCAACATTATCAAGGGAACCACACTAGGTGACTCAACTCACATACTTAGAAGTATTCTAGCTAGGGACTCATCATCAACAATTTCATCGTGCATATTTTCCAACATTTTCACATATTTTGGAGTTTAGGTACTCTGACCTCCTCCTGTGGCGGGTTGACTCATATCAAGAGGTCACCCTTTTCGGATGTCCCATGCTAGAGGTCCTCCTTTGTAACGAGATTGATTCCTATGTTGGTCCTAAACCATATAACACATCATATCTCGTCATATACAAGACTAGCACAAGCAAACATGTCAACCCACTAGCTATGTTTAGCACATCAACCAAGTCATTTTTATAATACAAGGTGCTCAGTTTAGCTAGGGTTTCATGGGCAAAGTCATCTCATATCATCAAGAATACTTGACCCTCTCAAAAACCAATTTGGGTCATATCAACATGATCATCATCATCAACAACAACAACTTAGATAATCTAGGCTACTTACTAGCCTAACCTTTATCAGGGCTCTAGACAACTCTAGAGACTACAACTATCATCTAAACACCATCTTCTAGACTTGATGTTACATATCTTTCTCTTAGGTTACATGGACACTCACTTCCTTTCTACATGTGGTAACATTTTTCATATGTACATATACTAATACTTGAAATAGGTTTTCTCCAACGTTGAAACAGGCAATGAAAACCACCATACTCCATTCGAATAAAACTAAAACCAAAATGAGTTAACACACTCATCAAGTATTCTAGTACCATGGAACCTAGAGAACTAGCAAGAACACAATGCACACATGTGTAGCTACCCTAATCACATGCCCAGAACATATGTATAGGGTGGTAAGAAGAACTCCCTTTTCTCACCCTCCTAAAACTACAGCCCATACTACAGGACAGAAGGAGGAGAAAAGAATGGTCTCAGGATTACAAAAGTCCACACCTAGTTCTAGAACATCTAGATTCTAAACTAGAGGCTAAGTCGACTTAGTTTACAAGGGACATCATATTAAGTTTCTAGTTTTGAGATGTAAGGTTGTGTTTAGTTTGTGTTTCATGCGAGAAATGTTTGGTGTAGTTATTGTTCATGCTTTGATACCATCTATCACATAACTGGAGTCCCAGTCCCACGAACCAAACAAATACCAAAGAAAACATGTAGAAGCGTGAAATGCATAGCATACATGAACGAATTACAAGATAAAGGCACCAACATAATCTCAACATTCAAAAATATTATTAAGAAACATCCTTTTACTTCACAATTTTAGTTACAATCTGAGAGTACAATTTACACAAGTCTGCTCATGTACATTAGGGATCTTACAACAAGAACACCTGACATAGCTCACCAAGCTCATCAACTTTTAGCCATCTCTAAACCTATGAGATACGTGAAACAAGGAGGGTCAAGCACACGAGGTACCGAGTACAGAGCTAAAAGATGCATATACATAAGCTTTGCATAATTTGAAAAGATTTGTAGAAGAAAATGAGCAATAAAATATAATGTTAAGTGCTTAGAAAAATGATAGCCCGCATTTGATGTCATTTCACTCCAATTATACCTTCATATCATGTATTCGTAAGGCCTTTTATCAACTTCCCATTAGAAGGATCTGTAAGGGTGCTCAAGATTAGCTAACCCTTGTATATGTGAGGGACCTCGAGGCCATTCCCAAGAGCTAACCCAGTTTCAACATTGTATAATGGAGTTTCTATATTATGTTTGCAAGTTATAAAACCCCGATACGAGACAAACATCAAGTACATACTAGAATACTACATGGAAATATTTGAGCAAGTAAACAAGCATACATATGTATCACATTTCAAGCAAGAAAGTCATAGTCATATAATTATTTCCTCGCACAAGTCTTCACACCCATCTTATGGATATAGAGATTAAAAATGGAAGTCAATGCTATAAGCACTCGGATTGTGGTCATACGGGAAACAGGGGAATAGGTATCAAAATAATCTAAATCTTCCCTCTATGTGTAACCCTTAGAAACTAACCTAGCCTTATACTTATTGATTGTCCCATCTACATTAAGTTTCTTCTTAAAGATCCATTTACATCCAACTGTAGAACAACCAGGAGGAAAATCCACCAATTCCCAAGTTCCATTCGAGACAATTGATTGGATTTCATCATTAACTGCTTCTTTCCAAAACTTAGCTTCTGGAGATTCCATAGCTTGTTTGCAAGTTATAGGATCATCCTCAAAATTGTAAGTGGAAACTCACTTCCAAAGTCCTTGGATGTCCTAGGCCATTTACTTCTCCTTAGTTCAACTATTTCTTTAGAAGCATCAGATTCAGAAATAGCTAATTCTGAGTCACCCCCCACATTTGTCATCCTTTCCACGTGCTCAAGAATGGAACCTATGGTGAATGAATCTTCTTGAGATACTTCATTGGGCATACTAGATTTCATGGGAAGCACATCCTCAAAGAATGTAGCATCATGTAATTCCACAATTGCATTGACCTCAATGCCTGAGATATCAAATTTTACAATCAGGAATATATATGCATAACTTGTCTCTACATACCATAAGGAAATGGCATCAACCATTTTCGGTCCCAATCTCTTCCTCTTGTGTTCAGGGACAAGTATCTTAACAAGGCACCCCCACACTCAAAGATATTTGAGACTCAGTTTTCTTCCTCTCCATAACTCAAACGGACTACTTTCTACATGTTTATGGGGAACTCTATTCTGAATATGGCAAGCTATATTCAAAGCTTCCCCCCATATGAAGTTGGGTAGACCTGAGGTTTGGAGTAAAGAATTCACCATATCTATAAGTGTTCATTTTTTACATTCAGGTATGCCATTAGACTTTGGTGAATATGGAGCGGTAACCTCATGAACTATACCATGTAATTGGCAAAATTCCAAAAACAAGTTCGAGGTGTATTCTCCTCCCCTGTCAGACCTTAATCGTTTAAGTATTTTGCCAATTTGAGTTTCAACTTCTTTCTTATAAATTTTAAATCATCCAATGCCTCATCTTTACCTCTACGTAAAAATACATAGCAGTATCTACTACTATCGTCAATAAAAGTTATGAAATAATGCTTTTGATCCATTGTAGCAATACCATTAAATTCACAGATATCAGTATGCACTAAATCCAATATTTCTGAATTACTATTCACATAATGAAAACGTTTTCTAGGCAATTTAGCTTGTACACATATTTCACATTTATTATTGCTAAAATCAGATTTAGGGATTAAATTAAGATTCATCATATGCTTCATTGAGGCAACATTAACATGTCTCAAATGTGAATGCCAAATATCAGATGATACAAGATTCATGCATACAGAACTATTATCATTCAAATTTAACATGAAATTTGAAATAGGTTTAACAAGAATTTTAAATAAGTTCACCACATCACATAGATACCCCTTGCCAAAAAATAAAGAATCACAAAAGCGTGTAATAATAGCCTTATTACATCTGCAATCTACTCTAAAACCTTCCCTAACTAAAATTATTCCACTAAAGATATTGTGTCGAATGGTTGGAACATGTCTGACTCTATGAAGCATCACAACCTTCCCTGAAGGGAACTTCAAGTCCACCCATCCTTCACCATTGACTCCTACAGAGCTGGAATCGCCCAAAGTCATGGAACGACCTATTGAGGCCTGGTAAGACACAAATAGGGACTTATCAGCACAAACATGTACATTAGCCCTAGTGTCGACTATCTAATAAAGTGGTTCAAAAATAGAAAGGATTTCAGGTTTTATAGAAACATGTCCATCATTGAGGTGCAAGGATGTAGTCATCATATTGACCACAGCCTCCTCAATTGTAAATGCAGAAGCTTTCTTTGCCTTCTTTGAAGGACAATCCTTGTTCCAGTGGCCAACCTATCCACAAGTCCAACAAATTTTGTTCTTTGATTTTTTCTGGATCTTGACCTTAGGTTTATGTGCATTCTTTATTTTCTTATCTTTAGTTTTAGCAGTAGTAAAATTGACACTAGGTTTTGCATCAGTAGGCACCTTGGCAGTCTTCTCTTTTAAATGTTCTCCTTGTATGTTCATATCTCTCATTAGATCATCCATTGACATGTCTCCCTTGTGATGCTTAAGAGACATGCCAAACAATTCTCATGACTTAGGGAACTTTTCTATGATAAACATAACAACGAACTTTTCAAGCAAATCCATCTTTGCATCTGAGAGTTCATGACACAGGAGTTGAAGGTCATTTGTTTTATCAGAGATAGACTTACCCTCAACCATATGAAATTTTAGAAACTTAGACACAGTCCTTTTCAGCACCATTGTTTTCAGTACTAAAATTCTTAACTAACGCTTCCCATAGAACTTTGGAAGTAGTAATAGGCAGCTTTGAATAAGAATCATACATTATGTTATTTAAACCAAACAGAATCAAACTTCGGCACGTCTTATCACTATTTTTCCATTTAACAATTATACTTACTTTATCAGGGATAGTGTCATCAGATTTAGGTTCAGTCTCTTCTAAATACTGATCATGACCCGCAATATTAAGCTAAATTTGCATCCAACTCTTCCAATGAGCAAAGTTGGTACCATTAAATTTCTCAAACATACTACTCGTATCAATTTTATTCCCAGAACCAACATGACCGGCTATTGTTAATTAATGACAAAAAAGCTGATTTCTTTAAGAATGTTGTAAATTTTAGATTTAAGTCATTACATGCAACAGTGACAGGTGTAATAAATTAACAGATTCAGGCCAGATCCAGATAAGAAGCAGAAGAATAAATAGTGCAAGAGAAAATAATAACTGAGTTAGGAACCAGATCAGATCGTTCATTTTATTGAAAAACAAACGTGTTACTTAAAGAAATCAGCGGCCCGCAATCTAGGAAGGGTAGGCATCGTTCTTCTAGTCGACATGATCATGAACCTAAAGCAAGTTTTCATCTTGCTCATGCTTGACAACGTCCGGTTTCACTACCAGTGCAGCCCAATGACTGTAGAACCACCGCTTGACCGATCACGTCTTTGAGGAGAAGAAGGAAGCAATTGTTTGCAGGAGAGGAACATCTCCAAGAAACAACACGAAGCGAAGGATAAACGCTCTCCTTAGGGTTTGCAAAACACGAACAAAATGGCTGACGGCTGACGTTCATTTTTGAGATGTGTTTAACCCTAATGACCGGAGGCATATTTATAGCCTTGCACGCACCGAAATCATATTCTCATTAAGACGCAATTACTCGATTGCTCTTGTACACATTGTGAGAACATCTACAAGAGAACCACTTTCCTATTTAGGAATAAAAAATATGTTTCTAAAAGAAATAATTAATTTTGTCGTTGTATTCTAGTGCAAAAAGAAGACGTAAGACATTATCCACAATACACGAGCTCGAGCTCGGCCCGGCCCGACGTGGAACGTGTGTGCGTGTGTGTGTGTTGTGGTCACCATACCCACCTAGGAGGTGAGCATACCCTCCTCCTAGGACCTTTGGACACTAATGTCACATGTGATCCTACATATAAGGACCACAAAAGTTCTACGAGTGAGAAACGTGAAATAAAACTTCTTTATCATTTGCACTAGAGACAAAACTATATTTCTCACATGTACTAGCTGCACTACATTGGGCTTAACCCATGCTATATACATGGCATTTGCATCCATATATCTAACACATACTTTGTATACTTCTACCCCAATGGCGCTACTTCCTGCTTCCTTCACCAATCCCACTTAGAATCAACTGCTTTGAGATCTCCCTCCTAGGTGGTTTTTAATAACCCTAGCATTCCGGCGACAACTGTAAAATAGAACCTCCATCTCCTTCTAACGGTCCAAGTCTAAAATCTTCAGACTCCACTGAGTATAAAACTCACATGGGTTGATAGATCCAGGTCGACACGGTAGTACAATAAAGATCTCTGGCTCTTTCATTCCTCGTTGAAGTCTCGACACCAATAGACTATTTGACGCCAATTTTAGGCAACATGTCAGTGGAGTCTAACCACGATCAGGTGACCTTCCCCACTGGTCTTTCAAGTTCCCAAGTGGAGTTGCAACTCCAACATTGCAGCACTACCTGCTGAGATCTGGAGATATTTTGACCGACTGTCAACGAGAGGTATTGGCAGACTCACCTATGATTTGGATCAAAGCATTGACCAATTCATCCATGGTCTGAACAATAATCATGAGAGACCAAAACTACCTCAAATATACGGGTAACTTAGCCTTCAACCTTTTCTATTCAGATTTGTAATCCAAAATAATAATTAACAAGACAAAGAAGAAACTAGTAGCTATTATGTTAACCATCTAACCTTATATTATGTATGTGTTACTGTATATAAGGCGACAATAACTTAGATAATCTCATAACATGCTCATGACATTGATATAGATTTTTTAATCAATCCCTAAGTATAGTTCATGGCATGTTACCTATTAGTATACCTTAGTGTATAGGAAACAAATAGATCACTAGTATGGAATTTTAGTAATAAATCTTGCAATACATATGTGTATCTTTTTGGTGAGAATATATCTATTAAAAGTATGTATAAAGTATAGTGAATGTGATACATAGAAAATATGACATATATGAAAGATATTATCACAATAGGGATAGATGTCATTGTCCTAATAAATAAAGAGTTCTAAAGTTTTAGTATTTATTAATTGGGCACATCTAAAGTATTAAATCCCTTATTGTAATGAAATTAAAACCATAGATGAATGGATATGTATATACACATGTGATGGTAATTATAAATGCAAAACCGATCTTATAAGCATATACATAACCAATTCATAAATTGAATGCATTGACTCTAATGGAATAAATGAAAGTATAGTCACAAAAAAGGGCATAATATTAGAAGATCCAGGTCATAAATGACATATTCATAAAGGTAACCATTTAGGTAAGCGAGTATGGGTATGGGTATATACCCTTTATTTCAGAAACTATACATGCACCATACCCATAACTGCATTACTGACGAGTATATGGGCGGATAACTAGGTATTGGGTTATGCATAATCTTGCTACAATAACATATTATAAAATTTGGGATACAAAAAATTATCACACTAGTTGGATGATGTTGGTATGAGTATGGTGTCAAATACATTTTATTTAGAAGGAATATAGTAGTTGATCAACAAAATATATGTCATCTTAAAATAGACAGCCAAGAGTAACATGTTGATACAACTAAATCAAAATATTAAAAAAAATTAATGTTTTTGTAGGTGAATTGTGGAGAGTAGAATAAGACTCAATGTTGACATCAGAAATTATATTGGCTTGCCTTCACATCGGGAGGAAAATTGTAGCCCACACTATATAACATATTTCTGAACATATTACAAAGAAATATCATTCAAGCCAATGAGGAAAAAGGAGCGTAATGAGAAAATGAACTTTTTCCCTTTCCAATTTGATAAAATGTACATGTGTGGCTATAAGGGTGTGTCAGGTTCAATGGATTATTTTATTCTAATATTGCAATGTATTTATACTTACTAGATGTGATTGCTAGAATATAGACCATAATATTCTAATATAAGTTTTTATTACTTTCTAGATGTGAGTGTTATGATATGCAGCATTACATTTTAATATAATTTATTTATAAGAACATAATATAATGGATATATGGGCATATTGGGTATGGATACATACATAATTATAACCTTACCCAGTGAGAAGTAGATATGTGGATATAAGGGTAAGTAGTTATATGGTTATAAAAATGTATACCCATGATGGGTTTAGATGGTATGGATTTAAGGGTATGCGGGTATACCCATGTCCATTTACAACCCTACAAGTAGGTGTTTGTGCAATATTTGGAGTCTCGAGGTAATAAAATTCTATTTCAATTGTTGTGCTACTATATCCCTCTTGAACTTCATTCATTGAAATTTGGCAAATAATGAACCCGGTTTTTTATTAGCTTTGTATTTCCTATTTGAAGGTCACTACAACTACTTTTAGCAATGAATATTGTTGAATGGTTGACATTTATATTTGTACAGTGGCACAAAATTTGAATATTGGCTAGAGGTTTAGCTCATATATTTAGTGTCTCGTATATCCCAACCATGTGTAGTGGGTAACAGATATAGAGGTCCCTTAGTATTGTCTATCCCCACAAGAGAAAGTGACATTCTCTCATAGAGGGGAGAACGCTTGGAACCTATCCCTGTCAAAGACAAAATATTAGATAGCATGGTCCAATGTATCCTATAATGTTGAAAACTTTGATATTTTGATACTTAGAACTATTGATATTCTTGATTACAGCATATTTGCAAATGATACTACAATTTTGTTATTTTGAATACTCTTGTGAATTCTATTTTGTGCATTCTTGACATCCTTAACTTGTAGATCATAATCCATCAAATATTTCTTACCTAATTTTTAAATACTTTGACTATCATGTTCATATAGTAATAAAGATACCATCCTTGTTGAGCCAACCCTTTGGTCCATGTGTGGATTTATTCCCTATGGGAATTAATGGACAGATGATACAAAGAATACATAGAAGAGACGTGTAGGAGATGTCCTTTATTGAAGAGTACATAGGACTTATGTATGTTTTAAATATTAGTCCTTATTTATAGGCTTTCGTGAACTCTAATTATAAAGCATGAATGAACACAAGGTTTTTTCATATATTCAGATACTATTTTGTAAATATTTGATTATAAAGTTGGGTCTTTACTAGCACTATAGTGAGTTATTGGTTTATAAGATTTGTGTGTCCTTCAAAAGCCAATTGTTTCTAAGTGAATATGTTCAATATCAAAGTTGAGACTTTTGACATGCATATATGCTAATTGGGTGTTGCCCCCTTCATGAGAAGGCAAACAAGAAAATGTGTTCTTTTTCTAGTAGGATAGTTTAAATAAAATCAAGTAAATTTGATTTTTCTATGGAAAGTTGACTAAAATTTGTCCACTCTTGCATGTGAACTTATATTATCTATTTTGATCCTATTACTCTTCCATCAACAGCCACTAAGGTGTTGAACATCTTGGTTGATGAGCAGGTGGTGCAAGTAACGACTTGCCTCTGTGTACTTCTGAGCATTGACAATGGCACATCGCGCCACCATCTGTTAGGAATTAATATCATTCAATTTAATTTATATTAAGTTATTTGATTTTCCTTGGTCTCTCTTGTAAATCCATGGGGTTTAGTCCCACATGTGTATTATGGTTTTGTGAAGACACCTCGGTGATTATGAATAAACTCATCTTTTTACTCAAATTGTTAATTAGTTTGAATTAGTTTGATCATTGGTCCCACTAAGTGGTATCAGAGCCTAACTCTAACCTACTAGGGTTAGGTGCTTCTCTTTAAATGTCAAGAAATATGATTGCATGGTGCTTTTGCTGGTAGTCTTCTATTCTTCCAATCTTCCTTTATAGCCTTCTTTTTTGCATTACACCCCTTTCATTAACTTGTTCCTTGTGACAATGTTAATCCCATCCCCCTTACCTTTCTCCCCCAAATGCCCTTTTCTTTTCCCTAAAAACACAAACTCTACCTCATTTACCCTACCGCTACACACTCCTATCAACATCTTCTCTAATTTGCCAATCCAACTCTCTACTAAATACACCTCTTCGCTAACCCCCCCCCCATCAACATATTCTCTAATCTACTAAATCCACTTATCTACTAATACACTTGTCTGATTCTTTTTAATCACTTATATGCTTCTCTTTAATCCTAGCCAACCACAGATAGACACCCACAACTAGACGATAATCGCCCCACTGATAACTACCCCAACCGGCCTACCAACACCCCTAGAAAACCTTTTTACAATAACTTTGTCCATAAAAATCCACTTATGCACGCCCAATAACTCCACATCCATCAACTCCTGCCTATCAATTAAACACACAATCCACCAGGCCCATTAATTTCAGACCATCTGGTAATCCAAGCAGTTACAAACTACAAGCGCACATAATGAGTTGTGAAATGTGAACTTAAAGGCAATATTGAGATGTGAACTATTAATTCTGTTGTGAAGGTGGCACTAGAACTACGAATTTGAAGGCAATGTTGGGCTTCTTGTGATGGTGACACTGAACTACAAATTGAAAATTCTCTTCTTGGAAAACAATGAACAACTCTTTAGGGTAGTGAAAAACTCTTCACTTAAATAATTCTCTGCTTAGAGAATAATAGACAATCAATGTTGAACTTAATTGCTAAAAGATAATGGAAGAAGATATGATTGCAGTTTAATATTTCAGTCTTTCAAAGATTTTTCCTTTGCTTAAAATACAATTTGCCTATTTTTTTGTATTTTTAGTGCATTCGCAATGGGCCTTTAGTATTATGTGCATTTCAACCCTATCCTAAAATTTTAGGTCTCATTTGATGTGAGTTTTTTTCGATTTCAATATGCATACTTGATGGAATAGTTATCCTTTTTGTGGATCATAGAATTTTGTAGATTTAGCTATACATAGTAAAATAAATTCTTTTGACCTATAGAATTTTTGGAGAATTTTTTTCTGGTGCAACTCGCCATGTAAAGAAAGATATTTGCAAGCTTTGTTTTATATCACACCATGGTTGGCCCACCTCATTAACAACCTTTTCATACTCTTAACACTCTAGGTCAAGCAGTAGACACCATTATGGTAGAATTTATGAAACATTCATTAGGCACAAATTTTTCACGCTAGCTACTCCTTAGCTCCCTAATTAGGATATGAGGTGCCCCCATCATCAAGTACTACTCCTATCCTTGATATTCTATCTTTAACTCATAGTTTCTCGGACCGATACCCCAACCAAGATCCCTATTTCCCTCACACCGACTACACAAAATCTCCCTTTTTCTAGTAACCCCTTCCACTCACTCCCAGTGAAACCATTGTGATCCACCACCCCCATATTCTCAATACGGACCTCCTCCACATTTTCTCCACCCCTCTAGAGAGAACATCCTCGTATTACACCTTATGCACCTAATTATTATTCGGTTAGACACTTTCCTTTTATCTCAGGCAGTCTCCCTCATGTACCCTGACTACCATTTCACTATCTTTGTTGTGAAGATCATCGATTCCAACCTGGTGGCCTTGACTTACCTCACAATCATCAGGGCCATTACTAACCACCACATGATGACATAATTTGTAAAGTCAAAGTGGATGTCTCAACCTTGGATGGCAAACTTGGCCCCAAAGCCCTGATGGATTACATTTCTATTATAGAGGATTACTTCAAATGTGTTTGATGATTGATTCTCAACAAATTTGGTTTACAAAATTGAAATTGTAAGGTTCAACCAAGTGTTATTGGCAAGGTGACTAGCACAAAAAAGAGTGCCTTGGTCTACCTCCCATTCTCTTTTGAGATGAAATGAAAACTAAGTTGTGTAAGCACTATGTCCCTACCAAATATCAACACCAACTCTTATCTGATTGGATGAACCTTTTCCAACTACTCATGTTTGTGGAAGTATAGTGGAGACATTTGAGGAAGCAAAGAACTGATGTATTCACAATGACTCAGAATAGCCATGGGCGCTTGTTTTTGTGAACTATCAGCAACCTGATATCAAATTATAGTTTTTAGATTGGAGGGCTCTAGAGGGGGGTGAATAGAACTTCAAAACTTGCACAAAAATAGTTAGACCTTCAATTTACTTCAACTAGGCATAATTGCAAATAGTCAATTTGATGGAAATCTAAACATTCATATCAAGGATGAGAGAAATCGAAGCAACCAATTGAACAAGTTGTTTTAGAGTGGTTCCACTCCCCAAAATAGGAGAGAGTCAGTCCACTACCTAGAGAGGTCAAGCTCTAGGATTTCTTAAGCTTGTCTACTCCTTATAATCACTTATAAGAGTTACAACAAATGACCTTCCTTTGTTGGGACAAGGATACCCAGTTTCCCTTTGAGGATAAGAGAGCTAACAACCTTCAAAACAAGGTCTTACCTATCCAAGAGCTAGTCTTCTACCTCACCAATGTATTACCCACTCTTACAAGCTACTGGATGTCTTCACTAAGGAGATCCCCTTCTTGTAGAGAGTCTTTGGTCTTGAAGAATTTACCCACCAAGCTCCTTGGATCTTCCACCTCCTTCACTCAGAGAAGCTTGAAGCACCTTCTTATATAGATTTAAGAAGCATGAACCTCTTCCTTTGTAAGGAAATATGGCTATAGATGAGGCAGCAGAAATAAAAAAATTATCTACCATATTCCCCATAAACCAGTAGATCGTGTCAATTCCTATAAGATGATAAGGATAGTTATGAGGATATACCTAGTCCTAGAGCAAGTCTAGCAACATCTCTTCATCATTGTAGATGTGCAACTATTGACTAGTTTCTCTTGTATGATGTCTGTGCAGCTCCTGATCTTCACCACGGACAACAAACTAGACAGCTTCTGTAGTGACTCCTGCGGTCTCTCCATGGACTACGAGTTGACGTTTCCCTCCTAGAAGCATCCAAAGGACTCCTGCCACTAGATAAGTCCACATGGACCGCCTAAAACTCATGTCATCCTTATAGAACAGATAGGAAGGATTTTTCCCTCCTAGTCACCAACTTGCTCTCCCACAACAATGATCCTCATTTGTTCTCCCTTGTAGCTATCCCTCCCTAGTCATGTAGGACTTGCTTGGGATCTCTTGATTACCACAACTAGAGAGAACAATAATTGTTAGAGCAATTGATTCTCAATTGTCTGTGTTGTCTTTGGGAAGCCCCCAGTGCCCCTCTATATATATGAGGGGTTTGGGTCAGGGTTCCAAGTCTATGCGGGAGTGGAAGGGAACGAAAGATATTGAATTTTCACAACCTGCGACCACCAAAATGGTCATATGGAAACCCATACGGTCATATGGCACGTGAGATAGTCGTCTCATATTGCAAGACGGGTGTATGGCAGTTTCCCAATTGCACACAAAATTGGCAATTTTGAATCCAATTAATGCACGACATAACGTCAGCACTAATTCCTTGATGCAATCAAATTTCCCACAAATTGAGCAATCTTGCTCATGCAAGACAATCATCTCACTCACCTACGTGATCTTCTGGTGAGTCCAACTAAACTGATCAGTTCAATAGAATGAACTGGTCAGTTCACACCTCTGTTTGAGCAGAATTTAGCCAATTTAGTTCCAATCAGCTTGATACTCCAAACGGTCATCTCAACACTTGAGTTGATCATCTGGCTCTCCATACGATCATCTCACTTGAGTGAGTCGATCGTCTGGTAGTATATCCAGCTTATTTGTTGCATGAATTGAATATTGAAACACTTTAGTAATCAATTCAATCATCATTCAAGATTAAACTCCTTTTCTAGGTCGAGACCTATGTGTGTGACCCTATAGGTCCCATATTGCATTGGAAGTTAATGTTCATAACAACTTATGACATCACGGGAAATGAGTTGTTCCTAGTCACACATCATTGCTTTCCAAGTAAGTGGAAAGTTGGGGAACAAATTCAACCTACAATCTTGTTTCTTAAACCAGAGCAGACTGTCTGAGATATATGTGAGCTCAATATCATATATTAACTCACATGTGCATGGCCATGCATTTCTCAATCTTTCTAATCTAGAGTCCTTGGATATCATACTCCTTAGGAGGGACAAATCCCATCTCTATCACTCACAGTCAGTCCCCATGTGTCATAGTCACCCATTCATCACCTTTATAACAACCCATGTTTCAGGATTGTGTTTGATGGTGTCAAAGCATACTGAATGACATGTGATGAGTGCAGTGATTTCAGGTCTAAGAAGCAAAAATACCACCATCACTATGAGAGCTGACTATGTCTACTATGGTAATGGTTTCCATGTTTCAGTCTCATGGTGGGTCTGTCTGATACACTATTCTCCAAAATGTATCTATGTGCTTGGTTTGATATTGTCATATCATGACTAATGAGACTCTGTCATCAACCAACTCACACTCTGATCTTTTGTCATTATTGTCTATCAACCTTTCACAATAACAACTGATCAGGGACATAATAAGAATATATATGTACTCTTAACATTCATATGATCTCATTTCTCCAAGTCACATACTTGAAGACATATGTCATGGACTAATATTATTCTCTAGACATTGATAATGTTACATCATTATCTCATAACTGAATTCAACAGAATAAACATGTAACTTGTCATTATGTATTAATCAAATCAATTACAAGCTATGCCATTACAATCATCACATGATTGGCTCTTTGGAGATACATACCAACATCCTTCACTTGAAGAAGCCTTCATCAACATGATCTTGAAGAAAGGGATTGGGAAGGAGAATCTTTGAGAGATTTTACAATTTTTCAATGAGGAAGCTCTCTAACATAAGACCTATATCACTCATATGAATAAAATGAAGTGTAATTAAGAGAGAGAAAGGGGCTTAAGTGGACTAAAAGCACTCAACTATGGAAAGGACCTTGGATATCATGAATGAGAAGCCTTGGAATGAACACCAAGAGGTCCTATTTATAGTTGGGGGTGTCCACTAGAGTGTGGGAACACTTATGAATGTTATCTATCCATTTGGAGGGTTGCAACATATATTATTTTGAGTTTTGCAACACTCCAATAGTTAGATTCACTTTTTTTGCGTTTCCTCTACAGTGCATTCAGTCAAGTTTCAATAAAGATAACTTGACCGATCCCACTATGTGACAAGACCAATCTAAACCATCTATTGAGTTTGTCCTAGTGTCAACTCGACCAATCCACTTAAATTGATATTGGGTAGAGAGATTGTTGGTCAAGTTATGTGGATGGACAACATGATCGATTAATATCATTCTCAAAATCCATTAAGGATCGGTCGAGTTTGTAACTTGAATGATGAAGTGCTTGTAATGAATTTTCCAAAATAATATTTAAGTGATAAAATGTTTGAATTAAGTGTCCCAGATTTTTTTTCATCTTAGTTACAAGTCATATCATCAATACAAATGATTACAAAATTAATCTAAGGTGATTTGGAGTGTATTCCCAAAACACGCATTTGCATTGCTTTTGACTTGAACTAAACCAGGCTAGGGCTTGAGCGATTTGATCCTTTCCATGTACCTAATTCCTAAAATCAATCTTTAACCAACATATTAGATACATATAAATGGAATGGTTAAGTCTTATCAGAATATGGAAAATGTGTAACACTTAGGTCAACATTCTCCCCCTTTTTGATAATGACAAACCATTCCTAAACATATTGAAGAGGATATGAAATTTAAACTTTTACCTTTGAGAAAGGATGTGAGAGTTCAAACCTTTACCATGTGAATTGCAAGGTGATACATGATTTAACAATGTGACTTTCTCCCCCTTAATTCATGCTTACCTAAGCATGCATGGTTAGTATTTCCACAAAAAATCATACCACATATACATACTATATGGTCCTCTAGCAAGTCACATGATATGTAGATAATTGACAAGAAAAGGATCATATAAGCTTTAAAACAATATGGCTGAGAGCACTTCTCCCCCTTTGTCATCTCAAAAAGGTAGGGAGGTAGAAGAGATAAAATAACATGTCCTATCCACAAACACAAGCTAAAGAAATGACACACATATAGCACATATCAAACAGAGACAAAGCACAGAGAAACAAGCAATCAAATGTCATAATCAAAATATGGGATAATATACCACAAACTCATGAGATATAGTCAACTAAAGAGTTACGGTACATAAGATTAAGATTACAACACTAAACATGTTCTCACAAAACAAGCCATAAACAAACAATAAAACAGCAGATGATAAAATAGTTAGCCTCAGATACAGTGCCCAAATGTCTTAGTACATAAAAGTCTAAAAAGATTAATATGATCAGCACCTAAAGACTTAAGTACTAAAACATCTAAGGAAAATCTATGCTATCTATGTTGATATGGTCATCATTCGCATCAGTATCGTCAGCTCTAGGCTCATAGTCCTCGTCACCATGTGAAGGTGCATTAGAGACAGCAGCATCACCTTCATCACCATAGGAACCAGCGAAGCTGTCTCCAGAACCATCCTCGAAACCATCATCCTCGGTAGCCTCATCATCATCAACAACATCCTCATCATCAGCCTAGTCAAGCATCTCCTCGTCGGTAGAAGGACCAAAACCACGATTGGGCCATCTGACATTCTGCTCAGCCCAAGACATGCCAAGAACATGTAAATACTATGCTTGTGGGAAGGTGGGAGCAGAAGTGCCAAGACTAGTAGGCAGGGTGGCCGCTGGACCAACAGGTAGATCTAGAGGAAGAATCACACTAGGGGTAGGGGTAGGTCCACCTTCAACAGCATGTGTGGCAGTGGAAGTAGTAGGTGGCGAGGTTGGGTAGAAGTGAGTGTATGCATAGGAAGCATAGTCACCGCTTGGGTATGGCTGGTAGGAGGGGTAAGTATGGCTACAGGATAGGTTCATGGTATACATGATCTGGTAGAGGTCTTAGTGGAGGTGATCCTGAACTTGAAGGTTGTACGCCTGTCGGTGTAACATATAACCCATAAGAGATTCATTTGACACTGAGAAAGAGTTGTGATTAGGTTGAGGTGGTGGTGGTGGAGGGGCATGGGTGGAGGTATAGTTAAAGGCTCCAGTTGTGGTAGAGGAGGTAGGTAGGAAGGTATTCTTGATTGTGGTTTCACTAATTTAGACTCATTTCTGACTTGCTTTGCAATGAAGTTCATGGAAAAGAGAATTCTAAGTAGAAAAAGTGAAAAGGAAACAAATTGAGGTAGGGTAGGGGGTGGGTACCAAGGGTGTTCTTCCCTGAGTCAACATTTGACTCCAACATTCTTCAAGGGACATTACATGATCACAGAAGTGTTTTTATGCAATTTTGGTTTGGTTTTTCTTTGGGTGGAAATTGTAGTTAACAACTAATGTGAGCAGACGGTTCTTGATATCAAGGGAAGAGGATGGCAAGATTGATTTCTCCGTATAGGGTACATGATTCCTCTTAAAAAACTTGTGAATATTAGGGAGAGTAAGCTCAAAGTGTTTGTAGAAAGCCTCAGGATCAAGTAGGTCAAAATAGTCAGGGCAATCTTTCCTCCATGTGTTAGTGATCCCAGTTCCATTTAAATAGATATTCAAGGAATATTTAGAGATTGTGAATCTTGTCCTAAAAATCATGGAAGTGGGAATTACATTGCTATTGGGTGGTGGCACAAGTGTGTCATAGTTCTGTTGAAGATTGACAAAGGAACTCATGGACAGCCTTAGTGCTAGTGATGGAATTGTAAAAGCACAGGATTCTACACACAATGTGCCTAGGTGATGGGAAAAAAACAACTCCACTATCTCCAAGATAACCTTCATCATGGTGAGATGAGGCTCAAACAGAGCTCTAAAATGAAAGGGGTTCCTAGGAAGGAGCTCCTTATACTGACTTAGGGGTTTAGAGGAGATAAAAGAGGTTCCATCTTAGGTTAAGAGTCTAGGATTGGATGAGGGCAGGTTAGATCCACTAGGAAAATCTCTTTTCCTTCTATTGGAGGCCATGGAAATAGAATTTGAGAATCAAGACCAGCCAAAAGAAGGAGGGAACCTAGCTAACAGGTTGTCTAACCACCTTGATGGGTGTGCAAAGAGGCAAGGAAGGCTAGGTTAGACAAGGGAGAAGGTGTGCAAACCTAAGGTTGAAGGTTAAGGGAGCTAGAGGGGGGAATCAGTTGACTTTTCTCTATCAAGGAGGGAGAAATGTCAGATGAACCCTTTTTAAGTTTGGTCCAACTCAACCAACGGTCGAGTTTTGAGATTATAAAACTCAACTGATAAGCATTTTTATATAACCTTCGGCCAAGGGATTGGTTGAGTTGCCAACTCGACTGACAGGTAGCCTGTCAAAAAACATCAAATTTTAATTCCTAGCCTCTAGGGTGATAATTAAATTTATTTATTTATCCTATTATGCACTTTAGACATATTGAGGAACATATCACTCGTCATCGGGTACTATTTTGTGATAAAATAGTCGTTTGCAAAAAATATCGAAAACAAGTGAAACAAGGCAAGAAACAAGATAATTATAGCACATATGAAGCAAGAGATGATCAATTTAAGCTAGAAACATATAGGCAAGATAGCAACTAGCTAGAAGGCATGTCAATATCATCAAGAGAAGTTATAAGTAGTTTTGATCTAAAAAAACAAATTTCTCTCTGGCTAGAGGTTTAGTGAAAATGTTTACAAGATGATTCTCCGTATCCACATGTGTGATATAAATATCCTTTTTGGCAATGTGGTCACAAAGAAAGTGATGACGGGCCTATATATGTTTAGCTCTACTATGCAATATAGTATTATAATATTAGTTAATTGTACTAGTATTGTCACAATAGATAAGAGAAGCTCAAAATGAATGTTAAAATCTTAGAGAATTTTCTTCATCCATAGGCTTGGGCACAACAACTTCCAACTATAATGAATTCAGCCTCAGTAGTTCAAAGAGCCACAGTGCTTTGTTTCTTAAAGAACCAAGAAACTAGGCATGGTCCTAGGAAGAAGAAAGTGCCACTTGCGCACTTTCTATTAATCAAACAACCTGCATAATCAGCATCACTATAAGTAGTTCGAGTAAAGGCCCTTGACTTGGGATACCATAGTCCAAAATTTTAGGTTTTGGCTAGATACCTTAAAATCCTCTTAACTTCTATGAGATGTGATTTCCTAAGACTTTATTGAAATCGACCACACAAGTCAACACTAAACATTATATTAGGTCTAGGGGCAGTTAAATTTAGTAAACTTCCAATCATACCTCTATAGAGCTTCTCATCTACATTTTCTCCTTCTTCATCTCTGTCAAGCTTGGAGGTATTTGACATGGGATGTCCATTGTCTTGGTGTTCTCCATTCCAAATCACTTAAGTAGTTCATTTGTGTACTTTCCTTGGTTGATGAAGTTCCCATTCTTTGTTTGCTTGATTTGAAAGCCAAGGAAGAATGTAAGCCCCCCCATCATGCTCATCTAGAACTCACTCTGTATAAGAGAACTAAACTCCTTAGAAATATCAACATTAGTCTCGCTAAAAATAATATCATCACATAAATTTGAATGATCAGAAAATTGTTAGAAGTGTGCTTTAGAAATAAGGTAGAATCGACTTTGCCCATGATGTAGTCGTTATCTAAAAAAAAGTTCTTTAGTTTCTCATACCAAGCTCGAGGTGCTTATTTGAGACCATGGAGAGCTTTTTGCAACAAATGAACACGGTTATGCAAGTTATCATGTTCAAAGCCTGGAGGTTGTGCAACATATACTTCCTCCTCAATTGTACCATTCAAAAATGCACTTTTAACATCCATTTGATAAATTAGAAAATTATTGTGACTGGAAAAATCTAGAAACATCCTAATTGATTCAAGTCTAGATGAAGGTGCATATGTTTCATCAAAATCTATAGCTTCTTGTTGATTGTATCCTTGAGAAACTAACCTTGTTTGTTTCTTACCACTTTTCCACTTTCATCAAGCTTGTTGTGGTAGACCCACTTGGTGTCAATGATCTTTCTATCACTTGGTCTTTGCACAAGAGTTCACACTCAGTTCTTCTCAAATTGCTCCAACTCTTCTTGCATGGCGAGGATCCATTCATCATCCTTGAGGGCTTCTTTGACATCTTTAGGCTCAAGATGAGAGATGAAGGTGCTATCTACTTATTCTTTATTATAGGCATCTTGCGTCTTCACCCTTTCAAAATGATTGTCAATGATTATCACTTTAGTATGATTCTTTGCAAAATGGGGGGTTGAATCCTTCTTTTCTTCTTCTTTTTCTTCTTCATCACCTAACACATCCTTTTCTTTTTCACCAATGTTGAGCTCTCTCAAGTGATGGATCACCTGATATGCAATATCATCGTCAACATTCTTGGAAATAGAGGGGTTAGTCTCAATAAATCTAACATTGATAGATTCTTCTACTTTACACAATTTGATGCTAAACACTCTATAAGCCTTGCTAGTAGTGTTATAGCCAAGAAAGAAAGTCTTGTAGGACTTTGGATCAAACTTGTCAAGGGAATCATTGGTGTTCAAAACAAAACAAGGACAACCAAAATAATAAAGAAATCAATGGAAGGATTTCTATGAAGCCATAGCTCATAGGGGGGTTTATTCAAAGACGGATGAGTAAAAACCCGATTTTGCATAAAACATGAAGTACAAACGGCTTCGGCCCAAAACTTATTTTGAGTATCATACTCTATAAGCAAAATCCTAGACATCTCCTGTAGTGACCTATCCTTTCTCTCTACAACCCCATTTTGTTGAGACGTTTGAGGTGAAGAAAAGTTATGTGCATACTCGGATTCCTCAAAAAACCATTTAAACAAATCATTTTCAGATTCTCCCCCGTGATCACTACGGATAGAAATAATTCGGCAAGAAGCTTCATTTTCAGCTTGTTTGCAAAAAGTCGAGAAAACATCGAGAGTATCATTTTTGAAATAAGAAAGAAGGTCCAAGTATATTTAGAAAAATCATCGACAATCACAAGATAATACTTGCTACCACAAAGTGTTTACATACACATTGGTCTAAATAGATCAATGTGAAGAAGCTCAAGAACTCTTTTGGTGCTAAGTACTCCTTTGTATTTGAAGGAGGATTCTGTTTGCTTTCCTTGGGTACAAGGTTGGCATTCCTCATCCTTTTTAAAATCCAATTTAGGAAGTTCCTTGACCAAATCCTCTTTCATCAACTTCTTCATTTGATGCATATTTACATGACCAAGCTTATGGTGCCATAAAGAAATATCATTTGAATTGGAAACAAGACACCTACCAACAATAGGCTTAATAGAGTCAAGAACAATAATGTAAAGGTGACCATTTCTAGTTCCCTTATATATGACATTGTAGGAGAGGGAAATCTAGAAGCAAGCATTCTAAAGAAGTAAATAGAACAAGATAACCATTATCACAAAGTTGACTAACTATTATTAAATTGTGATGTGGGCCATCCACAACAAGTACATTCTTGATGCATAATGAATCACCTACATCACCCTCACCTATTATGTTATCCTTGTTGTCCCCAAATGTCACTAGTCCTCCTTTCTTCTTAGTGAATTAATTGAAATGGTTGATTTCACCTGTCATGTGTTTTGAACAGCCACTATCAACAATCCATTTTCCTTTAACCTACAAGAAAGGAAGATAATTGCTTCCCAATTCAAACTTTGGGATTCGGGGTTAGCTTGGGGACCCACTTCATATTTGGGTTGGTCCCCTTCTCCATGTAAGGACAATAAGTAGAATAGTGCTCATCACTCTTACAACGAACACAAATCATAGGGTCCCTAGAGTCAAAAGACACTCCATGGAATATTGGAGGTTCCCTGCTCTTCTTCTTACCTTTGCCTTTGCCTTTTGAGGCACCCTCATATCCTAAACCACTCGTTCCACTATGTTTGGTGGAGTGATCCAAGACTCCTGTAAGGACCCTGACCCATGTTTTGGGCTAACCCTATTTTCTTTGCTTAAGAAAGGTGCTAATAACCTAAATCTAATCCCTCAAGAAGTTTTAATATCATGTGACAAACTTATGTTTCCAGTTTGGTCCCGTTTGGATGTTGTTTGAGTAATGTTTGCTTGTTTTGGACCAAAGTGCAATTTACCAAAAGTAAGGGGTTATATTGCAATATGTCACATGCAGAGCATTCCTTTAGTTCTCTAACATCATTTTAAATAGAATGATGTTGTGGGGCACCTTGAGGAGGGCCTATGCTCCAAGTCTGAGCTTGGTCGGATGATGCTTGTGCTTTATGTGCTAGTTTTGGTGTAAATTGTAAATTACCCAAATTGAAGGGCCAATATGCAATTTATCAGCTCTAGAGTCTCCTCCCTTATGTTTTTCATCATCTAGGACGTGGATGGAAGTTGGGGCACCTTTTTTGGATGATAGTTAAGGAGTGACATCTCTATATAGTTTTTATGCCTTATATGTCACATGTGCTATCTTATCCTTTAGTGTATCGGGTAGAGCTTGGAGTATGTATCGGTTTAGGGGGGGTGTCGCCCATGAAGGGTGCCCATCTACATGATACACAGCCTAGAGTGTATCACCAGGATGTGCATGTGGATCTTGGGTGGCAACAAGTGGCGTTAAGAGCATGAGAAAGTGGCATCTAAGTTTATGTGGTTATGACACCTTTCCTTTGCTACCTCTCTCTTCCTTGGTGTATATAACTCCCTTTCTCCTTACCCAAGTGATCCTTTTCGGCCACCTTTTCCCCTTCCTGTATGGGATGATCTTGGGAGCTTTGGGAGCTTAAGGAAACCCCCATGGAGCTTGGGAGGCCGAGCTCCTTACCCATGGAGATTTCTTGCTCAAGATCCGACCTTGGTGAGTCATGCTTCTTTGCTAGCTTTTCCTTGTGCTTTCTTCTTCATCTCCTTCCTCCCCTCTTGGCCATGGATGGACCCTTGATGAGAGTAGGCAAGTCCGTTATTCTCTCCCTCTTTACTTCTTCGTGAGCTAAGAATAACCATGGCTTCTTCTTCATCGTCATCTTTTGTTTCTTGAGGTGATGATGATGGAGACGAAGGCAAGTTTGGAGCCTGGAATGGATGATCTTCATGGTGAGGAACATGTGTTTGCTTCTTGGATCATAAATCTTGATGTCTTTTATGGAGATCCTCTTAAGGCGGGTTGCATAACTCTTAACCATCTCTATTATGTTCACTCTCCATATGTGCATACATTGATTCTTGTCTTTAAATCGATACCCTTCTCTATGATAGTTGTGTATGGGGAACTTGAGATCTGATCTAATGGAAAATTCACGTTTTATTACTTCCTTTATCTTGTGTGGGATGGAAAATGGTGTCTTGAGGTTGAAGATGACCAACCTGATATGCTTTGGCTACCTGATATGGTGTTTTACCCGATATAGGGCTTTACCCGATACTATGCTTTGCCCAATATAGTACCTTGCCCGATAGGATATTCCTTGGTTGATGAATTGTGAGAAATACCCCTCTCTCACTTTGTTGTTGATAGGTGAGCTTATGATCCCTTGATCCAAAGATGTATGGTAGTGAGTCCTTGGGCAATACCCCTCTCTCACTTTGTTGTTGAGAGGTGAGCCTATGCTCTAGATGGTTGGGCGACATGTTATCTTGGCCGATAGAAGTGCTCATCTTAATGATTAGATGCTCTACCCTAGTTGCACGACATGTTCTTGGGGTTGAAACCTTGGTTGGTACCTTGGGTGATATGGTGGTGATGCCTTTGGTGATGGGTATCCTTGTTGGTATAGGGAACCCGATAGGATGATCCTTGGTGTGGACGGTACCCTTAGAAGTAGTGTTGTCCAGTATCCTTAGGTAATATGGTGTGGTTAGGTTTGACGACATGGTTTTGGTATTCCTTACACGATACCTTTAAATGTGAATCCTACCCTTGAGTAGACACTTGGACAATACTGAGTATCCCTTACCCGATATGCCTTGGTGAAGGACCTAACACGATATCCCATAAGTAAAAGGAATTGTTACGACCCGCGTCGAGCTTATCCCATAAGTAAGTTGTTCAGCACGTGTTTAGCTGATGTGTTAAGTTATAAGCCTGTTTTTGTTAATAATGCTTAAAATGGACATGATACGTGCTTAGTGTGTTTTCTAGCCTCTAAAGTATGTAAAATCTTACGCTTGAAACGTTGCCAGAGAAATCGTTCGAATCCGACCTTCGAGTCAAAAGTTGCATGTTTTTGGGCTTCTAGGGACCCAATTGTAATTTTGCAAAGTTTCGAAATTTGCGATTTGGCCCCTAAGTTTTCTTCCTTAACCTTCCTTTCTCCCTTTCTCGTTTCATTTCACAGAAACGCAGAACGCAGGAAACGTTCTGTTCCTTGCGTGAGAGAAAGAGAGAGAGAGAGAAAAAGAGAGAAGGAGCTGAGGAGGGAGAAGCTCTGGAGCGTCGTTTTACTCCAATTAGTTGCTGTAGATCGTCCCTTCCCTCCGTAGATCATCACCTTCATCGAATCGAATCAATTTTGCAGCTGGAGCTGCGTTTGCAAGAAAAGTGGTCAAGGAATTGGGGTGCTCGGAGCAGCCCTAGCTTGTTCCTTTCTTCCTTTCAGGTACGGTTTAGTTGTATGGGTCGTTTGTGATCGTTTCGCGGTGTTTACTCGAAGTTTGCCCGTCGATTCGAGAGAAATCGACTTCTGCAGGCCGTTTTTGTGTTCTGCCTGTGCGCGGTTCGGCCGAGTTTCCAATTCGGTCGGCCGAGTTCTTATTTAGGGCTTTTGTACAGCGTTTTCCGGATCGGCCGAGTTTCAGTCTGGATCGGCCGAGTTTCTTGAATTAGATAAACGAACAGGGATTTGGTCGGCCGAGTTTGGTCCTGATCGGCCGAGTTTCCTTTGTAGGTTTTTCAAGCGGTGAGTTGGTCGGCCGAGATTGGTCGGCCGAGTTTCAGGATCTGGGAAGTGATCGGCCGAGTTTGATAGTGTTCGGCCGAGTTTCAAGTGGTGAGTGGCAATTCATTTAGAAATCATTATTTAACTCATTTTAAATGCGTAATTGCTTCAGTAATAGTATGATAAGTTCATTGGAACTTGAAATGTGTGATATGAATGATATGAAAGAGAAAATTCTGTGTTTTACAGTTATAATGTGTTATTTGTGTTATTTGTTAATCAAGTATAGACCTAGATGCCCTAACGCCGTAGAACCCCTCGTGAGGTCTGCACCTTGGGGTGAAACGACCTATCTAGCGTGTGACTAGATGGTCGGTGACTCGTGTTCAACAATAATCCGTGCGTGTGTCACGGTGGCACGAGGGCAGAAAGGCAGTGTTCAACAATAATCCGTGCGTGTGTCACGGTGGCACTGGAAAGAAAAGAAAACTTGGTTATCTAACACAATTCGTGCAGCGTCACGAAGGTAACCCTGTGACCCTCCGCCGATGTACTTAGGTTTAAGGAGGAGTCTAGAGTACACTCTTTGAGAGTGCAGTGAGGCCGTGTGAGCCTGAGAATCCTGACGCAGACCAGGACAGCAGTCAGACTTAGCATTTCCCGGGTGTGTCGCTAAGTCTTGTACGGTGGGGCCGTAGCATGAACTTGTTGCGGATCCTTATATGCAGAGTACACTGCATATATTTAGGGCATAATAATAATAAATGAATAAATAATCATATAGGATCATAGTAAATTTATATAACTGTTTAACTATTTGAAATACCTGATGATACTTAGAAATGTGATTGGTAACTGTATATCTGCTATGTCAGTAGAATTGCTCTGCTTTAAAATGTATATCTGTTTATTTTCAGTTAATGAACCTGACGAGTTATTTATTGATAGCTAAGTGAAATGTTATTCACTGAGCGAGTAGGCTCACCCCTCTACTCAAACATTTTCAGGTCAGCACCAGCTTCAGGAGTCAGAAGGATCGTATCATCCTAACGCTTAGTTGACAGAAGGTTTGTAGTTAGTCTAGTTAGAAGGTCTCTTAATCCATTCCCCTCGATCTTCGGGGCAAGGTGTGAGTGAGAGAGAGAATATGTACAAAGATGTAAATTAACTGTTATGCTTTATTTAATGTTGAACAATGCAGTATGCTGTAGACTTGCTATATTTCTTATCAGTTTAATAGAAATGCTTCCGCAGTTTGTTTAGTTTTCATTTGCAGTAATATCTTAAATGGCTTAAGAGGAAATGAAAGTTTGGTTTAAGTGTATAATCCCACCTGCCGTGCCCTAATCCGGTGGTTTGTGTTTAATGTGAGAATGGGGCGCGACAACTTTTGGTATCAGAGCCTAGGTTTGAGTACTTAGTTACTCAAGGTCAGGGGACGATAAGAGACCAATAGGAGTAAGGTTTAAGTGTCTTTCCTCTATCTGTAATTTTCTAATAGGAAATATTCTATTATATCATTGCAGATGGCAGGAAGAGGTTTTGATCGTGATGATCAAGCTGAGAGCCATGTTGGCCCTGATCCGCGGTACTTGGGTCCAGGTGGTGGTGACCACGTGGATGAAGCATCTCGGATGTACAGGATGTTCTTGGAAACCAAAGAGAAATACAAGGCTGATAGGCGAGAATCTTCTTCCACCAGCAGTAAAGATCTGATGCGATCTTATGAGCTTGTGAAGAAGCTTGGTGGCACAGAGTTCAGTGGCACCACAGATCCCGCAGAAGCTGATGAGTGGTTTAGACAGATTGAGAAGGTCTTTCGTCTGATGGAACTTCCAGAAGACAAGAAGATCAATCATGCAGTCTACCTTCTGACAGGTGATGCAGAGCTATGGTGGCGTGGTGTGGAGGAAAAGAGAAGAGGCACAGAGCTTTCCTGGCAGGATCTCTCTGAGGAGTTTCATCTCAAATTCTATCCACCCACTTTCCTTAATGAGAAAATCAGGCAGTTGCAAAATATCAAGCAGGGGAACATGACAGTTACAGAGTATGAAGCACTTTTTACTCGGTTAGCTAACTTCTGTCCACAACTTGTTCCTGACAACATAGAAAGATGTAGAAGATTCCAGGAAGGACTAAGGCCGGAAATCCGGCATACAGTTTCTGCTACTAGCAGGAGAAATAGAGAAAACTTTGGCGAGTTTGTTGAGGCTGCCAGACAGGTTGAAGAATCTGTGAATGCTGACAGAGTGCCTGAGTCTAAGAAGAGATCTGCAGAGTTCAGTGGAGGACAGCCCAGTGGTGGATACAGAGGTGGAGGTAGAGGTTTCTTCTCTAAACTTGGGCGTGGCTTGGGTTGTTTTGGCAGGCAGAGATCGGAGAATGCCACTACTTCTAGAGGCAGAGGAGGATACAACCCAGGAAGATGGAGCAGTGCCGATAGTGGACAGTCATCTGGGTCATCAATGTCAGTGACTGGTCCACAGAGACAGGAAAAGCGAGTATGTAATACCTGTGGAAAATCTCACTCTGGGCAATGTTGGGGTCCAGATTATACAGGATGCTTCCATTGTGGACAGATGGGACATATAAGGAAGTTTTGCCCTCAGCTTCAACAAGCAGCGTCACAAGCTTCTCAGTCCCAGTTTTATGATGTTCAGAGACAGCCTCCAGTTGAAGGACCAAGTTCTTCTATGGCTTCTGGTTCTAGAGGAGGTGGAGTATCTAGTGGCAGGAGTGGTCAGAGAGGACAACGTGGCAGAGGGAGAGCTTCAGCACGTTTCTTTTCTTTGACACCTCAGGAAGGTATAATCTCTTCACAAGTTGTTACAGGAGAGATGTTTTTATTTAATAATATACCAGTTTCAGTTTTGATAGATCCGGTAGCTACTCATTCTTTTATACGACGTTCTTTAGTTGTTGAACTTAATCTGTTAACTCAAGAGTTGGCAGATGAGTTAGTGTTGAGGGTTCCACTAGGTGGACCGACAGTTTTGTCTGAGTCCTGTCCCGGATGTTTGTTATCTTTTGAAGGTTTTACCTTTGCTGCTAATCTTATACCCTTGGATGTAAATACTTTTCAAGTCATCTTGGGTATGGATTGTCTTGAGACATATCAAGTGCAACTCGATTGCTGGAAAAAGGAAGCTACCTTTCAATTAGGAGAATTTTCTTGTGTCTTTTCTGGAGACAGGAAAGTTCTGCCTACATGCATAATATCAGCTGTTGTAGCTAATAAGATGTTACAGAAAGGATGTGAAGCGTTCCTTGCTCATGTGATTGACACCAGAGCAGAGAAGAGCACTGCCAGTGTTTATGATGTGCCTGTAGTTCGTGAGTTCTCTGACGTTTTCCCAGAAGAGTTACCAGGCTTACCTCCTGTCAGAGACATTGATTTTGAAATTCAGGTATATCCAGGTAGTCATCCAGTAGCGCTGCCGGCCTACAGAATGGCACCTGCAGAGTTGAAAGAACTCAAGGTACAGTTGCAGGAGATGTTAGATAAGGGTTTCATTAGACCCAGTTCTTCACCATGGGGTGCTCCAGTCTTGTTTGTTAAGAAAAAAGATGGTACCATGCGTCTCTGTATAGATTACAGGCAACTGAACAAGATCACAATAAAGAATAAATATCCCTTGCCGAGAATAGACGATCTGTTTGATCAGTTGCGTGGAGCGACGATCTTCTCTAAGATAGATTTGAGATCTGGATATCATCAGCTCAGAATAAAGGCTTCTGATATTCCCAAGACAGCTTTCAGAACTAGGTATGGGCATTATGAGTTTTTGGTCATGTCGTTTGGGCTGACCAATGCCCCAGCAGCCTTTATGGATATGATGAATCAGATTTTCAAACCGTTCCTAGATCAGTTTATTGTAGTCTTTATAGATGATATCTTGATCTACTCCACAAATGATGTACAGCATGAGCAACACCTGAGAGTAGTATTGCAGTTGTTGAGGCAACACCAACTGTATGCTAAGTTTAGCAAGTGTGAGTTCTGGTTGGCTGAGGTAGCATTTCTTGGACATGTTATCTCGAGAGATGGAGTTAGCGTTGATCCTAAGAAAGTTGATTCTGTGCTTCAGTGGGAACAGCCTACGACTCCTACTGAGATCAGAAGTTTCTTGGGTTTAGCAGGCTATTACAGAAGGTTTATACAGAACTTCAGTGTGCTAGCATCACCCTTGACACGTTTGACGAGGAAGAATGCACCGTTTGTTTGGTCTGATAACTGTGAGAAAAGTTTTCAGATCTTGAAGAAAAAGTTGACCACAGCGCCAGTGTTGGTTTTGCCCGAGGCAGATAAAGGTTATACAGTGTTCTGCGATGCTTCCAGGAGGGGTTTAGGCTGTGTGTTGATGCAAGAAGGCAAAGTTGTGGCCTATGCATCTAGACAGCTTAAGAAGAACGAAGAGAACTACCCTACTCATGATCTAGAATTAGCTGCTATAGTTCATGCTCTTAAGACATGGCGTCATTATTTGTATGGTGAGACATGTCAGGTGTTCACTGATCATAAGAGCTTGAAGTATATCTTCACTCAGAAGGATTTGAATTTGAGACAGCGCAGATGGCTAGAGCTGATTAAAGACTATGATGTAACAATCGATTACCATCCTGGTAAGGCAAATGTTGTAGCCGATGCCTTGAGTAGAAAGTCAAGTTCTTCAGCCAATGCATTTTCTATGGCATGTTTCAAGAGAGACTTGCTTGTAGATATGCGAAAGTTGAACTTGGACTTGGAGGTGACAAGACAGAGTGGGCTGATTGCACAGATGCAAGTTAGACCTACTTTTTATAATCAGATTAAAGAATTGCAGCAGAATGATAATGAGTTATGGCAAATCATGCAGGAGATGTCAGAGGGTAAGAGGACAGAGTTCAGGTTATCTGATGAAGGCATGTTGTATCTTCATGATAGGCTGTGTGTACCTGGGAACAGTGAGTTAAAAGAGCAGATTCTTGAAGAAGCGCATACTTCTATGTATGCCATGCATCCAGGTAACACAAAGATGTACAGGAACCTCAAAGAGCTGTACTGGTGGTCTGGCATGAAAAAGGATGTAGCTGAATACGTAGCTAGGTGCGGGGTGTGTCAGCAGGTTAAGGCTGAACACCAGAAACCTGCTGGTACTTTACAGTCGCTTCCTATACCAGAATGGAAATGGGATCACATCACTATGGACTTTGTGGTAGGATTACCCAGGACGCCCAAGGATTCGGACTCGATTTGGGTGATTGTGGACAGGCTAACTAAGTCTGCTCATTTTCTTCCAATCAAGTCAACCTTCGACGCTTCAAGGCTGGCAAAAATTTATGTGAATGAAGTAATCAGGTTGCATGGGATTCCAGTTTCTATTATTTCTGACAGAGATCCAAAGTTCACATCTAGATTCTGGAATCAGTTACAACATGCGTTGGGCACGAAGTTGAAGTTCAGTACAGCGTTTCACCCACAAACAGATGGTCAATCTGAGAGGACCATTCAGACCCTTGAAGACATGCTGAGAGCATGCGTGATACAGTTTAGAGGTAACTGGGAAGAACACTTAGGCCTAATAGAGTTTGCATATAATAATAGCTACCATTCTAGTCTGGGAATGGCTCCATATGAAGCTCTTTATGGCAGAAAGTGTAGATCGCCAGTTTGTTGGTATGAGGTGGGTGAGAAGAAAATTCTTGGACCCGAGCTAGTTGATGTGACTACTGAAAAGATATCAGTGATCAGAAATCAGTTGAAAGCTGCACAGGATAGACAGAAGAGTTATGCTGATAGACGACGTCGACCTCTTGAGTTTGAGGTTGGTGACGAGGTTTACTTGAAGGTTTCGCCGTGGAAGGGAGTTCTGCGGTTTGGCAAGAGGGGTAAGTTGACCCCTAGATATATGGGTCCATATCCTATTGTTGAGAGGATTGGACCTGTAGCTTACAGGTTGGATTTGCCGTCTGAGTTGGCAAATCTACATGATGTCTTCCACGTATCTATGCTGAAAAAGTGTCACCCTGGTACAGATAAGATTCTAGATTCAGAACCGGTGCAACTTAGGACAGATGTGTCCTATGTTGAAGGACCTGTGCAGATAATTGATTACCGGATCAAAAAGCTTAAGAACCGCGAGATTCCTTTAGTGAAGGTTTTATGGAGAAACCACAATCTTGAAGAAGCTACGTGGGAGCTAGAGTCTGAGATGCGTAGCAAGTTCCCTTTTCTCTTCTAGGAATTTCGAGGACGAAATTCTTATAAGGGTAAAAGGAATTGTTACGACCCGCGTCGAGCTTATCCCATAAGTAAGTTGTTCAGCACGTGTTTAGCTGATGTGTTAAGTTATAAGCCTGTTTTTGTTAATAATGCTTAAAATGGACATGATACGTGCTTAGTGTGTTTTCTAGCCTCTAAAGTGTGTAAAATCTTACGCTTGAAACGTTGCCAGAGAAATCGTTCGAATCCGACCTTCGAGTCAAAAGTTGCATGTTTTTGGGCTTCTAGGGACCCAATTGTAATTTTGCAAAGTTTCGAAATTTGCAATTTGGCCCCTAAGTTTTCTTCCTTAACCTTCCTTTCTCCCTTTCTCGTTTCATTTCATAGAAACGCAGAACGCAGGAAACGTTCTGTTCCTTGCGTGAGAGAAAGAGAGAGAGAGAGAGAAAGAGAGAATGAGCTGAGGAGGGAGAAGCTCTGGAGCGTCGTTTTACTCCAATTAGTTGCTGTAGATCGTCCCTTCCCTCCGTAGATCATCACCTTCATCGAATCGAATCAATTTTGCAGCTGGAGCTGCGTTTGCAAGAAAAGTGGTCAAGGAATTGGGGTGCTCGGAGCAGCCCTAGCTTGTTCCTTTCTTCCTTTCAGGTACGGTTTAGTTGTATGGGTCGTTTGTGATCGTTTCGCGGTGTTTACTCGAAGTTTGCCCGTCGATTCGAGAGAAATCGACTTCTGCAGGCCGTTTTTGTGTTCTGCCTGTGCGCGGTTCGGCCGAGTTTCCAATTCGGTCGGCTGAGTTCTTATTTAGGGCTTTTGTACAGCGTTTTCCGGATCGGCCGAGTTTCAGTCTGGATCGGCCGAGTTTCTTGAATTAGATAAACGAACAGGGATTTGGTCGGCCGAGTTTGGTCCTGATCGGCCGAGTTTCCTTTGTAGGTTTTTCAAGCGGTGAGTTGGTCGGCCGAGATTGGTCGGCCGAGTTTCAGGATCTGGGAAGTGATCGGCCGAGTTTGATAGTGTTCGGCCGAGTTTCAAGTGGTGAGTGGCAATTCATTTAGAAATCATTATTTAACTCATTTTAAATGCCTAATTGCTTCAGTAATAGTATGATAAGTTCATTGGAACTTGAAATGTGTGATATGAATGATATGAAAGAGAAAATTTTGTGTTTTACAGTTATAATGTGTTATTTGTGTTATTTGTTAATCAAGTATAGACCTAGATGCCCTAACGCCGTAGAACCCCTCGTGAGGTCTGCACCTTGGGGTGAAACGACCTATCTAGCGTGTGACTAGATGGTCGGTGACTCGTGTTCAACAATAATCCGTGCGTGTGTCACGGTGGCACGAGGGCAGAAAGGCAGTGTTCAACAATAATCCGTGCGTGTGTCACGGTGGCACTGGAAAGAAAAGAAAACTTGGTTATCTAACACAATTCGTGCAGCGTCACGAAGGTAACCCTGTGACCCTCCGCCGATGTACTTAGGTTTAAGGAGGAGTCTAGAGTACACTCTTTGAGAGTGCAGTGAGGCCGTGTGAGCCTGAGAATCCTGACGCAGACCAGGACAGCAGTCAGACTTAGCATTTCCCGGGTGTGTCGCTAAGTCTTGTACGGTGGGGCCGTAGCATGAACTTGTTGCGGATCCTTATATGCAGAGTACACTGCATATATTTAGGGCATAATAATAATAAATGAATAAATAATCATATAGGATCATAGTAAATTTATATAATTGTTTAACTATTTGAAATACCTGATGATACTTAGAAATGTGATTGGTAACTGTATATCTGCTATGTCAGTAGAATTGCTCTGCTTTAAAATGTATATCTGTTTATTTTCAGTTAATGAACCTGACGAGTTATTTATTGATAGCTAAGTGAAATGTTATTCACTGAGCGAGTAGGCTCACCCCTCTACTCAAACATTTTCAGGTCAGCACCAGCTTCAGGAGTCAGAAGGATCGTATCATCCTAACGCTTAGTTGACAGAAGGTTTGTAGTTAGTCTAGTTAGAAGGTCTCTTAATCCATTCCCCTCGATCTTCGGGGCAAGGTGTGAGTGAGAGAGAGAATATGTACAAAGATGTAAATTAACTGTTATGCTTTATTTAATGTTGAACAATGCAGTATGCTGTAGACTTGCTATATTTCTTATCAGTTTAATAGAAATGCTTCCGCAGTTTGTTTAGTTTTCATTTGCAGTAATATCTTAAATGGCTTAAGAGGAAATGAAAGTTTGGTTTAAGTGTATAATCCCACCTGCCGTGCCCTAATCCGGTGGTTTGTGTTTAATGTGAGAATGGGGCGCGACAGCTTCGCTGATACCCTATATGAAGACATGATATCTTAGTCATTATGCCCTTGCCCGATATACTCCCTTGGATGGTTGCCCCACACAAGATGGGAGTTGTAGGTTGATATATGTTTTGAGCTTGGAAAACATAGGGTCTTGGACGATATAGAGTTTGGGTGATATAGTGTCATGAGCAATACAAGGACTAGTGATGATAGGTGGACCAGGTATGTGGAGTTTGTTACCCTTATACCCTTAATGATGATCATGGATGAGGAAAAAGGGAGTTAACCTTGGTAGGGTTGACCTAGAGAATACCTTAGTTGTCATGAGGTTATGTGGTTCTTGGCCGACATGGTTACAAGGTTGCCTAACCCGATATGAAGTGAGATGTGTTAGATACATGAGTTGCCCGATATCCCAAAAGACGGTCCCTTGGCCAGGATGGGTTAAGGTGTGTTCAGACGATATAACCTTGGTGGCTTCTTTGCACGACATGTTGTTCCCCATACTAGACATAAGCGGAGTTTGTGGGTCTTACCCGATATCCGCTTCCTTAGTGCTCTCCCCGATATGGGTGTTAACCGATATGGCAGGTTGTGTTTGTTGCTTGGTTGAATACCGACACCAATAGTGTTCGCTAGCTTTTAGTGAGGGTTTGTTTGGTCACTGCCTAGTTTTGGTGAGGGTAGGCGACACCTTTAGTGAGGGTTGTGCCCTAACCCAATAACCCTAAATGTTATCTTGAGCCTTATATGATAGTATGTTATCTTGCTACATTGATCCCATATCTTTGATCATGATGATAAGACATGATGAATAGGTTGTGAACATTAGTATGGTGGTTACCTATGGTTGATGGTAGGTGAACCTTTGATAATGCTTGATGGTAGATCATCGTTGTATGGTCCCTAAATATGAATCCTTAAGAATGGCATGCATGATGACACGAGATATAGGGTATGGTGGATACCCATGGTATGGTAACAGTAATGTGTACTGTTTAATACACCATCTATAAAATTATGCTTCATGTGTTCATAATAATGGATGATTGTTCCAAACCTGTAAACCTTAATCTTAATGACATGATATGTTCTTTAAAGCTTTGTATGTGGTGATCCAGTTATCTCTTTTTCTATGCTCCCTAACCATGCAGGTATTATCAATTGAATTCATAGCCAGGTAAGAGCTATGGTGATTATATGATCATGTTCTTTGTGTAGCACTTGGTATATGTGCAATATCTGAGTAATGATGATGTGTCTTTTTGATAAGATAGCATGTATCACCATATGATGAGAAAGGTCTGGTGACTTGTTAAAGGCTAATAGCCTGATTGAGGTGTTATCCTCCAGTTATGATATGAGGGATTGCTATCCCATGATGATGTATGATGATGAAGCCTTGAGAGGTAGTGGCATTATGATATGAGGGATTGATATCCCATGTTGATGAAGCCTTGAGAGGCAGTAGCATTATGTGATGAATTGAGGGATTGATATACCATGGCAATATGATGAATGTTGAGGGCATTGAGAATAATAGTAACAGTGTAACACAAGATAATGGAATTTAATGTTGTTTATGTTTTATATATGGTTGTTTAATACAACTTGGTTTCCCCAACAATCCACTTAAAATGCATTAACTAAATATAGATGAACTTTCATGTAGTTTTCCCTGGCCATAGATCCATCATCGTTAGGAGCTGGTGATGGTGAAACAGGTTCTCCTACGGGTTAACCTAGAGCGCATATTGTTGAATATGTGGGGTTTCTGCTTGTTGAAAATAGGAGGATTAGAGTACAACTGCAGTTGTAGACTCAAGATGTGTATAAGAGCATGGTGAGCAGGCCCATGGATCAGTGTGATAGAGCATGGTAAACAGGTCCATGGCTTAGTGTGATAGAGCATGAATGTGTTCATGGCTCAGGAGCATGGTGAATAGGCATGTGGCTCAAGATATACTAGCATCATAACCTGTACCAAGGTGGGATAGAGAAAGGGTAGCTTGCGAAGATGACCCTCTAACTGACGTCACTTAAGAAAGAGACTGTGGTCCTGCTTTGGTTCTCGTGCACTGACCACGAGGGTAGAGGTCGTGGATTTCAGCTCTTCCATTGACCTTGTATGGCACCGGCTTTGGGTTTCGCAACCGAAGGTTGGATTTGAGCGGTACAGATTACTTCCACAGGGCATAATAATTCGTAATCAAGCCATATGGTATCTTTGCTTAGGGAAAATATGAAACATTGGATGAGGCCTTGTAATGTTTCTATGATCTTTGTATAAGTTTTTCATATACATGTTCTTCATATTCCTTCTTGCATAACCGGTTAGTTATTAACTGTTGTTTAAATTGATCTATCTGCTCAGTTATCTGTGACGATAATAAAGTTGGTAGAGGGTTATGTTTCTCACTGGGACTGTGTGTCTCACCCCGCTGGTTAAATAACCTTTTTAGTTGGGCGTTCCTGGTGAGATAAGGATCATGTTAATAAAGACGATGAGTGGAGGTATCATTCCTGGTGGAGTTGATAGTGTCTAGAAGTAGAGTCCTATGTGTCATCCCTGTACACTCGGGTCTTCAGAAGAGTTTTCAATGTTTCTCATATGATGATCGATGTACGGTTTTCGGCTTATGTACCTTGATGTAATAAATCAGCATGTGGAATAGTTATTTCATGTAACGAGATGATGGGAAATTATTTTGTAGCACCTTGAAAATATGTTATGAAAAGAAAGTGTTGGCTCAGATGCAACATGTTTCATCTTATGTTGCTTGTTGTAAATAGGTTTTAATTTCCTATGATTTTTGGTAATCCTCTGGTTAGTATGTAATCGTGTTTTGTTCGAGTTGGTATGTCTCAAGTGGTTGGTATCAGAGCTCTAGGTTCGTCAATTTTACAGGGACACTAGGACTAGGATTAAGATGGTGTCTAAGATTGGACCGTGACATAAAATATGGTGCATACTACCTAATCTCGGTACTTGGATGCCATGGTCAGGTATTCAAATATTGAAGACAAAGGTAAGCATGGAGCATTAGATTGTTTCCTCCTCGATTACTCTGATCAAGTAGTCATTCTGGAGCAATCTAAAGAGCATAATAAATCAGGAAATATGATGCTAATACCTTCATCATGTTATAAAAGAGGTAAATGAATGCACCATAACCCCTTAATACCTGGATTCTTGGTAATAAAAAGAGGAAGTAACAGTTATATGAAACCCAAATCCATATAAGAATGCGACGAGATAAGTTCTTGGAACCATAATCTTAAGAGATACATCAAGTACAAGACAGATTAACCTATCATAACAAGGTGAGTTAAAGTATAAAACTTATACAAGATGAAGAAAATGCCTGAAAGCAAAGATAAGGTTGGAAGAAAGAGAAGAACAAGTGATGAGTAAATAAGATGGAACCTGAGATAATCTCAGACCAACCAATGAACGTAAGCAAAAATGGGAAAGTATAAAGTGTAAAATTCATGATAAGTAAAAGGGAACAAGGGAGATGATCCCTGTTCAATAAAGAATATGTCAAGAGTAATGCTCTTTTTCATAAAAAGAAAGTGGAAGCACGGTACAATCAAGAAATAATCATGAATATGATGAAATGACAACAAGAGAAAAAGAGTAATAACATGTAATTGTCTTGATGATTCATGTGTTGATTGCAAGGAAACCAAGAAAAAGCAAGATAAAAATAAATGGAACAAAGTTTAATGATGCATAAATAGTTGAGAACTCATGTAAGGATCAAAGAATGATGTTACAACCCCAAATTTTGGGTTCCTTTGGTGAGAACTGTAATTTCTCATATTAAAGATATTTGGAAAAATAATGATAGAATTTGTTGTGAATAAATGGATTTCATTTAAAATAGCCTTGTTGTTTGATTTGTGGGCTTTATTGGCTATTGGGCCCAATAACAAGGAAATTCAATTAATTAATGAATAATTGAGTTGTTGAGAAAGGAGAGATGAGGTAGAAACCTCTAGAAGGCAAAGGAATGTAATACAAGAATGAATTTCGTGCCTCTTGGGTTCCAAGGAGTCCAAAGTTGCAAAGATAAAGCAACAAGAAAAGAAAAGACCAATAAAGTATTTCCTTGTTAATAAAGAAATTAAAAACATTGATGAAATATGGAAAATAAGTGAAAAGAGGTATAATGGAATAATCCTAGGTGGAATTTCGTATTCCAAGGATTCCTAATGATAAAAGGAATACCAAGGAGGAAAATAAAAGAGAAATAAAGAGAAATCCTCAAAAAGAGATATTTTAATAAGAAATAAACATGATAATGAGAAATAATGCATATAGATGCATCTAGAAGGATAATAAGTATCCTTGAAAAGGAATTTCGAAATATTATAATTTCTTGGGGTCCAAGGAGTCCCAAATAACAAGATAATGGTTTGAGGAAAGAGAAAATAACCATTAAATGAATCGTATTAATGAGTAACTTGTCTTTGAAGAAATAGTCCTTTTCTTTTGGAATTTCGGACTCACACTTGACATGCAAGTAGATAAAGGCAAGAGATATGGAAACACCCTCCCAAATTAGCATAGGACTCCTATTGCCTTTTCCGTCCAAGAGGGGTCCGGACTCTCCCTACTATCATAACCCTTGGAAATTTCTTAATGATTGTGATGTATATAAAGATGGTTGTAGATGGTCGTGCCTTGCCCTCCCTATCCACCGATCAGGAAAACACAGATGGGGGCAACCCTCCTTAGGTCTGTGGATGACCTCCTCCCCTCTCGGGTACCTCATCCTTCAAGAACGGGGCGCGTGGTCAGGTTGTCCTCATGTGAAGGAGATCGGATCCCTATCTGCAGAGAGAATAACACCGAGTAGAGAAGTATGGGCTGGCGGGGGTGAAGGGTGTGACTCTGGCGGCCGACAGCATCAACCCCTCCCTGATAGATGTCCAGGTCGAGCACCAACGCGACACCTGCAAGTGGGTTGCAGGTTTGCCGCAGCCGTAGACCTATTGGGTTGCTTTTCGACTGACCCGGTCACACAGAAGAGGCACCCCCCATGTGTAAGGGCATGACGAAGGCAGAGGAAGCCTCCCCGATGGCCGTCGAAGTCAGGGGTGGAGAAGGGCAGCTGCAACCTGCTGCAAAATGCGGCCGCTAGGGCAAGCCGAAGGAGGAAGACGACCTGTGGGTCGTTTGGACGAAATTACCCTCCGGGGGTATGAAGACCGGGGAACTTAAGTGGGGGCAGCGTCGTCATTTGCTTATGATTCCAAAATCGTGAGATCGTTGCATGGGTGGAGTGACATGGCACAATCTGATTGGCCCAAAATAGGTAATTTTGCTAAAATCATATCTATTTATTCATAGCTCGGATCAGCATGCATAAAATATGAAAGTTGCTCAAAAAAATGAGGGGAATCCATTAAAAATATAATTGAAGCCTGATTTCTCTTGAAATTCGAAAATTAATGGAAGATGTCAACTTTAATACTTTAATGTTTAAAGAACCCTATTTTGAGATGAATAATATATTTATAAGGGATTAATGGATGATTAGAGTTGGTATTAACCTGTTAATGATGAAAGGGCACATTAGGAACAAAAAGGATGAACTTTGCATGTAATTAGGTTAATTTTGAGTTTAATGTGCATGAATAATACTTTAATGGGCCTTGAAACCCTAATGTTGGTAAATTCGACTCTTAATAGCTTTAATTATTCAAAGTGGTGAAGAAAGATAAGATATAATGATTCTAAGCTATTTCGAGCATTAAAGTTCCTAATTTGTGGATAAATAGCCTTAATATAGAAATTAGGGTTTTTGAATGAATCAAGGTAGAATTAATGATAAATAACGTTCATATGAGTATTAGAGCATAATGAACTACAAATTGATGATAAATGAGCATAATGACCTTGTCATGGGTTAAAGAGGATAAAAATGGTAGCTTTAATGAAAAGAGGCGTAATGGACTTATATAATGGTTAATTATGCCTTAAACCCAAAACTGAGGATTAGATGAGGAAATAATTAGGGTTTGTGATCAATTGCGTTAAATTAGGGTTTAAAATAGTAAAATATGAAGGGAAGCCCTAATTGCAAAAGAAACCCTAAAAGTGAATTAGAAACCCTAGGAAGTGAGCTAGGTTTAATGGATCTTGATGACATGAATAATAAAAAGAGAATTACATGATTATTTTAGGATCTTGTTGAAAATGCTTGCTTTCTTGGATTCTTATTGCATGGATATTTCTGTTCAAATCGTCAGATCAGGTATGTGGTTAATTATGAATAACTGCCTTAGTTTCCCGAGGATTTTCCGGATGGTTAACCGCATTGAATGCAAATTATCAGTTTGGATGTTCATACTTGCAAACTATAAAGTCACTATGATTATCACATTAATGATAGAAGTATGTATTCTCGCACCTACATGCCACCCTGATGGATGATGCCAAAGGTCAGGCCCAGATGGGTACACCAATGGACACCTTGAGTGGTGACCCCAGGCACCAAGCTCGGGAATGAGAAGGTGGCCTATGATATTGCATGGCTAGAGGGAACCATGAGTGGTGACCCTAGGCACCAAGCTCGGGATTGAGAAGGTGGCCATAAGTCATTAGCAAAGGAAACCCTAAGGTGGGTATGCCAGGGTTAGGGCAAAAGCGGTGGAAAATGTAAATTGGCTGGTTTATTAACTTGATTGTGATAATTAGATTGTTATCCATATGTGCAAACTTTTGGTTGTCCCCACATAACAGTATATTTCGATATACTGACTGACGTTTTGTTTGTCGATGTTTTAGGAACAACAATTGAAAGAACAAATAGTAAAGTGATACCTGGTGGAAATAAGAAATAAAGTGCAAGGAGGATTAGATAGAACAATTCAAGCTCTGGATAGATAGATTTCTAAAGTTTTCAAAGGTAAGTAAAGTTTTGATTTTATTCCAAATTCCAGTTAGTTAGTATAATTTCATAATTATTATTGATTATTTGTCAAACCTTTGATCCTGTTAATTGAATAACAGCTCTGACCTTTGGGTCTCCCTTAATTGGGGGTTACCGGGAGGTAGGGTCGTTACAATTGGTATCAGAGCGTAGGTTTCGCACTTAATCTTTAATAATTATTAAATTTTACAAATTCTGTAGAACCCAAGGGAGTTATTAGAGAATTATCCGAAAGACAGAGGTGTCTAGAAAAGGATCACGACCGGGGGCTGGCAATATTTTCCTCCGCACCGCTAGTCAGAATATGAGGACTCCCGTATCTGTGTGACTGTCAGGCCAAAGTCTTAGGGTATGAATCGAAATAAGATACCTTTAGGACTCTCTCATCTTGTTCATCCCTTCACAACACAAATTGTGATAAGGACCTTAAGGATTAGGGTTTTCTCTCTTTTCCTCACCCTCTTGAGGTATGGGTAAGGTTGATAAGGATTCAGGAATCCTCCACCAAATTAATGAAAAGCATGTAAATAAGATGTCATGGACATAAGCTTAATAGACTAAGCGTAAAGGAATAGATACCTTCTTAGATCGTATGGCATGAGTTGTCATTGCCCTCAAGAGAGACCTGAGAATAGACATCCTTGGCTGGAGGATGAGTAGAGAGAGTTAGTCTTGGAGGTAGAGACCTCCATTAAAAGTAGAGACCTAGCACATCCTCTTGAGGATGATGTTAACCCTAACCCTAAGTGGAGGTTAGAAGGAGAGATGACATGATGAGTTAGATGTCATGGTAGACTGGGTGTTTGGATGGACATGCCTTTGGGATGCCATATGAACCATGAGAGGTTGGATGACCTAGCACCGTTGGCAACCCAACCCTGGGAAGGATTGTGCATGTTTGAGTGAAGGATAGCTCCTTCATGGTTGAGGTTAGAGTAGAACCTATAGAAACCTTATGGGCTTGTGCAAGTAGGGTATAGCTTGCACCCAGAGTACATTAGTAGTGCTGACAGTAGGATGAAACACTGGACAAGGAATCATGATGGATATCTTACGAGATAAACATAAAGAGCTAAGGATAATCTTGAGCCAAACATGAGTTGAGCAAAGGCTTCACCCAGGTAGGGATATGCTGGTAAGCTTGATCCAACTTCATGTAGTGAGGCTGGATGTGGAATTAGATCTAGAGAGAGAAAGCAGGACCCAAGAAAGAAGGTTGGAAGCTTAGATTCTGAGACATGAGGAATAGTGGGAAGTTGAGGATGATGCGACCTACATGGATGATAATGGTTGCCTTATGCTTGATCCCTGGAGGCTGATGATATCTTGGTTGCCTTTAGAGGGACCAAACCCTAGAGAGAGGATGATGCTTCTGGTACCTATGTACCTATGGTATAAGTGGTTACTTGCTGAGATGAGACAAAGAGTGCCTTAGACCCTGAGGAGGTTTAAGTAACCAGTTGAGCGGCTTTACCTAGTTAGATGTCCTTGAGGAGGACTCAACTCTGAGGTATTTCTCATATAAAAGGATCATGGGAGTACATGACATACCTTGGACATGCTTGATTCATGGTTAAGAGATTGAGCATGCAGTTGGATATCCAAAGGAGAACCTAGGGTTCCTAGGCCTAAGAGGGGAAGCAGTGTATCTGATGCTCATAATGAGATTTGAGGCTCTATAGTTTCGAGCATGGTACTCCTCATGTGTAGATGAATAGGAAACCCCTTGAGTTGAGGGTATGTTTGATGAACCCTTCACGACTAAGTTGATCTAATGTTGAGGAAACAGAACAAGTATGACTTAACATGGTTTAATAGGTGGTCTACTTGTACCCTAGTAGCTGTTGGGTTAAGCATGCTCATGTGAATATAAACCCTAAGGATGTTGTGACCTTGTTGTCAAGAGTTGTAGTTTCCTCCCCATCCTGGGAGAGGGACCCTTTGGTAAGGTGTGTACCAGTTTGTGGGTTTGTGGAAACCTAAAGAGGTCTCATAGGATCTTGAGAAGCTGAGTGAAAAGTACATGGTATGAGAATGAACCTGTAGACCCATAGATAACCATCTCTAAGTGCATATGGATGTGTTACCATGGAGGTAACCGGTATGGGGCCTGACCAAGGTAGGTAGGTTGCCATGACCCCTATGAAGGGATGAAAGCCACTCATGAATGCAGAGAGAGATGATGAAGGATTGGGTAAGGTTCTAAGTTGAACATGTACTATGTTAGAATCCTAAGTCTATCCAAGGGTCATGTAGGGATAAGACCGATGGAAGAAGGATTTGCCTAATTCCCTAGATGCACATGACCATAGGGTAGGGAGGTAACATCTATCATTGTCTGAGAGCCATGGGTTAGGAGATTGATCACCTTCATGAACTCATGGGACCCAAAGGGTAGATGAGTAGGGAACTCTCTGGATGCATGAGGGAAGAGGGATGACCCCAAAAGTGTCGGCACCCTATAGACCCAGAGGAGATGACCAAGGATTGTGTGTAAACCCCAGTAGGTTCGAAACGAGTTTTCCATGGAAGTAATTTTTGGATATCATGATGTTTGTGATGTGGAGACATGAGTTGCACGTTTCAACTTAGATTTGAAGGTGTACTGGAAAGGTGGGATGTACCATCTCTACTCCTGGAATGGGAAGAACTCTGTATTTGGACGGCCACCAAATGCTTATTTCTTCTTGTTATGGGAGTGAGAGATAGGACAGTACGCATGCCATACACCAAGGATAAAGATGATGTGAGTTGGAACGTTGCTATGAGGTATGAGGACAGAGATGATAACATACCCTAGTGGAGAGAATGATACATGGATGGTTTACAAACACTAATAGTATTAAGGAAATCATCTTGTGAGGATGTTTTATCTTGAACTAGGTGGATTTTTGCAAGTGTTATAAGGAATCACAAGGTGGAGCCTGATAACTAAGAGGATGAGCTCAGAGTGTTCTTGATGAAGATAGACTTAGAGTTTGAGATGAGATGAAAAGTAGAATACATGGAGGTGTATGTCTTCAACATTACCTAACACCTAAGGATAAGAAGTGGTAATGAATGCTCTGGTTGAGATATAGCTGCCTAGTTAGCTGGAAGCTAGAAGAAGTTGAGGTTGTTCGACTAACCCTGTGTTTGGAAAGAGGATGTGTTTTGGCTAACACACAGATGTAACAAGATATGTTGAACAAGTTAATGGTTGTTTGGTTAGCCAGTTTAGTCCTGGATATAGTAAAAGGATGGTGATAGAACCTCAGATACACTTCTTTGGATACGAAGGTAATAAAACCCTCTTGAGAGTGGTTTAGGGTTTCTGAGGTATCAAGCTTGAGGAATCATAACAATACAGGAGGTCATGATATACCTTGGTACTACAAAGATAGTAAGTGATGGTAGCACTCTGGATGCTTAAAACAAAGTTGCATGTAGCACGTGGCCATGCAAGCCAGGAGGTGAAGGACGAACACCAGTAACCCAATGTATCGATATAGAGGATAAAAGAGTCCCTGAGAGGGAATGGGAGTTCATCACCATGGATTTTGTGGTAAGTCTCCCTTTGACCCAGAAGGTCAAGATCCAATATGGGTTATGGTAGATCGCCTTACCTAGGTGACATGAGAAAGGAAGAGTACTGTCACAGGACATATTCAGTTGAACTACTTAAGAGAAAAAGATGGTTCAACTACACCATGATGCGAGTTCAAAAGTTCTTGAGCATGAGCTAAAGTTTCACTTCCATTAGGTGGAAGTATATACATGAAGAACTCGATGATAGTATAATTTATCACCCTAACTAATGGTTAGTAAGATCCAGACTAGAGGGTCTGATGAGAGCAAGTGTGCTTGTTCAGGGTGATACAAAGAGATAGTTCTTAAGATGTGATGTTAACCACCATAGCCTTTATCGGGATGCAAGAAGTCTTATAGAGAGGTTGTGTTGGTCACCACTTCATTAAGATGATGTTGGTGAACGAGGCCTCACAAAGGTCAGAAAAGAACCATAGTGTGTGTTGATGAAGTCGCTTTGATCATGCAATGGCTAAGAGAGAGCCCAGTGGTGACATGAGTCATGAGTTGATGCAAAGCAGACTGACATGCAGTTCACTGTGGGAGAATATGTGATTTGAAAATCCGACCCCTCTAAGCTACAGCTGAAAAAGCAGAGTCCCCGATATATGGGTCCATTTGAGATGGATTGGTGGAGATGGTTGTGTTTAGCCTTGCCCCTCAGGATAACATGATGTGTAATGTGTTCCATGAGTCCGATCTAGAGAACTATGTGAGGTATCCAAGCCATGTGTTGAGCCCTAAACCTATTCAACTTTGAGAGGTTGTAATGTCCTGAGTCACCTATGAGGGTATGATATACCAAGGTAAGAAAGAACTCAGATGGAAGAATATGATATGATGAAGGTTCTTGGGAAACACCATGGAAAGGGTGAAGCCACATGGGAGCCCTGATGGACATAAGAAGACTCATCCTGTTTGTTTGCTTGCTTGATGGAATTTTGAGGGCAAAATTCTCATAAGAGGGGAAGGATGTTACAACCCCAAATTTTGGGTTCCTTTGGTGAGAAATGTAATTTCTCATATTAAAGATATTTGGAAAAATAATGATATGATTTGTTGTGAATAAATGGATTTCGTTTAAAATAGCCTTGTTGTTTGATTTGTGGGCTTTATTGGCTATTGGGCCCAATAACAAGGAAATTCAATTAATTAATGAATAATTGAGTTGTTGAGAAAGGAGAGATGAGGTAGAAACCTCTAGAAGGCAAGGGAATGTAATCCAAGAATGAATTTCGTGCCTCTTGGGTTCCTTGGGTTCCAAGGAGTCCAAAGTTGCAAAGATAAAGCAACAAGAAAAGAAAAGACCAATAAAGTATTTCCTTGTTAATAAAGAAATTTAAAACATTGATGAAATATGGAAAATAAGTGAAAAGAGGTATAATGGAATAATCCTAGGTGGAATTTCGTATTCCAAGGATTCCTAATGATAAAAGGAATACCAAGGAGGAAAATAAAAGAGAAATAAAGAGAAATCCTCAAAAAGAGATATTTTAATAAGAAATAAACATGATGATGAGAAATAATGCATATAGATGCATCTAGAAGGATAATAAGTATCCTTGAAAAGGAATTTCGAAATATTATAATTTCTTGGGGTCCAAGGAGTCCCAAATAACAAGATAATGGTTTGAGGAAAGAGAAAATAACCATTAAATGAATTGTATTAATGAGTAACTTGTCTTTGAAGAAATAGTCCTTTTATTTTGGAATTTCGGACTCACACTTGACATGCAAGTAGATAAAGGCAAGAGAGATGGAAACACCCTCCCAAATTAGCATAGGACTCCTATTGCTTTTTCCGTCCAAGAGGGGTCTGGACTCTCCCTACTATCATAACCCTTGGAAATTTCTTAATGATTGCAATGTATATAAAGATGGTTGTAGATGGTCGTGCCTTGCCCTCCCTATCCACCGATCAGGAAAACACGGATGGGGGCAACCCTCCTTAGGTCTGTGGATGAACTCCTCCCCTCTCGGGTACCTCATCCTTCAAGAACGGGGCACGTGGTCAGGTTGTCCTCGTGTGAAGGAGATCGGATCCCTATGTGCAGAGAGAATAAGACCGAGTAGAGAAGTATGGGTTGGCGGGGGTGAAGGGTGTGACTTTGGCGGCCGACAGCATCAACCCCTCCCTGACAGACGTCTAGGTCAAGCACCGGCGCGACACCTGCAAGTGGGTTGCAGGTTGGCCGCAGCCGCAGACCTGCTGGGTTGCTTTCCGACTGACCTGGTCGCACAGAAGAGGCGCCCCGCGTGCGTAAGGGCACGACGGAGGCAGAGGAAGCCTCCCCGATGGCCGTCGAAGTTAGGGGTGGAGAAGGGCAGTCGCAACCTGCTGCAAAACACGGCCGCTAGGGCAAGCCGAAGGAGGAAGACGACATGTGGGTCGTTTGGACGAAATTACCCTCCGGGGGTATGAAGACCAGGGAACTTAAGCGGGGGCAGCGTCGTCATTTTCTTATGATTCCAAAATCGCGAGATCGTTGCATGGGTGGAATGACGTGGCACAATCTGATTGGCCTAAAATAGGTAATTTTGTTAAAATCATATCTATTTATTCACAGCTCGGATTAGCATGCATAAAATATGAAAGTTGCTCAGAAAATGAGGGGAATCCATTAAAAATATAATTGAAGCCTGGTTTCTCTTGAAATTCGAAAATTAATGGAAGATGTCAACTTTAATACTTTAATGTTTAAAGAACCCTATTTTGAGATGAATAATATATTTATAAGGTCTGAATGGATGATTAGAGTTGGTATTAACCTTTTAATGATGAAAGGGCACATTAGGAACAAAAAGGATGAACTTTGCATGTAATTAGGTTAATTTCGAGTTTAATGTGCATGAATAATACTTTAATGGGCCTTGAAACCCTAATGTTGGTAAATTCGACTCTTAATAGCTTTAATTATTCAAAGTGGTGAAGAAAGATAAGATATAATGATTCTAAGCTATTTCGAGCATTAAATTTCCTAATTTGTGGATAAATAGCCTTAATATAGAAATTAGGGTTTTTGAATGAATCAAGGTAGAATTAATGATAAATAACGTTCATATGAGTATTAGAGCATAATGAACTACAAATTGGTGATAAATGAGCATAATGACCTTGTCATGGGTTAAAGAGGATAAAATTGGTATCTTTAATGAAAAGAGGCTTAATGGACTTATATAATGGTTAATTATGCCTTAAATCCAAAACCGAGGATTAGATGAGGAAATAATTAGGGTTTATGATCAATTGTGTTAAATTAGGGTTTAAAATAGTAAAAGATGAAGGGAAGCCCTAATTGCAAAAGAAACCCTAAAAGTGAATTAGAAACCCTAGGAAGCAAGCTAGGTTTAATGGATCTTGATGACATGAATAATAAAAAGAGAATTACATGATTATTTCAGGATCTTGTTGAAAATGTTACTTGCTTGGATTCTTATTTTCATGGATATTTTTGTTCAAATCGTCAGATCAGGTATGTGGTTAATTATGAATAACCGCCTTAGTTTCCTGAGGATTTTCCTGATGGTTAACCGCATTGAATGCAAATTATCAGTTTGGATGTTCATACTTGCAAACTATAAAGTCACTATGATTATCACATTAATGATAGAAGTATGTATTCTCGCACCTACATGCCACCCTGATGGATGATGCCAAAGGTCAGGCCCAGATGGGTAGACCAATGGACACCTAGAGTGGTGACCCCAGGCACCAAGCTCGGGAATGAGAAGGTGGCCTATGATATTGCATGGCTAGAGGGAACCATGAGTGGTGACCCTAGGCACCAAGCTCGGGATTGAGAAGGTGGCCATAAGTCATTAGCAAAGGAAACCCTAAGGTGGGTATGCCAAGGTTAGGGCAAAAGCGGTGGAGAATGTCATACTGGAAAATGTAAATTGGCTGGTTAATTAACTTGATTGTGATAATTAGATTGTTATCCATATGTGCAAACTTTTGGTTGTCCCCACATACCAGTATATTTCGATATACTGACCGATGTTTTGTTTGTCGGAGTTTTAGGAACAACATTGAAAGAACAAATAGTAAAGTGACACCTGGTGGAAATAAGAAATAAAGTGCAAGGAGGATTAGATAGAATAATTCAAGCTCTGGATAGATAGCTTTCTAAAGTTTTCAAAGGTAAGTAAAGTTTTAATATTATTCCAAATTCCAGTTAGTTAGTAGAATTTCATAATTATTATTGATTATTTGTTGAACCTTTGATCATGTTAATTGAATAACGGCTCAGACCTTTGGGTCTCCCTTAATTGGGGGTTACCGGGAGACAGGGTCATTACAAATGCATAAATGTTACAATTGTGTTGACACATGTTGTGCCCTTAGGAACCAATATGAAGTTGTGGGAGCCTTGCATCCAAGATGATGTGGTGTATCTTGCTCTGTTGTTGCTAATCGAAATGTTTAGTTCCTTGGTTACTCGATAGCTCTTTTATGTTACATCTTAAGCAAGACATAGTGACGTGCTTTATGAGTTTTGTTATGTGTATGCATGTGTTTATCTTATAACAATCCCTTCTGAGATATATCTCCCTTGGATTAGAGACATCCTTTGTGGAAGGAGAAGGAACAATTGGAATGTATATAGCAGAAGGATAGTGATACAACTTATGTGAAACTTAAGTGTTGAGCTTGTAAGATTAGAGTAGCACAATGGAAGCATAACAAGGAAGGCGATATATTAGTAAAGGAACTGATACCTAAGTGATACAAGTTGCATGTGTTGTTCTTGTATATAAAGAGTATTACCAAATAAAGGATGATGAGACGGAGTGTTGAGTCTGTGACCAGAACAAGGAAACCCTATGGAGGAATAGCAAGTACGTTGGTCATAGATTTGTGACACCCAGGAGCTTTTGTGGAGTTGTATGATGCGATGCGTGAGTAACACCCGTCTTCTTTTTTCTCGGAATTTTAGGGACGAAATCCTTGTTAGGGGTTTATGACTTGGAAGGACCCTGACCCATGTTTTGGGCTAACCATGTTTGCTTTTCTTAACAAAGGTTCTTAGAACCTTAATCTAATCCCTCAAGAAGTTTATATATCATGTGACAAACTAATGTTTCCTGTTTGATCCCGTTTGGATGTTGTTTGAACAATGTTTGCTTGTTTTGGACCAAAGTGCAATTTACCCAAAGTAAGGGGTTATATTGCAATATGTCACATTTATAGCATGCCTTTAGTTCTATAACATAATTGGAAAGAGAATGATGTTGTGGGGTGCCTTGAGGAGGGCCTATGCTCCAAGTTTGAGCTTGGTCGGATGATGCTTGTTCTTTATGTGCTAGTTTTGGTGTAAATTGCAAATTAACCAAATTGAAGGGCCAATATGCAATTTATCAGCTCTAGAGTCTCCTCCCTTCTATTTGGCATCATCTAGGACGTGGATGGAAGTTGGGGCACCTTTTTTTGATGATAGTTAAGGAGTGACATCTCTATATAGTTTTTATGCCTTATATGTCACATGTGCTATCTTGTCCTTTAGTGTATCGGGTAGAGCTTGGAGTATGTATCGGTTTAGGGGGGGTGTCACCCATGAAGGGTTCCCAACTACATGATACACAGCCTAGATTGTATCACCAGGTTGTGCATGTGGAGCTTGGGTGGCAACAAGTGGCGTTAAGAGCATGAGCAAGTGGCATCTAAGTTTATGTGGTTATGACATCTTTCCTTTGTTACCTCTCTCTTCCTTGGTGTATATAACTCCCTTACTCCTTACCCAAGTGATCCTTTTCGGCCACCTTTTCCCCTTCCTGTATGGGATGAGCTTGGGAGATTCGGGAGCTTAAGGAAACCCCCATGGAGCTTGGGAGGCCGAGCTCCTTACCCATGGAGATTTCTTGCTCAAGATCTGACTTTGGTCAGTCATGCTTCTTTGCTAGATTTTCCTTGTGCTTTCTTCTTCATCTCCTTCCTCCCCTCTTGTCCATGGATGGACCCTTGATGAGAGTAGGCAAGTCTGTTATTCTCTCCCTCTTTACTTCTTCTTGAGCTAAGAATAACCATGGCTTCTTCTTCTTCATCATCTTTTATTTCTTGAGGTGATGATGATGGAGCCGAAGGCAAGTTTGGAGCCTGGGATGGATGATCTTCATGGTGAGGAATGTGGGTTTTCTTCTTGGATCAGAAATCTTGATGTCTTTTATGGAGATCCTCTTAAGGCGGGTTACATAACTCTTAACCATCTCTATTATGTTCACTCTCCATATGTGCATACATTGATTCTTGTCTTTAAATCGATACCCTTCTCTATGATAGTTGTGTATGGGGAACTTGAGATCTGATCTAATGGAAAATTCACGTTTTATTACTGCCTTTATCTTGTGTGGGATGGAAAAGGGTGTCTTGAGGTTGAAGATGACCAACCCGATATGCTTTGGCTACCTGATATGGTGTTTTACCTGATATAGGGCTTTACCTGATACTATGCTTTTCCCGATATAGTACCTTGCCCGATAGGATATGCCTTGGTTGATGAATTGTGAGCAATACCCCTCTCTCACTTTATTGTTGATAGGTGAGCTTACGATCCCTTGATCCAAAGATGTATGGTAGTGAGTCCTTGGGCAATACCCCTCTCTCACTTTGTTGTTGAGAGGTGAGCCTATGCTCTAGATGGTTGGGCGACATGTTATCTTGGCCGATAGAAGTGCTCATCTTAATGATTAGATGCTCTAACCTAGTTTCACGACATGTTCTTGAGGTTGAAACCTTGGTTGGTACCTTGGGTGATATGGTGGTGATGCCTTTGGTGATGGGTATCCTTGTTGGTATAGGGAACCCGATAGGATGATCCTTTGTGTGGACGGTACCCTTAGAAGTAGTGTTGCCCAGTATCCTTGGGTAATATGGTGTGGTTAGGTTTGACGACATGGTTTTGGTATTCCTTACATGATACCTTTAAATGTGAATCCTACCCTTGAGTAGGCACTTGGGCAATACTGAGTATCCCTTGCCCGATATGCCTTGGTGAAGGACCTAACACGATATCCATGCTAACCTGACACACACCTTTAGAGGTCTTGGTCGATACATCAGTCTTCATGAGTATGATCTATGGTTTGTAAAGATACTGAGGCACATGTTGTTGGCCTGCCTAATATCATCAGCCCTATCTCGGTATGAGCATGATCGTGTACATGAGGTTTTGGGCAATACTAGGGTTGAGTGCTTGGCTGATACCCTATATGAAGACATGATATCTTGGTTGATATGCCCTTGCCCAATATACTCCCTTGGATGGTTGTCCAACACAAGAAGGGAGTTGTAGGTTGATATATCTTTTGAGCTTGGGAGATATAGGGTTTTGGAAGATATAGAGTTTGGGTGATATAGTGTCATGAGCAATACAAGGACTTGTAATGATAGGTGGACCAGGTATGTGGAGTTCGTTACCCTTATACCCTTAATGATGATCATGGATGAGGAAAAAGGGAGTTAACCTTGGTAGGGTTGACCTAGAGAATACCTTAGTTTTCATGAGGTTATGTGGTTCTTAGCCAACATGGTTACAAGGTTGCCTAACCCGATATGAAGTGAGAAGTGTTAGATACATGAGTTGCCTAATATCCCAAAAGATGGTCTCTTAACCAGGATGGCCTAAGGTATGTTCATATGATATGACATTGGTGGCTTCTTTTCATGACATGATGTGCCCCATACTAGACATAAGTGGAGTTTGTGGGTCTTACCTGATATCATCTTGCTTAGTGCTCTCCCCGATATGGGTGTTAACCGATATGGCAGGTTGTGTTTGTTGCTTGGTTGAATACTGACACCAATAGTGTTTGCTGGCTTTTAGTGAGGGTTCGTTTGGTCACTGCCTAGTTTTGGTGAGGGTAGGCGACACCTTTAGTGAGGGTTGTTCCCTAACCCGATAACCCTAAGTGTTATCTTGAGCCTTATATGATAGTATGTTATCTTGCTACCTTGAGCCCATATCTTTGATCATGATGATAAGACATGACGAACAAGTTGTGAACATTAGTATGGTGGTTACCTATGTTTGGTGGTAGGTGAACCTTTGATAATGCTTGATGGTAGATCATGGTTGTATGATCTCTAAAGATTAATCCTTAAGAATGGCGTGCATGATGACATGAGATATAGGGTATGGTGGATACCCATGGTATGGTAACAGTAATGTGTATTGTTTAATACACCGTCTATAAAATTATGCTTCATGTGTTCATAATAATGGATGTTGTTTCAAACCTATAAACCTTAATCTTAATGACATGATATGTTCTTTGAAGGTTTGTATGTGGTGATCCAGTTATCTATTTTTCTATGCTCCCTAACCATGCAGGTATTATCAATTGAATTCATAGCCATGTAAGAGCTATGGTGATTATATGATCATGTGCTTTGTGTAGCACTTGGTATATACGCAATATCTGAGTAATGATGATGTGCCTTGTTGATAAGATAACATGTTTCACCATATGATGAGAAAGGTTCAGTGACATGATAAAGGATGAGTGCCTGATTGAGGTGTTATCCTCTAGTTATGATATGAGGGATTTCTATCCCATGATGATGAATGATGATGAAGCATTGAGAGGCAGTGGCATTATGATATGAGGGATTGATATCCCATGATGATGAAGCCTTGAGAGGCAGTAGCATTATGTGATGAACTAAGGGATTGATATCCCATGGTAATATGATGATTGTTGAGGGCATTGAGAATAACAGTAACAGTGTGACACAAGATAATGGAATTTAATGTTGTTTATGTTTTATATATGGTTGTTTAATACAGCTTGGTTGCCCCAACAATCCACTTAAAATTCATTAAGTAAATATAGATGAACTTTCATGTAGTTTTCCCTGGCCATAGATCCATCATCGTCAGGAGCTGGTGATGGTGAAACGGGTTCTCCTGCGGGTGATGCAAGGGTTTTGAGTCACTTTTATAGGCTAGTTTTATAATCATTTTGTGCGTTTATTGGTCATTTTCATGGTTAATATCGCATGATTCATTTCCTTCAACCTATAATCTCGTTATGCATAAAATTTACCTTGTTTTATCTTATTTGGTACAAATGATCATATTTCTCAGAGTTAAGTTGAGTTTATCTTTGAATTTTAGGCAATTCGCACATATGTAGCCGTCGATACTATAGAGACGGCCACAGTGAGGTATCCGGAAAGAGAAGAATGGGTCGATACCATTGACCCAGAAGTCGATGGTATCGAGCTACCATCAGAGAGAATGCCATAAAATTAAGGAGCGTCGATACTCTACACGGGTCGATACCATCGAACCACCGTCGATGGTATCGACGCCGTCAGATCAGGAAACCACCTAGTTCGGTCTAAAATGAACGGTCGTGATGTTTTGGCATCCGTAAGTGATCCCTATACCTAGAAAAGATGGTCCAAGCCGTAGGATGATGTCAATTAGCCATTACATAAGTCTAGGAAGAGGAGAAGAAGAAGAACGGAGACCAGAGCTATGCCCCAGACATTTCCAGAGCTGCAGACGGAGTTTTCTACTGCTAGAAGGCTGCAGAATGCCCATCTCGCATCGAGGATCGCCCGGTTCTCCTTTGTTCAGGGGTTACATCATCTCCATCCATGTTTCCCTTATGTTTTCTTCTCATTTCATCGTGTTTCTCATTGAGATGAACATGCGGGGCTAATCTCATTTGTCTTTAGGACCGGGAGTAGCCTGGATAATCGTTGTATGATGCTTTTTGCATAGTTAATCATGATTTGTCTCTCAAATCCGTGGTATGATATTATTTTCTCAATTCTATAATTGTGCTTGATCACCATAATGGTAATTTAATGCCTTTAATTGCTTTTGACGAAGAATTAACGGTTGAAAAGACGCAATAATCACATTAACTTATAAATCCCTTGGAAAAGGCAAGGTATGGTTAATGGTTGAAACCTAAAGATATGTTTTTCATGCACCTAATTTAGGGTATAGGTTGCTACTGACGTGGAACCGACCTAGATTAAGGTAGTGAATTGTATCGCGGAAGCGAACAATTCTATTCACAGGCCACTACCCGGGATAGGAGACAAGTTGTGATAATTATGTAGGAATTAGTTCAATGAGAGTCTGTGGTGAAACCACAATCCTAAAGATCCCATTTTAATTGATTAAACCAACCATTTAATCGATTGCTTTGTTTTCTTTTTTTACTTTCTTTTTCAAAACAACTCTCAAACTTTTATAATCGGTCTAGCTGATTGCAAGTAGTTAGTAGTAGTCTACCGAAATTACATTCCCTGAGTTTGACTCGGGCCTCAAAAAGGCCTATATTACATTGACGTGTGCACTTGCGTTTTATGCACGGTTTAATCGTGTCAAGTTTTTGGCACCGTTGTCGGGGAGCGGTAATTTTCAGGACTATGAGTGCTGCGAGCGACCACACTAGGACACTTTTTCATATAATTCTTAAAATTTTAAATTTAATTTCTTATACTTTAATTACTTTTTTAGTACTGTGCTGAAATAATTTCCATCTTTTTAGGTGCTAGTTTATGGTAAAGACGCGTAGCACAGACTACGCAGAATTACCAGTAATTCCGCCAGTAGGTGAAGGAGTTGAGTTGACAAATCCACCACCTGAGGAATTTGAACAAGAACCTAAATCTATGGTTGAGGAATAGACGATATGGGAGAAGATCAAGACTTCTTCCTCATCAACATCAAAGGGGCCTCACAAAGGCCTATATTACATTGACGTGTGCACTTGCATTTTACGCACAGTTTAATCGTGTCAAGTTTTTGCACAACAGGATCTTCATTCTTTAACCCGTGAAATGCTTGAGACTTGGCCAGGTTTATCGGTGTTGGATCAATCTTGTATGTGGGAATGTTGATTGCCTTCCTTTTGATCAGCCCCTTTGATGCTGATGAGGAAGTGCCCACATCATGGGATGGATAAGGAAAAACAAGTCAAAATCTTCTACTTTGCTCTCAATGAGCATGATAGAAGCAACCTCGATTCAGCAGGCTCGGGTTTCTTCTTAAACAACACAGGCACAAGGTGTTGGGAGATCTGGAAGAACATGGCCAAGAAATAGTCATGGGGTGATAGAGATGCACCCGGAACAAGTTAGAGCTGCAGGGGAATCAAAGGCAATTAAAGAGTTAAATGAGAAGATGGACCTACTAGCTAAGAAGCTCTTAGAGAAGGAGAGCAATGGGTCTGATGAGGAGGAACATGTAAAATTTATGCATCAAAAGGGCTATAGGAGCAATGACTATGCTTGGAGGAAGGACAATAAATTCTCATGGAAGGATCCAAACAACTTCCTACAAGACCCGGATGCAAAGCCACAGCCCACTACGGAGGACAAAAGTACTAAATTGCTCAGCCAAGTGGTGAAACAAAATCAAGAGTTGATGAATATGTTTGGTAAGTAGTTACAGTCCCAGAGTGAGATTTTGAATAAATTTAGGCAGACGTTGCAAAGTCATGGAGCACAGATGAGGGCACTGGAGATGACTGTGGCCCAAATTTCCAATGAAGTGGCGTCCATGAAGAATCAAAATCAACAAAGATCGGTTGGTAATGCATAGACTACTCAATCACATCATCAAGTTAAGTATCCAAAATAATAGATAGAAATACTGCAAATAGAGCCATCGCGACCCCCATAAAAGGGGTAGTCCCCCACCCGGGAGCTACTTTACCATATTCCGAATTCAATGGTTTCAATAAACTTCCTACGTTAGTTCGTCTTGGCCCAGACCTAGAACCACCCTCAACAGTTTGTGTAGCCATAAATCCTATTTTATTCATTGGTTGAGATCTGTTGACTTTGTATACTATTTTGTTGTAGTTGTAAATAAATGATCTTATTGTAGTTGTAGATCCATCGTGATCTTGAAATTCTTATACATGTGATTACAGAGACAGAGCCCCTGGCGGTGGAGGTCCATGAGAAGGGGAAAATGCATTTTGACACAGAGGCTAGACCCAGTGTGCCATACCCCCGCAGCTTATATGGACTATTAGGAGGATGTCACCCATTCAGCAAATCCCACAAATCCACCATCACAGCCATGCCCACATCTAGGAAAAAGGAGCAGGTGAATGCCATATTTCACAGTGGAGCCACTACCACAGAGAAGGATGGGCAGCCACGAGCCTCACAAACTGAGAATGACGTGTCAAATTCTATGCAAAAGGGTGACATTGAAGCGAGCTTAGGGGAGGAGACCCCGAATAGCCCATATGTGCCACCATACAAGCGAGTGAAGAAGCCAAATGTGCTTTTTCTAGATAATCTGAGGCTGAAGAAAGAGCATAGACACTACAAGAAGTTCTTGGAGATGTTTAGGAAGCTTCACATTAACATTCTGCTAGTGGAGGCGATAGAACAGATTCCTGCATATGGAAGATTTATCAAGGACATCATCACTAAGAAAAGGCAGATAAAATACACTAACGTTTGCTTTCTGAATGAGACGGTGAGCTCAATAATCCATGGGAGTCTACCAAAGAAGAAGAACGGTCCCGGGAGTTTCTACATACCGTGCTCAATTGGCGGCTGTCACTTTCTGCACACACAGTGCGATTCGGGCGCTAGCATAAACCTTATGTCGTTAACCATGTTTCAAAAGTTGGGATTGAAGTCACCAAAGAAGTCTGCCATGTCTATTGAGTTAGCGGATGGATCTATAGTGAAGCTACACAGAGTGTGTGAGGATGTACTTGTCAAAGTTGACAGATTTATCTTCCCTGTAGATTTCATAGTCAAGGACATGCTGCAACTTAATGGTTGTGAGATGCTACTAGGGAGGCTGTTTCAAGCTACGGCTGATGTTATCACTGCTATCGGGAGAGGTACCTTGACATCAGGGATCAGCAAAGAAAGAGTTGAGTTCAAATTGCCAAGTGATTCCTTAGGGACACTCCCCGATGCCCCAATTTGATGAGCATTATTTCATCTAGCCTAAGACGTTAAAGTAGGGCGCTTGTTGGGAGGCAACCCAGCCATTGGTAGACTTCATTTCCATTTACTTCAGTAATTTGGTTAGTTTCGTTTTTAAGTGTAAAAATGATACCCTAATACGTTTGCTAAGTGTGTAGGTCGGTGTGGATGTCGATACCATCGACCACTGAGTCGATGGTAGCGACGAGGGTGCAGAGCGACAACTACAGAAAATTTGCTCCATCGATACTATCGACGGCCTTGTCGATAGTATCGACCACCCAACAGGTTGATCGACTCAAATTCTGGAGCAGGTCAATAGTATCGACACCATGGTCGATGCTTGCGAGATCCTTGAATATTTTTAGAAAAATTGGTAGCAGAGATATCGATACCATCGATGGCAATGTCGATGGTATCGACACAGCTTCAGGGGAATCCACCGCCAAAGCCTCGCGAGGATAATGGATGCATATAGAAGTCGATGCCATGTCGATGGTATCGATGGGCCATGTCAGCAAGCCGTGAGACGCCATCAACAATGCACGCCAAATCGGGAGTTCGATCTGTGGGACGGGTCGATACCATCGATCCTCATCGATGGTATCGACGAGGTACCAGGGGCGCCGACCTCAGTTATAAAAGGAGGGACTGTATTTCATTTCTCTTCACACCTTCAGAGTTGGAGATGCAGAAACAACCCTTCTATGACCACTACTGGAGTACAGACCACTTTGGAGGCTACCCACAGCTGCCACCTGAGCAATAGAGGGTATCACTGTTCCACCTTCTGGGTTTGTTCTTGACTATGAGGCCATAGTCGAATTCAAGCTTAGAGGGGGAGATGGAACAGTTTCTATCTTAGTTTTTTATTTTTATTTTCTTTTAGTATTTTTCTTAGCTTTTTGCAGTTTTTTTAGTGTTGCTTATTGTTTACAGCTTTCTAGGATCCATAGTCTATCTAGTGTAATCTGTGGATGTCTAATAAGCATGTCATCTCTATGTTTGTCGTATGGGGGAAATTTGAAATTTGAGCATTAATTTAAAAGAATTTTCAAGAAAGTGTAAGCTTGACTTGTTTGAAATTGAGCACCTAACTTATGAAAATAATTGGGTAGGTCAACTTTAAAACATATGATCATAACTGTACATCTGGATGATTCAAGAAATGTGGATGGAAGTGGATGTTGAGCCTAAACTGACCAAACAGTAACGAGACTTTAATCAAAGTGAGAGATAGAAACCCATTGATTGATTGGTACACATGTCGGTAAGGAGGGACATATAATCTTTTCCAATGGTTCTGTCAATTAGTCTTGTGATCTATCCACCCCACTTCATTCACATTCCACCATAAGAATTGAGAGCACATTACAGTTTTTCATTTCTTGATTGCATGCCATTTAGATAGGATTGCATTATAGCTAGATTTTGCATTAAAAAATGAAAAATGAAAAAAGATTTGTAGATTAGTCATGCATGTACACATTCTCAAGTGCATGCCATTGTAGTTGCATAATTACTTTCATTTAGTTGCATTTTGCATACTCTTGAGCATATAGGACATTACGTGCCATACTTATTCTGAAAAATAAGAAATGCGAGGAACTTGTTCTATACTCTCTAAGAAGTGAATTTTAATGCATCAATGATAGTAGCTATGTGAAATAAGTCCGAAAAAAAATTAACGTAAAGTATTATAAATGTTTTCTTAGTCAAATTGAAAAGAAAGGAAAAACAAGAAGGACTTGAAAAAATAATAATAATAATAATAAAGTGAAATCAGAGGGAGAAAAGAACTTGTTTCACCTGCATAAAAGGAAGAATAAGCAAATGATGTAGTTTTGTAGACATTTCATCTCACATTGAGACGGAATAGTAGAGCATACATCATTCCACCTAAAATATAGGCATTAGGTCATTTCCATATGCATCATTTAGGTCATTTTTATTGTTTTTGCGTATTAAACTGTATTGTGCTTCCTCTTCTTCCACAGCCGCCCATTTCATCCACCTGTTTCTCAAAATGGTAGGCCACCCATGATTATCTCCTCATTCTTGTATATCAGGACATCTGCTTCCATGTAGATGGTAGTTAGTGTGACGAAGCATTCAAAACATACGTCATTAACTAAGCGGAAGCAATTACTAACAGCGGATTACTGAAAATCACTAAAAATTAAAACCTTTTCCAAAGAGATCCAATCGTAAGAAAACTCTTTCAACAAGAACCAATGTATTACATTTACATCCTGGTTCATAAGTACATATCTTGTACCATCTCTTCTCGAGGTTTACATCATCAACTGCCTTGTTAAGCGCTAAACACAGACAGCATAAGAACCTTGAGGCATCAAGCCAAAATCTCAAAACGATTCATTAAAAGCACTAACTATTAACTTTGAGGACCTGAGAGTACAGAGACGATACATAGGACTTCTATCTACAAGACACGACAGACAGTACACTCAACCTGAGATGTCACTGTTGTCCATGTTGCTGCTGAAGTTCTTCCTCTGTAAGATGTTCTCAATCTCCTCCGTGCTTGTCCACCTAAAAAAATGTTGGATCCCACGAGGGTGAGACAATTGAAAATTGCCCCAGCGAGAGATATAACTCTCCACCAGAAACATTATTATTGTAGTTTATAATATTAATCTAAGCAGAGGATAAGCAGTTTAGATCATTCTCATCTTTAAGTATTGCAACTATCTATGATAGAGCATTAAATCATCTATTCTCTTTATAAGGAATAAAAAGAACATGTATATCATTTATCTGTTGTATTAACTCAACATCCCATGTTTTTCTCATGATACTCATTACTCTGTTATGTCACCCATGACTCTTTCTTGTTTCTATCTGTTAACTTTAGCCAATCTGCTCAATAGATATTGGTTTATACTGGACATGAGAGTGTACATCATCATGTCTTGTTTAGGCATTGGTCTATACCAATCATGTATAAATATTCCAGGCATTGGATTATACCAATCATGTGCAACTAGTACAAGCATTGGACTTATATTATTCTGGTGTATCCATTCCAGGTATTAGACTATGCCAAACATGTGTATCCGTTCCCGGTATTAAACTATGCCAGACCTGTGCATCCATTCCAGGTATTGGACTATGCCAATCCTGTGCAACTATTCCAGGTATTGAACTAAGTCAATCATGTGCAACTATTCCAGGTATTGAACAAGGTCAATCCTATGACATTATTCCAGGTATTGGGTTGTGACCAATCCTATGCAGTTATTCCAGGTATTGGGTTATTACCAATCATGTGCATCTATTCCAAGTATTGAACTATGTCAATCATGTGACATTATTCTAGGTATTGAACTATGTCAATCCTGTGGCATTATTCCAGGTATTGAACTATGTCAATCATGTGCAACTATTCCAGGTATTGAACTATTCCAATCCTGTGCAACTATTCCAGGTATTGAACTATGCCAATCATGTGACATTATTCCAGGCATTGGGTTGTGACCAATCTTGTGCAGTTATTCCAAGTATTGGGTTATTACCAATCCTATGCATCTATTCCAGGTATTGAACTATGGCAATCATGTGACATTATTCCAGGTATTGAACTATGTTAATCCTGTGACATTATTCCAGGTATTGAACTATGTCAATCCTGTGCAACTATTCTAGGTATTGAACTATGCCAATCATGTGAAACTATTCCAGGTATTGAACTATGCCAATCATGTGACATTATTCCAGGTATTGGGTTGTGACCAATCATGTGCAGTTATTCTAGGTATTGGGTTATTACCAATCATGTGATTACGTCCCATGTTTGTTTACACAGCACTGGGTACCTCATTCTTCTATTGACATTTAAACTTTGGCCATGACATCATGCTCAATCACATTCTTTATGTAATACAAGTATCCCTCTCTTCTCCACACTTGTAAAATCAAGGTTCCATCATTATTATTGTATCCTTTTGTTATAATTATTATGTTACTAAGTTTCCATTTTCTTGGTTTATTAAGAACATTATCTTCTCTTACAGGGGACTTTTATAATTATCTTGGTACCTTTCACTAGGTATCAACTTACTCATGTGATTCACAAGGCCTATCAAAATATCTTATTACCGCTCACTAGGTAACAACTAATCTCATGGCTCATAAAGCACATTTAACATCTTGTCACCTTTCACTAGGCAACAACCAATATCATGGTTCATAAAACACATTACATCTTGATGTAATGATTAGGATAGAACTCTTTATATGTTACTCATCCAAGTATGTTGGATTTGAGATGCATCAAGGGATGTCATTCTTAAAGAGCTGGATGTGATATCTATGATGTCTTGATATATCACTTCCCTCAGCACTTTAAACTTACTTGAGTTTATCAATTTATATTGTATTAAGGTATTTCCCATCTTAATACTTCCATATACTAACCTATCACCTTTATTGTGAAGTGCATAGGTCATAAAACACACATAATCTTCAATGATAGGGACTTATCTCATATTAAGGCATTGCTTGCTATAAGGTTACCTATAATCAATCACTTTAGGTATTTCCCTTATTAGTGTAATAGTCACCATTCCATTATTAGGATTAGGGTCTCCCATACCATCACCCTTTATTAGGGTTAGAATTGCATAAAGCATCACCCTACATTAGGGTTAGGATTGCACATAGCATCTCCCTTCATTAGGGTTTCACATCACATTGCCCATAATTAGGGTTTACTATTCATTCCAATTAGGGTTTTATCATGGCATCACCCTCAGTTAGGGTTTCTTATGGAATCACCCTCAATTAGGGTTTCTCAATTCATGTCAATTGGGGATACTCATTTCATTACCCAAATCAGGATTATAATTTATCACAATATTGTCCAAGATTAAGGTTTCATATAGCATTACATAGCATCACCCTGGATTTGAGTTCTACATCATATCAATACATCAAGGTTTTACATCACATTACCCTAGTTTAGGGTTTCATGCACTTTACCCTAAAATTTGGGTTTCTTATTCAACTATCCATAATTAGGATTTACTATTCATCCCAATTAGGGTTTCACTCTCCATTCCCATAATTGGGGTTTTACATTATGTTACCCTGAATTAGGGTTAGGGTTCATTAACCTTCTTGATTGGGGTTTCATGATCTCTTTACTAAGGATCATACCCTAATCACCACATGATTAATACTCATGTATGAATTCCTTTCTATCATCCTTTCAACTTGATTAGGTTACATCAACCCTCCAATCAAGTACATACAACTATGATTGACATAGTGTACTGAGTTATTGCTTACTTAAGCTTCAATGATTAACTCATCTAAGGATTATCAATCACTTAGTATATTAAAGGTAAAACCCTAGTGATTATCTTTGAGATAGATCTGTAACAACCATATGGTCATTTGATCTTTCATCAACTTGGGTTTCCAATTGATTTAATCATATAGAATCATCCAAACGATCTTGATCATTGATGCTCCAAACAGTTTAAAACCATTTGAATCCAAACGGTCTTGAGACCGTTTGACCCCAAATGGTTTCAAGACTGTTTGGACTCAAACAGTCTCAAGACCATTTGGTCCAAACTACCCTTGAAACCAAAAGTCCAAAAGAGGTACATCTTCAACTAAACCGATTAGGGTTTTGCATCAACAATTCCTTCATCAATTGGATCATTGAAGTCCATCAATGTATGATCCTTGGATCTTCAACCCTCAATTACAACCATTAATCATCCAAAAAGTTTTTGGTTGACTTTGTCCAAATGGTTTGAAACTGTTTAAGGCTCCAAACGATTTTGACCTAGAAGTCCAAATGGTTTGAAACTGTTTAAGGCTCCAAACGGTTTTGAACTTATTTGTCCAAAGCATCAACCCAACTCCAAACGGTCAACTCAAGTATGTTCAAATGGTTTGAAACCGTTTAAGGCTCCAAACGGTCAACTATCCCATTCGGTCAACATGCCCAAATGGTTTGGGATTCAACCTCCAAACGGTTTGCAAACCGTTTGATCACCAAACGGTTTGGTGAAAACCGATTGGATCATTTTGTTGAAACCGTTTGCAACTAGATATTATTGAGATGTGTTCTTAAGATGATGTCATCATCATCAAGCTTCAACCCCTCGAATTTTACTACCATATTTTTGGTAATTTCATCAATTAATCAAAGGAATTTCAAGAAGAACAATTGAACATATTGAATTAAAGAATTGAATTCAATAATAATGATTAAGGGTTCAAGTTATATAACCCGCCTTCAATTGAGATTCAAAGCTTCAACCTCCAAGTCTTTAATGGTGAAAGCAACACCTTCCACTATCCCAATCTTGTCCTTAAGCTTTGAGTGAAAAGGAATGGCTAGAATTGAAGATGGAATGGAGATAAGAAGAAATCATGCATTGATTTTTTATTTCCACCATGGAATCAAGGTGAAAGGAGGTCATGGAGCTTACCAACAAGTTGGGGGTCGTCATCATGATCCTCCAAAGCTCCCTTGGTCGTTTTTCAAGCAAAGAGTGAAAGTGGTTTCGTAATTACCCTTTCAACTCATGGATAAATGAGCATATATGCATTTTATTTGAAAATTCATTTAAGAGAGAGAAAGTAGGGGATAACTCCTCCATTTCCTTGCCACTTGCCCCCTTCTCTTCCTTAGATACGAGTATATCTTCCTTGCCTCTTATTACTCTCAATTATCCACGATTTAGAGGAAAACAAATTAATCACCTTAAATCATATAATAATAATATCCATAAGTTAGTGGATATTTCTTTTTCTTTTCTTAATGTGAGTGGGTTCTCCACTCACGTAGATATTTCTATTTCCTTTTCAAGGAACAAGGACGTCCACACTTGTTTATTTTCAACCAACACAATTTTGGTTGAAGGGCAATCCAATTAATATAATTATTTTTGCATTAAATTGAATTAGGGTTTCAATTATGCTTAATCTTGATTATTTTATTATCAAGATTCTCTCTCCTTCAAAGTGATATAAATGAGATTCCCCTCTCATTTTATTTGCTCTAAATGATGACAAGAAACATTAGGGACTATTTTGAAGTGATAATTTGCATATTGAACCCTGGGTTTTGGGTAAATTGCACATCACACCAAAACTAGGTTTTAATGCATAAACATTGCTTTATCAGCTCTTTCTTGGTACTCGGGCCTTCCCAAGCCATACCTATACATCATCTTCATTCTCATGATGCTTCAAAACATGAGGAACATTTTATCATGTAACATTTTCAATTTAACCCCTCAACTTGGGTAATTTGCACTTTAGTCCAAAATAGGCAAAACATTATTTCAACATTGTTCAAAAAGGACTAAAATTGAAATATAAGTTCCTCTTGAACCTTAATTACTTTTCAAAAGATAATAACAAGCATATAATTTTCTTTCTTAAACAAAACACCTAGGGTTAAAGTATAACCCAGGTCAGGGATGTTACAGTTAGGATATGAGCAACGTAGATAGGAGATCACAAGATACGCCAAGCCTGAACTGGAGAAATTTATTATATCAACTGCCTTAGTTGATAGTGTTTGTTGGTCTTTGGGTGGGCATCTCTCATGTACGATTATTGTCACCTTTAGGGTAGTTACCGTTCCGTGGTCAGTGAGAGTCGGTATGTGCATGCCAGGTGGGAATCATACAGTGATGTCTTTTGTGCTAATATGTTCTTTAGTTGACCCTCACAATTATATTCTGTAGTTTTGTTGCTCAAGGACGAGCAAAGTTCAAGCTTAGGGGAGTTGGGAGATGGAGCAGTTTCTATCTTAGTTTTTTATTTTTATTTTCTTTTAGTATTTTTCTTAGCTTTTTGTAGTTTTTTTAGTGTTTCTTATTGTTTACAGCTTTCTAGGATCCATAGTCTATCTAGTGTAATCCGTGGATGTCTAATATAAATGCATGTCATCTCTATGTTTGTCATATGGGGGAAATTTGAAATTTGAGCATTAATTTAAAAGAATTTTCAAGAAAGTGTAAGCTTGCCTTGTTTGAAATTGAGCACTTAACTTATGAAAATAATTGGGTAGGTCAACTTTAAAACATATGATCATAATTGTACATTTGGATGATTCAAGAAATGTGGATGGAAGTGGATGTTGAGCCTAAACTGACCAAACGGTAATGAGACTTTAATCAAAGTGAGAGAGAGAAGCCCGTTGATTGATTGGTACACATGTCGGTAAGGAGGGACATATAATCTTTTCCAATGGTTCTGTCAATTAGTCTTATGATCTATCCACCCCACTTCATTCACATTCCACCATAAGAATTGAGAGCACATTACATTTTTTCATTTCTTGATTGCATGCCATTTAGATAGGATTGCATTATAGCTAGATTTTGCATTAAAAATGAAAAATGAAAAGAGATTTATAGATTAGTCATGCATGTACACATTCTCAAGTACATGCCATTGTAGTTGCATAATTACTTTCATTTAGTTGCATTTTGCATACTCTTGAGCATATAGGACATTATGTGCCTTACTTATTCTGAAAAATAAGAAATGCGGGGAACTTGTTCTATACTCTCTGAGAAGTGAATTGTAATGCATCAATGATAGTAGCTATGTGAAAATAAGTCCAAAAAAAATTAACGTAAAGTATTATAAATGTTTTCTTAGTCAAATTGAAAAGAAAGGAAAAAAACAAGAAGGACTTGAAAAAAAAAAATAAAGTGAAATCAGAGGGAGAAAAGAACTTGTTTCACCTACATAAAAGGAAGAATAAGCAAATGATGTAGTTTTGTAGAAATTTCATCTCACATTGAGACAGAATAGTAGAGCATGCATCATTCCACCTAAAATGTAGGCATTAGGTCATTTCCATACGCATTTGCATCATTTAGGTCATTTTTATTGTTTTTGCATGTTAAACTGTATTGTGCTTCTTCTTCTTCCACAGCTGCCCATTTCATCCACCCTTTGCTCAAAACAGTAGGCCACCCATGATTATCTCCTCATTCTTGTATATCAGGAGATCTGCTTCCATGTAGATGGTAGTTAGGATATGAGCAACGTAGATAGGAGATCACAAGATACGCCAATCCTGAACTGGAGGAATTTATTATATCAACTGCCTTAGTTGATAGTGTTCGTTGGTCTTGGGGTGGGCATCTCTCATGGACGATTATTGTCACCTTTAGGGTAGTTACCGTTCCGTGGTCAGTGAGGGCCGGTATGTGCATGCCAGGTGGGAATCACACAGTGATATCTTTTATGCTAATATGTTCTTTAGTTGACCCTCGCAATTATATTCTGTAGTTTTGTTGCTCGAGGATGAGAAAAGTATGATATTGTTTTCTCAATTCTATCATTGTGCTTGATCACCATAATGGTAATTTAATGCCTTTAATTGCTTTTGATGAAGAATTAACTGTTGAAAAGACGCAATAATCACATTAACTTATAAATCCCTTGGAAAAGGCGAGGTACGGTTAATGGTGGAAAGCTAAAGATATGTTTTTCATGCACCTAATTTAGGGTATAGGTTGCTACTGACGTGGAACCGATCTACATTAAGGTAGTGAATTGTATCGCGGAAGCGAACAATTCTATTCACAGGCTACTACCCGGGATAGGAGACAAGTTATGATAATTATGTAGGAATTAGTACAACGAGAGTCTGTGGTGAAACCGCAATCCTAAAGATCTCATTTTAATTGATTAAACCAACCATTTAATCAATTGCTTTGTTTTCTTTTGTTTTTATTTTTATTTTCAAAACAACTCTCAAACTTTTATAATTGGTTAAGCTGATTGCAAGTAGTTAGTAGTAGTCTACCAAAATTACGTTCCCTGAGTTTGACTCGGGCCTCACAAAGGCATATATTACATTGACGCATGCACTTGCATTTTACGAACGATTTAATCGTGTCAGTGAGTTAACCCGGAGCGCATATTGTTGAATATGTGGGGTTTCTCCTAGCCAAAAATAGGAGGATTAGAGTGCAAATGCGGTTGTAGACTCAAGATGTATATAAGAGCATGGTGAACAGGCCCATGGCTCAGTGTGATAGAGCATGGTGAACAGGTTTGTGGCTCAATGTGATAGAGCATGAATGCATTCATGGCTCGGGAGCACGGTGAACAGGCTTGTGGCTCAAGATATACTAGCATTGTAACCTATACCAAGGTGGGCTAGAGAAAGGGTAGCCTGCGGAGCTGACCCTGTGACTGAGGTCACTTAAGCAAGAGACTGTGGTCCTACTTTGGTTCTTGTGCACTGACCACGAGGGTAGAGTTCGTGGATTCCGACTCTTCCATTGACCTTGTAAGGCACCGGCTTTGGGTTTCGCAATCAAATGTTGGATTTGAGCGGTACGGCTCACTTCCACAGGGCATAATAATTTGTAATCAAGCCATTTAGTATCTTTGCTTAGGGCAAATACGAAACATTGGATGAGGCCTTGTAATGTTCTTCTATGATTTTTGTACAAGTTTTTCATATACATGTTCTTCATATTCCTTCTTTTATAACTGGTTAGTTATTACCTATTATTTAAATTGATCTATCTGCTCAATTATCTATGATAATAATAAAGTTGGTAGAGGGTTATGTTTCTCGCTGGGACTGTGTGTCTCACCCCGCTGGTTAAATAACCTTTTTAGGCGGATGTGCCTGGCGAGATAAGGATCATGTGAATAAATACGATGAGCGGAGGTATCATACCTGGTGGAGTTGATAGTGTCTAGTAGTAGAGTCCTATGTGTCGTCCATGTACACTCAGGTCTTCAGGAGAGTTTTCAATGTTTCTCATATGATGATTGATGTATGGTTTTCTGCTTATGTACCTTGATGTAATAAATCGACATGTGGAACAGTTATTTCATGTAACGAGATGATGGGAAATTATGTTGTAGCACCTTGAAAATATGTTATGAAAAGAAAGTGTTGGCTCAGATGCAACATGTCTCATCTTATGGTGCTTGTTGTAAATCGGTTTTAATTTCCTGTGATTTTTGGTAATCCGATGGTTAGTATGTAATCGTGTTTTGTTTGAGTTGGGATGTCTCAACTTCATTTAGGGACTTCTTCACTTTGAGGAAGGTTTGCAAAGTGGCTCTCAATTTGTGATTACCATTGTCAAGAGTGACAACATTAGAAGACAAATGAGCAACATCATCATTATCATGCAGCAAGTCAGCCTCTAAGTAGAGGGCTTTAGACAAATAAGAATCTTTTTCCAAAGAAATAGAAGCAAGTTCACTTCTAGTCGAAAGAGGTCTAGAAGATAGATCATTAATTTGAGCAAGCAACCTTGCATTTTCAGTTCTAAGAAAAACAAGCTCATTAAGATAAATTCTATTTTCATCCTTAGTAGTATCATAAGCAAGCTTAAGATCATTAATTTTAGTTTCAAAAAAAGCAAGTTTATCTATTAGGGCTTGGTTTTCTTCCTCAAGACTAGTGATGTTCTTAAGGTAGACACCATTCTCAACTTCATATCCATTGTATTGGAGCTTAAGATCAAGAGACTGCCCTTGTAAGGGATCAATGCTATCAAGATGTAACTTTTCATTTTGATCAAGAATCTCAATCTTAGCATATAAAGCATCAATGATCTTACCCAACCTCTTATTCTTAGATTTACATTCGGAGTAAGAAGAGCAGGTAGCATTGAGCATATCAATGAGAGTTTCTTTAGATAACTCATGCAAGCTTACCTCACTTACCTCACCAATGTCTTCACTTGTGGAGGCCATGGGTGAAAGATGGCATTCTCCTTCATTAGAGCTTGAGACACTAGAGGAAGATTCCCCCCAAACTGCATGAGTTGCATCCTTACTTATTTTGTCCTTCTTATCCTTCCTCTTGTACTTGCCTTCCTTCTTGTAGTCATCCTTCTTCTTGTGGCTGCTCTTGTGGTGGCTCTTCTTGGCATTTGGGCACTCATTCTTGTAGTTCCCCTTTTATCCACATTTATAGCACCTAGGAGTTGAGGATGACGAAGACTTTCCCTTCAAGTGTTTACCCTTAGAGTAGTTTTGCTTCATGATCATTAGTCCATCATCTTCACTTGAGGAGGGAGGAGAGGACCGACAAGCAAGTTGTTGTTGAAGAATCATTGCCTCCACTTGAGCTTTGAAGGCATTGTCTTTCATCTTGTTTGATTCCTTCTCCTCTTTCTTGTCATCTTCTTCTTACTTGTCAAGCATTGGCCCATGAGCTTGACAGTTGCCAATGAGCTCCTCGGTGGCTAAGTCTCCAAGACTTCTAACTTCTTCAATTGAAGTCACCTTGGGTTCCCATCTCTTTGGAAGAAACATAAGTATCATGGAGTTGATTACCCCTCTATCCAAGGGATGACCCAAAGTTACAAGTCCATTGACGATGGTGTTAAACCTTAGGTACATATCAACCACTCTTTCCTTCTTGCCCATATTGAAGTTTTCAAGAAGTCCATTGAACATGTAGATCTTAGATTTCTTGACTTGTTGTGTGCCTTCATAAGTGATGCACAACTTGTTCCAAAACTCATGAGCTATGTCCCAAGATGAGATCTGATTGAACTCAAAGGGAGTGAGGGCAGCATAGATGATACTTATCGCCTTAGCATTGAGCTATGCCTTCTTGACTATAGCTTCATCCTAAGTATCTACATCACTGGTTGTCTCCCTGTATGAAAGAATCACCACCTTCCACATGGCATAGTTGGTCCCTTGAAGGAAGAACTACATCCTCTGTTTCCAATAGAGGATATTGGTGTCGTCGAAGACTGAGGGTCTCATGGAGAAGCCTCCCTCTAGGTTGAGGGACCCAAGTACCACTTGTTGGATCTAAGGGTTCTATAGAGGGGTGAATAGAGCTTCAAAACTTGCACAAAAATAGTTAGACCTTCAATTTACTTCAACTAGACATAATTGCAAATAGTCAATTCGATGTCAACCTAAACATGTATAGCAAGGATGAGAGAAATTAAAGCAACAAATTGAACAAGCTATTTTAGAGTGGTTTCACTCTCCAAAATAGGAGAGATTCGGTCCACTACCTAGAGAGGTCAAGCTCTAGGATTTCTTAAGCTTGTCTACTCCTTATATTCACTTATAAGAGTTACAACTAATGACCTTCCTTTTCCAGGACAAGGATACCCAGATTCCCTTTGAGGGCAAGGGATCCAAAACCTTACAAACAAGGTCTTACCTATCCAAGAGCTAGTCTTCTACCTCACAAAGGTCTTACCCACTCTTTTCAAGAAGTTGGTTGCCTTCACCAAGGAGATCCCCTTCTTGCAACGAGTCTTTGGCCTTGAAGGATTTACCCACCAAGATCCTTGGATCTTATGCCTTGTCTTTCTCCTTCACTCAGACAAGCTTAAAGCACCTTCTTCTACAGCTCGAAGAAGCATGAACCTCCTCCTTCACTTGGGGAAGCATTCATCAATATGATCTTAAAGAAAGGGATTGGGAAGGAGAAGCTTTGAGAGCTTTTACAAGTATACAATGAGGAAACTCTCTTGCACTTGACCTATCTCACTCACATGAACAAAATGAAGTGTAATCAAGAGATAGAAAGGGGCTCAAGTGGACTAAAAGCACTCAACTATCAAGGACCTCGAATAGAATGAATGAGCAACCTTGGAATGAACTCCAAGATGTCTTGTTTATTGTTGGGGGTGTCCACTAGAGTGTGGGAACACTTATGAACATTATCTAGCCATTTGGAGGGTTGCAATAGATATTTTTTCAATTTTGCAACACTCCAACAGTTAGATTCACTTTTTTTGAATTTTCCATATAGTGCATTTGGTCTAATTTCAATAAAGACAACTCGACCGATCCCACTATGCGACAAGACCAATTTGAACCATCGGTTGAGTTTGTCTTGGTGGCAACTCGACTGATCCACTTAAATTGATAATGGGCAGAGAGATCGTCAGACGATTTATGTGGATGGACAACTCGATCGATCAATATCATTCTCAAAATCCATTGAGGATTGTTCGAGTTTGTAACTCGACCATTGAAGTTCCTATAATGAATTTTCCAAAATGATATTTAAGTGATCAAACATTCAAATTAAGCTTCTCATATTTTTTTCTCATATTAATTACAAGTCATATCATTAATACAAATGATTACAAAGTTAATCTAAGGTGATTTAGAGTGTTTTCCCAAAATGTGCATTTGCATTGCTTTTGACTTGAACTAAACCAAGCTAGGGCTTGAGCGATTTGATCCTTTTCATGTACCTAATGCTTGAAATCAATCTTGAACAAACATATTAAATACATATGAGTGGAATGGTTAAGTCATTATCAAAATATGGACAATGTGTAATACTTAGGTCAACAATAGCAATATGATTTCTTGGATAATGCTTTTCACCATACCTAGAATATTTAGGCATATCTTTTCTCCATATCACATGGTTCATCCTTCTTTTGTTTTGAAAAAAAAGTAGTTGATCCACTAGAAGTCCTTACCTAGCATTCCCTACCTATGCTCTATCACAACCTCCTCACACATCTCAGCCATGCACTCCCTTTTCCATAAAAGGAAAGGAGGTATTACGAATCACTTCCCTTCCCTCTCCTTGAGGTTGTGAATGATTTTTTTGCCACAACACATCTCATTTAGCTGCCCAATGCCTGCGGCATGCTCTCCTTGTGTCATTTAACTCTCCTAACCCCACTCTAGAGGATGACAAAGAGTATGAGTATGTTTTCCATGCCTTAGATCCCTATGATAATGAACCCGGGTATGACAACCAAAACTATTACTTACAAGTTTTTTGTGTGCTTTACACCCTCTGATGGAGATAAATGGAAGTGAGCCTCCACTTTTTAGATTGTCTTCATACATGAAAGCAAGAGTTGTAAGCTAATCAACAATGGTAGCTCACAAAACATCATTTATCCTAAAGGACTTCAAAGCATGACTCTTAACCCAAAACCTCATCTCAACTTCACAAAGTTCACTAGGTGAATCATATTTGTCTACATGTCACCTATTGTTTTTTGGTGCCTCTTACTTTTGAACTCTTACTCTGATCATGTTTGGTGTAATTTTATACCTATGGATGTGAGACACATCATTTTGTGATACCATTAGATTCTTATATGGATGCATGTAATTGTGTCGCTCCCAACATTTACATCTTCCAACATAAGGGTAAAAACATCTAGCTTTCACCTACACATTTCATTCCCAGAACCCAAACAGCAAAGCCCCATGCACAATCATCTATGTCACAATGTCATGATCTATATTTGGTCACTTGTAGAGAAGTGGAGGATGTGAGTCATGATTTGGGAAGTATGTATGTGTTACATATCAAAGAAATTATCACATTTTCTAACACTCTGCCACTACCACATGAGCTTATCCCACTGTTGGATGAGTTTAGAGACATGATTCTTGAGAAACTCCCTCCATCATGTGACATTTAGCACAAAATTTACATGATTCCTAGTTCCTCCCTCCCCAATTTCCCGCATTACCGAATGAATCCAATCGAACACACATAATTGAAACACCAAGTTGATTCCCTCCTACTCAAAGGGTTCATTCATGAGATCAAGAGCCCTTGCACCCAAAAAGGATGGAAGTTGGAGAATGTGACTGGATTGTCACCCTATCAACAAAAAGCACTAATTTTCCATTCCTAGACTTGAAGACATATTGTATTTATTGATGCATCAAGATTGACTTAGTTATCTGACACCACCAAATATGTATCAAGAAGATGCATGACTGAAAGACACTTTTTAAGACTCCTGGAAGATTGTATGAATTGTTGGTCATGTCTTTTGGTATGTCCAACTCACTGAGCACTTACATGAGGGTCATGAACCATGTCTTGTGACTATTCTATGGAAAAACAATGGTGGTTTACTTTGATGAGATCTCTCTTTAGCAAGACTAAGGAAGAACATCTTGCACACCTTCTCCTTGTCTTTGACACATTTCACTGGGAGAAATTTACATCAATTTAAAGAAGTGTCCCTTCCTTTACAACAAGGTTGTCTTCCTTGGATTCATTACATCCATTGATGGCATTATTGTTGACCTGATAAAAGTTATAGCCATCACACAGTGACATGAGCCCAAGACAATCTTTGAGCTTCATTATTTTGGTGGCTCACCACCTTCTATCTTACTTTATTTGATGTTTCAGCACAATCATGACTCCACTCACTTGAGCTCACACACATGACAAATTGATGTGGTCAATGTCTCCTACATGGGCCCTTGTAGAAATCAAGAAGAAATAATAGAAGCATGAGTTCTTCGTGTTCCAATTTTTTCTACCCTTTTTAGGTTTGATGGTTCAAGTGTTGGCATCGATGGTGTGTTGAATCAGTAAGGCAACCCAATCGCCTTCTTCAATGAGAAACTCAACAAAGAACTTTATGCAGTTGTACAGTCTCTATGTTATTGGAAGCATTATTTGGTACACCAAAAAAAATTGTGGTCAGATCATCAAACTCTACGCTTCTTGAACTCCTGAAAGAGCTTGAATATCTGCCACACCAAGTGGTGTGAGTTTCTCCATGGATACACCTTCATTTTCAAGCACCATTCAGGTGTTGAGAACAAAATGGTCGATGCTTTGAGTTGTTGTGTGAATACGCTTCATTCAATGAGTGTTGTACTTGTTAGATTTGACCACCTGAAGGACCTACATCCATTGTGTTCTGGCTTTGGCATAATCTACTCAGAGCTTCTCGAGACCTCATCATTTCCCTATTTAGATTTTTTTCTCTAATATAGGTTTCTTTTTCATGCTAACCACTTTTTGTATTCCTAACACCTCTCTTGGTGACTTCCTTGTGTGAGAGATACATGTTGGAGGTCTCACGAGTCATTTTAGCAGTGATATTACCATTGTTCTAGTCTCATAAAAATTTTATTGTCCTTCTCTATTTCAAGAAGTGGTATGTATCATATCTCAATGTTGTGATTGTCATTTAGCAAAATCCAAGAAACAAAATGTGTGTCTTTACACTCCCCTCCCAATTCCCTATCAACCTTGGAAAGATCTAAGTTAGATTTTTTATCTGGGCCTCCCTCCCACATCTCGTGGCCATGAATTGTGTGTCTGTTGTGGTCAATTGATTTTCAAAAATGGTATTTTTCATCCCCCACAGTAAGACATAAAATGCCTCTCACATTGCTTGCATTTTCTTTAATGAGGTTGTCAAACTAGATGGCCTTCCTGCCACCATAGTGTCTGATCGTGATGCTAAATTTGTTATTTATTTTTGGAAGACACTATGGAAGATTTTTGGTACCAATCTCAACTTTTCCTCTGCCTTTTACCCTTAGATGGATGGCCAAACGAACGTGATCAATCAGAGGTTGAGTAATCTTTACGATGTTTAGTGGGTGACCACTTAGGCAATTGGGATTCACTTTTACCTATAGTAGAATTCACTTATAATAGTTTTGTTAATAGGTCCACATGGAAAATTGATTTCAAAGTTGTGCATGGTTACAAACTCTAATAAATAGCTGACCTCATCCCCATACCCATTGACACTTGACCTTCCCATTCTTCCAAAACCTTTTCTGAACATGTATGTGATTTGTAGATTGATATTCACCAAGAAAATAACATTTTTATATAAAAGTTATAAACTATTTGTATATTCTCATCATAGATTCCAAGGATTTTCCAAAAAGGAGATTATGTGCTAGTACATATATATCTTGAACGCTACCTAAAAAAATACCAAGAAGCTTCACGTTGGAGCGTCAAGACCATTCTAGGTACTTAGTAGATAGGGTCCAATCTTACATATGGATATGCCAGCGAAGTGGGGCATTAGTGTTGTATTCAATGTCGAAGATCTTTACCCTTACTATGGCACATTCTAGCCCCCAACTCCCCCAGTTGCAGCTCCTTTAAGTCCTCACCACATTTCTTAATCTTTAGCGGCACAACCCCTTCATCCTCGACTTGATAAGTCATCACCACAGTGCATCAACGTCATCCTTGAGGACCAGATCTGCTCACTGGTCACAGTGTTTCTTGATCTACTGGCTTGATTGTTCCCCTACTAACGCTACACAAATCACTGAAGATGATTTCCTGTGCATTGATGACGACCTTCTGGAGTGGTACCTACGCATCGACTTGACTAAATCGAATCTTTTGCAACCGAGGGGAGTTGGTGCAAATCATGGCCCATCTCAGCTTACTTCCAAACACAGACATTGACGCACCATTCATCACACTGCTGCTTGTTTGGTATTTTACTTAAGTTATGTTGTTTTATTATGTTATTTCATATAGCTTGGGCTCTCTTGTAAAGCCCATGGGATTTAGTCCCGCATAAGCTATCGCTGAATTTGCTTTGATTTGCATACATGTATATAGGTTCGATTGTGATCGTGTGAAGACACCTCAATTACTATAAATAAAGTCAGCTTTTAAATTAAATAGTTAATTAGTTGGTATTGGTTTAGTTATTAATCTCCCATTAACATGTCGATAAGATTTCACAAGATACATCAATATGCCTTTCTTAAAGTGTATTGGTTTATATTAGGATTGCCAAATGTCTGTGAAGTTTAGCTACTAACGACAAGTATTTGGCTGGGATGGATTTATATGGTGTGGCTTAGAAAGGACATCAGTTGACGTGGAAGCCTAGGGGTGTATGTGTTCCATTAGCTAGTTTTGTGTACACAGCAAAAATTGGCTTAATTGCGATGCATCTGCATTGCTACCACTATGAGCAATTAATTTTCGTCCCATATCCAAAATTGGCAGTGGAAATAAGACCAACTTATAACTGTACACTTGGCTCCCTAAAGGGAGATTCATGTGAGACTCACTAAGGGTACGTTTGTTTTGGCGTAGTTTGTTGTATTGGATAGGATTTTCACATCCGGCTGCTGAAAGTTTATGTTTGCTTCACCGACTCAGGAAAAAGCGAACCATCCCGGGATTTTTTCTTATAAAGAAAATGCTGCATTCAGTTTTCCATTTGAAAAACCATGGGACGCCGCCATCCCGCTGTCGTCTCAGTTCTGACGACGTGCCGCGAGGCGTTGCTCTACAAGGCTATCAGCAGAATAATACGAACAAACCAAACATAACACGTGACCAACAGAGTCGTACGAACCGGCAGATGATTTCCAACCCAGGATTCAACAAATGCAGTATTTATCTAAATCCAATCAAATCCAATAAAGCAAACGTGCCCAAGAGGGTGGTATTCCGCCCTGACAGACGAAGGACTTAGCAAGCAGCTAAAGTTGTCCATCAAATTCCATGAGATGAGGATTATTGGATAACAATTCAATTTGTTGTGTGTCTTCATACTTGTACAATTGGAGGAGGCAAATTTTGTGTAACTCCCATGAAAGCCAATCAAAGTAGCTTCAAATGCTCATCAGACCGCAGCAAATGTTCAGATGGCATGTGTCTATATTGCTTTTGTGGAACAATGATCTTCACGACAGCTTATGATGGATGCGCAGAGCTGAATTCTAGGTCACATGGAATATCGAGGTATGAATCTCTAAAGCACATTAAGGGCTCGTTTGGTTTCACTGAATTGCAAAACGTGTTTATCAACTGCACTGCGTTTACCAACTCACTGCGTTTGGTTCCGTGTTGTTGCAACTAGCACTAGGAAAAGAAACTGCACGGTTATTCCCCAGCTTGTAGAGATTTGTAGAAAGTCAACTGCGCCATAAAGAGACGCGGTTCGTTTTCCTTGAGTGGATGCTACATGCGCTGCAACGACTTCTTTTTTTATGTTTTTATTCTGTGGCAGCAGCTACTGCAGGGCTTATTCAGGCACTTTTTTTTAGTTGTATGCAGTCTCCTTGCCGTCGGGACATCGTCTCATGCATGAGATGGCTGAGACATCGTCTGCTTTTATGCAAAACTCAGTAGTAATACTGGAACCACCTACGGAAACAACACTCAACCAAACGTACTACAAATTAAATAGACAAGTTACATTTGCGTCGCACCAAACCAACGAGTTACAGTTCTAATTCAACGCCTTCGATTTCCTATTTTATAACTCACACAGTGGGTTGGTCTTACTCCCAACCAAAAAGACCCTAAGAGACGAACAAATGTTACCCGTAAAAACACACACACACACACAAATGTTACCCGTAAACACGCATACGCACACGCACACGCACACATGCACACACGTACACACGCGGCATGCACGCGCACACGCACACACACATGCACACACACACGTACACACGCGGCATGTACACGCACACACACACAACACGCGCACGCACGCACACGCGCACACACACACCAGGGCATGGAATAGATATATCTTAATGTCATGAATTTTGTTACTTAGGCCCGCACACACACGTACACGCACGTGCACGCACACACAGGGCATGGAGTAGATATATCTTAGGGTTAATTTCATAAAAATTCATTACGTTTGCACTTCATCACAATTCTGTCACAACGATTTCAATTATTGCATGCACATCACAGAAGATCTTTACACTTATCATATTTATCAAAGTTTCATGTACGCGAAATCGGAAAGATAGCGTCAGTTGTTCTGTTTTCCACCAGTGCACTGTGTTCTTTCTATATTTTTGCAAGATCGTATACGACCCCTATGGTTGCATCACGTTCAACAAACGAAGCACGGCTATTCTGTTTTCGCAAAACTCCGGTGATTTGATTTGAATAAGGAATCCGTGCCCATGATCTTGCCAAAATTAGGCACACAAACTCTTTTTTAGCTTTTGATTAATGTTGCCATCCTTTGAATTACCGCCATTAATGACACTTGCTCAGAATGAGTTGGAGATAACTCTGTCTACTGTGTCCATCTTCACGCATCTGTGTCTAGACGGAGATAGAATCGCAGAGTCATGTTTAAACCAACTTCAGGCTATTAGGTGCAGACGGAGATGGAATTACTTTTTTCGTGCCATGACCATCATCGTGCTACTGCTATATGGATGCTTATCTGTATTCATGCCAAATGGAAAATAAAAATTGGACCAAGTTTTGATCGTCTATATAAGATGAAAATGGAACGGTTTATTGCAAACAGGAACACCAGACTGAGGAAAAGAAATGGAGTGACATGGCTTGCATTACGGTAATTATCTTCCTTTTCCATCGCTGGTTCGCAGCAAGGGTGATCCTAGATAAGAAGTAGAAATCCAGATCTGAAAAGGAGCAGCAAATCTACTGGCCGAGAAGGGGGGCGCGAAGGGCTGATGATATGGGGTTAATGAAGTGGAATATTATACGGTAAATGAAAGGAGGTAGACCTCCATACTTTGGTATGTGAATCATATGACGGGCCCTTCATACTTTGGTGATGTGAATCATATGACGGGCCATGGGTCCGAAGACCATAAATTAATGGAGTTTAGATCATGATAGAAATGAAAAGAAAACTACCAGTATATGATACGGGTGCAATTTCCATAACGTTGAGACACATTTGTTAAGTTGACCAAACGTTATGTTCTTTTCTGAAATTAACCCTATATCTTAATGTCATGAATTCTGTTACGTAGGCTCTTGATGTAAGGGGATGATTCTCTAAGTAGATATGTGCACGGGGATGTTGCTGCTTTCAATACAGCCATTTGTATGGGCATGAGCATCTCTTGCGTTGTGAGCGACTCCTATGCTATGACTGAGCTGTTCCGGTCAAAAGGGGAAACCCCGTGGAAGATTAAGAAGAGATGGCAGCATCTCAAGAAGTTGTTTGCACAGAATGGGACTGAGATGAGCTTCTTCCCTAGAGTGGCCAGATCTATAGCCCGCTGGGGAAGCACACACAGAGAGGTCTTCATCAGTCAAGGTCTTAGTGGCTTGCCGGCTGAGATCGGGGGGTCATGTGCGCGGGACCAGAGAGGGTTTGCTTACCTCCATAGGGAGAATGAGAGACTCAATGTATAGGAGTATAGTTGGGGTTTGGTTGGAGTATACATAGAGTATACCTTTTTTTGTAACACAGGAGCCTCGTTTTTGTTGGATGGCGGCCCGTTAGAAAAGGCGGGGTGAATACATCGTTCCTCGTCTTAATTTAAAAAAAAAAAAAATTAAAAAAGGCTCTTGATGTTCAAGGCTATATTAGCCACATGATCACAGCAGAACGGCTAAAATGAAGTGCAACCGGAGCAGTATGCGAGCAGAAGATTTTACTTGAATTAAAAGTAAGTTTTATTGATACCTATATAAGAATTGGTTGCATAGTCAAAAAGTTTTTTTTCCCATTAGCAGGCCAAACACATTAGAAAATCCTGTTGCATGTTTTGTTGCTATGTTACCGTTCAGATATGTGGCGTCCTGGATTCACCAAAAAGGGAAATACAGCAGAATCAAATAAAACCATTAAACCGTGACTTGAGGGGAGAGAAAGGGTAGAGGAGAAACCATTCAACAATGACCTTGCAAGCTCAACTTGGCGACTTTGTGCTAAAATTAAGCAACAGTGACAAGTTACTTGACGCTGTGAAATGACATGACACTTGTCATTTAAAATCACCTTGACATTACCAAACTGCTCTTATTGTAGGTTTGCTGACATCTTTCGAATTCACCGTGTCTTTTGGAGAATCTGAATCAAACCGTTAATATAAGGGTAGCACCACAGCAGACACCAGTCATAGTCAATCAAAATATTGAAATAAGGGATAAAAGAAAGTGTAAATGATCCCACTACTTGTATAATTGCAATCATACATGATAAATTACAGGTCGTAATTAGTATACAGGCCAAAAACTTCATATCAAATCTGCCAAAACCATTCTTTCAGTGCTGAAACCCTAGTGGTCGACATTAGTCCAAATATTTCTCTAAAGGGAAAAATTAGTGCCCTAGAGTTTACCAACATATATATATAATATATATAAGATGATCCTCCTCCACAGAGGATCAAAAGAATCATGAAATTTCATGGCACACGCCTTTCACCAACACTATACCTTCCGAGTTCTGAAGTCCCAGAACCCAGGATACAGCTGCGATGGTGTTTTCTTTTTTGGGATAAAAAAATAAGTGCAATAATTTCACGCTACTGAGAAGCTCCTAAATCCAAGTGTCACCAGACATCACGCAAGTACCTCCCGTCCATTTGCAGATTCTTCACAAAACTCTCTGTCTTGGAACTGTCCATAGAACCCTGGAAACAAAGAAAAACGAATCCAATCATCATACAAGCGGAAGCATACATGTTCAAAACTGATAGTTTGGGAGTCTACATAATACCCACAGTCGCTATACATCATGAGCGAAAATCCAATGTGAGTGCAATCATTTTTATAGGAGAGGGGGTTATTTATCAAGGAAACTAAATAACAACCGTTCAGCACAACATCACTTGACATGACCAATGAGGACTGTCAAGAGAAGTATTGATACGCTTCAATAAATCTACTGGACATAGGAATAGCAGAGAAAGCATTTCTACTATAGAAATGTTATCTGCAAGTTTAAGTGAACCAACTATCTGTAATCAGGCCAGTAGGTGAAGAGAACAGTCCCAAGTGAAATATATAGCACTATCCCTAATCGAGATGATAACTCCATTACCAATATCCCTAATCAAGATAAGAATACAAAGAAAGACAGTTAAAAAACACAGTTATATCTGATATACAACTAGTAACATCCAATCATGCAAAACAATACCCTACTAGCAAGACCAGCAAAAGTATTCGATCAAACATATATTCATACCTGTTCCTGTACAATTGTATGAAGGATGCGATGAACATCTCTAGCCATGCCTTTGGCATCACCACAGACATAAAGGTAACCGCCACGTGAGATGATATCCCAAATTTCTGATGCCTGGTCGTCCAAAATAAAACACTTTTTGGTTCATGGTAGAGTCTAATGAATACAGTAGTAAAGGATAGCCTTCGACAGAAATTCAAAGTTTTGACAAGAGAACAGCAGAGTTGAAAAATATAAAATATTTGTTGCAACACCTTCTCAGCCATTTTGTGCTGCACATACTCCTTTTGAGGACCCTCTCGAGAAAATGCTACTATCAACTCAGAAAGTGCACCTGTTTCAACAAAGTTCTCTAACTCTTCCCGGTATATATAATCCTGCAAAACATTTCATTCAATTTCCACATCATCACATATAGGACTGACTTTTACAGCTATGAGTTAAGATATTGGATCAATCAAAGCTTACCATCTTACGATTCCGGCATCCAAAGAAAAGAACAGAGTGTCCAAGACCGTTTCCAGCATTTTTTAATGCTAACCTTTCCTGAAAAGTAGAAAATATTATTACCATAAACTGCAAAATTATACAATAAAAATGGACATAATAGAATATTTCCACACCTGCAAAAATCCCCTGAAGGGTGCTAAGCCTGTTCCAGGACCAATCATGATTACAGGCACAGATGGATCAGCAGGCAATTTGAAATTTGATTGCCTTACATATATTGGAGCCCAGCTACAATCATCATTTTTCTCCAGGGAAATCGAATTCTGTATAAGATATGGACGTTATATATAAATATGAACTGAAAAAAAAAGGTGATAGTAATATATAAAGGAATAATATGATTATTCTCAAAGAGCATCGAGGAACTTGTAAGAATGAAAGGCTAAGTTCATGCTTAGATGGTTTTACTTAACAATGAGCAATCGTTTTGGCTATAAAGATTAATACCGATGGCATGAAATTCTGCCAAAAAAAGTACCCTGTCGGCATTTACCAAAAGTAAAATACTTCACCATATGACTTCTGACATGGACGCAAATGTAAAAGTTTGATACCTTCATCCACGTGGAGCAGACTCCTTTATGAATCCTTCCAGTCGGTGTGGGTCCATATACCAATGCACATGTTACATGAATTCTAGTTGGTGCAATCCTAGAAAGAAAGATGACCATAATGAAAATCAGTTTAAATAAAAAATATATATAGCACAAAAAGGATGACAGAATGAGAACTTTTGGATTTACTTGGGAGAAGACGAAATGGAATAATATCTTGGTTGCAAACGAGGAGCTATTGCAGCAAAAAATACTCCTAAAGGAGGTTTAGCCGAAGGAAATGCAGACATGACTTCCAGGAGACTTCTCTGACTAGCAACTATCCACTGAGAATATTCATCCTAAAGGAAACACAGTTATATTCAAATTATGATAGAAGTGGATTGGATAAGTATAAAACTAAATAAACTAATATACCTTTCCAGCAGGAGACGCAAGATGTCTTAGTTTTTCAGCTTCAGTGGGATCAGATGCATGAGCAGCTAGTGCCAATAGCGCAGACTGACAAATGCAAAACATTTTATGAACTACTTAAAGAAAAGGCCAAAGGGATTTAATGTTTCAAGGACAACATGAAGTTTCTTGTACCTTCTTTGGTGAGTTTAATAAATCAGTATATTTGGTAAGGGATGTTCTCAAACTGCAAGGAGATGGGAAAGGTGGAGGTAAAGAACTTCCACTAAGGGGTGTGCCATCTTCTTTGTCAGCATGAATAGAGAAGACCATCTCAGATGGATATCCTAGAAGTTTCTCTGCTTCCTCCACGACTCCAATACTGTTTTCTGTGAAGACACCAACATGGTCTCCGGTTTCATACCTGAAATGAACATCAAAGAAAAGAAATCTTAGGAAGATGTGATACTAGAAGATTGTGAAATCATATTAGAAACTACTACAATATATAAGGAAAAGAACATAAAAAATTATAATATCATCTTTGAATTATACACGTAAAGGAATCCATTTACTACCACAAGATAATAAACTTACGTAAGCCCAGTGCCACTGATATCGAATTCTAGATGAATGCATGAACGGTCTGACTCTGACGTATGAAGTTCTCGACGGACAGCCACATTAGCTCTAGTTGATCCAAAAAATACAATTATGTATGGTGAATTATGTTATAACCAAGCGATAAAGACAACACTGACAGGTATTTTCAAATAAGTATCAGTATGTGATACCTGCATGGATGGTGTATATCATGTACAGTGTGACCATTTGCAAGACTCAAGTTTCTATCAAAACGTTTAGAGTCTGCAGAATCAAGAAGAACAATACGGTATTCAGGTATTGAAGCAGTATAAGGAGTTGCAGCACTGCTGCTGTCATCTTCATCACGCAAAAGCTTGTCTAGCTCAGGCCATAGCAATTCTTTCCTGGATCAGGAAAAGAAAAAGTCAGTGCATTGAAAAGTCAAACTAAAGCAGCAGATATTGGAACAAGATATTCTTTGAAACACACAGGACCATAGACAGTAAATTTCAATCATTCAATGGAATGTCAAGATTTTACCATGCACTAAAGTCATCCTCAATGCACTGATCATCATCTCCAAGTCCCACTGGAACAAGTTGTTTTCCACCTGCAAAACCCAAAAGGACGTTTACTTGATGAGTTTTCAAGCATTGCAAAACCAACAACAGTACTTACTTAATAAACTTGTTATACGATAAAACATTTCTCAAAAACTATCACTTTGGCAAAAACCCTAGGAAGGATATCAGCCATTGTCCTTCTACAACACATGATTTTAGTGGCATGGCTCTATAATTGATTGAGGATTTGAATGCCAGGTAGGGATGAGGATCGGACAGGGCTGGCCAGATCAAACTCATGTCCTAACTCACATCACCGAACCAAAACCCAGTCCATATAATTTACAAGGCCGGATTGAGCCAAAAAAAATTATCCAAATTTTTTATACGGGTCGGGTCAGGGCCGAGGTAAACACAAACCCAAAAACAAATTCATGCACATATATGTATATATAGCCACATGTTTATCTACAAAATAGATTTTTTGTATGATTCATTTGACTACAATGTTCTTAATTTATACTTTATCTAAAATATGTTTAATTAGTCATATTAATAAGCCTAATTTTACCGGAGATTCATTTAAATTATATGTACCATTTGATATTTAAAATATTTGCAATAACATACATCTAGTCCAGCCTATGAAGCACGGATACTCCAAAACAGGTGCCGTACCCATATCCGATACGTATTGGATACCAATACTCCGTGGATACTCCTGGATATGTATTGGATACTCCTAATCCGTATCCTGCCGTATCCAGCCGTATCCAGTAAGTAAAAACTAGAAGAAAAAAAATATGGGCATGACATTGCTTGATTAGCATTTGACACCAACTCATGTCTCGACCCTCTCTGCTAAGTAGTAGCTTGCAGCAAGGCTGTCATAGTTGCTTCCTTGAAGTAGTTCAAGGTTAGTCACCATTCCTCTTGCTAAATGCCAATCTTCCTTCTCTTTATTGTTTGTACCTCCTCTGTTTTTTGGAATTTCACTTTTTAAAGAACTTCAATATATAATCTGGATTTTTGTTTGTTCTTTATTGCAAACCAATTCATTCACCTTTACATGGTACTTCCGGATGCTTTCCCTGCTAAGGTGCAAGTTCTATGCACGTTGATGTCCTCCATATTCTATGAAAGGCTTCAATTTAGTATCGTTGGGTTAACATGCATCTTGCTTTGGTGACTAAATCCATTGTGATTTATTCTAGATTTCTATCTAGACAATATCTATTTCATCTCCTTTAAAGATAATCATTGCATCCCCATCCTTATGTCTCCCCCTATGAAGCATTGATACTCCAAAATAGGTGTCCTACCAGTATTGAATACATATTTGATACTAATACTCCCTAGATACTCTCTAATACATACCAAATACTTCTCAAGTCGTATTCCATTTTTTATTAGCAGGATATGACCTCAATGCAGCTTAGGATACAACCAACCCATTTAGCAGCCAAGAGAGCACCCCACTCGTATGATCCCTCAAAATCCCAAAAACATGTGACTTCCAACTCTAGACTCCCCCTATTGTATTGTGATTTGAGAATGAAATTGGTATTTTCTGTTAAAATTTTAAAATAAACTTTAAAAAAATTGTTGTATCCATGTTGTACCTGTATCTTATATTTTCAAAAATTGTCGTATCCCCTTACCGCACTCGTATCCATTTATGTATCTATATATGTGCTTCATAGTAGCTAGCTATACATGAGAGAAGATAGTTTGGTATCACAGATGACACAACTCACTTTACAACACAAAATTACACAATACATGAAATGTGAAAGGTTTAGAATATGATATTATCATGTCTTTTTGTAACTTGTCTCACATTAATATGAATGAAAGACCCCTTTTAAATCATTGTTTGATATTATGGTATTGGTTTCCATTTTCTTTAGAAATATTGTGATTTTTTAATGAAATTTGATTGTCTTCATCTATTTTTTAAATAAATATATTGGTTGTTTTAAAAAATATTAAAATAAATAATAAAAAATTGCCTTATCCATGACGTACCCGTATCCTATATTTTCGAAAATTGTTGTATCCCCCGTATCCGTACTCGTACCCGTATCCGATGCGTATCTGTATCCTCTATTGATTGTATGTATACTACTCACTATAGACGTGTTTCAAAATTCATCTCAATCTAACATTTATGGACCATTTATTGAAATAAAAAGTGCATTTTCTAGTCAATGATAAGTTATAGAAATTCCATAAATAGTCATATTTTGACTTCATACTTAAAAACGTATGGCCGTTCATTAGTTCTGGTCGCGCCAGGCATAGGTTGTACAATTTGATACATGCTTGTACCGGAAGATATATTAACTTATGGGGTTATATCTGCAGTATTAACTCTCCGATTTTAAGGTCGTGTCCGATGGTCCAGAATTAGAAATTTACAGAAATTTTGACAAAAATTTGATATTTACGGCCTTGACGATTTTGACGCCAAAATGAGCGAAATAAATCATGAATATTTCCGGGACGGTCAAAACGCCGAGATCTACTCAAATATGCAACAATATTTCATATTGGATGTGGGGGGGTCTCCCACATTTGTAAGTTTAGGGAGCTGAACTATCTCGACAAAATTTTGATGGTAAAATGAAGAAATTAAGTTATGACATTTTGCAAACGCAATGTTTAGACATAAACACATTAGCTTACATAATAAACATATATATTGAGAGGTCTAGGTGTGATCCATGTCTTGATGAGTGAGTGCAAAAATGTACTGAAATGTCTAGTCTGTTAGACAATTACTAACTTACAAACCCACAAGTTACAACTTAGAACTTAAAAGTTACAGCTCCAAGTTAGCAACTTACAAATTACAACTTGTATAAGTTTAGTGTTAGCATTTAATTCGGTTAAATGGAACATTTATGCATGGATCTAAGAAAATACATTCCTCAAATAGCTTTTTACGCTATTTTATGTATAAATATGAAATATATTTGTAATAATTTTAAGTTTACTAAATGTCTACGACCATTATTTGATAGATCTAAAAAGTTTTTTTTGCAAATCATGTGATTTTCCAAAGATCTAGAACTTACAAGTTACAACTTTGTTATCTTCGAAGTATTTCTTTAGATCTCTATAGAAGAATGTAGGAATAGTAGTTGGGGATAGGAGAGGGAAGCATATCTTAGAGATCAAGAAAAATAGCCTCTGAAAGCAAGAGATTCAAAGAAAATCACTAGAATACCCAAAATGCAGTAACAGCCCTAGGAACAAATTTCCCAACATGTAAGTTATGTTTCTATAGCATTTCGCAAAACTATGGCCTAAAATGGGCTATTTGCAACGAAAATTGTCGTTGTTTGGCAAAATTTCGCACCTCGGAGAACATTTTTCACAAAATTACGTCCCATTTCCTGCATTTGAGAATTTCCAAATTCGATCCTACATCTTGATGACCGATTGAAAAAAAAAATCAGAAATTTGGACTGAAATTTTTTGACATTTTAGTCAAAATTTTGTTCATTTTACTCAATGATTATATCTCATAGATATGTGGGATAAGACCCTGAATTTTTTAATGTCTAATATAGACAATGTCCTTTTCATCCATATGGTTCAATTTATTTTGCAAGTTGCAAGTGTAGTAGTTTTATGGCTGGTACATATAGGTCACATGTATAGGTATACACTACTCAACTTTAGCAATAATTATGTATTTACATACATCATCATCATCATCTAAGCCTCAGTCCCGACTATGTTGGGGCCGGCTACATGGATCCTTCGTTTCCATTCAGCTCTATCGGGTAATATTCTGGTGGAAATGTAGAGAATTATGTATTTACATTTACATACATATTAAAATAAATTTTCATTTTAGTATTATAGAATAAGAAAACCTTTATTTGATGTGTCTAAAACAAATACAATGGACTCTTTTATAGGATAAGATAGTAAGTGAAAAACAGAGTGAGGCAATATGGGGTAAAAGAAAAGCTAACGACAAGACAAGTCTAAAGCTCACAATAAAACATAAGGCATAAACTATATATACTAATAAGTATGTAATCAAGGTTGGCTCAAACCAAATCTGAAACGCAGATCTATAATGTGGGTCCGGTATGAGCCGAGATCTTCAAACATTATTTGGGCCTAGACCTAGCCCATAACTCATTTTCAATATGGGTTTGGCCATGGGCCTACCTTTACCTGGTATGACCCGAGCTAATGTCCATCCATAATACCAGGTCTAAGAAACAAAAGGTGACAATTTTTGAAAAGACAAGTTAGTTCTCATGTTTCTAGTCTGACAAGTGGAGTCAACTATTGTGGATGTTGTTGATGTTGGCGACATGATTTGAAAAAGTAGTATGTGGTGACAATTTTTGAAAAGACAAGTTAGTTCTCATGTTTCTAGTCTGACAAGTGGAGTCAACTATTGTGGATGTTGTTGATGTTGGCGACATGATTTGAAAAAGCAGTATGTGGTGTAAGGGCAAACAGGCTACTGGATACAGTATATGTTATATGCAAGAGCATATGTGATTTTGAATTTTTTTAGTTAGTTATTAATATATAAAATTAAAAAATAAGCATAGAAATTATATATTCAATTATGAAAACTATAATTATGTATAATGAATTATGAAATGTGCCAATACATATATAAATGCATAATATATGAAATCTGTGTGTAGACGTGTATCATTTTTTAAATGTGAATGTGTATTATATACATATGGACGTGTAATGTATAACATGAGTATATATGTAGAAATGTGTGTATGTAGATGTCAAAATATCTCATCTATTCATGTGCATGTATATCCAAATGCATATACATTAAATAGAATGTTATATGTTTGAAGGTCTTTGTGTATTATATGTATGTATGCCAAGATGTATTATTATAGTATATATATGTATATATAGTAACAGACATAAAAATTTGTCAATAGATATACATATATATACATATCTACATGTGGGTGTGTGGGTGAATAAGTAGTTTTAAACAAAGTAAAATAGATTATATTGAAAAAAAATTGTGAAACTTTCACTCAAAAAAACGGCTGCATAACCCCACACGGGGCCCGCATATGCCCCAGTGGCCGCATACTGGCCGTTTATACATATGTGGTATCGCTAGTTGGCCGAACCGCATATGCGACCACACGAGCCGCTTTTTGAAACATTGGTTGGCTAGCGGTACAAGAAAGAAATATGGCTAGAAATAGACTTTACATAGAGTGATAAAGAAATGAAAGAATAAGTATGTTATAAAGATATCTTGAAATTCTAGTCAATGGTAATATTACATTTAATCTTCTTATGACTTGAATTCAAAGAGGTGTCTTTCGATTACAAATGCTGGTCATTATTACGAACCACCTAACATTGAAGCAGCTAGGAGCCTAAGACACGTTATCTAGCTGAGGTGAAGGTTAGGGAGGATGCATATGTCAACTCTCTGAAAGAAAGTTGGCAATTATCTTTATGCACAATCTTGTATAATGGTTGGAAAGACATGAGGATTAGGCCTCACTAACTTGTTGATTCAATGCCCATAAAGGGTAATGTTTATAAATCATTGTGCACAAGTAGTCATGATAAAGATGGCCCCTATATATTTGTTTTTATCTCATCAACCACTGAGGAGATTGGTGCCCATAACATTGTGTGCTTTGTGTATGATAATGCAAGCAACTATGATAGTGCAGGAGCATTATTAGAAGCAAAATATGCTCAGATCTTCAAGACTAATTGTGCAGCACATGGCACGAACCTAATTTTACTTAATCAAGTAGCCTCAACACTATTTATCCTATACTTGACAATGAAGAAGATCATGAGATTAGTATAAATATCAACATGTGTTGGATCTGATGAGAACACAGATTGGTAGAGAATTGAACAAACCCAGTGCCACTAGCTTTGCTACTCATTACTTATGTTTCTAATCTCTACTTGCATACAAACAGGGAGTGACAATCATTACGGTCGCACCTTCCCGTTGGAGAGATTTTCCAGAGTCTAAGGGTGAAGATGGAACAAAAAATATGAGAAATTATCCATGAGAATCATTTTTGGGAGTCCGGCGGGATGGTTGTTTTGTTGTACAGTCATTGATTAGAATTCTAGGAATTGTCTACTCTAGATACTACTTGTATGAAGGAATACCTAGAGTGGGAGAGGCAATACAAGACAATTAGGGAGTCATAGAAATACATGCCCTTTGGAAAATAATTAATTAAAGATGAAATAAAAACTTACACAGTCCCATTCACGAAGTTGTTGCCTACTTGAATTTTGTTGCACTATCAAAAAAGAGTCAGCATGGATGCTAAGGTGAAACAACACATAAAAACAGCTGTGATAAGCTGGTGCTCGATGTGAGTAGCAGCAGGTTTTGATAGCTAGGCAGCTTCATGATATCATGCAAAATCTCCTGAAATCTCTTTACTTTGCCAATTGACTGTCATGCTACCACTCACCCAAGCAAGACTCAAACCTCCATTTTCTTTTAATTGTTAATGTTTGAGTATGCATGTTTCACCTTTTTTTTTGTTTCAATTTGTTAGGAACTTGGTGGGATGTGGGGTAGACGTCTAAGCTTATCAGCGATATCAGCCATTAGAATCTTACGTCAACCATGTACTGCTTCTTCTTGTGAGCACATTTGGAGTGCCTTTCATGATGCACGTGCTATAAGGCATAACTGCCTTGACCTTTAGAGATTGGTGGCATTGCTTTCCATTATAATGAATTCACATTTGATGAAGACTAAAGTAGGAAAGGAGGAGAAAGACACCTACCTATTGAGTTGGAGAAGATCGATGCATTTGTTGATCGCATCAATGATGGTTCATCGAATATTGAAGATGATGAGTCATATGAGAAGGAGACGGACATTAACAAGATGATGAGGCAAATGCAAATGTTATTTTTAATTGGTAGCCATTCACACACTTGATTGTAACTTATGGAATAGAGTTAAGCTTGATTAGTGTGTGATGTTAGTGTAATACACTAGTATCATGATTCCTAAGATGCCTCGCTTTCATAGTTTAAAATGACGATTTTGATGTCGTTTCCGATGGTCCACAGATAGAAATTTACAAATGTTAGTGTCTATTTACTTAAGTTGTGTCTATTTACTTTAGTGTTTAGTCTATTTGTAATATGAGCCCAAGTGTGTCTTGGCCCATTAGGGTTTGTCTTGTATATGTATGCTTCCCCCTTATCCTATTTATAGGAAAGGGTGGCTGCCTCTTATCAATAAGAAACATCTACACAAAAGGGGATCTTTCCCCCATCATATTGTTTCCCACGACAGAAATTTCAATATTTCCGCTTATTTTGACACGAATTTCGACGACTTCGATGACCAAACAAAGGAATTGAGTCATAAAAAATTTTATTATGATGATCTGCATACATAAATACACCTAATTATGCAATAATTTTGTTAGAGAGTCCGTTTATTAGTTATTTATATTGTCCTTGTAATATGGGCCTCACTGTGTTTTGGCCCGTTAGGGTTTAGTTAAGTCTGTATGCTTCCATGTTCTCCTATTTATAGGAGCAGGGTTTCTCCTATCTAATACATCGAAAGTCTACAAAGATTTTCAAAGAGAAATCAAGCACAAATCTTCATAAAGATTAATAATATTACGGATAAAATCCATCAAAATTTGCTCTAGCCAGTCCAAGAAATTTGCAGCGGGCAGTAGTGGTGGGGGGCGTATGGAGCAGGAGTGGCGGGGGGCATAGTAGTAGAGACAGCGCAGTAGTAGAGTCGCAGCGCAGCAGCAAAGAGTCGATGGCGGCTCATCTAGAATAGGCAAGAGCAGCATATGCAAGCGGCGGCGGCTCGAGATGGTGCCGGCAAGGGCGGTCACAGGGGCAGGTAACGGCATGCGCGCAAAGCAGCAGCAGGCAGCAAGCAGCTAGGCAGGTAGTTGGCGGACAGAGGCAGGGAATAGCGATCAATCGGCGGCTGTGGCCGAACTGGCAGCCGGCGGCAGTTGCTCCTGCTGCTCGGCGACGGCCTGCTGTTAGGCGGGAGGCGCTGTGTCTAGGTGGCCAACGGCGGTGAGGCAGGTTGGGCGCGGGGTGGCACGGTAGCAGAGGGATAAAAAAAAGTGGCAGGGGACAAGGAGAGGAATTCCATGCGGGCAGCCAAGCAACGCCAAGGGCGGCGGCCGCCCGCAAGGGGGGCGCTCCTCTAGTTTTCTCTCTCTCGCGAACGGCGGCTCTGGTCCAAGGACGGCTGCTCTGATACCATGTCAGATAAGAAAAGACGGCTAGTCGATGTATTAGATAGGAGAAACCCTGCTCCTATAAATAGAAGAACAGGGAAGCATACAGACTTAACTAAACCCTAACGGGCCAAGACACAGTGAGGCCCATATTACAAGGACAATATAAATAACTAATAAACGGACTCTCTAACAAATTTCATATGTTGGTATAGGGTAGGGGGCTCCTACATTTATGAGTTGAAATATACAAAATTGTTTCGATAAGGATTTCGATCACGCAATGTAGACGTACATATATTCTTATGTTTTAACATGTTACATCTTATATTTTGGATTCAATTAAGTCAGGGGGGCTCCTACATTTTTAAGGTTTTTTTAAGATTTTTTATAAAACTATTTAATGAAATTGCAAATCAAAAATTTTGGCTTGTCCATTTCGATGATTAGTACTGGTCAAAACTGAAACTTCAACCGGAATTCTAATCCATGCTTACTTTGTACGGCAAGATGTGGACAACTATAAATTTCATTTGTAGCAAATTGATTTCCTCTTCATCTTTTTTCTATTGCTTAAATTATGCATTTGTATGAGTATGTATGTGTTTATATATAGAGAGAGAGTCAGGCTAGAATACACTCGAGTGTATTCGGAGCAGAATACACTCAAGTAGTTTTTCACGATGCAATATTTTTTTCAAAAATCTAATCCGTTGATCTTCTTAATCATCTTGTGAATAACTCAAAAAATTTGAGCATATTTGGACATCTATAGGTCTTGTTATAAAGACCACAAAAATTATGCATTTCAAATTGGTTTCGTGCGTCGATTTTGTTACCCTCGGATGAGTGACTTACACTCATCCGAATGGGCTCAAAATTTGTATGTAGCCTAATTATAGTATGACAATGAAGATCAATGGTTTACATCTTGCAAAAAATAGTCTTGATATGCAAACACACTTGAGTGTATCCATGCGATCTGTACACTAGAGTGTATTGTAGCCTGACTCTCTCTCTCTCTCTCTCTCTCTCTATATATATATATATATACACACATATATGTACATATATATATATACATACACATATATATATACATACATATGTATGTACATATATATATACATATATATATACATACATATATATATGTATGTATATATATATACACATATATATATCAAGGAATGAAGTTTCGCCCGTACCGCCGATATTTCGACCGAAATACCGATACCGACGCGTACCGATACGGAAACATGCGTGCGTACCGATAGGATCGCAAATACCGATATACCGACATGTATACCGCCCATACCGCCATGTTTCGATGATTTCGGTGCAAAATGCACTACTAACTTCACTGTATCGACCGAAACCGGCGGTATACCGATGGGTATACCGTTTTTTGCGAGAATGACTGTAGTTACTTATTGGGAGGAGAAAAGAAGGTGCATTTGGATGATTTTGGCGATTGGAGCTAATACCAACCCAAATCAAGGTAATTATAGCTAATCTCTTTCATTTCTACCATTAGCAACCTCTCCATCTCTTTTTCCTACTTTTTTCTTCCACTTTCACCTAAAAAAATTATTTTTTACCGCCAAAGCCTAATATTACTCCAATTATATATGTTTACGCAAACTATACATACATCTATAAGTATATTATATAGATCTACAATTTTATTACTAGATCTACCTACTTACAACACTCTTAATTACTATTATCATACAATCTGTCTAACATATTACAATTAGTATTGATATAATTAGTTACTTATTTATGTTTAGTGGAAGATGTTTTACTAAAGAGTAATGTGAATATAATACAAACGAGTATTATACACTTACACAGTATCGCACATGAATGAGCAACATGGAACTTCATATAATTTGCCAATAATGATGTGTATGAGGAGCATGTGACTACATACAACCACCTTTATAGGATGTGCATGGCATGGCTGCAATATCTCAGTAATATCAACTCATTATTGTATGGAGAACCAGCGCGCCACTCAACATACAGCTGATGTGAGTTGTAAGTAGATATGTTATTCATATGTTGTAAATTGTATATTATTGCATAATTGTGTGTATTTAAGTGTGTGGTTTGTGCTAGTAAAATTTCATATCTTAATTCCTTCATTTTGTCATCGAAATCCTTCATCGAAATCCCAACGAAACAGGACAGATTCCTTACCTCCCCCATGATGGACCCCCCCTCCCCCACACCCAATATAGAATTTTATTGCATAAAACGATGCATTTAGGTGTAGAGATTACACCTGTAAAATTTCATAAATTAATTCGTTCATTTTGGCGTCGAAACGGCCAGGATTGCGTTTGTCGGTATTTCCGTCGGTATACCGGTAAATACCTATTTCCAAGCTGTCGAAACGGCGTCGGTATCGGTCACCTCGTTCCTTGATATATATATGTATATATATATGTGTGTGTATATATATATATATATATATATATATATATATATATATATGTATATATATAGAGAGAGAGAGTCAGGATAAAATACACTCAAGTGTATTCGGAGCAGCATACACAAGTAGTTTTTCATGATGCAATACTCTTTTCGAAAATCTAATCCGTTGATCTTCTTAAACATCTTGTAAATAGCTCATATACAAAATTTGAACACATTTGGACATTTCTAGGTCAGGTTATAAAGATCACAAAAATTATGCATTTCAAATTAGTTTAGCGCGTCGATTTTGTTGTCCTCGGATGAGTGACTTATATTCATCCAAATGGGCTCAAAATTTGTATGTAGCCTAGTTATAGTATGATAATGAAGATCAATGGTTTACATTTTGCAAAAAAAGTCTTGATATGCAAACACACTTGAGTGTGTTTGTGCGATCTGTACACTCAAGTGTATTCTAGCCTGACTCTCTCTCTCTCTCTCTCTCTATATATATATATATAGAGAGAGAGAGAAAGAGAGAGAGTATATATATATATAGAGAGAGAGAGAGTATATATATATAGAAAGAGAGAGAGTTAAGCTAGAAAACACTTGAACGTACCAAAGACACAATACACTCAAGTCATTTTACATCATGCAACTATAAGTCCAAACCATTGATCTTCTTCAATATCATACAAATATCCTATAAATTGAACTTGAGTGTACCGCGAGATCAGTACACTCAATGTGTATTATCTCTCTCCCCCCCTCTCTCTCTATATATATATATAAATATATATAGAGAGAGAGAGATCTATATATATACACACACATACACACATATGTATGCACATACAGACACATGTATGTGTGTATATATATACATATATATCCATTTTTCCCCAACTTTTTCACTAGCCGATCGTATTATTACCTTATGTAGACAATTTGTATGAGAATTTTCCACATCCTTCCCAAATTTTGAACGCTTGAGCTCGGACAAACGTATCACGAATACCCAATTCGTGACTAATGACTATACACGGAGCTACCACATCTAACCATAGAATCAAATGTCCAATTTTGAGGTCGCATCCAATGGCCCAGAAAAGAAATTTAGAAAAATTTCAATGGAAACTTTGATATTTGCCGACCAAAAAACTTTGATATTTGCCGCCTTGACAGTTTGAACCATGGAACTAAACTTCAGTGAAGTTGGGCAAAGTTTCGCCAAAACTTCGAATTTCGAGCCTAGGCAAAGTCCTCGAAGTTTTCAATCGAAGTTTCTTTCAAATTCACATCATTTTCTTCAAAAATCGGCATCGAAGTTTGTCGAAGTTTGCGTCTAAACTTCCTCGAAACTTCCTCGAAGTTTCCACAAACTTCCACTTCCACACCTGGCGAAGTCGACACGAAGTTGTAGTCTTGCACCATGGTTTGAACACCAAAATGACCAATATCAATCATGAAAATTTACCAAGATGGTATAAACGCCAAGATCTACTCAAATATGCAATAATATTTCATATTGGATATGTGAAGGCTTCTACATTTTTAAGTTAAGGAAGTTGAATTGTTTTGATAGAATTTCAATGACAATTCGACAGTAAAATTGAGGAATTTGGTTATGAAATTTTGCAAACACAATGTTCTGACATAAACAGATTATATCATAAATCTATATGTTCGGAGGTTAGGGTGGGGTCCATGTCTTGATGAATGAGTGCACAAATGAATAGAATTATCAAGTATGTTAGGTTGTTACTAACTTACAAACACATTAGTTAAAACTTAGAACTTAAAACATTGCAAGTTAGAAACTTACAATTTACAACTTGGATAAGTCTAGTGTTAGCATTTAATTAGATTACATGAGACACTTATACATAGATCTAAGAATACATGCCCAAAATAACTTTTCAACCCAATTTATGTATAAATACGAAATATGTGTAATTATTGCAAATTTATCGTAGAACTACATACTTTATATCATTATTTCATAGATCTAAAAGATTTGTTTGTAGATCATGTGATTTTCAAAAGATCTAGCACTTACAAGTTACAACTTTATTATGTTCTAAGTATTTCTTTAGATCCTTATAGAAGAGTGTAGAAATAGAAGGTGCAGATGGGCTAGGGATAGGCAAAACATACCTTAGAATCAAGAAAAATAGCTTGTGGAAGCAAAAGATTAAAAGACAATCGCCTAAATAGCCAAGACATAGTAACAACAACCCTAGGAACAAATTTCTCAAAATGCAAGTTGTGTTTGATATCATTTCACAAAATTACATCTCAAACTGGCCTTTTTGCATCAAAATTTGTCCATGTTTTGCGGAATTTCACACCTAGGAGCAAAATTTTGTAAAATTACGTCCCATTCCTTGGTTTGTGCATTTTCAATGCCCATTTTACATTTTGATGCTTGCTTGGAAAAAAATCAAAAAATTGCCATATCGTTCAAAATTGTGTTCCATGTCTCTAACCCTTCACACAACCATCGTCACAATAATTGGCTTTTTTTGAAAAAAAAATGTGTTTTGAATGAGTATTCTTCAGCCCCCGTATGTTACATTCGTTTTCAACTCCCAAACAAATAATACGTTTTATACGGGTTTTTAATGTGTTTTAAATGGCATTCACATTTTATACGCGTTTTTGACGTTTTAAACTTTTGTGTACGCCTTGTTAGTTTCTCCATTGTTGTTTATTCCCGTAGCACAGCAGTAGCAAAACCCTTGACCCTTTCTCCCCTTCCGTGAGACTCTAACAACCCGAGCCATTAGAAGAATCCAACGTGATGGCTGACCGTAGAACAATGGAGGTGGAACCTAGACGGGAACCACAGTGATGGCAGGAGAACCCGACGGCGCCCTTCTTCGGCAACGGCGTCGTCCTATTTGCTAAGTTAGTCTTCCATCTTTTCCTTTGTTATTTATTCATGTTCTCCTTTTCTTCCACTTTGTTCCTTTCCTCCTCTACCGTCCCTCCTTCCCCCTTCCTCGGATTTCCCCTCCTTTTCTTCTTCTTCTTCTTCTTCTTCTTCTTTTATAATCTCCTGTTTTGTTGTCTGCCGTCCATCAGCAGCTTGCCAAGCTGTTAATCAACACAAAAATTATAATCTCCTTTTCTTCTTCTTCTTCTTCTTCTTCTTCTTTTATGATATTTTTATCAACACAAAAGTTTAGGCTTTTTTTGTTCACCAAAAGACAAAAAAAAAAAGCTTTGAACCAAGTTCCACCCTCTATTTTATCATTGGGTCCAAATGAAGAGAGAATGAAAAACCCTATGAGCTATAAGTGGGAATGAGTATGTGTGTCTTTTTGCACTTGTTTTCACATAGGGTTCGGTTAGACCTAAGCTAAATGGTGCAAATAGGTGTAGGTTTAGGTTGTTGTTACCCACCTATTTTATCTCGACCAACATCACACGTCCTTTGAGAAGAGGGGTGACAAAGGCCACCAAGGAGGGGGTGGAGACACAATGTCAAAGACTATAGAGAGAAAATAGGATGAACATATGCAGAAGTAGGTAGAGGTGGATCTAGAGCAGCGGCGGTCATGGAGGTCGAAGGAGAACAAAAGTAACGATAAATTCAAACGCCAGTGACAGACAAAGTTGGTTGTTAGTAATGTTGTACTGAACATCAAGGAGGGGGAAGTGGTGCTGGTGGTGAGCATGATGGGGGAAGAGGGGGAGGAACAATCATACAAAGCAAGAGAGGTGTTTGCTGGCACTGTTGTCAACATCAGTAGCAAAGAAGAAACAAAAGTCAAGAATTGCTTTTTGGATTTCCTTAGAGAGAGGGCGGTACATATATGTTTCTTGATTAAAAGTCAATTTAATGAACTATGCCACGTAAATCTTATAAGTTCAAGCTTGTTTGCAAGAGGTTTATTTTAACTTAGTAGAAAAATGACTATATAGAAGGACACCTATATGAAAGTTGCCCTTCAATGGGAAGAACGTCTTGGTAAGTTGACCAATCTTGAAGGAGTCCGATCGATTCCACAACACTTTTGTTCGATGATCCTCCGAATCTAGTTTAAGGATGACTGGATGAGAATATATTCATATTTAGCCAACCTCTTCCATGTTATAAATGAAACTCTGCAAGCCCGTGATATCAACTGCAAAGGATAGTTTTTAAATGTGCCCAACACTGCAAGAAACTTTGTTATTCAAGCTTTACAAGCATGTATAAACCAGATGGCCGAGGATAAATTTTGCACAATCCTAGAACAGCAATTATAGTTTACAACAGTGCCACATTCCTTCCAAGCCCTTGGTAATTTATCTGTATCCCAAATACCAAGGAATGGAGAGTAAAATTAGATCTTAATGTCTTTTGAAAGGTAGCTACTGCCTGCAGTGATGTTTAGTCTTTTTCCTCCAGCTACTCTACTTCTTAGTAGCGTGATATTTATAAGAACTAACTTCTAAGGCTCGAACTCATCACTAGCTAGAGATATGATGGAAGAATTGAGGTAAAAAAAAAAACAAGCTGGTGGTATTTGAGGTAGGAAAACAGGCTGGTAGTACTTGAGGTAAGAAAACAAGCTGAAAGTACTTGAAGTTATTAAAAAAATCTGACGGTACCAGCTGCAGAATGCACTTAAGATAGTTGCAAAAGCCACGCGATGACCGTTGTTATAGAAGGAAGTTATCTCTTACTTGACAACAAATTTTGTAGGTACGTCAGACAGTCATGGGGGCAGGCGGTGTGGTTGTGAGACCATCTCCGGCTTAGACTTCCTACTGGCCATCTACTAACGTACAGCATTGCCTTCATTGACTATCAATTATGTGTTTTGTAGAGCTCAAGCTCCACAAAGCAAGATCATTACCCATTCAAGGCAAATATAGATAAAGCCTCTTCCTACAGATATAATTATCGCATAAACCCAAGACACACTAAAGCTTTTGTTGCATGGGTAGAGTTTATCGAGTCATAAACAGCATAGCAGGATCTTACTTATTCCTACATAAATGGATACGGTTTAAAATTAGCCGATTCTACTGTGAGACACAAAACAGTTTTGTGAAGCGTAGGGTTGCACAATGTGTGCACCCTCATATATATAACATTGAAACATTTACAGAGAGGTCCACATATAATATGGAAATAACAAAACAACTAACAGAATATATAAAACAAGAATATATGTTAACACTCCCCCTCAAGTTGGAGCATAGATATCAATCATGCCCAACTTGTCCGTCAGTGTGCAGAATTGCTTCTTCGCCAGCAGCTTGGTTAAGATGTCAGCAACTTGGTCTTCAGAATGAGTGAAGGGAGTGCAGATCTTGCCAGTCAGAATGGATTCCCGAATAAAATGACAATCTACTTCAATATGTTTAGTGCGCTCATGATAAACTGGATTATTCGCAATGAAGATAGCAGCTTTATTATCACAGTGCATAGGTATAGCAGAAGAAGAGTCAACCCTGAACTCTTTTAACAGAGAGCGCACCCACAACAATTCACAGGCAGTATGGGCCATGGCCCTATATTCAGCTTCAGCACTTGACCTGGCCACAACATTTTGTTTTTTACTCCTCCAGGTAACAAGATTGCCTCCAACATACGTACAATACCCAGAAGTAGATTTTCTGTCAACTCTGCTACCTGCATAATCAGAATCAGAGTACCCTGCAAGAGAACAGTGTCCATGCTTCCTGTAGTGAAGTCCCTTGCCAGGAGACTTCTTCAAATATCGTAGAATCTGACAAAGAGCATCCCAATGACACTGTCTGGGTTTATCAAGGTATCTGCTAAGAAGACCCACTGCAGTAGAAATGTCAGCTCTGGTGACAGTCAAATAAATGAGTTTACCAATCAGCCTCCTGTACTTTTTATGATCAGCAAACAGAGGAGAAGAATCATCATCCCAATTTACATTAGGATCTAGAGGAATATCAGCAGGTCTCGCCCCCAGCATACCAGTCTCCTGCAGTATGTCTAGGACATATTTTCTCTGAGACAACACAAGAGCATTAGAATTTCTAGAAACTTCTATGCCCAGAAAATATCTAATTTTGCCCAAATCTTTGGTAGCAAAGTGCTTGCCCAGATGAGACTTAGTAGCCTGAATACCAAGAGAATCACTGCCAGATATGATAATATCATCAACATAGACAATCAGAATAATAATACCAGCTGAAGTCTTCTTGATAAAAACAGAATGATCCACCTGAGATCGTAGAAACCCAAAATCAATCATAATTTTGCTCAATTTATCAAACCAAGCCTGGGGACTCTGCTTAAGCCCATAAATAGACTTCTTTAACCTGCAAACTTTGTGAGACTCCCCCTGAGCAACAAACCCAGAAGGTTGCTCCATATAGACCTCTTCTTGTAAATCACCATACAAGAAGGCATTTTTCACATCTAGTTGCAACAGTGGCCAGTCAAGATTAACAGCAACAGACAGAAGAATTCTGACAAAATTAAGACGAGCAACAGGAGAGAAAGTCTCAAAATAGTCAATACCATACGTCTGGGTGTAGCCTTTAGCAACTAACCGTGCCTTCAGCCTTTCAACAGTGCCGTCAGGTTGATATTTGACCGCATACACCCATCTGCAACCTATAGGTTTACACTGAGGAGGTGGATCCACCAGCTCCCAAGTATCTCGTTCAGCAAGAGCTAACATCTCCTTCATAGCAAACAACCATCCAGTACTCTGTAGAGCATCCTGGATATTCTTTGGAACAGCAACAGAAGATAAGGCATATACAAAATTGCTAGAATGAACATTCAGATGATCAGTAGAAACAAACTGAGCAATATTGTGTGATGTGCAGGAACGAGTACCCTTTCTAAGAGCAATGGGTAAATCAAGATCAGAATGTACCTCAGGTGTAGTAGAACCTTCTGGAGGTGAAGATTGGTTTTCATGGGGGGTTTCTTGAGTAGAAGGTGCTCTGTTCCTGCGTTGATAAACTATAAGAGGAGGCTTATCAGCCTGAGTAGTGACTTTGTCAGTAGTATCAGGCACACAATCAGAAGTAACAGGTAGAGGTGAGGCAATAAGATCAGACTGTAAATTGTCACCACGAGTCGAATAGTAAGGAGTATCCTCAAAGAAAACTACATCACTGCTAGTATACCATTTTCTTGCAGTAGGACTGTAACACCGATATCCCTTTTGGGTACGAGAATATCCCAAAAAAATGCACTTCTCAGCACGAGGAGACAGTTTATCAGAAGTAGGTCCAACTAACCGTACAAAACAGGTACATCTAAAGATCCGAGGAGGCACAGTAAATAGTTGAATATCGGGTTGAAGAACTTGAATAGGTATTTTGTTTCCAATCACAGAAGATGGCATTCGATTTATCAGAAAACAAGCAGTCAATATAGCCTCAGGCCAAAACGAGCGAGGAACATGTGCATGCATCATAATAGTTCTAGCAACCTCTAACACATGTCTATTTTTACGCTCAGCCACACCATTTTGCTGGGGTGTATAAGCACAGGAGGTCTGATGTATTGTACCCACAGATTTACAAAAAACATCCACATCTTTTTTAACAAATTCCAGTGCATTATCAGTACGAAAAATTTTGACAGGCATACCATATTGAGTTTTTATTTCAGCAAAAAAGAACTTGATAACAGACAAAACTTCGGACCTACTTTTCATCATAAACAACCAAGTAGTCCGTGAAAAGTCATCAATAAACAAAATAAAATATTTATGACCAGATAAACTCGGCACATGACAGGGTCCCCATACATCAGAGTGCACTATATCAAACATATTTTTACTGCTAATATGGTTGCGTCTAGGATAAACAGCTCTAGTTTGTTTTCCAAGTTGACATGACTCGCACTGAAAACTACAAATGCCAAGATCAGACACTAAATGTCGAAGCTTTTCAGATGATGGATGGCCCAGCCGGTAGTGCCACTGTAATGCAGAAACTGAGGTAGATAATGCAGGAGTCACAGATGCTTTAGCTGCTTTTGGCAAATGATCCAGATAGAAGAGTCCATCAGCACCTTCATACCCCCCACCAATCTTCATCCTCGTGCGAAGGTCCTGAAAAACACATGAACCAGGAATAAAGGTCAGACTACACTGTAGGCTCTGCAATATCTTGCTAACAGATAACAGATTCAAAGGAAATCTCGGCACATATAAGGCAGATTTCAGGAGAAAGTCAGAAACAATATCCCCCACTCCAGACACCGCAGACTTGGAACCATCAGCCAACATAACAGATGATGGTCTAGCAGGTTTAAATAATTTGTGAAACAGTGATCTATTTCCAGAAATATGTGAAGAGGCACCGGAGTCGATGACCCACTTAGTATTACCAGGAGTAGAAGAAGAGCTCAGGAAGGCAGTGTCATAACCAGAATAAGTGGCGGCATGAGCTCCACTAGTCGAAGCTTGAGACGACGCACCAGCTCGCTCAAGAAGAAGACGCTCCACCTCAGCACGGATGTAGTCAGCAGTCGCACCCGAGGAGGCAGATTCAGTAGGCTGAGTCGTTCCCTCTGATGCAGTAGTAGTGGAGTCAGCAGCTGCATTGGCCCACGCCGGCTTACCATATTTCTCCCAGCATTTTTCTTCAATATGGTTGGACCGGCCACAGAAGGTACAAAGGCGCTGTCCTGACTGAGGACGCGCACCAGCAGTAGGGGCAGTAGAAGAGGCTCCACGACCAGGAGCAGCCCGTCCTCGTCCTCCACCCAGGGGAGGACGGCTCTCAGTAAAGCGACCACGGCCACGACCCCGACCACGACCAGAAGCTGCAGCAAGGGCCGAAGAGTCTCCAACATCAGTAGTCAGAGACGAGGAAGACGAAGGCAAACGCTGAAGGCGTTTGTAGGCACTCTGTAGTGACGGCAGAGGGTCACTGGCTAAGATCTGGTCCACAACTCCAACATATGACTCAGGCAATCCACAGAGAAACTGGACCAACTGAAGCTCCTAGGGCTGACGTTGCATAGTAGCCAGGTCCGTGGAGAGAGGGTGATAGGATTCCAGTTCCCCCCATAATCCAGTGAAGTCAGAGAAGTAATCCGCAATGTCCGTCCCCGTGAACTGTAGACGTCCCAGCTGCTTGGTGATGTCAAACACCTTCTTGGGGTTCTGACTATGCGAGTAAGTACCGGCGAGCTGATCCCACATCTGCTTTGCCGTAGGTAGGTGAAGAAGTGTGACGCTAATCTTCTCAATGCTGCTATTGAGAATCCAGGTCATCACAGTGGAGTCATCACGAACCCAGTCGTCATACGCCTTTACATCTTTAGCATCAGCGTCCTCTGCGGGTGCTGCCGGACCCGCACGGATAAGATGTAAGTACTTGCCCTGGGATCTGGCATAGATCGTCATGGAGCAGACCCAGTGCGGATAGTTGCACCCATCAAGCTTCACAGTGGTAACCTGACGGCGGAAGTCATTATGCGAGGACGCCATGGGAGCAGTAGGCACAGCAGGAACAGGCACGATCAGGCAGGAGACGGGCTACGCCGTCAGACAGGCACAGCAGGCACAAGGAACACGGAGAAGACCTCTCACATACGGTCTACGCCGAAGCGCAGAACAGAACCCGGCGACACAAAGGCCTACTCGGGCAGGCAGGCACAGGACCGAAAAACGGTCTAAGTCAGTTCAAGCCACCGGACCTTCACGGAGCCAACTGCCCGGTGGCAAACGGCCGCGGAGGCGCACTAGCCCCCTGCGGCGGAGAGGACCGGCCCTGGCGGCAGGCCCGGCGCCCGCCGACCGGCGGCTGCTGCTGCCTGCCCGGCGGCGGCGGCTGCCGGCCTGCCGACCGGCGGCTGCTGCTGCGGCGGCGGCTCGGCTGCTGCTGGTCGGCGGCGGCTTGCTGCTGGGCCGCCGGGGGGGGCGGCCGGAGAGAGAGAGGAGGGAAGGGAGGGTGACGGCCGGCTGGATCTACTGCTCTGATGCCATGTGAGACAAAACAGTTTTGTGAAGCGTAGGGTTGCACAATGTGTGCACCCTCATATATATAACATTGAAACATTTACAGAGAGGTCCACATATAATATGGAAATAACAAAACAACTAACAGAATATATAAAACAAGAATATATGTTACCATCTACCATGTCCGTTTCTGAACATACCCACTTGGCAGAGTTAAGATCTAACTCAATGATGTCAGCTTCATAAGACAATGTATTTAAATTTTGCTTTCTTTATTTTATTTTTATTTTATTTGTATTTTTATTTATTTTAGTTTTTTTTTAGGGTTGTGGAAAAGATGGCATCATTAAGGGGATCTAGAGGGATAGTATGCAGCCTCCAATTTTTGTGCTGATATCACAATAGCTTAGCATCTAAAGTTGGCAACAGTGATGCCCTAAGAAGATGACTTAAAGGGTTAGACCATGCCGTAGAGCATAACTTAGGTTGTGTTTGTTACGTGGTGAATCATGATGATAGGGAATGATGGTGAAACAAAAATGTTGTTTGTTTGCCATGGTGATAGGGAATCATGGTGAATCCATGGTGAATCTGTGGTGAATTTTGGTTTGTTTTTGTCCCCATGAAAAAGCATGGTGAATCATGGTGAAAGAAGTTTCTTTCAAGACTCCACTACTTATTTAGACAAATGTGCAAAAAAGTGTTCTAATAAATATGATTCTAACTTGTGTAGGGTGCTTTTTAAAAAGAATTTCCCCTCCCCGTCCCTATAACCATGTAACAAACAATATTTTTTAAGTTTTTCACCATCCCTATCCATATCACCATACACATGTTACCAAACAACACATTCTAATAATTTCCCCATCACTATCACCGTCCCCTTCCCCATCACCGTCCCCATCCTCATCACCATCATTTTTTTCACCACATACCAAACACAGCCTTAATGATTCCCTGTGAGCTCTGATTATTCTTTTAGGAAGTTCAGAACTTGTACTAAAGTCTCAAGTGATGTGTGATTGATAATAGTTGCAAACTTGCAATCAATTCACTATAGACGATAAGAGGTTGGACACCACTACATCTTTGATGCCGTTTAGAAGTAATGTAGCCTTCTTAAGAGTGGAACACACCACTTTATTTTTGAAAGGGACATCTCTCAGCACATTAATCAAGCAGGATTGAGTGGACTTGCTAAGAAGCTACTAAATCAAAAAAACCACAAACAAAAAATTTCCAATAGCAGATTGTAAATTTACCATATTAATTGGAGAAAATTACTAATATGTCAGGATTGAGTGGACTTGCTAAGAAGCTACTAAATCAAAAAAACCACAAACAAAAAAATTCCAATAGCAGATTGTAACTTGACCATATTAATTGGAGAAAATTACTAATATGGAATCATTTATTAACAAAATAAACATATCAAAAATAATAGAAATCGAATACATACCCTGCTCAGAGACAAGATCGTCGACCACTTTCGCTACCTAAAATAATATGAAAGCAATGTGGACATAAACATTAAAACAGAAGGCGAATGCACACTTCAAAACCAGCTGAAAACTAGACTACCTTATTGAAGTGCTCATACTGCCTGTTACCAAGGCCAAAGACGGCATATTGCAGGCTCTGAAGCCAAATGTCTCTCTCTTTGCCCTGTATGTGGAAAAAGTAATGAGCTCAGTTATGAGATCAAACGCAAATGGGAAATGAAAAAGCACCATAAGCACATGTCAGTTACCTCTGTAAACCATCGATAAAATCTGGCAGCATTATCAGTCGGCTCACCATCCCCATACCTGAAACCGGATAAAGGACGCATGTGAATCACAATTTAGCATAAGAGAATAATGCTCCATCTACACTTCTACTCACGTTGCAAGGAAGAAAAGGGCAAGCGTCTCTTTCTTCATCTTCTCTTCGTACTCATCGTCATCAGCCGCATAGTCATCCTAAGAAACAAGCAGCATCCCAATTATTACACCAGGAGTGGGCCAAAACGTATAAGAATAATCACCATCAACATTGAAGCGGAACCTTTGAAACAGAGACATGGAATTCAAAGCAGCACTTACCAGATCAACCACCTTAAATACGGCTTTGTCATATCGCGACTTCGCTTCCTCCGCGAGTGCCTGATCCAACAAATTAAAGCAAAATCTGTTAAAAAGGAACCGGCTTTGCACGACACAGAGAAAACCGCGCAAACACACACTACTGCGAAGCAAACAAAAGTTATAAGGGAAAGGGCCAAAAAAGGAAAGGCAAATTTTCCCAGAAAAGTCCAGACCCAAATAATTAACCGGGAAAAAGGGGCACGAGCCCCAAAGATCGAACCTTGGCGAACCCCTCGGCAGTGCCGGTCTGCGTGCCGAAGAAGATAGTGACTTTCTTCCTCCCATCGTCGACCTCCTCTTCCTCTACGGCCTTCTTCACCACCAGCGGCCGCGGGGGCTCGGGCGTCTTGTTGGCCTTGCTTCCGGACGAGCTCTTCCAGACGAGCACCGCCACGCCGACAAGCACAGCGATCGAAGTTGTCAGGACCACCAGGACCTCCCGCTTGTTGAGGGCATCTGGATCGCCGCCGAAGATCCCTGCCACCGCCGCGAGCAGCGGCGACGCGGTGCTGCTCCCAGTGGTGTCCCCGGAGTCCATGGGTGAAGCCACTCAAACAGACAGCGCTGCTTTCTCAACCCCGATCTCGCGCGCGGGCTGCCTTGGTGACGTCTAGTCCGCCACAGTCCCTCCCTGTCCTCTCTCCCTCGCCCTGGTCCCTTCCAAGATTTGGGCCCGCCGATCTAGTGGCGAGGGGAACGGGGGGAGAGAGAGTCGGAGGAGGGCACGGTGACACAGAAAGAAAGGTAGCGCTTGCCCGAAGGGGTTGGAAGATGGGACGCCGTCGATGCCGATGTTATCGTACTAAAACACTGCGCTGGGCCGGGTGAATGGTGACAAGTAACAAACCGAAGCCGTGGCCGGACCGCTAAAAGTTACCCACCCATCACCAACCAACATTGTACTTCGCCTAATTAACAGTCGATTGCACGCAAATCTGGTTGTTGGTTGGGCCTGTTGCTGGGTTTCGTAGTATCAAACGGCATCTGTTGTGAATCTAACGGTACCTAGGAACTTGATCGTTCAGCTAATATTCCTGAAAGCGTACGACATGGCAATAATTCATTAGTAATGGCAGCTGGAAAACATTTATTAGAGATTCAGTTCAGATGCGGAAGAATGCGTTCTAATCTTATTTAGGGATGGCAATAATGCTGGGAGAAAAACATTTACGGATAATCATACGGTGTTTTACACTATATATATAATAGCACCAAGTGATTATGGGTGCACATATAATAAACAAATATATATTTTTAGATAATATGTAAATGTAAACACAATTATATCTTAATGATATAAGTGTTGCTTGTATACATAAACATATGTTTATTTTACGTAATATGTAATTATACCTTATACTGAATTAGAAAAGTCAATTGTATACATTTAGTGCCTATGTGGTTGTTCGTTTAATACAAATAATAAATATAAATGTGCATCTTACATGTGAAAATATAATTAAACATATTTTGCATTAATATACTTTGCAATTAATATTTATATTTGAGTTATCACAAACTTCGTATATGGTATTTCATTTCGAACAACTAGTATCCATGTATCTGTCATTTGCATGTGAAAATATAATCAATTATATTGTACTTTAATATATTTCATTATATATATATATATATATTTATATATATATATATTTATATATATATATATATGTGTGTGTGTGTGTGTGTGTTCTGTTTGGCTTATGTTGACTTATATCACGAAGGTGTCAAATCAAAATGTGCAATAATTAATTAAAGAAGGAGAATACATAAATAAAAATGAAAATTGAATTTCCTACTTAAAGAAAATTAATATTTGTTGGCAAAGTAGTGTAGTTATTAGAGGAGATAAAATCAATCCAAGATAAATAAAGAAGGATGAAAAAAAATGTAAAAGGACTATAAAGAAAGAGTCAAGAAGAGATAATTATATTCAATACCATTTGTCACTTTTTCTTCATTATTAGTTTAAATATTCTGTCCCCGCCTATAGTAATGATTTTGTCTCCCTCATCTCTTAAAAAGGAGATCAGCACATTTAACTATATATACTATATTATTTCTCTTTGAATAGATATAAATATAAAGAGGGAAATAATATAAGTTACATGTTGGAATATGAAAAAAAATGATAATGGGGGGAAAACAAAATCAAGATTTAAAAGTTATTGAGTACGACTTAGTAGGGTAGAGAGATTTGACAAGCCATTATAGATAGGATAATATTATGAAAAGGAAAAGATATATAATAGTGGGATTATGAAACTTAATTAACTAAAAGAGGATGTTGTTTGAACCTTGAATGGAAAAAATGTATAGTTAGGAAAATAAGATTGTTGACTAGTATGGGAACCACTTGTTTGCGATCTAGCGTGTTATGGTACAGTGTGCAGTTAACCATGATTTTTTGTGGTGTGAATGTGGTTTTACATATTAAAAGCCGCCATGAATATGGTGCAACTATGATGTTTCGTTTTTATAATGTGGTGTGGTTATGGTTTTGATGCATACTACACCATATCTGCGCCACTATCATCCCTATTTTTATCATGGTTGAGCCTTATATTATGGAGCTTCAAACAACACAATCCCATTCAAGAAAACATGCATATATATAATAATAATAAATGGTTAGTATGACAGCAAGCTATGATTATCAACCTGGGCTTTGTGAATAAGAAAGTTATAGCTCAACCTACATTGTTCAATCTCTAGTTGGATAGAAGAACTTATCATCCTTGGTGTGGCTTGAGTAGTTTGAATGTTAGGCTAATGGGAAGGACATAAGTAAAACCTAGCGTGGCTAGGGGCAGCTAAGGGGGACAAGACGGGACCATAGCCCCACTAAAAAAAATATACACATATATGTGTGATCAAGTTCCACTATATATAAAACATATAACATTTTCTAGACAAGAACACAATGTTGATTCAATTGTATTTTATTAGAATTCCATCTTCCAAGCCTAGAGTTAAATTTCAACACCACTAATTTTTTATATTTTATTTACAGTTTTACATTTATATATATACTTTACAACTCAATGAGATCGTAAAATAACAGTAATGTATTGGGTTGTTTTTATGATGCCTTACATTAGGTGTTAGGTTCAATACTTATGTTTCTCATGAATATATTTTTTCCATTTAACTTCTCAAATATATCATACTATACTTTAACATTACCTGATACAAATTAAAGTCCAATCACTTTAAAATAAATTCAATCAATCCCCTAATTAGAGAATAGTTTTAAGAAATAGTAGACGTGTAAATGGATATCCGAAATCTACACATTTAATTCAGATTCGAGGTTGGAATTTTGAAAAAAAAATCTAACATCCGCAGAATTCAGACCGGATTTCAGATATCAGATTTCGGATCGAGTATCGAATATTGATATATTTGTCCTGAAAGAAATCTGAATTCAAAAAATATAAATATATATTATTAAATATATATTATTTATATATAGAAATATAAAAACATAAATAACCCATCATATATATTTAATATACTATCAATATTTTCTATATATAATATATTTAACCAAATATCCATTCGGATTGGATTCAGATATTAACATATGATATATGTTGGATATTGAATCGGATATCTTATCAAACTTTATTTTTCAGATTTAGATATCGGATATAGTCGTATCTGCTCTGTATTTGATCCGTTCACAGGTCTAAGAATTATGAATTATAAAGAGAGGTCTTGGGAAGACATTTAATATTATAATTGAAAAAATAGCTATATGTACTTTGTGGTTGACACAAATGTCATAGATCTTTAACATTAGTAGAAATTTTCTATTGAGGATCAAGACATTTTTATTATATATAATGTGTTCTCGTTATTTATGATAGCCACTAAGTAATATAACCATATTTAAAATTTGAATCAACATTCAATCTTGATGATAACTTCTTCTTCTTGAGCCATTGGTTTTTCCATAATAAAAATTTTCACCCATTAAAAACATAAGAAAAAGATGGTGTCTTTGAATTGAAACCCAAATGTGTCTTACAAAAATGTCTTCATAGAAGTGCAGGCAACAAATTGAGTTGTCAATCTTTTCTGGATAGCAGAGCCTATAGATCTAAAAACAAAATTATAAGATGTAGATGAATGTACCACAAGGTTTCTATTAGTGATTTGTTGAAGGCCCCACATAAGAGAGGTTGTGTCATCAATAAGTACTCTAAAGGTATCAAAAGAAAAAGGCAAAAATGATAGTAGTTTGCCATACGAGTTGCGTCATACTTCTGTACTTTTTGTGTAATGGTACCACCTACTGTCTGACCTACTTTAAAGTTACTTGAAAGAACACATGTCAAGGGAGAGATTTCAGTGAGGACAAGACATCTGTGCTTGTCATCTGTCTTATTAAATAACAAGATGTCAACATGACTGTAACATCCCTGACCTGGGTTAAGGCTTAACCCTAGAAGTTTTGCTTAAGTAAGTCATTTAGATTCTTGTCTTTATCTTTTGAAAAGTAATTATGTAACACCCCGATTTTCATAACACATGAGCAGAAGCTATATTTTTTTTCTTCATCTGGGAGTGTCACAAACATGATAATCATTGCAATAAAAGCAAATGAAACACTTGCATTGAGTAAAACTAATTCATACATAGTCCTTGATAAAAGAAAAACTACAACTCGTCTAATATACTCTGGTAACAAGACTATGCATAAAAAGAGATGTCTAAACTCTGGACCGTCTCGGTAGATGGCACCCCACTAGGCAAGCTTGGAAATCTCCTAGACCTTTATCCTTTAATCCTCAGCCGCTCCAAAACCTACAGACATCACGTCCCCATCCATGCATTGGGAAACATAACAGTCGTTAGAGTAAGTGGCATGAGTATTATGAAATATACATTGCTAAAGAGTTGAAATTGGGTATTATAAACATGAATTAACATCAAACTGTGAGTAAACTGAAACATAAAATATCTTATTTCTCAATCTGAATCTTTATCTTTCTACCTTATCTTATTCTGGAGACATGTACCCTGGTGCATGGATCTCAAGACCTACACCAAAGTGCTTGGGTCATACTTATCTTATTTGATTCCCTCTCATCATACTCATGGATGAGATTATGGGTATGCTCTAAACTAAGGTATCTTTTACTTACGATTTTTATCTGACTGTGGCCACCATTATACAATAAGTCCTCCTGAATTGGCGTATCTACGCACTGAATTGGTACCAAGGTACCCTGAAATGGCACTACATGCCCTGAATGACACCAAGGTGTCTCTGAATTGGCATGACTACACCATGAATTGGTGCCGCAACACCTCTGAATTGGAGTAACACTCCTCTGAATTGGCAACAGATGCCTCTGAATCGTCCCGGGACTAACTGAATGAGGACTTATCATATAATGTCTTATGTGAAGGTTTCAACTTAATTATCTTAAGTCTAAACTTACTTAATTCTTAATCTGAACTGAGGATGAATACTGATATCTTTGTTGAATACTGAATCTGAACTTATCTTATATTAAAATTGAATACTGATAATTAAACTTATCTAAAACTGATTACTAAGTACTGAGAAGGTACTAAATTCTAAATCTGAATCTTTTATTCTTAAGTGATAAACTGAATCTACAACTGAATATGAATATGAATCTCAATTACTTCATAATTGAGATTTGGTCTAAAACCCTTATCATGTATCTTTATTCAAAATTTGTCTACTCACACCATGAGTAGTCTAAGTCTGAATCTAAATCTAATATCCTCATTATCTGGATAATGCTTAATCTAATACTTCAATATGGTAGAAATGACTTAACTACTTTTGACACTAAATATATGACAATCTTAGTCTAAAGACTTAGGGAAAGGATCTGAACTAAACATAGGAATATGAAGTACATGAGAGTTCTCGAGTATCAAATATCTAAACTAATGTGATTTTTGACAAGGTAACTCAATTTCTATAAAATCTCAACAAGTTTGATCTCAATACATTCATGTGAACTTGAATCTTAAATCTTAAAGTAGAAATCATATGGAGTCTCAACGTGCAACTTAATCATGACTTAATGTCTCATAATTTGGTATTATCATCATAAACTCATGTTACAATATATTCTAATCCCAATAGTACATTTATCTTGGAAATTGGGTCATGGTCTACCATGTGAAACACCCATATTCTCACATAATACTTAACTTTTAAACACCAACCTTATTAAGGAATCTATTTCACTTCTTAATTTCTTAGATCACTACATATATAAGAAACCTTGATGACATGTTCCTACTTAAAATCTCAATACGTGATTACATCTATATTTAAGGGATATGATATAAATATATTTTCTTATCCTTCTTATGAACTTAACTCATGATCTAGAATCATTCCATGACACACCACTACTTAAGGTATTGAGCATATGAAATTCTACAATCCTAAGCATATAAAATCTTTCTTACATATTTAACTTAGAATTTAGGACATGAAGGTCTTATCTAAGAAGCATGTAAATGTGCTTGGTTTGATAAACATAAATACTCATGGCCATGAACCACTTACCTATCTCATATAGGATAAATCTTCATCTTGAATTTCTCTAGTCAGGTCTAAATCCTTTTAAAGACACTTCTTGTAAATCTCAACTATCTGTCTACTCGCATCTTCATCTTTAAATCACATCCTACACAATCTTATGGCATGCATGCATACATACCCAATACATCATATACGAGCAACAAAACTTCTAAATCATGAGTGGACATTTCATCATACCTATTAAGATTGTGGTGTAACACTTGCTTGAAGTTCAATGATGAGTTTCACACCTATCACATTGATTTAACAAATATCAACATATATGCACATTATGTACTTATCTAGCCTTTCCTTAAATTAAATTACCTTATCCAGATAATTTAAGAGTATGTAACCTACTTCAATATGTTCTTCATATCCCTAGCTTTCCAACGAGTCCTCATACACCCAATTCCGACAACCTGATCAAACGCTACAAATCCCCAAAGTTTATAACAAATCAAATTTGAATCATACTTATTACCTTATTTTCCTATTTGTTTCAGCCTAATTGGGCCTCGAGCTGGTGGCCCAGCAAGGAGGGACCCGGAGCCCTCCCTCTCCTTCGCACACAGCAGCATAGACCAGGGGTTGTGTGCCCCCATTTTGCCGTGAAAACAGAGTGGCGTTTCCTGACCTCCTCTCCGGGAAAGTCCAACCATCTGAGACCAATCCGGCAGCCATCTCCGGGCCACATCACTGCTGCGACTCCACTTGATGACGAGGCAGACACAAACACGGAATCCAGGTAGTTGGGTACTCACCCACATGGTGTGACTAGAGGTGTCGCCTCCCCTATTTTCGCGGCAAGAATAGGGCAGCAACTTGGAGAGCGCGACGGCCGGTGACAAGGCCATCCTCGTGGGAGGCAAAGCCCCCCTGGTTGTGTCTTGGCTCTCCTGGATGGGCGGCGCCACATATGCTAAAGAAAGGAGGCGCGATTGGAGGTCCAAGTTGGAAGAACCCACAGCCGCCGCCTATAGCCAGCCTGTCCGTTTTCTCCTCTCGGTCTCTTTCTCTCCTTCTCTAATTCATGTCAAACCCTAGATCTAGGTATGTGAGAACATGTGTCCGGGACCTACGAGGTTTTAATAGCCTCTAGCCTATGATTTAGTTGTGAGGATCCCTCCGTCTGAGGGGCTCTGTTCGGACCCTGTCTTACAGGGCGCCGACTCTCCAGTCCGCTGGGCTGGAGTCTCGGCTGCATCATTTTTTTTAATGTGTTTTAATCTGATAAAAGTCCAAATCAAAGATGTATGTATACATGTCACTTCATAGCTCCATTTGATCTAAAATTTTGAGATATACACTTTATTGTCATTATCGTTTCATAGGAAAGATATCATATCCAAATTAATTGGATACACACTCTAAAAATATATTTTAGTTAATTGTAGGATAATTACAAATTTAATTACCTAGACCTCTAGATCAATCAAAATCATCTGAAATTTCTCCCACCATCTTATATTCTAATTATTATTCTATTAAAAATATCTTGAGAAATTATTATAAGCATGAGATGCTCCATTATATTTTATATATATAAAGGACCTATATGTAAACCTTAATTAATACAAATTGACTTGAATTTGTTTCTAGAGTAAATGGCCCATTTCTTGGTCTTACAAAAAGTCCATAAGCTTTATCCTATTCTTGGTTATGAAACTAGTTTTTGAACCAACATAATCTGTCAATCAAAATCATCTTATGGTACATTAGGTCAACATTAATTTACTAAATAATGATATCGAAGTTGGTCTAGAGCTCAAACTAATAACTCAAGTCATCATATTGTATATATTCATCACATTATTGATCATAGGGTTTATTCATTTATATTCATCTACACCTGCCCACAATCATATACATTTAAGCCATAATGAGTGTGTTGGTTTACCAGATTACTTGTATTACAAATTTTGTGAACTTAATCACATACCTAGCCATGGTTAGGTTCATTAGGTACCTTGGCATACACTTACTAGAAAACCCCATATTAAAGGCTTACATTAGCTGTGAAATTGAGGATGTTACAATTCTACCCACCTTAAAATAAATTCCGTCCTCGAAATTTCTCCAGGCTACTACCCACCTTAGGGTTATGCTTACCTCATCATTTATTGATAATTAACACTTATGTTTAAATTCTTGTATGCAGAGAGATATGTAATTTCATAAAATATTTATGTGAGCATTATTTATTATGTTGGTCTATTGCTCAACTCATACTTAGAGTTTGTAAAACTAAACTTGGATTTATACTTAGGGCATCCATCTCAACCTTTTCATGACTTTCTAACATTAGTTGTACATGACTGTCTAATCTAAGGTCCTTCATGTAACTCCTACATTCCTAGATATGTGGTGATCAGGCACATACCTAGAGATGTGGGATCCTGAGATGCTATCTCTCACTCACCCACTGATACATGTGTCCCATACCACATGGACCAGTAAGAAATCAGAGATGCATAAAAGGTCTACTGCTTAAGACATCCCTCTTCAATCCTCAATTGGTTGGCCATAACCATTGAGAATGAAGAGGTTATCTCATTAGCTAGGTTTAGGTTGTTACTTTATATCTAAACTAGGTTGACTTCTGTCTCTAAGATATCTATCTATTTTGAGCTTAAGCCTCTTCATCACTCTAGGTTATGGTATTCTTCTTTTGGAATCTATCCCTAAACCCTTACATTACCTCTCTACTCTAGGGTGACTATGAGATCATGTTTGTCTAGTGGCCATTTACCAAATCAATCTGATACCATATTGTAACACCTCGATTTTTATAACACATGAGCGGAAGCTATATTTTTTTTCTTCATCTGGGAGTGTCACAAACATGATAATCATTGCAATAAAAGCAAATGAAACACTTTGCATTGAGTAAAACTGATTCATACATAGTCCTTGATAAAAGAAAAACTAAAACTCATCTAATATACTCTGGTAACAAGACTATGTATAAAAAGAGATGTATAAACTCTGGACCGTCTCGGTAGATGGCACCCCACTAGGCAAGCTTGGAAATATCCTAGACCTTTACTTATTCCTTTAATCCTCAGCCGCTCCAAAACTTGCGGACATCACGTCCCCAGCCATGCATTGGGAAACATAACAGTTGTTAGAGTAAGTGGCATGAGTATTATGAAATACACATTGCTAAAGAGTTGAAATTGGGTATTATAAACATGAACTAACATCAAACTGTGAGTAAACTAAAACATAAAATATCTTATTTCTCAATCTGAATCTTTATCTTTCTACCTTATCTTATTCTGGAGACATGTACCCTGGTACATGGATCTCAAGACCTACACCAAAGTGCTTGGGTCATACTTATCTTATCTGATTCCCTCTCATCATACTCATGGATGAGATTATGGGTATGCTCTAAACTAAGGTATCTTTTACTTATGATTTTTATCTGACTGTGGCCACCATTATACAATAAGTCCTCCTGAATTGGCGTATCTACGCCCTGAATTGGTACCAAGGTACCCTGAAATGGCACTACATGCCCTGAATGACACTGAGGTGTCTCTGAAATGGCGTGACTACGCCCTGAATTGGTGCCGCAACACCTCTGAATTGGAGTAACACTCCTCTGAATTGGCAACAGATGCCTCTGAATCGTCCCAGGACTAACTAAATGAGGACTTATTATATAATGTCTTATGTGAAGGTTTCAACTTAATTATCTTAAGTCTAAACTTACTTAATTCTTAATCTGAACTGAGGCTGAATACTGATATCTTTGTTGAATACTGAATCTAAACTTATCTTATATTAAAACTAAATAGTGATAATTAAACTTATCTGAAACTAATTACTGAGTACTGAGCAGGTACTAAATTCTAAATCTGAATCTTTTATTCTTAAGTGATAAACTGAATCTACAACTGAATATGAATGTGAATCTCAATTACTTCATAATTGAGATTTGGTATAAAACCCTTATCATGTATCTTTATTCAAAATTTGTCTACTCACACCATGAGTAGTCTAAGTCTGAATCTAAATCTAATATCCTCATTATCTGGATAATGCTTAATCTAATACTTCAGTCTGGTAGAAATGACTTAACTACTTTTGACACTAAATATATGACAATCTTAGTCTAAAGACTTAGGGAAAGGATCTGAACTAAACATAGGAATATGAAGTACATGAGAGTTCTTGACTATCAAATATCTAAACTAATGTGATTTTTGACAAGGTAACTCAATTTCTATAAAATCTCAATAAGTTTGATCTCAATACATTCATATGAACTTGAATCTTAAATCTTAAAGTAGAAATCATATAGAGTCTCAACGTGCAACTTAATCATGACTTAATGTCTCATAATTTGGTATTATCATCATAAACTCATGTTACAATATATTCTAATCCCAATAGTACTTTTATCTTGGAAATTGGGTCATGGTCTACCATGTACAACACCCATATTCTCACATAATACTTAACTTTTAAACACCAACCTTATTAAGGAATCTATTTCACTTCTTAATTTCTTAGATCGCTACGTATATAAGAAACCTTGATGACATGTTCCTACTTAAAATCTCAATACGTGATTACATCTATATTAAAGGGATATGATATAAATATATTTTCTTATCCTTCTTATGAACTTAACTCATGATCTAGAATCATTCCATGACACACCACTACTTAAGGTATTGATCATATGAAATTCTACAATCGTAAACATATAAAATCTTTCTTACATATTTAACTTAGAATGTAGGACATGAAGGTCTTATCTAAGAAGCATGTAAATGTGCTTGGTTTGATAAACATAAATACTCATGGGCATGAACCACTTACCTATCTCATAGAGGATAAATCTTCATCTTGAATTTCTCTAGTCAGGTCTAAATCCTTTTAAAGACACTTCTTATAAATCTCAACTATCCATCTACTCGCATCTTCATATTTAAATCACATCCTACACAATCTTATGGCATGCATGCATGCATACCCAATACATCATATACGAGCAACAAAACTTCTAAATCATGAGTGGACATTTCATCATACCTATTAAGATTGTGGTGTAACACTTGCTTGAAGTTCAATGATGAGTTTCACACCTATCACATTGATTTAACAAATATCAACATATATGCACATTATGTACTTATCTAGCCTTTCCTCAAATTAAATTACCTTATCTAGATAATTTAAGAGTTTGTAACCTACTTCAATATGTTCTTCATATCCCTCGCTTTCTAATGAGTCCTCATACACCCAATTCCGACAACCTGATCAAATGCTACAAATCCCCAAAGTTTATAACAAATCAAATTTGAATCATACTTATTACCTTATTTTCCTATTTGTTTCAGCCTAATTGGGCCTCGGGCTGGCGGCCCAGCAAGGAGGGACCCGGAGCCCTCCCTCTCCTTCGCACGCAGAAGCGTAGACCAGGGGTTGTGTGCCCATGTTTTGCCGTGAAAACATAGTGGCGTTTCCTGGCCTCCTCTCCAGAAAAGTTCGACAATCTGAGACCAATCCGGCAGCCATCTCCGGGCCACATCACTGCTGTGACTCCACTTGACGATGAGGCACACACAAACACGGAATCCAGGTAGTTGGGTACTCACCCACATGGTGTGACTAGAGGCGTCGCCTCCCCTATTTCCGCGGCAAGAATAGGGCAGCAGCTTGGAGAGCGCGACGACCGGTGACAAGGCCATCCTCGCGGGAGGCAAAGCCCCCTGGTTGCGGCTTGGCTCGCCTGGATGGGTGGCACCACATATGCTAAAGAAAGGAGGCACGATCAGAGGTCCAAGTTGGAAGAACCCACAACCGCCGCCTATAGCCAGCTTGTCCGTTTTCTCCTCTCGATTTCTTTCTCTCCTTCTTTGATTCGTGTCAACCCCTAGATCTAGGTATGTGAGAACCTGTGTCCGGGACCTATGAGGTTTTAATAGCCTCTAGCCTATGATTTAGTTGTGTGGATCCCTCTGTCTGAGGGGATCTGTTCGGACCCTGTCTTACAGGGCGCCGACTCTCCAGTCCGTTGGGCTGGAGTCTCGGCTGCATCATTTTTTATGTGTTTTAATCTGATAAAAGTCCAAATCAAAGATGTATTTATACATGTCACTTCATAGCTCCATTTTATCTAAAATTTTGAGATATACACTTTATTGTCATTATCATTTCATAGGAAAGATATCATATCCAAATTAATTGGATACACACTCTAAAAATATATTTAATTAATTATAGGATAATTACAAATTTAATTACCACCTCTAGATCAATCAAAATCATCTGAAATTTCTCCCATCATCTTATATTCTAATTATTATTCTATTAAAAATATCTTGAGAAATTATTGTGAGCACGAGATGCTCCATTATCAGTTTTATATATAAAGGACATATATGTAAACCTTAATTAATCCAAATCGACTTGAATTTGTTTCTAGAGTCAATGGCCCATTTCTTGGTCTTACAAAAAGTCCATAAGCTTTATCCTATTCTTGGTTATGAAACTAGTTTTTGAACCAACATAATTTGTCATTCAAAATCTTCTTATGGTACATTAGGTCAACATTACTTTACTAAATAATGATATCGAAGTTGGTCTAGAGCTCAAACTAATAACTCAAGTCATCATATTGTATATATTCATCACATTATTGATCATAGGGTTTATTCATTTATATTCATCTACATCTGCCCACAATCATATACATTTAAGCCATCATGAGTGTGCTGGTTTACCAGATTACTTGTATTACAAATTTTGTGAACTTACACTACTACAGAAATAGCGTTCAGTGTCGCTTTTCTGGGCGTCGGTTATTAAGGAAAACCGACGCCTATAATATCAGGCGACGGTTATGTAGGCAAACCGACATCTATATTCGAAGACCAGCCAGACACGGGTACCGCTTTGTATTCAGCGTCGGCTGTCTATAACCGACCGACGCCTAAAAGCGCCCGCGAAATCCAATTTTCGGACGAAAAAAATTTGGGCCACATACAACGTCGGTGTTTTAACTATTAACCGACGCCTATTTAAAATGAAATTTTGCGCGAAAAGTTCCACTTTAGGTGTCGGTTATCCTTGGATAACCGACGCTGATAATGGTTCCCGCCAAATAATTTAGGGTAAAAGTTTTCTATTTGGGCGTCGGTGTTTTACTATTAACCGACGCCAAAGCATAATAGGCGTCGGTTGTGTAGATAACTGACGCCGTTGATCAACTTAATAGACCCGATACCCAGCTCTTCCCCCTTTCTTCCTGTTTCATCGCGACTTCTCTTCTGTGCTGTTGCTCGCCGCCGTTCTCCCAAAATCACCCATCATCGGTTGCTGCTGCTCGTAGTTGCTGCTCTGGTTCTCTTCTGCTCACCGGCGCCGCTGCCCGCCGCCCGCCGCTGCTGCTTCTTCTCCTGGTGCTTCTCCGGCCGGCGCCTGCTGCTTCTCCGACTGTCAGTTGCTTCTGCCCGCCGCCCGCTCCCGGTCGTTTGTTGCTGTCGCTGCCACTGCTGCTCTAGCTCCTCCACACGCTGCTGCCGCCGGCGGTCCTCTCCACACTAGCTCCAGGTAGCGCTACCTCTCCTTCTCCCTAGCTATTTACCAACATGCAGCAAGCACGACCATGGCTGTGTTGGCCTACCACGGTCGTGCAGCACGGCCGTGGTAGGCCAACACAGCCACAGCCGTTACTGCGGTCGTGCTGTCCAGCACGGCCGTGGTAGGCCAACACAGCCACGGCCGTGCTTGCTGTTGGTAAGGATATGAACAAATTTTCATGTAATGTTTTATGTAAATCCTAGGATATGAACAAATTTTTTGCTTGCATATATTTGTGCTTCTAATCCTAATGTTTGACTTTATTCAGTAAATTTTGATGCATGTTGAAATAAGATTTAAACTTGTAAATTCTAGCATCCTAATTTGATTTGATTAAACCTAACATTGATGAAACCCTAACATCAATTGTGATGAAACCCTAACATTAATTGTGATGAAACTCTAACATGTACATATCTATTATTGTGTTTGTTGGCCTAGAAACCCGTCCAAGATTGACTCATTAGGAGTAAATCTTGGATAGTCCCCTGTTTGGGACTGTTCTTGAACACCTAATCTCACTTAGGATGTAAGTGTATAATGTGTATTGGGTTTTTGAGAAAATTTCGGTAGCATTTCCCAGTTTGTTCTCTAAGTACATATGTACTTAGAGAACAGCGGGGAAATGCTGCCGAAATTTTCTTGAAAACCCAATACACATTATACACTTACTAGTGAGATTAGGTGTTCAAGGATGGGATGGGTGGTACAAATTTATTATATATAAGAATGACATCAAATGTGTTTGTTGGCCTAGAAACCCGTCCAAGATTTACTCATTAGGAGTAAATCTTGGATATTCCCCGGTTTGGGACTGTTCTTGAACACCTAATCTCACTTAGGATGTAAGTATATAATGTGTATTGGGTTTTCGAGAAAATTTCGATAACATTTCCCCGTTTGTTCTCTAAGTACATATGTACTTAGAGAACAGCGGGGAAATGCTGCCGAAATTTTCTTGAAAACCCAATACACATTATACACTTACTAGTGAGATTAGGTGTTCAAGGATGGGATAGGTGGTACACATTTATTATATATAAGAATGACATCAAATGTGTTTGTTGGCCTAGAAACCCGTCCAAGATTGACTCATTAGGAGTAAATCTTGGATAGTCCCCGGTTTGGGACTGTTCTTGAACACCTAATCTCACTTAGGATGTAAGTGTATAATGTGTATTGGGTTTTCGAGAAAATTTCGGTAGCAAATGATAAATGGTCAGTTGTTATTCATGGTAAAAGACAGTTCATTGAAGATCCTATAGATGAAGAAGAGTACTATGATAAGTATGATGACTCCAGTCCATTCTCAGTTGGGTTGCCAACTCCACAAAATATTGAAGCTAATGATGACTTATATGTGCGCGGAGATCACAATGAAGGATTGTTAATTGATAAAAGATCACAATTTTAGAGACATGTATGTTTATACAAATGCTAAATGTTTGCCTTTTTCTAGTTTATACAAATGCTAAATGTTTGCCTTTTTCTATTTAATACAAATGCTAAATGTTTTCCTTTTTAATGACATTTTCAGATGGCTGACCATGATGAGCATGATGTCCATGATGAGCATGAAGTCCATGATGAGCATGCTGTCCATGACGAGCATGGCGAGGATACCAATGTAAGTTCTAAAAACATATCATGTATTTCTATAAAATTCATTATCTTCTAGTTATGTCATATATCCTATATTTCTATATTGGGCTAATTCAGTGTGTTTATTTTTGTCAAATTTTAGGTTGATGATGCACATGTACCCACTGAAGCACTGGAGCAACTTGATGCGCAGCACCAAACACTTAACAAAAAAAGGGGCATCACTCTGTTGAAGAAGTTAATAGCGCTAAGTGGCAGTGGATCCAAATTGGTTGTGGAGTTTGATAATGGAGGAAATGCAATTGGAGTGAACCGCAATAATTTTGTAAACTATCTTGGGTGTACCACTCGAAGCCATTGTGGTGTTAAGTATGATAATTGGCATAAAGTTCCTCAGGGGAAAAGAGGCTTGATATGGAAGGATTTATGCGTGAGGTATTATTATTTGCAATTCTATTTTGTAGATTACAAATTCTATTATTTGCAATTCTATTTTGGATACTAGTTAATAACATTTCTATTTTACAGAATCTGTTTGCATTGGATGAGAAGTTGCATCGTAAAAGTGTGATGCAATGCGCTGGAAAGATGCTTAGGAATTATATGACAAATCTGAATAGAGAATACATAAAAGAGGGTGATAAGAAGAAGAAGTCAGCCCTTGAACAATGGAACTTCTTGGACAAAGAAGATTGGGACAATTTTGTTGCTTCAAGAAAATCTGAAGAATTCAAGGTATTAGGCGTCACTCCCAATTTAATTAATATACATTATATTCACCTATTCAAGATTAACATTTAGTGCTACTAACCAAATCATTAATGTGCATACTAACTAGGCCCTCAGTGACGCACAAAAAGCAAGGCGTGCACTAAATGTGCATGACCACACTATGGGTCCAAAAGGCTATGCAAGCGTTCGCCAAAGACTACAGGCGGAGTCTGCGGCTACTCAGGAGTCTGCCACACCCATGCCTCGCCATGATATCTGGATAGCTGGGAGGCAAAACAAGAAGGGTGAAATAAAGAAGCCCGTAACTGCTGAGGCGGCTGCGAAAATGGTAAAATACAACTCTTAGAGCAATCGTTTGAATATTGATTATTTGTGGTGTTAACTTACCAATTTCTGTTGATGGTGATTAGCGGGAGCTGCACGAGCAGAGGAAACAAGGCACGTTCATCCCTCAGGGCACAAGGGATGAATTGACAGTTGCTCTGGGTAACCCAGAGCATCCTGGACGTGTTAGGGGTGCAGGCGCTGGTGTGGGCATCAAAGCATTCTTTGGGCCATCCCAGTGCAAACCCAGAGTGGGGCTTTCTCAAGAAGAGGTAACCTATTCTTTTTTTAGAATGTTACTGCAAAAGGAAATTCAATAATAAGAAGCTAATGTTTCTTTTATCCATGTATAGGAGAATAAGAGAGTCGAGGATATAGTTGCTAAGAAGGTCAACGATGTAGTTGCGGTGGTAGGCATCTCAGGCTTCCAATCAGCCTATGGCGACCCACTCTTCTCCTGATGCACAGACTGCGAGTAATCCTAGAGACCCATCGCCTAACACGTCTGCTGTAAGTATTGTTTATGACATTGTAGCTAGTCTTTTCAAGATGATATGTTTTCAAGATGATATGTATATATGTATAACATTCTTTACGTAAATTTGTAGGCATTGAAGCCATGCCGCTTAATAATACAAGACTATGTTGTTGCAGAGGCGCAGGCTTACCCGTCCCTTCCTGGGGAAAGGTTTCACGGGACTCCAATGCCACAGGGCTACGTTCGTGTGGGCCCATTACGTGTGTTACCCGATTGGAGGGAAGCTACATTGCCATATCCCCACCCGGATATTGATACACTTGATGAGGCAGAAGGCGAGGTCATATTGTGGCCCAAAGCAGATGTCGTCTACACTACTGAAATTGTAAGATAAATTTACATTGATTTAGACTGTTAATGTGTATATATGATGTCAACTAATCTGAAATTATATATACATGTTAAAAAGAAGACACCAGGAGCACCTAGGCCTCCACCTCCACTTCCCGCATTACCAGCTTGGGTTCCAACTGACCTAACATACCCGTTAGGTCCTGCTTGTAGGGGAATGGCATGTTGGCTACGGGCACATAATATACATTGCCCGATAATTGTTTCTTTAGATGCATATTATGCAGGTCAATCATACGATAGCTCTTTATTTATATAAGATATTATTGAGCTGTTTATGTATGATTGGCTGAATACATCAATGATAGAGACATGGATAATGTGAGATCTTATTTATACATCCATATACCTTGTGTAAGATCCGGTGATCTGGTTTCTTATATATTAATGCATACGTAATACATGTTTTGCTGCTACTTAGTCGAAGTTCATTGCAAACAATTTGCATTTGATCATGTGGGATTTTTGATTCCATCATTGATTAGTATGGTAGCTAAAGACCCTGATAGTGTTCAACAATACTGTATAGATGCTTTTAAAATTTTTGGTCAGCAAAACAAGAAGATAATAATAGCTCCATTCAATGTCAAGTAAGTTTACTTTATTTATAATTTGGACTTAAGAAAATTCCATTTTTATTGTGCATTTTGAGTTATTAATTGTTAACTTTTTACCTCTAGCGGTAGACATTGGGAGTTACTAGTTATTGTCCCCGGGACGTTCACTTTTTATTATCTAGATCCCGTGGGAAGTACATTAAACACTAAAATTGGACACTTAATGAGAATGCCATTATTCTGGTGAGAAATATTTCATTTTTGTATCTGTTAACATCTGTTATTACATTACTATTTACTTATGTAATTTACTGTGTTATATTAACATGTAGGGGTTTAGATGCATTCAAAAAGGCTAGAGGAACGGTCCCAAGGAAAAAGAACCAGCCAATAAATTGGCAGAACGTACAAGTAAGTTCCCGACTCCAATGTATATATTATTGATGTGAATTGTGCTTAGTTGTATTATTTTGTATGTTTCAATTTATAGTGCTCTACACAAGACAATGGCTGGGCATGCGCATACTATGTGATGCGATTTATGCAGATGATTATCAAACATGCCGCATTGGACATCGATACCATACATGAGGTATTATATATAGTCTCATTAGTTAGTATGAAATATATCAATCTTATTTTTATATTATTACTTATATATATACATCATTCTCTTTGCAGGTGTTTAAAACTGACAACACTATAGGTAAATGCTTAAAAAATATACATGCTCCATATACGATGGAAGCATTAAATGAAATAAGAGAAGAATGGGCAAAAGCCATACAAGCAGTGGCAACTGTAAGATATAATTGGGATGTTGATAGCGATAATGAATGATACTTTGTAAATGAATATTTCTGAATGTTAATACATGTATTTGAATGTTTCTATATGTGTGAATGTGAGAATTGAATTGATGTCTGAATGTATCTACTTGTGTGAAATTTTCCTTGGGACTTTTGTAGGTTTGTGGCCTGTTTGTAGGCTGATATCAATGGATGTCGTAAACCTGTAGTTCAGAAAACTGAACTGCAGGTTCTCATCCTGCTGACCAGCCACAGCAGGCCTGCAAACTGATATGAAAAAAAAAGATATAGGCGTCGGTTATTTACAGAAAACCGTCAGCAAAGACCTACAGCGTCAGTTATTGGATAAAAACTGACGCCTAATATTACAAACAACCCGATCGTGTAGGAAAGCACGGCCGTGGTGGAAAAGGCATCGCTTATTCATATAAAACTGACGCCTATAGTACTAAACACGACCGTGCAGGGAAGCACGGCCATGTCGTCTTGAAGTATGGCGTCGGTTGTTTAGTTGATCACCGATGCCAAACGGGTTCGCGCCACAGAAAACAGTGTCATCTAGGGCACTTTTTGCGTCGGTTACCAATTAAACACCGATGCAGAATGTGTCCTAGATGACGCCATTTTCTGTGGCGCGAACCCTTTTGGCATCGGTTTTCTATAAACAACCGACACCTCTAAGTTAAATAGGCGTCGGTTAAAAAATCGACGCCGAAGTGTTAGACCTTTAGCGGCGCCCACATAGGCGTCGCTCGGAAACCGACGCCAAAGCGGGTTAAACAACCGACGCTAAAAAGCATTTCTGTAGTAGTGTTAATCACATACCTAGCCATGGTTAGGTTCATTAGGTACCTTGGCATACACTTACTAGAAAACCCCATATTAAAGGCTTACATTATCTGTGAAATTGAGGATGTTACAAATTAAGACTAAAGGAGAGCTTATGTTTCAATTTTGGTCCTATTTGAATAATGTTGAAACAATGTTTTACCTATTTTGGACTAAAGTGCAATTTACCCAATTTAAGGGGTTACCTTGCAAATGTTACATGATAAATGTTCCTCAAGTGTTATAGCATCATAAGAATGAGAATGATGCTGAGGTATGGCTTCCACAAGCCTAAGTTCCAAGAAGGAGCTTGTTTGAATAATGTTTGTGCATGAAATGCTAGTTTTGGTGTAATTTACAAATTGCCCAAAATCTAGGGTCAAACATGTAAAATACCACTTCAAGAGTGTCCCTATTGTTTCTTGGTATCATTTAGAGAAAAAAAAGAAAGGGGCGTTTTGTTTGAACTACTTTTGAGGAGAGATAATCTTGATAATAAAATAATCAAGATTTAAGCATAATTGCAACCCTAATTTATTTTGTAACAAAAATAAATATATTAATTGAAGTGCCCATCAGCTAAAAAGGCTATGGTTGAAATCCTATAATGCAAGGACGTTCAAATTCTTTGATTTTCACTTAAATATCCTAAGTAGGTGAAGAAACCCACTCACATTTGTTAATTAAAAAGTAATGTCCACTAAAAATAGATAATAATATTATATTAATTAAGGTGCTTAAGTGGTTGCTTTTAGTTCAAGGATAAATGAGAGGAAATTGAAGGTAAAGGAAGATGTCTTCGAAGGCAAGGAAGGGAGGGGACATGTGGCAAGAAAGTGGGTGAATTTTCCCCTACTTTCTCTCTCCCAGAAAATCAATTACATATACTTGATTTTCTCCTTACTTTAAAGGCCATTTTACAAACCACTTTCTTTCTTTGCTTTGGCCGATGACCAAGGAGCTTAGGAGCAGGAGGAAAACGTTCCCCAAGTTGAAGGTAAGCTCCATGATCATCTTCAACCTTGAATTGATGGTTGAAATTAGATTTCAACATTGATTTTCTTCTCTCTTCCAACCAATGCTCAACCTTGGCTATCCTTTCATTCCAAAGAGTTGGAAACGAGCCTTGGCTAGTTGAAGGAGCTTCATTCACCATTATAGACTAGAAGCTTGAAGCTTTGAAGCTACTTTGAAGGTGGGTTATATAACTTGAACCCATCAATGTTGTTATTGATTTCAAATTCTCATCATATGTTGATCTTTAATTTCTTCTTGAATAATTGCTGAATTAATCATATAAATGGCAGTAGAAATCGAAGGTCTAAATATTGATGATGATGATGACATCATCTTAGCACACACCTCAAGAAATATCATGAGAAAACAGTTTCAGTTTTTTGTGATGGTCAAACGGTTTCAAACCGTTAGAGACCAAACGGTTTCAAAACTGTTTGGTGACCAAACAGTTTCAAAACTATTAGAGGTCAAACGGTTTCAAACCGTTAGGGGTTAAATGGTTTCAAGAGTGTGTAAAAGTCTAAAGGTTTCAATCTGATCTAGTCCACATGGTCTCAACCTTGGATGACCAATAAATTAGAACTCAATTGGTTTCAAAACCCTAGATCGATTGAAGTCAAAACCCTAATTTAGGTTCAATCAGTTTCAGCTCTAATTTGACCAAACGATCTTCAAACCATTTGAGGTGTTAAGGATCAAGACCATTTGATGGTCTAATGGTCTTAAGACTGTTTGAAGGTGTAGACCAAGACCGTTTGAGGGTCTAACGGTCTTCAAAACCATTTGGTGAGTATAGGGTTCAAGACCATTTGAGGGTCTAACGGTCTTCAAATCATTTCAGGTTTTAGACCAAGACTGTTTAAGGTGTAACGGTCTTCAAACCGTTTGGAGGTCAAGTGACCTCAAGACCGTTTGAAAGTCAAGTGACCTTAAGACCGTTTGAATGTCTAAACGGTCTCAAACTGTTTGGAGGTTTAGGGTCAAAACCGTTTGAACACTACTACAGAACACGCCTTTGGTGTCGGTTGTTTAACCCCTTTTAGCGACGGTTTTCAAGTGATGCCTATGTGGGCGCCGCTAAAGGTCGAACTCTTCGGCGTCATTTTTCTAACCGACGCCTATATGATCTATAGGCATCGGTTATATATAGTTGCCCGACGTCTATAGGGTTCGCGCCACAAAAAAGGGCACCACCTAGGACACTTTCTGCGTCGGTTAACAACTGAACAACCGACGCCATACTCCCAGACAACACGGCCGTGCTTCACTGCACGGCCATGTTTAGTACTATAGGTGTCAGTTTTATATGAATAAGCGATGCCTTTTCCACCACGGCCGTGCTTTCCTGCACGGTTGGGTTGTTTGTCATATTAGGAGTCAGTTGTTATCCAATAACTGACGTTGTAGGCCTTTGATGACGGTGTTCTATAAATAACCGATGCCTATATTTTAATTTTTTTTTCTTATCAGTTTGCAGGCCTGCTGTGGCTGGTCAGCAGGATGAGAACCTGCAGTTCAGTTTTTTGAACTGCAGGTTTATGACATCCATTGATATCAACCTACAAACAGGCCACAAACCTGCAAAATCAACAAATATTTTTTCACACAAGTAGATACATTCAGACATCAATTAAATTCTCACATTCACACATGTAGAAACATTCAAATACATGTATAAACATTCAGACATGTATAAACATTTAGAAATATTCATTTACAAAATATCATTCGGCATCGCTATCAGCATCCCAATTATATCTTACAATCGCCACTGCTTGTATGGCTTTTGCCCATTCTTCTCTTACTTCATTTAATGCTTCCATCGTATATGGAGCATGTACATTTTTAAGCATTTACCTATAGTATGGTTAGTTTTAAACACTTGCAAAGAGAATGATGTATATATAAGTAATAATATAAAAATAAGATTGATATATTTCATACTAACTAATGAGACTATATATAATACCTCATGTATGGTATTAATATCCAATGCGGCATGTCAGATAATCATCTGCATAAATCGCATCACATAGTATGTGCATGCCCAGCTGTTGTCTTGTGTAGCGCACTATAAATTGAAACATATAAAATATTAAAAAATACAACTAAGCACAGTTCACATAAATAATATATACATTGGAGTTAGGAACTTACTTTTACATTCTCCCAAATTATTGGCTGGTTCTTTCTCCTTGGGACATTTCCTCCAGCATTTTTGAATGCATCTAAACCCCTACATGTTAATGTAACACAGTAAATTGCATAATTAAATAGTAATGTAATAATAGATGTTAACGAATATAAAAATGAAATATTTCTCACCAGAATAATGGCATTCGCATTACGTGTCCAATTTTAGTGTTCAATGTACTTCCCACAGGATCTAGATAATAAATAGTGAACATCTCGGACAATAACTAGTAACTCCCAATGTCTACCGCTAGAGGTAAAAAAGTTAAAAATTAATAACTCAAAATGCACAATAAAAATGGAATTTTCTTAAGTCCAAATTATAAATAAAGTAAACTTACTTGACATTGAATGGAGCTATTATTATCGTCTTCTTTTTCTGACCGGAAATTGTAAAAGCATCTATACAGTATTGTTGAACACTATCAGGGTCTTTAGCTACCATACTAATCAATGATGGAATCAAAAATCCCACATGATCAAATGCAAATTGTTTGCATTGATCTTCGACTAAGTAGCTGCAAAACATGTATTACGTATGCATTAATATATAAGAAACCAAATCACCGGATCTTACACAAGGTATATGGATGTATAAATAAGATCTCACCTTATCCATGTCTCTATCATTGATGTATTCAGCCAATCATACATAAACAACTCAATAATATCTTGTATAAATAAAGAGCTATCATATGATTGACCTGCATAATCTGCTTCTAAAGAAACAATTATAGGGCAATGTATATTATGTACCCGTAGCCAACATGCCATTCCCCTACAAGCAGGACCTAACAGGTATTTTAGGTCAGTTGGAACCCAACTTGGTAAAGCAGGAAGTGGAGGTGGAGGCCTAGGTGCTCCGAGTGTCTTCTTTTTAACCTGTATATATAATTTCAGATCAGTTGACCTCATATATACACATTAACAATCTAAAGTAATGCAAATTTATCTTACAATTTCAGTAGTGTAGATGACATCTGCTTTGGGCCACAATATCACCCCGCCTTCTGCCTCACCAAGTGTATCAATATCCGGGTGGGCATATGGCAATGCAGCTTCCCTCTAATCGGGTAATACACATATCGGGCTCACACGAACGTAGCCCTGCGGCATTGGAGTCCCATGAAACGTTGCCCCAGGAAGGGATGGGTAAGCCTCCGCCTCTGCAACAACAGAGTCTTGCATTCTTAAACAACATGGCTTCAATGCATACAAATTTACGTAAAGAATATTATACATATATACATATCATCTTGAAAACATATCATCTTGAAAAGACTAGCTACAATTTCATAAACAATACTTACATCATACGTGTTAGGCGGTGGGTCTATAGGATTACTTGTAGTCTGTACATCAGGAGAAGAGTGGGTCGTCATAGGCTGATTGGAAGCCTGAGATGCCTGCCACCGTAACAATTCTTCCTTGACCTTCTCAGCAACTATATCATTGACCTTCTTGGCAACTATATCCTCGACTCTCTTATTCTCCTATACATGGATAAAAGAAACATTAGCTTCTTATTATTGAATTCCCTTTTGTAGTAACATTCTAAAAAATAATAGGTTACCTCTTCTTGTGAAAGTCCCGCTCTGGGTTTGCGCTGGGATGGCCTAAAGAATGCTTTGATGCCCACACCAGTGCCTGCACCCCTAACACGTCCAGGATGCTCTGGGTTACCTAGAGCAACTGTCAACTCATCCCTTGTGCCCTGAGGGATGAACGTGCCTTGTTTCCTCTGCTCGTGCAGCTCCCGCTAATCACCATCAACAGAAATTGGTAAGTTAACACCACAAATAATCAATATTCAAACGATTGCTCTAAGAGTTGTATTTTACCATTTTTGCAGCCGCCTCAGTAGTTACGGGCTTCTTTATTTCACCCTTCTTGTTTTGCCTCCCAGCTATCCAAATATCATGGAGAGGCATGGGTGTGGAAGACTCCTGAGTAGTAGCAGACTCCTGAGTAGCAGCAGACTCCGCATGTAGTCTTTGGTGAACACTTGCATAGCTCTTTGGACCCATAGTGTGGTCATGCACATTTAGTGCATGCCTTGCTTTTTGCGCCTCACTGAGAGCCTAGTTAGTATGAACATTAATGATTTGGTTAGTAGCACTAAATGTTAATCTTGAATAGGTGAATACAACGTATATTAATTAAATTGGGAGTGACGCCTAATACCTTGAATTCTTCAGATTTTCTTGAAGCAAAAAATTGTCCCAATCTTCTTTGTCCAAGAAGTTCCACTATTCAAGGGCTGACTTCTTCTTCTTATCACCATGTTTTATGTATTCTCTGTTGAGATTTGTCCTATAGTTCCTAAGCATCTTTCCAGCGCGTTGCATCACGCTTTTACGATGCAGCTTCTCATCCAATGCAAACAGATTCTGTAAAATAGAATTGTTATTAACTAGTATCCAAAAATAGAATTGCAAATAATAGAATTTGTAATCTACAAAATAGAATTGCAAATAATAATAACTCACACATAAATCCTTCCATATCAAGTCTTTCTTCGCCTGAGGAACTTTATGCCAATTATCATACTTAACACCACAATGGCTTTGAGTGACAACCCCAAGATAGTTTACAAAATTATTGTGGTTCACTCCAATTGCATTTCCTCCATTATCAAACTCCACAACCAATTTGGATCCATTGCCACTTAGCGCTATTAACTTGTTCAACAGAGTGATGCCCCTTTTCTTGTTAACTTTTTGGTGATGCACATCAAGTTCCTGCAGTGCTTCAGTGGGTACATGTGCATCATCAACCTAAAATTTGACAAAAATAAACACACTGAATTTGCCCAATATAGAAATATGGGATATATGACATAACTAGAAGATAATTAATTTTATAGAAATAGAGGATATGTTTTTTGAACTTACATTGGTATCCTCGCCATGCTCATCATGGATAACATGCTCATCATGGACTTCATGCTCATCATGGACATCAAGCTCATCATGGTCAACCATCTGAAAATGTCATTAAAAAGGCAAACATTTAGCATTTGTATTAACTAGAAAAAGGCAAACATTTAGCATTTGTATTAACTAGAAAAAGGAAAACATTTAACATTTGTATTAACTAGAAAAAGGCAAACATTTAGCATTTGTATTAACTAGAAAAAGGCAAACATTTAGCATTTGTATTAACTAGAAGATAATGAAAAATCAAATCTGAAAATGATATTGATATTAAAAAAGCAAACATTTAGCTTCAATAAAAAAATATAAACATACATGCCTCTAAAATTGTGATCTTTTATCAATTAACAATCCTTCATTGTGATCTCCGCGCACATATAAGTCATCATTAGCTTCAATATTTTGTGGAGTTGGCAACCCAACTGAGAATGGACTGGAGTCATCATACTTATCATAGTACTCTTCTTCATCTATAGGTTCTTCAATGAACTGTCTTTTACCTTGAAGAACAACCGACCATTTATCATTTGCAGGATCATCGATATAGAATATTTGTTTCGCCTGTGATGCCAATATGAATGGTTCACCCTTCTCGCCAATCTTTTCAAAGTTCACCAAAGTGAAACCCAATTCATCCACTATAACTCCTTTGGTGTTATCAACCCAATTACATTTAAAGAGCGAAATTCTGAAATGTATGTAATCAAACTCCCATATGTCTTCAATGACACCGTAATATGACATTTTAGCTTCACGTGGACTCTTATCCTTTGCACTTGCAAAATACATAGTCGACGCTTGAAGAGTGACCCCACTGTTTTGGACGACACTCTTATCATCTTGGCACTTTGTGTAATATGTGAACCCATTAATGTCAGACCCTTCATAAGACATAACATTCGGTTTTGGTTTAAAGGCGAGGCATTTGATAGTTTCTGTAATATCATTTGGCGTTTGAGATAGTTGATGTAAGACTTTATCTTCAAACCACTTAGTAAAAGTCTTATTATGCTCTCTAGCAAGCCACATTGAACTTGCTCGAGGATGTTGTCTCTTGATGAAATTAGTATGTTCCTCGATATAAACACTCACTTCATACATGTTGTGTAAAATATACAAGTGAGCTTGTTCCAACTGCTAACGGTTGATTACTTTCACCCGTGATCCCAAAATTCCTTTGCCCTCCTCGATGTTCTTGTCATTAATAGGAGTGTTATTACCACTCAGAAAGTCATTGAAAAAATACATAACCTCTCTTGCCACATAACCTTCAATAATACTCCCTTCAGGCCGATAACGGTTTCAAACATCACCTTTAAAAATGCTCATGTATCATTCAAAGGGATACATCCAATGCAAGAAAACTGGTCCCAACATTTTCACTTCCCTAGTCAAGTGGACAACAAGATGTACCATGATATCAAAGAACGAAGGAGGGAAATACATCTCAAGCTGACATAGGGTAACAACCACTTCTCTTTGCAAATTATTGAGAGTATCAGGGTCAATAACTTTGCTGCATAGACTTTTGAAAAAGAAACAAAGTCGGGTGATTACAAACCTTACATGCTTCGGCAATATAGATCGAATTGCCACAGGCAATATTTGTTGCATTAGAGTGTGACAATCATGAGATTTAAGACCTATCAACTTCAGATCTTTCATTGATACCAATCTACGGATGTTGGATGAGTAACCACGTGGCACCTTAACATTTACCAAGCATTCACAAAAAGCTTTCTTCTCCTTTCTAGACAACGTGTAACAAGCGGGAGGTAAGTATGTTCTTTTATTACCCATTTCACATAATTCTGTTAATTCTGACCTTATTCCCATTTCACATAGGTACAGTCTGGATTTTATCCCATCTTTAGTCTTGCCTGGTATATTTAACAGAGTACCAATGATGCTATCATAAACATTTTTCTCAACGTGCATTACATCGATACAATGCCTGACTGTCAAAGAACTCCAATAAGGAAGATCCCAAAATATTTACTTCTTCTCGAATGAAGAATTGTCACTCCGTGTGGCCATACTACATTGTGATTTCTTACCAAATTCATTGACAATGTCTTTTACTCTTTCATAAACAACATCCCCTGGTATAGGTTTAGGTGCACTCCGTTCATCATTCCATCCATTGAATGCTTTGCGCTTCCTACGATACAGATGGAATTTTGAAAGAAACCTTCGATGAACAAGATATACAGTCTTGCCACCATGTTTTAGTCTTATTGAATTAGTGTTTTCTTCACATATAGGACACACTTTAGCTCCTTTGACACTATTTCCAGACAAATTCCCATATGCTGGAAAGTCATTAATAGTGCAAAACAACATAGCGTGCAAACGAAATGTCTCTCTTCCTGAAGCATCATAGGTCATCACACCTTCAGCCCAAAGTTTCTTTAAGTCATCAATCAGAGGTTCAAGATAAACATCGATATCATTTACGGGTTGTTTAGGGCCCGATATCAACAACGACAACATAACATACTTATTTTTCATACACAACCATGGAGGAAGATTGTATATAACAAGCATGACTGGCCAAGTGCTATGTTGGCTGCTCAATGTCCCATACAGATTCATCCCATCTGTACAAAGCCCAAGTCTTAGACTCCTATCTTCTTCACCAAATTTGGGGTACAATAGATCAATCTTCTTCCACTCTGGGGAATCAGACGCATGTCGTAGGATCCCATCATTATTTTTCTTAACATCTGCATGCCACCTCAAATTCTTCGCATCTTTCAGATTTGCAAACAAGCGTTGAAACCGTGATATTATAGGTAGATACCACAACACCTTGGTAGGAGAACTAGTTTTGGACTCCCCCGAAGTCGTCAATTTATACCGTGACGCACCACATTTTGGACAATCTTTCAAATCTACATAGTCCTTTTGAAATAATACACAATCATTTGGGCATGAGTGTATCTTCTTGGCCTCCATTCCCATTGGGCACAACATTTTCTTTACCCGGTATGTTGAAATTGGCAGCTCGTTTCCTTCAGGAAGCATTTCTTTCAACAAAGTCAACAATGAAGTGAAGCTTTTATCGCTCCATCTATTGTTAGCTTTCAACTTATACAATCTCAACACAACGCTAAGCTTCGTAAACTTAGCACAACATGTGTATAACGGTATCTCAGCATCATGCACAATGTTTCTAAAGATAGGAGGTGGATCGGTGTGCTCTACCCTACAACTATCCAGCATCGCATCAACGATGTCTACTGGAACTAGTTCGTTCACATCTACGTCATCGGAGGAAATTTCTTCTTTCACCCAAGCACTGCTATCGACATCTACTAGTTTCGAGTTTGAAATCTCTCCATGCCAGTGCCATTCTGTATAGCCTTGTACAATCCCATTGCACATGACATGACTTTTGATTTCCTCACCAGTGCTGACATTCAAGTTGTTACCGCAATGCCTACATGGACAGTAGAACCTATCTGTAGGTTTTTTCTTATGTTCCTCGGCAAATCTAATAAACTGATCAAGACCAGATAAAAACTCTAGGGTGCAGCGATTGTGAATGGACATCCATGATCTATCCATTCTATGATCTAAGAGAAAACAAGTATATATTAGGACAAGATTAGGGTATACACTTACATCCTATCCAAGATTTACTCCTATTATCTACAATGAAGCCAGACTCCATACAAACAATATATAATTTAGTGAGATTAAGTGTTCAAGAATAGTCCCAAACCGGGGACTATCCAAGATTTACTCCTAATGAGTAAATCTTGGACGGGTTTCTAGGCCAACAAACACATGTGATGTCATTCTTATATATAATAAATGTGTACCACCGATCCCATCCTTGAACACCTAATCTCACTAGTAAGTGTATAATGTGTATTGGGTTTTCAAGAAAATTTCGGCAGCATTTCCCCGATATTCTCTAAGTACATATGTACTTAGAGAACAAACGGGGAAATGCTACCAAAATTTTCTTGAAAACCCAATACACATTATACACTTACATCCTAAGTGAGATTAGGTGTTCAAGAACAGTCCCAAACCGGGGACTATCCAAGATTTACTCCTAATGAGTAAATCTTGGATGGGTTTCTAGGCCAAAAAACACATGTGATGTCATTCTTACATATAATAAATGTGTACCACCTATCCCATCCTTGAACACCTAATCTCACTAGTAATTGTATAATGTGTATTGGGTTTTCAAGAAAATTTCGACAGCATTTCCCCGTTTGTTCTCTAAGTACATATGTACTTAGAGAACAAACGGGGAAATGCTGCCGAAATTTTCTTGAAAACCCAATACACATTATACACTTACATACTAAGTGAGATTAGGTGTTCAAGAACAGTCCCAAACCGGGGACTATCCAAGATTTACTCCTAATGAGTAAATCTTGGACGGGTTTCTAGGCCAACAAACACAACAATAGATATGTACATGTTAGGGTTTCATCACAATTAATGTTAGGGTTTCATCACAATTGATGTTAGGGTTTCATCAATGTTAGGTTTAATCAAATCAAATTAGGATGCTACAATTGACAAGTTTAAATCTTATTTCAACATGCATCAAAATTTACTGAATTAGGCCAAACATTACGATTAGAAGCACAAATATATGACAAATATATGCAAGAAAAAGATTTGTTCATATCCTAGGATTTACATAAAGCATTACATAAAAATTTGTTCATATCCTTACCAACAGCAAGCACGGCCGTGGCTATGTTGGCCTACCACGGTCGTGCTGTCCAGCATGACCGTGGTAGGCCAACACAGCCACGGCCATGGTAGGCCAACACAGCCATGGCCGTGCTTGCTGTTGGTAAGGAGCTAGGGAGAAGGAAGCAAAGAGGCTAGTCTACCTGGATCTAGCGTGGAGAAGAGAGGCGGCGAGCGGTGGCGAGCAGGCAAAGAAGTAGAGGGGTAGGCGGCGGGCAGAAGCAACCGACGATCGGAGAAGCAGCAGGTGCTGGCCGGAGAAGCAGTAGGCGAGGAAGCAACAGCGGCAGGCAGCGGCGCCGGCGAGCAAAAGAGCACCAGAGCAACGGCGACGAGCAACAACAACTGACGACGGGTGATTTTGGGAGAGCGGCGGCGAGCAGCAGCACAGAAGAGAAATATCGTGATGAAATAGGAAGAAAGGGGGAAGAGCCGGGTGATCGGGTCTATTAAGTTGGTCAACAGCGACGGTTATCTACAAAACCGACGCCTATTATTATTTAGCATCGGTTGACAGTAAAAAATTGACATCCAACTACACAATCTTTACCCAAAATTATTTGGCAGGAACCATTATCAGCATCGGTTATCAAAGGATAACCGACACTAAAAGTGGGACTTTTCACGCAAATTTTCATCTTAAATAGGCGTCGGTGAATAGTTAAAAACCGACGCTGTAGGTGACGCAAAATTTTTCGCTCGAAAATTGGATTTCGCGGGCGATTTTAGGCGTCAGTTTGTTATACCCAGCCGACACTGAATACAAAGTGGTACCCGTGTCTGGCTGGTCTTCGAACATAGACGTCGGTTTTCCTAAATAACCCACATTGAATAGTATAGGCGTCAGTTTTCCTAAATAATCGACGCCCAGAAAAGCGACACTGAATGTTGTTTCTGTAGTAGTGGAAGGTTCAACTGGTTCAAATTTTTTGAAGGTCCAATTGATTCAAACCATGTATGTACTAATAACCCATAAGTGGTTGAAGAGTATCTCAAAGTTGATTTCAATGGAAGTACCTCTAAATTATTTAGGTGATTAATACATTTAGAGTGATTATCCCTTGATGCCTATGAAAGTATTAAATGCAATATACTATGATAAGCATAGGTGCATGTACTTAGTGAAAGGTTAAGTCAACCGAATAAGGTATGATGGTGATGTGTGTTCCTAGTACAAGGATCAATGAGAAGTAAGATTTAATACTTAAATAATGCTATGTGCTCCAAGATATGTGGAAGCACTGACTTAGGGTTTGGATTAATGAGGTAATTATAAAACCCTAATCAATGGAGAATGGAAACCATAATCAATAAGGAAAATTACAATACATAAGTTTATTGAATACTTATGAAGGTATTATGTAATTCTAGACATGTGAAACAATGAGTTAGGTTTTGGATATTAATTGTAATATCAATGTATTCTCCGAGATGTATGGAGTTTTGAATTAAGGTTTGATCTTTGATAATGTGATCATGAAACTCTAATTGATAAGGATGAGAAACTCTAACCCTAATTTTGGGTAATGGGTTGAGAAATCCTAATTGAAATGGAATGGGGAACCCTAACCCTAATATAGGGTGATGTTATGTAAAACCCTAATATAGGGTGATGTTATGTAAAACCCTAATATAGGGTGATGTTATGTGAAACCCTAATATAGGGTGATGTTATGTGAAACCCTAATATAGGGTGATGTTATGTAAAACCCTAATGTAGGGTGATGTTATGTGAAACCCTAATATAGGGTGATGGTATGAGAAACTCTAATTGATAAAGATGTGAAACCCTAATATAGGGTGATGTTATGTGAAACCCTAATTGATAAAGATGGGAAACCCTAACCCTAATAAGGGAATAGTGATGTTATCCTTGTATTGCATAATGTTGATATGTAATTGATATGGTTGTTATCAAATATACTAACCATGCAGGTATCATGAGATGATGAGCATAACCAGGTATGAGCTATGATGTTAATGGGCCTTGTGAGCCATTATTTTATTTGTTGCCTAGTGAGAGGTGACAAGAAGTTGAATATGCCTGGTGAGCTATGTGAGATGCTTGTGTAACAAGTATCATGAATACCTTGGTCAGATGACCTGGTGGTAATAGTTACCTGATTAGTGGTAACCATGTTTAGTGATGAACTAAGGGTTTGAATACCCAGATCCAGCAAACATGATGATGGTGTTGTTGAGGGATGTGAATTCCCAGTAATGAGGCAAGGGATTGAGATCCCAATATTTTATAAATTTTTGAATGGTACTTGATAGGAGTATTGTTTCTTTGTAGCATTCATCATAATAATTATTGATTGAAAACTTGTCTGATGCTAAAAGAATATGGTAATATACTTAAATAATCAAGTGGAATATTATCATGTAGAGCCCTGGCCATAGATCCATCATCGTTAGTAGTCGGTGATGGTGAAATAGGTTTATCTGAGGATTAATCCGGAGCGTATATTGTTGAATATGTGGGGTTTCTCCTAGCCGAAAATAGGAGGATTAGAGTGCAACTCCGCTTGTAGACTCAAGAATATGTATAAGAGCATGGTGAATAGGCCCATGGCTCACTGTGATGGAGCATGAATGTGTTCATGGCTCAGAGAGCACTGTGAACTGGCGCGTGGCTTAGATTTACTAGCGTCGAGACCTGTACCAAGGCGGGCTAGAGAATGGGTAGCCATGAGAGCTAACCCTGTGACTGAGGTCACTTAAGTAAGAGACTGTGGTCCTGCTTGTGGTCTCCACTGACTGAGAGGGATGAGATCGAGGAGTCCGACTCTTCCTTTGATCTTGTATGGCACCAGTTTTGGGTTTCACAATTGAAGGTTGGATTTGAGTGGTACGGCTCACTTCCTCAGGGCATAAGAATGATTGTAAAATGTAATTTAGTCATGTAGCATATTTGCTTAAGGACGAATTACGAAAACTATTGGTTGAAGTCACATTGCTTACTGTATCATGAAGTGGATAAATATTATACATGTTCTTCATATTCCTTATTAAAATGAATAGATGATATTGCTCTATTATGCTTAATAATGATTTAATCTTGTTGTTCTATAGAAATTACTCTGCTCAGTTTATTATTATTTACCTGTAATAATAATGTTTCTAGCAGAGAGTTATATTTCTCACTGGGACAATTTCAATTATCTCACCCCCGTGGGATCTAACCTTTTTAGGTGGACGAGGATGAGGAGGTAGAAACCCTACAATAGGAGAAGGACAACAACATCAGGGACAACAGTGATATCTCAGGTGGAGATACTGACTGTCAAGTCTTGTATATACGAGTCCTATGTGTCGTCTCTGTACTCTTAGGTCCTTGGAGTCAGTAGTTAGTGCTTTTATGATCGATATAAGATTTTGGCATTGAATGCCTCAAGGTTTATGTTGCTTATGTGTAGTTTTAATAGAGCAACTGTTGTATGTAATCCTCGAGAAGAGAAGGTACATGGTATGTACTATGTGGACCAAAATGTGTATATAATATTTTGGTTCTTGTTATAAGAGTTTCCTAGAAATGGATCTCTTTGCAAATGGTTTCAATTTTAGTGATTTTTAGTAATCCGCTGCTAATGTTTAAATTTTGCATTAATAGTAACGATTTGTTTATCGGTTCGATGTCAGGTCGTCTCAGTTAAGTGGTATCAGAGCTCTAGGTTCACTGAGTCTACAGAGACATAGGATTAAGGTCGTTGAGTCTGTTCTAGTGTCTTTCAATTTATCTGATAGTGACTTCTGCTCTCAGGAGAAGAAGTAAAGCTTGAAGATGGCTGGATCACACGAAGAACATGCTGCTGAAAGCAGCGTTGCTGCACCAGGAGGAGGTGCAAGGGATCAAGCTAGAGAAGAACTAGTACCTGAACATCCCCAGCTTGACCAAGCTACATTAGAAAACCCAGCTTTCCATGCTCTATTTGGGCAGTTCATGGCAACTATGACACATATGTCGGATAATATGCCACCACCTGCACCTAGGGAACCAACTCACAATGAGGGACATGGAGCTGGCAAGACTTTTGAACGGCTTCAACGGGTAGGAGCCATTGAATATGTTGGTACAACTGACCTAGCAGATGCAGACTTGTGGCTGACTGAGCTGGAAAAGGCCTTCAGAATTTTTTATATCCCAGAAGTTGAGAAGGTTAGGCATGTGGTGTACCTGTTGAAGGGGAGTGTTAGCCATTGGTGGGCCATAGAAGAAGGCAAAAGGCCAGGTGTTGAAGTCGGATGGGAAGAATTCCAACGTGAATACGTTAGTAGATATTTTCCCAAGACTTACCTGGATGAGAAAATCTCTCAGTTTGAGCGGATAAGGCAAGGACCAATGAACATTAGTGAGTATGAATCTAAGTTCATGGAGCTTCTACGATTCTGTCCGCACATGGCCGCTACTGATGAGGAGAGGATTTAGCGTTTTAAGAAAGATTTGAATGCTGATTTAAGTACACCAATATCTTCTCTAGAGAACAGAGAGAGGTTTGCCACCTTTGTGGAGTCCGTTAGGCAGATAGAAAGGTCCGTGACTGAGAAGCATCAGGCCAACAGTAAGAAAGTATATACCCAGTTCTAGGGACAGAGGTCTGAAAGTTTTAAGAAACCAAGGTTTTCTGCACCAACAACACCACCAAGGTTTAATACTCAAACACAATGGACATACAACAAGGATATAGGTCATAGTTTACCACCAGAGGGAGCCCACAGTTCAACATCAATGTCAGTAACAGGACCGTCTAGACCACAACGGGAGAACAAAGTTTGTTATAAATATGGGAAGATGGGTCATCTGATGAAAGATTGTCTAGTTAGAGACATGAGTGTAACCTAGCCACCGAGGCAGAGTCAACGAGGCTCTCAGAAATGACAGTTTAGTAGTGGTACTCGAGGACGTGGACAGGTGTCCCAAGCTGGATCATCTACATCCAACAACATGGCGAGTGGTCGACAACTAGCAATGGCAAGATTCTATGCTATGAATCAGCCGGAAGTAGTGGTCAACCCACGAGTCGTGACATGTCATATGGAATTATTTCATTCTGATATGTCTTCATCCTGCTTTGTATCTGTTTTGTTTGATCCGGGTGCTACACATTCCTTTATCACTCGAGAAGTGATTCATGACCGCAATATGACTGTTAGTCATAGAGCAGAGAACTTGTTATTAGAAACTCCATTAGTTGGATCTGCGGTGTTGCGGGAGGTATGTTCTCCCTGTGTTCTTTCTTTTTCTGAACATAGCATTCATGTGGATCTTATACCACTTGAGATGCATGGGTTTGACATAATCCTTGGGATGGACACCCTAGAAAAGTATAAGGTTGTCTTGGATTGTGGGTCCAAGCAAGCTATGTTCTCAAACAATGGTGATACATGGATCTTTCATGGGGATAGAAAGATTCTTCCAACCTGTCTAGTGTCAGCAATGATAGCTGAGAAACTGATGTGACAAGGGTGCTTAGCATTCTTAGTACATGTGATAGATACCAGGGCAGAGAGTCCTAGTCTTTCTGAAGTCCCAATTGTTAGGGAGTTTGAGGATGTGTTTCCTGAAGAACTTCCAGGTGTTCCTCCATCCCGAGAGATTGATTTCGAGATTAATCTAATCCTGGGTACACAACCTATAGCTCAAACATCTTATAGAATGGCACCTGCTGAGATGGAAGAACTCAAGAAACAGTTATAGGAATTGCTTGGAAAGGGTTTTATTCGACCGAGTACTTCACCATGGGGTGCTTCAGTTCTTTTCGTTAAAAAGAAAGACGGGACTATGCGATTATGCATCGACTATAGACAGCTAAAAAAAGTAACCATGAAGAACAAATATCCTCTGCCAAGGATAGACAAACTGTTTGACCAGTTGCGTGGTGCAACTATCTTCTCTAAAGTAGATCTGAGGTCAGGATATCATCAACTATGTATCAAGGAGAGTGACATACCTAAGTCAGCCTTTAGGACAAGGTATGGTCATTATGAGTTTATAGTTATGTCGTTTGGACTAACTAATGCACTAGCTGCATTCATGGAACTCATGAACAGAATCTTCTGACCATTCCTTGATCAATTCATAGTAGTCTTTATAGATGACATCTTGGTTTATAGTAGAGATGCTCTACAACATGAGCAACACCTTCATCATGCTCTGACTTTACTGAGAGAGTACAAGCTATACACTAAGTTTAGCAAGTGTGAATTTTGGTTATCAGAAGTATCTTTTCTTAGACACGTAATATCTGCCTCAGGTATTCGTGTTGATCCTAAAAAGGTAGAATCTATCTTGGAGTGGGAACAGCCAAAGACACCAATGGAGATATGCAATTTTCTAGGACTGACAGGCTACTATAGGAGGTTCATTAAGAACTTCAGTTATGCAACATTACCCTTAACCAAGTCGACCAGGAAGGAGGTTCCTTTTGTCTGGAATGACAAGTGTCAGCATTCTTTCTAGTTGTTGAAAGAAAGGTTAACAAGTGTACCTGTGTTAGTGTTACCTGAGCAGGGAAAAGGGTATATTGTTTTCTGTGATGCTTCTAAGAATGGTCTAGGATGTGTGTTGATGCAGGATAAACAAGTGATTTCTTTTGCTTCTTGACAACTTAAGAAACATGAGGAAAATTATCCAACACATGATCTAGAATTATCTACAGTGGTTGATGCGTTGAAGATCTGGAGACATTATCTCTATGGAGAGACATTCCAGATTTTCACGGACCATAAGAACCTAAAATACATCTTTTCACAACATGAGTTGAACATGAGACAATTCCGCTGGATGGAATTAATCAAGGACTACAATTGTACAATTGATTATCATCCAGGAAAGGCTAATGTAGTGGCTGATGCACTAAGTAGAAAATCATCGTCATCAACCATGTACAATGCACAATTGAACTCTTTAGTGTGCTTTAAACGAGGCATGCTTGTCTCTTTGAGGCAAAACAATGTACAACTTAAAGTATCCTTGTTCGCTGGACTGTTAGCTGAGATGCACATAAAACCTACTCTGAAATAACAGATCAAAGAGGCACAACAAGCTGATATTGTGATTCAGCAAATTAGGTCAGAGTATGGTAGTGAGAAATAGGATGGGTTTCATGAGTCAGATGATGAGGTAGTCTGTTACCATGGTAGGATGGTAGTACCTGATGCCAACGACTTAAGAAAGTTAGTCATGGAGGAAGCTCATTCATCTATGTATGCAATGCATCCAGGGAGCACCAAAATGTATCATAACCTGAAAGATATGTATTGGTGGCCTGGTTTGAAGAAAGATGTAGCTGAATTTGTTATGCGGTGTCCAGTGTGTCAGCAGGTTAAAGCTGAACATCAGAAGCCCGCAGGAACAATGCAACCTTTACCTATACTACAGTGGAAATGGGATCACGTGACCATGGACTTTGTGGTTGGTTTGCTAAGAACAACCAAAAGTCATGATTCCATTTGGGTGATAGTTGATAGGTTGACTAAGTCAGCACATTTTCTTCCTGTCAAAATAACCTATACTGCTGAGAAACTTGCACAGATCTATATAGATGAGATAGTGCGTTTACACGGGGTTCCAACTACAATTGTTTCTGATAGAGGTCCCCAGTTCACGAGTCATTTTTGGGAACGACTACATAAAGCTTTGGGTACGCAGTTAAGGTTTAGTACCGCCTTTCACCCACAGACAGATGGACAATCTGAGAGGACTATATAAACTTTGGAGGATTTGCTTAGGGCATGTGTCCTTCAGTTTGTAGGAAGTTGGGACATACACTTGATTTTAATAGAATTTGCTTACAACAATAGTTATCAGCACAATATTGATATGGCACCTGATGCGAGGATTTTGAGTCACTTTTATAGGCTAGTTTCATATGTGCTTTATGTGATTATTGGTCATTTTCATGGTTAATATTACATGATTCAGTTCCTTCAGCCTATATTCTCATTATGCATCAAATTTACCTTGTTTTATCTCATTTGGTATGAATGATCATATTTATCAAAGTTGATTCGAGTTTATCTTTGATTTTCAGGAAAAACAGATATATACAACCGTCGATACCATCGACGGCTGTCGATAGTATCGACATGGCCATAGGGAGGTAGCCGCAAAAGAGCAGAATGAGTCGATACCATCGACCCAGAAGTCGATGGTAGCGAGATAGCTTCAGCGAATCAGATTTCTACAAGTCAATACTATCGACCAAATAGTCGATACTATCGACTCCATCTCAGTAGAATCAGCTTAAGTGTCAGATTCCACAAAAAAGTGATGCCTAAGGTGTCGATACCATCGACCCAGAAGTCGATGGTATCGAGATCATGTCAGAGCAAACCCAGAAAAGTAAAGGACCACCGGTATCCGGGTGGGTCGATACCATCGACCCGCGTCGATGATATCGACGCCGTCAGATCAGGTTAATCTATAGCTCGAGTCTAATTGTACGGTGGTGATGTTTTGGCGGCCTAAAGTGGTGCTTATACCAAAAAATGGTGGCTCTAAGCCATTGATTACGTAATTAGCCGCTGCATAAGTCTCGAGGAGAAGAGAGGAGGAAGAACGGAGCCATAGCTACACACTGATTGTTCCAGAGGCCATAGAAGGAGTTTTCCACCACTGGAAGGTTGTAGAACGCTCATCCCACGCCGAGGAATGCCCGAATCTTCTCCGTTCAGGGGTTACTTCACATCTATCCACATTTTGTCCATGTTTTCTCTTTCCTTCACCATGTTTTCTATTGAGATGAACATACATGGCTAATTCCCTTTGTCTTTAGGACCGGGTGTAGCCCGGGTGACCGTTGTATGACAATTTCAACACAGTTTATCATAATTTGTCTCTAAAATTCGTGATATGCTATCGTTTTCTCTATTATATCATTGTGCTTGATCACCATAGTGATAATCTAATACCCTTAATTACTTTTGATGAAGAATTAATGGTTGAAAAGAAACGAAAATCACATTAATCAATAAATTCCTTGGAAAAGGTGATGTACAATTAATGGTGGGAACCTTTAGACCTAAATTTCATGCACCTTATCTAAGACATAGGTTGCTACTGACGTGGAACCAACTTCGGTTAAGGTAGTGAATTGTATTGCGGAAGTGAGCAATTCTAATTTCAGGCCACTACCTGAATTAGGAGACATTGCATGGTAATTATGTAAAACTTAGTGCAACGAGAACCCACGGTGAAACCATAATCCTAAAGATTCCATTGCAATTGATTAAACCAACCATTTAATCGATCGTTCTATTTTCTTTTGTTTTTTTTTTCTTTTGTTTTCAAAACAATCCTCAAACTTTTAAAACCAATTTAGCTAATCGTGAGTAGTTAGTAGTAGTCTACTAAGAATTTTGTTTCCCTGAGTTCGACTCGGGCCTCACAAGGCCTATATTACATTGACGCGTGCACTTGCGTTATACACACGGTAAAATCGTGTCAAGTTTTTAGCGTCGTTGTCGGGGACACAGAAATTGTCGGCACTATGAGTGCTAAAAGTAGCCACTCTAGGCTACTTTTTCTTTTCATTTTTTTAATTTTAATTTTTGAAATTAATCGTCTATCTTTCACATTTTACTTTCGTCTAGCACTGTACTTAATTAAATCCATCTTTTTGTAGGTACTAGTACATGGTGAGCACGCGCAGCACGGACTACGCACGGTCATCATCACATGTCCCGTCTTCGGGATCAGACGATGAGGAAAACAACATCAAAAATCAATTTGAGGACGTGGATTCAGATTCTGAACCATAAGCAATGGCTGAAGAAAAAATAATATGGGAAAAGATTAAGGCTTCTTCCTCTTCTGCGTCAAAGGGGCCTATTAAAAGGCAGGCAATAAACATTCCTACATATAAAATTGATCCGACATTGATCAATTTGGTCAAATCTCAAGCATTTCATGGGCTGAAGAATGAAGATCCAGTGGCCCACATAAGCACTTTTGTAGAGAACTGTGATATGATAAAAATTGACCGGTTTCCACAGGAGTCACTTTACTTGAAGTTGTTTCCCAGCTCTCTGGCAGACAATGCACGAGAATGGCTGCATAACCTTGATGATGAGATCGTGGAGACTTGGGATCAAATGATTGAGGTCTTTTTTGAGTGATTTTTCCCACCTGAGAAGACTAATGATCTAGTAAGGAAAATTCACAATTTCAGCCAAAAGGCGGGAGAAACCTATTCCGAGACGTGGGAACGCTTCCAGATCATGCTGAGGAGGTGCCCACATCATGGGATGGACAAGGAGAAACAAATAAAAATTTTCTACTTTGCTCTCAATGAGCATGACAGAAGCAACCTGTGGCGAACGATTCACAAAAACAAGATTAACTAATGCGGAAGCGGTCGTTAGCAGCAGAATTACTAAAAATCGCTAAAAATTAAAACTTTTTACAAAGAAATCCATAAACTAAAATACTCTTTCATAAGGAACCAAAGTAACTTAATTACATTCCGGTTCATCAGTACATCTCTTGTACCCTTCCTTCTCGAGTGTTACAAGCATCAACTGTCTTGTTAAACTGTACATAGGCAATATAAAAATCTCGAGGCATCAAGCCAAAATCTCAGATCAATACAAAACTAACTACTGACTCCTAGGACATGAGAGTACAGAGATGACACATAGGACTCTCTCTCTATATATAGGACATGACAACTAGTGTTTCCACCTGAGGATTCACTGCTGTCCTTGGTGCTGCTGTTGCTGCTGTTCTTCACCCGCTGTAAGGTTTCTACCTCTTCCTCGTCGTTTACCTAAAAAGTTGGATCCCACGGGGGTGAGATAATTGAAAATTGTCCCAGTGAGAGATATAACTCTTTGCCAGAAATATTATTATTGTAATTAAGGGAATAAAACTAAGCAAAAGAATCATAAGTATTCAACAACAACTAAATCATTGACTAAACAATTTGGAACATTATCCTTTATTCAAGTCATTTAAGCTATAACTTAATAGAGTAGCCTGTTACTTATCCAACAAGGAATTGAAGAGCATAAATAACATTTATCCATTTAGAACATGCTATGCAAAGTAACATCAGCCAATGTTTCTCGTATTTCAACCCTAAGCAAATACGCTATACGGCTGATTACATTTTACAAACATACTTAAGCCCTGAGGAGATGAGGTATACCGCTCATACTCCAACCGACCATTGTGAAATCGAAATCGGTACCATACATAGGTCAATAGAAGAGCCGGATTTCCATGACCTCGTCTTCCTTAGCCAGTGTGAGGACCAATTGCAGGACATCTTGTGTCTCTGCTAAATAGCTTTCCAGGGTATACTGGCAACTTCACTATTAGAGTTATAGTGGCATGCTGTACTCTCTTTGCAATCGAGAGATATTATATTTATCTCACATTGATTCAGCATTAACATCATCAGGAGATTAATGATACATCCATCCCGATCTTCGGGAGATTAGTAATACATCCATCCCGACATAAATAATGAAGTATTGAGAGATTTAATGTTTACCTCACATCAATTCCTACATTAGGGCGTAAGGATATTTGCGCCCATAACCCCCACATACTCAAAAGTATGCCCTCCAGGAGTTCCCGTAGGAAAACCTGTTTCACCATCACCAAACTACAGACGATGATGGATCTATGGTCAGGTCTCTACATGATACCATTTCACTTGATAAATTAAGTACATTAACATATTCTTTTAGCATCAACCATGTTTTCAAACATAAATCATTATAACAAATGCTACAAAGAATGAGTACTATTTATATCAAGTTCTTTTCAAAGCTTTGTTAAACATTGGGATCTCAATCCTTTGTCACATCAGGGTATTCTCATCCCTTATCATCTCATCATCATGATTATGAAACATGGGTGTCTAAACCCTTAGTTCATCAAAACACTTGTTACCATTTTATCAGGTAACTTAATGCCTTCAGGTTATTTAATCATTGTAAACATATTAATTGTAGTGCAGGTATTTCACATGGCTCTTAAAGCCCAATAATATCTTTTGTTACCTCTCATTAGGAAACACAACATATTATGGCCTACAAGGCCCATAAAGCAATTTCAATAATAAGACCTCATAACTCATACCTGGCTATGTCCACCATCTCATGAAACCTGCATAATTAGTGCACACGATAACAATTATATCAATTACAAATCAGCACTATGCATTGTAAGAGTAACATCATCCTTACCTCCTTTGAGTTAGGATTTCCCAATTTATGTCAATTAGGAATACTATATCTCATTACCCAGATTTGGGTCATGATTTATCATCATATTGCCCAAAATTAAGGTTTCATACATTACATCCCAAGATTAGGGCTCCACATATCTTTATCCAATATTAGTATAGGATTTCATATCAAAGAGTCACATACCAGTACATAATATCACCTTGAACCAGGTTTTACATCACATCATTGTATTAAGATTTCATTTTGACCTTAACCCTATCTAGGATTCCACATGACATCACCCTTACTTTAGAGTTTCATATGGCTTCTCCATTGATTAGGGTTTCTCATAACATCATCCTCAATTAGGGTTTACTATTCACATTTGATCAGGGTTTATTATTAAAATACCCTGAATTAGGGTGTCTTATGTCATTACCCTAAATTAGGGTCATACCATTACCATAGATTAGGGTTTCACTTATCATTTCCCTCAATTAGGGTTTAGGTACATTAACCTTCTTAATTATGGTTCATGATCTCTTTATCAAGGATCATACCCTAATTACACATTCATTCATGTTGGAAGTGTTGAGACTTAACCACTACATGATTATCATTCATGTAGGAAGTCCTCTCTCTCTTATCCTTTATATGATGATATTTACTTAAGACTTGATTAGATTAGATCAACTCAACTTGATTAGAGAGTTGACACCATGTATTGTGTCATTACTTCCATAATCATCAGAGATTAATCATTCAAAGGTACTAATCCCCCTATCTGATTAATAGTACAATTATCATAATCATCCTTGAATTACATAATGCAATGATCAATTAAACAATTGGCCTTTAATGACCTTAATTGTCCATACAGTTTTGGTTAATTACTTCCAAATGGTCTTGGTCACTTAGAACCCAAACGGTCTTGACCAAACAGACCTCAAATGGTCTTGCTTGAAATACCTCCAAACAGTCTAAGACCGTTTAGACCTCCAAACGGTCTAAGACCGTTTCTTGGTCTAATAGTTTGAAACCGTTTAGCAAAGTTGGTGCTTGAAACCGTTTAGAACATATGTACTTGGGATCGTTTGTCTCAATTGGTTTGGGGTCATTTAGTCCCAAACGGTCTTGAGACCGTTTGGTCCCAAACTGTCTTGAGACCGTTTGGACTCAAACAGTCTTGAGACCATTTGGTCCAAACCTCCTCAAAACCGATTGGACCAAAAATGGTCTCAACCACTCATATTGATTTAGGGTTTCCAAGATCAATTCCTTCATCAATTGAATCCATGTAATTACTCATCAATTGAACCTAAGCACCATACTTAAATTGAGCTTAATGAATCATCTTTCAATTGATTAGACTTTCAATTTATCATCAATTAGGGTTTTGAACCCAATTGAATTAAGGTTGAAATCGATGAACTTGCAATATTAGTCATTGTGGAACTATTTGCTTTGAAATTATTGGACCATCATTCAAATTGGGAATGAACTGACCCCAAACGGTCTTGAGGTCATTTGGATGACCTCCAAAGGGTCTTGAGACCATTTTCCCCATCCCATCACTTAAAATTGTGAAATTCAATTAGGGTTTGGATCATTAGATTGATCAACAGTTTGAACTATTGATTGCATTACCATTTGCTATCTTTGGACCTTAAAAAAACTCAACCATACTCAACCCTAGACCTCCAAACGGTCTTGGTTGAACTACAAAAAGTCTTGAGACCATTTGGGTGATCTCCAAACGGTCTTGAGACCGTTTGGGTTAATCAACCCAAAGATTTAATTCATTCAATTGCAAAATCAGCACTTAACCCGATTAGGGTTTCTAATTGGATGATTGTTCATATATTAATTCAATCAATTGGAACCATTAGATCCTCATCCAACATGTACTAGGGTCCTGACCTCAAACGGTCAACCCATCCAAATGGTCAACTCATCTAAACGGTTTTGGGGTTCAAGACTCTAAACAGTTTGCAAACCGTTTAGTCTCCAAACAGTTTGGTGAAACCGTTTGGACCAAAGTCTTAAAACCATTTGCAAGTAAAACTTGTTGGAAAATGTGCCTAAGATGATGTCATCATCATCTACCTTCATTCATTCAAAAGCTAATGTCGTTTTCATGGTAATTACAATAATGGATCAAGGAAATTTCAAATAGAACAAAACGTTCAACAAATAATGGAGATTTGAATGCAATAACAACATTTAAGGGTTTGAGTTATATAAACCACCTCCAATTGAGCTTCAAAGCTTGGATCTTCATGTAAACAATGGTGGAGGAAACTTTTGCAACTCTCCCAAGGCTCGTCCTCAAGCTTTGGTGTGAAAAGATTGGCTAGGATTGAAGATGGAGTGAAATAGAGAAGAAATCATGCATTGTTTTGTGATTTCCACCATGAAATCAAGGTGAAAGAAGATCAAGAAGCTTACCAACAGGTTGGGGGTCGTCCTCCTGTTTCTCCTAGCTCCCTTGGTCGTTTTTGCAAGCAAAGAGAGGAAGTAGATTCGAAAAAGCCTTTGATTTGGGTGGTAAAAGGTGTTTTTATAAGAAAATCAATGAGAGAGAAAGTGCCTTATAAAAATATTTTAATTCCAAAATTAGTGTCACCTCTTCCCCCTCAATTCCTTGTCCACGAAACCATCTTATCCCACTTGCAAAACTTCTTCATTATCCAAGAATTAAAAGAAAAGAAATTAAGCACCTTAATCATATTATACTAATATCCCCTTTTTAGTGGATATTTCTTTTTATTAACTTAATGTGAGTGGGCATTCCACTCACCCAAGATATCTTCGTGCCTTTGCAAGGCACAAGCTCGTCCAGCCCTTTTTCAAATTCATCCCTCACCTTTTGGTTGAAGGGTTCTTCAATTAATATAATTCTTTTTTTTGCATTAAATTGAAATAAAGTTCCTTTTATGCTTAAATCTTGATTATTTTAATACCAAAATTCTCTCTCCTCCAAGATAATTCAAATGAGGTGCCCCTCTCATTTTCTTTTCTCTACATGATGCCAAGAAACATGGGGGAACCTCTAGAAGTGGTATTTTGCATATTGAACCCTAAGTTTTAGGTAAATTACACATTACACCAAAACTAGGTTTTAATGCACAAGGATTGCTCAGCAGGCTTTATTTTGGTGCTCCAGCTTGTGGAAACCATACCACTACATCATTCTCATTATTATGATGAGATGAGAAACATTTTATCATGTACAATTTACAAGTTAACCCCTCAACTTGGCTAATTTGCACTTTAGTCCAAAATTAACAAAACAATGTTTCAACATTATTCAAAAAGGACTAAAATTGAAATATAAGTTCCTCTTGAGCCTTAATTACCTTCTAAGAAATATGAACAAGCATCTAATCAACATTATTAAGCAAAACATCTAGGGTTAGAGCATAACCCAGGTCAGGGATGTTACAAATTATCCACCCCTTACAAGGATTTCGTCCCCGAAATCATCAACAAAAACATTTAAGAGAAAGGAGTAGGGTATTTCCTCCTCATCTCTTCCTCTAGTTCCCATGTAGCTTCTTTAATGCCACGGTGATTCCAGAGGACTTTTACAAGACAAATGTCTTTCTTTTTTAGCCTTTTAATTCTCTTATCAAGGATCGTCACAGGTCCTTCAACATATGATATATCATCATTTAACTCTACTTCCACAGGTTGTAGAACTAATTCTATGGCAGGGTGACACTTCCTCAACATAGAGATGTGGAACACTGGATGCAACTTATGCAACTCAGGTGGTAACTCCATCTTATAAGCTACCTTTCCAATCCGTTCAATGATTGGATAAGGCCCCATAAATCTAGGAGCTAACTTTCCCTTCCTTCCAAATCTAAGAACTCCCTTCCAAGGTGAGACCTTGAGATATACTCTGTCTCCAACTTGGAATTCTAAAGGTCTTCCCCATTTGTCAGCGTAAGACTTCTGTCTATCCTGTGCAGTCTTTAACTGTTGTTGTATTACTTTAATCTTCTCAGTTGTCTGTTGCACTAGCTCAGGACCCAAAAGTTGTTTTTCTCCAGTTTCATACCAACATAAAGGAGATCTACAATGTCTACCATATAAAGCTTCATATGGTGCCATGTCAATACTGTACTGATAGCTATGATTGTAAGCAAATTCTATCAAGCTCAGGTGTAGATCCCAACTTCCTACAAACTGAAGGACACATGCCCTAAGCAAGTCCTCCAAGGTTTGTATAGTCCTTTCAAATTGTCCATCAGTCTATGGGTGAAAGGCAGTACTAAACCTTAACTGCGTACCCAAAGCTTTATGAAGTCGTTCCCAAAAATGACTTATGAACTGAGGTCCTCTATCAGAAATGATAGTAGTTGGAACCCCATGCAGCTGCACTATCTCATCTACATATAACTGTGCCAACTTCTCAGCAGTGAGGTTGTTTTGACAGGTAAGAAGTGTGCTGACTTAGTCAACCTATCAACTATCACCCAAATGGAATCATGATTTTTGGTTGTTCTAGGCAAACCAACCACAAAGTCCATGGTCACATGATCCCATTACCACTACGGTATAGGCAAAGGTTGCATCGTTCCTGCGGGCTTCTGATGTTCAACTTTAACTTGCTGACACACCAGACACCGCATAAGAACCTCAGTTACATCCTTCTTCAATCCAGACCACCAATACATATCCTTTAAGTTATGATACATCTTGGTGCTCCCTAGATGCATAGCATACATCGAAGAATGAGCTTCACCCAGAACTAACTTCCTCAAGGTATTGGCATCAGGTACTACCATCCTACCATGGTAACAAGCTACCTGATCCTCTGACTCATGAAAGCCATCTCGTTTCTCACTACCATATTATGTCCTAATCTGTTGAACTACAACATCAACTTGCAGATCTGCTATCTCAGAGTTGGTTTTATGTGCATCTCAACTAACAACCAAACTAACAATGATACTTTAAACTGTACATTGTTTTGCCTCAAACATATAAACATATCCCTCTTAGAGCACACTAAAGAATTCAACTGTGCTTTATCTAAGGCTGGTGTTGCTGATTTTCAGCTTAATGCATCAGCAACTACATTAGCCTTCCCTGGATGATAATCAATTGTACAATCATAGTCCTTGATTAACTCCATCCAGTGGCGTTGTCTCATGTTTAGCTCATGCTGTGAAAAGATATACTTTAGGTTCTTATGGTCTGTGAAAATCTAGAATGTCTCTCCATAGAGATAATGTCTCTAGATTTTCAAAGCATGGACTACAGCGGCTAGCTCGATCATGTGTTGGATAATTCTCCTCGTGTTTCTTAATTTGTCGAGAAGCAAAAGAAATCACTTGCTTATCCTGCATCAACACACATCCTAAACCATTCTTAGATGCATCACAGAAAACTATGTACCCCTTTCCCTGCTCAGGTAACACCAACACAGGTGCACTTGTCAACCTTTCTTTCAACAACTGAAAAGAATGTTGACACTTGTCTTTCCAAATGAAAGGAACTTCCTTCCTGGTCAACTTGGTTAGAGGTAAAGCTATAGAACTGAAGTTCTTAATGAACCTCCTATAATATCCTACCAACCCTAGGAAACTGCGTATCTCTGTCAGTGTTTTCAGCTGTTCCCATTGCAGGACAGATTCTATCTTCTTAGGATCAACACGAATACCTGAGGCAGATATTACGTATCCTAGAAAAGAAACTTTTGGTAGTCAGAATTCACATTTGCTAAACTTAGCATACAATTTATGCTTTTTTAGCAAAGTTAGAGCCTGACGGAGGTGCTGCTCATGTTGTTGAGCATCTCTACTGTAGATCAAGATGTCATCTATAAAGACGACTACACACTGATCAAGAAAAGGTCAAAAGATTCTATTCATGAGTTCCATGAATGTAGATGGTGCATTAGTTAGTCCAAACGACATAACTATGAACTCATAGTGACCATACCTTGTCCTAAAGGCATACTTAGGTATGTCACTCTCCTTAACACGCAATTGATGATATCCCGACCTTAGATCTATCTTGGAAAAGACAATTGCACCACACAACTGATCAAACAAGTCATCTATCCTTGGCAAAGGATACTTATTCTTTATAGTTACTTTATTTAACTGTCTGTAATCAATGCATAACTTCATCGATCCATCCTTCTTCTTAACAAACAGAACCGGAGCACCCCATGGTGAAGTACTCGGTCGAATAAAACCTTTCTCAAGAAACTCCTGAAGTTGTTTCTTGAGTTCTGCCATTTTAGCAGGAGCCATCCTATATGGTGTTTGTGTTATTGGTTGTGTGCCTGGGATTAGATTAATCTCAAAATCAATCTCTTGGGGTGGAGGTACACCTAGAAGTTCCTCAGGAAACACATCTTCAAATTCCCTGACTACCAGAACTTCAGAAGGATGAGGGCTCTCCATGGTGGTATCTACCACATGTGCCAAGAATGCAAAACATCCTTGACTCATCAACTTCTCAGCTACCATAGATGACACAAGGTAGGTTGGAAGAATCTTTCTATCTCCTTGAAAGATCCATGTGTCACTATCATCTGTGAACATAGCTTGCTTGGACTCACAATCCAAGACAACCTTATATTTTTCTAGGGTATCCATTCCAAGAATTATATCAAACCCATGCATCTCAAGTGGTATAAGGTCCACTTGAATGCGATGTTTAGAAAAGAAAAGAGTGTAGGAAGAACACACCTCCCGCAACACTGCAAATCCCATCAAAGGAGTTTCTAACTTCAGACTCTCTGCCCTATGACCAACTGTCATATTGCAGTCAAGAATCACTCTTTTAGTGATGAAAGAATGTGTATCACCCGGATCAATTAAAATAGATATGATGCAGGATGTAGACATATCAGAATAAATTAGTTCCATCTAACCTGTCACAACCCTAGGGTTGACTACTGCATCAGGCTGATTCATCGCATAGAATCTCGTTGTCGCCTGCGGTTGATTCGGTGCTCAATTACTGGGTGACGACGATCCAGCTTGGGATGCTTGTCCACGTCCTCTAGCGCCACTTGGAAATTGTCACCTCTATGAGCCTTGCTGACTCTACTTCTAAGGTTGAGTCACACTTGCTTCTCTGGCTAAAAAATCCTTCATCAGATGCCCCATCTTTCCACATATAAAACAACCTCTATTCCCTGACTGTGATCTGGGTGGTCCTGTTACCGACACTGATGCTGAGTTGTGGGCTCCTTCAAGTGGTAAACTACGGCCTATACCCCTATTTGATGTCCATTACGTCTGGGTATTAGACCTTAGTGGTGCTATTGGTGCAGAAAATCTCGGTTTCCTAAAACTTTTGGACAAGGGTCCTTGAAACTGAGGATACACTTTCTTACTCTTAGTATGTTGCTTCTCAGTCACAGACCTCTCAATCCGTCTAACCGACTCCACAAAAGTAGCAAACCTATCCCTGTTCTCTAAAGCCGACACAAGAGTGGTCAAATTAGCATTCAACCCTTTTCTCAAAACGCCGAATCCTTTCTTCATCGGTAGCTGCCATATGCGGATAGAACCACAAAAGCTCCATGAACTTAGCCTCATACTCGCTAATGTTCATTGGTCCTTGCCTTAATCTCTCAAACTGAGAGATCTTCTCATCCATGAACATCTTAGGAAAGTATCTATTTCTGAATTCTCGTCAGAATACTTCCCATTCGATCTCCACACCTGGCCTCTTGCCCTCTTCTATGGTCCACCAATGGTCAGCACTCCCTTTCAGAAGGTACACTACGTGTCTAACCTTCTCAGCTACTGGGATGTTAAGGATTCTAAAGGCCTTCTCTAGTTCATTCAGCCACATGTCTGCATCTGCTGGGTCAGCTGTTCCAACATATTATGTGGCTCCAACCTAGCGAAGTCATTCAAATGTCTTGCCGGCTCCCCGTCCTTCATGGTGGGTAGGTGCCCTAGGTATAGGTAATGGCATCTTATCTGTCATATGAGTCATGGCTGCCATAAACTGCCCCAACATGGCTTGAAAGGCTGGGTTCCCCATATCAGCTTGATTAAACTGGGGTTGTTCAGGTATGGGCTCCTCCCTATCATGGTCTCTTGCACCTCCTCTTGGTGCAGCAACGCTGCTTTTAGCAACATGTTCATAATGTGATCCATACATCTTTAGTTCTTCTTCTCCTCCTATATGAGCAGAAGACACTATTAGATAAACTGGAAGACACTAGAACATACTCAACAACCTTAATCCTATGTCTCGATAGACTCAGCGAACCTAGATCTCTGATACCACTAAATTGTGGCGAACGATTCACAAAAACAAGATTAACTAATGCGGAAGCGGTCGTTAGCAGCGAAATTACTGAAAATCGCTAAAAATTAAAACTTTTTACAAAGAGATCCATAAAATGAAGTACTCTTTCATAAGGAACCAAAGTAACTTAATTACATTCCAGTTCATCAGTACATCTCTTGTACCCTTCCTTCTCGAGTGTTACAACTGCCCTGTTAAACTGTACATAGGCAATATAAAAATCTCGAGGCATCAAGCCAAAACCTCAGATTAATATAAAACTAACTACTGACTCCTAGGACCTGAGAGTACAGAGACGACACATAGGACTCTCTCTCTATATATAGGACATGACAACCAGTGTTTCCACCTCAGGATTCACTACTGTCCTTGGTATTGCTGCTGCTGTTCTTCATCCACTGTAAGGTTTCTGCCTCTTCCTTGACGTTTACCTAAAAAGTTGGATCCCACGGGGGTGAGACAATTGAAAATTGTCCCAGCGAGAGATATAACTCTCCGCCAGAAGCATTATTATTGTAATTAAGGGAATAAAACTAAGCAGAAGAATCATAAGTATTCAACAACAACTAAATCATTGACTAAACAATTTGGAACATTATCCTTTATTCAAGTCATTTCAGCTATAACTTAATAGAGTAGCATGTTACTTATCCAACAAGGAATTGAAGAGCATAAATAACATTTATCCATTTAGAACATGCTATGCAAAGTAACATCAGCCAATGTTTCTCGTATTTCAACCCTAAGCAAATACGCTATACGGCTGATTACATTTTAAAAACATACTTAAGCCCTAAGGAGATGAGGTATACCGCTCATACTCCAACCGACCATTACGAAATCAAAATTGGTACCATACATAGGTCAATAGAAGAGTCGGATTTCGATGACCTCGTCTTCCTCAGCCAGTGTGAGGACCAATTGCAGGACATCTTGTGTCTATACTAAATAGCTTTCCAGGGTATACTGGCAACTTCGCTATTAGAGTTACAGTGGCATGCCATACTCTCTTCGCAATCGAGAGATATTATATTTATCTCACATCGATTCGACATTAACATCATCGGGAGATTAATGATACATCCATCCTGATCTTCAGGAGATTAGTGATACATCCATCCCGACATAAATAATGAAGGATTGAGAGATTTAATGTTTACCTCACATCAATTCCTCCATTAGGGCGTAATGATATTTGCGCCCATAACCCCCACATACTCAAAAGTATGCCCTCCAGGAGTTCCCGTAGGAAAACCTATTTCACCATCACCAAACTACTGACGATGATGGATCTATGGTCAAGGCTCTACATGATACCATTTCACTTGATAAATTAAGTACATTAACATATTCTTTTAGCATCAACCATGTTTTCAAACATAAATCATTATAACAAATGCTACAAAGAATGAGTACTATTTCTATCAAGTTCTTTTCAAAGCTTTGTTAAACATTGGGATCTCAATCCTTTGTCACATCAGGGTATTCTCATCCCTTATCATCTCATTATCATGATTATGAAACATGGGTGTCTAAACCCGTAGTTCATCAAAACACTTGTTACCACTTTATCAGGTAACTTAATGCCTTCAGGTTATTTAATCATTGTAAACATATTAATTGGAGTGCATGTATTTCACACGGCTCTTAAAGCCCAATAATATCTTTTGTTACCTCTCATTAGGCAACACATCATATTATGGCCTACAAGGCCCATAAAGCAATTTTAATAATAAGACCTCATAACTTATACCTGGCTATGTCCACCATCTCATGAAACCTACATAATTAGTGTACATGATAACAACTATATCAATTACAAATCAGCACTATGCATTGTAAGAATAACATCATCATTACCTCCTTTGAGTTAGGATCTCCCAACTTTTGTCAATTAGGAATACTATATCTCATTAACCAGATTTGGGTCATGATTTATCATCATATTGCCCAAAATTAAGGTTTCATACATTACATCCCAAGATTAGGGCTCCACATATCTTTATCCTATATCATTATAGGATTTCATATCAAAGAGTCACATACCAGTACATAGTATCACCTTGAATCAGGTTTTACATCACATCATTGTATTAAGGTTTCATTTTGACCTTAACCCTATCTAGGATTCCACATGACATTACCCTTACTTTAGGGTTTCATATGGCTTCTCCATTGATTAGGGCTTCTCATAACAACATCCTCAATTAGGGTTTACTATTCACATTTGATCAGGGTTTATTATTAAAATACCCTGAATTAGGGTGTCTTATGTCATTACCCTAAATTAGGGTCATACCATTACCATAGATTAGGGTTTCACCTATCATTGCCCTCAATTAGGGTTTTGGTACATTAACCTTCTTAATTAGGGTTCATGATCTCTTTATCAAGGATCATACCCTAATTACACATTCATTCATGTTGGAAGTGTTGAGACTTAACCACTACATGATTATCATTCATGTAGGAAGTCCTCTCTCTTATCCTTTATATGATGATATTTACTTAAGACTTGATTAGATTAGATCAACTCAACTTGATTAGAAAGTTGACACCATGTATTGTGTCATTACTTCCATAATCATCAGAGATTAATCATTCAAAGGTACTAATCCCCCTATCTTATTAAGAGTACAATTATCATAATCATCCTTGAATTACATCATGTAATGATCAATTAAATAATTGGCCTTTAATCACCTTAATTGTCCATACGGTTTTGGTTAATTACTTCCAAACAATCTTGGTCACTTAGACCCCAAATGGTCTTAACCAACCAGACCTCAAACGGTCTTGCTTGAAATACCTCCAAACGGTCTAAGACCGTTTAGATCTCCAAACGGTCTTGGTCTAACGGTTTGAAACCATTCAGCAAAGTTGGTGCTTGAAACAGTTTAGAACATATGTACTTGGCATCATTTGTCTCAATTGGTTTGGGGTCGTTTGGTCCCAAACGGTCTTGAGACCGTTTGGTCCAAACCTCCTCAAAACCTATTGGACCAAAAATGGTCTCAACCACTCATATTGATTTACGGTTTCCAAGACTAATTCCTTCATCAATTGAATCCATGTAATTATTCATCAATTGAACCTAAGCACCATACTTAAATTGAGCTTAATGAAACATCTTTCAATTGATTAGACTTTCAATTGATCATCAATTAGGGTTTTGAACCCAATTGAATTAAGGTTGAAATCGATGAACTTGCAATATTAGTCATTGTGGAACTATTTGCTTTGAAATTATTGAACCATCATTCAAATTGGGCATGACCTGACCCCAAACGGTCTTAAGGTCATTTGGATGACCTCCAAATGGTCTTGAGACCGTTTTCCCCATTCCATCACTTAAAATTGTGAAATTCAATTAGGGTTTGGATCATTAGATTGATCAACAATTTGAACTATTGATTGCATTACCATTAGCTATCTTTGGACCTTAAAAAAACTCAACCATACTCAACCCTAGACCTCCAAACGATCTTGGTTGACCTCTAAATGGTCTTGAGACCATTTGGGTGATCTCCAAACGGTCTTGAGACTGTTTGGGTTAATCAACCCAAAGATTTAATTCATTCAATTGCAAAATTAGCACTTAACCCGATTAGGGTTTCTAATTGGATGATTGTTCATATATTGATTCAATCAATTGGAACCATTAGATCCTCATCCAACATGTACTAGGGTCCTGACCTCAAACGGTCAACCCATACAAATGGTCAACTCATCTAAACAGTTTTGGGGTTCAAGACTCTAAACGATTTGCAAACCGTTTAGTCTCCAAACGGTTTGGTGAAACCGTTTGGACCAAAGTCTTAAAACCGTTTGCAAGGAAAACTTGTTGGAATATGTGCCTAAGATGATTTCATCATCATCTACCTTCATTCAAGGAAATTTCAAATAGAACAAAACGTTCAACAAATAATGGAGATTTGAATGCAATAACAATATTTAAGGGTTTGAGTTATATAACCCGCCTCCAATTGAGATTCAATGCTTGGAGCTTCACGTCAACAATGGTGGAGGAAGATTTTTCAACTCTCCCAAGGCTCATACTCAAGCTTTGGTGTGAAAAGATTGGCTAGGATTGAAGATGGAGTGAAATAGAGAAGAAATCATGCATTGTTTTGTGATTTCCACCATGAAATCAAGGTGAAAGAAGATCAAGAAGCTTACCAACAGGTTGGGGGTCGTCCTCTTGTTTCTCATAGCTCCCTTGGTAGTTTTTTCAAGAAAAGAGAGGAAGTGGATTCGAAAAAGCCTTTGATTTGGGTGGTAAAAGGTGTTTTTATAAGAAAATCAATGAGAGAGAAAGTGCCTTATAAAAATCTTTTAATTCCAAAATTAGTGCTGCCTCTTCCCCCTCAATTCCTTGGCCAAGAAGCCATCTTCTCCCACTTGCAAAACTTCTTCATTATCCAAGAATTAAAAGAAAAGAAATTAAGCACCTTAATCAAATTATACTAATATCCCCTTTTTAGTGGATATTTCTTTTTATTAACTTAATGTGAGTGGACTTTCCACTCATCCAAGATATCTTCGTGCCTTTTCAAGGCACAAAATCATCCAACCCTTTTGCAAATTCATCCCTCACCTTTTGGTTGAAGGGTTCTTCAATTAATATATTACTTTTTTGCATTAAATTGAAATAAAGTTCCTTTTATGCTTAAATCTTGATTTTTATAATACCAAGATTCTCTCTCCTCCAAGATAATTCAAATGAGGTGCCCCTCTCATTTTATTTTCTCTACATGATGCCAAGAAACATGGGGAACCCTATAGAAGTGGTATTTTGCATATTGAACCCTAGGTTTTGGGTAAATTACACATTACACCAAAACTAGGTTTTAATGCACAAGGATTGCTCAACAAGCTTTATTTTGGTGCTCCAGCTTGTAGAAACCATACCACTGCATCATTATCATTCTTATGATGCTTCAACATATGATAAACATTTTATCATGTACAATTTGCAAGTTAACACCTACCTTGGGTAATTTGCACTTTAGTCCAAAACTAACAAAACAATGTTTCAACATGATTAAAAAAGGACTAAAATTGAAATATAAGTTCCTCTTGTGCCTTAATTACCTTCCAAGAAATATGAACAAGCATATAATCAACATTATTAAGCAAAACATCTAGGGTTAGAGCATAACCCAGGTCAGGGATGTTACACAACCTAGTTTAAGCAGGCTCAGGTTTCTTCTTAAACAACACAGACACAAGGTGTTGGGAGATCTTGAAGAATATGGCTAAGAAACAGTCCTGGGGTGACAGAGATGCACCAGAACAAGTTAGAGCTGTAGGAGATGCAAAAGCTATCAAAGAACTTAATGACAAGATGGACTTAATTGCGAAGAGACTTCTAGCCAAAGAAGATGAAGGATCTGATGATGAGGCACAAGTGAAATTCATGCGCCAGCAAGAAGGGTACATAAATAATGACTATTCTTGGAGAAAGGACAAAATTTTTTTATGGAAGGATCCAAATAATTTCTTGCAGGATCCTGATGCTAAGCCACAACCCATGGCAGAGGAAAAGAGCAATTAGTTTCTCAATCAGGTGATAAAGTAGAATCAAGAGATAATGAGCACGTTTGGCCAATAAATTAAGCAACAAGGAGAATTTATGAACCAGTTTGGAAAAACTCTACAAAGTCATGGAGCCCAGATGAGGATTCTTGAGACATCCATAGCACAGATGGCAACTGAAATAACAAGTCTGAAGAAACCCACAATGCAAGGTTTTCCAGGAAACACAAATGTTCCAGGAGGGAACCACCAGGCCAAAGCCATTCTACTAAGGAGTGGAAAGAAACTTTTAAACCATATGGTTGATGAACCGAGAACCCACCAACAAAAAAATCAAGGCGAGATTGTAGAGGGTACTGAAGTGGTAGAGATGGTTGAAGATGAAGGAAACAAGGCCACATATGAGCCGATTGTAGAGAAAGATAACGATAATATGACGTCATATGTGCCACCAGGAGGAGGGCTCGCTAGCGGAGATTCAGGTGGTGAAGCCTGGGGCGCCTCTGCCCTAGGGGCGACGGCCGGCGGGGGGGGGGGGCTCCTTCCCGTTGATTCCTAGCGGAGGTGGAGCAGAGAGGACCGGCTCTGATTGTATGGTGTGTAGAAATGACCAGGTGGCATCCATCATCGAATCAGTTGATCTTGGACTTCAGGGCACGACTTCAGGAGGCCAAGGCGATTTGGGCGGGGAAAGGGGAGTCTACAGTGACATTGGGCTCAGCGGCTGATGGTGGGGACCGACCCAAAGGTGACCGGATTTGGGGCGACGCCACCTCTATTTCTCCCTTCCGAGCTCGGTTCCTGGCTCTACGGGACCAGTAGATCCTACAAGACGCGGATGCTGGAACTGGTCTCTCCCCCCCACGACGGATGGTGAAGACGGGGGTGACGCTTCAGGCAAGGGGACGGTTTTGGAAGATGCGGCGGTGGCAGCGGCAGGGGATACAGATCGTACGAGTGATGGTGTTGAACACGGGCATACGGTTGAGATGGCAGCAATTTCGGAGGCTCTGGTGGCTGAATCTCCTTCACCCCATTCTTCTCTTGCAGGTGGGGATTCAGATGGTTTGGAGGCCGACATCTTGGTCGGTGGCTCCTCAGAGAGGATGCTGCCGATTGCGGCAGAGGAAGCTTTGCTGACGGATGTCGCAGACAAGATGATCGAGGCTTTGCCGGAGACAGGTTTCACGGACTCCGTTGATGTTGCTGGCGATGCACACAAGGTAGTCGACGTTTCGCCGGAGACAGTTTCAGCTGGTGTCGATGGCGATGATGGCTTCTTTGAGGGCTGCATTTGGGTGGGGTCTATCTGTGTCCCCCTCTCGGGAGTGCCCTCGATGATGGCGTCGTCGGAGGAGATAGTTGCAGATGAACAAGTGACGGTTCCATCACCGGTTGCTTTGCTTCACGAGCTCCGCCAGAGTCACCGTCGGGCCAAGGGAGGTGCATGCTTCAGATGTTTGAGATGTGGTCACTGGCGGAACCAATGCAGGGCTGAGCTAGTGTGTTTCCGGTGTCGTTCTTCAGGTCACATAGCGCGTGACTGTGAGGCCAAGAAGAAGGTCAGAAAGCATCGCCCTGTGGCGGGTGACCGGTGCCATCACTGCCTTCAGCTTGGACACTGGAGGCGTCATTGCACAACACCCATAGCTTGTCTTCGTTGCAGGAAGCCTGGCCACTTGGCAAGGGAATGTCGATGGTCCAAGACAGTTGAACTGGTTCAACCGCCCGTGACTGTGACTACTTATGCTTCGGGGTCTGCTGCCTCCAATGAGATAACTGATGGTGCCATGGCCAGCCTCGTGACGAGATGGGTGCAGGACTCCGTGGGTGCACGTCGACATCTAAGGCATCATTACTTTGGAGATTTCCTGGATCTGTGGCATGCAAGTGAGCGCCCTTGGAGTGCTGATGGATACTCCAACCACTCGTCTGGTGGAGTGGTGGATAGCAACCCCGATAGTGAGGAACTTGTGAGCAAGACATATGATGAGCTTGATGACTGGAACTATGATCCCTAGCTAGTCTGAGAAGGTGGCTTGAGGAGTCGATGGTGGCTTGGAGATAGAAAGCACAAAGGATGGCGATGAGTAGTGGCTTCTTAGATACTTGGCTTGGAGGGATGGGTGTTAGGATGATTGAGTGTGATTCTTTATCTGGAGAAGACTTATGGGATGATTTTTTTTGGGTCGATCGCGAATGATCTTTTGTAATGCGGATGATTTCACTTGGCTTGATTGAGGGGCAAGATGAATAAAATGAACCTCTATTTATTAAAAAAAATATGTGCCACCACATTAGAGGGCACAGGTCGTTCCCATCCCTTACCCCAACAGTCTCAAAGCCAAGAAAGTAGATGCACAGTTCAAGAAGTTTCTGGACAGTTTTAGAAAAATTTCTGTTAATATTCCTTTGTTGGAGGCGATTGAGCAGATACCCTCATATGGTAAATTTTTAAAAGATATAATTACCAAAAAGAGGAAGATACCTGATACCGAGGTAGTAGTGCTTAAGGAGTAGGTCAGCGCTTTCATTCTGGGAAAATTGCCACCAAAGCGACAAGATCCAGGCTGTTTCAACATCTCCTGCTATATTGGTAAAGTCAAATTTGGTGAGGCACTATGTGATTTTGGGGCAAGTATCAACCTGATGCCCCTTTCTACATTCAAAAAGCTTGGGCTAAAGGAATCTCAAAAGAGAAATATGATAATTCAAGTGGCAGACAATTCTGTAGTGAGGCCGTACGGTATCTGCGAGGATGTCTTAGTAAAGGTTGATAGTTTTGTATTTCTGGCTGATTTTGTCATCATGGAGATGCAAGATGAGCATGGGAATGAGCTGCTCCTAGAAACACCCTTTCAAGCCACTGCCGACATGATACTGGAGATGGGTAGAGGTCGGGTGACAATGGGTATAGCCGATGATAGATTTGAAATACTCATGCCACCAACTCCTAACCAGTCACAAGCAAGTGAACAATGTCATAAAATAAAGTACTTTGATCACCATATATCTCTTTGTCTAGGGAAGCCATTCCTTGATATGGCTCACGTTATGATGAAGGTAGATAAGGGAACAATTTCTGTGGACATCATGGAGCATACGAAGGTAATTTCTCTTGTAAAAGTAGTGGGTTATCCCGACGATAAAGAAGAAGAAGTTTCACCGTCTACTAAGGGTGAGGCTATAGTATTTTCCATGTTTGACTCATACTCACAACTGCCCCTCGAAGCATGTCTTTTCAACTTAATGGAATATTGGATGAGAAGCACCTCATTGCAAGAATGTGTAAAGATGCTTCAAGTGCTTCCTTGCTATTACACCTAGCACTATGAAGATCTGGGACTGCTTCGACCACTGCTTCAATCCTCCTTAGTCAGCCATCTGAGTTGGAACTCAAACCGCTGCCCCCCACCTCAAGTATGTTTTCTTGGCAGATAATGAGAAGCTTCCGGTGATCATATCGGCATATCTGAGTGCCGATGAGGAAGCACAACTGATGATGGTGTTGAAGAACCATCGTGGTGCATTTGGGTGGTCCATTTCTGACATCAAGGGGATCTCCCCTACTCTTTTCTAGCATAAAATTCGACTTGTAGAAGGAGCCAAGCCAGTGATTCAGCCACAACGTTGATTAAATCCTAACATGATGGAGGTTGTCAAGAAGGAGGTGATCAAGCTCCATTCAGTGGGCATCATCTATGCCATTTCAGACTCAACATGGGTAAGCCCCATACAGGTAGTCCCTAAAAAGGGGGGAATCACTGTTACTCAAAATTTGTTGAATGAACCTGTCACCACCCGATTGGTAATCGGGTGGCGTGTTTGCATCGATTACTGCCGCTTGAATTCTGCTACCCTAAAAGATCACTTTCCTCTTCCATTTATTGATCAGATTTTAGAGCAACTGGATGGCCGCTCTCATTTTTGTTTTTTGGATGGCTACTCCCGTTACAATCAGATTTCCATTGATCCTAAGGATCAAGAGAAGTCCACCTTCACTTGTCCTTACGGAACCTTTGCTTATCACCGAATGCCGTTTGGTTTGTGCAACGCACCTGCCACTTTTCAGCGATGCATGCTTGCTATTTTCTCGGATATGGTGGAGTGCTGTTTGGAGGTTTTTATGGACAACTTTTCTGTCTATGGTGCGTCGTTTGAAGAATGTTTGCAGAATCTTGATAGGGTGTTATAGAGATGTGAGGACATACATTTAGTCCTCAATTGGGAAAAGTGCTACATGATGGTAAATGAAGGCATAGTGCTAGGACACAAGGTGTCCAACAAAGGACTTTAGGTGGATCCAGTAAAGATTGAGGTTATTTCCAAACTACCTCTACCAAATATAGTGAAATGGGTGCGGAGTTTCCTTGGTCACGCAAGATTTTATCGCCGGTTCATCAAGGACTTTTCGAAAATAGCTAAGCCGCTTTCAGAATTGCTTGCGAAAGATGTTGTTTTTGATTTCAATGATAAATGCTTGCATGCTTTTGAGGTGCTTAAGGACAAACTGATTTCTGCGCCGGTTGTTCAAACACCGGATTGGACTATGCCATTTGAGCTTATGTGTGACGCGTCAGATTTTTCCGTCGGGGCTGTTCTAGGGCAGCGTCTTGAGAACAAACCTATAGTAATTTTTTATGCATCTAAAACTTTAAATGATGCACAACTTAATTACACCACTACTGAGAAAGAACTACTTTCCGTGGTTTTTGTTTTCAAAAAATTTAGACAATATCTAGTGGGTTCTAAGGTTGTTGTGTGGACTGATCATGCCGCCATAAAATACCTAATGGAGAAAAAAGATGCAAAACCTAGATTGATTAGGTGGATTTTTATTGTTATAAGAATTCGACATTGAAATTAAAGATAAGGCAAGTATTGAGAATGTGGTTGCGGACCAATTATCTCAGTTAGAGCGAGCTGATGAAAAGGACACCCACATACCCATTACCGAGATGTTTCCAGATGAGCAAATTCTTGCAATTCTATCGACGGATCCTTGGTTTTCGCATATTGTCAATTACCTTGCCTGTAAAGAAATCCCGGATGATTGGACCTATCAAGAAAAAAAGGTTTTTCCACTCTTTAAGATATTATTTTTGGGATGACCCAGTTTTGTTGAGACAATGCATGGATGGAATCTTGTGCAGGTGTGTTCTAGATTATGAATATGAGAGTGTAATTAGTCATTGTCATACACTACCTATTGGCGGTCATCATGCAAGTACAAGGACGACAGTTAAGGTGCTAGAGAGTGGCCTTTACTGGCCTACACTTTTCAGGGACGCCTATGACTATGTGAGACAATGTGATTCCTGTCAAAGGGTGGGTAATATATCAAAATGACAAGAGATGCCCCTCACAGTATTCCAAGAAGTTGAGGTGTTCGATCTATTGGGTATTGATTTCATGGGACCATTTGTGTCCTCCAACTCCAATTTGTATATCTTACTTGTTGTTGATTATATATCGAAGTGGGTAGAGGTAATACCCACAAGGACTAATGATTCTGCGGTAGTGTGCATGTTTGTAAAAGATCATATTTTCTACAGGTTTGGTGCGCCACGAATGATCGTCAGTGATGGTGGCACCCACTTCATGAATCGAAAATTTGCTGCATTACTGAGTAAATATGGGGTTAAGCACAATGTAGGCACCCCGTATCACCAGTAAACATAAGGCCAGGTGGAAATGTCAAATAGAGAAATTAAGAAGATCTTGGAGCGCACCATGGTTTCGTCAAGAAAGAATTGGAGTGCGTTGCTACTGGATGCATTATGGGCATACAGGACTGCATTCAAAACACCTATAGGCACTACGCCTTTTAGGTTGGTGTACGGCCGAGCATGCCATTTTCCGGTAGAATTGGAGCACAAAGCGCATTGGGCACTAAGGAAGTTGAATTTGAGCATGGACGAGGCTGGGAGAAAGAGAATGTTAGAACTCAATGAGCTAGATGAGATGAGAATGAATGCCTATGAGAACTCAAGGATTTATAAAGAGTGCACAAAGCAAATCCACGATCGCCATATCCAGCTGCAGATGTTCAAGAAGGGTGAGATGGTACTTTTGTTCAATTCAAGGTTAAAGTTGCACCCTAGAAAATTACGATCACACTGGAGTGGACCATTTATAGTAGAGGAGGTGTGACCCCATGGTGCTATCATGGTTAAGGATGGTGACATAATGTTCTGAGTGAACAACCAAAGATTGAAGAACTATTATGGGGGGGATTATAAAAGAAAGGTGCACAAGGTTAAACTCATGGCACCTAAGGAAGAATGATGAGCTTTATTGCATCTAGCCTAAGACGTTAAAGTAGGGCACTTGTTGGGAGGCAACCCAACCATTGGTAGATTTCATTTCCACTTACTTAAGTAGTTTTCATTAAATTTTTTTTAGTATAAAAATGATGCCCTGATGTGTGTGTTAAGTGTGCAGAACTGTTTGGGTGTCGATACCATTGACCCTTGTGTCGATGGTAGTGACCATGGTGCAGAGCGATAGCTATAGAAAACTTGCTCCATCGATACTATCGACGGACTCGTCGATAGTATCGACCACCCATCATGATGATCGACAAAATTTTCTGGACCAAGTCGATAGCATCGACCCCATGGTCGATGCTCGCGAGATCTCTGGAGATTTTTAGACGAAATGTTCTCAGTCATGTCGATGCCATCGACACCATAGTCGATGGTATCAACTTTAATTCAGGAAAAACCAGAGCCAAGGCCTCGCGAGGATAATAGATGCATACAAAAGTCGATGCCATCGACACCCCATCGATGGTATCGACGGGACACGTCAGCGATCCGCGAGACGCCGTCAACAAAGCACACCAATTTTGGAGGGCAATCCGTGGGATGAGTTGATACCATCGACATCTCATCGATGGTATCGATAGGTCAACAGAGGTGCCAATCTCAACTATAAAAGGAGGGGTTGTGTAACATCCCTGACCTGGGTTATGAATTAACCCTAGATTGTTTTGCTTAATAAGGTTAAGTAGATTCTTAATCTTATCTTGTGAAAAGTAATTAGGGCTCATAAGAAACTTATGTTTCAATTTTGGTCCTGTTTGAGCAATGTTGAAGCAATGTTTGCCTATTTTGGACCAAAGTGCAAATTACCCAAGTTGAGGGGTTAATTTGCAAATGTTGCATGGTAAGATGTTCCTCTGATGTTGAGACATCATAAGAATGAATATGATGTAGTGGTATGGTTTTCACAAGCTTGGGCACCAAGATTTAAGCTTGTAAAACAGTGTTGTGCATTAAAACCTAGTTTTGGTGAAAAGTGCAATTTACCCAAAACCTAGGGTTCAATATGCAAATTACCACTTCAATAAGGTCCTTAATATTTCTTGGCATCATGTATAGCAAAGAAAATGAGAGGTACTCCTCATTTGAACTAAGTTGGAGGAGAGAGAATCTTGATATTAAAATAATCAAGATTAATGCCTAATTGAAACCCTAATTTGATTTAGGGCAAAAATGAATAAAACTAATTGAAGGGCTTTCAACCAAAATGTTTTGGGTTGATTTTTAATAAGGATGGACGTTCCTTTGCCAATATAAGGAACGAAAATATCCTAAGTAGGTGAAATTCCACTCACCTTATTATAAGAAAAAGAAAACCCACTCACATATGGATATTAATATAATAAGCATTAAGGTGCTTAATTTGATTTTCTTTAAATCAAGGATAATGAAGGAGAATTAAAGGAAAAGGAAGGTGCCTCGTCCTTAAGGGATTTGAGGGCGAAGAGGCAGCCATATTTTTGGAATTTAATGCATTTTAATAATGCATTTTCTCTCTCATCAATTTCCTTATAAAAGTGCCTTTTTCAAGCCAAATGAAAGGCTATTTCGGATTTTCTTCTTTCCCTTGCTTGAAAAACCGACCAAGGAGCTAGGGAGGAGCAGGGAGCACGTCCCCAACCTGTGGGTGAGCCATTGACCTTCGTTCTCCTTGATTTCATGGTGGAAATCGAAAATAAATTATGGATTCCTTCTTATTTCGATCTCCTCTTCAACCCTAGCCAACTTTTGCAATCAAAAGCTTGAGGACGAGCCTAGGGGGAGTTGCAAGAGATTCATCCACCATTAATGGCGTGAGCTTGGAGCTTTGGAGCTCAATTGGAGGTGGGTTTTATAACTCAAACCCTTAAACATTGCTATTGCATCAATTCTCTATGCTTTGTTGATTGATTTCTTCAATTTGATACACTCTTGTTTCTTTGCTGCAATTTCCATCAAGAACGGTTTCTGTTCTTGGTTGTTCGAAGGAAGGGGATGATGACATCATCCTAGATGCTTATCCAAAGAAAATTACCAAGCAAAACCGTTTTGATAGTTACTCCAAATCGTTTTAATTTGATTGGCTATGCGGTTTCAGCAAACCGTTTAAGGGAAAACGGTTTGAGACCGTTTGGGAGAAAACGGTCTCAAGACCGTTTGAGATGGTTGACCAAGCGTTGACCGTTTGGGAATGTTGTTCCTAATTATGTATGCTGATAACCCTCCAAATTTGAGGGATTAACTCCAAAGGAATCGAGAGTTGAAGGCCAATCAATTAGGCAATCGAATTGAATTATGTGCTGATTTTCAACCTGATTAACTTGACCTGGTTGAGCAAACGGTTTCAAGACCGTTTGAGATGGTTGACCAAGCGTTGACCGTTTGGGATTACTGTTTCTAATGATGTTGGTTAATGACCCTCCAAATTTGAGGGGTTAACTCAAAAGGGATCATGAGTTGAAGGCTAATCAATTAGGCAAACCCTAATTGAAAATAGTGCTGAAATTCCAATGAGTTAAGTTGAGATTTTGGGTTGATTAGCCCAAAGATCATCCAAACGGTCTCAAGACCATTTGGGGATCACCCCAAGACCGTTTGGAGGTCTGGGGTCAAGTATAGTTGACCAATTGAAGGTCCAAAGGTACTAATCATATTGCAATGTAGTGCTGATTTGTTGATCAACTTGATAGACCAATCCATGATGATTTTTCACTAAAGTCCAAAGGTTGGATGGGCAAACGGTCTCAAGACCGTTGGAGCTCATAAAAACGGTCTCAAGACCGTTTGGTGGTCACCCAAGACCGTTTGGAGGTCTAGGGTTGAGTATAGTTCAGTGGTTGAAGGTCTAAAGATATCAAGTTGATCTGCAATAGATTGCTGATTTGGTGAGCACTTCAATGAACCAAACCCTAATTAGATTGCTTGGATTTGAGTGATATGATGGGCAAACGGTCTCAAGACCGTTTGGAGCTCATCCAAACGGTCTCAAGACCGTTTGGTGGTCACCCAGGACCGTTTGGAGGTGTAGGGTTGAGTATGATTAGGTGTTTGAAGGCCTAAAGGTACCAAGTTGATCTGCAATAAATTGCTGAATTGGTGAGCACTTCAATAATCCAAACCCTACTTGGATGGCTTGGTTTTGAGTGATGTGATGGGCAAACGGTCTCAAGACCGTTTGGAGGTCATCCAAACGACCTCAAGACCGTTTGGGGTCAGGTCATACCCAATTTGGATGATGGTTCAATGGTTTCAAAGCAACTAGTCTTACATTGATTAGTGTTGTTGAATCATCGATTCCAAACCCTAATTCAATTGAATCAAACCCTAATTGATGATCAATTGAGGGTCAATTGAGGGTCAAATCAGTTGAAGGTTGACCTATTAAACTCAATTGAAGTATGAGGGTAGGTCCAATTGATGATTGGTTCCATGAATCCAATGATTGAAGGAATCAACATTGGAAACCCTAATTCATTTGGATACCTTATGTAATGGAGGTCCAATGTAATTCAATTTTTGAGAATTAAGATGATGAATGTTCTATTGATCCAATGATGATTAGTAATGATAATAAATGAAGGTACAAAGGTTGAAACCCTAATAGTACCTAAGTGATTAAGTGCCAATTAAGGGATGAATCCCTAATTGCTTATAGGATCAATGACTTGATACACTATGTTAATCATAGTGTATGTACTCGACTGAAGAGTTGATATGAACTAATCAAGTTAAGAAGCTGATATCATGAATTCATACCTGAATATGAATCATGTGGTGTATAAGGGTTATGATCCTTAATCAAAGAGATCATGAAACCCTAAACATGAACATAAACCCTAATTGACAGGGTTATTGAATTCAACCCTAGTTGAGGGTGATTCCGTGTGAAACCCTAGTTGAGGGTGATTCAATGTGAAACCCTAGTTGAGGGTGATTCCATGTGAAACCCTAGTTGAGGGTGATTCAATGTGAAACCCTAGTTGAGGGTGATTCAATGTGAAACCCTAGTTGAGGGTGATTCCATGTGAAACCCTAGTTGAGGGTGATTCAATGTGAAACCCTAGTTGAGGGTGATTCAATGTGAAACCCTAGTTGAGGGTGATTCCATGTGAAACCCTAGTTGAGGGTGATTCAATGTGAAACCCTAGTTGAGGGTGATTCCATGTGAAACCCTAGTTGAGGGTGATTCCAAGTGAAACCCTAATTGAGGGTGCATCCATGTGGAACCCTAATTGTGGGTGATTTCATGAGAAACCCTAATTGGGAATGCATCCCTAATTGCTTATAGGACCAATGACTTGGTACCCTATGTTAATCATAGTTGTATGCATATGATTGAAGGGTTGATGTTTATTTGATAAGAATTGATTGGCCATATGTGCCATTATGTTTTTGTTACTTAGAAAGAAGTAACAAGATGAGTCGGGCTTGTAAGCCTTTGTTTTAAGTTGTTACCTAGTGAGAGGTGACAAGATGTGAATGGCCTTGTGCGCCATGTGAATAAAGTTGTTACCTAGTGAGAGGTGACAAGATGTGAATGGCCTTGTGCGCCATGTGAATGAAGTTGTTGCCTAGTGAGAGGTGACAAAATGTGAATGGCCTTGTGCGCCATGTGAATAAAGTCGTTGCCTAGTGAGAGGTGACAAGATGTGAATGGTTTTGTGAGCCATGTATGATGGAAACCCAAATCCTGGTAAAGGATTAAGGGTAATACCCTTAAATTATTAATACATTGTTTTTGCATGGTATTGATAGATAATTGGTGTACTGCTATTATATGTGCTAACCATGCAGGTATCATGAGATGATGAGCATAGCCAGGTATGAGCTATGATGTGTTATTAGTTTGAATTTGTTTATTGGGCCTTGTGTGCTATAATATACCTTGTGCCTGGTAAGAGGTGGCAAGAGAGTTAATGTGCATCAAGTGCCATGATGGATGCTTGTGTAGCAAGTATCATACTTACTTTGGTCAAATGATCTAAAGGTGTTAGTTACCTGAGAAAGAGGTAACAGTGCTCAAGTGATGAACAAAGGGTTTGAATACCCATGATTTCATGGTTATGGTATCGAAATTGTGAAAGGATGAGAAAAACCCAGTGGTGAAGTGAGGGATTAAGATCCCAACACTTATGAAAAGAGTATGGCTACGGGCCATGACTCCACATTGAAAATGCCAGGCTTTAGATATATGATCTAAGCTTGAAGAAAGTTAATGCAGTGGTAATGATTCTGTTGTTTGAATAGATGTTATACATGTTCTTCCTATTCATTAAAGAATAAGTGACATGTTGATTCTATCAAGTTACAGTTGCAATGCTTTTGATATAGAATAATGATTTAATCTGTTAGACATCAAAATATCTGCTGTCAAATAAATATGATTTCCCTATTCATATTCATCTTCTCAAGTTGCAATAATAATGTTTCTGGCGGAGAGTTATATCTCTCGTTGGGGCAATTTTTATAATTGTCTCACCCCCGTGGGAACCACATTTTTAGGTGGACGCGGACGAGGAGACAAGAATCCTTCAGGAGGTGAAGGACATCAGCAGTAGCAGGGACATCAGTAAAGTCTCAGGTGGAGACATTGACTGTCATGTCATGTTCAGATGTATATAGAAGTCCTATGTGTCGTCTCTGTACTCTCAGGTCCTTGGAGTAGTAGTTAATGATTTCGAGATTTTGGCTTAGTGCCTCGAGGGTTTTATACTACCTGTGTACAGTTAACAGAGTAGTTAATGTTTGTATTCCTCGAGAAGCAAAAGTACATGAGATGTATATATATGAACCAGGATGTAAAGTTTTACTTTGGTTCTGAATGAAAGAGTTTTCCTATGAATGGATCCCTTTGCAAAAAGTTTTAATTTTTAGTGATTTTCGCTAATCCGCTGCTTGATGAACGCTTCCACATTAGTTAATCTTGTTTTCACGAGACGGTCGTCACAGGTTGAGTTCATTTCTTCTTCACACCTTCGGATCTTCTCCACTCCTATTGAGTTTGAGCACTTGTGAGCAATCAAAGGCGTATTCCGAGCAAGCGAGCGATATTCTCCGAGTTCTGCATCGACTGTGGAGATCATCTTCTCCGACCTTCACCGAGCTCTTCTTCTATACCTTTTCTCCATCCATCATGGTGAGGAACACAACTTCATCTTCCTCGTGCGCTGCTCCTATGGAGATTGACACATTTGTGCCACCACCGCCGGGCTCCATTCCCCGTCCGAGGATTGCCCATCCCTCGACAGACGTGAAGAAAATCTTTGACGAGTTGATGAAGCGGCCAATAGAGCCCACTCATTACGTTGATCGAGCAATGATCTGGGACCTTGTCTTTGAGGACAACCTCAACTATGTCCTCCTTGGTCAAGTTGGGAGGAGGGCAACATCATGAGAGGAAGCAATTCCCTACCACATTGAGGGTCATCCTTTCTTTGGCGAGTGGCCAACTTATAAGGAGATCATGGCAGAGTTCATGGCATCCCTCGACATCTGTGTTGTGCCCAATGACCTTATCACCACCGACCGCGAGTGGATCAAAGGCCGTGTTTCCTTACGTTTGTTCAACTACAACTACACTATTATGCTCGACCAATTCAACTCGATCTACAACTGGTGGCACTCACCCGAGCAGTACAAATGACCAGATAATCGAGCCAATTATGATGCGATGTTTGCAGAACTGGTAACCACTCCGACGGGGAAATCGATCAACTATCACAATGCGGCAGTGGCCGACTTCGAGCACCCGTTCATGCAGGTTTTATACCATATGCTTTGCATCACCTTCTTTGCTCGAGGCGAGCTTTCTTTGAGCAAATTCCAGGAGACAGATTTATTTATCCTCTACAAGCTGCTGAAGAGGGAAAAGTTAAGCTGGGGCGCATTTTTCTTGACACACATGATGACCGTGAAGAGGAGTACCAGAAAAGCCCCTATTCATTTTGAGGGACTTATCACGCCACTAGCCCTCTACCTTGGGCTAGACCTGTCATCACTTCCTCCACTGGTCAGCAAAAATCCAGTGAATCTTGCTCATTTCCACCGCTCCAACCTTCTGATAGTTCGTGACAACGTGGTCTATGCGCACTGCTACGTCAACAAAGAGTATTAGGAGTGTGCACTCCCTGATCCCATCTTCAACATTCAGGGGTCCCAGCATTCCAGGTGGCCCATTATTGCCATTGATGATTCTGACAGTGTAGAAGATGAGGAGGATAATGACAACAATGACGACGACGAGCATGAGGAGGAAGATGAGATTGTTACTCCTCTTCGGACACGAGTGGCACTGAGGAAGTGGCCACACTTCTATCCAGGTGCATCATCATCCTCACAGCCTCCGCCACCATAGCCCTCTCAGGAAGGAGAGGATGCCTTTTCGATGCAGGGAATGTATACCATGCTGTAAGGCATTCAAGAGACGCAACAACTGCATACCGCATCCTTTGCAGATATATAGGACACGACCAACAGGTTGTATGTGAATCAGTAGGAGATTTTCGAGAATGAACATCAATTGTTCGCCAACCAACAACAGGTCTACGACCGGTTGGGGAGGATCGAGCAACAATAGTAGTCGTTCTACGATCATTATTGGAGTCGCGACTACTTCAGACGGTATCCACAACCACCACCCATGCCGTCTTATGATCTGAGCTTTCAGAGGCAGTATCCTGAGTGGGACCCCCATACCCAGCAGTACCCTCCATTTCCACCACCACATCAATAGAAGGGTATCACTGTTCCACCTTCTAAGGTTGTTTTTTACTATGAGGCCATAGTTGAATTCAAGCTTGGGGGGGGAATGGAATAGTTTCTATCTTAGTCTTTAGTTTTTTATCTTCTTTTGTTTTAGTATTTTCTAGTTTTTATTGTTTACAACTTTCTAGGATCCACATCTATCTAGTGTAATATGTTGATGTCTAATTTTAAATGTGTGTCATCTCTTGTTTTCATATGGGAAAGTTGAAATTTGAGCATTAATTTGATTTTTTTTTCAAGTAATTGTAAGCTTGCTTTGTTTGAAATTGAACACTTAACTTATGAAAACAATTGGGTAGGTCAACTTTAAAACATATGTTCATAATTGTACATCCGAATGATTCAAGAAATGTGGACGGTTTTGGATGTTGAGCCTAAACTGACCAAATGGTAATGAGACCTTAATCATAAGTGAGAGAGAGAGAAATCCCTTGATTTAGTGGTACACAAGTCAGTAAGGAGGGACATATAATATCTTTTGATGGTTCTGTCAATTAGTCCTGTGATCTACCCACCGCAATGTCATTCACACTCCACCATAAGAACTGGGAGAACATTACTATCTTTCACTCATTGATTGCATTCCATGTAGATAGGTCTTGCATTACAGTTATTCTTGCATGTTTTGCATGAAAAATGAAAAATGAAAAGAAATGAAAAGTAGAGAATAGTTTTACATACACATTATCTTTATTTGCATGTCATAGTAGTTGCATAATTGACATTATGTAGTTGCATTTGTATCTTTTGAGCATATAGTACATCATGTGTCTTATGTTTTTCTAGAAATATTAAAGGTGTGAATTTGTTCCATACCCTCCAAAAAGAATGCATCAAATGTACAAGTTATGTAAAAGGAAGAATGCCCAACAAATAACTCATTGTCATTTATGAAAAATGAGGTTTAAAAAAAACAAGAAAAGAGAAGAAAAAAGGATTTGAGAAATAATAAAGAAGAGGAGGGAGGAAGGAACATGTTCTCACCTGAGAATTAAGAAGAATAAGCACATGGTGTAGTTTTCTTAGATATTCCATCTCACCTTGAGATGGAATGATAGTACATGCATCATTCCACCAAAAATGTAGCATTAGGGCATTTTCATTTGCATTTGGATCATGATAGGTCATTAATTTTTATATTGCATGATTGATTGTTTTGTGCCTTTTGTTCTTCCATAGCCGCCCATTCCATCCACACGTTGCTCAAAATGATAGGCCACCCATGATTATCTCCTCATCCTTTTATATCAAGAGATCTACTTCCATGTAGATGGTAGTTAGGAGATGAGCAACGTAGATAGGAGATCACAAGATGCACCAAGCCTGAATCGGAGGAATTTATTATATCAACTGCCTTATTTGATAGTGTTCATTGGTTTTGGGGTGGGCATCTCTCATGAACGATTATTGTCACCTTTAGGGTAGTTACCGTTCTGTGGTCAGTGAGGTCCGACATGTGCATGTCAGGTGGGAATCATACAGTGATGTCATTTATGCTAGTATGTTCTTTAGTTGACCCTCACAATTCTATTCTATAGTTTTGTGCTCGAGGACGAGCAAAGATCTAGCTTAGGGGAGTTTGATGCGAGGATTTTGAGTCGCTTTTATAGGCTAGTTTCATATGTGCTTTATGTGATTATTGGTCATTTTCATGGTTAATATTGCATGATTCAATTCCTTTAGCCTATAATCTCATTATGCTTACCTTGTTTTATCTCATTTGGTATGAATGATCATATTTATCAAAGTTGATTCGAGTTTATCTTTGATTTTTAGGCAAAATGGATATATACAGCTGTCGATACCATCGATGGCTGTCGATAGTATCGACAAGGCCACATGGAAGTAGCCCCAAAAGAGCATAATGAGTCGATACCATCGACCCAAAAGTCGATGGTAGCGAGATAGCTTCAGTGAGTCAGATTTCTACAAGTTGATACTATCGACCAAATAGTCGATACTATCGACCCCGTCTCAGTAGAATCAGCTTAAGCGTCAGATTCTACTGAAAAGCGAAGCCTAAGGTGTCGATACCATCAACCCAGAAGTTGATGGTATCAAGATCATGTTATAGCAAACCCAAAAAAGTAAAGGACCACCGATATCCGGGTGGGTCGATACCATCAACCCGCGTCGATGGTATCTACGATGTCAGATCAGGTTAATCTACAACTCGAGTCTAATCATACAGCGGTGATGTTTTGGCGGCCTAAAGTGGTGCTTATACCTAAAAACGGCGGCTCTAAGCCATCGATCACGTCATTAGCTGTTGCACACGTATCGAGGAGAAGAGAGGAGGAAGAACGGAGCCAGAGCTACACACTGATTGTTCCAGAGGCCGTAGAAGGAGTTTTCCACCACCGAAAGGTTGTAGAACGCTCATCCCACACCGAGGAATGCCTGAATCTTCTCCGTTCAGGGGTTACTACACATCTATGCACATTTTCTCCATGTTTTCTCTTTCCTTCACCATGTTTTCTATTGAAATGAACATGCGGGGCTAATCCCCTTTGTCTTTAGGACCGGGAGTAGCCCGGGTGATCGTTGTATGACAATTTCAACATAGTTTATCATAATTTGTCTCTAAAATTCATGGTATGCTATCGTTTTCTCTATTATATCATTGTGCTTGATCACCATAGTGATAATCTAATACCCTTAATTGCTTTTGATGAAGAATTAATGGTTGAAAAGAAACAAAAATCACATTAATCAATAAATTCCTTGGAAAAGGTGATGTACGATTAATGGTGGGAACCTTTAGACCTAAATTTCATGCACCTTATCTAAGACATAGGTTGCTACTGATGTGAAACCAACTTAGGTTAAGGTAGTGAATTATATTGCAGAAGCGAGCAATTCTAATTTCAGGCCACTACTCCAATTAGGAGACATTGCATGGTAATTATGTAAAACTTAGTGCAACGAGAACCCGCAGTGAAACCACAATCCTAAAGATTCCATTGCAATTGATTAAACCAACCATTTAATCGATCACTCTATTTTTTTTAAACAATCCTCAAACTTTTAAAACCAGTTTAGCTGATCATGAGTAGTTAGTAGTAGTCTACCGAGAATTCCGTTTCCCTGAGTTTGACTCGGGCCTCACAAGGCCTATATTACATTGACGCGTGCACTTGCGTTATGCTCACGGTAAAATTGTGTCAGCACCATATGAAGCATTATATGGTAGATGTTGTAGATCTCCATTGTGCTGGTATGAAATAGGAGAATACCAACTTTTGGGTCATGAGTTAGTGCAATAGACAACTGAGAAGATTAAAGTAATACACCAACAATTAAAGGTTGCACAAGATAGACAGAAGTCATACGCTAACAAACGGCGAAGACCTTTAGAATTCCAAGTTGGAGACAGAGTATATCTCAAAGTCTCACCTTGGAAAGGTGTTCTTAGATTTGGGAAGAAGGGTAAGTTAGCTCCTAGATTTATGGGGCCTTATCCAATCATTGAACGAATTGGAAAGGTAGCCTATAAGTTGGAGTTGCCACCTGAACTATACAGATTGCATCCAGTATTCCATATATCCATGCTGAGAAAGTGTCATCGTGATACAGAGTTAGTTTTGCAACATGTGGAGGTAGAATTAAATGAAGATATATCCTATATAGAGGGACTAGTGTTGATTCTTGACAGGAGAATCAAAAAGTTGAAAAAGAAAGACATAGTTCTTGTGAAAGTTCTTTGGAATCATCGTGGCGTTGAAGAAGCATCGTGGGAGCTGGAGGAAGAGATGAGGAGGAAGTACCCTTCTCTTTTCTCTTGATGATTTGGGGGATGAAATCCCTGTTAGGGGTGGATAATTGTAACATCCTTGACCTGGGTTAAGGCTTAACCCTAGAAGTTTTTCTTAAGTAAGTTATTTAGATTCTTGTCTTTATCTTTTGAAAAGTAATTAAGACTAAAGGAGAGCTTATGTTGCAATTTTGGTCCTATTTGAATAATGTTGAAACAATGTTTTACCTGTTTTGGACTAAAGTGCAATTTACCCAATTTAAGGGGTTACCTTACAAATTTTACATGATAAATGTTCCTCAAGTATTATAGCATCATAAGAATGAGAATGATGTTGAGATATGGCTTCCATAAGCCTAAGTTCCAAGAAGGAGCTTGTTTGAATAATGTTTGTGCATTAAATGCTAGTTTTGGTGTAATTCGCAAATTGCCCAAAATATAGGGTTGAACATGTAAAATACCACTTCAAGAGTGTCCCTACTGTTTCTTGGTATCATTTAGAGAAAATAAAAAGAAAGGGGCGTCTTGTTTGAACTACTTTTGAGGAGAGATAATTTTGATAATAAAATAATCAAGATTTAAGCATAATTGCAACCCTAATTTATTTTGTAGCAAAAATAAATATATTAATTGAAGTTTCCATCAACTAAAAAGGATGTGGTTGAAATCCTATAATGCAAGGACGTTCAAATTCCTTGATTTGAACCGAAATATCCTAAGTAGGTGAAGAAACCCACTCACATTTGTTAATTAAAAAGTAATGTCCACTAAAAACAGATAATAATATTATATTAATTAAGGTGCTTAAGTGGTTGCTTTTAGTTCAAGCATAAATGAGAGGAAATTGAAGGTAAAGGAAGATGGCTTCTAAGGCAAGGAAGGGAGGGGGCATGTGGCAAGAAAGTGGGTGAATTTTCCCCTACTTTCTCTCTGCTAGAAAATTAATTACATATACTTGATTTTCTCCTTACTTGAAAGGCCATTTTGCAAACCACTTTCTTTCTTTGATTTGGCCGACGACCAAGGAGCTTAGGAGCAGGAGGAAAACGTTCCCCAAGTTGAAGGTAATCTCCATGATCATCTTCAACCTTGAATTGATGGTTGAAATCGGATTTCAACATCGATTTTCTTCTCTCTTCCAACCAATGCTCAACCTTGGCTATCCTTTGCATCCAAAGAGTTTGAAATGAGCCTTGGATAGTTGAAGGAGATTCATTCACCATTAGAGATGAGAATCTTGAAGCTTTGAAGCTACTTTGAAGGTGGGTTATATAACTTGAATCCATCAATGTTGTTATTGATTTCAATTTTTCATCATATGTTGATCTTTAATTTCTTCTTGAATAATTTCTGAATTAGTCATATAAATGGCAGTAGAAATCAGAGGTCTGAAGCTTGATGATGATGATGACATCATCTTAGCACACACCTCAAGAAATATCATGAGCAAACAATTTCAATTTTTTGTGATGGTCAAACAGTTTCAAACCGTTAGAGACCAAACAGTTTCAAAACCGTTTGGTGACCAAACGGTTTCAAAACCGTTAGAGGTCAAACGGTTTCAAACCATTAGGGGTTAAATGGTTTCAAGAGTGTGTAAAAGTCTAAAGGTTTCAATCTGATCTAGTCCACATGGTCTTAACCTTAGATGACCAATCTGTTAGAACTCAATTGGTTTCAAAACCCTAGATCGATTGAAGTCAAAACCCTAATTTAGGTTCAATTGGTTTCAACTTTAATTTGACCAAACAGTCTTAAAACCATTTGAGGTGTTAAGGATCAAGACCGTTTGATGGTCTAACGGTCTTAAGACCGTTTGAAGGTGTAGACCAAGACCGTTTGAGGGTCTAACGGTCTTCAAAACCGTTTGGTGAGTACAGGGTTCAAGACCGTTTGAGGGTCTAACGGTCTTCAAACCGTTTGAGGTTTTAGACCAAGACCGTTTAAGGTCTAACAGTCTACAAACCGTTTGGAGGTCAAGTGATCTCAAGACCGTTTGAAAGTCAAGTGACCTCAAAACCGTTTGAAGGTCTAAACGGTCTCAAACCGTTTGGAGGTTTAGGGTCAAAACTGTTTGAAGGTTCAATTGGTTCAAACCTTTTGAAGGTCCAATTGATTCAAACCATGTATGTACTAATAACCCATAAGTGGTTGAAGAGTATCTCAAAGTTGATTTCAATGGAAGTACCTCTAATGTATTTAGGTGATTAATACATTTAGAGTGATTATCCCTTGATGCCTATGAAAGTAATAAATGCAATACACTATGATAAGCACATGTGCATGTACTTAGTGAAAGGTTAAGTCAACTGAATAAGGTATGATGGTGATGTGTGTTCCTAGTACAAGGATCAATGAGAAGTAAGATTTAATACTTAAATAATGCTATGTGCTCCAAGATATGTGGAAGCACTGACTTAGGGTTTGGATTAATGAGGTAATTATAAAACCCTAATCAATGGAGAATGGAAACCATAATCAATAAGGAAAATTACAATACATAAGTTTAATTGAATCCTTATGAAGGTATTATGTAATTCTAGACATGTGAAACAATGAGTTAGGTTTTGGATATTAATTGTAATATTAATGTATTCTCCGATATGTATGGAGTTTTGAATTAAGGTTTGATCTTTGATAATGTGATCATGAAACTCTAATTGATAAGGATGAGAAACTCTAACCCTAATTTTGGGTAATGGGTTGAGAAATCCTAATTGAAATGGAATGGGGAACCCTAACCCTAATATAGGGTGATGTTATGTAAAACCCTAATATAGGGTGATGTTATGTGAAACCCTAATATAGGATGATGTTATGTAAAACCCTAATGTAGGGTGATGTTATGTGAAACCCTAATATGGGGTGATGGTATGAGACTCTAATTGATAAAGATGTGAAATCCTAATATAGGGTGATGTTATGTGAAACCCTAATTGATAAAGATGGGAAACCCTAACCCTAATAAGGGAATAGTGATGTTATCCTTGTATTGCATAATGTTGATATGTAATTGATATGGTTGTTATCAAATATACTAACCATGCAGCTATCATGAGATGATGAGCATAACCTGGTATGAGTTATGATGTTAATGGGCCTTGTGAGCCATTATTTTATTTGTTTCCTAGTGAGAGGTGACAAGAAGTTGAATATGCCAGGTGAGCTATGTGATATGCTTGTGTAACAAGTATCATGAATACCTTGGTCAGATGACCTGGAGGTAATAGTTACCTGATAAGTGGTAACCATGTTCAGCGATGAACTAAGGGTTTGGATACACAGATCTAGCAAACATGATGGTGTTGTTGTTGAGGGATGTGAATTCCCAGTAATAAGGTAAGGGATTGAGATCCCAATATTTTATAAAAGTTTTGAATGGTACTTGATAGGAGTATTGTTTCTTTGTAGCATTTGTCATAATAATTATTGATTGAAAACTTGACTGATGCTAAAAGAATATGGTAATATACTTAAATAATCAAGTGGAATATTATCATGTAGAGCCCTGGCCATAGATCCATAATCGTCATAAGCTGGTGATGGTGAAACGGGTTTTCCTGATGGTTAATCTGGAGCGTATATTGTTGAATATGCGGGGTTTCTCCTAGATGAAAATAGGAGGATTAGAGTGCAACTCTGGTTGTAGACTCAAGAATATGTATAAGAGCATGGTGAACAGGCCCATGGCTCAGTGTGATGGAGCATGAATGCGTTCATGGCTCAGAGAGCACAGTGAACTGGCCCGTGGCTCAGATTTACTAGCACCGGGACTTGTACCAAGGCAGGCTAGAGAATGGGTAGCCACAAGAGCTAACCATGCGACTGAGGTCACTTAAGCAAGAGACTGCGGTCCTACTTGTGGTCTTGCACTGACCGAGACAGATGAGATCGAGGAGTCCGGCTCTTTGTTTGATCTTGTATGGCACCGGCTTTGGGTTTCACAACCGAAGGTTGGATTTGAGCAGTACGACTCACTTCCTCAAGGCATAAGAATGATTGTAAAATGTAATTCAACCACGTAGCATATTTGCTTAAGGAAGAATTAGGAAACTATTGGTTGAAGTCACATTGCTTACTGTATCCTGAAGTGGATAAATATTATACATGTTCTTCATATTCCTTATTAAAATGAATAGATGATATTGCTCTATTCTGCTTAATAATGATTTAATCCTACTATTCTATAGAAATTACTCTGCTCAGTTTATTACTGTTTACCTGCAATAATAATGTTTCTGGCGGAGAGTTATATCTCTCGCAGGGACAATTTCAATTGTCTCACCCCCGTGGGATCCAACCTTTTTAGGTGGACGAGGATGAGGAGGTAGAAACCCTACAGTAGGAGAAGGACATTAGCATCAGGGACAACAGTAATATATCAGGTGGAGATACTGACTGTCAAGTCTTGTATATACGAGTCCTATGTGTCGTCTTTGTACTCTCTCGTCCTTAGAGTCAGTAGTTAGTGCTTTTATGATCGATTTGAGATTTTGGCATTAAATGCCTCGAGGTTTATGTTGCTTATGTGTAGTTTTAACAGATAAACTATTGTATGTAATCCTCGAGAAGAGAAGGTACATGGTATGTACTATGTGGACCAGAATGTGTATATAATATTTTGGTTCTTGTTATAAGAGTTTCCTGGAAATGGATCTCTTTGCAAATGGTTTCAATTTTTAGTGATTTTCAGTAATCTGCTGCTAATGTTTAAATTCCGCATTAATAGTAACAATTTGTTTATCGGTTTGGTGTCGGGTCATCTCAATGATGTTGGGATTGGATACCATCATATCATGTGTTAAAGTAGGTCACATGAGCATCTCTTAGGATCTTTAACCCAACTCGAGAGATGAGGCCAAAAAGAGTATAATGAACTATGCCGTATTGAAACTTACACCCAAGTCTTGTGTGACAACACACAACATGATCACTGAAGGTGTCACCCTACAGTGTTGCAAAGAAATCAATGTTCATCACTTGGGTACAAGAAAATCAAGATTCGATAACGAAGGATAGCTTGATACTCAATAGGTGACATGGACAAATCTAGGCCATCAAGGGGAACAACAAGTAGGAAGTCTTGTCCATGGTCAGCTTGGAGAAAAGTGAGGATGGTGGTTGTTGTTGGGAGAGGCCACTAGCAGTGAATTGATAGATGTTAGTTTTATAGTAAGAATCTAACAAAATAGACTAGGTACTTGTAGTAGAAGAAGGCATACGTGATAATTGGGACCAGAAAAAGGACTACAAGATAATATAGATGGTGGAATGTATAGAACAAAAAAAGACTCTTGTAGGAACATATCCAACCTCTCACAAGATGTGGTCTTGGAGTTCCTGGGTTTGAATCTGGTAGGAAACATGGGCAAACTTGTTGGCATCATGGGAATATTTTATGCCTAAACCTTTTAGGTGCACATGAATTGTAGCCAAGCACTATTATAGATCATTGAAGTATGGTCCGTCTCTGACCACAATATTGTTGGTATGTATGCCCTAAGAGCCGATCATGGGATGATTGGTGGGATACATTAAGATTGATTTGATAAACATCAAAGGCAAGCTTCCAATTCATTTTGGTTCAGTCAGTTATGAGATAATGATAGAACATATTGAATGTCTAGAGAATGACAATACTCAATGACATATGCTTTTAGGTTAAGGACCTAAATGATGAGATGATAGAGATGTTAAGAGTATACATTCTTGTTTCGTCCCTAGTCAGATGTCATTGTGGAAGGTTGATAGACAAAAATGACACACAAGACTAAATTGTGTGTTGGTTGATGACAGAATCTCATTAGTCATGATATAGTGATATCAAACCAAGCACACATGTACTTGTTAGAGAACAAGTGTATCAGACAGACCCACCATGAGAGTGACACATGGAATCATGACTTGGTAGTCACAGTCAGCTCTCACAGTGATGGTGGTGAGTGTGATTCTTTGACCTAAAATCACTACACTCAACACATGTCGTTGGGTACACTTTGACATCATCAAACGTAGTCCTGAAATATAGATTGTTATAAAGGTGATGATTGGGTGACTTTGACACATGGGGTTTTTGAGGGGTGAGTGATAGATATGGGATTTGTCCATCCTGAGGGAGTTTGAAGTCCATTACCACTTGATGAGTAGGACTGAGAAATGCATGTGTGAATTAATATGTGATATTGATGTCACACATATCTCATCCAGTCTGCTATGAGATCAAGGAAGTGAATGAACGTTGAAAGGATGACTGTTCCATGCCTTGAGTTCATTCAGGATATCAGTGACAAAGGAATTATACATTCATTATAACACCATTCACGGATTGTAGGATTGAAAGTTGTTCTCCAACTTTTCTTTTCACTTGGGTAGCACTAATGTGTGACTAGGCACCACTCCTTGCTTGTGAAGTCATAAGTGTTATGGACTTTCACTGCCAACGTGAAATGGGCCCGCAGAGTCACACACATAGGATTTAACTTGGAAGAGGAGTTTATCCACAAATGATGTTTAGATTGTTTATTAAATGTGCTTAGTAGTTCAATTAAACATTCAATCAATTGACTTGACTCAGAATCATTAAGTTCAAGTGTTGGACCAACTGATTTGGGTGTCAGATTGATTGTGAACTGCATTGACTGATTTCTGCACAACATGGACTGCCAACCGACTAGTTCAAACTGTTGAATCGATTGGCTCAGGATCAAGTGAGACGACTGGTTCAAGTGTTGAACTGATCGGTTCAGCTGGACCAAATGAGCAAGTTTGCGAAAGTTAGGTTGGTGAGAAAATATTTTTGTTTCACTTGTACAATTCGATTGGGACAAGTATTAATCTTTGGATTAATTGGAAATAGAAAGAGGAGAGTCAATTAGGAACTGCCCTGGGAAGTGAAACGACCGATTCATGAATGAACCGATCGGTTCAGCTCCCCAAACGAACGGTTCATGCGATGAACCAATCGATTCAGTCCCCAAATGATCGGTTCGTTTGTTAAATGCCGTAGTGTATCAAATTCGTGGAAATTCCAAACCCTTCTACTCCCACTTTAGTCCCGCATTTCCTGGGGCTGAGAACCCTGACCTTGACCCCTCCTATATATAGAAGGGTATTGGGGGCTTCTCAGATAGAACATCTTAGAACATCAGTTGCTCTGCAAAGTTGTCCTCTCTGGTTGTGGTAATCGATAGAGCCCAAGCAAGTGCTACCCGACTAGGAAGGCACAGTGAGGGAAAGACAACTGCAGGATGACAACTGGTGGTGGGAGAGCACTTCGATGACTAGTACACTGACAAAAGGGGATGACTCCTTCTAGTATCCTATAGGACAGGATGACTGGAGTTCCCGGTGGTCCGTGTGGACTACTACAGAGGCCGGAGATTTCTGCCACTCGGAGGACAACCATCAATTCGTCAGTCCGGGTGCGACCAGGAGCTGCACAGACGCCATCCAAGACTGGAGGTGAAGAGCATGTTATCCGTGAGGTAACGTCATCGAGCAAGCCTCAGGACAAGGTACGCCTCTACAAACCATGCTTCCTACCATATAGATGTTGACGAGATCTCTTTGGGTTCTGGGTTTGGGGAGAAAATTTTTGTTTCTGTTGCCATCTCTACCTCCCCTAAAACCCAATAGTGGTATCAGAGCCACGTCGACGTTCTATACTTTAGGATAATCGATATGATCAGTTTTTTAGTTTGTCGCCTTTTATTTATTGCATATGATGTGAATAATTAATTGGCTTTATACATGTCCAATATAAATCCACAAATCCCTATATATACATATATGATATGGTATATAAATGTATTCAATATGCGTCACCCTTAAATGGTTTCTGTGGCGATTGTAGCGTGATTGTGGCCACAAACCCTAAATCTGTGTGTGGTTGATTGTTGTTGCTTGCATCTGGGTCTGCGCACTGATTCCCTACCTCCTATTCCTGATGTAACTCAAGATAACTCAAGATTCTTTCCTACCTTTGCTCCCCCTGAATGTAACTCGGGGTTTCCCAATGCAAATGTAAATAGGATTAGTTTATATTTCCTATTATGTCAAAGAACGTCAGACACCTGGAGGATCGAGACGATCGTCTCGGGCATGAAACAATCGGCTGGTGGACCAAGGTGGCTGGTTCCTAGAGAGAGATGAGCGGGTGGCGACCAGAGGAGATGCACGACGACTAGTGAACCGATCAGCTGGAGGTGCCAGTCGATCAACTGGTGGCACCCAACCGACCAACCTGATGGTGAGCCGATCAATCATGGAGATGAGTTGATCAAACCCAGAACGTTAAAGCATAGAGTTCATCTTGTATAGGTTGCATATGATGTGGACCTAGATGACCGTGATTCCTCTTGGCTCAAGGAATCACATTAGGATGGCCATAATCATCACTTTTTATCATTTTGCATGTTTTCTGTGGGATATAGCATGTATATGATACGTAATATATATTGTGGTGGTTGGATATGTATATGTACCTATAAAACCAAATCCCTAAATAAATATTAAGTTTTAGATGCCTTCCAAATGCGACACATGTGAAAAGCTTGATCGACCAAGTGTGGGCACGCCCTAGCATGATGCATCGTCTATCTCGTGGAAGCGTGAAGGATGGATATGTGAGTCTGCCCTAGCAGGGTGCATATTCATTGTGTTGGCTTTGGGTCAGACTTAACAAGGTGACCTAGATAGGATCTAGTACCTTGAGGCATGGAAGTGATCATGGCAAGGAGTTGCGCATGACATCTTTTAAGAGTTGCATATGATGCAATTGGCAAGATTTGCCTACCTGGAAGATCTAAGTTGTGGGTGATAGCCCTAGCTGGTCCATGATTGAGAGGATTTTGGGATCTTGACCCACTAGAAGGTTGTATGCTGCAATATTTCGAATTGATGGTGAGGGCTATCAATTTGAACAAAAATAGTGGGAGCGATAATTAATTAAAGTCCTAATTATATCGCAAAACTTTTTCAAATCAATCAAATAAGTCAAAAATGATTTTTTGGACTAAATTGCAATTTTTCTTTTGTACAATAAATGGCTAATCAACAATAATCACTTTAGTTGTGACAAACTAATTGGGAATAATTTCCACGACTAGTTAGGATGTTGAGAAATGTTCTCAACCGAATAGTGAAAGCTTTAAGTCCAAGTTATACCAGAACCAGATGAATTTGATCCCACCACACCAAAGGCTGAAAGGGATGCTTACTAGAAGCATATTGAGGATGTCATTGATGTGGAGTGCTTAATGTTGTGTTCTCTAAACTATGAGTTGCAGAGACAACATGAGACATATGATGTCTCTAAGACACTATCCTAGTATGTCATAATAGAAGGAGATCCAGTTGGTTCTCACACGCTCAATGTGATTGGGTATATGGAAAACCTAACTAGACTAGGATTCCCTCTGAGTCAAGAGTTGGCTACTGGTATGATATTGCAAATGTTGCGGGAATCATATAGTTTATGATGAACTACAACATGAACAACTTTGACAAGCCATTGACAAAGTTGTTGGACATGTTGAGGACAGTAGAGGCATAGATGAAGAAAGACAAACCCTGGTCTTTGATGTGATCAATGAAGGGTAAGTCTTAAAGGCAAGGTCAAGGGCAAAGAAAAGAAGTGTTCTAATGCTAGCCAGCAACTCAAGCCATCTTCAGCCTCAAGGCATATGGGAAGGGTGAACGAGGGAGGAGAAATTGCCCTATATATCTGGAAGAACAAAAGAAGATGAAAGGAGGGGATAGAGATCTCCACCGTAGGTATCATGAAATAAACACTTCTTTATCTTAGGTATATGATACCAATATGAAGATCTGACATATATGATATGCAAGATCTAAAAAGAAGTGATGGCCTTTGTTAAAGGACCAAGAAAGGAGTACTCATCATTGGAGCAAGTGTTGCTGCCATAGATAGGAGTACCTTTCAGTTTATTTCAGCCTAAAGGGCACGCAATAGAGTTGAGAACTGCTACTTCAATTTGCCAATAGAAACACTTTATTTTTGCATCTTGTAGTAACAAGATGGCTATCAATATGGTTGATGTTTCAATTGCAAAGATATGATCTTTGTGGAAATGCCTTTCTTTATATTGTGGTACTTGGTATGCATAAGATAAAGTGATACTTAAAAGTTATTAATAACTCAAATAACGAATTAGCATTATCATGAGAATTTCATTTCTGGTTCCATATTGATGGATAAAGCTAGACTCTTTTGGTTGTGAACCATTAAGAAACATGAATATCTTGGACATGATAAATCAATCTTCATTAGTGGTAGTGGGAGAATGATTATCCTATTAGGTATAATACATATGATGTATTTACATACCTATTGGAATAAATGCTAATACTTCAAATGGTGTTTAGAGAAATACCAATATGAATATCTTGAAGTGTTCAAGAAGATCATGAATGAAGTATAAATTTGGTAAAAGTAATAATTCTTGATATGATCAATGAATGAGATACTTAAACCAAATGTTTGAGAACCTTATGAGTGATTATGATAGTGTATCATAAAGAACTCATGATTAAGGCACAGTGATGTCTAAATAAAAAAGGAGTCATACTCTAAGGAGTTAGAGGATGATTATCAAATAACTAAATTCTTCTTAAATAGAGAATACCTTACACTAATAAAGGATATTAAGAATCACAAAGTGCTACGAGCTCTCAAATTCCTTAACAGATACACCTCAAATATCTATATGATGAGTTTGTCATATGATGAGTCAATAATGTAGATGATATTGAGGAACCCAATTTTGAGTTATGGTTTATGGCCATAAGATCCTAGATGACTACCATGTGAACCATAAGGTATGACCTTGACGGTAGAACCCATTGGAATAAATCCATAAGTGTGAATGAATCTTAAGTATTAATACACATGGATGACATTTTGAGAAGGATCATGCTTGTTGATTGCAACTTAATGACTAAGAGATTTGGAATACAAATACTAAAACTGCATTCCTATGAGGAATAAGACAAGGATGTGTACGTGACACAACCTATAAGGTTTATGATTCCATTAATGCAAATGAAGTCTATAAGTTACAATGGACTAATCAATGTGATTGATTGAGTACAAGCAACTTAGAGCTGGGATCTTTACTTTGATAATATAGTCAAAGGGTTTGACTGATATGACAAAGATAAAGAAGGGATCTGTGATTTAGTGGGAGCGTCTTTACATTCCACATGTTGATGAAGAATGAGATGTTCTAGAATGGAATCCTTTCTGGAAATTATCTTTAGGGAAGATAGAGACATTTCCCATGTGATAGGAATAGAGACCTACAGTTCTTGAAAATCTCTTCACTTGGAAAGGAGAGAGCATACATTGGCAATCTGTACTGAAGGGTTCAATATACATAGATTCAATGGGAGAAAACTTGTCCATGTTACATGGAGTTAGTATCCCAAGGCCAAGTGTCCAATTCTCATGAAGAATGGGAACATTAAGAATAGATATGGATCTATCATGTATGTAATCATACTGTTATCTTGCATGTATGGAAATAGCAAGAATAAAATGCATTTATCATCTTGTATGTGGGACATGACAATATGATATGCTCATCCTGATAACTCGTATGTGGGACATGCCGAGTGGATGTCTGTCTATTTCTAGTAAGGGTTATTGGAATACCATGAGAACTTGATAAGTACTAGTTCTATGGAAATAAGGAAGAGTTCACTGTAAAGAGTTACACTGATGCAAACTTCCAAAATGATAGAAAATTGATCGCAAAATATATAAGATATATAAAAGTGAATATGAGTTGACAAATGGAAATGTTCCAATTTAAAAGTCATTTAAAAGGGAAAGGCCGAGTATCCGTGTGTTAGTGAACAACAGTGGATACTATATGGATCTATGAGTTCATAAAGATGAGCTTACATATATTCCAGTCATTGATGACAAGTAGGTGTATTGGGTCATGCAATGAAGCTAAAGGTTAGCAAAGGAATATTGGATCACATACTACGACAACTCCATCTCATACGTAAGACGTACAGCGAAGAGATGTGAGACATGCAATAATACCGACTTAGGAAAAGTGTTGCCATAACTCACTGCATTAGCACTAGAGCACAGTAACATGTGGGACATGTTTGGAGATCACTAAGAATATGATTCAAGGGTGATTGGCTCATAGTACAAGTGGGAGTCTGTTGGTATGTATGCCCTGAGAGCCAATCATGGGATGATTGGTGGGATACATTAAGATTGATTTGATAAACATCAAAGGCAAGCTTCCAATTCATTCTGGTTCAGTCAGTTATGAGATAATGAAAGAACAGATTGAATGTAAGAGAATGACAATACTCAATGACATATGCTTTTAGGTTAAGGACCTAAACAATGAGATCGTACGGATGTTAAGAGTATACATTCTTGTTTTGCCCCTAGTCAGATGTCATTGTGGAAGGTTGATAGACAACAATGACACACAAGACTAGATTGTGTGTTGGTTGATGAAAAAATCTCATTAGTCATGATATAGTGATATCAAACCAAGAACATAGGTACTTGTTAGAGAACAAGTGTATCGGTCAGACCCACCGTGAGAGTGACACATGGAACCATGACTTGGTAGTCACAGTCAGCTCTCACAGTTATGGTGGTGAGTGTAATTCTTTGACCTGAAATCACTACACTCAACACATGTCGTTGGGTACACTTTGACATCATCAAACACAGTCCTGAAATATAGATTGTTATAAAGGTGATGATTGGGTGACTTTGACACATGGGGTTTTTGAGGGGTGAGTGATAGATATGGGATTTGTCCCTCCTGAGGGAGTTTGATGTCCATGGTCACTTGATGAGTAGGACTGAGAAAGGCATGTGCATGCATGTGTGAATCAATATGTGATATTGATGTCACACATATCTCATCCAGTTTGCTCTGAGATCAAGGAAGTGAATGAACGTTGAAAGGATGACTATTCCATGTCGTGAGTTCATTCAAGATATCAATGACAAAGGAATTATACATTCACTATAACACCAGTCATGGATTTTAGGATTGAAAGTTGTTCTCCAACTTTCCTTTTTACTTGGGTAGCACTGATGTGCGACTAGGCACCACTCTTTGCTTGTGAAGTCATAAGTGTTATGCATTTTCACTACCAACGTGAAATGGGCCTACATGGTCACACACATAGGATTTAACCTGGAAGAGGAGTTTATCCACAAATTATGTTTAGATTGTTTACTAAATGTGTTTAGTAGGACAATTAAACATTCAATCAATTGACTTGACTCAGAATCACCAAGTTCAAGTGTTGGACCAACTGATTTGGGTGTCAGATTGATTCATAACTGCATTGACTAATTTCTGCACAACCTGGACTGCCAACCAACCGATTCAAACTATTGAACCGATCGGCTCAGGGTCAAGTGAGATGACTGGTTCAAGTGTTGAACCAATCGATTCAGCTAGACCAAATGAGCCAGTTTGGGAAAGTTAGGTTGGTGAGAAAATATTTTTGTTTCACTTGTACAATTCGATTGGGACAAGTATTGATCTTTGGATTGATTGAAAATGGAAAGAGGAGAGTCAGTTGGGAACTGCCATGGGAAGTGAAACGACTAGTTCATGAATGAACCGATCGATTTAGCTCCCCAAATGGTCGGTTCATGAGATGAACCGATTGGTTCAGTCCCCAAACGATTGGTTCGTTTATGAAACGATCAGTTCACCTGCCGCAGTGTATCAAATTTGTGGAAATTCCAGACCCTTCTACTCCCACTTTTGTCCCGCATTGCCCGGGGCTGAGAACCCTGACCCTGATCCCTCCTATATATAGAGGGGTACTAGGGGATTCTCATATAGCACAACTCAGAACATCAGTTGCTCTACAAAGTTGTCCTCTCTGGTTTTGGTAACTGAGAGAGCCCAAGCAAGTGCTACCCGACTAGGGAGGTGCAACGAGGGAAATACAACTGTAGGATGACAACTGATGGTGGGAGAGCACGTCGGTGACTAGTATGCTGACAGAAGGGGATGACTCCTTCCAGTGTCCTGTAGGACAAGATGACCAGAGTTCCCAGTGGTATGTGTGGACTACTACAGAGGCGGGAGATTTCTATCACTCAGAGGACAGCCGTCAATCTTTCAGTTTGAGTGCGACCAGGAGCTGCATAGACACCGTCCAAGATCAGAGGTGAAGACCGTGCTAGCCGCGAGGTAACGTCACCGGGCAAGCCTTGGGACAAGGCATGCCTCTACAAGCCATCCTTCCTACCGTATATATGTTAATGGGATCTCTTTGGGTTCTGGGTTTGGGGAGAATTTTTTTTTCTCTGCCATATATGGCTCCCCTAAAACCCAACAAATACATGCCAGACATCGATGAGTCCCATGATCAAAATCATCCAATGTAGAGATAATAGAAATTGGGGTGTCGTTCTTAGAACGAACAACAACTTGGACATCCAAACAAATGATTACAGAAGAACTTTGTGGGCCTGAAGCAAATCCAAGCAGTCCATAATTTCAAAGGTTTTAGCTACATATTCCTTGAGAAGATCCATGAAAAAACATGGGTCCGTGAAAATAGGACCTCCTAAAATGTTCACACCCATGTATAAGATGAGATACATTAGCAGGGAACATACCAAACTCTAGTTCTCATCTGCGATCATTGAAGGCCAAAATATTTTTGTATTCTTAGTATTAATATGAAGAAAAAAATATCGGCCTTGAGTTTGGATTGGAGATAGTGCCTTAGATACTTTGACAATGTCACTCATGATAGTGTCATCATCAAGACAAAAATTAAGAAGGTTGGCATGGCATTCATCCTTCGATTACAAAATAAGAGGATGGAGAGCCAATAAAAAGACTAGTGTCCTCAACGATCTCCTTGTTGGATACCAGTTGTGGAGAGAAGAGGCCCACTCTGATCCATGTAGAGAGGAGATGGGGAGCTATAATAAAACTCAACCCAACGTTGCAATAGATGGGTAATGAAAATGGACCTCCTAAAATATGATGAATATGTCAACCATATTGAATGCATTGCAAAAGTCCAATAAGGTCCATCATAATGGTGGTACAATGTTTTTGGTCATGGATAAGGTGAGTGATAACTTGTATAAAGTCTTCAACACCCCTAAAAATGCCAACACCAAATTGATTATCCCACTATAACCTTGGAAATAAGGCAACACCAAATCCACCAACCACAATATGTCAAATTAATTTGTCTAGGTTGAGAAGAGGAGTGAAAGGGGAACTATAAACATAGGGTGCTAGGGAGGAAGGACAATGATCGACGATCCAAATGTTGACCACAGTTGAGAGTGCATTCAAAAAGTCATTTTTAATGAATGTGTTGTACCACTGATAGTCAAGAAGGTGTTGTGCACAGAGATTTCCACATGCATAAGTTTTCCCTTTCTAAAAGGATAAGAGTGCCTCTTAAAACATAACATAGGAATCAACAAAGGGAGAGTAAGAAATATCTGACACATATTGCCCTATAAGAGGGTTGAGTTGGGGGTGTTTCACTTCAATCTCCAATGAGCAGCAGAGTTAGAGGGGGCGATGCCACTGGAGGAGATAAGTTGGATGGCCGCATGAATTGACCATTCTTCATATTTGTTTTGAAATGGGAAATTATGGTTTCATCGTATTTTTCATGCTCAAAAGAACAATGGTGTATTAGGATCTAGGCGAGGATTTGTCGCAAATTGGACAATATAGAAATAGAAGTCATTTTCTAGATCTATCACACTTCAGTGTGCCGCTGGTCTCCTCAGGTCCTAAATTTCATGTTTTTAGGGCCTTAACGATCATAAGATGTTGGATCAAGGCAAGCTTTTTTATTGAGAATTCTTGATCATACTCAACAAAGAAGTGGTAGAGAATGCACGTAGATAGTAGAAAAAGACAAATCCAAACATCAATGAGCACGGACAACAAGCCACTCATTATAGGGTAGCATGTAGAGTGTTAGCAAATGGCAAGCATGACACTCTTTACAATAGGAACACCCACATGAAAGAAATAATCAGTAAGATTTGTGTTGAGCTCGAGACAATTCATATGAGGTAGTGGTGGTTCAATACATTAACAACTAATCAAGGTACAAGGAACAAAAGTTTGAAAGCTAGCCTTTATAGGGGTTGGCAAACAAACATTCACATTGATTGGATCCTTCTAGGATTGTAGAGTAGAGTGGTGATAGCATTAGAGCCATCAAAAGCGTGGTGGGGGGAAGCCTTGGACCAAGGTTGGGTGAAAAAACATAAGCCACTCTTCCATAATTTACATGAACAAAGAGCACTAACCAAGCCTTCCCAAACTTTAGTCTACTCCAAGACCTTACAAATGCCCCAAAATTGAGTCAATGAGTACAAACACACTGCTCAAAGAAGAATGGTGAAACTACTTGGAGCAAAGGTCTTACCATGATATGTGTGGAGACTCTTGAATGGACACGTGATGTGACGTGGTCTATTATCACACTAAAAAATTCACTCGGGGTTGAAATCCTAGTGTTTTTGACCAAAACTTGTGCAATAATACCACCCGCAAGCGGCGGGGTCTTATCGCAGTATAGTTAAGGATCGAATCCCAAGGGACAATGTTTTTAATAATTGTTTCTAGTCTTGTCTAGTTCAAGTAAGGCTAATATTTAGAACAAAGGTTGATTTGAGTTTAATTAAACTAATTGCAAGAAAGTAAAGAACATAATTAAAGTTGGATCTAGATTAATGATGGGGATCACTGGGATGGTCCCAGGTTTCACCACCACTACACATGCAAACATATCCAATCACAAACATCCATGCAAGATATAACTATCCAAATAGAACTGCTACGAACCCTCCCGGAAGGATGTTTAGGTTCGCATAAGCATCACCTTAGGCATCAGATTTCTCGTCGTCATCCGGATCATGCACTTATGGTTCCGAAGATACATATATCCAACTGAAGCTGTGGCCCTCCGTTAGGATGTTTAGGCACACAGAAGTGTCGCTGTGGGCTAGATCGCTCATCCCCTCATGGATCTGACACTTATGACTTCAGCGAATCCCATCTGATTTCTCGTCAGGGAGTCAACCGCTTGAATTGACATTCAAAACCTACATATAGAAGTTCTCGCAACATAGGAACGAACAAGATAAATGCAAGCAGGTGATCAATCCACAAGCACACATTGACGATTAACAACGAAATGAAAAGTTACATACATGCCATGGAATGTTTAATGGAAAGACATATAAGCATGGGCAGCGGGGCTAGTCCCCACACCCCAGCAAAATGGAACTACTCACTCATGATGCAGGGAACAAAAAGAACAAGAGAGAGGGAAGATTCTGCCATGAGCATGATGCAGAAGATGGTCGCAGTTCGGTGAAAATATGGTCTTCTACACCATGTCAGAGAATATCTACACGAGGAGAAAGGGACACCACGACAGACGAGATAGACCTTCTCTCTCCACCTTCCTTCTCGTCTCGACCTCCTTGCTCACAGTAGGAGGAGTAGGTTGTAGATACGTAGGTAGAGTGGATGACAGGTGGATGTGCAAGCCTGCCGCTCAGCTTGGCTATGGAGATCATCCTCCACCAGGGGTCGAGTGCTTTTTAGGCACAACCTGGTGGTGGAGTGGAGGATGAGGAGAAACGGAGGTGGAGGAGCTTTCCCAGGGGTCGAGCATTCTAGGTGCAACCTGGTGATGGAGTTGTTGTTGCAGATCAGAGCGAGCAGGGGTTGAGCTCACAAAGGAGCCGCCTGGCGGCTTCCCAGATCCGATCTTAGGCTTCTCGCAGTCTTGGACGATCAGGTGGCCTCGCATTCTTGACTAGAAACGACGTGTGAGGGGGGGTTGAAGGTGAAGAAGAGAAGGGAGGGGTAAGAGAAGGATCATCAGAGCAGGTCATGGAGGGTGTGAGAGGAATAGGGGAAGGGAAAGGATGGAGGCACGATGCCTGTGGCTGCCGTGGTCGAATGATGCTGATCAGCTGGTTGCAGGTGGAGAATGATAAGGCATCCTCACGCGGTCTTGAAACAACTTGTCGACTTCACGGTTTTGGGATCGTGAGAGTTCTCACGGTCTTGAGATCGTAAGGAGGAGATCATGTGAGGGGGGGGGTGCAAACTGAATGGAGGAGACCGCTAGGGTAGATATGGTGGCCAAGACCGCTAGCCCAAGACCGCATGGGTCAAGAGATCGAATGGGTGAAACTGCTAGGGTCAAGACCGCTTGGGCAAACTGAATGGTAAAATCGTAAGGAAGCGTTGATTTGCGATCAGATGGTTGAGAGTGGAGGTGAGGGTGGTGAAGGTAGAAGGACGATATTGATGAAGATGGATTTAGGGTTGAGGAGAGGGTCTTCAGTGAAGGTGGGCCCAGATGACATAATCGTGACCTGCATTAAATCAATATAGACCTTAGTCAATAAACTCGATAATTCAACCAATTAAGAAAAATTGCATATTGTAAGATTTAGGAGATGAAATCGAATGTATTGAGTCGAGTTTGGCCAATAATTGCGACTAAATATCATGATGAATATGCATTCATCAAAACACCCCAAACTTAAATGTTGCTCGTCCTCGAGTAACAAAAAATCTAAAACAATCACCAAATGAATGCTTTCAACTCATGTGGTTGCCTCATCTTCACGTCACGATTGTTTCCTTTCTGCTCAGTATAGCTAAGCATATCAACTACCTGAGATCACCGAACACATCTTACCATATCTTCGCTCTTGAGTTTGTTTTCCAACATCACTTCCTCCTCACTTTCCCCAACAACAAGCATTTCTAAGAGTTTCATAAGAGTCCAGAGATACCTACAGAACAACAAGTGTGCACCTGATCTGACACTGGTGTTTTTCAGGATAGTGGAGGCATTCATTGTGCCTTAAGGTGGAAAAGGGAGTGAAGGGTGGTATGGAAGGAAATTGTATATCTCTCCTCTATTCGACTTGAGATTTATTATATGGTTGCTATTGCATTTTTTGTGTGAATCTCTCCTCTATTCGACTCGAGATTGCAATATTTTTGTGTGTGCATTGGCATCTTTTCTTGGTAGTACGCCCCTATTAAATAGCGAGGGGTATGAAAGAAGCAGATATAGAGAGAGATGGTGTGCCACCCCAAACTTAGGGTTTGGCACTCTTTTGGCTATATTTTTTTGTTTCTTTTTGATGGACGAAGGGGTACGAAGATGATAGAAGAAGTGTATAAGAGAGTTCAGATCAGAATGCTACTTGATTTAGAATTCAATGCATCGAGTCTTTCTCTTTATCATACTATACTCAAGAAATGACTTGATGAGGATCCGGTGGGGGTTCCATGTTATTTTTCCACTTGTCAGTTAGGAAGCACGACATGTTTGATCCCTATCAGTTCGACATACACTTGCCATTTTTGTAGAAGGATCATGATGTTAGGATTCATAAGCTTCACAAGATGACTTCAATCAATAGGCCAGTTTCAACAAGTGGTACTCTTGAGGATTTGCTTTGAATAAGGAGGGTATAATGATTCAAAATGCATAGAGAGAGAAACTATCCAGCTAGGTAATGGATTTTATTGAAACAAAAAGTGTCAAAACTTCATCAAGTTTCTATACAATTTCTTTAAAAACTTTATAATTTTTTTGTAAAGTTTGATAAAAAATGCAATGATGAAATCTTAAGTCTAAAACAGATAGGACTGAGTGGAAAGTAAAGTACATATCACCCACCCTCCACCTCGAACTTAGAAATTTTCTCATCTCGAACAAACTCTAAATCTGAGATGGAGGGGAAAATTCATGTCGGTTGGACTACCAGATGTGGTTGCGTTCCAAGCAGTGTGCGTCCTTCATATGAAAATCTCAAAAATAGAGACTAGTCAGAAATTAAGATAGCATCGTGCGATGTGATATCTGTTCAGTGCAAAATTTTCTAAAAAGTGAAAACAAAACTAAGGAAATTTTCTAATTCAAAACTAAAAGTAAAAACAAAATTATTGATCGGGTTGCCTCCCGACAAGTGCCTTTGTTTTACGTCGATGGCTCGACATGGATACTATCACCATGGTGGGGCTCTAAGTGGAGGTTGAGCTGGATTGACATATTCTCTTGGTGGTTTCTTTCTCAGCCATTCATTTATCCTTGCTGTGATTCTGTCCTCTCATATTCTTCCCCATACTGAGCAGGCAATTGTTGGAACACATAGGGAAACAAATTGAGTTTTGTCGCTCAATGCGAGGTGGAAAATATTTGAAGGGAGTCTGAATGACTTCATTGATAAAGTAGTGCTATTGAGGCTCAGAAGAAAAGTTTATTTGTTGATGCACTATCCCTTCTTCGTAGCAATGCTGGTCACAAATGTCTATCAGATATGGATCTGGGAGATGTTCTTGGTAGAAACTATAGTCCAAATATTGTTGTGGAGGGAAGATGAAATCAATAGTCTCTGTCTATTGGGCTACTGGTGCATTCCAGAGGATAGTTGTTTCTAGATGAGGAGGCTCATGGACACCTGAAGAAGGTTCAGTGTGTGTAACAATGGGGTTGAGATGTGTCTCCTCCATAGTTGACGACATTTCTTTCGTCTCTACATGGACTGGTTCACTCTCAGTCTCCTCTTCATCATGGTCCTTTTATGAGGGAATATTGGATTTTGAGGTAAGGAATTGCTGCTGCATTTGAGTGAATTGATTAACACAGTCAACAAAATATGCTTCTTCTTCTTCAGTGCGCTCCTTAGCGCTTTTGGATGCATGGAAATCAAAAATTGGTTTCCCACCCTTAGGGTCAAGACTCCAGCTTCAACATCGATCATAGCTCTAGCGGTTGAGAGGAAAGGTCTTCCAAAAAGGAGGGGGCAGCATGGATTCTCGTTGATGTCCATAACTATGAAATCACACGGGACATATAGATCCCCAAGCCTTACGGGGATATCCTCTATGATACCAACTGGCTTGATCATTGAGGAGTCAGCAAGTTTGATGGACATTCTAGTGGGTAAGAAGTTGGTGAGGCCCAGTTTGTTGCATAGGATAAGAGGAATGATATAAATGCTAGCTCCAAGATCAGCTAGACCTAGTCAGTTGATTGAATTACTTATCGAGCAGGAAATTCCAAAAGATCCAGGATCCTTATGCTTGCGTGGTATCCTATCCATCACTGAATTAGATGGTGTTCTTGCCAATTTCACTGTCTGATGCTCTTCAATTTTGTACTTCTGACTGAGTAGGAGTTTGAAGAACTTTGACCATTGGGGCATCTCATCCATGGAATCCAAGAGCGGGATATTGACATACAACTTTTTCATGATTTCCTTGAATTTGTTGAACCTAGTATCGAGCTGGGTAAAATTCAGTCGATTTGGAAATGACACACGAGGTTTGTACACTGGAACAACTGGCTCAGGCGAGTCTTCTGCATCAACAACAATAGGTTCCTCAGAATTTGCCTTGTCGGTCTTATCATTCTGAGTGGAACCTGCACTATGCTCAACAACTTAGACATTTGTCACAGTGACATGAGTCGTGGGTTCTGGTAAGATAAAGCCTGAATGAGTTGTCACAACTTTAAGTTGTTCCACGTGCCTCAGATTGTCTTCTGGTTGCCCAGATAAAGCTCCAGTAGGTGGCTTGAGGCTAGCTGCAAGTTGAGCTAGTTGAGATTCAATGGACTTCTGGTGTGCTTGCTGGTTAGCTATCAATGTTTGTTGCGACTGTAACATCTTCTCAATGGCCGACAATTTTTCATCAGGAGAGATGGGTCTAGCTTGTTTCCCTTATTATTGATTCTGGTAAGGGACTTGATTGGGGTCTTGGAACTGAGGATTGTTCTGGTAATTGTTGTAGTTCCTATTCTGAAATTTACCCCTAAAGTTCCCTTGATTCCTGAAATTCTATTATTGGTTGTTTGAACCAAATTGATGTGAGTTTATCGCTCCCGAAGGATTTACATACTGAAAACTGGGATGGTTCCTATTCTGATTCGAGTTATAGTATCCTTGACCAGGGATAGTGTTGACAGCATTCAGACTTTCCATCTGGCCATTATCTCCTTATCTGTTGACTTTGCTTAGGACAACATCATAGAGAACATTGCAGGACAAAGTAGAGTGATTAGTTCCTTTACATGCTTCATAGAATAGTGAAGTTGACTTGATCTATTCTTGTTGTTGAGGGGGTGAGTGTCTTCTTTCATAGGCGGCAAGAGACGATTCGAGATGGGCTTGCTTGGCAACTAAGAGCTTTATGGATTCAGCGATAGACTTGTACTCAGGATTAACTTCTGCCATAGCCACCTTCAATACTCCTTTGCCTACAGATCTATCCCAATTAGCTTGATTTTCAGTTCCAAGGATGACAACCTTCCATGCTCTGTCATAACTTTGACGCATTGAGTTTCCTCCAGATGAGGAGTCCAAGAACTTCTTGATATCGTCATCCACACCCCTGTAAAAGGTTTCGATGAGTTAATTTTTAGGGATTCCATGGTGTGGACACTTGTGTAGAAGCTCTTTGTATCTTTCCCATGCTTTAGCAAGGGTTTCTCTAGGGACCTGAGTGAAATGAGCTATATGGCCCCTAATTTCATAGGTAAGAGAAGGAGGGTATAATTTTTCCAGAAAAACATTTTGAAGTTGTTCCCAAGTGGTGATGGGTTCACTTTACAAGAAATTGTACCAACTCATAGCTCTATCGGCAAGAGAGTATTTGAAGAGACAAAGTCAGATGGCATCGTCTGAGACTCCGTTTTGCTTTGTCATAACACATAGATCAATAAAACTCAGAAGGTGCTCCTGACTATCTTCTCCTTGTTTACCATAGAATGGGTTGTTTTAAAGCAAGGTGATCCAATGTGACCATATCTCAAAGTTGGGAGCATTGATGGGAGGAGGTTGCACTGGGTGATGAACATCAGTAGCTTTAGGAATGGAGAGCTCTCTAAGGTCGTTCTGCAGTTCTGCTGCTTGCACTACTTCTTGGATTTCTTCTTGAACTGCAACTCTGGCTTCTTGCATAAGCCTTTCTCTTTGCGCATTAAGGGCTTGAGCGACCCTTTGGGCTATTTCCTCCTCTTGATCCATCCTTGCTTGGTTCTCTCTGTTCTGACGATGAAAGGCTCTGTCTATCTCAGGATCAAAGCTAGCAGAGAGTCCCAGACTGTTCAAGCGGTGCATACACTAGTTTTTGTAGGTACCTGGGATGGAAAGATCTTTCAAAAGTGAGATTGACAGAGTAGAACCTGATTCAAGTGAATGATCGATAACATCAAAAGAAAAGAAAAAACTTAGATTAGCCTTAATAGAACTAGATTTGACAAACTAATTCCGTTGTCCCTGACAACGGCGCCAGAATTTGACGTGGTCTATTATCGCACTAACAAATTCACTCGGGGTTGAAATCCTAGAGTTTTTAACCAAAACTTGTGCAATAATACCACCCGCAAGTGGACGGGTCTTATGCAGTATAGTTAAGGATCGAATCCCAAGGGACAACGTTTTTAAGAATCGTTGCTAGTCTTGTCTAGTTCAAGTAAGGCTAATATTTAGAACAAAGGTTGATTTGAGTTTAATTAACTAATTGCAAGAAAGTAAAGAACAAAATTAAAGTTGGATCTAGATTAATGATGGGGATCACTGGGGTGGTCCCAGGTTTCACCACCACCACACATGCAAACATATCCAATCACAAACATCCAGGCAAGATCTAACTATCCAAATAGAATTGCTACGAACCCTCCCAGAAGGATGTTTAGGTTCGCGTAAGCATCACCTTAGGCATCCGATTTCTCATCACCATCCGGATCATGCACTTACGGTTCCGAAGATACAGATATCCAACTGAAGCTGTGGCCCTCCGTTAGGATGTTTGGGCACACAGAAGTGTCGCCGTGGGCTAGATCACTCATCCCCTCATGGATCATACACTTATGACTTCAGGGAATCCCATCTGATTTCTCGTCAGGGAGTCAACCGCTTTAATTGACATTCAAAACCTACATATAGAAGTTCTCGCAACATAGGAACGAACAAGATAAATGCAATCAGGTGATCAATCCACAAGCACACATTGACGATTAACAACGAAATGAAAAGTTACATACATGCCATGGAATGTTTAATGAAAAGACATATAAGCATGGGCAGCGGGGCTAGTCCCCACACCCCAACAAAATGGAACTACTCACTCATGATGCAAGGAACAAAAAGAACAAGAGAGAGGGAAGATTCTGCCATGAGCATGATGTAGAAGATGGTCGCAGTTCGGTGAAAATATGGTCTTCTACACCACGTCAGAGAATATCTACACGAGGAGCAAGGGACACCACGACAGACGAGATAGACCTTCTCTCTCCACCTTCCTTCTCGTCTTGACCTCCTTGCTCACAGTAGGAGGAGTAGGTTGTAGATACATAGGTGGAGTGGATGACGGGTGGATGTGCAAGCCTGCCGCTCAACTTGGCTGTGGAGATCATCCTCTACCAGGGGTCGAGTGCTTTTTAGGCACAGCCTGGTGGTGGAGTGGAGGATGAGGAGAAACAGAGGTGGAGGAGCTTTCCCAGGGGTCGATCACTCTAGGTGCAACCTGGTGATGGAGTTGTTGTTGCAGATCGGAGCGAGAAGGGGTCAAGCTCACAAAGGAGCCACCTGGCGGCTTCCCAGATCTGATCTTAGGCTTCTCGCAGTCTTGGACGATCAGGTGGCCTCACATTCTTGACTAGCGGTGGCGTGTGAGGGGGGGTTGAAGGTGAAGAAGAGAAGGGAAGGGTAAGAGAAGGATCATCAGAGCAGGTCATGGAGGGTGTGAGAGGAAGAGGGGAAGGGAAAGGATGGAGGCACGATGCCTGTGGATGCCATGGTCGAATGATGCTGATCAGCTGGTTGTAGGTGGAGAACGATAAGGCATCCTCACGCGGTCTTGAAACAACTTGCCGACTTCACAGTCTTGGGATTGTGAGAGTTCTCACGGTCTTGAAACAGTGAGGACTCTCACGGTCTTGAGATCGTAAGGAGGAGATCATGTGAGGGGGGGGGGGCAAACTGAATGGAGGAGACCGCTAGGGTAGATATGGTGGCCAAGACCGCTAGCCCAAGACCGCATGGGTCAAGAGACCGAACAGATGAAACTGCTAGGGTCAAGACCGCTTGGGCAAACTGAATGGTAAAATCGTAAGGAAGCATTGATTTGTGATCGGATGGTTGAGAGTGGAGGTGAGGGTGGTGAAGGTAGAAGGATGATATTGATGAAGATGGATTTAGGGTTGAGGAGAGGGTCTTGAGTGAAGGTGGGCCCAGATGACATAATCGTGACCTACATTAAATCAATATAGACCTTAGTCAATAAACTCGATAATTCAACCAATTAAGAAAAATTGCATATTGTAAGATTTAGGAGATGAAATCGAATGTATTGAGTCGAGTTTGGCCAATGATTGCGACTAAATATCATGATGAATATGCATTCATCAAAACACCCCGAACTTAAATGAGACCAAAGGACATGGAAGATTCAATAGAAAAATCACTCACAAAACCTCATTTTTTTGCTTAGGAGATTAGTCTCTATCATATGAATGACTAGGAGAAGCATAAAAAGTCAGAATACATTATGTCTAATGTATCATTCATGAACCCACTTGATTCAAAGTGAAATTCCATCATATTAATAAATATATCAAACATACCTTCAAATAGTTTCATTGCAATATTTAGTATATTTTCTAATTCATAGTTCACATTCTTAGAGGCTTAATGTTTTTTATCATACTTTGTAGTATCAAAAGTATGATCTTGGGATCCTCCAAATATAATTGTTATATTGTTTGTGATTATGAACATAAAAACATGTCTTACTAATTTTATTATTTAGTTGGTAGTCTCATATTACAATAAGAGTTAGAATCAAGGCCTTTCATTTTGAAATCATTAGTAGATACTTTTTCTTCAAATATATATATGATATCTTTTATGGATAATTTTCATCAATTGTGTCATAAAATAATTTAGAAAACATGTAGGTTTGTGCACTCAATTATGTATTTGTTGCTAGAATGTTAAGTCTGATAATAACATGTACTTAACATGTTTTATCATTAGATACAAACTTACAAAATAAAGAAACTTACTATAGGTGTTATAAAATAGATAGATTTATCACTGACATTGATTTACGTATTTGTTCCTTGTGTCATGTTCATTATTACAAGTCTAGAGACTTTGTACCCAACTAGCATCATACTTTGTGTTTTTATAGCATTTGAATCATAACATTCAAAAGAGGTGTTCAACTAAACTAGATAGTATATGAAATTGTGATACAACATATAGATGTTCTGGGTGAAATGTGCTAAACTAAACAACATGGCATAACAATTTGTGTCGGAGTAAATAATATGATGTAATATTTTGTATTATAACAAATTTTTCTTAAGGTAAATCCCCCCCATTCTTCAAACCATGGCTCCACCTTTCAATGTGACTACAAAATTGTATGTGCATGTATTAACGTGGGTTTGGTTCTTGTACTTCTGGTCAAAATTATTTTGAATTTATTGCACCCCTTGTCTCAAAGAAAAAATGGGAATGTAACATCCTAAATTCTAGGATTTTATCTTAATCCTGACATGGAGGATTTGACATGTGGAACTGACTTATGGAGATTACTCTTAGTGGGAGATAGATTTGAGATAGTTGGATATCCCTTTACTTAGAGCTTGATGATGTTGTGTATTCATATAAGCTCCTTATCGGGAGAATATTTTGTAATCTTGCATAAATTGAATATATTCATAATTTATTAGTTTGCTGCTATACGTTGGCCTTATTGAATACCATTATTTGAGAGTTGAAAAAAATTACACCTATTCCAACATACCTTTTTGGTATGTTTGGCATGGATGCATTCAATCCTCAAATTAAGTAGGGAGTGGAGCCCCTTTGGAGTATCACTCCTTACAAGAGGGTATTAGAGCCATGGTAGTCGATTTGTGACTATTTCAATTTTGTCTCCCTAATTAGAACCCTTACTTTGCATAGTCACCCTCTAGGTGAAATGTTTGCCCTAGATTTCACCTATGTTATTCATGTGATGGTGAAAGGACGAATTAGAATCATGTGAGGGACACACTAGAATCATGCTTAGTAAACCCTAATGCGGCGAGACTCTAGGTTAATTGTGATATATCTTTTTGGATGATATGAAATATGACATTAGGATGGAGACATGTTATGAGGATGAGAAGTAGATGAAAATGAGATACGGTAAGGAAAACTTGTGACTTGGTTCTTACATTGATTTTTGCCCACCACGTTTGTTTTACATCAAATAGTTTCTTATCAAAAAAAATTATCTTCATTATATTAATATATGTACAAAGAAAAACTTTATGAATTTTATTGATGTTTCCTTGAGCCACTTCGCAAAGAAGAGATTTATGAACTCTTATAAGAGAAACCTTAGAACAAGTTAGAATAAAAATCTCGACCCTAGTTTTGGCAATGAAGCGATGACTAGGAATATGTGGCATTATTTAAAGGTTTAGTTGACCTATCATTTTGTACACTATGAGCATTGGTTACTGAAGTGAATCTTAGGGCTGTTATGTTAGAGACACAAGGATTGGTTACTGGAGTGAATCTTAGGGTTGTTATGTTAGAAACACAAGGACCTAAAGCTTAACCCTAGTTGGATATGACATGTTATTAGATGCTTGAACAACATAAACCCCTAAGATATCACAAGTTACAAGATACATAAGTAATCCTAGTACCTTGATGTTGTTTAGCTTGGCTTATTAGGTAAACCTTTTAAGGGGTGGAGAGTATTGGTGGATAATATATGGATGATGTGATTTCAAGAACAAAATCCTTTTAAGGGGTGGAGTGTTGTAACATACCAAAATCTAGGATTTTGTCCTAATCCATGACATGGAGGACTTGGCATGTGGAACTAGCTTATGGAGATGACTCTTAATGGGAGATAGATTTGAGATAGTTGGATATCCCTTTATTTAGATCTCTATGATGTTGCATATTCATTTAGGCCCCTTAATGGAAGAATATTTTGTAATCTTGCCTAAATTAAATATAGTCATGATTTATTATTCCACTGTTACACTTTGGTCTTACTGAATACAATTATTTGAGAATTGAAAAAAATTACACCTATTCCAACATATCCTTTTGATATAGTAAGTATCATATTCAGTTCTAGAAATATACGCTACTTGAGTGATCTGTCAGGGAAATGCAGGGAGATCATGAACATTGTGGTTTCTAATATAATCTTGTATGGTAACCACTTGTGAGAGGGTAGTATAACCAAGCACATAAGCATCGTATACCTCAATTTGGCCCCTTTTTCTATCATATGAAAATAATTTACTCCTTTGTATGATGACGATGTACTAAGGGGACCCTCATCATACACCAAATAGAACACAATTATTTTGGGGATCACTAGTAAGTCTCATGTAGTGCCATATTGGTTAACTCTCTTGGTCTTCCCTTCCCATCCTCCCTGATCATCTGATGCACGCACCCTATACAACATGTATTGACTAGAATCAGTACAGTCAGTTAGGATTGCCATCTGACTTATGAGATCACATAGCTCTTACATCTCACATCCATCTCTGACGAAGTGTGTTCAGGCTAATCTAATAGGCTATTGTTACTGTGCTAACTGACCTATACAACACATTTCTACTTTTCATCCACACAACTACCTAATATATATTGGAAACATTTATCATCCCACTAATGTGATCACCCCATAGAATGAGTGCACGATTATCCAACACCATTTCTTTCTTCTAACATTTGCAACATGAGGAGATGAGGGCTTTGAATGCTTAAATTAACCATATCCATAAAGCAACCACATATACACAACTATATTAGAATCATCAACAAGGGCTCTACTCATTAAACATCATCCACACACCATTCTCCACTACAACTCCTCCCATTCTCATCCAGAGGAACATGGTCTCTCACACATCCTTGATAGATGATCAGTTAAATATGTCAACATCCCCAAAGCATGGAATACTTGGATTGCAACTATGAGCATGGATGGATCACTCTACATGTGGGATATAGTGACTTTAAAGTCCTCTTCCATGAATATCGCCATTGTGACACCCCTTCAAGTTCTACACATGGAAGCGGAAGCATTCCACCATTATTTTCATAACATAGGGCACTTAGAGTTGGAGCAACATCACATATACGATAAACATTGCAAATCAATAAATATTCACTATTCATTGGTTTGAAACAGATTTATACATAGTTTAGGGATAGAATAATTACAATTTTTTCATCTTGAAATCTAAATCTACTAAGTAAAACTTGGCTAACATAACCAATGCATGATTTTAAAGAAATCCAAAAGATAGTATCAACTTAGTAGATGGCACCCCACCAGGTTAAGCTTCAGACTCTCTTAGTCCTTGCTTGTCCTTCTATTCTTCACTTGCTCAAAATCCTAGTTACATCACGTCCTCAACCATGCAAAACAAACATCGATGTAAGTAAGCAATACTTGGCACGCTATAAGATAGAAAGTAATTATAAATTTGACATGAAATAAACTTGACTATGGATTAACTTAAACATTCTTTTAACATTTTAAACATGATGAATTAAATCAGTTAATATATGTTACCTCTCTTAATGTCCCAAAGGATCCCATAATTGCTAAGAAATTCTATAATGCTAGGAAATCCCATAACAACCTATAAAGGTCCATGATCGAGGTGCATATAATAACTTAGCCAATTCGTCAACTTTGATCATTATCTCATAACTCAACTTAATCATTAATGTCTTTAATCTTGACCTTACTGAAATTCCTCCCTCATAATGCCATAATGCGATTTCTCCCCTATGGCCATAACACAATTTCTCCCTCCTTGAGCATAATGCATCAATCATAAGTCATAATCATAGTAAGGATTATACAATAGATCATAAGTAAGCAAACAATCATATAGTGATATATATGCATGAAGTCACTTGGGAAGGCATTCATAAATTTCATGAAACATATTATTATGCATAATCATAGAAGTTAACATCCATACAACCAAAGTTTAATTGTTCCAAGAAGCATAGCCCACTTACCCTGAGAAAAACACCTTATGTCAAGTCATTTGACTTGATTGATCAATCACCTATAATGAAGATGGATCATATAATATGTACATTAGTTTGGATCATTAAATACTAACTAGACCACTGAGTTATTTGAAGGGCGTATATTTTAAAATCAAGGTTATAAAAGTCAAAATTGACTTCCTCATGAAAAATCCTTTCCAAAGAGTATTTTTTCTCATTTTTCCCAACTCATATGTAATTTCTATGAATATTACCATACCGACCAATCAGGAAGCAGAAAACTATATTGTGACAAATATCTAAATAAAAAATACAATCAATGTAAATAAAAGTGAAAAGATAGACAAACCATAGGTGCTTACACATTAAATCAAAAATGTGGGTGCAAAGTGGTCATTCAGTCATAAAACATAACTCGCGATTAATAAATCAAAAACATGTATGAAATCCTAGAAAGACCCTTGTGCTATTAATCCTCTAATTAATCAGCCAGGGACACAGTGGTCATTACATGACCTAGTTTCTTCCTACTTCAAGGCTTGGCGAGAGCGCTGAGACAGAAGATCCATGGCTTCGATCGAGGGACATATTCACTACTTTATAGGGAGAACCACCCTCTTCATTGTGTTATTGTGGAGGAACCACACTAATGAGCCTAGGCTCGGGTGCTAGGGAGCGCAGGGGCTCGAGGAACCTACTCCAACCATGGTCAAGGAGCAAGTCAAGAATAGAACTAGGAAAACACTACAAAGGAAGCACTAAAATAAGACAAAATGACTCATGAGACAAAGATGGTGTCGAGGAAACCATTGCATGAAATGAAGGAGCATTGAGTCACTAGTTTGTTAGAAAATGAAGTGAAATAGGGGAAAGCCAACTTAGAGACCAAAGCATTAGAATAGGCCTGAAGGGAACTCTCTAGCTATTATAGATTTTTTAGAGGGATCTACTAAATAATGGGGTGGGGTTCCTTGGCCCGAGGGCCTCTGATATGCGATGGAAAAGAGCGCCAACGAAGACCTCAAGCCTGGATATATGGTACAACGGCTCAGGCAAACATTGAGAAGACTAATAATTGTAAAACAAAGAGAGGTTGTTGGCGATGCTTATTGGGTGGCCAATTTTATCATAGGTGATGGAGAGGGTTGAGGCACGATGGTGGTTGCTGGGGATGAAAACCAAACATGTTGAGGAGACTCAGGACTCTAGGGATTCTATTGAGGGTGTAGGAGTTAAGTGTGATGGTTGGAAGTGCTCACAACCCCTATATATAGGCAACGTGGTTGTTTTGGTGGCATATGCGAATCGAGGTGGCGAGAGTGGAAGAATCCTTGATTAAGCATTTCTCACAGAGACCAAAAGGGAAGGTGAGTTAAGGATTGTTGGAATTAGAAAAGTGAGGGAAAGTTGGTGGTGAAGAAATCTTGCAATTTGGTGGAGATATGAGGGAACTAATCTAGGAAAGGAATCATAATGAAAAATTCCCAGACCTTGCAAAATTAATGGGGAAGAAGATAACTTGATGGGCCATAGGATTGAGGAAGTCAAGTCTTGACCATCAGATAGGCGCATGAGAAAGGAAAATAATAAAAAGGAGTGTTGGGCTTAATCAGTGCATTAAATGAAATTTTGATTAAATCATAGTCAAACTATATACAAATCATTCCTAATTGGTTTATAGAGTCAAACAAAGTCATGTTGTCTTCAAAATTGACCACAGGTTAATTAGGTAGTCTAGATCCTTCATAGCCAGTAGGAATTTTGTTTTGAACATCTGATATCTACTAATTCATCAAAAGTAAAATGATCTTGAATTACTTGTAATAAAGATGAAATAATGTGAAATAAGTTTCCTTTGAGATGTTGGTTGAGTCCAATTCCAAGATGAATAATTATTACTCAGTATTTATGTTATACATATTTTTATGCTTTTTGGAAAAATATTCTTAGGGGAATGTGAGAGATAAATAGATTTATGCTTTTTATCTTACTAGATGTTTGAAAAGAAAATAAAACTTCTTATTCTAGTTATCGATTATATATTTTCAAAATATATGTCTTTTACCTTTCTCTTTTATCTCTTTTAAACATTGTAAAGAATATATAAAACTAATTACTGTCATCTTTTGAATCAGTTGAAACACGTTATTGCGTAATAAAAAAGGTGTCTTGGGTTTCTTTTATTTTCCTTACTTCATTGTTCCAAAAGGAAATACTGTCCCATCATATTTTTACATCAATCCCATCATCAATTTTATTAAGAAAACCCACACTTAAAGGTTCAAATTAGTTGAAAAAATGGGATGTTACAATTCTACCCACCTTAAATTAAATTTGGTCCTCAATATTTCCTTTAGGTTACTACCCACCTTAGGGTTTCACTTACCTTTTTCGTCAATGATAGTTAACAATTCAAGGTTCACTTGTGTTAATAATCTTGCATGAAATAAAGATTTGTGTTATGGTTTAGCTTTTAACTTAGTACTCTTCTTATTTTTCTACCTCCATGGTGAAAATCTGAGCTTGTCTCTTAGGTGGTGGATCCTAATTTTGATTCTAGTCATTCTTCACGAGCTTAGGGAAATTGGTTTAATATGACATGGTTCTCCACAATATTAGAATGCTTATGTACCATGACTCAGTGGGCCTGCATGATTTGTCTTATAAGTTGGACACTAGGGTTGCTCAGGTTCTATGACTGTAACATCAGGTGCCTTTCTTTCACTACATGGTTGTTGGAAGGAGGGTGTTGGTTGTTTCTATGGGGAACATCCTTCTTGCATGATTTTCCAAGATGGCCTTCCAACTCTAGGGATGAATCCAAGGTTTCTTAAAGAGATCGAATGCCTCTTCCATACAAGGCAAATCAGGCTTGAACCCCCAGATGAAGTTCGTTACCCTATGTTGCTCATCATTATCATAATCATACTTCTATAAGATGATAAACTTCATGGCAGATTGGGTCACACTCATGTAACCAACTTGAGCTAGGTTGGAAAAATCTAGTTCCTTCTTCTCTATCATAGCTTCAGATACATAGTGATTTTGGAAGGCTTGAACAAATCCTTCCCATGTGAGTTCAGGTGCATCAACTACTCTTGAGTTGAGGAAATTCTCCCAGCATGTACGGGCTGCTCCCTTTAGCAGGTGGGTCACAAATTGAACCCTAGAGTGCTGAGGGCAGTTTAAGTCACAAAAATAATGTTCCATAATTCTAATAGACTTTACACCTTTAGTGACTACATCCACTTCTCCTTCACCATAGAAAGAGTCAGGCCTTATCTTGAGAAAACCTACTAGTATCAACTCATGGTGTGTTGGGTGATGGGGCCTTTGACCCAGAGCATTGGTGAGTGCCCAAACTGGGTCCTCTAAGGTTGCCTTAGGGTTTGTTTCAGGCTCACTTCCTTCACCAAAGGAACTGGAATCATTAACAATATTATCCTTACCCTGGGTAGATCTCTTAGGCAATCTGGAAAAGGACATATACCTAGGGTTCAACATATGAATCATATATTTGCCTTGTAGCAATCTACCTACTTGCTCTAATACCATGTTGTGATGCCCCTTCCAGTTTTACACATGGGAGTGGAATAATTCCCCTAAAATTTTCATAACATGAGGCACTTGCAGTTGGGGGACATCACATATACGATAAACATTGAAAATTAATAAATATTCACTATTCATTGATTTGAAAAAGATTCATGCATATTTCAGGGATAGAAAAACTTTAACTTGTTCATCCTGAATTAAATCTACTAACCCAAGATCAGCTAATATAACTAAGGCATGATGTGAAAGATATCTAAAAGATAAGGTCAGCTCAGTAGATGGAATCCCACCAGGTTAAGCTTCAGAGTCTCCCAGTACTAGCTTGTCCTTCTATTCTACACTTGCTCCAAATCCTATGGACATCGTGTCCCCATCCATGCAAAACAAACATTAACATAAGTCAGTGGTAATTGGCACATTATATGATACAAAGTAATTATAAATTTAACATGAAATAAACTTGACTATGCATTAACTTAAGCATTTGTGAACATTTTAAGCATGATGAATTGGATAAGATAATATATGTTGCCTCTCTTAGTGCCCCATTGGAGCTTATAATTTCTAGGAAATCCCATAATGCTAGGAAAGCCCATAATGATCAAGGTGCATATAAAAACTCAATCAGTTCCTCAACTTTAATCATTATATCTATACTTAACTTAATCATTAATGTCTTTAATGTTGACCATAACAAGATTTCTCTCTCGTAATTCCATAATGGGATTTCTCCCCTTAAGACATAGTAGGATTTCTCCCTCCTTGAGCATAATGCATTAGTCATAAGTCATAGTCATAGTTAGGATTATACATTAGACCATAAGTAGGCAAACAATCATGCAGTGACAACTATACATGAAGTCACTTGGAAATGCATTCATAAATTTCATAAGACATACTATTATGCATAATCATAAAAGTAAAAATTCATAAACCAAAGTTTGATTGTGCCAAGAAGCATGGATCGTTTACCTTGAATAAACCACCTTATGTCAAGTCCTTTGATTTGATTGATCCCTTAATCACTTGTAATGCAGATGGACCATTTAATATGTATATTAGTTTAGGATCATTAACACCTAATTGCATCATTCAGTTATTTGAAGGGTGGTCTAAAACGTCAAAATTTGACTTCTCATGAATAATCCTTTCCAAAGAGTATTTTTGCTCATTTTTTGAGACTGTATCTAATTTTTATGAATATTAAAAAACCGACCAATCAAAGATCAAAGAACTATAATGTGATAGATGTTTAAACCAAAAATACAATCGATGTAAATAAAAAGAGGAAAGGTGGAAAAATAATAGGCGTGTTATACATTAAATAAAAAATGTGGCCTAAACTAGTCATTCAGTCATATAACATATCTTGCAGCTGATAAAAAATAAGTGTGAAATCCCAAGAATACCCTTGTGATATTAATCATCTGATTAATTAGGTAAGGACACCATTGTAGTTACATGACATGGTTTCTTCCTGCTTCGAGCCATGGCAAGAGTGCTGAGATAGAAGCTCCATGGCTTCGATCTAGGGCTAGATCCATTGCCTTTCAGGGAGAGCAAACCTCCCCATCATGTTCTTGAGGAGGAACCACACCTCACGAGCCTAGGATCCTGTGATGGGGAGTGGAAGGGCTTGAGGAACCTACTCCGACCATGGCCGAGGAACAAGTCAAGAATAAAACTAGGAAAACACCACAAAGGAAGCACTAAAATGAGATGAACTAACTCGTGAGACCAAATCAGAGTCAAGAAAGCCATTGTGTGAATTAAAGGGCTTGCGAGTCGTTGGTTTGTTAGAATACAAAGTGAAATAGGGGAAAACCAAATCGGAGGCCAAACCGCTACAATATTCTCAAAAGAGAACTCTCTAACTATTAGAGATCATTTTAGATCTACTAAAGACTGGGGCGGATAAAAGCACTGGAAAAGACCTCAATAATGTCTATATGGTATAGCGTCTTGGGAAAACACAGAGAAAAAAATAATGATTGTAAAACAAAGAGGGGTTATTGGCGAAGAGAGGGTTGAGGTGTAGTGGTGGTTGTTGGAGATGAATATTGAATAGGTTGAGGAGAATTTGAACTCCAGGGGTTCAATCGAGGGTGGAGGTGTAAGGCGTAAGTGTAACACCCCTATTTTCATATTAAATGAGTGGAATCTACCTTTTTTTCTTGGGGATTGTTACAAGCATGATATACATAATAATAATAGTGGACAAAAACCATTATAGACTAGTGTATAAGTACATTCTCATAAATTCTTAAGAAACAAACTCTATTACATCATCATATATAAAATGAACTTAATACCATGCTACTATCTTATACAAATCTCATAACAAATCTAGGACCGTGTAGATGGCGCCCCACCAAGAAAATCTCCTAAAACTATAGTTGCATCCTCTTTTCATGATTATCCCCTAAAATTTCATACCTACAGACATCTCCTTCCTATCCATGCACAAACCTAGGTTAGATCAAGTGGCATTAAATTTCTAATAAGATAAACATAAACATACTATAACTAAAAGTTGAACTATAAACTTATACTAAATCAATAAATCTTTTATTTACTTCTTTTATCTAATTTGTAGCTATCGATATACGATAAGTCCTCCTAAATTTGCATATCTACACCATGAATTGGTACCAAAGTACCTCTAAGTTGACACTACATGCCTATGAATGACACTGAGGTGTCTCTAAATTGGTGTGACTAAGCCCTAACTTGGTACCAAAGTACCTCTGAATTGGAGTAAACACTCATCTAAATTGGCAACAGATGCCTCTGAACCATCCCAGGACTAACTGAATGAGTGCTTATCGTGTAATATCTTTTGTGAAGTTTTTGACATAATTATCTTAAATATGAAATTACTAAATTTTGAATCAGAACTTATCTTACACTGAAATTGAATATAGATAACTAAATATGTACTAAATTTGGAATATAAATCTGAATTCAAATCTAATCTGAATATCTCAGAAAGTTTATCTTACTTAACCGATGCATTGAAATCATTTTATTAAGAACTAAAATCTTACTAAACTAAATTCTTAATCAGAATCTTTGCTCTTAAATTCTGAATTGATCTAAATCTGGTATTCTTATTCTTAAGATAGCTCTTAATCAAAAACTCAGATTTAACATGATGACTATATTTAATTTTGATATCTGATACATGACATATGTGGCTAAAGGCTTGGGAAATAAATTGAACTAAATACATGCTAAGTATCTCCAAGTATCTTAAATACCAACAATCTATAATATGATATCCTACAACATTACTTCATCTAAACAAAGTCTGACTACTAAAAGCATTATAGGATATGAACTAAATATTAATAACTAAAAGTCTGAAAGTAACTTAATCTCCAAGTTACTTTGTAGGAGAGGTGTAGGCTGAAGCATAATAATAATAATGAAATTCAATGGACATGTCCCACTTACCTTAATTGAGGATATTCTTCAGATAGTTTGGATTCCTTAGTTCACAACATATTTACCCGGGTACTAACAAAGTTCTACAAGTTTATGTGTATCCTCCCTATTTTTATTTCTAAATCTCAAACCCCCACCACTCTATCCAAATTATAGTTCTTGTTCAGAGTGAATCTAACCCTGATATAAAACCACAATAAAATTTTGGTGTTGAATGTATATCAATACCTACATTATATAATAATTATAACATTATACTCCTATAAGATATAATAATCCCATAACGTACTAAAATGAGCATATGAATCACATAATGTGAATAAACCTTGAACACAATCACATACTGTACTAAATGTATATCAATACCTACATTATATAATAATTATAACCTTCATACTTCTATAAGATATAATAATCACATAATGTACTAAAATGAGCATATGAATCATATAATGTGAATAAACCTTGAACACAATCACATATATTAATCTTACTTACTCAATTATGACACTAGAGTAAAATACAATTACACATTTCTTCCCAAACAAAATGTGCATACATATCCCATACTGCCTCATAAATAATCATCAAATATCTTGTCTAATTCTCACTTAGGCCCAAAATCAAATATAAATATAATAATACCATAAAATCCATCAAAACTTTAGAAATAGTAAGAACACTATACATTCGGATTTAGGTTAAAAAAATCTCAGATCATTTTATTGTCAAACAATGTGTGAAATACCCATAATGCCCTTATTAGGGTTTATATCAAAAGCCTTACTAAAACTTCAAATAACAATGATCGGGCTTTGTAATCATGTTTAACATATTATAATATACTTAAAACAAAATTTTCATGAATTTCTAAGGTTATTTACCATTTTTAATGCACAAAACATTGAAATCTCATATCTTTTAGTAATATAATAATAATAATAATAAACCATTCAAAACTATTTGGGTGTATTTTTATAATATACTAGCCATTTAACTTTCCATTTATATAAATAGCTTCCAAAAAGGACACCTACATTGCAATATATGATTTTTCGAATAAAAATACCTCTTTGAAGAACATTGAGCATCCAAACTTAATCTAATGGTCATGATAGAACTATGTTGTGTGCCCAGTAGCACAACCTTGGTTCCTCCTAGTTCCTTGCATGGATTCAGTTGATTTAGAACTCATTGACCCGTCTGGGTCTTCTTCTCCCCCATACAAACTTTGCTTTACAAAATTTTGTCGTCGTCGCCTCCTGGGTGGCCTCTGACGAGCCATGACACAACTGATGGTGAAATCCCCGATGGTTAGGATCCTCCTTTTTCTTCAAATACCATTCACACCACCTGCTAGATTCATCTTTTACTTCTATGTCTATTTAGGGCTGAAATCCCTAACATATGGCTCTAGTGCCATCGGGGTGCGACCATCTCCTCTGCTCATCTCTTGCTTAAGGTATTCATGTTAAAACCCTAATAGACTTTTGACGCCCCTGAGGTTCCAATATTTGGGATTTTATAACATATGATTCCTCAAATATTGAGTGAGGTCCTATCCTTTTGAGAGCTCTATTCCAACTCTGTTGTGTGGGCATCGTTCTCCAATCCAACATGGACTGGAGTTGCCCCATCTATTTTTTTCCATAGAAGTCCAGTTTCTATAGATAATTTTATTAGTTACATAGTGATGCTGTTTGATCCCAAATTTTGGTAGAAACAACATATACTCACCATCTTTTCACATACAATATATTAGGTCAGAATAAATTAGATAGACACTCCAAAATTATCTTTTAAGTAAATCTTGAATAATAACAAATTTAATTACCTAGGACACTAGATAATTCAAAATGATCTCAAATTTCTCCCATAATCTTATATTCCACTTTTCCTTCCAATTAAATTATCTTGAGTATTGGTTATGAACTAAAAAAACCTAAATTCTCAAATTTGTACATCAAGGACTCATATGTAATACTAATTGTCCCATATGGGCTTGAATTGGGATTCAAGGCACACTGCCCATCTCTTCACCTTCCAAAGGGTCCATAAGATTAATTATATTCTTAATTAAAAATATGACATTTAAACTAACATAATTCCTCAATTGAACACTCGTTTACAATTCATTTTGTTAATATTACATTGTTCTAAATATTAAGATCATAACTAGGTCTATGTCTCAAACCATTAACTAGAGTCATCATATTTCCTTCATTATTCCACTTTGGTTGTCACCTCATATAATCAAATTAAATATCAGATTCTTGAACATTGAGGATATTATGAAAAAATCCTAATTACACATAAGACACCCTTAACATCTTTTTCCTTTAAATCCAAATATCATGTAATTGGATGGAACCTTACTGTAACAAGAAATCTATCATGTATTGAATTCATCAGTGACTTAATCACGTACTTACTACATTCCAAAAATTAGGGGTGTGGCAGTGAGTGTTGGCAGTTCTCATGATCCCTTTATATAGGCAAGGGGGTGTTGTGGTGGCATCTATGAATCGAGGTGTCAAGAGAGGAGGAATCCCTAATTGGGCATTTCTCATAGAAACCAAAAGTGATAGTGAGTTAAGGCTCTTTGGAATCAAGAGAATGAGGTGAAGTTGGTGGAAAAGAAATGTCACAGTTTGGTGGGGATGAGTGAGAACAAATCCAGGAAAGGAACCACAATGAGACATGTCCAGACCTCACAAAATAAATGGGAAAGAAGACGAGTTGATGGCTTGTCAGATCACAAAAGTCAAGTCTTGATTGTCGGATGGGTGCGCAAGAAAGAAAAAAATAAAAATAAGCGTGTGATAGAAGATAAGTTGGGACATTGGGTTTAATCCAAACATTAAATGAAATTTGATTAAATAAAAGACAAAGTATATACAAACCTTTCCAAATTGGTTTAGAGGGTCAAACGAAGTTATAATGACTTCAAACTTTGAGCATATGTTAATTAGGTAGCCTAGATCCTTTGTTTTGAACATTTGATATCTATTAATTCATTAAAATCTATTATCTTGAATTACACGTCATAAAAATGAGATAATGTTGAAATAACTTTCCTTTTGTTGGTTGATTGAGTTCAATCTTGAGATGAGTAATTATTACTCAATATTTATTATATACATCTTTTTATGCTTTTTGGAGAAATTATCTTGGATGCGAGAAAAAGAAAGGGATTAACATTGTTGATCTTAAAATCTATTTAAAATTAGAAGAAAAATTGTTATTCAAATTATCTATTTTATATTTTTGAAATATATGTCTTTTACCTTTCTCTTTTATCTCTTTTAAACATTCTAAAGAATCTGGAAAACTAATTACGATCATCTTTTAAACTAGTTGAAATACATAACTATGTAATAGAAAAGGTGTTTTGGATATCTATTATTCTCTTTACTTCATGATTCCAAAAAGAAATAATATCCCATGATTTTTTAAATTAAGCCTCTCAACTATTATTGTTAAGAAAAACCACATTGAAGGGTTCAAGTTAGTTGTAAAATTTTGGGATGTTACAACCATGGTGGTCTTTGTTCAGTCTAGGGATGGAATGAGGTTACATGTTTTGGATCTATGCCAAGGATGGCACATTACTCTTTGGCCTAGATCACATCATGCTATTGCCTAGTGGATCAAAGACTTAAAAAACGTGATATCTATAACATCCTCCAACTCTATCGTGACCCAGAGGCAGACTCATCAAGAATGATGGTAGATATGACAGATCAAATAGAGAACAATACACCACTATGAAGATGAACAAAATAACGCACATTCATTTGATGAAGGTGACTCCCACACAACATTGATGGAGGAGCATCCTTAGACGACACATGTGACACATCGTTCCAATAAAATGTTATTAACTAAGCGGAAGCGATCACTAAGCAGCGGATTACCAAAAATCACTAAAAATTAAAACCATTTTACAAAGAGGTCCACACATAGGAAAACTCTTTCATAAAGAACCAGATTAACTTAATTACATACTGGTTTACAAGTACATGTCCTGTATCATCTTTTTCTGAGGATTACATGCATCAAATGCTCTGTTAAACTAAACACAGGCAGTATAAAATCTCGAGGCACTGAGCCAAAATCTTGAAAGTACTAACTACTACTCCGAGGACCTGAGAGTACAGAGACAACACATAGGACTCTATGTACATCTATACAAGGCATATCAGCCAGTGTCTCCACCTGAGACTTCACTGCTGTCCCTACTACTGCTGCTGTCCTTTACCTACTGAAGGATTCCTTCCTCCTCGACCGCGTCCACCTAAAAATGTGGTTTCCACGGGGGTGAGACAATTGTAAATTTCCCCAGCGAGAGATATAACTCTCAGCCAGAAACATTATGATTGCATTTTAATAAGATAAATCTGAACAGAAGAATCATTATTGTTTAACAACAATTGCTTCATTGTCTAACAGATTAGAACATTATTCTTATCTAAAGCATTGCATCTATAGCTTGATAGAGCAGCATGTAACTTATCCATTAAGGAATATGTATAACATTTATTCACTATAGAATTATAACCGCAACATAGACTCTCTTCAGATTTAGATCACATAGCTAATGCCTGGCATTGTCTTTTTGGAGTCATGGCCTGTAGCCATATTCTTTTAACAAAGTATTGGGATCTTAATCCCTCATCTCAACAAGTACAATTCCATTTCTTAACAAGTTCATCATCATGATTATAGAATATGGGTATTTGAACCCTTAACTCAACATAGAATACTTGTTACCACTTATTAGGTAACTTAATACCTTCAGGTCATCTGACCAAGGACATTATGATTCTTTTTACATAAAGCATTCCACATAGTTCACAAAGCTCATATATCCTCTTGTTACCCCTTAATAGGCCACAAGGCATATTATGGCTTATAAAGCCCACAAACAATTTCAATAAGTAAAACATCATATGGCACATAGGGCTCATTAATTTGCAGATTACCTCTCACTGAGCAATAAAGCATATGAAAGCTTATAAGGCCTATAAAACATTTTCAATATACAGAGCATCATAGTCCATACCTGGTTATGCTCATCATCTCAACATACATGCATGATTAGTACTCATGATAACAATCATATATCAGTACCATGCAATACAAGGGTTTTCTTATTACATTCATAACTCATCAATTTGTATTTGAGCTTCACATAGAATTACTCTGTTTTAAGACTTCACATAGCATCACCCTGTATTAGGGTTTCACATAACATTGCCCTGTATTAGGGTTTCACATAGCATTACCCTGTATTAGCGTTTTCCATAAATAACCATATAGGTTCTCAAGATCATATTATTAAAGATCAAGTCCTATTCCATTGCTTCACACAACTAGGAATCAATATGGATAACATAAGTATTCAATCATACTTATTTATTCTCATCATTCATCATTAAATGAATTATCAACACAAAGTATAAGTTTCTCTCTCATCTTTACCAGAATATGATTGCATCATAGTCTATTGATTTGGATTAACCTTTTCATAAGGCACATTAGCCTACACTTATCAAAGTGCATTACATATGAATGTAACCACTGACATGACACACTTCATGTGTCACTCATCCGAATATATTGGATTTAAAATACATTAAGGTATATCACACTTGAGGTGCTGGATGTGATATCTATCATATTTTGATGTATCACTTCCCTCATCACCATTACCTTACTTAAGTTCATCCACTTAGCTTGTATTAGGGTATTTCCCATCCTAATACTTTATACACCAGTTCATCACATTTATAATGTAATGTATTGGTCACAAGTCACTGTATTTAGAAAATACAACCATTGCTAATGATATGGACTCATCTTTGAGTTAGGAAATATTGATATAAGGATATCTACTATCAACCTCTTTAGATGTTACACTTTTCAATATATTAATCAATATTCCATGATTAGGAATAGGATTTTCCATGTTTATAAATTAAGGTTCACATAGCATCTCCCATAAATATGGGTTTCACATAACATTACTCTACTTTAAAGTTTCACATAACATCCTCATATATGAGGGTTTCACATAGTGTTACCTGAAATTAGGATTTCATAGCACATCACCCAGTGTTAGGGCTTCACATAGCATTTGTAGCATTACCCTGTATTAGGGTTTCATATACCTCTACCCCATTTTAGGGATTAGGGTTTACCATTCAAATTCAAGTAGGGTTCTCATACCCCAATACCCAAATTAGGGTTACATAATCACCCTAGATTAGGATTTCACTCAGCTTTGCCCTAAATTAGGTCATTGGCTCAATAATCTTTTCAATTAGGGTTTCATGATCTCGTTATTATGGATCAAACCCTAATCACATATTTTATTCATAATGAGAGAATTAGGGCTGAATTTTGTAAGCATTCCTCTCTCTCTTTCTCTCTCTATCATCCTCTCTAGGATGTTAAGTAGTTCAAGATTGGTCTAGGTCAGCTCTTCATTTAAGTACACACAGTTAGGGTTAACCATTATGATCACCTTTAGTCTACATCATTATCAATCAAGTAGCTAACTGACCTTTAATCATATTAGGTGTCTAAATGGTTTAACCAATTTGAATCTCAAAAAGTCTTGGTCACTTAGACCCCAAACGGTCTTGGTCACTTAGACCTCAAACGGTCTTGACCAATGAGTTCAAACGGTTTGAAACCATTTAGCAAGGTGGGTGCTTGAAACTGTTTAGACAAGACTAATTGAAATCAAATGAACTTAGGTATCCAAACGGTTTGAGACCGTTTGATCCCAAATGGTCTTGAGACCGTTTGGACTCAAACTATCTCAAAACTGAATGGACCAAAAGGGTCTTCCATCACTTAGTCAATTTAGGGTTTCAATCATTGAACCATCTATCAATTGAACCACTGATTTATTCTTCAATTGAAACATTGAATCACCCTTCAATTGGACCTTCAATTAGGGTTTTGAACTCGATTGAACTAGGGTTTATAATCAAGAAACCATCACTTAGGGTTTTGAAATCGAGGATCCATCAATGGTTGACATTGCAGAACTAATTCGATTGCAATCATTGAATAACCACTTAGCTATGTCATGAACTGACCTCAAATGGTCTTGAGACCGTTTGCCCAATACATCATTGAAATCTATGGAATTCAATTAGGGTTTGCATCATTGAATCAATCATCAATTGAGCTATTGATTGTATTTCAGTGTACTATCATTGAATCTTCAACCATCCAATCATACTTCATCATAAACTTCCAAACGGTCTTGGTTGACCTCCAAACGGTCTTGAGACCATTTGTCTAACCTCCAAATGGTCTTGAGACCGTTTGGGTTAGTCAACCCAAAAATTACATCAATCAATTGGGAATTTCAGCACTCAACTCGATTAGGGTTTCTATTTGGAGGATTGTCTATATATTGAACCAATCAATTGGATCCATTGGATCATCATCCAACATATACTAGGGTACTAACATCAAATGGTAAACCCATCCAAATGGTCAACTTTTCTAAATGGTTGGGATCCAAACCTCCAAATGGTTTGCAAACCGTTTGGTCTCCATACAGTTTGGTGAAACCGTTTGGACCAAGATTACAAAACCGTTTGCAATAGATATTTGTGGAGGTGTGTGCTTATGATGATGCCATAATCATGAAGCTATAAAACCACGAAGATTTCTATGATTTTCATGGTGATTGCATCAGACAACCAAATAAAATTTCAGGAATAAAGAAGAAATGAACAATTGATAAAGATATGAAATCAATAACAAAGTTCAAGGGTTCAAGTTATATAACCTGCCTTCAATTGAGCTTCAAATCTTGGAGATTCAAGTCAAAAATAGTGGAAGAAGCTTTTGAAACCCTCCCAAGGCTCTTCCTTAAGCTTTGGAGTGAAAAGATTGGCTAGGATTGAAGATGGAGTGAAATAGAGAAGAAATCATGCATTGTTTTGTGATTTCCACCATGAATTCAAGGTGAAAGAAGGTCAAGAAGATTACCAACAGGTTGGGGGTCGTCCTCATATTTCTCCAAGCTCCCTTGGTCATTTTTTCAAGCAAGAAGTGAAAGTGGATTGGAAATTATCCCTTCACCTCAAAGATAAAGGAGCTTATATATGCATTTTATTGAAAATTCATTTAAGAGAGAGAAAGTAGGAATTATCTCCTCAACTTTCTTGCCAGATGCCCCCTTCTATTCCTTAGGGATGAGGATATCCTCTTTGCCTCTTATTCATCTCAATTATCCATGATTTAAAGGAAAACAAACTAAGCACCTTAAATCATATAATAATAATATCCATAAGTGAGTGGATATTTCTTTTTCTTTTCTTAATGTGAGTGGGTTCTCCACTCACGTAGATATTTCCTTTGCCTTTTCAAGGCACAAGGACGTACACACATATCCAAATGCAACCATTATAGTTTTGGTTGAAGGGCAATCCAATTGATATAATTATTTTTGCATTAAATTGAATTAGGGTTTCAATTATGCTTAAGTCTTGATTATTTTAATATCAAGATTCTCTCTCCTTCAAAATGATTCAAATGGGGCGCCCCTCTCAAATTATTTTCTCTACCTGATTCCAAGAATCATGATGGACCCTCTTGAAGTGGTATTTTGCATATTGAACCCTAGATGTTGGGTAAATTGCACATTACACCAAAACTAGGTTTTAATGCACAAACATTGCTCAACATGCTCTTTCTTGTTATTCAGGCTTGTAGAAGCCATACTACTGAATCATACTCATTCCCATGATGCTTCAACACATGCGGAACATTTTATCATGTAAAATTTGCAAGTTAACCCCTCAACTTGGGTAATTTGCACTTTAGTCCAAAACTAACAAAACATTGTTTCAACATTTTTCAAAAAGGACTAAAATTGAAATATAAGTTCCTCTTGAGCCTTAATTACTTTTAGAGAGATAATAGAGAGCATATAATCAAATTTATTAAGCAAAACATCTAGGTTTAAGCATAACTTAGGTCAGGGATGTTACAAATTATAAACCCCTAACAAGGATTTTGTCCCCGAAATCCCAGGAAAAAGGAGAAATATATTTTACTCATTTATCATACCATTAAGTCTCCACATAAAATCTTAATGTCATGGAGACACCATAGATCTTTAATCCACACAAAGTTCTTCCACACAGGGTTATACTAAGGAAATATTTTTAGCTTTATAGACTTTTCCACCAATTACAATTGTTCATTCCGTTAGTTCAACCTTATCAATGTTGATGTTAATGTAGAGAATAAAACCCTAACATATGATATCCACATTATTTTATGTAACTAGATTGATTATCACAGTTGGCCAATATAGATAACCAACATAAATCATCTATTAATTCTTAGGTACCAAAATCCTTACTTTGGTATTCATCATATGTATTGAGAACACATCTCATCCTTATCATATTCATTTCTCTATTGTTACCACCAAGGGTATACATGTACAAGGTAGTTATTTTTATTCTAGGACATTGCTTGTTCCATATATCATTATCTTGAAACCAAAGTCCAAAGCAAACTGATACTTTTCTAAGTATCCATCAACATATTATTTCTAATCCATGCACATCAAATGTTATAATAATTACTTGCTTGTCATGTTAATGAAAGGAAGAAACATAAAGGAACTTACCCCTATCATTGCCCAAGGTTGTTCATCAAAGAGAAAACATATATATTAGACAGAGGTAATACACTCAACAATCCTTTATTTGTTTGAGAAAGTTCACTTAGCAAACCCTATTTAGTTGGAAAAGTTCACTGAGCAATCTCTAGTTAATTGGAAAAGTTCACTGAGCAATTCCTATTTAATTGGGAAAGTTCACTGAGCAATCTCTATTTAATTGAAAAAGTTCATTGAGCAATTCCTATTTAATTGGGAAAGTTCACTTAGCACTTCCTATTTACTTGGGAAAGTTCACTTAGCACTTCCTATTTAATTTGGGAAAGTTCACTTAGCACTTCCTATTTAATTGGGAAAGTTCACTTAGCACTTCCTATTTAATTTAGGAAAGTTCACTTAGCACTTCCTATTTAATTGGGAAAGTTCACTTAGCACTTCCTATTTAATTTGGGAAAGTTCACTTAGCACTTCCTATTTAATTGGGAAAGTTCACTTAGCACTTCCTATTGAATTTGGGAAAGTTCAATTATCACTTCCTATTTAATTGGGAAAGTTCACTTAGCACTTCCTATTTAATTTGTTATACTCACTAGATTGTTTCAGAATGACGACTTGATCAGAGTAATCAGAAAGATAACAATATAAGAGTTTCATACTTGCCTTATCTCAAATAATCATATACCTGGCCAGGGTATATAAGTATTGTGATTAGGTAGTATGCACTTTATTTACTATCATGTTCCTCACTTTTAATATCATTATACACACATGATTTTTCATTCTTGAATTTTCTTCAGGCATCACTTCTATATCTCATCCTTTAACACACATATAAGGGATATTATAAAGCAGTTTAAGGAACACTGAGTAAAATGTAAGTTCTCATCTCCCTTGTGTCCTTATAGGACTAGTTAGAGGGAGTTCAAAAAAAAACTACTTTCTTATTTTTAACACATAGAATCATGAAATGAAATATCAGAATGAATCTATTTCATTTGACCTGTCATGACCTGAGGGTTGACTATTGCATCAGATTGATTCATTGCATAGATCCTTGCAGTTGCTGGTTGTTGACCCTGTGCTTGATTATTAGGTGTTGATGAACCAACTCGGGACGCTTGTCCACGTCCTCTATTGTTACAAGAAATTTGTCTCCTTTGTGAGCCTTACTGACTCTGCCCCTGGGGTTGAGTCACCATTACATTCCCATCTGGACAATCCTTTGCTTGATGTCCTGGTTGTCTACATTGGTAACAGATCTTGGGTGCAAAATAGGGTCTGTAAGATCCAGTTAGCGATGTTGATGCTATACTGGGGGCTCTACTTGGAGCAATACTATGATCCCTACCCCTACTTGACGTCCATTGTGTCTGGGTATGGAATCTTGATTATGCTGCCGATGCAGAAAATCTCAGCTTCTTAAAACTTTCAGATCCTTGTCCTTGAAACTGAGTGTATACCTTCTTACCACTGGTCTGTCGTTTCTCAATTTTAGACCTTTCTATCCTCCTTACTGACTCCACAAAGGTGGAAAACCTCTCCCTATTCTCTAAAGCAGACACAGGAGTGGTCAGTTCAGTGTTCAACCCCTTCTCAAAATGCCGAATTCTTTCCTCATCATTAACTACCATATGCGAACAAAACCACAACAACTCCATGAACTTAGCTTCATACTCGCTAACGTTCATCTGTCCTTGTCTGATCCTCTCAAATTGAGAGATCTTCTCATCTAGATACGTATTAGGGAAGTATCTACTGATGAATTCTCATCAGAATACCTCCCATCCAATTTCTTCACTTGGTCTCTTGTCTTCTTCTATCATCCACCAGTGACCAACACTCCCTTTTAGGAGGTACAAAACATGTCTTACCTTTTCGGCTTCAGGAATATCAATGATCCTGAAAGCCTTCTCCAGCTCTATCAGCAACAAATCAGCATCTGCTGGATCAGATGTACCAGCATAATCTATGGCTCCAACCCGATGAAGCCTCTCAAAAGTCTTTCTGGCTCCATATCCCTCATGGTGGGATGGTGCCCTAGGTGCAGGTGGTGGCATCCTGTCTTCCATGTGTGTCATGGTTGTCAGGAATTTCTCGAATAGAGCATGGAGGGCTGGGTTTTCTATCACATCTGGGTCAATCTGGGGCTATTCAGATACAAGCCCGTCTCTATTCTGGTCTCTTGCACCTCCTCCCAGTGCATCAACACTGCTATCAGCAGCGCGTTCTTCGTGTGTCCCAGACATCTTCAAGTTTTTCTTCTCCTCCTATATGAGCAGAAGTCACTATCAGATGAACTGGAAGACACTAGAATAGACTCAACATCTTAGTCCTATGTCTCTGTAGACTCAACAAACCTAGCGCTCTGATACCACTAAATTGTGATGCATCGTTCGAATAAAATCTTATTAACTAAGAGGAAGCGATCACTAAGCAGCGGATTACCAAAAACTACTAAAATTTAAAACCATTTTACAAAGAGGTCCGCACATAGGAAAACTCTTTCATAAAGAACCAGAGTAACTTAATTACATACTGGTTCACTAGTACATGTCCTGTATCATCTTTTTCTAAGGATTACTTGCATCAACTTCTTTGTTAAACGAAACACATGCAGTATAAAATCTCAAGGCACTGAGCCAAAATCTCGAAAGTACTAACTACTACTCCGAGGACCTGAGAGTACAGAGACAACACATAGGACTCTATGTACATCTATACAAGGCATATCAGCCAGTGTCTCCACCTGAGACTTCACTGCTATCCCTACTGCTATCCTTCACCTACTGAAGGATCCCTACCTCCTCGACTGCATCCACCTAAAAATGTGGTTTCCACGGGGGTGAGACAATTGTAAATTGCCCCAGCGAGAGATATAACTCTCCGCCAGAAACATTATTATTGTAGTTTAATAAGATAAATCTGAACAGAAGAATCATTATTATTTAATAAGTGTTGCTTCGTTGTCTAACAGATTAGAACATTATTCTTATCTAAAGCATTGCAGCTAGAGCTTGATAGAGCAACATGTCACTTATCCATTAAGGAATATGTATAACATTTATTCACTATAGAATTATAACCACAACATATACTCTCTTTAGGCTTAGATCACATAGCTAATGCCTGGCATTGTCTTTTTGGAGTCATGGCCTGTAGCCATATTCTTTTAACAAAGTATTGGGATCTTAATCCCTCATCTCAATAAGTACAATTCCATTTCTTAACAAGTTCATCATCATGATTATAGAATATGGGTATTTGAACCCTTAACTCAACATAGAATACTTGTTACCACTTATTAGGTAACTTAATACCTTCAGGTCATCTGACCAAGGAAATTATGATTCTTTTTACACAAAGCATTCCACATAGTTCACAAAGCTCATATCTCCTCTTGTTACCCCTTAATAGGCTACAAGGCATATTATGGCTTATAAATCCCACAAACAATTTCAATAAGTAAAACATCATATGGCACACAAGGCTCATTAATTTCCAGATTACCTCTCACTGAGCAATAAAGCATATGAAGGCTTATAAGGCCTATAAAACATTTTCAATATACAAAGCATCATAGTCCATACCTGTCTATGCTCATCATCTCAACATACCTGCATGATTAGTACTCACGATAACAATCATATATCAGTACCATGCAATACAAGGGTTTTCTTATTACATTCATAACTCATCAATTTGTATTTGAGCTTCACATGGAATTACTTTGTGTTAAGACTTCACATAGCATCACCCTGTATTAGGGTTTCACATAGCATTGCCCTGTATTAGGGTTTCACATAGCATTACCCTGTATTAGGGTTTTCCATAAATAACCATATAGGTTCTCAAGATCATATTATTAAAGATCAAGTCCTATTCCATTGCTTCACACAACTAGGAATCAATATGGATAACATAAGTATTCAATCATACTTATTTATTCTCATCATTCATCATTAAATGAATTATCAACACAAAGTATAAGTTTCTCTCTCATCTTTACCAGAATATGATTGCATCATAGTCTATTGATTTGGATTAACCTTTTCATAAGGCACGTTAGTCTACACTTATCAAAGTGCATTACAGCTGAATGTAACCACTAACATGACACACTTCATGTGTCACTCATCCGAATATATTGGATTTAAAATACATTAAGGTATATCTCACTTGAGGTGCTGGATGTGATATCTATCATATTTTGATGTATCACTTCCCTCATCACCATTACCTTACTTAAGTTCATCCACTTAGCTTGTATTAGGGTATTTCCCATCCTAATACTTTATACACCAGTTCATCACATTTATCATGTAATGTATTGGTCACAAGTCACTGTATTTAGAAAATACAACCATTGCTAATGATATGGACTCATCTTTGAGTTAGGAACTATTGATATAAGGATATCCACTATCAACCTCTTTAGATGTTACACTTATCAATATATTAATCACTATTCCATGATTAGGAATAGGATTTTCCATGTTTATAAATTAAGGTTCACATAGCATCTCCCATAAATATGGGTTTCACATAACATTACTCTACTTTAAAGTTTCACATAACATCCTCATATATCAGGTTTCACATAGTGTTACCTAAAATTAGGATTTCATAGCACATCACCCAGTGTTAGGGCTTCACATAACATTTGTAGCATTACCCTGTATTAGGGTTTCATATACCTTTGCCCCATTTTAGGGATTAGAGTTTACCATTCACATTCAAGTAGGGTTCTCATACCCCATTACCCAAATTAGGGTTACATCATCACCCTAGATTAGGGTTTCACTCAGCTTTGCCCTAAATTAGGTCATTGGCTCAATAATATTTTCAATTAGGGTTTCATGATCTCGTTATTATGGATCAAACCCTAATCACATATTTTATTCATAATGAGAGAATTAGGGCTGAATTATGTAAGTATTCCTCTCTCTCTTTCTCTCTCTATCATCCTCTCTAGGATGTTAAGTAGTTCAAGATTGGTCTCGGTCAACTCTTCATTTAAGTACACACAGTTAGGGTTAACCATTATGATCACCTTTAGTCTACATCATTATCAATCAAGTAGCTAACTGACCTTTAATCATATTAGGTGTCTAAATGGTTTAACCAATTTGAACCTCAAAAAGTCTTGGTCACTTAGACCCCAAATGGTCTCGGTCACTTAGACCTCAAACGGTCTTGACTAATGAATTCAAACGGTTTGAAACCGTTTAGCAAGGTGGGTGCTTGAAACTGTTTAGACAAGACATATTGAAACCGAATGAACTTGGGTCTCCAAACGGTTTGAGACCATTTGGTCCCAAATAGTCTTGAGACCGTTTGGTCCCAAATAGTCTTGAGACCGTTTGGACTTGAACGGTCTTAAGACCGTTTGGTCCAAACTCTCTCAAAACTGAATGGACCAAAAGGGTCTTCCATCACTTAGTCAATTTAGGGTTTCAATCATTGAACCATCTATCAATTGAACCACTAATTTATTCTTCAATTGAAACATTGAATCACCCTTCAATTGGACCTTCAATTAGGGTTTTGAACCTGATTGAACTAGGGTTTATAATCAAGAAATCATGACTTAGGGTTTTGAAATTGAGGATCCATCAATGGTTGACATTGTAGAACTAATTCGATTGGAATCATTGAATAACCACTTAGCTATGTCATGACCTGACCTCAAATGGTCTTGAGGTAGTTTGGATGACCTCCAAATGGTCTTCAGACCATTTTCCCAATCCATCATTGAAATCTATGGAATTCAATTAGGGTTTGCATCATTGAATCAATCATCAATTGAGCTATTGATTGTATTTTAGTGTAATATCATTGGATCTTAAACCATCCAATCATACTTCATCATAAACTTACAAACGGTCTTGGTTGACCTCCAAATGGTCTTGAGACCATTTGGGTGACCTCCAAATGGTCTTGAGACCATTTGGGTTAGTCAACCCAAAAATTACATCAATTAATTGGGAATTTCAACACTCAACCCGATTAGGGTTTCTATTTGGAGGATTGTCTATATATTGAATCAATCAATTGGATCCATTGGATCATCATCCAAAATATACTAGGGTACTAACCTCAAATGGTCAACCCATCCAAACAGTCAAATTTTCTAAACAGTTTGGGATCCAAACCTCCAAACAATTTGCAAACCGTTTGGTCTCCATACGGTTTGGTGAAACCGTTTGGACGAAGATTACAAAACCATTTGCAATAGATATTTGTGGAGGTGTGTGCTTATGATAATGTCATCATCATCAAGCTATAAACCCACAAAGATTTCTGTGATTTTCATGGTGATTGCATCAATCAACCAAATAAAATTTCGGGAATAAAGAAGAAATCAACAATTGATAAAGATATGAAATCAATAACAAAGTTCAAGGGTTCAAGTTATATAACCCACCTTCAATTGAGCTTAAAATCTTGGAGCTTCACATCAACAATGGTGGAATAAGCTTTTGCAACTCTCCCAAGGCTCGTACTCAAGCTTTGGAGTGAAAAGATTGGCTAGGATTGAAGATGGAGTGAAATAGAGAAGAAATCATGCATTGGTTTGTGATTTCCACGATGAATTCAAGGTGAAAGAAGGTCAAGAAGCTTACCAACAGGTTGGGGGTCGTACTCCTGTTGCTCCAAGCTCCCTTGGTCGTTTTTGCAAGCAAGAAGTGAAAGTGGATTCGAAATTATCCCTTCACCTCAAAGATAAAGGAGCTTATATATGAATTTTATTGAAAATTCATTTAAGAGAGAGAAAGTAGGAATTATCTCCCCAACTTTCTTTCCATATGCCCCCTTATATTACTTAGGTATGAGTCTATCCTCCTTTACTCTTATTCCTCTCAATTATACATGATTTAAAGGAAAAAAAACTAAGCACCTTAAATCATATAATAATAATATCCATAAATGAGTGGATATTTCTTTTTCTTTTCTTAATGTGAGTGGGTTCTCCACTCACGTAGATATTTCCTTTGCCTTTGCAAGGCAAAAGAACGTACACACATAGAAAAACTCAAACATTATATTTTTGGTTGAAGGGCAATCCAATTGATATAATTATTTTTGCATTAAATTGAATTAGGGTTTCAATTATGCTTAAGTCTTGATTATTTTAATATCAAGATTCTCTCTCCTTAAAAATAATTCAAATGAGGAGTCCCTCTCAAATTATTTTCTCTACCTGATCCCAAGAATCATGAGGGACCCTCTTGAAATGGTATTTTGCATATTGAACCCTAGATTTTGGGTAAATTGCACATTACACCAAAACTAGGTTTTAATGCACAAACATTGCTCAACATGCTCTTTCTTGTTATTCAGGCTTGTAGAAGCCATACTACTACATAATACTCATTCCCATGATGCTTCAACACATTAGGAACATTGTATCATGTACAATTTGCAAGTTAACCCCTCAACTTGGGTAATTTGCACTTTAGTCCAAAACTAACAAAACATTATTTCAACATTTTTCAAAAAGGACTAAAATTGAAATATAAGATCCTCTTGAGCCTTAATTAATTTTAGAGAGATAAGATAGAGCATATAATCAACTTTATTAAGCAAAACATCTAGGTTTAAGCATAACCCAGGTCAGGGATGTTACAACACATCCACATCCCCAACTCCTACACCCCCCTGAGGTTTGAGGATCATTCAAGGCAATTCAGGTGTCACACTATATTCAGTAAAAGATAAATCTTTATATATGCTACTTTACATTCAGATCAGTCGGACAAGAACAACACACATGATAAGTTAATATACAACCATTTTCACTTTCCACCATTAAACACCAATATTGCTACGGGTCAAGTGCTTTTAAGCATTATACTAACGATAATGACAAATTACATTATGTGGAGTAAAAACATAGTGTTCTTTACAAATATCATCAATGTCCTGGGTGCCTCTAATATGATCACAAATGAGCACACTATAGATATTTGATTCTATGTTTTTCATGTCAAGACTACAAACATATCTCCTACTAATGGCCATTTTAAGACCACATAGGTCTCCACATATCACTAGACCATAGTCTTTCAAGCCCACTTTCATCTACCGCCTACCATGTGCACCACATTCTTTAGGCCTATTAGAAGGCTCCCCCAAAACACGCCAGATGCCACATGTGACGATATCCACCAATGAGAAGTCATGTGTATCCGACAAATATTCTATCTATTACAACCCTTTCACCCCTCTCTAGAAACACAACCCCTATGATCTAATACATTTCAAACCCACCTATCCCCTCTCTTTAAAACACACTCCTCATGATACCACATGCATAAAACAATCCTAAATATATCATATGACATTCCTTATATCGAACCCATCTACCCCTATCTAAAGAAACCCACATTTAAATATCCCCTTTCTAAACCCAACATGGAAAACTCTTTTATTCGACCTACCTCATCACCATCCAACGCAACACATTTGACCCTTTCACACTTTTATGCCATGGAACAACATTCAGACTCCCCCTACCATTGAATGCCCTCTTGACATCCTTGCTTCATGTATGAGACTGGTTGAAGGTCCTTACCACACACATCATCATTCTCAACATCATCAACAACCTTGAAAACTAGGACATTGAGTGTATTTACATCACCAAAGACTTAGCTATTATCCTACCTAGTTGCACCACACCAAAACCTAAGATATTATCCCATGCCAACTAGTTTACACCCTTCAAGCCGGCTTAGAGCAGAGCATCGACCAAATCATCACCTTCCCCTGTGGTGATGGACACACACAAACACATGTTAGAAAATGGGCAATTGAAACAAGTTCTACCCTTACTAGAATGGGAGGGTCTGGATGGATCTTCATCTATTTCTGCCACCTTATCTCTGGGATAAAGCTATTTTCAAATAGATTTCCATCATTGTTGGTTTCACCCTTAAATTTATATGTCCTGATACCCTACACCCACTAACTTTAACAAAGCATATTGTGTATTCTTTATCCAAAAAGAAACCATTTTACCTAATTGCCTTAACCTTTGTTGTGGGGAGATGGTGTATACTATCAAGCTACAAGACAAACACCCAAGTAAAAACACACCTTCTTTAAAGACCACACTAAACACCCACTATTTGGTACTGCAAATCTAGACCCTTGAACTCCACCAAACCCACCAACACCAAAAGCTTGGTGATCGGCCTAAATCACACGTCCAAAAGGAGAAAATTAGAGTAGTCGAACTTTTAAAGAGTTAGCCCGACTCTCAGGCCCCCACAATGATAAACGAGGTCCGATGCAACGATAAGGGTCGAACACAAGGACAAGGTTGGCAGTGTTAAGTGTACAAAATCTAACACTCTTATATTCCAGGTGAAGAGGGTATTTTAAGGGGTGTTCCCTAAGGAACGATGGCACTCAAACCAAAATAAAGCAAGTAAACAAAAATAATAAGAACAAATGAAAATGAAAATAAGATGAAACAAGTATATGGAAGGAAAACTCAGATCGGGTTTCAGCTACTAAGACGTCTCTCCAACATGCAACATCGTCTCTCTCTCTCTCATATACTCTCATCAAGATTACAAGCAACCATCTATAGAGTTTATTCCACTCTCTCTCGAGATGAGGATAGATCTAAGTCTAAGGGTATCCTCTCTCTCGGGATGACCACTCATAAACCACAAAGTATAACATATGATTTCAATTTTTAGCATTCCAACACTCTTGTGCATTCATACCACTCCATAACACATGATAAAAGCGATATTACTCTCTTAAGATATCAACTATCAAACATCACTAGATGGTAGCTAAGCATACAAGTGAAGCATTAAAATAGGTATATGGAGATAGAGTATATATATTTGACAAAGAGAGATAATATTCATGTTGGGAGAGCCTTAGTGGCTACTCCCAACCCAAGTTAAGGTGTTTAGCCGATCATGCTTGCAGACAACATAACAGAGTTACATAAAGATAGATACATGAAGATCCACAAAGTGAGGAGGGAAGTACAATAGATTGGAATGATAGATCTGGATAGAGAGAGGGAACTTGATACAACACATTACTTCTTCAAATCTGTATCTAGCACATCGATGGTGCGAACGATCTTCTTCTCTTGAAGAAGGAGTCTTCAGTCTTATTTCTCCTCAATTTCTGCCTTTGGAGATCCAAGACTAGTGGATGTGATGGAATGGAATGAATCTAGGATGAAGCAGCACTTTGTGGCCTTCTAGATCTGATCTATCATTTGATGGATTGACAAGACGGGTGGGTGGCCTATTTATAGGCACACTCCACCAACTTAAGCCTAGACCACAGTCGCGGTCCGGGTTGGGGAGGTGTGAGACCACGGTCACGGTCAACTCTTTATTCCTTCTTTCATCGCGTTTGAACTTGGTCATGATCTGGATGTGTCTTTGTGGGTGAGGAACACGATCGATGTTTCTTCATTTGGTCGTGGTCTATAGGTTGCTCATGGTCTGCAAGGATCGTGACCCCATTTGGATTGCGAGCTTCTTTGAGTCACGATCAAACTTGGTGTTTGTGGTCTAGCAAGGATTGCGGTCGATGTCGACTCATACATTGAATTGGAGAGGTCGAGGTTGAGGTCTCCCCACTTGGTCGCGGTCTGCATGTGGCTCACGGTCTACTTGAGGCTCGCGGTCTCTGAGTTAATCACGACCTCTGTCATGATCGCGGGCTTAGAAATGACCGCGGTCTCCAAGCTGATCGTGGTTTGGCTTGAGTGCAAAATGACTACGAGCTTAAGGCAGTTGAAGACCTCAACCGTGGTGATATGGTCCTTGTTGCATGAATGGGTATCGGCCGAGGTGATGACCGTGACTTGGGCTATATATGTACCTAAAACCAAAGAAAGATGTGTAAGTGAAATCTTTGGCAAAAAGATGCTAAAATTGTGGGGAAAGTTAGCAAAAGATATGCTAAAAGAGGTGTAAAATATATACAAAAAGTACGTAAAATAAAGTATTATCAACTCCCCCAAACTTAGAATCAAGCCTGTCCTCAGGCTAAATGTAGGTTCGAAAACTTAGAGAGAAAGAGAAAAGTTATGCGATAAATTTTTTAGAGCTTAACATGACTGAAATATCTCATTCTTGCATCAAGACTGTTGTGATATGTTCTCTAACCTTGAGGTCTCATTCCTCCCTCTCAACTTGAGTTGCATAACTTCATTTTCTTGCCATTGCCTTCAATTGTAAAAGGTTCCTCCTTCTCAACTCATCACCCCTTCCCCTTAGGTAATAACCATACTAATACAAGATCTTTTTTGAGGGGTAGCTTTCACACCTATTCTTTATTTTTAGTTGGCCCTATGCTAATGTGTTCGGGTAGGCTTAAGGCTTCAAGTGTTTTCCTCTTCCTTCTGAACTCCTCACCCACAACTGTCATAAGAATAGTGTTGCCCTTTTTGGGATTCTGACTTTAAGTCAGGTGGTTTCATGAGTTTTGTTCAGGATTGGAGGTGGGTAAGACTGGCTTCAAGATTCCACTTACAGGCACGCCATATCTACATTCATGAGTGCAACAATACACCGGCCATGTGGAAACTTTTGGCATCTTTTTGGGCACTACTCTCATTATTATTTTTCTTTCTTTTTGCTTTTTACATCTCCTTTCAGGCTTGGGTGAGAGGGATTTTAAGTGGTCTTCTGGGAAGCCAAGCCTATTTTTAGATATGCTTTGAAAAGGGTAGCTGATTCCTTCTCTATGGAGATAAGGATTTTCTGGTTAGAATCGTCTTATGAGGGTGGTTGGTCAGGAGTATGGCTAGGTGAAGTTCTCTAGTCTCCGAGGGTTTCATGAGTTAAGGTTGTCACATGTACAACGTCTTATTGCAAGAATGAGATAGATCAACATTGCTATGCTTCTCATTTTACTTGTGTATATATATATATATTGGTTGCTCGTTTATTTCTCTCTAGGAAGACGAAAGTACTACAACTTTTAGCAGGAAAGAAGCCTAGTTTCTAAGGTAGGTTTTGCAAAATTTTTGAAATTTTTTGAGAGGTAAAAGGATAATAAATGTACCAAAAAATTTGAGAGGTAAAAGGATAATAAATGTACCTTTCTAGGCCGTTTATGACCCCTCCCCCAAACTTATCCTACACCCCATCTGGGGGTGTCAAAATTTGAGTGAGATGTATAAATGGGCTTTCTTTATTTGTTCTTGCTGTTGGTTGAGGCCCACTCAGACTCGAGAAACATGCTTTCATATACTCCTCGTAGTGTGTGGTACTATTCGTACTGCATTCCCTCCACCTTGGCATTCATACTGGCTAGGGCCATCATCCAGGCTAGACAGAAGAAGCCACAATCATTTGATAGGGGCACCTGTTGGGGGCTCATGTGGCAGAACTGCATCTTTTTGAAGTCTTTTCCCACTGTATGCTTGTATCCTTTGCCATGACTTTTTATCATATCAACAATCACCTCTGTGCATGTATTGGCCTTTTCTTCTGTCGGAGTCTTTGTTGTCGTCATGTTAGTCTTTTTATTAAGTGAAAAGGCTGAATCTGAGCTGTTGAAGAGGATTGCAGTCCTTTTGATGATATTTACGACCAACAAAGTCCAATGATTGTCATGAAGAATTGGCAGAAAGATATAGTCTGGAAGGGACATCGTCAAGTGTTGTTGCAGGCGCTCCTTTTCACCTGATCGTTTGTCTTTCAAGATGTCATCTACCAGCAGGAAGTATGTCATGTGAGAATTTGACATGTTGTCACCTAGTAGCGCCTGGTAAGCTGACATTGTGCTTACAAAGATATCCTCCTATTTTCAGCATTTCTCAGAGGTCGTCTTTTAGCACACAAATGTTGTCTCTCTTGAAGATGACATCTCCTAGCAAATCATCTTCTTTCAAGGACCTCATAATGGTATTTAATTCTTCTAAAGACATGCTAATGCAACTCCATCTATCGAAGTCCTTGAAAGAAGTTGTAACTTCTCCCGCCAGTCTGTCTGGTTTTACATCAACCGAGTCTTCTTCTTCAGCCTCTCCCTCTTCAGGCTGTTCTTTTGGAGGCTATTTTTCTGGGATTTCTACTACTAGAGGTTGCTCTGGTTTGTTTTCTGATGTGTGCTTTACAACTTTTTCAGTGCTTTGATTCCAGCCTTTTTTCCAAGCCACAACCCTGGCTGGCTCTGTTGGATCGACCCATATGGTCTTCATTTGATCCCTCCAAGTCACCTTTTAAGGAAGAGGGATATCTTTGTGAAGTCTCCGAGGTACAACTTCTGAAGGCATCGTCGGGTCACTGAAGAAGCAATGATCGTAGATGACTTTCATGGCATACACACCTCACAGTCCATGTAGGTCCTCATTATCTAGATCTTCTAGGGGAATGTCCTTGTTGATGGCTTCCATCATTCTCAACACTATGAAGGTGCAATCCCCCAAGCCAACCTCTTCTTGAGGGACCTTCTTATTGATGGAGAAGAGCTTCCAGAAGCCCTGCAATTTGTCATCTGCTTCTTTGATTGCTCGTTGCAGATACAGTGGTATCTTTAGGGCATCTTTGGCGTCTTTGCTTTTGTAGATGAGCGAGGTGCTATCCAGTTCGGCTGTGCAGCAGTTGAGCAGCATCATCTTCTGCTCATACAGGTCCATGAAAATCAGTGCCCAATGCCTTACATTCCTTATGGGAAACACTACACATCTTGTTTCTCTTCTGCATACTCCTTCCTTCAGCTCAACGACATCTGCTGCCTTGTAGTCTTCTTTATAGAGGAGGCTAGCCTGATATGTCATTCCATTGAAAACTGACTGCGGCTTGTCTGGGTGTAAAAATTCTTCCAGGAGGGTAGCACAGAGCACCTTAAACAACCTTTTATGTACTCACACCTTTTTTAGGAAGATCCCTCAAAAGTGATCCCTAGTTAGACATCTACCCTTGTTATTATACAATATGTCTGACCCAGATAGATTGTCGTTGAGGATGTCTGCCAAGATGTGGGCATCTCTGCACGTAATCCATGATACCGTAGACATGTCCATCTCCTTCATTTTGCATGGCAGGGGAGGGGCCACACCTAGTCTTTCTTTTTTAGTTGGCATACTCTACTCCCTGGCGGACTCGTTTGTAAAGAAAGTGGATAGCCCACCTTCCTCGTCGTCAGATGTTCCTTTGTGTGTCGAAGGTGCCAAAGTTTCTTCAATAGTCGACATAGTTGTGGCCACTTGATCTACTTCTTTGACTGTCGACAAGGTTGTGGCCACTTGTTCTACTACTTCTGAGGAAGCTTCTGCAGCTATGTTGTCTATGATATTGCTTTCCTCAGAAGTTTGGCCTAGTTTGGTAGCTGCCAGCATTGCCAGAGTTGCCTCCATCTTTCCATCATAGAGGTAGTCATTACACTCATTGCGTCTTTGGAAAAGGAGGAACTCATTGTTCTCGTTGAGACCAATGCCCAGCTCAGCTAGCATGTTGTCAATCCCTATCATGCTGAAATCTGTCATTCATGCGACGACTTCTTCTTGATGAGCTACAACTTGATGTTCTTCTTGTGTTAGCTTACTTGTAGGCAGGGTCAATTGTTGTTCTGCTTGTCTATTACTGCCGTTTGTCAGTTTTTTCTTATCCTTCTTTAGGGCCGCCATTGAGATCGATCCCCCTTGACAATGCTGTGGTTTTTGTTACATCTTTGTTCTTGGGGGAGCTCGGTTGTTGTGGAGTTTCCTTCTCCTTCTGTTTAGCCTCTAGTGCCACATTGACATTGTTACTTTCTTCTTTTGACGCCTCTGCCCCCATGCCGGTTCCTCCTGCATTTTCTTCGCCATTATCATCATGGCTAGAGGGACTCAATGAGGAATGTGCTGGGCTTGCCAAACGCTTTGCTTTCTTCTTCCTCCTCCGATCCTCAATTTCTTTGCATTTTTTTTTCGAATTTCCGGCAGTCCTCTTTGAGGCATTGGTGTTCTTCTTCTAGGCCGGCCATCGCCGCATCGTAGTCGTGACACATGTGTTCATTGTCGACTCGAATGGCATGCCTCTCCTTCTTCAAATCCTCCATTTCTTCCTTCATTGCCTTCAACACTCCCATCACTATCCATTTGTTGCTTAATGCTTCTTGTATGAGGTCAGGGAGTGATTCAGTTCTGTTGTTGAGGACATGTACTTAAATTGTTAGCACAGATAAAGAAGAAGTAATAGTTGTATTTAGTGCAGTGGTTTGATGCATGTGTTCCCACATGACATCAAACCTAGTACCTAGTACACCCCCGAAAGAGGGTGTACACTATTACTGTTGGTGTGGTTGTTGTTCCATGCATGTCATTGACATGCTTGGTCCCGTTAGTTGCAGAGGTGGTGGTGGTGCACCTTTTTCTTTCTCCTTCTGCTTGTCTTGTTGATCCACGTTGGCTCCATGGACTTCTAGTTCTGGTGTAGCTTTGGATTCTCCTTCTTTCGGCTCAGCCTCTGTTTCATCGTCGGACTGTAGGCTAGCATCTATGGCTTCTTCTTTCTCCACCTCTGGCTCCACTGTAGTTATTTCTTCTTATGGCTTCAGAGGTGGGGGCTGTTTATGCACCACTGTCTCTTCTAGAAGGGGAGCCAAGGGGGTTGGTAGTTCTGTATCTTTTGTCCTTGCGGTTGGCATGGCCGGTGTATCTGATATCTGCCTCTTCTTTTGCACCACCAGCTTCTTCCGCTGCTTTGTGCTCTTCTTCTCATTTATTTTAGCATGGGCACTACTCTCTCCAACTGTAGACACTTGTTCTATGTCAGTTCACAGTGCCCATGAGCACATCTTTTCTATGTCATCCCGGGTCGGCCGTAGTTTGTGGGCGTCGTAAAACACCATATCTGGAAGGGGGAGAAGCTTCTTTGAGAAGCTCTGCCTGTAGTATAGTTTCTCCCCTTTCTGTGCCACAATTCCAGTGTTGACGAGGTACTTGATATATATTTTTTATTGTCCCTCCATCTCTTTATATTTCAGGATCTCTCCTGTATCCATAAAATATTGAGTGATCTTTGTTATTTGACCACCTATGCAATATTCAAAATTTCTCCTTACTTCTCCTTCCACTGCCGTAGATAAACGTTCGATTAGTATCTTTTCAATATTTACTGGCTTCTTATTTATCATCAATCATACTAGGAACAAGTCCCCCTTGCTTGCTGTTCCCGTCTCAGACCTCGTGTAAATGGTGTATGTCGTTATCTTCTGGATTGTGCGAATGAAGCACGAGGTGATCAAGGAGGCATTTGAGTTCTTTGAGCTGTGTTCTTCTTTGCCGGCCAACTCTTCCCACATCTGGTGGCTATCGTAGCTGACCGCTTCCTTCTCTCCTGAGGAGGCAGAGCAGGCTTTAGCTTCTTCTTCTGTCTTCATGAATATCTTATTCAGCACAGCCTCCGTGACCGTGTAAGGCTCGCCGCCTAGCCTTACCTCCAGTTTGTAATCTCTGCCACCTTCCTTCCTTACTTCCCTACTCATGGGGATTTTATTTAGGGAAGACAGGAACTCTGCCGATAACTTCTTAAAGGTTCTGGCCTCGGATGTGCATAAGGTGCATAGATTCACACCTTCTAGGAATTTGATTACCCTATCGTAGATTCTCATTTTCTTGAAATCCTCTACGTCTAGGTACCTAGTTAGGCTGAAGACCTTATTATGATACATCCAATCATAGGTAGACTGGTGTACGGAGTTCCTGGGAATGAATGAGGGTTCACCAGATTCTAGTGATGTCTCCCCGTGACTTCTTTCTATTGGTTGGCTTTTTCTATCTCCTTCCCCCTTGGTTTATCAGTAATAACTGGTTTTGCCTTCTTGCTACCTTTGGTTTCCTTGGGTGCAACTTTCCTTTTCTTTCCATGAACTCGGGTATCTGATTCTCCTGGTTGATACTCAGAGGTCTCTGTTTGTTTTGTGCCTTGTGGAGATTCTTCTGGTGTTTGGTAACCCAGGATCCTCTGGTACTGTTCAAGTCACAGCTGCATCTCAAGCCTTTTTGCTACTGACAGAGATGTGTTTTTCTTCAGTCCCACCGTCAGACTTGTCGCTATCTCTTCTACCTCCTTCAAATATGTTATCTTCATGTGGATGGGATCGCTAGTCGTGGAAAAAGACATTCTGCAAATTTTTCACAATGAATTAGTTTATATTTGATTTAACAGTAATTAATTTTTTTACAATTGTCTATGAATATTTGTTAAGTTCATATTTGTTTATAGGGACCGCGACCCACGGTCTTTTGGTGATACAAGTGAGACCGCGATTGCGGTCTAGTGTAGGAGATCATGGTCATGGTCGCGGTCACAGTCGCAGTCTATTGAGAAGGTCGCGGTCTAGGGGACTATGACTCCAAACTAAGGTTTTTCAACACCGTGACCCGTGGTATGATCTTGATACTCATTTTTTTGAGGGAACACCGTGACCAAGTAGCTTGATGTGTAGATCGTGACTGTGATTTCTGTTGAAGCATACCACGACTCATGATCTATCTGGTTCAACGGTTCCACTTCCCTTTTGTCTCTGTTCAATTGGGGCAGATGGGTAGGGCGGAGGTCGAAGGACCTTGATCGTAGACGCGCTCGACGATGCCAAAAAGTTGACCAGCCTAAATCATACATCCAAAAGGATCAAATTGAGAGTAGTTCGACTTTTAAAGAGTTAACCCGACTCTCAGGCCCTCACAATGATAAACGGGGTCCGATGTAGCGATCAAGGTCGAACACAGGGACAAGGTTGGTACTATTAAGTGCACAAAATCTAACACTCTTATATTCCATATGAAGAGGGTATTTTAAGGAGTGTTCCCTAAGGAACGATGGCCCTCAAACCAAAATAAAGCAAGTAAAGCAAAAATAATAAGAACAAACAAAAACAAAAATAAGATGAAATAAGTATATGGATCGAAAACTCAGATTGGGTTTCACCTACTAAGACGTCTCTCCAACATGCAACATTGTCTCTCTCTCTCGTATACTCTCATCAAGATTATAAGCAACCATCTATAGTGTCTATTCCACTCTTTCTCGAGATAAGGATAGATCTAAGTCTAAGGGTAGCCTCTCTCTCAAGATGACCACTCATAAACCACAAAGCATAACATATGATTTCAAGCTTTAGCATTCCAACACTCTCATGCATTCGTACCACTCCATAACACATGATAAAAGCAATATTACTCTCTCAAGATATCAACTATCAAACATCACAAGATGGTAGCTAATCATACAAGTGAAGCATTAAAACACGTGTATGGAGATAATCTTGACAAGAGTATATATATTCAACAAAAAGAGACAATATTCATGTTGGGAGAGCCTTAGTGGCTACTCCCAACCCAAGTTAAGGTGTTTAGCCACTCATGCTTGCAGAAAACATAATGACATTACAGAAAGATAGATACATGAAGATCCATGAAGTGAGGAGGGAAGTACAATAGAATGGAACGATAGATCTGGACAGAGAGATAGGGAACATGATACAACATGGTACTTCTTCAGATCTGGATCTACCATGTCGATGGCGCGGATGATCTTCTTCTCTCGAAGAAGGAGTCTTCAATCTTCTCTCTACTCAGCTTCTGCCTTTGGAGATCTAAGACTGGTGGATGGGATGGAATGGAATGAATCTGGGATGCAGCAACACTTTGTGGCCTTCTAGATCTAATCTATCATCTGATGGATTGACAAGACGGGTGGTTGGCCTATTTATAGGCACACTCCACTGACTTAAGCCTAGACCGTGGTCGTGGTCTGGGTTGGGGTGGTGTGAAACCATGGTTGCGGTCTGCTCTTTATTCCTTCTTTCATTGCGGTCAAACTTCATCGCGATCTGGATGTATCGTCGTGGGTGAGGAACGCGATCGAGGTTTCTTCATTTGGTCACGGTCTGTAGGTTGCTCACGGTATGCAAGGATCACGACCCCATTTGGATCGCGGGCTTCTTTGAGTCACGGTTGAAATTGGTGTTCGTGGTCTAGAAAGGATCACAGTCGATGTCGATTCATGCATTGCGTTGGAGAGGTTGAGGTCTCCCCACTTGGTCGCGGTCTGCATGTAGCTCGTGGTCTATCAAGGATTGCAGTCTCCTTGAGGCTCGCAATCTCTGAGTTGATTGCGACCTCTGTCATGATCGTGGGCTTAGCAATGATCGCGGCCTCCAAGCTGATTGCGGTCTGGCTTGAGTGAAAAATGACCACAAGCTTAAGGCAGTTGAAGACCTCGACCGTGGTTATATGGTCCTTGTTGCATGAATGGGTCACAGTCGAGGTGATGACTGCGACTTGGGATATATATGTACTTGAAACCAAGGAAAGATGTGTAAGTGAAATCTTCGGCAAAAAGATGCTAAAATTGTGGGGAAAGTTAGCAAAAGATATGCTAAAAGAGGTGTAAAATATATACAAAAAGTACGTAAAATAAAGTATTATCACTTGGGAAATAAAAAAATGCCTCACCTCATGGCATAATCATTATCTCTCACTTGTCAGAAGGCTGACACTCCTTGATGCATCGCTCACTCTTTCTTCTCATCACGTATCACCTTAGTTGAATAGGAGATAACATAATAGAAGTGAGGGGGAGGAGAACCTATTGGCATAGGTGTAGGGGAGAGTCATCGAAGCAACATGCTTTGGGAGTTCCTAACTATTTGAACCTCAAGTCGTCACTGTTGCCATTCCTTGGAAATCATTAGAGTGGATGCCAATATGAAGTGATGCTACATTGGAGTGAGGCGATGGTAGCAGATCGATGTAGGACCTTTGATAAGCAGTAGCAATCCAGATGACTATACGACTGATGGGAACAATTAGTGAGGTTCTGAGGGGTTGAGCATGTGTTTGGGATGTTAGATAGAATGATGGTGGTAGGGGAGTGTCTTACGATGCAACACAACTCCCTGGCACGGCCAAGCTTGCTGTAGAGGGGGCTAAGTAGGTACTGGTAAGGCAAGATTACTGTTTGGCCAACCAAGGGGTTGAGAAGTTTAGGGAATCAAGGAAAAGGTGGTGGATGGTCATAGATGTGGTGTGGCTGTGGCATAGGTGGATCATAAGTTGGCTAGAGTCATGATTCGAGGTGTCTTTTTGACATGCTAAAAGAGGGATTATATATCATGAAAGGGGTAGTTGGTTGATGTCATGGAGTCTTGAGAAAGCTTTTGACATTATCAATTCCACGCAAGGAGGTGTGATGCTTTCTCGAGCTCCTTGTCGGTGCTTCACTCTTGGAATAACACCACATTGAGGTTTCTTTTAGAGTGAATGGGAGAGCCTGTAAGGAGGTTGGTTGGATAGAGGGGAGGACCACAATGCCAGATGGACCGATAATGTGAATTGTAGTAGATTGTAGAGGAAGTTTTTCATCACTGTTGGGATCAAAGAAAAAAATCCAATGAGCACACTGGTCCTTCCCATCTCAAGATGACTGTGATCCATCCAATACAATATGGATGGCTACACGTCATTAGAACATTACATATCTGATAATATTCTATTGGCTATACTTTACATCATTTTGAGTTGACATTTTTGTGTTATCTCCACATTAATGTCTAGTATTCAATAAAGATATATACTCAAATTAATATCATTCAATTTCCTTCGATAAATTCTCTCTCTTAATTATTCAAATTAAAATAACTAATATTATGTACTATCTATTCAAAAATTCTAAATCTAGGTATTTGCAATGAGGTGAGGCTAACCTAAGGTGGGTCTTGTCTAACTAGATTCAACCATATAAGTATCAAATCTATTTCTGTGCACAACATTCAACACTATTCAATAAAAAATGAAATACAAATTAGAAGAACATGAATCAAGGGTTTTGAATGAGGGAAGTGGTATAATATAGCTCAAAATAAGAGTGATATAAAATTTCAATATGTTACAACTCTTCCACCCTTCAAAATATTTCATCCTTAAAACCTAATCATTCTTAAAATTACATTCCTCTGAGTTGGTTCTATACATTTTCCAACATGCTACTCTTATTTTCTAAGTGTCATCTTCAAAATAAAAACACAAGTATAATTCTCTTTCCACTAGATCAATTCTACCCATGGTATGGAGCTACTAAATTAGTTTGGGTTCAAAATTCACTTAAAAAGTGTACCTTCCATTGGGCTGATCACTTAGACTATCCCTTTTCTAGTGTTGTGTTCAAGTACAGATATTTGAGGGTATAAATTATGGGTCTTAATACATTCTATCAAAATTTATCTTAGGATACAAAATCATTACATAAAATATACTCATTCAGATCAAGTTCAAAACTTTATCCCTTTTTTTATATAACTCAATATTGTTGTCATATATTTTATGTGATATGTTATTGAGTCAAGAATTTAGTTGTTCTTCATTTTTCCACTTCATTTTGAGATAGGTAGGGTTATGTTTCGGTGTGATGTTTAGGGCTTGTTTTTTCTCTAAAGTTTGATATGTATATGTTTGTTTTCATGATGTTTATCCTAATTTGACATATTATTGGTTACATATTAATCCGTATTGGGAAGGAATTTAAATATCATTTTCAATTGTCATTCTAACATTAATAGAACTAATGCTATATTCATTTTGAGTGACATTTAATTTCTATTCCATGAGTGGATCCAATGTTGTAATTGAATGTCTAGAAGGAGAGAATATTATTTATCTATTAGATAGTCAGATTTCAAATTGATTATATGTATGGGTAACTTTTATTAGAGTTATTGTCACAAACACTCTTATGAGTAGGTCCTTAGTCTATAACTAGCATTACATTTTTCTTTAGAGTGGGGGGCAAGTTTTGTATTGAGTAGGGTTTTCCCCATATGTTTTAATGTATTATTTCCTTTCTTCATGTTAATGGTGTTTGTACAAACACATTGTTTTGTTTGACATACTGATTGGGTTTGGTGAATTTGTTCAGGATATATAAGTTTTCTAAGTATTAGAAATCACTTTGGTTAGGTTGGTATGTAAAGTGAGGAAACTCGACCCACCACCACCTACATAGACTGGGAGTGATTATGCTAGATATTTCACATAACATCCTTCCATTGACACTTCAACTCATGATATTTACTGTTGATTGATTATTTCAATTAATTGTACATTAAAAAATTTGAATTAAATTATTTTCACTCACTTTACATCACTTTCAAATCTATTTTAAGGTTCTAAGTGGATGTTATGAAATGTGATTATATATATGACAGTACCATTTTAGGGTTTATTCTATTTATTTATGCTATAATCTTTATAGTTACACTTATTTGTGGTTGTCCCAAAGGAAAGAGAAAATTTAAGGTAATCTACCCATTTTTATACCTAAAGTGGTGATTTTTAATGTTCCAAGGATCTCATTGTAATCTATATGCATGTATCTTAAAACACTTCTTCCTCAATAATATCTCCATATAAATTTATTCTAGCGGAGTCTAAAAGCTAGTAGATGAGATAAATATGTTTCATGAATATCTATATTAGGACACATACCTCACATCCTAGTCTCTTAGTGTTTATACTTGTAGTCTATGTATGCCCTAATTTTTTGGGCTAATGTTACTAGGTTTTGTTGCCAACTTTACCATGTTGTAAAAATTCGATAGTTTTGACCAATTTTCACCCCTCCAACATGATATATATATATATATATATATAGAGAGAGAGAGAGAGAGAGAGAAAGAGAGAGAGAGAGAGTCAGGCTAGAATACACTCAAGTGTATTCGGAGCAGAATACACTCAAGTAGTTTTTCATGATGCAATGTTTTTTTTTTCTTTCAAAAATCTAATCCATTGATCTTCTTAAAAATATTGTGAATAACTAATATGAAAAATTTGAGCACATTTGGACATTTATAGGTCATGTTATAAAAATAGCAAAAATTATGCATTTTAAATTAGTTTTGCACGTCGATTTTGTTTCCCTTGGATGAGTGACATACACTCATCCAAATGGGCTTAAAATTTGTATGTAGCCTAGTTATTGTATGACGGTGAAGATCAATGGTTTACATTTTGTGAAAAATAGTTTTGATATGCAAACACACTTGAGTGTATTTGTGCGATCTGTACACTCGAGTGTATTCTAGCCTGACTCTCACTCTCTCTCTCTCTCTCTCTCTATATATATATATATATATATATTCAAACATATAAACAAAATAGTTTACATTCATGCTTTACAATTAGTGTCATGGAAGTCTATACATAAGGACTACAAATAAACATATATAAGTTCAATCTACTCTTCAATAGAGGACATGTTTTATACATATCTTCTAGGTCTTCCATCACTCACATGTTCATGTATATCCCAAAGGGATAAATTATCCATGAAAATGGACCAAAGAGGAAATATAGGTCAACTATTGTTGATACTATATTCTTATTTTGAGATATTTAAAATGTAGGCACAAAGTATGAATTATATGTAAAATAAATTCTAAAAAGGTACTATTTGGTGGACCTTAATATAGCATAGTAAGGATCACAAGCATCCAAGTTTTCACTATTCACAATTCAAGATGATAATTTCACAAGATTGTGTAGCTAGATACTGAAGATATCAAAATATTCAATATTATTTATAATAAGATGGTCAACTTCAAATACTAAATTAATCATTATCCTATCATTTCTTTCAAGGGATAAGTGCCTATTGTCCACTCATCTATGAGAGAATGACACATTAGCCTAATTTTTAGTTCAACTGGTATAATGGGGGACAACTAAACCATTACAACCCATTTACAGGACAACATGACTTACCCTACCTCAAGTGAGACAATGCTATAAGGGGCCAAAACCTAGAGGGGAGTAACAAATATGAGATCAACTCAAATGACATCTTAATCCTTAACGATATAAAACAACCATAAATTAGGTGTGGCGACCTTCAAGAGATATAATGACTTATAAAAATAGTCTAGGGTTTCACCACCAATCAAAATTTTTCATATGGAATTCAAGAGGGATAAGGAATAACTCAATAAATTAAATTGAGAATATAGTGCCACAAATCCATAGATTGTATAATCACAACAAGGCTCCAAAAGAAAGAATCTAAAAGTGGTATATTGGTGTTCTCACTTGGCTTGGAATGAATTATTTGTCCAATATTTTCTCTTCATAATTTTCTTTTCTTCCCATCTAGTGTCACCAATATTTATAGTTCTCCAATTATTTTTCCATATGGTATCTCTACTTTGATTTCCCTTATAATGACTTTGACTTTGTTCATTTATCTTATCATACATATAACCATCGCATTATGTATATTCATCATTTCATCATATTAGCCAACAAGGAGTGGCTCAAGTGGTCAAGCACGATGTCTCCTCACGAAGGGACTCGGGTTCGAATCCCAGCTGCCGCCTTGGTTTACCACCCTCATAGACGTTCAACCTCCGTCATGGGCATGGGAGAGGGGGAGAGAATGCCTCTCTTTATCCCATCATTTCATCATATTCTGTCTCTATCTTCCTAATATTATTAAGTGACTATATATCCATAGAACATATATGCCTATTTTAAGGTATAATCATCCATGAACATATATATATATCACTATTTAGTTAGGGACTATAAGGATAGTGAAGTTAGATTCTAAGTGTCATTCTTATTTGAGGTTACATATTTATGTGTCAACATTCATATTTGGCATCTTATCCTCTTAAATTGGCCATTCTGATACTTCCACATTCACTTTCTAGAGAGTTCACAAGTTCCATGATAATAAATCTCATACAAGATTTATAATGTATTTATAATTATAGGAAACATCACATACTTCTAATGAATTATCATCTAAGTTATATATGAAGTTTCAATATTGTTCTTCAGATAATGACATTAATATATGTCCATTAGATTTCAAGTGTCTAATTAATTGTTATTAATTTTCTCAGACATATTTATTATCTAATTATAGGGCTAGGAGGTTCCAACATGACATGCTATATTTATTTCTAGCTTTTAAGGTCATTGGGTTTGTATTATGTAACAAGTACTATTTCACCATTCATGTGTAAAGCCCAATTAATTCCCTTTTGTTGTTTTGAACTTAGTATCTAGTTATATTTTAAATGTATTTATGTATTCGTGATCACATTTTAAATATTCATAATTCCACATGCATGTATGTTTATTTTTATACTGTTGCTAGTCTCATGTGAATGTATTCATTTCACAAAATGAAGGTAGAAATATATAAATCTCACATTTTCATGATTTGAAGGACGCCAAGCCTTCAATTGTCACTTTAATAAAACATATAATAAATTCACTTCACTTTTCCCTATTTTTATAGTTTACTACTTTATTTTAAGCTATTATCTAATTATTAAGTACCTAGGTTAAACTATTATTTAAGAGGGTAAGGTGGGTCCTACAAAGTCAGACTAGGTGAATATGATACAAATAATATATAAAAATGTTCATGTTTTTTTTCTTATTATATATATATTTATAATCTTTTCTTTTCATTTTCTATATGTATAATTGAATAACATGTATACTATTAATTTATCATTCTTATTAAGATAAATATTAAATATTGTAAGTATTAGTCAATGTGGTCAAAATAATCTGAATATAAGCATTTGTATTGATTTAGAAATTTTACACATTTCCCTCTATGTTTAATAATTAATTTCCTTTTCTACATTTATGACCCATGATATCTATATTAGTCATTTACCATGTTAAATATGAAATATAATTAATGACAAGTTGAACTAAGTTGAGTATAAGTCAAAATACTATTTTTAGGGATTTAAGAACTTTATGTGATTTCTTTGTATCTATTTGTTCTGTTTTATCCACTATAAAATAAAAAATGCATTATAATCTCTTAGCGTTACAAATAGGAATGTTAGCTACAACTTCTATAAATTGATGATTATTGTCGCATGTTCATTATTTTCTAAGTTATTCATATTAATTGTGTACATTAGTTTCACCATCTAATAACATATTAGATTGATATATGTAATTAAATTAATATCCAAAACAAAGAATTACATCATGAACTTAAGTTTCCCTGAGTTTTTGATTCATTTTTATCATCACATTGTCACCCTAACATTTTCTAATCTAGGTTTTAAGTTTCATTTCATTTTCACCTTAAGGTTACCATTATTTTATTTAGTATGGCCATAACTCCAACTGAATCAGAGACAATAAAACAAAAGTGAGGGGGAGGAGAAACCATCGATGTAGGTGTATGGGAGGGTCATCAGAGTAGCATGTTTTGGGAACTTCCCAAATATTTGGACCTCAAGTCATTGATGTCACCACTCCTTGGCAATCACTAGAATGGACGGAAAGCTTGGGTGACCCCACATTGGAGTGGGGCGGTGGTAGCAGATCATTGTAGGGCCACATACAAGTAGTTCCAATCTAGTTGACCGTGACTGAGGGTAGAAACTAGAAAATTTCTGAGGGGCCTAGGAGGTGTCTGGGATGCAAGGAAGAAATATGGTGGTGGGGGAGCAACTTTTGACGCAATCCATGGTGGGGCCAAGCTCACCGGAGATGGGGGGCTAAGCAGGTCTTGGTAAGGCATACCACCGCGTAGCCAACCATGGGGTTAGTAAGTTCAAAAGAATCAAGAAAAAAGTAGAGGATGGTATATATGTCGTGTTGATGTAGTAGGGGTGGATTTTGAGGTGGTCAAAGTTTTAGGCCGAGGTGGCTTATCGCCATGCGATAAGGATTTTTTATTAGGATCAAAGTGGTAGTAGGTTGACATCATGGCATCTCAGGGAATCTTTTAACATTGTCAATATTATACATGGTGGTGTAATTCTCTCCTAAGATTTTTGTTGGCACTTATCTCTTGGAATGATGCCAAATTAGGTATTTATTCCAGGGTGAATGGGAGAGGCCACAAAAAGGTTGGTTGGATAGGGGAAAGACCACACAACCAAAGAGACTAGTAATGTGAATTGTGGTGGACTATAGAGGAAGATTTTCCTTGTCGTTGGGGAGCCCAACCACCATTGGGATAGGAGAAGAAGACCCATTAAGTGTGCTGGTCCTTACCATCTCAAGAACGGTTGTTATCTGTCTGATCCAAGATGGATGGCTACAAGTCACCAGAACATGATTGATTTGATAACTTTTATGTAGGCCATATTTTAAATCATTTAGAGTTGATATTTTTGTAGCATCTCTACATTAATGTCCATTATTTAATAAACTTATTGAAACCCATTAATATGATTCCACATTCTATAATAAATTATCTCTCTCAATTATTCGAATTAAAATAACTAACATTATATAATATATACTTTTGTGATTGCAAATCCAATGCTTTATAATTGGATCATGCTAACCTAGGTTGGGTCATGATCTACTTAGATTCAGCCAAATAAGTATGAAATATATCACATGTACACAATTCAAATCTATTTAAGAGATATTGAAATACAAATTTGGGAAAAATTAATCAAGGGTTTTGAGTGAGGGACATGATATAATATAGCTCAAAATAAGACTTTGATCTAAAATTTGAGTATGTTACATAAAGAGTCACAGTGAGCGAATTACTCTGGCCAAGATATAGCATTTCATAACCTTCATATTAATATGTATTACTAAAAGTAAGAGAGATACTTATTATTACATTCAATATCCATATTCCTCTATTTCAAAACATGGTATCTTTAACAGAAGGTATAACACATTTCAAATTACTAGAAATTTTTTATACATCACCATCCTAAGTAGAAGAGATATCATAACTTATAGAGATTTATACGACCAACACAAACATCATGCAAATATAATATGACCATTTATAACCAACTCAATTGTATACTATATTAAACTCTTGCCCTAGTCAACTTTAGATTGTACCTTACAAGTCCCTAAGCCCAATGTATAAGATTATAGGATTTCCAAATTCCATAGGATCCCTTCCCCTCTATAGGAAAAAGTAACAAAGTAGTGGCACATTAGTTGAATGTACCAGTAGAGGGCTTAATGTTCCATCTACAACAATACATCCACCATGGGTACTCATGTCATGGAACCTATCACTTGGGTATTAAGACCCATATTCCAAGTTATAACCTCAATCACTCTCATATCACATAAAATCCAAGTTACAGTCTCATACACTTTCATATCACATAATCACACTAAAGTATCGGTAAAACCACCCCCATTCACCTACATACATTCAACAGTGTATGGCTTTGAGCACCTTATCACAACTCCTGGGTTTGTATAAGGATACATGTTTCACTAGCCAAACTCTCTGCTATTGAAATAGATTTATGATTTCGGGGCATACATTACGTGACTAAGATTCCACTTTATTACTTAGTCCAATTTCTTGCATTTTGGATCCATTCATTCAATATTAATCATATTTCTTAGTTTTACTGACTTAGAGATTCTTGTCTTGTCATTATCATACAAGATAAAAGTAAAAAATAGATAGACTATTCCATGCATAATATGAACATTAAATGAAAAGAACTACATTGGAATAAATAAGAAATATGCTATACTTATTTGTATTCCTTTTTCATATCAGTTACACCACCTACCTTAATGTTATCACTATGCTCACTAGGAGTAACCTTGGCTTAACATCTAGCCGCATGCCCCTCTATGTCATATATGTTCAACATCATCTTTGAACACACTATCAACACAATGAATGAGACTATAACTTGGATTTTATGTGATAGAAACTACACAAGGTATAGAAACTACACAAGGTAGGCCATTACTCAATTGTCACGTTTGTCATATAGAATGAGTCATGGTTATGTAAGCAGATCAATCATCATTTTTTCAATATAATGATTGTGATGGAAGTTTACCACGGTGTATTCCCTTCTTCAAAACTATCTATCCAGTTCAAAGGCAACCAACTCATCACTATGTTTCAATTTAAGGCCCACATGATTGTTAGAAAGTGTATAATATCATTTTAGGGAAAGTTACGTGAGGTCCAACGGTAAGCATTTCAGAATCTTATCCATCAACTTATATTTATCCCTTTCCATAGAGTATTAACTTCTTACTTATTAGAAATTGCAATCATCCCAATGGTAGCATCCATACCACTGCCCTCAAGACAACCACCAAGGCATTAAGCCAACATGTATATATATATTTCCATCCAAGACGTATCTTATAATTTGATACCTTACATCACATTTAGCCAATTTCACATGATTTAGATGTGTGTGAGTTAAGAATCATAGAGCATCATTTTAGGAGGATGGAGATTTTATTATGTGTATTCTTCCATGTACATTTGTTGTCAGTTACTAAAAGTCCACATTTTTGACTAAGGCTCATCCCTACTTGAAATCATACTTATTTTCATACTTGGACCCTGACATGAGTTGTCATGTTCATTGAGACTTACCTTTATGTTAATGTTTTACACGAATATTCTTGAGTATAAGCAACTTTACAAGATATAAAACATCTAATATTTATTTTAGAGTACTCATACATGATAAAACTAATAAGTTTAGGACACCACAAGACCAATATCGTACAAGTATTTCACATTCACTTACAAGGATGTAAACAAGTAAGGATTTTCTATAATAATAAACAAGAATAGGATCCCTAGAGTTTATAAAGATCACAATATCCTTCAACTTCTCCATACATATCACAAATTGTAACTTTTGACCGTAAGAGGTCCCTACATTAATAGAGAATTATCTATAACCAAGGGTATTATACTATTGATAGTCATTAAAAATCATAAAAATTTCACAGATAAATTCCTAAATAGGGGAATGTTATAGGTTAAACAAGAAAGGGCATACAAATGTCATTTTTATGTCTAGATGAACTACTTTTTGGTATATAACCTATGTTCAATAAATTTACAAAATCATACGAGTTTAGGAGTAATGTCATAAAATCCATATAAAATCGTTCAATAGCAAGTAAGATCACAAAATTAATTTTCCATCAACATCATAAACAAAGAGCCACAAAATTAGACATTTTTAGGGAAAATTCAGATTTATTTCAATTTATTTTAGCCTTATGGCCACAAGAAGACATGTTATTAGCACCATAGATCGTCATTAGAAGTTAGGGAAAACAACGAAGACCTAAATCAGTTCGTAAGGGTGTGAAACAGTTGAAACGATTCCTTTTTTTGACATATGGAGTAAGATCTAGTCATATAAAATAAGATCTAAGCATTTCTCTCTTAGTTAATCTATTCTGCGTGATAAAATCAATGAGGGAGAAACCCACATAGAAACTGCATGGAAATGAACCTCCTCTTCAAGACCACACATATCATACTTGAAACACCATCATCATCCCTTAAAAAGTTCCATCTAGGCTCCATATAGCTAGATGTTATCTCACCTAGGCCAAAAAGAGAGAAATGTATGTTTTTTTAATTTCTAGGAGCTAAACCCACAATGGATGACCACAAATCTCAGACAAGGAATAATAAGAGTCTAATAAAATCAAGAAAAGAGTGAGAGTAAGTAACATATGATATGATTTAAGCCAAGAACAAATGTGTTTATCCTTTAATCGACCAATGGGAGTTGGATCTTCATCATGCATGCTTTACACCATGACCCATCGACCTCATTGGATCTCCCATCAACCACTTTGGATCCTATGTGCATTTTCAAATAGTTCTTGGGTGTCAAATGTGCCACTAGGTCGTCTAGTGTGGGATATTGATAGGCTTGAGTGGGTGGGGATGCTGAAACAACCCTTACATAATGCCTGAAGTTCCCATTGGTCAATGCATGATTTTTATTAGTCAAAGCAACATTTCCGTCGACCAACGCAACATTCCTATTAACCTAGGAATCATTGTCATATATCTATGTAGTTTTCCAATTGACCCATGCATGATTCCCATAGATCTGGCACTTCACATTGTCCATCATTCTCATCGATCTCCAAGTCTCCATGCTTCATCCCATATATCTCCAACCCTCCAAACTACATCCCACCAACCCCAAGCCTCCAAACTTCATCCCATCAATATTCAAAACTCCAATCTTCATCCCATTTATCTCCAAACCTTAGGTTACAATGGGTTTTGAGCCATCGACATTCCATGTAACATACCCAAATCTAGATATTTGACCTAACCCTTTTTATTTATTTTGTATTTTCAAATAAATTTGTTATCTTTTCCTTTGATTTATATTATACTAGGAATTGGATTCAATGACATCATGTATTTATAAAGCATACTTTTACATGAAATTTAGGATTAATTAATTAATTTATTTCTTTAGTGGGTTAATTATCTAAATCCACCAATTAATTATATTTTGACCCTGGTTTTCAATGCTAGAATCATCCTAAGTCTATTTAATGAAATTAAACAAATAAATGAAAATAATGTTTCAAATTGAACAAAAGGGATAATAAATGTAGTAAATGAGTACTTCACATCACTAGAGAAATAAAATATCAAACTATTTCAAAATGAAATTTACCTTGAAATCAGGTTCCTCACATCTTCATTAGCCTACCAACCAATTTGCATACCGATAGAACATTAATTTCCCCCTAATTAAATTAGAAATATAAAGGTTCTATATACCAAAATTCAAATGACAAAATTGATTTATTTACTCTATTTCCCTTCCATATCTCTCCCCCAGTCACACCACTAATAACCCTTGCATATCCTTCTTGTACAAATGGTTGATGCAATTGGCCTTGTCTCCTCTTCCCCCTCTTCTTCTTTTACTTCTTCCTCTTCTTCTTCTTTGGTTCTTACTTTTCTTTTCCTCCTCAACTCTTCTTTATTTTCTCTCTTCCCCATCCCTCTATTTCTTGCTCTCCTATTTCCTTCTAAGTCTAACATAGCCACCTGCATCTCCTCCCATTTTTGCCACTGGGTGGAGCAACGGAGAACCACAATCGTAGTTGCAGGGGCCACATACTATTCTAGTGGCCACCACCTAGACATGGACCATTACATAATTTTAATTAAAACCCACCACCACTCCTCCTCTTCCTCATTGTCTATAATTCTCTATACTCTACCACTTTTGTTCTTAGAAAGTACATCATGTTCAGTCATGGTAGAACATGCAATTAGCAGTGCCTTCAACCATTTCTTAACCATCATGATGCCTGAATCAATTCCTTACAGTCTTTACCATCACCCTGGAAGCCATGGCGACCGCCACCAATAGAAGAGTATTTTCCCTTCCATATGCAGACCACCAACATACTAGAAACTTCAACCTCAAACACCCAAGCAATAGCCATCCCCCTTGCAGACACGCACACACTTGCAAAAACCCACTAATATCCTCGACTCTGATGACACCTCACCTACTCAAGACAACGTGATCTAATAGTTATCAAGAAATGTGAAGCCCTGATGAAATCTCACATGTTCCACAAAAATAGAATCCCAACCAGACGATCGAATAATAAGTATCTTCGTCATCACCATACATGTTAGAAAGAAGTTGTATGATACATATATAGGGAGCTAATTAATAAGACTCAAATAATGAATAATTTATATAATGAGCTAGGAATTTAGGGTTTTAAACTTAGTAATAACCATCTAGGTTACATGGTCAATTGACCGTATTAAACCCAATATTATATATATTGGTGTATGAATTTCAACAACTAGTTTGTTTGTGATGCATGTAAGTGTAATTAATGATGAGATTATACTAGATAAATGATTATAATATGTTTGAACATGTTACATGTAAATGAACCATACTATTATATTGTTGACCTTATCGTTTCTAAGTAATGATCCTAGTACTAAACATATTAGTATGCATGTATATCTATGTATTGATACTAAAAAATATATACCTAATCACTATTAGAGCATTTAGTCATTTAAAACTTATGGTATAGGAATGATAACAAATAGTAAGACTGAAAATTCAATATAAGTATCAACAACATTTATATTTGCATGAAAATGATCAATGAAGATATGTTAGACATGGAATTAGATATTAACCAAAGGATGCATGTGATATGTAAAGCATGGAAAACCAACCTATTTGGTCTAATATCTTACCATTTATTACATGCTAATTAAAAAAATAAATATTTACACACAATATATATATATAGCCCATATTCAATAGCCGCGTAGGTAGCTACCCGCCCTATCTTTTGGTTACTTTTTTTGGAGTTTCTTACTATACACATGTCTAGGGTTACTTTACCTTGCAAATTGTTACTTTTCATGCATAAACAGTTGCATTTGTAACAACTATAACAAATATACAATTACATATATATTTGTTTTGTTTTTTTGGGTCCTATAGTTACTTTTTTATCAACATAGATACTTTTTTGTCCAGGGAGTTACTTTTCTGACCATATAGTTACTTTTTGGGATGCATAGGTAGCAAATATCCAGGCTACCTGCCGGGCAACAAATGAATGGCCATATATATATATATAAATAAATAAATATATATATATATATATATATATATATATATATATATATAAAGACACACACATATAGACACATATATGGTGATATTTATAAATACAGAATAGATCTAGAAAGTATGTCTATATGGATTAACCTATCTTCTATATAATGAGGTATGAGAGGAGAAACTTATTTATTTATATATGAACTATGGTGAACTAAAGGGTAAAAGAAGGAAAGAACATATACAAGAAATATGTTTCATATATATATATATATACATATAGGGTATACCTTCGCTACTCGTGCGGGAAACTAAGATTCGTTACCTGTGCGGGTAACTAAGATTCACTACCCGTGCATCGGTTTTGTAATCGAGAAGGCATGCATTTGTAATTAGATGGTCCAAATTGTAATAGATACTCATTTTGTAAATACAACGTGATGTTTGTATTCTTCATCTGGAAATAGTAAAATATATATTTATGACTGTAACAATGTTGTAATACAAAACAAGTCTTTGTATTACAATTTTGGTCGTCTCATTACAAATACATGCCTTCCTATTAAAAATTGATGCACGAGTAGTGAATCTTAGTTACCCGCACAGGTAGCAAAGGTATACCTATATATATATATATATCTTTGTGTGTGTGTTGTCTATTACCTATCTATCTATCTATCTATCTATCTATACATATATATACATATATATACATACATATATATATATATATATATATATATATATATATATATATATATATATATATATATATATGGGCCCATCTTTATTGCCCGCACAGGTAGCTACCCGCCCACCCTTCCGACCACTTTTTTTGATTTTTTTTCACAATTGCAGAGGAGCATTTTATCTAGCTTCCCAAAAAATTTCATCCAAAAATAATATCATTTGCCCCACCAAAATAAAAAAAACCATCCTTATATATCTATTGTATATTTTGTACAGAGTTACTCTTTTAGTCGTGTAGTTATTTTCTTATCACCATAGTTACTTTTTTTATAGCAGAGTTACTTTTGTGGCCAGAAGAGTTACTTTTTTGGCTGCTGGGTAGCGAAATTCCAGGCTACCCGCGCGGGCAATGAATGAACGCCATATATATATATATATATATATATATATATATATATATAGAAAGAGAGAGAGAGAGAGTCAAGCTAGAATACACTTGGTGTACAAATCACACGAATACACTCAAGTGTGTTTGCATATCAAGACTATTTTTCGTAAAATGTGAACCATTGATCTTCACCGTTATACTATAACTAGGCTACATACAAATTTTGAGCCCATTTGGATGAGTGTAAGTGACTAAACCAAAGGCAACAAAATTGACACGTGAAACTAATTTGAAATGCATAATTTTTTTGGTCTTTATAACATGACCTATAAATGTCCGAATGCGCTCAAATTTTGTTTATGAGCTATTCACAAGATGTTTAAGAAGATCAATAGATTATATTTCTGAAAAAATATTGCATCATGAAAAACTACTTGAGTGTATTATGCTCCGAATACACTCGAGTGTATTATAGCCTGACTCTATATATATACACACACACGGGTGGCTTATAATGGGAATATCTCTAAATGAATAAATATTTTATGTTTGGAAAGAAATAAAACCCTAGAAATGGATGTCATAGACACAATGAACAATTCCATGGTTATTATTGTGTAATTTCCAAATGAACATACCATATTTAAGATAGAAATCTAGAAACCAGAAATTTGTTTTAAATAGAACAGTCTTGTGAAAAACTTTATTTATTTAGAAGTAAGCTAAGATAGACCATCTTTTAGAATCACATTGGTAATTTTGTTATGGTACTAAATATACCATAATGCTTAGATTAAATGAATGACCTAAATACTTAAGCTTATGTAGATAAAGATATTGTTAGATATGGAATATGATCTTTTCCAATAAAAATAGTTATCGGGGAAACGATCTCAATTATGAATCATGAATATTGATGAAGAATAACTTGAAAATATCAATATATAACCTTGTATAATAATGACATACACATATGGGTATTTCTAAACCCCAACTTGACATTAGTCAACCAATCTTAGATTTAGATATACTTTTATTTATGGAGGCAATTATGGACTGATGTGCATGTAAAATAATTTTCAATTGAGAAGGATGGACAATAAATTCACCCCTAGAGATTGGGTTCGTTGTCAAGAGCACGTATCTGCAACTTATGTTTAAATCTTGGTATTCATACAATTATACACCCAATTCAATTATCCTTAATTTGATTCATATTTTTGTTCCATTTAAAATTCCCAATTTCTTAATTGCTGTTATCTAATTTCATTGAATATGTTGAGCATAATTTTGTATTGGGTCTAAGACCCCATTTGCCTTGTTTTTGGATATGAATAATGACTAAAGTATATATCTTACCGCTCAATTGAGCATGCATGGTGTTCAACTAAATATCTCTATAACATATCAAAAACTACCTTCCTTATCCCTAAAACCCTAATTCCCCTAAATCTGATACCAAAAGGGCATGTTCTTATTTTAACCCCAAATGAGGTAAATTATATACCCTAACATGGACATATGATGAGTTTAAATGACCTAGATGTCATGTTTGACTAAATACAGACATTTAAAATCTTATAATATGCATGACAAGTGCCTTCTCTCCCTTCCTATAACATGATGGATAAAGCTTCTAGGTAGTGTTTAGATGTCTAATCTTGACATATAATAAATAAAATGGGCATAATAAGGATGCATCAAATAATGGAGAGTTATTATCTTTTTTAGTTGGAAAGATAATATCACTAAATATCTTTAGCACATAAAACTTAATTTGAATAATTGACGCGACTACATGAATGGGTTAAGGAAACCAATCATGGGAAGATAACCCTAAAAAGAGTCTAATATAAAGGTATTATCCATAGCTATTATTTGGTGAATAGACGTGGAAATAAAATATTCTAGCTATACTACTAATAGATAATATCAAGAGTGAAAAATTGAGTAAAATATATATGATAATGGGATATAGATGACAAGGAAAGTATCTAACTATTATATAAAACCCACAACAAACCAAATACCAATTTATTTAGAGAAAGGCATTTATTACAATCTAAGGAAAGCATAGCATTACACTCAAATGTATCCAACAATTAGTTAGATGATATAAATTAATCTCAATTTCTAAATATTCATGTTTTAGTTAGCTTATGGGCCAAGTTTCATATTAAATGAACAACAATAGATGCCTTAATTTTATTTAAGGAATGAAAGTATAAGTTAAAATTAAAAATAGTAAAATATATAGTTGATCACCCCAAAGGTGGAAACTAATATACAATTCATATTATACATGCCTGATTTAGCTTGTGTCAAATTTCACTTTGTTCAAACCTTGTTAAATTAGAAAAGAAAAGGTTTTAAAAATGACTAAATTCAATGGATATTTGCTATGATGAAATCAATTTCCTATAGGTGCTCCATCTATGCTATCACACACTGATGTGTCACATTTTTTTGGGTTAAGGTTAATCTTAACTATTGATATGAGATTATATGACTCAAAACCCATCTCCTATGCTGAATAGGATGTTGTTTCCTTGACTTTTACCTCATCATTTCCTTCTCTAATTATTTTTCCTATGATCTCTCTTCTTTGGTTATCTCATCTCTGATCTTTTCCTTTTCCTTCCTCTTTCCTCTTTATATCCAATGACCCCAAACTTTCCCTCATTTTGTTTCCTTTCCCCAAAGAACTAGCTATTCCAAATCCCATGTTCCTTCCATGTTATATGTTTCATGTTTTGCTCCTTGTAGCCCTGGTATTTCAGACCCCTATACATCCACCACTCCTCCTTCTCCAACCCCCCCTACCACATCACCCTCTTTCTTCTGTAAGCAATCCCTACATATTCCATCTATTCTTGGCTGGCATCTCAAATTTTGGAGTCACCTCCGTCCATGGGAACACCTACAATTAGCATGGAGTTCTTCTCAGGATTGACACGAAGGTATTTTGCTCCTTAATTGATCTATTAATTGGCTAATCCCAACTCCCTTATATTGTGCTCCTTTGGTCTGTGGTTGATTTCATTGTGTGATGATGTGAATGTGATATTGTTTTCACCCGACTTTAGTGTGGGTTGTTGTATGTCACAATTTTGGGTTTTCCTGAAGTGTTGGTTCTTCTTAGGCTTTTTGCGTGTGTTTCCTCAATAAGCTTCATCTTTGGCTTTAATGGAGATGAGCCTTGGGGAGGTTCTTGCCCCTTTTCCACCTGGATTTTAGCTCTCCAACCTTGTTTTGTTCTTGCAGACTCATTGTGATTGCTTTCTAGATCCAAGGTAGTGTGAATCTGGATTTCCAATCCATGTATCAAACTCCATGGCTTCTTCTCGGGAGTTGTTCTTTTGAGAGCAATGAGTAGTGCCAAATTGATACTTTACCCTCACAATGATTTTCATTTTGTCATGTTTGTCATGGACTTTTTAGTATTTTTGTGTTTTACTTGGTCTTATATTGTGCTTGATTCCATACTTGAAATTATTAGGCATTTGCCCTGTCACACATAGAGGTATGTATGCGTGATGTAGACGTAGTTTGGAATTTCTTTTGTAATTTTAATTTTTGATATTTCAGTAAATCATATTATCTTTAAAAATTCATAAAGAATAATATAGCGGTGAGAAACATGAAATAAAATACATTTTTAAATCATGATATTTTCTACACATGATGATATGATTTTTAACACCTAATTCCAATATAACCAACATGCTATGTTTAGGATTTTTTCATTAAATTTTTTTTTGAGGAAGGATGGAGGATCCTATGATTGGGATCCCTCATCATCTATTAACTAAGCCACGTCATGCATGTCAAGGTTTTCAATACATGAAGGAACCAACTAGATGAAAGCAAAACTACCTACTTGCCCTCATCGTGCCATAGTGGCAGTTTCGTGGGAAACTTTGTTACAAACCCGACTAACAAAAGAAATACTACAAAAATAAAAAAGTTGTTGTAAGGTAGCTATATCCTCAGCAAGGATTCCCAGATAGTCTCTCCTTCTAGTGGTTTCTCCACATGCCTGGATGACCTCAAGGGAGTCTGTCTCCACCTCTATATGTTCCGCGCCATGGCTGCTTGCCCACTGTAGTGCTATCCTCAGAGCAATGGCTTCCGTTGTTGCTATCCCTGTGCCATTACAAATCTTTTCTCCCACAACACCTATCACTCTGCCTTCACTATCTCTCAGCACCATCCCTATCGCCACCATTCCATCATCACCACATGATGCGTCCACATTGAGCTTTAATCTCCCTTGTGCTGGCCTGGTCCATCTTGGCTTGACGTTGCTTCCTGACTGGGCGTTGCTGCGTTGCAAACCATTTTGCTCTCCCCTCCCCAGCTTTATCATGGCTAAGGCTGTTCGGAAAAGGAAACCACTGTGCACCTCACTGTATTGGAAGACACGCATATTGCGCCCCCTCCAGACAGCCCACATGGCTGCAACAATCATGTCTTTATCCTCTTTGTCCAACACCGTCCCCATGGTAATGTTGATGTACTCATCCTTATAATCATCCACCCATCTTTGTATTCCTTGGTCCATTTGTTCCCAACATTCTGTCGCGTTCGAGCAGCGGAAGAGCATATGAGGAATGGACTCCTTATCCGACATGCAGAGTTGGCACAGTCCCTCCTCAATGCAGTGGCGGTCAAACATCCCGCCCTTAGTTGCTAGTCCTCCAGTATAAACTCTCCATAGAAAATGAGCAACTTCGGGTGCCCAACCTGCTCTCCAAATGTGGCGCCACAATCCTTCTTCTTGTTGAGTTGTGTGTTGCCGAGCTTCCTCCCTCCCTAGCATTCCAAGCCAATACGCTGATCGGACTGTATGAATGCAATATTTGCTGTGAGATTGTTTGAGGCAAGAAACCCTCTTATTGATTATATTCTAGAAATGAAACACTTTGTTATAGTCCTTATTCTTTTGATCATCCACTTGGATTCTTTGATATCTTTCTCTTGATTTGGGGAAAGCCTTGACAAACATTTGTTGTCCTTTTCCCCTAATATTTCTCAATCCCTATTTATATGCACATAGTGGTATTTTTCTATAGACAACTTTTACTTCATCTTCTCTTTTTGGAATATATTTCCAACCTCTTAGGTGAAGAACATGGAGGACTTGACATGATGACCTGGACTTGGCCTAGTGGAGCTAATTTTTGGAAGAAAAACTTGCAGTAGTTCATACTTCCATCTACTTAGTTGTTCAAGTTGTTACCTACATGTAAAACCCAAATGGGAGATTATTATAAAATTTTGTAATTTGTAAATAGTCATTATATTCTATTCCACGTCTATACTTTGGTGTTCATGACATTCATTTACAAAAGACAAAATAAAGGATATTCATCCACTATAACAATAAGTTGTGCATGTTTGTTATGGTTGAAGAATCTCATTTGATTTAATAAGGAGTGGATCCCCTCTTGGATCCCACTCCTTACAATCTCACTTGCAGAACCATTTATATATTAGGATGCATGTTTTCCGCCTAAGGTTTGCATTTCCAACTACTTTTAGGCCATGATCCAATGGTGTTATGCCCCTATTTTAGGTTTCCTGGTCTATATCATATTTTTATGTAGTTGTGTTATTTGGAAAACTAAGGATTGATTAATGTCAAGAGACTTTGTTATCCCTTATTTCTCTTACTATTACTTGTAAATGCCTCATTCACTTGTTGAATTTTAGTTGAACCTTACTACATGATGATAGCCCCTACCGTATACTATCCTGATACTTTATTATGCACATACTTAGTAGTTTTGATACATACCTTTTGTTTCATATTATGGGTGTTGTTCCCAAACCACCCAAATGTAGGTGTTGTAGAGAATAGTGACTTAGGAGGACCTTGAACCTTGATTGTGGACTTTGAATGATAGCTTGAAATGTCCATGTTTCCCTTTGAACCGGTCCTAGTATTAAATTAGATATACTCATCATCTTTGGTAATATCATCCTTTTGGTGAGGAATATGTAATGAAAAAATATTGAATTAGTTAATTCTTTCACTGCTATATCTCTATTTGATATATGTCTCATACATTTGTTTGACAAATACTACACATCCCTTCCATTTAATTTACTGCGGATGTATGTGGAGATTTTCTTGGTTATTTTTAAAAATAAAAGTAAGGGTGTTATCATTTCCGGGGCCCACAATACTTTGGTATCAGAGCAATTGGAGTATGTGAGTCTAACGATTTCAAGCTATCCTATTGTTCCTATACATATGCCTTGATTAGTATTTAGGTGATTCTATGTAGAATGTTAATGTACCTTTCTTGAATCATATAATACCAACTAGTGTTTTAGTCCCTATCTAGTTTGTCACTACCATTCCAAAACCATTTTTGTAGATAAGATTTAGTTTTTGGTAACTTAATCACCCTTCCCTATCTATATTGGTGGAAAATTCCCTACATGAATACTGGCTCTTCTAGTAGTTAGATCATATCTCTTTCTGAATGGTAAGTTAATTCAACCACTATACAATATAGGATAACCTAAATGGTGACAACTAGTCTTAACCCTGGCTCTTGTCTTAAACCCTTTTCATTGTTGTCTTCAAGCATGCCTCAACTACATCCACTTTGAGAATTGGAGCATGTGTGAATAACCATATTTAAATCTGACTTAGGTTTTATAGATATATTGTCTCTCCATTATGGTTAGGCAAACTTTGCCTTTAACATGGTTGCTTCATTATTAGTTATTCATAAACTTTGTACCTTAGGTATTGGATATTGCCTTCTAGGTGTACCAATTTTCTCATGTGCTAGAGTTAGATGAAGAAATTTATAATTTTTTTGTGAAGATCCATAGGACTTATTCTATAACACCATCATAGTGTAGGTTGTATACTCATGTGTTTCCATAGGGTATAAAAACATATAATAACCTAGTGAGACTAGGTATTGGAGGCTCATGCAATTCCCTTGGTGTTGTGAACCCTAATCTCTTATTAGGATAGTGGTTGGAATGTGTACTCCTTGATGTCCCATAAAAAGGTTATGCCACTCTTGTATGATTGAGCACAATTAAGGTGAAATAATAAGTAGTGGATGAAGTAACCTATGAAGACAAGGTGAAGTTGGAATCATGTAATTAGTAAACACCATCCCTCTCTATTATGCTATTGATTTGAGATGTTTTTAGTATGCCCTTCTAGATGGATGGAAAGGTAGAACCTCTTGGTGGAAGTAAATGATGGTCATAGGTTGTTTACTATGTTAAAGTTGGTGACTTGGATACACAATGATTTTGGTACCATTTTTAGATTTACATCAAAAAGTTATATGTCTCAAATGTATTTTCCACTATTATGCTATATTTAAAGTAATTGGGGTTTTATGAAACCGAGTCACCACATGATGAATTGTAGATTGTAAAGAAACCCTTAAATAATAAACATCGACTAGTTGATTAAGTCCATAATACATATACCTAGATGTAAAACCTTGGAAGAGAATAAATTGTGAATATGTATGGCTTATTTGACATACCTGATGCTATCCCTAGGTGTTTAGTAAGGTTGTAGTCTGGTTCTTTATAGGATTTATACTTGTACTCCTTAGATGTGCATCTTACCTCAAGATAGAGGGAGATTATAACGAGGACACCTCTAGTATACCAACAATGATTCTTATAATCACTACTAATATATGGCTATTAACTATACTAATGTTATCATAATAGGGATAGTTCGACACTATAACGAGACAAGCCAATAGCATGGGATAATAGATTAACAATTATTGCATTTTAGAGGCGAAGTATTTTTTATGGGGTGGAGTGTTGTAACATACCCAAATCATGATATTTGACCTAACCCATTATATTTCTTATGCATTTTAAAATAAAGCAATATTAGTTATTTTCACTTAATTTACACTATATTAGGATTAATTGGAGCCAAAATACAACATGTATTAATGAAACATACTTTAACACGAAAGTTTAGGATACACTATTTTTTGTGGGGTTAATTATATAAATCCACCAATTAATTAGTTTTAACCTTAGTTCGGTACTGTGGAATCATCCTAAGTCTAGTTGATGAAAGTAAATAAAAAAAATTTGGGTCCGAAAAGCGTGTTACTATATTACCAAAACTTTGGGCACAAAGTACCCCATTACAGTAAGAATAAAACCTTGATACCAACAAGCTAGTAATCAAGGCAAGAGAACATAAAACCCTGAAACTGTACATAAGTGATAACACCAAATTTTGTGATGTTTTTGGCCCTTTATTTGTTATCAAAACTGCCCTTTTAAACTGTTTTCCTCTCCTTTTTGTCATGTTTTTGAATAAACAGGCCACAATATGCTATTAACTTAATATTATCATCTTTTGTAGAGTTTTCCTGGTTTTTTGACTCATTCATCAGCGAAAAGGCCTGTTCCGGCCCACGAACATATTCCACCCACATCAGCCTTCCTACCAACTAGTCGGCTGATACGCTCACTGCCCGACAGGGCGGCACGATACACTGCCGCGCGACACGCGGGTGCCGCACAAGAGGAAGCAGATGAGCGACACGCCATTTACCCGACAGGGAGCCAGACTCGCCACGACTGCTGAAGCGTGTCGTGCGATACAGGCTACCCACCGATAGGCGCCACTCGTCACGATGACCGACAGCCCGACATCCTTGTGACAGGCGATACACATATCAGGCGTCCCTAAAGCCGCAATAATGGAGCTGAAGGAAGAACACGTGGAGTCCAGAGCACCATAACTTCCCCCAACCGCTGCCTATAAATAGCAGCTACAGGACTACGATGGGACATGTCGGAACCCCCCGAAAGCCAACTGAGGAAAGCATATGGAGCTAGCGTGTCGTGCCTCAGAGGTGTGCCGGGCAATTTTAGGTGAGTACTTCCCCATCCCGAGAGGGAGGGAATGGTTCACTTAGGGTCGTCCCGGGCACCACTGCAGGCCGATATCGGCCAACAAGACACCCGATACGAGTGACTAATACTGGAAGCAACACTCTAGCCCGACACGATACCAAACCCCGATACGCGTCACCAGTCGCGATGTGTCACCCGAGAGGGTGCCACCCGACACCATCGTATCGGGCAAGGGCGCCCCGCACGATACGTCCGCCCGTCACATCGTGTCGCCCGAGAGGGTGTGCCGCCCGACACGGCCCTTGGGGAATTTTATCATCTCCTTACCCTTACCAGAGTGTAATGTGTCGATTCTGTGTTATCAACACTACCACCCTTGTCCCTGTGTTCGACCCCGTATATCTACTTCGACCCCGTAAACAAAGTTGCGGGGGCCTAGAAGGTTTCGGGTTATAAATTTAAAAGTCTGACTACTTCAAATCTACCTCCAATTTTCGGACGCACAATTTAGGCCCGTCAACTTTTTGGCGCCATTGTCGGGGACAAGGCAAAACAGTACTGTTGACGAACCCAAATCCACTAACTATACTCCAGTGCCTCAAGCTTAGAAATGAGCTTGACAACACTCTCTTTTTCCCCTTTTTATTATTCTTTACCTGAAACAAGTAATTCGTCTTATTAATAACATATTTTCTAACTTGATTTTTACACGATATTCAACTACTCAGAAGGAAGGCATTCTGCTCAATTGAGCGCCGACACCATCAAACATGCCGCCGCGTGTTGAACAACCTCTTTCAGAAGGTGAACGCCAAGGGAGAGCTAGACCTCACTTGCCCCCACATGAAGATAACGACCGCTACAATGGCAATGATCAGCCTAAAGATCCAGAAATGGAGCAGTTCGAGGAAGATCATCGCCAGGATAGACGTCGTTATCATCGGAGGCACATGAGGAACCAAAATAATCAAGAACAACACCAGGGAGGTAGTGACAATGATGATTTAGATGAAGAAGAAAAGACTCTCAGGGAGTTAGCTTCCACAAAGGCCAACAATTCCAGATGCCCTATCATCATTCCTCGATTCAATGCCACCAACTTCGAGCTCAAGCCATCAATCATCTCCATGATTAAGAACAAAAGCTTTAGAGGGAGTTCTAAGAATGACAATACCTATCACCACTTGGATGCTTTTAAGAACATCTGCGACACCATCAAGATGCGGGGAGTCCCCCAGGAGGTGATCTATTGCAAAGGCTTTATCTTTTCTTTGGAAGATAAAGCCCTATCATGGTATCTGGGGATGCCCCACCAAGCTCTCAACAGATGGAGTGCACTGGCAGATGCCTTTGTAAACAAGTTCTATCCTACTGAGAAGACCGTTCAGAACAGACAAAGGATTACATCTTTCATGCAAAAGCCAAGCAAGAATCTCCATGATGCCTGGGAGAGATATCAAGAATACCAGAGGGACTGCCCTCATCACAACTACAAGAAAGGTTTCTTGATCACTACCTTCTACAATGGTTTAACCCCCGAGGAAAGGGTTTCACTGAATGCAGCAGCAGGAAGTGACTTTCTGGGGAAGAAGCCGAGCAGGTCTGAGAAGATCATCAAGAACATGGCCGAGCTACAAGCCAGCACTGACTATGATAGATCCGACAGGGGGCAAGCTAAGAAGGCTAGTGACGGACCTTCTCTTGAATCCAAGGCTCTGGAGACTATCACCTCTCAAATCCAGAGGATAGCAACTGATGTAAAGAAGCTAAAAGAATCCGATGGAAAGGGAAAGAAGCAGATCGAAAAGGTCATGAAGTGTGTCACATGTGGAGAGGGTGGACACGGAGTGGATAACTGCATCTACACCCGACCTAACGCATCGAGCGATACTGAATCTGAGGTTGAGGAGACTGAGAATGTCTCTTTTGTAAATTTCAAGAGGTCAGACCATCCTGGTTTCAGTTATGGCAACAAGGATGCAGCTAAAAACTCACATCAGCTACATAACTCCACCAAGCCACCTCAAGCTTTCGAGAAAAGGGGAGGACAGAGTCAATTCGCCAAAAACACCTCCTTCCAGTCAAACAAAGGAAATTTCCAAGGACAAGTTAAATACCAAGGTCAAGCCAAAGAGTAGGGAAAGGACAAGGTTTCAAACCAATCAGACATGGTTGGACAATTGTTTGATTTTGTAAAAAGACAAGATACAATTAATAACCAGCTAGCGCAGAGTGCACTTTCAAATTCGGGAGTTCTGAACTCACTACAGGTCCAGATGGAGGATATGTAGACGCATCAACGCCAAATTGATCAACAATTAGCTCAGATGGCTGAATTGATAAAGAATCCCTCAAGCAAAATACCTTCCAACACCGAAATTGCCAAAAAGGCAGGGCTGTGATCAAGAAAGATAGAGATCGAGTAGCAAGATATGGATGATGCTGGAGGCTAAAAGTGAAGGACCTATACTGGTTGAGCTGGCGACGCAAACTACAAAGCTCTTCAGGAGGCAGCCCGAGCTTTTATTTTTCCTAGCATAGGATGTTATTTACTTTCTTGCAAAACAAACATTATGAACATTTGGATTGTAATAAGGCCCGAGTCAGTGCATGCGCCACATGCGCTGACTCTTCTGTTTTATGGGCCACCGCTCTGTTTTATGGACCTGGATGGGTAATACCATCTGAGGCCAGGAACTTAACCTTAGGCCAATGATGTTTTACTTATCGACCGCTTTTTCCCTGCTTTGTTTTTAAATTTTTCATATATATTTTGTTCTGAAGGCTTTGTATCGGGCAGGAACTCAACCAGCACACAGAACGCACTCATATCGGGCAAAGGTATATCGGACATCGCAAAGGCTGTGTCGGATAGCATGCCCGGTCGGCAAGCACCCCTGTCGGGCAACACACGTATCTACCCTTGTTTAGACGAATGGACTGCCCGTTTCGGGGATAACTTGTCTCAACGGCTGACGCGCGTCCTGGATCTACCCGTTTTACCCCTGGTTGGGGTTGCTATATATAGTACAGAAGGTTTTACTGTGTCAGGATACTGCCTTTACTCTTTTCACCTACCCGTATTGTGTTGTGATTTCCTTCGTTTGCTCTCGTGTCGCGCAACCCTCTTCTGCTCTCGTGTCACGCAAAGTAGCTTCAAACAATGAAGGTATAGCCCGACATTCATATCGTCCTGGCTTACCCGACACGACCTTCCTATCGGGCATGACGCATCGGGCTGACGAATCTGGCTGATTTTTCCGTGTGTCGTGCGACACACCTTTAGCACGCGTTTGCCCGATACGCCATATCGGGCGATAACCGTTTCGCCCATTCTTTTTTCACATCACTTGTTCTTGTTATCGCACGACACATTTTTCTCTCTCGGGGAAGTCCCTGTCGGGTAGTTTGTTTCACGCAACCGTATCGCCCGACACACCTGTACCGGGCAACGAGTATGACGCGCAGTTTCTCCGTATCGCCCAGTGCTGTATCGCCTAAGATATTCTTTTGATGAGCGACAACCGAGCTTTGTATTGGGCCGAATTTTATCGTGCAATCAGTTTTCTTTTAAAATGCCGGTATCAATTTTAAATGATCAATGAACTCGTTTAATGATAACAGATATGGCCCGTACAAAGCAAACCGCCGTTCGAGTCAACAAACACAGCAGAAGAATCAACACTGATGCCGCAGCTGAAGCAACAATGATCGGGCAGAAATGCCAGAATCCTGAGGCAGCTGGGCCATCAACCGCTGAGAAGAGAACAAGGACGGAAGAACTAACGACTCCATTTTCTTTCCCAGAGGATGTAGCCAGAACAAGTGCAAAGCTCTCAAGAAGGAAACACAAGGCTCGTGCAGATTATGACGATGATAACCGGCCTATGGTAGATAGAGAGCCCTTGAAAACACTTGTGGATACTATATCCAAAGAAGATACCCCCCATGAAGAAGGTAGCCTTATGACTGATGAACCCAAAATACCCACATTCAATCCAGAAGCCACTAGAGAAAGATTTCCACTTATTTTCTCTTTTGGAGATGGTCCTAAACCACCGCAGAAGACAGACTATGATAAGGAAATGGACCTCTCTTGGGGGTTACCAAATCAAGAAAAAGTATTGGAAGGGATAAGTGGACTTCTCCGACTAGTTCAATAAATGATGAAAGTTTAAAGAAACTGAGATTGATGATCAGTCCTTTTGTTCATGTTCACAATGGAAGTATCTTAAAAAGTCTACCTGGTTTAAGGGAATGCCTAATAGTTTCAGAACTTCTTCCTCAACAAGAGTGCATGACTGATCTAATTGAATCTTGCAATCCTGAACGCACATTTGCTTTTTGGTACATCTGACTGCAGCATCTTCATCCTAGAATGGATATCAAATAAAGAGAAGCCTGACCAACTCCACCGCATCGACTACTGGCACAGGCGCGCTCACCAGCTAACCCTCACTGGGGTAACATTACCCTACCTTATCTACTTCACAACTTTGGGACAGAGTGTGGAGCAAGTTTGGGGGGGTACCATATACCAGTGAGGGAGGTATACAAATTATGAAAAATTTTCAGACTCCGCCTTTTTGTTCTTTTGTTCTTCTTCTATATCATGTGTACATATACATGCTCATACAAAAATTTTGAAAATTTTTGCTTACTTTGTCTCCATACATATGTACGAAGACACTATATAAGTAAAAACCTGATACGACTTCTTGCCAGTTTGTTTTCTATGTGCCCAATGAGATGCAAGTTTTGTTATGTCTTTCTGATAATGCAGCCTCAAGCAACAAAAGACTACGACTTTCCACGCAAATTTTTTTTTTCAAAAAAAATCTCGCCATAGCTAAGAGATGTGTATGGAGAAGGAAAAAGCTGCCCAAACAGCAAAAATCCCTTTTGTTTTCCTTTACCCAACAAAATCCCAAAAAGAGAGAATAGCCTTATGAGAGTGAATAAAAGCATGAGAGTTGTGCCAAATGAAAAGAAAGAAAAATATATATATACACACTTATTTTCCAAAAGTACCCATCTTTAGGCATGGTAGATCCGGGGCAGTGGTACGTAGGATGTGAAATCACTACTCTAAAGCCAACTGGCTTGGACTGCAGGGACCACTCGCCCGCTAACGGACCCGTACCTGGATGGACTGATGGAAAACAAGAAGAAAAACCCAAAAAGCCTTAAGCCTACCCAAGCACACAACTTTCTGCCCCCAAAAGCTGTTTGGTGTGAAAGCTAACTTCGAATCATGCACCCAAGTCTCACTGAAGCTGTAGAGAATGTTTTTGCTTAAATAAGGCAGGAGAAAATAAAGTCTGTTGTTCATGGTCGGGTCGCATTCTCTATGAGACATCTCAATGCTTGCTCAACCCATGGTCTGAAAACTTTACCGGTCAAGAAGAAGCATCACAAAACAAAGTTTAAAGATTGATTGAGGACAATCAAAATGCTTAGTTTGGGGGAGTTGATAACACCAAATTTTGTGATGTTTTTGGCCCTTTTTTCATTATCAAAACTGCCCTTTTAAACTGTTTTCCTCTCCTTTTTGTCATGTTTTTGAATAAACATGCCACAATATGCTATTAACTCAATTTTCTCATCTTTTGCAGAGTTTTCTTGGTTTTTCGACTCATTCATCAGTGAAAAGGCCTGTCCCAGCCCACGAACGTATTCCACCCGCATCGGTCTTCCTACCAACCAGCCGGCCGATACGCTCACTGCCCGACAGGGCGGCACTATACACTGCCACGCGACATGAGGGTGTCGCACAAGAGGAAGCGGACGAGCGACACACCATTTACCCGATAGGGAGTCAGACTCGCCACGACTGCTGAAGCGTGTCGCGCGATACATGCTACCCACTGGAAGGCGGCACTCGTCATGATGACCGACAACCCGACATCCTTGTGATGGGCGATACACATATCGGGCGTCCCTAAAGCCACAATAATGGAGCTAAAGGAAGAACACGTGGTGTCTGGAACACCATAACTTCCCCGAACCGCTGCCTATAAATAACAGCTACATCACTCCGATGGGACAGGTCGGAACCCCCCGAAAGCCAACTAAGGAAAGCATTTGGAGCTAGCGTGTCGTGCCTCAGAGGTGTGCCGGGCGATTCTAGGTGAGCACTTCTCCATCCCGAGAGGGAGGGAATGGTTCACTCAAGGTCATCCCGGGCACCACTGCAGGCCGATATCGGCCAACAAGACGCCCGATACGAGTGACCGATACTGGAAGCAACACTCTAGCCCGACACGATACCAAACCCCGATACACGTCCCCAGTCGTGGCGTGCCGCCTGAGAGGGTGCCGCCTGACACCATCGTATCGGGCAAGGGTGCCCCACACAATACGTCCGCGCGTCACGGCGTGTCGCCTGAGAGGGTGTGCCGCCCGACACGGTCGTATCGGGCAAGGTTCCTACCCGATATCAGACTGGAGAGTCTACTACTGTCTGTCGCCCATCTAAATCAAGAAGGTGAGATTTATCTTTACTTATTTCAGTCATTAACTTCCTTTACTTATGCAATGTAATCAGACCCTTACATGTTAATGGAATTAGAAGAGTTTTAATTATCTACTGCTTTATGTTTGGTAACTTTTGTTGGATGATTTCTATGTTTAACATCTGAACTCTAGCTTGTACACTTGGATCGCGTTTTGATTAACTATCGAATCGTGTTTTTCCCGTTGCAACAGCCTCGAGAGAGGTGTTGTGGCTCTAGTGTTTGGTTCGATACTGGAGTATGAGAGTACCCAGGATCGGAGTTGCTTTAGTAACCTTTCCACTCTAACTTAAGTCCAGCAACCTCGAGAGGGGTGTTGATGCTTGGTTAGAGGTACCCGCTTTGAGAGGAGGGGTACATGATGTTTCTGCTGCCGCTTGTTTTACTGAAGCTTTCTCCTTCGTTCCTTACTATAGAAATAGTGTTATCTCTCGGTTTCCGTTGCATGAAAACTCCTAAAAACTAATAAATGCTTAAAACCTTAATTTTTCCTTATAGCTCCAGTTGGAGACAGTTTTCTTTTATTTTATCGATCTTATCCTGCTGTTCCCTTGGGGAATTTTATCATCTCCTTACCCTTACCAGAGTGTAACATGTCGATTCTGTGTTCTCAACACTACCACCCTTGTCCCTGTGTTCGACCCCGTATATCTACTTCGACCCCATAAACAAAGTTGCGGGGGCCTAGAAGGTTTCGGGTTATAAATTTAAAAGTCTGACTACTTCAAATCTGCCTCCAATTTTCGGACGCACGATTTAGGCTGGTCAATAAGGCTTAGATCCTAAACAACTCGACCTAATGACATGAACCCTTTAGCAAAGCAAGCACTCATTAGCATAAAACCACCCACAAAGTATGAGAACAAGGACACTGCAGACGGACCACACCCCAATAGACCCAGAAATCTAGGATCACAACACCTACACACAAATTCAAGGCTTATAAGATAAACATGACTCAGACTAGGTCCAAGTCATCAGCTGGACGTGCGAGCACATCCTACTAAGAAGCCGGAAACCAAATAGAAATGCTCCAACTTGATACTCAGACTGCTCAGCTTGATACTCAGATTGCTGCTATTTGCACAGCAGCACCACCACAATCATCCGAACGGTGAAAAACCAGCTACAAATAGCTTTCACTCTGCCAAGCCGTCTATTCATGAAGAAAGCCAAATACAACTGAACAGGATGAATCAAAAGCAAAACACCTGCCAACCATTCCTCCTTCACACATAGCAATAAAACCATACCCTGAAATTAGTGGAAGGAAGAAAAGAGGCATATATTCTACCGTTGAACACACTGATAAGAATCCAGACATCTTGATGAGGTAGATAGGTAGTAGGTAACAATCACACAGAAGGTGAAGGGGAAGCTAGCCTCCTTTCTTCTTCTCCCATGGTGAATTTCTCTACTGTTGTCCTGTAAAGGAACGCCAGAGTGAGAGGATGGGAGGGTAGCCTCCATCCTTTTGACCCGATGCCTCTGGCACAAAGGCATATCACCAAACACCATGGGGGTGCTCCATCTCACAGCCACAAGGACTATCCAGGGAGCATCACAACTCCTCACCCACCGATCAACCAGTGGAGGAAGCACCAGCAAAGAAGGGAAACAAGACACTGGATGAGGATGCGCTGGACGAGGCACTAGATGAGGGCAGGTTGAGGCTTGGGAAAGAAGGGAAATGAGACAGAAGACAACTGTGACACCGGAGCGGCCGAGTGAGGAAACCTGGTCCAGCAGGGTGTGGCTCCTCTCCATCCATCCCTCTTAACAGATTGGAGTCGACCGAAGTTGATGTTGCCGCCAATGAATCAGGACCTGGCTTCAAGCTACACATCACATATCCTTCTCTCCCAGGCCGTGATCTACCCCGAACGATTGCATCCGACTTCCAGCTTTTCCTTCCCCTTGTTTAATGACCAAGGATCGAGGGGTCCCCGAGCACAGCAACACCAAAGGGTTGGGAACCCCCATCCAGCAAGATGGGCAGAGCCGCTGATCCAGCCCTATTCTAGGGCTGTATCTTGTGTCATTTTGTACCATTATCACATTCAAATGCATTAGAATTACATGTTATTCTCCCCAATATGATTATCATTGCAAATATGCTTATGGATGTTCTTTGCACTATTTTTCAGGTACTTGGACCATTCTTAGATGGAAGAGAGAGAAGGAGGGACCCAAAGAAGGCCCCAAAGTCTCCCTCAACCTACCTCCAGTGGCCAAGAATCATCCCCAAGCAAAGACATCCGAAATTGACAAAGTAAGAAGCAAAATCAAGAAGTCAAGCCTCACCACGGCCGTGGCCACAATGCCACGGTAGTGGCTTTATTGCCAAAGTCCAACAGGCTGCAACAGGGAATTCCATAGATCACCCACGACCGTGGCCTCCCAGCCACGACCGTGGTCACTGAAGACAACACGACCGTGGCCATCAGCACGGTCGTGGTCAGGAGAAGAGAACACGGCCGTGGCACCCTGCCACGGTCGTGGGAATTAATTGCAAGAAGTCAGTTGCCAACAAGGAATTTGCCTGGAAAGCCACGACCGTGGCCGAAGACAATCAAGACGCCCATGGCCCCTCCCCACGGTCACCTCCAACTCCTCCAAAACGGCCATGTTAAGCCACACGGCCGTGGTGCATGCTACCCACCATGACCGTGGCACTCCGCCACGGCCGTGGCCACCACCATCTCACCACTTCCTTCACCCCACGTCTGTGTTCACCACCCCAAGGTCGTCCCCCACTACCCTCACCACGGCCGTGGTACACCCACCACGACCGTGGTGATCACCTACCTTATACAACTTTCCACTACTTTTCCTATTTTACCCCCACTTAGCCCTAGCTCCTATATAAGCACTAGCTGCTTCTAGGGCTCGAGAGAGAGCACCCCCTGGACGCAACCTAGCTTCTCCCTTGCCTCCATCACTCCCATCCACCTACTTCCTTGCATTTAATCCCATTTCCACCCACTTTCCACTCATTTCCACAATAGAAACCTAGTTTCTCTAGGTTTCTATCCATCCATTCCACCATTTCCATGCCCTTGAGCACCTTTGGAGGAGGAGGTTCATGGCCAGCAGCAAGGAGGTGAAGGTGGTCGAGCTACATCAAGCATCCATGGCGTTTCTTACTCTCTTTCCCTACTTCTTTGTTCCTAGTTTGATCATGTATAGCTAAGCCCCCTTGTGGTGGGCTGTTTGGGATTAAAATGTTACTTTGATACCATGTTGGGGGATAAATTCTTGTAATGAACTTAATTCATATTTATGATGATTACTTCTTGCTTCCATCTCTTTTCCTATCTTATTGCATGTGGTTTAGGCTTCTTGTATGAATTTATGGTTTTGAGGTTTTTGATGACACTTCATTTCTAGGAGGAATTGGGGTGTATGTGGCAATCTTAGGAATGGCTCGTAGGTCCAATTAGTGGATCCCTAGCTAGCCCCCTTTGTTCCTACATACACATCCCTCCTCCTACAAATGAGTGTGAGATTTAAGTGGCTAGTGTAAGTGAGAGTGATGCAATTGCCTAGGGCCTTCTAAAGGCTAGAGTGGCTAGTGGCATGAGGTTAACCCCCTTCATCTCCACTCCCATCTCTTCCCTCAACCCTCAATTGTCCACTATCACTTACCCTAGAAACCTAGATTTGGCCAATCTCACTAGAACTACACCTAACCCTAGTCTTCTACTAGTAGTATAGGGTATGTTCTAATGGAATTACACTTGTTGTTTGGTTTGGTAATCTAGATATGAATTGAGCACCATGCATGTTTAATAAACTCCCCCAACTAAAATCAAAGTGGCATTCCCCAAACAGCCCACCCACCTTAATCACCTTGCTTAAAACCCTAATCGCTTAATTTTCTTGCTAATGCTAGCTTAGTTCAATTGCTTTAGTCTAACTTAGTCAATTGCTTAGTTTTACTCTTCAGTGTTAACTTAGGCTCTTGCTCTTGCTAGTGGTTAGTTTAGTTCTTAATTGCTTCTTGCCTTGCTAGAGTAGTGTAGCCCTCCTTTCTCTTGGTTAGTTAGTCTGATAGCTTAGTTTACTAATTTGCTTGCTCTTCCATAATTTAGTTTCCTTCTCGCATCTCTTACTTGCTCATTAGCGTAATCAACCAATCAACCTTAAAACCCTAAAAACCTTACTCTCCGCACTAGGAACATAGCTCACGCCGTCTAACTCTAGCACCCCCTCTATCTCCGCGGATCAACCATGTACTTGCCGCCTCACCTATACTACGACACGACCCCGTGCACTTGCGGGCGTAGTGTCTTAGTAGGCGTAGGTAGTTAGTGTGGGACCATACAAATATCAAAAGAAAAGATCCCATCTCATCCCGTGCCTCCTGACCTCATGGATTGCACTTGTTGCAATCCTCTAGCGGGAGCGCACCAAGCTTTCTGGCGCCGTTGCCGGGGATAGAGGCACTCGACCTAGTTAGATAGTGTAGCTTAGCCTTTCCTTTTGCCCTCACCATTGCTATTATTTATTCTTTGTGTTACTCTTGCATATTGGTTCGCTAACATGACTCCTTGTTGTTTGTTTGTGACTTGCGTAGGTGACAGCTGTGCATGCGTAGCACACATTCGACTTGCACCGACTTGGTGGTTTACTACCCCGAGATTGGAAGAAGAAGGTCTCAAGCTCGCCGCAACCTACACCGAGAGGCTGAGATGGCACAGAACAACCCGGCACCGGAGGTTCCACCTCCACCGCCACATCGCCCGCTTCACAAGTAATTCACGCCGGGGAACTACAACTCCCCCATCGCCACTCTAGTTGACCAGATGCCAGGTCAACAGTTCTCCATCCCGCCGGCACTCTTGGGGCTTCTCCCTACATACTTCGGTATGGATAACGAGAACCCCTACCACCACATAGACGCGTTCCTTGAAACGTGCTCTACCTTCCGCACGCCTGCCGCCACCGACGACTCAATCAGGAGGACGCTCTTTCCTTTCTCCCTCAAAGAGAAGGCCAAGGAGTGGTACGTCTCGAGGCCAGAGTTGGTCACTTGGAATGAGGTGAAGAATGAGTTTCTCAAGAAGTTCTTCCCCATCGCCAAGTTATCCTACATGAGAAGATGCATCACATCGTTTGCCCAGAAAGACAACGAGCCCTTCCACGAGGCGTGGGAGAGGTTCCAGAAGCTGCTTCGTGACTGCCCTCATCATGAGGTTCCTCTTTGGCAGCTAGTTTAGGCCTTCTACACCAGGCTTGAGGAGCAAAGCCAAAACAACGTCGATTCTTCTTGTGGGGGCACGTTCATGGAAAAGCCGCCCGAGGAATCATGGCCTCTGTTTGAGCATCTCGCTGAGAATTCACGCCACCAAGCTTCCACTAAAGGTGGACATTGCGGCCGGAACTACACCCCTCCCCTTTCCTTCGTGGCTCCCGCACGCAATGCCACCGACCCTGATATGATGAAAATGATGGATGATATGATGCGAATGATGAAGAATCAAGTGGGTGGCTCTTCTAGCCAACCCGCAATGGCTGTGGATACTGTAGATGAGGAAGTAAACGCTTTACATTCCTTTGGTGGCCGCAACAACCAGGGCCCAATGTCCAGTTCCTACACTCCCGAGTGGAGGAACCACCCCAACTTCTCCTGGAAACAACAGAATGAGGAAGGGCAAGGGCAGGGGGAACCAAAGCCACTCTACAGCTCCAAGTTTGAGGACGAGGTACTAGGAAGGCTAAGGAGCCTAAATGAAGTAAAAAAGGACGTCAATGCACATAGGCAGTCTATAAACCGTCTTGAGAAGAGGTTGGACCAAATTTCTCTCTCTTTGGTTAGAAGGGAAGAAGGCAGACTTCCATCTCAACCACTACCAAATCCGAACAATGATGGGGTTTTTCTAGGGAACACTTCGAGTGCTTATGTTCCACCATCTTACCAAGCCCCACCAAACCCCTATGCTCCTCCACCTCCTCAAGTGCCGCTCAATTATCAATATGCTCCACCTCCACCTCACACCTACCAACAACCACCTCCACAATACCACCCCCACCACAACAACAAACGCAACCCCAATTCATTCTTCAAAATCCCAACTCTCCTCACCAAAGGCCTCCACCACCCCAACAGCCACAACCACCTCCACAAGCTCCCTCTCCTACCACCCATGAGCATGTGAAGGCTGTGACTACGTTGAGGAGTGGCAGGACCTTGGAGAGGCCCCATGGTACAATTGTTGGCAGAGATGACACTGAGGCAGAGCAGGTTGATACTGAGATGTAGATTGATGATGCTATGATAAGAGGCAGTGTTGATACCGTGACGCCGAGCAGTGATACTGTGATACCGAGCCGTGATACCGTGATCAATGTACCTCTTATAGATATTTTGGAGATCTTCAAGCAAGTGAAAATCAATGTACCTCTTATAGATGCAGTCAAGCAAATTCCGTCCTAGAGAAAGATGTCAAATTTCAGTTTGATGACAAATGTGTTGAAGCCTTCAATCATTTGAAAGAAAGGCTTATTTCTGCTCCTATCATGCAGCCCCTGGATTTCTCTCTGCCATTTGAGATCATGACGGATGAATTTGATATGGCGGTGGGGGTTGTGCTGGGTCAACACATTGGCTGAATTCCTCATGCTATCTATTATGTAAGCAAACATTAGATGATGCTCAAAGAAACTATACGACTACCGAGAAGGAGTTTCTTGCGGTGATCTTCGCTCTTGACAAGTTCCGGCCGTATCTCTTGCAAAACAAAGTGACAATCTACACGGACAATGCTGCATTGAAGTATCTCATGTCCAAGAAAGACTCAAAGCCAAGGTTGATCCAATGGATTTTGTTTCTCCAAGAATTTGACATAGAAATTGTGGATAAGAAAGGGATAGAAAATGGTGCTGCAGATCATCTCTCCCTCCTTGATGGACCTTTTGATATGACAAGTCCAATCAAAGAAACAATGCCACATGAACAACTCCTCCTAGTCTCATCTGTCCAAAAGCCATGGTACAAGCACATAGCGAATTTCCTAGCCAGTGGGAGGATACCGAGCATGTGGACAAGAGAGGAAAGCAAGAGATTGTTTGCTATGGTCAAAAACTACATTTGGGATGACCCTCACTTCTTTAAGTATTGCCCGGACCAACTCATTAGGAGGTGCATTCTGGAGATGGAGCAGCAAGAAGTCTTATCTATGTGCCATTCCAGAGTGTGTGGAGGCCATTTTGGAGGGAAACACACGACCGCCAAAGTTCTTCAATGTGGATTCTACTGGCCGACATTGTTCAAAGATGCTCATGACTTTTGCAAGGGTTGCTTCAAGTGCCAAAAAGTGGGCACCATCTCAAAGAGGGACATGATGCCTCTATCACCTATTCTTGTGGTAGAAGTGTTTGATGTTTGGGGGATTGACTTTATGGGTCCTTTCCCTCCTTCTTTTGGGTATGTCTACATCTTGGTCACCGTAGACTATGTATCAAAATGGATTGAGGCTGTGGCAACAAGGACAAATGATCATAAGGTGGTGTGTGATTTCATGAAATCCAACATCTTTAGCCGTTTTGGTGTTCCAAGGGCTATGATTAGTGATGGCGGGAGTCATTTCATCCACCGCACCTTTGAAGGGCTGCTAAAGAGACATGGAGTGAACCATCGTGTGGCTACTCCTTACCACCCTCAAACGAGTGGTCAAGTTGAGTTGGCAAATCGGGAGATAAAGCTCATCTTGGAGAAGACAGTGCGACCAGACCGCAAGGATTGGTCACTTTGCCTCAATGAAGCTTTATGGGCATATTGGACTGCATACAAAGCCCCGATTGGCACTACACCATTCAATCTTGTCTATGGTAAGAGTTACCATTTGCCGGTTGAGATTCAACACAAGGCACTTTGGGTCTTGAAGAAGATGGACTTCGATGAAGAGAAAGTTGGAATGAAAAGAAAGTTTCAATTGCATGAGCTAGAAGAAATGCGGCATGAAGCATATGAAATGTCAAAGAGCTACAAAGAAAGAACCAAGTTTCTACATGACAAGATCATAAAGAAGAAAGAGTTTGAGCCCGGCAAATGGGTATGGCTATACAATTCAAGGATGAAGTTCTTCCCCAGGAAGCTTCGTTCTAGATGGGAAGGTCCTTACCTTGTCAAGAAGGTGTACCCATCTGGGGCAGTGATCATTTGTGCAAAAGAAGGAGCTAAGGAATTCGCTGTTAATGGGCAAAGGCTAAAATCTATTGTTGAGGTCGGCCCGGACAAAGCCAACCAAGATTTCGATATTGTCATGCTTATAGAAGAAGAATCTGAGGAAGAAGAATGCTTGGACGAGGATGAGAAAGGGATTTACTACAAGGATCTTTTGAAGATTCCAAAAAAGTGAAAAAGTCCAACAATCAATAAGCTTGGCTGAAGGCATTAAATTAGCGCTAGTGGGAGGCAACCCACGTGGTTTGAGATTCTCGAACCCTTCTTTTGATACTTTAGTTTTGTTTTACACAAATACACACACGCACACTTGTGCTTTACAATTTTTGTTTGAGTTTTGATGATGGTAGGTGATAGACATTAGAGAGAGAGGATCTAGAAGTTAATCGTGGTCATTCAGTCATAGTTGTGGCAAAAAGAACAAATAAAATCGAAAGCTCAAGTTTTAAAGTTTGAAAACTGAAGAAACAACCCCAACACGGCCGTGGAGACATACCACGACCGTGGTGTTCTTGGCCAAACACGGCCGTGGCCCTTCGCCACGGCCGTGGGAATTATTGCTGCAAATTGACCAAAGTTATAGGTTGTCTTGAAAAATGGCCACGACCGTGGCTTGTTGCCCACGACCGTGGTGAAGGAAACTACCCACGACCGTGGTCCTCACCACGACCGTTTTGAAGATGGCGGACCACGACCATGTCAAAAGGCCATGACCGTGGGAATTATTGCTGCAAGTTGGCCAAAGTTACAGGTTGTTTTGAAGATCAGCCACGACCGTGGCAAGTCGACCACGACCATGGCATGAGGACAAGTCTACGACTGTGGCCGAACCCGATTCAGAAAAAAAATATACTTTTAAGCGTCCAAACACGAATCCCCCTCATTCTTTCGTCTTCCACCTCCATAAAACGACTGTGGCGGTGGAAAACGGTTCCGTGCTCCCTCATTCACCACCACAATCCACCTCCTTTTGATCCCTAATCCATCCCAAATCGATCCCCAGCCATCCCTCTCCCATTCCCACCGTCCAATCTCTCCCAATCGCATCTCCATCTCCATTTCCATCTCCATTCCACCCAGCAACTCCCCTACACAAAACCTCCACAAAAACCCTTCCATTCTCGCCCAAATCCACCACTAATCATATAACCACCATCCGTACATCACTATCCTTCCATTCCACCCACAAAACCACATCCACACCACCTTCTCCACCAAATCCGAAAATCTCCATCCTACACCACTTTCACCTCCATTTCCACAATGAAGAAGATTGGGAAGGCTATCACAAAGGGGACGAACATCCTCACCGGAGGGAAACGACATTCTAAAAACGCCTCCTCCGATGTGTCCGTTCCATCCCACACCCCATCACCTACCGCTTCCGCCCACCATTCCCTCCGCCAATCGCAATCGGTGAGCGGATCACACTCCCGCTCATCCGATAGCCACCACATCACAGACGCTACCTACAAGGGGGAGGACGAAGAAGAGGAGGAGTCCATGGGGGTCGACATGGACAACCTCATTGATGAGATCAAGTCGGCAGCCGCAAAAAGAAACCAGAGATCTAAAGCGGCGCCGTCCTCATCCAGGCTACCTCCAAAGCCCGCACCACCCCGCCACTCGACATCCAGCACGACGGCGAGACATGATGTGCAGCCGCAACCCTCGTGGCAAGTGCAGCAAGACGAGGAGCAGTCGGCCCACTGGTACAATTTTGACACCAGCTCGGGGTCGCAATCCTATGCGATGGAGGAAGAACAAGATAGCGAGGAGGAAGAGGTGGAACTGGAGCCGGAAGGAGAAGATGTTATGACATTTTTGGAGGCGGATAGAGAGAAGACCCTGGGCAAAGCACCCAGTAGAGTCGCCAAAGCAGCCAATAGAGTCTAGCAGAGTCGCCAAAGGGAAGGGGTGGCCCCAGAGAGAACTAGCAGTGCCAAGCAGGTCGAGAATCCACATAGGCTTCAAGAGCCGGCAGAAAGACAACTAGCCACCGACAGAGCCACCACAGGAAGATGAGAGGCAAGAAAGCGGAGAAGAAGGTGGGAAGGGGAAGATGGGAAGGAGAAACGAGGTAGAGAGAGGCCAAGGGGAGGGCACGCCTGAAGGGCCGATGCCCCTCCCCCTAGCAGGGGAAACCCTAGAGATAAGCGAGAGTTCTTGTTCTAGAGAGAGAGGAGAAGGAGCGGAAACACACACCTGCAAGTAAATAAATTAATATAAAATAATGTATCAAATTGATTTAAAAGAAGAATAAAAACATTAAATGAGTACGTATCACCCTCTATAGACAAAAATTACCATACTCTATCAAAGTGAGAATCTAACCTTAAAATAAGATTTCTCATATATTAGTTGGTCTACCGACCAATTTTCATGCCAATCAAACATTTTTCTCCCATAATTATACTAGAAAGAGAAATATTCTTGATAGTCTAAGTTTAAATGGTAATATTTATTTATCTCATTTAATTACCTTCCTTTCTCCCCCCTAGTCAAATGGATAATAACCAAACATCTCCTCCTTCTTCTATAAACGGTTGAGGGAATTTCCTATTTATCCTCTTATGATATTCCTCTTTTCTTCACCTCTTCATCTTCATTTCCTCCTTGCCTCTTCTTAGTTTACTCTCTTCCCCTTCCCTTTATTTCTTACTCTTTTGTTTTCTTCCTACAATGACCTAGCTTCTTGCATCTCCTCCCCTTTGTGCTACCAATGGAGTAGCATAGAACCATAACTATGGTTGCAGGGGCCACTGACAGTTTTGGTGGCTACCACACCTCCACAAACCACCACCGTCTTTCAAGTTTAAACCCATCACCTCTCCTTTTACTCATTGATGATCCTTCTCTCTACATCTATCACTTTTCTTATGGGAAAGTGAATCACGTTCAATCATGATAGAACATAAATATAGTGATTTTTTAGCTTTTTCCCAACCATCTCAATGCCTAAACCAGTTTGCTCAAGTCTTTTCCATCACACTAGATTCCATGGAGACCACTATGAATTGAAAATACTCTTTCTTCCATCTATATACCACCAACATGCCTAAAACTTCCACCTCAATGACCTATAAGCATTAGCCATTCACCTAGTAGTAACACACATGACAACCCACCAATAGCCTCGATTATGATGACTCCTCACCTCCTTGAGACAACCTAATCCAAAGTAATTGAAGTAATATGAATCCCATATGAGAGCCTATATGATCCGTATGAATGGAATCCCAACCATATAATTTAAGATTAAGTATCATCTTCATCACCATAAATGTTATAAAGAAGAAATATTTTCCAATATGGAGAGTTAATTTATATAATTTAATAACAAAATAATTTATATACTTCTTAGGGAAAATAAGGATTTTAAACTTTGTAAAAATCCATCTGGATTATACAGTGAATTGACCATAGTCTATCCCAATAGTATATAAAATGGTGTATGAATATCAATAACCAATAATTTTTGTGATGCATGTAAGTGTGATTATCAATGGGATTATACTAGATAAATGACTAGAAGATGTTTTAACATGCTACATGTAAAATAGACTATACTATTAATCTATTTGAGTTCATCATTTGTAGGTAATGATCAAACTAGTATGAAAATTAGTAGGTATGTACATCTATGTATTGATACTAATAGATAGCCCTAGTCATTAATTAGAATATTTAGTCATGCTATAAGCCTATTAGTAGATAGGAAGTCTAGATATTCAATATATGGATATAATTCATTTATATCTCATGAAATTATTAGTGAATATATGTTAGACTTTAAATTAGATATCAACCAAAGGATGTGATATGTAAACAAATGTGATCTAACTTGGTCGATTTAGTATCTTAAAATTTACTATGTGTGAATTGAAAACCTAGACATCTACACGCTTTATATATATAATATGTGAGAGAGAGGGAAAAAGAGAGAGAGAGAGAGTGTGTGTGTGTGTGTATACACACATGACAATATTTAGACTTACAAATTAGATCTACAAAGTACGTGTATACAAACATGCCTATATTGAATATATAATACGGCATGAGAAAAAGAAACTTATTTATTTTGATAAAGTCTATTCGAATTAAATGGTAAAAGAAGGATATAAAATATAAGAAAAATGTATTTCATGTATTCATATGACTTATAATGGGAATAGATAAAATATATTATTATGTATTTGGAAAGAAATTAAATCCTAAAAATGGTTGTCATAGATACATTGAAAAATCATTCCTAATTAACATGTCACTTATTTTTCAAATGAACATACCCTTTGTAAGGAATAATTCTATCTTGGAAGAACTTATATTAAATAGAACAAATTTTTGGAAATTTCTATGTTTAGAAGTATAAACTAAGATGGTACATCTTTTAGAATAACTGATAATTTGTTTATCATAATAAAATATGATGTAATTTTTGGATAAATGAATTCCTAAAATACTTAAACTTATGTAGAGAAAGATAATGTTAGAAATTGAATATGATCTTTTGTGATAAAAATAGTTTGTGGGGGGAAAAACCTCAATTATGAATTATGATTATTGACAAAGAATAACTTGAAAACATAAATATAAAACATTCTGTTATGATGAGATACACATATGGTATTCCTAAACCCTAACGTGATGTTTGGAAACTAATACTAGGTTTAGATACTATTTTCATTAATGGAAGGGTAATTATGGACTAGTGTGTGTGTAAAACACTTTTAGGTTGAGAAGGATGAACCATGAATTTCACCCCTAGAGATAGGTTTAGTTACAAAGACTAGGTTTGTGCAACTTATTTATAAATTTAGCATTCTTATGATTGCAAGCCCAATTCCCTATAATGATGCAACTCTCCTTTTATTTTATTCATCTTATTATTCCATTAGAAATTCCCCATACCTAAATTATTATTCTCTGATTTCATTAACTATGTTGAACAATCTTTTGTATAGGGTCTATGACTCCACTTACCTTCTATTTAGACATGAAGAATGACTAGACTATTGATATTTCCACTCAATAGACCATTCTTGGTTTTAGAAATCTAGAGTAGTGTTCTTAGGCACAACCATTCATATATTAGGGTGCATATTTTCTGTTAGAGTGCGCGTTTCCATCCAAAATTTTAGGCCATGATCCAATGGTATTATGGCCCTATTTTAGGCCTTTTACTCCATCTTACATTTACATACAATTGTATTATTTATGAAGTTATGATTGACTAATGGCAAGATACTTTACGATTTCTTTTGGCTGTTACTCATAAGTTCCTCCTCTTATTTAATTTTTGTTGAACTTACCTACATGTTGATAGGACCCTCTAGCATGGGAACCCCCTATTTTGTACTTATTTACCATGTAATTCTCAAATATATTATTATGCACATACTCAACAGTTCTTGCCACACACCTTTTTGTTTCCTATTGAGGGTGTTGTTCTGAAGACTTTTAGATGTAGGTATGGAAGAGAATGATGACTCAAGAGGACCTTGAACCTTGTCTATGAACTTTGAAGGATAGCTTGATCATGGCCATATTTCTCTATGTGTTGGTCCTATTATTACATGATATATATTCTTCATCTTTTTTAATACCAACCGTGAGGTGAGGAACTATGCGATGAGAATAATATTGAAAATGTTAGTCCTTTTACCCTTGTAACTCTAACTGCTCTATGTTCTGTATAATTTTGGGAAATACTATGCATTGATTCCATTTTATTTATTATGGATATATTTTGGTTTCTTATAGTTATTTGTCAAAATAAAGTAAGAAATAGTCCCATTTATCACGTCCCATGACATTGTATACAAAGAGCCACAAAAAGAGGCATTTTAAGAGTAGAATCAGATATACTTTAGATTTTTAGTGTCAAGGCCACAAGAAGGCATGTTATCAGCATCATAATTGTCACTAGATTCTAGGTAAAGGCAAGGGGGATCGAAATTAGTTCATAAGTTTATAAAAAGTTCACAAAGATTCCATTTATAAGCATATAGAGTAAGATTTAGGTATATAAGATAAGATCTAATAATTTATCTCTTATTTAAGATATCTTCTCATGATTAAATCAAGATGGGAGAACTAACATGCCTGGAAAATGTGTGGAAAGGAATGTACTATTAAGTATAACATGGATAAGACTTTAAAAGCCAACATTATTCCTCCAAGTGATCCATTTGACTTCCATCTATCTATATGTAATCTCACTTATGTCAAAAAGAGAAAATGACATGGTGTTTAGCTCTAGAAAGCTAGAACCACCATAAGTGACCATGGATATTGGAAAATTAAGAAGAAGAGATGAATAAAAACAATAAAATAATGAGAGAAAGGATGATCTTACATGATTTGGGCAAAAAAAAAGCATTCTATCCTTGGATTTACCAGGGGAAGTTAGTTCTTTGACACACATACACATGGAAGTTTCAAACCCTGACCATCCACCTCCTTGGAGATCCCATAGAGAACCTTGGCTCCTACACACATTTTCCAATAGTTTTCGGGTGTCAAATAAGCCACTAGGTTGTTGGAGTGGGATGTTTACAATCCTGAGAGGGTGTAAATGCAAAAACAATCCTATAATGCCTAGAATCCTTATTGGTCAATGCATGATTTCCATTGGTAAAAGCATCACAACGTTCCCATCAACCTAGGCATCATTCCCATTGGTCTATGTCAGTTTCCCATATAATAATGTAGGATTTCCATTGATTGCCTTCACATTGGCTAGAGTTCCCATCAACCAACATTCTCATCAATCTACAAGCCCTTAGACTTCATCCCATCAATATCCAAGCCTCTAGACTTCATTCCATCAATTCCCAATCCTCAAAATTTCATTAAATCAATATACAAGATTCTAAAATTCATCTCATAGATCTCAATACCCTAGGTGATGAGCCATCGACCCTGCTAGGGTTAAGGTCATCGACCTCACCTCAGCTACCCAAAAACCCCAGATCTGAGTTAGGGTCAAAACTCAACCAAGGCTCAGAAGCATACAAAGTACATGAAATAAAGCATGAATATGAATAAAAACATTGACTTATATTTTGCACATACATTGCAATTAAGTCCTCATATTGTTGTGAAATAGAAAATTAGTCCACATATGTGTAAAAAAATTCACATTTAGGATATACAAAGTGCAAGTTAAACCAAATTAGAGGTTCCACCTAATCAATTAATTCTAAAACTTGATTGAGATTTTTTTATAATAATAAAAAAAGATTAGAGCTAGTTTAGAGTTAATATAGGTAGGGGGCAAGTAGTTAAATCATAATTTTTTTTTTCTTTTGATACTTATGGAGATTAGTCTTATTCATATTGCACTCTATTCCAGTCCAAAATGAATTGAATTTAATATCAATGTTTAGATATATCCATTGTAGCTTCTTCTTTAGAAAAGAGTGGGGTGAGAAGGAATACATGGAGTGTGTTGTAATTTCATCAACTACTATATTGTAGTTACACATGATAAAGGAAATGCATAGGTTGCTAGTTTCCTTCTTTCATTTTAGGAACCACTTGTAGTGGGGTTTGAACTTGGTAGCTTGAGGTTGATGTCATGTGAGCACATTGATGGCCAAGTAAACATCCAAGTACATTGTTGTGTTATCCCATCTATGTTCTCTACAAAGGTGAATTGCATCGAGTATGTCAATGAACTCATCCTCTAGAACACAAGAAGCATACTTTAGATGACCCTTTTCCATGATGCATTGGCTATTGGAGTCGACAAAATGTATTCCAAGAACCCATCTTTAGGGAGTGCCCCCAAAAAGATGCATCCATAAACAGGAAGATGTTGAACCCATTGGATTTACGCTTGATCGGGTGAGCATTATACTACATTTTCTTGTAGATTTACTTTAGGAGGGTGATGAAGGTTTGATTCCACTCCTTGATGAAGGCATCGAGTGTTAATGTAGGTTTTAGCTTGTTGGCATGAGTTAACTCTTTGCAGTAATGCCATACAAACCAGCATGCTACTGTACAAGGGACACTAGAGTATGAATCAGAGGAAGGGTTGGTGATTGAGTCGATTTAGGCCTCCTCTTGCATTGTGAAGAAGCCATTGTCCATTTTTAGCACTCCCAATCTAATCTACTAGTTGTGCAATCCCTCAAGTAGTGTAGAAGCATAGCTTGGGACTTATTGTAGATGGGGTAGGTGTGACAAAGTGGATTTTAGCATAAGAACAAAGTTATTACTCTTTTTACCTCATTATGCTCACTATTGACACCGATATATTTTTCTAGGTACATAATCAATATGGAAACTCAAATACAAAACATGGTGATCAATGTGAACTTTATACACATTATAACACCACAAATTGGATTCATTCACTACTTTATCCAAAGAATCAAATTGGTCAATAAAACTTCATAATATGGTTCTCAAACTTTTTTTTAAATATTCTGCACATTATTGTGAACCTATGGTCCAAATTTAATCTCATTTGGACATTCCTACAATTTTCTATGAATTTTGGAATTTCTATGCTCAAAATCCCTTTTTATTTGTCTTTTTCTGGCCTTTTCTAGGTCATCGATCTGCGGCCTAAGGCAGGGGATGGACCTCGGCCCTTGGATCGGCTAGCCATGGATTGCTGCCCCAATCCTATGGTTAGGAGGTTGTCTCCTACCTTGTGTAATCAGCGGAGAGCAGGACCGAATGACCGAAGTGCAATTGGCTTGTCTGGACCATGTTTTGAAAATCAAATCAAACAAGGACGGTTGCCCCACCAATCCGGATTTAGCTAACCCTTTTTTACCCTCAATCAACCTATTTCAAGAGAAAATGAGAGATTTCTCTCGTGGCTGCCGCCATGGATGTTGTGGCCATAGGAAAACCCCAAATCTAGCTCCGATCACCTATAAAAAACCCACCCTCACCTTCATTTTGCTACCACAATCACGACGACACTTGCCTTTCTCTCCCTCGGCGTCAAGTGCCCATTTTCCCTCACTGTTCGTATGTTGTTCGTGTAATGCCACCACACAACCCAAATTGGGTGTTCCTCCTCCTCCCCACCTTGCCCCAATATTCCACCTCCTTTCCATTTGCGAGACTATGAGGAGGCTAAGTAGCATCTTTTCTACCTCCCTTGCCAACTCCTGCTCCTAGGCCTCTTTATGCCTATGAGGTTCTCCACCTCGTTTCTGGCCTCATGAGCGGACACTTGCTCCTGAAGGGAATAGGTCCCCGAACTGCCGGGTTCAAAGGAGAACCAAACCCAGTCCAGGGCTTAGTGAATCAGGGTTCAAACCAGCTAATCAAAGCTTGAACCATCTGATTTAGCCACTAAATCGGATCCATTATCCACTGGACCAACGAGCCACATGGCATGATCTGAGCCATCCAAATTCCAAATCGAACGATTAGACTTTTTTGGAAAATAAGGTTTTTTGCTCCCTCTTTGACAAACAATCATTTAAATACTCAGATCTTGATTAAATCATAGAAATTGCATCATAACTCCAAAAATTACAAATTAGTAGTCCATTTTGATAAAAAAACCCAAGGATTCATTTAAAAATTCTTTTGAAGACTAATTATTGATAGCTTTATCTGATATCCCTAAATCTTGATCCTTTACTTATACTTTTGTCTAAATGACTCCATAACCATGATTAGATTTTGGAAACCCTAATACTTGAATTTGATGATTATCTTGAGATACTAAAATCAGACTTGACTAGACTAGACCTAATCTTGTTGTCTTAGCTACTTTTGAATATCAAACATGTACCTTGAAGATAATCTTGACGATGACATCTTATAATATGATTGATGTAAATCTTGTGGCATTTTTTTGATCTATTGATCTAATACTTGATCCCTGACTTTACTCATTATATTAATTAGAACTGGATCTAATATTGAACTACAATGATGCTAATCTATTATGAAGATGATCTAATAACTCACATTTGACCATGATAATTTGGGTTAACACATGTACCTAGAATACCTAGGTGGGTCATTCACACTTGAAACATAATTGACAATTGAATAATGTTGACCATCTTGATATTGTTGATCATAAGTGAATGACCTAACCCCAAGGTAAACAGGAATGAGTAACAATAATCTTGAATCATGAAACATGATATTCTAAACATCATGATCTTAACCCTTGATCCAATCTTGATGATTTAGGATCTAACTCGAAGGGTCGACCTACTACTTGTTGAGATCTATACTCAAAATCCTCAGTGAAAGGTATGCTGTTATACCTCCTCTTTGGTTGTATTGAAGATACTTTTTATGTATATCTTGATTGAATACTTGGCTATATACTTGTTTAAGCTACTATTCCCTATTAAGTAGTCTTCCATTTTTCCTATATTATATTTTAAGAAAAACATGAAAACATAAATGATATTGCCCATTATGACTGCCCGTATATTGATGTTGATAATGTTGATAATGTGGATATTGAGTACAAGTAACTTCCTCATTCGGAGGGTGAAACTTGTACCTATCGAATGATATTGAATCTTGTACATGTCGATCAACCTCCTACCTCATGTGGAGAGCAGGAGCCTAGTGACCTCCCCCATCTTTTTTGGGGCAATGCAGTCACACAAAATATATAAGCATGCTTCTCGATTACATCATAATGGAAACTCATAATAAAAATCGAATTGTTTGAAATAAACATCTTGTCGAATAAATATCGGTTTTGGAATTTGCTTGTTATACTTTTGAATATAAGTCTTGCCAAGTATACTCTTTTGCTATGAACTATTTTACTTGATATTGATAGTGTATCGTGTAATTGCATGATTGTGTCTCGTTCTTCTTGATTTTAGGGAAAATAAATGAAACATGGACTAGATTGCTTCCGCACTCCATATACTATAATGACAAGGATAAACCTACAATATCTCCTATTTTGGGTTAGTTTGTTCTTCAAATCCCTTGTTTATGAGTTATTATTTCTTATTGTATAAGCTAGTGTGTGAGATCCTGTCGGGCCACTCAGGGACATGCACTTCAATCCTTTTATTACTATTTAGGTAGTGTGATTGGGATTGGGGTAAGAATGGTTCTGTGACAGTTGGTATCAGAGCCTACACACTCCCATATACTTTAAGTAAATAATTTCTCAAGTCTCTTGAACCCCGAAAGCCCTAAAATCCATATTGGTGAAAATTGAGGTGTCTAGGCTCGGGGTTCTGGCATGATTTCTTCAACCTGTCTTCACGGTGGCTGAGATTCCCTGCTCTACCTAGACTTAATTGATCCAGAACTGGACCTAAAGGTTCTCTGTTGCAACCCTTTGTGAGTTTTCTAGCATCTCATCTCTTATTTAAGGACTACCCTAAGCCACCCAAGTAGATGATACTTAGGTAGTCTTCTCATCTCATGTGGTCCTTCTCTTGTGACCATTTTCCACATGGTGTCTCAGTTATGGGTTACTTATGTATGGGAAAAATATAAGCTACTAGAAAAATTATGAAATTTGATTAAGCAATTGATACCATGATCTGACCTTGATTTGAAAAACTCATTTTTGAAATGAAATATTCATGCATTAACCATTCGTGAAAACTTGATTTAACCAAAATTAGATTACATGCTTTCTATGTTGGAGGTAAATCTTAAATTGATGAAAAGAGGATTTATACTTGTACCTCATTGTTGATAAGGTCCCTATTTTTTAAGTTCATGTTGCACTATTGTTGACTAAACCTCAAGCATAGTTAAGCAAACTTGTATCCTATTTGATACACACCAGGATCATGTCGTCATATAACTAAGCCATAGGACACTCAAAAGGATGATGCTAGACTTTAATACAAAGGCACCTTCCCCATTGACTATTCATGCCTTTTATAATCTCGATTTTGATATAATGAGCATGGACCTAAATCATGCATCTATTTTCAAATTATATCTTGATCATGAAAGAAAGAGAATACAATTATGACCTTGGTCTTGAAAAATCCTGAACTATTTTCCCTATTATAATCTTGAATTTTGATCTTATGACCTTGTAGATTATGATTTGATCATTAATACTCTCCCTATTTGAATAAGCTCAATGGATAATGACTAATGTAGGTAATGTGCTAGATTAGGGTGGTAGTTGACTCATGACTCCCCTAACCTAGGTCACATCCCTATTATAACTACCTCTAAATTTCCATCTTGTTGATTATTTAGAGTTTGGAAAGGTATCCCTTTTCACCTGATTTGGATTGGTTGACCTAAGTCTAATAGGTCAAAACCATGGTTGCTCAATCTTGAATCTTGATTTAATGACGATCTTGAAATATGATAATGTTTATTATAACTTGTGGATGACTTCCTAGATAGACCCAGGTCTAGATCATTCATCAACCTTGGATACCACGATAATGAAATCTTGATATGTTGCTCAAATATTCTTGAATATTGTTGCCTGAAATCTAATATCTATGAGTGATCTTCCCTAAGGATTAAATAGGAATCTAAACCCTAGATTTGGAATATTTATACATATGATCTGGATGTCTAAGCTTCAACTCTTGATATTGATGTATAAAATATTGAAACATGATATGGATCTCGAGACCACCCTTGATATATAAATAGTGACTTTCATAATCCCACATTTGAAAATGTTGAAATGATGACTATGTTGAATCCCTTGATTTATGACCTCAGTCTAATGTCTCATTAGGACTAGGGTGGAACCACCCATTGATTTTGAGCTCGAAATGATGATGAGGAAAGCACGATGTTGTCTTGAAATTGGTGAAATATTAAATCTCTAATCATGGATGTATAACCCCACCTAGGCCAATGTAGAAGCTAGGACCTTGAGTTATTAGGATTGAAAGTCACCTTGTACACTTGATTCAAGAACTCTATTTGTTTGACCTAAGATATGGTCCCTCCAAATTTGTGATCAATAGACTATTTTCCATATTTGTGGCTCACATGATGACTTTAACCTTGATACTCAATTGCTCAATGATGAAATGATATTGATACCAAGTTGATTATGATATGGAACATGGAATCCCAATTATGATTATTGGATTACTTGAACTTTAAGGACATGATTTTTATTTATAGTTGAGGATACTCCAATATTTGAGGATATGACCTGGATTTTGATGACCCCAATCTTGAGGTCATTTTGAATTTTGGGGACAAAATTTCTTTTTAAGGAGGGAAGGATGTGACAAAGTGGATTTTAGCATAAGAATAAAGTTATTAATCTTTTGAACTCATTATGTTCACTATTGACCCCAATATATTTTTCTTAGCTACATATTCAATATGGAGGCTCAAATACAAAATATGGTGATCAATGTCAACTTTATACACTTTATAACACCACAAATTGGATTCATTCATCACTTTGTACAAATAATCAAATTTGTCAATCAAACTTCATCATATTTTTCTCAAACTTTTATAAATATTCTCCACATTATTGTGAACACATGATCCAAATTTCATCTTGTTTGGACATTCCTACGATTTTCTATGAATTTTGGAAGTTCTATGCTCAAAATCCCTTTTTATTTGCCTTTTCTGACCTTTTCTAGGTCAACAATCTGTGGCCTAAGGTAGGGGATGAACCTCGACCCTTGGATCAGCCAACCATGGATTGCATCTGTGATCCCATGGTTTGGAGGTCGTCCCCTACCTCCCACAATCAGCGGAGAGGGGGACCGAATGATCGAAGTGCAGTTGGCTTGTCTGGACCCTGTTTTTAAAATCAAATCAAACAAGGATGCTTGCCCCGCCAATCTAGATTTAGCTAACCCTTTTTCCACTTTGAATCAGCCTATTTCAAGAGACAATGAGAGCTTGCTCTCATGGCTGCCGCCATGGATGTTGTGGCCATAGGAAAACCCTAAATCTAGCTCTGATCACCTATAAAAACCCCACCCTCACCTTCATTTTGCTACCACAACTGTGAACGACAACTTACCTTTCTCTCCCTCGGCCTCAAGTGCCCATTTTCCCTTTCTATTCGTATGCTTCTTGTGTGATGCCACCAGACAGCCTGAATTGGGTGTACCCCCTCCTCACCACCTTGCCCCAATATTCCACCTCCTTCCAATTCACAAGATCACAAGGAGGCTAAGCGACATCTTTGCTACCTCCCTCACCCACTCCTTCTCCTAGACCCCTTTACAATGGTGAGGTGCTCTACCTCGCTTCTGGCCTTGTGAGTAGACACCTACTTGTAAGGGGAATAGGTCCCCGAACCGTTGGGTTCAAAGGGGAACCAAACCCGGTCCAGGGATCAATGAACTGACCAATCAAAGCTTGAACTGGCCGATTTAGCCACTAAACCAGATCCATTATCCACTGGACCAGCGATCCACATGGCATGATATGAGCCATCCAAATTCCAATCCAAAGATCATCCTTTTTTGCAAAATAAGGTATTTTTCTCCCTCTCTCACAAATAATCACTTAAAAATACTCAGATCCTTATTAAATCAGAGAAATTGCATCGTAACTCCAAAAATTATAAATTAGTAGTCCATTTTGATAAGAAAAACCCAAGGATTTGTTTAAAAATGATTTTGAAGCCTAATTATGGATAGGTTTCTTTAATATGCATAAATCTTGATCCTTTACTTATACTTTTGTCTAAATGACTCCATAAGCATGATTAGATTTTAGAAACCCCAATACTTGAACCTGATGATTATCTTGAGACACTGAAATCAAACTTGACTAGACTAGACCTAATCTTGTTGGCTTAGCTACTTTTGAATATCAAACATGTACCTTGAAAATAATCTTGATGATGCCATCTTATAATATGATTGATCTAAATCTTGTGGCATATTTTTGATCTATTGATCTAATACTTGATTCCTAACTTTACTCATTATACTAATCAGAACTGGATCTAATCTTTAACACCAATGATGCTAATCTATCATGAGTATGATCTAATAACTCACATTTGACCATGATAATTTGGGTTAACACATGTAACTAGAATACCTAGGTGGATCATTCACACTTGAAACATAATTGACACTTGAATAATGTTGAACATCTTGATATTGTTGATCGTATGTGAATGACCTAATCCAAGGTAAAATAGGAATGAGTAACCCTAATATTGAATCATGAAACATGATATTCTAAACATCATGATCTTGATCCTTGATTCGATCTTGATGATTTAGGATCTAGCTTGAAGGGTTGACCTACTACTTGTTGAGATCTATACTTAAAATCCTCAGTGAAAGGTACACTATTATACCTCCTCTTTGGTTGTATTGAAGATACTTTTTATGTATCTCTTAATTGTATACTTGGCTATACTTGTTTGAGCTATTGTTCCCTGTCGATTAGTCTTCCATTTTTCCTATATTATATTTTGAGAAAAACATGAAAACATAAATGATATTGCCCATTATGACTGCCCGTATATTGATGTTGATAATGTCGATAATGTGGATATTGAGTACAAGTAACCTCCTCATTCAGACAGTGGAACTTGTACCTATCGAATGATATTGAATCTTGTACATGTCGATCGGCCTCCTACCTCATGTGGAGAGAAGGAGACTAGTGACCTCCCCCATCTTTTTGGAGCAATGCAGTCACACAAAATATATAAGCATGCTTCTCAATTACAACATAATGGGAACTCATTATAAAATTGAATTGTTTGAAATAAAAATCTTTTCGAATTAATATTGGTTTTAGAATTTACTTGTTATGCTTTTGAATATAAGTCCTTCCAAGTATACTCTTTTGCTATAAACCAATGTACTTGATTTTGATAGAGTACTTTGCAATTGCATGATTGTGTCTCGATTTTTTTTATTTTAGGAAAAACAAATGAAACATGGACTAGATCGCTTCCACACTCCATATACTCTGATGACAAGGATAAAACTATAATATCTCCTATTTTGGGTTAGTTTGTTCTTTAATTCCCCTATTTATGAGTTATTATTTCTTATTGTATATGCCAGTGTGTGAGATCCTATCGGACCACTCAGGGATGGGTGCTTCAATCCTTTTACTACTGTCGAGGCAGTGTGATTGGGATTGGGGTAAGAATGGTTCCGTGATAGTAGGTATCATCTCATGGATATGCCTTCCTATTTTCTTCCATTTTGTGAGAAGTGCATGGTGCTTGAGAAGCCAAAGAAAAATCTTATATCTGTGTGGGATACTAGAAGACCAGAGCTTCCTCCATTTTGAATCATTATGGGTAGTCAACTGGGACGAAGCCAAGAGTAAGATGAGCATGCATTGAGAGAACATGTGGGTTCAAAGGGCCATAACCAAGTATCACCACCTCCTAATTGTTGGGAGGGGGTGCATTATTAATAAGATTCCAAGAATGATGTGGGAGATATGTTCTAATGAAGCTCTAGTGCCAACCATTACTTCCACGCACCACTCAATTTATGCAGAGGTTCTCAAGGCCCTAAGGTTTGCATGATAGAATTTCTAAGGATCCATTAATCTTTCCAAACATTTGTTTGGTGTTCTGAATTGACCATTTTGTAGCTAGAAATTTGGATGCAACTCAAACTTCTCTTTATGAAGGCCCATGCCACAAAAAAGAGGCACTTGTTAATCTCATAGTTTTGAACATATATATCCTTCATGATTGTAACACATAGAGTGGATGGTTAATTTAGAAATGTGTAAACATTCTTAAGCATTAAACCCATGTTGTGATCCCTAGCATGTTTGATCCCAAGTCTACCATTGTTTTTAGGGGAAGTGACCTTTTACTAGGACACAAAAGAAATATTATGCTCCTCCATAACTCTAGACTAGATGAAGTATCAGACATGTTTATCAATATCATCACATAAATATGTGGATAGATTGAATGTTTACATGATGTACATAGGAATCGTATGAAGGGATGACCGCACTAGAGTAATACGATTAGCCAAAAACATATGATGTGTAAATAAACTATTCATCCTTTAATAGATTGAAGTATGTTGCCATGGGTGCCTTTATTAAGGCAATGATGAAAAATTGGGACATCGAGGTACCTACCAAGATCATAGGTACTGGGAATGCTAAGGCCTTCGTAAAACCTACATTTCTCAGAGGTAGTGGTGTTTGGAAAGAAGAAGCATCTCAAGTTATCTTTGGATATGATTTTCCCAGACATGGTAGCAAAATAGGATAGGAGTCTGATGATAGTGGTAGAATGCTTGGTGGAAAATTATGCCAATAGGATAATGTCATCAGTGAATAAGACATGCGTGAGGGGGTTCCCGTGCGAGATAGGATTATGGGTTTCCAGAGTCCATCAACTATAGATTGTGAAATTGCTTGGTTGGATCTTTCCATACAAATGACGAAGAGATAGGGGCTTCGAAGTTTGCCATAACAGATGCCCTCTGTGGCCTTGAATGGCTCTAGGTTGAATGCCTTCCTAGAGGATAGAGATGCTCTTAGAGGAAATGATGTGCATAATCAATACTATGAGCTTGCTTAGTAGTCTAACCTTAGTCGATGTATCATGGATGAAGGTCTGCTACATTTTTTTCAGATGATTTTGAGAAATCTACTTTGATGCGCACCCACATCTTTTTTCATTTCTTCTTCATGAAGTGGATGACTCTTTAGACAAGGAGTATGTTATCACTGATGTTGTGCCCAAGTATGAAGTTGAATTGGTTCGTTGAGATCCATGATTGAAGTAGGGGTTTAATCCTTTTGATAATGATTTCAAAGATAAGTTTATAACAACAATTATTCAGTAATATGGGTCTCATGTCACTTCATCATTGTGGTTGTGTAGTCATGGGTATTAGAACCATTAAGGAATCAACCCTATGAGGAATGATGGTGCCACTTTGGAAAACATCACAGACTACACATATACCCGAGTGCCCAATCTGCTACCAATTAGTTTGAATGAATTCATTGTGATCTGATCCTGGTGCCTTTACTGAGGCCATTAGGTAGGAAATTCGTAAAATTTCTTCACTCTCAGGTACTTTTTGAAGAAGATGCAACTTCTAAATGCTAGGTAAATCACCAATATAAGCACTGATGTTTGTTGGAGTCATAGTATGCAAAGTCAGGACAGTGAGAAGGTCCTTGAAGTAGGCTTGCACATGCTCCTTGAGTGTTGTGGCAGTGATCCACTCCTCCCTCACATCCAACAGTCTGGATATGATTTTTCTCAACGATGATGATGCTGACTCTATCCTTATGTCATTTATATCTGATCCAATTGAAATAGCACAAACTAAGGAGTTGCAGCCATTATGTGAAGAGTACACTGGTATTTTGACCCTTATACTAGAGGCATTATTACTAGAGTATGAAACTTCACAATAGGAGAATCATCCTTGTTTGACTATAGATCCTGAAGCTCCAACAACCCCTCCTATCAAAGACATAGATCCAAACATTATCAATGACAAATCAGCTTTGGTTGAACACATTCTATATAATGAATCACCCCCACAATGAATCGATGAATGTTTTTGGAGAAAGGCTTCCTCATCAAGAGCCTTACACTTAGCCATAGCCAGTTTCTATAGGATTTTATGGAGGAAACATGTGCGGTGGAAGCAACAATTTTTTTTTCCACACAACTCGCATCAGGATCTCGTCAACAACAACGTATTTAGAAAGAGTGTTTGCGGGATGTACCTTGCCATGGAGAAAGTCTGACGACGTCCCACTGCATGATGATGTGCAACGCTCTTGGCTTACACGAATGATACTTCTCTCCCATCCCCCAAATACATCGTAGAAAGATCCATCGACGGTCCTTTTTGTGGTGATGTACGCCGCTTGTAGCACGTATGGATGGTCATTGATGTCTTTTGAATGCAGACGTCTCAGTGTCTGCATCTCTACTTTGTCCACACAGATGGATTAGAACTCCACGTTGCGCTTCCTAAGCCGGTAGGAAGGAGTAGCCTTTGTGCGATAACGTGCTAGAGTCACGATGCTCTCCTTTCTCTCCTAAGGATGGTGACGACTAGGGTTTACGTACATGAGTGCAAACCGAAAAGCCTCTCTCAATATCTCCTTAAGACATCAGCCGTCAAACCCCTTTAAATAAGAGATGAAAGGAAGTAGGGTTTCCTAAACCCTCCAGTAAACAGAAAGACTGCGTTAATTAAAATTCTCGTTTATTAATTAGAATATTCTAGAATTAATTAATTAACCAATTAATTATATTAATTTATTATTTAAGTTAGGACTCCATGCAATCGCTTAGGATGGCTCTATGGGCATACATACCAACAAACTCCCACTTGCACTTAGAGCCAGTCACTCCAATTAATTGGCTCAAACATTTTAACATATTGCAATATTATTCTAATGGATTACATTTTAGTAATTGATGTGATTAAGAACAATTCCAATCAAATACACAATTATACTTCCATTCCAACACATCCTATGTGTGTGACCAGGTAGGCTCCAAATTATGTTGGCAGTGATATCCATTGGGAAATACTCACAAACTCAACGACAACTATGAACTTCCAGCATTCAAGAAGTAATGACAAGGTTGTAGGGTTGACAAGGATTGGTGGCACACTTCCTTTGCGGTCTATGAGTATGTCTGTGTCTGGGAGTGTATATGGAAATATTCACATTAGGGAAGAAGGTGTTTTTTTGGATCTTCCTATCATCACTTCCTTGTATGACCTTTAGTTCAAGACATACGGTTCCTCCATCAACGCGTCTTGATTCTCAGTCACAAGCATTGCAGAATCACCATTGGCCTAATTAGTCCCTTTCAAAAGGGATGGACAAGTGGTTTCACAACCGTCATGTCTACCGCTCCATCCACTAATCCATAGTAGAGACATCTTTTTGTATTAAGTTAAAATTTGATCAAATATATCATCAAGATTATCATCAGTAATTTGTATTAATCTCGATTTGATTTTGCATATTACTTACAATGAAACATTTAAATACATATGAATCAGTGGAAATACTTACATATTTTTTTAAGTAAAACCTAATTTTTTCCTTATTTATCTTGGTTAGGTCCTAAACTTACTACAATATCATATTACATCAAAGTCTATACTAATTAACCTATAAACCCCAATTTTGGGTATCTAAGATGTAATAGTCTAGTCAAGGGTAAAAACCTAGTCTGGAATCCTCCTACTAGCCTTATCAATCCACATATATTTCCAATGTTTATTATTCCATAGTTGTATGACATTGAATCTGATTACTGTAGATTTTCAAAGTAACTAACAACTAGAAATTGAAAAAGGTCACCCATATATATAGCCCCGATGAGGTGGCCCAACTGGGGCTTGATACCCATAATAGGCCTACTTGATTATATTGTGTGGTGAAGAAATAGTTAAAAGTAGAAAAGATAAAACAAAGCATTAACCAAATTAGGAACCTAGATAAAATTAGGGCTATAATGGCGAACATGGTGGAAATATTGAATACTAACAATGTCTGTAAATAGTCTTTGACCGCAAATCATTGCCAACCCAAAGCACATGGAAAAAATGACATAAAAGTATTTTTTGAGATTTTTTCATAATAACAATCCTAGAAATAGGCTCTTAGGTGACCATAAGCTTAGAAACACTCTCCCACCATGGATTTGTTTTAGAGAGGAGCTCACAATATAGATATTGGTATAAAATAGGAAAAATATAGGTGACTAGGGGCTTTGTGAATCTCGATAATAGAATGCAAGAAAGAACACAAACACAACTGGAACATGGTGTGGTGTATTGTTGGTTTAGACCTACAACTAGCAATAAAAGAGGTGAAAGGGGAAATGAGTTTTACTAAGAAAATTACCAAATAGAAGATTGGAAAGCTTCACAAGGGGATTCTAGTAAGTTATAAAGTGTGTTTTATGGTTGCACGTGATGGAGGATTTGGGAATGCCTTTCAGGTGTAAGTCAATGGTGGGTATTCACAAATATATAAGATGAAGACTTAGATGTAATTTGGATGTTTCGATGAGTTTTTGGAGAGTCTCTAACTAGGTTTGGAGGCTTATAATATAGGTGAAGGTTTAGGAGAGGTTGGAGTGACCATGGAGAGTGATATGATGTTATGTCGGGAAGTTGAGGTTAGTGGGGTAATTAGTATGGACAAATCCCTTCACAAATGGGTTGTGTGTGATATGGAGGTTAAATCAAAGCTAAATATGATGGTTGTATAATATTTCCATCTACTAAGGAGGAACTTTATGGTTGAAGGGGGAGAAATGGACTATTGAGTCCAACTACGAGAGGGATACACGAAGAGGATATGAATCATACACACATGAAGATGCTCGTTCCTGAGAGTCTGACCTAGATTGGGGTATTCCAGCTAGTGTTACTAGGACCCTAGGCATATCCTAGTGAAGTTAGGTGATATGTAGATACTTGATTTGAATATGAATGATACAAGAGAAATATTTCAGTTGATATTTTCTTTATTTTGTATTTCCATTCATGTTATCTATGATTATCCAAAAGTATCCAATTTGGTAGGCAACCTAATTTTAGTTTGATAAATATAATAATGGATTTTTTTATTTGACTAGCATATTAATCAAGATGATTGTTTAATGCCCCATAATTATTACTTTATATTATCTATCTAAATTTTATCCCACCAAAATTTGAGGGAAACCATACACTCCTAAATTTTAATGTAAACATGTCAAGAACTACTTATAAACCAATATGGTTTCATTTCTATTATTACCCCATTTAGTCATATATCAAGTATTTAGGCTATATTATAGGGAAATGAATTACAAACAACTACTAAGATGTTGGTGAATTTAGTCAAGCAAGGGCTAATTGACATCAAGAGTTGCATGCTTGGGCCTAAATGGTAATTGAGTCATGTCCTTATATATTAGGGTTGAATGAATGTAAATTAAGGTTAGTCATATACATCTAAGTCGAAATTGTAAACTTAGGTGAACTTGAAGTCAATAAGTTGGGATTTCCAAGCTCATAGTAAGTATTATATTACATTTTTAATGTTGTTACATGGAATGTCCCATGTGAGGGTGCAATTCAATATCATGAATGTCTATGACATCAATGAACTTTTTTGGGCTAGTGTCACCTATGATCCCCTTATACACACACTTTAGACATTGTCTTTGCTATCGTATGATTCAATTAGAAAACCTCAAGGTGAAGTTGAAATTTATATTCACACATTCCCAACTCCTTATTTATTCTTTGTGCAAAACCCAAAACCTTGCTTTCCCTGAATCATTCTTTATTTTCCCTATTTGCTTTATTTATGTGATTCATTGGACTCAATATGGATATATATGGAATTTTTGAAATATGAAATATCACGCTGCATGAAAATTCATAATACACTACAAGTTATGAGTAAATGCTAAGTTACTTCATGAAGTTTTAGACTTAAAAAAACTTACTTTGGTGTGATATTGGTTGTTGAAGTGGATTCTTTTATCATGTTTCTAGAGCCTGATGCGTGTCTTGGTGATCCAAAAATGTTTCTTGAGCTCTAAATGGGTGGTTCAATAAAGACTATAGGCCTGATGTGCATTTTTTAAGGTTGAAGCAGGCAATTAAGGCATGGTTCTGAGCCACTACGCTTGATGTGGAAGCTCAAATTGAGATGTTAATGGTATTTAATGCACTTTTGTATCCTCCAAGTGTATATATACATGAACTATGACTCCTACTTAATAGGAAACCAAGCGTTCTGAAACCCGATGATTAATTTTCAAATGTTTGATGCCATTTCAAAATAATCAAGTTTTCCATATGTAACATACCAAAATCTAGAACCTTATCCTATTCCAAGGTTAAGAGGTTAGAGACCTTAGTTCTTTGGGCTTGGTCAAATAGGATAAGAATAACTTCAGATTCATTTTCTTTGGATATGATATGGTTTGAAGGCCAAGTTTGACAAATTTGGGATAATAATAATTATATCAATTTTATTTAGAAAAGAAAATGTGATTTTTCTTCAAAGTATGAGATAAATCATTTAATGAGTCAAAAAGTGGAAAATAAGCTTAGATTCATAATTTACACATTAAAAATAGCCATTGGGCGAATTTTCATATAATTTTGATAATCTTCAATACACGTGTAGATTAGGAGGGAGAAAGTATGTAAAAGTCCAAAATATTAAATAATATATTAAATAATACAAAGAGATAAAATTAATGGCCAATTCATGTTTCATATGTTTTAGTTTGCTTGAGGGTGAGGTTTCACATTCTTTGCATAATAATAACTATTTTTATTTTAACTAGGAAAGAAACTAAGAATAAGAGTCAAATATATTAAATAAATTATTAAATTACTCTAAAAAGGAAAATCATTCTCAAATTCGAAATCTACATGCCAAATATAGGTAAATTTTCAACTAATTTGGACAATCTTAAATATTTTAGTTAATTTAGTAGAGAGAATATAATTTAAGGAACAAAAATATTAAATAATATGTTAAAAAATCTATAAATGGAAAAATTGTGTTCCTTGCATTTATTATTGCTTATAGGCCAAGTTTCATATTTTTAGAAAGTTTCTAGATTCCTCTAAGCCATTGAAGGGATAAAATAAGTGATAATATTTACAAATATTGAATAAAATGTTGAAGTCTTAGAAAAAATAGAATAATGCCAAAATCGGATTGCTCATCCCAAAATTATCTATGGATCTATTTGGACTTTTTTTGCACCCTCAAATAATTATTTTTTTATACATTAAATGCATTAAAATAACAAAGTTGGAAAGTTGTATTAAATTACATTCATCACAACTCGCATGAACAATAACCGTGGATCAAGGTCCAACAGTTTGGGCATAACTCTCTCGTTCACAACGAAACTTTATGAAATGAGTTGCATTGGATTGAAAATTTAATTTTACATCCATCCATACCCTACTCGAGACCTATAATGAAGAATTCTAGAAATGCCTAAACTTGTTCCTCAAGTCTTCTAAAACAACTTCTCGCACATCCCTTGAAAATCAAATTCATATGAATAAGACCCTACCCTCATATGAAACACACACTCAAAGACTCCCCTCCAGTTTTAATTTCACTTTGCATTGTCATTTCATCCACTGCCAAACGTTTTACATTTGTAGACCCAAACTTAACAAATATGTCTGATAATTACATTATAATTTACACCGTTACCTTTTAGATTGTTGAGTTACTTTCCATTTCAATAAGATACGTTTTACATGATACATTTACTTTTTTGTTCAAAGTGTTACTTTTTAGTTTCCATATTTACGTTTTTTTCACATTGTTACTTTATAGCTAGAATAATCACACTTTGTTGTTCAGCAGCAGTCACAAGAATGTGTTGAACCTTATAAACATGTTGATCATAATGAAAGTTGTCAATATTAGATAGCTCAGGTATATAACAGGACCGTTCTAATTGAACACGGACATTCTAAAAAGAGAAAGAATCACTTTTTATTGCATTGTGGAACTCTACGTTTCTCTTGTGTACCCAATGTTACATAATAATGTCCAACATTTATATTTTCATCCACATTGTTACTTTCAGTTTTATATAGTGAGTTGGTACATCATGTTGTTACTTATATATTGACAACATTACTTTTCAGTTTATATAGTCAATTTACATCTGGAACGATCATATATTTTAGCCTCAACATTGCAAAAAATGTTAAACCTTATGTTCAGATATATGTATAGTTATTAAGAGTTCCTTAGTATATACATTTTAGAATCTTTAGTTACTTTTCAGATGAACAATTAATTTATATGTTAGTTAATTACTCTGTAGTGCATAGAATTACTTTTCAATTTAAACTTTTTATCTATCGTTCTCATAGTTACTTTTCTATTCAAGTGCATACCTTACGTTTCATGTATTTACTCTTCAGTTCATGGGGTTATTTATTAGATGGAACGAGCACCTAGTGGAGCTAATCACAATCATCATCTACATATATATGACTTGTGATACAACTAATTCTCTTCCATATGAACACCAGCTAGATAAAGTTAGAAGACCATCTAAAGAACATCAAACTTCATATAAAGAGCATCAAACCCATGCATATTATTGTAATTAGAACCATAATTTCTACATAAACACAAACCCATAGAACTTCTATTCTCTCCTGACTGCAACTATAATTTTTTGTTCAACCCAAAGCATACTTAAGACTCGAACTGTATTTTCTAGAGTTTACATACACATTTTCTCAAGCATCATTTCAAAATCACATTATTTTACTACATTGTTTTCTAAAAGTTGTACTTAATATGACACAAGCCATGTATTTAGGCTTGGCATAACATCATCGGACTAGTGTTCATTCTTCTTGTTACCTGCTCCTTCTTTTGACTCTTCATGATCTCGAGTAGGTTATGGTTTTGGTTGCAATCTTCCCCTCTTCATCATTACTTGGAAGATCTCTACCCTAATTGTAGGGATGTCTTTACTTGTGAAGTTCATTTCTTTTCCATTCACCAAGCATACAATATACTTCATAACATATACTCCACAATCAACACCATCATCTTCTTGATGGGGGCATTCAGGGTACTCTATTATCCATTAAGATATTTGACTTCCATGCTCTAGAACACCCCTAAAGAACTCATGTACAAATCCCACCTGCATGCAAAACCAAATATTGTTAAGTACAATGTAACCAACACCATTTTCATGCAAAAGTGAATTAAACAATGTTTGATTTTTCTTACACATATAATGACTTATTTGTTAGAACTGGACTTTCCAGACATTGAATTGTAAGATCTATGCACCCCATATCTGAAACCGTCCTCAAGCAAGTTCTAGTGATTGTCGTTGTTCAATATTGTAAACATTGAATCCATTGCAAAAATTTCAGGGTCGGGTACATTGAATTGAGGTGATAGCATGTCGATCACCTTTATTGTAATGCCATCCACCATCATGTTTAGCTTTTTCTATAAAAACAACATTCCAAATTACATTTTGTAACCTTTATTGTATTGTGTTAAGTTTCTCTAATCTAGTGTGATAGTGGTTTCTCTTACCAGCACTAAGTGCTCAAACAATGCCACGACAATGCCTTCTTCCTCTTTTTGCTTGTCGTTTCTTTCAGCATTGGAATAAAGCAATCCATAACCTAAACATCCAGACTCTTAAGTTAGAAACCCATAATATAGTGATAAATACTTATGACTTTAGTTCTTACAGGTGACTGCATCATTTTATCTTTGAATAGTAGTATTGATAGATCCTTCCCCATGCACCATGTATCTTCTTCAAATCTCCATTCTCTTCTAGACTTGCACATCTTTTTGTTTTCCAAAAGTTTTATTCCAAAGATGTGACATGCAATTTATAAACTGAGCAACTACTCTATATAAGGAATGTATATATTGTCTCTAACAAGTAGCTATTATAGTCAATGACTAAGTTATCAGTACACATATAAAAAGTAATTACAATCGCTATTGTGTAACAAAACTTTAGTCTATGAGTAAAAAAAAGTAACTCCTTACACTTCATCTATATTCTGAATGAATTCATCTACATCCTCATTCAGTTCTTTTGTTTTAAAGTGCTCAAACCCTATGAATGTTGAAATCTTTTGCTATTTTTGAAGTGTAACATATGTTAGTTACTTATCTAAAAGATACATAAAAGTTTAGATATTTTCTTCCATCGTTTACCATTACATGTGCATGTCTTCTAATTTTTATGTTTTCATCTATGCTACCAATGTCCCTCTTCATATTCCTCTTCCTCTTGCTCATCACTTTTGGTGTTTTCTTCTCAATTTCTTCTAAAGTTATTCCAGCTTCTTTTTTAGTGATCTCTAATTCTTTTTGTTTAGCTTCAATTTTTACATTCATTGTTATCTTTTCTATCTCAATTTCTTCTGAAGTTATTTAAGCTTTTTTTTCTTTTTCAGCTGTCTCTAATTCTTTTTGTTTAGCTTCAATTTGTATGTTCATTGTTATCTTTTCTATCTCATCTTCTTCTTCCTCTGTTGGAAGTTCTAATCCACTCTGAGCATCTTTGAACAAAGTACATGAATCTTCTCGCATTGTAGACGAACCTTGTTTATGTTGTTTCTCAACCACTTTTCTCTTCAGACGTAGTTTGCTTGATCTTAGTTTTTCTTTCCTTTCTTCATTCTTGCTTGTGGATTTAGTAACTGATCTACTAGTTTCATTTGTAGCCTCTTCAAAATGCATTCTCCTTGGTATGTATCCAGTAGCTTCTTTCTTAGTTCTTGCATCCTCTTTATAAGTTCATTTTCTATCGAATCTGACCTATCATTTGCAATGAATCTGGGAGGTGATGTATCCACAGTTTCTATATGCCTTTCATTTCCATTCCCATTCTTCAACCTTCTATTTTCATCTTCTATTTCTAACCGTCTTTTCCTCAATATGTTATTTTCTTCTCTTAAAGAAGAAAAAGCTTCAATGGTTATTTGAGCGTAGACCTCTCTCTACATTCTTAGTTCGTCCTCAAGAACTTGGACTCTCTTCTCCAAGATATCTGCCACTTCCCTGCTCCTTTCAGCTGATTTAACTACCTTAGTAGTCACTTGTTTACTCTTTGCTCAATTTGTTGCAAGGTATAATGGCAATTCTTTTACTCTCTTTGCAACTTCCCAGTTATTCATGCTATCCTTTTTTAACTTTGTCAAAACTTGTGCTCGTCTAACATTATAAAGTCAATAATGTATCATGTGTATCTTATATATCTTATATGAATTTATATAGTTATTCTCTTCAATAACATTTAACCTTACATTTCCAGCCTCTAAATTACTTCGATCCTTTATCTTCTTAACAAGAGCAACCCATTTCTTTATCTTTGGTTATGCTTCATTCAGTGTTGTCTTTGTTACTCTTATAATTTCATAAGCTCAGGCCTACTTGGATATGAAAATTACAATATATAATTTAGATCTTCATATAGATCAGTTCAATGAAATAAAAAAGGATTAAACAAGTTACACACATGCACATGACACATCATGTCGTGTAGAATGTGCTTCTACTGCTTTCCCCTCTTTTCCTCCTTTTTAGATTCTCACTTAATTTCTTCATCATCTTGATGAGTTGACTATGGACTAACTTAACCCAGTTTAACTGCCATGTTGCAGTTACATCATCCAAGTAGTGTAGAAGAAGAAGTGGGGCACAATAGCTTGTATTTGGTAATAGGAATATTGCCAACAACTATAACATCCATGCTCTACACATGTTTTGGTAGTTTTCTTCTGCACCATTCTTGGCAAATTCTTGCCACAACTTCCCTAAGTTGTCCTTATGTAATACATCCTTCTCCCTTCTTTTCTTAGCTCCTTCACCACTTTCATCTTCTACCTTTTTTCGCAATAGTCAAATCCTTCATTACAATTTGTGATTTTTTTCTCAGTAAAATATCTATTCCAGTACTAGGTAAACCTAGTATCACTACAACATCCTCTACTCTCATCCTAGCCTCAACCCCTGCTTCAAAGTCACATCTACAGTAAGATTAGACATGCCTATCAAATTTATAAAAGCAGTGACCTTATCATTTCCATTTGATTTTTGCTAAGGGACAAGCTGTTTGGATGATGTTATAACTGTTAATGTAACATATGTGGTAAAGTTTTCATGTACCTGTAAAAATATCAAAAATTTCCTGTTAATTTGCTTTCCTACTTACTTACCATTTTATAGTGTTACTTTCCTATTAATTTGCTTTCCTACTTACTTACCATTTTATAGTGTTACTTTTCAATTCATAAGATTACTTTTCATTTCAAATAGTTACTTTCCATATTACTTTTTGGTTTACATATTTACTATTTTGTTTTACATAGTTACTTTGAAATTAACAAAGTTTTTTTTCTTTTGTCATTGTAGAGAAGGTGTGTGTATACCACATTAATGTGATTATACTAACTTAAATGTACATAAATTCAAGTAGTAGAGTAAAATATTTTATTATCAGTCCACAATATTACTTTTCAGTTCGCATAGATATTTTTCCTTTCATATTGTTACTTTTTCTTTCACATAGATATTTTTTTGTCAACGTTTCTTACTTACCGATCTATACATTAACTTTTTATTTTAGAATGTTACTTTGTTGTTATCCAGCTTACTTTCCAGTTGACATAGTTACTTTTACAGTCTATGAGTTACCTTTTGCTTAGCCTAGTTACATTTTTCATTGACACATATACTTTCTTGTTAGCCAACTTACTTTCCAGTTGACATAGTTACTTTTATAGTCTATAAGTTACCTTTTTCTTAGCCTAGTTCTATTTTTGTTTACACTATTATGTTTTAGTTCAGAGTGTTATATTTCCATAAACAAGTGTAACTTGAATTATCAAAATGATAGCTAGTAGTCTCCATTACCTTCTACAATCTTTCCTTTGTCTTTAAGTTTTATTTTCCAGCTTCAGAGTCTGCCCCTACTTTCTTTGTGATATTTTTCTTCTATTGATCTTGAAATAGATCCTTCTTCAGTTGTTTCGAGTTCACCACTCTGACACACAACAAGCAATTCTTCTTCAATAGCTTCATGCACAACAACCCTTTCTTCTTCAACAGGGTCTGCTTCTGGTTCCTCATCCTCACGTTCAGCAACTAGCTCCTTTTCAGTAGCTTCACGCACAACATGTTATGGTTCATCATTCTCACTCATAGCAACAAACTCTTCTTCAGCAGCTTCAGCTGCTCCGGTCTCCACTAAATTGTTCTCATCTTCAGTAGCCTCATCTCTGTCAATAGTACTAGTCGTCTTCCTGCTCTGCCTCTTCTTCTTAGTTTTCTTTGCATTTTTCGTCGCACCTAGTATATTGTCATCTTCAAGACCCAATTCTGTTATATTATCTTGTTATATAGTATCTACAAATTCTTCTTCTATAATGTTTTCAACAGCATCGTTGTGTCTTGTTATCAAATCGTTATCTCCACTCACCTTTCTACTACCCTTACTCGTTTCCTTCCTTGGAGGTAATTTCCCCAATTTTATTCTCCCCATTTGGTCTCAACAACAAACACCAGGTACCTTTTCTTCAGGCAATGGAGACTAGCAAGCAATGGAGACCAACAACAACGACGCAAGCAGATGAAATTGAGACCTTTCAGCAGTAGTGGCACAGCAGTGGAAGTGAAGAATGTGGGAAGTCAGTTTGGGGATTTTTTGGGCAGAGAAATCATTGCTCTCCCCCACTATTTCATTTTGCTTCAGTACACTAAGGATATTACAAAGTCGTCTGCTCCCTTTTTCATTATTTACTAAGTTTCAACCTCACCCTCAGTGATGGGTAGAGTTGCTACAGTACCCACACGAGTATTAGAAATAATCTCTCTCTCTGTGTGTGTGTGTATATATATATATATATATATATATATATATATATATATATATATATATATATATATATATATATATATATATGCCCATCTTTAATACCCCCACGGGTAGCTACCCGTCCCCCATTTCAGTTACTTTTTTTTTCAAGTTGGTTACTTTTGACATGTAGAGGGTTACTTTACCTTGCAAACTGTTGAGTTTCATACATAAATAGTTACGTTTGTATCAGCAGATTTCAAAACACGATTACATATATATATATATATATCTATTGTGTATTTTGTACGAGATTACTTTTTCAGTCGTATAGTTACTTTTTGATCAACATAGTTACTTTTTTGATAGTAGAATTACTTTTCTGGTTAGAACAATTACCTTTTTGGCTGCCGGGTAGATATATATATATATATATATATATATATATATATATATATATATATATATATATATATATATATATATATATATAGGGTTTATCTTTAATATCCGCGTGGGTAGCTACCTGCACACACTTTCCGATATTTTTTTTAAATTTTTTTCTAGCTCCCCAAAAAATTTGATCCAAAAATAATATCATTTGCCCCCCAAAATAAAAAAACCCATCCATATATTTACTGTCTGTATATTTTCTGCGCAGTTACTCTTTTGCTATCAAAGTTACTCCATCGTACCATATAGTTACTCTTCCTATTCAGACAAGTTACTCCAACGTACCATATAGTTACTCTTTTGACTCGAGTTACTCCAGTGGGTAGCGAAAATTCTGGCTACCCGCACGGGTAATGAATGAACAACCATATATATATATATATATATATATATATGGGTGAAGGAATTGTGTACCGGCTGGTATATGCAATTTGTATGTACCAGTTATGGTGTGATTAAGTAACTTATAACCACCGCAAATCAGGACCAACACCGATGCTACTATTAATTGCCAATATGAATAAATGCATTGTGAATTCCGTCCACTATCCACCTAATAAATTCTTATTCAGTAACTTACCGCGGAAAAATATTAAAGTCGTGGGAATAACAAATTATTGAACTGAAACTCAAATAGTAAATGCACATAAATACAATGTGCTATTGTATGACTAGAATATCGTATGGTTCATAATTGATTTTTTTAAGAAATAATAACACAATATCTAAATAAACTTTGTGAACAAAATTATCGGTTACTATTTCTGTAAACAATGCATATATCATATGGTTCATATTTGGGTTTTCACAAAACAATCACACAATATTAGTAAAACTTTGTGAAAAAATTTGTTGGTTACATAATTCAAGAAAAATTTAATTTGTTAAAGAACGCATAATGATTAACTCAAATCAGCAACAAAGTGTAATTTGTAAATGTCTCTGTCTAATTTCAAATAAATGCAATTGTATGGTTAAAATATCATAACGGATCATAATTGAGTTTTCATGAAACAATCATAAATTATATTAAAATTATGAACAAATTTATCAATTGCACAATTCTAGAAATATACACTTTTTTTAACAATACATAGTGATTAATTTAAATCAGCAACGGAATAAAATTTGTGAATGTCATCATCCTCTTTAAATAATACCAATTAATATACATAAGAGAGAAGGGTGTTTTCTATTCATTGGAATATCATTGTTAAAAGTCTACTTGATTGATATGAGGAAATCATTTAATAAAAATATGTGAGATGGTTCTTTACGTAAGAGTTCATTAGTGAGTAAAATATTATGCCGGAAATACTTAGATCACGTGGTAAATGTGATAAAATAATTATATAAACAATGACATAACATTTGGACTGCTTAAACGTCAGATAAGCACTCATTAAAATTATTGTACCATAATTTGAGAGTCGTAATATCATCGTTAGGGAGAGAGAGTATGGAAGGTTATGAGAAGTATTATGAGTGACTGAATGTGGAACGTTTCTTATTTTCATTAATGTAGTCATGTCATTAACATTTTTTGTTGTATTATGAGTGATAATGGTGTCACCGTTATTGAGACCCCACTATAAAAGCCATGTGTCATCCCATGGAAGGTCAAAAAGAGGCTGGTACATGTAAGTTGTGTGTACTCAGGTACACCATTCTTTTAGCCTATATATATATATATATATATATATATATATATATATATATATATATATATATATATATAGTGTGTGTGTGTGTGTTTGTGTGCGCATGCATGCATAATCGCACAATGCACATATGTATGTATGTGTTTGTGTGTATATTATACAAAAAATATGGATCAACATTAACTTATGGAAAAAAAATAAATATTGCATCTAACATCCTCCACATACTTCTCTAAAAACTATATGTGCCACTCAACTATCATATCAGAATAACATGACTACTTCAAGATTTGAAAGTGTAAAAGAAATATTATGTACACTATATCTGATAAGTGCTTGTATTGTACGAACTTAACGACATTATGATTGTATATGTAACTTTATATGAATACAAAAAATCAATTTATAATTTTAAAAAGAAAAGAGAAGACAGTTTGTACGCACAAGGACTAATTTGTAATTCGAGAAACATAAATTTTTTTAATTAGAAGTCATCTTTTGGTTTTCTTATATAGTATATAATTCTAAAAAGAAAGGACAATTATTTAATTTGTAGACATAAAGCAACTCATAATTCAAAAAAAGTGGAATAGATATATTTAGCCAGCTCCTCAATATTGCTTATAAAGTACATGCACATTTATTAGAACATAGAAATATTAATTCATAACTCTAAAAAGAAAAAGAAATATACTTCAACACACCGGTGATTAATTTATAATAAAAAATATTTAAAATATTATATTTAGATCCTTTCGTGAGTCTTTCTGTATAATATATAATTTTATAAGTAAAGACTAAAGTGTAGTGTACACACAGAGACTGATTTTTAATTCTAAAAAGTAACGGAGAAAGTTGAATTTAGCCGCACCTACAGGCTTTCAAAGACAATATAGATGAGTCTTCTAACACAATATATATTTTTCAAAAGTAAAGACAAAAGTACAGCATACACACACATAGACCAGTTTGTAATTTTAAAAAAATGGAGAAAATCACATTCAGCCAATTCTACGTGATTTCTTATAGTATAGATGAGTCTTCTTATACAATACAGTTTTTAAAAGCAAAGACATAAGTGTAGTGTACACACACATGGATCAATTTATAGTTTCAAAAAATAATAGAAAAAATTACATTCACCCCCCAACTACAGGATTTCTTATATAGTATAGATGAGTCTTCTTATATAATATACGACTTAAAAGAGTAAAGACAAAAGTGTATTGTACATCCATAGAGACTGGATTCTAATTCTAAAAAATAATGAAGAAAATTACATTCAGCCCCCTCTATGGGCTTTTTTATATAGTATAGATGACTCCACTTATACAATATATAGTTTTATAAAGTAAAGATAAGCTTGTAGTGTACATGCATATGGTCAGTTCATAATTTCAAAAAATAACAGAAAAAATTGCATTTTGTCCCCTCCGTTGTCTTTCTTATGCTGTGTAGATGTGTCGTCTTATCTAATATATGACTTTAAAAAGTAAAGACAAAAGTGTCGCATACACAAACAGTGATCAGTTTGTAATTCCAAAAATTGATAAAGAAAATTACATTCAACCCCCTCCATGAGCATTCTTATACGGTCTAAATGATTCTTCTATTACAATATATAATTTTAATAAGTGAAGACAAAGGAAAAGTGTACACACAAGGATAATTTTGTAATTCCAAAAATAATAGAAAAAATTGTATTAAACCCACATGGGTTTTCTTAATAGTTTAGATGAGTGTTCTATAAAATATAAAATTTTAAAAAGTAAAGATAAAAGTATTGTGTATACACACATGGATTAGTTTGTAATTCTAAAAAAATAAAAAATGAAATTGTATTCAACCCCATTCTATGGGCTCATTGTATATAGTATAGGATGAGTCTTTTTATATAATTTATAATTTTAAAATGTAAACACATAATTGTAATATACACAAATATAGACTAGTTTCTAATTATAAAAATATATGAGAAAGTCATATTTCGCCCCCTCTGTGGGTTTTCTTATAAAGTATAGATGAGTCTTCATATATAATAAATAATTTTAAAAAATAATAAATGTCTATTATACACACACCGACTAATTTGTTATTATAAAAATAATGAAAAAAATTTCATTCAAACCCTCCACATACTTTCTTATATAGTATTGATGAGTCTCCTTAAACAATATATAATTTAAAAATGTAAAAACTAAAGTTTAGTGTACACATAGGGACAAGTTCTTAATTAAAAAAAAGAATGAAAAAATTATATTTAGCCCCTTGTACAAGCTTTCTTATATAGTATAGATGAGTCTTCTTATATTGTATGTAATTGTGAAAGTAAAGACAAAAGTATAGTGTACACACATGAAGACTAGTTTGTAAATTAAAAAATATTAGAGAAATTACAATAAGACCCATGTACGTGTTTTCTTATATAATATAGATGAGGCTTCTTATACAATAAATAATTGTAAATTAAAAGTATAGTATAAACACATGGATCAATTTGAAAAATATAATAAATAATGGAGAAAATTGTATTTAACCCTCTGTGGCGTTTAGTATAGATGAGTCTTCTTGTACAATACATAGTAGTAAAAAGTAAAGACAAAAGTTTAATGTTCAAAGATAGGAACCGGTTTGTCATTCAAAAAAATGATGAAGAAAGTCGCATTCAGCCCCCTTTGTTGGCTTTATCATACAATATATAATTTTGATACTTCTTTTACCAATTCAATTAGAGCCGCACAAACTTGTACAATCGCAATAATTCTCGTACAACTAACTCTATTTTTTCTTAATTATTGTTATTAAACCATAACTTCTTGGTTGAGGCGTAATTTATCATGTTTTTTTCTTAGTGTAGATTTAGTTTGCAACTCTAAAAAAACATGGCAGATACGGTGTGAATGTGGTGTGGTGTGTAGCTTTATTTCATAGCGCAGTTGCAGATCGACCATGGATGTCAAAATCGCATTTGAACCAATGAACTTGACCCACTATGACCCCAAAAAAGTGGGTTCTTCCTTCAGTTTTGTTAATTTGGGTAGAATGTAAGTTCGAAAGTTGAAAATCAGATTTATATTGGGTCTGTTAGAGTTGACAAAACCTTACAATCATGGTTCAAATAGAGGTGTAAATGAATACCTGATTTGAGTAAGTGCTCTAACAAAAATTAAATTATAGAACACTTTAAAATCATCACTTGTATGCTATAATAATAAAAATATACAATTTATTTGCATCATTTTAGTATTTAGCTATTATTTACAAGAATGTGTATAGAAATCTGAAAATTGTAGAGTTGGCGTCAACTACGATAGGACCGATTACATATCTAGTTTAGCATTTTGTCACAATGTTGATCAGGATTGTTTCCGCATCGGAAGCTTTGCGCAAATTTGGATATATTTTTGACCCACAAACAATTTTTTTAACACCCGTAGTTTTGAAAAACGCACCATACATACATCATTGCCGTCAGTACTTGTAGTACCACGACCTCTGTTCAGATTCTGATAAAATTTGTGATAAGTAACGAGTCATATTCACGTTGACGAATATATAACCTACACTATCATTTCTAGGCATGAAGTACTCGTTAGCGTGGTTGTGCGTGAGAAGTAGGGTAATCAAAGCAAAGCAAGTCAAAGTAGAAACAAATTAGTTGATTATGTGAGTAGTGTGCTCGTCTAGTCATAAAAGAAATGGGATAAGTTGATACTTGTTGTCTTTAGGGGCGACAAAGGTGATTTATTATGATTTTTCTGAACGATTATGGGGTTCTCTGAAAAGACACGAGGGGTTAGGAAGAAAACACAATAAGATCTTTGTGCCTTGTCTATTCTGATTGCTTCGTGCCTCTTTGTCCACCTTTTTGAGTCCCCTCCTCCCAGATGAAGTACTCCATGCAGTGTCTTAATCACCTATTGACGACTCTATAAATTTATAAGGTAAAGAGTGACAACCGTAGTCCGCAACTTATAAAGAAATCCTACTCTTGTCCTTCCAGATCCTGGGAGGCAAACACATTAAAAAATCCACGACGCAATATATAAAGTAAGAGCACTCCTTGAGAAGGAGAAAGCAACTCATGCATTATTAATCAGAAAAATTAGGGCTAAAGAAAGAGCAGTATCTTCTTCACAGTCTTCAAGATGGCCAGTAGTGGGTGCAGCATACGACTTTTAAGCAGCAGAAACCCAACCGAAAAAAACAGCGCGGCTTGGTGAAAAGCTGCAGTTATTTCTAGTCAAAACAATGGTATGAACACATAAAATGTCCTACCAAATACATCATATATATCTGGCTAATAGGTTATAACAAAACTATGGCTGGACTAAATTGGTGGAGGAGAGGTTTCTATGAATCTACTATATGTCTACTTTGTAGGACAAACAAGAAATAATGAACACATTTTTTTCAATAAACATATATGGTGAAAATTTGTTCACAACCCACAATGCTCAAATGACACTATAAAGATATCATAAACTGGATTACGGAAGCTAAATCATGAATCTCCACTATCAACAAGCTGAGATTATCATTGTCATTATCATGTAGGTGATTTGGAAAGAAAGAAATTATAGAACATTTGAATTAGATATGATAATCTATCATTTCTTCATGATTCCATATCAAATACTTATCTAGATATTTTGTCATCATACACTTGATGTAGTGATAGGAGCTATAATCAGAGAAGTCAAAGCCTCACACATGTTTAGTGTCAGAGACTGACATGGAGAACATTACCATGGAACACATCTTGGAGGAATGAAAACTAGATTCAGACTAAACTTTGTTCTTCAGTATGCTTTTTACATACATCAAATGATACTTTTCTTTTCATCGGAGGCTTGTAATAGAGTGTCTCCCCCTTTGTCCTAGATCTTTTGGCTTCTACTCTAAAGTGTTGTTTAAAATTATCACTGATAACTCCATAACACATTCATTGAGACTACCTTGTATATAACTGATTTTGCGATAGTGATATCAATTTATTATCTACCTATCTATCTATATAAGAAATATTTATCAAAAAAAGAAAGAGGATAGGCGCAGCTGATAACACCGCACTACATATTTTTTGTATATATTTTACACCACTTTTAGAATAATTTTGGTCAACTTTACACACATTTTATCTATCTTTTTGACTAAAGACTTGTTTTGTAATTTCAGAAATCAGCCCAACCGCGACCGCGATCTTAGAATCACGATTGTGGTTACTCTGCAAAGATCGCGACCGCGGTTATTCTCCAAAGATCGTGACCGCGGTCTCTCCAAATATCGCGACCGCGGTCTCCCCAAAGATCGCGACCACAGTCTCTCCAAAGATCACGACAATGACTTCTCTAAGGATCGCGACCGCGGTCTCTCCAAAGATCGTGACCGCGACTTCTCTAAAGATCACGACCGCGGTCTCTCAAAGACCGCGACCGAGGTCCTGGGGAGGATCGCGGTCAAGAAAGATCATGACCAAGGAGGAATAAAGGAAAGACTGCGACCGCGGTGTTAAGTCAGTGGAATGTGCCTATAAATAGTATCCTCGCCTGTCTTGTCAAGACATCAGATCAGAGAGATCTGATCCTGATACCACAAAGTGTTGCCACATCCCAAATCCGTTGTCGACCATCCATCAGTCTTGGATCTCCGGAGTGAACGCTGAGGAGAAAGAAGACTACAGCCGACGCCCACCACTTCTTGGAGAGAAGGAGACATCCCTTGTTGGTATGTATGCCCTGAGAGCCAATCATGTAATGATTGGTGGGATACATTAAGATTGATTTGATAAACATCAAAGGCGAGCTTCCAATTCTTTCTGGTTCAGTCATATGAGATAGTGATAGAACAGATTGAATGTCTAGAGAATGACAGTACTCAATGACGTATGCTTTCAGGTTGAGGACCTAAACGATGAGATCATACGGATGCTAAGAGTTTGTAAATTCTTGTTATGTCCCTAGTCGGATGTCATTGTGGAAGGTAGATAGACAACAATGACACACAAGACTAGATTGTGGTGTTGGTTGATGACAGAATCTCATTAGTCATGATATAGAGATATCAAACCAAACACATAGGTACTTGTTAGAGAACAAGTGTACCGGACAGACCCATCGTGAGTTTGACACATGGAACCATGAGATGGTAGTCACAGTCAGTACTCATAGTGATGGTGGTGAGTGTGATTCTTAGACTTGAAATCACTGCACTCAACACATGTCGTTGGGCACACTTTGACATCATCAAACGCAGTCCTGAAACATGGGTTGTTATAAAGGTGATGATTGGGTGGCTTTGACACATGGGGCTTTTGAGGGGTGAGTGATAGATATGGGATTTGTCCCTCCTGAGGGAGTTTGATATCCATGGCCACTTGATGAGTAGGATTGAGAAAGGCGTGCACGCATGTGTGAATCAGTATGTGATACTGATGTCATACATATCTCTTCCAGTCTACTCTGAGATCAAGGAAGTGAATGAGCGTTGACAGGATGACTGTTCCATGCCTCGAGTTCATTCGGGATATCAGTGACAAAGGAATTATACACTCGCTGTAACACCATTCACAGATTGTAGGATGAAAGTTGTTCTCCAACTTTCTACTTTCACTTGGGTAGCATTGATGTGTGACTAGGCACCGCTCTTTGCTTGTGAAGTCATAAGTGTTATGGACTTTCACTGCCAACGTGAAATGGACCTGCAGGGTCACACACATAGGATTTAACCTGGAAGAGGAGTTTTGTCCACAAAGCAATGTTTAGATTGATTACTAAAGGAGTTTAGTAGTTCAATTAAACACTCAATCAGTCGATAGCTCAATATCGTATGGTTCAAGGTGTTGGATGCATTGATTGGAGTATCGGATTGATTGAAATCGCAATTGACTGATTTTTGCCCAACCTGTGCTCCCAACCGATCGGTTCATGTGATGAACCGGTCGGCTGAGGTTGCTGAACTGGTTGGCTGGAGTGTCCAGGACGATCGGCTCATGCCCAGGTTGAAATGACCGGTTCAAGGGTTGAACTGATCGGCTCAACTGGTGCAACCGACCAGTTAGGAAAAGTCATGTCGGCAAGAATTTTCCTTTGGTTTCAAATTGCCCAATTCGATTGGGAATAATATTGGTATTCGATACCAATTGGGAAAGAAACAAGGAAAGTCTTTTTGAGCCGGATTAGGACCATGAACCGATCGGTTTAGGGCACCAACCGATCGGTTGGAGTGCCCCAAACGATCGGCTCAGGTCCAACCGATCGGCTCAATGGCCGAACCGATCGGTTCAGTTGTGAACCGATCATTTCAAGTTGCGAACCGGTTGCTTTTTGTGGAAAATTCTCGAACCCTTCTACTCCTGCTTTAGTCCCGCATTGCCCGGGATGGAGAACCCTGTCCCATGACTCTCCTATATATATAGGGGTATTGGGGGCTTCTCAAAGTACAGCTCAGTGCAACCAGTTGCTCTGCAAGTTGTCGTTCTCTCTGGTTTTGGTAACCGTGAGAGAGCCCGAGCAAGTGCTTCCCGCAAAAGGGAGGTGCAGCAAGGGAAGGACAACTGCAATTGCAACAGGAGGCAGGAGAGCGTGTTGGCGACTAGTACGTCAATAGGAGGGTGCGACTCCTTCCACTTCCTTATGGGACAAAGAGAGTGGAGTTTTAGGTGGTCTGTGTGGACTACTATTGAGGCGGGAGGACACTGCCGCTTAGGAGGACAACTGTCATCCGACAGTCCGGTTCGAGTAGGAGTTGTCAGTCCCGATGCGACCAGGAGCTGCACATACGCCGTCGAAGTCCGGAGTTGAAGACCGCACATTGCGCGAGGTATTGTCGCCGAGCAAGCCTCGGGACAAGGTATGATTCCACAAACCATCCTTTCCTATTATATAGACGTTGACGTGTTTCCTCGGTATGGGTTTGGGGAGAAAATTTTTTGTTTCCGCTGCCTTTTCTGTCTCCCCTAAAACCCAACAGTGGTATTAGAGCAGCGTCAACTGTTCTATATTTTAGGAATATCGATATGATTGATTTTTGGTTTGTCGCCTTTATTTATTGCATACGATGCAAATAATATCGGCTTTATTCATGTCCAATCCTAAATCCACAAATCCCTAATTACATATATGATATGTATTATTAATGCACTCGATACGCGTCGCCCTTAAACGAGTTTTGTGGTGGATGTGTGTAGCATGATTATGGCCTATAAACCCCTATCTGTGATTGGTTGTGTGTGGTTGCTTGCATCTCGGTCTGCGCACCGATCTTCCCTCTCTTATTCCTGATGTAACTCGAAATAATTTGAGATTCTTTCCTACCTTTGCTCCCCCCGAATGTAACTCGGGGTTTCCTTTTTTTTAAAAGCAATGTAATAAATAGAATAGGATTTTATTTCCTGTTATGTCAAATACCGGCGGACATCAAGATGACTGCTCAGACTGTCGGTTCAAGGCGTGAACCGATCGGTTGACGTTCCAGACGGTCGGTTCAAGGAGTGAACCGATCGGTTGATGACCGGTTCGAGGAGCGAGACGAGCGGGTGGCGGACATGACGAGATGCACGATGACCAGGCGAACCGATCGGTTGGAGGAGCCAACCGATCGGCTGGTGGCACCCAGACGACCGGCTGGAGAGTACAGATCATTCATGTGATGAGTTGATCAACTCGGATGGCAAGGCACAGAGTTCATCTTGTACAGGTTGCATGTGATGTTGACCTAGATGACCGTGATTCCTCTTGGCTCGAGGAATCACATTAGGATGGCCATAATCATCGCTTTTATTGTTTGTGCATGTTTTCTGTGGGATATAGCATGTATATGATACGTACTATGTATTGTGGTGATTGGATATGTATATGTATATAAAACCAAATCCCTCATTAAAATATTAAGTTTTAGATGCCTTCCAAATGCGACACACATGAAAAGCTTGATCAACCAAGTGTGGGCACGCCCAAGCGTGGTGCACCGTCTATCTCGTGGAAGCGTGAAGGATGAATGTGTGGGTCTGCCCAAGCAGGGTGCATATTCATCGTGTTCGCTTTGGGTCGGACTTAACAAGGTGACCTAGATAGGATCTAGCGCCTTGAGGCATGGAGATGATCATTGCAAGGAGTTTTATATGACATCTTATCAAGAGTTGCATATGATGCAATTGGCAAAAGTTGCCTACCTGAGAGATCTATGTTGTGGGTGACAGCCCAAGCTGGTCCATGACTTAGAGGATTTCAGGATCTTTCCCACTAGAAGGTTGTACGCTGCAATCTTCCGAATTGATGGTGAGGGCTATCAATTTGAAGTAAAATAGTGGGAGCGATTATTAATTAAAGGCCTAATTATATCGTCAAACTTTCAAATCAATCAAATAAGTCAAAAATGAGTTTTGGACTAAAATTGCATATTTTCCTTTTTGTAGTTCAAATGGCAACAAACAACAACAACTTTTCTTTGCGATCGGTCCTTGACAAGGACAAGCTAAATGGGACAAACTTCCACGACTGGTATCGGACATTGAGAATTGTTCTCACTCAAGAGCATAAGCTCTATGTCCTGGATACTCCAATTCCAGAAGAACCCGCTCCTAATGCACCAAGGACAGAAAGGGATGCTTACAAGAAGCATTCTGATGATGCCATTGATGCAAAGTGCTTGATGCTATGTTCAATGAACCATGAGTTGCAGAGGCAACATGAGAACATGGGTGTCATAGAGATGATTCTGCATCTCAGGAACATGTATGAAGATCATGCACGGCAGGAGAGGTACAATGTTTCTAGGGCGCTGTTCAAGTGCATCATGACAGACGGAGATCCAGTTGGTCCTCACACACTCAAGATGATTGGGTATGTGGAGAACCTGCAGAGACTGGGATTTCCACTGAGCCAAGAGTTGGCTACTGACGTGATACTGCAATCGTTGCCAGAATCTTACAGTTAGTTTGTGATGAACTACAACATGAACAACTTTGATAGGCCACTGTCAGAGTTGTTGGGCATGTTGAGGACAGCCGAGTTACAAATGAAGAAGGACAAGCCTAAGTTCGTGATGGTGATCAAGAGCAAGAAAGGTAAGTCCAAGCGCAAGGGCAAGGGCAAAGCTAAGAAAGGTTCTGAAGCTAGCCAGGAGTCCAAGCCATCTTCAGCTCTCAAGGCCAAGGGAGGCGTGACCAAGAAAGGAAATTGCCACCATTGTCAAAAGCCAGGAGATTGGAAAAGGAATTGTCCTCTCTACCTGGAAGAACAAAAGAAGAAGGAGGCGACTGAAACCTCTACTTAAAGGTGTCATGAAAGTAAACTTGTAACACTTTTGAGATATATGATATCAAGATGTAAAGTGTAAAGCATTCTTACTTGGGGCAAGTGTTGCCTTTATAGATAGGAATACTTTAGTTTATTTTCAGCCAATAAGGCATGTAATACAGTTGTGAACTGCTATTTCATACTTGCCAATAGATAGAAACACTTTATTTTTGCATATTGTATGACAATGATGGCAATTAATAAAGAGATGTTTCAATTTATAAAGATGTGATCTTTGTGGCAATGCCTTATTTATCTTGTGATATTTGATATGCATAAGATAAGACGATACCTAAAAGTTATAGATAACTCAAACAATTTAATTAGCATTAATCATGAGAAATTCATTTCTAGTTTCCATGTGATGGATAAATCTAGACTCTTTTGGTTATAGAACCAGTAAGAGACATGAATATCTTGGACATGATTAATCAATCTTCACTAATGTAGTGGGAGAGTGATTATCCTATTAGGTATAATACATGTGATGTATTTACATACCTATTGGAATAAATGCTAATACTTCAAATGGTGTTTAGAGAAATACCAATATGAATATCTTGAAGTATTCAAGATTATCATAAATGAAGTACAAATTTGGTAAAGATTAATTCTTGATGAGATCAATGAATGAAATACTTGGACCAAATGTTTGAGATCCTTATGAGTGATTATGATAGTGTATCATAGTGAACTCATGATTAAGGCATGGTGATGTCTGAATCAAGAAGGAATCATACTCTAAGGAGTTAGAGAATGATTATCAAATAACTGAATTCTTCTTAATTAAAAGAATACCCCACACTAATAAAAGAAATTAAGAATCACAAGGGTTGTGAGTTCTTATATCTTTAACAGATACACCTCAATTATCTATGTGATGAGTTGTTCATGTGATGAGTCAACTATCAAGATGAATATGAGGAACCGAATCTTGAGTTATGGTTTATGACCTTTACATCCTAAATGACATCCATGTGAACCATAAGGTATGACCTTGATGGTAGCACTCATTGGATCATATCCATAAGTGCAAATGAGTCTCAAGTGTTAAGACACATGAATAACATTTTGAGAAGGATGATGCTTGTTGATTGCAACTTAATGACTAAGACATTTGGCATATGGATACTAAAACCGCATTCCTATGAGGAATAAAACCAGGATGTGTACGTGACACAACCTATAAGGTTTATGAATCCACTAATGCAAATGAAGTCTATAAGTTACAATGGACTAATCAATGTGATTGATTGAGTACAAGCAACTCAAAATTGGATCTTTACTTTGATGATATAGTCAAAGGGTTTGACTGATATGTCAAAGATAAAGAAGGGGTCTGTGTTTTAGTGGGAGCGTATTCACATTCCACATATTGATGTGAAATGGAATTGTTCTAGAATGGAAATCCAAAAGTGGAAATTATCTTTAAGGAAGATAGAGATGTTTCCTATGTGATAGGAATAGAGATCTATAGAGATAGTTCTCGAAAATCTCTTGACCTGGAAAGAGAAAGCATACATTGGCAATCTGTACTGAAGTGTTCAGTATGCAAAGATTCAGTGGGAGAAAACTTGTCCATGTTACATGGAGTTAGTATCCCAAGGCCAAGTGTCCAATTCTTATGAAGAATGGGAACACTAAGAATAGATATGGATTTATCATGTATGTAATCATCCCATTATCTTGCATGTATGACATGGCAAGAATAAAATGCATTCATCATCTTGTATGTAGGACATGGCAATATGATGTGCTCATCCTGATAACTTGCATGTGTGACATGACGAGTGGATGGCTGTCTATTTCCAGTAAGGGTTACTGGAATACCATGAGAACTTGATAAGTGCTTGTGAAGTACTAGTTCTATGGAGATAAGGAAGAGTTCGATGTAAAGAGTTACATTGATGCGAACTTCCGAAAGGACAGAAAATTAATCGTAAAACATACATAAGATGTATAAAAGAGAATTTTTGTTGATAATTGGAAATGTTCCAATAAAGCCATTTAAAAGGGGAAATGCCGAGTATCTATGTGTTAGAGAACAACAATGAATACTATATGGATCTGAAAGTTCATGAGATGAACTTATATTCCACTCATTGATGACAAGTCTGGAATCCTTGATCATGCAATGTGGCTGAAGGTTAGCAAAAGGAATACTAGATCGCATATTACGGCAACTCCATCTCATACGTGCGACGTACAGTGAAGAGATGTGAGACATGCAATTTGAACAGACTTTGGCAAGGTGTTGACATTACTCACTATGTTTGTACTAAGAGCACAGTAACATGTGGGACATGTTTGAAGATCACTATGAATATGATTCAAGGGTGATTGGCTCACAGTGCAAGTGGGAGTCTGTTGGTATGTATGCCCTGAGAGCCAATCATGTAATGATTGGTGGGATACATCAAGATTGATTTGATAAACATCAAAGGCGAGCTTCCAATTCTTTCTGGTTCAGTCATATGAGATAGTGATAGAACATATTGAATGTCTAGAGAATGACAATACTCAATGACGTATGCTTCTAGGTTGAGGACCTGAACGATGAGATCATACGGATGCTAAGAGTTTGTACATTCTTGTTATGTCCCTAGTCGGATGTCATTGTGGAAGGTAGATAGACAGCAATGACACACAAGACTAGATTGTGGTGTTGGTTGATGACAGAATCTCATTAGTCATGATATAGAGATATCAAACCAAACACATAGGTACTTGTTAGAGAACAAGTGTACCAGACAGACCCACCGTGAGTTTGACACATGGAACCATGAGATGGTAGTCACAGTCAGTACTCACAGTGATGGTGGTGAGTGTGATTCTTAGACCTGAAATCACTGCACTCAACACATGTCGTTGGGCACACTTTGACATCATCAAACGCAGTCCTGAAACATGGGTTGTTATAAAGGTGATGATTGGGTGGCTTTGACACATGGGGCTTTTGAGGGGTGAGTGATAGATATGGGATTTGTCCCTCCTGAGGGAGTTTGATATCCATGGCCACTTGATGAGTAGGATTGAGAAAGGCGTGCACGCATGTGTGAATCAGTATGTGATACTGATGTCATACATATCTCTTCCAGTCTACTCTGAGATCAAGGAAGTGAATGAACGTTGACAGGATGACTGTTCCATGCCTCGAGTTCATTCGGGATATCAGTGACAAAGGAATTATACACTCGCTGTAACACCATTCATGGATTGTAGGATGAATGTTGTTCTCCAACTTTCTACTTTCACTTGGGTAGCACTGATGTGTGACTAGGCACCGCTCTTTGCTTGTGAAGTCATAAGTGTTATGGACTTTCACTGCCAACGTGAAATGGACCTATAGGGTCACACACATAGGATTTAACCTGGAAGAGGAGTTTTGTCCACAAAGCAATGTTTAGATTGATTACTAAAGGAGTTTAGTAGTTCAATTAAACACTCAATCAGTCGATAGCTCAATATCATATGGTTCAAGGTGTTGGACGCATTGATTGGAGTATCGGATTGATTGAAATCGCAATTGACTGATTTTTGCCCAACCTGTGCTCCCAACCGATCGGTTCATGTGATGAACCGGTCGGCTGAGGTTGCTGAACCGGTCGGCTGGAGTGTCCAGGCCGATCGGCTCATGCCCAGGTTGAAACGACCGGTTCAAGGGTTGAACCGATCGGCTCAACTGGTGCAACCGACCAGTTAGGAAAAGTCATGTCGGCAAGAATTTTCCTTTGGTTTCAAATTTCCCAATTCGATTGGGAATAATATTGGTATTCGATACCAATTGGGAAAGAAACAAGGAAAGTCTTTTTGAGCCGGATTAGGACCATGAACCGATCGGTTCAGGGCACCAACCGATCGGTTGGAGTGCCCCAAATGATCGGCTCAGGTCGAACCGATCGGCTTAATGGCCGAACCGATCGGTTCAGTTGTGAACCGATCATTTCAAGTTGCGAACCGGTTGCTTTTTGTGGAAAATTCTCAAACCCTTCTACTCCTGCTTTAGTCCCGCATTGCCCGGGATGGAGAACCCTATCCCATGACTCTCCTATATATATAGGGGTATTGGGGGCTTCTCAAAGTACAGCTCAGTGCAACCAGTTGCTCTGCAAGTTGTCGTTCTCTCTGGTTTTGGTAACCGTGAGAGAGCCCGAGCAAGTGCTTCCCGCAAAAGGGAGGTGCAGCAAGGGAAGGACAACTGCAGTTGCAACAGGAGGCAGGAGAGCGTGTTGGCGACTAGTACGTCAACAAGAGGGTGCGACTCCTTCCACTTCCTTGTGGGACAAGGAGAGTGGAGTTCCAGGTGGTCCGTGTGGACTACTACAGAGGCGGGAGGACACTGCCGCTTAGGAGGACAACTGTCATCCGACAGTCCGGTTCGAGTAGGAGTTGTCAGTCCCGGTGCGACCAGGAGCTGCACAGATGTCGTCGAAGTCCGGAGTTGAAGACCGCGCATTGCGCGAGGTATTGTCACCGAGCAAGCCTCGGGACAAGGTATGATTCCACAAACCATCCTTTCCTATTATATAGACGTTGACGCGTTTCCTCTGTATGGGTTTGGGGAGAAAATTTTTTGTTTCCGCTGCCTTCTCTGTCTCCCCTAAAACCCAACATCCCTGTGGTAGATCCAGATCTGAAGAAGTAGTGTGTAGTATCACGTTTCTTCTCCTCTAGATCTATCATTTCCTCACGCTATACTCACCCCCATTCTTCGTGGTATCTCATGGATGTATCTTTCCGTAACGCCGCCATGTTAACCGCAAGCATGAGTGGCTAAACACCATAACTTGGGTTGGGAGTAGCCACTAAGGCTCTCCCAACATGTATATTGTCTCTTTCTTTTGAATATATATATTCTTATCAAGATTATCTCTATGCACCTGTTTTAATGCTTCACTTGTATGCTTAGCTACCATCTTGTGATGTTTGATTGATTGTTGATATCTCGAGAGAGTAATATTGCTTTTATCCCGTGTCATGGAGTAGTATGAATGCACGAGAGTGTTGAAATGCTAAATGCTTCAAACCATATATTTTGTTGTGAGGTTTTTGAGTTGTCATCTCGAGAGAGAGGCTTCTTTTAGGCCTAAATCTATCCTCATCTCGAGAGAGAGTGGAATAGGTATTTTATGGTTGCTTGTAATCTTGATGTGAGTATGCAGGAGAGAGAGATAGTATGCTTGTTGGCGAGACGCTTTGGTTGGTGAGCCCCAACCTGAGTTTTCCCATATACTTGTTACAATTTGTTTCTTTTACTTCTTTTATCTTATTGTTCTTATTCTCGAGCTACCGTTTCCTCGGGAACACATATTAATCCTCTTTTATGCTGGAGTATGGAGTGTTGATTCCGCGTTCTTAGCATGACCAACCTTGTCCCTGTGTTCGACCCCCATTGCTACATCAGACCCCGTTATCATTGCGGGGGCCTGAGTGTCGGGTTATCTCTTTAAAAGTACGACTACTTTAATCCGCTCCTTTTGGATGCGCGATTCAGGTCGATCAACTTTTTGGCACCATTGCCGGAGACAAGGCAAAATGGTACTATTAAAGAACCCGAGTCCACTTACTATACTCCCGTACCTCAAGCTTAGCAATAAGCTTGACAACATAGCCTCTTTAAGTCTTCTAACCTGAACCTGCACAGAACAGTTCATTTCATCAAGCCCGGTTTTCTAAATTGATCGTACGTTCTATTCAGGTACCCGGGAAGAAGTACTTTGTTCAACTAATTCCGTTCATCATGCCGCCTCGCGTGGAACCACCCCTTTCCGTAGACGAGTAGAACGCGAGGATTGGACAACACCCACCTATGCCAGAAACTGATGGAGATGGTCGTTATAATGACGATCATCTCTATGAAGAACAAGAACAACCTGAAGATGATCATCACCATGAGGAGCGTCATCATCGCCGCAGGCACAGAAGAAACCACCAAGAGTGAAATCACAGGGATAGCGCCAACGAAGATGATGAAGAGGAAGAAAAGACTCTTCGGGAGTTGGCAGGTATAAAAGCTAACAACTCAAGATGTCCTGTGGTCATCCCAAGGTTCCATGTAGCAAACTTCAAACTGAAGCCAGCTGTAATATCTATGATCCAGAACAAAAGCTTTCGAGGGAATTCAAAGAATGATAACCCTTATCATCACCTCGACGCTTTTAAGAATATTTGTGACACCATCAAGATGCGGGGAGTTCCACAAGAAGTCATTTACTGCAAGGGTTTCATCTTCTCTTTGGAGGACAAGGCACTATCCTGGTACCTTGGGCTACCGCATCAAGCTTTGAATCGATGGAATGCATTGGCAGACACTTTCGTGAACAAGTTCTACCCCACCGAGAAGACTATTCGTAACAGGCAGAAGATCACGTCTTTCATGCAGAAGCCAAGTGAGAATCTACATGAAGCCTAGGAAAGGTATCAAGAGTACCAAAGAGACTGCCCTCACCACAATTACAAGAAGGGGTTCTTAATAAAAACTTTCTACAATATAACTCCTGAAGAGAGAGTCTCGCTGAGTGTAGCAGCTGGAAGAAAATTTCTCAGTAAAAAGCCTAGTAGATCTAAAAAGATCATAGAAAACATGGCTGAGTTACAAGCTGGGACTGATTATGACCGGATCGACAGAAGATATGCTAAGAAAGCCACCAATGAAGGACCTTCAATTGAATTAAAGGCTCTCGAAGCAATCATGTCTCAAATACAAAAGATAGCCACATATGTCAAATAGCTGAAGGAATCAGGAGGGAAAGGAAAGAAACAAATTGAGAAGGTGATGAAATGTGTCACCTGTAGTGAAGAAGGGCATGGGATAAATAACTGCATATATACCCGACCCGAAGAATCAAGTGAAAGCGAGTCTGAGGAGGAGAAAGTTGAAAATGTCTCTTATGCTAACTTTAAGAGACCAGAGCACCCATGATTCAGTTATGGAAACAAGGATGCTGTAGAAAATTCGCATCAATTGAATAATCCACCCAAGCAACCACCAAGTTTTGAGAAGAAGAGCGGACAATGATAGTACACCAAGACAAGCACTTTCCAGACAAACAAAACCAATTATCAAGGTCAAGGTAAGTATCAAAACCGCCAAGCTGCTAACACAAGTCAAGGACAAGGACAAGCTCAAGGACAGAGTCAGACAAGGAGTACTAGTCAGCCTAACTTAGTAGGCCAACTATTCGATTTCATCAAGAGACAGGACACGGTAAATAATCAACTTGCACAAAGTGCACTGTCCAACTCTGGCATTTTGAACACTATGCAGGTACAATTGGCGGATATGCAAACACATCAACGCCAGATAGACCAGTAGCTTGCTCAGTTGGCCGAGCTCGTAAAGAACCCTTCAGGGAAGATTCCTTCTAACACAGAATCTTCCAAGATGGCGATCCTTAGATCGGGAAGAACAATAGAGCACCCTGAGGCGACAAGACCTGAAGAACCAGAGCCAGAGAATGTTATAGAGAACCCAGTCAAGGGAGAGAACCAACACCCACCAGTTAGGGAACCAGAGCCTGAAGAAGAATTATTTGCCAAGAGGAGTCTGTACTTTCCAAGATTACCTTTTCCATATAAGCTTGTAAAGGCTCACCTCAAGAAGAGGTATGAGAAGTTCACGGAATCAGTGAAAAAGCTCCACCTGGAGGTACTATTTCTGGATGCATTGGAAGAAATGTCGAACTATGCCAAATTCTTCAAGGATCTAGTCACGAAGAAAAGATGAGGAAGGATCAAAACTGTACACCTAGCCATCATGTCAATAGCCTTCGTAAAAGTGGAACTACCTACCCAGAAGAAGGACCTTAGAGCCTTTATTATACCTTTTGTCATAGGGGATAACATCGAAAGGAAAGGTCTCACCGACTTGGGGGCTAGCATCAGTCTAATGCCTTTAAGCCTCACACAACGATTAGGACTGACTGAGATGGTCAGGACTAATATGAGAATCGAGTTGGCAGTCCACACCTTTAAGAGGCCAGTGGGAGTAGTCGAAGATGTTCTAATTCACGTGGGGAAATTCTTCATCCCATGTGATATTGTTATCATTGACACTATTGAAGACCCTAAATGCCCTATTATCTTCAGACTTTATTTCTTGGCGACTGGGAGGGCACTGATTGATGTTGCTGAAGACATCATAACTCTGAGGGTCGGAAATGATCACATATATTTCAAGGTGAAAGACGCTATGAAAGGACCATCCCTGCTCGAATATGCTTACTTTGTGGATAGCTACAACCAATATTGAAAAGAAGTAGAAGAAGACACAGTAGTGGTAGACCCTCTTATGAGGGCGTTAAACAAAGAAAATTCAGAAATCGACGTCCCCGAGGTTGCTGAGATCCTCAAATACCTAAATTGAGACGCAGGGGATTTGAGCGACGAAGAGGAAGTTGTCGAGACAGCCAATTATGCTTCTCTAGAACTGACAAGGGAAGAAGAGAAAGTATCAAAACCCAAAACAAAACTTAAACAATTACCGGAGGGTCTAAAATATGAGTTTCTTGATCCTAAAGAAAGGAATCCTATCATAGTCAATGCCAGTCTGACCGAAGAGAAAATGGAAAGACTTCTTAAGGAGCTAAGGCTCCATAGTCAAGCTATAGGCTATTCAGTGGATGATATCAAAGGGCTTAACCCTGCTCTATGTATGCACCACATAAATCTAGAAGAATCGGTAAAACCTATGGTTCAACCCCAGAGGAAGCTGAATCAAATGTTAAAAGAAGTTGTAAAGAAGGAAGTCATCAAGCTAAGAGATGCAGGCATTATCTACCCGATCAGCGACAGCAATTGGGTGAGCCCAATTCATGTTGTACCAAAGAAAGGGGGATGACAGTGGTGAAGGGTGATAAAGGAGATGAAGTAGCCGTCCGGACTGTAACCGGGTGGAGAATGTGTATAGATTATCGAAAGCTGAATCAAGCAACGAAGAAAGATCACTACCCTCTTCCCTTTATCGACCAAGTGCTAGAAAGGCTTGCGCATCATGAAATTTTTTTATTCTTGGACAGTTATTCTAGATTTTACCAAGTTCCCATTCTACCTGATGATTAGGAGAAAACTACCTTCACCTGTCTATATGATACCTATGCCTTCCGAAGAATGTCATTTGGATTATGCAATGCTCCTACAACATTCCAACGTTGCATGATCTCGATGTTCTCAGACTTTTTGGAGGACATTGTGGAAATCTTTATGGATGATTTTTCTATTTATGGAAGAGATTTTGATGGTTGTTTGAAAAACCTATCGTTAGTCCAACAACGTTGTGAAGAGAAGAACTTAGTCCTCAAATGGGAGAAATGCCATTTTATGGTGCAAGAAGGCATAGTCCTGGGGCACAAGGTCTCAAAGAGAGGTATTGAAGTAGATGTAAGTAAGTTCGAAGCCATCTCTAAACTGCCTCCATCTAAGTCCGTGACAAGGGTGTGAAGTTTTCTTGGTCACGCCTATTATTATAGAAGATTCATCAAGGACTTTTCGATGATATCAAAACCCCTTTCAAATATGCTGATTAAGGACACATAATTTGATTTTACGTATGATTGTCTGAAAGCTTTTCAGACCTTGAAGGAAGCCCTCATAACTCCACCTATTCTCTAAGCCCTGGATTGGGAGTTACCCTTCGAGCTAATGTGTGATGCTAGTGACTATGCCCTGGGGGCAGTCCTAGGGCAGAAGAAGGATAAGATACATCATGTTATCTGCTACGCCAACCGCACCCTGGACGAGGCACAAGTAAATTACACTACCACGGAGAAAGAATTATTAGCTATTGTTTTTTCTTTTGACAAATTCAGGTCTTATCTGATTGGAGCAAAAGTAAAGGTTTATATAGACCATGGAGCTATTAGATACCTAATGCAGAAGAAGGACACTAAGCCTAGGTGCTAAGGTAGGCCCTATTACTCAAGGAGTTCGATCATAAGATCATTGACAAGAAAGGGGCGGAAAACGTTGTGGCCGACCATTTGTCGAGGATTATCGTCGAAAACAAGAATTATCCACCTGTTAATGATAAATACACATATGAGGCTTTGCTCATGATAGAAGCCGAAGAATCGAACTTGCCATGGTTTGCAGACATTTCCAATTACTTTCCTTGCGGGGAGTTACCACTGGACATCACATACAACCAGAAAAAGAAGCTCTTGTCTGATGTGAGGAACTACTATTGGGACGACCCATTACTATTCAAGAAATGTTCTGACAGTTTGTATAGAAGATGTATACCGGAAGAGGAAGTCCCACTAATATTGAGAGAATGCCACTCTTCACCATATGGAGGGCATCATAGTGGGGACAGAACTGCCGCAAAAGTGCTTCAATTAAGATTTTACTGGCCTTCACTATTCAAGGACGTTGCTGCTTATTTGAAGGTTTTCAAGGAGTGCCAGTCAATCGGAAATATCGGAAAAAGGAACGAAATGCCTATGATAGACTGGGTAGAAGTTGAGATCTTTGACATCTGGGGAATAGACTACATGGGTCCCTTCCCCTCATCAAAAGGTTATCAGTACATATTAGTGGTTGTGGACTGTGTGTTGAAATGGGTAGAGGTTGTTGCTACCCAAACCTACGACTCTAAGTTTGTGATTAAGCTATTTGAGAAAACCATCTTTCCACGCTTTGGAGTACCCCGCACTGTGATAAGCGATGGCGGATCACACTTTGGGGAGAAGAAATTTGAGGCGCTGTTGAAGAAGTACGGGGTCAAGCACAAGGTTGCAACACCCTATCACCCTCAAACCTCTGGACAGGTGGAGGTATCTAATAGGTAGATTAAACAAATTTTGGAAAAGACTGTCAACCGTACTCAGAAAGATTGGTCCATGAAGCTCGACGATGCACTCTAGGCTTATAGAAATGCTTATAAGACACCCATAGGCACAACGCCTTACAAGCTAATCTATGGAAAGTCTTGTCATTTACCCTTAGAGCTTGAGCACAAGGCCCTTTGGGCGATTAAGTTTCTAAATATGGACCTGGAAAAGGTAGGGAAAAAGAGATATCTGTAGCTATAAGAGCTCGAGGAGATGATATTGCATACTTATGAAAATGCAAAGATTTACAAGCAGAGGACCAAGGTGTGGCGTGATGCCCACCTAAGGAACAAGGACATTCGTGATGGAGACAAAATTATTCTCTTCAATTCTAGCATCAGAATTTTCCCTGGGAAACTCAGAACAAGATGGTTAGGCCCATTCTCTACGGAAAAGATTTATCCATCAGGAATGATGGAGATTCAAGGAGAAAAGACTGGGATCTTCAAGGTCAATGGCCACAGGTTGAAAAGATTCTACGAGGATGAAGCCTTTGTAAGAAGATCAGAGATCAACCTGGATGAACCAACCAAACTCAACAAAGAAAAGGATCAAGAGTTGCCTCATCCAACTAAAGGACCAGAAAAGTGAAAAATTTATGCAGTCTAGCTAAGAGACTTTAAAGCAAGTGCTTCTTGGGAGACAATCCAAGTTTTCATCTCTCTTCTCTTTATCTTTGTTTTTACCTTCTCTCCTTTAGTTTGAGTTTTCCCCCTGTTCTGAGCATTTTTCATCTTCATTTTGAACTTAATAAGTTTAAGTTTAAGTTTCCAAGAAGGATTGGTCTTGCTTAATTGCGACTGTGAATATAATCGTGACCGCATCTTTGCTCATGCTTATCGAATAATCTAGCCCGCAATCTTTTCTCTTAGCCGAAAAGACTGCGACTGTAGTTTTCTCCAAGGAATTGTGACCGCGGAAAACATCGCGACCACAACTCCTTTCAAGAACATCACGACCGTCATAAAAATCGTGACTGCGGTAAAAGCCGCGACCACGATGTTTTACTCGGTTAAGTCAGGTCACGATTCGGATGCCTATAAATACTTTTAAGTCACCAAATGACAGACTCTTTATGCTCCTTTCGCTTTTGTGTAAACCCTTAGATTTTCTAGTCTGTTCGTTCGAGAACCACAGCCGCAACCATGATTCTTCCGTCCAACGCCTAAGCTAGTCGCTGCAGTGAGTCCGCCAGGATCGTTTGGTCGCTGCAGTGAGTCCTCCAGGATCATTTGCCTAGCCTCTCATGACTTTCGCCATCATCACATTCTCTCCCATCGATCAGGTAGCCTACTCGTTTCTCCTTTTTTCACACCGACATGTTTTATTTTGATGTCGAGCTCTTCCTTCATCGCTACGGCTAGCCGCTTTCGTCATTTATCCGATTTTCACCTCATCGACGCCTTGTTTCCGAGCGCTTGCCCCGTTCTTTTTTCATTCCCCTTTCAGTCCTAAGAAGAAAGTTCTTAAAACCCTAAAAATGAAAAAAATAACTAGACGAAGAACAACATTCAGAAGAACTGAACGGATGAAGCGGACCATGACCTTGGTCATCTCAACTGATGTGGGGTGTAAAACCCTAAGAACCGCATGCCGTTAACCTCTAAAAAGTGCTAAGTTCGTCTTTTCTGAGGAAAAGACCGCGACCACGATTATAATCTCGATAGCAATTAACATAGCGACCGCGGTTTTCTTCTCAGAAAAGAATCGCGACCGCGATTAAAAACCACGACCACAATCTTTTCAAGAAAGCCACGACCGCTATTTGCTCAGAAACAACAATAACCGCGACCACGATTAAAAACCACGACCGCAATTTTTTACTGTCAGTTAAAAAGTTGAGAATGTTAACCTATAACCTGGTAATTAAATATAACTTGATGATAATTATTCCTAGGAAAATAAAGATGATTCTTTGGGTATACTTTACAGAGGACTAATCTACTTTAACCTGCAAAATGTCTTCTTCACCTTCGAGTGATCCCCTGTACCAGAGGGCTACCTCCCTAAAGGAGGTAGAGATGATAGTGAAGGACTTAACTGAGAAGTTGAAGAGGAGCACCATCATATCAGTCCCCAAGTGCCTAGAGATCCAGCTCAGACTGGAACAATATCAGCAGATCTTGACTGGGGTACCACAAGAGGAGTCTACAGAAGCAACAGAGAAGACAGGGGAAACAAAGGCCTCCGAGTATCTACCTGAGGAGTCAGGAAGCCCAGTGCACGGGAAGAAGTGAAAAGCTGCATTCAAGGAACCCAGCCCCAACAAGAAGGCGAAGACGGAAAAGGCGGTAGAAGGAGCCTCTGTGCCTCAGAGGGAGCCCCAATTCATACCCCGAGACATCGTGCACCAATCTGCCTATGACTGGATGTACACCAACAAAGAATGCTGAGACATTACTTCGACGTGGAGGACTTCAAGAGGCTGGGGCTATATTACAGGACAGTAAAGTTCCCGGAGGGCGCAAACTTACGAACCATCTACACGCCCGAAGTAAGGTCGTACCAGAGGCTAACCCTAGAGTTTATGTCCTCTCTGACTAAGCTCACCATCGATGAAGGGACGTGAGTAGCAGGAGGAGGGGACTACCATCTACAAGTACGACTTGGGGATGAAACCCACCAGATAATAGAGACGGACCTGAACAATATCTTCACCGCATCTGAAGAAGAGGCTAAAGTCTGTTCAAGTGCTCTGGGGGAGAGGTAGATTGTTGCATACGACATCAATAAGATGTGGGAGGAGCTGACTAGAGAGGGAAAGCACAACCTGAAGAACTCCAAGGCCTCCAGAATCAGAACCTTCTTCATCAAAATCATACAGAAGATCACCACCTTCTCTATAGATGCCAGGTCAGAGACCGGGATAGTCAGCAAGGGGGATCTCTTCCTTATATGGTCTATGATCAATAAGCGACCAGTTAATATAGGAAGGATCCTTATCAGAAGGCTGTCATCGGCTATAGGCGGTGAGGCGAAGAGGAAGTCCACCTTCTGTATGGGGGGTCAGATAGCGAGGATAGCCGACTACCTACTGGAAGAAGGAAAATTGTAAAGATACGAAGAAATGGAGGGACAACAAAGTATAGATATAAAGTCCCTCACCATCATGGGAATTTTGGAAGTGAAGGGGGAGAAAGCATATTTTAAACACCAAGGACTGAAGAAACCACCCCCCCTCCCTGAAATGGCGTTCTATGACGCCCACAAGTTGTGGGCGACTCTCGACGACGTTGAGAAGATTAGCTCTGGGACACTACATGCTAGCACATCGGCAGAACCTACATGCACAATAGAAGAAAGCAGTGTCCCGACAATAATAGTGAAGAAAACCCAGAAGCCAAGTAAGAAACTGGCGGTGGAGAAAAAGAAAGTAGAAGCCACCATTAAGCCAGCTAAAAATGAGAAGGCCGCAGAACGACCGGTGGAAGCACAAGTTGCAGACCTCACTTCCCCAAGACCGCAGGAGGAAACTTCTACAGTGGAGGGAGATGCAAAAAAGACTAAATGCACTAAAGAGGTCTCGCAAAACCCACCAGCCAGCTAGAGGCAGAGCCAAAAGGACAAGGCTCCCAAGCCATACCAGAGCCAGAGCCAGAGCCAGAGAGGGGCCAAGCCGAAGAAGAAGCCCATCTCGACACCAACATGCTGGAGACAGAGGAAGAAATACAAGCCTCTCAAGACGTACCAGAGGTGGAGCCAAATAAGAGTCAACCAAGGGAGATGCCCCCACCACCACCACCTAAGCAGCCAACTGTGCCGAGTGCATCAATGAAATGTGCGGGACAACAACTGCACCAACAACAACAACAGGCACCCTCCTTTGGGGGTGCCCTAGGTAATAGGTTTGATGCAATGTGGGAACACATGCATCAAACCAATTCAATAAATGAAAAAATTTCTACTTCTTTATCTTCACTAACAATGCAGGTAAAGGAGATCGATGAGAGGACGTCAGCACTCCCGGAGTTCATGCAAGAAGTTTTCAGCAATCAATGGAGGATGTTGGGGATGCTGACAAAAATGCAGGAGGAAATGACGATCCTGTGAAAAGAAGGGCAAGCCATACACACAGAAAATGAGCAAATGCGCCAAGAATATGAAGAGGCAATGGATGCCCTAGAATAAGAATGACAGGGAGTGCAAGAAGACTACCGGAAGCTCGAGCAGGAGCGTGCAGAGCTCGAAGCTTGATGGGAGAAGAAAAATACAAAGCACCCTACCAGCCCAGAATGCTCCCTCGCCAACCCCTCCATCCACGATGACAACGTGGGGGGGGGGGGGCAGGAACCGGCACAACAAAGAAAGGGAGTACAAGCCGAAGGCAATCTCCTATAGCTGAGCACCAAGGCACCCAACCAGCATGAAGGTCAATCCCCCAGTACGAAAAACATACAACACAATCAAGGGGGTTTGACCTCAACTGCGACTCGGAGGAGGCGATGCATGAAACCGCCGACGATGATGAGCAACAGGCAGGACATTGCCTCACCCCTCCCACACTCACTCTGACAAAAGCAGAGTAGGAAGCAAAGGCTCATCAGGAGGTGGTGGTCGCAGTGCTTAGCTCAGTCGGCACAGTAGAGATAGATAGGCTAATAGCTGAGCTAGGAGTTGGGATGGAAGAATTGAATGACTTCCTAATCTTCCCATCTCATGAGGAGCACAACGACTACATCTACGATGGGAAGATGTAGGTCACGCTAAAGATGATGGCTGAGGCCAGGCTGGGGCAGACGTCGGAAGAAAATCACACAAAAGACGTCATCGTAGAATCTTCCTCAGAGGAAGATGGACCAAGGGCCATAGCACAACCTCCGATCAAGGGTACTGAAAAAGTGGCCGAGGCTATGCCCACCATCTGGGAAGCCTCAGTACCGATAGTGCAAGAGGTGACGTCGAAAGACGAGGAGGGCGGGCTAGCAACCTTCTTCAAGGAATAGCTCACCAGGGAGAAGCAAGCTAAAGAAAGAAAATTGTTACCTGCAACAACTGCCCCTCTGCCTTGCAAAATGAAGGACATGGACATGAAGACTGTGTCATACATCTCTTGTAGATATGTCCATGTCCTGGTAGATGTACTTGATGACGATCTACCTCAGTCAGACATATTGTATATCAACAAGGGTAGACGTCTGACCAGGGAGAACTTCAGGAGGGTCTTTCTGAAAACGGCGCAAGTACACAAAAGGATGTTCAAGGTACTTTGTGCCACCCTCCTGGAAGAGTTCCTCCATCAGGATAAGCCACAGTCGATCCTCAACGACACCACACGTCTAGCCAACATGTTATACAAAGAAGAATACATGGCGGCAGAAGTGTTGGAACTACAGGTGGAAGTCAGGAGAAGGGAGACCAGGACAATGGTGCTACCCATCCATAATGCAAAGCACTGGGGCCTAATCGTCATCGACCTTACAGAGCGGAGGACGACGGTGCTCAACTGTTGTGTAGCAGAGATGGACAACACTTCACTTATCTACAAGATTAAGGATGCCAGGGACGCCTTAAAAATTCCTATATGCCTATAGCGAGCTATCAAAGAGGTGAGTCCAAGGTTCCAAGGGTCCTGGAAACTCTTCTCCATAAACAAGAACATTCCCCAGGAAGGATCCGGTTCAGGGGATTGTGCCTTTATCGTCTTACGTATGATGGGAGCCATCAATAGGGGCATTCCCCTGGAAGACCTGCAAGAGGAAGACCTAGATGGATTGTGGGGCATGTACGCAATGGAGGTCATCTACGATAGCCTATTATTCAAGGATCTGGTGATCGCTGCAGATGTCATGCCTCGCAGGCTCTACGTGGACATCCCTCTCCCCGAGAAGACATCTTGGAGGGAGCAAATCAAGAACATGTGGGTCGACCTGACAGAACCGGTTAGGGCTACAACTTGGAAAGTGGGCTAAGCTGTAGAGACTGAAGAGGTTGTGAAGCAAGCAGAAGACGAACATCAACCTTCAGTATCCAACACCCCTGAAGCTCCTCCTGTAGAAGGACAGCCCGCAGAAGCAGAAACCGAACAAGACTTGGGGAACAACGGACCAGAAGGCCCGACAGGAGACATAGTACCTTCCTTCGAGAACTTCGACAGATGGAGCTGCTTCAGTCTGTCGATGGAAGAACTCCTAATAATTATGAGTTCTATGAAGGAATAAAATTCGCCGGGAGATGTCATCTTCGAACGAGATGGCATCTGCGTACTAAAAGATGACCTCTGAGAAACATTGAGAATGGGAGGGTACCTCTTTGTGAGCACGATGTCAGCCTACCAGGCGCTCTTAAGAGATTCAATGCCAAACTCACACATGGCATACGTCCTACTGGTAGATGACATCCTCAAGGACAAGAAGACGGGAGAGACAAAGCGACTGCAATGACGGCTTCAAGTAGGCACACCTGAACACATCTTCTTGTCAATTCTTCATGACAACCATTGGATTTTACTGCACGTCAACCTATTGAAGAAGACTGCAATTCTGTATAATAGCTCATATGCAGCCTTCTCACTGAAGAAAACAACCAACATGATGACAGCAAAGTCTCCTACCGAAGAAAAGGCAAACACTTGCATTGAAGCTATCGTTAAAATGATACAACAACATTGCAGAGGGTTCACAATGATAAAAGGCAAAGACTTCAAGAAGACCCAATATTGCCACAGAAGCCCTCAGTAGGTACCCCTATCAAATGACGGTGGGTTCTTCTGCCTACCGTGGATGGTAGCTATCACAACTACCGACCTCAAGGTGGAGAACATGCAGTACGAGCAGTATCACGTGCTTAGGGGTATCTACGCCAGCATGCTCCTAGAGTCCAAGTGGGCCTTCCCCGCCAAATAAATAAATAAAGAATGCCCATTTATACTTCTTACTCAAATTTTGACACCCCGAGACGGGGTGCAGGATAAGTTTGGGGGAGGAGTCATAAACGGGCTGCAGAGGTACTAGAGCTTCTCTTTTTCTATTACTCCCCTTTTAAATTTCACTTTCCTTTTTCTTACGTTTCTTACGCAAAAATTTTGAAATCTTGAAATTTTCGTTACAACCGACCTCTTAGAAGCTCGCACCCTCTCGCTAAAATTGTCAAAAAGTAGTGCTCCAGCTCCTGAGAGAGAAGGATATGAGCAACTCACGAGTAAAACTACAAGTCGTAGCAACACTTCTATATCTCATTTTTACAGTAAGACATTGTAAATGTAACAACCTTAACTCATGAACCCCTGCAAACTAAGAGAACCTTAGTCATACTCCTAAACAACCATCCCCACCTGACGCTCACATCCAAAAAATTCTAGTCTCTGTAGATGGGAAAAGCTTCCCTGTTCAAAGAAAATAGCCAAAAAGAGGCTTGGCCGCCCAAGAAGACCAACAAAACCCTCAACCCAAACCTGAAAGGAGAGATAAAAAGCCAAAAATCAAATAAAATAAAGAAAAGAATATGAGAGATGTGCCCTAAAGGATGCCAAAAGTTCCTGCCCGGCCGGTATATTACTACTCTCATGAATGTAGATATGTTAGGCCCGTAAGAATAAACTGGAAGCCAAGCTTACACACCTCCAATCCTAAATGGAACTTCACATACCTCCTGACTTAAAGTCAGAAGCCCAAAAAGGGCAACACTGTTCTTTCGAAAGTTGTGGGTGAGGAGTTCGGGAGGAAGAGGAAACACCTTAAAGATTCTAGCCTACCTATACACATTAGCATAGGGCTCTCTGAAAATAAAGAATAGGTGCGAAGTCTACCTTTCGAAAAGATGTAGCACTAGTATGGATGCTAGCGAAGGGAGGGTTATGAGTTGAGAAGGAGAAACCTTTTACAATAGAAGGTTATGGCAGATGATACGAGGTTATGCAACCCTTAGTCTAGAGGGAGAGATTGAGACCTAAGGGATTGAATACATGCAACAACAGTCTTGATGCAAGAATGAGATATTTCAGCTGTGATATTATGTTATCCTTATTCATCCTTTCTCTCTCTGGGTGCTCAAACCTGCATTTAGCCTGAGGACAGGCTTGATTCTAAATTTGGGGGAGTTGATAACACCGCACTTTACATATTTTCAGTATATATTTTACACCACTTTTAGAATAACTTTAGTCAACTTTGCACACATTTTATCAATCTTCTTGACTAAAGCCTTGTTTTGTGATTTCAGGAATCAACCCAACCGCGATCGTGATCTTAGAATTGCGACTGCGGTTACTCTCCAAAGACCGTGACCGCGGTTATTCTCCAAAGATCATGACCGAGATCTCTCCAAATATTGCGACCACTGTCTTCCCAAAGATTGTGACCGCGATCTCTCCAAAGATCACGACCGCAGTCTCTCCAAAGATCATGACCGCGGCTTCTCTAAGGATCGTGACTGCGGTCTCTCTAAAGATCGCGACCGTAGCTTCTCTAAAGATCGTTACTGCGGTCTCTCAAAGACCGCGACTGAGGTCTTGGGGAGGATCGCGGTCAAGAAATATTGGGACCAAGGAGGAATAAAGGAAAGACCGTGACCGCGGTCTTAAGTCAGTGGAAGGCACTTATAAATAGCGTCCCCACCTATCTTGTCAAGACATCAAATTAGAGAGAGCCGATCCTGATACCACGAAGTGCTACCGCATCCTAGACCCATTGTCGACCATCCATCAGTCTTAGATCTCCAGAGCAAAAGTCAAGGAGAGAGAAGACAAACGCCCGTGCTTGCCACTTCTTGGATAGAAGGAGACATCCCCGTGGTAGATCCAGATCTGAAGAAGTAGTGTGTAGTATCACATTTCTTCCCCTCTAGATCTATCATTTCCTCACGCTGTACTCACCCCCATTCTTCATGGTATCTCATGGATGCATCTTTCCGTAACACCGCCATGTTAACCGCAAGCATGAGCAGCTAAACAACATAACTTGGGTTGGGAGTAGCCACTCAGGCTCTCCCAACATGTATATTGTCTCTTTCTTTTGAATATACATATTCTTATCAAGATTATCTCCATGCACCTGTTTTAATGCTTCATTTGTATGCTTAGCTACCATCTTGTGATGTTTGATTGATTGTTGATATCTTGAGAGAGTAATATCGCTTTTATCCTATGTCATGAAGTAGTATGAATGCACGAGAGTGTTGAAATGCTAAATGCTTCAAATCATATGTTTTGCTGTGAGGTTTTTGAGTTGTCATATCAAGAGAGAGGCTTCTTTTAGGCCTAGATCTATCCTCATCTCGAGAGAGAGTGGAATAGACGTTTTATGGTTTCTTGTAATCTTGACATGAGTATGCAGGAGAGAGAGATAGTATGCTTGTTGGAGAAATGCTTTGGTTGGTGAGCCCCAACCCGAGTTTTCCCATATACTTGTTACAGTTTGTTTCTTTTACTTCTTTTGTCTTATTGTTCTTGTTCTCGAGCTACCGTTCCCTCGGGAACACATATTAATCCTCTTTTATGCTGGAGTATGGAGTGTTGATTCTGTGTTCTTAACATGACCAACCTTGTCCCAGTGTTCGACCCCGATTACTACATCAGACCCCGTTATCGTTGTGGGGGCCTGAGTGTTGGGTTATCTCTTTAAAAGTCTGACTACTTTAATCCACTCCTTTTGGACGCACGATTTAGGCCGGTCAGCAGCTAAGACAAGTAGGTTGAAGTTTATAGAGGGGTGAAAATCTCATGTCCCGAATTGTATCCCCCACAAAGTCTCCATGTACATGTTGTCTTAGGTTCTACAACTGAAGGGTTAAGATGTGATGAGAACAACAACAGAAATATAAATTATACATATAAGATTTGATCCCCGAAGAGTAGAGGTAAGAAATGGTATAACAAGGACAAATACAATTATTAAACACTTTACTTATCTTTCATTAACAATCGTGATTTTAGCCTTTTCTCTTCTAGTGAAATATAGCTCGTAGCTAATTTACTTTTTTGCTTTACAATATTTTATTTTGTGGGGAGGTCTATATTTCGATCACCATCATAATGCAGAACATTTAGTTGTTTTTATCTGTACATTTTTTTATGGATTCTCCAACAAAATTCAAACATATGATATGTGCTACAACCAATGACAGGCTTCTCCAACTGAGGCAATTTTTAAGTGATGACTATTAGTGAACATTGTGGTTATGGCTACCTAGAAGGAAGTTTTAGTTCAACCCATCTCAATGAAAATGTTTAGTTGGATAAAGATATTGATTTGGGTCTTGCTCTTATAGAAATGTAGTGATATATACTCAGTTGGCTCATATCTTTATAGCAAGAGAATTAGGTGATTGTTATGCAGTTTAATGTATTATTACTTGCAAATGCATATAGGTCCTTTTATATGTTATGTAGAGGGTGATGTAATTTATGATAATCATTTTAATAGGTATGGGGAGGTCCTTCTATTATATAGTATATATGAAAATGTGTGTAGTGCTTGGGGTGTAATTTATAATATTAATTAAATGATGGATCAGTGATTCGAGTTTGTAGGTAGATAAAAAGAGTTGCGGGGGTTACATACAAGGTAGCCATAATATGACCTAAAATTTATCAAAGAACTTGTATAGGTGGGTCGGACTTTAGATTGTTGATGCATATTTATGTATGGGTCAAGCACATGCTAAGGGTAGATCCAATCCTATAAATATAGATATGATTATTACATATACAACTATATTAAACCACCCATCTATTTAGAATAACATAAATCAATATTTAATAATGGTATCATTTTGGTGCTAGTTGTGATGTCTCTTGAGAAATAATGGATACAAATACATAGTAATAAGGTTGAGGTTACTAAATGACATATATGCATATAACTGGTTGACATGGCATATACTTGGAACATGGACCTATATGGTTACCTGCATAAGACTTTATGTATATCTTGGCATGATAATTGGGTTATGTCATACCAAATTCTAATAGGTGTGTGCTCATACCTATATTTTTATTGGGTTCATTGATCATGTTTACACATAGATACTATCAGTCATATATCTAGAGAGGCCCTTATATTATATAGTGTATATGAAAATTTGTGGATTATATGGGATGCAATGAATGATATTAATTTTATTATTACAAATAGGTCCTTGTATTCTATAACTAAATATGAAGAATTGTGGGGGTATATACACAAGGTGAGAAACCGATCGGGATATACCGATCTGACCGAATCACGACCTATATAACACAACCCTAACGTTACCATATTACTTGTATATGATGGTGGGGTTGAGAATATTGATAGAGATTTTTGTATAGATTAAATATAGGATAAGATAGGCTAAAATTTGAAAATGTAGATACTCATAACATTGCATATACAATTGTATTGAACCATCCTTCTATTTGAAATACAAAGGTTATGTGTCTCTCTTAAGATAAAGTCTATTGGGAAGTCTAAAATTATGTTTATAAGATGTCTTTGATTGAATTTGTAGAAATATTGATTGTGTGTACACGATATGGTGATGTGATAGACAATATGATGATATGATAGATACAAGGGAGACTCCTTTCCTTCATATAGGAAAGGGTGGACACGACTCTAGGGATTGCCAAACCTAACTTGACTTTGTAAGGACCTACAAACATACATGATATGTTTATTACTTCTAACACTCCCTCAGAACCTAGAGTATGGGAGAATCGCATGTCCAGCTTGGATGACATACAAAAACAATGACATACAAAAATATTCATGATGAAAACATGATATCCCCTAACGTAGCATGACATGTTTTCTCTAGCGTACTTTGGCATCTTGGTCACAAACTTAGTTGCTATTTTCATTGAAGTAGTTTCTAGGTTATGTACCACAGGAAGGCTAGGATGTAGCAAAGAGTCAATGTGCTAGACATGGCATAGACAAACATTAGAGTTCTTGATAGTACACATACGAACATCAATATATTCTTCAAATGGCACAAAAAAATATTGATGTGTTTGACAGGGGATGGACAAAAATCAGTGTGCTTGACGGGGCAAAAGAGAAACATCGACATGCTTGGTGGGGCACGGAACGAACATCAACATGCTTGACACATCACATACAAACAATGAGGAAACACTATTAACATAGACAACTGAATGATCTTCTATGAAAGATAGATTTTTTAGGCTGACACACAACCAACTGTGCAAATAATCCAAGATGTTTGAATTCTAGAAGACTTAAGTGTTTCTAGAGTTGAATCATCAAGACATGGATAATGAAGATCATATTTTGCTAATGTAGAGGGTCGATGACATCCATTTAATCTGAGAAGAAGGATCAATGCTTGGCAACTCAGAATCTGAATGGTGACAATGGTCATTGGCCTTGAACTGGACAACACATTAAATACACAAAAACTCCAAATATGGACAATGCACTTCTTCCTCTTTCTTCCTCTGGGCTTTACATTCTACACATCAATTCTTCTCCTCATCATCCTCTTCTCATATCCTCTACTCTCCCTCATACACTAACCATAAAGAGACGATGAAAGTGGTTGGGGTGGAAAAAGACAAAGAGAAACTATCCTATGGTAATAGGGGGAATTGGGTGAAAAGGAAAGAAATGATTAGAGAAGGAATCACTTGATATCATTGGAGAATTTTTGTGTTAGACTACTCAATGGGCTTGAGCAAACTCAACCTCACACTTAAGAAAGCTTGACTTTGTGCTTGAAAAGGATGAATCTTTGCACATGAGAGAGGTTTGTCTTGTTCCTGAGAGAAAATTGCATCACACATGGTATGGACTAGGTTGAATCAATAGATTTGATTATATTTTCTTGGGAGCTTAAGACCTACACCATATTGTGTTGGACATATGACATGTGGAGTTGCCACCACCATCACTGATCACATTGAAAATCCAAATGGTGACACATCGTGTTGGACAAAGATATCACATGTTGATTGTCAAAGATATTGAACGAGCTACCAGTAACACATGGTGTTGGCCAATGAAACATCATGTTGAGTGTAGAAAAAGTCTATTGACATGTCATGTAACTGACTTACACATTGTGCTGATGGAGAATTCCACTAAGAATGGTGTTACACATTGCATAAGTGACATACATGTCATGTAACCTATAGTTAGGGTAGTTGTATGGACTTTTAACTTGTAGATCTAGCATGTCTAATGTATAAATGTCAGAGGACTTGCACCCTATCTCCATGGACGAATATCAAAGTTAGTGGCATATCTCAGAGATGAAAGATTGAAATATATTTGGATTTTGACATGCATATTAGATAGAAACAATTGTTACATGGTGGAGATGATTCCCGCCATGGAATAGATAGCTATGAGTTGTTGATGTTGGAAATAACTTCCACTTGTTAGTGCAGCTAGATCTTGATTGATGGTGATCCAAGAAGGATGACAACTTGATTTGGACTTCATGCTTAGGGAAGAAAAAAGACGAAATCATGAGGGCTAGATCTAGACTTCATCATGCTTGGGGAAGATGAAAGTTAGAATACATGAGGCATGTTAGATGATGAAGATGATACTGTTAGATATAGATCTACAATAGAGATTTGGATCTATAATGTAGAGATATGGATCTATATATCCAAATGAGATGATGAAATCCCTTTAGAGAGAGAGAACGATAGAGATGACCTTAACAAAGAGGGTGATGGAGATGGTGATGGAGATGTCCTTACGGCCAACCAGCCATGATGGCAGCTACTTCCCGCAGGCGGTGACTTGTTTCTTTCTCTTTGGGGTTAGGATCGTTTCTCAAATACTTTAACATCCCTGACCTGGATTATGCCTTAACCCTAGATGTTTTGTTTAATAAAGTTAATTATATGCTTGCTCTTATTTCTTGAAAAGTAATTAAGGCCCAAGAGGAACTTATGTTTCGATTTTAGTCCTTTTTGAATAATGTTGAAACAGTGTTTTGTCTGTTTTGGACTAAAGTGCAAATTACCCAATTTGAGGGGTTAACTTGAAAATGTTACATAATAAATGTTCCTCAGATGTTGAAGCATCATAAGAATGGGAATGATGCAGAGTTATGGCTTGTGGTATCCTGAGCACCAAGAAAGAGCTTGTTAAGCAATGCTTGTGCATTAAAACCTAGTTTTGGTGTAATGTGCAAATTACCCAAAACCTTGGGTTCAATATGCAAAATACCACCTCTAGAGAGTCCCTCATGTTTCTTGGAATCATGAAGAGAAAATAAAATGAGAGGGGCGTCTCATTTGAATCACTTTGGAGGAGTGAGAATCTTGATATGAAAATAATCAAGATTTAAGCATAATTGGAAACATAATTCGATTTAATGCAAAAATAAATATATTAATTGAAGTGCCCTTCAACCAAAAATGAGATGGTTGAATTTGTATAAGTGTGAAAGTACTTGTTCCTTGCAAAGGCCACGAAATATCTAAAGTGAGTGGAGAGCCCACTCACATTAGTTAAAGGAAAAGTAATATCCACTCAATTTTGGATATTATTATTATATTGATTAAGGTGCTTAATTGCTTTTCCTTTAATTCATGGATAATGAAGATGAATTCGAAGGTTGGGAAGATGTCTTTGCATTCAAGGATTTTAGGGGGATATGTGGCACCAATTTTGGGAGTTAAAGGATTTTTTATATCACTTTCTCTCTCATTGAAATTCCCTTATGAACACTTCATTTTCCACCCACTTGAAGACTCTTTTCGGATTTTCTTTCTCTCCTTGCTTTGGCCAAGCACAAGGGAGCTTATGAGAAAAAGGAGGACGAACTCCAAACTATAGTTAATCTCCTTAATCATCTTCAACCTTGATTTCATGGTGGAAATCGAAAATCAATGCTTAATTTCTTCTTCTCTCCATTCAATCTTCAATCCTAGCCATTTCTTTTCACTCAAAAGCTTGAGGACGGACCTTGGGAGGTTGAGAAAGCTTCATTAACCATTAGAGACGTGAAGTTTGAAGCTTGGTTTCAACTTTGAAGGTGGGTTATATAACTTAAACCCTTAAATGTTATTATTACATTCAATTCTTCATCACTTGTTAATCATTTTGTTCTTCTTGAAATTCCTTTGAATAATTGATGAAATTTCCATAAGAATGATAGTAGATTTTGAAGGATCGAAGCTTGACGATGATGACATCATTATAAACACACACCTCAATGAATATCTTGGGAAAATGGTTTCACTCTTGAGACTAAACGATCTCAAGATCGTTTGGTGAGCAAACGGTCTCAAGACCGTATGACACCAAATGGTCTCAAGCCCATTTGAGGTCAAGCGACCTCAAGACCATTTTAGGTCAGATGATGTCATAGATTGATGATGATCCAATAGTACTTAATTGAATTAATTCCAAAGGGTTCAACACTTTAAGGTTCCTTGAGTATAAATCCTAAATCGGGTTGTTGAAGAAACCTTAATTGAATTCAACCAATTTCAGTGATTATATGGGTCAAACAGTCTCAAGACCGTTTGAGGTCAGGTCATGTCATGGTTGAGTGGTGATTCAATGGTTTCAATTGAATTAGTTACAATAATGTCAACAATTGATGGTTTCTTGATTTCAAAACCCTAATTGATGGTTTCTTGATTTCAAAACTCTAATTGATGGTTCAAACAGTTTCATCAAACCATTTGGTCATGTTGACCGTTTGGAAGAGTTGACTGTTTGGATGTTTAAATGGTTTCAAACCGCTTGAGGTGTTGATTCAAAACCATTTGAAGGAGTTGACCATTTGGAGGTCTAACGATTTCAAAACCATTTGGGATTAATTATATTTTATTCTAACGGTCTTAAGACCGATTGAAGGTCTTGGGACTAAGACCGTTTAAGGCCTAACAGTCTTCAAGACCATTTGAAGGTTGAAGTACTCAAGACCGTTTGAAGGTTGAATTACTTCAAGACTATTTTAAGGTCAAGGTGCTTCAAGACCGTTTGAGGGTCAAGGTACTTCAAGACCATTTGAAGGTCAAGGTACTTCAAGACCATTTGAAGGTCTAATTGACTCAAACCATGTAAGTACAATTAACCCTATGATTGTTGATGGTGTTTATCAAAGGTAGTTACAATGGTTGTACCTTCAAGGTACTTAAGTGATTAGTACCTTTTAAGTGGTTAACCTTTGATGTTTATGGAAGCAATGCATCAACACACTATGTTAACCCTAATTGTATGCATTTGAATAAAGGGTTAATCTAATCTAATCAAGCCTAATGTAATTAATATCTTAGAGAGGATAAGTGTAACATCCCATGATTTGAGGCCTCAGATAAAAACAATCTTATAAGGAATGATTGGACTACCCATATCACCAAGGTGCACCTCCTTTTCCGAGAGCTCGTCTCTAAAGAACTCCATAGTTAAGCGTGCTCAGCTTGGAGTAGTACTAGGATGGGTGACCAGTCGGGAAGTTGATCATGGCTTGCATGTGAGTGAGAATAAAATGTGCAGTTAAGGCTAGGGGTGGTCTGTGGGGCCAGTCGTCATTCCTGAAACTCTACTAGAGCCATGGGCAGTGGGCCCCGGTCGTTACAAATGGTATTAGAGCTAAAACCCCTCCAGTAGGTGGGGCCCACATGGGTATGTGGCATGCCAGTCTTGAGCCGTGCGGTCCAGACATGTAGGAAAGGCTTGTCCATGGTTGACAGCCACCCTTGCGCTGGTATTCCGTGATCGGGATCTGGGTGTCCATGGGCCATTCTGGGTCTGCACTGAAATGGGGTGATATTATGAGGCCATATAGTTGAGCCTTGATGAGGACATCAAGAGTCTAAGTGGGGGAGATTGTAACATTTGAGGATTTGAGGCCTCAGATAAAACGATCTTAAAAGGAATGATTGGACTACTCATATCACCAAGGTGCACCTCCTTTTCCGGGAGCCCATCACTAAAGAACTCCATAGTTAAGCGTGCTCAGCTTGGAGTAGTACTAGGATGGGTGACCAGTCAGGAAGTTGACCCTGGCTAGTGCATGAGTGAGGAAAAAGTGTGCAGTTAAGGCTAGTGGTGGTCTGTGGGGCCAGTTGTCATTCCTGAAACTCTACTAGAGCCTTGGGCAGTGGGCCCGGTCGTTACAATAAGAGATAGAGGAATTTATACATGAATGATAATCAAGTAGTGATTAATCTTCAACACTTTCTACAAGAATAACATTTAATTAGGGTATGATCCTTATTAGAGAGATCATGAAACCCTAATTGAAAAGGGTGATGAACCCTAACCCTAATTTAGGGCAATGTTAGGTATAACCCTAATATAGGGTAATGTAATATGTAACCCCAATTTAGGGTAATGATATGAGAAACCCTAATTCAGGGTAATATGATGAAAAACCCTAATTTAAGGAAATGCTTCATGAAAACCCTAATTTTGGGTAAAGCTACATGAAACCCTAATTTTAGGAGAAATGTTATAAGAAACATTAGTTCAAGGTAAGGCTATAATGTGAAACTCTGATACAGGGTAAAGGTATGCGGAACCCTAATTTTGGGTTATTGTACATGAAACCCTAATTTTTGGGCAATGAGATGATTAACCATAGCCCTAATGATGGATAATGGGATGAGTATCTCTAATTGACATGAATTGGGAAACCCTAACCCTAATAAAGGATTAGTGGTGTTACCCTTGTATAGCATGATGATGATATGTAATTGATATAATTGTCATCATGTGTTCTGACCATGCAGGTATCATGAGATGATGAGCATAGCCAGGTATGAGCTATGATCTTTCATTTATTGAAATTGTTAATGGGCCTTGTGAGCCATAATATGCTTTGTTTGCTAGTGAGATGCAACAAGAGATTAAATGGGCTTTGTGAGCCATGTGAGATGCTTGTGTAACAAGTATCATGTTACCTTGGTCAGATGACCTGAAGGTGTTTTAGTTACCTGATAAGTGGTAACAAGTGTTCTTTGATGAATTGAGGGTTTGCATGCCCATTTTCTATAATCATGATGATGAGTTGCTGAAAGGATGAGAATGCTCATGATGAGATGAGGGATTAAGATCCCAATGCTTTATTAAAGATTTGAACAGTACTTTATGAAAGTATTACACATTCTTTATAGCAATTGTTAAACTATTTGATGTTTGGAAACTTGTTTGATGCTAAAAGAATATGGTAATACACTTAATTAATCAAGTGATATCATATAATGTAGTTGCCCTGACCACAGATCCATCAGCGTCAGGATTTGTTGAATGGTGAAACGAGTTAAACTCGGAGCACATATTTATGAATATGCGGGGGTAATTGGGCAATTATATCCTCATGCCCCATAGTAATGGCTACGTGCTATATCCTATGTACGGGATTGGTTACATACCATACCCCAATATGAGTATGGCTACAGGCCATGACTCCATGATATGATACCAGGCATTGGCTACGAGCCATAACCCTGAAGAGAGTATATGATGCGTGCTATAACTCTATAGTGAAGATGCCACTATACCCTGGCAAGGTAATTGTAGTTTGACACGTGATGTCTCTGCCATATAATCTCGTACTGATTGAGAAGGATGAGGTCTTGGAGTCCATCTCTTCCATTCACCTTGTGTGGTACTGATGCTTTACGTAATCGTGGTCGGTTGGAGCATGAACGGTATACTTCATCTCTTTAGGGCATTAAGTATGATTGTAAAATGAATCAGCCATGTAGCATATTTGGTTAAAGTTGAAATACGAGAATCATTGGTTGATGTTACTTTGCTTAGCCTATCCTAGATGGATAAATGATATACATGTTCTTCATATTCCTTAATGAATAAGTGATATGATGCTTTATCAAGAATAAGAATATTGCTCTAATCTATTTAGACATTAATTTATCTGCTGTTGAATATACATGATTCTTCTGCTCAGCTTTATACTATTAAACTACAATAATAATGTTTCTGGCGGAGAGTTATATCTCTCACTGGGACAATTTCAATTGTCTCACCCCTGTGGGATCCAACTTTTTAGGTGGACGCGGAAGAAGAGGCAGAAACCCTACAGTAGGGGAAGAACAGCAACATCAGCAACATGGACAGTACTGAATAATCAGGTGGAGACATTGGATGTCATGTCTTGTATATAGAGTCATATGTGTCGTCTCTGTACTCTCAGGTCCTCAGAGTCAGTAGTTAGTTTAATGAATCGATCTGAGATTTTTGCTTGATGCCTCAAGGTTTTTATGCTGCATGTGTATAGTTTAAATAGGGCAGTTGATGTTTGTAATCCTCAAGAAGCAATGGTACAAGATATGTACTTGTGAACTAGAATGTAATTGAATTACTTTGGTTCTTATTGAAAGAGTTTTCCAATGTATGGATCTCTTTATAAATGGTTTTAATTTTCAGTGATTTTCAATAAATCTGCTGCTTACGATTAATTCCGCAATTAATTACACTATGACGGTCTAATATGGTGTCGGGTCATCTCAGTTTAGTGGTATCAGAGCTCTAGGTTCACTGAGTCTACAAAGACATAGGATTAATGTGGCAACACATCCCACTATCACACAGACAGCGAGGTGTTGCACGAAAATGTGCGGAAATCACCATAACCACAGATTACCAAAAACACGGGTTAATTAAAACCGATTGCGGAAAACTGATAAACTGAGAAACTATTACGTTCTAGTCCACATCCTGCAAGAAAACAAGTAATATATACATATACAAGATCTGATACATGTCCACCGCCCAAAGGAACAACTGTCTATCCATCACATGATTTCACCACATGTTCATATACAGAAAGGCCCACATCCGGCCAACAGCAGGATATACAAAACATTATCGATCATACATCATGAAACAAACCCAAAATACTGCCAAGGACTTGAGGGTACAGGGATGACTCTAGACTCTACTACAAAACATCCAAAACAGCAGCATGTCCATCACTTGCCTTCTACTGCTCGTCTGGTTGCTCGGCCGCAACACCACAACCACCACCACGTCTAGCTTGACCACCTAAAAAGGGTGTAAACCAGTGGGGTGAGACAATTGAACATTGTCCCAATGGGAAACATAACTCCCCACCGCAACCACAGAATCTCAAGAAGAATAAAGCTTATAAATGATAAGAGATATAACAAGAGCAGTCTATTATAAAGCAAAGCTATTCTTACTGACCAGCTTACTCGGTGTACAAAGGCATATAACCAAATATCTCTCAATGGAACATGATTAATAAGATAAGATATATATACATTGCCACATATCATGAGGTATATAGAAGTAATTGTAAGATATAACAGATTAACTACTCAAACAAGGTCTCAACCAATGTTCTGTGTTTTTCCTTAAGCAGTAATTACTATACGGCTGAATTACATATTTTATTATGCCCTGAGGAAGTGAACCATACCGTTCAAATCCAACCTTCGGCTATGAAGCCCATAGCCGGTGCCATACAAGGTTAATGGAAGATTCGGACTCCACAACCTTCCCCCTCGTAGTCAGTGTACGAGAACAACACAAGCAGGACCGCAGTCTTATGCTTAAGTGGCCTCAGCCACAGGGTCAGTTCCACAGGCTACCCTTCCTCTAGCCCACCTCGGTACAGGTCACGACGCTAGTATATCTGAGCCATGGGCCTGATCACCGTGCTATGAGCCATGAACGCATTCATGCTCTTCATATCATATATCTGGAGCTGTGGGCCTGTTCACCATGCTCATCATATAACCGAGTCTACAACCAAAGTTGCACTCTTACCTCCTCAGTTTAGGCTAGGAGCAACCTCGCATATTCAACAATATGCACTCCGGGTAATCCCGTAGGAGAACCCGTTTCACCATCACCAAATTCCTGACGATGATGGATCTATGGCTAGGGCAAACTACATGATAAGATTCCACTGTGATTATTTAGTATCTTTTAGATGGATTGCAAGATTCAACCAAGTTGTATAACATGCAAGATATAACAGAAAGTAAACAACATAAACTCAACATTATGCTATTCTTGTAAACACATCAACCTGATCCATCTCAAGGATCATCACATACCATGGGATCTCAATCCCTCATTATGTACTACCACTGCCTCTCAAGGCTTACATCAACATCATGGGACAAACACATCATACATAATCTCATCAACCAGAGTAATTATCAATGTGATGTTACTCATCACATATGTCTCATAGCCTTTTCATGGCTAATCATCACCTGCATGGTTAGGATATACAATAATCATAGTTTCAACATAAGGACTATGCTTACTATCATGAGACGACGTTCAAGATACTATACTTATCAATCTTACACTATCTGGTGATCAAGTGTATAAAGCACATCATTAAGCAAACCCTATCTATGTTTATCCTCATCTCATTATTATATGAATAATCAAGACGATTACTTCATGCATGTAGTCATGTTGGATATACAGAACTAGCGTTATCATTACCACTACCATTATCATTATCATTACTACTACCATCATCATTATCATTACTACTACCAACATCATCATCATTACTACTACCAACATCATTATTATTACTATTAGCAAAGGGTCACCATCGTTTGGAAGTAAGGATTTATGTGTGTACACAACTAATTATTTCCATGATACAAGGAACCGTCACAAAAAGATAACAAACCCTCACGAAAGCTCACCACAACCCTCACTAAAAGAAGGATATAACGACCACCTTCCCTCACCCAATCACAACATACCAACATCAGATATACATAGCAGCAACGTTGCGTTGTGCGACACTGCGTCTCAAAGAGCAACACGCGTCAGGAGTGGGGAGGTATCAGGCACTTCCTCTTATATCGGGCAACACCCGTTGCCACTAGCCTGTCGGCCGACACAAGAGGTGTGATGCCCGTCACACACCCAACCAACAATGCCCGATACAAGGCTATCTTAATGGCCAGGTCACCACCAAACACCAACAACCAGGACAGAGAGAGAGGGAACTCATCCACAAAATGTGCACATTATGGTCAAAGCCTTAATGGCCGACACACAACAAAAGAATGGGCGTGACGCCCGTCACAAGCCCAATGGGTGTCGCCCGTCACCACTCCATCTCGCCCAACACAAGCCTATTGGCCAACACAAGAACAACAATGTCGCCCAACACACTAAGACAAGGGATATTGTCCACAAGGTCATCTTCTAGCTCAAACACAAAGATGCTCAAAACCCTAGAGGGTCAAGAGCACAACCCACCAAGAACTCTAAACCCAAGGAGGATCGACCAACAAAGATATTAAAGCAAGGTACTAAACTACTGTCATGCATATACACAAGATCAAAGGAAAAGATAATGTAGCTAGGGTTAGAAGTTATGCAACCCGCCTTAAGATCCAAGCTCCAAGGAAGAAGAAGAGCTCCAAGCTTCAAGGGATGACAACCACCACTGCTCCTCCAAGGGGGTATCGGCCACCACTGCTCCTTCAAGGGGGGGTATCATCCGACACAAGTAAGGAAAGGAGGGAGTGTCGTGCACTCAAGGTGGAGAAGGAAACTAAAGGATCAAAGGAACTCAAAGCAAGGGAAAGAACCACCTATATAGAAGGAAAAGGAGGAGAAAACAAGGTTGGTCCAAGCAAGGTGTCGCCTACCCAAAGGACACTTGTCCTAGAGCTCAAGCCACCACTCTAGAATGCCTTATCCACTTGTCCAAGGTCCTTGCCACATTCATGCATCAAGCTCCAAGTGTCCACCAAACAAGGTCAAGGTTGGACCAAGCACCCTGGGCGACACACCAAGGCACCATCTTGGCCGACACAAACAACTCTAGGTCGACACACTCCTGTCTTGGGTGACACAAGCACTCTTGGGCGACACAAGACTCAACCAAGCCCAAACAAGGCACCTCAAGGCCCAAACAAGCTCAACCAAGGCCCAAAGAACTCAAGCAACAAGCCCAAGCCTTCCTCTCAACCTTAGAGGAAGCAAAGAGAGAGGGAAACACCTCACAAGGTGGCAAACTTGCCTACAAAACCCTAGACTTGGGTTATTTGCAAGTAGCACCACAAACTCTCAACAAAGCACAACCAAACCCTAATCACCACTAAAGGTGATTAGAAAGCACCAAAGCACTAGGGTTAAGAAAAGAAAATAGGGTAAGCCCTAAATGAAGGTCAGGGTCCTTACAAGCTAACCCCCTTTTAAGGGATTTTGTCCCTAAAATCCGAAGAGAAAAGCGAGGGATACTTCCTCCTCATCTCTTCCTCAAGATCCCACGTGGCTTCCTCAACGCCATGACGCTGCCAAAGAAGCTTCACAAGAACCAGGTACTTCCTCTTCAGCTTCTTGACCCTTCTGTCAAGGATCGCCACAGGACCTTCCTCGTAGGTCACATCTGCATCCAGCTCAACCTCAACTGGCTGTATCACTGTTCCTGAATCTGGATGACTTCTCTTCAGCATACTGACATGGAACACTGGATGTAATCTGTGCAACTCTGGAGGTAAATCTATCTCATAAGCTACCTTACCAACACGTGCTATAACTGGGTAAGGCCCCATATACATGGGTGCCAACTTACCCTTCCGACCAAACCTCAGCACACCTTTCCACGGCGAGACTTTAAGATAGACCTTGTCTCCTACCTGGAACTCTAAAGGTTGTCGACGATTGTCTGCATAAGACTTCTGTCTGTCCTGTGTGACTTTCAATTGTTGTTGTATCACCTTGATCTTTTCTGTTGTCTACTGTACTAACTCAGGACCCAACAACTGATGCTCACCAGACTCATACCAACACAAAGGGGATATGCACTTCCTCCCATACAAAGCCTCATAAGGAGCCATGTCAATACTCCGCTGATAACTGTTGTTATAAGCAAACTCTATCAAACTCAGATGCACATCCCAACTGCCTAGGAACTGCAAAACACAAGCTCGAAGGAGATCCTCCAAAATCTGAATAGTCCTTTCAGACTGTCCATCTGTCTGTGGGTGGAAAGCGGTATGGAATCTCAACTGCATTCCCAACGCTCTATGTAATTTTTCCCAAAACCGACTCGTGAACTGAGGACCTCTGTCAGAAACTATCATCGCTGGCACACCATGCAAATGTACTATCTCATCCACATACACTCGAGTGAGTTTCTCAACTGTATACGTCGTCTTCACTGGTAGGAAATGGGCAGACTTCGTCAATCTATCCACTATCACCCAAATGGAATCATGATTCCTAGTTGTCTTGGGTAGACCAACTACGAAATCCATGGTTATATGTTCCCATTTCCACTGCGGTATCGGCAAAGGTTGCAACGTACCTGCCGGCTTCTGATGTTCAGCCTTCACCTACTGACAAACCGCACATCTCGTCACGAACTCAGCTACATCTTTCTTCAAACCGGGCCACCAATACAAGTCCTTCAGATTATGATACATCTTGGTGACACCTGGATGTATAGCATACATCGATGTGTGTGCTTCCTCGAGCACCAACTTCCTCAGCTCATCAACATCAGGAACCACCATCCTACCACGATAGAAGACTAGCCCATCCTCGGACTCATGAAACCCATCACACTTTCCGCTGCCAAACTCTGATCTAATCAACGGTACCACATCATCTATCTGATGTGCATCTTTGATCTACTGTCTTAACATAGGCTTGACTTGCATCTGTGCTAGGAGTCCAGCTAACGAGGAAACCTCCACCTACACGTTCATCTTCCGTAAAGAGACAAGCATATCCCGCCTATGGCATACCAGGGAACTCAACTGTGCCTTCTTGGAAGAAAAAGAAGACTTTTGACTAAGCGCATCAGCTACCACATTCGCCTTACCAGGATGATACTCGATTGTACAGTCTTAGTCATTGATCAGCTCCATCCATCGCCGTTGTCACATGTTCAACTCTTGCTACGTAAAGATGTACTTCATATTCTTATGATCCGTAAAGATCTGACACACTTCCCCATAAAGATAGTGTCTCCAAATCTTTAGAGCATGAACCACTGCTGCCAGCTCCAAGTCATGAGTCGGATAGTTCTCCTCATGTTTCTTAAGCTGTTGCGAAGCAAAAGAAACCACATGATCATCCTACATCAGCACACAACCTAATCCTTTCTTGGAAGCATCACAGAAAACCACATAGCCTCTCCCAGGCTCTGGAAGGATCAATACTGGAGCATTGGTCAACTTCTCCTTCAGACTCTGGAAAGCTTGCTGACATCGATTGTCCCAAACAAAAGGTACATCCTTTCTGGTCAACTTCATCATCAGCAACGCGATCACACTGAAGTCCTTGATAAACCTCCGATAGTATCCTGCTAAACCCAAGAAACTACAAACTTCTGTCGGCGTCTTCGGTTGTTCCCAATCTGCAATGGATTCCACCTTTTTCGGATCTACCTTAACTCCTTCAGCAGATATCACGTGACCCAAGAAAGTCACCTCTTCCAACCAGAACTCACACTTACTGAACTTGGCATACAACTGATGTTGGCGAAGAAGAGTCAACACTTGTCGAAGATGTTGCTCATTCTCTTGCTTGTCCTGACTTTAGATCAAGATGTCATCTATAAAGACTACAACAAACTGATCTAAGAACGGACAGAACACTCTGTTCATTAGGTCCATGAAAGCAGCAAGTGCATTGGTTAATCCAAACGGCATAACCACAAACTCATAGTGGCCATACCTTGTCCTAAAAGCTGACTTTGGTATGTCATCCGCCTTTATCCTCAACTGATGATATCCAGACCATAGATCGATCTTTGAAAACACTGTAGCACCACGCAACTGGTCAAACAGATCATCTATCCTCGGCAACAGGTACTTGTTCTTGATCGTGACCTTGTTCAACTGCCGGTAATCTATACACAACCGCATCGAACCGTCCTTCTTCTTGACGAACAACACGGGAGCACCCGAAGGCGACGTACTTGGTCAGATGAAACCTTTGTCCAGCAACTCCTGTAACTGCTTCTTCAACTCTGCCATCTCCACTGGGGCCATCCTATACGGTGTCTGTGCAACTGGCTGCATTCTTGGGACCAGATTGATTTCAAAATCAATCTCTCGGGGATGGGGAACACCAGGAAATTCCTCAGGAAACACATCTACAAACTCCCGAACAACTGGCACCTCTTCCAGGCTAGGACCTTTCGCCTTGGCAACCATGACGGTATCTACCACATGTGCTAAGAACGCCTCACACCCTTGTCGTAGCAACTTATCTGCCACCATAGTCGATACCAGACACGTCGGAAGAATCTTCCTATATCCTTGGAAGATCCACTTCTCTCCAGCATCATCAAACACTGTCTGCTTGGTACCGCAGTCCAGAACAACCTTATACTTCTCTAAGGTATCCATCCCAAGGATAACATCAAACCCATGCATATCAAGTGGTATGAGATCCACTCAAATGCGGTGTCCTGAGAAAGACAAGACACAAGATGAACACTCTTCTCGAAGCAATGAGGAACCAGTAAGAGGGGTTTCTAACAACAAACTATCCTTCTTACGACTAACAGGTAAACGACAGTTCTCAAGCATACTATAGGTGATAAAAGAGTGCGTAGCACCCGGGTCAACCAGAATAGATATAAAGCAAGAAGAAGACATATCAGAATGAAATAACTCCATCTGACCTGTCACCACTCGTGGGTTGACTATCGCCTCCGGCTGATTCATAGCATAGAATCGAGCCGTCGCTTGCTATCCACGACCTCTGCTTCCTTGAGCAGACGATCCAGCTTGAGACACTTGACCGTGTCCTCGACCTCTGCTACCACTGGGCTACTATCGATCTGACCCCTGTTGATTCTACCTCGACTGTTGTGTCCCTTCAACATCTCTATTCGGGCATTGTAACTTGAGATGCCCGGTCTGTCCACAAAGATAGCATGCCCTATCTTCAAACCTTGGCCTAGATGGCCCAGTCACTGCCACTGAAGTTGTATTGTGTGCTTTAGACGGCGAAGAAACATAACTTCTTCCCTTACTTGCAGACCACTATGAAGGTACACCAAAACCTCTCATCACTGAAGATGGTGAAAACCTGGGCTTCTTGAAGCCACCAAACCTCTGTCCCTAGAACTGAGCAGTCCTTTTGTGAGACATGGATTCCCGTTTATCCCTTACTGTCCTCTCAATCCTTCAAACAGATTCCACGAATGTAGAAAAGTGTTCTCGGTTCTCTAATGCAGACATAGGTGTTGTCAGCTCAGAACTCAAACCTTTCTCGAAACGTCTGATTCTCTCTTCATTTGTGGCTGCCATATGAGGACAAAACCTCAACAAGTCCATGAACTTAGCCTCATATTCGGTGATGTTCATCGTTCCTTGTCGCAACCGCTCAAATTGACTGATCTTCTCATCCAGATACGTCTTCGGAAAGTATCTACTGACGAACTCACGCCAGAAAACTTCCCAACAGATCACCTCACCAGGCCGCTTCTCTTCCTCGATGGTCCACCAGTGACCAGCACTACCCTTCAGAAGGTAGACAGTGTGCTTTACCTTGTCCGCTTCGGGGATGTCGAGGATCCGAAAAGCCTTCTCAAGACTTGTCAGCCACAGATCTACATCCGCTGGATCAGCCGTTCCAGCATAATCCGAAGCTCCGACTCGGTGAAGCCGCTCAAAGGTCTTCCCAATACCCGATGCTTCTCCATGGGGAACCTATGCTCATGGAGGAGGCACTAGAAATCGCTCAACCATGAGATTCATCATAGCCATCATCTGCCCCATAAGCTGTTGGTAGGCAGGATGTTCAAGAATGGCTGGGTTAGGTTGGGGGACCTCAGGCACCCGATCTTCATGTGCCTGTCCAGTTGCTCCATCAACCGATGCAGCATCGCTGTACTCAGCAGAGTGTTCTTCATGGTTTCCAGACATCTTGACTTTTCTTCTTCTGAGGGCAGAAGATGATTGTAAGAAAATCTGGACAACACACAAGAACAGACAACCTAGTCCTAAATCCCTGTAGACTCAGCGAACCTAAAGCTCTGATACCAAAACTTGTGGCAACACATCCCACTATCACACAGACAGTGAGGTGTTACACGAAAACGTGCGGAAATCACCATAACCACAGATTACCAAAACACGGGTTAATTAAAACCGATTGCGGAAAACTGATAAACTGAGAAACTATTACGTTCTAGTCCACATCCTGTAAGAAAACAAGTCTTATGTACATATACAAGATCTGATACATGTCCACCGCCCAAAGGAACAGCTGTCTATCCATCACATGAGTTCACCACCTGTTCACATACAGAAAGGCCCACATCCAGCCAATAGCAGGATATACAAAACATTATCGATCATACATCATGAAACAATGCCAAAATACTGCCAAGGACATGAGGGTACAGGGATGACTCTAGACTCTACTACAAAACATCCAAAACAGCAGCATGTCCATCGCTTGCCTTCTACTTCTCGTCTGGCTGCTCGGCCGCAACACCACAACCACCACCACATCTAGCTCGACCACCTAAAAAGGGTGTAAACCAACGGGGTGAGACAATTAAACATTGTCCCAGCGGGAAACATAACTCCCCACCGCAACCACAGAATCTCAAGAAGAATAAAGCTTATAACTGCAGATTACTGATAAGAGATATAACAAGAGCAGTATATTATAAAGCAAAGCTATTCTTACTGACCAGCTTACCAGCTGTACAAAGGCATATAACCAAATATCTCTCAATGGAACATGATTAATAAGATAAGATATATATACATTGCCACATATCATGAGGTATATAGAAGTAACTGTAAGATATAATAGATTAACTACACAAACAAGGTCTCAACCAATGTTCCGTGTTTTTCCTTAAGCAGTAATTACTATACAGCTGAATTACATATTTTATTATGCCCTGAGGAAGTGAACCGTACCGTTCAAATCCAACCTTCGGCTGCAAAGCCCATAGCCAGTGCCATACAAGGTTAATGGAAGAGCCAGACTCCACAACCTTCCCCCTCATAGTCAGTGTACGAGAACAACACAAGCAGGACCGCAGTCTTATGCTTAAGTGACCTCAGTCACAAGGTCAGTTCCACATGCTACCCTTCCTCTAGCCCGCCTCGGTATAGGTCACGGTGCTAGTATATATGAGCCACGGGCCTGATCACCATGCTCTGAGCCATGAACGCATTCATGCTCTTCATATCACATATCCGGAGCCATGGGCCTGTTCACCATGCTCATCATATAACCGAGTCTACAACCGAAGTTGCACTCTTACCTCCTCATTTTAGGCTAGGAGCAACCTCGCATATTCAACAATATGTGCTCTAGGTAATCCCGTAGGAGAACCCGTTTCACCATCACCAAATTCTTGACGATGATGGATCTATGGCTAGGGCTAACTACATGATATGATTCCACTGTGATTATTTAGTATCTTTTAGATGGATTGCAAGATTCAACCAAGTTGTATAACATGCAAGATATAACAGAAAGTAAACAACATAAACTCAACATTATGCTATTCTTGTAAACACATCAACCTGATCCATCTCAAGGATCATCACATACCATGGGATCTCAATCCCTCATTATGTACTACCACTGCCTCTCAAGGCTCACATCAACATCATGGGACAAACACATCATACATAATCTCATCAACCAGAGTAATTATCAATGTGATGTTACTCATCACGTATGTCTCATAACCTTTTCATGGCTAATCATCACCTGCATGGTTAGGATATACAATAATCATAGTTTCAACATAAGGACTATGCTTACTATCATGAGACGACGTTCAAGATACTATACTTATCAATCTTACACTATCTGGTGATCAAGTGTATAAAGCACATCATTAAGCAAACCCTATCTATGCTTATCCTCATCTCAGTATTATACGAATAATCAAGACGATTACTTCATGCATGTAGTCATGTTGGATATACAGAACTAGCGTTATCATTACCACTACCATTATCATTATCATTACTACTACCATCATCATTATCATTACTACTGCCAACATCATCATCATTACTACTACCAACATCATTATTATTACTATTAGCAAATGGTCACCATCGTTTGGAAGTAAGGATATATGCGTGTACACAACTAATTATTTCCATGATACAAGGTACCGTCACAAAAAGATAACAAACCCTCACGAAAGCTCACCACAACCCTCACTAAAAGAAGGATATAACGACCACCTTCCCTCACCCAATCACAACATACCAACAGCAGATATACATAGCAGCAACGCTGCGTTGTGCGACACTGCGTCTCAAAGAGCAACATGTGTCAAGAGTGGGGAGGTATCAGGCACTTTCTCTTATATCGGGCAACGCCCGTTGCCACTAGCCTGTCGGCCGACACAATAGGTGTGAATGCCCGATACAAGGCTATCTTAACAGCCAAGTCACCACCAAACACCAACAACTAGGAGAGAGAGAGGGGGAACTCATCCACAAAACGTGCACATTATGGTCAAAGCCTTAACGGCCGACATACAACAAAATAATGGGCGTGACGCCCGTCACAAGCCCAAGGGGTGTCGCCCGTCACCACTCCATCTCGCCCAACACAAGCCTATCGGCCAACACAAGAACAACCATGTCGCCCAACACACCAAGACAAGGGATATTGTCCACAAGGTCATCTTCTAGCTCAAACACAAATATGCTCAAAACCCTAGAGGGTCAAGAGCACAACCCACCAAGAACTCTAAACCTGAGGAGGATCGGCCAACAAAGATATTAAAGCAAGGTACTAAACTACTGTCATGCATATACACAAGATCAAAGCAAAAGATAATGTAGCTAGGGTTAGAAGTTATGCAACCCGCCTTAAGCTCCAAGCTCCAAGGAAGAAGAAGAGTTCCAAGCTTTAAGGGATGATGACCACCACTGCTCCTCCAAGGGGGTATCGGCCACCACTGCTCCTTCAAGGGGGGGTATCGGTCGACACAAGCAAGGAAAGGAGGGAGTGTCGTGCACTCAAGGTGGAGAAGGAAACTAAAGGATCAAAGGAACTCAAAGCAAGGGAAAGAACCACATATATAGAAGGAAAGGGAGGAGAAAACCAGGTTGGTCCAAGCAAGGTGTTGCCTACCCAAAGGACACTTGTCCTAGAGCTCAAGCCACCACTCTAGCAAGCCTTATCCACTTGTCCAAGGTCCTTGCCACATTCATGCATCAAGCTCCAAGTGTCCACCAAACAAGGTCAAGGTTGGACCAAGCACCCTGGGCGACACACCAAGGCACCATCTTGGCCCACACAAACAACTCTAGGTCAACAAACTCCTATCTTGGGCGACAAAAACACTCTTGGGCGACACAAGACTCAACCAAGCCCAAACAAGGCACCTCAAGGCCCAAACAAGCTCAACCAAGGCCCAAAGAACTCAAGCAACAAGCCCAAGCCTTCCTCTCAACCTTAGAGGAAGCAAAGAGAGAGGGAAACACCTCACAAGGTGGCAAACTTGCCTACAAAACCCTAGACTTGGGTTATTTGCAAGTAGCACCACAAACTCTCAACAAAGCACAACCAAACCCTAATCACCACTAAAGGTGATTAGCAAGCACCAAAGCACTACAGTTAAGCAAAGCAAACAGGGTAAGCCCTAAATGAAGGTCAGGGTCCTTACAATTAAGGTTGTTGAGTTTGTTCTAGTGTCTTCTAGTTTATCTGATAGTGTCTTCTGCTCATATAGGAGACGAAGAACTTGAAGATGTATGGATCACATGAGGAACACACTGCTGAGAGCAGTGTTGCTGCACCAGGAGGAGGTGCAAGGGACCAGACTAGGGAGGAACATGTACCTGAACAACCCCAGTTTGACCCAACCATGATAGAGAATCCAGCTTTCAATGCTCTATTTGGGCAGTTCATGGCAGTTATGACACACATGACGGATAGGATGCCACCACCTGCACCAAGGGCACCATCCCATAATGAGGGACATGGAGATGGTAAAACTTTTGAGAGGCTTCGCCGGGTAGGAGCCACATAATATGCTGGTACAGCTGACCCAGTAGATGCAGATTTATGGTTGACTGAACTGGAGAAGACTTTCAGAATCCTCAATATTCCTGAAGCTGAAAAGGTGAGGCATGCAGTGTATCTGCTGAAAGGGAGTGCTGGTAACTGGTGGATGATTGAAGAAGGCAAAAGGCCAGGTGTCAAAGTCAGATGGGAAGAATTCCGATGAGAATTTGTCATTAGATACTTCCCTAAGACTTACCTTGATGAAAAGATATCTCAGTTTGAAAGGATAAGACAAGGACCGATGAACATTAGCGAGTATGAGGCTAAGTTCATGGAGCTTTTGCGGTTCTGTCTGCATATGGCAGCTACGGATGAGGAAAGAATTCGGCATTTTGAGAAGGGGTTGAATGTTGAATTGACCACTCCTGTGTCTGCTTTGGAGAATAGGGAGAGGTTTGCCACATTTGTGGAGTCCGTGAGACGGATAGAAAAGTCGGTGATCGAGAAGTGATAGACCAGTGGTAAGAAGGTGTACACCCAGTTCCAAGGACAAAGGTCTGAGAGTTTTAAGAAACCAAGGTTTTCTGCACTGGCAACACCATCAAGATTCAATACCCAGACACAATGGACGTCAAGTAGGGGTAGGGGTCGTGGTTTTGTTCCAAATACAGCCCCCAACACATTATCAACATCGGTGACTGGACCTCATAGACCCTATCCTGAGACTAGGATCTGTCATCAGTGTAGACAAGTGGGACATCTGGCAAAGGATTGTCCAGTAGGGAACACGATGGTGACTCAACCCCAGAGGCAGAGTCAGCAAGGCTCTCAGAAGAGGCAGTTTCAAATGGCACTTGAGGACGTGGGCAAGCATCCCCAGCTGGTTCGTCGGCACCCAACAACCGAGCATCGGGTCAACAACAAGCAATGGCTAGATTCTATGCGATGAATCAACCTGAAGCAGTAGTTAACCCACAGGTTGTGACAGGTCAGATGGAACTGTATCATTCAGATATGTCTTCATCCTGCTTCATATCTATTTTAATTGATCTGGGTGCTACACATTCCTTTATCACTAGAGAAGTGATTCTTGACTGCAATATGACAGTTGGTCATAGGGCAGAGAGTTTGATGTTGCAAAATCCTTTGTTGGGATCTGCAGTGCTGCGGGAGGTGTGTTCCCCCTGCACTCTTTCCTTTTCTAATTGCCGCATTCAGGTGAATCTTATACCACTTGAGATGCACGGGTTTGATATAATCCTTGGGATGGACACCCTAGAAAAGTATAAGGTTGTCTTGGATTGCGATTCCAAGCAAGCTATGTTCACAGATGACAGTGACACATGGACCTTTTAGGGAGATAGAAAGATTCTTTCAACCTGTCTTGTATCAGCTATGGTAGCTGAGAAGCTGATGAGACAAGGATGCTTTGCATTCTTGGCACATATGGTAGACACCACAATGGAGAGCTCTAATCTTTCTGAAGTTCCGATAGTTAGGGAGTTTGAAGATGTGTTCCCTAAGGAACTTCCAGGTGTACCTCCGCCCCAAGAGATTGATTTTGAGATTAATCTCATCTCGGGCACGCAACCAATAGCACAAACACCGTATAGAATGGCACCTGTTGAGATGGCAGAGCTTAAGAAACAGCTGCAGGAGTTGCTTGAGAAAGGTTTTATCTGACCGAGTACTTCACCATGGGGTGCTCTGATTCTCTTTGTTAAGAAGAAAGATGGATCGATGTGGTTATTCATTGATTATAGACAGTTAAATAAAGTAACCATTAAGAACAAGTATCATCTTCCATGGATTGATGACTTGTTTGATCAGTTGCATATTGCAACTATCGTTTCTAAGATAGATCTGAGGTCGGGATATCATCAGTTGCGTATCAAGGAGAGTGACATACCTAAGTCTACTTTTAGGACAAGGTATGGTCACTATGAGTTCATAGTTATGTCGTTTGGACTAACTAATGCACCAGCTGCATTCATGGAACTCATGAATAGAATCTTCTGACCTTTTCTTGATCAGTTCATAGTAGTCTTCATAGATGACATCTTGATATATAGTAGAGATGCTCAACAACATGAGAAGCACCTCCGTCAGGCTTTAACTTTGCTAAAAGAACATAAGTTGTATGCTAAGTTCAGCAAATGCGAGTTCTAGTTACCAGAAGTTTCTTTTCTAGGACACGTAATATCTGCCTCAGGTATCTGTGTTGATCCTAAGAAGGTAGAATCTGTCCTGCAATGGGAACAACCAAAGACACCGACGGAGATATGCAGTTTCCTAGGATTGGCAGGCTATTACAGGATGTTCATTAAGAACTTTAGTTCTATAACTTTACCCCTAACAAAGTTGACCAGGAAGGAGGTTCCTTTTGTCTGAAATGACAAGTGTCAACATTATTTCTAGCTATTGAAAGAAAGGTTAACAAGTGCACCTGTGATGGTGTTACCTGAGCAAGGGAAGGGGTACATAGTTTTCTATGATGCATCTAAGAATGGTTTAGGTTGTGTGTTGATGCAGGATAATCAAGTGATTTCTTTTTCCTCTCGACAGCTTAAGAAACACGAGGAGAATTATCTGACACATGATCTAGAACTAGCTGTTGTTGTCCATGCTTTGAAGATCTAGAGACATTATCTCTATGGAGAAACATTTCAAATTTTCACAGACCATAAGAATCTAAAATATATCTTCTCACAACATGAGTTGAACATGAGACAATGCTGCTGGATGGAGTTAATCAAGGACTACAATTGTACAATTGATTATCATCCAGGGAAGGCTAATGTAGTGGCTGATGCACTAAGTAGGAAATCATCATCCCCAGCCTTAGATAAAGCACAGTTGAACTCCTTAGTGTGCTCTAAGAGAGATATGCTTATCTCTATGAGGGAAAACAATATAGAGCTTAAGGTATCGTTGTTAACCGGGATGTTAGCTGAGATCTAAGTAAAACCTACTCTGAAACAACAGATGAAGCACAACAAGCTGATACTGTGGTTCAGCAGATCAGGTCAGAGTATGGTAGTGAGAAATGGGATGGATTTCATGAGTCAGAGGATCAGGTAGTCTGTTATCATGGTAGGATAGTAGTACCTGATGCCAATGACTTAAGGCAGTTAGTCTTGGAGGAAGCTCATTCTTCAATGTATGCAATGCATCTAGGGAGCACCAAAATGTATCATAACTTAAAAGATATGTATTGGTGGACTAGTTTGAAGAAGGATGTAGCTGAGTTTGTTATGCGGTGTCTGGTGTGTCAGCAAGTTAAAGCTAAACATCAGAAGCCCACAGGAACAATGCAACCTTTTCCTATACTACAATGGAAATGAGATCATGTAACCATGGACTTTGTAATTGGTTTGCCCAGAATAACCAAAGGTCATGATTCCATATGGGTGATAGTTGATAGGTTGACTAAGACAACACATTTCCTTCCTAACAAAACAACCTACACTGCTGAGAAGCTGGAACAAATATATGTAGATGAGATAGTGCGGTTGCATGGGGTTCCAGCTACTATTGTTTCTGATAGAGGTCCCTAGTTCACAAGTCATTTTTGGGAACAAATACATAAAGCTTTGGGTACATAGTTAAGGTTTAGTACAACCTTTCATCCACACACAGATGGACAATATGAGAGGATCATACAAACCATGGAGGATTTGCTTAGGGCATGTGTCCTTCAGTTTGTAGGAAGTTGGGATCTACACCTAAGCTTGATAGAATTTGCTTACAATAATAGCTATCAGCACAATATTGATATGGCACCATATGAAACATTATATGGTAGACATTTTAGATCTCCTTTATGCTGGTATGAAACTAGAGAATATCAACTTTTAGGTCCTGAGCTTATGTAGTAGACAACTGAGAAGATTAAAATAATACAACAATAATTATAGATTGCACATGATAAACAGAAGTCGTACGCCGACAAATGGCGAAGACCCTTAGAATTCCAAGTTGGAGATAGAGTATATCTCAAGGTCTCGCCTTGGAAAAGTGTCCTTAGATTTCAGAAGAAGGGAAAGTTAGCTCCTAGATTTTTGGGGCCTTATCCAATCATTGAACGGGTTGGAAAGTTAGCCTATAAGCTGGAATTGCCACCTGAGTTGCATAAGTTGCATCCAGTGTTCCATATCTCCATGTTGAGAAAGTGTCATCCTGACACTGAGTTAGTATTGCAACCTGTGGAAGTAGAATTAAATGATGATATATCATATGTTGAAGGGCATGTGATGATCCTTGATAAAACAATTAAAAAGCTGAAAAAGAATGACATATGTCTTGTGAAAGTTCTCTGGCATCATCGTGGCATTGAAGAAGCTACGTGGGAGACAGAGGAAGAGATGAGGAGGAAGTACCCTTCTCTTTTCTCTTGATGATTTTGGGGCCGAAATCCCTATTAGGGGTGGATAATGTGTAACATCCCTGACTTGGGTTATGCCTTAACCCTAGATATTTTGTTCAATAAAGTTAATTATATACTTGCTCTTATTTCTTGAAAATTAATTGAGGCCCAAGAGGAACTTATGTTTCAATTTTAGTCCTTTTTGAATAATGTTGACACAATGTTTTGTCTATTTTGGACTAAAGTGCAAACTACCCAAGTTGAGGGGTTAACTTGCAAATGTTACATAATAAAATGTTCCTCAGATGTTGAAGCATCATAAGAATGGGAATGATGCCGAGTTATGGCTTGTGGTAGCCTGAACACCAAGAAAGAGCTTGTTTAGCAATGTTTGTGCATTAAAACCTAGTTTTGGTGTAATGTGCAAATTACCCAAAACCTAGGGTTCAATATGCAAAATACCACCTCTAGAGAGTCCCTCATGTTTCTTGGCATCATGAAGAGAAAAGAAAATTAGAGGGGCATCTCATTTTAATCACTTTGGAGGAGAGAGAATCTTGATATTAAAATAATCAAGATTTAAGCATAATTGGAAACATAATTCGATTTAATGAAAAAATAAATATATTAATTGAAGTGCCCTTCAACCAAAAATGAGATGAATGAATTTGTATAAGTGTGAACGTCCTTGTGCCTTTCAAAGGACACGAAATATCTAAAGTGAGTGGAGAGCCCACTCACATTAGTTAAAGGAAAATAATATCCACTCGATTTTGGATATTATTATTATATTGATTAAGGTGCTTAATTGTTTTTCCTTTAATTCATGGATAATGAATAGGAATTCTAAGGTTGGGAATATGGCTTTGCATGCAAGGATTTGAGGGGGAGATTTCACACCAATTTTGGGAGTTAAAGGATTTTTATATCAGTTTCTCTCTCATTGAAATTCCCTTATAAACACTTCATTTTCCACCCACTTGAAGATTCTTTTTCGGATTTTCTTTCTCTCCTTGCTTTGGCCAAGAACAAGGGACCTTAGAAGAAATAGGAGGACGAACTCCAACCTGTAGGTAAGCTCCTTAATCATCTTCAACCTTGATTTCATGGTGGAAATAAAAAATCAATGCTTGATTTCTTCTTTTCTCCATTCAATCTTCAATCCTAGCCATTTCTTTTCACTCAAAAGCTTGAGGACGGACCTTGGGAGGTTGAGAAAGATTCATTCACCATTAGAGACTTGAATCTTGAAGCTTGGTTTCAAATTTGAAGGTGGGTTATATAATTTAAACCCTTAAATGTTATTATTACATTCAATTCTTCATCACTTGTTGATCATTTTGTTCTTCTTGAAATTCCTTTGAATAATTGATAAAATTTCCATAAGAATGGCAGTAGATTTTGAAGGATCAAAGCTTGATGATGATGATATCATCATAAGCACACACCTCAATGAATATCTTGGGCAAACTCTTTCACTCTTGAGACTAAACGATCTCAAGATCGTTTGGTGAGCAAACAGTCTCAAGACCGTTTGACACCAAACAGTATCAAGGCCGTTTGAGGTCAAATGACCTCAAGACCGTTTAAGGTCAGATGATGTCATATATTGATGATGATCCAATAGTACTTAATTGAATTAATTCCAAAGGTTTCAACACTTTAAGGTTCCTTGAGTATAAACCCTAAATTGGGTTGTTGAAGAAACCCTGATTGAATTCAACCAATTTTAGTGATTGGATGGGTCAAACGGTCTCAAGACCATTTGGGGTCAAACGACCTCAAGACCATTTGAGGTAAGGTCATGTCATGGTTGACTGGTGATTCAATGGTTTCAAGTGAATTCGTTCCCATAATGTCAACAATTGATGGTTTCTTGATTTTAAATCCCTAAATGATGGTTTCTTGATTTCAAAACTCTAATTGATGGTTCAAACGGTTTCATCAAACCATTTGGTTATGTTGACCATTTGGAAGAGTTGACCGGTTGGAGGTCTAAACAGTTTCAAACTGTTTGAGGTGTTGATTCAAAATCGTTTTAAGGTGTTGACCATTTGAAGGAGTTGACCATTTGGAGGTCTAACAGTTTCAAAACCGTTTGGGATTAATTATATTTTATTCTAACGGTCTTAAGATCGATTGCAGGTCTTGGGACTAAGACCGTTTAAGGCCTAATGGTCTTCAAGACCGTTTGAAGGTTGAAGTACTCAAGACCATTTAAGGCCTAACGGTCTTCAAGACCGTTTGAAGGTTGAAGTACTTCAAGACCGTTTGAGGGTCAAGGTGCTTCAAGACCGTTTGAGGGTCAAGGTACTTCAAGACCGTTTGAAGGTCAAGGTACATCAAAACCATTTGAAGGTCTAATTGACTCAAACCATGTACGTACAATTAACCCTATGATTGTTGATGGTGTTTATCAAAGGTAGTTACAATGGTTGTACCTTCAAGGTACTTAAGTGATTAGTACCTTTTGAGTGGTTAACCTTTGATGTTTATGGAAGCAATGTATTAATACACTATGTTAACCCTAATTGTATGCATTTGAATAAAGGGTTAATCTAATATAATCAAGCATTATGTAATTAATATCTTAGAGAGGATAAGAGAGAGAGGAATTGATACATGAATGATAATCAAGTAGTGATAAATCCTCAACACTTTCTACAAGAATAACATTTAATTAGGGTATGATCCTTGTTAGAGAGATCATGAAACCCTAATTGAGAAGGGTGATGAACCCTAACCCTAATTTAGGGCAATGTTAGGTATAACCCTAATATAGGGTAATGTTATGTGTAACCCATATCTAGGGTAATGATATGAGAAACCCTAATTCAGGGTAATATGATGAAAAACCCTAATTTAAGGGAATGCTTCATGAAAACCCTAATTTTGGGTAAAGCTACATGAAACCCTAATTTTAGGAGAAATGTTATAAGAAAACTTAATTCAAGGTAAGGGTGTAATGTGAAACTCTGATACAGGGTAAAGGTATGAGAAGCCCTAATTTTGGGTTATAGTACATGAAACCCTAATTTTTGGGCAATGAGATGATTAAGCATATCCCTAATGATGGATAATGGGATGAGTATCTCTAATTGACATGAATTGGGAAACCCTAACCCTAATAAAGGATTAGTGGTGTTACCCTTGTATATCATGATGCTGATATGTAATTGATATAACTATTATCATGTGTTCTGACCATGTAGGTATCATGAGATGATGGGCATAGCCAGGTATGAGCTATGATGTTTCATTTATTGAAATTGTTAATGGGCCTTGTGAGCCATAATATGATTTGTTGCCTAGTGAGAGGCAATAAGAGATGAAATGGGCTTTGTGAGCCATGTGAGATGCTTGTGTAACAAGTATCATGTTACCTTGGTCAGATGACCTGAAGGTGTTTTAGTTATCTGATAAGTGGTAACAAGTGTTCTTTGACGAACTCAGGGTTTGAATATCCATTTTCTATAATCATGATGATGAGTTGTTGAAAGGATGAGAATGCTCCTGATGAGATGAGGGATTGAGATCCCAATGCTTTATTAAAGATTTGAACAATACTTTATGAAAGTATTACACATTCTTTATAGCAATTGTTAAAATATTTGATGTTTGGAAACTTGTTTGATGCTAAAAGAATATGGTAATACACTTAATTAATCAAGTGATATCATATAATGTAGTTGCCCTGACCACCGATCCATCGGCGTTAGGATTTGATAAATGGTGAAACGAGTTAAACTCGGAGCGCATATTTATGAATATGTGGGGGTAATTGGTCAATTATATCCTCATGCCCCATAGGAATGGCCGCGGGCTATATCCTATGTACGGGATTGGTTACGGACCATACCCCATTATGAGCATGGCTATGGGCCATGACTCCATGATATGATACCAGGCATTGGCTATGGGCCATAACCCTGAAGAGAGTATATGTTGTGGGCTACAACTCTATAGCGAAGATGCCACTATACCCTAGCAAGCTAATTGCAGTTTGACACGTGTTGTCTCTACCATATAATCTCATACTGACCGAGAAGGTTTAGGAATTAGAGTCTGACTCTTCCATTGATCTTGTGTGGTACCGATGCTTTACGTAATTGTGGTCGGTTGGAGCATGAATGGTGTATTTCATCTCTTCAGGGCATTAAGTATGATTGTAAAATGTAATCAGCTATGTGGGCATATTTGCTTAAAGTTAAAATACGAGAATCATTGGTTGATGTTACTTTTCTCAGCTTATCCTAGATGAATAAATGATATACATGTTCTTCATATTCCTTAATGAATAAGTGATATGATGCTTGATCAAGAATAAGAATATTGCTCTAATATGTTTAGACATTGATTTATCTGCTGTTAAATATACATGATTCTTCTGCTCAGCTTTATACTATTAAACTGCAATAATAATGTTTCTGGCGGAGAGTTATATCACTCGCTGGGACAATTTCAATTGTCTCACCCCCGTGGGATCCCACATTTTTAGGTGGACGTGGAAGAAGAGGAAGAAACCCTACAACAGGGGAAGAACAGCAACAACAATAGGGACAACAATGAATTCTCAAGTGGAGACACTGGCTGTCATGTCTTGTAAATAAAGTCCTATGTGTCGTCTCTGTACTCTCAGGTCCTCGGAGTCAGTAGTTAGTTTAATGAATCAATCTGAGATTTTGTCTTGATGTCTCAAGGTTTTTATGTTTCCTATGTATAGTTCAAACAGGGCAGTTGATGTTTGTAATCCTCAAGAAGGAATGGTACAAGATATGTACTTGTGAACCAGAATGTAATTGAATTACTTTTGTTCTTTTTAAAAGAGTTTTCTAGTGTATGGATCTCTTTATAAATGGTTTTAATTTTTAGTGATTTTCAATAAATCCGCTTCTTATGATTTATTCTGCAATTAATTACACTATGAAAGTCTAATCTGGTGTTGGGTCATCTCAGTTTAGTGGTATCAGAGCTCTAGGTTCGCTAAGCCTACAGAGACATAGGATTAAGGTTGTTGAGTCTGTTCTAGTGTCTTCCAGTTTATCTGATAGTGTCTTCTGCTCATATAGGAGAAGAAGAACTTGAAGATGTCTGGATCACATGAAGAACACACTACTGAGAGCAGTGTTGCTGCACCAGGAGGAGGTGCAAGGGACCAGACTAGGGAGGAACATTTACCTGAATAGCCCCAGTTTGACCCAGCCATGATAGAGAATCCAGCTTTCAACGCTTTGTTTGGACAGTTCATGGCAGTTATGACACACATGATGAATAGGATGCCACCACCTGCACTGAGGGCACCAACCCATAATGAGGGACAGAGAGCTGGTAAAACTTTTGAGAGGCTTCGTCGGGTAGGAGCCACAAAGTATGCTGGTACAACTAACCCATGAGATGCAGATTTATGGTTGACTGAACTGGAGAAGGTTTTTAGAATCCTCAATATTCCTGAAGCTGAAAAGGCGAGGCATGCAGTGTATCTGTTGAAAGGGAGTGCTGGTCACTGGTGGATGATTGAATAAGGCAAAAGGCCAGGTGTCGAAGTCGGATGGGAAGAATTCTGATGAGAATTTGTCATTAGATACTTCCCTAAGACTTACCTTGATGAAAAGATATCTCAGTTTGAAAGGATAAGACAAGGACCGATGAACATTAGCGAGTATGAGGCTAAGTTCCTGGAGCTTTTGTGGTTTTGTCCGCATATGGCAGTTGCGGATAAGGAAGGAACTTGGCATTTTGAGAAGGGGTTGAACGCTGAATTGACCACTCCTATGTCTGCTTTGGAGAACAGGGAGAGGTTTTCTACATTTGTGGAGTCCTTGAGATGGATAGAAAGGTTGGTGATCGAGAAGTGACAAACCAGTGGTAAGAAGGTATACACTAAGTTATAAGGATAGAGGTCTGAGAGATTTAAGAAGCCGATGTTTTCTGCACCGGCAACACCATCAATATTCAATACCCAGACACAATGGATGTCAAGTAGGGGTAGGGGCCATAGTTTTGTTCCAAATAGAGCCCCCAATACAGCATCAACATCGGTGAATGGACCTCATAGACCCTATCCTGAGACTAGAATCTATCATCAGTGCAGACAAGTGGGACATCTGGAAAAGTATTATCTAGTCAGGAACACGATGGTGACTCAACCCCAGAGGCAGAATTAGCAAGGCTCTTAGAGGAGGCAGTTTTGAAGTGGCACTCGAGGACGTGGGCAAGCATCCCAAGTTGGTTCGTCAGCACCCAACAACCGAGCATCGGGTCAACAGTAAGAAATGACTAGATTCTATGTGATGAATCAACCTGAAGCAGTAGTTAACCCACGAGTTGTGATAGGTCAGATGGAACTATTTCATTCAGATATGTCTTCATCCTGCTTCGTATATGTTTAAATTGATCCGGGTGCTACACATTCGTTTATCACTCGAGAAGTGATTCTTTACTGCAATATGACAGTTGGTCATAGCGCAGAGAGTTTGATGTTGCAAACTTCTTTGTTGGGATCTACAGTGTTGTGGGAGGTGTGTTCCCCCTGCACTCTTTCCTTTTCTAAACATCGCATTCAGGTGAATCTTATATCACTTGAGATGCACGGGTTTGATATAATCCTTGGGATGGACACCCTAGAAAAGTATAAGGTTGTCTTGGATTGTGATTCCAAGCAAACTATGTTCACAGATGAAGGTGACACATGGACCTTTCAGGGAGATAGAAAGATTCTTCCAACCTATCTTGTGTCAGCTATGGTAGATGAGAAGTTGATGAGACAAGGATGCTTTGCATTCTTGGCACATGTGGTAGACACCACAATGGAGAGCTCTAATCTTTCTAAAGTTCCTATAGTTAGGGAGTTTGAAGATGTGTTCCATGAGGAACTTCCAGGTGTACCTCCACCCCGAGAGATTGATTTTGAGATTAATCTAATCCTGGGCACGCAACCAATAGCACAAACACCGTATAGAATGGCACCTGCTGAGATGGCAGAGCTTAAGAAACAGCTGCAGGAGTTTCTTGAGAAAGGTTTTATCCGACCGAGTACTTCACCATGGGGTGCTCCGGTTCTCTTTGTTAAGAAGAAAGATGGATCAATGCAGTTATGCATTGATTGCAGATAGTTAAATAATGTAACCATTAAGAACAAGTATCCTCTGCCAAGGATTGATGACTTGTTTGATTAGTTGCATGGTGCAACTATCTTTTCTAAGATAGATCTGAGGTCGGGATATCATCAGTTGCGTATCAAGGAGAGTGACATACCTAAGTCTGCTTTTAGGACAAGGTATGGTCACTATGAGTTCATAGTTATGTCGTTTGGACTAACTAATGCACCAGCTGCATTCATGGAACTCATGAATAGAATCTTCTGACCTTTTCTTGATCAGTTCATAGTAGTCTTCATAGATGACATCTTGATGTACAGTAGAGATGCTCAACAGCATGAGCAGCACCTCCGTCAGGCTTTAACTTTGCTAAAAGAGCATAAGATGTATGCTAAGTTTAGCAAATGCGAGTTCTGGTTATCAGAAGTTTCTTTTCTAGGACACGTAATATCTGCCTCAGGTATCCGTGTTGATCCTAAGAAGGTAGAATCTATCCTGCAATGGGAACATCCAAAGACACTAACGGAGATACGTAGTTTCCTAGGATTGGCAGGCTATTATAGGAGGTTCATTAAGAACTTTAGTTCTATAGCTTTACCCCTAACCAAGTTGACCAGGAAGGAGGTTCCTTTTTTTTGGAATGACAAGTGTCAACATTCTTTCCAGCTGTTGAAAGAAAGGTTAACAAGTGCACCTATGTTGGTGTTACCTGAGCAAGGGAAGGGGTACATAGTTTTTTGTGATGCATCTAAGAATGGTTTAGGTTGTGTGTTGATGCACGATAATTAAGTGATTTATTTTGGCTCTCGACAACTTAAGAAACACAATGAGAATTATCCGACACATGATCTAGAACTAGCTACTATGGTCCATGCTTTGAAGATCGGGAGACATTATCTCTATGGAGAAACATTTCAGATTTTCACAGACCATAAGAATCTAAAATATATCTTCTCACAACATGAGTTGAACATGAGACAATGTCGCTGGATGGAGTTAATCAAGGACTATGATTGTGTAATTGATTATCATCCAGGGAAGGCTAATGTAGTGGCTGATGCACTAAGTAGGAAATCATCATCCCCTGCCTTAGATAAAGCACAGTTGAAATCCTTAGTGTGCTCTAAGAGAGATATACTTATCTCTATGAGGCAAAACAATATACATCTTAAGGTATCGTTGTTAGCCGGGTTGTTAGCTGAGATGCAAGTAAAACCTACTCTGAAATAGCAGATTAAAGAAGCACAACAGGCTGATACTGTGGTTCAGCAGATCAGGTCAGAGTATGGTAGTGAGAAATGGGATGGCTTTCATGAGTCAGAGGATCAAATAGTATGTTATCATGGTAGGATAGTAGTACCTGATGCCAATGACTTAAGGAAGTTAGTCTTGGAGGAAGCTCATTCTTCAATGTATGCAATGCATCCAAGGAGCATCAAAATGTATCATAACTTAAAAGATATGTATTGGTAGCCTAGTTTGAAGAAGGATGTAGCTGAGTTTGTTATGCAGTGTCTGGTGTGTCATAAAGTTAAAGATAAACATCATAAGCCCGCAGGAACAATGCAATCTTTGCCTATACCGCAATGGAAATGGGATCATGTGACCATGGACTTTGTAGTTGGTTTGCCCAGAACAACCAAAGGTCATGATTCCATATGGGTGATAGTTGATAGGTTGACTAAGACAACACATTTACTTCCTGTCAAAACAACCTACACTGCTGAGAAGCTAGCACAGATATATGTAGATGAGATAGTGTGGTTTTATGGGGTTCCAGCTACTATTGTTTCTGATAGAGGTCCCCAGTTCACGAGTCATTTTTGGGAACGACTACATAAAGCTTTGGGTACACAGTTAAGGTTTAGTACAACCTTTCATCCACAAACAGATGGACAATCTGAGAGGACCATACAAACCTTGGAGGATTTGCTTAGGGCATGTGTCCTTCAGTTTGTAGGAAGTTGGGATCTACACCTGAGCTTGATAGAATTCGCTTACAATAATAGCTATCAGCATAGTATTGATATGGCACCATATGAAGCATTATATGGTAGACGTTGTAGATCTCCTTTATGTTGGTATGAAACTGGAGAATATCAACTTTTGGGTCCTGAGCTTGTGTAGTAGACAACTGAGAAGATTAAAATAATACAACAAAAATTAAAGATTGCACAGGATAGACAGAAATCGTACGCTGACAAATGGTGAAGACCCTTAGAATTCCAAGTTGGAAACAAAGTATATCTCAAAGTCTCGCCTTAGAAAGGTGTCCTTAGATTTGGGAAGAAGGGAAAGTTAGCTCCTAGATTTATGGGGCCTTATCCAATCATCAAACGGGTTGGAAAGGTAGCCTATAAGCTGGAATTGCCACCTGAGTTGCATAAGTTGCATCCAATGTTCCATATCTCCATGTTGAGAAAGTGTCATCCTGACACCGAGTTAGTATTGCAACCTGTGGAAGTAGAATTAAATGATGATATATCATATGTTGAAGGACCTGTGATGATCCTTGGTAAAAGAATTAAAAAGCTGAAAACGAAAGACATATGTCTTATGAAAGTTCTCTGGCACCATCGTGGCATTGAAAAAGCTACGTGGGAGCTATAGGAAGAGATGAGGAGGAAGTACCCTTCTCTTTTCTCTTGATGATTTCGGGGACGAAATCCCTGTTAGGGGTGGATAATTTGTAACATCCCTGACCTGGGTTATGCCTTAACCCTAGATGTTTTGTTTAGTAAAGTTAATTATATGCTTTCTATTATTTCTTGAAAAGTAATTGAGTCCCAAGAGGAACTTATTTTTCAATTTTAGTCCTTTTTGAATAATGTTGAGACAATGTTTTGTCTGTTTTGGACTAAAGTGAAAATTAACCAAGTTGAGAGGTTAACTTGCAAATGTTACATAATAAAATGTTCCTCATATGTTGAAGCATCATAAGAATGGGAATGATGCAGAGTTATGGATTGTGGTATCCTGAGCACCAAGAAAGAGCTTGTTAAGCAATGTTTGTGCATTAAAACCTAGTTTTGGTGTAATGTGCAAATTACCCAAAACCTAGGGTTCAATATGCAAAATACCACCTCTAGAGAGTCCCTCATGTTTCTTGGCATCATGAAGAGAAAATAAAATGAGAGGGGCGTCTTATTTGAATCACTTTGGAGGAGAGAGAATTTTGATATTAAAATAATCAAGATTTAAGCATAATTGGAAACATAATTCGATTTAATGCAAAAATAAATATATTAATTGAAGTGCCCTTCAACCAAAAATGAGATGGTTGAATTTGTATAAGTGTGAACGTCCTTTTTCCTTGCAAAGGCCACGAAATATCTAAAGTGAGTGGAGAGCCCACTCACATTAGTTAAAGGAAAAGTAATATCCACTCAATTTTGGATATTATTATTATATTGATTAAGGTGCTTAATTGCTTTTCCTTTAATTCATGGATAATGAAGAGGAATTCGAAGGTTGGGAAGATGGCTTTGCATGCAAGGATTTTAGGGGGAGATGTGGCACCAATTTTGGGAGTTAAAGGATTTTTATATCACTTTCTCTCTCATTGAAATTCCCTTATAAACACTTCATTTTCCACCCACTTGAAGACTCTTTTTCAGATTTTCTTTCTCTCCTTGCTTTGGCCAAGCACAAGGGAGCTTAGGAGAAACAGGAGGACGAACTCCAACCTGTAGGTAAGATCCTTAATCATCTTCAACCTTGATTTCATGGTGGAAATAAAAAATCAATGCTTGATTTCTTCTTTTCTCCATTCAATCTTCAATCCTAGCCATTTCTTTTCACTCAAAAGCTTGAGGACGGACCTTGGGAGGTTGAGAAAGCTTCATTCACCATTAGAGACGTGAAGCTTGAAGCTTGGTTTCAACTTTGAAGGTGGGTTATATAACTTAAACTCTTAAATGTTATTATTACACTAAATTCTTCATCACTTGTTGATCATTTTGTTCTTCTTGAAATTCCTGTGAATAATTGATGAAATTTCCATAAGAATGGCAGTAGATTTTGAAGGATCAAAGCTTGATTATGATGACATCATCATACGCACACACCTCAATGAATATCTTGGGCAAACGGTTTCACTCTTGAGACTAAACGATCTCAAGACCGTTTGAGGTCAAAACACCTCAAGATCGTTTAAGGTAAAATGATGTAATAGATTGATAATGATCCAATAGTAATTAATTGTATTAATTCCAAAGGGTTAAACACTTTAAGGTTCCTTGAGTATAAACCCTAAATCAGGTTGTTGAAGAAACCCTAATTGAATTCAACCAATTTTAGTGATTGGATGGGTCAAATGGTCTCAAGACCGTTTGGGGTCAAACGACCTCAAGACCATTTTGAGGTAAGGTCATGTCATGGTTGAGTGGTGATTCAATGGTTTCAATTGAATTAGTTCCAATAATGTCAACAATTGTTGGTTTCTTGATTTAAAATCCCTAAATGATGGTTTCTTGATTTCAAAACACTAATTGATGGTTCAAACAATTTCATCAAACTGTTTGGTCATGTTGACCGTTTGGAAGAGTTGACCGTTTGGAGGTCTAAATGGTTTCAAAACATTTTAGGTGTTGATTCAAAATCATTTAAAGGAGTTAACCATTTTAAGGAGTTGACCGTTTGGAGGCCTAACGGTTTCAAAACCGTTTGGGATTAATTATATTTTATTCTAACAGTCTTAAGACCAATTGAAGGTCTTGGGACTAAGACCGTTTAAGGCCTAACTGTCTTCAAGACCATTTGAAGGTTGAAGTACTCAAGACTGTTTAAGGCCTAACGGTCTTCAAGACCGTTTGAAGGTTGAAGTACTTCAAGAACGTTTGAGGGTCAAGGTGCTTCAACACCATTTGAGGGTCAAGGTACTTCAAGACCGTTTGAAGGTCAAGGTACTTCAAGACCATTTGAAGGTCTAATTGACTCAAACCATGTAAGTACAATTAACCCTATGATTGTGGATGATGTTTATCAAAGGTAGTTACAATGGTTGTACCTTCAAGGTACTTAAGTGATTAGTACCTTTTGAGTGGTTAACCTTTGATGTTTATGGAAGCAATGCATCAATACACTATGTTAACCCTAATTGTATGCATTTGAATAAAGGGTTAATCTAATCTAATCAAGCATGATGTAATTGATATCTTAGAGAGGATAAGAGAGAGAGGAATTTATACATGAATGATAATCAAGTAGTGATTAATCCTCAGCACTTTCTACAAGAATAAAGTTTAATTAGGGTATGATCCTTGTTAGAGAGATCATGAAACCCTAATTGAAAAGGGTGATGAACCCTAACCCTAATTTAGGGTAATGTTAGGTATAACCCTAATATAGGGTAATGTGATGTGTAACCCCAATTTACGGTAATGATATGAGAAACCCTAATTCAGGGTAATATGATGAAAAACCCTAATTTAAGGGAATGCTTCATGAAAACCCTAATTTTGGGTAAAGCTACATGAAACCCTAATTTTAGGATAAATGTTATAAGAAACCTTTATTCAAGGTAAGGGTGTAATGTGAAACTCTGATACATGGTAAAGGTATGAGAAACCCTAATTTTGGGTTATAGTACATGAAACCCTAATTTTTTGGCAATGAGATGATTAACCATATCCCTAATGATGGATAATGGGATGAGTATCTCTAATTGACATGAATTGGGAAACCCTAACCCTAATAAAGGATTAGTGGTGTTACCCTTGTATAACATGATGCTGATATGTAATTGATATAACTTTCATCATGTGTTCTGACCATGCAGGTATCATGAGATGATGAGCATAGCCAGGTATGAGCTATGATGTTTCATTTATTGAAATTGTTAATGGGCCTTGTGAGCCATAATATGCTTTGTTTCCTAGTGAGAGGCAACAAGAGATGAAATGGGCTTTGTGAGCCATGTGAGATGCTTGTGTAACAAGTATCATGTTACCTTGGTCAGATGACCTGAAGGTGTTTTAGTTACCTAATAAGTGGTAATAAGTGTTCTTTGATGAATTGAGGGTTTGAATACCCATTTTCTATAATCATGATGATGAGTTGTTGAAAGGATGAGAATGCTCATGATGAGATGAGGGATTGAGATCCCAATGCTTTATTAAAGATTTGAACAATACTTGATGAAAGTATTACACATTCTTTGTAGCAATTGTTAAAATATTTGATGTTTGGAAACTTGTTTGATGCTAAAAGAATATGGTAATACACTTAATTAATCAAGTGATATCATATAATGCAGTTGCCCTGACCACAGATCAATCAGCGTCAGGATTTTTTGAATGGTGAAACGAGTTAAACTCAGAGCGCATATTTATGAATATGCTGGGGTAATTGGGCAATTATATCCTCATGTCCCATAGGAATGGCTGCGGGCTATATCCTATGTACGGGATTGGTTACGGACCATACCCCAGTATGAGTATGGCTACGGGCCATGACTCCATGATATGATACCAGGCATTGTCTACGGGCCATAACCCTGAAGAGAGTATATATTGTGGGATATAACTCTATAGCGAAGATGCCACTATACCCTAGCAAGCTAATTGCAATTTGACACTTGATGTCTCTGCCATATAATCTCGTATTGGCCGAGAAGGTTGAGGTCTTGGAGTTCAGCTCTTCCATTGACCTTGTTTGGTACTTATGCTTTACGTAATCGTGGTCGGTTGGAGCATGAATGGTATACTTCATCTCTTCAGGGTATTAAGTATGATTGTAAAATGTAATCAGCCGTGTAGCGTATTTGCTTAAAGTTAAAATAAGAGAATGATTGGTTGATGTTACTTTGCTTATCCTATCCTAGATGGATAAATGATATACATGTTCTTCATATTCCTTAATGAGTAAGTGATATGCTGCTTTATCAAGAATAAGAATATTGCTCTAATCTATTTAGACATTGATTTATCTGCTGTTGAATATACATGATTCTTCTACTCAGCTTTATACTATTAAACTGTAATAATAATGTTTCTGGCGGAGAGTTATATCTCTCGCTGGGACAATTTCAATTGTCTCACCCCCGTGGGATCCAACTTTTTAGGTGGACGCGGGAGAAGAGGTAGAAACCCTACAGTAGGGGAAGAACAACAGCAGCAACAACAAGGACAGTAGTGAATTCTCAGGTGGAGACACTGGCTGTCATGCCTTGTATATAGAGTCCTATGTGTCGTCTTTGTACTCTCAGGTCCTTGGAGTCATTAGTTAGTTTAATGAATCGATCTAAGATTTTGGCTTGATTCCTTGAGGTTTTTATGCTGCCTGTGTATAGTTTAAACAGGGCAGTTGACGTTTGTAATCCTCGAGAAGGAATGGTACAAGATATGTACTTGTGAACCAGAATGTAATTCAATTACTTTGGTTCTTTTTGAAAGAGTTTTCCAATGTATGGATCTCTTTATAAATGGTTTTAATTTTTAGTGATTTTTAGTAAATCCGCTGCTTACGATTAATTTCGCAATTAATTACACTGTGACAGTCTAATCTGGTGGTGGGTCATCTCAAATACATTTAGAAATATTGATTGTGTGTTTATGACATGATGATGTGATAGACTATATGATAATCTGATAGATACAAGAGAGACTCATCCTTCATATATGATAGGATGGACATGATTCTAGAGACTTCCAGACGTGACTTGACTCTATATGGTCCATCTACATGGTATCCTAGTTACCTTAGTATATATGTGAGAAACTGTTATGCTAAATGAGATTACTCAAAACACAAAACACAATTGATCAATAATTAATCACATATCTAGAAATGAGGATTTTCAACATGCTCTGAAACCAATTTCAACATTTCCAACATGCTCTGAAACATTGCACAAGAGCCCAACATCTTACTTGTATTCATATATATCAAGAATCATTTATAATTTATTTCATGTCCTTAGCCACAACACATATATATATATATAGACATGAACATTATCCATATATGCCACATGTGCAAGCATTAGTATTCTACTAAAAACATAATTCGATTCAAACACAGTTTACAAACTTTTTTCCTGAACTTGAGTGTACGGGGATGCCATTAGGACACACTAGACATCTAACAACCTTCACAATGGTTCATTATTGTAGCTTCTCCTTGCTTCCATGGTTCTTTTTTTGCCACTTTTGGTTACCTAAAAAGATGTGGCAAACCACATGGGTGAGACCCATGTCCCAGTAAGAGATATAACCTCCAACAATGCTTATTGATTACAACAACTTCAGTAATTAAACAGTTTAAGCAGATTAAGCATGTATAATAGATAAGCTTAGAAACAATGATGATTGACAAAGTACATGAAGGAACTTATCACAACTATCATCATTAGCCTTATTATCAACATATGCATTGCTAATAGTATAACAAGTTTAGTGGCATAACATCTTTATTATCATGAATAAGTTTGGCAACATAAGTATAGCTATCAGCATTAGCATGTCTATGAAGCTGAACAAATCTAGAGCAAATTGTCAAAATCACAACTATCTATATAAGCATGATTAGCAGTTTAAGCATCTCTAATAATGGAGACATAGATTAACATTATAAGCATAACTATCATCATGATCTTAACTATGATATACTAACAACATAAGCATGTCTACAACATGAACATATCTACAACATAAGCATATCTACCTTATTTTATTGTACTATACATCATCTTGATAACAAGATAACAAACAAGGTTGTCATCCAATTTGAAGCATTGTGTATAACCCTATAAAGATATGCTACACGGATGTATTACATCTTTTATTATGCCTTGGGGAGTTTGAGTTGTACCACCCAAATTCCAACCGACCCTTGTGAAGGTCTATTCAGTTCTCTACAAGATCTAGGAGAGACATCATCCTAAGTCTCTTCCCCTCGGTCAGTACAAGTAAAAAGGCAGTGACATGTTGCCACTATAATGACATATAGTCAAGCTTCTAACCACTAATCTGCCCTTGGCACAGGTCATGGAACTAGAGAATAGACTCACACATGACATTCTATATAAGTCATTTTGAAGTTATATTGTTTCCTTTCACACATCACAATATAACAATATTCAAGGCTGTGTGCATCCATCCTCCACAACCTACAATTGTGAACACAAGGAGGTACTCGACATGTGCCACCGCATATTCAACAATATGTGCTCCAAGTTTCCCTTAGGAATACTCATTTCATCTTCCAGCAAGTATTGACACTGAAGATGGTTCTATAGCACAAGCCACCACATGACTAGGGTTTCACTTGGTTATTTATGCCAATTGGGTGAATCAAGGATACATCAAACAAGTGGACATACAAACCCAAATTCATCTCTAGAAGGCATTAACATATAACAACTTCAAAATATATAAAATGTATGAAAGTTATTGTTTCTCATCTCATCATCATATAGTACTACTCATTTCCATTCATGAGACTACACTTGTCATTATACTATCACATGATGTAAATCCTTATCAAAATATCATAGGGTATCAACCCTTGTCAACATAAGAGGATTACACCTCATTCAGGGCTCAACCATGCCCAAAGGTCATTAAGACCATTATATCATTCAGTGCAAGGTCATCATTATCTTTCCATGCCTTATAACAACACTAAACATACATCAATATACATGTGATACACAATTTCAACATGATATTGTATTAAAGATCTCAAAGATGTTCACAGTATAACATTGCAGGGTTATCTTATCATTAAGGGAATTCCTTTATCATATCAACATATAAGGAAGCTATATGATTGGCCATCATCACACTGATAGTGTACAAGCTCAGCATAAGAAAGCATAAATCATGAAGCTATGATGACTACTAGTTAACACATTAGAGTTGCAATCAATCATTAGTAATGATATTCCATCATTATATCAATCATTCAAGGAAGGGTCAGATGACTAACCATCATCTATTTGCATTAGGGTTAGATTTAACAAATAGGTTATATTGAAGTTATAGTTCAACACTCTTTCACAGACCATAACTCATGCAATCCCCATCAGATCATGTATGCATAAGGTGAAGCAGCACCATCACATTCCATACTATCCACAAGTATGGATCCACACATAACTCAAGGTGTAACCATCATGTTATAGAATACTAGGTTTTCAATAACAAAAAGAGATTACTCTATTATTTTATTATCCATTCAAGGGGGGATATTCATAATCAATCACCATCACTTAGGCACATAACATTAGGTGTAACAAGCTATGCTTCATTAGGGTTGTACATCAACTCATCATGGGTTTATCAATTATATTCCTAAAGAACTAAACATAACCATCGGTTGGACCATACCTTAGGCCACTAAAAACCATTAGTTATTCTGCATTCTCAAAGGTATAAAACATCACTTCAGTTACCATTGGTTGGCACACTTAAGCCAAACCAATATAGCATGAAAAGCAACCATCAGGTCAGGGTTTAGAAGAGATAAAACAACATTGAACCCCAGATATAACCCATCATTTAAGGATCCTCATGGGCCATATTTGGCATATAAACAAGGTCTAGCTATTTTTCTATCATAGGCAAGTCATATACAAGATTTTAGGTTGGTTTATGTTTGTAAACTATTCAAGAACAACACCTAAAACTTAAACCCTAAACAAGGGTAGTTCTCTTCAAGCTTAGAGCATGATTTACTAAGTTTAGGGTAACTATCGACCATAGGTGGCCAAATAGCATAACCATAGGTTCTAGAGTTGACTAGAGTCATCACGACAGTAAAAAGGTAGCAACCATCGATCACCAAGGAAAAGAAGGAAAACTAGTGCATTAGTACATAGAGGGAACCACCATTTATCCCTACTTAATCACCATCAGATAAGGCCATCACTATCCACTTAAGTCCATTGATTTAAGATACCAAAGGAAAGATAAAACAAAAGAAGGGTTCCTACTATCATTTGGCATACCCATGCCAAACCAAATAGCACAAAGGCTAAACCATCAGATTGCCATGGAAAAGGATGAAAACAACTCCAAAACCCTAATTATGGCCATATATGTTATACCAAAAACCACCATTTGTTCACATAAAAGCAAGATCTAAAGTTTATTGTACCAAGAAGGGTACGTGAACAAGGTTTAAGATCCATTAATTAAGAAAAACTACATAAGGATCATCATATAAATTGAAACCCTAGGTAAGATAGCTTCTTTTAGCTTAGAACTTCATTTTTAGAGTAAAAGCATGAACTTGCATGGTAGTAGTAAGCAATAAACATGGAAAAAATTATATAACTTGGCTCTACGAAGATGTAGCACCTATGAATAGCAAGGAAACTCGAACAAGAATGGTAGAAAACCCTAGTTTCATATCTAAACTCAGCCAAGAAAACTTCTTCTCTAAGAAAGGGAGTAAACCCTAGGTGAAGAGAGCAAGAAAGATGAGTTCTTCAAGCTTTAGAACAAGCTCTACCATTGAAAACCGTGGTTCCACCCAGGACAAAAGAAGGAGGAAGAAGAAAAACCAAAGAAATGAAAGAGAGAAGAAGAAACTTACTATCTTAGGTCGGACATATCTAAGGAAGCTTTGCAAACCCTAAATAAGGGTAGATCTGAGCCCTATCCATACATGCAAGAAGTTCGACAATCATCTTTTCCTTGGGCACCTCCTTTTTTGTCCTAGTAGGGAGAACGAAGCTCTAATAGTAGGGGAGAGATAAGGATCCAAAAGGTTTCATTTGTGTGCAAAAGGAGGGTTATATAAAGCTCATGGATAAGGGAGCAATAAAGCTTGAGGTCCATCTAGGTTGCCAGGTGTCAAAGACTATTTTGCATGTATCATTGTAGGTCCATCGCCCCCCCCCTTCTATCTAACCATCAAACATTGATGCTAGGAGGATAATCAGTCATCCAACATAGGAAAAATTGAAACCTAAGCTTGTCACATGATATCAAAGGCACCTCAAAAGGTTTAATTAAGGTTTAAAGTACTTAATTATGATAATTAAGCATGTTTAACCAAAAATCAAGTTTCAAGGTTTCACAACCAAAAAACCCTAATAGGAATTTCACCCCCGAAATCCAAGGTAGACAAAAATGGGTACTTCCCATGTTCCTCATCCTCAAACCTCCACATGGTTTCTTACATAACATGGTGATGTCACATCATATGTTCAAAGATGAGCTTCCTCGTGTGCTAATTCACTTATACCATCAACATCTGATGTGTGCATTTCATATCGACTTTTGCCACAATCTCACACACAAATTTAGTTCATTTTGCATTCCATTAGCCTCTATTCATAATTCTCTTTCCATATTTTAGTTATTTTTACTTACTGCATGATTTTGATTGCAGATAAGAATTCAAAGTGCCAAATTGGAGATAGTCCAACTCAAATCCAACCCCAAATGGACTTCTTCGTGACTTGTAGTTGATTTAGACTTTATTTCTATAGAAACAGCATTGCACACAGTGTGTCTTATTTAAGACACAACGTGACATTTCCCAGAAAACTTCGCAAAATGAAGGACGCGACAAGTGGTATTTAACACACGAAGTGTGAGTCCCCAACATCCCCAACACCAAAACGTATAAGAAAACAAACATGTCATGTTCGAATTAGGACACTGCGTGTCCTCAGGACCAGAATGCCGGTTACAACTTACTGCCAATGCACAATGTGTGTGTTAATTCGAACATGGCGTGTGTCTTTCACCTGAAACAACTACATCAAAAAGTTACACATCGTGTTTTATTTAAGACACGTCGTGTACTTCACAATAGCAGCAAAACCTAGCAAATGTGCACAATGGGACACGGCGTGACCTCTAACAGATACGTCATGTCACTATTAGTTTCTATAGAAATGAGAGCAACCACTCCTCATTTTTAAAGACCAATGCAACCCAATGGGCAGTTATTTCTCATCATTTTGAAAGTGTCTTTCATCCGAGAGATGTTCCAGAGCTAAGGAGGGCAATTTTGGGGTAGAAGAAGTTGGTTTCTTGGCAAAGAACCTCCATTCTACTTCATTTCTGCTCCATTTCTTCACTGAAGAAGCAGTAGAGCTTTCCTCTCTCGCTCAAGCTTTCTGGGAGGGAAGATTGTTCGAGTTGGAGCAGTTCCAAGGGTGTAATTTTATCCTCTAGCCAGAGTTCTACTTCCCTTTGGCTACATTATTGGTTCCTTTAGCTTTTTCTTCTCTTAAGCATGCAAAACTCTGAAATTTCTGCATTGTGTCTGTACATTTACGTTATGGATGAGTAGAACTCTTTTCTTGGGCATGGGAGAGTAACTCCCATGTGATTTTTCATGTGAACTTGTAATATATGTTTATTTCTAATTCGTTTTGCATTCACATGGATGCCTATGGTGCTTCTTGCTTGTATGTTTGGCTGGCCACTTTTCATACATGTTTTATGCTTACCTTGTGCTTCGGGAGAATGTATGAGGAAGTAAGGAGTAGCATCCATAGCTTTATGCTCTTCACCATGGGAGTGGCTTGAGAATATTGAGGGTAAGATTGTGTTCGATACTAAGCATAAACGCAGGAGCGTTATGTCAAGATTGAGAACCATCTTGTGACATTGGGAAATGCACGACGATGACAACCTCCCTGCATGTTAACGGTAATCTTGATTTCGTAAGTCCATATGATATGATGATATGGTAGTGAAATCTAATGTCCAAGACCTTAATTTCTTATTCAACCCTTTAACTTTGAGCTTTTGCTTTTGCTCACCTTCTATATCTGTAAACAACCTAAAATTTGTAACCCGACTTGGATTAATAAAAGTTAAAGAATTTGTGCCTATCTAGCCTAGCTCCTTGTGTTTGACACTCGACTACTTTGACCTCGTATACTTGCTGGGAATTTGTGAGTTGAGATATTTCTTTGTAAAACTCCCAACAAGTTTTTAGCACCATTTTCGGGAAGCTATGGTAATTTTCAGTTACAGTAGATGAGTTAACTAGAAATTGAGACTAAGTCAATATTTCTGCATTTCATATCGTGGTATCTCTTAGCTTTTATGAATCTTACTCAATTTTTGCTTTTCAGGGTGCATGCATAACTCTAAGAGGGGTCTATAGACATCCATATTTATGGACCCTGAGATAGAGTGGACTTTTAGTATCCATAGAAGAGCAAGGAGGGGTGAGAACTCTTCAAATATGGGGGAATCACGTCCTTCATCAGCACTATATTCACCTTCACCACGGCCTTCACCTGGTCCTTTTCAAGAATCGGATATGGAGGAAAACCATCCAATCAAGGACTTTGTTGTGCCAGCCTCCATAAATATATGTGGGGCCATCGATCATCCTACAATAGAGTCCAAAAACTTCTCCATCATCCCTAAAATTATGCAGATGATCCAACAAAACCATTTCGGGGGAACTCCTATGGAAGATCCAAATCTTCACATAGCAGAGTTTCTACAGTACATGAACACTTTTGAGATTAATGGTGTTCTAGCTGAGGGAATATTCCTACTCCTATTTCCTTTCACTTTGTGAGATCGAGCCAAGGTGTGGCTCTCCTCACTGCCTAAATGTTATATCAAGACATGGGATGATTTGTTGAATGCTTTTCTGGTTAAGTATTTTCCTCCTAGCAAGACGGCCCAGCTGAGGAATCAAATTACAAACTTAAAGAAACAAGAGGGGGAGATGCTTTATGAGACATGAGAGAGGTTTAAGGACCTCCAACGCCTATGCCCGCACCATGGTTTGACAAACTAGCTGCTTCTACAAACTTTCTACAACAGGCTATTCTCCAATACCCGTATGATTATTGATGCCGCTGCACATGGTGCCTTGATGAACAAGTCATATAGTGAAGCCTACACTATTATGGAAGACATGGCACTCAATCACAGCCAGTGGAGTTTAGAAAGGACCAGATAGCCATTCTCTTCCTCCAGTTCAAGTGAGAACCCAGTGGAAAACATACTATAGATGTCGTAGACTTGATTGCAGCTAAGCTGGATGCCTTAACCTAGAAATTTGAAAGTCTTGCAACTCACTCAGTCCAAGCAGTCGAGCAAGTATGTGAGGCTTATGGAACATTCGAGCATAACTTTTCTTCTTGTTTTGCACCATAGTTGAATGCCACTGAAGCACCAGTTGAAGTCAATGTAGTAGGGAATTTCAATAATAGAGAAGCCTACAATCCCTTTCCTGAAACCTATAACCCAAGATGGAGAGACCATCCTAATTTCTCTTATAGGAACAACAATTCAAAGAACCAACAACAAGGCCAATCTCAAGGTCAGCAATCTATGAGCAACCATCAACTGATGAATGCCAACCGCCAACAACAGTTGGGGTATAATTCTAAAAACAATAGGAACCTCAATTAGTTTCAGTAAGTGACTCATACACCGCAAAAATCAAGCTTGGAAAGCCTCCTTGAGACCTTTGTCACCACACAAATCCAGCAAAATGATGAGTTCTAGGAAAATGGAAACATATTGAAAGATGCTATCACACAACTTTCCTCCAAAGTCGATGGAATTGTTACTCACACCAAAATGTTGGAGAACCGGATAGCTTAACAAGCATTAGCCAACCAAGGAACGTCTTTAGGGTCTTGACCCAGTCAACCTATTATGAAACCCAAGGAGACTTGTAAATCTATGACCTTGAGAAGTGGAGCAGTCATAGGAGGATCCTCACCACCATCCAAGAGGAAATTTGTAGATATTTTTGACACTACTATTGAAGATATTGTTGGAAATCATAGGAAGAAATCTACTGGAAATTTGCATCAAGGCAGTTCTTCTAGCAAGCCAACTACCCCTTTTTGCCAACACCAAATATGACGTGAAGTTCAAAAAATTTATGGACATTCTGAACAAGTTGTATGTAAATCTACCCCTAGTTGAATTCATAGCCAAAATGCCCTCCTATGCCAAGTTTTTAAAGGATATCCAAAGAAAGAAGAGGAGATCTAGACAAGTAGAAACTATTATTCTTTCTGAAAGGCTAAGCTCCATTCTCCAGAACTGTATGTCAGATAAATTAGATGATCAAGGTTCCTTTACTATCCCTTGTAAGATAGGAGACTCCACTTTTGATAAAGGCCTTGTTGACTTTGGAGCTAGCATCAGCTTGATCCCTGTCTCTTTGTGAGAGAAGCTAGATTTGGGAGATTTGAAGCCTATATCTATAATAATTCAGCTAGCCGACCTCTCAATTAAACACCCGAGGGGAGTGATTGAGGATGTCCCTGTTCAAATAGGAAAGTTATTTATTCCATGTGATTTTGTGGTCTTAGACATGCATGAAGACCCAACCAATCCAGTCCTTTTTTGTAGACCTTTCTTGCGCACTGCAAGCTATTTAGTCGATGTTAGAGAATGAAAGCTCACCATCAAGGTGGGAGATGAGGAATTAGTATTTTCAATCTATGATGCCATGAAGGTGCCAAGATCCAAGGAGTACCTTTGTCTCGTTGATACCATTGAAGGAAAAAAAAATTCGTTGAAACTATCTTAGATTATTTTAAAGAAGATGATGCAAGTACCATTCTCAATGAGGAAAGTCCTGAAACTTTGAAAACTCCATCAAGTGAAGAAGACTCAAAGAAGAATGAAGGAAGTAACACCAAGTCCCCAAGCAAATAGGTAGAACTAAAACCCCTCCCACCGGGGTTAAAGTATGATTTCTTAGGCCCAAACTCTTCCTCTCCTGTAATTATAAATGTTGAATTGAACAACACCAAGAAGAAAAACGTTTAAATGAGCTTCAAAGATACAAAGATGTGATAGGTTATTCCATGTTACCATCAAGGTGGACCATTGTCACCTGACTGCATGATGTGTTAAACGTAGACATCAAAGTATAGATATAAATGAGAAACCAGTGGCGTGAAAGTGCACAATAGATAGGCCTATGCTAGGTAATGTATAGGAATAACTAGGGACATACAGAATCAACCCATCCATTTTTATGCATAGGATAGCATAGGAAGAGAACACCAAACCATGCATAGACCCCTCAAGGAGACTTAACCAAAACATGATGGAAGTGGTAAAAAGGAAATCTTAAAACTTAAAGATGTTGGAATCATCTATCCAATAAGTGACAGTCCTTGGGTGAGTCCTATACATGTTGTGCCTAAGAAAGGAGGAACAACTATAATTAAAGGAGAAAATGATGAATTCATACAAATAGGAATCATCACCAAGTGGCGAATGTACATTGATTATAGAAAACTAAACAAAGCCACTAGAAAATATCATTATCCTTTACCTTTTATTGATTCAATGATTGAACGTATTGCTCACCACTCCTATTTTTTCTATCTTTATGGGTATAGTGGACTCTTTCAGATTCCCATCTACCCACTCGATCAAGAAAAGAGCACATTTACTTGCACCTATGGAACTTATGCATATAGGCAGATGCCCTTTGGGCTCTACAATGCTCCTGCTACTTTTCAAAGGTGTATGATGGCCATATTTTATGATTACATTGAAAAGATCATGGAAGTATTTATGGAGGACTTTAGTGTATACAACAATTCATTTGATAATTGTTTGTTAAATCTAACTAAGGTTTTGTAGCAATGCCAACAAGTCAACCTCATACTCAATTGGGAGAAATGCCACTTTATGGTGCATACTGGTGTTGTTCTAGGACATGTTATTTCAAACAAAGGAATTGAAATGGATAAAGCTATATGGAGGTTAATGAAAAGATGTCGGCTCCAACCAATGTGAAGGAAATTCGTAGCTTTTTAGGCCTTGCAGGATTCTACATGAGGTTGATTAAGGATTTCTCAAATATTGCAAAGCCTCTATGTTGTTTGTTATCAAAAGATGTCAATTTTATCTTCAATGATGATTGCCAAACTGCCTTCTGGATGTTAAAAGATACTCTAGTTTCAACTGCTATTATCCAACCACCAGATTGGAGTGTTCCCTTTGAAGTGATGTGTAATGCCAACAACTATGCCATAGGAGCAGTCTTAGAACAAAGAAAAGACAACAAACTCCATGCTATACACTATGCATCAACTATGCTACTACAGAGACGGAGATGCTTGCAGTTGTTTGAGCATTTGATAAATTCAGACAGTATCTAGTGGGATCTAAGGTCATTGTGTATACAGACCACACTACAATAAAATACCTTATGAGTAAGAAAGATGCCTAATCTCATCTCATTCGCTTGATATTGTTACTACAGGAGTTTGACTTAGAAATCAAAGATAAGAAGGGAACTGAGAATAGTGTAGTTGACCATCTCTCACGTCTTACTACTAGTATTGAAGACAAAGTTCATATTGATGACAAGTTTCCCATTGAGAAGTTGTATGCAATAAACTCTCTTGTTTTGCCATGGTTCACCTATTTTGCAAACTACCTTGCTACTAGATGTCTTCCACCTAATCTCAGTTACCAACAAAAGAAGTTCCTTCATGATGTTGAATCCTATTGTTGGGATGACCCTCTTTTGTTTAAGCAATGTATAGATGGACTCATCAAGAGATATATCCCAAATGAAGAAATTGTTAGTGTGATTTTAGACTTCCATTCCTCTTCCTACAGTGGACACTTTGGAGCAAACAAAATTGCAACCAAGATCCTTCAATCTGATTTTTATTGGCAAAGTTTGTTCCGTGATGCACACACATTTGTCAAGTCTTGTGACAATTGCCAAAGAGATGGAGGAATCTCAAAGAGGGATGAAATGCCATTGAACTCAAATCTGGAAATAGAAGTCTTTGATGTGTGGGGCATAGATTATATGGGTCCTTTTCCATCCTCTTGTAGCTACAAATTTATCTTAGTGGCCTACGATTATGTTTCCAAATGGGTGGAGGCAATTCCCACTCAAGCTTCAGATGCAAAATCAGTCATAAAACTATTCTAGAAGATCATCTTCCCCAGATTTGGAGTTCCAAGAGAAATAATATCATGCGATGGCAGCCATTTTAATGAAAGGAATTTCAACAACCTACTTAGCAAGTATGGAGTAAAACATAAGGTGTCCACACCTTATCATCCTCAAACCTCAGGTCAAGTGGAAATCTCAAATAGGCAACTAAAGGCCATCCTAGAAAAGACAGTCTCCAGTTCAAGGAAGGATTAGGCATTGAAGTTAGACAATGCATTATGGGCTTACAAGACAGCTTTTAAAACTCCTATCGGAACAACTCCTTTCAAACTTGTTTATGGCAAATCATGTCATTTACCCATAGAATTAGAGCACAAGGTACTATGGGAAATCAAATTCCTAAACTATGACCTCAAGAAGGCAGGAGAGAAAAGATTGTTGCAACTCCAAGAGTTAGAGGAAATAAGAATGGATGCTTATGAGAATGCCAAGATTTACACGGAAAAGACTAAAAGATGGCATGACAAAAGAATCAAGGTCAAAGACTTCAAAGGAGATCAAGTTTTGTTGTTCAACTCCAAACTCAAGTTCTTTCCAGGAAAAATAAGATCCAAGTGGTTCAGTTCATGCTTAGTCTTATAAGTATATCCATATGGGATAGTGGAGCTGCAAGGGAAGTAGTCAACCTTCAAAGTCAATGGACAAAGATGCAAGCTATACACCGCCATAGAAGAAATTGACAATGGAGCCTCTTACTCCCTCCAAGATGTTTAACCAACAAGTTAAAGAGTCATACTCTGGACTTTAAACGGAGGAAATCGTGGGAGTTGACTCCACATTAGGATAATTTTTTCTTTAAGAAGTTTGAGTCAAGGACAATATTTTATTTCCAGACATAAACATGTCATGGATGAATGTAATAATTTAGATACTTATATTTACATCTCATCACTTCTACAGGTGTTGATAAGAAGACAATTTCTGCAAAAAATCATACAAACATGACGTGTCTTTATTTGGCACACCGTGTCGGCAATCATAGAAGGAATAATCTGAGAAGATTTTCAAAAAGACACGACTTGTCTCTCAACGACATGTCATGTTTTTATCATTCATGAATGCTATATTACCATCTAGAACATTACACGTCATGTGCAAATTAGAACACGATGTGTTCTTCATTCACTAAAATGGGCATTAGGTTTCTGGAATCAAACACACCGTGTCCTAATTCGCACACGTCGTGTCTTTATCAATGAAGAAATCTATACTTTGGCTTCTACAAAGATACACGAGGTGTGTTAAAAGGTACAATTCGTGTACCTTTCAAGTCAGGTTTTGCTAAAAAAAGGGACGACCATTTTTTCAAGCAGACACATCATGTCCTTTGATGAGAAAGGGTTTTTTTAACCCTAACCCCAACCCATATCTTTCACTCTCACAACACTCAAACTCTCAAAGAGCCATGTGCAGTCATCGTGTTCGAACCGAGCAGTTGTGTCTGCCGCGTGAAGCCACCTCTCCATCATCATCTCCTACGACCAAGTTTCGTTGTGGCCGCAACCGTGTCCACCCCGTGAAGCTACCTCACTCTCTCTCTCTCCCTTTCTAAGAAGTGCAACAACTTGAGCAAGCTACCACCATTTCCACCACCAGCAAGATCAACTCTGGGGAGAGAAAGTGAGACCTCTATCTCCGCCACCATCCTCACTTCCTCCTCCATCTTTCCTCTAAAGGAGGAGAAACATTTTCTGCCTTGTCCGACCAAGTCTTTGTGTGTGCCTGTTGTGTCCATCTTCCTGAAGCCACTACTCTGCTCTAGGTACATGGTGTGTCGCCAAACGCACATGGCATGTCTGTTCTTAGTTCTTCCCACATTTCTACCATAGCACATGACGTATCGTAAAGCAAACACGACATGTCAAAGGTCGTTTCATCAAGACTCCAAGAAGTAATGGCACTCGTGAAGCAAACTTCCAACCGCAAGCATGGAGCAAGATCTTCTTCGGCCCTAGCCTACATCTCTACGATCCAGTTTAGGGTCACAGATGAGGAGGACCCTACTTACTAGTTCCTCATCAAAAGAAGGGTGCTACCTTCACGTTTTGCATGTATGCAAATGTTGAATTCCTTGGGATTCAAAGATGAAGTCATCATGCATTTGAAGGAACTCAGACTCCACTACCTCTACTTCTCAGTAATGAATACTTACCCCCTCTTCATATATGAGTTCCTGACTACTCTTACCATAGAGAAAAACCCACAAAAGAAGTTGGAACCATATGAAATCATTCGTTTTTGTTTAGTGGGTTGAGGCTTGAAGCTCAGCTTCAGACATTTCTGTGAGGTTTTAGAGTGTCGTTGCAAAGGGGCACTAAGATTCCATCCAACTTTTGACAATGATGAATTCTAGTCTGAGATCACTAATGAAGACCATCATGATGCCAAAAAGGCTAGGGCATATGCTATTCACAACATCATCTTGAGATATGTCCACTACCTTCTCAGCACATGGGTTTTTGTAAAGAAAGAAACTCAGGGAGTCTGTAAGAAACAAGACTTGTTCTTTATGTGGGGAATGGTGAGTGACTATAAGATCCATGCAGGTTATTACATTCTTACCAGGTTCATAGACATCAAGAAAATGAAGAAGAGAGAATTTGGGGATATCATGTGTGGGGGCTTGATCACTCTTATTGCCAACAAGCTTGAGGTAAGCCTGACAGGTCTAGAGGCTGCACCAGGTAGAAACCTGGTAGATATTCAATACCTTCTGTCTACAGGATTGATTTCTAGAGTTCACAATGATGATACTAAGTTTAGACAATTTTTTGATGATGACTAGTACATCGACATTCTAGAATTGTAACATATCACGTTGACAAAAAAAGATAATAGGAAGGTAATTCTTAATGGTCTCGATGATACAAAAGCCCCTGAAAGACCACAGGCTACTAGCACCCCCTACAGCTCCACCACCTCCCACTACAAACACTCGAACAAAGTATTCTTGGGCATTGCATGATGTCATGCATCTCTACAGGTACATACAGAAGCGATTTGACCACATAGATGGTCGTCTGGACCTCATGGGTCAGTAGTATTCTATTATGCATGGCATGGTCCAACACATGGATATGTGGAACATCTCTCAAAGTCACTACCCAATGTCTCAGCAGCACCACTCTGCATCTCAGCCACCATAGCCTGAGTCTACTCCACATCCCATGCACATCAACATTTTGGACGATGATGATCTCATCAACGAGTACTTTCCTATTGGTCACAGGGGCATTGGTCCCTCCTACTAATGCCATTCCATGATTGGTACCCGATTGCACTTTTCTTTGAGTTTGATTGTTGTAGTGAGGACACTACAAATTCCAAACTTATGGGGGATTCAACCGGCTGGTAATGTAGTTGCTTTTTCCATTTTTGTTTTAGTTCTTTAGTTTTATCTTATTTTTAAGTAGTTCTACTTTTCTTTTTTCTTTGGCAAGTTTAATATGATGTGAGGCTCATTTTGTGTAATGAGCTATTTCTTCACAAGTTTGAACCATCTTGTCCTCTTACACACAATTTATCAATTGAAGGAATTGTTAAAGAGCATGCATGAATCAAATGAAACCTTTGGCCATCAACATGTGCTTAAGTATGGCTTAACTTGTACCTTGAACATTCACCTTTCACATCTCTGATTGCTTAAAACAAGTAATAGTTACAAATTTTTATGAGTGGATCAACCTTACAACATTAATTAGGATACAGTATGCCCTTGCCAAGCTCTTAGTGCATATACAACCGCTCTTTCAGTAAAAAAAAATTTAACAAATGAACAAAATCTAACTAACTTTACAATTTTGTTGACTCTCTCGTTGTGGAAAATTTTAAAAATTTTATTGTCTTGTTTCACCCTCATACCCCATAAAAGATGACCAATTTCCCACATATCATGCTATCCTAGTGTAAGCCCGGCCTGGAAATGATGGTTAGGTGGTATGTCTCGAAAAGTGGGTAAAACATCCCAACCGGCACTCCACGTGTGCATAAGCCTACATTAGCAGCCAAGTGTCAGAACCCGCAATCCATTGTCAAAATAATTGTTTGGGAAAGAAGAAGAGTTCAACTAAGGTTGTTAATATTAACTAAGATTTTGTCATTTGTATCCTTATTAGCTGAGATTTCATGTTACACATCCACTAACTGTTTGGCCGTGTCATCCAAATGCTACTTAGCATTATTTTATTGTTTGATTCATTTGTTTGTGACCACCCTTGTTGAACTAAAAATCCCTTTCATGGATGTTTAAGTTGAATTGACAACTATAAGTATAAACACATTGACCATGGTTTATGTAGTCCTATACTCATCTTTCTTTTCATTTGATCTGTACATGAGCTTTGCAAATCCTTCAATTGTGCTCTATGCTCATTTTGCTTGAGGACAAGCAACAGTTCAAGCTAAGGGGGATTTGATGTGTGCATTTTATATCGACTTTTTCCACAATATCACACACAAATTCAGTTCATTTTGCATTCCATTGGCCTTTATTCATATTTTTCTTGCCACATTTTAGTTACTTTTACTTACCACATGATGTTGATTGAAGATGCGCATTTAAAGTTCCAGGAGATAGTCCAACTCAAATCCAACCCCAAATGGACTTCTCCCCAACTTGTAGCTGATTTAGACTTTATTTCTGCAGAAACAACATTGCACACGACGTGTCTTATTTAAGACATAATGTGTCCTTTCCCAAAAATCTTAATAGAATGAAGAACATGTTGTGTTATATTTAACACACAATGTGTGAGTCTCCATTGACCCCAATGCCAAAACACAGAAGAACGCAAACACGTCGTGTCTGAATTAGGACATGACATGTCCTCAGGACCAGAAGGCCAACTACAACTTGCTACCAACACACACAGTGTGTGTTGATTCGAACACGTCATGTGCCTTTTGCCTGAAATGACAATAGAAGAAATTTACATGTCGTGTCTTATTTAAGACACATCGTGTACTTCTCAACAGCAATAAGACCCAACGAAACTGCATAATGGGAAATGACGTGTCCTCTAACAAACATGTCGTGTCACTATCAGTTTCTATAGAAATGAGAGCAACCACTCCTCATTTTCAAAGATCAATGCAACCCAATGGGCGGTTATCTCTTGTCATTCTTAATGTGCCTTTCATCCAAGAGAAGTTCCATAGCTAAGGAGGGAAATTTTGGGGTAGAAGAAGGTGGTTTCTTGGCAAAGAACCTCCATTCTACTTCATTTCTTCTCCATTTCTTCACCGAAGGTGCAACATAGCTTTCCTCTCTCGCTCAAGCTTTCCGGGAGGGAAGATTGTCCAAGTTGGAGCAACTCTAAGGGTGGAATTTTGTCCTCTAGCTGGAGTTCTACTTCCCTTCGGCTACATCTTTAGTTCCTTTAGCTTTTTCTTCTCTTAAGCATGTAAAACTCTAAAATTTCTGCATTGTGTATGTACATTTACATTATGGACGAGTAGAACTTTTTTCTTGGGCATGAGAGAGTAACTCCCATGCCATTATTCATGTGAACTCGAAATCTATGTTTATTTCTAGTTAATTTTATTTTCCATGGATGCCTATGGTGTTTCTTTCTTGTATGTTTGGCTGGCCATTTTGATACATGTTTTATGCTTACCTTATGCTTCGGGAGAATTATGAGGAAGTAAGGAGTAGCATCCATGGCAGTATGCTCTTGATCACGGGAGTGTCTTGAGAATATTGAGGGTAAGGTTGTGTTTGATACTAAGCATAGACATGGGAGCATTATGTCAAGTTCAGAACCATCTTGTGACATTGGGAAATGCACGATGATGACAACCTCCCTGCATGTTAACGATAATCTTGATTTTGTAAGTCCATATGATATGATGGTATGGTAGTGAAATCTAATGTCAAAGCCCTTAATTACTTATTCAACCCTTTAACTTTGAGAATTTTCTTTTTATCGCCTTCTATATCTATAAACAACTTGAACTTTGTAACATGACTTAAATTTATGAAATTTAACAAATTTGTGCCTAACTAGCCTAGCTCCTTGTGTTCGACACTTGACTACTTTGACCTCGTATACTTGCGAGTAATTAGTGAGTTGAGATATTTCTTTATAAAACTCCCAACAACATCTAGTGCCATTATCTGGTTAAAGGGTCATACACTATTTTTGCCTTATATAAGTTTACATTGAATCCTTAGCAGATGCATTGTAACCCTATGAAAACACTTCAAGTGATCTCAAACTCACTCTTACTGAACTTGTAACACATAAGTATTATTGTTTCAACATTTTTAAGGTTCAACAAAGATGTTGACCATGCAACTGACCATCTCTGAAGTACATTGGATGCCATCATTCAAATCTTCCCACAACTTATAAGACATGACATGAGCACACCATTCCTCCTATTCATAAATGCTACAGATACATTTGTTAGTCTAAATGACATAACTCTAAACTCATCATGTCCATGTAACTTTTGTCATCCACTCTATTTCTGATCCAGTGATATTCTGATCCTAGGATTATCTTAAAGGGATATTGTAACACATGTTTTCTTATGAACAAACCATCTATCCTTGTTAGTGGCCTTACCCAACTGTAAATAAACCATCACAATATTATAGAATCATAGTTCTTCTTTCAAACCACACTTATAGGATCAACATTAGTTCTCTCTCTCTCTAAGGAATAGAAACATTTTGGAAAGCTTACCTAATAACTATTTAAACATCTTGGATATTAGGATTCATCACCTTGGTATCTACCTTATGTTCTATAAAGAACTCACATCCCTATCTCATCTACTTTCAACAACATAAAAAATCTCAAAGCATATAACATGAGTCTTCCTAATTATTGGAAGGCTCAAAAAGCATACTCATAACAGAATTTAAGATCTTGGAACCATACTCCAAGTAACCACATGCTATATCAAAATATCCACCCCCAATATTACAGTGAATCCACATGCACCAAGTGATATAAAATCCACTTGAATGTTGTTCCTAAAAAAGAGAGAACAAAAAGTAAAACATACTTCTCAAACACAATAGCATTGTCTAAGGGTTACCAGCAAGGGAGTTAACCGATTTTATCTTTATCATGCAGGTTATCCCTTTGATGTAACACTTTACCCTTTTCAGCTTAGGTTCCTTGCCATAAGCATGGGAATTATCAAAATTATCATATCTCATTGTTCTTTTCTCATTAATTGTTCATCATTCTAGTGTGTGTTCTCTTACTTTATCATGTTTTTAACCACCTATCAAAGGGTAACTCATCATATTTCACATTTTCCTCAATGATTTCCTTTACATGTCATGATAGATTTACTTTAATACTTTCTTACGCACATAGATTGGTCTGATTTTTACTCAGGTTTCTATTCTATTCCACTATTATTTTTCTTCTTCATCTCCTCATATCACATTTATTTCAGGAGTTCTCTTCTATTTACTTATATTCATACTTCACATCATTATGTTATCACATGTTTATCTCTCTTTTTAGAGTAAGATTGAGGTATTTGCACCATGATTTCTCATTTTTTATGATCTTTAGATTTTTTCAAAATGACTACTTGATCAGAGTAATCAGAAATATAACAATCTAAGAGTTTCATGCTTACCTTTTCTTCAATAATTGAATACCTGTCCAGGGCATCCAAGTACTGATATTAGGCAGTATGCACCATGTTTTCATAACGTGTTTCTTACTTAAACATCATCCTAGTCCTATGTCCTAGTGTCCCTATAGACTCAAAGAACCTAAATCTCTCATACCAACTTGTGAGAACTCATTATGCTAAATGAGATTACTCAAAACAAAAAACACAATCGATCACTAATTAATCACATGCCCAAAAATGAGGATAAATTAAAACTAATTTCAACATTTCCATCTTGCTCTAAAACATTACACAAGAGCCCAACATCTTGCTTGTATTCATATTATATCAAGAATCTTTTACAATCTATTCCATGGCCTTAGCCACAACACATATATATACATAGGAACATTATCCATATATGCCACATCTGCAAGCATTCGGATGCTACTAAAAACATAATTTGATTGAAACATAGTTTAAAAACTTTTCCGCCCAGACCTAAGTGTACATGGATGACTCTATGACACACTAGACATCTAACAACCTTTTCAAAGGTTCATTTCTATAGATTCTCCCTGCTTCCATGGGTCCTCTATCACTGTAGTCAATTACCCTAGGGCACACTAGACATCTAACAACCTTCTCAAAGGTTCATTACTACAACTTCTCCTTGCTTCCATGGGTCTGCTATCACTGCATATGATTACCTAAAAAGATGTGGCGAACCACATGGATGAGACCCATGTCTCAGCAAGAGATATAACCTTCAACAATGCTTATTGATTACAACAATTTAAGTAATTAAATAGTTTAAGAAAATTAATTATGTATAACATACAAGCTTAGTAGAAATGATGATTAACAATGTACATGAAGGAATTGGTAACAACTATCATCATTAGCATGATTATGAACATATGCATTGCTAACAGTATAAGTAGTCTAGTGGCATAACATCTCTATCATCATGAATAAGTCAGGAAAAATAAGCATAGCTATTAGCATTAGTGTGTCTATCAAGTTGAACAAATCTACATCATCAGTAGAAAAAATTGTCAAAAGCACAACTATCTGTATAAGCATGATTAACAGTTTAAGCATCTCTAATAACAAAGGAATAAATTAACAATGTAAGAATAACTATCATCATAATCTAAATTATGATATACTAACAACATAAGCATGTCTACAACATGAACATCACTACAACATATGCATATCTACCATCTTTTATTGTATTATACATCATCTTGATAATAAGAGAACAAACAAGGGTTATCATCCCATGTGAAGTGTTGTGTATAACCCTATAATGATATGGTACATGACTATATTACATCTTTTATTACACCCTGGGGAGTTTGAGTCATACCACCTAAAGTCTAATAGATCCATGCAAAGGGCTATTTGGTTCCATATAAGATCTAGGAGAGATGACATCCTAATATCTCTTTCCCTCAGTCAGTACGAGTAAATAGGTAGTGACATATCAGTCCATGTTGCCACTACATCGACATATAGTCAAGCTGCAACAACTAGTCTACCCCTGGTACAGGTCACGACACTATAGAGCAGGCTCATGCATGGTCATTTTATATGAGGCATCATGTAGTTATATTGTTTCCATTCATACATCACAATATCCAAGGCATGATCGCATCCATCCTCACAAAACCTGCAATTATGGATGCAAGGAGATACTCTACTTGCGCCCTACATATTCAACAATATGTGCTCTGAGTTTCCCTTAGGAATACTCATTTCACCATCCAGTAAGTTTTGACACTGAATATGGTTCTACAGTACATGGCAATACATGATTAGGGTTTCACTTGATTATTTATGCCAATTGGGTGAATTAATGTTGCATCAAACAAATGCACATGCAAACCCTAATTCATTTCTAGAAGGCATTAACATATAACAAATTCAGAAGATATAACATATGAAACTTATTGTTCCTCATCTCATCCTTTTATATTACTATTATTTCCATTCATGAGACTACACTTGTCATCATACTATCATAAGATATAAATCCTTATCACAATATCACAGGGTATCATCCCTTGTCAACATAAGAAATTACACCTCATTCGGGGCTCAACCATGCCCAAAGGTCATTGAGACCTTTATATCATTCTTTGTAAGGTCATCATTATCTTTCCATGCCTTATAACAAGGCTCAACAAACATCACTATACATGTGATACACAGGCTCAACATGATATTGTATTAAAGAGCTAAAAGATGTTCACAACTATAACATTGCAGGGTTATCTTAGCATTAAGGGCATTCTTTTATCATATCAACATATAAGGAAGCTATTTCATTGGCCATAATCACATTGATTGTGTACAAGCTATGTTGGTATGTATGCCCTGAGAGCCAATCATGGGATGATTGGTGGGATACATTAAGATTGATTTGATAAACATCAAAGGCAAGCTTCCAATTCTTTCTGGTTCAGTCATATGAGATAATGATAGAACAGATTGAATGTCTAGATAATGACAGTACTCAATGACGTATGCTTTCAGGTTGAGGACTTGAACGATGAGATCATACAGATGCTAAGAGTTTGTACATTCTTGTTATGTCCCTAGTCGGATGTCATTATGGAAAGTAGATAGACAACAATGACACACAAGACTAGATTGTGGTGTTGGTTGATGATAGAATCTCATTAGTCATGATATGGAGATATCAAACCAAACACATAGGTACTTGTTAGAGAACAAGTTTACTGGACAGACCCCCGTGAGTTTGACACATGGAACCATGACATGGTAGTCACATTCAGTTCTCACAGTGATGGTGGTGAGTGTGATTCTTTGACCTGAAATCACTACACTCAACACATGTCGTTGGGTACACTTTGACATTATCAAATACAGTCCTGAAACATGGGTTGTTATAAAGGTGATGATTGGGTGGCTTTGACACATGGCGCTTTTGAGGGGTGAGTGATAGATATGGGATTTGTCCCTCCTGAGGGAGTTTGATATCCATGGCCACTTGATGAGTAGGATTGAGATAGGCGTGCTCACACATGTGTGAATCAGTATATGATATTGATGTCATACATCTCTCCTCCAATCTACTCTGAGATCAAGAAAGTGAATTAACGTGGATAGGATGACTGTTCCATGCCTTGAGTTCATTTAGGATATCAGTGACAAAGGAATTATACATTCATTGTAACACCATTCACGGATTGTAGGATTGAAAGTTGTTCTCCAACTTTCTATTTCACTTGGGTAGCACTGATGTGCGACTAGGTACCACTCTTTGCTTGTGAAGTCATAAGTGTTATGGACTTTCACTAACGTGAAATGGGCTTGCAGGGTCACACACATAGGATTCAACCTAGAAGAGGAGTTTATCCACAAATGATGTTTAGATTGATTACTAAAGGAGTTTAGTAGTTCAGTTAAACACTCAATCAATTGATATCTTAGTATCATAGTGTTCAAGGTGTTGGACCGATTGATTAGAGTATCGGATTGATTAAAACTGCAATTGACTGATTTTGCATAGACTGCTGCCCCAACCGATCGGCTCATGGGATGAACCACGAAATATTTGATTAATCAGAGACAAATTTGAAAGTCAATTGGAGTTGGACCAGGACCACGAACCGATCGAATCATGTGATGAACCGATAAGCTCAGGTGTCCCAAGTGATCGGTTCAGGTTGAAATGATCGGTTGAGGTCACCAAACGATCGTTTCAGGGTTGAAACGATCAGTTCAGCTGGCACAAGTTGGTCGTTTTATGGAAAATCACGAACCCTTCTACACCTGCTTTAATCCCGCATTGCCCAGGATAGAGAAACCTATCCCATGACCCTCCTATATATAGGGGTAGTGGGGGATTCTTAGGACAAAAACTCAGTGCACCAGTTGCTCTGCAAAGTTGTCATTCTCTCTAGTTTTGGTAACCGAGAGAGCCCGAGCAAGTGCTACCTGATAAGGGAGGCACAACAAGGGAAAGCCAACTACAGAAAGCGACTGGTGGCAGGAGAGTGTGTCGGTGACTAGTACGCCGACAGGAGGGTTTGATTCCTTTCGATTCCTTGTGGGACAATGAGATCGGAGTTCTAGGTGATCCGTGTGGACTACTACAGAGGCGGGAGACTTCTTCCGCTCAGAGGACATCTGTCAATCCTGACAGTCCCGGTGAGACCAGGAGCTGCACAGACATCGTCCAAGATCGGAGGTGAAGATCACGCTAGCCACGAGGTAACGTCGCTAAGCAAGCCTCGGGACAAGGTACGCCTCTACAAACCATCCTTCCTATTGTATAGATGTTGACGCGGTTCCTTTATTCTGGGTTTGGGAGGAGAAATTTTTTGTTTCCACTTCCTTCTCTATCTATCATAATACCCAACAGTGGTATCAGAGCCACATCAACTGCTCTATACTTTAGGATTATCAATTTGATCGATTTTGGTTTGTCACCTTTATTTATTGCATACGATGCGAATAAAAATGGCTTTATGCATGTCTAATCCTAAATCCCAATATACATATATGATATGTAATATGAATGCAATTGATACGCATCGCCCTTAAATGAGTTTTGTGGTGGATGTATAGCGTGGTTATGGCCAATAAACCCTATGTATGTGTGCTTGGTTGTATATGGTTGCTTGCATCTCGGTCTGTGCACTGATTTTCCATCTCTTATTCCTGATGTAACTCGAGATAACTCGAGATTTCTTTCCTACCTTTGCTCCCCCAAATGTAACTCGGGGTTTTCCAATTTATATGTAAAATAGGATAGATCTTTTATTTCCTGTTATGTCAAAGAACGGAAGACATCTGACAACGACTGAAACAATTGATTCAAGGCGTGAATCGATCAGTTGGTGATCCAGAAGATTGGATCAAGGAGCGAGATGAGCGGGTGGAGACCTGAGGAGATGAACGATGACCAGGCAAACCGATCGGTTGGAGGAGCCAACTGATCAGCTGGTGGCACCCAGACGACCGGCCAGGGCGAGCAGGTCATTCATATGATGAGTTGATCAACTCAGACGGCTATAGCACTTCATCATGGACAGGTTGGATGTGATGTAGACCTAGATGATCGTGATTCCTCTTGGCTCGAGAAATCACATTAGGATGGCCACAATCATCACTTTTATCATTTTGCATGTTTTCTGTGGGATATAGCATGTATATGATACATATTATGTATTGTGGTGATTGGATATGTATATGTACCTACAAAACCAAATCTCTCATCTAAATATTAAGTATTTCACACCTTCCATTGGTGGCACACATGAAAAACATGATCGAACAAGCGTAGGTTATGCCAAAGCGTGGTGTGCCATCTATCTCGCGGAAGTGTGAAGGGTAAACATGTAGGTTATGCCAAAGCAGGGTGCATGTTTACTGTGTCAGCTTTTGGGTTACACTTAATTGGTGATTCTTAGAGCGTCTAGGCCCAGAGGCACGGAATGTTCATTGCAAGGTGTTGCGCATGTTCATTCATCAAGAGTTGCATATGATGTAATTGGCATGATGGCCTACCTAAATAGTCAAGATTGTGGGCGATCAGCGAAAGTTGACTCATGACTTGATGAAATACGGATCTTGACCCACTAGAAGATTGTACGCTGTAATCTTCCGAATTGATGGTGAGGGCTATCAATTTGAACAAAAATAATGGGAGTGATAATTAATTAAAGTCCTAATTATATCGTCAATCTTTCAAATCAACCAAAATAAGTCAAAATTGAGTTTTGGACTAAATTGCATATTTTTTCTTTTATAGTACAAATGACAACACACAACAATCATTTTTCATTGCGATCGATCCTTGAGAAGGACAAGCTGAATGGGACTAACTTCCATGACTGGTTTAGGACATTGAGAATTGTTCTCACTCAAGAGAGAAAGCTCTATGTCCTAGATACTCCAGTTCTAGAGGAACCTGCTCCTACCGCACCAAAGGCAGAAAGGGATGCTTATAAGAAGCATTCTGATGATGCCATTGATGCAAAGTGCTTGATGTTGTTCTCCATGAACCATGAGTTGCAGAGAAAACATGATAACATGGGTGTCATTGAGATGATTCAGCATCTCAAGAACATGTATGAAGATCAATCACGTCAAGAGAGATATGATGTCTCCAGGGCACTGTTCAAGTGTGTCATGACAGAAGGAGATCATGTTGGTCCTCACATGCTCAAGATGATTGGGTATGTGGAGAACCTAACGAGACTGGGATTTCCCCTTAGCCAAGAGTTGGCTACTGACGTGATACTGCAATCGTTGCCAGAATCCTACAGTCAGTTTGTGATGAACTACAACATGAACAACTTTGGCAAGCCGTTGACAGAGTTGTTGTGCATGTTGAGGACAGCCGAGACACAGATGAAGAAGGACACGCATAAGTCTGTGATGATGATCAGTAGCAAGAAAGGCAAGTCCAAGCACAAGGGCAAGGGTAAAGCTAAGAAGGGTTCTGATGCTAGCCAAGAGCCCAAGGCATCTTCAACTCTCAAGGCAAAGGGAGGCATTACCAAGAGAGGTAATTGCCACCATTGTCAAAAGCTAGGACATTGGAAAAGGAATTGTCCACTCTATCTGGAAGAACTAAAGAAGAAGGAGGCAATAGACGTCTCCACCTAAAGCCGTCATGAAATAAACTTGGTAAAATTTTTGAGGTATATGATACCAAGATATAAAATGTAAAACACTCAATAAATGGGGCTAGTGTTGCCGCCATAGATAGGAGTACTTCAGTTTATTTTCAGCCTTAAAGGCATGTAATAGAGTTATGAACTGCTATTTCATATTTGCCAATGGATAGAAACACCTTTATTTTGCATATTGTATGACAATGATAGTAATTAATAAAGTTGATGTTTCAATTTCAAAAGATATGATCTTTGTGGCAATGCCTTGTTTATCTTGTGGTACTTATTATGCATAAGATAAAATGATACCTAAAGGTTATTGATAACTCAAACAAACAAATTAGCATAAATCATGAGAAATTCATTTCTAGTTTCCATATGATAGATAAGCTAGACTCTTTTGGTTAGAGAACCAGTAAGAGATATGAATATCTTAGACATGATTAATCAATCTTCACTAGTGGTAGTGGGAGAATGATTATCCAATTAGGTATAATACATGTGATGTATTTACATACCTATTAGAGTTTATGCTAATACTTCAAATGGTGTTTAGAGAAATACCAATATGAATTTCTTGAAGTGTTCAAGAATATCATAGATGAAGTATGAATTTGGTAAAGTGTTAATTCTTGATGAGATCAATGAATGAAATACTTGGACCAAATGTTTGAAATCCTTATGAGTGATTATGATAGTGTATCATAGCAAGCTCGTGATTAAGGCATGGTGATGTTTAAATCAAAAGGAGTCATACTCTAAAGAGTCAGAGGATGATTATCAAATAACTAAGTTATTCTTAAATAAAGAATACCCCACACTAATAAAGGATATTAAGAATCACAAAGTGTTTTGAATTCTCAAATTCCTTAACAGATACACCTCAATTATCTATATAATGAGTTGGTCATGTGATGAATCAACTATCTAGATGAATATGAGGAACTGGATTTTGAGTTATGGTTTATGACCATTACATCCTAAATGACTTCCATGTGAACCATGAAGGTATGACCTTGATGGTAGCACCCATTGGGACGAAACCCATAAGTGCAAATGAGTCTTAAGCATTAAGATACATGGATAACATTTTGAGAAGGATGGTGCTTGTTGATTGCAACTTAATGACTAAGAGATTTGTCATATGGATACTAAAACTGCATTCCTATGAGGAATAAAACAGGGATGTGTACGTGACACAACCTATAAGGTTTATGAATCCATTAATGCAAATGAAGTCTATAAGTTACAATGGATTAATCAATATGATCGATTAAGTACAAGCAACTCATAACTGTGATCTTTACTTTGATGATATAGTCAAAGGATCTGACTGATATGACAAAGATAAAGAGAGATCTATGATTTAGTGGGAGCGTATTCACATTCCACATGTTGATGTGAAATGGAAATGTTCTAGAATGGAAATCCAAAGTGGAAATTATCTTTAGGGAAGATAGAGACGTTTCCTATGTGATAGGAATAGAGATCTATAGAGATAGTTCTCGAAAACATTCTGACCTAAAAAGAGATAGCATACATTGGCAATCTATACTGAAGGGTTCAGTGTGCACAGATTCAATGGGAGAAAACTTGTCCATTTTACATGGAGTTAGTATCCCAAGGCCAAGTGTCCAATTCTTATGAAGAATGGAAACACTAAGAATAGATATGGATCTATCATGTATGTAATCATCCCAGAATCTTGCATGTATGGACATAGCAAGAATAAAATGCATTCATCATCTTGTATGTAGGACATGACAATAAGAACTTGATAAGTACTTGAGAATTACTAGTTCTATGGAAATAAGGAAGGGTTCACTGTAAAGATTTACACTGATGCGAACTTCCAAAAAGGACAGAAAATTAATCGCAATATATATATGAGATATATATAAAAGTGAATGTTTATTAATGGAAACGTTCCAAGAAAGTCATTTAAAAGGAAAAGCCGAGTATCCATGTGTTAGAGAACAACAGTGGATACTATATGGATCTGGAAGTTCATGAGATGAACTTATAGATATTCCGGTCATTGATGACAAGTTAGGAGTGCTTGGTCATGCAATGTGGCTAAATGTTAGCAAAGGAATACTAGATCACATATTACGGAAACTCCATCTCATACATGTGATGTACAGTGAAGAGATGAGAGACATGCAGTTAATATTGACTTAGGTAAGGTGTTTCCATAACTCACTATGTTAGCACTAGAGCACAGTAACATGTGGGATATGTTTGAAGATCACTATGAATATGATTCAAGGGTGATTGGCTTGCAGTGCAAGTGGGAGTCTGTTGGTATGTATGCCCTGAGAGACAATCATGGGATGTTTGGTGGGATACATTAAGATTGAATTGATAAACATCAAAGGCAAGCTTCCAATTCTTTCTGGTTTAGTCATATTAGATAATGATAGAACAGATTGAATGTCTAGAGAATGACAGTACTCAATGACATATGCTTTTAGGTTGAGGACCTAAATGATGAGATCATACGGATGCTAAGAGTTTGTACATTTTTGTTATGTCCCTAGTCAGATGTCATTGTGGAAGGTAGATAGACAACAATGACACACAAGACTAGATTATGGTGTTGGTTGATGATAGAATCTCATTAGTCATGATATGGAGATATCAAACCAAACACATAGGTACTTGTTAGAGAACAAGTTTACCAGACAGACTCCCGTGAGTTTGACACATGGAACCATGACATGGTAGTCACAGCCAGTTCTCACAGTGATGGTGATGAGTGTGATTCTTTGACCTAAAATCACTACACTCAACACATGTTGTTGGGTACACTTTGACATCATCAAACGCAGTCCTGAAACATGGGTTGTTATAAAGGTGATGATTGGGTGGCTTTGACACATGTGGCTTTTGAGGGGTGAGTGATAGATATGGGATTTGTCCCTCCTGAGGGAGTTTGATATCCATGTCCACTTGATGAGTAGGATTGAGATAAGTGTGTGCACGCATGTGTGAATCAGTATGTGATATTGATGTCATACATATCTCCACCAATCTACTCTGAGATCAAGAAAGTGAATGAACATTGACAGGATGACTGTTCCATGCCTTGAGTTCATTCGGGATATCAGTGACAAAGGAATTATACATTCATTGTAACAACATTCACGGATTGTAGGATTGAAAGTTGTTCTCCAACTTTCTATTTCACTTGGGTAGCACTGATGTGCGACTAGGCACCGCTCTTTGCTTGTGAAGTCATAAGTGTCATGGACTTTCACTGACAATGTGAAATGGACGTGCAGGGTCACACACATAGGATTTAACCTGGAAAAGGTGTTTATCCACAAATGATGTTTAGATTGATTACTAAAGGAGTTTAGTAGTTCAATTAAACACTCAATGAATTGATAGCTCAATATCATAGTGTTCAAGGTGTTGGACCGATTGATTAGAATATCAGATTGATTGAAACTGCGATTGACTGATTTGCACAAGTCTGCTGCTCCAACCGATCGGCTCATGTGATGAACCGATCGGATCAGGTTGGTGAACCGGTCGGCTCAACAAGTGAGATGATTGGCTCATGTGCAATGAACTGATCGGCTCAATCGTTGAACCGGTCGGCTCATGTGACCAACGAAGATCGTTTGGAAAGCCGATTTTGCAAATACAATTTGTTTCACTTGTACAAATTCAATTTGGACAAGGATTAATATTTGATTAATCAGATACAAATTTAAAAGTCAATTGGAGTTGGACCAGGACCACAAACCGATCGACTCATGTGATGAACTAATCGGCTCAGGTGTCCCAAATGATTGGTTCAGGTTGAAATGGTCGGTTGAGGTCACCAAACGATCGTTTTAGGGTTGAAATGATCGGTTCAGCTGGCGCAAGTTGGTCGTTTTGTGGAAAATCTTGAACCCTTCTACTCCTGCTTTAATCGTATTTCCCAGGATAGAGAACCCTGTCCCATGACCCTCCTATATATATAGGGGAAGTGGGGGCTTCTCAGGACAACAACTCAGTGCACCAGTTGCTCTACAAAGTTGTCGTTCACTCTGGTTTTGGTAACCGAGAGAGCCCGAGCAAGTGCTACCAGATAAGGGAGGCACAACAAGGGAAAGACAACTGCAGAAAGCAACTGGTGGCATGAGAGTGTGTCAGTGACTAGTACGCCGATAGGAGGGTTCGACTCCTTCCGATTCCTTGTGGGACAAGGAGATCGGAGTTCTAGGTGGTCCATGTGGACTACTACAGAGGTGGGAGACTTCTGCCGCTCGGAGGACAGCTGCCAATCCTGACAGTCCCGTTGAGAACAGGAGCTGCATAGACAACATCCAAGACTGGAGGTGAAGACTACGCTAGCCGTGAGGTAACGTCGCCGAGCAAGCCTCGGGATAAGGTACGTCTCTACAAACCATCCTTCCTATTGTATAGACGTTGACGTGATTCCTTTATTCTGGGTTTGGGAGGAGAAATTTTTTTGTTTCTGTTGCCTTCTCTATCTATCCTAATACCCAACAAGCTCATCATAAGAAAGCATAAATCATGAAGCTATGATGACCACTATTTAATATATTAGAGTTGCAATCAATCACTGGGAAGTATATTCCATCATTATATTAATCATTCAAGCAAGGGTCACATGACTAACCAACATCATATATTTGTATTAGGGTTAGATTTAGCAAGATATATTATATTAAATTTATAGTTCATCACTCTTTCACAAACCCTAACTCATGGAATCCCCATCGGATCATGTATGCATAAGGTGAAGCATCACCATTACATTCCATAGTATCCTCAAGTATGGATCCACACATAAGTCAAGGTGTAACCATCAGGTTATATAGTATTGGTTTTTCAATATCAAAAAGAGATTACTCCATTATTTTATTAGCCATTCAAGGGGGCTATTCATAATCAATCACCATCTCTTAAGCACATAATATTAGGTGTAACAAGCTATGTTTCATTAGGGTTGTATATCAACTCATCATGGGTTTATAAATTATATTCATTCATGGGAAAAGGTAAGAATATAACTTTCAGGGCATTATACCATCAAATTCTCATCATCAGAACCCCAAAATTATAGTATAGGATTCACCCTAAACTAATGGATGTTTAACCATCAAATCCTAATCCTTGAATCATGTGCCTATTCAAAACCCTAGGTTGAATCGTAGGTTCAACCCTTGAATCCATTAACTAAGGAACCATTGGATTAGGTTTTTAAAATAATGAGAATTAGGGAACTAGGTTCACAATTGGTTGTGATACTAGATGTCACCATCAATTGGTAAGGTCAATATCACTATCGGTTTAGCACCATCAGTTGATACTATGAGAAGAGTATTGAATCATCAGTTGATGAGCTTATAAAAGAATCTAGAATTGACCTGAGGCGTGACCATCTGTTGTCACCATTGGTCATCACCATCGGTTGTCACAAAGGCATCACCATTGGTCCTAACCAAGAAGCACCCATCAGTTCCTATATGAAGGTGGAAATTAGCATAAAGCACTAAACATAACCATTGGATGGACCATCCCTTAGGCCACTAAAACCATCAATTTTCTACATTATCAATGGTATAAATCATCACCAAGGTTGAACATAGGTTGGCACACTTAATCCAAACCAAAATAGCAAGAAAAGAAACCATCATGTCAGGGTTTAGAAGAGCTAAAATAGCAATAAAACCCTAGATATAACCCACCATTTAAGGATATCCATCGGCCATATTTGGTATGTAAACAAGGTCTAGCTATTTTTCTATCATAGGGAAGTCATACCAAAGATCTCAGGTTGGTTTATGGATATAAACTATTCAAGAACAACACCTAAAACTTAAACCCTAAACAAGGGTAGTTTTCTTCAAGCTTAGAGCATCATTTACTAAGTTTAGAGTAACCATCGAATATAGGTGACCAAAATAGCATAACCATTGGTTCTAGAGTTGACTAAAGTCATCAACACAGTACACAAGGAAAAAACCATCAGTCATGCATAGGTACCAACCATCGATCACCAAGGAAAAGAAGGAAAACTAGTTCATTAGTACATAGAGGGAACCACCATTGATCCCTACTTAATCACCATCGGATAAGGCCATTACTAGGCACTTAAGACCACTGATTTAAGGCACCAAAGGAAAGATAAAATAGAATTAGGGTACCTACCATTAGTTGGCATACCCATGCTAAACCAAATAGTACAAAGGCCAAACCATCAGATTTCCATGGGAAAGGAGGAAAACAACTCCAAAACCCTAATCATGGCCATATATGTTATACCAAAAACCATTGTTTTCTCACATAAAATCAAGATCTAAAGTTTCTTGTTCCAAGAAGGGTACGTGAACAAGGTTTAATATCCAAAATGAAGAAAAAATACTTAAGGATCATCATATAACTTGAAACCCTAGGTAAGATGTCTTCTTTTAGCTTAGAACTTTGTTTTTAGAGTAAAAGCATGAACTTGCATGGTAGTAGTAAGCAATAAACGTAGAGAAAGTTATATAACTTGACTATAGGAAGATGGAAAAGATCTGAATAGAAAGGAAACTTGAGTGAGGAGGGTATAAAACCCAAGTTTCATATCTAAACTCGGCCAACAAAACTTCTTCTCAAAGAAAGGGAGTAAACTCTAGGTGAAGAGAGAAAGAAAGGTGAGTTCTTCAAGCTTTAGAAAAAGTTCTACCATGCAAAACCATGGTTCCATCCAGAAAGAAGGAAGGAAAAATAAGAATAGCCAAATAAATGAAAGACAGAAGAAGAAACTTACTATATTAGGTCGGAAATAGCTAAGGAAGCTTTACAAACCCTAAACAAGGGTAGATCTTAGCCCTGTCCATACATGCAAGAAGTTCGACCATCATCTTCTTCCTTGGGAACCTCCTTCACTATTATAGAAAGGAGAATAAAGATTTAATATTAGGTGAGGGAAATGGACCAAAAGGTTCGTTTGTGTGCAAAAGGAGGGTTATATAAAGCTCATGGATAAGGGAGCAAGGAAGCTTGAGGTGTCTATCTAGGTTGCCATGTGTTGAAGACTATTTTGCATGTAACACATCAGGTCCATTGGTCCCCCTTCTACCTAACCATAAGAAATTGATTCCAGTAGGACCATAATTCACCCAACACAGGATAGCCATCGCTCTCCACCCCTAAAAGAACCATCGTTCATCACATATCACCACAAAAGGGCAAAAAGGTACATTCTGCCCCACCATCGGTTGAGGGTCTTTATCTACCTCAACCATCAGTTGCACCACTTCTAGGGTGAAGCTTCAGCCTCCCTACATCTATGGGAACCATTGGTTGTCACCCCCACCAGGCAAAACCTTTGGTCTCCATGGTTTCACACTTAGCAACTCCATCATACATGAAGGAGTAAAACCATAATTCACCTTAGAAGTGAATCACCACCAAACCAAGGTTCAAACAAGTTCTCCAAGGATCAACAATCTAAATAATGATAATAAAACATCTAAGGAACATAATGCAGGTGAAAAATTGCAAGAAAAACCTCATATTTGGGTAAATTACATAAAAGCCCAAAATGTGCAAAAAAATGCATAACTTGGACCAACAGTGTCCAAATTGGACCAAACTTGGAAGTTAAGCTTGTCACATGATATAAAAACACTTCAAAATGTCTAATTAAGGTTTAAAGTATTTAATTATGATAATTAAGCATGTTTAACCAAAAAGCAAGGTTCAAGGCTTCATAATCTGATAGAGGTCCTCAGTTTGCAAGCTAGAGTTGTTGGCTTTTTGGATATCCACACTCATATTTCATATTTTGATGATGAAATTGTTTCCCAAATTATATTTCTAACATGTGTATTAAGTATTTTAGGTGATCAAGGAACTAACTCAAGATCCAACTACAAATACCTTGCAAACGTATATATCTGGATAATTGCAAATCAAGTTATACCATGTATTTATGTATTATTGTTCTTTTGTATAACTTGATAAACATGATGTAAGGACAAGTGATGATCATCCAAAACCTACCCAAAACCCTATCCTACCTCACATAAAAACCTTAGGGTTGATAGGTTTCAAATAAGTCTTCTATAGGACCTCACATACTTTGCAGATTCTTGAATAGTCCTTCTAGGTTGAACTTATTGTCGATCGGAAACACCTTTGATCAAAATTCTTTTCGAATGGCAAAGAGCCATAGGGACATCTTTTGATGTTTGACCAGGATATAGCTTTTGGAGCAATTTCTCACTCAGAACATTCTCGGTCAAAACAAATTTTGACCGAGACAGTGCCCGGTCGAAATAAATCTCAACTGAGGAGTGTTCTGGACTAAAACTTAATTAACGATCAAATTCATTAGTTCACCTTAATTAACTTCATAAAAATATCTAGTTGACCATCCAAAACACTCTAGATACTCCCTAAGATTTCCTAGCCACTTGTAAACCACTCATATAAATAATAGTGGTCTAAGGACACTTAGACACATCCATAAAGCAACAATTGCATATACATTGACATTCACTTGAGCATACTAGCAATATTTCCCAAAGTGCTTAGTCCATATACTTCATATTGCCATCAATTTAGACTAAGCCCTAGCATCAGCTTGAGTGTCCTCTCCACCCAATACAACATTTCCATAAACTTTGTGGAAGAAGATCATCATCACTTGCCATAAGAGCTTGAATGTATATCTAGTGAAAGAGTGTTGTAGTCTCCTTCTTCCTTTCTTGTTCTTGTGCTCTGATTTTTTATTACTTCTCACTACTTTCAAGTAGAAGGCTAAGGTGAAGCTCTCTTGGTGCTACTTCTCAGTTGAAGGCTGCTACCAAGGTGGTGGAGGTGGATTGTGATCCTCGCCAAGTGGGTTACCTTCCTCGGCCCGTCAAAGAAGGTGGAGTTCTCCTTGAGATGAAAAGGAGGGTTAGTCTTGTTCCACAAAAGACACTGATAAATTTGTGTATTATGTATCAATATATAAAAGGAATAAAATACATGTTTTGCAAATCCTAGTTGGGAACAACCAAGTAGTGGACTGATGTCATTTAACAGAATCAATATGTATCATGTGTTCTCTGTGGTTGCTTCTTTAGTCCACTAATTTGCTTTATAGTTCTGTTGCACTTTAAGTAGAATAATTAAATTTTATTAAGATTATCATTAACATCTATTAACCCCCACTCTAGATATTTTCATTTCGTATCAGAGAAGGCCTTCAAGGAGCCATCACAGGTCTTGAAGAATGGAGGAGGACATACTTGGCAACCTTAAGATGGAAGGCACACATGCAAACAAACCACCAATATTTGATAAGACCAACTATACCGAATGGAAGAGGATGATGCAATATTATTTCCAAGAATTAAGTTTTGATCTTTGGAAGATGATCAATAGTGCATACAAATTCCTAACTACCAAACTAGAATAATGGCATGGAGAAAGAGAAAAACAAGCAACATTAAATGCAAAGGTTGTAAGCATACTTTACTGTTCTTTATCCCCAAGTGAATTTAATCACATGTCCACTTGTGACACTACTCATGAAATATGGAACAAACTCTCAATAATTCATGAGGGTGCTACACAAGTGAAGAACACTAACATTAGCATGTTAAAGCATAAATTTGAGTTATTTCATGTGTAATCTAACAAAAGTATTGCATATATGTATGCTAGAGTTTCCAACATAGTTAACAGCTTAAGTGCCTTGGGGATGTACATAAGTGAGGAAGATCAAGTATCCAAGATACTTAGATCATTGCCCATAAGGTACAAATCAAATGTTACTTCTATTGAAGAAGCCAACGATCTTACAACACTTAAGGTGGAGAAACTCATCCAAAATCTGGAGACACATGAAGTCACTCTAAAATAAGAAGAAAAGATTGAGGTTGAGCAATAAAAAGGAAGAAAGGAGGATATTTCTTTCAAAGCCATCACTAGAATATCATCAAGAATAATCATTCAAGAAATTAGTTACTCAAGTGATGATGATGACAAAAGTGTCATGATCGTGGATGGTAAGAAATATAAGAGAGTTCATTCTAATTAAACTTGTAGTGCTTTATCTTCCTTTTCCAGGTGCTTTGAATGTGGAAAGAAGGGTCATTTGAAAAATGAGTGCCCAAATCTTAAGAAGAAGAAATCCTCATCCAAAAAGAAAGACAAGGGAGAAAAATCCTACAAAGCTACTTGGGATGAATCAAGAGATGATAATGGAAACTGTAAAAAGGAGGAGCTAGAACGTTTTATGGAAAAAGAAGATGAAGTTGATGAGATGGATATTGTAGAATTATTAAAGGAAGAATTAGTCAATAGTCTTGAAGAAATACATGATAAATATATTGATTGCAATAAACAAATGAAGAAAGTTGCCAAAATTATTGATGACCTCTATGTTAATCTAGATAATCTTATCTCTAAAAATGATACTTTAAAATCTTTAAATAGTGCTCTAAAAGAATCTTTTGAGAGTTATAAGACTAAAAGGCTTGCTCTTGAAAATAACAATAGTCTTCTCTCTCAAGAAAAGGTTGTCTTGCTTACTAAACTAAATGATTATCAAACTCAACCTATTTTGTGCAATCATGTAGATTATGATGATTTGGTAAAGGAAAAAGATGCTCTACTTTCAAATCTTGCTATGTTGAACTTAGATCTAAACAAGAAGATTGCTAAAAATGTTGATTTGCAAAAACAAGTTTCTCGATTAATGGAAAGGAACAAAAATCTTGATAACATCTTAGTTAATACTTCTAAGAAAATAGGAAGAAGAGGTTTAGGATATGTGACAAAGAATCAACCCTCACATATTCCTAGAACCCAAAAGACTTATACTCCAAAGACTAGAACTGTATATGTGCCTAAAACTGATGTCATACAAAAGAGAAATGAAATGTCATGTATCTCATGTCATTATTATCAACATTTTGGTCATTATTCATTTTCTTGTGATTATCGAGAGAAAGGAGTCGTTAACATGATTTGGGTTCCAAAACCCCTAACATAGGAAATAAAGGGGAATTTGTTGAGATTTGACCTGTGATTAATCTTGATAAATACATTTTTGTCTTATCTCAACCTAATTTTGAGGCTAACTTGCTAATCTTTTATATAAATATTCATCTTCTTATTTGTACTCAAACAAATGATTCATTTTTCAAATAGAAATTTTGAATAATTTGAACTCATTGCTATGACATATTTTCACAAATTGTTTCATGCATGATATCTATGTTATACAAAAATGATCTTATTTTCTAAAAATGTTTCTTATTAAGTTCAAGTTTCTGTATCAAAATGAAAATTTGTTTTACTCTTAAGAAAAGTTGGATTTAACTTCCAATGCTTAAATTAAATCTTGATAGCACCTTACATATCTTGCTTTCAAAATTTGACATAAATGTTTAATCATTAAAGCTTGGGATCATAAATGTATATCCTTTATTAAATCTTTTTCTTACGTTTAAGCTCTATTTACTTGGTATGAGATTAAGGGGGAACTCAAAGTCCTTTAATATAACTTGCGTATCTCATTGCTCTTAATGAATTCTCTATATCAATATGGGCTTAATATCCCTTATACTTGGTCTAGAGATACGTTTGTTGACTTCATATTTGTGCTTGATGGGATCTCTAATCACTTATGGGCTTAACATCCCTTGAAAATGGTTGAGAAATCATTTTTAGTTTTATTTGTTTTATTTTCATGGCATCTCTACATCATGGTAGAGTTAACATTCATGACCATTGGTTTATAGTATCTTTTTAATATTTGTGCTTTATGGGATCCTTTTTTCATGAAGGACTTAAAATTCCTTTCATTGGCAATTAGACAACCTTTCAATGTTCCTTGATCATATGTCTTTCTAACTATGACTTAATGTCTATCTTGTTGAATTTCCCATCTATTGGTATTCTTTTTAAATTTATTCATTCAGTATAAGTTTTTCCCTCTCCAAAATGGCTATCTTGTTGCAGGGGAGTGTCTCCTTGATGGGGAGCATTGGTAAGTATTGACCCTTTTTTAATTTGACAAAAGGGGGAGAATACCCATGAGATAAATCGGCTATCATCAAAGCAATTTAAAGGTATAAAGTTTTAATTTGGTACTTTCAATTTATCATATCGAAATATTTGTCATCATCAAAAAGGGGAAGATTGTTGTCTTTTTGGATATGCCACACTCATATTTTATATTTTGATGATGCAAATATTTCCCAATTTAGATTACTAACATGTGCTTTCAGTATTTCAGGTGATCAAGGAACTAAGTCAATATCCAACTACAAATACCTATATATATATATATATATATATATATATATATATATATATATATATATATTGATACTTGCAAATTAAGTAGTACCATGTATTTATGTATTCTTGTGCTTTTGTAAAAATTGATAGACATGATGTAAGGACAAGTAATGATCTTTTGAAACCTACCTAAAACCCTATCCAACCTCACATAAAACCATTAGGGTTGATAGGTTTCAAATACGTCTTCTATAGAACCTCACATACTCTACATATTCTTGAATAGAGTCCTTCTCTGGTTCAAACTTATTATCAATCGAAAACACCTTCGGTCAAAATTCTTTTCGACCAAAAAAGAGTCGTTGGGACATCTTTTGATTTTTGACCATGATATATCCGTTGGAGCATTTTCACACTCAGAACATTCTCGATCGATATAAATTTCAACTGAGATAGTGCTCGATCAAAATAAATCTCGACTGAGGAGCGTTCTAGATTAAAAAGTAATTAGAGATCAAACTAGCTATTACACCTTAATTAACTTTGTTCAAATGGCTAGTTGACCATCAATAACACTCTAGACACTCCCTAAGATGTCCTAGCCACTTTTAAACCATAAATAGTAGTGGTCTTTTCATTAAGTATCAGAGCAGGTCTTCAAGGAGCCATGACAGGTCTTAAAGAATGGGGAAGGGCATACTTGGTAACCTCAACATGGAAGGCGCACACGTGAACAGACCATTGATATTTTACTAGGCCAACTATACCTACTGCAAGAGGAGGAAGTAATACTGATTCCAAGGAATAAGTTTTGATCTTTGGAATATGATCACTAGAGCATACAAACTCCCAACTACCAAACTAGAGCAATGGGATACAAAAATGGTAAAGCAACATTAAAAAGCAAAGGTTGTAAGCATATTTCACTATTCATTATCCCCAACCAAATTCAATCGTATATACACTTGTGATACTGCTCATGAAATATGGAACAAACTCTTAATAACTCATGAGGGTACTACACAAGTGAAGAACACTAATATTGGCATGTTAAAGCATAAATTTGAATTATTTTGTATGCAACCTAACAAAAATATTACAGATATGTATGCTAGATTTTTTAACATTGTTAATAGCTTAAGTGACTTAGGGAAGTACATAAGTGAGGAATATCAAGTATCCAAGATACTTCGATCATTGCCCACAAGGTACAAGTCAAGGGTTACTTCTATAGAAGAAGCCAACGATCTTACAACACTTAAGATGGAGCAACTAATTGGATATCTAGAGGCACATTAAGTCACTCTATAAGAAGAAGAAAAGATCTAGATTGAACAACAAAAAGGAATAAATAAGGATATTGATTTCAAATCCATCACCTGAGCGTCATCAAGAAAAATCATTCAAAAAAATAGTGACTCAAGTGATGATGATAAAAAAGTGTCATGATTGTCGATGGTAAGAAATATAAGAGAGTTCATTCTAACAAAACTTGTAGTTCTTTGTCCTCTTCTTCAAGGTGCTTTGAATGTGGAAATAAGGTTCACTTGAAAATTGAGTGTCGAAATCTTAAGAAGAAGAATTCATCATCAAAAAAGAAAGACAAGGGATAAAAATCCTACAAAGCTGCTTGGGATGAATCAAGCAATGATAATGGAAGCAGTGAAGAGGAGGAGGTAGAATGCTTTATGGAAAAAGAAGATGAAATTGATGAGGTAGATATTTTTGAATTATCAAAGGAAGAATTAGTCAATAGTCTTGAAGAAATTCATTCTAAATATATTGATTATAAGAAGCAAAAGAAGAAACTTGCCAAAATTATTGATGAACTCTATGTTAATCTGGATAATGTTAGCTCTAAAAATGATACTTTAAAATCATCACATAGTGCAATAAAAGAATTTGTTGAGAGTTATAATACTAAATACTTGCTCTTGAAAGATAAAGATAGTCATAGTGTCTCCTAACAAAGGGGCCTGAGTTCGAATCCCATCTTCCTCCTACATTTACCACCCTCCCAGATGTTCGGCCTCTGTCACAGGCATGGGAGGGGGGAGAGAATGCCTCTATTAATCCCAAAATAGTCTTCTCTCTCAAGAAAAGGTTGACTTTCTTGCTAAACTAAATGATTAACAAACTCAACCTATTATGTGCAAACATGTAGATTATGATGATTTGGTAAAGGAAAAATATCTCTACTTTCAAATCTTACTTTGTTCAACTTAAATCTAAATAAGAAGATTGTTGAAAATGTTGATTTATAAAAACAAGTTTCTAGATTAATGCAAAGGAACAAAATTCTTGATAACATCTTAGTTAATACTTCTAAACAAATAGGAAGAAGTGGTTTAGGGTATGTGCCAAAGATTCAACCCGCACATATGCCTAGAACCAAAAGAGCTCAAAAGACTAGAATTGTATGTGTGCCTAAAAATGATGCCATATAAAAGAGAAATGAAATATCTTGTATCTCATGTCATTATTGTCAACATTTTGGTCATTATTCATTTTCATTTGATTATCGAAAGAAAGGAATCCTTAACATGATATGGGTTCCAATACCCCCAACATAGAAAATAAAGGGGAATTTGTTGAGATTTGACCTATGATTAAACTTGATAAATACATTTTTTCCTTATCTCAAACTAATTTTGAGGCAACATGCTTATCTTTTATATAAATATTCATCTACTTATTAGTACTTAAATAAATGATTCATTTTTCAAACCAAAATTCTAAATAATTTGAACTCAATCCTTAGGACATATTTTCACAAATTATTTGTCTTGAAAATGCAAGTTTCATACATGATATCCATGTTATAAAAAATGAACATATATTCGGTAAATGTTTCTTATCAAGTTCGAGTTTGTCTATGAAAATAAAAGTTGTTTTACTCTTAATAAAAGTTGGATTTAACTTTCAATGCATAAATTAAATCTTGATAGCACCTTACATATCTTGGTTTCTAAATTTGACATAAATGTTTAATCATGAATGGTTGGGAGTCTAAATGTCTATCCTTTAGAAAATCTTTTTCTTATGTTTGAGCTATATTCACTTGATATTAGATAAAGGGGGAGCTCAAAGTCCTTTAATATAACTTGCATTTCTTATTGCTCTTAATGGATTCTCTATAACGAAATAGGCTTAACATCCCTTATATTTGGTCTAGAGATACTTTTGTTGACCTCATATTTGTGATTAATGGGTTCTCTAATCATTTATGGGCTTACCATCACTTGAAAATGGTTGAGAAATCATTTTTCGTTTTATTTTTTTTATTTTCATGGCATCTCTACATCATGGAGGACTTAACATCCTGACCATTGGTTTAGAGTATCTTTTTTTATATTTGCGCATTATGGGATCTTTTTGTCATGAAGGACTTAACATTCCTTTCATTGGAAATTAGATAACCTTTCAATGTTCCTTGATCATATGGCTATTTGACTATGCCTCAATGTCTATCTTGTTGCATTTCCCATCAATTGGTATTCTTTTTAAATTGGTGCATTGAGTATAAGTTTTTCCCTCTATAAATTGACTATCTTGTCGAGCGGGAGTGTCTCCATGAGGGGGAGCATTGGTAAGTATTTACCTTTTTGACTTTGACAAAAGGAGAAACTGCCCATGAGATAGATCAGCAACCAACAAAGCAATTTAAAGGTACGCAGTTTTAAATTTGCTAGTTTCAACTTATCTTACGAAAATATTTGTCATCATAAAAAATGGGGAGATTGTTGGATTTTAGGATATGATGCACTCATATTTCATATTTCAATTATGCAAACATTTCCCAAATTATATTGCTAACATGTGTATTAAGTATTTTAGGTGATCAAGGAACTAAGTCAAGATCCAACTACAAATACCTTGAAATATATATATGTGGATACTTGTAAATCAAGTTATACCATGTATTCTTGTGCTTGTGTACAATTTGATAGACATGATGTAAGGACAAGTGATGATCATCCAAAACCTACCCAAAACCCTATCCTACCTCACATTAAAACCTTAGGGTTGATAGGTTTCAAATATGTCTTCTATATGACCTTGCATACTTTGCATATTCTTGAACAAAGTCCTTATCAGTCAAACTTATTATCAAATGGAAACACGTTCGATCAAAATTATTTTCAACCGAAAAAGAGCCACTGGGACATATTTTAATTTTTGACAAGGATATAGACGTTAAAGCATTTTCACACTTGAAACATTCTCGGTCGAAATAAATTTCAACTGAGACAGTGATCAGTCGAAATAAATCTTGACTGAGGAGCATTCTAGACTAAAAATTAATTGGCAATCAAACTAGTCATTGCACCTTAATTAACTTCGTCCAAATGGATAATTGACCATCCAGAACACTCTAGACACTCCCTAACATGTCCTAGCCACTTGTAAACCATTTTCGTAAATAGTAGTGGTCTTAGGAAACTTAGACACATCCATTAAGTAGCAATTGCATATACATTGACATACACTTGAACATACTAGCCAACTTTCCCTAAGTTCCTAGTCCATATACTTCATATTTCCATCAATTTAGACTAAGCCCTAGCATCATCTTGACTGTCCTCTCCACCCAATACAACCCTGCCATAAGATTTTTGGAAGAAGATCAACATCACCTGTTCATAAGAGCTTGATTGTATATCTTGTGAAAGAGCATCATAATGTCCTTCTTCCTTTCTTGTTCTTGTGCTCTAGTTTGTTGTTCTTTTTCACTACTTCGATGTAGAAGGTTGTGGTGAAGCTCTCTTGGTGCTACTTCTTGATTGAAGGCTTATACTAAGGTGGTGGAGGTGGATTGTGATCCTCTGCAAGTGGGTTACCTTCCTTGGCTCATCAAAGAAGGTGGAGTTCTCCTTGAGCTAAAATGGAGGGTTAGTCTTGTGCCATAAAAGACACCAGAAATTTTTTTGTATTGTGTATTGGTATATAAAAGGAATAAAATATATGTTTTGTAAATCCTGGTTGATAACAACCAATTAGTGGACTAACGAAATTTGACAAATCCACTATATATGGTGTGTTTCTTGTGGTTGCTTCTTTAGTCCACTAATTTTCTTTATATTTGTGCTACACTTTAAGTTGAATAATTAAATTTGATTAAAATTATCATAAGCTCCATTCACCCTCCATCTATATCTTTTCAATTAGTGTCAGGGTGGATCTTCAAGGAGTCATCACATGTCTTTAAGAATGGGAGAGGGCATACTTGGCAACCTCAGCATGGAAGCCACACATGTGAACAGACCATCGGTATTTGACGGGACCATCTATACCTATTGAAAGAAGAGGATGCAATACTATTTCCAAGGATTAAGTTTTGATCTTTGGAAGATAATAAATGTGATACAACAATAGTTGAAAGCAACTCAGGATATATAGTAGTCGTACACCAATAACCGTTGCATACCGCTGGAGTTCCAAGTTGGAGACTGTGTGTATCTCAAGGTTACCCCTTAGAAGGGTGTGTTGAGGTCTGGTAAGAAGGGTAAGTTGGCTCCTAGGTTTATGGGACCATACACTATCTTGGCACATTTTGGGAAGGTGACATACAAGCTGGAGTTGTTGACTTTTTGGATATGGCACACTCATATTTCATATTTTGATGATGCACATATTTCATATTTCGATGAGCCGGACATGCATTGCTACTCACCGGAGAGGGGATGTGAGCCACTTAACCTTGATTGGGAACTCCTCCAGTCAAGATTAAGTGCTACTCAACACGTGAAGCAACTTGCAATTGACACCGGACTAGCTCTGGAATATCAGTAGAAAATTGCTTGGAACTCGGATGAAGCCTCATCAGTTAGTTCCTATGATATTGACCCAGAGATGCTTGATGATTTCAGTGTTAACAAAGTCATCAAGGCAAAGAAAAAGAAGAAGAAGCATAAAGAAGCTGGAAGTGAGGTTCCTTCCCCTTAATGATCAGTTTCTCTAAAGCTTGGGCGGTCCAGAACAGATTTTATCGTGATACCTTGGTTCTCTTGTAGGAGTTTGATTTCGGGTCTGTGTGGCTGTTTGGGTATTTCTGTATGATCTGTATTTGTGGGTGTTTTGATTGTAACATGTCTAAGGTTTGATTCATCAGTTGTAGTTATCCTTTAGATGACCTCTGTTAGTGTCCCCTAGTATGGTGATGGGAATCAGGAGTTTTGGTCTGTTGGATGAAGTTTAGGACCAGTGGCAGTGCTTCTATTCTTCAAGGAAGAAGGTTAGAGTGGCAGGCTTTCCTTCTTCAGGTGGTTATTTTCTTTCAGTGATCCAGCTGTTCTCTGACCGGGATTTGTGATTAGGGAGGTCTCTGATTACTTGTTTGGTTGATGAGTAGGTGTTTATTAAGACTTCTTTGTGGGTATGCATTATTGAGTCTGTATGTTTCCCCTCCTCATCTTCTGAATGTGTGGTTTAGCCGATCTGTATTAACTCTGGTCTCTTCTTAGCTGGAGGTTCTACTTTTTGTTCTTTTGATCCCTACCTTTGAGCCCCTGCATGGGACTGTCAGTGATCTTGTTTTCCCCTCGGGGCACTGTTTGTACCCAAAGTTTTGGTTTTCTAGTAACATGACTTTTTGCGCGACCAAAAAAAAATATTTCCCAAATTATATTACTAACATGTGTATTAAGTATTTCAGGTGATCAAGGAACTAAGTCAAGATCCAACTACAAATACCTTACATATATATATATATATATATATATATATATATATTTGGATACTTGCAAATCAAGTTGTACCATGTATTTATGTATTCTTGTTCTTTTATACAACTTGATAGATATGATGTAAGGACAAGTGATGATCCTCTAAAACCTACTAAAAACCATATCCTACCTCACATAAAAACCTTAGGGTTGGTAGGTTTCAAATAAGTCTTCTATAGGACCTCACATGCTTTGCATATTCTTGAACAGAGTCCTTCTTGATCGAACTTATTGTCGACCGAAAACACATTTGGTCAAAATTATTTTCAACTGACAAAGAGTCGTTAGGACATCTTTTGATTTTTGACCAGGATATAGACATTGGAGCATTTTCCCACTCAAAACAGTCTTGGTAGAAATAAATTTTGACCGAGACAGTGTCTGATCGAAATAAATTTTGACCGAGGATCGTTCTGAACTAAAAATTAATTAGCAATCAAACTAGTCATTAAACCTTAATTAACTTCGTCCAAACAGTTATTTGACCATCTACAACACTCTAGATACTCCCTAAGATATCCTAGCCACTTGTAAACCATTCCTATAAATAGTGGTGGTCTTAGCACACTTAGACACATCCATTAAGTAACAATTGCATATATATTAACATACACTTGAGCATAGTAGAAATATTTCCCAAAGGGATTAGTCCATATACTTCATATTGACATAAATTTAGACTAAGCGCTAGCATCAACTTGAGTGTCCTCTCCACCCAATACAACATTGCCTTAAACTTTATGGAAGAAGATCATCATCACTTGTCTATAAGAGCTTATTGTATATCGTGTGAAAGAGCATTGTAATCTCCTTCTTCCTTTCTTGTTCATATGCTCCAGTTTGTTTTTACTTCTCACTGCTTCAAGGTATAAGGTTGTGGTGAATCTCTCTTGGTGCTACTTTTCGATTGAAGGCTTCTACCAAGGTGGTGGAGGTGGATTTTGATCCTCTCCAAGTGGTTTACCTTCCTCGACCCATCAAAGAAGGTGGAGTTCTCCTTGAGTTGAAAAGGATGGTTAGTCTTTCACCACAAAAAACACCGGTAAATTTTGTGTATTGTGTGTTGGTATATAAAAGGATCAAAATACATGTTTTGCAAATTCTGGTTGGGAACAACCAGGTAGTGGACTAATGCCATTTCACAGAACCACTCTATATCATGTATTCTTTGTGGTTTCTTCTTTAGTCCACTAATTTGCTTTATATTTCCACTACACATTAAGTTTAATAATTAAATGTGATTACAATTATCACAAAGCTCTATTCACCCCCCTCTAGACCTTTTTTGGAGTTATCACCAGAATTGCACAGGTTACACAATGTCTATCATGTGTCCATGCTGAGGAAGTGTCACCTAGATATAGAGCAGACTTTACAGCCTGTGGATGTTGAGTTGGAGGACGATGTGTCTTATGTTGAGGGTCCCATGTTGATCCTAGATAAGTGTGTACAGAAGATGAGGAAGAAGGATATATCCTTAGTGAAGGTGTTGTGGTGTCATCATAGTGTGGAGGAAGCCACGGGGGAGTTATAGGATGAGATGTGTGTTGGGTTTTAGGGGAGGCAGAGAAGGCAGCAGAAACAAAAATTTTCTCCTCCCAAACCCAGAACAAAAGGAAACATGTCAACGTCTATACAATAGGAAAGGATGGTTTGTGGAATCATACCTTGTCCCGAGGCTTGCTCGGAGACAATACCTCGCGGCTTGCGCGGTCTTCACCTCCGGTCTTGGACGATGTCTGTGCAGCTCCTGTTCACACCGGGACTGACGACTCCTGGTCTCACCAGGACAGTCGCGATTGACAGCTGTCCTCCGAGCGGCAGAAATCTCCTGCCTCTGAAGTAGTCCACACGGACCACCTGGAACTCCAATCTCCTTGTCTCACAAGGAATTGGAAGGAGTCGCACTCTCCTATCAGTGTACTAGTCACTGACACACTCTCCTACCACCAGTCGCTTTCTGTATTTGTCTTTCCCTTGCTGTGCCTCCCTTATCGGGTAGCACTTGCTTGGGCTCTCTCTCGGTTACCAAAACCAGAGAGATTGACAACTTTATAGAGCAACTGGTTGCACTGAGTTGTACTTTGAGAAGCCCCTAATACCCCTATATATAGGAGGGTCATGGGACAGGGTTCTCTATCCCGGGAAATGTGGGACTAAAGCAGGAGTAGAAGGGTTCGAGATTTTCCACAAAAACAACCAACTGCACAACATGAACTGATCGTTTCATTTCTGAAACGGTCGGTTGGGGACCTGAGCCGGTCGGTTGACACTTCAACCGATCGTTTGGGACCCATGAAATGGTCGGTTCACTTCTGAACCGGTCGGTTCATGGTCCTGGTCAGTGCCCGATTGACTTTTCCTCTTTTGTTTCTAATTGGTACCAATACCAATCCTTGTTCCAATCAGATTGGGCAAGTGAAACGAAAAAGAAATTTCTCACCAATCCTACTTTCCCAACTTGCTCGGTTGCACCAGTTGAACCGACCGTTTCAACACTTGAAGTGATTGTTTCACCCTATCCATCAGCCGATGGACTCACCATCTGAGCCGATCAGTTCACCAAGCTCAGCCGATCGGTTCATCACATGAGCCGATCGGTTGGGAATGCAGATTGTGCAGAATCATTCAATTGCAGTTTCAATCAAATTGATACTCCAATCAATGTATCCAACACCTTGAACATTATGATATTGAGCTATCAATTAATTGAGTGTTTAATTGAACTACTAAACTCCTTTAGTAATCAATCTAAACATTGTTTGTGGACAAAACTCCTCTTCCAGGTTAAATCCTATGTGTGTGACCCTACAAGTCCATTTCATGTTGGCAGTGAAAGTCCATAACACTTATGACTTCACAAGCAAAGAGTGGTGCCTAGTCACATATCATTGCTACCCAAGTGAAATAGAAAGTTGGAGAACAACTTTCAATCCTACAATCCGTGAATGGTGTTACAGTGAATGTATAATTCCTTTGTCACTGATATCCTGAATGAACTCGAGGCACGGAGCAATCATCCTGTCAATGTTCATTCACTTTCTTGATCTCAGAGTAGATTGGAAGAGATATGTTATGACATCAGTATCACATACCGATTCACACATGCATGCATGCCTTTCTCAATCCTACTCATCAAGTGGCCATGGATATCAAACTCCCTGAGGAGGGACAAATCCCATATCTATCACTCACCCCTCAAAATCCCCATGTGTCAAAGCCACCCAATCATCACCTTTATAACAACCCATGTTTCAGGACTGCGTTTGATGATGTCAAAGTGTTCCCAACGACATGTGTTGAGTGTAGTGATTTCAGGTCAAAGAATCATACTCACCACCATCACTGTGAGTACTGACTGTGACTACCATGTCATGGTTCCATGTGTCAAACTCACGGTGGGTCTGTCTGGTACACTTGTTCTCTAACAAGTACCTATGTGTTTGGTTTGATATCTCTATATCATGACTAATGAGATTCTGTCATCAACCAACACCACAATCTAGTCTTGTATGTCATTGCTATCTATCTACCTTCCACAATGACATCTGACTGGGGACATAACAACAATGTACAAACTCCTAGCATCCGCATGATCTCATCATTCAGGTCCTTAACCTGAAAGCATACGTCATTGAGTACTGTCATTCTCTAGACATTCAATCTGTTCTATCACTATCTCATATGACTGAACCAGAAAGAATTGGAAGCTTGCCTTTGATGTTTATCAAATCAATCTTAATGTATCCCACCAATCATCCCATGATTGGCTCTCAGGGCATACATGCCAACAGACTCCCACTTGCACTGTGAGCCAATCATCCTTGAATCATATTCATAGTGATCTTCAAACATGTCCCACATGTTACTATGCACTAGTGCGAACATAGTGAGTTATGGCAACACCTTGCCAAAGTCATTATAAATTGCATGTCTCACATCTCTTCATTGTACGTCACATGTATGAGATGGAGTTGTCGTAATATGAAATCTAGTATTCCTTTTGCTAACCTTTAGCCACATTGCATGATCAAGGATTCCATTATTTTCATCAATGAGCAGATATCTATAAGTCCATCTCATGAACTTCCAGATCCATATAGTATCCACTGTTGTTCTCTAACGCATAGACACTCGGCATTTCCTTTTAAATGGTTTTATTGGAACACTTCCAATTATCAACAAACTTTCACTTTTATATATCCCATATATATTTTGCGATTAATTTTCTGTCCTTTCGAAAGTTCGCATCAATGTAACTCTTTATATTGAACTCTTCCTTATCTCCATAGAACTATTACTTCTCAAGTACTTATCAAGTTCTCATGGTATTCCAGTAACCCTTACTGGAAGTAGATAGGCATCCACTCTTCATGTCCCACATATGAGTTATCAGGATGAGCACATCATATTTCCATGTCCTACATACAAGATGATGAATGCATTTTGTTCTTGCCATGTCGATACATGCAAGATAATGGGATGATTACATACATGATAGATCCATATCTATTCTTGGTGTTCCATTTTTCATAAGAATTGGACACTTGGCCTTGGGATACTAACTCCATGTAACATGGACAAGTTTTCTCCCACTGAATCTGTGCATACTGAACCCTTCAATACAGATTGCCAATGTATGCTTTCTCTTTTCAGGTCAAGAGGTTTCGAGAACTATCTCTATAGATCTCTATTCCTATCACATAGGAAACATCTCTATCTTCCTTAAAGATAATTTCCACTTTTGGATTTCCATTCTAGAACATTTCCATTTCACATCAATATGTGGAATGTGAACATGCTCCCACTAAATCACAGATCCCTTCTTTCTCTTTGACATATCAGTCAAACCCTTTGACTATATCATCAAAGTAAAGATCCAATTATGAGTTGCTTGTACTCAATCAATCACATTGATTAGTCCATTGTAACTTATAGACTTCATTTTCATTAATGGATTCATAAACCTTATAGGATGTGTCACGTACACATCCTTGTTTTATTCCTCATAGGAATGTGGTTTTAGTATCCATATGTCAAATGCTTAGTCATTAAGTTGCAATCAACAAGCATCATCCTTCTCAAAATGTTATCCATGTATCTTAACACTTAAGATTCATTTGCACTTATGGATTTCATCCAATGGGTGCTACCATCAAGGTCATACCTTATGGTTCACATGGATGTCATTTAGGATGTAATGGTCATAAACCATAACTCAAAATTCGATTCCTCATATTCATCTAGATAGTTGACTCATCACATGAACAACTCATCACATAGATAATTGAGATGTATCTGTTAAGGATATAAGAACTCACAACTCCTTGTGATTCTTAATGTCCTTTATTAGTGTGGTGTATTCTTTTATTAAGAAGAATTTAGTTATTTGATAATCATTCTCTAACTCATTAGAGTATGATTTCTTATTGATTTAGACATCACTATGCCTTAATCACGAGTTCACTATGATACACTATCATAATCATTCATAAGGATCTCAGACATTTGGTCCAAGTATTTCATTCATTGATCTCATCAAGAATTAATACTTTACCAAATTTGCACTTCATCTATGATAATCTTGAACACTTCAAGATATTCATATTGGTATTTCTCTAAACACCATTTGAAGTATTAGCATTTGTTCCAATAGGTATGTAAATACATCACATGTATCATACCTAATAGGATAATCATTCTCCCACTACCTTTAGTGAAGATTGATTAATCATGTCTAAGATATTCATGTCTCTTACTGGTTCTCTAACCAAAAGAGTCTAGATTTATCCATCACATGGAAACTAGAAATGAATTTCTCATGATTTATGCTAATTTGATTGTTTGAGTTATCTATAACTTTTAGGTATCATTTTATCTTATGCATATCAAATACCACAAGATAAACAAGGCATTGCCACAAAGATCATATCTTTAGAAATTGAAACATCTCTTTATTGATTGCCATCATTGTCATACAATATGCAAAAATAAAGTGTTTCTATCTATTGGCAAATATGAAATAGCAGTTCATAATTGTATTACATGCCTTTTAGGCTGAAAATAAACTAAAGTACTCCTATCTATGGCGGAAACACTTGCCCCATTTATTGAGTGTTTTACACTTTACATCTTGGTATCATATACCTCAAAATTGTTACAAGTTTACTTTCATGACACCTTTAAGTAGAGATGTCTATCGCCTCCTTCTTCATTTGTTCTTCCAGATAGAGAGGACAATTCCTTTTCCAATGTCCTGGCTTTTGACAATGGTGGCCATTGCCTTTGTTGGTCACGCCTCCCTTGGCCTTGAGAGCTGAAGAAAACTTGGGCTCCTGGCTAGCATCAGAACCTTTCTTAGCTTTGCCCTTGCCCTTACGCTTGGACTTGCCTTTCTTGCTCATGATCACCATCACAGACTTAGGCTTGTCCCTCTTCATCTGTGTCTCGGCTGTCCTCAACATGCCCAACAACTCTAACAGTGGCCTATCAAAGTTGTTCATGTTGTAGTTCATCACAAACTGATTGTAGGATTCTGGCAACGATTGCAATATCACGTCAGTAGCCAACTCTTGGCTCAGTGGAAATCCCAGTCTTGTCAGGTTCTCCACATACCCAATCATCTTGAGTATGTGAGGACCAACTGGATCTCCTTCTGTCATGACGCACTTGAACAGTGCCCTTGAGACATTATATCTCCCTTGTCGTGCTTGATCTTCATACATGTTCCTTAGATGATGAATCATCTCAATGACACCCATGTTCTCATGTTGTCTCTGCAACTCGTGGTTCATAGAGCACAACATCAAGCACTTTGCATCAATGGCATCATCAGAATGCTTCTTGTAAGCATCCCTTTCTGCCTTTGGTGCATTAGGAGCAGGTTCCTCTGGAATTGGAGTATCCAGGACATAGAGATTTTGCTCTTGAGTGAGAACAATTCTCAATGTCCTATACCAATCGTGGAAGTTTGTCCCATTTAGCCTATCCTTTTCAAGGACCGATCACAAAGAAAAGTGATTGTTGTTTGTTTTCATTTGTACTACAAAAGGAAATATGCAATTTTAGTCCAAAAACTCATTTTTGAATTATTTGATTGATTTGAAAAGTTGATGATATAATTAGGCCTTTAATTAATTATCGCTCCCACTATTTTAGTTCAAATTGACAGCCCTCACCATCAATTCGGAAGATTGCAGCGTACAACCTTCTAGTGGGCAAGATCCTAAAATCCTATAAATCATGGACCAGCTTGGGCTGTCACCCACAACTTAGATCTCTCAGGTAGGCAACTCTTGCCAATTGCATCATATGCAACTCTTGATAAGATGTCATATGCAACTCCTTGCCATGAGCATCTCCATGCCTCAAGGTGCTAGATCCTATCTAGGTCACCTTGTTAAGTCCGACCCAAAGCCAACACGATGATTATGCACCCTGCTTGGGCAGACCCACATATCCATCCTTCACGCTTCCATGAGATAGAGGGTGCACCATGCTTGGGCGTGCCCACACATGGGAGATCAAGCTTTTCATGTGTGTCACATTTGAAAGGCATCTAAAACATTAATATTTAATGAGGGATTTGGTTTTATATACATATACATATCCAATCACCACAATATATAGTACATATCATATACATGTTATATCCCATAGAAAACATGTGAAACGATAAAAGCGATGATTATGGCCATCCTAATGTGATTCCTCGAGCCAAGAGGAATCACAGTCATCTAGGTCTACATCACATGCAACCTATACAAGATGAACTCTGTGCTTTGCCTTTCTGGGTTTTATCAACTCATCACATGAATGATCGGCTCACCATCAGACTGGTCAGATGGGTGCCACCAACCGATCGGTTGGCTCCTCCAACCGATCGGTTCGCCTGGTCATCGTGCATCTCATCATGGCCGCCACCCACTCGTCTTGCTCCTCAAACCAGTCATCAACCGATCGGCTCACTCCTTGAACCGATCGTCTCGAACGTCAACCGATCAGTTCACTCCTTGAACCGATCGTCTCAACTGTCGTCAGGATGTCCTCCGTTCTTTGACATAATAGAAAATAAAATCTATCCTATTTTACATTGTAAAAAGAGAAACCTCGAGTTACATTCGAGGGGAGCAAAGGAAGGAAATAAATCTCGAATTATTTCAAGTTACATCAAGAATAGGAGAAGGAAGATCGGTGCGCAGACCGAGATGCAAGCAACCACATACAACCATACACATATAGGGTTTATTGGCCATAACCACACTATACATCCACCATAAAACTCATTTAAGGGCGACGCGTATCGAGTCCATTAATAATACATATCATATATGTAAATTGGGATTTGTGGATTTAGGATTGGACATGCATAAAGCCAATTTTATTCGCATCGTATGCAATAAATAAAGGTGACAAACCAAAATCGATCATATCGATAATCCTAAAGTATAGAGCAGTTGACGTGGCAGAGAAGGCAGCGGAAAAAAAAAATTTCTCCTCCCCAAACCCAGAACAAAAGGAAACGTGTCAACGTCTGTACAATAGGAAAGGATGGTTTGTGGAATCATACCTTGTCCTGAGGCTTGCTCGGAGACAATACCTCGTGGCTTGCACGGTCTTCACCTCCGGTCTTGGACGGTGTTTGTGCAGCACCTGGTCGCATCGGGACTGATGACTCCTGGTCTCACCGCAATTGTCGGGATTGACAGATGTCCTCCGAGTGGCAGAAATCTCCCGCCTCTGAAGTAGTCCACATGGACCACCTGGAACTCCAATCCCCTTGTCTCACAAGGAATTGGAAGGAGTTGCACGCTCATGTCAGTGTACTAGTCACTGACACACTCTCCTGCCACCATTCGCTTTCTGCAGTTGTCTTTCCCTTGATGTGCCTCCCTTATCGGGTAGCACTTGCTCGGGCTCTCTCTCGGTTACCAAAACCAGAGAGAACGAAAAATTTACAGAGCAACTTGTTGCACTGAGTTGTACTTTGAGAAGCCCCCAATACCCCTATATATAGGAGGGCCATGGGACAAGGTTCCCTATCCCGGGCAATGTGGGACTAAAGTAGGATTAGAAGGGTTCGAGATTTTCCACAAAAACAACCAACTGCGCAACCTGAACCGATCGTTTCATTTCTGAAACGGTCGGTTGGGGACCTAAGCCGGTCGGTTGACACTTCAACTGATCGGTTGGGACCCATGAAATGGTCGGTTCACTTCTGAACCGGTCGGTTCGTGGTCTTGGTCAGTTCCCGATTGACTTTTCCTCTTTTGTTTCTAATTGGTACCAATACCAATCCTTGTTCCAATCAAATTGGGCAAGTGAAATGAAAAAGAAATTTCTCACCAATCCTACTTTCCCAACTTGCTCGGTTGCACCAGTTGAACTGATCGTTTCAACACTTGAAGCGATTGTTTCACCCTGTCCATCAGCCGATCGACTCACCAAGCTCAGCCAATCAGTTCATCCCATGAGTTGATCGGTTGGGAATGCAGATTGTGCAGAATTAGTCAATTGCAGTTTCAATCAAATCGATACTCCAATCAATGTGTCCAACACCTTGAACATTATGATATTGAGCTATCAATTAATTGAGTGTTTAATTGAACTACTAAACTCCTTTAGTAATCAATCTAAACATTGTTTGTGGACAAAACTCCTCTTCCAGGTTAAATCCTATGTGTGTGACCCTGCAGGTCCATTTCACGTTGGCAGTGAAAGTCCATAACACTTATGACTTCACAAGCAAAGAGCGGTGCCTAGTCACACATCAGTGCTACCCAAGTGAAATAGAAAGTTGGAGAACAACTTTCAATCCTACAATCCGTGAATGGTGTTACAGTGAATGTATAATTCCTTTGTCACTGATATCCTGAATGAACTCGAGGCATGGAGCAGTCATCCTGTCAACGTTCATTCACTTTCTTGATCTCAGAGTATATTGGAAGAGATATGTTATGACATCAGTATCACATACCGATTCACACATGCATGAATGCCTTTCTCAATCCTACTCATCAAGTGGCCATGGATATCAAACTCCCTTAGGAGGGACAAATCCCATATCTATCACTCACCCCTCAAAAGCCCCATGTGTCAAAGCCACCCAATCATCACCTTTATAACAACCCATGTTTCAGGACTGCGTTTGATGATGTCAAAGTGTGCCCAACGACATGTGTTGAGTGTAGTGATTTCAGGTCAAAGAATCACACTCACCACCATCACTGTGAGTACTGACTGTGACTATCATGTTATGGTTCCATGTGTCAAACTCACGATGGGTCTATCCGGTACACTTGTTCTCTAACAAGTACCTATGTGTTTGGTTTGATATCTCTATATCATGACTAATGAGATTCTGTTATCAACCAACACCACAATCTAGTCTTGTGTGTCATTGCTGTCTATCTACCTTCCACATTGACATCTGACTAGGGACATAACAAGAATGTACAAACTCTTAGCATTTGTATGATTTCATCGTTCAGGTCCTTAACCTGAAAGCATACGTCATTGAGTACTGTCATTCTCTAGACATTCAATCTGTTCTATCACTATCTCATATGACTGAACCAGAAAGAATTGGAAGCTTGCCTTTGATGTTTATCAAATCAATCTTACTGTATCCCACCAATCATCCCATGATTGGCTCTCAGGGCATACATACCAACAATGTGTAGGAAGTACCTATCTTTGTTTGCGTTCAATTTTGGGGATGAAATCCTTGTTAGGGGTTTATGGTTGTAAGACCCATGACCTTAATTTAGGGTTGAACTTTCTTGATTATCATAATTGGATGCTTAAAACATTAATCAAACCATAATATGTTCTTTGACACCATGTGACAAAGCTAAGTGTCAAGTTTGGTCCAATTTGGACATTGTTTGAGCAATTTATGCAATTTACATGTTTAAAAGGGATCTTATGCAATTGCTCCATATCTAGGGTTTTTCTTGTAATTTTTCACATGCTTTGTCGTACCTCATGAGTTTTCAAATCATGTTTGATATATTTGTACCTTTGGGCGCTAAGGTACCCCATTTGTTTAGTGGTGACACCTAATCTAAGATTGAGGTTAGGGCTTCCTAACCTAGATGCCCTAACTTGATGGTTTTCTTTGGATGTTGGGATTCGATGATCCACCTTGAGGTAGTGGAATCTGATGATTCTCTTGAATGTATTGAAGGTCGATGGTTTTCTTTGAGGTACCACCTAGGTCGATGGTTCTCCAAGTGAGGTGCACAACCAATGGAAACCTAGGGTTTTGCATTGGTGGCTAAGTGAAGGTATGACCCGATGGACTACCTATTGTTGACAAACAATGGTCCTTCTGAGGTTAACATCCAATGGTCTCCCTATTGTTAGGAAATGACAGTTGACCTCGTTTTTCATGGATGAGATATTTTGACCTTGGACACATGGCTTGACGTGTCTACCTACCTTTCTCTTTTACCCCAATCTTTATATAACTCCCTCCTTTCATCCATATGATCTCTTTACACACATACATCACCCTCTCATCTTCTTGTAGCTAGGAAGTCCTCCCCTCTTTCTTGGTAGAAAATAAGGAGCTCTAGTAGGAAGAATCTTGACCGACCATGCTTTCATGTACATCTAGGGTTTGAATCTACCCTCTCTTGGTTCATGTGGAGCTTCCCTATCTTATTTCTTGGCCTAAGCAAGTAGGATCTCCTTCAATCCTTTATTTTCCTTTTTTCCCTACCTCCTTGTCTCTTCCTTTTTGATCGTATCCATGATGTTCTTGGTGGATCATGTGCTAGAGGTTGAAGAACACCTTCTTTTCTCTCTTGTGACCTAGGGTTTGCTTGTTCTTGGAGAAAGGAGATAGCTTGAACGGATGGAGTGCTCAAGCTAGGATTTTTTTTCTTTCTCTTTGATCTACTTTTCTACTTGGACCTTCATCTTCTTATTTGAGGCGAGTTATATAATCTTGTTCACGTTTATTGCTTACTATTAACTTGATATGCATATATCTTTCTCTAAAATGTGATAACATGTTGAAAGGTTGAATCTTTTACTAGGGCTTGAGCTTCTTTGGTAGTTCTTGAGTAGATAATCTTCATTGTTGTGCCCCTTAACCTTGTTCACGTTTCTCCCTTGTAAGTGGAAGTTATAGACCTTGCATGTCAATTAATTGATGGTCTCTTTATGATGACAAACAATGGTTTTACCTTTAAGTGCTTTGAGTTGATTTTTGTCTTGTATTCATGACTCGGTGGTTGGCTTCTTATGTCAAATGATGCTTTGTACTTGGATGTTGTTTTGGATTTTCTTGTTCTTGAGAAACAATGGTCTTGAATATCTCTCTCAAGTGGTTCATTTCAATGGTTTCCTTAGCCCTAGAAATGATGGTTTTCTCCTTGTCTACAATTTTGTTTTGACCCAGTGTTAACAACTGATGACCTCATTGGGTCATGATTTGATGGCCTCAATGGGTCATGGTTTGATGGCCTCACTGGGTCACGATTTGATGGTCTCATAGGGTCATGATTTGATGGTCTCACTGGGTCATGATTTGATGGTCTCATTGGGTCAAGATTCGACGGTGTTTTTGGTTCACAACCAATGGTGTTTCTGGTTCACAACCAATGGTGCTTTTAGTCCACAACCAATGGTGTTTTTGGTTCACAACCAATGGTGTCTCTATTTCACAACTGATGGTTTAATTAGCTTAACATCTGATGGCCTCTCTAGGTCTACAATTCGATGGATTTCCTATGTACATGATCCAATGGTTTGGGCTTGATTTTTATGACTTGATTGTGATGTTTTGAATAATTAACCATGATCTTATGGTTGGTTTTGAAGTACATGATTCGATAGTTTAAGTTGGAGTCCATGATCTAATGGGGGTTCTAATTTCTAAGGTTTGTGCTTTTGCCTTTGTATGTGTACAAACTGATAGTTTACTCTTGAGTGCTGATTTATAATGTTAGCTCAATTCACCTTGTTGAATCATTGATGAATAATCAAGTGATGATTGTTGACAATACACTATCTTTCTTTTATGATTATAATGATGAAACAATACTCTCATAATGTGATGGTAATCGTAATATGTTACTTTTTGAACATCATAGCTCATATGATTGATGTTGCCTTATGTTAAACATGTGTACCAAAACTATGATGAAGATGTGTTAAACCTTCTACAAAGGTTGAAAGATAATGATGTTCTTGCAGGAGATTATGTGAATAGTCTAAATGACCTTTGTGCAAGTCTTGATATCTAGTGAAGGTGTAATTCTTTTCATGAGTGACAAGGATTAATATCTTGTGATGTTGTGATAAAGAGTATAGTCTCATGGATGGCAATGAACTACTACTATGTGATATTGTAATGAGTAATATGTCTCATACCTTTTATACCTTCTGGAGTTGTTTTGCAACCATGTTTGCTAGAAATGAATTAGGGTTTGTATGTCAAACTTGGTTGATGCAACCTTAACTCACCCAGTTGGCAATAACTAATCAAGCGAAACCATAATTATGTAGTTCCTTGTACTGCCGAACCATTCTAGTATTAAGATTTGCTAGATGGTGAAACAAGTATTCCCAAAGGGAAGCTTAGAGTGACACACTATTTAGTATGTGTGGGTGCAGGGAGAGTACATCCTTGGAATCCTCATTCCAAGTTATGGAGGATGGTTGTGGTTATGCCTCAGATTAAGATTTGTTGAGGTTGTGTCTCGGATACTTGTATATGTGATATGATTTTGGACATATGTTCTTATACCTTGGATGATAGGGTTTATGTACCCTAGTTGCTAGTTCCATGACCTATATTCCAAGGGAGAACTAGGATAAATACAACTTGACTATATATGTCACTACTACGGACTCGTACTGGCCTAGGGGAAGAGAACTTAGGATTTTGACTCTCCTATATTTTGTAGGGAACTAAATAGCACTTCACAGTGGTCAGTTGGATGTTTGAGTGGTATACCTCAAACTCTCCAAGGCTTAAGAAAAGGTGTAATACAACCGTGGAGCGTATCTAATTAGGGTTATACATTGATTCACATTGGATGATAACCCTTATTGGCTCCTGTCACATATAGATGATGAATAGTGTAATAAGAGAAAGTAGCCATGCTTATGCTATTAGATATGCTTGTACTGCTAGTTATGTTTATGATACTAGTCATGATTATTTGTTAGAAATGCTTATACTGCTAGTTATGCTTATGCTACTAGTCATTCTTATGTTGTTAGACATTATTATACTATTATCCAGGCTTATGTCGTTAGTGATGTTTATGATATTAGTTAGGCTCATGATGATAATTATGCCTATGATGTTATCTACACCTGATCTTTTGAGAATAATGTTAACCATTCAAACCTACAAATAAGACTCTGATTAGAACCACCCTTAAAGAAATTTTATATATGGTGTTTCCATTCTATTATATTTTTTGCTCTATCTATTTTAATTAATGATCTTGTTGTAATCAATCAGCATTGTGTAGAGCTATATCTCTCGTTGGGACATGGGTCTCACCTCATGGGTCACCAAATCTTTTTAGGTGAATGGAAGCAACGGAAAAAGACTTGTGGCAGTGAGGAGGAGTTGTAGTGATGGACCTTATAGGAGATTGTTTATATGTATAGTGTGTCATAGAGTTGTCCCTATACTCTCCTGTTTGGATGGGAAAGTTTGTATACAATGTTTCAATCGACTCGAGCTTTTAGTAGCATTCTGATTCTTGTACATGTGGTATATGTGGATAACGTTCTTTTATATTTATATGTTGTTGATGAGGCCAAGGAGAATTTGTAAAAGATACTTGGCATATTGTACGAATATATGCAAGATGTTGGGACTTTACATAAATATTCCTGATTATGTTGGTGGAAATTAGCCTTTTTAAATTTCCCCCCCCCCCTTTTAGGGATGTGATTAATTAGTGATTGATCGTTCTTAGGTTTTGAGTAATCTCATTTAGTGTAACAAGTTGCCACATTTAGTTGGTATCAGAGCTTAAGGTTCGTTGAGTCTACAGGGACACTAGGACTTAGGATTAGGATGGTGACTAATTGATGAACATGACACAAACATGGTGCATACTACCTAAACTTAGTACTTGGATTCCCTAGCTAGGTATTCAACTATTGAAGAAAAGGTAAGTGTGGAACTCTTAGATATTTATCTTTCTAATTACTCTGATCAAGTAGTCAATTGGAAACAATCTAAAGAGTATAATATATAAGAAATCATCGTGAAAATATATTCATCATACCCTAAAGAAAGATGAAATCATATCATAACCCATCAAAACCTGATTGTTTGGTTATTAAAGAAAAAGATATGACACCATGAAACATAAATCTAAATACAAATAAGATAAAAAGGAGTTCCTGAAATGGTGATTCTAAAAGATAATGAACTAAAAGATAGATAAATTTGTGTTAACAAAATGACTCAAGGTGAAAAATTCACATACAAAGAAGAGAACTCCACTAGTAAGAGTGATATGAGATGATAAATAAGAAGAAAGATAGATGAACAAGGTGAAACCTAAGTAAGTCTCAGACCAATCTATATGTAGGTGTTAATTTAAAATTATCATGATATGTAAAATAAATAAAGAGAAATAAAACTCGTTAAATGAAGAGTGTGTGAAATATAATGATCTACCCCTTGTTAAGTGAATGACAAACAAGATAACATGAAGGATACACACACAATAATGATAAATCATCAACACGAAAGAGAATGAAGTACGATATTCATAATAATTCCTATGCAGATGGAAAGGAAACCAAAATGAAAAAGAAAATGATACATAAAAAGTGTAACTTGCATGATGATGGTAGGGATGATAACCCCCTTACTATTAACCCCTTAGAAAGTATTGTTGTGTTGTGAGATATGTGTTTTCTTTTGCATTTTTATTTTACGGGACTCAACTTTCAACTGGATCTTATGCCACTTGGTATGTGTGATTCGATGTAATCCTAGGGGGGTATCTTGGTGTGACACATGGATGTTTTGGAAAATAGTTCCAAGATCATGGCGTTTTGTGATAGGGACACCTTATGAGTCTTCCAAAGAGTTAAGAACAGTCATCCTACCTATTTTGAGTTGGTTATGATGACAAAGAAGATGATAATACAAGAGTGTGAATTCTTCTTAGCACATGTAGTGGATACCAAGGTGGTGATAAGTCCTAATAACTAGGGTTTTCCTGTGGTACATGAGTCAGAGATGTTTTCTAGATGAGTTTCCTACGTTCTTTCCTCTTTGCGATAGTTTGATGTTGATATTATCCAAGTGTTGTTTGAGAAGAAGAAGATGATTCTATGATACTATGCATGGATTTCTAAAAAGTTGAATTAGATCACCTTGAAGAGTGGGTACCTGTTGCTGAGGATAGATGAATTTTTTATCAGTGGAGAGATGCTATAGTGTTTCCCCTAGATAGACTTGAGGTTGGGATCTCATCAGATGAGAATCAAGGAAGATGACATAAGTTGTACAGTCATTATGATCTCATGGTTGTGCAGTTTGGACTAACCAGTGCATTAACAATAATAATGGACTTGATGAATAAGGTGTTTAGACTATATCCTTATGAGTTGTGGCAAGTTTTGTTGATGACATCTTGATGTAACTCTAGAGATAGTCAATAACATGAATAACATCTTCACTAGGCATTGGAGTTGTTAATGCAGCACCAGTTGTATACCAAATCTAGAAGGTACGAGTTTGACCAAACAAGGTGTCTTTTCTGGGACATGATATGTCTGCAAAAGGCATTGATATAGATCCAAGAAGGTGAAGACAAGTTCTAAAGCAAGAATGACCCAAAGACACTGACTAAGATTCAAAGTTTCTGATGTCTAAGTGACTAGGAGGGATTTTCCTTTTATTTAGTATGACATGTATCTGCATTCTATTCAGTTGCTAGAGGAGAAGTAGACAAGTTATTTAATGTTACTGTTTCCAAGAGTAACGAGAAGGTTACGTTGTATTATGATATTCTTCAAAGAATGACTTGGGATGCATGTGAATGTGGAATAAGAATATGATTCCTTTTCATTCATGATAGTTTAATAGAGACATGGTAACTATCCAACTCATGACCTGGAAGTTATGTGTTTTAGTGTTAGCCTTGAATATTTGAACACATTATTCGAAGCAAGAGTTAAAACATGAGGTAAAGACAATATATGGAACTAATCAAGGACTATGGTTGCACGGTAGACTATCATCTAGGCAAGGAAAATATGGTGGCTGATGTGTTGATCAAGAAGTCATCTTCATCATCATCAGTTGATAAGGCACAATTACACTCCATGGTGTGTAACTAGTGGGACATGTTAATATCGCTTTGGTAGATGAAAGTTTAGTTGGAGGTTTCCTTGTTGGCAGGTTTGCTAGCAAAGTTGTAGGTTAATCCTACCTTGAAACGACAGATCAAAGATGCATAGAAGAATGATACTATGATACAAAATATCTTATTAGAGTTTGGAAACATGAAGCATGATGGCTTCCATGAGTCAGATGATGAGATAGTTTGCATTGACAATATGACAATAGTTCCAAATGTTAATGGCCTAAGGAAAATGATACTTGAGGAGGTTCATACCTCGATGTAAACAATGTATCTTGGTAGTACAAAGATGCACCATAATCTGAAGGATTTGTATTAGTCGTCAGGTTCGAAGAGTGATGTGGTGTAGTTTGTTTCTAAGTGTCCAGTTTGTCAGCAAGTCAAGGTACAACATCAGAAGCATGTAGGGACATTGCATCCTTTTCCAAGGTTGTAGTGGAAATGGGATCATATAACCATGGACTTTGTGATTGGTTCTCCTAGGACAACCAAGGATCATGATTCCATTTGGGTGATAATTGACAGGTCGACCAAGTCACCTCACTTCCTTCCAGTCAAGACAACTTACACAGCAGATAAGTTAACACAGATCTACATCAATGAGATAGTCTGTCTACATGGTATCCCAGTTACCATAGTATATGATAAAGTTCCCCAATTTACAAGTTGGTTTTGGGAACGTCTACATACAACTATGGGGACACAGCTGAGGTTTTGCATAGCTTTCCACCCACAGACAAATGGTCAGTCAAAAAGGACCATTCATACGTTAGAAGTCTTTTAAGGGTGTGTGTCTGTAGTTTCTTGGCAGTTGGGATGTGTACTTGAGTTTGATTGAGTTTGATTACAACAACAATAATTAGAAAAGTATATGTATATCATTGTATGAGAATTTGTATGGAAGAAGTAATCAGTCACCCCTTTGTTAGTATGAGACATGTGCATATCAGCTTTTGGGTCCTGAGTTAGTACAAAAGACTATAGAGAAGATCAAGGTGATGTAGCATTAGTTGAAAGTAGCTTAGGATAGATAGAATTCATAAGCCGATAATCGTCACAGATCACTGGACTTCTAACTTGGAGACCATGTGTATCTCAAGGCTTCCCGTTGAAAGGGTTTTTGAGGTTTGGTAAGAACGGTAAGTTGGCTCCTTGGTTTATGGGACCATACCCTATCTTGGCATGTGTTGGGAAGTGGTATACAAGCTACAGCTACCACCAGAATTGCATAGATTACACAATGTCGTTCATATCTCCTTGCTGAGGAAGTGTCACCCAGACATAAAGTAGATGTTACAGCTCATGAGGTTGATTTGGAGGAGGATGTGTCTTATGTTCAGGGTCCCATGTTGAACCTCGATAAACGTGTGTAGAAGATGAGGAAGAAGGATATAGCCTTAGTGAAGGTGTCACCATGGTGTAGAGGAATCCACGTGGTAGTTATAGGATAAAATGCTTAGGAAGTACATGTCTTTGTTTGCGTAGGATTTTGAGGGTGAAATCCTTGTTAGGGGTTTACGGTTGTAATAATCCTGGCCTTGATTTAGGGTTGAACTTTCTTACTTATCATATCTGGATAATCAAAACCTTAATCAAACCATAATATGTTCTTTGACATCATGTTACAAAGCTAAGTTTCAATTTTGGTCCATTTTGGACATTGTTCGAGTAATTTATACAATTTATATGTTTATAAGGGCTTTTATGCAATTTCTCAATATCTAGGGTTTTCCTTGTAATTTGTTACATTATTTTCATATCTCATGAATTTTAATATCATGTTTATATTTCAGTACTTTTGGGCACCTATTAGCCCCATTGGTTTAGTAGTAACACCTAGCCTAAGGTTGAGATTAGGGTTTCCTCACCTAGATGTCCTAACTCGATGGTTTTCTTTGGATGTTGGAATATGATAGTACACCTTTAGGTGGTGGGATCTAATGGTTATCTTGAGTGTCTTGAAGGTTGATAGTTTTCTTTGAGGCACCATCTAGGTTGATGGTTCTCCAAGTGAGGTGCACAACTGATGGAAACCTAGGGTTTTGCTTTGGTGGCCAAGTGAATGCATGACTCGATGGACCACCTGTTGTTGACAAATGATGGTCCTTTTGATTTTAACATCCTATGGTCCCCCCTAGTGTTAAGAAATGATTGTTAACCTAGTTTTGCATGGAAAAGATGTTTTGACCTTGAACATATGGCATGCATGGTTGACACCTCTACCTTTCTTTCTCTTTCACCCCAAGCTTCATATACCTCCCTCCTTTCATCCAAATGAGCTCTTTCCACACCTCCATCACCCTCTTTGTCTTGTTGTTGCTGGGTGGTCTGCCCCTCTTTCTTGGTAGAGAAGAAGAAGCTCTAGGAGGAAGAAGCTTGGTTGACCACGCTTACATGTACATGTAGGGTTTGGATCTACCCTCTCTTGTGTTGAGTGGAGCTTCCCTACCTTGTTTATTAGCCTAAGCAAATAAGATATCCTTCCTTCATTATCTTTGCTTCCCTACCTCCTTCCTTCTTGGTCGGTTCCATGGTTTTCTTGGTGAAGCATGTGCTAAAGGTTGAAGAACACCTTCTTTTCTCTCTTGTGAACTAGGGTTTGCTTGTTCTTGGAGAAAGGAGCTAGCATATACATGTGGAATGCTCAAGCTAGGGTTTTTCTTCTCTCTCTTTGAGCTACTTTTCTACTTGGACATTCATCTTCTTTTTTGAGGCAATTATATAACCTTCTTCATGTTTATTGCTTACTCTTAACTTGATATGCATAGATCTTGCTCTAAACTGTGATACCATGCAAAAATGGTTGAATCTTTAACTAGGGCTTGAGCTTATTTGTTATTTCTTGAGTAGATAATCTTCCTTGTTGTTCCCCTTCACGCTGTGCATTTTTTCCCTTGGAAGTGGAAGTTTTAGACCTTGCATGTCCATGAATTGATGGTATCTTTATGGTGACAAAGGATGGCTTTACCTTAAGTGATTTGAGCTGATTTCTCTCTTATTTCAATGACTCAATGGTTGGATTCTTGTGTCTAATAATGGCTTGTACTTAGTTACTATTTTGGATCATCTTGAGTTTGAGAAACGATGGTCCTAATTCTCTCTCTCAAGTGATTAATTTTAATGGTTTCCTTAGACCTAGAAATGATGGTTTTCTCATCGTTTACAAGTTATATTTTCACCCAGTGTTGACAACCAATGGCCTCTTCAGGTCATGATTCGATGGCCTCACTAGGTCATGATTTGATGGCATTATTGGGTCATGATTTGATGGTCTCACTATGTCATGATTCAATGGTCTCATTGAGTCATGATTTGATGGTATTACTAAGTCAAGATTTGATGGTGTTTCTAGTTCACAACCAATGGTGTTTCTAGTTCACAACCAATGGTTTTTTTTTCACAACCAATGGTCCATTTATCTTGACATATGATGGCCTCTCTAGGCCTACAATTTCATAGATTTCCTATGTACATGATCCAATGGTTTAGGTTTGATGTTTATGACTTGATGGTGGTGTTTTGACCAAGTAACCATGATCTAATGGTTGGATTTGAAGTAAATGATTCGATGGTTTAAGTTGGATTTCATGATCTGATGGGGGTTCTAAGTTCCAAGGTTTGTGATTTTGACTTTGTATGTGTACAAACTGATGGTTTACACTTGAGTGTTGATTTATAATGTTAACTCAATTAACCTTGATGAATCTTATATGAATAATCAAGTGATTATGGTTTATAATACCCTATCTTTGTTGCATGATTGTAATGATGAAACAATACTCTCATAATGTGATGGTAGCCCTAATATGTTAGTTTGTGAACATCATAGCTCATATGATTGATGTTACATTATGTTGACCATGTGTACCACAAGTATGATGATGATGTATTTAAAGGTTGAAAGATAATGATGTTCTTGTAGGATATTGTGTGAATGGTCTAAATGACCTTTGGGCAAGTCTTGAGACCTATTGAAGGTGTAATCTTCTTCATGAGCGATAAGGATTAATATCCTATGATGGTGTGATAAAGTGCATAGTCTCATGGATGGCAATGAACTACTACTGTGTGATTCTATAATAAGGAATATGTCTCATACATTATATACCTTCTGGAGTTGTTATGTAACCATATTTTCTAGAAATGAATTAGGGTTTGTATGTCAAACTTGGTTGATGCATCCTTAAGCCACCCAATTGGAAATAACTAATCAAGTGAAACCATAATCATGCAATGCCATGTGTCGTAGTACTATTCTAGTGTAATTGGATGGAAAAACAAGTATTCTAGAAGGGAAGCTCAGAGTCACATATTGTTGAGTATGTGTGAGTGCAGGGAGAGTGCATCCTTGTCATCCTAATTCCAAGGTATGAAGGATGGTTGCAGTCATGCCTCAGATTGAGAGTGGTTGAGGTCGTGTCTTAGATACTTGTATATGCGATGTAATTGAGGATAGTTGCAGTTGTACCTCGGGTGATAGGGTTTGTATACCCTGGTTTCTAGTGCCATGACAAGTATACCAAGGGCGGACTAGGTTGATTGCCGCTTGAGTATATGTCATTGTGGCAGACTCATATTGACTGAGGGGAAGAGATGTTAGGATTTTGGGTCTTCTAGATTTTGTACAGAACTAAATATCCCTTCGCAGTGGTTAGTTGGATGTTTGAGTGGTATACCTCAAACTCCCCAGGGCTTAATAAAAGATTAATACAATTGTGTAGCATATCTAATTAGGGTTTTACATCGGTTCATATTGGATTATAACCCTCATTTTCTCCTTTCATATATAGATGATAAATAGTGCAATAATAGAAAGTAGCCATTCTTATGTTGTTAGATATGCTTATACTGTTAGTTATGCTTATGCTACTAGTCATGCTTATGATGTTATAAATGCTTATACTGCTAGTTATGCTTATGTTTCTAGTCATGCTTATGATGTTAGATATACTTATGTCATTATCCATGCTTATATTGTTATCCATGCTTATGACATTAGCAATGTTTGTGATGTTAGTCAGGCTCAAGATGACAGTTATGCCTATGATGTTAGCTACACCTGATCTTTTGAGAATAATGTTAACCTCTATATCCTACAAATAATACTCTCATTAGAAGTACCCTTATAGAAGGTTTACATTGGGTGTTTCCATTTTTTTATATTTTCTACTTTATCAATTTCAAAACTCTTGTTGTTGTAATCAATTAGTGTTGTGGAGAGTTATATCTCTCACTAGGACATGGGTCTCGCCTTGAGGGTCACCAAATCTTTTTAGGTGAATGGAAGAAGCAGCGGAAGACTTGTGGAAGAAAGGAGGATTTGTGGTGATGGACCTTAGAGGAGGTTATTTGGATGTCTAGTGTGTCCTGGAGTTGTCCCTATACTCTCGGGTCCGCACAAAAAAGTTTGTATATTATGTTTCAATCGACTCAAGCTTTTGGTAGCATTCTGATGCTTGTAAATGTGGTATATGTGGATAACATTCTTCTAATAATTTATATGTTGTAGCTGAGGCCACTGAGCATTTGTAAAATATATTTGGCATAATATATGAATATATGCAATATATTTGGCCTTTATGTAAATGTTCTTGATTATGTTGGTGGAAATAAATCAATTTTAATTTTTCCCTTTTTTAGGGATTTGATTAATTATTTATTGATCATGATTTGGTTTTGAGTAATCTCATTTAGCATGGTGGGTTGCCACAGAAATGGTCCCCAATCATATTTTTTGGTCCAGAGGGGTTAGCTTAGCAGCCCAAGTCATGTTGCTCTTGGCCTACTTTACTAAAAGGGAAATATGTACCCTAATGACCAATTTCATTGCATGAGATCATAGCCTTGGAACTAGAGGATTATTCATTGAAATTGAAGGTCCTTTGTCTTTTTTTGTTCCTCTAGCTAATATCAAGTCCAAAACCATCTCTACCCATTTGTTGGGTAGTATGACCTAAGATTTGATTAAGATTCTTTTTATCATCTAAGAATCTTTACATAGAGGATCTCAAACAATGATTACCAAGAATAAGAGAAGTAATAGTAGAAGACAATTGATTGATATCATCTCTATCATGTAAAAGATCAGTTTCTAAGCAAAGAGCTTTGGTCATATATGAATCTTTATCAATATGAAGAGTGACAACATTATTTTCTCTACTAGTAGAACTAGAACAAGATTCAAGGTCATTGATTTTAGCAAGCAAGGAAACATTTTCTTTTCCAAGCAAAGAAACCTTAGAAAGATATATACTATTTTCATATTTTATTCCTTTTATAATAAATCTTTGTCATCTTTTTCAGTTCTAAGAACATCAACATCAAGCATGAGAGAATTCAAAATTTTAGTATTCTCTTCATTATATCTAGGCATAAGAGGTTGAGCTTCTAGAAATCTAATCCTATCAAGCAAGCTAGCATTTTCAAATTTAAGAACATCTACTTGATTAAGATAGGCATTGTTTTCAATCTCAACACTATTGAATTTCAATTCAAGTTCTATAAAGGACTTTTTGAGATCATTAACATCATCTTGTAAGAAAACGTTAGCATGTTCAAGATCATCCTTTTCTTCATGCAAGTTATAAACAATATTAGCAAGCTTTTTCTTTATGCTTAGTATACTTAAGAGAGGCATGAGTAGCATGAATAATGGAAATTAAAGATTCTTTATCTAATGATTTTAGATTTACCTCGTTTGAGTCTTCATTTGAACTTTCCATGAGGGCAAAATGGCATTCTCTATGTTAACTAGATCTTGAACTAGATCCCCACTAAATTCTTTACTTGAGCTTGAGTTGGAGGAGTCACTAGAGCTTTTGTATCATTTCTCCTTCTTATTGTGTTTCTCTTCCCTTCTCTTATGATGATGGATCTTTTTTCCTTGTGGGTAATCTTCCTTGAAGTGACCCTTCTTTCCACATTTGATGCATATGGTGGAGGAAGAACCCATGTCTTTGTGAAGTCTACCTTTGGAGTACAAAACATTTTCTTCAACTTGATAGAATGGAGAGGCTTGACCAACAATATCTTCAATTTGGTCTTTGATTTCAGTTCATTTTGTTGAGCTCTTTCTCTCTTCTCTTTATCTTCCTCTTGCTTGTCAAGTTTAACTTCATGGGATTGTATATTTCTTATGAACTCTTCAATGGGAATATCACCAAGAAACTTTGCTTCTTCAATGAAATTCACCTTTAATTCCCACCATTTAGTAAGAGAACTAAGGATCTTTATATTTATCTTTCCTCTATCCATAGGATGACCTAGGACAGAAACACCATTTATAATGGTGTTGAGCCTAGCATACATATTAGATACCCTTTCCTTATTTCCCATCTTTAAGTTCTCAAGGATACCATTGATCATATAGACTCTACTTTCCTTCACTTGCTTGGTCCCTTCATAAGTGACACATATCTTTCTCCATACCTAATAGGCTGTCTCACAATTTTTTTTGATTAAATTCGATGCAGGAAAGAGAGGCATAGAGAATGTTGATGGCTCTAGCATTCAAGGTTGCTTTCTTCAAAGTAGCTTCATGTCATTCTTGTACCTTTGTCTTTGGTAGCCTTTATGGAAGATTCATCATTCTTCATAGCTCAAGACTTAATCCTTGTATGTAGTATTGCAACCTTCTCTTCCAATAGAGGAAGTTGCTCTCATCTAAGATTGGAATCTTAATGGAGTATCTCCCACCTTGATAATCACACATCTTCTCCTACTTGTATAATTATTGTTTGGAGAAGACCCCCTCTTATACCATTCTTGTGTCAAAAATTTCTACAAGGGGGGTTGTATAGAGCTAAAATACATAAACCAAATTCATTAGACCTTCAAATTATATCAAGAGATAAGGTTGCATACGTGGAATTTGAGTGCAACTAAGCATACATAACAAGGATGAGAGAGATTGAATAAGAACAAGAATACAAGCTATGGATATTGGTTCCTAACTCCAAACTAGGAGAGTGTACGTCCACTACCTAGAGAGGTCAACCTCTAGGATTTTCAACCATGACTCACTCCTTATATTCCATTATAAGAGTTACAACATATGACCTTCCTTTTTTAGGACAAGGATACCTAGCCTTCCCTTTGAGGACAAGGGAGCCAACAACCTTATAAAGGACATACCTATTTATGACCTAGAGTCTTCTACCTTGATAAGGAGTTACCCACTCTTGCAATGAGTCTTACACCTTCAACAATGACTTACCCACTATTGCAACAAGTCTTCTTCCTTCAAGGAATTACTCACTCTTGTTTTGGATCTTCCACCTTCACCTTCACCTTAGCCAAGGAGAAGATTTCACCAAAAGACTCTTCCCTTCTTATTCTTCCACCTTCACCTTCACCTTCCCTACTAAGAAAAATAAAAGCAAAGTTGATCACCCCCTCACTATAATGAAGTCTAAGAAAGATTAATAAATGTGATTTTCATACTTTCTTACCTCTTTTATCATGTTTCATTAGAGTAGAGACACCATCGAGGAATTAACATAATTTTTCTAATTACCTTGGTAGTCAGTCATTACTTGGATCCATTTTACTTATTGAGGAGGGTGTAAAACCATTATGGGCTTACTCCAACATGGTCGACCTATTTACACCTAGAGGTTCAATGTGTTTACTCACAAAGTTTTTGTTTCATCATGCAATTGGCTCACAACACTTGTGTGCATGCATTATTTCTATTTTGGTCATATTATACAAAGAGGTATGGTTGTATCAATCTCATGGTCTTATAGAATGGAATGTGGAGATGCCTAACTGTGTGCACCAACATATGGACTCTTTGTCCTCCTTGACAACTTTTAAGTTGTTTGCTAACCACTTTTTTTACACTTAAGAATTGGGTGGGCATGCCATTGTTGCACACCAGAGTGTTTCTTCCAAGATTTTCTCTTTCTTTAGTAGAAATTAGGTGTGCACAAAAAATTATAAACCTAATCTCTCCTTTTCCAAATATGCTAATGTGTAGTGACATTAACACATCAAACCCATTTATTTTTTGATTATTTTGTGTAAGCATAGACAATGACACACATGCACATATGGAACTTTACATCTCTCTTTTTCAATCTTATCTTCTAGTAATCTATTGGTGTCATAAGATATGCACTAATGTGCATGCAAACATATCAATTTTGAACATTTTTATGTTTTATATCATGCGTAGATGTAAAATATTGTCATGATTGTCATAACTTTTGACTAAAATAACTTTCAATTGAAATATCATCTCTCTTGTTTTGCTTTCACAAGTGTTTTTGTGGGATAAGACTTATCAAATATAACTTGAAATTACTTAATGATATAATGTTAAGTAAGAAAAGGTAGAGCCTACACTCCTCACTCTAAAAGATGTCTAGGTTGTAAGTAGTTAACGTGTCTCTAAGACCTTAACTGAGTTTAGTTGTCTAATCAGTACTATCTAACTAAGAATGTATATATTTTTAAATTGAATCTATTTATATAAAAAAATTACAATTTATGTACATACTAAAAGTTTACTTAGATTACTAATAATAGTTTAGTGAGCCATCCTTTCATTTTGTAGAATTACAGTTTTGGTGTCACTTAAGTATAGAAAATGTGAAGTGATGTAGAATACATCTTGAATATCTATGTATGGATTAAAGTTAGTGGGGAAACCTTAGAATGAAGTTTGATACCCTAGAATAGGTTGGAGTGAATCTAGTGTCTATTACTTAAGTCTCCAACATTTCTTTCAAATAACTATACATGTTCTCCTTCACCAAATAAGTCGTTAGTTAAAGATATAAATCTAGTATTAGCATTGAGATCTAAATCATTCCAAATCCTTCACCATATAGTTATTATGCTCTTAAATAAAAGCAAAAAACAAAAATACAATAGTAACTTCATATTCTTCATTTTCTAGAATCCGTAAATACAGTTTTATAACAATTTCCTACATTCTTGTGTCTATTAGTTTTAGTAATTTAAACATGTGTCAGTCACATAAGTAGTGATATAAAGTAAAAAATATAACCATCGATCTTAAGATTACTCAAGAAAAAACAATAAAAAATTTTAAGAAGTTACTTGACATTTTTATTCGATTCATCAATTTTATTACTTGTATACATATATATATATATATATTCATATAAATAAATATATATATATGGATAAAAGAATTGTGTACCTGAGTACACATAGTTTACATGTACCCACCATAATTTATGATGATTGTAAAATTCTATTAAATAATACAAACTAATGGATGTAAATGATACCCCGTGGATAAGATGTATACAAAAATCACCACAATCTATAATCATAGATCATCCAATGAAAGAAAGTGTTTATTTTCTAATTAACGGTAAGTGCAAAAATTTCATAAACCATTGAATGATATATTGTTATATTCATGATTTATGTGAGATATGGTTATGATTTTTTTGACACATCTAATCTATATAGTGTTGAATCAATCCATATGGTTGGATTTTATCAACATACTCTACATGTACTATTCTAATGGCTGATATAAGTAACTTACATGTATCGAATGGTACACACACACACACACACACACACACACACACACACACATATATATATATATATATATATATATATATATATATATATATATATATGCATGTATATATATATATATATGTGTGTGTGATCAATATTTTTTTTTATTCTTATAATCTACCAAATATGTCCTAAACACAATATTTTTTCAAAAATTGGCTAGTTTAATAGATTTCCAATCATATTTTATTATGTGATTTTGATATCAAATCATAAGATATAGTTTTTAAAATATATATCAAACTAGGAAATCTCTAGCCCTAGATTTCAAATCCAACAGAAATGGGTGCATTTTTTGTTTTATTTTTAGTATTTGTCCATATGCCCTTGCTTCTTATTATTGGGTCAATAGGAGATAAGATTTTGATTCTTGGACCCACGTGACCCTTACCCCTTTCTGCCTTCCTTTACTTATTTTAGTTTCTTCACATAAGCAAAAAAATTGAATGTTATGTTGAAATCAAATCACACAGTCCACCTTTGCCGAAATACATCCTTTATGAATTCGAAGAAGTTTGACGACCTCTACATGTGAGAGGGATAGTTTATGGTGGTAGGATGAGGTGTGGCCACTTCAGATCTCACCAAAAGCATATCTAGATCTTGTCGCACTTTTTCTCATCCTAACTCAACACTATGATTTCAATAATGAAAAATCTCTAATCTCTTATGGAAACAAAATAAGTGTAGGTGGTGTAACAAGGAGGATGCTCCTCAAATGCAGAGTCCAATTAACTTCTAATGGTTTATATAACTAGAATATATGTGTTTGTCCCTCAAAATCATGCCCCACTTATAGACACATTGATGGATTAGTAACAATGTAAATGGGAATCATGACATTTCACTGCAACCACTGTCATTTTTATCCACTACGAGGGTGCATGCACTCCATAGGCATGCCAACTCAAGCATTGTGGATAGCAGTGGAGCTCTCCACACTTAACCATAACCTTTCAACAAATGGGTTATGCTAGGAACATGCTACCATGAACAATGAAATCCTCAAAGTTGGTTTCCCAAGGGTGTTCTTATGATGCACGTTACATCATCTAAAAAAGAAATTTTAATCTCTAATTTCCTTTCACTCTTAACTAAGATCTCAATAGAGGTAGTTTATCTCGAACACAACACCAATCGGTGTTATCAATTGGATATCAATCCATTTGTGAGGACCCATTCATTGATCAAATCTAAATAGATCATTGGGACAATCATAAACCTAAGCCAACTCAAAATGAACAACTGTCAAAAAAATGATTTGATAATTTCTAAATAAGGCAACACACATAAGGACCCATATATGATCTATTATCATAACACCTTATCATAATACATGTAAAAATGTACTAATTCTCATCTGAATCACTCCACATGTCTGCATGATAGAGAACCACTGAAACCTCCTTTTATTTATTTCATAAAAGAGATTACAAGACAGTCCATAATCATGAAACTATAACTCCATAACATGATCAATTTTATTTGCAACTCATAGTTTAAAAGAATCACCAATGTGAAATAATCTTTCACATACATGGTCAACTATCTACCCACTACTTGAAAGTGAGAGTAGATGGACACTCTAGAATTTACTATGTTATTTCTTATTACATCATGATCAACATTCTTTTTTGTAACACTAGTATATCTAATAGATATGGATAATAATTAGGGTTAGACCAACGTCCCAGTGATATTATATAGCAAAAGATAGGATTCTTATTGGTTACAAACATATTATGATCAGATTATTTAAAGGAAGATTAATCATCTAATAATAACATCTACGTAGGATATGCTCAACAAGTACTAATATCTTTATAGGGTACATAGAATAGTAGATGTAGTATCAAAGTAGTCATAAAATGCTTGTAGGTGTAGAAGAGTAACAAAGAATTATAAAATAATTATAGTAGGTAGTATAAATAGATGTATCTACACAACATGATTACTTATTTTTTTATGGTTATGAAGAACTGGTTAATTTGTTTTCTATCTATTAAACTAATAGCTAGCTATTTGAAAATCCAAACTAGCTCACCATACAAGATATTAGGATTGCCAGACTCCATAATATATCTTCCACTCGATTGGAGTGAGAAAAAACAAAGTGTAGTATACTCAAAAGTTCAGAATACTCATGGAGTGTCAAAAGGCCAATCCATAAACAAATTGGTCAATCCTAGGTATTGAGGCCTTTGGCGCCTAACACAAGGGTACAAAACTTGTATAATCCGTCTCAAGTTGCCAACAAGTGATGAAATGTGCAAGACACAAACCATGTTTGGATGCCAAATAAATGTGCATTGTATGCTTGTGTATGCTAAAAAGTATATGACATTCTACAATTTTTACAACCCTTGGGATTCTATAAGGAAACGTGTTTCACTATCTAATGTGCACAAATTATATCATATTTTCATGTCATTTTAGTTGCACATTTCACTCAATTTAGCCATATTTCTACTAAGATTATGCTAAGATGTTTGTTTCTTATTGCTCTTACTCATGTCATGTTTTGTATTGCAGGTAAATCACATTCCACTCATAATGAAAGAAAAATGCCCAAAATCTGACCTTTTGGCATTTCAAGAATTTCCCCAAGTCTTCGAGTTCAAAACTCAACAAAAAACAAGCAACTACATGATGTGACCCAGGGAAGCCCAAAATTTGACAGGGAATCATTCTTACGTCGTGAGATCAAACCACACTATGTGTTACTTGTGATCATGGCCTGACTCATTCAGAAAACTAGATCTGACACGGCGTGTTAGGCTTATTTTCTACATTTTTAGAAAAGAATAATTGCTCATTTTTATTAGATATAACGAGCCACTCCCCTTGAGAAGCATACCACATACCATTCGGAGCAGTTAGAGACTAGAGACGAGTCTATAGCTTTGAAGGGATGATTTTGGAGAGAAAGCTAAGGTTTCTCAAGAGAGAACCCATTCTTAGCTCTATTTCTCTTCTCTTTTCCTTTACAAAGCTATAGAAAGAAGGTTTCTGAAGTAAGGAGTGTTTTTAGAGACGGATCTCCACCTCTTGGACGTGATGTTCATCAATTCTTCACTCTCATAGGTTTATTTACTATTCCTCTCTCTCTCTACTCATGTTTATTTCAATGACTTATCATTTATGCATGTATTTTCTCACTGTGAGTGAGTAAACTCTTTTTCTTAGGTGTGGGAGAGTATCTCCTATGTCATAACTCATGTGATTCAAATTTCATGCTCAAAATGATTTATGGTGTTTATCTTCTTGTATGCATGGTTGGACACCATAATTTTATGTTTAATGCTTCTTATTATTTTGTGAATATATATTAAGAGGTAAGGAATAATCATTTTTACAATATGTCCTTGAAGAAAGGAATAATCATGTTTGCAATATGTCCTTGACTATGGGAATAGCTAGGATCATTTTGAGGGTTCTAGGTTGTAGTTCAGAACCGTGTATGTGCATGGGAATTCTATATGAGGGTAGGACTATCTTATATCATCGGGAGATGTATTAGATGGAATCAACCCACCCTTTGAATCTTGACTAATATGAGTTAAATTTGTGGTTCTTTATTGAGTTATGATGTGGAATTAAAATCCCATATCCAAGATTCTCATGATCTAATTTTTAATCATTCTCCAAGTCATTAGTGTTCTTAATTATCTTGTTTCAATTTCACAACTAATTTAATCAGAACCAACCCTTTAATTAAAACTAACTTAGATTGTTGAAATTAGCAGTTTTGCACCTAGCTAGCCTAGATCCCTATAGTTCGACCGTGACTATAATTTATCCCATATACTTGCGGGTGATTGATGACTTGAGACATTTTATTATTTAAAACCCTCTTGCCTTGGGAAATCAACATGTTTTTTGCGCCATTGTCGGGGAGATATTGTAACTTTTAGTTAGAGTAAAAGTGTTAATTAGTATTTGATACTAAGTCATAATTGTCCATTATTCATATTGTGATACCTTTTAGTTTTTTATTCTCACTTAAGTATTGTTTTTGTAGGTTGCATGTGTCGTTCTAAGAGGGGTCTTCAGACATCCATTTTCTTAGACCCGGAGATTGATCGAACTTTTTGCAGCCAAAGGAGATAAAATAAAGGTGATAACTCTTCAAGCTTGGAGGATTAACAACCATAGTCTCCCCATTCAACACCTTCATCACCACCTTCACCAGACCACCATCAAGAGTTGACCATGGAGGACTACCTGCTAAAGAAATTTGATGTACTTGTTCCCATCAACATTTGTGGAGCTATTGATCATCCAACTATTGCGGCTAACAACTTCTCTATCACTCCCACCATTATGTAGATCATCTGGCAAAATAGATTTCGAGGAACTCCTATGGAAGATCTGAATCCTCACATAGACAAGTTTGTACATTACATGAGCACCTTCAAGATTAATGGTGTCCCAGCTGAATGAGTACGTCAATTTTTATTCCCATTTACTCTAGGAGACTAAGCTAAGGCGTGGCTCTCCTCTTTGCCCAAGTGATCCATCAAAAATTGGGATGAATTGTTGAATAATTTTCTTACTAAGTACTTTCCTCCTAGAAATATTGCTCAATTGAGGAGCCAGCTTACCAATTTCAAGTAACAGGAAGGTGAAGCACTTTATGATATGTAGGAGACATTTAAGGATCTACAATGTCTTTTTCCTCATCACAGTTTCACCAACATGTTGCTTCTGCAAACCTTCTACAATAGGTTATTCTACAACACCTGTATGACTGTGGATGTCGCTGTAAATAGAGCACTTATGAAAAAATCCTGTAGAGAGGCATATGACATCATAGAAGAAATGTCACTCAATCATTGCCAGTGGAGCTCAAAAAGAACCAGCCAACCCTTCTCATCAAGTGGCACTACTGAGAAGTCAAGTGGAAAACACATTGTTGACAAAGTTGATCTTATTCATATGAACTTGATGCTTTGTCTCAGAAGTTTGAATATCTAAGTACACACTCAATCCAAACATTAGAGCAAGTGTGTGATGCATGTGGAGCCCCCGAGCATGACTCTTCTTCTTGTTTTTCCCCACAGATGAATGTTTGAAAGGTGTAAGAGCAAGTCCCAACAAGCAACTCTACAATCCTTACTCCAACACCTATAACCCAAGATGGAGAGATCACCCAAATTTTTCCTACAAGAACAACAATCCTCAGAACCAACAACCATTGAATCAAAATCAACATAATTGAAGCCAAAATCAGCAACAACAAGTGGGCAACCGCCATCCCATGAATAGTAACCAACTATTGAGATTCAATAGCAACATAAACTACAATCAACCTCAACCTAAGTCAACTATGGAAAGCATGTTGGAGACTTTTGTGTCCACACAAATCTAGCAAAATGATGAATTATGTGCACTTGGGGTACTCCTAAAAGATGCTATCACTGAAATTTCTTTCAAAGTAGACGACATTGCTACTCATGCAAAGATGATAGAAAATCAAATTGCCCAGCAAGCTCTAGAAAATCAAAGACCTTCCTCTAGTTCACTGTCAAGCCAACCTGAGAAGAATCCACATGAATGCAAGTCCATTTCTTTAAGGAGTGGAAACATTATTGAAAGACCCACTCTGTTAAATGAAACGAAAGTTGAAGATGATAAAGAAGATGATGTTGAGGAAAAGAAAAGAAATAAAGATACGGTTGAAGAGATACCATCTTACAAGCCTACTCCCCCCTTTTCTCAAAGGTTTGAACACAAGAAAGAGTATGGAAACTTTCACAGTTTTAATGACATTCTCAAGAAATTGTATGTTAACATTCCTTTAGAAAAAATTATTATTGAAATGACTACCTAGGAAAATTTCCTGAAAGACCTCTTGACCAAGAGGTGGAGGACTGATCAAGTGGAAACTTTTATTCTATCTAAAAGGATGAGTTCCATCATTCAAAATAGACTACCATAAAAACTTAATGATCAAGGTTCCTTCACACTTCCATGCTAGGATGGTGATACAACATTTGATAAAGGTTTAGTTGACCTTGGGGCCAGCATAAGCTTTATTCTGTTTATATTGTGGGACTAGCTTGACACTAGAGATATGAAGTCAACCAAGATGGTCATTCAATTGGTAGATCACACCATCAAGTATTCAAGAGGAATTGTTGAAGATGTGCTTGTTCAAGTGGGCAAGTTCTTTATCCATTATGATTTTGTTGTATTAGATATGAATGAAGTTCCATCCAATCCTATCATCTTTAGAAGACCCTTCCTATGCATAGCTTATTTCATAGTTTATGTATGAGAAGTTAAGATCACTATTAGAGTAGTTGGGGAAATAATGGAATTATCTATCCTAGATGCAATGAAATCTCCAAAAAGATGGAGAATGTCTGCCTTGTTGAATGTATTAACAAGTTTTTGGAGGAAGACAAATATTTTTCTAAATTCATTGTTGACTATTATGAGGAAAGTGAATTGAACACCGCCATGGCTACAAAAAATTTGGATGTTGCTTCCAATTCTAGTCCACATCGATCTCATGAAGTGTTTCATCATTAAAAGATGACTCTTGCAAGCTCACCAAGGAGAACAAGGTAGAGCTCAAACCCCTTCCACTAGGGCTAAGGTATGATTTCCTTGACCTGGTTCTACATCTCATGTCATCATAAATGTTGATTTAACTAATGAACAAGAAATAAAGTTGCTAAATGAATTGTGTTTGCATAAAGAAGTAATCAGTTATTCATTGATGATTTGAAAGGCATCCACCCATCCATTTGCATGCATAGAATTAATCTAGAGGAAGATGCCAAGCCTTTCATATAACCTCCTATCTATTTAAATCAAAGTATGATTGAGGTTATTAAAAAGGAAATTTTCAAGCTGAAAGATGCAGGGATCATTTACCCTATAAGTGGAAGCCCCTAGGTGAGTGATATTCATGTAGTACCCAAAAAGGGGGGTGCAATTGTTATCAATGGGAATAATGATGAATTGCTTCAAACATGTGTAGCCACAAGATGGCACATGTGTATAGACTATAGGAGGTTGAACAAAGCAACCCATAAAAATTGTTTTCCATTGCCATTGATTGTTTTAATGTTTGAGAGATTAGACAATCATTCCTATTTTTGCTATCTTGATGGCAATTTAGGATTCTTTCAAATACCGATATGTCTGCTAGATTAGGAAAAGATGAGTTTCACATGCACCTATCACACATATGCCTATAGACGCATGTCTTTTGGTCTTTGCAATGCAGCAAGGACTTTTCAATGTTGTATGATGGCTATCTTCTATGATTTCATTAAACACACAATGGAGGTTTTTATGGATGATTTCAGCATCTATGTGAACTCTTTTGATGATTGTTTATCTAATTTATCTAAAGTCCTTGAGCATTGTAAGAAGGTTAACCTAGTGCTAAACTAGGAGAAGTGCCATTTCATGATACAATCAGGAGTGGTACTAGGCCATGTGATTTCTAAAAAAGGTATTGAAGTTGACAAGGATAAAATGGAAGTAGTAGAGAAAATGTCTACCCCATCAAATGTTAAATATGTTTGAAGCTTTGTTGGCCATGGCGGATTTTACAGGAGATTCATTAAAGATTTTTCCAAGATATCTATGCCCTTATTCTAGCTACTTATAGAATATGTTGAATTTGTGTTCAACGATGAATGCCAAGCCACCTTCAAGAAACTTAAGGATGCTCTCATTTCAGCTCCAACCATTCAACCACCAGATTGGAACGCAGCCTTTGAGCTAATGTGCGATGCAAGCTAGTACGAAATTGGCTCTATACTTTGTCAATGAAAGGACAACAAGTTGCACGCTATTCACTATGCTAGTAAGGTGCTTGATAAAGCCCAGATAAACTATAGCACAACTAAGAAGGAGATGCTAGCCATAGTATATGCCTTCAACAAATTTCATCAATATCTAGTGGGTTCCAAAGTTGTGATATATACTGGTCATGCTGCCATCAAGTATTTGTTGAACAAGAAAGACGCTAACGCACACTTGATTCTCTAGATTTTGCTTCTTTAAGAATTTGATCTCGAGATTAAAGACAAGAAAGGAACTAAAAACAATGTCATTTATCACCTTTCTAGAGTGACTATAGGTGTAAAGGATGTATTTCCTATCGATGATTACCTCCCCATAGAGATATTGCATGCAGTGGATACACCACAAGAACCATGGTTTGCAAACATCGCCAATTTTCTTTTCCCAGGACATCTTCCATCTGATCTTACTTATCAACAAAAGAAGAAATTCTTGCATGATGTTAAATTTTATTATTGGGATGACCCAATTTGTCCAAATAAGGAACTGATAGATTGATCTAGAGGTGTGTATCTAAGGAGGATATACCAAGCATCATTTCTGGCTACCATTCTTCTTCCTACAGAGGCCACTTTGGGGGAGACAAGATAGCCATCAAGATCCTTCAAGTTGTATTCTATTGGCCAGCCTTGTTTCAAGATGTCCATGCTTATGTCAAAGCAAGTGAAAAATGCCAAAGGACCGGTGGTATATCAAAGTGAGATGAAATTCCATTCAACTCCACGTTGGAGATTGAGGTGTTCAATGTATGGGGTGTCAACTATATGGGCCCCTTCACATCCTCCTGTAGTTACAAATACATATTGGTCGTATGTGATTACATCTCAAAGTGGGTAGAGGCCATCCCTACCCAAGCTCCTGATGCTAATTCTGTGCTTAAGATGTTTTAGAAGGTTATTTTTCCTTGCTTTGGAGTTAAAAGAGTCGTGATTTCATATGGAGGGACACATTTCAGTGACAAACAGTTCAACAATCTTCTCACCAAGTAAGGGGTGACACATACAATTTCTACTCCATATCACTCTCAAACAACTGGGCAGGTTGGTGTCAAATAGATACCTGAAGAACATCCTTGAGAAGATAGTTTAAAACTCAAGGAAAGATTGGGAACTCAAGCTAGATGATGATCTTTGGGCTTTTTGAATAGCATACAAGACTGCCATTGGGATTGCACCATTCAGGCTCATCTATGGAAAAACTTGCCATCTTCCCTTGGAGCTAGAACATAAAGCTTTATGGGCCATCAAATTCCTTAATTTTGATATCAATAAAGTAGGTGAGAAGAGGCTATTACAAATCCAGTAGCTTGAGGAGCTCAGGCTTGACACATATGAAAATGTGAAGATCTATAAGGAGTGAACAAAGGCATGGCATGACAAGAAGATCAGAAGAAGAGACATTTAGAAGGAGATCAAGTGTTGTTGTTCAATTCAAGATTAAAAATCTTCCCAAGAAAGATAAGATACAAGTGGTATGGACCCATTATGGTCTTCAAAGTATTTCCATATGGGACAACATAGTTGCAAGGAAAGCATTGACATTCAAAGTTAACAGAAAACCATGCAAGATATACGCCGAAGGAGGGAAGATAGAACTAGGATCCTCATGATCCCTCATAGAACCTTGCTAAAGAGGATTGAAGTCTACTTCTGGACTCTAATAGAAGGACGTTGGGGGAGACGTCCCCAAGTTTAGATAGTTTCCTTCATACCATTTCATTTAAGTTGTTTAGTTAGTCATTTACTTCACAATAAGACTTCATGGTGCTACATCGGTGAATTTGTGGGACATTTAATAACCACTTATATTTTGTAGATGATGGTTGTTCTGTCAGAAAGAACAAAGATAATAATGATAGGAAAACTCATTCTTCAACACAGCATGTGAACATGTCAACAAGGCATGTAGGACAATTTTTCAAAGTTTCAATACCTCATAATGATTGCTCTTTATGGTGTGTGCCTAGAAAACACAATGTGGTTGTAATAAAAAAATTCAAAGCTATAAAAACTTTACCGACACGCCATGTGGACCACACCACATGTCATGTTGAATTATTTTGATAAAGATTGTAGCTTTTATAGAGACATGTTCTTACGACGTGTGATTTTTGGGGGCAAAAGTTTCCAGATTTCATAGAGAACCGCCATTACATTGTGTTGGTTCCACTTACACTGTGTTAGGATTGTAGTGGAAAAGTTTATATTTTTGACAGGGATGGGTCCTTACAACGTGTTGACTACCACTACGTCATGTAAGTCTACACGGAATTGGGAAATTTCATCCTCGCATTATGTCATGTGGCTTGTTCTTACACCGTGTTGTGGCACGGCTTCTCAGCACATGTGTTTTCTTAAGGAAGGAAACACAAGGTGTAGTTGGTAAACTTGATTTGTTTTTCTTATGGGCCATGTTGGATAATTATGATGTGAACATCGGGTACCACTTTCTTTCACGAGTTGTAAAGATCCAGAAGGAAATAAAAGGGTATATCATGATAGGGGGAATTATCACTAAACTTTCTATTGCCTTGAAGGTTGATCTATCTATTGTTGATCCTATATCGAGGGGAATATGTGGATTGTGATTGTCTCATCTCCTTAGGTTTGCTGAGCAAGGATAATAAATGAAAACTCCTCCATAAGGTTCGCCAAAAATCATATATCATTTGGTTGCCTAATCCTACCCTCACAACTATCAAACATAAAGCCAACTAAAAATATTTTTAAAATGAAGGACCTTATACAGGTGTACAGGTTGGGTCTTCATATACTGGGGCTAACATTCCATCACCTCCTTCCACGAGTACATGGATAGATTTCACTTGGAGGTACCTATATATGAGGCAGCTCTATGGGTATGTTTAGCATAGATTTGACGATCAGGACTCTCACATCTCTCAGCTCTCTCAGTAGTACATTGGCATGTCCCAGAATGTTACAAACATCCACACCATGGTGACCAAGATGGATTCTTAGCACATCTCTCAGGATCATTATGGCTATCCTCCACAACCATATCTACTTGTGGGACCCTCCTCCATGGACATCATTGACCCCAATTATTCCTGGAGAACCTCTAGCCTTTCCAGGAGGCTTTTGACCCCTCTTTCTAATGCACTTGAGGTATCCCATTGTATGAATCTTGAGTTTGTTAAGAGCAGTGAGGACACTGCAAATTCCAAGCTTGGGGGGTACAACTGATCGGTAGTTTTAGTTTTTCTTTTCATGTCATTTTCTTATCAATTAATTGTTGTTTGCATGTTTTGCATTTTTTTTGCATCATTGCATGATTATTGAGTGAAAAAAATTTGATCAGTTTGCCTTAATTCTTGAACCATCGGATTGCATAAATAAGATGGATATATGATGACAAATTGGGCATAAATCATCCTAACTAAAAAAAATTGAAACTTTTGTCTATTCATCTCCATATTTAGGTATTTGGATAAACATTATTTCCAATTTTCTCACTCATGTTCTTTAGCCATGTAATCATTCAAAAGCATTGAATTTCTCAACTTTAGAGCTTTCAGTAATAATAAGATGACCTTGCAAATCTTATAATGCATCTTTCACTACTATACTTGAATTTTGTTTAAATGAATATCTTCCTGCATGACAAAAAATGATGGGGGTGAACTAGCATAGGACTGTGTGGTTCAAAAGTGGAGCCTAAATCACATAAAAAGGGGAAATTCTAATCTTCATTCAAAAATCCAAACCCCACAAAAGATGGCTAAGTCGCCCACATTTCCACCAACCCGATGAAAGTTAGGGATAGTGCTTGAAAGAGGGAAATAAATCCCCAAATGGTATTCCATGTGTGCATAAGCCTATATTAGCAGTCGAGTAGTGTATATTGAATTCATATTGAAATAAATTATTGAATAACAATGAGATTGCAGGAAGATAAGAAACTTCATGTTAGTGAGATTTATTACAAATCATTATATTTTTGGCTCTGTCATATTGTTTCTACTAATTTCTCTCTAGTTGATTCTTTCAAAGCAAATTGAATATTATTTGAACTTAAAGTCTTATCTTGAGAGTTTGAATTGACTTCATGTTTAGTTACATATCAGGATGATGAAAATTGCCATTTTGAGGTTTATCAATTCACATTCATATAGATCTAATTTTTTCCCATTTTTTTATTCTAGCCATTCATCCAGTTCATTTTGCTTGAGGACAAGCAATGTTCAAGCTTAGAGGGATTTGATGTGCACAAATCATGTCATATTTTCATGACATTTTAGTTGCACATTTCACTCAATTTAACAATATTTCTACTTTGATTCATGTCAAGATGTTTGTTTATTTTTTATCTTACTAATGTCATGGTTTGAATTACAGGTACACCACATTCCACTCATAATGACAGAAAAATGCCCAAATCTAACCTTTTGACATTTTCATAATTTCTCCAAGTCTTGGAGTTCAAAAATCAACAAAAACCAGTAACACGGCTTGTGGACCACTCCACACAGCATGCGACTCTTGGTCAAACAACTCTTGAATTGAGTGCAGTCGTGAAGTGTGTCTCAACTACATGATGTGACCTAGGGAAGCCCAAAATTTGATAGGGAATCATCCTTACGCAATGTGGTCAACCCGCCGACATGCTACTTGTGATCGTGGCCCAATTTGTTTGGAAAACTGAATCTGACACGACATGTGATTTATAAATGGTGTGTCATGCTTATTTTTTGCATTTTTAGAAAAGAACAAAAACTCATTTTCATTACATATAACGAGCCAAACCATTTGAAGAAGTTAGAGACCACAGACGAGTCCAGATCTTTGAAGGGGAAATTTTGGAGAGAAATCTAGGGTTTCTTGGGAGAGAAGTCATTCTTGTCTCTATTTCTCTTCTCATTTCCTTTGCAAATCTATCGAGAGAAGGATGTTGAAGCAAGGAGTGTTTTCATAGACGGATCTCCACCTCTTGGCCAGATATCTTCATCTGTTCTTCACTCCCACATATTCATTTGTTATTCATATCTCTTTCTATTCATGTTTCTTTCAATGACTTATCATTTATGCTTGTATTTTCTCATCATGAGCGAGTAAACTCCTTTTCTTGGACGTGGGAGAGTAGCTCCCAAGTCACAACTCATGTGATTTGAATTCCATGCTTATTAGTTAATCTTCTATATCAAAATGAGTTGTGGTGTTTATCTTCTTGTATTTCATAGATGGCCACCATATTTACATGTTTTATGCATCTTATTATTTCTAGGAAGATATATGAAGAGGTAAGGAATAACCATTTTGACAACATGTCCTTGACTATGGGAATAGCTAGGATCGTTTTGAGGGTTCTAGGTTGTAGTTTAGAACTGTGTATATGAATGGGAATGCTATACAAGGGTAGGACTATCTTATATCATTATGATATGTATTTGATGAAATCAACCCACCCTTTGAAGATTTACTAACATGAGTGAAATTCATGGTTCTTTATTGAGTTATGATGTGGAAGTGAAATCCCATATCCAAGATTCTCATGATCTAATTTTTAATCATTCTCCAAGTGATTAGTGTTCTAAATTTTCTTATTTAAATTTTGGAACTAATTTAATCCAAACCAACCATTTAATTGAAACTGACTTAGATTGTTGAAAATTAGTAGTTTTGCACCTAGCTGACCTAGATCCATGTGGTTCAACCTCGACTACAATTGTTTTAGTAAACTTGAGGGTGATTGAAGAGTTCAGACATTTAATTATTTAAAACTTGCTTGCCTTTGAAAATCAACACTATCCCCGTATCCAAACATGAGGATAGTCCCATGGTCACATGAGCACTATGTGATTAGGGTTACCCTCAATTATTTAGGTCAATTACTCATCTTTCATGACTTATCGAAGATAAGATCATGGCATACATATGCATTATGTCCTATCCTATCAAAAATAGATTCATAAGGCATAAATTGTATCACAATACGTATCAAGTTACCCAACTCACGGTGCCATTACCATATTAGTACATATCAATGCCAATTCATTAACTTAGAGCACATCAAGGCCCAACTCATCACCCTTGGACATAACTAGGCCTAAACCATAAAAATAGGAACATGGAACCCAATCTTACCATAATTGGCAATAACAAGGACATAACCATAGTATTAGGGAACATCAATCTCAACTTATCATCATTAGCCATAACAAGAACCTAAATGATTCTTAAATTCCATATTGAAGATATATCAACATAGGTATTCCACCCACACATGAAACCATGCATTTAACTTAATATGGAAGATACAACAACACCATCCATATTTTAGATGAATACTCACGTGTATGCGAAATTTGCACGTGAAATTTGCACTACATACAAGATTAGACACAAAAGGGCCTTTTAAAGCATAAATGAGACAACTAAAGGTCTATCAAAGTTCATAAACCCTAAAGGTCTAAAACCAAAGCTCTAAGCAAGATCTAAGCCCAACTAGAGAATAAGAGGGAGAAAGAAAAGTTATTTATAGCCACCGAGAACCACCATGGAGCTCCATAAATTTAGGACACGGAATAAGAAAACATCAATAAATGGAATAAAATAGAGAATATAAGGAATACACTAAATTTTTATGTCTATAAATGAAGCTATCAAGATTGAGGTGTAACTATTGAAGATTTATCTCAGCATGCAAGTACATGCAAGCCTTCTTCTGGTCTAAAAGCAAACATATCAAGCACCAAGTTTTCCTATAGAGTATATTGAGATCCCATTTTGTCCAAGAAGTATAAAAGGTATGTAAAAAAGTGGAAAGGTCAATGCAAAGAGGGTTTTATATGGGCAAGACGAGGAAAAGGCCAAAATAGCCCACACTTGACAAGATTATCAAGGGTAGAAGAGGCAAGTCTATCGGGGTGGTTCACCTCAAGAGACACTAATCTGACCCTATCTATGTATATATATTGAATTTCCTTATTGAGTTTCAACTTCCAATGAGATATTGAATTTCAACCCTCAACCTATCAAGGTTCAGAAACCCTAGTCCATCCATCTCCCACTCAACCACCTACTCAACCTCCCCCTTTATACCCACCTAGCAAGGTATCTAGAGACATATTGAGGTACCTTGTATATCTAGTCATAAAGGGGAGACACCATATATAGTCTATCAAGGTTAGGCAGGCCAATTCATCAAGATACAAGAAGGCTATCTAACCTCTATCATCGAACCAAGGTAAGGTTTGGGTTAGGAACCCTAAATCAAAACCCTAACTAAATAAGTTAAAAAACATACAAAGATAGACCAATGTAAAAGGATTATGAAGAAACAAATTTCTTAGATGCTTTTTACTCAATTTTTATTAGATCCTCAAGTTTTGTGAAATTACACATTAGTCCATAAACATATATGAAATTATGGAATCCAGGCAAGCAGAGTTCATTTGAAGTCAAAATAGATTTATCTCTTACTCAATTGAGTTAAAGGTCTACTATGGATAAAGGTGAACAAAACACAAGTTCATATATTTTTCACAATGTTTGCAATTAGGTCCTCATATTATGGTAGATTTGCAATTACGTCCAACTTGTATGGAAACTTGAAATCAAGAAAAACAACATGTTATGTGAACAAATTAGGGTTACCACTTAATGAATTGATCTCAAATTTGAATCAAACATTCAATAAAGGTACCAAAGATAATAGTGAATCTTAGGTTAATATTGGCTTGGTATCTCACAACCATAAACCCCTCAAAAGGAATTCACCCTTGAAATCTTAAAGCAAAGGAAGAGAGAAACAACAAGCAACATGTTACTTTTATCAATAGATCTTAAGTATAAACTATGTTAGTCGTCACATTTGATAATTATTTGAATTCTCAAGGTAGACTTATTATAGTCAAATTTCAAAGTTTTAACTTCTTGTGCGTCATTCATTGTTTGATCCAAGTTGATTGGCATCTGCTTTAGGATTAAGATTATTATCATATTAAATGTTATGTTCTTATTATCTCTTTATATTTCATATGCATCTTTCCTTATTATTGTACTTGTTGTTAACCCATTAATAGTGTTCATCATACTTTGTGTTTGTTTTTAGGTAATTATTGTTCTTATCAAATATTTATGATTTGGATTCCTTACATTAAGGAGATTAGTTCATGTGTTCCTTAAAACCATCTAATCAAGGAGAACTTTCATGCATAAAATTACATTGTTCATTTAGATAATAGTGTTGGCAAGTTGTAGATTCATAGTCCACTCATCATACCATGGTTGCATTCCACATTATTCTACTTTTCCCCTTGATAATCATAATCCTAGATCTATTCTATGGCTAAAAACATCCTTTGTTGAACAAGACCTCCTTTTGAATTGTTCAGTTCTATATCTAGAATTCTCTATCATATAAAGGAATTTGGATAACATCATACCCAATTTCCAAGTCACTGCTTATTCTTGTTTCTTTATGGAATCAACTAATTTGATTTGTGAATGCTATAAAAAAATTTATAGTTTCTCTTCATCATGTTATGCAAACCTCAAATTTCATCTTATTTAACATCCTACGTCCTTGATAGCAACCGAATTCTACATCAAATTAGGTTTTATGTCTCCTCGCCCTTATTTGAGTTACTTTTATTATTATCTCCTCTTATGATTACTAGTTTCTTTCAACCTCAATAGATCATTTCCTAGTTTACTTCTCTAATTTCCTCAATATGCCATGTCGATTTTCCCCAACTCTTTCATAATATTGATGGGACAGTCTGAGATAATCTTAGGTTTCATACTTTTCATATATCATCCTACATATTCTCATCCCAAAACATACTCATCATTTGATTTCTCATCTTCGTATATTAATTTTATGTCTTATATCCTTCCCATAACATATATTCTCTATGAATATCCATGTACACATACATATATTCTATACACTACATCAATATTCCTTTGTTGTCAAGTACCCAAGACAATGCACCTTAACTCCAGGACTTCGCACCGAACTACACTTGGACCTTGGTGAGGCTGCGCGGTAGCCAGGGGGAGGAAGAGCCAAGGGAGCGCTCCCTCCCCCCAGCGGCGGCCGCTGGGAGTCCTAGAGAGAAGGGGGAGCGGAAGACCTAGAGAGAAGGGGGAGCGGAAGACCTAGAGAAAAGGGGGAGCAGTTGTCAGCGGATCTGGTCGTCGGAGTCTAGGGCGGTCTCGACTTGGAGTGAGAAGGAGGCGGGGTGCAACACCGAGGCTAGATCCTAGGTCGTGCGGCAGCATCAACTATTGTTGACTCCATATTGTTAATAGGGACGGGTGGAGAGGAGCCGCCACCCATTGGATCCAGTTTCAAGCACGACTGCTTCTCCCTCCCATGTTCCTTCTCTATTTCCTGCCTTCCCGCACTGGTCTTGGCAGACGACCCAACGACTATGATTCACGGTGATGCCTCTTGATCGGGGGTTCCACCCTGGCGGCACCTCCAGGTCTCCCTGGTGCCTGCAAGCCCCGTTGTCGTACGGAGTTGGCGCAGATATAGTCGCGGCTGCATCCGTCCCCATTGATGTTGACGCGGTATTTTGGGGGTAACCAACCGATGGTGCTGCGTCTGTTGGTGGTGGTGGTGCTGTTGTTCCTCAGTGTCGGCATCGCAATCCTCACCGCCATTCCCCGCAGCAGACGACCCTACCATCGGTGACACATCAGTGGGCCTGAACGCCTTCACCTATGATGACTCGCCAACGGCTGTTGGGTTTAGGAGGGCATACTGAGATGAAGATGTGCTTATCCGCCTTTTCATCTCTTCTCTGGCTTTCTCTAGTGCTGCTAGCTGGGACACCTTAGGTGTTCGATGATAAGCTGATGAGAACAATAGACCAGGCTGCATCGTGGCCCCTCCGTTGCTAATCTTGCTATGAAGGTCTTCCTTTACGGATGTCTCGGTTCCCTCCACGGGGACTCACTGATAACAAAGCTTTTAGTCAGTCGATGCACGGTGTAAACTGTTGCTCCTGATGCTTGACTGTTGAGCTCTCTCTGGGTGGTTCATTTGACCTGCTCGACAATTCCCTTTTGGCCTTGTTGTTGTGTTAAGGGACACCCCTCAGGTGCTCGACGGTTTGCTTCTGTGCAAATAGAAGATTCTGCGAGGAGGGAAGAAGGTTGTCTTCCGTCCTTCCTTCTTCTTTCCTGGTACCTGGTCTGAGTGGCAATTGATGCCGAGTTCTCTCTTTCTGCTGTCAGATGGCTGGGAGCTATTTTCTGGATTTCTCTTCCACTATTTTTGTGAGTGTGGATAATTCATGTGTGAAGGGAGATCCTAGATTCTTCTCTTGGCTATGGACACAGCTGATTCAGATATCAAAGCTCTCTTGTTGAACTACCAAGATCACATGAAGGGGCTACCAACGGTTAAGTTGAGGTAGCTGATGAAGTTAGATGAGTCTTTGCCTCTGAACTCCATTAAAAGATCGAGTACTTGCTTTGACTGATACTCTCCAGCCTATGATGATGAGTCTGCACTCTTTGTGGGTGGGTGTATTGTTAGTGGAGCTCCTCATCAAAGTAGGTTTTAGAAATATTTGCTTAGGCTTGTATGAACGCTTTTGATGTTTGTTCTTTAGCAGAGTCCTCCTCTATCAGAATGGGTCTTCTGCGCAAGACCGGTAGTTTTATTTTGCTATGTTTGATAATCCTCTCAGAGGATTAGGGGGTGTAGTTTCTTGTACCTAAAGTTTTGGTATATCACAATAGTAACAGGATTTTTGCTGACAAAAAAAAAAGATTCCTTTGTTGTTTCACATAATTAAATATCCATACACAGAGTCATATTTCCTTAATTTCATTATTCTCTAGAATTTTAGTTTGAAACACCAAATTTCTAAGCACACAAGGTGTCCTTTCAAGTTACATGAACTCCTTTTAATAATATTCACATTTAGATTAAACATGACATTGTCATGTTCTTTTCTTTAACCATCAAACTCTTAAGTTCCAATGAACTAAAACATGGCTTTCATCTTTATCAACTAATTATATTGGTGCTTATCACTTATTCAACTAGTTTTATATGTAATTTTTGTTCAACATCTTCATATTTGGTCTATATTTTGCATCTCTCACATATTTTATCTTATTGTTTTCCTCCTAATTGCATAGTGTATTATACTCTTGGGTCATTTCCCAACTGATTACTTGGATACCTGACTAGAGTATCCAAATATTGTGTTCAAGTATGCATCATGCTCAGGGAATATTCATCACTTAGTTATCATTTAATCATAATTCATATGTACCTATAGAATAAGATAATCTAAGCCCTAATACCAAACTTGTGAGGATTCATACAACTGATCAAACCCAAAATTATCACTAAGAAAAATCATCAAACAAAAACAGCTTAAAATTAACAACAGTCAAAAAAGAGAAGACAAATAATTATGAATAAAGTGATCCACATAAGGATCCGGTTATAAGTGGTCATAATAAAAACTCTCAATACATCATGTAAAACCAAACTCATTATCATTTGAATCATTCCAAATGTATACATGATAAAGGACAATTCAATCCTCTTTATATTTATTTTCTTAAAAGGATTACAAGATGGTACATAATCATGACATTTTAAATTCATAATATGACTAATTTAACTTATAACTCGTAGTTGTAAACAAATACCAAGGAGATATAACCTATTACATACATCTCTAACTATCCACATGTTATTCAAGAAAGTGGGAGTACATGGACAATCTAGACTAAACTATATTATTTCTTATGCCATCTTTATCAACACACAATTTCTACTATAGCAACATACCTAACATATGTGGATAACCACGAGGGTGAAACCCATGTCTCAGCGACATGATATAGCAAAAGATAGCATTCTTATTTCTTACATGCACATTATGATAAAATGTCCAAACATAGATTAATTAGTATATAATAACCACTACACAGGAAATTATCAACAAGTATAAATATCATTACCAGGTATAGCAAACAATATATGTAATATAGGATTAATAAATACATGGGTAATTTGAGGTGTCACACTCACACTATAGCTAGCAACTACTGAGTCTAAGATATCTCATTGTACAAGATCTTATGATTACCATCTCCATGAGATCTATTCCACTCAGCATAGCAAGACAAACCAAAGATTTGTATTCTCAAAGGTCAGATTACTCATGGGGTGCTCAAAGACAAATACACAAACAACTAGATCAATCATAGGTTCTTAAGAAATGGCACCTATACAAGGATATAAAACCCATATCAAGCAAGTCTAGAAGACAACAAACCATTCATTGTACATCATATAAACTATATTACGACATTCACAAACCGTATGTGTACGTTCACATATACTCAAAAGTATACGACTTCGTGTACCATTTTACAACCCTAGATTTACTACAAGAATACCCATTTGACTATCCCCCCATCTAAACACAAAAATAGATTTACGATCATAGGTTATTACATGATAAGGTTACACTTGATCACTTAGGTCAATTGCTCATATTTCATGACTCAACTAAGATGAAAATAAGGCATACATATGTATTATGTCCTAATATCGTTATAAACAACTTTACAAGAAATAAATGTATCACAATATACATCAAGTTACCCAAATTATGGTTTCATTACCATATTTTGCCACACCAAGCCCCAATTAATCAACTTATGGAACTTCAAGACCCAACTCGTCATCCTTATCCATAAGAAGGCCTATAATGTTAAATTAGGAAACATCAAAACAAATCTCACCACAATGGCCATAACAAAGTCCAAACCATTGTATCAGGGCACATTGAACCCAAGTTACCATTACTGGTCATAATGAGGCCTCAAATCATTATTAAACCTTGCTAGAGATAATGCTATTTAGTTTATTATGTTACATGGGCCAAATTTTCATGGGCCATTACGATTAAATTATGCTTCTTTCTACTTGTTCACTTTCATATATAGGAGAGCAATGTGTCATATCAATAATAAAATATCTCATTAGTCTTCCATCTTATTTTCCACATGGTACATGATCATTGATCATATCCTAGGGAGAAGAATAGATAGCCACCACCAGTGGGAAACTGCCATCTCTTCTTGGCTTGGCCACTCGACATGCACTCTCTTCTTCATTCATAAAAATCAAATCTTTTTTTCTAGAAACCAGTGTCTCCATCCTGATTGTAACCATCATTATAGGCCTCCTAAGTCATGTCAACTTGTCCCTTCCCCTAAGTCTTTCTTGATATGTATCATATTCAGACTGAAATCTCCCTCAACAAATGTAAGAACCTATCACACTAAACGAGATTACTCAAAACACTAAACACAATTGATCATTAATTAATCACATACCCAGAAAAGAGGGTAAATAATGACTGATTTTCAACATCATCGCGTGTTCTCAAAATTTTACATTGAAGCCCAACATCTTGCTTGTATTCATAATATGCCAAGAATCATATACATTTTGTTCCGTGGCCTTATCCCCAACATATATTCACAAGAGAACATCAACCACATATGCCACATGTACAAGCATTAACATGCTACCAAAAGCTCGATTCAATTGAAACATCGTATACAAACTTTACTGTCAGGACCTAAGAGTACAGGGATGACTCTAGAACATACTAAAAGAATAAACAACCATATCTAAGGTCCATCACCACATCTCTTCCTTGTTGCCATGAGTCTACTGCCACTGCTGCCAATCACCTAAAAAGATGTGGTGCCCCACATGTGAGACTCATGTCCCAGCCAGAGATATAACTCTCAACACCATCAATTGATTACAGCAGGCTAAGCAATTAAATAGTTTAAGAATATTAGGCAGATTAATCATATAGGAATAACTACATGTATGATCAACTAAATACATAAAGGAACATATAACAACTATCATCATTAGCCTGATTATCAACATATACCTTGCTAACAGTATAAGAAGTCTAATGGAATAAGCATGGCTAGCATCATAAGCAAGTTTAGCAGCATAGCATCTCTACTATCTCTTAGTTGCACTAAGCATTATCTTTATGTAAAAAGAACAAATAAGAGTTATCATCCAATGTGAAGTGTTGTGTATAACCCTGAACAGATATACTACATGGTTGTGTTACACCTTTTTATTACACCATGGGGAGTTTGAGTCATACCACCCAAAGTCCATCTGACCTCTGTGAAGGGTTATTTGGTTCCATATAAGATCTAGGAGAATCGACATCCTATGATCTCTCCTCTACCCAGTCACTTCGGGCAAAAAAGGAAGTGACATATATGTCACTGTTGCCATTACAATGCCATATAGTCAAGCTACTAACACCTAGTCCGCCCTTGGTACAGTTCACGACACTAGTAAACAGCTCACGCAAGGGCGTTCTATAAGAGGCATCATGTAGTTATATTGTTTCCTTTCAAATGTCATAATATCACAATATTCGAGGCATGGTCGCAACCATCCTCCACAACCTGCAATTGTGGACATACCTCGACTTATGCCCCCACATATTCAATAATATGCACTCCAAGTTTTCTGTAGGAATTGCTCGTTTCACCATTTCACACAGGCTGACACTGAAGATGCTTCCACGTTACAAGACACTATATGATTAGGGTTTCACTTGATTAATTATGCCAATTTAGTGAATTAATGTTGCATCAAACAAGTGGACGTACAAACCCTTATTCATCTCTAGCAAATATTGCTATATAACAAATTTAGAAGATATACAATGTATAATACTTGTTGTTCCTCTTCATATTATCACATAATACTATTCACTTGACATTCATGAGACTACACTTTTCATCATGCTATATTTTTTTTAGTTTTCCGGGGGAAACCCACCCCCCTAGGCGGAGGCCCAGATAGCAGGGATGGTAAACCCGGGAGACCCGTGCGTCCGCACACCGGTATCTCAATAAGTTGCATCAGAGGCCGGCTGACGCTGCGGAAAATTCACTTCCGAGTAGCGCTTCCAGAGGGAGTCGAACCCGGGACCCTTCATGAGGGGCCCCGAACAGCGACCAGCTGGGCTACTACTCGCCGACAAAATATGTTCTAGGGGAGATTGGAACCTGAGTTAGTTGTCTAAAGAAAGAGTCATACTACCAACTAAACTACCAATTTACTTTTTTCATCATGCTATCACTGGATATAAATCCATATCACAATATCAAAGGGTATCAATCCTTGTCAACATCAGAGGATTACACCTCATTCAGGGCTCAACCATGCCCAAATGTCATTCAGACCATCACATCATTCCCTACAAGATCATTATTATCTTTTCATGCCTTATAATAAGGCTCAACAAGCATCACCATACTTGCGATACATAATTTCAACATGATATTTCATTAACGAATTAAAAGAGGTTCACAGGATAACAAATGCAATGTTGTCTTAGCATTAAGAGCATTCCTTCATTATATCAACGTACAAGAATGCTAGATATGATAAATAACCATCTTACTTATAGTGCACTTGTTTAGCATGAGCAAGCATCAACCGTAAGTCTATGGTAATCATGAATTTACACGTTAGGGCTACAACAACATTAGAATGAGTATTCCTTCATCATATCATACTAAGAAGCTAAGGATGATTAACCATCCTCATCTATTTGCATTAGGGATAGGTTCAACAAGATAGGTTACATGAAGTTATAGTTCAAAATTCATACATAAATCCTAACTCATGGCATCCCCATCAGGTCATGGATGCATAAGATAAATAATCATTATCACACTCCATACCTTTCTCAGTTATGAATCCATGCATAATTCAAGGGGTAACCATCAAATTATAGCATTCTAGGGTTCAAAAATCAATAAGAGAGGACTCTGTTATTATATTAATCATTCAAGGGGATTGTTTATAATCAATCACTTGGTTACATTAAAGTTAGGTGTTACAAGCTATACTTCATTAGGGTTACCCATTAACTCATTATGGTGATTATCAATTATATTCATATGATGGAAAATGTAAGCTACAAGTAAAAGCATTGAACCATAGATTTTATCATAATTAGGGCCATAAAATTACACTATAGGCTACACCCAAAACCATAGGAATGTTGAATCATCCACTCCTAACCATTGAATCATGCTCTTTGTTCAAAACCATATGTTAAGGTGTAAGCTTGACTTTTGAACCATTTAACTAAGAAACTGTCAAATAAGTACATAAAGAAATCAACACATTAGATTCAACCTCACTATTGGTAGTAGTGTCTAGGACCACCATCATTTGTAAAGCTTATGCACTATTAGTTTTCATCACTTAGGTGGTAAAGCAAAGTAGTGGTGCAAGAAAAACCATCATTTGTTATAGGACATAAAGTCATCATTTGAAACCATCATTAGGGTACTAAAACCATCGAATGTTGTTTATCCAAAAGATTTCAAAATAGATCTAAGAGGGTGGCCATCGGTTGGAACACTAAGTCCAAGAAAAATAGCAAGAAGTGCACGCCATTGGTTTTCAAGGAGAGAAGGAAATCAACTTGAAAACCCCTACGTGGTGATCATCCAACCATGGAACTCTAGCCATCGGTTGTTAAGGAAAAGCACACCCATCATTTGTTTTTCAAGGGAGAGTATCCAAACAGTAGTAAAAGAGTCATTTTTGGTTGTTAGTATAAACCCAATGAAAAACCAAGGAACAAAACCATCGAGTGTTAAGCATTAAGGAGTAAAACAGCCCTTATACCATAATTACAACCCACCATGTAAGAGGCACTAAACTATCCAGTATTAATCTTACAAAGGAGTCAAAAACTGACCAAAGGTGTTACCATCAGTTGACACCATCATTTGTCACCATTGGTCATCACCATAGGTTGTCAAGAATACAACTCCATTGGTACTAGTGTAAGATAATCCATCAATTCATGTATAAAGTGGAAATCAGCCTAAAAACTCTAAGTATAGACCATCATTTGATTGGTAGTAAGCACCATCAGTTTCCCATATAACATGATATAAGTCTTCCTCTACCTTAGCAAGATCTCACACATGGTTTCAAATTCATCTAGAATAGGAAACTAAGCAAGAAAAAGCATTAAAATCGAAACCCTAGACAAGCATATCTTCTCTAAGCTTAGATCATCATTTTAGAGAAAGAACTTGAGTAAGCAAGCTTGTAGTAAGAAATAAATTAGAAGAGGGTTATTAAAATCACCTCTAGGAAGAATATCTGATCCCAAACAGTAGGAAAACTCGATCAAGGAGGGTAGAAAACACTAGAATAAAAGTTTAACTCTGCCAACTAGCACATTTCTCAACAAAAGAAGTAAACTCTAGGTAGAAGGAGCAAGAAAGGTAGGTTCTAGAGCAAGCTTTATCATGTGAAACCATGGATCTGTCCAAGAAGAAGGTAGGAGGAAGAATAACAGAAAAAGAAATGAAGGAGAGAAGGAGAAACTTACTAGTTTAGGTCAGAACAAGCAAATATGCTCTACGAACCCTAAAAGAAGGGTAGATCCGAGCTCTAGCCACTTGCACAAGGAGATCGCCCACCTTCTTCTATGTTGGGCACCTTATCCATCACCAAGAAGGGGAAGATGAATCTCTGGAATGTAGTGGAGAGATAAGGGTATAAATGTTTCGTTTGGGTACCTAAGGATAAGTATATAAAGCTTATGGATAAGGGAGAGAAGAAGCTTGAGGTGTCCAAGCAGCTCTCCATGTGTTCATGGCCAAGAGCCTCCATGGACATGCAAGAAGTATCTCCACCAGTTATGGGAGTCTTCTATACCACTAGATGATGACCTTCCAGGCCTAACATCGACCTCCAAGCAAAGGAACCATCATTTCTTTAAAACCTTAGTCACTTAAGTGGTGAACCATCGGCGGACCACCTCTAATACGTGAACCACTGGTACAAGTGAACCAAAACCAGAAAATCATCAACATATTGTCATCTAGGGATGAAAATTGATTGTTAACACCTGTTGGTGACCATTGGATGTCAACAAAACATGGGGACCATCATTTGATGGCCTCTCAAGGTAGCTCATCCATGAAGGGGTAAACCTTAATACACCATAAAAGAGAATCACCACCAAACCAAGGTTCAATTAAGCACCCCATGGCTCAAAAATCTCAAGCATGATAAGGAAACATATAAGGAACACAATTCACGTGAAAAATTGCAAATAAACCTATCATTTGGGTGAATTGCATAAAAGTCCAAAATGTACATAAAATTGCATAACTTGCTCAAACAGTGTGCGAAATGGACCACATTTGAAACTTAAGGTTGTCACATGATATAAAAGCGCTTCATATGATTTGGTTAAGTTTTTAAGAACAAAATTATGATAATTAAGCATGTTCAATATTTTAAACAAGTTTAGGGGTCTCACAACCATAAACCCCTAACATGGATTTCACCTCTGAAATCCAAGGCAAGAAAAGATGAGTACTTCTCAGGAACCTCATCCTCTAACCTCCACATGGTTACTTCCATCTCATGGTAATGTCACATCACTCTCATAGAGGTCATGTTCTTCTCTCTCAACTCCTGCATGTCTCATCTTGGGTTAACACAGAAACCCTCACATAAGAAAACATTCTCAATATGGAACATAGAAACTTTTTGTGCCATATATACAACCCTAGTAGTAACTTACAACTTGTAATTCTAGTTGTCATCCTAAACTATTCTATATATTGTATTAAAACAACACTCAAAAATCACACTTACTGGCTTTTAATCAATCATGGAATTTGTCCCATATCGTTCCTTGAAGCATTACAAAAGGCGATGTATCCATCCCTTTGTTCTAGATATACTAACATTGGAACACTTGTCAATTTCTTCTTCAGTATCTAGAGATAATGTTGACGTTGGCACATGTCATTCCATACTAGGAGAAACATCATTCCTAGTCAACCTTGTTAGGGGTGAAACAACGGCACTGTCCTAACCTTAATAGGATTTACACAACATACTTAACAGACATATCCTAATCACAAGAAGACATTTTAGTCAACCCCCAACTCACTCTTATTCAACTTGTCACATAATTATTGCTGCTTCAGTAATCCTAAGGTTTTTTTGTAAATATCATGATCATGCTATTGACCATCTTTAAATTACATAGAGATGTTACCATTTAGAACTTGTCACATCTCATAAGAACACTACTTGAGCACTTTGTCCCTCAAGCTCATAAATATTGTTGATACATTGGTTAGTCTAAACGATATAACTCTAAACTCACCATGACCATATAACTTATGTCATCCATTCTAAATCTTATCCACTAATATTCCAACCTCAAACCTACCTAAAGAAACACTATAGCACTTGTTGACTGGTCAATCAACTATCTATCCTTGGTAGTGGTCTTGCCCAATTGTCCTCAAATAGCCACCTTTGGTCGTGCCTAAAAAACCAAATACAAAATGGTTGTATATCATAGGCATGTGCACCTTTCATAGGTACCAACCTCTCATGATTTCTTACCACACAGGCACCATTATAGACTCATAAGATTTAAGGTAAACTTGGGCATACATTAGATGTGTGCCTACATTTAGTATTATCAAATTACATAATGAAATATACTCTTTATATTGTATTTATTACAAGAATATCTAGAAAAGGCTAGGTTGGCATGCAATGGAGGAGAACCCACACTTGGATTGTTATGAAAATTCTTGTGATAATGACTTTGAAAGAGTTTTCGAATAGTTCTTTGGAAATCTTGAAGCGTAGATGGCGTTTAAAGGAAGAAACCCAAGTATTTTTAGGAATGATTTTGAAAATCATGGTTGAGACGAGATATCAAACCATCTTAACTCTAACCAACCAATCCCACCTAGAAATCCCTTTTACATAGGTATCTTTATAGGGGTACCTAATCATTAACTATCTGGTCTATGAAACCACCTCATACACCTTAGAAATTCTAGGTCACTCCCTAAGGATAAAGTCATGCGGAAGCTAGAGAATATAAGTGACAAATGTAGGACCACTCTTGCTTTCTCCTTGGTGCGATCCAGGAGGAAATACTCCCCATCTCCCATGACTAAGAAAGATAAAGAAGTAAGATCACAATGTAATTCATTTCTTCTCCTACACTATATCTCAACTCATGCAGTGTGAAGATTTGAATATCCAAGATTATTGATTCATCGTATTAAAGGTTGTTCTATCATCTTCTTCATTACTTTTTTCTTTTCATGTGTGTACTACATTTATGTTTTAATATGTTTAAACCTAATTTCATTATATTGGTTTTTTTATTTCTATACCAATCTTTGGGAGTATGAGGTTCCTTAATATCTTCTTCAGTCCTATTTTAATACATTATTCATATTTTGTGTGTGTGAGGGTCACTAATAACTTCGTCACTCCTAACTTGATACCTTGTTTAGATTGTGGGTGGTAGACCCAACTCGTCCATCTAATTTATTAGAGTTTCATGATAGGTTTACGTGTTTTCCCACATTAGCACAATGGTGACTCAATTTATCATCATATTTTCCTTCTTGTTTAGACTTGTGATGAGATCTCATAAAACACATAACCTCCTACTTAGTACAAATAAATATATTTGAACAACACTAAAAAAATGTAATGTGAACTTCATTTATTTTCTTTATGAGATGCTAATTAACTTGTTGAGGTGGGTATAGTCTAGACCAAAAACATAAATGAGACCACAATAGTGATTTTGAAATGTTCAGACTAAATCGCATTTCTAGTAAGTTCAAGCTAGACCAGACTAGATTGCAACTGTGTTGTTTGGTTTGGTTTTTTCTGTCTTAAACCAACACTATTTAGTATAACATGCTAGAAAACTAAAAGGTATTTCACTTTTTTGAATGATTAAATATGTTCTTAACTTTATGTCATTATGTTTCTTATGAATAAATATGCATTGTAATATGGGACCATGAAAATACTACTTAAAATATTTTAGATTTTAACAAATGAGATATGACTATTCTAGAATAAAGACAAGAGTAGTGGAAACCACAATAAAAGAGAAAATTTAGTAAAAATAGCATGATTTTGAGATAAGAAGTATTTACTATAACCATAAAAATAGCTTATCAATATGCACTTGGGCTTGCCAATGGAAAGCATAGAATTTTACAGTGTTGTCTGCAATAATATAAGAGGAACCGACCTTCTTTTAGATTTGATTAGGTCACTAAGTTAAATCTAATTGGTCCAATTACTTTACACTTAATTATGTTTGTCTTATAGTATTGTGTTTTTTATGGAATTTTAGACAACATATAACATACTAGGAGGTTCCCATGTACAATATATCATTTTAGTAACTTTTAGATACCATATAACATATTTTATTTGTGTATATATAACTATAGTATATATCATTATGTTGTTATTAGGATTGGTTAGTCTGGTAAGAATGTGTTCAACCCATCCCTCAAACTGAATCAAGCGAATAAGACATAGTTGAAAGATTTTTTAACCAGACCAAACCAATTCTCTCTCCAAATAAGATTTTTTGGTTTGATGTGGCCTGGTCTAGTTTGGCGGTTTGGTCTAGTTTTCTTCCCACACCATGGTGCCTACTGCTTCTCTTGCCATAGATCCCAAAGAAATTCTATACTAGTGATAGGTCAAATACAATTAGATTGAAACTCAAAATGTATAATAGTAGGCATAAATATGTGTATTATACAAGCTTGAGAACATTAGATTACTTTGATGACCATAAAAGTGGTGAGGTAGCACTTTGTTTAGACAAAATAAAAATAAGGTGACAATATAAGAATCTAGACAATCAAGTTGTGAGTAAGACAAACAGGAAGAAGAAGACATGTGTTGAAATCTTATTATGATTAATATTATATCAGATATAATTTCAAGAAAAATATAGGAGAAAATAACTAAAAAGAGAAGAAAGAGATGAAGAGGGAACCCACTGTGACTCTCATAGTTAAAAGGAACCACTACTTCCTGGGGCTGACTATGTATCATACAGATCCTTCATCGGTACATCAGAACAGCTACATCCTCCACTACTTCCACTAACATTGTCCCCCCCATTCCTACAAATAGAAGCCATAAAAATACAATGTGATGGTGTGAAAATGGATAGGAGTATGTACCATTGTGGTTGTGCATACAATATTATTAAACTATACACTGGCCAATTTTTAGTTGAAAAACCTAAAGAAAAACGTTTAGGACCTTTCACACGAAAATTTATATACTAAGACAAGGGTCAGTTTGTACTTTTAATTAACTTAACGCAAAAAATACACCAAATGCAATTTTCCTATAACCATATTCGAATAAAATTCATAAGTTGAAAACCTAAAACAAAAAAGTATCCATGTGCTTTTTGAGTCCACCCACCACATTACATTGTGCCCTACAAGTTTCTTGTAGGGATGAAAATGAATGGAACATTTGCTCATTTTCCCACCATCCATACTATGTAAGGCATGATACGGACAAGCATATTTGTTACCCACCACCCATTTATTTTTTATCAACATCTAAAGAGGATAGGTTAAAGGGTGAAGTTTTCTCCTACCTATTTTCCCCCCATATACCCATTAGTATAAGGTGAATTAATAATTTTAGATTCTAGTACATTTATAAATGCCTACTAAAACAAAAAAATATCATCACTAATTTCTTAACTTGTACTATCTAAAATTCATTTTAAAAATGGCTTATGTCTAATGTAGGGAATATTCAAGTGAAATGAATGTGGAAGATATCATATATTCTATCTTCAAGTATATATATATTCATTTCATTCGCTACCACTTACCATATGGATAAACATGTGTCGAGACAGATAGAGTAAGGATTTTTCAAAAAAGTGCAATAACCATGCCAGTAACTTTGATGTACTTAAAAAGGAAATTACGTCCATGATGCGTTGCAGGGGGGACATTCGTTTGACGCATCCTTTGTGGCTAGTTTCCAGCGCGTGGGATTTGGGGTAGGTGATTTTAGGGGGACGGGTGGTTTGGGGGGGGTTGCATGGGGTAGGTAAAGGGGATAAGTCAGTGATTTGATAGGTCTATGGAAAGAGATTAAGAGAGAAATACAAAGGAAAATTTGTTTTGTGTATAATTTTTTATCCATAATGAATTTTTTGTAGAAATAAAATTGGTTAGATTTTTTATAAAAATACATTCCAACAAGACCAATATTAACATTTTTTTAGAAAATAATACACATATATATTAAGAGGAAATAGAAAGAAAAAATTATTTTGTGTATAACTTTTGATATGTAATGATTTTTTTGACAAAATAAAAATTGTTGGATTAGTTATAAAAATTTCATTTCAACAAAACTAATATCAACATATTTTTTAGAAAATAATACAAATCGGTATAAGAAGGGAAGTAAGAGAAGTGAGAAAACAAATGGAAAAATGACACCTGAGAAGTAAAAAGAGGAAGGAAGTGAAGAGAGGAGAGGAAAGAAGTGAGGAGAGAAGTAGTGGGCGCATTCAATTTTGTAGTAGGAAAATTCAATCAAAAGCGGGTGCATTGAGGACAATAGCGGGCGCATTCTATTAAAAGTGGGTGCATTGAGGAGGGAACTAGTGTGTCGATTGAGGGATGTAATAGGCACATTGAATCAAGAAGTGAGAAGGGAAGTAGTTGGTGCATTGAGGGATGTAGTGGGCTCATTCAATCAAAGGTGGGTGCATTGAGGATAATAGTAGGCGCATTGAGGAGGGAAGTAGTGGGCAAATTGAGGGCTCTAGTGGGTGCATTCAATCTAAAATTGGGTGCATTCAGTCAAAAGTGGGTGCATTGAGGAGGGAAGTAGTAGGTGCATTGAGGATTATAGTAGGCGCATTCAATAAAATTGGGCACGTTGAGGGTTGTAATGGGCGCCTTCAATCAAAAGTAGGTGCATTCAATTAAAAGTCGGCGTAAAATATGTTCTAGGGGAGATTGGAACCTGAGTTAGTTGTCTAAAGAAAGAGTCATACTACCAACTAAACTACCAATTTACTTTTTTCATCATGCTATCACTAGATATAAATCCATATCACAATATCACAGGGTATCAATCCTTGTCAACATCAGAGGATTACACCTCATTCAGGGCTCAACCATGCCCAAATGTCATTCAGACCATTACATCATTCCCTACAAGATCATTATTCTCTTTTCATGCCTTATAATAAGGCTCAACAAGCATCACCATACTTTTGATACATAATTTCAACATGATATTTCATTAACGAATTAAAAGAGGTTCACAGGATAACAAATGCAATGTTGTCTTAGCATTAAGAGCATTCCTTCATTATATCAACGTACAAGAATGCTAGATATGATAAATAACCATCTTACTTATAGTGCACTTGTTTAGCATGAGCAAGCATCAACCGTAAGTATATGGTAATCATGAATTTACACGTTAGGGATACAACAACATTAGAATGAGTATTCCTTCATCATATCATAGTAAGAAGCTAAGGATGATTAACCATCCTCATCTATTTGCATTAGGGATAGGTTCAACAAGATAGGTTACATGAAGTTATAGTTCAACATTCATACATAAATCCTAACTCATGGCATCCCCATCAGGTCATGGATGCATAAGATAAAGAATCATTATCACACTCCATACCTTTCTCAGTTATGAATCCATGCATAATTCAAGGGGTAACCATCAAATTATAGCATTCTAGGGTTCAAAAATCAATAAGAGAGGACTCTGTTATTATATTAATCATTCAAGGGGATTGTTTATAATCAATCACTTGGTTACATTAAAGTTAGGTGTTACAAGCTATACTTCATTAGGGTTACCCATTAACTCATTATGGTGATTATCAATTATATTCATATGATGGAAAATGTAAGCTACAAGTAAAAGCATTGAACCATAGATTTTATCATAATTAGGGCCATAAAATTACACTATAGGCTACACCCAAAACCATAGGAATGTTGAATCATCCACTCCTAACCATTGAATCATGCTCTTTGTTCAAAACCATATGTTAAGGTGTAAGCTTGACTTTTGAACCATTTAACTAAGAAACTGTCAAATAAGTACTCAAAGAAATCAACACATTAGATTCAACCTCACTATTGGTAGTAGTGTCTAGGACCACCATCAGTTGTAAAGCTTATGCACTATTAGTTTTCATCACTTAGGTGGTAAAACAAAGTAGTGGTGCAAGAAAAACCATCATTTGTTATAGGACATAAAGTCATCATTTGAAACCATCATTAGGGTACTAAAACCATCGAATGTTGTTTATCCAAAGATTTCAAAACATCTCTAAGAGGGTGGCCATCGGTTGGAACACTAAGTCCAAGAAAAATAGCAAGAAGTGCACGCCATTGGTTTTCAAGGAGAGAAGGAAATCAACTTGAAAACCCCTACGTGGTGATCATCCAACCATGGAACTCTAGCCATCGGTTGTTAAGGAAAAGCACACCCATCATTTGTTTTTCAAGGGAGAGTATCCAAACAGTAGTAAAAGAGTCATTGTTGGTTGTTAGTATAAACCCAATGAAAAACCAAGGAACAAAACCATCGAGTGTTAAGCATTAAGGAGTAAAACAACCCTTATACCATAATTACAACCCACCATGTAAGAGGCACTAAACTATCAAGTATTAATCTTACAAAGGAGTCAAAAACTGACCAAAGGTGTTACCATCGGTTGACACCATCATTTGTCACCATTGGTCATCACCATAGGTTGTCAAGAATACAACTCCATTGGTTCTAGTGTAAGATCATCCATCAATTCATGTATAAAGTGGAAATCAGCCTAAAAACTCTAAGTATAGACCATCATTTGATTGGTAGTAAGCACCATCAGTTTCCCATATAACATGATATAAGTCTTCCTCTACCTTAGCAAGATCTCACACATGGTTTCAAATTCATCTAGAATAGGAAACTAAGCAAGAAATAGCATTAAAATCGAAACCCTAGACAAGCATATCTTCTCTAAGCTTAGATCATCATTTTAGAGAAAGAACTTGAGTAAGCAAGCTTGTAGTAAGAAATAAATGAGAAGAGGGTTATTAAACTCACCTCTAGGAAGAATATCTGATCCCAAACAGTAGGAAAACTTGATCAAGGAGGGTAGAAAACACTAGAATAAAAGTTTAACTCTGCCAACTAGCACATTTCTCAACAAAAGAAGTAAACTCTAGGTAGAAGGAGCAAGAAAGGTAGGTTCTAGAGCAAGCTTTATCATGTAAAACCATGGATCTGTCCAAGAAGAAGGTAGGAGGAAGAATAACAGAAAAAGAAATGAAGGAGAGAAGGAGAAAATTACTAGTTTAGGTCAGAACAAGCAAAGATGCACTACGAACCCTAAAAGAAGGGTAGATCTGAGCTCTAGCCACTTGCACAAGGAGATCGCCCACCTTCTTCTATGTTCGGCACCTTATCCATCACCAAGAAGGGGAAGATGAATCTCTGGAATGTAGGGGAGAGATAAGGGTATAAAGGTTTCGGTGGGGTACCTAAGGATAAGTATATAAAGCTTATGGATAAGGGAGAGAAGAAGCTTGAGGTGTCCAAGCAACTCTCCATGTGTTCATGGCCAAGAGCCTCCATGGACATGCAAGAAGTAGCTCCACCAGTTGTGGGAGTCTTCTATACCTCTAGATGATGACCGTCCAGGCCTAACATCGACCTCCAAGCAAAGGAACCATCATTTCTTTAAAACCTTAGTCACTTAAGTGGTGAACCATCGGCGGACCACCTCTAATACGTGAACCACTGGTACAAGTGAACCAAAACCAGAAAATCATCAACATATTGTCATCTAGGGATGACCATTGATTGTTAACACCTGTTGGTGACCATTGGATGTCAACCAAACATGGGGACCATCATTTGATGGCCTCTCAAGGTAGCTCATCTATGAAGGGGTAAACCTTAATACACCATAAAAGAGAATCACCACCAAACCAAGGTTCAATTAAGCACCCCATGGCTCAAAAATCTCAAGCATGATAAGGAAACATATAAGGAACACAATTCTCGTGAAAAATTGCAAATAAACCTATCATTTGGGTGAATTGCATAAAAGTCCAAAATGTACATAAAATTGCATAACTTGCTCAAACAGTGTGCGAAATGGACCACATTTGAAACTTAAGGTTGTCACATGATATAAAAGCGCTTCATATGATTTGGTTAAGTTTTTAAGAACACAATTATGATAATTAAGCATGTTCAATATTTTAAACAAGTTTAGGGGTCTCACAACCATAACCCCTAACATGGATTTTGCCTCTGAAATCCAAGGCAAGAAAAGATGAGTACTTCTCAGGAACCTCATTCTCTAACCTCCACATGGTTACTTCCATCTCACGGTAATGTCACATCACTCTCATAGAGGTCATGTTCTTCTCTCTCAACTCCTGCATGTCTCATCTTGGGTTAACACAGAAACCCTCACATAAGAAAACATTCTCAATATGGAACATAGAAACTTGTTGTGCCATATATACAACCCTAGTAGTAACTTACAACTTGGAATTCTAGTTGTCATCCTAAACTATTCTATCTATTGTATTAAAACAACACTCAAAAATCATACTTACTGGCTTTTTATCAATCATGGAATTTGTCCCATATCGTTCCTTGAAGCATTACAAAAGGCGATGTATCCATCCCTTTATTCTAGATATACTAACACTGGAACACTTGTCAATTTCTTCTTCAGTATCTAGAGAAAATGTTGACGTTGGCACATGTCATTCCATACTAGGAGAAACATCATTCCTAGTCAACCTTGTTAGGGGTGAAACAACGGCACTGTCCTAACCTTAATAGGATTTACACAACATACTTAGCAGACATATCCTAATCACAAGAAGACATTTTAGTCAACCCCCAACTCACTCTTATTCAACTTGTCACATAATTATTGCTGCTTCAGTAATCCTAAGGTTTTTTTGTAAATATCGTGATCATGCTATTGACCATCTTTAAATTACATAGAGATGTTACCATTTAGAACTTGTCACATCTCATAAGAACACTACTTGAGCACTTTGTCCCTCAAGCTCATAAATATTGTTGATACATTGGTTAGTCTAAACAATATAACTCTAAACTCACCATGACCATATAACTTATGTCATCCATTCTAAATCTTATCCACTAATATTCCAACCTCAAACCTACCTAAAGAAACACTATAGCACTTGTTGACTGGTCAATCAACTATCTATCCTTGGTAGTGGTCTTGCCCAATTGTCCTCAAATAGCCACCTTTGGTCGTGCCTAAAAAACCAAATACAAAATGGTTGTATATCATAGGCATGTGCACCTTTCATAGGTACCAACCTCTCATGATTTCTTACCACACATGCACCATTATAGACTCATAAGATTTAAGGTAAACTTGGGCATACATTAGATGTGTGCCTACATTTAGTATTATCAAATTACATAATGAAATATACTCTTTATATTGTATTTATTACAAGAATATCTAGAAAAGGCTAGGTTGGCATGCAATGGAGGAGAACCCACACTTGGATTGTTATGAAAATTCTTGTGATAATGACTTTGAAAGAGTTTTCGAATAGTTCTTTGGAAATCTTGAAGCGTAGATGGCGTTTAAAGGAAGAAACCCAAGTATTTTTAGGAATGATTTTGAAAATCATGGTTGAGACGAGATATCACACCATCTTAACTCTAACCAACCAATCCCACCTAGAAATCCCTTTTACATAGGTATCTGTATAGGGGTCCCTAATCATTAACTATCCGGTCTATGAAACCACCTCATACACCTTAGAAATTCTAGGTCACTCCCTAAGGATAAAGTCATGCGGAAGCTAGAGAATATAAGTGACAAATGTAGGACCACTCTTGCTTTCTCCTTGGTGTGATCCAAGAGGAAATACTCCCCATCTCCCATGACTAAGAAAGATAAAGAAGTAAGATCACAATGTAATTCATTTCTTCTCCTACACTATATCTCAACTCATGCAGTGTGAAGATTTGAATATCCAAGATTATTGATTCATCGTATTAAAGGTTGTTCTATCATCTTCTTCATTACTTTTTTCTTTTCATGTGTGTACTACATTTATGTTTTAATATGTTTAAACCTAATTTCATTATATTGGTTTTTTTATTTCTATACCAATCTTTGGGAGTATGAGGTTCCTTAATACCTTCTTCAGTCCTATTTTAATACATTATTCATATTTTGGGTGTGTGAGGGTCACTAATAACTTCGTCACTCCTAACTTGATACCTTGTTTAGATTGTGGGTGGTAGACCCAACTCGTCCATCTAATTTATTAGAGTTTCATGATAGGTTTACGTGTTTTCCCACATTAGCACAATGGTGACTCAATTTATCATCATATTTTCCTACTTGTTTAGACTTGTGATGAGATCTCATAAAACACATAACCTCCTACTTAGTACAAATAAATATATTTGAACAACACTAAAAAAATGTAATGTGAACTTCATTTATTTTCTTTATGAGATGCTAATTAACTTGTAGAGGTGGGTATAGTCTAGACCAAAAACATAAATGAGACCACAATAGTGATTTTGAAATGTTCAGACTAAATCGCATTTCTAGTAAGTTCAAGCTAGACCAGACTAGATTGCAACTTTGTTGTTTGGTTTGGTTTTTTCTGTCTTAAACCAACACTATTTAGTATAACATGCTAGAAAACTAAAAGGTATTTCACTTTTTTGAATGATTAAATATGTGCTTAACTTTATGTCATTATGTTTCTTATGAATAAATATGCATTGTAATATGGGACCATGAAAATACTACTTAAAATATTTTAGATTTTAACAAATGAGATATGACTATTCTAGAATAAAGACAAGAGTAGTGGAAACCACAATAAAAGAGAAAATTTAGTAAAAATAACATGATTTTGAGATAAGAAGTATTTACTATAACCATAAAAATAGCTTATCAATATGCACTTGGGCTTGCCAATGGAAAGCATAGAATTTTACAGTGTTGTCTGCAATAATATAAGAGGAACCGACCTTCTTTTAGATTTGATTAGGTCACTAAGTTAAATCTAATTGGTCCAATTACTTTACACTTAATTATGTTTGTCTTATAGTATTGTGTTTTTATGGAATTTTAGACAACATATAACATACTAGGAGGTTCCCATGTACAATATATCATTTTAGTAACTTTTAGATACCATATAACATATTTTATTTGTGTATATATAACTATAGTATATATCATTATGTTGTTATTAGGATTGGTTAGTCTGGTAAGAATGTGTTCAACCCATCCCTCAAACTGAATCAAGTGAATAAGACATAGTTGAAAGATTTTTTAACCAGACCAAACCAATTCTCTCTCCAAATAAGATTTTTTGGTTTGATGTGGCCTGGTCTAGTTTGGCGGTTTGGTCTAGTTTTCTTCCCACACCATGGTGCCTACTGCTTCTCTTGCCATAGATCCCAAAGAAATTCTATACTAGTGATAGGTCAAATACAATTAGATTGAAACTCAAAATGTATAATAGTAGGCATAAATATGTGTATTATACAAGCTTGAGAACATTAGATTACTTTGATGACCATAAAAGTGGTGAGGTAGAACTTTGTTTAGACAAAATAAAAATAAGGTGACAATATAAGAATCTAGACAATCAAGTTGTGAGTAAGACAAATAGGAAGAAGAAGACATGTGTTGAAATCTTATTATGATTAATATTATATCAGATATAATTTCAAGAAAAATATAGGAAAAAATAACTAAAAAGAGAAGAAAGAGATGAAGAGGGAACCCACTGTGACTCTCATAGTTAAAAGGAACCACTACTTCCTGGGGCTGACTATGTATCATACAAATCCTTCATCGGCACATCAGCACAGCTACATCCTCCACTACTTCCACTAACATTGTCCCCCCCCATTCCTACAAATAGAAGCCATAAAAATACAATGTGATGGTATGAAAATGGATAGGAGTATGTACCATTGTGGTTGTGCATACAATATTATTAAACTATACACTGGCCAATTTGTAGTTGAAAAACCTAAAGAAAAACGTTTAGGACCTTTCACACGACAATTTATATACTAAGACAAGGGTCAGTTTGTACTTTTAATTAACTTAACGCAAAAAATACACCAAATGCAATTTTCCTATAACCATATTCGAATAAAATTCATAAGTTGAAAACCTAAAACAAAAAAGTATCCATGTGCTTTTTGAGTCCACCCACCACATTACATTGTGCCCTACAAGTTTCTTGTAGGGCTGAAAATGAATGGAACATTTGCTCATTTTCCCACCATCCATACTATGTAAGGTATGATAGGGACAAGCATATTTGTTACCCACCACCCATTTATTTTTTATCAACATCTAAAGAGGATAGGTTAAAGGGTGAAGTTTTCTCCTACCCATTTTCCCCCCATATACCCATTAGTATAAGGTGAATTAATAATTTTAGATTCTAGTACATTTATAAATGCCTACTAAAACAAAAAAATATCATCACTAATTTCTTAACTTGTAATGTCTAAAATTCATTTTAAAAATGGCTTATGTCTAATGTAGGGAATATTCAAGTGAAATGAATGTTGAAGATATCATATATTCTATCTTCATGTATATATATATTCATTTCATTCGCTACCACTTACCATATGGATAAACATGTGTCGAGACGGATAGAGTAAGGATTTTTCAAAAAAAGTGCAGTAACCATGCCAGTAACTTTGATGTACTTAAAAAAGGAAATTACGTCCATGATGCGTTGCAGGGGGGACATTCGTTTGACGCATCCTTTGTGGCTAGTTTCCAGCACGTGGGATTTGGGGTAGGTGATTTTAGGGGGACGGGTGGTTTGGGGGGGGGGGGGGTTGCATGGGGTAGGTAAAGGGGATAAGTCAGTGATTTCATAGGTCTATGGAAAGAGATTAAGAGAGAAATACAAAGAAAAATTTATTTTGTGTATAATTTTTTATCCATAATGATTTTTTTGTAGAAATAAAATTGGTTGGATTTTTTATAAAAATACATTCCAACAAGACCAATATTAACATTTTTTTAGAAAATAATACACATATATATTAAGAGGAAATAGAAAGAAAAAATTATTTTGTGTATAACTTTTGATCTGTAATGAATTTTTTGACAAAATAAAAATTGTTGGATTAGTTATAAAAATTTCATTTCAACAAAACTAATATCAATATATTTTTTAGAAAATAATACAAAATCGGTATAAGAAGGGAAGTAAGAGAAGTGAGAAAACAAATGGAAAAATGACACCTGAGAAGTAAAAAGAGGAAGGAAGTGAAGAGAGGAGAGGAAAGAAGTGAGGAGAGAAGTAGTGGGCACATTCAATTTTGTAGTAGGAAAATTCAATCAAAAGCGGGTGCATTGAGGACAATAGCGGGCGCATTCTATTAAAAGTGGGTGCATTGAGGAGGGAACTAGTGTGTCGATTGAGGGCTGTAATAGGCACATTGAATCAAGAAGTGAGAAGGGAAGTAGTTGGCGCATTGAGGGATGTAGTGGGCTCATTCAATCAAAGGTGGGTGCATTGAGGACAATAGTAGGCGCATTGAGGAGGGAAGTAGTGGGCAAATTGAGGGCTCTAGTGGGTGCAATCAATCAAAAGTGCTGGCTTTGAGGATAAAAGTGGGTGCAATGCATTAAAAGTGGACGCATTAAGAAGGGAAGTAGTGGACGCATTGAGGGTGGACGTATCATTCAAAAGTTGGTACATTGAGGATAATAGTGGGCGCATTCAAATAAAAGTGTCACATTGTCGGCAATAATAGACGCATTGATGACACTAGTGTGAGCATTCATTTTAACACACTTAAAAATAAGAATGACCTTGTATTCTATACCTATTTACTGCCGTGGAATCTTATGCTCCAGTTTGAAGAGACGTGGACCAGAAGGCGGAAACGGCGGGCTACGGCAACGATCATGTAGATGGCGCTGCTCCGGTGGCTGGACAGGGACAGCCGGACGCGCAAGTGAAAGAAAACTAATAAATGATTTCCCTCCCTGAAAATCAGCCCATACCTTTTCCTTCCTCTCTAAATAAGAGCCCATATTTTTCATCGGAGTACGATGTTGAATTTTCAGATTTTGCAAATGTTTTTCCATTTGACCACCCTTATATGGGTCAACCCCACCGCCGATAACTGGTTCGCTAACCCTGTTTCATTCATCAATGTTCTTGCCCCCACTGGGTTTTGGAGCTGGAAGGGTGGAGAAAGTGAAAGAATCTAATATTTGACTTTGTTCCCGTTACGAAGTTCGAGATTGAAATTTAGAAAGCCGGCCCCTACTTGATTGAAGCCCGCACTTGCCAGTTCCGTGTGGAACTTCTTTTTTAAATATATAAATGTTTCCTATCGGACGTTCTTTCTTGTCCTGGTAGAAGCTAGAAAAGTCCTCCAGCAACTGGAGGACTCCCAGACGTTTGGAATGGAGTCCAGATGTCTTTTTCCTTCTAGCTCGCCGGCGATAAGCGATGCAATTCTCTGTGCCTCTTTGTCTTTTCAAGTTTGTTTCGTGGCCGTGGCTCTTGTTGAATTCCTTCCCTTCCATTCCACTTGGACAGCTCCTTGACTAGCTTGTTTCATGCACAGATGGCGCAACACATTAATAAATAGTGGGATTTGAAAAGTTGCCGTCCAAATGTCGAGGAGGAGAAAGCAACGCCTATTTCTTAATTATTAGATAAATTAAGGTGTGGATTAAAAAGGGAGTAAGTGGTGCCTTCTTCACGATATTCACAGTGGCCGGTAGTGGGTGCAGCTGCAGCATATGACTTTTGTCACCGCCACAGATCCAATCGCGAAAACAGCGGCCGGTGGGATGTGGTCGAGCCTGGCGTTGTCGGTGAATGAAAACAACGGTATAACAACAAACGACAGGCGTAGCTAGGACAAAGCAGGTACTGGTTTACCAACGCTAAAGCAGAGAGGCTCATTTGCTGACGAGGTTGTCAATTCTTCAGGAGCTTATTGTCGTAAGGTTAGTTTGGTAATGTGTAGTTAGACAGCAAACTGTGAATTTGATATATAAAATATAAGTCAAATTCACAGTTCTCTTTAAATAATTTATATTTCATTAAAATGGGAAAATATGTCAACGCAATCGTGAGACTAGATTATATGGAAGGATAGATAGCATCACATGTCTTTGTGTTGAGGTACAAAAAGCAACATAAACATAAAAATATTATAGTGGGAATAGAAAGGAAACATAAATAAAGAGTTCAAGCAAAGTAGTAAGGTACATCCAATTCTTTCCGGAACCAGAAGAATGAAGGGGGGTCATTCTTTCTTTCGATATGTTTCTCAGATATACGGCAGTGAGGAAGGTTTTACTCCATTTGTTTTTCAAGGTACCTTTAGTAAGGCTCAAGTTATGGGCCTACACATGAAGACAAAAGATCAAGGGGAGAGATCAGTTAGACCAATGTCAGGCTTTTTGCAAGGAATGGAAAGCGTGTTAGGAGAGCTATGGAATCCTTGGCCTTCCCTTGCTGACATGACATTGAGTCTTCAGCCATTAGGACAGGATCGAAGGCATTATACCTTACAAAAGTTACGAGCATAACATCGCGGAGAGGGACCGCATAACAAGACTCTTAAGTTAAAAGGGATATAAAAACAAAGCATCTAGATATATAGATAGTTCACATCCTATAGGTGGATCAAGATTGTTTAGTCTTATTCTTATTCTTAAAGATGTCGTCGTTCAGTGGCTTTGACCTCTTGCTTTATCAATTTTATCATTGTGTCAATCGACACTAGAAAGATTATCAAAATATAAGATTTTGATATCAACATAAATGTGTTGTGTAGTAATGCTTTGATTGTCAAATAGACTTGTGTTCGTTTATTTCCATATAGCTTAGAAGTTTATGTTAGCTCCTAGGTTTTATAATAGTGTTTTATTTTACATTTTGTGTTTTTGTTTTGATACTGTGTATTGCCTCAAGTTTAATCTCTTTGATATTTTGTTGTGTGTGTGGAAATAAAAATTCTAGATGTTATGTATAATATCACAAGTTGGAGACTGATGTTAACTTAATTTGTGTCACAAAGAATGAGCTCATGTGTAGCTAAAATCGCCAATGAGGTTTTCGGAGACTCCAAAGAGTGTGGGCCTTTGCAGAAACAGACGTGGTAGTGGAGTGATGAAGTACAGTAGGCTATTTAACTCAAAAGAGAGATCTATAGGAGCTTGCCCAACTCTAGAGATGATGCAATTTTGTAGATATTACAAACAAACAAACAAATATGCTAAAAAGATAGTTCAAGAGGCAAGATCCAGCTGATATATATAAGAAGTTGGACACTAAAGAAGGGGAGAAAAGATATTTACAAAGTGGCTCGTATAAGAGAAATGAAAGGGAGAATATTTCTTCAAGTAAAGTGCATCAAGAATGAAGATGGAAGAGTATCGGTGAAGGATGATAACATAAAGAATCAATAAAGAAACTACTTCATAAGCTTTTCAATAGGGATATTGGAACAAAGTAAGAGACTCTAGGTGACATGAGTGCAAGAGATATCACTTACACACAATGAGTTTCACTATTTGAGGTCCATAATACTTTAGAAAAGATGAAAATGAGAAAGGCATTCACATTGATGTATGGAAGAGTATGGGGGATGAAGGAGTGTGGTTAATGAATTTCTTTAACAAGATTATGAAGACAAAGAAGATTTTGGATGCATGGAGAAATTGTACTTTACTCCAGATCTACAAGAACAAAGAAGATGTTCATAGCTACACAAACTACATAGGTATTAAGTTGATGAGTCACACTATGAATCTTGGGGAGAGGATTATTGAGCAAAGGCTAAGATTGATAACACTGATACCAGTCAACCAATTTGGTTTTGTGCCTGAAAGATCAGCAACATATGTTATTTTCTGGTAAGGAAGTTTATGCAAAAGTTCAGAGAAAATGAAAGAGATCTTCATATGGTGTTTATTGATCTATAAAAGGTCTATGATCCAGTTTTTAGTATATATGCCCATAGATCCATCTCGAGCGATTGTATGGAGTCAGATATTAATTAATTAATTAATTAATATAATTATTTGGTTGATTAATTAATCCACAAGCATTTTAATTAACGCAGTCTTTCTGTTTACCGATGGGTTTAGGAAACACTACTTCCTTTCGTCTCCAATTTAAAGGGGCTTGACGGTTGATACCTTTATAAGATATTGAGAGATCCTTTTCAGTTTACGCCCACGTACGTAAGCGCTGGCCGTCACCGTCCTCAGGAGAGAAAGGAGAGCACTGTGATGCTAGCACGTCATCGCACAAAGACTACTCCTTCCTGTCAGCTTAGGAAGTGCGATGTGGAGTTCCAGACCATCCTAACAAAGTAGAGACATAGATGCTGAGATGCCTATATTCGGAGGGCGTCAACAACCATGCATACACGCTACGAGCGACATACATTACCGCACAAAAGGAGCGCCACCAGATCTTTCTGTGACGCATTTAGAGGATGGGAGAGAAGCACCATCCGTGTAAGCCAGGAGCGTTGCACACCATCATATAGCGAGATGTCGTCAAACTTGCTCTGCGACAAGGTATATCCCGTGAACATTCTTTCTAAATACCCTGTTGTCAACGAGATCCTGTTGTGGGTTGTGTGGAAACATATTTTATTTTGTTGTTTCCATCGTGCATGTTTCCTTCTACAAAATCCAACAATGGTATCAGAGCAGCGTCGATCTATGACATAATTGGATTCATTTCGATGTGATTAAATTGATGTATACTATTTTTTGTGGTTGAATATGATGCAAACTTAAAACTGCTAATGTGCATATCTAAACCTAATTCTACATATGTCGCAGACTTTTGTTTTTGACGTTTCGGGTGGGGTCAACTATGGGAAATACTAATTTTTCTAAGTGCACGGATGTCAAATTTTATACACCTTATAAGGGCTCTTCCCCTGAGATCCCACGAGGGGTGGCCTCCCCTCGATCCCCACCCGCTGATCGGGCAGCGAGATCCCCGCACAGGGGTGTTGCCCTTGTGTACCCCGCATAGTCTGCGTGGGAGTCAAAACTTTATTGAATGGGGAATGTCCCGCATTAAAAGGACTGTAATTTTAATATGTATATATGTATATGTAGATATACCTATGATATCATACACATCGCCTTTTAAATCTATTTTATGTGGTGAATGCATGCATGGTTATGGCCTAGAATCTCATTTTGTGAATGTTGTGAATGAATGTGGTTGTGAATGTTGTGGATATGTTTGTTTGTAAATAATATGGATGTATAATAGTTATACATGGATCCTTTGTATAAAGTATTCAACTTGCATGTCGAGCCTCATCTCTTATTTCAAAGTGTAATTAATTCTTTCTCTTTATATTTGTACTCATACGATGTAATAGAGGTATGATTAGTTTTAGTCTTTGTAAACTTGATATAAGGAGGTTACTTGAAGATTCAACTCCAAGGAGCGTCCATGTAGAAGCAACATGAAGATCCAATTCCAAGAAGCAACCTGAAGATCCAACTCCAAGGAGCATCCATGGACAAACAACTTGAAGTTCCAACCTCATAGAGCATCCATGAAGTTGTTCATTGTAATGTTGATCCTTATAGGTTGATTCATAGGTGTTGTTGTATGAGATACATAAGACCTTAGGTGGATCATAATCCTTTGTGGCTCCAAAGGATTACAATAGTATGGCCATAATCGATGTTTTTGTGTTTGTGATTGCATGTCTATCGTTTGTGGTTGTGGATATAGTAGTATATGATAAATACTATAAGTATGTAGTATTTGGTTGTGTATATGTATTAATAAAACCCCTCAATTAATAATATTAAGTTTTAGTTGCCTTCCATAAAGAAACACACATAAAAAGCTTGATCGACTATGTGTGGGAACGCCTCTATGTGGTACACTATCTATCTCATGGAAGTATGATGGTGTGTGGGTATGTCTTTGCAGGGTGCACACTCATCATGTTGTCTTATGGGTTGGACTTAACTATGGAATTTGATAGGATCAAGTACCTAGATGCACATAGATGCATCATGGCAAGGAGTTGTGCATGATCATCTATCCAAGATTTGTATATGATGCAATTGGAAAAAGTTTCCTACCTTAGTATTTGGTCTTTGACACCGACGTTGGTTGGGCATTGATCCAATTATTTTGGATCTTGGCTCACTAGAAGGTTGCACGCTGCAATCTTCCAAGTTGATAGTGAGGGCTATCAATTTGAATAAAATAATGGAAGTGTAATTAATTAAAGGCCTAATTAATCTCATTTATCAAATTTTTACAAGTCAAAATGTTTTGGACTAAATGCAAACTTTTTCTTTTATAGCAATCAAATGGCAAACAACACTCATACATTCTCGTTGTGATCGGTCCTTGAGAAGGAAAAACTTATCAAAATCAACTTTCAAAATTGGTTTAGGATGCTGAGAATTTTTCTCACGTAGGAGTGTAAGCTCTATGTCCTTGAAACACCAGAGCCAGCAGAACACGCCTCAAATGCGCCCAAGGTTGAAAAGGGTGCTTACAAGAAGCACCTTGATGATGTCGTAGATGTCAAGTACATGATGTTGTGCTCAACGAACTATGAGTTGCAAGAGCAGCATGAGAACATGAATGTCATGGAGATGGTAACACGTCTCAAGAACATGTATCAGCATCATGCAAGACAGGAGAGATATGATGTCTCCAAGGCTTTGTTCAGAAGCAAGATGAAAGAGGGAGACTCAGTTGGTACCCACATACTTACTTTGATTGGGTATGTGGAAAGCCTATCCAAGCTAGAATTTCCCATAGGTCAAGAGCTGCCCACTGATGTGATTCTTCAATCATTGCCTGAATCATGTAGTCATTTTGTCATGAACTACAACATGAACAATCTTGACAAGCCATTGTTGGAATTGTTGGACATGTTGAGGATAGCTAAAGAACAGATGAAGAAAGACAAGTCTAAGTCTATGATGTTGATTAGCAGGACAAAGGGAAAGTCAAAAGTCAAAGGCAAGGTTAAAAAAGGTTCTAAAGTTGGGCATAAGCCAAATTCATCCATGCTCAAAGCTAAAGGTAGGATCTCCAAAAAAGGCAGTTGTCACCATTGTCACCAGGCTAGACATTTGAAAAGAAATTGTCCTCTTTACCTGGAGGAACTTAGGAAGAAGAAGCAGGGGATAGAGATCTCCACTTCAGGTATATACATTATTGAGATAAACTTAAATACTTCTTCATCATGGGTACTGGATACCAGATGTGGATCTCACATATATTCAAATATGCAGGATCTGATAAGAAGTAAGCCTTTATGAAAGGGTCAAGTCGAGTTGTGGATCGCTAATGGAGCAAGAGTTGTTGCCACCATAGTTGGAGTTATTAGTTTATCTTTGCCTATGCTCCTTGTAATATTATTTGAGAATTGCTATTATGTACCCACCATTAATAGAAATATTATTTTTGTATCTTGTATGGAAAAGAGTGGATTTGAATTTCACATTAAGAATGGCATGATTTCTATTTCTAAAGATGAGATCTTTTATGTAAATGCCCCTATGTCTTATGGTATCTACTTGTTAGAACTTGAGACTAGCATATACAACGTAAATACTAAAAGGCTAAAACTTGACAACTCAAACAAAACATACTTATGGCATTGTCGTCTTGGGCACATAAATGGGAAGCGCATATCTAGACTCCATAAGGATGGTTATCTATACTATTTTGATTTTGAATCATTAGAGACATGTGAGGCTTGTTTATTAGGTAAGATGACTAAGACTCCTTTCACTAGACACAGTGAGAGAGCTAGTGATCTGCTAGGGCTCATACATAGTGATGTATGTGGACCTTTTAGATCAAATGCTAAATGAGGCTATTAATACTTCATTACCTTCACTGATGACCTCAGTAGGTATGTCTCTGTATATCTTACAAAATACAAGTCAAAAACTCTTGAAATGTTCAAGACATTCATGAATGAAGTAGAAAAGCAACTTGGTAGTATTAAAGCACTATGTTTTGATCGAGGTGGTGATTACTTAAGCCAAGAGTTTGAGGACCTTTTGAGAGACCATGGTATTGTATCACAATAGACTCCGCCTAGTACACCACAACATAATGGTGTGTAAGAAAGAAGAAATCGTACATTATTAGACATAGTACAATCAATGATGAGTTCAGCTGAACTTCTAATATCAATCTGGGGATATGCTCTTGAAACCATAGTGTTTACACTTAATTGTGTACCTTCCATGTTACACCCCGATCTCACAATTACAATTAATCATGAGATTAGGGAATAAATTGAGGATTTAACTTAATACAAAGATCACCATTAACTTTTTCTTCTTTTTCAAACTCTTTATTTTCTCACATTGAACCACATTAACTAACTTTACAAGGGAATCTAAACATTGATTTCTCCAATCTAATTTCAACAGTAAAAATACATGTATGAACATTCATTATGTTTCTCATACTTTTAAGCACATAAGACTTGTTGATTCGCATATATTGCTAAAAGAGGAATAATGTTATACATCATCATTTACAACTCTCTCTTATTTCTTTACAAGGACCTAGAGTGACAAGGACCGACCGAACTTAACTATACTCAGACTTAACTCTTCTGGCAGATCTACTGTGATGCAATGATATCTTCAATTCCCACGGTTTCCCTAAAAATTTTGAGTAGAGGGGTGATCCTACTCGCTCAGTGAATGAGTAAAACAATAATGCAGTTTAAATTATTAAATCGGACATTTATCATTCTTGTATAATTGAAATAAAAAAGATAGTAATTTCAAATTAAAAGACTAGATATTCAAAAACTTAGTAATAACATTGAAGTCTACAACATTAGAAATAAACAAGTATGGAAATATAATCCTCACTATGTTCAATATTACATTTAAAGAACAACTGCTGTGAAACTAAAATCAAATCTTTCTTAACTCTTCTTACTTATAAGAAACTCTTTAAACATATATTATCATATTTTAGCTTATGCCATGATCATATGCAGTGTACTCTACATATAAAAAATCATAACGAAATATGATCTCACTGTACAAGACTTAGCTGACACCCCGGGATTGCTAAGCCTGACAACGTCACTGGTCTGCAATAGGAAAATGGCTCTTTGGCCTCGGCACACCTATGGGCCATAAAACTGGACTCCTCCTCTAACCTAAGCACACAGGCGGAGAGTCAAGCCACCTATTGACTTTTCTGTACTCTAGTGCCACCAGGATCTCTGGTTGATGTTGGACACTACATACTGTATTTTTAAGGAGACTTCCACTAGGGCTTTGTCCCCTATACCACCTGTTAGTACGATCCGACCCCCATATACTAGACACTGCCAGGGTAGGTCGTTTCATCCCTATAGCACAGACCTCTCATAGGGAATCTACAGTGTTCAGGGCTACTATTATTACTGTAACTTTGATTATATCTTTCTCTTAGACTAATCTCTTTTAACTCTATATATCAATGACTACTCAGACTATTGAATTGAAATCACTGATGATACTGAACTGAATGCTTAAAATATTGTTTACCCCTTTCTTAGGGTTTCTCCTTACTCATGCACATATAGCATTTCTCAAGTATTCAAATATATATCATGTCTACTCATATAAATATTCTATTTCAATATTTCTCACATTTATGTATGGCATCAATAACATACCTATCTAGGGCATACCATATCTCTCCACTTGCAATAGCATAACAACATATGCATTTCATGACAAGTATTTGAGTTAGAAAATCCAAATCTCATAAATAAAGCATATATGCATATAAGATACTATTCAGCTAAAATCCTCCAATATCACATGAATCATTTCAATCAGCCATTTACTACTAAATTAGATATGTATACTTGTAAAAGTATACTAGATTGGGTTTCCATCTTTGATTACTTGCTATTCATAGGATATGTATTGTGAAAATCAGAAACTCTATTTGTCCATATATCAAATCAAAGAGATCAAACATGTAGAATTATATGCACTAGGAACATAAGTAAGATCATATAAGCATAAATCCAAATTTCAACTATAATGTTGTTCAAGCACCCAAATAACTTGAAAATTCAAATCTTCAGAGGATTCTCAATAAACTTCTTAATTCTGTAGTATTCAATATACATGGATATCTATATCCATGTCATCGTATAAACATTTTCATATCATAGTTGGAACATGAATTGAAGTATTCTATAAACTGAATTCAAGAATAGTTCTTTTCATTTATTGTCATCTAGGGAGAAATCGAGAATATAAATTAAAACCATCTAATTGAGTACAATTGACTGAAATATTATTTTACCCACTCACCCTAAGCTATAAAACAACTTAGAAATGTATCCCATATCTGAAAATCTTGAATCCATATCAAAACCCTAGCAATCGCCACTTTCTTCTTCTTTTCAACTCGAAAACCCTAGAATTGAAGATTAGGAGAGAAAGAGTGAGAAAAGGACTTTATTTGATATGATTTCGAATCCAATCAGGGGAGGGATGGAATCTTGACATCTGAGAGAAGATTCACCATGAAACTATATCTAAAGAAGCTAAACTTACATGATTTCATCATTCCTCGGATCGCAAAACCCTAGGTCAGCATCTCCCTCACTTTCTCCTCTCAAACCCTAATTCTTCCTCTCTCTCTAGGATTTCATTTCTCTGGATTGAATCACGAATTATGAGAGCTCCTTGTGTGTTAGGTTGACCATATAGAGTAATTGAGCTGCTTGGGTCAATTGCACATTGACCCCTCACTATACTTTCTCTTATTTCAGCTGAATTTTTTGTCATAAAAATATTATTGTAATTCATCTACTGATAAGGTCTAAACAAATCCAAAAATTATTAAAATTTTACATGTTCTTTACGACTTAGTTTCAGATATCTAGTTAAAATTTCAAATCATTTGGAGTTACTAATAAATAAATAAAAATAAAACACTACACTGCTGAAAAGCACTTTGTCAGCATTTTGGTCAAAGTATAGTTAGACCGAGAAACACATTCAAAGGACACTCAAATATTCTGAAATATTTCTACAATATGCATGATTGAGTTGTCCATATCATATCCAAAATTCAATTAAATACAAAATTTTTAGAAAATATGAAAAATCATTTACCACACTACTATCCTGATCAAATTCCATATTCATGTACTATCAAAACCCTAATTTTTTCCGATTAGGGTTTACATTTCTCAAAACCTAATTCTTCAAACTAAAATCATAGTTAGAGTTTCTTCTTAGGTTTGAAACATCACAATTGATCTACTATCATTAATCAAGTCTAAACGATGTTCAATCTAATCAAGCATGTAATCATTCAAGTAAACCCTAGTTTACCAATTAAGCACAAATGTGGTCATTACAATTCTCACCCCCTTAAAAAGTTTCGTCCCCGAAACATAAATATGCAAACAAAGTATAATCAAACTTTATTTTAAGCTTCTAAAATCTTACATTTCATTACATTCTTGTATTTTATACTTGAATTTAGTTTTCAACGTTAAGTCCTTTATTGCTTTTCTAATCACAACATGTTAAAATAGTTCTCAATGATAATAAACAAATTCTCTATGCCACAATCAATCATAGAGTAGATAGAGAAGCAACCATTTCAATATTTTCATACTCTTGAGGCGTTACCTCAACATTGATAATCTAATCCAACCATCTCAATTCATATGGCTCAATATGTATTATTGTTATGCATTACCTCTAAGTCACAAAAGAGAGGTCACCATGTTCTTTTGAATTTTACTATTGTTCTACTCAATTAGCAAAATAGTCTTGAGTTGGAAGACTAGATTCAACAATAATTGTACAATACTACTCACGGCATCCCCATTGCATCATGGATGAATAAGGTGAAGCATTACCATCACATTCCATATTATTCTCAAGTATGAACCCACACATAATTCAAGGTGTAACCATCGGGTTATAACATACTAGGGTTTCAACAACAGTAACAAAGTACTCCATGATTGTATTAGTCATTCAAGGACTATTCATACCCAATTACCATCACTTAGTTATATTAAATCTAGGTACAATAATCTATACCTCATTAGGGTTACATATCAATACAATATGATTATCATCCCTTCTATTCATATGAGTGAATAGGTAAGACTACCTTATTCAGGGTAACCCTTCATTTGTTCCATCATTATTCAACCCATATCACCATACCACAATTGTACAATACTAAGATGGATTATTGGTATGAATGATTACAACTATCAGACACCTTTAATTAACATATTGCTTGCACATGTACATTGAAATCATACATAGGACCAATTTACATCCCTTAATATACCTTCAACAAATTATACTTCTAAAAACAAATTTACATATTACTAAAAGCCATTGTTTTCTCTTATCTCTCTCCTCATTCACTACTACTTACTTTTTTTCTACTTATCCTTCTCATTTTATTCATGTAGATTAAACATTCCTAAAATTGAAACATACAAGGTACAAATAGATTATTCATCATTTTTCTATCACTGCAAGAATTTATCTCATATCGCACTTCACTCATATTGTATTTCTCCTTTTTTTCAAAACACACTTGTTACATTTCAAATTTATATCTTACTCTTTACTCCGAATCATTTCCATATTGCTTATCTACCTTTCAGATTAGCTATCTTTAAACCCTGGATTACTATCAATGCTAGTTTACTTCTCATAGTACAAATCTCATGATCTTGTTTTATAGAAATGCTAGTATTCAAGGTCAAATCACTAGTGACATCCCTTGAACTACTACAACTCTAAAAATTCTAGGGTTTGGTCCTTATCAATAGCATGACGTTATTGTGATGTGACTTTTCTCTCTTAATTTGAAATTCAAACTTTGGATCTCACAAGTTTTACTAAAGTCTTCCTTATATTCTCACTTGAATTTACTTTCTCTTACTTGGCCATTCATATAGATTACATTCTCAATTTACCCTATTAGGGTTTCATCATCATATTGTGTGTCATTATTACATTCACTAGATGTCTCTAACATGGTGGTTATGCATCATATATGATTCATTTTCTTAGCACTTCATCCCACATTGCTCTCATTAAAGAAGATATGAAAGAGAAGATGATTTTAAGACTTAGAATTATTTTCTTCAAACATTCCCTTATTAATTTCTCGTATGTAGGTTTAATTAGTTATCAAGAAGGATATTTGACTAATTAGCACTTTCTTGAATCTCACAACCTGTTTCTTTTATAATCTATATTACTCCATTATGTTTCAAACCCTTCTTTACTTTCCATAATCCCCTTACCATATACTACTATTCCACATGTCATCTTTAACTTCTAGTTTTCTCTTATGATCAATTTTCTTCTTTTTTGTGTATGATCATGTATACCATGTTGCATATATTTCCTTTTATCCTTCTACTAATGTGAAGTTGAAATTCTAAATCAATAATCTCTCTACTAGTATCACCTGATGTTTAATACATTACTTGTCCTTCATTTTAAATCAAACACCTCATGCATGGGTGAAACATAGTTTCTCTTTCAATCAAGTTTTTCCTTCCTGAATATAGTCTACCTTTGTATGACTTATTCATTTATTTAGCTACACTTTTGTTCTTTTTTTAGAAACTAGTTTGTTGTTCTATAGAGACTTAGAATCCAAAGGCAGTAAGGATGAATGTATTAAACTTATTAATAAAGGTATACATTCCATGCTCTCAATTATATCATAACCCTCATTCCTTAATCAAGCTCATTATTTCCAACATGTCTCTTTATTTCATCTAAGTTTCTTATCCTAGTATTATAATTCACACATTTATTTAGTTCTCTTTACCTCAATTTTTCTGAAAATTCTTCACTTCTATGTACTTTTTGTGTACTTAACTCTTTTCTTCTATTTTCCCTTTTTTTTGTATTCCTTCATCCCTTATCCTCAAATTAGGGTTTCTTATCTTAGGCCCCAAATATGGATCTTAGATATCAGTTTCAACTGATTCTTAGTTATCCCAGTCTTTCCCTTATACTTCAAAATCTTAAAGTATATACATTCATACTAGAATTTGGATCTAATCTATCCAGAATTTACTCTTGTTATGTTACTATTAGGAGTCATTAGATCCCAGTAATGCATCCTGCCAGACGGACCATGCCGAACCTACAGTCCTGAAGCCAAGAGCTACTCAGGATTACTCAACTCCTATTCATCTCAAATGTGTGGAAGAAAACTTATCCACTTAGGAAATCTCATTCAAAGATCATTTCTAGTCTACTTGATACAAATAATGTAATCAATAAATGCTACAACTTCATAGTGTACAATAAATCTTAAGGACCCATATATATTTCAAAATATTGAATATCTGAATTCAAACATATAAGAGATTTTCTATTCATCTCCAATAAAACAACAATATGAAATGAAATTTCTATCTCATTTTATATTTATGTTGTTAATTCATGTTACTTATCTTGTTTCTAACCCTAATATTTCTAGGGTTCCTCTCTAGACCATGCTTCCATTGTATACCCGGCCAGGGTATACAGGAAAGAATAGATAGAGTAGTTTGATATTGGTTGATCCAAGTACTCAGATACCGGCCAAGGATATCCAAATACTCAAATCCCCAGAGCTAACACCATAACATCTCCTATCTGCTACACTTATGACTCTAACTTACTAACTTAATGGTCCCTGACAACTCAGCCTAAGCTCTGATACCAAGTTGTTACACCCCGATCTCACAATTACTATTAATCATGAGATTAGGGAATAAATTGAGGATTTAACGTAATACAAAGATCACCCTTAACTTTTTCTTCTTTTTCAAACTCTCTATTTTCTCGCATTGAACCACATAAACTAACTTTACAAGGGAATCTAAACATTGATTTCTCTAATCTGATTTCAACAATAAAAATGCATGTATGAACATTCATTATGTTCCTCAAACTTTTAAGCACATAAGACTTGCTGATTCGCATATATTGCTAAAAGAGGAATGATGTTATACATCATCATTTACAACTCTCTCTTATTTCTTTACAAGGACCTAGAGTGACAAGGACCGACTGAACTTAACTATACTCATACTTAACTCTTGTGGCAGATCTACTCTGATGCAATGATATCTTCAATTCCCATAGTTTCCCTAAAACTTTTGAGTAGAGGGGTGAGCCTACTCGCTCAGTGAATGAGTAAAACAATAATGTAGTCTAAATTACTGAATAAGACATTTATCATTCTTGGATAATTGAAATAAACAAGATAATAATTTCAAATTAAAAGACTAGATATTCAAAAACTTACTAATAACATTAAAGCCTACAACATTAGAAATAAAAAATTATGGAAATATAATCCTCACTATATTCAATATTACATTTAAAGAACAACTACTGCCAAACTAAAATAAAATCTTTCTTAACTCTTCTTACTTATAAGAAACTCTTTAAACTAATATTATCACATTTTAGCTTATGCCCTGATCATATGCAGTGTAATCTACATATGAAGAATCGTAACAAAATACGATCTCACCGTACAAGACTTAGCTGATACCCCGGGATTGCTAAGACTGACAACATCACTAGTCTGTAATAGGAAAATGGTTCTCTGGCCTCGGCACACCTATGGGCTATAAAACTTGACTCCTCCTCTAACCTGATCCCACGGGTGGAGAGTCAAGCCACCTATTGGATTTTCTGTACTCTAGTGCCACCAGGATCTCTAGTTGATGTTGGACACTACATACTGTATTTTAAAGGAGACTTCTATTAGGGCTTCGTCCCCCGTACCACATGTTAGTATGATCTGACCCCCGTATACTGGACACTACCAGGGTTAGGTCATTTCATCCCTACGGCGTAGACCTCTCATAGGGAATCTACGTTGTTCAGGGCTACTATTATTAATGTAACTTTGATTATATCTTTCTCTTAGACTGGTCTTTTTTAATTCTATATATTAATGACAACTCAAACTATTGAATTGAAATCACAGATGATACTGAACTGAATGCTTAACATATTGTTTACCCCTTTCTTAGGGTTTCTCCTTACTCATGCACATATAGCACTTCTCATGTATTCAAACATATATCATGTCTACTCAGAAATATTCTCATTCAACATTTCTCACATTTATGCATGGCATCAATAACATACCTATCTAGGGCATATCATATCTCTCCACTTGCAATAGCATAACAACATATGCATTTCATGACAAGTATTTGAGTTAGAAAATCCAAATCTCATAAACAAAGCATATATGCATATAAGATACTATTCAGCTAAAATCCCGCAATATCACATGAATCATTTCAATCAGCCATTTACTACTAAATTAGATATATATACTTGTAAAAGCATATTAGATTGGGTTTCCATCCTTGATTACTTGCTATTCACATGATATGTATTGTGAAAATCAGAAACTCTATTTATCCATATATCAAAGCAAAGAGATCAAACATGTAGAATTATATGCACTAGGAACATAAGTAAGATCATATAAGCATAAATCCAAATTTCAGCAATAATGTTGTTCAAGCACCTGAATAACTTGAAAATTCAGATCTTCGGAGGATTCTCAATAAACTTATTAATTTTGTAGTATTCAAGATACATGGATATCTATATCCATGTCATCATATAAATGTTTTCAAATCATAGTTGGAACATGGATTGAAGTATTCTATAAACTGAATTCAAGAACAATTCTTTTCATTTATTGTCATCTAGGGAGAAATCAAGAATATAAATTAAAACCATCTAATTGAGTACAATTGATTGAAATATTATTTTACCCACTCACCCTAAGCTATAAAATAGCTTAAAATGTATCCCATATCTGAAAATTTTGAATCCATATCAAAACCCTAGCAATTGCCACTTTCTTCTTCCTTTCAACTGAGAAACCCTAGAATTGAAGATTAGGAGAGAAAGAGTGAGAAAAGGACTTGATTTGATATGATTTCGAATCCAATCAGGGGAGGGATGGAATCTTGACATTTGAGAGAAGATTCACTATGAAACTATATCCAAAGAAGCTAAACTTACATGATTTCATAATTCCTCGGAACCCAAAACCCTAGGTCAGCATCTCCATCACTTTCTCCTCTCAAACCCTAACACACCCTCTCTCTCTAGGATTTTGTTTCTCTAGATTGAATCATTATTTTTGAGATATCCTTGTGTGTTAGGTTGACCATATAGAGAAATTGAGCTGCTTGGGTCAATTGCACATTGACCACTCACTATACTTTCTCTTATTTCAGGTGAATTTTTTGTCATAAAAATATTACTATAACTCATCTATTGATAAGATCTAAATGCATCCAAAAATTCTGAAAATTTTACATGTTGTTTATGACTGAGTTTAAGATCTCCAGTTGAAATTTCATATCATTTGGTGTTACCAAAAAATAAATAAAAATAAAACACTACACTGATGAAAAGCACTCTGTCAGCATTTTGGTCGAAGTATAGTTTGACCGAGAACCACATTCAAAGAACACTCAAATATTCTGAAATTTTTCTCCAACATGCATTATTGAGTTATCCATATCATATCCAAAATTTAATTCAATAAATAAAATTAGAAAATATGAAAAATCATTTACCACACTTCTATCCCGATCAAATTTCATATTCATGTACTATCAAAATCCTAATTTTTGCCGATTAGGGTTTACATTTCTCAAACCCTAATTCTTCAAACTAAAATCATAGTTAGAGTTTTGTCTTAGGTTTGAAACATCACAATTGATCTACTATCATTAATCAAGTCTAAACAATGTTCAATCTAATCAAGCATGTAATCATTCAGGTAAACCCTAGTTTACCAATTATGCACAAATGTGGTCATTACATTCCAAATCGATTCAAAAGACACCATATGAGATATGGAATGGGAATCATTCCAATATGTCTATGTTAAATATTTGGGGATGTGAAGCTTATGTTAGGAAACAATTTCCTAAAAATCTTGGACCCAAATCTTAAAATTGCTATTTTGTTGGATACCCCAAGGAAACTCGGAGATACTACTTCTACACACCAACTAACAACAAAGTGTTTGTTGCTAGGACTGTTGTATTTCTTAAAAAGCAATCTATTTCCAAAGGATTCAGTGGGAGGTATGTAGAGCTCGAAGAATTTTGAGATCAACAAGAAAGCAGAGAACCCGAGGAGGTACATAAGGAATATGAAGACTCACAAACTATTGTGCAATTTCAAGTTCCAAATGTGAGATAAGATCTCATAGGTCCAGTAGGACATGACTTGAGCCTGAGAGATTTGGATTTCTTGTGACTCAAGATAGTGACAAATTGGGAATAGGAGATGATACAACTTCCTATCTAAAAGCTACAAAGGGACCAGAATCTGAGAAATGGCTCAAAGACATGAGATCTGAGATGGAATCCATGTACACCAATAAGGTATGGACCTTGGTGGATCCACCCGAAGGGGTAAAACCCATTGGGTGCAAGTGGGTCTTCAAGAAGAAGACCAACATGGATGGAAATGTTCAATCCTATAAAGGTAGATTGGTTGTGAAAGGATTCCGTCAAATTCAAGGTCTTGATTATGATGAGACCTTCTTACCAGTTGCTATGGTTAAAGCCATCAGGATCATGCTTGCCACTGCAGCTTATCATGACTATGAGATTTGTTAGATGGAAGTTAAAACAACATTTCTTAATGGAAATTTACTTGAGGATGTGTACATGACACAACCTAAGGATTTTATCAATCTGAAACAAGCCAATAAAATATGTAAGATACAAAGGTCAATCTATGGATTGAAGCAAGCATCTCAGAGCGAGAATCAATGTTTTGACAAAGTAGTCAAAAAGTTTGGCTTTAGTCAAAATAAAGATGAACCTTGTATTTACAAAAAGGTTATTGGGAGAACAGTCATATTTCTTATATTGTATGTGGATGACATACTATTGATGGGAAATGGTAACCATACTCTTCAAATGGTAAAATTTTGGCTAGGGAAGACCTTCTCTATGAAGGATTTAGGTGAAGCTTCCTATATACTAGGAATCAAGATCCATAGAGATAGATCTAGCAGGCTTCTAAGCCTAAGCCAGAGAACATACATTGACAAGGTGCTAAAGAGGTTTAGCATGGAGTGTTCTAAGAGAGGTAACTTTCCCATGTCCCATGGGGTTACAATCTCTAAATCCCAATGCCCTATTTCATGTGATGAACGAGCGTGTACGAGTAAGATTTCATATGCATCAACAATTGGATGTATCAAGTACACGATGTTATGTACTCATCCTGATGTGTCGTATGCTTTGAGAATGACAAACCAGTATCAGTCTGATCTAGGTGAATGTCATTGGACAACTGTAAAGAACATCCTAAAGTACTTGAGAAGGAGTAAGGATCAATTCTTGGTATGCGGCCAGGAAGAGCTCATGGTAAAGGGTTACATTGACGCTAGCTTCCACACTAACAAAGATGACTATAGATTGCAATCTGGATTTGTGTTTTGCCTAAACAATAGAGTTATGAGCTAGAAGAGTTCCAAGCAAGAGACGGTTATAGATTCTACAACAGAGGCTGAATATATTATCGCATCTAATGCTGTAAAGGAAGTTGTGTGGATCAAGAAGTTCATTTCTGAAATTGGAGTGGTACTAAGCGCTAGTGATGCAATTGAGTTGTTTTGCAACAACAATGGAGAAATTGCACAGGCTAAAGAACCAAGGTTGCACCAATGTTTCAAACATATTCTATGGAAGATATATCTCATACGAGAGATCGTATAGTGAGGAGATGTGAAGATTTGTAGAGTACCTATAGAAAACAATATGGTTGACCCGCTCACAAAAGCACTTTCACAGCAGAAACATGACGGACATGTTCAATCACTTGGATTGAGATTCATGAGTGATTGGGTATAAGTGCAAGTGGGAATCAGTTGGTATGTATACCCATAGAGAGTATCATTTGATGATTGTAATGGGATACTATGTAAATGATTTGTAATACTATATTGATCGTATCAATAAAGGCAAGTTTCCAATCTAAATGTTTGTGTTTTACATTGTTAGATGACCACAAAACTTATAGATGTCTACATAATAATATACGCAATGACATATGCCTTCAGGTTGATGACTTGAACAATGAGATCATATGTATTCTAAGAGTATGTATTCTTGTTTTGTCCTTAATCGGTTGTTATGGTGGAAATATCCATAGACATCAATAACACATAAGATTAGAATGTATGTTGGTTGATGTAAGAATATCATTATCCATGATATAGAGATATTAAACCAAATACATAGATACTTGTTAGAGAACAGTGTATCGGACAGACCCACCTTGAGAGTGATACATGGATACCATATTTGGTAGTTAGAGTCACATCTCATAGTGATGGTGGTAATTGTGGGTCTTAGACCTGAAGTCACTACACTTATCACATGTTGTTTGGTGTACCTTGACATCATCTACCGTGGTCCTGAATAAGGATTGCCATAAAGATGGTGCTTGGGTGCATTGTGACACATGGAGATGATTGTGAGTAATGTAGATGGAATTTTTCCTTACTACGAGAGTTTGATATTCTGGCCACTTGATTAGTGAGGCAGAGAAATGCATGGCCATGCTGATGTGAGTCAATATGTGATATTAAGCTTACATATATCTTAGACAGTATGCTCTAGTTCAAGGAACATGGATTGAACATTGAAGAGGATAGCTGTTCCATGACTTGAGTTCAATTTGTATATCAGCGACAAAGGAACTATACAATCACTATAACACTAGTCATGAATGATAGGTTAAGTTGTTCTCCAACTTCTCCAATTACTTGGGTGGAAATGAAGTCTTACTAGATACCAATAATTTCTTGTAAAATCATAATATGGTTATGGATATCACTGCCAACGTAATTTGGAGCCTACCAGGTCACACACATAGGATGTGTTGGAATAGGAGTACAATTGCAGTTTTGATTGGAATTGTTCTGAATCACATTGATTACTAAAATGTTTATGTAATCCATTAGAATAATATTGGAATATATTAAAATGTTTGAGCCAATTAATTGGAGTGACTGGCTCTAAGTTCAAGTGGGAGTCTATTGGTATATATGCCCATAGAGCCATCCCGAGTGATTGCATGGAGTCAGATATTAATTAATCAAATAATACAATTATTTGGTTAATTAATTAATTCCAGAATATTCTAATTAATCCACAAGTATTTTAATTAACATAGTATTTATATTTACCAATGGGTTTAGAAAACCCTGCTTCTTTTCGTCTCCTATTTAAAGGGGCTTGACAGCCGATATCTTTACAAGATATTGAGAGAGGCTTTTCAGTTTACGCTCACGTACGTAAACCCTAGTCATCACCGTCATCAGGAGAGAAAGGAGAGCACTGTGATTCTAGCATGTCATCATAAAAGACTACTCCATCCTTTCATCTTAGGAAGTGCGACGTGGAGTTTCATTCCATCCATGTGGATGAAGTAGAGATGCAGACGTTGAGACACCTGTGTTTAGAGGACGTCAATGACCGTCCATACACGCTATGAGTGGCGTACATCACCGCATGAAAGGAGCACCGTCAGATCTTCCTACGACATGTTTGGAGGATGGGAGAGAAGTATCGTCTGTGTAAGTTAGGAGCGTTGTACACCATTGTGCAGTGGGACGTCGTTGGACTTGCTCCGCGATAAGGTATATCCCATAAATACTCTTTCTGAATACGCTATTGTCGACGAGATCCTATTACGGGTTGTGTGGAAACATATTTTATTTTGTTCCTTCCATCATACATGTTTCCTTCCACAAAACCCAACACCATTATCGGGGAAGTATTATGGAGGTTATTGCATAAAAAGGGTGTGTCTATCCAATACATTGACATGATTAAAGACATGTAGAATGCATCAATTGCAAGTGTTAGGACTCCTGAGGAGAGACCCAAATTTTTCCTATCATTGTTGGGTTACATCAAGGATCGACACTTAGCCCATATCTATTTGTTCTTATTATGGATGAGTTACAAAGCATGTTCAAGATAATATCCCTTGGTGTATGCTATTTGTTGATGATATTGTGTTGATTGATGTTTGAACAGAAATATGAAATGGTAAAGTTGAACTTTGGAGAAATGCATTGCAATCTAATGGACTTATGATCAGTAGAAGTAAAATTAAATATATGCATTGCAATTTCAGCCAATCTAGAAGTGTGAATGGTGGAGTCAATATGGATTTAATGAAGGTACCAATATGTGATAAGTTTCATTAATTGGGTTCTATTATTGAAAAGGAGGGTCAGGTCCAAGATGATGTTTGTCACAGGTTCACAGCGGGATGGTTGAAATGGAAAAGTGCAACTGGAGTAGTATGTGACCAAATATCCCTATCAGATTCACAAGTAAATTATATAGAATACACCAGTTATGCTATATGGGAGTGAATGTTGGATAATGAAGAAACAAGGTCTTAGTAAGATGAATATGGCTGAAATGAGTATGTTGAGACGGATGTGTGGGAAGACAAGAAAAGATTGTTTGAGGAATGATTATATTAGTAACAAAGTGAGGGTAGTGGGCATCTAGGATAAGTTGCATGAAGGCCTTCTAAGATGGTACAAGCATGTGCAGCTCAGATCAACAAGTGCACCTATTCAAATCAAGGTTGGTTGAAGTGGAAAAGTGCAACTGGAGTAGTATGTGACCAAATATCCCTATTAGATTCACAAGTAAATTATATAGAATACACCATTCATGCTAAATGGGAGTGAATGTTGGACAATGAAGAATTGGACAATGAAGAAATAAGGTCTCAGTAAGATGAATATGGCTGAAATGAGTATGTTGAGATGGATGTGTGGGAAGAAAAGAAAAGATTGTTTGAGGAATGATTATATTAGTAACAAAGTGAGGGTAGTGGGCATCTAGGATAAGTTGCATGAAGGCCTTCTAAGATGGCACAAACATGTGCAGCTCAGATCAACAAGTGCACCTATTAAAATCAAGGTTATTAAGTCAAACAAAATTAAAAGAAGTAGAGCCAGACCTAAATTAACCTGGAAAGAATGTATAAAGAGAGATTTTTAATCTTTACATCTTGATCAAAGTATGGCTAATTACAAAGCTTATTGGAAAAGAAGGATCCATGCAACTGACCCAACATGGTTGGAAGGATGATGATGATGATGATGATGATGATGATGATGATGATGATGATGATGATGATGATGATGATGATGATGATGATGATGATGATGATGATGATGATGATGATGATGATGATGATGATGATGATGATGATGATGATGATGATGATGATGATGATGATGATGATGATGATGATGATGATGATGATGATGATGATGATGATGATGATCATGATCATGATGATGATGATGATGATGATGATGATGATGATGATGATGATGATGATGATGATGATGATGATGATGATGATGATGATGATGATGATGATGATGATGATGATGATGATGATGATGATGATGATGAGGATGATGATGATGATGATGATGATGATGATGATGATGATGATGATGATGATGATGATGATGATGATGATGATGATGATGATGATGATGATGATGATGATGATGATGATGATGATGATGATGATGATGATGATGATGATGATGATCATGATCATGATGATCATGATCATGATGATGATGATGATGATGATGATGATGATGATGATGATGATGATGATGATGATGATGATGATGATGATGATGATGATGATGATGATGATGATGATGATGATGATGACGACGACGACGATGATGATGACGACGACGACGACGACGATGATGATGATGATGATGATGATGATGATGATGATGATGATGATGATGATGATGATGATGATGATGATGATGATGATGATGATGATGATGATGATGATGATGATGATGATGATGATGATGATGATGATGAAGATGATGATGATGATGATGATGATGATGATGATGATGATGATGTATAATATCACAAGTAAACATGAAATGATCAACAAATTCTTGAGCTCATCTGAACATGGGGCAAATGGCAGTCCCGATAACCCTAATTTAGCTATGTTTTCACTAGCAACAACTTTGTTGTGTCCTATGACCCAGATGAGAATATGTATTTTGGGAGGGCATTTAATCTCCCAAAATTTGTGATCATAGTTTTTATTTATATAACAGGATGTATGAAGAAGTTATATGCTTATTTAGGTTCATGTTTGTCGCCCCACTTTCATGAGTTATGTCTATTGTATCGGTGGACATGATGGAAGTAGTAAATTATGTCTCAATGCTGCAACAAATCTCTAATAAGTGTATCTTGAATCAGTTTGGTTGATGGGAGGAGATGATTTGTAGAATTTTGTCAATGATAGTGTTGATAAATGGAATGTCAATGTTAAGTTTCATGTTAACAATAACATTTCCAAAAAAGCATCAATTGGCGCACAATTTTATATATAAGACATTGTGAATATAATATGATGTTAATAATGCCCCATACTCCTATTTTTTGGTTTAATCAGCATTTCATAGTTGTCTAGGTGTGTCTTTTAATTTTTTATAGTATCTACCCATAAAAAATCATAAATGGTCAACCTATATAATGATCTTAGGGTAACGGGATGTATCTTGAGTAATATGTGGTAAGTGGACCAAATGACAATTGAGTAGAGTGACTCATCTGGCTAGGTAGAGAGTTTTTAGTTTCCATGAAGCAAATATCTTCTATAGGCATAGGATGATAGGGTTCTGACTGAAGGTGGGTAATGTGTATGATTCTTCTTTTCATTTCAACAAGTGTCTATTTATCAAATTTGAGTTGTAGGAGTTGGCATATTTATCAATTGATAAATCTATATATTTATTAATTGATAAATATGTATATGTATCAATTGAGTTTTAGTCTCAAAAGGTGGGGAAATCCCCAAAATATTTTTGTGTTGATAACATTTTATCATTTGGAGTAAAGGAAAAAATATTATCATCAACATATTGCATAATTTGTTCCATACAATTGGGTAGTGTGTCAACATAATTGTTTTTTATGCATAGTTGAAAGATCCTAGTTAAAATGAAGGTAACTAGAATGAAAATATAAGGGTAAATGGGTCTCCTTTATGGTATCAATGGTGCTGAGAAGTATCCAATTGTAGTTCACATTCCTGATGGTTGATACATGGCATGTATTAATGTATGAATGTGTTTGATTGTTCCATCACAATGGGAATCCATAGTCTCTGAGACTAGAGATGAGAAATTTCCAATTTATGATGTCAAACACTTTTCCAAATTCCAGCTTGAGAGTAGGAAGAGGAGTGTGTTTTCTATGACAAGTAAGAATATTTCATTGACCATAGTATATGCATCTTGGATGCTTCGGTCTTTGAGAAAAGTGTTTTGTTGTAGACATATAACCCGATTCGTAGTCATTTTGAGTCAGGTGCTAAGATTTTTGGCAATAATTTTACATGATCCATTAATTGGACTATAGGTCTAAAATAGCTAACATATGAGGGATTATCAAGTTTTTTTATGAGATATACGTATGACTGGTTCAAAATGCCAAATTGATGTGATATGGAATCAATTGTGAATGTAGAAGAATAAGGTTAAAAATTAATGTTGTTCCATTAACAGTGGTATAACTCTAGAGTGAAGCCCTTGGGTCTAGGGGATTTTTTAGCTCCCAGGTTAGTGATAGAACTTTTGATCTCTTCTTCAAGAAATGGTTTAATAAGGGAAAGGGGATTTTCAGTCTTATTTGGGTTGAGTATATCTTAGTTGATGTTGAATAGTGTGGAATATGTATGACCACGATTGAAGATATTTTTGAAGAGTTGGCCAGTTGTTCTATGATATTTTCCTTTTTTTGGGTTATCACGTTATTGATGTTCATAATGTGGATATGATATTGGCATTTTGTTGTTGCAAATTTTGTGAAACAAATCATGGTATATTTTCTCCCACTTTGAGGCATTTGACTTCTCTCATTGTTTCCATGTAGTTCCTATCTTTGTATTTAGATATTTAATTTCCACTTGTAAGGAAAAAATATAGGAGGGTCAATCAAGGGGGAACTCTCGGTAGAGATGAGTTCAACATTTCTTTTGAGTTTTTATTTATGTTGCTGAATGTGTTTTTACTCCATATAATGAGTGTGTATCTGATTGTTTTGTTGTTTTTGTTTATGTAAAAACCTGGTTCACCATCAAAGGATAGTTAGATCAATTTTCAATGACAATTTTCTCAATATGCTATGTGATGTCTAGAGTATTTGAAGTACAAAGGTTTAGGTCCCCATTTCTCATATATTATGTTAACGGTGATGGACAAGTGGTTAAAAATGGGGTGAGTGGTGGCTCTGGCTAATGATAGTCAGTAAGTAGTATCCCATGATTATGAACATAGGAATCTGTCTAGATTGCCCCGTTGATTTCCTTATTTCCATTTGTATTTGATATTAGTAGTTGAGGGGTTAATCAATTTATATTTTTGAATAAAGTTTTTGAAGTTATTGTTGTTTTTGTTATGTTGTTGGGTGGATATGGATGAGTAGTTTCATTCCGATTTGACTCTGGTGAAATTTTAAATTAACTACTAAAATATAGGGGGGTAGAAAATAGACCATCTATAGCTTCAAGTTGAATAAGGAATTTTGTTTTTCACTAGTCTCACCCTAGACCGTAATGAATGTCCAAATGTTTTAGTCTTCTGTGTTTTCCAAAGTGATGGAGATACAATATATACTGATAGTGTGGTTAAAATTTTGGTAGGTATTCAGATTCATCCTAGAGAAGACATACACCAAGTCTAGTGGAGGGAATATAAATCCAATTTCCTCTGATGATGTTCAGGTGGAATGAGGAAAGTTTGCTTTTGGATTCTTGTAAGGTATGAAGGTGTTAATTTTATATAGATGGATATAAAGAATCATATTTTATGAGGTCTATCAGCACTAGTATCACCATGACATTCCATGAAGCGATAGACATTGTGAAAGGTAGTATAAACTATGGAGAGAGACAAGTTTAAAAGTTGAGTTCTAATAGTTGTTCTAAGGTTGTAGCGGTGGGACACCTATTGTGTCAGTCCATGTTGTTCTAATTCTATGAGTGCAATGTTAGCATCCAACATGCATTCAGATGTTATGCCTAATGACCTACCAAAGGTGGAGATTTTAGAACTATAATCCCAGGATGCAATATAAGAGATACAATCAAGAGCATGATACTCTTTATCAACTATAGGTAGAAATGATGAGAGAGTATTACATGTTTTGTTAGCTATGAAGAAATGTTGCTTCTTCTCAGAATTCGGAGTGTAGATGGAAGCTAGTATTTGTGGTACCAAAGTAATGGAGGCCATATTAAATTGGAGTTAGGGTGCATATTTGAGAGAGCTAGTGTTGGTTTTCCCTAGTTTGACCATAATATTTGTTTCAATAAGATCAACCACATCATATACCTCTTTATTAGGGGATTTGAGGATGGTGTTAGGGTGTGTGGTATGTATGTTGAAAGGACCAAGGACACTACCATGTTGTTGAGAGTGGTTGTGTTGGGTGGAGACAAGGTTGGAGTTTATCTGGGGTAGGTGGAAGGACATGATTACTTGTTGGAGGTATGGGTATCATGATCAGATATATGAGCCAATTTGGTATGTTCGGTGTGTGTGAGGAAAGGTGAAGATTTATCCTTCCTAATCCAGAGAAATCCTTTATTGAGGATAGTAGTAAAGGTGGTATGATGCTTGTGACTCTTGTTCCTCTCCTTAGGGTAGTACCGAGTAGTAGGGTGGTTACATAGGCCTATGAAGATGGAAGGAACCTCATGTGGTTACGTCCTTAGGATCTTGATGGTGTAAATGATCTCCCCAATCCTAGTCTTAAGAAATCTAGGTAGAAAAATCTCATGTGCTATAGGAAAGAAGCAAAAAAAATGATGTAGTTGGTGGGTTATAAAGTGTGGGAACAGATAAATAGTAGTGAGGCACCCGCAGTAGTTGAAATATTATGAAAGACATCCATGTCCAAGAGATGACGTGATATCATTGTGATGTATACCCATCCTAATACACAATTTAAGGAAATCTGAACACTAGGTCAAGGGTCCACCAAGAAATGTGAGCTTGGACAAAACTTTCTCTACAAAGAATGGTGATAGTAAGGCCAGCTAGGTGGTCAAGTTTAGGGACTCTAGGCAGAGTTCAAGGAAGTTGTAAAGTAGATATAATTGTAGGTATATGGATGGTGCATCTAGGAATGAGAAGGGAATAAGATCTCATGACATCACCTCATGACATCAAGGATGTTAACTCGGTTGTTGTCAAGATTGTGAATGGTAAGCAGGAGGATACGACCAGTAAGAACCTTTATCCACATCATCAAAATTAAAGGTAGGTTGAGTATGGTTTCTTAACATTGTGTGAAGGTATGATTATCACTACTAGAGGGTGGTTGAGTGGTGGTGGGGGAGGGTGAGGGATGTGTGGATGGATTTACCAGATGCATGGATGGATGAAGGGGAGAAAGGTTGGTTAGGTTGGTTTAGTTTTGTATTGTTAGAATAGGAGTGGTGTATAATCTTGGATCATCCTGGGTAAGAGGGTGTAGAGAGGTTAGAGGATATATGCATGGGGGATGGGGAATGCCTGCATGGGGAGATGGCAATACTTTTGCATGGTTTTGGTATATAATGGAGAAGAGGTTTCTTGTGGTGAGTGGAAGAGTGATTGGTTTTCAGTGTCGATATGGAATAAAGAATGTAACTCTGCTACTAGGAAGAGGTGAAGAAGATTTTTTATGTCTAGAATGATGACCTTCGCATGATTTGATTCCATTTTTTGAAAAGTTGAAAAAATGTGATATGAGTGAGTGATCTTGTAGTAAATGTTATTTTGTAAATGTATGTAATCCTAAGAGATGGTAGAGGGTTAGGATATTTCTTAGAGTAATGTTCAATTCTCTTACATGCACAGAATATTTAGGTTGTTGACAATTGTAGTTATTATGACCAAAATAGTTACATATGTGGCATCTAAATGTAGTCTATTTTTTGTATTTCTTATTTCTTGTGACTAAAATACAAGATGAGGAATTGATAGTATCAAGTAAAGTGTTCTCCAAATAAAAAATGCTTTTGTTCTTTGTGTTGTTGCTAGTAGGATTAGGGATGAAGTTGTACATATAGTTGTGTCATCCAGACTCAAAAAGGTGATCTTCTTCAACTATCAATTTATTTGGACCAGATGTATCTTGTTGGATGTCATTTGTCTTAGGTGTAGTTAGGATAGAGGTTTCATAGGTAATTTGACATATATATCCATTCTCATGTCTATTGTAGATGTGAAATCTTATAGTCGAGACAAGTTGATCTTGGGAATATTCTTCCTTTGTCCTTGAAGAATCAAAGTGCAGAGATGTTTGTTGGGCAATTCTATGCTTATCCCGTTTGTAGATGGTGAAGTAAGGGGTCTCCAAGGAGAACAAAGGAAGAGGAAGATAGTGTGCTTGCACATGGATGATGATTAATATGGATGATGTTGTTTCCAATAGGATTTAGTTCTAGGATTCACCCCGTAATGGGTCTGAGTTCACAAATAAGAGATATCTAGTCCCAAATAGTGTAAAGGTGTTGTCACTTGTTGATATGGAATAAGACTTTAAAGCTTCGACTATCGAGTTTTGTGCAAGCATATCTAGGATTGTTTTAGTGTAACTTCTAGGGATATAGAATCATCCACCTCAAAATGAAGTTGAGGGATGTGGAAATAATAGTGTGTTTCGTGGATGGAGCGCGTGTGTATTTTGGTATATTTGTTGTCTAAGTATGAATGCATGGATGATTGTGTTATATAGTTATGAGTGAGTATCTTCATCTCTTGGTTAATTAATAGCTATTTCGATGATATTATTAGGCGGCGTGTGAGGATTCCACCTATTCACATCTTGAGAGATCAGAAAACAACAATATTGTCAATTAATGGGATAGGAATTATGACCATAGTCATTAAAACTATGAATTTGAGCCTATAAATCTGAAGTCTTTTGGGAGCATAAGAGTTTCCTTTACTTTCATTGTGTTGTCAACTAGAAGGTTTACCTAGAGAATAACCTCTAGAGGACAGTAAACTGAAGAGATCCAACTTGAAACTATCAAACCATTAGTGTCCAACCTAACATGATATAGATAGGAATTGTATAGGGAGGGGATAGGATGTGTTCCATTAGATATTCATGGCCTAAAGAGATGAGTTCCTCAAAGGTGGGGGAGAAAATAAGGGAACTTGTTGATATTCTTACATGTGGACCTTAGTCTATGATGACTGTATAATTCTATCATTGCATTCTCTTTAACCATACTAGTGGCTCTCACTTTTATTCTTCCTCAAGCATCTCTCTTTGATTGTAGAATGAAGGAGGAATTTGCACAGGAAATGGCATATGAGATCAATAAAGAGGTCGATGAGACATGTTGAAACACATGGGGGCAGCAAATTATAATATTTTCAATAGTAAGATCTAAGGGATATGTTGTCCTTGAGTTAATGAAAGGTGTGCTCCAAAATCTCAAATTGGTTTTTCATATCAAATTCATGGTTTGTCATGTCAATTGTACTCAACCAACGGGATCTAAATATATGTTCATCGATTGTTGTCGAACTACCAATTTGATTGGGAAGCTTTTATATATGTTAATAAATCTATGCAATTGGAATCACTCATGAACATAACCTTGATGCCTCCACACCCACTTGTATTTCTAGTGCATTACATAATCGAACTTTGAAAGAAATATCTATATATTTTAGAACATGTGTGATCTATTATTTCTATATTTTTCTATGTTTATGTTTCTCTTAGATTGCATTTTATTGACTGTCTTGGCTACTATATAGAACTTTTTGATAATATTGAATAAGTGCTTGACTTGGTAATTACCCTTCTCTTATGATTTCTGATATCTCATTCACATATATCATTTCTTGCATATTCGAACAAAAATCATTTCTAATGATATTCATTCTTATTCAACATTTCTCACATTTAAATAAAACATAAACATATGCTCTAACTAAGGGAATGTCATTTATATGTACTTGAAATAGCATAATACCTTAGTAATTTCATGGCAATGATAAAAACTTGAGCTTCCGCATCACACAGTTGAAATTTTGCATGAGTATATGATGATACTCCACTAGTGTCCCTCACGAAAACTAATTGCTTCAGTCAGCCATATATAGTTGAATAGGACAACTACACTTTTAGAGGAACTAAAATGGTTTTGCATCACTTATTATTGGATTTTCATCAAATATGTATTGTGTAAATCATAAGCTATAACTTGTCAGTATTGTAGATAAATTGATCAAACATGTCCAGTTCAAACAATACCTGCATAGGTAGGTCGTATTATCATTTATCTAGGTTTCACCTAGATTGCCACTCAAACACCCAAAAATTCTAGAAAGTTAAATTAACAAAAAATCTAAACAATAAATTTCTAAACCCACTGGCATTCAGTATGCATGAATTTTCGTACACAAATCATTATATAAGCATCGTGTCAACATGTTTTTAAAATTGAATGAAATGTCGTGTAAATAGAATTCATGAATAGTAACTTTCTTTTATTTGTCATTTGTGGAAGAATTGAGAATTTAGAGGAGATTTCATATGATTGAGTTCCATACTGAACAATTTCTTTACATGCTTATTTTGATCCACTTATCTTTAGTTTCAAATCTTAGAGAAATCAATTTGATCTCTTGTTGGATCGGTATATCAAGAACATAGTGGTTCACATTGAGTGGTTTATGTTTAGAATAGGGTTTTTTAACCCTTCTTTGATCCAACCTAGGAAAAAATGTCGACTAAAATATCAGGGGGGAATACATAGATAGTTATATACATAATTTCCAATTACAAAAAAGAGGAATCATTTGATAAAACATTCACTTACCAGGAGTTAACCCAAAATGAAGAACTTTTTCTTCATGTTTCTTGATAAATCTCCCTTGGATCTCCTGTAAGATCACCCTTATGTCAAATTATAGGTTTGAATTTTTTATTTTAGACCAACTTCTACTTTTTAAAAGTTGAGTTTACATATTGGAAGTATGGATGATTTCTTGGCCTATTGAGGTTGTAGAACCCCTATCTTAGGATGGACTTTACGAAATTGACTTTTTGGATGAGGGGGCTGTTGGTGAATTGGGAATGTTGCATGTTCATTGTTGCTTGATAGAGGTGTTAAAATTTTGATCTCATTTAAGGAACTAAATGACTAATATATCAAATAATGTGTTAAGGAATAGGCAGTTGGTAGCGAACTAGTTCTAAGATTGGGGGTGAAATGGCATTTGACCATATTAGAAATAATTTTATTAGATAAACATTGAGTTGTAGCTTCCTATCAACTTATTATATTGATTCCAAACCTATGGATTTCATCCAATTCAGACTTATCCATAAAATACTAATACTCAAATACAAAATGATGTCACTCATTCTGAATAGTATGGTTGACATAATATTTACTTTAGAAATGTCCATTTAAAAATAGGTTCATTAAGTAACTATTAATTCTAAAGAAGTTAATTAAAAATCATACTTCAATTATATAATACAAAAAATTCAATGCAATCTGAACTACCAATAAATTACCAAAAGCATGTGTACTACACTACTATATTATCACCATTTTTTTGTTATTTTTTATAATATTCTAACAAATTATATAAATTTGTACATGGAGTTTCAAAAAATCTAAAAATGATAATGATGTCAAATACTCGATATCTATATCATGTATTTGACTGAGGGGTATGGTGTAAGGAGTGGGATCCATAGGGGATCCATTCCCTACTAAAAATTTGAAGAATAAAACATCCATTCCAAACACACTCAAGAGGTATGTTGGAACAAGTGTAAAAATTTTAAATTTCAAATTATGGTATACAGAGGACCAAAGAGTATGGCAACCGAATAAAAGTAATGATTATTTTCAATTTTACAACAAGATTACAAAAGTACATCATAATATCCCACCCACATAGGGTTTACATGTATGACACAACATAAGGATCTAGTAGAGGGAAATATAAACCACATCAATTTTGTCTCCAAGCATCAACTCCTTAAACTAAGTCCATGTTGGATGCCATGTTCTCCTTTACCTATACCTGGGGTTGGAAGCATACCCCAGCAAGAGGAGAAAAATGGATGACATCAACAAAGTTGGTATGTGCATACTAAAATATAATTGAGCAACATTGAATAAACGATGTCAAATAAAAGGCTTCCGATAGAAAAAAGTAAAGTACTACCCAAGAGGGCATAAAATAAATGAATCACAATAAAAGAGATAAAGAAGAGAAAAGTTTAAGAATAAGGCATCCATGTGTTCCACCTATGACAATACTAGACAATATAAATATTTAGGTGGGAAATAATACATCTACTAAAAATGTAGGGTGAGAAGAGTCTTGTATACATATGCTCTAAAATGTGGAGTGGCAGGTTCTGTAAACATCTTCCTGGGCAAGAAAACACGTCTGCCCTAAGTATTTTCATATGCAGGAATTTTCACATCTGCATTCATATTTGGAAATTTTCAGATTCACATATAAAGCACATATAGATTATACTAGTAGTCACCACATGATGCATATAAACAGAATAAGAAAGTATAAAAGAGAATAAGAGAGATGAGAAAATCCAACAAAATAAAGTAGGATCAGAGGATCCATGCCATCACATAATGTGTCGTATAAACATCGACTACAAATATGGGCAAAGAAGCACATATAAGCAAAGAATGGTCCACCATTAGTAATGTATAAACAAGAGTCCAAGAGAATTTCAAATCATATAACATGATCACAAGATCAGTAACAAATAAAAGGTACTTTACATGAAGCATATTTTCAACAACAAAATATTGTGTATGGTATTGTCCATAGGACCAAGAAAATATGAAAATAGGCCAATTGCTCAATGTGAATAATAAGAGATGCAATCATACTTTAAAGCATACTCCTAGAAACACTCTTCACCAATGTAGTTGTTTCCAAGATCATTTTTTCCTAATTACAAATTATTGACATGTATTAGGGTTTTATGTGTAAAGAAATCTTAAATCTAGACCTTTTTGGAAAACCTCTAATTTTGACTCTAAAAATCTCACCAAGAAACTTATTAGGTTCTATTGATCAAGAAAACATATTTTTATGTTAAATTTAGAGTTTATATGACAAAGTTACAATTTTATGAACTTTATGCATATATTTCATTTCCCAAAAATCAACCTTAGAAAAGAATGCAAATTAGACACTGAAACCATTTTACTAGATAGAGCTCATTTTTCCTATTCCAAAACATATTTATTTATAATTTTTGGAGCTTCCAATAGAAAGATATATTTTTTACAAGATTCACTTTATTTACTAATTTATTTGTGAAATCAAATTGCGAGAAACCATTTTGCCCGTGAATCGAAAATCAAAACTTTAAGCTATGAAAGGGTATAAATGTATGATTTGTGCGAGCGTGACAAGCGGAAAAAATCAAATTAAAATGTGGTGATTTATAAGAATACTCATAATGAGAAAATGAAAATAACATAGAATAGAGGGGCAAAAAGGGGAAAACACAAGGGATCTTCCCCTTCCCCACTACACGCACCATGGCCGGATGGGTAAGGATAAGCTTGTCCAAGAATTTGGGGAAAAGTTAATGAAACTAACTAGCCAATCATGATGAACAAGTGCCAAAGTTGTTTACCTGATGTTCAATTATGCTCTGAAGAAGCAACGCATCAGGGAGAGGTTTCGTAAACTCAAACCAAGAACAGTTACAAAAAGTAACAATGAGTTGTTCTTGATAAAAATGTAACTATATGAAGATAACATTACACAATTATTGTGTTGCAGCTTCTAAATAACAAAGTATCATATTTCTATTTATAATGTATATCTTTGAATATTTAAGTAACTATATGAACTAAAAAGCAACATGAACAACTCAAGCGTAACAGGTGCACCCATAATGTATCGTATTGACACAAATAGTAACTATATGGTACAAAAAGTAATATTTTGACGTAAAAGTAAGTTTATGATTGAACTGTAACAGAATTAGCACGATCTTGAGTAAGGACTAGTTTATAGCAAGAAGGATTTCTCAAATATGATACTAAATGGTAGAAATAGAAAAACAAATTCACAAATACGATATGTAACAAAAAATGGAAGAAAATATCACATGCCCACCAAACTTTGAAGAATCTTAAAATACATTTGAATTCGATACAGATGCAGCTCCATAGAAAAGAGTAACAATAAAATTGAAGTGTGATCAAATGTGAATTACAACTGCCGCAAAGTAAATTTGAACCATTACATTTACATCAATTTTTGACATGACTCACACACTAAACAATTGGATAACATTGCACTAAAAAACTCAATAATCAATTACAACATTAGAAGTAGTAGTAGATTTGCATCAGGAAAACAACACTAGAAGAAATATTAGCAACAACAATATAGTAGAGCAAGGAGTATCATTACAGATCAACCAAGAAAAGTAACATATCAATCAGTAACACCCCAATCCAGAAAAGTATCTTTGTAAATAGATGAGTAAGTATGAGAACAGAATAATAACTATGTGAACCAAAAAGTAGTTGTGTACACTGGAAAGTAATTATTGGACATATAAAGTAACTCTGATAAAAAAAGTAACAAAAGGTTCTGAGATGTAACTACAAAGGAACACTTACAGATGAACCACTACAAAAATGCCAACCACAACTTTCAAGAAAGAACATGCTCAGTTCCTACACATAAACCAAAAAAAAAGAAATTAAGACAACAACTATGTAGATTTCCAAAATATATCTTCTTAGTAGGTAACACATACACATATTTCTTTGAAGGATACTTTTTGCTATCATGATTGACGTTGTATTGTAATAAACTTTTACACTGTCTCATTTTAGATTGAGAAATTTCAACTCCAGATTTATACCGTACATTAATCGCTCTAGATCTTCCTTTAGTTTTAGAAATACTAGGAATGTTGACCTTGACAGTAGCAACAGAAGCTGTATTAGAATCAGTTACACCAACATCATCAACATCTAATTTAGATAGCTCCTTCTACAAAGAAACGAGCCTATCAAGACAAATATCTATAGCGTTGTTCCTACATGCTATGTTCACAACTGAATTGCAAGTAGAAACCAGGTGAAGTGTACTTCTAGTATATATATATATATATATATCAGGAAGAGTGGAAAAATCACGATTCCTAAGATAAGCAAGAATGTGCCTACATGGAATTCCTTTGAATTATAACATGAAACAATTATAAGATAGCATACCCATAGATGAATCTTTCTTTAAAACACGAGGAACTAGAACCACCAACACGATAGACCTCAAACACACCTTCATTAGAAGTATCCTTCACATTATAAACCATACTTTGATGAATGTCATATTGAAATATCTTAAAAATTGACTTGGTGTATATACCTCTCATTTTCTCCTCCAAAGGACAAAATGAAGCTAAAGGAAGATTGTTGTACTCGTCGTCAAAATCCTTGAAATTTTCTATCTCTTGCACATGAGAATAAGCAGTCTCCAAGATACAAACAACTTCAGAGAGTGTTTTTTGGCTATTGACGTGGCTTCTAATGAATGCATTAAGGCTCTCACTTCTTTGGGTTGTCCTCATGCCAACAAATAAAGAATCATGCATAAAACATGGCACCCATTGTCACCACATGGCATACACATCACAAAACCAATTAATGGATAATAAGATGTTCTCTGACTATAGAACTCCATCTCTAATAAAAATTGTTTGTATTATCTACATTCCAGATACATTCATTCAAAGCACTAATGATATGATCCTTGTTAGGTACTCCACCAAGTTTAAAGGGGAGTTTTTATATAATGTTCTAGGTGCAAAAACATAGATTACATGATAGAAAACTAGTAATGATCGCAACATTCATTGTTGGGTCTTGATCAGTTATGATGGAGACCGGTTCTTTGGCAAAACACAATAAATATTGATTGAAAACCCATAGAAATGACTAGTACTTCTCAGATGAAAACAAGGCTGAAGCAAATAACATTGTTTCGCAATGGTGATCAACACCACCAAATATTCCAAAAACCATTGAATACTTATTGGTATGATAAGTGGTATCAAATACAATGGCATCACCAAAGAGTGCACGATCATCAACATAAATCGGATCAAACCAAAAAAGATGTCGAGCAACTGTCAAAATCTTTTTGATATGTATAAAAGAATTTAGAATCCAAGACTATGAAGCTTGCAAAATGATCTAACACCATATCCACATCATATTTTTATGACTCTTTTCTCTTTCTACTAAGGTGTCCATGAGCTTGTCTACTAGTAAATGTCAACTTTTCATAACCACCAGACTCTATTGCTATTAATGCAAGTTGTTTGGAGACAGGAATGTTTTCTTGACTCATAGAAGAAATCATTTCTTTTTGAGGTTGGTCAAGAGAATAATTACACTTCAAGTAGCACAAGTGAGCGTCATCGACAAGATCATGATTGTGCTCATAAACAAAAGTAGTAACAACCCATGTAGATGATGACTTGTCTAGTGTAAATCAGATCATGGCTTTGCACCCACACCTTTTCATAGAATACTTATGCTTCTTGGACAACTTCTCATGTAGAACGCCAACTTCATCACAAATAGGGCTCAAAAGCCCTTTAGATTTCTTAGAATGAATAATATGACCTTATCTTATCACAAACCAAATCTTTAGCAAGGAAAATCTCAGTACTTCATTCATAACGATTATCATCTTTCCTAACTTTAAACCCAATCATACCAGCATTTCTAGAATAAAAAGATATACCATCATCTAAACTTTTGAATTCAATTCCAATTCTAGGGATATCAGCTGAGGACATAGTATCAACATCGACAGATGAATAAGACTGGACATCATCATCATCACAGTAAATCATATCATTATTAGCATTAGTATCGAGACTATGATCCATAACAGAAATGACATGTCGGAAAACATGCATAAAATAATGCATAGATGATTGATAAACATACATACAAAAATCTATTTTCAAAAACATAAAAAGGGATGAGTATTGCTGGAATAAAATAGATAGAAAAGATACCCATTTCATGTATATACTCATCTAATGATGTTTTATTATAAAATTCATCAAAGACAATAGAAAAATAATGAATTCAGTAAATACTTATATGTATTACAGTAGTTAATTCCAACAACTACATTACTATTACTAATCATATTCGGTAGTATTTCACTGAAATGTGCCCCATGTGTATAAACCACTAGAAAGTACATATCTGAACATCACTGCATATCTGAAAATGATTCCAAGAAGGGCAAGTAACAACAACAACTAGAAAGTAACTATTCGAACTTTAAATTCAAAGAGTGAACAAAAAATTATCTATTTAATGAATAAAGTAATTGTGGGTAAACAAAGGTAACTGCGTGTTACATAAAGTAACTACAATGAAAGAAAAGTAAATATTAGAACTAATTGTTTGATTTTCATATCTAACTATGCATCAAGTTTCATTGAAGCTCTGACAGAGTGAACAATACTCAAGATGAATAAATAGAATTGACTTCGAATTAAGAAAAGAAAAGATGAAAATTCAAGAGATGCTAGATAGAAAAAGGATGCACAAATGAAGTAGGACAGGATGGAGAACCCAATCCCCAAATAGGTTGATAGCCTATCATAGATAGGGAGAAGGTATGGGAGAGGCATGGGATGCTTATTGCATGGTTGTTACCTGAGCAGCATTGTCATCATCAATGATTGCAATCTAGGCCACCTGGTCCTCCTCCTCTCACCACCAACAAAATGCTCTCAATTTGGAAATCAAGAATGTGGAAAATTTGGGATCTTCACCATATTTGGGTGCGGAAATCGTCATCGACGTCATCAACATTTTCTGTCTTCAGATGCGGGAAATCAGGGATGGAAGTCCTCAAGCTGTTTAGGAAGACGACAGAATCAAAGGAAGTGGGAGAAGAAAAAAAGGAAGCACAAGCCGAATAGAAGGACATGAGATTCAATATTTACAAGAATGCCACTGCATCTTTAGACATGAGTAGCATAGCTACAGTATAAGTGCGGGTATTAAATGAACAACCACACACACACACACACACATATATATATATATATAGAGAGAGAGATACGTACTACCTTCATACAAAGTTTTCACAAGCATGTGTTGGAGGAAATTTTGAAGAGTATAGAGGGAGGTGGATGAAATATTTTTATTTGTTTTTAGAATCAAATAGTTTTTCATAAAATTTTATATCTATACTATGTTTGAAAAGTAAGAAAAGAAGGATAAATTTTTTCCTTTATTTTTTGAAATTATAAAATGATATGTTTTTTATTTTGAGAAAGAAAATGTGAATAGAATGAATTTATGTATGGTTATTATAGCAAAGAACCAAAAAAAACCTAGGAATCATTCATGTTTTCAAATGCATGAAGATTTTTGTTGTTACATCTAGTAAATGAAAATGATGACTATACTAATTTTCTATATATATTGAAGGAACATGTTGTTGTGAAATTTACATGTTGTTACATGGATCATCAACAATTACAATGAATTAGTGTATTGAGGTCAGATCCAGATAAGAAATATGTAGAATAAATAGAGCAAGTTAATAGAAATAAAGTGGAGTTATAATTTCAAACCAGACCGTTTGTTGAAAAAAGAACATGATACTTAAAGAAATCAACAACTTACAATCCTGAAAGATGAGATTCATTCTTCTAGTCCACCCAGAAACCAACTTCTAGTAGAAAATGTCTTGCTCATGCTTGAAGAAGATCAACATGCATTACCAATGCAGCTTAGCGATTGCTGGTACTACCACTTGGACAAATCACGCCTTTTGGGAGAAGAAGGAATAACTTTCTTCTCACAAGAGAGAAATCTCCAGAAGTAAATCAGGAGCGACCCCAACAAAAGAAAAGTTTAGAATTGTGCTTCACACATAGAATGGCTAATGGTTGTATGTTCTGAAGTTGTCCATAAATTTAATGACCAAATACTTATTTATAACCCTTTTACACTCCCACATCCTATTTCTAGTAAGACGTGATCACTTGATCTCTCTTGTACACAAAAATATAAAATGAGGAGTCTCTTTGTGAATAAGAAAAATAAGGAGTTCGTTTCCTATTAAGGAGGCAAATATCTTTTTTCACTTAATATGGAAAATGTCTCTTTTCAATCAGTTAGGAAAATATCTCTTTCCAATTAATAAGGAAAATGTTTCTTTCCAATTAATAAAGGAAAACATATATTTCCAAATAATAAAGTAAATGTATCTTTTCAATTAATAAAGAAAACTTCTCTTTGCACTTAATAAAATAAAACATCTCTTTTTGATTAATAAAGAAAATCAGGAACCCATTTCCAATTCAGATTGCATTAACTAAACATCCAAATTAATTAATTAAGTAGTGATAGTTTTGTGCAAATAAAAAGGAGATGAGAAAATAGAAGGTAATTTCCTAGTCCAGTTCCTAGTTTGCACAAAAGAATAAGTTACTTTTTCCTCCACCCTTCTTATGTACTGGTTGCACTTACATTGGGCTTAACTAGGGCTATAAATGGACATGGGTATACCCACATACCCTCAAACCCATACCCTCTATACCCGTCATGGGTATACATTTTTATAACCACATAACCGCTTACCCTTATACCCACGTATCTGCTTCTTACTAGGTAAGGTTATGGTTATGTATGTACCCATACCCTGTATACCCATATACCCATTTAAATATAATTTTATATAAAAAAAATTTACTAGAATGTAATGGTGCATATTTTAGCACTTAAATTTTGTAAGTATAAATATCTTAAAATAGTAAAGTTTATATTAGAATCTAACGATCCATATTCACCAGTGAAGCCAACATGACGCCTAAGATCAATTGTTGACTTTATTTTTCTATTAATAATATAGTCAAAGTTTGTAATATTTACCAATAGAGCTAATATTCATCATTCCTTTTTATATTTTGATTTGGTTGTATCAACATGTTACTCTTAGTTGTCCATTATATGATGACATATTATATACTTATCAATTGTTATATGCACGTGATATATAATGTATTTTATGTCATAGTAGTATCAATATCGCCTAATTTGTCTAGTGTTTGTTGTACCCAAACTTTATGTTGTGTTATTGTAGCAAGTCTATTCATAACCATATACCCAGTTACCCATTCAATACCCATTGGTTATGTGGGTCTGGGTATGGTGAGGGTATAGCTTTTGAAAATGTGGGTATATACCCATACCCATATCTGCTTAACTTAATGGTTAAGGTTATGGATATGACCATAACTGCACCATACCCTACCCATTTACAACCCTAGGCTTAACCCATCTTAAATAAATAGATATAGTAGCCACACACACACACACACACATATATATATATATATATATATATATATATTTATATATATATATATATATATATATATTTATATAGTGTGTGTGTGTAACAATCCCCCATAAAGTCCAATGTGTAGTGTGCTCTTCCGTAAGACCTTCATATTGTGCTTTCAGCATATACCTTTTGGTTTGAATATACTTGAGTTGTCTAATTATGATCTGCGCATGAACTAGGTTAACAAAAATCTTGAACCTAAACCATGGGTGTAAGAGTATTGGTCGGTAACAACACAATAAAGACATGGAAGGAAAGAAAAAAATGCTACATTAAGGCCAAGTATAAAAGAACATGTCATGATTGATATTAGGAAACAACCTGATTCCCTTAATGTGTCCTATACAACCTAAATCATTTGTTGGAGTCTCTAAGGCTATACTTCTAACATCCTATCATGAGACTTGACACCACACAAAGACGGGTCTCTTACTAACTTATAGTCATGACACTAACATGTTTCCCACGTGATAGACACATGGATGTAAGAAACATTAATAAAAATCATAGTGTCATCTGATTCGCCTGACAACTTATTATTACCACATGGAACCCAATTTGTGGGATCTTCACTCTTTTGAGATGATTTTATACTATGTATTTAAAAGGAGAGAACATAGTGTCATCTGATTCACATCAAAACTTGTTATTACCACATTAAACCCGATTTGGATCTCCACTCTTTTGAGTTGGTTTTTTTAATGCAAATCTAAAGGGGTTTCAGTCCCATTCCAAACTTGGACTTCTCCATTAAGGTCATGTGAAGACGTTTAGTAAAAGGATCAACTATATTATCTTTGAAACTGACGTAGTCCACAACCATGACCCCATTAGACACTAATTCCCTTAGAGACTTGAGTCTGACTTGGATGTGTCTACATTTTTTTTACTGTACTTAAAATTCCTTATCTTAAAAATGGTTGTAGTGCTATCACAGTGAACTGAAATAGCAAGTAGATGCTTCTTTACCATTTCTAAAATAGACATAAGTTTATGCAGCCATTTGGCTTCCAATCTAGTTTCATCTAAAGCAAAAAACTCTTCTTCAAAAGTAGATCAAGAAAAAATGGTATGTTTCTTGGACCTCCAGGTAGCAACACCTCCTCACAACAGGAATAGATATCTTGAGACACCATTACTTCTAGAGTTCATGGTAATCCAACTTGCATCATTATATCCTTTGACTACAGAAGGATATTTTTCATAATACAGCCCAGGGGAAAAAGTTCCCTTAGTATACCTCAAAATTCTACCAAGAGCTTCCCAATGTGTCTTGTCATGACAACTGGTGTATCTACTTAACTTATGAAAAACACAATGTCTAGTCATGTGCAGTTCATAAGATACATCAAACTTTTGATAATATGAGAGTATCATAATTGAGACATTAGAACTCTAGTATCATTTTTGAATAAGGCCTTGGATGAATCATATGTATTCTTAACATATTTACATGATGTGTGCTCAAACCTCTCTAGTATCTACTCAAAAGAATAAGACTAAGAGAGGGAGAGAGTTATACCATCTATAGACCCTATGATTTTAGGCCTGAAAATCACATCAACAACACCTATATCCTTCATCTCAAACTTTCTACATAAGAATGAATTTGTCTCATTTACTACCTTCATATCAAAACAAAAAAGTAGGATATCATTCGCATATAAGCATAACAGAATGAATCCATCATTGATAATTTTACAGAAGAGACACTTATCAAAATTATTTGAAATAAAGCCAAACGATTATAGTACAGAGTCAAACTTATCATGCCATTTCTTAGGGGCTTGTTTTAAGCTATATAATGACTTGACAAGTTTACACACATTGGACTCATTTCCATGACCTACAAATCCTTCAAGTTGATCTGTATATATCTCCTCTTGAATATCATCATGAAAGAACACAAACTTCACATCTATATGATGGATAGAGAGATTACAAATGGAAGTCAATTTTATAAGAACTCAGACTGTAGTCATACATAAAACATGCATCTATGTGTAACCCTTAGCAACTAACCTAGATTTATACTTATTAATTGTCCCAATTTGCATTAAGTTTCTTCTTAAAGATCCATTTGCACCCAACTGTAGAGAAACCAAGAGGTAAATCACTAATTCTCAAGTTCCATCTGAGAGAATTGATTGGATTTCATTATTAACATACTCTTTCCAAAAGTTTGTTTTTGAAGAATGTATGGCTTGTTTGAAACATACAACATCATTTATCTTAAATATTGTAAGTGAAAAACTCACTTCCAAAATCTTTGAATAGCTTAGTCCGCTTACTTATCCTTGGTTCAACCATTTCTTCAGAATCATCAAATTCATAAATATCTTATTTTGAGTTGCCCCCCACAGTTATCATTCTTTCCACATGCTGGGGAATGGAACCTGTAATGAATGAATCATTTCAAGATACTTCTTTTAGAATACTAGATTTCATGGGAAACACATACTCAAGGAATGTAGGATCATGTAGTTTCACAATTGTATTGACATCAATGCCTAAGACATCTGATTCTACAATCAAGAATCTATAGGCATGACTTGTCTCTACATAACCTAAGAAGATGGCATCAAAAATATTTGGTACCATTTTTTTCCTTTTGTGTTCAGGGACAAATACCTTATTAAGGCACCCCCACACTTGAAGATGTTTGGGACTCAATTTTTCCCCCCACTGTATCTCAAATAGACTACTTCCTTTTTATTTATGAGGAACTGTATTTAGAATATGGCAAGCCATGTTCAACGCTTCCCCCACATAAAGTTGGTTAGACTTGAGGTTTGGAGTATGGTATTAACAATATCTATTAGGGTTAGGTTCTTACATTATTCAATCCCATTGGATTGTGGTGAATAAGGAGTAGTAACCTCATGAACTACACCATGGAATTGACAAAATTACAAGAACTAGTTCGAGGTGTACTCTCCTTCCCTATCAGACCTTCTCTTTTTAGTACTTTACTAGTTTGGATTTCAACTTCTTTCTTATATATTTTAAATTTATCCAATTCCTCATCTTTACTTTTAAGTAAATAGACATAATAATATCCACTTGTTTCATCAATAAAAGTCATGAAGTAACATTTTTTGTCCCTAGTTGATTTCCCATTAAACTCGTAGATATTGGTGTGTACTAAATCAAGGATTATCGAATTCCTATTCACACAATAGAAAGGCCACCTAGGCAATTTAACTTGCAGACATATTTCACATCTACAAACATTAATGTCAGATCTAAAAATTAATTATGGATTCATTATTCATTTAATTGAGCCAAAATTAACATGTTCAAAATGACTATGCCGCATATCAAAAGATACAAGATTCATGCAAACAACAATTTTCAAATTTATATTGAACTTGAAACAGGCTCAACAAGAATCTTAAATACATTCTCCATGTCACGTAAATACCCCCTACCAAGAAATAAAGTATCATGAGAGTGTGTAATAATAGCCTTAATAAATTTACAGTCTATTCTAAAAGCATCCCTAATAAGAATTGTGCTACTAAGTATATTGTGACACTAAGTATATTGTGCCGAATTGATGGGAGATGTCTAACTCTATGAAGTGTGTGAAGCTTTCCTGAAGGGAAATTGAAGCCCATATTTCCTTCACCTTTAGTTCTATAGAGTTACAATCACACAAAGTCATGGACCGACCTCTAGATGACTGATAAGACAAAAACATGGACTTGTTAGCACAAATATGTACATTAGCCCCGATATCAATTATCCATTAAAGTGGTTCAAAAATTGAAAGTATTTTAGGTTTTATAGACACATACCATCATTGCAATTCAATGATGCAACCATCATGTTGGCTACAACCTCCTAATTAGCAGATGAAACACTTTCCTTTGCCTTCTTCAAAGGACAATCCTTGTTCTAGTGGCTAACCTATGCACATGTCCAAAAAGATTTGTTTGTTAGTATATTTTGAATCTCAACCTTAGATTTATGTGTATTCTTGTAATTATTCTCGTTACATAGCAACAATAAAATTGATAGTGGAGTTTACATTAGTAGATAACTTGATATTCTTCTCTTTCAAATGCTCTTCTTGTATGTTAGTGTCCCTCATGAGATTGTTCTTATCACAATGCTTAAGAGTCATGCTAAATGACTCCAAGATTTAGGTAAATTTAATTATGAAAATAAGTGCAAACTTTCCAAGAAATACCATGCTCTAAGAGCTTATGAACTAAGAGTTAAAAGTCATGAGTTTGGCCCTAAAATAGATTTACCTTCAACCATCTAAAACTTTAGAAATTTGGAGGCACAATACTTTAGCACCCCACTTTTCCATATTATAATTCTTTTCTAATGCCCCGCAAAATTTTAGAAGTAATAACATGTGTCTTAGAGTACAAATAATACAATTTTTTATTTAAAGTAAATAAAATTAATCCTCAGGACGTCTTATCACCCTTCTTCTAAGCTTTAATTAATTTAGAATTATTATATATAATTTCATCGACTTTAGGTTCATTCTCTTCTATGAATTGATCATAACCTACCATTTCCACCCAATTTTGTATCCTAATTTGCCAACGGGAAAAGATTGTACCATAAAATTTTTAGGCATATTTGCAGTGTTAATTTTATTGCCAAAAACATGATCAACCATTGTTAATTAATGATATGACTGATTTCTTTAAGAATATTGTGAGTTTAATATGTCTTTTGTATCAGCAATAGTCATATTCAATTAACATACTCATGTCAGATCCATATAAGAAACACCTAGAAATACAAAGTAGAAGAAGAGAAAAAAAAGCAATATTAGAATCTTAGTGTCCCTCATGAGACTGTTCATTAAAAATGAACATGATACATAAATAAATCAATGGCTCACAATCTTAAAACATGAGTGTTGTCCTTCTAGTCAACTCGGTCATGAAGCTACAACATGAAGTGTCTCGCTCACGCTTGATGAAGATCAGTGTGCACTACCAGTGTAGCTCAGCAATTATAGGTACCCCACCAGGAATGATCGCCCCTTTTAAGAGATGAAGGAATAATTTGCTTCTCCCAGGAAAGAAATATCTAGAAGAAAATTAGGAGTGACTGTGATAGAGAAATAAATCTGGAATTGGATTTTGCATACATAGTGACTTACAACTGTGTGTTCTGAAGTTGTCCATAACTCTAATAACAAGAGACTTATTTATATCTCTTTCACGCCCCAACACTTATGCTCGGTAAGATGTGATTACTCAAATTGTCTTATAAAAAAAAAAGAAGATGAAGAGTCTCTTTCCAAATAAGGAAATCAAGGAGTCCATTTTCAATTCATGAGACAAATGTCTCTTTCCAGTTAATAAGAAAAATATATCTTTATAATTAAAAACAAAAAGGTCTCTTTATAATTCATACAGGAATACATATATTTCCAATTAATAAACAAAATATCTCTTTCCAATTAATAAAGAAAACATCTCTGTCTAATTAATAAAAGAAAACAATGTGTCTATTTCCAATTCAGAAATCATTGGCTAAATATTCAACAAATTAATTAAGTAGTTATCATTTTGTGTAAATAAAAAGTTGATGAATAAAACCAAATATAGTTTCCTCTATCAATTCCTAGTTTGCAAAAAAGAATAAATTACTTTTCCCTCCACCCTCCTTATGTACTGGCTGCCCTTACATTGAGGTTAACTCATATTATATGAACGACTATTGCAGCAACACACACCTATATATATATATATATATATATATATATATATATATATATATATATATATATATATATGTGTGTGTGTGTGTGTGTGTGTGTGTGTGTATGTATATGTATGTGTATACACACACACATATATATATACATACATATATATATATATATATATGTAAATGGTTGTTCATTTGATACTCGCGTGGGTACTACATCAATGTTACCCATCTTTGAAAAATACGATGGCAATTTTGTAAATATTGAAAAGCATGTGGCTTAGATCCTTCTTCTTTTGATTCCATTGTCATCTTGAACCAGTTGATCTGACCTCCATCCCTGATTCTCCAAGTTCGGAGACAACGACCTTCTTCATTTGGAACTCTAACCACATCTGAGGACCTTCTCCCCCTTGGAACTCTGCCTACATTTGATGAAGAGGGCCTTCTCCCTTGGAACTTCACGTAGACATTATATCAGTAGCAAAGTAGATCTCAAGGTCATCGAACCTATCTAGAAAAAAAATCTTTATGGTTGAAATCATGATCCAACATCTCAACAGCAGCACCTCCTCCTCTTCCTTGTCATTCCAAGTGTGTGTGGTGCTTACCTTTTTATACCCATTCTTCCTCATATTCCCAACCTATTGTTGCTCACAGATTGTATCTTCTACAATTGGAGGCAACATTTAATATTCGTATTCATACCGTAATTACCATTTTCCCTCTAATATCACTTATTCTATATGAATTGGTTTCTTAACATGGGTATAAATTTCCATAATGTATGAACTCCCATATTCTTAGTTTCTACTCTTCCTTTATCTAGGATGATTTGATTATAAAGCTTCAATAAAACCTGATGCATAGTTAGATATCTAAATCAAACAATTAGTTTGAATAGTTACTTTTCATTCATTGCAGTTACTTTATGTAACAAAGAGTTAGCTTTGTTTACCCATAATTACTTTTTCTTGTTAAATAGTCACTTTATTGTTTACTATGTGAATTTAAAGTTTACATAGTTACTTTATAGTTGTTGTTATTGTTACTTGTCCTTTTTGTAACCATTTTTGAATCTACAATGATGTCTGTTTCTTGATTTTTATTATCAAATCATATAACAAATAATTTTTGTACCTTTATCCACATTGGGGGTTACGTTTTTATGCTCCTTGAAGTGATGATGATGACACTGTATACTTATTTGGGTGTGCATTTGGGACTATGACTATTTCTGTGTCTATTCCTCAGGTGGGGGTGAGCAGAAGAAAAAAGCACATGACATATGTGTATTATATAGGCCATGTGTACATGGGAATCAAAATTAAATCATTTTTTTACTTTTCTATCGATCCATCAATGGAAGCAGTAGATATGCATATCAATTAAGTATAGTGGTTGTTCCTCTCAATGCTTCTATGGGGAGTACAACACAACAATACTGCTAAACTAAGTAATCTCTGACTCCTCCACCTCCCATCCTTATTTTCCTTACCAAGTGGTTTATACACATGGAGAACATTTCAGTGAAATAGGACTAAATATGACTAGAAACTATGATGAAGTTGTTGGAATTAATTGTTTTAATACATATACATAGTAACCAAATTCATTGTTTTTCTATTATCCAAATGAATTTTTATTAAAACAATTTGGATGAGTATGTACCTAAAGTGGGTGTCTTCTCTAACTATTTTATTCCAACAGAATTTACTATTTTTATATCATCTGAAATGGATTTTCATATGTCTGTATATCAATTATTTATGTATTTGTTTTATGGAAAGTTTGTTGGTGAGGTTGTTTCTTTATGGATCCTAGTCTAAATAGTGATGCTATAAATGCTATAATTGATTGTGATGATGATAATTTTCATTCTTCTTCATTTGTTGATGATGACATTATTTCATCAGCTAATGTCCCTAGAATTGGACTTGAATTCATAAGTTTAGATGATGGCATATCCTTTTATTGTAGATATGTTGGTATGGTTGGGTTTATTGTTAGGGAAGATGACAATCATTATGAATGAGGTACCAACATTTTTCTTGCTAAAGATTTGGTTTGTGATAAGTAAGGCCATCTTAGTGGTTCTAAGAGATCTAGATGTCTTTTAAGCCCTATTTATGATGAAGTTGGTGATCTACATGAGAAGTTGTCCAAGAAGCATACACATTCTGTGAAAAGGTGTGGGCATAAAGCCATGATCTAATTTGCACTTGACAAAGTCCCCATCTAAATGGGTTATTACTGCATTTGTTGATGAACACAATCAAGATCTTATTGATGACATTCACGTGTGCTACTTGAAGTGTAATTCATCTCTTGACCAAACTCAAAAAGGCATGCTTTCTTCTATGAGTCAAGCAAATATACATGTCTCCAAACAACTTGCATTAATAGCATTTGAGTCTGGTGGTTATGACAATTTGAATTTACAAGTAGACAAGCTCATGGACACCTCAGTAGCAAGAGAAAGGAGTCGTCTAAGTATGATGTGGACATGGTATTTGATCATTTTTCAAGTTTTAAGGTTTTGTATTCTAATTTTTTTATGTGTATCAAATAGATTCATATGGTTGCTTGACACATTTGTTTTAGTCTGATCCAGTTTCTATTAATGATTGTGTGCTCTTTGTCTATGCCATTGTATTTGATACCACTTATCATACCAATAAGTATTCAATGGTTTTTGGATTGTTTGTTGGTGTTGATCACCATTGAAAAATATGATGTTTGCATTAGACTTGTTGTCTGATGAGAAGTATGATTCATTTTTATGATTTTTTAATAAATTTTTATTGTGTTTTGGTAAAGAGTCAATTTCCATCATAACTGATCAAGACCATTAGTGAATGTTGTGATTATTGATGTTTTTCCATCATGCAAGAATCATTTTTGTAGCTGGCATATTCTCCAAAAACTCCCCTCAAAACTCGATGGAATTCCTAACAAGGATCAAATCATTAGTGATTTGAATGATTTTTTCTGGACCATAGATGATGTAGGAACTTTTGAAGAGAGGTGGAGTTCTATAATTGAAGAGAATGGTTTATTGTCCATTAGTTGGTTTGATGATGTGTATGCAATGAAGTGGAAGTGGGTGCCATGTTTTATGCATGACTCCTTCTTTTCTAGCGTGAGGACAATGCAAAGAAGTGAGAGCCTTAATGCATTCATTAGAAGTCACATCAACATCAGGAAAACTCTCTTTGAACTTATTTGTAGTTTGGAGACTAACTATTCTCATGTGCGGGAGATAGAAAATTTCAAGGATTTTGATGATGACTACAACAATCTACCTTTGGCTTCATTGCGGCCTTTGGATGAGAAAATGAGAGGTATATACACCAAGTCTATTTTTAAGATCTTTCAATCTAAAGTTCATCAAAGTATGGTGTATAAATAAAGGAAACTTCTGGTGAAGGTGTGTTTGAGGTCAATTGTGTTGGTGGTTCTAGTTGTCCTTGTGTTTTGAAGAAAGATTCATCTGATGATATGCTAATTGTTTCATGTTACAATTCAAAGGAATTATGTATAGGCACATTCCTCCTTATCTAAAGAGTTGTGATTTTTGCACTCTTCTTGATCCATATATATAGTAATGAGGTGGAGCAAAGGATATAAATATCACCCTTTGGTTTTTGGAAAATTATCTTTTATGCATTCATCCAATAGGAAGATACTTCAGCTGATTTCTTCTTATAATTCAGTTGTCAATATGGTGTGTAGGAACAATGCTATAGTTCTTTGTCATGAAAAGCTTATTTATTTGCAAAAGGAGTTGTTGGAATTAGATATTGCTGATGTTGGTGTAACTGGTTATAATACAACTTCTTCTTCTGTTGTCAAGGTCCCTATTCTAAGTATTGCAAAACTAAAGCTAGACCTAGAGCAACTAATGTGTGGTATAAATCTGGCGTTGAAATTTCCCAGTCTAAAGTGAGACATGTAAGAATTTCTTACAATACAATGTCAATTATGATAGTAGAAACTGTCCTTTGAAGAAATAGGTGTATTCTGAAGAAGAACAACCATTCATCATACAAGAAACCGTTGTCATTACACTGTGGAACCTTACCTTACTCTTGTGGACCCAATGTTACTTTATATGTCCAACATTTAACTTTTCATCCACCACACAATTACTTTTGGGTTGATATAGTTCCTAGTAACCTCATGTTGTTACTTTTCGTTTGACAGAGTTACTTTTTTAGTTGAAATAGTTAATTTATATATAAAATGATCATACTTTGTTATCTTAGCCACAATAACACAATAAATGTGTAACTTTATGTTCAATTAGTTGCATTCTTATTAAGAGTCCTTTGTAGTTACATTTCAAAACTTTATTTACTTTATCCAAAGTTACTTTAAATGTCTAATAATTACTTTACAATACACACAATTACTTTTCAGTTCACATAGTTTCTTTTATGTTCTCATAGTTTCTTTTCTATTCACATAGTTACTTTACATTCACATACTTGTTGTAACTCCCCTCCAAGTTATATACACATCAGCATAAGCAAACCCTATGTTGTCCATAACATGGGCCACTTGGCTTAGAGGAACATTTCAAAACATGATATACATTACAACAAGATAAATGAAACATGTCTCGAGAGTTTACCATGTTGGCTTCGGCCGGGGTGGGTTCTCTCGGTCATTAAAAAAAAAGATAAATGAAACATCATGCATTAGCTCAAAATATAAATATATACATTGTTCCTTAAAAGGGAAAACATAAATTGCCCCATCTTGATCTCAAGCCTAATTCATGTAGACTAACCAAATATAAAACATAAACTAAAAACTAAACTAGATAATCTATTGAATGGTAAATGGCACCCTACCAAGATAATGTCTCATTTGATGTCTACTAATCTGAAAGGTTCATTTCAGTTCTCCTTTACTCCTTGATCCAGGGACATCTCGTCCCACAGCCATGCAAAAATAGAGATATCCATCAGTAAAAGGCAATATACGTATCATAAGAAAAGAAAATACATATAATTGACTTGGGAGAAAATCTTGACATGAATTTAAGTTAAGTATTCTTGAAATAATTTCTTGCCATAAATAAGAATTGAATAAGTAAAATATGCACTCTCTATGATTGTAATGCCTGGGCCAACTGCCCAAGGCTCTAGTAGAGTTTCAAGAATGACGACTGTCCCCACAGACCACCACTAGCCTTAACTGCGCACTTTGTCCACACAGACGTGCAAGCCAGGATCAACTTCCCGACTGGTCACCCATCCTAGTACTACTCCAAGCTGAGCACGCTTAACTATGGAGTTCTTTAGAGATGGGCTCCCTGAAAAGGAGGGGCACCTTGTTGATATGGGTAGTCCAATCATTCCTTTTAAGATCATTATATCTGAGGCCTCAAATCCTGGGACGTTACAATCTCCCCCACTTAGACTCTTGACGTCCTCATCAAGGCTCAACTATTAGGCCTCATAATCTCTTCCCCATTTCAGTGCAGACTCACAATGGCCCATGGACACCCAACTCTCGATCACGGAATACCAGCAGAAGGATGGCTATGTCAACCATGAACATCCCTTTCTTACATGCCTGGACTGCACGGCTCAAGACTGGCATGTCATGCACATGTGGGCCCCACCTACTGGAGGGGAATTGGCTCTGATACCATTTGTAACGCCTGGGCCGACTGCCCAAGGCTCTAGTAGAGTTTCAAGAATGATGACTGTCCCCACAGACCACTACTAGCCTTAACTGCGCACTTTGTCCACACTGACGCGCAAGCCAGGATCAACTTCCCGACTGGTCACCCATCCTAGTACTACTCCAAGCTGAGCACGCTTAACTATGGAGTTCTTTAGAGATGGGCTCCCTGAAAAAGAGGTGCACCTTGGTGATATGGGTAGTCCAATCATTCCTTTTAAGATCATTATATCTGAGGCCTCAAATCCTGGGACGTTACAATATATTGTAACATCCCAGGATTTGAGGCCTCAGATAACATGATCTTAAAAGGAATGATTGGACTACTCATATCACCAAGGTGCACCTCCTTTTCCGGGAGCCCATCACTAAAGAACTCCATAGTTAAGCGTGCTCAGCTTGGAGTAGTACTAGGATGGGTGACCAGTCGGGAAGTTGATCCTGGCTTGTGCGTCAGTGTGGACAAAGTGCACAGTTAAGGCTAGTGGTGGTCTGTGGGGCCAGTCATCATTCCTGGAACTCTACTAGTGCCTTGGGAAGTGGGCCCAGGCGTTACAAATGGTATCAGAGCCATAACCCCTCCAATAGGTGGAGCCCACATGGGCATGTGACATGCCGATCTTGAGCCGTGCGGTCTAGGCAAGTTGGAAAGGGCTATCCGCAGAGACGAGATGGAGCCGCCCTTGCTCTGGTAGCCGTGGATGGGAGCTGTGTGTCCATGGGCCATTCTGGGTCTACACTGAAATGGGGAAGCGATTATGAGGTCGTATAGTTGAGCCTTGACGAGGACGTCAAGAGTCTAAGTGGGGGAGATTGTAACATCCCAGGATTTGAGGCCTCAGATAACATGATCTTTAAAGGAATGATTGGACTACTCATATCACCAAGGTGCACCTCCTTTTCCAGGAGCTCATCACTAAAGAACTCCATAGTTAAGCGTGCTCAGCTTGGAGTAGTACTAGGATGGGTGACCAGTCGGGAAGTTGATCCTGGTTTGTGCGTTAGTGTGGACAAAGTGCACAGTTAAGGCTAGTGGTGGTCTGTGGGGCCAGTCGCCATTCCTGAAACTCTACTAGTGCCTTGGGCAGTGGGCCCAGGCGTTATAATGATTTTCCCACTTAAGAGCCCATAATTGTCACAAAAGCCCATGATTCGGCTAAAAAGCCCATAACAACCCCTTGAGGTCCATGATTGGCTATAAAAGCCCATAATTCGCACGAATGCCCATAACGACCCCTTGAGGTCCATGATGGCAGAGCATATAAAACTTAATCAAATTCTTTTAACATGATTCTTAAAATGAACATTGCCATAATCTTGAACTTTAAATCTTTGACATAATAGGATTTCTTTCTCATTACATGATCCTTTCTTCAATGTCTTAATCATTACATTATCATAACATTAAACTATGTGCACCTATGATAAATATAGGACTTTATGAATGCAATAAACAACATGCAGTAATATAATCTGAGACATGATCATTATCCTAATTTCATTCATTAACTTGGAATTTAAAGCATAATCATAAAGCATACATTACATGCAATTCAACGAAGGTACATATGTATAGTGACATGACCCGCTAACTTGGAGCAAAGAAAATCCTATTTTAGTTTCTTTGGTCTTGAGTCAACTCCTAAGTTCCTAAAATTACATGATTTCTATTAATGATCGTCATTAATACATCCTAAGCACTAAAATTATCTTTTAAGGAAACATGATTAGAGATGATGGAATTAGGGTTTGGAAACACTAAAATTGGAATGTACTTGAAAAATCCTTTCAAAGACTATTTATTCATATTAGTCTGAGTAGTGGTTGAATTACAGGGAATTTTCCAAGACAGACCAATTAGAACAGAGTAAACTATAATCATGACATTAAATGGAATTGATTTAAATGCAAGGAGGAAAGACAAAGTAGGACATGCCATGCATTACATTCGATAAATCTGGTGAGGGCAAAATTGTCAAATCTCACAGTTTGAGAACAAATCGTGAACCAAATCCCACAATTGACCCTGTAGATATAATATCCTGATCAAGCTGCCATGGGCAGTAAGGTAAAATTGGCACACTGTATCTTCTTCACCAATCCATGGTGAAAACTCCAGCAGGGCTCTGAGCCCGTGACTCAAACCAAGGTAAGGCACTTGATCTCTCAATGATGATACTTCACCTATGTTTTCTACAATTTGACAGTCTCAACGGGACAAGTTTGCGCTCCTTTGATGGCCAGAGGCTTAAGAAAGATGTGTCACCATGACATAGCAGAGCAAGAACAGAGGAACCGGTCATGGGGAACAAAGGTTGATAAATCATGAACAAGATTCACAAAACAATAGTCCAGAAAATGGCAAAGACAAAGATACAATTTTATTTTTTGAAGAGCCACCATGTGCCTAAGGCATGAACGTCGGCGAGGTGCACATATCTAGCTATAGGATATAACATTCGGGGGCATTTGGGGGAAAATTTGTGATGTAAAAAGAAGTATTGAGTGTCAAGGAGACTTGCCAAATAGCCAATTCGGCCGGAGGGGAAGGAGGTGGGTGAGTCATACAAGGTACTCTCTGGAGAACAATCTGAGTAGGTTGAGGAAACTCAGAGAGAAAGAGATGAAATTAAAATTTGCCAAGAGTTTGTAGAGGTCTGGTAGTGATTTCTGGGCATATAAATACGGGTGAGGGTCTCAGAGATGGTGTCTGTAACAATCTAGTGGCAAGAGGAACTGCGACCCTATTGGGCATTTTTTCATTAGGGCATGAAGTCCTAAAGAACCCAATATAAAGATGTTCGGGTAGGTGAGACGAAGCAGATGGTAGTGTTTTCATGGGAAGGGACCCGTTGGGGAGAGAGATCTAGGAGGAGAGGGGAGGGCCACACTATTTGTCTAAATAGGGTCTCCTTCTTGAGGTAGGAGATAACCTCAGAGCCGCAGGATTCCCATCCAAGGGTCGAAGAAAGAGCCTGATAAGTAAAGGGTGCGATGATAAGACTTTTTGTGAAAAAATCATAAAAACAAATGCGTGACAAGTCCAGTAAATCAGAAACTTAGGTTATACGGTTAAAAAGCAAGACATTTAATTAAAACTATATAGAATCTTCTCTACTCATTTTAGGGGGTCAAATGAAAGCCTATTGACTTCAAATTTTGACCACAGGTCAATCAAAGGGTCAAGAATCTTCCTATACAATTGGATTTAGGTTTTATCTACCTTTTATCCTTCAAAATCTCATATAGGACACTATCTTAATGTACACATTATTACAACGTGAGATTAAGGGGATAATCCTTTTCTTAGTAACTTGGTTGAGACAAAAATTTGAAGTATGTGAAATAGTTCATTATATTTGGATAACTTACATCAATGTGTAGGATCTTGAAATAAAATGTTGAAATTTTGCACTGAAGACCCTAAAATTATTTTATTAACAAATTGGGATGTTACAATTCTACCCACCTTAAATAAATTTTGTCCCCACAGTTTTCTTAGACTACTACCACCTTAGGGTTTCAGTTATCCCTTCTTAAGTTTCATAACTTTTCATAAAAGCATATTTTCAACATTTAGGGCTTGAATTAAAGGTTACCTTGATCACCATTTTCTAATTCCATGGAAAAAAAACCCTAGCTTGACTCTTAGGTGGAGGGTCCTGGTGTCTATTCTGATTCAAAATTGCATCATTCTTTAGCAACTTTGGGCAACTTGACATGAGGTGTCCATTCTCCCCATAGTAGAAGCATGCTCATATACCATATCTACATGGACCTGTATGGTTCTTCTTGCATGTTGGGAATAAGGGCTTCTAAACTTCTACAACATCCTTAGGTACCTTCCTCTTATGGTTGTCGGGAAGTTGATATTGGTTGTTCTTTCAAGGAGCTTCCTTCTTATAAGACCTTCTGGGGTGGTCTTCTAGCCCTAGGGCTGCATCAAGAGCAGCATGAAGGGCCTTATGGCCTCTTCATGATAGGGATAATCTTAGGTTGGGCTTGAGTCCTTGGATGAACTTCTTTGTTATACATCTCTCATCATAATTATAGCCATACTTCGGTAGGATCTTAAACTTCATGGCATACTAGGTCACTGTCATGTCACCCACCTGAGCTAGATTAGCAAACTCTAACTCCTTCTTCTCTATCATGGATTCAGACACATAGTGCTCTTGTAAGGCTTCAACAAATCCCTCTCATGTGAGTGTAGGTGCATCGGCTGCCCTTGAGTTGAGGAAGTTCTCCCACCATGTACATGCTCCTTCCTTCAGCATGTTGGTTGAAAAGTGAACCCCAAACTGTTGAGGGCAGTCCAGGTCATGAAAATAATACTCCAAGGTCCTAATCCATTCTTCTCCCTTGGTGATAACATCATCTTGTTCTTCTCGAGGGTAGGAGTCGGGCATGATCTTCAAGAAGTCTACTAAATTCAGCTCGTGGTGTCTGGGTTGATGTGGTCTATGCCCTATGGCATTGGTGAGCAGTTGGACTAAGTCCTCCAAAGTTGCTTTAAGGTTCCTTCTTGGTCCACTTCCCTTACTAGAAGAGCTAGCACCATCATTATCCTTTCCCTTGTTGGATTTCTTAGGAGCCATCTAGAAAATAAGGTAAACCTAGAGTTAGAACATGTGAATCTTTAGCTTAGTGGCCATCTACTCGTTGCTCTGATGCCATATTGTAATGCCCCTCCAAGTTATATACACATCATCTGAAATAAAACCCTATGTTGTCCATAACATGGGCCACTTGGCTTAGAGGAACATTACAAAACATGATATACATTGCAACAAGATAAATGAAACACAATGCATTCACTCAAAATAAAGATTTATACATTGTTTCTTAAAAGGGAAAACATAAATTGTCCCATCTTGATCTCAAACCTAATACATGTAGGCTAACCAAATCTAAAACAAGAACTAAAAACTAAAGTAGATAATCTATCGAATGGTAGATGGCACCCCACCAAGCTAAAGTCTCCTTTGATGTCAGCTAATCTGAAGGGCTTGCTTTAGTTCTCCTTTGCTCCTTGATCTAGGGACATATCATCCCATGGCCATGTGAAAATAGAGACATACATCAATAAGTGACACTATACATATTATAAGAAAAGAAAATAAATATAATTGACTTGGGAGAAAATCTTAACATGAATTTAACTTAAGCATTCTTGAAATAATTTCTTGGCATAAATGAGAATTGGATAAGTAAAATATGCATTCTCTATGATTTGCCCACTTAAGAGCCCATAATTGGCATGAATACCCATGATTTGGCTAAAAAGCCAATCACGGCCCCTTGAGGTCCATGATTGGCTATAAAAGCCCATAATTGGCATGAATGCCCATAATGACCCCTAGAGGTCCATGATGGCGAGAGCATATAAAATTTAATCAAATTCTTATAACATGATTCTTAAAATGAACATTACCATAATCTTGAACATTAAATCTTTGACATAATGGGATTTCTCCTTCATTACATAATTTACATGATTCTTTCTTCAATGTCTGAATCATTACATGATCATAACATTAAACTAATGTGCATCTATGATAAATATATGACTTTATGAATACAACAAACAACATGAAATAATATAATGTTAGACATGATCAATATCTTAATTTCATTCATTAAATTGGAATTTGAAGAATAATCATAAATCATACATAACATGCAATTCAACCAAGGTACATATGTATAGTGGCATGACCTGCTTAACTGGAGCAACGCAAATCCTAATTTAGTTTCTTTGGTCTTGAGTCAACTCCTGAGTTCCTAAAATTACATCAGTTCTATTAATGATCATCATTAATACATCCTAAACCCTAATTTGATCTTTTAAGTAAACATCGACATAGATAATAGAATTAGGGTTTGGAAACACTAAAATTGGATTGTAATGGAAAAATCCTTTCCAAAGACTATTTATTCATATTTTTCAGAGCAGTGGTTGAATTACTTGGAAGTTTCAAAGACTAACCAATTACAACAGAGTAAACTATAGTCGTGACATTAAATGGAATCGATTTAAATACAAGGCAGAAAGACAAGTTGGAAATGTCATGTGTTACATTTGATAAATCTGACGGGGGCAAAATTCTCATCAAATCTCGCGGTTTGATAACAAATTGTGAACCAATTCCCACAATTGACCCTACAGATATAATATCCCGATCAAGCTGCCATGGATAGCAAGGTAAAATTGGTACCCTAGACTTCTTCCCCGATATAGGGCAAAAACTCCAGTAGGGCTCTGAGCCTGCGACTCAAACCAAAGGCATGGCACATGATCTCTCGACTATAATACTTCATTTGCGTTTGCCACAGTTGGACGGTATCAATAGAACAAGTTTGCATTTCTTCGATGGGTAGAGGTTCAAGAAAGATGAGCTATCATGTCACACAAGAGCAAGAACAGAGGAACTGGGCTTCGGGGCAAAAAAGGCAAGAAATCATGAACAAGCTTCACAAAACAATTATCTAGGAAATGAAGAAGACAAAGATACAATTTTCATTGATGAAGATACACCATGTACCCCAGGTATGAACTTCGGTGAGGTCCACATGTCTATTTATAGGATATAATGTTTGGGAGCATATGGGGGAAAACTGGTGATGGAAAAAGAAGTATGGAGGGTCAAGGAAACTTACTAAATAGCAAATTCGATCGGAGGCGATAGAGGAGGGTGAGTAGTGCATGGTACTCGTTGGAGATCAATCTGAGTGGGTTGAGGTGGCTCAGAGAGAAAGAGATGAAATTGAAAGATGCCAAGAGTTCAGAGGTCCAATGGTGATTTCTAGGCATATAAATATGGGTGAAGGTCTCAGAGACGGTGTATGTAACAATCCGGTGGCGAGAGGAATCCCAGCCCTATTGGGTGTTTCTCTGTTAAGGCATGAAGTCCTAAATAACCCATAATAAACGTGTTCGGGTATATGAGACGGAGCGGGTGGCAATGTTTTCACAGGCAAGAACTCATTGGGGAGAGATATCTGAGAGGAGAGGGGAGGGTCACACTATTTGCCTCCTGCTCGAGGTAGGAGATAACCTCAGAGCCACAAGATTCCCATCCAAGGGTCGAAGAAAGAGCCCGATAAGTAAAGGGCATGAGACATAGGACTTTAGGTGAAAAAATAAAAAAATGAATGAGAGACACGTCTAATAAATTGGAAACTTAGGTTATATGATTAAAACCAAGATATTTTATTAAAAACTATATAGAATCTTCTCTACTCATGCTAGGGGGTCAAATGAAGTTCTATTGATTTCAAATATTGACCACATGTTAATCAAAGGGTCATGAATCTTCCTATTCAATTTGATTTTGGTTTTATGTACCTTTTGTCCATCAAAATCTCATATAGGCCATTATCTTAATGCACACATTATTACAAGGTGAGATTAATGGGATAATCCTTTTCTTAGTAAATTGGTTAAGCCAAAAATTCGAAGTTGGTGGAATGATTCATTATATTTGGGTAACTTGCATCAATGTGTAGGATCTTGAAATTAAATTTTGAAAATTTTCATTGAAGACCCTAAACTAATCTTATTTACAAATTGGGAAGTTACAATTGTAACCATCTTAAATACATTTCGTTCTCAAAATTTTCTTAGTCTTCTACCCGTCTTAGGGTTTCAATTATCCATGATTAAGTTTCATAACTTTTCATAAAATCATATTTTCAACATTTAGAGCTTGCAATATATGAATTAATGGTTACCTTGATCATCATCTTCTAAGTCCCTTGGAAAAACCCTAGCTTGCCTCTTAGGTTGAGGGTCTTGGTTTCTATTCTGATTCAGAATTGCATCCTTCTTTAGCAGCTTTGGGCAACTCGACCTGAGGTGTCCATTCCCCCCATAGTATAAGAATGCTCCTGTACCATACCTACATGGTCCTACATGGTTCTTCTTGCATGTTGGGCATAAGGGCTTCTCAACTTCTGTAGCATGCCCAGGTGCCTTCCTCTTGTAGCTGTTGGGAGGTTGATACTGGTTGTTCTTCTTAGGAGCTTCCTTCTTATAAGACCTTCTGAGGTGGTCTTCTAACTCTAGGGTTGCATCAAGAGCATCCTGAAGGGTCATGTGGCCTCTTCCTGACCGGGCGAAGCTTAGGTCGGGCTTGAGTACTCATATGAACTTCTTTTTTCAGCGTCTCTCATCATAATCATAACCATACTTATATAGGACATGAACTTCATGACATGCTGGGTCACCATCATGTCACCCACCTGAGCTAAATTGACAAACTCTAACTCCTTCTCTATCATGGCTTCAGACACATAGTGCTCCTGGAAGGCTTCAACAAGTCCTCCCATGTGAGTACATGTGCATCATCTACCCTTGAGTTGAGGAAGTTCTCCCACCATGTATGGGCTGCTCCCTCCAACATGTGGGTTGCAAAGCGAACCCTAGACTGTTGAGGGTAGTCCAGGTCACAAAAACAATGCTCCATGCTCCTAATCCATTCTTCTCCCTTGGTGACAACATCATCTTCTCCTTCTCCAGCAAAGGAGTCGGGCCTGATCTCCAAGAAGCCTACTAAAGTCATCTCGTAGTGTCTAGGTTGATGTTGTTCTTATCCTATGGCATTGGTGAGCAGTTGGACTAAGTCCTCCAAAGTTGCTTTAGGGTTCCTTCTTGGTCCACTTCCCTCACTATAAGAGCTGGCACCATCATATTCCTTTCCCTTACCGGATTTCTTTGGAGCCATCTAGAAAACAAGGTAGACCTAGGGTTAGAACATGTGAATCTTTAGCTTAGTGGCCATCTACGCATTTCTCTGATACCATATTGTAATGCCCCTCCATGTTATATACACATTAGCGGAAGCTAACCCTATGTTGTCCATAACATGGTCTACTTGGCTTAGAGGAACATTACAAAACATGATATACATTGCAACAAGATAAATGAAACACCATGCATTAACTCAAAATATAGATTCATACATTGTTCCTTAAAAGGGAAAATATAAATTCTCTCATCTTGATATCAAGCCTAATACATGTAGACTAACCAAATCTAAATCATGAACTAAAAACTAAACTAGATAATCTACTGAATGGTAGATGTCACCCCACCAAGATAAAGTTTCCTTTGATGTCAGCTACTCTGAAGGGCTCGCTTAAGTTATCCTTTACTCCTTGATTTTGGGACATCTCGTCCCACATTCATGAGAAAATAGAGACATACATCAGTAAGAAACACTATACATAATATAAGAAAAGAAAATACATATAATTGACTTGGGAGAAAATCTTGACATGAATTCAACTTAAGCATTCTTGAAATAATTTCTTGCCATAGATAAGAATTGAATAAGTAAAATATGCACTCTCTATGATTTTCCCACTTAAGAGTTCATAATTGACATGAATACCCATGGATTGGCTAAAAATCCCATAATGACCCCTTGAGGTCCATGATTGGCTATAAAAGCCCATAATTGGTACGGATTCCCATAATGACCCCTTGAGATCTATGATGGTGAGAGCATATATAACTTAATCAAATTCTTGTAACATGATTCTTAAAATGAACATTACCATTATCTTGAACATTAAATCTTTGACATAATGGGATTTCTTCCTCATTGCATGATTTACATGATTCTTTCTTCAATGTCTTAATTATTACATGATCATAACATTAAACTAATGTGCATCTATGATAAATATATGACTTTATGAATACAACAAACAACATGCGATAATATAATTTGAGACAAGATAATTATCTTAATTTCATTCATTAATTTGGAATTTAAATCATAATCATAAAAGCATACATAACATGCAATTCAACCAAGGTACATATGTATAGTGGCATGACCCACTTACGTGGAGCAAAGCAAATCCTAATTTAGTTTCTTTGGTCTTGAGTCAACTCCTAAGTTCCTGAAATTACATGATTTCTATTCATGATTATCATTAATACATCCTAAACCCTAATTCGATCTTTTAAGGAAACATGGCTAGAGATATAATATCCCGATCAAGATGCCATAGAAAGTATGGTAAAATTGGCACCCTGAATCTTCTTCCCCGATCCATGGTGAAAACTCTAGCAAGGTTATGAGTTGGCAACTCAAACCAAAGGCAAAGTACAAGATATCGTGGTGATGATACTTCATCTGCATTTGCCATAGTTGCACAGTCTCAATAGGCCAGGTCTGTGCTCCTTCGATGGTCAGAGGATCAAGAAGGATGCACCGCCATGGTACAACAAAGCAAGAACAGAGGAATTAGGTTTGGGGCACAAAAGGTGAGAAATCATGAACAAGCTTCATAAAACAATAGTCCAGGAAATTATAAAGACAAAGATACAATTTTCATCGTCAAAGAGCCACCATGTGCCCAAGGCATGAATGCCAGTGAGGTCCACATGTCTAGATATAGGATATAACGTTTGGGGCATCCAGGGGAAAACTGGTGATGGAAAAAGTATGGAGGGTCGAGGAAACTTACCAAATAGCCAATTCGTCTGGAAGTGAAGGAGGAGGGTGAGTGATGCAAGGTACTCACCGAATAACAATATGAGTAGGTTGATCATCTTAGAGAGAAAGAGATGAAATTGAAAGATGTCTAGAGTTCATAGAGGTCCGGTGGTGATTTATGGGCATATAAATACGAGTGAGGGTCTTAGAGATGGTGTTTTTAACAATCTGATGGCGAGAGGAATCTCAAACCTATTAGGCATTTCTCTTGACTCCAATTGGAAACTTTGGTTCAACACAAATCAAAATTAAATTTCAAGCTATATTTTCTGAGTTCACACACACATTTTCTCAAGCATCATTTCAAAATCACATTGTTTTACTACATTGTTTTGGAAAAGTAGTACTTAATCTGGCACAAGCCATCTATTCATGTTTGGCATGTTATCCTCAAACTTGTCTTCATTTTGCTTGTCACTTGCTCCTTCTTTTGTCTCTTCTTGATCACGATCAAGTTCTCTAACTAGATGTAGTCTTTTCCTCTTCATCATTCCCTAGAAGAACTCTTCCCTAATTGCAAGAATGTCCTAACTTTTGAATTTCATTTATTTTCCATTCACCAAATATTCGAGATAATTCATAACATATACTCCACAAACAACACCATCATCGTCTTACTGAGCATTCAGGATACTCAATTGTCTATTGAGATATTTGACTTCCATGCTCTGGCACTCCCTTAAAGAACTCATGAACAGAACCCACACACATGCAAAACCAAACATTGTACAATGTAACCAAAACCATTTCATTCAAAAGTGAATTAACAATGATTGTTTTCTCTTACCCATCTAATTATTTCTTTCTTAAAATTGGAGTTTCCCAACATTAAATTGTAAGACATGTGCACCCCATCTCTAAAACATGCTTCAAGCAAGTTCCAGTGGTTGTCATTGCTAAGTATCATAAACACAGAATCCATTGTCATAAATTCGGGTCAGGTACATTGAAGAGAGATGATAACATATTTATCTCCTTTAGTGTTATGTCAGCCACCATCATGTCTAGAGTTTGTTGTAAAAATAATATTCCAAATTACATAGATGTAGCCTTTATTGTATTGTGGTAAGTTGTTATAATCTAGTGTGACAGTGGTTTGTCTTACTGACACATAAGTGCTCAAACAATGCCATGGCAATGCCTTATTCCTCTTTTTTCTTGTTATTTCTTTCAATATTTGCACAAAGCAATATTTAACCTGAAAATCTAGAATCATCAGTTAGAAATCCATAATGTATAAAATAAATACTTATGACTTGAGATCTTACAAGTGATTGCATCATTTTGTCTTTGAAAAATAGTGTTGGTAGGTCCTTTCCCATGCACCGAGTATCTTCTCCAAAACTTCACTCTCTCCAAGACATGCACATGGTTAATTTTTTCCAAAAGTTTCACACTAAAGATGTGATATAGAATTTATAAATTGAGCAACTAATCTATACTGAATGTTTCTATTGTCTTTAACAAGTAACTATTATATTTGATGTCTAAGTTATTTGTGTACATTTAAAAAGTAATTATAATGTCTACTATGTAACTAGATTTTAGTCTATGAGTAAAAAAAAGTTACTCCTTACACTTCGTCTATGTTCTGAATGAACTCATGTACACCCTCTTTCATTTCTTTTGTCTTGAAGTGCTCCAATCTTATGAACGTTGATTTTTTTTGCTATTTTTGAAGTGTAACTTATGTTAGTTATTTATCTAAAAGATACATAAAAATTAAGATATTTTATTCTATGCTTTACCCTTACAAGTGCATGCCTTATGATTTTGATATTTTCTTCTATGCTTCCAATATCCATTTTCATGTTCCTCTTTCTGTTTCTCAATACTTTAGGCATTTTCTTCTCAACTTCATCAAAAGGTATTTCAGTGTAACAACTGTCTCAAATTCTTTCAGTTTAGCCTCAACCTTTGCATCCAACATTATGTTTTGTATCCCATCTTAATCTTTTTCTACTGGAACTTATACTCTTGACTAAGCATCTTCTGGGACAATATCCAAAGGCTAAGCATCTCCTACTTTGACTTTTTCATCTTCTTGCATTGTAGATGAATCTTTATTGTGCTCTGACGTGTATTTTACTACGCGCTTAAACGCAAGTATACGCGTCGAGTAATATAGGCCTTGTGAGGCCCGAGTCGAACTCAGGGATACGTGAATTATTGGAGACTTCTACTAACTAATCGCAATCAGCTAGACCGATTAACAAAGTAAGGTTTTGTTGTTCAAATTAAAAGAAAATAAAAATCAAACAAAGAAAACAATCGATTAAAGGTTAATTTAATCAATTAAAAGGGATATCTTTAGGATGGCGGTTTCACCGCGGGTCAACATTGTATTAGATTTCATATAATTCCTCACACTTCTCTCTCTATCCGGGTAGTGGCCTGAAATGAGAATTACCCACTGTCGTGGTGTAATCCACTACTTAGATTTAGGTTGATTCCATCGTCATAGTAATCATTCCCCTAAACTAAGCGCATTAAGATCGGTCCCTCAGTTCCCACCATTAATTTTACAACTCCTTTGTCAAGGGTTTTATTAATTAATGTAGAATTCGTTTCTTTTCAACCGTTAATCCTTCTGTCGAAGTGATTAAGGGCATTAATTTATTATTATGGTGATCAAGCATAACAATAGCAATAGAGAAAACGAATTTATACCACGGATATGAGAGAAAAATATGAATTATCAATATAAAATCATCATACAATGTATCCCCGGGTTACTCCCGGTCCTAAAGATTGAGGGTTTTAGCCTCTCATGTTCATCTTACACAAATACATGGTAGAAATTGGGGAATTCATAAGAAAAACGTGAAATAGATGGGAAAACCCCTGAACGGAGAAGAACCGGTGGATCCTTGGCGTAGAACACAAGCTTTCCCCGCCTGTCGGTGGTGGAAATTGTCTTCGGCAGCGTCCGAATCACCCGGGATGAGCTTCTCGGCCTCCGTTCTCCTTTCTCTCCTCCTCGGCACTCGTGCAATCCAAAAAATGAGATGCTCCTCCCGTCTGGGCGGCCGTCATTAGGTATAAGTCCCTAATTAGGTCATCAAATAACAACAGCCGTCCGATCGGAATCAAAACATATCCAACACATATCTGCCGGCGTCGATACCATCGACGCGGGTCGATGGTATCGACCCGGCGGATTAGCGGCAGCTTTCCTTTCTTTTATTCTGAGCGCCTGTGGTGATCTCGATACCATCGACTTGGGTGTCGATGGTATCGACTCCTTTAGCGTCGGTTGTTGTCGTTTAGCGACGCTGTAGCTCTCCTTGTGTCGATGGCATCGACTTGCGTCGATGGTATCGACTTCATCCTTACCAGCAGCCTGGAGACATCTCGATGCCATCGACTTGGGTGTCGATGGTATCGACTCTATATTGCTCTTCTCGGCTGACAACCTGTGGCTTGGTCGATGGTATCGACATCCGTCGATGGTATCGACGGATGTAGATACTTGTTTTTCCTGAAATTGTACAACAAGACCAAATAAATCCACACGATTTATGATAAGATGATCAATAATGCTTAAAATAATGAAATAAAGGGGATTTGATATAAAATGATGGCAAAGACCAAATAAAGTGAATTATGCAATAATATCCATGAAAATGAGTAATTAAGGCACAAAACACATATGAAAAAGGTCTATAAATGCGACTCAAAATCATCGCATCAAACTCCCCTAAGCTTAAACATTGCTCGCCCTCGAGCAACTAATCCTTAGAATAAAATTGCGAATGTCAACTAACAATCAAAACACCAACCCACCTCACAAATGACTCCCACTGGACGTTCTCAAACCGGCCTACCCTAATCACAGAACAGTAATTACCCTAAAGGCGACAATAACCATCAATAAAAGAAATTATCCTTCAAACTGATGAACACTATCACATAAGGCAGTTATCATAATAAAGTTCGCCGATTCAGCCATGGTGCATCTTGTGATCACCTACTCTACGTTGCTCGCCCTAACTACCATCTACATGGAAGCAGTTCTCCTGATAAACATGAGTGAGGAGAAAATCACGGTAGCCTACCAATCCGAGCAACGGGTGGATGGAATGGGTGGTTCATGGGAGAATTTGGAAGTATTACACAGTTTCAAAATGCATATAACAAAATGCCCTACATGATGCAAATGCACATTAAGAATGCCCTACTGCCTAAAAGCGAGTGGAATGATGCATGCACTAACCTTCTACCTCAAAATGAGATAGAAATCTACTCAAGTCACATCATGTACTCAAATCCCCTGTTATACAAGTGATATCATTCCTTTCTCCCTCTTATTCCATTTCCTTCTAAATTCTCTTCTTTTTTTTTCTAACATTTTTTTCCTATTTCCAGAATTTTTTTCTTCTGTTTTTTTTTTCTTTGCCCATATATCCATAATTGCTTAGAGGTACATGTATAAGGCCATTTTCTTTCCAATTGGAGATCTTTGCTTTATTTCGAGGGTATGGAACAAATTAGATCACCTATTTAGGAAAACTGAGATACATGGTGTGCTTATGCATGAAAATCATGAAATTGTGAATGCAACTACATGACATGCACCTAAGGGTAATGTGCATGTATCACTATATTTTTTTCATTATTCTATGCAAAAACATGAAAATAATAATGCAAAACCTATCTACATGCCATGCACGCAAAAGAAATTGAAACTGCACTTTACTTCCAATTCTTGGGTGGATTATAGGAAATGGGGTGGAATGATCACAAGATTAAGTGACTGAACCTTAAAAGAAAATTATGTGTCCCTCCTTATTGACATGTGTAGTAGTTAAAAGGGTTCTTTCTCTTACATCTGATTAAGGTCTCATTACCATTTGATTAGGTTAGGCTCAAACAACCGTTACTATCCACTTTTCATGAGTCAATGGGGGTGTGAGTATGACATATTGCTTCAAAGTTGACATAATCAATCATTTTCATAGAACAAGTTCCCCAAGGACAACCAAGTAAAGCTATCCAAATGACACAGAAAATTTTTAAATTCCCTTAATTTCCCCATGAAAACAGCAAGATGACAATTTTTAAGACATCCACGATTACACTAGATAGATGTGGATCCTAAATAAAAAAAAAATTTAAAATTTCAAAAACAAATAACAAATCAGAAACTAAAAACAACTAAAGAAAAGATAAAAGATAGAGCTGTTCCAGCCACCCCCCTAAGCTTGAATCCTAGTGGGTCCTCGGTGGAGGCTGTGGATAACCTCCAAAGTAGTCTCGACTCCAGTAGTGGTCGAAGAAGGGCTCCTGCTGCGTCTCTATCCGCTGCAACCGGTTGTGCATTTGTTCTTGGTTGGCGAGGATGAGCCGCTCGTTCTCGAACATAGCCCTTTGATTATCAAGCAACCGGCCCGTTGTCTCATGGATGCCGGTATACAAAGTCATATGCTGGTGCTGCGTCTGCTGGATGTCCTGCAGCATGGTATACATCCCTTGCATGGAGTAGGGATCCGCAGCTGGCTGTTCTTGCTGTGGTGATGGCGGCGGGGGCTGAGATGATGAAGATGCACCCGGATGCATCCTAGGACGCTTCCGTGGTGCCACTCGTGCTCGAAGAGGTGTGAAAGCCTCCTCGTCTTCCTCCGCCTCGCCTTCTTGGTCGTCACCTCCACCTTCTTCTTCCGAGGACTCGATGGCTATGATGGGCCATCGGAAATGCTGCTTGCCCTCGATGTGGAAGACGTCGTCTGGCAGGGATGCCTCCTGGTAAGCTCGGTTGACATGGCAATGAGCGTACGCCAACCCGTCCCGGATAAGAATGAGGTTTGAACGGTGCAAGTGTTGCACGTTCACCTTACTCCGCATAGAAATCGGAGTCATGGACTGAAAGTTTAGCCCCAAGTAAAGCGCCAACTTGGTGACAAGACCACCAAAGTGTATTGGAGCCTTCCTTGTGCTCCGCTTCACCGCCATGACGCGCTGTAACCAGAATGCTCCCCAGTTGCACTCTTGACGTTTCAGGAGGGCGTACAGAAAGAACAAGTCGCTCTCCTGAAACTTGCTCAAAGCAAGATCGCTCCGCCCGAAGAAAGTCAAGCTAAGCATCCTATGCAATACCCGGACGAACGGGTGCTCAAAATCAGCTACCGCGGCATTGTGGTAGCTCACGGTCTTCCCTGTCGGCACTGTAACTAGCTCGGCGAAGATTTTGTCGTAGTCGGTGCGGGCGTCGGGGCGTCGGTGATCGTGGCGGCTGTGGTTCCAGTTGAAGATGGCGTTGAACTGCTTCAACGTGATGTTGTAATTGTTGTTGAAGAGTCGGAAGGACACCCTTCCCTGGATCCACGTCTGGTCCGATGGCACCACGTCATTTGGTACGACGCAGATATCAAGAGACGCCATGAACTCGGCCACCAGTTCCTTGTATGTGGGCCATTCGCCAAAGAACGGCTGCCCATCCGCATGACAGTCCATCTCATATATGCGACCGGTGTGCCGCGCTTGCCCGGCCAACACATAGGCCAAGTTGGCCTCGAATCCCAAGTCCCTGATCATTCCCCGGTCCACATACCGGGTGGCCTCGAACTTCCGCTTCATTATTTCCTCGTATACCTTCCTTACATCCATGTTGGCATGAATGAGGCGTGGACGAGAGATGGAAGTGGTTGGAGGAGGAACAAACTCCTCGATCTCCCTGGGGTGTGCGCTCGATGAAGATGCTCCGCCCGTATGCACCATGCTTGCGAGAAGAATGAGATTGGGAGAAAAGAGCTCGGTGAAGATGGAGAGAAATTCTCCGCTCGGTGAAGATCTTCGCTCGATGACGCTTCTCCGCAGGTGTAGAGGGCTCGGGGGAGTGCTCGGCGCAATAGGAGATACTTGCTCTGAGGGTGTGATGTCATATGACGTTGCAAGTCCCCTTAAATAGACTTGATCGGCGCCCCTGTTGACCCGTCGATACCATCGACGCGGGTCGATGGTATCGACATGGCTCGCGGGTAGCCGCATCTGTCGCTGGTATCGACGGCTGACGTTGGCTGGATCGAGAAACCCGGATCGCTGACGTGTCGATACCATCGACTTGAGTCGATGGTATCGACGCAGCACCCGGATCGCTGACGTGGCTGTTGCGATCGTCGTCGATGTCTTCATGCGGATCGGTGACATGTCCGTCGATGCCATCGACGGGTGTCGATGGTATCGACTTGCTTTTATTGCGACACCTCCGTTTATTGCATTCAACCTGTGATGATGTCGATACCATCGACAAGGCCGTCGATGGTATCGAGTTGACTGAGCAAAATTCGTCTGAAAATCTCCAGAGATCTCGATGGTATCGACTGGGTTGTCGATACCATCGACACTTTTATTGCGACCTGCCTGTGACCATGTCGATGCCATCGACTCGGCCGTCGATGGTATCGACGCAGTGCGATTTCTGCTGGTGTCAACCTGAACCCATGTCGATACCATCGACCAGTGTGTCGATGGTATCGACCCTGCCTGTTCCTGCACATTCAACAAACGGATCAAGGTATCATTTTTAAACTAAAATTTAAACGAAATAAAAGCAACCTACAACTATATCTAAACTATCCTAATGTACCAATGGTTGGGTTGCCTCCCAACAAGCGCCCTTCTTTAACGTCTTAGGCTAGACATATGACAGTCATCATCTTTTCACCTTGGGGACCGCACTTAGAGGATCATGCGATAATTCGAATTCAACACGATCTCCTCCAATGCCCAAAGATAGAGTACCTCTCCCTAAAGCAGTAACAACATCTGCCGTTGCTTGAAATGGTCTTCCTAGGAGAATTTCACAGCTCTGGAGTGGTGGCATATCCATGACAACAAAATCCACCGGAAATATGAATCTGTCCACCTTGACTAGAACATCTTCACATACTCCATAGGGTCTCACTGTAGACCCATCCGCCAATTCAATTGTTGCAGCCAACTTCTTTATCTCTTTTAACCCCAGCTTTTGAAATGTCGCCAAAGGCATGAGATTGATACTAGCGCCAGAATCACATTGCGCTCTAGAAACATGTTGACCACCTATTGAACACGGAATGTAAAAACCTCCTGGGTCCTTTCTCTTCCTTGGTGAACTCCCATGAATCATCGAGCTCACCGTCTCATTCAACCAATGAATTTCATCATCATTTATCCGCCTCTTCTTGTTGATGATCTCTTTAATGAACCTCCCGTAGGCGGGCACTTTCTCAATCATCTCCACCAGCGGAATGTTGATATGCAGCTTGCGGAATATTTCCAAGAATTTCCTATAGTGTCGGTGCTCCTTCTTCGGCTTTGGATTGTCCCGATTTGACACATCTGCCGCATTGACACGCTTGTGAGGAGGCACATATGAGTCTTTCGGAGGTACCTCCCCTAAGCTTGCTTCACTCACTATCTCAGACGTGTGCTTTGGCAAGTCATCCTCATTAGTAGCAGCTTGTTGTGGTTCCTCTTCCACCTTCTTTGTCTCCGCATGTGCACAAACTTGCACTTCTTCTTTTTGCCTAGGTGGAGATACAGTATTCACAACTCTATCAGATTTTCTGAAGAAAGGGTTTCCACCCGGCAGTCCATAGTACGTGCGTGGAAATGGTATTGCCGGTGTTGCATTCACATTGAACGTCATTCTCCTTTCCTCTGCAACTTCTTGCACCTGAGATTCTTCTTCATTACTCACCACAGAAATGTATTTGACCTGATGGTGCGCTTGAACCACATTCGCGTTCTCGGCTGGTTTCTGTTGATTGGCGTGCTTGATAGCCGCCACTTCATTTGAAATCTGTGCCACGGTGGTCTCTAATGCCCGCATTTGCGCTCCATGGCTTTGCAGCGTCTGCCCAAATTTGGTTAGAATATCACCTTGAGATTGCAGTTGTTTTCCAAACATGGCCATCATCTCTTGGTTTTGCTGGACCATTTGACTTAGCAATTCAGTGTTCTTGTCTTCAGCTCTCGGTTGTGGCTTTGCATCCGGATCTTGTAGAAAGTTATTCGGATCCTTCCAAGAAAACTTTTTATCCTTTCTCCATGAATAGTTATTGTTTCTATAGCCCTGTTGTTGCATGAATTTCACTTGGGCCTCCCCATCATCAGATGCATCCTCCTTAGTTAACACCTTCTTGGCTAGAAGATCTAACTTATCATTCAGCTCTCTCACTATTCTGGATTCGCCGGCAGCCTTGACATGTTCTACTGCACCTCTGTCGCCCCATGACTGTTTCCGAGCCATGTTCTTTAATATCTCCCAGCATCTTGTATCCGTGTTATTTAGAAAGAATCCAGAACCGGCCGAGTCCAAATTGCTTCTATCATGCTCGGAGAGAGCAAAGTAGAAGATCTTCACTTGGGTCTCCTTGTCCAATCCATGGTGTGGACATCTCCTCAACATGACCTGGAATCGCTCCCAAGTCTCAGAATAAGTTTCACCCGCCTGTTGGGTGAAATTATGAATCTTCCTAATCATATCATTGGTCTTCTCAGGAGGGAAGAACCTCTCGAAGAAAACCTCTACCATGTGATCCCATGATTCAACAAACTCATCGTCGAGGTTATGAAGCCACTCTCTTGCTACTCCAGCCAAGGAACTGGGGAATAACTTGAGATATAACGCATCTTGTGGAAATCGGTCTATCTTCACCATATCACAGTTCTCCACGAACTGGCTGATGTGGGCAACCGGATCTTCATTTTTCAGCCCGTGAAATGCGTTGGATTTGACCAAATTAATCAGTGCCGGGTCGATCTTGTATGTCGGTATGTTGATCGCCTGCTTCTTTATAGGCCCCTTTGAAGCTGATGAAGAAGACGCTTTGATCTTCTCCCATATCGTCTGTGGTTCGGCCATTTCTTCTGCTTGCTCTTGCTCAGATTCAGAATCTATGTCGGTTTGGTGCTCTTGCTCGTAGTACTCCTCGTCCTCTGGTCCCAGAGGTGGAACCTCAGGTGTGCGATTTGCGTAGTCTGCACTACGTGTATGCACCATGCAAAGTACCTGAAATAAGGAAATCGGGGTTCAGTACTATGCTTTGAACGAGTAAACACAAATATAGAGAATTTTAAGAATATTTAAAGTTGTTTCAAAATAAAATAAAAAAATGTGGCCTAGAGTGGCCGCTCTTAGCACTCGAAGTGCCAACAATTCGCCGTATCCCCGGCAACGGCGCCAAAAACTTGACGTGTATTTTACTACGCGCTTAAACGCAAGTATACGCGTCGAGTAATATAGGCCTTGTGAGGCCCGAGTCGAACTCAGGGATACGTGAATTATTGGAGACTTCTACTAACTAATCGCAATCAGCTAGACCGATTAACAAAGTAAGGTTTTGTTGTTCAAATTAAAAGAAAATAAAAATCAAACAAAGAAAACAATCGATTAAAGGTTAATTTAATCAATTAAAAGGGATATCTTTAGGATGGCGGTTTCACCGCGGGTCAACATTGTATTAGATTTCATATAATTCCTCACACTTCTCTCTCTATCCGGGTAGTGGCCTGAAATGAGAATTACCCACTGTCGTGGTGTAATCCACTACTTAGATTTAGGTTGATTCCATCGTCATAGTAATCATTCCCCTAAACTAAGCGCATTAAGATCGGTCCCTCAGTTCCCACCATTAATTTTACAACTCCTTTGTCAAGGGTTTTATTAATTAATGTAGAATTCGTTTCTTTTCAATCGTTAATCCTTCTGTCGAAGTGATTAAGGGCATTAATTTATTATTATGGTGATCAAGCATAACAATAGCAATAGAGAAAACGAATTTATACCACGGATATGAGAGAAAAATATGAATTATCAATATAAAATCATCATACAATGTATCCCCGGGTTACTCCCGGTCCTAAAGATTGAGGGTTTTAGCCTCTCATGTTCATCTTACACAAATACATGGTAGAAATTGGGGAATTCATAAGAAAAACGTGAAATAGATGGGAAAACCCCTGAACGGAGAAGAACCGGTGGATCCTTGGCGTAGAACACAAGCTTTCCCCGCCTGTCGGTGGTGGAAATTGTCTTCGGCAGCGTCCGAATCACCCGGGATGAGCTTCTCGGCCTCCGTTCTCCTTTCTCTCCTCCTCGGCACTCGTACAATCCAAAAAATGAGATGCTCCTCCCGTCTGGGCGGCCGTCATTAGGTATAAGTCCCTAATTAGGTCGTCAAATAACAACAGCCGTCCGATCGGAATCAAAACATATCCAACACATATCTGCCGGCGTCGATACCATCGACGCGGGTCGATGGTATCGACCCGGCGGATTAGCGGCAGCTTTCCTTTCTTTTATTCTGAGCGCCTGTGGTGATCTCGATACCATCGACTTGGGTGTCGATGGTATCGACTCCTTTAGCGTCGGTTGTTGTCGTTTAGCGACGCTGTAGCTCTCCTTGTGTCGATGGCATCGACTTGCGTCGATGGTATCGACTTCATCCTTACCAGCAGCCTGGAGACATCTCGATGCCATCGACTTGGGTGTCGATGGTATCGACTCTATATTGCTCTTCTCGGCTGACAACCTGTGGCTTGGTCGATGGTATCGACATCCGTCGATGGTATCGACGGATGTAGATACTTGTTTTTCCTGAAATTGTACAACAAGACCAAATAAATCCACACGATTTATGATAAGATGATCAATAATGCTTAAAATAATGAAATAAAGGGGATTTGATATAAAATGATGGCAAAGACCAAATAAAGTGAATTATGCAATAATATCCATGAAAATGAGTAATTAAGGCAAAAAACACATATGAAAAAGGTCTATAAATGCGACTCAAAATCATCGCATCATGCTCTTTCTCAACCACTTTCCTCTTTAGACGAAGTTTGCCAAATCTTGGTGTTTCTTCCTTGTCTTCATTCTTGCTTGTAGATTTAGTTATTGAACCACCATATTTCATCTCTAACCTCTTCAAAATGCAATCTCCATTTGTCGCATGTTGGTCTGTATCTGCCAACTTCTTTCTCAGCTCCTCTATCCTCTTTCTAACTTTATTTACATCTACTGAATCCCACCTAGTATTCTCACTAAAATTGGGAGTCAATGTATTTGCATCTGTTATATGCCTATAATCTTCATTTTCTTACCTAAACCTTCTATTTTCCTCTTTAACTTCTAACAATCTTTTCCTCAACCTCTCATTTTCTTCTCTTAAAGAAGAAAAAGCTTCTACTACTATTTGATTGTAGACCTCCTTCTACTGTCTCGGATTGTCTGCAAGAATATGGACTCGCTTCTCCAAACTATCTGAGATTGTTCTTCTCTTACCAACTAATTTAACTGCCCTAGTAGTCACTCTACTACTCTTCGCACAATTTTATGTAAGATAAAATGGTAATTCTTTTATTCTCTTTGTAGTTTCCCAGTCATCCATGTCATCCTTCTTCAACTTTGTCAAAACTTGTGCACATTAATCATCATAAAACAATTAATGTATCATATGTTTATCGTATATGTCCTATATGAATTTATAGAGTCAATCAATTCAATGAAATTCAATCTTACATTTTTAGTCTCTAAACTACTGGGATCCCTGATCTTCTTAACAGGAGCAACCCATTTCTTTATCCTCAGCTTTGCTTCATTGAATGTTGGCTTTGCTATTCCTGTAATCTCATAAGCCCAGACCTACGTGGATATGAAAAGTAGAATTTAGAATTCAAATAATCATATAGAACAACTCAATGAAATAAAAAAGGATGAAACAAGTTACTTACACATAGGCACAGAACACATACTGTGGTGTAGAATGTGCTTCTACTGGTTTCCTCTTTTTTCTTCCTTTTGAGATTTTCACTTAATTCTTTCATGCTCTTGAAGATGTGATTGTGGACTAACTTAGCCCAATTTAACTGCCTCGTTGCAGTTACATCATCCAAGTATTGGAGAAGGAAAAGTGGGGCACAATATCTTATATTTGGTAATAGGAATTGTGCCAACAAGTACAACATCCATGCTCTACACATGTTTGGGTAGTTTTCCTCCACATTGTTCATTGAAAATTCTTGCTACAACTTCCCTAAGTTGTCCTTATGCAACAAATCCTTCTCTTTTTTTGTCTAAACACCTTCCCCACTTTCATCCTCTCCTTTTCTTGCAAGAGACAAATCCTCCAAAACTTTTTCTTCAATCAGTGATTTTTTTCTTGGCACAATATCTATACCACTACTAGGTAAACCTAGTATTTACCCAACACCGTGCTGCTTTGGATGCTATTATAACTCTTTATATAA